>JAXGFM010000002.1:7500000-10000000 GCA_039880935.1 Streptanthus diversifolius
GAGATATTGACTCACGATTTCTCAGGATGAATAAGTGTTCTAGGTGAGTTTCTTTTACCCCTAATTTGTTTTAAGACAACCTAACTGAAAACAAAAACAAGGATTGATAGAACCTGATTTTTTTTTTTTTTGTAGGGGAGACTTGATTCCTTCACCTTTTTCCCAGAACCTCAGGAAGAAAAGAGAGAAAGAGAACAAATCAGGAGCAAAAATATTTTCAAATAAAACAAAGAAAAAAAAAAAAAAAAAAAAAAAAAAAAAAATCGCCAAACAAAACAAGGATAGAATCAACCTGATGATTTAGGAGCTTTAAGCTCTGATACCAGATGATGTAAGCTAAGGTGGTGGTGCAACTGTTGATCGAGAAACTCGAGACCTTCAGGAGCAAAGCGATGGAATGGGTGGATTGAAAGGACCACACAAGCTGCGGAAGACTTGTGATACACCAGGGTGATTCTCCTTGGCAAGAAGAATCCGTGAGGCAAGCTCTCCAAAGGGAGTGGTAGCCGTCAACTTGTTTAGAGACTAGGGTTTTTGTTTCATAAAAAATCGTGTTGTATTTCTCATTCTAAGTGAAGAGGCTTATATAAGCCTTGTGGTTACAACTTAGGGTAAACAACATGATGTTTCCCCAAAACAACAAGTAGTGTAAACTAAAACAGCATGTAGTTTTTTTTGCTGTATAAAATAAAAGGGCTTAAGTCCTAATGACTTAACCATAAAATATGGGCTGAAGGCCCTAAACTTATACTTAGTCTACAAAAGAAAGAAATGAGATAGATAAGCCTTATATAGGAGTAAAAGGTCGAATTTGACTAAGACTTGTGAAGGTGTCGGATTGTGTGAACAAGTCTTCGTCGTCTTGCGCACTAAGAGTGTTGCCTCATTAAAACCTTCTTCGGAAAACCCAGTGGGACAAAACCGAAGATAGGAAAAAGAGTACAATTTCTTAGCACGTCTTTTGGTGTCTTTACCGAATGGTAATGGTAAAGACACCGGAGGTGGAAGAGTCTTCAAGCAGGAACCTCCAATGCTCCTTAGCTGAAGTGAACGGATCCGGCTGGTCTTCTGAGCCGTCTGGTGGCTCCTCATCCGTGAGCTCCTGGTCGTCTGCGTGTTCCATGAGCTGGTTGAACTTGTCTCCTAATGCTCGTGCTCTGGATCGTGTCAAAGGCCCTGGTGGAACTCGTGGTATCGCTTGTGGTACGATGTCCTCATCAATCCTAATCGTTTCTGACATTGGAAGGACAGCTCAAAGAAGCTCAAAGGAAAATAAAAGAGCAGGCTGCTCAACATGCACAAATTGTGGCTGAGCAGAAAGAGAAACTACAACAATTGTCACTGGTGGAGAAGTACTTGCGTCTTACGGATCCAGCATTCCTTGGCTTCATGGCTGGGCAGACAGTTGAACCTACTACAGACTCAAATTCTACCGACCTGCCTGCTACAACACCAACGGCTCCCGCAACATCTCTAATTCCTTAGGTTATGTTTCATGTCCTATTATAACCTAGACTTTGAACTGCTTTGCTTTTGTTGGATTTTGAGAACATGATACAAGTTTGCATTTGGTATGTGTACTTGTTTAATAAATATGTTCCAGGTTATGTATTTTTAAAGTAGTTTAAAAAACAAAATGATTATTAGGAACTAAATCAATTTGCTATTTAAACGATACCAATAATTATGCAAATCAATAGTACACACGGGTCATCCATGTAGTCGTTATTAAGTAGCTAAACAGTCGAGAACCAGTAGTCATAGGGTCACAAAATAGTCGACCAAAAATTATGACTATAAGACGACTACAACAATAATCGTTATTTAATAGCTCTGTAGTTGCCTAATATTTAATGAATAAATGTCACTAATAAACGTCCACAAAGTTTAATCGTCAATTAGTCGGTTAATAGTCACTTAGTTCAACCACTAAAGAAGGACAACATTACGACTATACAATTATTATTATGACAGTCGGTAATTAGTCACTAAACGTATACGACAACGGTACACTAGTACGACTAAATGCCGACTACTAAACAACAGTACAAAATAACATAGTTAAATCAGTAATTCATCGTAACGTAGTCGTTAACTTTTACGACTAACTAACGATCACTCGCAGAAAACTAGTTTTAGTCGTAAATTACTCGCTAATTGACGACTGAAATTACGACTACCATGATTAGCGACTAAGGATTTACGACTACAAGTTTTAGTCGTAACTTAGTTGTATACCTAAAATTAACGACAATTTAGTGACTATTAAAGCAGTCGCTAAATCTTTGTTTTCTTGTAGTGTTTCCCTATCCTTCGTGAGCCCTCAGATAAGTCTATCTTTTCTTGTTCTGCTCTGTGTTCTTGTTTCTTCCCTGTCGGATCTGCTTTTTTCTTTCTCTGCTCCAACGTCTGTTCATGGCGTTTGGCTGTCTGTAGGAGGTCAGGATCGGACTGGGTGTGCATTCTTGGTTCTTGCTACGTTCGATCACCGCTTCTCCTTCGTAAACCTTACGGGAGTCCAACAACTTCTCATTCCTCCTGCTATCAGCATCTAGCAATGTAAACTCTCTTTGCTTGAGCGTCAAGGGTTTTCCTAGAGGTTCCCTAACTTCTATTTGATTTATTAGCTCATCAGTCAGTGCATCAGGTTCTTTTATGTAGAAAAATTTTTCTTCAATTGTTGGCTTTATCATAACCTTGTCGACGTCAAATTTCAAAACTTCATTTCCAAGCTGCATGTCTGTCATTCCTTTCTTAACATCAATCTGAGCTCCATCAGTGGCTATGAATGGAAGACCAAAAATGAGAGGGTCTTTAGGCTCTTCATCCATCTCCAGTACCACAAAGTTTGTGGCTATCTCAAATTCCCCTATCATAATGGGTAGATCTTCAAGTATCTCCACTGGATGCATTACTGATTGGTTGGCAAGAATAAGAGAAATCTAGCGCTCTTTACACCTGTTAAAGCTCAGCTTATTGACAATTGACAAGGGCATGAGGTTAACAGTTGCTCCCAAATTGCAAAGACATTTAGAAGATGAAGGGTAACAAACCGCATGGTAATGTGAAGCTGCCTGGATCCTCTGCCTTGTTCGTGATGATATTCTTTTCAATATTGGCATTGTACTGATGGGTTTTCATGCCCTTTAGCTCGTTTTCATTTTCCCTGAAAACATCTTTTAGAAGCTTGCTCCACTTAGACACCTTCCGAAATGCTTCGATCAATGGCATAATGAGTTCTAATTCTGACATCTGCTTGTTGAATTAGGCTTTATACTTGTCCAACAGTTCTTTCTTGAATCTTCTTAAAAAATTAGTTTTGGCTCGTAAAGAGGTGGAATGAAAGGAGTTTTGATGCAAGAACCGTGGGGTGGGTTATCTTTCATCAAGAAGCTCAGGTTGCTGGACAGAAAACGATGGAAGTGAAGGGGTGGATCATAGGGGCCACACAAGCGGTGAAAGAGGCTTCTGATACTCCAAGAACTTCAACCAAAGAGGCTGAAGAACATGGCTGCTACAAAGCTAGGAGGCGGCGCTGGATTAGACACTAGTCTTAGGGTTTTTGTCAAAATGCTTGTTATTTCATTAATGTATAGACAAAAGGCTGATATAATGCCTTATTACAACTTAACCTAAACTACATGATGTTTAGCCTTACAAGAAATAAAACAACACGTAATTTACTTATTAGCAATTAAAAATAGATTTTCAGCCCCAAATAGTCAACATGACTTATAAGCCCAAATAAATACTTAGTCTAGAAAAAATAATAAAGATAGGAAAAGCTTAATAACACTTAGGCTAGAAATCGATTGAAGACTTGTGAATGAGATGGAATTGTGAACAAGTCTTCACCGTCTTGCGCACTAAGAGTATTGCCTCATTAAAACCTTCTTAGGAAAATCCAGTGGGATAAAACCGAAGATAGAAAAAGAGTACAATTTCCTAGCACGACTTTTAGGGTTTTTACCGGATGGTAATGGTAAAGACACCGGACGAAGAGGAGTCTTTTATAAGGAACATCCATGGCTCTTTGTCCATCTGGAATGGGTCGGCGGTGCATGGGACGGTCGAGGCGTGATCAGTCGGTCGGTGTTCGGACGTGGTCGGGTTGGTTGGGTCGGATGACTGGAACGGTACACTCGGACGCGGCCTGGTTGGGATGGAGCTAGTCCGGGTCGGTATGGTAAGCTCGGGGTCCTCTCCGGTTCCACTCTCCAGTAGCATGCTGAGCTTATCTCCTAGATCTTTCCTCTTGGACCGTGTGAGAGGTCCTGGTGGAATGATTGGTGCAGTGGCTGACTTGATGTCCTCATCATTCCCTCCCTCTTGAAGTGCTTTGGTCTCCAAAGCGAAGTCCTCACCTGTCTCAAACAACTCTAAGTCAGAAACATTGAACGTACTAGATACGTTATACTCACCTAGAAGTTTGAGCTGGTAGGATTCTCCGAAGGATGCGGAATGGACAATCTCCCCGGGGTGCAAGTTTGCTCTTTCGTCGTTGGGGAAATCGCTCCGGTCACAGATGTAACCAAACCCAATCTCCCTCCTTGAAAACCATGTGCCTGCGGCCTTTGTTGATGTTCTTGACGTTTTGGATGTTCCGTTGCTCCAGATTTGCCTTGGTCTCTGCATGAAGACGCTTGATGTATTTCGCCTTTGCTTCTCCTTTTAAGATGATGGCGTCTCCCAATGGTATGGGTGTGAACTCGATAGGCGTGTTTGGGTTGAAGCCGTAGATGACTTCAAATGGAGATCGCTTCGTGAAGGAGTGTGTAACCCTGTTGTAAGCGAACTCGACGTACGGGAGGCACTCTAACCAATTATTTAAGTTTCTGCAATTGTCGCTCTCAAGGTCTGGGACAATGTCCTGTTGACAACCTCTGTCTGTCCGTCAGTCTGCGGATGGTATGCGGTGGAAAACAATAGGTTGGTGCCTAATTTATGCCACAATGCTCGCCAAAAGTGGCTGAGGAACTTTGTGTTGCGATAGGATACGATCGTCCTGGGAATACCGTGCAGTCGTACTATCTCCTTGAAGTACTGGTAGGCAGTCTGGCTGGTGTCATTGGTCTTTTTGCAAGCGATGAAATGCGACATCTTTGAAAATCGGTCGACCAGTACGAAGACAGAGTCCTTGTGGTTGATTTTTGGCAGGCGTAATACGAAGTCCATCAAGATGTCCGTCCAGGGCGCAGATGGGACTGGTAATGGCATGTAAGGACCCTGCGGGTGCATCTTGGATTTAGCCTGTTTTCAAATAAGGCACTTAGCGCAGTTTGCCTCTACATCTCATCACTGATGGGGCCAGTAGAAGTGCTCCTTAAGCATGCTTAAGGTCTTGTCAATGCCGAAATAACCCATGAGACCTCCTCCTTGGGCCTCTCTCAAAAGCAGCTCTCGAATCGATCCTCTCGGAATGCAGAGTCGCTTGTCCTTAAAAAGGAACCCGTCAAACATGTTAAACTGGCTGTATGTGCCCTTGTTGTGCTCCTGGTAGGCCTGAGTGAAGTCTGTGTTGTCAACGTACGACTTTTTGATCATCTCGAAACCCATAAATTTTGACTCCATGATGGATATTAAGTTGTATCTACGGGATAAAGCATCAGCCACATCGTGGTCCGTTCCCTTCTTGTACTTAATGATGTAGGGAAAGGTCTCGATATATTCTAACCAACGGGCATGTCTCTTTTTCAACGTGGATTGTCCTCTGAGGTGCTGGAGTGTCTGATGGTCGGTGTAAATCACACACTCCCGAGAAAGGAGATAGTGCTGCCAAGTATCTAAGGCGCTGACTAAGGAATAAAGCTCCTTGTCGTAGGTCGGATAGTTAAGTGCAACTCCACTTAACTTCTCGCTGAAGTAGGCGACAGGTCTTCCGCCTTGGGTGAGGACGACTCTGATGCCGATCCCTGAATCATCACACTCGACCTCAAGTGTCTGAGTGAAGTCCGGCAGGACTATGACTGGGGCGTGGGTGAGGCGTTCCTTCAGAAGCTTGAAGGACTTATCCTGCTCGGGTCCCCAACAAAAGTCTTAATTGTTCTTTATTTACGAGGTCTACAGACCAGCTATCGTGCTGAAGTCTCGGACGAACCGTCGGTAGAAGCTGGCGAGTCCATGGAAGCTACGGACCTGTCTGGCGGTTTTCGGTGTGGGTCACACCTGTATGGCCTTGATCTTCTCGTCGTCCACCCGGAGTCCCTGGAAACTCACGCTGAATCCAAGAAAAACAACTTGGTCTATGCAGAACGTACATTTCTTGAGATTTGCGTACAGCTGCTCTTTTTGCAAGGTGGTAATCACGGCCTCTACGTGCTCCAGATGGTCTGTGTAGGTCGTGCTGTAGACGAGAATATCATCAAAGTAGACTACTACGAACTTGCCAATAAACGGGCGAAGAACTTCGTTCATAAGGCACATGAATGTACTTGGAGTGTTTGACAGGCTGAATGACATCACTTAACTCGTCTAGCATGTCGTCTAGGCGTGGAATAGGGTGCCGGTACATGATTGTAATGTTGTTGATGTCACAAAAGTCACATCCTCCAGCTCACATCCTTCTTTGGTACGACTAGGACCGGGACGACACAGGGACTGAGGCTCTCTCGGACGTAACCTTGAGCCATGAGGTCCTGGACTTACCGTTCTAATTCTTTAGCCTCCTCGGGGTTGACTCTGTATGCAGGACGGTTGGGCAACTGAGCTCTGGGAACAAAGTCGATATGGTGCTCGATCCCTCAGATAGGTGGGATACCGACTGGGATTTCTTCCGGAAACACGTTGGCATATTTATATAGTAAGGCTCGGATCTCGGCAGGTAATGATGCCTCGGTGCTCGACGTGTGGAGGCTCTCTCTGTAGAGCATCAAAATGAGCTGGGTACCCTTGGTACGAGTGGCTTTCTGCATATCTGCCACGTTTATTAAAAAGTTCTCTTTACGGGCATGTTGATCTTTCGCCATCTTGGATTGCTTTTTTTGAACGGCGTGTGCAGACATTGGTGCTAGATTGTATCTACGCTTGTCATGGACAAATGAATAGAAGTTCGTCCGTCCATTGTGCGTAGTCTCTCAGTCAAATTGTCATGGTCGTCCGAGCAGAAGATGTCCAGCTGACATCGGGATGACATCACAGGTGACCTGGTCCTGGTATCTGCCAATGCTGAATGAGACCTTAACTTGGTCCAAAATGTACAACTCCGTCTTGTTGTTCAACCATCGTAGATTATAGGGCTTAGGATGCTTGGTCACAGGCAATCCTAGTTTCTCCACCATGTATTTGTTGGCGGCGTTGGTGCAGGACCCTCCGTCTATAATCAACGAGCACACTTTCCCAAGTATTGTATATTTGGAATGGAAAATGTTCTCTTGCTGTTCTTCTTCTTCTGGTTTGAATCTAGAGCTGAGGACTCGTCTGATCATGAGCATCTCTCCGGAGTCGGAGTACTCAATCTTCTCGTCGGATTGCTGATGTGTCCGGCAGCAGTAAGTACCATTGTCCGTTGAGTGGGACATTCTTGGGACATGTGTCCTCTGTCTTTACACTTGAAGCATACGATCTCGCTGATCCACTGAGGTTGGGTCGTGGTCGTGGTGCTATGCTGCTTTGGGGCAGCTTGGGCAGGTCTGGGAGCAGAACTGCTGGACACAGCTTTGCCCTTGAGTCGTTGGTCAATGGGCTGGGTCGTCCGCTCGAATGGCTTGTGGCCGATGCTCCAGGTGCTCTTAGGTCGAGAAGGTGTGGCAAGTTTACATTTATGACACTTCTCTATCTGGACTGCTAGCTGGAAAAACTCGCCTAGATCGTGGTATGGCTGCAGCTTGATCTTTCTAGTGATGGACTCGTGAAAGTCATCGATGAATTGGACCATTAGGCTCTCCTCGGACTCGTCCACATTGAGTCGGTTGCGGAGGTGCTCGAATTCATCGAAATATTCAGACACCGTCTTGCTGCCTTGGGTAAGGCGTCTGAATCGTGTCTGAAGCTTGCGGTGGAAGTGAGGTGGAACATAGCGTCTCCTCATAATCTTGGTGAGTTTGACCCATGAGGTCATGGCACCCATCCGAGCTCTCCTGCGAGCTGTTAATTCTCGATCCAACCACGCCAGTGCGTGGTAAGTGAATTGCACTGTTGCTAGAGCAACTTTACGGGGATCGTCGTAGTCGTCGTCGGGGTCAACCTTTCCCGAAAAGGGAGGAGGGTTCATCTTCACTTCAGGATAGTGCACTGGTTGTCGAGGTTGTGGCATGGGCTCGTCGTAGTACTGATGTCGACCCATAGGTGGTCGGTCGTGTGGATAAGGGGGAGGTGCGGGTCCTGGTGGAGGCGTATGATGTTCCAAACGCTCGAGACACGTTGCTAGAGTCGTCATCTGGGTCGTCAAAGCTTGCAGGAGCTGCAACATCGCTTGACTGTTTTGCCCTGATGTTGACTCGTCACTCCCTAACATATTTTCTTTTCCGAGAAAAGAAAATTTTAAAAATGGAAAGTTTTCCGAAAAGGAAACTTGCAAATATGGAAACTTTCCTTAAATATAAAATTTCCACAGATTTTATTTTTTTATTTTCTTTTTATTATGTATAAAATAATGGAAACTAAATATTATGATAAAAAGAAAACAAGGAAAAAGGAAATACAAGGAAAAGGAAAATATCATAAAGTTTAATTATTGCCTAAACCTAATAAGGAAAACTAATAAATGGAAAATCCTAAACTTTATTGCCTAACTAATTAAAAAGGAAACTAAGTTAGACAAGAGAAAAATCTAATAATTCGTAATTCCAAAAAGGAATCTATCCAAGACAAAATTAAAGGAAAACTAATTAAGCATATTTCCTAAAAGGAAAACTACCTAAAACTAAAAGGAAAAATACCTAAAAGAAAATGAAAACTATTAATGTCCTAATAAAAATTAGGAAAACTACTTAAGAGAATCTAGAAAACTTCCTAAACTATTTCTTAGCCTAGAAAAAAACTATGGAAACTAATTAAATTACTGCCTAATTTCTAGGGAAAATTTCCTAAAACTAAGAAATAAGAACCTAGACACTAAGATGAACCTAGCCGCCTAATGCAGCTAGGGAACTCGACTACTCACGGAAAACCTAACTATGGCATGGATTGGAATAGGCTGGCACGGTCTCAGGTTAGGGATGGAAACCGACTAAGACCTATGATGCAAGAACTATCTAGCGGTTAGACACAACACACAACCGGGACGCTAGGGACAGGACGCGACCTAAGGTGCTGAGTGGGCTACACGGGACGGGAAAAACTAGCAAGCACAACACACACGGGACGATGGAGGACCTAACTAAACCTAAATACCTAGTGAATCAACCTGATGAGCAGGAGCTTTAAGCTCTGATACCAGATGATGCAAGAACTATGGGGTGGGCTGTCTTTTACCGAGAAACTCAAGTTGCTGGAGAGAAAACGATGGAAGTGAAGGCTGAAGAACACGACTGCTACCAAGCTAGGAGGCGGCGCTGGATTAGACACTAGTCTTAGGGTTTTTGTCAAAATGCTTATTATTTCATTAATGTGTAAAGAAAAGGTTTATATAATGCCTTATTACAACTTAGGCAAAACAACACATAGTTTACTTATTGGCAATTAAAAATAGACTTTTTGGCCCCAAATAATCAACATGACTTATAAGCCCAAATAAATACTTAGTATAGAAAATATAATAAAGATAGGAAAAGCCCAATAACACTTAGGGTAGAAATCAATTGAAGACTTGTGAATGAGATGAAATTGTGAACAAGTCTTCACTGTTTTGCGCACTAAGAGTATTGCCTCATTAAAACCTTCTTCAGAAAACCAAGTGGGATAAAACCGAAGATAGAAAAAGAGTACAATTTCCTAGCACGACTTTTGGGGTCTCTACCGGATGGTAATGGTAAAGACACCGGAGGAAGAGGAGTCTTCTAGAAGGAACACCCATGGCTCCTTGTCCATCTGGAACGGGTCGGCGGTGCATGGGACGGTCGAGGCGTGATCAGTCGGTCGGTGGTCGGACGTGGTCGGGTCGGTTGGGTTGGACGGCTGGAACGGTACACTCAGACGCGGCCTGGTCGGGATGGAGCTAGTCTGGGTCGGCATGGTCAGCTCGGGGTCCTCTCCGGTTACACTCTCCAGTGGCATGCTGAGTTTATCTCCTAGAAGCTTTCCTCTTGAACCGTGTGAGAGGTCCTGGTGGAATGACTGGTGCACTGGCTGGCTCGATGTCATCATCAAGTTTTGATGATGGTTACTGTTGGCAGCTCAATATCGCTTTTTCCTTGGTCAATTTCATCTTTGCTCACTTCATTGTCTTTACTGTCTTCATCGGAATTTATCAGCACCCCCTTAACTTGAGTTTAAGATGTCCTTATAAAGGTGAACAAAAGGCATATAATTGACGTACTATTTTGGGTTAGTTTCCGGTTTCCCATGAAGAATACCCATTGGTCTCTTGAAACAAGAAGCTTCCGAATATCCTACTTGTGCTGCAAGGTGCTTAAATTTAGAGTTCAGATCTCCATACATGTTGTCCGGCTTTATATGGATCTCCTTCATTTTATTGTTGATATTAATCACACTTTTGATATATCCCTTGAGAACTTGTTTGAGCATTTGAGTTATCTCATCATCTCTTATCAGACAAGGAGTTGGTGGTGGAGCCTGGTTGTTGAATTATGGCGGGTTGGTATTTGGGATGTATGGTTTGATGGGATGGTAACCAGGTGCAAAAGTATTATTGGTTGGCGCATTGAGTTGGTAACCCGTAAGGTATTTTGGTGTTTGGGAAATTGGTTTGTCTGAATGGTAGGGTGGGTTGTTTTTTGGCATGTGTAATGTTGGTCTTGCGGGTTTTCGACTTTGGTGCTGAGGTAGGAGAGGTTTGAGTGCTTGACGTTGGGATTGTATCCGTTGTTGAAGCATTGTCCACCAACATAGTTGAACTCTTCTATTTTATCATGGTGCATGTTGGTGGAGCAGTCATGGGTGTATTCTGATTCACCGACAAAGTTAATTTGTCGTTATGCTTCTTGGAGTACTTGATGTAACATATCTTTCAGTGCGTGGATTTCCTTTGTTGTGTCTGAATCTTGGTTACCACTATCGCGTGAGGTGCGAAAATAGATTTCTACATAGTTCCTGTCACTTGTATCTAAATTCTCAACAATTTCCAAACCACGTTCAGCATCTTGTTCCAAGAAATTCTCGTTTGAAGCGGAATCAAGGAGCATTTTGATCTTATTCAGAACACCTCCCTAAAGTGTGCTAAAAATGATTCACAGAAGAAGCCATGATGGGGGTATTGAGAAGTGTAACCCTTGAATCGTTCCCAAGCCTCGCTGAAGTTCTCCTTAAATCACTATGCAAATCCAAATATGTCATTTGGTAGGTGTGTCTTTGCTGGACAGCGGGATACCAAATCTCCTTGTTGTTGTGGTACTTGGGATGTCAATCCAAACCTAGTATCTTTCAATCATCTAGGATGCAAGTTCCTAACTAATTTAGGCTAATAAATGACTATCAGTTGGTAACTCTGTGTCACTAAACTAAGAGCAGTAAATGATATGACTAAAATCTCACTAAAGCAAAAGGAAATTAAAGCATTTTGGGTTTTTTTGTTTTCATGTTTAAAAGCACCATCCGAAATTGGGTAAATGGTCGAATGTTTTGCAGATGAAATATGTTGAACTTATGTTTGCAATCTTATTATTCTCAACCATGGTAGAAGAATCGGTCATGTACATGCTGATGAGGACATCAGACTGACTGTCGTCCCAACCGTCCAAGCCGTCCCGCAAGCCACTACCCAGACCAGTCCACCAATGCCCGTTTGCAGCCCATCCGGAACCATGGAGGTTTCTGCTCGAAGATTCTTCCAGCTTGGGTGTCTTCAACATTACCATCCGGTGAAGGCACCAAAAGTTGTGCTAAGACATTGTACTCTTTTTTTCCTACATTCGGTTTTGTCCCACTGGGTTTTCCGAAGAAGGTTTTAATGAGGCAACACTCTTAGTGCGCATGGCGACCAAGGCCCGTTCTCAAGCCCAACATCCTACACGGGCCCAAGTCAACTTCAGCCCTATCCCTATGGGGCTTATCTATCTTGTTTCTTGTTTTTTAGACTAAGTGTGTAATTAAGGCCTTAAGTCCAGTTCCTAGTTATTAGCAAATTACCCTAGGCCCAAGAACTTGTGTTTAAGTCTTGGCCTAGGCCCATTTGTCCATTTAAGACTTCTTGATGTTTTTATTTAGACTTCTTGTTGTTTTAGGGAAATATCATGTTGTTTACCCTAAGTTGTAAACTACAGGCCTATATATGCCTTATTACTTGCAATGAATAATACAACTTGAATTTGAAAGCAAACCCTAAGACTCTTGTCTAAAAATCGGCGCCTCCCTCCTCATAGTGAGCTTGTCGTGAGCTTCCTTGGTGTATCATAGAAACCGACACCACAAAGCCAAAGTAAATCAGGTTTTGTCAATCATAACTATTCAACTTTTATTTAGTTAAAAAAAAAGAGAAACAAAGATTATTGCTTGTTGTCTTGTTTGATTTTTTTTTCATAAAAAAAAACCATAAAAAGAGTTAAGGTGTTTATAACACATTTAGGATCAATAGAAACACACCTAGAACACTTGTCTCCCTTGAGAAATCGTGGAACTAGCTCCCCTAGTGCCACGTATGTATTGGTACAAGTTGTTGGTTGAGTCTTTGTTTGTTTAGCTTAGTAGGAATCGAGTTTTTCTTCCTAACAAGTGTGGGCCAATCTCGTTGGTGCGATTCACGTCCTAGTCTAGAATTACACCACCCGGAGCTTGGACAGCGCCTCCCTCGTGAGTTCAGCACCTCAAGGAACCGCCTGCATTGAACGAGGAAACCTTCCCCTCTGGTTATTAGGAAATTTTCCTTAGAATTATAGACATTAGGAATCCTTCCTTTTAGGTTGCTAGGAGGATAAAGGCGATCTTCCTTTTTGGGTTCTAGGAATAGGATATTTTTCATTCTAGGAACTAGTGATCTAGGAAGTTTCCTTTTGGTGTTTTAGCCATTAAGTTAGGTTTCCATAAGTTTTATAAGCCTTAGAAAATTTTCCTTTCTTTTTTAGTTAGATTTTAAGCATAAATAAAAACTTAAGAAATTTTCCTTTTTAAGACTAGAAAATCGTTGGCAATTAGGAAAAATTATTAAATTAGTATATTTTCCTTCTTGTAGAATTTTCCCGTTTAACTCTTAGGATATTTTTTTTCGTTTCTTGAAAGCTATCTTTCTTTCTTTAACTTTTCTTTTTGAATTTATTTCTTTTTCTGGAGTTTCCATTTTTGGAAATTTTCCTTTTGCCGAAAACTTTTCATTTTTGGAAAATTTCCTTTTCCCAAAATTTTCCATTTTTTGGAATTTTTCATTTTCAAAAAACTTTCCATTTTTTTGGAAATCTGAGAAAAAGGAAAATTGTGTCGGGAAGTGAAGGATCATCGTCAGGAGCAGACAACAAAGCCATGATGCAGCTTCTACAAAACTTGACGGCTCAGATGACAGCCATGGCTACATGCATGGAGTGCCTTGAGCAACCTGCCCGACCACCCGGACGACCCGACACGCCAGATGTGCCCAACCATGGCCCCAGACGAGAACCACGGGCCGAAGACCCACACCCGTTCCGGCACCACCCAATTAACCACCCCGACGTTCATCTCAACGACTACATCCCCAACCGTCCCAGAAGTTCCACCTGGACCCCTGACGCAAGCAAAGGCCCGGGCATTGGAGCACAAGTTCGTTGAACTTGTGAGGGGAGTTGGCGAGCAAGGACCAGCCCAGCACGGACCAGGTCCCGACCAGATCCTTCACCGCCCATCCAAGCCATCCCGCGGACCAGCCCCCGACCAGGCCTTCCTCGACCCATCAGAGCCGTCGCGCAAGCCACTACCCAAACCAGTCCACCAAGGCCTGTTCGCAGCCCATCCAGAACCATGGAGTTTCCTGCTCGAAGATTCTTCCAGCTCGGTTGTCTTTACCATTACCATCCGGTGAAGGCACCAAAAGTCGTGCTAAGACATTGTACTCTTTTTCCTACCTTCAGTTTTGTCTCACTGGGTTTTCTGAAAAAGGTTTTAATGAGGCAACACTCTTAGTGCGCATGGCAACCAATGACTGTTTTAAAGCCCAAGATCCTTCGTGGGCCCAAGTCAACTTCGACCCTATCCCTATAGAGCTTATTTATCTTGTTTCTTTTTTTATAGACTAATTGTGGAATTAAGGCCTTAAGCCCATTTCCTAGTTATTGGCGAATTACCCTAGGCCCAAGACCCTTGTGTTTAAGTCTTGACCTAGGACCATTTGTCCATTTAAGACTTCTTGATGTTTTTATTTAGACTTCTTGTTGTTTCGGGGAAACAACATGTTGTTTAGTTTAGGTTGTAAATTACAGGCCTATATATGCCTTATTACTTGCAATGAATAATACAACTTGAATTTGAAAGCAAACCCTTAGACTCTTGTCTAAAAATCAGTGCCTCCCTCTCCTCATACTGAGCTTGTCGTGAGCTTCCTTAGTGTATGATAGAAACCGCCACCACAAAGACATAGTAAATCATGTTTTGTCAATCTTAACTATTAACTTTTATTTAGTAAAAAAAAGAGAAATAAAGATTATTGCTTGTCGTCTTGTTTGATTTTTTTTCAAAAAAAAAACGATAAAAAGAGTTAAGGTGTTTATAACACATTTAGGATCATAGAAACACACCTAGAACATTTTTCTCCCTTGAGAAATCGTGGAACTAGCTCCTCTAGTGCCGCGTGTGTGTTGGTACAAGTTGTTGGTTGAGTCTTTGTTTATTTAGCTTAGTAGGAATCGAGTTTCTCTTCCTAACAAGTGTGGGTCAATCTTTTTGGTGCGATTCACGTCCTAGTCTTGAAGGTCCAGCCGCTTATTAGGTCTAAGTCTTGTTCCCTTCCCTTAGCTCCCGCTAGCTTGTAGTCGTCCTAGGTTGCGTGAGTCTAGGTCTAGGTCTAGTTTTGAAAGCCGAGAGCTGTTCAAGGGCGTGCCTCCCATAAGACCCGTAGGACTAGCTTCCTCCCGTACCGCGCAACCATCCCACACCACCGACCCGCGACTAGCATTACACCACCCGGAGCTTGGACTGAGCCTCTCTCGCGAGTTCAGCACCACAAGGAACCGCCTGCATAGAACTAGGAAACCTTCCCCTCTGGTTATTAGACAATTTTCCTTAGAATTATAGACATTAGAAATCCTTCCTTTTAGGTAGCTAGGAGGATAAAGGTGTTCTTCCTTTTTGGGTTCTAGGACTAGGATATTTTCCATTGTAGGAACTAGTGATCTAAGAAGTTTCCTTTTGGTGTTTTAGCCATTAGGTTAGGTTTCCATAAGTTTTATAAGCCTTAGGAAATTTTCCTTTCTTTTTTAGTTAGATTTTAGGCATAAATAAAAACTTAAGAAATTTTCCTTTTTAAGACTAGGAAATAGTGGGCAATTAGGAAAAATTAGTAAATTAGTATAGTTTCCTTCTTTTAGGATATTCCCATTTAACTCTTAGGATATTCTTTTTTCCTTTCTTGAAAGCTTCAATTCTTTCTGGAACTTTTCTTTTTGTATTTATTTCCTTTTCAGGAATTTCCATTTTTGGAAATTTTCTTTTTCAGGAAAACTTTCCATTTTTGGAAATTTTCCTTTTACTGAAAACTTTTCATTTTTGGAAATTTTCCTTTTCCGAAAACTTTCTATTTTTGGAATTTTTTTATTTTTCGAAAAATTTCCATTGTTTGGAAATCTTGACGGCTCAGATGACAGCCATGGCTACACATATGGACCGCCTGGAGCAACCTGCCCGACCACCCGGATGACCCGACACGCCAGAGGTGCCCAACCAATGGCCCCGATGAGAACCACGGGCCGAAGACCCACACCCATTCCGGCACCACCCAATTAACCACCCCGACGTTCAGCTCAACGACTACCATCCCAACCGTCCCAGAAGTTCCACCTGGACCCCTGATACAAGCAAAGGCCCGACCATTGGAGCACAAATTCGTTGAACTTGCGAGGCAAGTTGGCGAGCAAGGACCAGGTCCCAACCAGATCCTTCACCGCCCATCTGAGCCATCCCGCAGACCAGCCCACGACGAGGCCTTCCTCGACCCATCCGAGCCGTCCCGCAAGCCACTAGCCAAACCAGTCCACCAAGGCCCATTCGCAGCCCATCCGGAACCATGGAGATTCCTGCTCGAAGATTCTTCCAGCTCGGGTGTCTTCACCATTACCATCCGTTGAAGGCACCAAAAGTCGTGCTAAGAAATTGTACTCTTTTTCCTACCTTTGGTTTTGTCCCACTGGGTTTTTCGAAGAAGGTTTTAATGAGGCAACACTCTTAGTGCGCATGGCAACCAAGGACCGTTCTAAAGCCGAACATCCTCCATGGGCCCAAGTCAACTTTGACCCTATCCCTATGGGGCTTATCTATCTTGTTTCTTGTTTAATAGACTAAGTGTGGAATTAAGTCATTAAGCCCAGTTCCTAGTTATTGGCGAATTACCCTAGGCCCAAGACCCTTGTGTTTAAGTCTTGGCCTAGGCCCATTTGTCCATTTAAGACTTCTTGATGTTTTTATTTAGATCATGTTGTTTACCCTAGGCTGTAAATTACAGACCTATATATGCCTTATTACCTGCAATGAATAATACAACTTGAATTTGAAAGCAAACCCCAAGACTCTTGTCTGAAAATCGGTGCCTCTCTCTCCTCTTGGTTAGCTTGTCGTGAGCTTCCTCCCTTCCAGGTTGAAGCTACCTTGGCGTATCACAAGTATTCTGCAACTTGTGTGGTCCTTTCGCTCCACTCTCACTCCATCTTGTCGTCTCCCTAAACCTCGAGTTTCTCGGTTGAAGAACACCCCGCCACTACGCTTGTATCACATGCTAACCCACGTTTTTGACAAAAACCCCTTCAATGACCACCTAGTTGCTACAAATTTCTTTGGGTACTAGGCAGCCAATGAGCATTAAGATCATATTCTTACTATCTGTAAAACAGTAATCCATCATTAACTGTTGTTGAGGCAAATATTGAACGTTACTCGTGCTAAGAACGTTCAAGTACACAACCATCCAATCAAGGATTACTCATGCCTTATCATTCAAACTCAGGCCCTAACCATGAGCCAACCATAAATATTTCAAGACACGATGATATCATTGGATAAAACTTTAAACAGTCCTTTTTCTTTCCCTTAAAACATGCTACCTACCCAACCCAAAGGATTGAGAGATTTTACTCACTAATTATTACGAACAACATAATCATATGGTTTGATGATTTGTAGAACATAAGAATGAAATAGAGAAGCACGTCCTAAAATTAAAATGCAAGTAAATTAAAGTGCAAATAAATTAAAATGCAAGTAAATTAAAGTGCAAATTAATTTAAATGCAAGTAAATTAAAAGACAAAAAGTAAAAATGTGCAAGTATTAAATTAAACGAAAACAACAAAACTATTAAAACAAAACTAAAAATCTAAACTAAGTCGGGTTTTGAATCGGAGTCTTCTCTCTCGAGATCTCTTTCTTTTCTCTCTTTTCTCTCTTTTCTCCAACGGATTTGTAAACCATTGCACCGCACTTCTTTCCCTTTTCTTTTCTTCTCTCCTGATTTCATCTTTCCTTTCTCCTGCTCCTGCGCTTCCTTTTTTCTATAGATTTTTTTCTTGATGCACAAATCTCCTCTGGTTCATTATCTCACACACAACTTTGCCTCTTTGCTACGATTTAGCTCCATTTTAGATTCTCCACACACGAACACATGTTTATGTACACCAAATGCTGTCTTGAACATCCTAAAATGCATCACAAAAGGACTAAATCATATCCTAAAAAAATCCTAGGACATTAATTTTCTCAGACTTGCCTTTTGCTTGTCTTTAAGCAAACCTATAATGGAAAGACAACGAATCGTTAACACAAAAAAAAATTTAAGACACTAAGATAAATACTAGGACAGAAAGACAAAACAATATTAAAAAACTAATACACTATTGCACTATTGCTCATATTCGGCTGTCCTTCGTTGGATATAATGAATATGCTTTTGTACTTAACCATGGTCATCACGTTCTCAGCTATCAATGGAGTTAACAAAATCAAGTCAAGAACAATCCATTACATCCATTAGCACATATTTAGACTGCGCTCTCACATAGGGGAGATCAATACATTCTCGATCGGTTGAGGGTGGAAAGGAAAAAAGCTATGTAGAGGGGTACCTTTACGTGGTTAGTTCTTTTGCGGTGGCTATCTCTTAAAAAATAGTATGCTTGACATGATGCAAAATAGTCTAAGCAAAGAATAATTGATACAAACAGGAGACTCATCTTTATTCATATCTCATTGAGTCCTGAATCTTAGTACTACCCATTTCGTCCTACTTTTCTAATCCTAAAAGTCTTTCTAACTTAGAATTTATATCATATAAGACTCTTTTTTTTTTTTGCTTTCTCCCTTCCTTATATATATAACTTTTTTTTTGTTGGTAGTTTTTTTTTCTAAAGCCTTCTAACACTAGGATCTTTCCTTTCATTCCCTTACTCGTAGATTCAGTTTTCCTTTTCTTTTACTGCGGGTTACTAACCTGTTCCCAAACTTCCATTTTCTCACTTTTCTCCCTCTCTTCTTTATTTTTTATTTTTTTACTTTGGGTTACTAACCTGTTTTCAATCGCTTCCCTTTTCTTAGATTTACGGGTTACTAACCCTTTTTTTTCCCCTACCTAAGTGGAATTGCTCCCAAAACTTCATCTCAGTGATCTAACTATCTATGAAGATGATATCTCTTGTCGTTCCTTGTCTTTGAACATTTTGCACATGTACCATATTTCACAAAAAGGCATCACTCATAGAAAAGCGTTTTTGTTTAAAAGAATGGTTATGGTTTAGGGTGGGGTAGTTATTCGGTCTAAAGAGGGTAGTAAAAAAGGGTGAAAAAAAATGAATTGAAAAAATTAAAACCACGAGAAAGGCATATCAAACCCCGAGACGAGAAAACTAATGATTCAATTAGTTTCAAGCTCATGAGGTTATTCCTATAGTGACTAAGTGAGCTCCAAAGCTAATGGCTTTTTCAAAAGTGAGAATTTTCAAAAATGGTGTTGAAAGAATGATAGATTTAGATTCACCAGTGATCAAGAGAATAGAGAGGGTTTTAGAGGCAAGAGAATGAGAGAGGATTTTTATTAATAATGAGAAGTATTATTCTTCTTGCTTACAAATGAAGAGTACATGTGTTTATATAGAGAGTTTACAATCATTGTGTCCAAACACCCTTTATTAGAACCCTAATACCATTGTTTGGCTATAGGTTTAGAAGCTCCTTCATACTCTCTCTTTGGTTTAGAGTATTTACTCACTTCTTCTTTCTAACACTTCATACTCTCTTCTTTGTCTTAAACTACTTCTTCTCTTCTTCATTTCAACACTCCCCCTCGAGTTCAAGCATGGGTAAATGGTTGAACTTGCAAGGACTAAGAGATTTTCCTCATTTTCTTCTTTACTCCCTTTCAAGCTTGATTTTTAGTGTTCATATAAACCAAGCTTGGTACCTTAAAGAACTTCCTCACTAAAAACTTTAGTATGGAAAACCCTTTGGAGATTGGCCATTGAATCTGTGAGCTTTAAATCCACCATAGTGAGCTCCATAGATCCTTGAAAAGACCTTGTTGAAATCGCAAGTGAATGGCTGTTTTGAAGCTTCTTCTAAGTCTGGTCCATTTCTCCCCCTTTATTTTGACTCCTTGTCTTTAAGGGTGATTTTGATCCAGCTTTCCTTAAAGTCTTCAATTTAAACCTGTTTCACATACACATATACATGCATGTATCAATTCTCACAGGATAAACCAATGCATTATAATATAAGAATGATTTTAACTTCCCTTTTATAAGAGTGGATGGCGGTTTGGATGATATGATCTAGACCAGTCAGGTTCTCTAAGGATTCCACATTAAGGTCTTTGGATTCATCATGATCACATGGTTCTCTTCTAGATTTATCATGATCACATGGTTCTCTTCCCTTATATGTTTTGGTGTTGGAATGAAGAAGAAGTGATGAATTTATGAAAGCCTTTAATTCTAGTTAAATGGCGATTTATATGTATGTAAAAAGGAGAGTCTAAGGCTTGTTTGTATTATAGAATTATGCTATCCTTGTAAGCCATTTATGTATAAGGCTATCCTTGTATCCAAACAAGCCTAGACTAGATTAGTATAAATACCTTACTCCCTTCACATTTTGTAAGTATGAATTCATAATTCTCATTCTCTAATAAAATCATTCTTTTCTCTAATTCTCTAATTCTCTCTAATCTCTCATTCTCTCATTCTACAAATCTCTTAATCTCATAATCTTTCATGGTATCAGAGCCAGGTTGTGTCAAATCTGGGAAAATTTCATCAATCTTTCATTGATTCAACAAGAATCCACCTTGTTCTTCATCTCTTTCTGGATCAATTTCGAACGTCATCTTGTAAATCAAATTTCGATCAATCCACGACTCCAATTGACAATCGGCTTTCACTAGAGTGTGCATCGGCGAATTCCGAATCCACAGCCACATGAATCCCATCATTTTGCCCAGGGAATCAAAAGATAAAAATTTTATTTCAAGAGGTGTTCGCGATCTCGTTCGTTTCGAACCTCTACATTCTCCAGGTCATCTCGACGTCAATTTTTCATCAAATCGTGATTTTTTAAAGCCTAAACTCAAGATCTTCGAGTCTAGTTTCTGTTTAAAGAAATCAGAACTCAATTCCGTTGATTTTGAGGGATTTTCTTCGAGATTTCCTCAGATACGTCCAAAATCACATGTACCAAGATCCTGGTGATATAATTCTAATTCTTTCTTAGTTTCTGTTAATCTTTTGAATCTGGAAAGTTTAATAAGTTTCTTGTGAGAGCTTCATCAAAATTTCAGGTCAATCCAATAGGTTTAAGGCTTTAAGATTGATTTTCTTGAATTCCTTGTTCAATTTTTTTGAAAATTCTAAAATTGATTTCTTGAATTCTTGAATTGTTTTAATTGATTGAATTCTAAATTGGGTTGTTAATTCTTGATAAGGTCGAATTTTAGTTGATAATCTGTTACAATTCTTGTTACTTGAATTGTTAGGATTAGTTAAAAATAGTTGTAGGTTGTTGAGGTTAGTTACAAATTTGTTGAACTTGCTTGAAGTACAAGTAACTTGGTAGAATCACTCGCCTTGCTGGATTGGTCACTGTCACGGCTTCCTCTCTCTTTTCTATTCCTTGGTGTATCCGTGTGCAGGTACAGGGTTGAAGTTGTTCAATTCCTTCACAGCTACACAACGAACAGCCGTAACTTGGACATCACGCGTCGAACGTGGCGACCCAGGGAACATTCGGACAAGACTCGTTCCGACCAAGACGTGAACATTTCAGCCTTGCATTCTCCCGTTCTGTGTCCTCACCAATTGACCAAGCGTGACCAAGCGTGACCAAGCGACCTGGTGAACAGAAGCCTTGTGCGTGACCAGCATATCCCGTGATCTTCACGCCCAACCCGACCAAGCCGTGACCAGCAGTTTGTTCTGACCAAGCCGGCTCCTGTCTGGTATCACGATTTTTTTTCTCTGATTTACTGACCTATTTTGCCTATTAAGTATGGAAATTCAGGCATCCCTTAGAGCTCCAGTCATTCTACATGGAACAAATTATCTCTTATGGTCTAGGACCATGAAAACCACATTAGGTGGTAAAGGTCTTTGGAACCACATTGCCACAAATGGCATTGAAGACAATGAAGTGGCTGAAGTGAGTGATGCAGCTCAAGCCAAATGGTACCAAGAAGATCAGTTGGTACTTTATATTTTACAAAATTCTCTTGCTAGTGATCTTTTAGAAGCTTATTCTTTTTGTGAAAATGCAAAAGATCTATGGGACACTTTGCTTAAGGTGTATGGAAATACCACTAACCTTTTGAGAATTTTTGAAGTAAAGAAGACTTTTAATGAATTAAGGCAGGAGGATGCTGAATTCACAAAGCACTATGGCTCATTCACAGCTTTGTGGGCTGAGCAAGAAATGCTAAGGCCAGCCACTATTGAACCACTTGTACTCCTTGAAAGAAAGGAACAAGATAAGGTGTTTGGGTTACTTTTAACTCTTAATTCTACTTACTCAGATCTTATTAAGCATATTCTCAGGTCTGATAAGTTGCCTAGCTTGGAGGAAGTGTGTGCTCAAATTCAAAAGGAGCAAGGATCACATGGATTGTTTGGCAACAAAGCTGAACTAGTAGCTGCTCACAAAAGTTTCTTCAAGCCAACAAATGCTTATAGGAAAAGGAGGCAATTTTGTGATCATTGCAAGAAGGATGGCCATGCAAAGAAGGATTGCTGGGAACTTCACCCTCATCTGAAGCCATCATGGGCTTCACGCCCTCCACAGCAGCCGGCCATGCCCTCGGCCAGGCAAGCTCACGGCATGGTGTCTTCAAAGGCAGTTATAAGTAGTGGTCCTTCTTCACATTCAGGCACCACCAACATCATGTCACAAGCATCAGATTTTGTGACAAAATCAGACTTGGAAGCTCTCATTAAGGCAATAAAGGAGAACAATGTGATGGGTAAAACTTTTCATGCTTCTTTTCAAACTTCTTATACATCAAATGCTCCTAAATCTTTGGTTGTTGATTCTGGTGCTTCTCATCACATGATTAGTGATCTAGATCTACTAGAGAATGTAGAACCTGCCCTAGGGAATGTTCTTATTGCAAATGGAATTAAAGTACCAATCAAAGGCATAGGAAAATTGAAATTGTTTGATAAAGAATCCAAGACATTTTATATGCCTTCATTTACCTCCAACTTGCTCTCAGTTAAAAGAGCTACTACTGACTTGAATTGTCATGCTATATTTGGTCTTAATGATTTTTATTTTATGGATATTGAAACTAGAAGGTGCTTTGGACAAGGAACTACAAAAGATGACTTGTATGTGCTTGATAATATGGCTAGTTGTAGTGCATTAGAATCAGTTTTTCAGGCGAATATTTTTAGTACTGATTCTGATTTGTGGCATGCTAGACTAGGACATCCTCATCCAAGAGCTCTTGAGTTAATAGTGCCTGGTTTAAAAATGCCTAAAGAGTTGTGTGATTCATGTATTCTTGGAAAACATTGTAAAACAGTTTTTGAAAAATCAATGCATAAATATGACAATTGTTTTGAATTGGTGCATTCTGATGTGTGGACATCCCCATTTCCATCTAGAGAAAACCATAAATATTTTGTGACATTTATTGATGAAAAGTCCAAATATACATGGGTCTCTTCTTAGTTCTAAAGATAGAGAGTATGATGCATTTTTAAATTTTCAAGCATATGTTACTAACCAATACAATGCAAGAATTAAATGCTTTAGAACAGAAAATGGAGGGGAATACACTAGTACTAGACTTCAAGGACATCTAGCTAAACATGGCATTGAGCACCAGACAAGCTGTCCTTATACTCCACAGCAAAATGGAGTTGCTGAAAGAAAGAACAGGCACCTAATGGAGGTTGTGAGAACTATGATGTTCCACATGAAGGTGCCTAAGCGTTTTTGGGGGGATGCACTTGTAGCAGCCTGCTACTTAATCAACAGGACACCTACAAAAGTCCTTGATGATCTATCCCCATTTGAGGTATTAAACAACACTAAATCCACTATTAATCATTTGAAAGTTTTTGGATGTGCTTGTTTTGTGTTAATTCCTAGGGAACAAAGGAACAAGCTTGAACCAAAAAGTGTAAAGGCTATGTTCATTGGATATTCCTCTACTCAAAAAGGATACAAATGTTATGACCCTGAGACTAGAAGGGTCATGGTGTCTAGAGATGTGAAGTTCCAAGAAGACAAAAGTTTTTGTGAAGAAGGAACATGGGAACAATTTAAAGACATCTCATCAACAAGAACAGACCAAGCTGAATACTTGAGGAAACTCTTGGTGAGCATTGGAATAGGAGGTGGTCAGCATACAGCCTCATCCCCTTTGCCACCTGCTTCAGTAGTAAGTGACCATGGCATCTCCGACACGTCCGGTCCACAAGTCTGTCCCGCCCCCGGTCCTGGTCCGTCCCGCTTCACGGCATCCGGCTTCACAGGTCCAGCTGCCTCTTCTCGTCCATCATCCTCTATTGATTCTCCTGGGCTTCCTCCTCTTGAACATGGGGGGAGAGAAGCATCTACTTATGTACAATAAGACTCAGCAGGAGATGATTCCATTCTAGCTTCAGCTTCCAAAAGATCAAGACCTACTCTCATTGAAGTTTTGAGTGAAGAGGAAGAGGAGGCTCAACCTACTGTTTTTAAGGAGGAGCACAAGACAAAGAAATCCACCAGTCTTCTACAATGGAAATGTTGTAGTTCATCATGACCAGGGAGTTTGTAATATTGCACACTTACCTTCTACTCATGTTGGTTTTATTTCTAGTCTTGACAATGAGCAGATACCAAAGACATATGAAGAAGCTATGTCTATAAAGGAATGGAGGGAAACTATCTCAGCTGAGAAACAAGCCATGGAGAGGAATAGTACATATGCTTCAGCCACTTTACCAAAAGGGAAGAAGGCTGTAAGTTCTAAATGGATTTTTACCATTAAATACAAAAGCAATGGTGAAATTGATAGATATAAAGCTAGGTTGGTAGCTAGGGGTTTTACTCAGACATATGGTGAGGATTATAGGGATACATTTGCTCCTGTTGCTAAGCTACATTCTGTCAATGTTGTGCTTATTGTTGCTACTAATCATGAGTGGGAATTGTGGCAAATGGATGTCAAGAATGCTTTCTTGCAAGGTGAACTAGAAGAAGAGGTTTACATCACCTCCACCTGGCCTAGAAGATGAGGTAGGAAGCGGTAATACCCTAAGGCTAAGGAAGGCTATTTATGGCCTTAAACAATCTCCAAGAGCATGGTACCACAAGTTAAGTGTTACTTTAATGGATAAAGGCTTCAAAAGGTCTGAAGTGGAACATACTCTTTTCACATTAAAGAGTAAGGAAGGTATTATAGTAATTCTTATCTATGTAGATGATATAATCATATCTGGTAGTGATAGTGTTGGTATTGCATCTACTAAAGATTACTTAAAAAGTGTCTTTGATATAAAGGATTTAGGAGAACTTAAATACTTCTTAGGAATTGATGTATGTAGGTTTAAAGAAGGTCTCTTTCTCTCTCAAAGGAAGTATGTTGTAGATCTACTAACATCCACATGTATGATGGAAGCTAAGCCAGCCAAAACACCCTTAGAAGAAGATTATAAAATCGCAACTAAGGGGGAGTGAGAGGAGGAAATTGATTTTCATGATCCTAAGCTCTACAGGAAAGTGGTTGGTAAGCTTATTTATTTAACCATCACAAGACCAGATTTATGTTTTGCTGTGAATCAGGTATCTGAACACATGCAAGGGCCAAAGATGAGGCATTGGGACATGGCAATGCGAGTTCTAAGATATCTCAAAGTCACACATGAACAAGGTATTTGGATGAATAATAATAAAAACACAAATATGGTTGGTTATTGTGATGCAGATTGGGCAGGAGATAGGGAAGATAGGAGAAGTACTACTGGATATTGTACTTTCATAGGTGGAAACCTTGTGACTTGGAAAACCAAGAAGCAAAAGGTGGTTTCATGTTCTAGTGCAGAATCAGAGTATAGAGCAATGAGGAAGCTCACTACTGAATGCATCTGGCTGAAACAAATTTTGGGTGACTTAGCCGTGGAGTGTGAGGAGCCTATCACCATTCATTGTGACAATCAAGCCGCCATTCACATAGCCTCCAATTAAGTGTTTCATGAGAGGACCAAGCATATAGAAGTGGACTGCCACAAAGTAAGAGAAGCTATTGGGAAAGATATCATTTTACCTTGCTATACAAGGAGTGAGGACCAACTAGCTGATGTATTTACCAAGGCAACATCTCTTAAAATTGGCCGCTCTATCTATCCAAGACTTGGCCTCATGACCATTCCACACCAATGATCCCAACATGGAGTGTTATACTCTTTTTCCCTAGAAGAGGTTTTGTCCCAATTGGGTTTTCTTTCTCTAGGTTTTTAATGAGGTAATACTTCATGGTTGCAAGCTTAAACATCTTATGTCTTAAGCTTGAGGGGGAGTGTTGGAATGAAGAAGAAGTGATGAATTTATGAAAGCCTTTAATTCTAGTTAAATGGTGATTTATATGTATGTAAAAGGGAGAGTCTAAGCCTTGTTTGTATTATAGAATTATGTTATCCTTGTAAGCCATTTATGTATAAGGCTATCCTTGTATCTAAGCAAGCCTAGACTAGATTAGTATAAATACCTTACTCCCTTCACATTTTGTAAGTATGAATTCATAATTTTCATTCTCTAATAAAATCATTCTTTTCTCTAATTCTCTAATTCTCTCTAATCTCTCATTCTCTCATTCTACAAATCTCTTAATCTCATAATCTTTCATTTGGATCCACTTTGACTAACTTCATTTTGCTTCACTTTCTAATTTCAATAAGCATAATTCAATAGAATAAGATTGTAGAGTTAAGCTTGAGTTGAGTGAGCACACTTATCTCCTAATACACTTTTCCACCATGCTTCCACTAATTGATGTAGGGTAAGTCATGCTTATGACTGTTTTCATCATTTCATGAACTAAAACATCATAGCAACTCAAAAATAAAGATTAGTATTCTAGAACTTGAGTAATATCAAGTCTGGTATCAAGTATAATATCTAGCCAAATTCTCAACCTAAATTCATAGAGTTAAAGAACTTATCCTAGATAGAACCTTTGATGAGAAAATTTTGTCCTGAGGTGATTCATCATTTTCCACCAGCTTACTCCTTCTCCATGAGACTAGGTAGCTTGATGGCATTGGTTATACCCTCAGTTGATGACAGAAGATTTGGATGACATTTCGCCAACTTATGATATGGGCCAGGCCATCTGGTTAGGAGGTGGTCGGTGGGATGAACAATATGGTCAGGGAGTGCGGTCGGTACGGGTTGGTTCTTGCCGCGAGGGTAAACGGGGTTATGACCTCGGCAGGAACGAGAACAAGCGGCTGGTTATGGATCGTGAAGGCGAACGAGGGCCTTGGCTCCTGTCAAGAACACGATCGGTGGGCGACCTTGCGGACGAGAATAGGAATGGCAGGGCGTGGCCTCGGTCGTGATTGCGAACGACAGGTCGAACAACACGAACGAAGATGCGAATGGCAGGTGTTAAAGGATGGGATGTGGGTTGGACGGATGGGTTTTTTTCGAACAATTTGAAAGGTGGATTGAGGGCAACACACCAACCTATGGCAGGCTTGGATACAGCCTTCCTTGAAGAGAGACACACTCAATCTTCAAAGGAAACTCTCTTCCTCCCTTGGATACACATTCACACACAAGGAAGTAGATAAAGACCTAGGCGGCCGTGGAAGGGTTTTGAGTCTAAAGATTGTCTCCATAAAATGAGGAAGGGTTTTTCCTTTTATAGGCTACATATTACCTAGTTGACCACAAGACTCGCGATCAACAATATACCTAAACCCAAATTAGACTAAGTCTTTAAACAAGTTATAAGACTAAACATAAAAGCCTAAACAAGTGCCTAAGATAGAATCAACCCTAATTAATTTTAAATGGACATATCCACATTAAAACCAATGGGACACTAGGCTTGATGTCTTAGACTTTCAGGTCTCATTAAAACCTTTCCAAAAACCCATTATGGTAAACTTAGAAAGGAAAAGAGTACCTTAATCATCTAAGATCTTAAGGGGTGTCCTCACTCAAGGATAGTAAGGACACAAGACCTTATCCCTAAGGCTGTGTGCATGGATGTTCTGGTCAAGAACACCCAGCTGATCAATGGCAAAAGGCTGGCTGGTGTCTTCAGTCTCTCCTTCTTCTCCTCGGCCGTGTGCTTGGACTAGGTTGACTCCGGCTTGATCTTCACGAGTTTGGTCCTGGTCGCGGCTCCTGTCTTGCACTCCTTGGGCAGTTCTGCTCCTTGTCATGATGCGGTGAGACACATAAGGGGTTGCCTGGACCACATCTTCCAAGTACCGGGTTGGAGTAGCTTGGATGACCCCATCATCCCCACCCTCTTCAAGTTCTTTGGTCTCCAAAGAACCAACATCCTGCACATCAAAAGGGGACAAATCAGAGACATTGAATGAAGAAGATAAATTATACTCACCTGGTAGCTTGAGCCTGTAGGCATTGTCATTGATGCGTTCCACCACTTGAAACGGCCCATCTCCTCGGAAATCCAGCTTATGCTTCCTTTTGTTAAGAAAACTCTCAGGTCTTAAGTGTAACCACACCCAATCTCCTGGCTGGAACACTAGATGCTTCCTCTTTTTGTTGATCCTTGTCTTGATCTGGTCATTCCTCTTCTCAATCCGTCCATGGACTTGCTCAAAGATCTTCTTCATTGTCGCGGCTTTAGCTTTCCCTTCAAGGTCCATGGTTTCGGCTGGAGGCAAGGGTGCCAAGCTCAAAGGTGTGTCTGGGTTGCGGCCATAGACAGCTTCAAAGGGGGACATGCCGGTTGTGGAGTGCTTGGCTAAATTGTAGGCAAACTCTACCGAAGGAAGGCTCTCCACCCAAGTTGTCAAATGGCGTTCAAGGTTGATCTCAAGAGAGCCCCGAAGGTGCGGTTCACCACTTCAGTCTGTCCATCCGTCTGAGGGTGGCAAGTAGTATAAAACAAGAGCTTGGTGCCAAGCTTCTTCAATAAGGTCCTCCAGAAGTGGGACAAGAATTTTGTGTCCCGGTCAGACACAATAGATTTTGGAATGCCATGGAGCCTCACCACCTCCCTAAAGAACAAGGTTGCGGTTTGGGATGAAGTGAGCCATCTTGGAGAACCGTTCTACCACCACAAACACTGAGTCCTTGTGCTGAATCTTTGGCAATCCTAGGAAAAAGTCCATAGAGATGTCCACCCATGGTAGTGTGGGAACCGGCAATGGCAAATATAAACCGTGAGGTTGGAGTCTAGACCTTATTGCATGTGATGCATCTATCACAATGAGTAGTCACCTTCTTCTTCATCTTAGGCCAATAGAAGTGTTCCTTAAGGACATTCAGAGTCTTCTCAATTCCAAATTGCCCCATAAGACCACCACCGTGAGCTTCTTCCACAAGCAACTGCCTCATTGAACATTGAGGAATGCACAATCTCTTGTCTTTATAAAGGAACCCATTGTGGAGGAAAAACTTAGTGTATGTTCTTGTTCCATGCTCCTCATTGGTGGTCCTAAGCTCATGATCTTCTGGGTACAAAGTCTTCAAGTATTCAAACCCAAAAACCTTAGCATCCATGGCTGCTATTAAGGCATGCCTCCTTGACAATGCTTCTGCTAATACATTGTCCTTCCCCTTCTTGTACTTAATCACATAAGGGAATGTTTCTATGTATTCCAACCATCTAGCATGCCTCTTCTTCAAAACGGTTTGACCCCTTAGATGCTGCAAGGTTTCATGATCCGTGTGGATCACACACTCCCGGGCCAACAAGTAGTGTTGCCAAGTCTGCATTGCCCTGACCAAGGCATACAACTCTTTGTCATAGGTTGGGTAGTTCAATGTAACACTAGTCAGCTTCTCACTGAAATAAGCTACTGGCCTTCCTCCTTGGGTTAGAACCGCTCCAATGCCTACTCCTGAGGCATCACACTCCACCTCGAAAGTCTTATCAAAGTTAGGCAGTGCAAGGATGGGTGCGTGAGTCAGCTGGTACTTAAGCTCCAAGAAGGCCCTTTCCTGAGCCTCTCCCCATTCAAAACCGGTACTCTTCATGATCAGAGATGTCAATGGTGCAGCTAGTGTACTGAAATCCTTCACAAACTGCCAGTAGAAGCTGGCTAATCCGTGGAAACTCCGGACCTGGCTGATGGAGGTTGGTCTGGGCCAGCCAAGGATAGCTTCTATATACTCTAGATCCACCCTAAGTCTCTGTGAGATAACAACAAAACCAAGGAAAACAACTTCCTCTGTGCAAAAGATACACTTAGCTAGATTAGCAAACATATGTTCTTTCCTAAGGGTGTCTAATACTTGTTCTAAGTGCAGCACATGATCAGATAGGCAAGAGCTATAAATCAGTATATCATCAAAGTAGACAACTAGAAACTTTCCCATGAAAGTTCTAAGGATATGGTGCATGAGACGCATGAATGTGCTTAGGGCATTGGAAAGCCCAAACGGCATTACCAGCCATTCATACAACCCATGTTTGGTCTTGAAGACTGTCTTTCACTCATCACCTTCTCTCATCCTCACTTGGTGATACCCACTCTTCAAATCCACCTTAGAAAAGATGGTTGCTCCACTGAGTTCATCCAACATATCATCTAGCCTTGGGAATTGATGGCGGTATTTGATGGTGATGTTGTTTATTGCACGGCAATCCACACACATCCTATAGGAGCCATACTTTTTGGGCACAAGGAGCACAAGCACGACACATGGGCTGAGACTCTCCCTCACATATCCCTTGGCCATAAGGTCCCAGACTTTAGCCTCAAGCTCCTTAGCTTCTACAGGGGTGACTCGGTAAGCTGACTGGTTTGGAAGTTGTGCTCCAGGGATGAAATCAATCTGGTGCTCAATGCCTCTTAAAGGGGGTAAACCGGCTGGTATCTCCTCTGGAAAGACATCCTTGTACCTGTCAAGAAGAACTTGGATCTCCCTTGGCAAGACTGCATTAGTGTGTCAAATATTCAACAAGTCCTTATAAACAATCATAACTACTTGACAAGTGGGATCAAAGAGTGAGCGCCTAACATCACTAGGTGCAATCAAGAAGTTAGTCTTAGTTATGCATTTCTCCTTGGCTAACTTAATTTGCATCTCATGGACTTGGGAAGGCAGTAATGGGGCTAGGCTAATCCACTTTTTATTCATCATTAGAGTGTACTTTTTAGTTCTACCATCATGCACAACCTTCCTATCAAATTGCCAAGGTCTGCCTAACAAGATATGAGTGGCTTGCATAGGAACTACATCACAGACAACCTCATCAACATACTTGCTTATGCTAAAAGAAACCTTGAATTGCTCACTAATCTTCAATTCAGTCCTATCATTCAACCACCTTAGTCTATATAGTCTAGGATGCTTGGTGGCTGTCAAGTTCAACTTCTCAACCATGTATGCATTGGCTACATTGGCACATGAACCACCATCAATGATTAAGGAACATACCTTGCCACTTACCATGCAACGGGTGTGAAAGATGTTCTCCCTTTGGGCTGTCTCATCCTGTTCTTGGATGGTGCTTAGAACTCCCCTATTGACCAAGAGATCACCCACTTCAGGGTAAGCTACTTCATCCTCCTCTTCATCAGCTTCCTCAGAATGTTTCATCTCATCCTGAGACTCATAATCACCGGCTGGAGTGATGATCATGGCCCTTAGGTTTGGGCAATCCCTGGCATAGTGCCCTCGGCCCCGGCATGTGAAACACATAATATCTCTGGTTTTGGGTCCAGTGGGGGCGGTTCTAACTTCAGGCCTTGGGGCAGGGGTGGTTTCTCTAGGCTTGTATGGTGGTCTTGCTTCATGGGCTATAGCCTTGCCACGATCAGATTGCCTAGGAAAAACCGGGTTGGAGCTAGATGCATGTGGATTGGAACCTGAGGCAGAAGGTCTCCATGGGTTATTGATCACGGCACTGGTCCTGGTCTTTCTATTGAGCTGACTTTCCACTTGTGTGGCCAAGTGTAGTAGCTCATTAAGATCATTATAAGAATACATCTCCACCATGCTAGCAATCTTCTCCTGAAGACCATCCAAGAATTGGGCCATGAGAGTCTCCTTGGCATCTTCTAGTCCAAGCCGGTTCCTCAGGAGTTCAAACTCTCCAAAATATTCTTCTACACTCCTTTGGTCTTGGCTAAGCTTTCTAAACTTCTTCTGTAGCTCTCTGTGGCACATGGGTGGGATGTACCTCCCTTTCATCATGAACTTCATGATCTCTCATGATCTAAGCGGCTCCTCTCGTCTCCTCTCCTTCTTCTCTTGGCTGAGTCTTGATCCCACCAAGATAAGGCATGGTCAGTGAGTTGAGCTGCTGCATAAGCTACCTTCTTTAGTTCTTCAAACCCATAGACATCAAACATATGGTCCATCCTTCTCTCCCAATCCAAGTATGCTTCCGGGTCTACCTTATCGGCAAAGGTGGGAGGCGTGATCTTGAGGTATGGGGAGTGATCTCTAGGTGGGTGGTGCTGGCCCCTTTCTTCTGGAACCCTCATTTCTCTGTGCCTTGGCCTTCAGAAATGAGGTGGGAAAGCTTCTTCCTCGGACAGACCCTCCATCTCATGTTCTAGCCAAAATGGTGGGGGTGCTCTTGGCGCTTGGGCTGGTTGGGGTTGGGGTTGCTCCACTCTGCCTAATCGGTCTCCTAGCTGCTGGAGCTGGGTCTGGATGTTAGTCAAGATATCCGCCAAGGCTGGATCAGCCATCTTGGCTTAGGCACCTTGTAACAAAAGAAAGTCAACTAGTCAACGGCACTTAGGTTAGTTACCCTAGGATTAATGCTAATGACCTTTACTAAAACTTAGTTTAATTTTAAGCTAGCAAACTAAACCTGAATAACTTAGACATGACTAGATAGAGCTACCTAGGAACCGCCAAAAGCTAAAACAATTTTCGAATTCAAATTTAAACATGCAGGGGACAATTTTCGAAGTGTTATCCTATTCTAAGCCTAATTCCTAAAATTCTAATAATGTAATTTCTTTCTAATGACTTTATTCTATAACTATGAATATATTCTAAAAATTTAATAGAACTCAAATGTGACTAAAAAAAAACAAAGTTATGAACATGATCCCTCCCCCAGACTTACTTCACACCGTCTCACTGTGAATGAGAGAATGCTAAGGATCAAAACGGACAAAAAGAATAAACTAATTGCAATAAAGTATGTACAGATGTGTGTGTGTTTAACTAGGAAGAGGCATTGTCTGGAGACTCATCGTCTGATGGTGGTGCACAGTGTTTGCACATGCTGGAGGCAGTGCCGGTCTGGCAGCTCATCTTTTGTCATAACTCACGTATCGTCCCTTATCTGCTGAACTTCATGGGTAATGTTGTTGATACTGCCTTGTTGATACTTGCAGAAATTCTGGAGGAATTTGATATTTTCGTGAGCTGCTTGCACGGGCTTGCTAACGATCTGGTCAGTGTATGGCATGAAACTGAAGAATTCAGCTCATGGGGTTTCTTCCCATGCTTTTGATTGCTCTATTTGCCCAGGAACTTTCCTGACTGCTCCGACTCTACCGTGGAATGGGTTTGTTGGTGGAGGAGCTTGCGTATGGCAAGATGAATGTGGAGAGAAGAAGACCACGTTCTCCCATCATCGTATGTTTTTGAGAGGCCGGTGTGGGAGTAGGATAATTTCTGTTCTTCTTCCTTTGAGGTAAAAACGATAGACGAGCTTGTCTCTTTTTCGTCATTCCAAGAATCGCAAGTTGGTCAAGGCATCCTCATTTAGAGCCTTTTGGAAAATAGGTTACTCCATGACAGTGATGCGAGCTCACAAGAGGGTGGAGGTGATGATTCAACCCATTCTCAGCTTCAATGATTTTTCTTGGGATTTCAAAAGCATTTCTTCTCGCATTTTCAAGAATCTTTGTATTAGCAGTGCAGAAATACACATATTACTGCTACGTCATTCCACCGGGAAATTATCATTGTATATCCTTAGATAGGATTGGATGCCTTTTACCATCCAAACTATCTCTTCTTTCATGGTATCTGCAACTATCCGTGAGAAAACCATCGAAATGATGACCTTGTAGACATATCTTGCGGGATTCTTATACGCGAGAATCTACTCATCCCGAGGTCGTTATAATCTTGAGAGATGTAACACCATACTTCCTAGAGGTTGCTGAATCCGAAACCATTGAAAGATAGGTCTCATCCGTACTGAAGGCCGAAAATGGTGTTGAGCTCTGTTAATGTCATCTAATAGGTTCTCCCTTTTCTGACAAATTTAATATACCCATTGGTGACTTGGTCGTATGGCAACTTCTGGCGGAAGATGGTTTGAACAGAGGCGAGAAATTCGCATATGAGTTCTCGAAATCCAGGCTGTGCCTGGAATGGTAGGTTCCCAAGTTCCATGCTTGAGAATATGAATGCATATCATCGGGGATTTTCATCTCTCGCAGCACAGTCTCATCAGCGAATGTGATTGGGGGAAAACTGAAGTTGCATGAGGGCATCATAGTAATCCTCGTATGAGGCGTGATGCGTGTGCTCTGTGTTGCCTATGTTTTCTTCACCATAGCTCTCTTCTCCGTGTTTCCCCGAGCTTTCTACTTCTGCTGAGTTCTCTTCACTAGTGTCCTTTTGACTTGTTTTTTGCGCCCATATCGTCGGGTATCCTGCTCTATTTTGCAAACTAGTTGAACGGCTTGGTTTCACCATATCTTAATTTGGAACCACAACCACTTAAATTGGCATTAGTCTCCGGGTTCTAAGAAAAATGTTTCCCTTTTTATCCGAGGTAAGAGAGAAAGAATTCAACATGCAAGCATGATTGAGATTTATTACACCTTAATCAAGCAATTTCTGCTCTATGGATAACCTACTACAGATTACCAATTTCGAAAAGAATATAGCAGCACCAAGGTTTCTAAAGTAAGACAGTCTAACAACACATAAATTTACCTCTTTAATCTGAGTCGAAATTAGGCAAAAAGAGATTGAAAACCACGATAGAGAAAGAGTTTAAAATAAATTTTTGAGAAGAAGAAGACAAGAGGATATTAATTTTGCTCTTTGAAAAGTTTTTGAAAATCCATTGGAAAATAAAACATATGCATGTCGGATGAAATTGTTGTTGCTATCTGTCCCAATAACGAATCAACTGAATAACTAAATAAAATAGATAGACTTCTCTCTTCGTCTGAGGTCGATAGATTTTCTTAATTGGAAGATCCCCACATTCCAGTTGACCTAGCTTAATTCTAATTATTTTGTTTCAAAGTAAAGATATCCACGGAGTGTTTAACGCTATTCAAATATTCACGACAGAGTGTTTCATGATTTATGATAAATCATGAAAGGAGAAGGAAGGCTGGAATGCCGCCAGACGTCTATTATTGAATTCATCCAACCCAAAAGTACCATTTTTGGTAACGTCCATCCAGTGCTAAAGTCACTGAATGGGTATATCACCAATTTCTAAAATGGACTTTGTAATTTACTTTATCTGCAGGTTACATGAGCATTTTATCAGAGGTTTAGATTGTATCAATCTACCCTTGTGTGATTCCAGTTGAATCATATTTTACAGGGCGCAGTGTTGGAATGAAGAAGAATTATTGAAGGAAGAAGACCTCTAATTCTAGCTTAAGACCGTGTGATCTAAGTCATCTAAGTGGGGTGTCTAAAGCTTATTTTTGTTCTAGTATTATGTTATTCTTGTATCCATTCATGTATAAGTCAATCCTTGTATCCAAACAAGCCTAGACTAGATTATTATCTTTCTCCTCATTTGTAACTTAGAAAACATTATTCTCATTTTTTCTCAATACAATCATTCTTTCTCTCTAATCTCTCTAATCTCTCATTCTCTCATTCTATAAATCTACAAATCTCTTAATCTCATATTCTTTCATGGTATCAGAGTCAGCTTACAACAATCTGGGATAAAATTCATCATTGAATCATTGAATCAAGTCAAGATCATCTTCATCCCGAATCCGTTTTTCATTCCAATTTCGTCCTTTAACTTTGATCAGAAATTACGGCCAAACCACGGAAGATTTTGATGATCTGATTTTTCTGTATTGTTCTCCGACTAGTCCTGAATCCACTCCAATTGAATTTGCATCATTTCTGGCATCGGTCCTCCGCGATTGCCTCCGCCGCAAACCTCCGTGTTTATCTGAGCTTTCCGTCGTCTAATCTTCATCAAATTGTGATTTTTCAAATCCTAAAATCAATTCCAACGAGTCTAGTTGCTGTGTAAAGAAATCAGAACTCAATTATCCTACGTTTGTAGGAAGTTCTTGAAGTTTTCCCTTAATTCGTCTAAACTCACATTTCACAAGAATCTATTGATAAAACTCTTATCCTTTTTCAGTTTTCTTCAAATATTTGAAACTGGAAAGTTAGATAAGTATCTTGTGAGGGTCTCCACGAATTTTGGTTGTAATCAAAAGGGTTTAAGTCTTCAAGATAGATTTTCTTGATTTTTCATCAAACTTTGAAAATCTGAAAAATGGAGGGAAACTTGATTTTTGGATTGGTACATTGGTAAAATTCGATTTTTGTTGCTGGATCATCATTGTTTGTGATGCTAAGGACTGTCAGAAGTTGTTCTTGTTGGTTGGAGTTGGTTGAATTCTGTTGCAGGAGTTGGTTAAAATTGTTCTTGTCCATATCTGCGACGAACCCACGCCGAGTGAAGTGCACCCGACCAGCGTGTGCTCCAGCCGTTCCCTACACTGTCTGAACAAGCCAGCCTTCTTCCTGGTAGATTCCATCTTCTGAAGCATGGAGATTCAAACTACTAATAGAGCTCCTGTCATTCTACATGGAACAAATTATCTCTTATGGTCTAGGACAATGAAAACAACATTGGATGGTAAAGGCCTTTGGAATCATATTTCAACCAATGGTCATGATGAAAATGAAATTGTTGAAGTTAATGTGGCTGTGGCTGCTCAAGCTAAATGGTACCAAGAAGATCAATTGGTACTCTTTATACTTCAAGACTCTCTTGCTAGTGATCTCTTAAAAGCTTATTCATTTTGTGAGAATGCTAATGAACTTTGGACACTTTGCAAAAAGTGTATGGAAACACCACTAACCTCTTAATAATTTTTGAGGTGAAAAAGTCTTTGAATGAATTGGAGCAGGAGAATGCAGAATTCACAAAGAATTATGGCTCATTCAGAGCATTGTGGGCTGAGCTAGAGATGCTAAGGCCAGCCACAATTGATCTAATTGTTCTCCTAGAAAGGAAAGAACAAGACAAGGTGTTTGGGTTACTATTAACTCTTAACACAACTTACTCAGATCTTATAAAGCATATTCCCAGGTCTGATAAGCTTCCTAGCTTGGAAAATATTTGTTCTCAAATCCAAAAGGAGCAAGGATCCCATGGACTCTTTGGCAACAATGCTGAATTGGTGGCTGAACACAAGAGTTTCTTCAAACCAACAACAACAAATGATACAAGAAAGAAGATACCAATATGTGACCATTGCAATAAGAGTGGCCATACAAAGAAGGAGTGTTAGGTACTCCATCCTGAGCTGAAGCCAAGCTGGTTCCTTGAGAAACAACAGCACACAGCCGGCCACACTCAGCTTCAAGCTGCTGGCCATGGCCAGTCCATGCTCCCGGCTGGTATTAAGCTATAGACCCCTTCTATGGCTTGTACCATCTCCCATTGTCACTCGTCCCCAACAAGTTTCATGTCCTCAGCATCTGAATTTGTGATAAAATCAGATCTAGAAGCTCTTCTCAAAGCAATTAAGGATGGTAATGTGTTGAATAAAACTTTTCATGATTCTTTTCAAACTTCTTTTGCTCCGAATGCCTCTAAATTATTGGTTGTTGATTCTGGTGCTTCTCATCATATAATTAGTGATCCAGGATTGCTAGAGAACTTAGAACCTGCCTTAGGTAATGTTGTCATTGCTAATGGAATCAAAGTACCAATCAAAGGCATAGGAAAGCTTAAGTTGTTTGATAGAGAATCTAAAATTTTTTACATGCCATTTTTTACATCAAATTTGCTTTCAGTTAAAAGAGCCACTACTGATTTAAATTGTCAAGCTATCTCTGGTTCTAATGATTTCTACTTTCAGGATATTGAGACTAGTATGAGATTTGGACAAGGGACTACAAGAAATGACTTGTATGTGCTTAAAGATATGACCAATGCAATGGAACTGGTTGCTAGTACTAGCTCTTTTAATGATGATTCTGATCTTTGGCATGCTAGATTAGGACATCCTCATATTAGAGCACTAGAACTAATTATTCCTTGTTTAAAAATGCCAAAGGATATGTCTGATTCTTGTATACTTGGGAAACATTGCAAAAAAGTTTTTGAGAAATCTTTGCATACCTATGATAATTGTTTTGAGTTGGTGCATTCTGATGTTTGGACATCTCCATTCCCATCTAGAGAAAACCACAAGTATTTTGTAATATTTATTGATGAAAAGTCCAAATATACTTGAGTCACTTTGCTTAGTTCTAAAGATAGAATATTTGACGCATTTCAAAATTTTCAAGCATATATTATTAAACAATACAATGCAAGTATCAAATGCTTTAGAACAGATAATGGAGGGGAATACACTAGCACCATGCTTCAACAACACTTGGCCAAGCATGACATTGAACATCAAACCAGCTGTCCTTACACTCCACAACAAAAATGGAGTGGCTGAATGGAAGAATAGGCATTTGATGGAAGTTGTAAGAACAATGATGTTCCACATGAAAGTTCTCAAAACATTTTTGGGGGGATGCTCTTGTATCTGCAGGATACTTGATTAATAGGACTCCTACAAGAGTACTAGATGACTTGTCTCCATTTGAGGTACTAAACAAAATTAGACCTAACATTGAACACTTAAGAGTTTTTGGTTGTGTTTGTTTTGTATTAGTTCCAAGGGAGCAAATGCTATGATCCAGAGACTAGAAGATTCTTAGTATCCAGAGATGTCAAATTCCAAGAATCAAAAGGTTTCTGTGAAGAAGGAACTTGGATCAATTCATAGACATCTCCACAACAAGATCTGACCAAGCTGAGAACTTGAGGAGACTCTTGGAGAGCATTGGCATAGTCTCTCCTCATCGTCAGCCCACGGCCACCTTACCTCAACCTCAGCCTCCTGCACCAGCTGTGTCCATCCCCGGCACGGCAACAACACTAGCACGGCCAGCTGGGCCGAGGCCATCCACTCCAGCCGGTCCGGTTTCTTCTGGTCTTCCATCTAGCTCTCCTGGCCTTGCTCCTCTTGAACATGAGGGGGGGAGAGGCATCTTTATGTGATCCTCGGAATGAGTCAACCCAATATCGACACACAAGGAAGTTTCAGAGAGGGATAAGCCTTGCATAACGAGCGTGAGCTCAAGTTGTCAAGGGATGTGGAGAGATAGGTCACACAAAGGTTACGGAAGGCCTTTGATTCACCATACTTGTGTTATTTGGATATGACGCACCAAAGGAACACAAGGGTTTCTTAAACAAGCTTAGGATATGACACACCTAAGGGGCTTAAGAGAAGTTGGATATTACACACCAACAAGTGATCAAAAATTTAGTAGTAGAAACTTTCATTATAATTTTTGATGAGTACAAATGAGAGAATGAGCTACTACTTATCGAAAGAAAAAGGGGCAAGGCTTGCATGCTTGGAACAACTTCCAAGAACATGCAAGCACATGCAAAAGCCGAGAAATAAATGCAATAATGATATAACTTCCAACTCCCTAACTAACAACTACTTCCTAACTTTTGATGACAAAGGGAAGAGGAAGGCTGGGCCTGGATTCAATAAATGGGCTGGATAAGAAGTGGGCCAATGGCCTCATTAAAAACCTATATTTAGTAAACCCAATGGGACAAACCCACAAACAGGGAAAAAGAGCACACATTGGACCACTTAGCCACTTATTGAATACCAAAAGAGATGATAAGAACGTTTGTGATAGTCCATGTTTTTGGATGCTGGTTGCTTGTGTGTCCGTCCTTGGTCAGGATCACATCACCCCCTCCCTCTTGAAGAGAATTTGACCTCAAATCCGAATGATCTTCTGGTGTTGCTTGTTTGATCAGGATGAAGAGGCTGATGTCTTGACGTGTATCCTGGTCCATATCAGGTGGCTTGAACCATTTGTCTTCCTCTCTCTTTTGAGTTCCTCTTTGGCGTTTCCTTGCAGCCTTAAAACCTGCATTTGACTCTTTTGACAAGAACAAACGAATTATATCTGTGTAATCAAGGCTAAAAAGGTATTTGAGATCTTTGACCAATTTAGCATTTAGGCACTTATAATCACAGAAAAATCCTTTTAAAGACAGAGTATGCAAAGATGTATTATTGCTAGCAAAAAGATTGAAATGTCCCAACTTAGAAAAATGTTCAACAAAATATTTGTTGGTTCCATCTAATTCTTTTCTAAACGTTTTCTGAAACAAATCAAAATTCAAAGCAAAATTGGAGTCACACACTTCATCAAACATAAAATCTTTTTGCCTAGACAAATTTTCAAAATCAGATTTCTAAAAAGATTGAATTATGTTATCAAAAACAGATTTTGAAACAAAAAATTCTTTCACATTTTCCAAGCCAAATCGTTTTTCTTGATCAGGAGTAACAAGAACAAATAAGTTAGACAAAGTATTAATCACACCAAATTTCTTACAGTGATTGTTGCGATTTTCACAAAGGAAAGAGGGAAATGTTGGTTCATTCATCTTTGATCATGAGATAATTTCCATCATAATTATCATACTTGGGTTCTCCAAATTCCATAAGCTAATGATGTGTTGCCTTAGCTTTGGATGGACGTTTGGTTGATTTCTTAGGATGGTTCTCTATCACGTCCTTAAGTGCTTCTTTCATCTCCTTGGTAAAATTGGCAACAAAAGATTTCGTCCATTACTCAAATCTGGTTGTCATGTTTTCTGCAATTTTATCTGGATCAAGCATCATTCCTGAAAAGAAAACACAAAAACAGCCAGTCAAAAGTTCTTTGGAAGGAACTAAAATGCAGACATGAGACAGATCTTAAAGAAACTAAAACAATTTTTTTAAAAAAATAAAACGAAAATTAAAAGAAAAAAAAAGAAAAGAAAACTTAGCTTATGTGTTGCTCTGATACCAAATGATGTGATCCTCAGAAGGACTCAAGCCAAAATCGGCACACAAGGAAGTTTCGGAGAGGGATAAGCCTTGCACAACGAGCGTGAGCTCAAGTTGTCAAGGGATATGGAGCGATAGGTCACACAAAGGTTGCGGAAGGCCTTTGCATAAACCCAATGGAACAAACCCAAAGACAGGGAAAAAGAGCACACATTGGAACACTTAGCCACTTATTGAATACCAAAAGAGATGATAAGGACATTCATGATAGTCCATGTTTTTGGCTGCTGGTTGCTTGTGTGTCCGTCCTTGGTCAGGATCACATCACATCTTCTCATGTCTAACATGACTCGGAAGGATATGAATCAGTTCTAGTATCAGCTTCCAAGAGATCAAGAGATGTGCCCACTATCATTGAAGCTTTAGGTGAAGAGGATTTGCCTATCCAAGAAGCTCCCCTACAGTGTTAAAAAAGAGCACAAGACAAAGGAATCCACCAGTCTTCTACAATCAGAATATTGTGGTTCATCATGATCAGGGAATTTGTAGCACTGCTTACTTACCTAGGAACCATGTTGCATTCACTTTGAGTCTTGATAAGGAACAGATTCCAAAGACATATGAGGAACCTATGACTAAGAAGGAATGGAGGGAAGCTATCCTAGCTTAGAAGCAAGCCATGGAAAGGAATGGTACCTATGCTCCAGCCACTTTACCTAAAGGAAAAAGAGCTGTAAGTTCTAAGTCGATTTTTACAATTAAATACAAAAACAATGGTGAAATTGATAGATATAAAGCTAGGTTGGTGTCTAGAGGATTTACTCAGACTTATGGTGAAGATTATAAGGATACCTCTGCACTTGTAGCTAAGCTTAACTCTGTTAATGTTGTTCTTTCACTTGCTACTAACCTTGATTGGGAATTATGGCAAATGAATGTTAAGAATGCATTTTTACAAGGTGAATTAGAAGAAGAGGTATATATGTCCCCAAGAGCTTGGTACCACAAGCTGAGTGTAATCTTGATGGATAGAGGCTTCAAAAGATCTGAAGTTGAACACACCCTTGTTACACTTAACAGTAAGGAATGTATTGTAGTAATTCTCAATTATGTAGATGATATAATCATATCTGGTAGTGATAGTTTTGGTATTGCATCTACAAAATAATATTTGAAGAGTCTCTTTGATATTAAGGACTTAGGAGAACTTAAATACTTCTTAGAAATTGAAGTGTGTAGGTTCAAGGAAGGTCTATTCTTATTTCAAAGAAAATATGTTGTAGATTTACTAACCTCTACAGGTATGACGGAAGCTAAACCAGCCAATTCACCCTTAGAAGAATGATGCAAGAACCGAAAGGTGGGCTGTCTTTCACCGAGAAGCTCATGTTGCTGGACAGAATTCGATGGGAAGAAAGGGTGGATCGAAAGGACCACATAAACTGTAAAAGGGGCTTGTGATACTCCAAGAACTTCAGCCACACTAGGCTGAAGCACACGACAACTGCAAGGGGAGGTGTTTGGCGGCGCCTTTTGGGTTTAAACACTAGTCTTTAGGTTTTGTCAAAATGCTTGTTATTGTTATTACTCCTAACTTAGGATTATATAATGCTTTAAGTCTATGGCTTCTAATTATTCAGATTACAAATGGGCCAATAACCCAAAAGAATGAAAACATAATTAAAATTGGGCTTAAGGCCACAATTAACTAAAACATAAAATAACATATAAAAGATGGGTTTAAGGCTTAAGTAAATAAGATTTAGAATAACGATAGGTAGGGCCACAACCAGAATCACATTCCTGGCTGAGTTAGAGGAATTGTGAAGCATAGTAGTTGGTGAACAAGTCCTCGTCTTCATGCACACTTGAGGTGTTGCCTCGTTGAAACCTTCTTCGGAAAACCCAGTGGGACAAAACCGAAGATAAGAAAAAAGAGTACAATTTTCTAGCATGTCTTTAGGAATATGTGATTCCTTATATCTGGAAAGCTTGGGCATGAATAAGTGTTGCCTTGAAACCTTCTTGAATGTTGAGAATGCCTCCAAATCGTGCACAAGTATAAATGGTAAGAATGCAGATGGCTCCAAATATGGTAAGTGAAAACAAGACAGATTCGCCTGATTCTAGTGCATGATTTGTGAGTGATTTACACAGTCTATATTGTGAGTGATTTGGACTGTGGAGCTCGATCTTTGCCCCAATGACGGATGGTACTCTAAAACCGGTTTGCCGAATTGTATCATCTATAACTTCCAATTCAGAATCCGGTTTGAAGTGATTCAAATTTTCCGTGACTCCTTGATGAGTAAAGATTCTGGGACAGGTCGTTTAGTGGCTTAAATCATCCTGGTTGGGCCGATATGATCCAAGGAAGACACCTATGTCTTTGGTCTGTTCAGATTGGCTCTCTCCAAGGGCTTTGGTCAGCTCCTTGGTGACTTTTCTATGCTCCTGGGTTGTTAGTGTTGGAATGAAAAAGAAGTGATGAATTTATGAAAGCCTTTAAGTCTAGTTAAAAGGCGATTTATATGTTTGTGAAAGGGAGAGTCTAAGGCTTGTTTGTATTATAGAATTATGTTATCCTTGTAAGCCATTTAAGTATAAGGCTATCCTTGTATCCAAACAAGCCTAGACTAGAATAGTATAAATACTTTACTTCCTTCACTTTTTGTAAAAAAGAATTCATAATTCTCATTTTCTAATAAATCATTCTTTTCTCTAATTCTCTAATTCTCTCTAATCTCTCATTCTCTCATTCTACAAATCTCTCAATCTCATATTCTTTCATGGTATCAGAGCCAGGTTGCATCAAATCTGGGTAAATTTCATCACTCTTTCATTGATTCAACAAGAATCCACCTTGTTATTCATCTGTTTCTGCAATCAATTTCGAACATCATCTTGTAAATCAAATTGCGATTAATCCACGACTCCAATTGACGATCGGCTTTCACTGGAGTGTGCATCGGCGAATTCCGAATCCACAGACACCTGAATCGCATCATTTGGCCCAGGGAATCAAAAGATACCAATTTTCTTTCAAAAGGTGTTCGCGATCGCGTTCGTTTCGAACCTCTGTATTCTCCAGGTCATCTCGACGTCAATGTTTCATAAAATCGTGATTTTCTAAAGCCTAAACTCAAGCTCTTAGAGTCTAGTTTCTGTTTAAAGAAAGCAGCACTCAATTCCGTTGAGTTTGAGGGATTTTCTTGAAGATTTCCTCAGATACGTCCAAAGTCACCTGTACCAAGATCCAGGTGATATAATTCTAATTCTTTCCTAGTTTCTGTTAATCTTTTGAATCTGGAAAGTTTAATAAGTGTCTTGTGAGAGCTTCATCGAAATTTCAGGTCAATCCAATAGGTTTAAGGCTTTAAGATTGATTTTCTTGAATTCCTTGTTCAGTTTTGTTAATCTTTGAAAAGTATTAATTTGATTTCTTGAAATCTAAAATTGATTCAAATCAATAAATTCGAATTTGGATGATTAAATCTGGATAAGATTGGTTGTTAGGCTGTTTTAATCTGTTCATATCTTTTTGAAAGTGTTGGTTAAAATCAGTTACAAGTAGTTATAGGTTGTTGATAGTTACTTGAACTGCAAGTAGTTATAGGTTGTTTGTTTTCTTGCATTACACTCGATTTTTTTTTACTTGGTATTATTACTCTCTTTGTATAGTTCACACTAACCTGTAGGTACATGCAAGAACGTGTGCTTAGGAAGTGATCAATACAGGTTCAAGTGTAATCGCGTGCCTTCTTGCAATCGTCTCGACCAGCAGCCTGTTTGTCCCGACCAGCAGTTCGTTCGTCCCGATCGTCACTCTTTTGTTCCGACAATCAGTTGTGTGTACCTGTACCAAGCGACTTCGTGACCACGGCATCCTAGCTGATCAAGTTCGTGACCTAGCCTGATTGTGACCAAGCGACCAGGTGCACTACCGTGACCAAGTGCTCGAACTACCGTGACCTCTTGTATCCTGACCGTGGACAAGCAACTTAGAAATCAAGTGAACAATACAGCCTATAATGGAGATTCAAACCTCCCTTAGAGCTCCAGTGTTCCTACATGGAGCAAACTATCTCTTGTGGTCCAGGACAATGAAAACCACATTAGGTGGTAAGGGTCTTTGGAACCACATTGCCACAAATGGCATTGAAGACAATGAAGTGGTTGAAGTGACTGATGCAGCACAAGCCAAATGGTACCAAGAAGATCAATTGGTACTTTCTATATTATAAAATTCTCTTGCTAGTGATCTTTTAGAAGCATATTCTTTTTGTAAAAATGCAAAAGATCTTTGGAACACCTTGTTAAAAGTGTATGGAAATACTAATAATCTTTTGAGAATTTTTGAAGTAAAGAAGGCTTTGAATGAACTAAGGCAGGAGGATGCTGATTTCACAAAGCACTATGGCTCATTCAGAGCTTTATGGGCTGAGCTAGAAATGCTAAGGCCAGCCACTATTGAACCACTTGTACTCCTTAAAAGAAAGGAACAAGATAAGGTGTTTGGGTTACTTTTAACTCTTAGTTCTACTTACTCAGATCTTATTAAGCATATTCTCAGGTCTGATAAGTTGCCTAGCTTGGAAGAAGTGTGTGCTCAAATTCAAAAGGAGCAATGATCACATGTATTGTTTGGCAACAAAGCTGAACTAGTAGCTGCTCACAAAAGTTCTTTCAGGCCAGCAAGTGTTTCTAAGAAGAGGAGGCAATTTTGTGATCATTGCAAGTAGGATGGCCATGCAAAGAAGGATTTCTGGGAACTCCACCCTCATCTGAAGCCATTATGGGCTTCACGCCCTCCACAGCAGTTGGCCATGCCCTCGGCCAGGCAAGCTCACGGTATTGGGTCGTCAAGGGCAGTTGGAAGCAGCGGTTTACTTCCTGTCTCAGCCTCTACTAATACCATGTCACAAGCATCAGAATTTGTGACAAGATCAGACTTAGAAGCCCTTATCAAGGTCCTAAAGGATAGCAATGTGATGGGTAAAACTTTTCATGCTTCTTTTCAAACTCTTTTTACTTCTAATACTCCTAAATCTTTGGTTGTTGATTCTGGTGCTTCTCATCACATGATTAGTGATTTAGAATTGCTAGAGAATGTAGAACCTGCCTTAGGGAATGTTCTTATTGCTAATGGAATCAAAGTACCAATTAAAGGCATAGGAAAACTGAAGTTGTTTGATAAAGAATCTAAAGCATTTTATATGCCATCTTTTACATCTAACTTTTTATCAGTTAAAAGAGCTACTACTGATCTGAATTGTCATGCAATATTTGGTGCTAATGATTTCTATTTTCAGGATATTGAAACTAGGAGATGTTTTGGACAAGGAACCACAAAAGATGACTTGTATGTGCTTGATAATATGGCTAGTTGTAGTGCATTAGAATTGTTTTTCAGCCTCATACATTCAGTACTGATTCTGATTTGTGGCATGCTAGACTAGGACATCCTCATCCAAGAGCTCTTGAGTTAATGGTGCCTGGTTTAAAAATGCCTAAAGAGTTGTGTGATTCATGTATTCTTGGAAAACATTGTAAAACTGTTTTTGAAAAATAAATGCATAAATATGAAAATTGTTTTGAATTGGTGCATTCTGATGTGTGGACATCCCCATTTCCATCTAGAGAAAATCATAAATATTTTGTGACATTTATTGATGAAAAATCCAAATATACATGGGTTACTCTTCTTAGTTCTAATGATAGAGTGTATGATGCATTTTTAAATTTTCAAGCATATGTTACTAACCAATACAATGCAAGAATCAAATGCTTTAGAACAGATAATGGAGGGGAATACACTAGTACCAAACTTCAGGAACATCTCACTAAACATGGCATTGAGCACCAGACAAGCTGCCCTTATACTCCACAGCAAAATGGAGTTGCTGAAAGAAATAACAGGCACCTAATGGAGGTTGTGAGAACTATGATGTTCCACATGAAGGTGCCTAAGCGATTTTGGGGGGATGCACTTGTAGCAGCCTGCTACTTAATCAACATGACACATACAAAAGTCCTTGATGATCTATCCCCATTTGAGGTATTAAACAACAATAAGCCCACTATTGATCATTTGAAAGTTTTTGGGTGTGTTTGTTTTGTGTTAATACCTAGGGAGCAAAGGAACAAGCTTGAACCAAAGAGTGTTAAAGCTATGTTCATTGGATACTCATCAACTCAGAAAGGATACAAATGTTATGACCCAGAGACTAGAAGAGTCTTGATGTCTAGAGATGTAAAGTTCCAAGAAGAAAAAGGTTTCTATGAAGAAGGAACTTGGGAGCAATTTAAAGACATCTCATCAAGAAGAACAGATCAAGCTGAATACTTAAGAAAACTCTTGGAAAGTATTGGAATAGGAGGTAGTCAGCAGACAGCCTCATCACCTCAGTCAAATGCCCCAGTAGCATGTAGTCCAGGCCCCTCAGTCTCGGCCAATCCACACGTCTGCTCAGATCTCGGCCCTTCCGGCTCGGCGGATGCATCCGGACCAGCCGCTTCCTCTCGGCATCTGTCTCGGCAAACATCTCTTGATTCTCCTGGGCTTCCTCCTCTTGAACATGGGGGGGGGAGAAGCATCTACTCATGTTCAACAAGACTCAGCAGGAGATGATTCCATTTTAGCCTCAGCTTCCAAAAGATCAAGACCTACTCTCATTGAAGTTTTGAGTGAAGAAGAGGAGGCTCCACCTACAGTTTTAAGGAGGAGCACAAGACAAAGAAATCTACCAGTTTTCTACAATGGAAATGTTGTGGTTCATCATGATCAGGGAGTTTGTAATATTGCACACTTACCTTCTACTCATATTGCTTTTATTTCTAGTCTTGACAATGAGCAGATTCCAAAGACATATGAAGAAGCTATGTCTATAAAGGAATGTAGGGAAGCTATCTCAGATGAGAAACAAGCTATGGAGAGGAATGGTACATATGCTGCAGCCACTTTACCAAAAGGAAAGAAGGCTGTAAGTTCTAAATGGATTTTTACCATTAAATACAAAAGCAATGGTGAAATTGATAGATATAAAGCTAGGTTGGTAGCTAGGGGTTTTACTCAGACATATGGTGAGGATTATAGGGACACATTTGCTCCTGTAGCTAAGCTCCATTCTGCCAATGTTGTGCTTACTGTTGCTACTAATCTTGAGTGGGAATTGTGGCAAAAGGATGTCAAGAATGCTTTCTTGCAAGGTGAACTAGAAGAAGAGGTTTACATGTCACCTCCACCTGGCCTAGAGGATGAGGTAGGAAGCGGTAATACACTAAGGCTAAGGAAGGCTATTTATGGCCTTAAGCAATCTCCAAGAGCATGGTACCACAAATTAAGTGTTACTTTAATGGATAAAGGCTTCAAAAGGTCTGAAGTAGAACATACTCTTTTTACATTAAAGAGTAAGGAAGGTATCATAGTAATTCTTATCTATGTAGATGATATAATCATATCTGGTAGTGATAGTATTGGTATTGCATCTACTAAAAATTACTTAAAGAGTGTCTTTGACATAAAAGATTTAGGAGAACTTAAATACTTCTTAGGAATTGAAGTATGTAGGTTTAAGGAAGGTCTCTTTCTTTCTCAAAGAAAGTATGTTGTAGATCTACTAACATCCACAGGTATGATGGAAGCTAAGCCAGCCAAAACACCCTTAGAAGAAGATTATAAAATCACAATTAAGGGGGAGTTAGAAGAGGAAATTGATTTTCATGATCCTAAGCTCTATAGGAAAGTGGTTGGTAAGCTTATTTATTTAACCATCACAAGACCAGATTTATGTTTTGCTGTGAATGAGGTATCTCAACACATGCAAGGGCCAAAGATGAGGCATTGGGACATGGCCATGCGGATTTTAAGATATCTCAAAGGCACACATGAACAAGGTATTTGGATGGGTAATAATAAAAACACAAATGTGGTTGGTTATTGTGATGCAGATTGAGCAGGAGATAGGGAAGATAGGAGAAGTACTACTGGCTATTGTAATTTCATAGGTGGAAACCTTGTGACTTGGAAAACCAAGAAACAAAAGGTGGTTTCATGCTCTAGTGCAGAATCAGAATATAGAGCAATGAGGAAGCTCACTACTGAATGCATCTGGCTGAAACAAATTTTGGGAGACTTAGCCGTGAAGTGTGAGGAGCCTATCACCATTCATTGTGACAATCAATCCGCCATTCACATAGCTTCCAATTTAGTGTTTCATGAAAGGACCAAGCACATAGAAGTGGACTGCCACAAAGTAAGAGAAGCTATTGTGAAAGATATCATTTTACCTTGCTATACAAGGTGTAAGGATCAACTAGCTGATATATTCACCAAAGCAGCTTCTCTAAAAGTTGGTACATCAATCTACCCAAGACTTGGTCTCATGTTTATTCCATACCCATGATCCCAACATTGAGTATTATACTCTTTTTCCCTAGAAAATGTTTTGTCCCAATTGGGTTTTCCTTCTCTAGGTTTTTAATGAGGTAATACTTCATGGTTGCAAGCTTAAACATTTTATGTCTTAAGCTTGAGGGGGAGTGTTGGAATGAAGAAGAAGTGATGACTTTATGAAAGTCTTTAAGTCTAGTTAAAAGGCGATTTATATGTTTGTGAAAGGGAGAGTCTAAGGCTTGTTTGTATTATAGAATTATGTTATCCTTGTAAGCCATTTAAGTATAAGGCTATCCTTGTATCCAAACAAGCCTAGACTAGAATAGTATAAATACTTTACTTCCTTCACATTTTGTAAAGAAGAATTCATAATTCTCATTTTCTAATAAATCATTCTTTTCTCTAATTCTCTAATTCTATCTAATCTCTCATTCTCTCATTCTACAAATCTCTCAATCTCATATTCTTTCAGTTAGTGACTTGATGTCCTCATCAAAGAAGACTATAAAATCAGAACTAAGGGGGAGGTAGAGGAGGAAATTGATTTTCATGATCCTAAGCTCTATAGGAAAGTGGTTGGTAAGCTTATTTATCTAACCATCACTATACCAGATTTATGTTTTGCTGTGAATCACGTATCTCAACACATGTGAGGTCCAAATATGAGACACTGGGAGATGGCAAATCGAATTTTGAGATATCTAAAAGGCACTCATGAACAAGGTATATGGATGGGTTGCAATAGAAACACAAATGTGGTTGGTTATTGTTATGCAGATTGGGCAGGAGATAAGAAGGATAGAAGAAGTACCACAGGCTGTTGTACTTTCATAGGAGGGAACCTTGTTACTTGGAAAACCAAGAAGCAAAAGGTGGTGTCATGCTTTAGTGCAGAATCAGAATATAGAGCGATGAGGATGCTTACAACTGAATGCATTTGGCTGAAACAACTTCTTGAGGACTTGGCCGTGAGCTTTGATGATCCTATCACCATTCATTGTGACAATCATGCTACTATACACATTGCCTCCAACTCTGTGTTTCATGAAAGGACCAAGCATATAGAGGTAGATTGCCACAAAGTAAGAGAAGCTATTGGAAAAGGAATCATATTATCTTGCTATACAAGGAGTGAGGATCAACTAGCTGAGGTGTTCACCAAGACAACAACTTTGAAGAATGGCTCCTCCATCTATCCAAGACTTGGCCTTATGACCATTCCACAACAATGATCCCAACATGGAGTGTTATACTATTTTTCCCTATAAAAGGTTTTGTCCAAATTGGGTTTTCCTTCTTAAGGTTTTTAATGAGGTAATGCTTCATGGTTGCATGCTTAGGCATTCTCCATGTCTTAAGCTTGAGGGGGAGTGTTGGAATGAATAAGAAATGATGAAGGAAGAAAACCTCTAATTCTAGCTTAAGGCCGTGTGGTCTAAGTCATCTAAGAGGAGTGTCTAAGGCTTGTTTGTGTTCTAGTATTATATTATCCTTGTAGCCATTCATATTGTATCCAAACAAGCCTAGACTAGATTATCATAAATAGCTATCTCTCTCTTCATTTTCATTTTTCTCAATACAATCATTCTTTTTCTCTAATCTCTCTAATCTCTCATTCTCTCATTCTCTAAATATACAAAGCACTTAATGATGTGATCATGGAAAGTACCCAGACATGTGTTCAGTTTTCAAGGCGTATCGTTTTAACCACGGTGATTTAATTCATGAAATCACTTGGAGAATGTGCTCAGCTCAATTATCTAACTCCTCAAAGAAGAATCAACTCAAACGGAGTTCGGATGAAGGAGTTATGAATTTTACAAATCCGGTGATTTTCAAATTACGCGATTCTGACATGTGCGCATTTAAAGAGGAATTTCGGCCAGATCAGGATGAATGAAGCTATAACCAAGTTATTCTATAATTCTGATCCATGATAGAAGCCCAGAAAAGTGGAACCAAGGCCCAAGCCCATCTGCCTATACCATCAAATATGAGACAAGAAGTTAGTTGAACATTTAAAGCATTTAGTGCTAATCTTTTGCATGTTGCTGCATGATTTTGGGTTCTGTCCAAACATGCAGCCTTGTTTCTTTTTAATTAGGCTTTTGCATGCTCTTGCATGTTATTGGAAGTTTTTCCAAGCATGCAAGGCTTCTCTTCTTTTTTTTCTTCTCTATAAATACTTGGGTTTGGCCACTCTTGTAATCCATCGAATTTTTTAATGAGAGTTTCTACTCTAAAATTTTCGATCACCTGTTAGTGTGTCATATCTAACAGAAATGTTTGGGTTCTTTAGTGTGTCATATCTAAAGAATCCAGGAGGTCCGTCTTGGTGCGTCATATCCAAGGGATCACCCTCTTTGATCTAGTTGTGTCATATACTAGGACATTGAGGTTGGTATATCAAGGGCCTTCCGCATCCCTTGTGCGACCTTTCGATCCATGGTACCAAGAGCTTTTCACATCTCTTGTGTGCTAAAAATTCATTTCCACCGACTTGTTTCTTGAGTTTAACCACTGATATGATCCTAGGAAGGATCAAACCCAAAATCGGCACAACAAGGGGATGAAGAACTGGATAAGCCTTGCACAACGAGCGTGAGCTCAAGTTGCCAAGGGATGTGGAGTGATGCGGTCGCACAAAGGCTGCGGAAAGGCCTCTGATATACCGGCTTATGCTTGTTTGGATATGACGCACCAAAGAGCACAAGGATTTCTTAGATGGCTCTAGGATATTACACACCAAGAGGAGATCTAAGAGAAGAACATATATTACACACTGTTCAAAATGATCGAAAATTTCTAAAGAGAAAGAAACTTCTTGATTAAAAATTCGATGCTTACAACAATGGCCAAGGCCAAGTTTAAATAGAGAATGGAAATACCTTGCATGCTCGGCACTAGTTCTAAGAGCATGCAAGAACATGCAGAAAATTGAAAAAGGGAAAAGGCTTGCATGCTTGGAACAAACTCCAAGAACATGCAGACACATGCAAGCAACTATAAATTAAATGCATTAACTAAGTAATTTCTCAACCACCATCTAACAACAACTTTTGGTGGCTGAAAAGGAGATGGGCTGGGCCTGGATTTGGTAATGATAAGGGGCTGATAGAAATGGATCCAAGAGTCATTCTCCAATAAACCGGGTCCGTATGTTTACACACGTTCATGGTTAGCTTCAGGTCGCCCGTGGAGTTGTACGTCTGGTCGTCCTTAGTACTTATCCTGGCGTCCGTTGGGTCACCCGTGCAACGTCCGTCCTGTCTGTCCGTTGGTTCATCTAGCTGGTCATATGTTGGGTTGTCTGGGACGTTCATCATAAGCTTCAGGTCGACCGGTCCAACCTTTGGGTCATCGTGTTGGTCCATTTTCAGCTCAAGATCTTCATATTCATCCTCTTCAAGTTCCAGATCTTCTGCTCCTAGCTTTAGGTCGTCTGGAACCTCCTTAGGCCTGGTGAGGATCACATCAACCACTCTTCAAAAATCAAGGATTATCCTTACCAACTTAGACTGCCGAATCCTTGGGAGGATCACATCATTTGGTATCAGAGCAACATTCTAAGTTTAGTTTTATCATTCTATCTTTTTTTCATCCTCTCATCTTTTTCACTTTCTTTCAATTCATCTTCTACCTTTCATCTTCTTTTCTTCTATTTATTTCTTACTTATTCTCATTTTAAAAAAAAAGTCTTGCTGTTCAATGTAAAACAAGATTTAAGGACAAATATTTCTAAAGGAGGAGGGGATGATGTGATCATGGAAAGTACCCAGACATGTGTTCAGTTTTCAAGGCGTATCTTTTCAACTACAGCGATTTAATTCATGAAATCACTTGGAGAATTTGCTCAGCTCAATTATCTAACTCCTCAAAGAAGAATAAACTCAAACCGAGTTCGGATGAAGGAGTTATGAATTTTAAAATCCGGTGATTTTCAAATTACGCGATTCTGACATATGCGCATTTAAAGAGGAATTTCGGCCAGATCAGGATGAATGAAGCTATAAACCAAGTTGTTCAATAATTCTGGTCCATGATAGAAGCCCAGAAAAGTGGAACCAAGGCCCAAGCCCATCTGCCTATACCATCAAAGATGAGACAAGAAGTTAGTTGAACATTTAAAGCATTTAATGCTAATCTTTTGCATGTTGCTGCATGATTTTGGGTTCTGTCCAAACATGCAGCCTTGTTTCTTCTTAATTAGGCTTTTGCATGCTTTTGCATGTTATTGGAAGTTGTTCCAAGCATGCAAGGCCTCTCTTCTTTTCTTCCTTTTCTATAAATACTTGGCTTTAGCCACTCTTGTAATCCATCGAATTTTTTTATGAAAGTTTCTACTTCTAAAATTTTCGATCACCTGTTAGTGTGTCATATCTAACAGAAATGTTTGGGTTCTTTAGTGTGTCATATTTAAAGAATCCAGGAGATCCGTCTTGGTTCGTCATATCCAAGGGATCACCCTCTTTGATATAGGTGTGTCATATCCTAGGACATTGAGGTTGGTATATCAAGGGCCTTCCGCATCCCTTGTGCGACCTTTCGATCCATGGTACCAAGAACTTTCCACATCTCTTGTGTGCTACAAATTCATTTCCACCGCCTTGTTTCTTGAGTTTAACCTCTCTTTAGAAATCAAGGATTATCCCTACCAACTTAAAATGCCGAATCCTTGGGAGGATCACATCATTTGGTATCAGAGCAACTTTCTAAGTTTGGTTTTATCATTCTATCTTTTTTTCATCCTCTCATCTTTTTCACTTTCTTTCAATTCATCTTCTACCTTTCATCTTTTTATCTTCTATTTTATTTCTTACTTATTTTCATTTAAAAAAAAAGTCTTGCTGTTCAATGAAAAACAAGATTTGAGGACAAATCTTTTTAAAGGAGGAGGGGATGATGTGATCATGGAAAGTACCCAGACATGTGTTCAGTTTTCAAGACGTATCTTTTCAACTACGGCGATTTAATTCATGAAATCACTTGGAGAATATGCTCAGCTCAATTATCTAACTCGTCAAAGAAGAATTTACTCAAACCGAGTTCGTATGTAGGAGTTATAAATTTTACAAATCCGGTGATTTTCAAATTACGCGATTCTGACATGTGCGCATTTAAAGAGGAATTTCAGCCAGATCAGGATGAATGAAGCTATAAACCATGTTGTTCTATAATTCTGGTCCATTATAGAAGCCCAGAAAAGTGGAACCAAGGCCCAATCCCATCTGCCTATACCATCAAAGATAAGACAAGAAGTTAGGTTAACATTTAATGGTATAGGCAGATGGGCTTGGGCCTTGGTTCCACTTTTCTGGGCTTCTATCTTGGACCAGAATTATAGAACAACATAGTTTATAGCTTCATTCATCCTGATCTGGCCGAAATTCCTCTTTAAATGCGCACATGTCAGAATCGCGTAATTTGAAAATTACCGGATTTGTAAAATTCATAACTCCTTCATCCGAACTCGGTTTGAGTTAATTCTTCTTTGAGGAGTTAGATAATTGAGTTGAGCACATTCCCCAAGTGATTTGATGAATTAAATCGCCGTAGTTGAAAAGATACGCCTTGAAAACTGAACACATGTCTGGGTACTTTCCTTGTGCGACCTTTCGATCCATGGTACCAAGAGCTTTCCACATCTCTTGTGTGCTACAAATTCATTTCCACCGCATTGTTTCTTGAGTTTAACCACTCTTTAGAAATCAAGGATTATCCCTATCAACTTAGAATGCTGAATCCTTGGGAGGATCACATCATTTGGTATCAGAGCAACATTCTAAGTTTGGTTTTATCATTCTATATTTTTTTCATCCTCTCATCTTTTTCACTTTCTTTCAATTCATCTTCTACCTTTCATCTTTTTATCTTCTATTTTATTACTTACTTATTTTCATTTAAAAAAAAGTCTTGCTGTTCAATGAAAAACAAGATTTGAGGACAAATCTTTTTAAAGGAGGAGGGGATGATGTGATCATGGAAAGTACCCAGACATGTGTTCAGTTTTCAAGGCGTATCTTTTCAACTACGGCGATTTAATTCATCAAATCACTTGGAGAGGAATTAACTCAAACCGAGTTCGGATGAAGGAGTTATGAATTTTACAAATCTGGTAATTTTCAAATTACGCGATTCTGACATGTGCGCATTTAAAGAGGAATTTCGGCCAGATCAGGATGAATGAAGCTATAAACTATGTTGTTCTATAATTCTGGTCCATGATAGAAGCCCAGAAAAGTGGAACCAAGGCCCAAGCCCATCTGCCTATACCATCAAAGATGAGACAAGAAGTTAGGTTAACATTTAAAGCATTTAATGCTAATCTTTTGCATGTTGCTGCATGATTTTGGGTTCTGTCCAAACATGCAGCCTTGTTTCTTCTTAATTAGGCTTTTGCATGCTTTTGCATGTTATTGGAAGTTGTTCCAAGCATGCAAGGCCTCTTTTCTTTTCTTCATTTTCTATAAATACTTGGCTTTGACCACTCTTGTAATCCATCGAATTTTTTAATGAGAATTTCTACTTCTAAAATTTTCGATCACCTGTTAGTGTGTCATATCTAACAGAAATACTTGGGTTCTTTAGTGTGTCATATCTAAAGAATCCAGGAGATTCGTCTTGGTTCGTCATATCCAAGGGATCACCCTCTTTGATATAGGTGTGTCATATCCTAGGACATTGAGGTTGGTATATCAAGGGCCTTCCGCATCCCTTGTGCGACCTTTCGATCCATGGTACCAAGAGCTTTCCACATCTCTTGTGTGCTACAAATTCATTTCCACCGCCTTGTTTCTTGAGTTTAACCTCTCTTTAGAAATCAAGGATTATCCCTACCAACTTAAAATGCCGAATCCTTGGGAGGATCACATCATTTGGTATCAGAGCAACTTTCTAAGTTTGGTTTTATCATTCTATCTTTTTTTCATCCTCTCATCTTTTTCACTTTCTTTCAATTCATTTTCTACCTTTCATCTTTTTATCTTCTATTTTATTTCTTACTTACTTTCATTTAAAAAAAAGTCTTGCTGTTCAATGAAAAACAAGATTTGAGGACAAATCTTTTTAAAGGAGGAGGGGATGATGTGATCATGGAAAGTACCCAGACATGTGTTCAGTTTTCAAGACCTATCTTTTCAACTACGGCGATTTAATTCATGAAATCACTTGGAAAATATGCTCAGCTCAATTATCTAACTCTTCAAAGAAGAATTAACTCAAACGGAGTTCGGATGAAGGAGTTATGTATTTTACAAATCCGGTGATTTTCAAATTACGCGATTCTGACATGTGCGCATTTAAAGAGAAATTTCAGCCAGATCAGGATGAATGAAGCTATAAACCATGTTGTTCTATAATTCTGGTCCATTATAGAAGCCCAGAAAAGTGGAACAAAGGCACAAACCCATCTGCCTATACTATTAAAGATGAGACAAGAAGTTAGTTGAACATTTAAAGAATTTAATGCTAATCTTTTGCATGTTGCTGCATGATTTTGGGTTCTGTCCAAACATGTATCCTTGTTTCTTCTTAATTAGGCTTTTGCATGCTTTTTCATGTTATTGGAAGTTGTTCCAAGCATGCAAGACCTCTCATCTTTTCTTCCTTCTCTATAAATACTTGGCTTTGGCCACTCTTGTAATCCATCGAATTTTTTAATGAGAGTTTCTACTTCTAAAATTTTCGATCACCTGTTAGTGTGTCATATCTAACAGAAATGCTTGGGTTCTTTAGTGTGTCATATTTAAAGAATCCAGGAGATCCGTCTTGGTTCGTCATATCCAAGGGATCACCCTCTTTGATATAGGTGTGTCATATCCTAGGACATTGAGGTATGTATATCAAGGGCCTTCCGCATCCCTTGTGCGACCTTTCGATCCATGGTACCAAGAGCTTTCCACATCTCTTGTGTGCTACAAATTCATTTCCACCGCCTTGTTTCTTGAGTTTAACCACTCTTTAGAAATCAAAGATTATCCCTACCAACTTAGAATGCCGAATCCTTGGGAGGATCACATCATTTGGTATCAGAGCAACATTCTAAGTTTGGTTTTATCATTCTATCTTTTTTTCATCCTCTCATCTTTTTCACTTTCTTTCAATTCATCTTCTACCTTTCATCTTTTTATCTTCTATTTTATTTCTTACTTATTTTCATTTGAAAAAAAGTCTTGCTGTTCAATGAAAAACAAGATTTGAGGACAAATCTTTTTAAAGGAGGAGGGGATGATGTGATCATGGAAAGTACCCAGACATGTGTTCAGTTTTCAAGACGTATCTTTTCAACTACGGCGATTTAATTCATGAAATCACTTGGAGAATATGCTCAGCTCAATTATCTAACTCGTCAAAGAAGAATTTACTCAAACCGATATCGTATGTAGGAGTTATAAATTTTACAAATCCGGTGATTTTCAAATTACGCGATTCTGACATGTGCGCATTTAAAGAGGAACTTCAGCCAGATCAGGATGAATGAAGCTATAAACCATGTTGTTCTATAATTCTGGTCCATTATAGAAGCCCAGAAAAGTGGAACCAAGGCCCAATCCCATCTGCCTATACCATCAAAGATGAGACAAGAAGTTAGGTTAACATTTAAAGCATTTAATGCTAATCTTTTGCATGTTGCTGCATGATTTTGGGTTCTGTCCAAACATGCATCCTTGTTTCTTCATAATTACGCTTTTGCATGCTTTTGCACGTTATTGGAAGTTGTTCCAAGCATGCAAGACCTCTCTTCTTTTCTTCCTTCTCTATAAATACTTGGCTTTGGCCACTCTTGTAATCCATCGAATTTTTTAATGTGAGTTTCTACTTCTAAAATTTTCGATCACCTGTTAGTGTTTTATATCTAACAGAAATGCTTGGGTTCTTTAGTGTGTCATATCTAAAGAATCCAGGAGATCCGTCTTGGTTCGTCATATCCAAGGGATCACCCTCTTTGTTATAGGTGTGTCATATCCTAGGACATTGAGGTATTTATATCAAGGGCCTTCCGCATCCCTTGTGCGACATTTCGATCCATGGTACCAAGAGCTTTCCACATCTCTTGTGTGCTACAAATTTATTTCCACCGCCTTGTTTCTTGAGTTTAACCACTCTTTAGAAATCAAGGATTATCCCTACCAACTTAGAATGCCGAATCCTTGGGAGGATCACATCATTTGGTATCAGAGCAACATTCTAAGTTTGGTTTTATCATTCTATCTTTTTTTCATCCTCTCATCTTTTTCACTTTCTTTCAATTCATCTTCTACCTTTCATCTTTTTATCTTCTATTTTATTTCTTACTTATTTTCATTTGAAAAAAGTCTTGCTGTTCAATGAAAAACAAGATTTGAGGACAAATCTTTTTAAAGGAGGAGGGGATGATGTGATCATGGAAAGTACCCAGACATGTGTTCAGTTTTCAAGACGTATCTTTTCAACTACGGCGATTTAATTCATGAAATCACTTGGAGAATATGCTTAGCTCCATTATCTAACTCGTCAAAGAAGAATTAACTCAAACCGAGTTCGGATGAAGGAGTTATGAATTTTACAAATCCGGTGATTTTCAAATTACGCGATTCTGACATGTGCGCATTTAAAGAGGAATTTCAGCCAGATCAGGATGAATGAAGCTATAAACCATGTTGTTCTATAATTCTGGTCCATTATAGAACCCCAGAAAAGTGGAACCAAGGCCCAAGCCCATCTGCCTATACAATCAAAGATGAGACAAGAAGTTAGTTGAACATTTAAAGCATTTAATGCTAATCTTTTGCATGTTGCTGCATGATTTTGGGTTCTGTCCAAACATGCATCCTTGTTTCTTCTTAATTAGGCTTTTGCATGCTTTTGTATGTTATTGGAAGTTGTTCCAAGCTTGCAAGACCTCTCTTCTTTTCTTCCTTCTCTATAAATACTTGGCTTTGGCCACTCTTGTAATCCATCGAATTTTTTAATGAGAGTTTCTACTTCTAAAATTTTCGATCACCTGTTAGTGTGTCATATCTAACAGAAATACTTGGATTCTTTAGTGTGTCATATCTAAAGAATCCAGAAGATCCGTCTTGGTTCGTCATATCCAAGGGATCACCCTCTTTGATATAGGTGTGTCATATCCTAGGACATTGAGGTATGTATATCAAGGGCCTTCCGCATCCCTTGTGCGACCTTTCGATCCATGGTACCAAGAGCTTTCCACATCTCTTGTGTGCTACAAATTCATTTCCATCGCCTGGTTTCTTGAGTTTAACCACTCTTTAGAAATCAAGGATTATCCCTACCAACTTAGAATGCCGAATCCTTGGGAGGATCACATCATTTGGTATCAGAGAAACATTCTAAGTTTGGTTTTATCATTCTATCTTTTTTTCATCCTCTCATCTTTTTCACTTTCTTTCAATTCATCTTCTACCTTTCATCTTTTTATCTTCTATTTTATTTCTTACTTATTTTCATTTTTTAAAAAAAAAAGTCTTGCTGTTCAATGAAAAACAAGATTTGAGGACAAATCTTTTTAAAGGACGAGGGGATGATGTGATCATGGAAAGTACCCAGATATGTGTTCAGTTTTCAAGGCGTATCTTTTCAACTACGGCGATTTAATTCATCAAATCACTAGGAGAATGTGCTCAGCTCAATTATCTAACTCTTCAAAGAAGAATTAACTCAAACGGAGTTCGGATGAAGGAGTTATGTATTTTACAAATCCGGTGATTTTCAAATTACGCGATTCTGACATGTGCGCATTTAAAGAGGAGTTTCAGCCAGATCAGGATGAATGAAGCTATAAACCATGTTGTTCTATAATTCTGGTCCATTATAGAAGCCCAGAAAAGTGGAACCAAGGCACAAACCCATCTGCCTATACTATTAAAGATGAGACAAGAAGTTAGTTGAACATTTAAAGAATTTAATGCTAATCTTTTGCATGTTGCTGCATGATTTTGGGTTCTGTCCAAACATGTATCCTTGTTTCTTCTTAATTAGGCTTTTGCATGCTTTTGCATGTTATTGGAAGTTGTTCCAAGCATGCAATACCTCTCATCTTTTCTTCCTTCTCTATAAATACTTGGCTTTGGCCACTCTTGTAATCCATCGAATTTTTTAATGAGATTTTCTACTTCTAAAATTTTCGATCACCTGTTAGTGTGTCATATCTAACAGGAATGCTTGGGTTCTTTAGTGTGTCATATCAGAAGAATCCAGGAGATCCGTCTTGGTTCGTCATATCCAAGGGATCACCCTCTTTGATATAGGTGTGTCATATCCTAGGACATTGAGGTATGTATATCAAGGGCCTTCCGCATCCCTTGTGCGACCTTTCGATCCATGGTACCAAGAGCTTTCCACATCTCTTGTGTGCTACAAATTCATTTCCACCGCCTTGTTTATTGAGTTTAACCACTCTTTAGAAATCAAGGATTATCCCTACCAACTTAGAATGTCGAATCCTTGGGAGGATCACATCATTTGGTATCAGAGCAACATTCTAAGTTTGGTTTTATCATTCTATCTTTTTTCATCCTCTCATCTTTTTCACTTTCTTTCAATTCATCTTCTACCTTTCATCTTTTTATCTTCTATTTTATTTCTTACTTATTTTCATTTGAAAAAAAAGTCTTGCTGTTCAATGAAAAACAAGATTTGAGGACAAATCTTTTTAAAGGAGGAGGGGATGATGTGATCATGGAAAGTACCCAGACATGTGTTCAGTTTTCAAGACGTATCTTTTCAACTACGGCGATTTAATTCATGAAATCACTTGGAGAATATGCTTAGCTCAACTATCTAACTCGTCAAAGAAGAATTAACTCAAACCGAGTTCGGATGAAGGAGTTATGAATTTTACAAATCCGGTGATTTTCAAATTACGCGATTCTGACATGTGCGCATTTAAAGAGGAATTTCAGCCAGATCAGGATGAATGAAGCCATAAACCATGTTGTTCTATAATTCTGGTCCATTATAGAAGCCTAGAAAAGTGGAACCAAGGCCCAAGCCCATCTGCCTATACAATCAAAGATGAGACAAGAAGTTAGTTGAACATTTAAAGCATTTAATGCTAATCTTTTGCATGTTGCTGCATGATTTTGGGTTCTGTCCAAACATGCATCCTTGTTTCTTCTTAATTAGGCTTTTGCATGCTTTTGTATGTTATTGGAAGTTGTTCCAAGCTTGCAAGACCTCTCTTCTTTTCTTCCTTCTCTATAAATACTTGGCTTTGGCCACTCTTGTAATCCATCGAATTTTTTAATGAGAGTTTCTACTTCTAAAATTTTCGATCACCTGTTAGTGTGTCATATCTAACAGAAATACTTGGATTCTTTAGTGTGTCATATCTAAAGAATCCAGAAGATCCGTCTTGGTTCGTCATATCCAAGGGATCACCCTCTTTGATATAGGTGTGTCATATCCTAGGACATTGAGGTATGTATATCAAGGGCCTTCCGCATCCCTTGTGCGACCTTTCGATCCATGGTACCAAGAGCTTTCCACATCTCTTGTGTGCTACAAATTCATTTCCATCGCCTGGTTTCTTGAGTTTAACCACTCTTTAGAAATCAAGGATTATCCCTACCAACTTAGAATGCCGAATCCTTGGGAGGATCACATCATTTGGTATCAGAGCAACATTCTAAGTTTGGTTTTATCATTCTATCTTTTTTTCATCCTCTCATCTTTTTCACTTTCTTTCAATTCATCTTCTACCTTTCATCTTTTTATCTTCTATTTTATTTCTTACTTATTTTCATTTGAAAAAAAGTCTTGCTGTTCAATGAAAAACAAGATTTGAGGACAAATCTTTTTAAAGGAGGAGGGGATGATGTGATCATGGAAAGTACCCAGACATGTGTTCAGTTTTCAAGACGTATCTTTTCAACTACGGCGATTTAATTCATGAAATCACTTGGAGAATATGCTTAGCTCAATTATCTAACTCGTCAAAGAAGAATTAACCCAAACCGAGTTCGGATGAAGGAGTTATGAATTTTACAAATCCGGTGATTTTCAAATTACGCGATTCTGACATGTGCGCATTTAAAGAGGAATTTCAGCCAGATCAGGATGAATGAAGCCATAAACCATGTTGTTCTATAATTCTGGTCCATTATAGAAGCCTAGAAAAGTGGAACCAAGGCCCAAGCCCATCTGCCTATACCATCAAAGATGAGACAAGAAGTTAGTTGAACATTTAAAGCATTTAATGCTAATCTTTTGCATGTTGCTGCATGATTTTGGGTTCTGTCCAAACATGCATCCTTGTTTCTTCTTAATTAGGCTTTTGCATGCTTTTGCATGTTATTGAAAGTTGTTCCAAGCATGCAAGACCTCTCTTCTTTTCTTCCTTCTCTATAAATACTTGGCTTTGGCCACTCTTGTAATCCATCGAATTTTTTAATGAGAGTTTCTACTTCTAAAATTTTCGATCACCTGTTAGTGTGTCATATCTAACAGAAATACTTGGGTTCTTTAGTGTGTCATATCTAAAGAATCCAGAAGATCCGTCTTGGTTCGTCATATCCAAGGGATCACCCTCTTTGATATAGGTGTGTCATATCCTAGGACATTGAGGTATGTATATCAAGGGCCTTCCGCATCCCTTGTGCGACCTTTCGATCCATGGTACCAAGAGCTTTCCACATCTCTTGTGTGCTACAAATTCATTTCCATCGCCTGGTTTCTTGAGTTTAACCACTCTTTAGAAATCAAGGATTATCCCTACCAACTTAGAATGCCGAATCCTTGGGAGGATCACATCATTTGGTATCAGAGCAACATTCTAAGTTTGGTTTTATCATTCTATCTTTTTTTCATCCTCTCATCTTTTTCACTTTCTTTCAATTCATCTTCTACCTTTCATCTTTTTATCTTCTATTTTATTTCTTACTTATTTTCATTTGAAAAAAAAGTCTTGCTGTTCAATGAAAAACAAGATTTGAGGACAAATCTTTTTAAAGGAGGAGGGGATGATGTGATCATGGAAAGTACCCAAACATGTGTTCGGTTTTCAAGACGTATCTTTTCAACTACGGCGATTTAATTCATGAAATCACTTGGAGAATATGCTCAGCTCAATTATCTAACTCGTCAAAGAAGAATTAACTCAAACGGAGTTCGGATGAAGGAGTTATGTATTTTACAAATCCGGTGATTTTCAAATTACGCGATTCTGACATGTGCGCATTTAAAGAGGAATTTCAGCCATATCAGGATGAATGAAGCTATAAACCATGTTGTTCTATCATTCTGGTCCATTATAGAAGCCCAGAAAAGTGGAACCAAGGCACAAACCCATCTGCCTATACTATTAAAGATGAGACAAGAAGTTAGTTGAACATTTAAAGCATTTAATGCTAATCTTTTGCATGTTGCTGCATGATTTTGGGTTCTGTCCAAACATGCATCCTTGTTTCTTCTTAATTAGGCTTTTGCATGCTTTTGCATGTTATTGGAAGTTGTTCCAAGCATGCAAGACCTCTCTTCTTTTCTTCCTTCTCTATAAATACTTGGCTTTGGCCACTCTTGTAATCCATCGAATTTTTTAATGAGAGTTTCTACTTCTAAAATTTTCGATCACCTGTTAGTGTGTCATATCTAACAGAAATACTTGGGTTCGTTAGTGTGTCATATCTAAAGAATCCAGAAGATCCGTCTTGGTTCGTCATATCCAAGGGATCACCCTCTTTGATATAGGTGTGTCATATCCTAGGACATTGAGGTATGTATATCAAGGGCCGTCCGCATCCCTTGTGCGACCTTTCGATCCATGGTACCAAGAGCTTTCCACATCTCTTGTGTGCTACAAATTCATTTCCATCGCCTGGTTTCTTGAGTTTAACCACTCTTTAGAAATCAAGGATTATCCCTACCAACTTAGAATGCCGAATCCTTGGGAGGATCACATCATTTGGTATCAGAGCAACATTCTAAGTTTGGTTTTATCATTATATCTTTTTTTCATCCTCTCATCTTTTTCACTTTCTTTCAATTCATCTTCTACCTTTCATCTTTTTATCTTCTATTTTATTTCTTACTTATTTTCATTTGAAAAAAAAGTCTCGCTGTTCAATGAAAAACAAGATTTGAGGATAAATCTTTTTAAAGGAGGAGGGGATGATGTGATCATGGAAAGTACCCAGACATGTGTTCAGTTTTCAAGACGTATCTTTTCAACTACGGCGATTTAATTCATGAAATCACTTGGAGAATATGCTCAGCTCAATTATCTAACTCGTCAAAGAAGAATTAACTCAAACGGAGTTCGGATGAAGGAGTTATGTATTTTACAAATCCGGTGATTTTCAAATTACGCGATTCTGACATGTGCGCATTTAAAGAGGAATTTCAGCCATATCAGGATGAATGAAGCTATAAACCATGTTGTTCTATCATTCTGGTCCATTATAGAAGCCCAGAAAAGTGGAACCAAGGCACAAACCCATCTGCCTATACTATTAAAGATGAGACAAGAAGTTAGTTGAACATTTAAAGCATTTAATGCTAATCTTTTGCATGTTGCTGCATGATTTTGGGTTGTGTCCAAACATGCATCCTTGTTTCTTCTTAATTAGGCTTTTGCATGCTTTTGCATGTTATTGGAAGTTGTTCCAAGCATGCAAGACCTCTCATCTTTTCTTCCTTCTCTATAAATACTTGGCTTTGGCCACTCTTGTAATCCATCGAATTTTTTAATGAGAGTTTCTACTTCTAAAATTTTCGATCACCTATTAGTGTGTCATATCTAACAGGAATGCTTGGGTTCTTTAGTGTGTCATATCAGAAGAATCCAGGAGATCCGTCTTGGTTCGTCATATCCAAGGGATCACCCTCTTTGATATAGGTGTGTCATATCCTAGGACATTGAGGTATGTATATCAAGGGCCTTCCGCATCCCTTGTGCGACCTTTCGATCCATGGTACCAAGAGCTTTCCACATCTCTTGTGTGCTACAAATTCATTTCCATCGCCTGGTTTCTTGAGTTTAACCACTCTTTAGAAATCAAGGATTATCCCTACCAACTTAGAATGCCGAATCCTTGGGAGGATCACATCATTTGGTATCAGAGCAACATTCTAAGTTTGGTTTTATCATTCTATCTTTTTTTCATCCTCTCATCTTTTTCACTTTCTTTCAATTCATCTTCTACCTTTCATCTTTTTATCTTCTATATTATTTCTTACTTATTTTCATTTGAAAAAAAAGTCTTGCTGTTCAATGAAAAACAAGATTTGAGGACAAATCTTTTTAAAGGAGGAGGGGATGATGTGATCATGGAAAGTACCCAAACATGTGTTCAGTTTTCAAGACGTATCTTTTCAACTACGGCGATTTAATTCATGAAATCACTTGGAAAATATGCTCAGCTCAATTATCTAACTCGTCAAAGAAGAATTAACTCAAACGGAGTTCGGATGAAGGAGTTATGTATTTTACAAATCCGGTGATTTTCAAATTACGCGATTCTGACATGTGCGCATTTAAAGAGGAATTTCAGCCATATCAGGATGAATGAAGCTATAAACCATGTTGTTCTATCATTCTGGTCCATTATAGAAGCCCAGAAAAGTGGAACCAAGGCACAAACCCATCTGCCTATACTATTAAAGATGAGACAAGAAGTTAGTTGAACATTTAAAGCATTTAATGCTAATCTTTTGCATGTTGCTGCATGATTTTGGGTTCTGTCCAAACATGCATCCTTGTTTCTTCTTAATTAGGCTTTTGCATGCTTTTGCATGTTATTGGAAGTTGTTCCAAGCATGCAAGACCTCTCTTCTTTTCTTCCTTCTCTATAAATACTTGGCTTTGGCCACTCTTGTAATCCATCGAATTTTTTAATGAGAGTTTCTACTTCTAAAATTTTCGATCACCTGTTAGTGTGTCATATCTAACAGAAATACTTGGGTTCTTTAGTGTGTCATATCTAAAGAATCCAGAAGATCCGTCTTGGTTCGTCATATCCAAGGGATCACCCTCTTTGATATAGGTGTGTCATATCCTAGGACATTGAGGTATGTATATCAAGGGCCGTCCGCATCCCTTGTGCGACCTTTCGATCCATGGTACCAAGAGCTTTCCACATCTCTTGTGTGCTACAAATTCATTTCCATCGCCTGGTTTCTTGAGTTTAACCACTCTTTAGAAATCAAGGATTATCCCTACCAACTTAGAATGCCGAATCCTTGGGAGGATCACATCATTTGGTATCAGAGCAACATTCTAAGTTTGGTTTTATCATTATATCTTTTTTTCATCCTCTCATCTTTTTCACTTTCTTTCAATTCATCTTCTACCTTTCATCTTTTTATCTTCTATTTTATTTCTTACTTATTTTCATTTGAAAAAAAAGTCTCGCTTTTCAATGAAAAACAAGATTTGAGGACAAATCTTTTTAAAGGAGGAGGGGATGATGTGATCATGGAAAGTACCCAGACATGTGTTCAGTTTTCAAGACGTATCTTTTCAACTACGGCGATTTAATTCATGAAATCACTTGGAGAATATGCTCAGCTCAATTATCTAACTCGTCAAAGAAGAATTAACTCAAACGGAGTTCGGATGAAGGAGTTATGTATTTTACAAATCCGGTGATTTTCAAATTACGCGATTCTGACATGTGCGCATTTAAAGAGGAATTTCAGCCATATCAGGATGAATGAAGCTATAAACCATGTTGTTCTATCATTCTGGTCCATTATAGAAGCCCAGAAAAGTGGAACCAAGGCACAAACCCATCTGCCTATACTATTAAAGATGAGACAAGAAGTTAGTTGAACATTTAAAGCATTTAATGCTAATCTTTTGCATGTTGCTGCATGATTTTGGGTTCTGTCCAAACATGCATCCTTGTTTCTTCTTAATTAGGCTTTTGCATGCTTTTGCATGTTATTGGAAGTTGTTCCAAGCATGCAAGACCTCTCATCTTTTCTTCCTTCTCTATAAATACTTGGCTTTGGCCACTCTTGTAATCCATCGAATTTTTTAATGAGAGTTTCTACTTCTAAAATTTTCGATCACCTATTAGTGTGTCATATCTAACAGGAATGCTTGGGTTCTTTAGTGTGTCATATCAGAAGAATCCAGGAGATCCGTCTTGGTTCGTCATATCCAAGGGATCACCCTCTTTGATATAGGTGTGTCATATCCTAGGACATTGAGGTATGTATATCAAGGGCCTTCCGCATCCTTTGTGCGACATTTCGATCCATGGTACCAAGAGCTTTCCACATCTCTTGTGTGCTACAAATTCATTTCCACCGTCTTGTTTATTGAGTTTAACCACTCTTTAGAAATCAAGGATTATCCCTACCAACTTAGAATGTCGAATCCTTGGGAGGATCACATCATTTGGTATCAGAGCAACATTCTAAGTTTGGTTTTATCATTCTATCTTTTTTCATCCTCTCATCTTTTTCACTTTCTTTCAATTCATCTTCTACCTTTCATCTTTTTATCTTCTATTTTATTTCTTACTTATTTTCATTTGAAAAAAAAGTCTTGCTGTTCAATGAAAAACAAGATTTGAGGACAAATCTTTTTAAAGGAGGAGGGGATGATGTGATCATGGAAAGTACCCAGATATGTGTTCAGTTTTCAAGACGTATCTTTTCAACTACGGCGATTTAATTCAAGAAATCACTTGGAGAATATGCTCAGCTCAATTATATAACTCGTCAAAGAAGAATTAACTCAAACCGAGTTCGGATGAAGGAGTTATGAATTTTACAAATCCGGTGATTTTTAAATTACGCGATTCTGACATGTGCGCATTTAAAGAGGAATTTTAGCCAGATCAGGATGAATGAAGCTATAAACCATGTTGTTCTATAATTCTGGTCCATTATAGAAGCCCAGAAAAGTAGAACCAAGGCCCAAGCCCATCTGCCTATACCATCAAAGATGAGACAAGAAGTTAGTTGAACATTTAAAGCATTTAATGCTAATCTTTTGCATGTTGCTGCATGATTTTGGGTTCTGTCCAAACATGCAGCATTGTTTCTTCTTAATTAGGCTTTTGCATGCTCTTGCATGTTATTGGAAGTTGTTCCAAGCATGCAAGACCTCTCTTCTTTTCTTCCTTCTCTATAAATACTTGGCTTTGGCCACTCTTGTAATCCATCAAATTTTTTAATGAGAGTTTCTACTTCTAAAATTTTCGATCACCTGTTAGTGTGTCATTTCAAACAGAAATGCTTGGGTTCTTTAGTGTGTCATATCTAAAGAATCCAGGAGATCCGTCTTGGTGCGTCATATCCAAGGGATCACCCTCTTTGATATAGGTGTATCATATCCTAGGACATTGAGGTTGGTATATCAAGGGTCTTCCGCATCCCTTGTGCGACCTTTCGATCCACGGTACCAAGAGCTTTCCACATCTCTTATGTGCTACAAATTCATTTCCAGCGCATTGTTTCTTGAGTTTAACCACTCTTTAGAAATCAAGGATTATCCCTATCAACTTAGAATGCTGAATCCTTGGGAGGATCACATCATTTGGTATCAGAGGAACATTCTAAGTTTGGTTTTATCATCCTATCTTTTTTTCATCCTCTCATCTTTTTCACTTTTGATGTGAGCTAAGGTGGTGGTGCAACTGTTGATCAAGAAGCTCGAGACCTTCAGAAGCGAATTGGGTGGAAAGGTGGATTGAAAGGACCACACAAGCTGCGGAAGACTTGTGATACACCAGGTGATTCTTCTTAGACAAGAAGAAATCGTGAAGAGGCTCTCCAATGGAGGATGCAGCCGTCAACAAGTAGAAGTCTAGGGTTTTAGTTTGTTAAAAATCGAGTTGTCTTATTCATTATAAGTAATGAGGCTTATATAGGCCTTAGGGTTACAACTTAGGGTAAACAACATGATGTTTACCCAAAACAACAAGTAATGTAAATTAAAAAAGCATGTAGTTCTTTTTGCTGTATAAAATAAAAGGGTTTAAGTCCTAATGACTTAACCATAAAAATATGGGCTGAAGGCCCTAAACTTATACTTAGTCTACAAAAGAGAGAAATGGGATAGACAAGCCTTATAGATGAATAAAGGCCGAATTTGACTACGACTTGTGAAGGTGTCGGATTGTGTGAACAAGTCTTCGTCGTCATGCGCACTAAGAGTGTTGCCTCATTAAAACCTTCTCCGGAAAACCCAGTGGGACAAAACCGAAGATAGGAAAAAGAGTACAATTTCTTAGCACGTCTTTTGGTGTCTTTACCGAATGGTAATGGTAAAGACACCGGAGGTGGAAGAGTCTTCAAGCAGGAACCTCCAATGCTCCTTAGCTGAGATGAACGGATCCGGCTGGTCTTCTGAGCCGTCTGGTGGCTCCTCATCCGTGAGCTTCTGGTCGTCTGCATGCTCCATGAGCTGGTTGAACTTGTCTCCTAAAGCTCATGCTCTGGAACGTGTCAAAGGTCCTGGTGGAACTCGTGGTATAGCCTGTGGTACGATGTCCTCATCATTCCCTCCCTCTTCAGGTGCTTTGGTCTCCAAAGCAAAGTCGTCACCTGCATCAAATAACTCCAAGTCAGCAACATTAAACGTAGTAGAAACATTATACTCACCTGGAAGCTCCAGTTGGTAGGCGTTGTCTTTGATGCGTCGCAGGACTCGGAACGGGCCATCTCCACGTGGTGCTAGCTTGCTCTTGCGCCGTTGGGGAAAACGTTCGGGTCGTAGATGTAACCAGACCCAATCTCCTTCTTTAAAGAACATGTGCCTCCTTCCCTTGTTGGCGTGTTTTGCTGTCTGGGCATTCCTTCGTTCCAGATTTTTTTTGACTTCCCGGTGTAAGCGCTTGACATATTTCGCTTTTTCTTCGCCTTCTAAGCTGACGACCTCACCAAGTGGGAAAGGGGCGAATTCGATTGGTGTAGTGGGGTTGAAGCCGTAGACAATCTCGAACGGTGTCTTCTTGGTGCCAGAATGAATTGCTCTGTTGTAGGCGAATTCGACATAAGGGAGACACTCGAGCCAATTCTTCATGTTACGACCAATCGTCGCGCGCAACATCTGAGATAGGGTTCGGTTGAAGACCTCGGTCTGACCATCCGTCTGTGTGTGATATGCCGTCGAGAATAGTAGACTGGTGCCAAGTTTCTTCCACAGAACCCGCCAGAAGTGACTGAGAAATTTAGTGTCCCTGTAGGACACAATGGTGCGTAGAATGCCGTGTAGACGGACGATCTCTCGGAAATTTAGTAGTAGAAACTTTCATTATAATTTTTGATGAGTACAAATGAGAGAATGAGCTACTACTTATCGAAAGAAAAAGGGGCAAGGCTTGCATGCTTGGAACAACTTCCAAGAACATGCAAGCACATGCAAAAGCCGAGAAATAAATGCAATAATGATATAACTTCCAACTCCCCAACTAACAACTACTTCCTAACTTTTGATGACAAAGGGAAGAGGAAGGCTGGGCCTGGATTCAATAAATGGGCTGGATAAGAAGTGGGCCAATGGCCTCATTAAAAACCTATATTTAGTAAACCCAATGGGACAAACCCACAGACAGGGAAAAAGAGCACACATTGGACCACTTAGCCACTTATTGAATACCAAAAGAGATGATAAGAACGTTTGTGATAGTCCATGTTTTTGGATGCTGGTTGCTTGTGTGTCCGTCCTTGGTCAGGATCACATCACCCCCTCCCTCTTGAAGAGAATTTGACCTCAAATCCGAATGATCTTCTGGTGTTGCTTGTTTGATCAGGATGAAGAGGCTGATGTCTTGACGTGTATCCTGGTCCATATCAGGTGGCTTGAACCATTTGTCTTCCTCTCTCTTTTGAGTTCCTCTTTGGCGTTTCCTTGCAGCCTTAAAACCTGCATTTGACTCTTTTGACAAGAACAAACGAATTATATCTGCGTAATCAAGGCTAAAAGGGTATTTGAGATCTTTGACCAATTTAGCATTTAGGCACTTATAATCACAGAAAAATCCTTTTAAAGACAGAGTATGCAAAGATGTATTATTGCTAGCAAAAAGATTGAAATGTCCCAACTTAGAAAAATGTTCAACAAAATATTTACTGGTTCCATCTAATTCTTTTCTAAACGTTTTCTGAAACAAATCAAAACTCAAAGCAAAATTGGAGTCACACACTTCATCAAACATAAAATCTTTTTGCCTAGACAAATTTTCAAAATCAGATTTCTAAAAAGATTGAATTATGTTATCAAAAACAGATTTTGAAACACAAAATTCTTTCACATTTTCCAAGCCAAATCGTTTTTCTTGATCAGGAGTAACAAGAACAAATAAGTTAGACAAAATATTAATCACACCAAATTTCTTACAGTGATTGTTGCGATATTCACAAAGGAAAGAGGGAAATGTTGGTTCATCTTTGATCATGAGATAATTTCCATCATAATTATCATACTTGGGTTCTCCAAATTCCATAAGCTAATGATGTGTTGCCTTAGCTTTGGATGGACGTTTGGTTGATTTCTTAGGATGGTTCTCTATCACGTCCTTAAGTGCTTCTTTCATCTCCTTGGTAAAATTGGCAACAAAAGATTTCGTCCATTACTCAAATCTGGTTGTCATGTTTTCTGCAATTTTATCTGGATCAAGCATCATTCCTGAAAAGAAAACACAAAAACAGTCAGTCAAAAGTTCTTTGGAAGGAACTAAAATGCAGACATGAGACAGATCTTAAAGAAACTAAAACAATTTTTTAAAAAAAATAAAACGAAAATTAAAAGAAAAAAAAGGAAAAGAAAACTTAGCTTATGTGTTGCTCTGATACCAAATGATGTGATCCTCGGAAGGACTCAAGCCAAAATCGGCACACAAGGAAGTTTTGGAGAGGGATAAGCCTTGCACAACGAGCGTGAGCTCAAGTTGTCAAGGGATGTGGAGCGATAGGTCACACAAAGGTTGCGGAAGGCCTTTGCGTAAACCCAATGGAACAAACCCAAAGACAGGGAAAAAGAGCACACATTGGAACACTTAGCCACTTATTGAATACCAAAAGAGATGATAAGGACGTTCATGATAGTCCATGTTTTTGGCTGCTGGTTGCTTGTGTGTCCGTCCTTGGTCAGGATCACATCACATCTTCTCATGTCTAACATGACTCGGAAGGATATGAATCAGTTCTAGTATCAGCTTCCAAGAGATCAAGAGATGTGCCCACTATCATTGAAGCTTTAGGTGAAGAGGATTTGCCTATCCAAGAAGCTCCCCTACAGTGTTAAAAAAGAGCACAAGACAAACGAATCCACCAGTCTTCTACAATCAGAATATTGTGGTTCATCATGATCAGGGAATTTGTAGCACTGCTTACTTACCTAGGAACCATGTTGCATTCACTTTGAGTCTTGATAAGGAACAGATTCCAAAGACATATGAGGAACCTATGACTAAGAAGGAATGCAGGGAAGCTATCCTAGCTTAGAAGCAAGCCATGGAAAGGAATGGTACCTATGCTCCAGCCACTTTATCTAAAGGAAAAAGAGCTGTAAGTTCTAAGTCGATTTTTACAATTAAATACAAAAACAATGGTGAAATTGATAGATATAAAGCTAGGTTGGTGTCTAGAGGATTTACTCAGACTTATGGTGAAGATTATAAGGATACCTCTGCACTTGTAGCTAAGCTTAACTCTGTTAATGTTGTTCTTTCACTTGCTACTAACCTTGATTGGGAATTATGGCAAATGAATGTTAAGAATGCATTTTTACAAGGTGAATTAGAAGAAGAGGTATATATGTCACCTCCACCAGATCTAGAAGAAGAGGTAGGGGCCGTACTCAGGCTGAAGAAGGCCATCTATGGCCTTAAACAATCCCCAAGAGCTTGGTACCACAAGCTGAGTGTAATCTTGATGGATAGAGGCTTCAAAAGATCTGAAGTTGAACACACCCTTGTTACACTTAACAGTAAGGAATGTATTGTAGTAATTCTCAATTATGTAGATGATATAATCATATCTGGTAGTGATAGTTTTGGTATTGCATCTACAAAAGAATATTTGAAGAGTCTCTTTGATATTAAGGACTTAGGAGAACTTAAATACTTCTTAGAAATTGAAGTGTGTAGGTTCAAGGAAGGTCTATTCTTATTTCAAAGAAAATATGTTGTAGATTTACTAACCTCTACAGGTATGACGGAAGCTAAACCAGCCAATTCACCCTTAGAAGAATGATGCAAGAACTGAAGGGTGGGCTGTCTTTCACCGAGAAGCTCATGTTGCTGGACAGAATTCGATGGGAAGAAAGGGTGGATCGAAAGGACCACATAAACTGTAAAAGGGGCTTGTGATACTCCAAGAACTTCAGCCACACTAGGCTGAAGCACACGACAGCTGCAAGGGGAGGTGCTTGGCGGCGCCTTTTGGGTTTAAACACTAGTCTTTAGGTTTTGTCAAAATGCTTGTTATTGTTATTACTCCTAACTTAGGATTATATAATGCTTTAAGTCTATGGCTTCTAATTATTCAGATTACAAATGGGCCAATAACCCAAAAGAATGAAAACATAATTAAAATTGGGCTTAAGGCCACAATTAACTAAAACATAAAATAACATATAAAAGATGGGTTTAAGGCTTAAGTAAATAAGATTTAGAATAACGATAGGTAGGGCCACAACCAGAATCACATTCCTGGCTGAGTTAGAGGAATTGTGAAGCATAGTAGTTGGTGAACAAGTCCTCGTCTTCATGCACACTTGAGGTGTTGCCTCGTTGAAACCTTCTTCGGAAAACCCAGTGGGACAAAACCGAAGATAAGAAAAAAGAGTACAATTTTCTAGCATGTCTTTAGGAATATGTGATTCCTTATATCTGGAAAGCTTGGGCATGAATAAGTGTTGCCTTGAAACCTTCTTGAATGTTGAGAATGCCTCCAAATCGTGCACAAGTAGAAATGGTAAGAATGCAGATGGCTCCAAATATGGTAAGTGAAAACAAGACAGATTCGCCTGATTCTAGTGCATGATTTGTGAGTGATTTACACAGTCTATATTGTGAGTGATTTGGACTGTGGAGCTCGATCTTTGCCCCAATGACGGATGGTACTCTAAAACCGGTTTGCCGAATTGTATCCTCTATAACATCCAATTCAGAATCCGGTTTGAAGTGATTCAAATTTTCCGTGACTCCTTGATGAGTAAAGATTCTGGGACAGGTCGTTTAGTGGCTTAAATCATCCTGGTTGGGCCGATATGATCCAAGGAAGACACCTATGTCTTTGGTCTGTTCAGATTGGTTCTCTCCAAGGGCTTTGGTCAGCTCCTTGGTGACTTCTCTATGCTCCTGGGTTGTTAGTGTTGGAATAAAAAAAAAGTGATGAATTTATGAAAGCCTTTAAGTCTAGTTAAAAGGCGATTTATATGTTTGTGAAAGGGAGAGTCTAAGGCTTGTTTGTATTATAGAATTATGTTATCCTTGTAAGCCATTTAAGTATAAGGCTATCCTTGTATCCAAACAAGCCTAGACTAGAATAGTATAAATACTTTACTTCCTTCACATTTTGTAAAAAAGAATTCATAATTCTCATTTTCTAATAAATCATTCTTTTCTCTAATTCTCTAATTCTCTCTAATCTCTCATTCTCTCATTCTACAAATCTCTCAATCTCATATTCTTTCATGGTATCAGAGCCAGGTTGCATCAAATCTGGGTAAATTTCATCACTCTTTCATTGATTCAACCAGAATCCACCTTGTTATTCATCTGTTTCTGCAATCAATTTCGAACATCATTTGTAAATCAAATTGCGATTAATCCACGACTCCAATTGACGATCGGCTTTCACTGGAGTGTGCATCGGCGAATTCCGAATCCACAGACACCTGAATCAAAAGATACCAATTTTCTTTCAAAAGGTGTTCGCGATCGCGTTCGTTTCGAACCTCTATATTCTCCAGGTCATCTCGACGTCAATGTTTCATAAAATCGTGATTTTCTAAAGCCTAAACTCAAGCTCTTAGAGTCTAGTTTCTGTTTAAAGAAAGCAGCACTCAATTCCGTTGAGTTTGAGGGATTTTCTTGAAGATTTCCTCAGATACGTCCAAAATCACCTGTACCAAGATCCAGGTGATATAATTATAATTCTTTCCTAGTTTCTGTTAATCTTTTGAATCTGGAAAGTTTAATAAGTGTCTTGTGAGAGCTTCATCGAAATTTCAGGTCAATCCAATAGGTTTAAGGCTTTAAGATTGATTTTCTTGAATTCCTTGTTCAGTTTTGTTAATCTTTGAAAAGTATTAATTTGATTTCTTGAAATCTAAAATTGATTCAAATCAATAAATTCGAATTTGGATGATTAAATCTGGATAAGATTGGTTGTTAGGCTGTTTTAATCTGTTCATATCTTTTTGAAAGTGTTGGTTAAAATCAGTTACAAGTAGTTATAGGTTGTTGATAGTTACTTGAACTGCAAGTAGTTATAGGTTGTTTGTTTTCTTGCATTACACTCGATTTTTTTTTTACTTGGTATTATTACTCTCTTTGTATAGTTCACACTAACCTGTAGGTACATGCAAGAACGTGTGCTTAGGAAGTGATCAATACAGGTTCAAGTGTAATCGCGTGCCTTCTTGCAATCGTCTCGACCAGCAGCCTGTTTGTCCCGACCAGCCGTTCGTTCGTCCCGATCGTCACTCTTTTGTTCCGACAATCAGTTGTGTGTACCTGTACTAAGCGACTTCGTGACCACGGCATCCTAGCTGATCAAGTTCGTGACCTAGCCTGATTGTGACCAAGCGACCAGGTGCACTACCGTGACCAAGTGCTCGAACTACCGTGACCTCCTGTATCCTGACCGTGGACAAGCAACTTAGAAATCAAGTGAACAATACAGCCTATAATGGAGATTCAAACCTCCCTTAGAGCTCCAGTGATCCCACATGGAGCAAACTATCTCTTGTGGTCCAGGACAATGAAAACCACATTAGGTGGTAAGGGTCTTTGGAACCACATTGCCACAAATGGCATTGAAGACAATGAAGTGGTTGAAGTGACTGATGCAGCACAAGCCAAATGGTACCAAGAAGATCAATTGGTACTTTCTATATTATAAAATTCTCTTGCTAGTGATCTTTTAGAAGCATATTCTTTTTGTGAAAATGCAAAAGATCTTTGGAACACCTTGTTAAAAGTGTATGGAAATACTAATAATCTTTTGAGAATTTTTGAAGTAAAGAAGGCTTTGAATGAACTAAGGCAGGAGGATGCTGATTTCACAAAGCACTATGGCTCATTCAGAGCTTTATGGGCTGAGCTAGAAATGCTAAGGCCAGCCACTATTGAACCACTTGTACTCCTTAAAAGAAAGGAACAAGATAAGGTGTTTGGGTTACTTTTAACTCTTAGTTCTACTTACTCAGATCTTATTAAGCATATTCTCAGGTCTGATAAGTTGCCTAGCTTGGAAGAAGTGTGTGCTCAAATTCAAAAGGAGCAATGATCACATGTATTGTTTGGCAACAAAGCTGAACTAGTAGCTGCTCACAAAAGTTCTTTCAGGCCAGCAAGTGTTTCTAAGAAGAGGAGGCAATTTTGTGATCATTGCAAGTAGGATGGCCATGCAAAGAAGGATTTCTGGGAACTCCACCCTCATCTGAAGCCATTATGGGCTTCACGCCCTCCACAACAGTTGGCCATGCCCTCGGCCAGGCAAGCTCACGGTATTGGGTCATCAAGGGCAGTTGGAAGCAGCGGTTTACTTCCTGTCTCAGCCTCTACTAATACCATGTCACAAGCATCAGAATTTGTGACAAGATCAGACTTAGAAGCCCTTATCAAGGTCTTAAAGGATAGCAATGTGATGGGTAAAACTTTTCATGCTTCTTTTTAAACTCTTTTTACTTCTAATACTCCTAAATCTTTGGTTGTTTATTCTGGTGCTTCTCATCACATGATTAGTGATTTAGAATTGCTAGAGAATGTAGAACCTGCCTTAGGGAATGTTCTTATTGCTAATGGAATCAAAGTACCAATCAAAGGCATAGGAAAATTGAAGTTGTTTGATAAAGAATCTAAAGCATTTTATATGCCATCTTTTACATCTAACTTTTTATCAGTTAAAAGAGCTACTACTGATCTGAATTGTCATGCAATATTTGGTCCTAATGATTTCTATTTTCAGGATATTGAAACTAGAAGATGTTTTGGACAAGGAACCACAAAAGATGACTTGTATGTGCTTGATAATATGGCTAGTTGTAGTGCATTAGAATTGTTTTCCAGCCTCATACATTCAGTACTGATTCTGATTTGTGGCATGCTAGACTAGGACATCCTCATCCAAGAGCTCTTGAGTTAATGGTGCCTGGTTTAAAAATGCCTAAAGAGTTGTGTGATTCATGTATTCTTGGAAAACATTGTAAAACTGTTTTTGAAAAATAAATGCATAAATATGAAAATTGTTTTGAATTGGTGCATTCTGATGTGTGGACATCCCCATTTTCATCTAGAGAAAATCATAAATATTTTGTGACATTTATTGATGAAAAATCCAAATATACATGGGTTACTCTTCTTAGTTCTAAAGATAGAGTGTATGATGCATTTTTAAATTTTCAAGCATATGTTACTAACCAATACAATGCAAGAATCAAATGCTTTAGAAAAGATAATGGAGGGGAATACACTAGTACCAAACTTCAGGAACATCTCACTAAACATGGCATTGAGCACCAGACAAGCTGCCCTTATACTCCACAGCAAAATGGAGTTGCTGAAAGAAAGAACAGGCACCTAATGGAGGTTGTGAGAACTATGATGTTCCACATGAAGGTGCCTAAGCGATTTTGGGGGGATGCACTTGTAGCAGCCTGCTACTTAATCAACATGACACATACAAAAGTCCTTGATGATCTATCCCCATTTGAGGTATTAAACAACAATAAGCCCACTATTGATCATTTGAAAGTTTTTGGGTGTGTTTGTTTTGTGTTAATACCTAGGGAGCAAAGGAACATGCTTGAACCAAAGAGTGTTAAAGCTATGTTCATTGGATACTCATCAACTCAGAAAGGATACAAATGTTATGACCCAGAGACTAGAAGAGTCTTGGTGTCTAGAGATGTAAAGTTCCAAGAAGAAAAAGGTTTCTATGAAAAAGGAACTTGGGAGCAATTTAAAGACATCTCATCAAGAAGAACAGATCAAGCTGAATACTTAAGAAAACTCTTGGAAAGTATTGGAATAGGAGGTAGTCAGCAGGCAGCCTCATCACCTCAGTCAAATGCCCCAGTAGCATGTAGTCCAGGCCCCTCAGTCCCGGCCAATCCACACGTCTGCTCAGATCTCGGCCCTTCCGGCTCGGCGGATGCATCCGGACCAGCCGCTTCCTCTCGGCATCTGTCTCGGCAAACATCTCTTGATTCTCCTGGGCTTCCTCCTCTTGATCATGGGGGGGAGAAGCATCTACTCATGTTCAACAAGACTCAGCAGGAGATGATTCCATTTTAGCCTCAGCTTCCAAAAGATCAAGACCTACTCTCATTGAAGTTTTGAGTGAAGAAGAGGAGGCTCCACCTACAGTTTTAAGGAGGAGCACAAGACAAAGAAATCTACCAGTTTTCTACAATGGAAATGTTGTGGTTCATCATGATCAGGGAGTTTGTAATATTGCACACTTACCTTCTACTCATATTGCTTTTATTTCTAGTCTTGACAATGAGCAGATTCCAAAGACATATGAAGAAGCTATGTCTATAAAGGAATGGAGGGAAGCTATCTCAGATGAGAAACAAGCTATGGAGAGGAATGGTACATATGCTGCAGCCACTTTACCAAAAGGAAAGAAGGCTGTAAGTTCTAAATGGATTTTTACCATTAAATACAAAAGCAATGGTGAAATTGATAGATATAAAGCTAGGTTGGTAGCTAAGGGTTTTACTCAGACATATGGTGAGGATTATAGAGACACATTTGCTTCTGTAGCTAAGCTCCATTCTGTCAATGTTGTGCTTACTGTTGCTACTAATCTTGAGTGGGAATTGTGGCAAAAGGATGTCAAGAATGTTTTCTTGCAAGGTGAACTAGAAGAAGAGGTTTACATGTCACCTCCACCTGGCCTAGAGGATGAGGTAGGAAGCGGTAATACACTAAGGCTAAGGAAGGCTATTTATGGCCTTAAGCAATCTCCAAGAGCATGGTACCACAAATTAAGTGTTACTTTAATGGATAAAGGCTTCAAAAGGTCTGAAGTTGAACATACTCTTTTTACATTAAAGAGTAAGGAAGGTATCATAGTAATTCTTATCTATGTAGATGATATAATCATATCTGGTAGTGATAGTATTGGTATTGCATCTACTAAAAATTACTTAAAGAGTGTCTTTGACATAAAAGATTTAGGAGAACTTAAATACTTCTTAGGAATTGAAGTATGTAGGTTTAAGGAAGGTCTCTTTCTTTCTCAAAGAAAGTATGTTGTAGATCTACTAACATCCACAGGTATGATGGAAGCTACGCCAGCCAAAACACCCTTAGAAGAAGATTATAAAATCACAATTAAGGGGGAGTTAGAAGAGGAAATTGATTTTCATGATCCTAAGCTCTATAGGAAAGTGGTTGGTAAGCTTATTTATTTAACCATCACAAGACCAGATTTATGTTTTGCTGTGAATGAGGTATCTCAACACATGCAAGGGCCAAAGATGAGGCATTGGGACATGGCCATGCGGATTTTAAGATATCTCAAAGGTACACATGAACAAGGTATTTGGATGGGTAATAATAAAAACACAAATGTTGTTGGTTATTGTGATGCAGATTGAGCAGGAGATAGGGAAGATAGGAGAAGTACTACTGGCTATTGTACTTTCATAGGTGGAAACCTTGTGACTTGGAAAACCAAGAAACAAAAGGTGGTTTCATGCTCTAGTGCAGAATCAGAATATAGAGCAATGAGGAAGCTCACTACTGAATGCATCTGGCTGAAAAAAATTTTGGGAGACTTAGCCGTGAAGTGTGAGGAGCCTATCACCATTCATTGTGACAATCAATCCGCCATTCACATAGCTTCCAATTCAGTGTTTCATGAAAGGACCAAGCACATAGAAGTGGACTGCCACAAAGTAAGAGAAGCTATTGTGAAAGGTATCATTTTACCTTGCTATACAAGGTGTGAGGATCAACTAGCTGATATATTCACCAAGGCAGCTTCTCTAAAAGTTGGTACATCAATCTACCCAAGACTTGGTCTCATGTCTATTCCATACCCATGATCCCAACATTGAGTATTATACTCTTTTTCCCTAGAAAATGTTTTGTCCCAATTGGGTTTTCCTTCTCTAGGTTTTTAATGAGGTAATACTTCATGGTTGCAAGCTTAAACATTATATGTCTTAAGCTTGAGGGGGAGTGTTGGAATGAAGAAGAAGTGATGACTTTATGAAAGTCTTTAAGTCTAGTTAAAAGGCGATTTATATGTTTGTGAAAGGGAGATTCTAAGCCTTGTTTGTATTATAGAATTATGTTATCCTTGTAAGCCATTTAAGTATAAGGCTATCCTTGTATCCAAACAAGCCTAGACTAGAATAGTATAAATACTTTACTTCCTTCACATTTTGTAAAGAAGAATTCATAATTCTCATTTTCTAATAAATCATTCTTTTCTCTAATTCTCTAATTCTATCTAATCTCTCATTCTCTCATTCTACAAATCTCTCAATCTCATATTCTTTCAGTTAGTGACTTGATGTCCTCATCAAAGAAGACTATAAAATCAGAACTAAGGGGGAGGTAGAGGAGGAAATTGATTTTCATGATCCTAAGCTCTATAGGAAAGTGGTTGGTAAGCTTATTTATCTAACCATCACTATACCAGATTTATGTTTTGCTGTGAATCACGTATCTCAACACATGTGAGGTCCAAATATGAGACACTGGGAGATGGCAAATCGAATTTTGAGATATCTAAAAGGCACTCATGAACAAGGTATATGGATGGGTTGCAATAGAAACACAAATGTGGTTGGTTATTGTTATGCAGATTGGGCAGGAGATAAGAAGGATAGAAGAAGTACCACAGGCTGTTGTACTTTCATAGGAGGGAACCTTGTGACTTGGAAAACCAAGAAGCAAAAGGTGGTGTCATGCTTTAGTGCAGAATCAGAATATAGAGCGATGAGGATGCTTACAACTGAATGCATTTGGCTGAAACAACTTCTTGAGGACTTGGCCGTGAGCTTTGATGATCCTATCACCATTCATTGTGACAATCATGCTACTATACACATTGCCTCCAACTCTGTGTTTCATGAAAGGACCAAGCATATAGAGGTAGATTGCCACAAAGTAAGAGAAGCTATTGGAAAAGGAATCATATTATCTTGCTATACAAGGAGTGAGGATCAACTAGCTGAGGTGTTCACCAAGACAACAACTTTGAAGAATGGCTCCTCCATCTATCCAAGACTTGGCCTTATGACCATTCCACAACAATGATCCCAACATGGAGTGTTATACTATTTTTCCCTATAAAAGGTTTTGTCCAAATTGGGTTTTCCTTCTTAAGGTTTTTAATGAGGTAATGCTTCATGGTTGCATGCTTAGGCATTCTCCATGTCTTAAGCTTGAGGGGGAGTGTTGGAATGAATAAGAAATGATGAAGGAAGAAAACCTCTAATTCTAGCTTAAGGCCGTGTGGTCTAAGTCATCTAAGAGGAGTGTCTAAGGCTTGTTTGTGTTCTAGTATTATATTATCCTTGTAGCCATTCATATTGTATCCAAACAAGCCTAGACTAGATTATCATAAATAGCTATCTCTCTCTTCATTTTCATTTTTCTCAATACAATCATTCTTTTTCTCTAATCTCTCTAATCTCTCATTCTCTCATTCTCTAAATATACAAAGCACTTAATGATGTGATCATGGAAAGTACCCAGACATGTGTTCAGTTTCCAAGGCGTATCGTTTCAACCACGGTGATTTAATTCATGAAATCACTTGGAGAATGTGCTCAGCTCAATTATCTAACTCCTCAAAGAAGAATCAACTCAAACGGAGTTCGGATGAAGGAGTTATGAATTTTACAAATCCGGTGATTTTCAAATTACGCGATTCTGACATGTGCGCATTTAAAGAGGAATTTCGGCCAGATCAGGATGAATGAAGCTATAACCAAGTTATTCTATAATTCTGATCCATGATAGAAGCCCATAAAAGTGGAACCAAGGCCCAAGCCCATCTGCCTATACCATCAAAGATGAGACAAGAAGTTAGGTTAACATTTAAAGCATTTAATGCTAATCTTTTGCATGTTGCTGCATGATTTTGGGTTCTGTCCAAACATGCAGCCTTGTTTCTTCTTAATTAGGCTTTTGCATGCTTTTGCATGTTATTGGAAGTTGTTCCAAGCATGCAAGGCCTCTCTTCTTTTCTTCCTTTTCTATAAATACTTGACTTTGGCCACTCTTGTAATCCATCGAATTTTTTAATGAGAGTTTCTACTTCTAAAATTTTCGATCACCTGTTAGTGTGTCATATCTAACAGAAATGCTTGGGTTCTTTAGTGTGTCATATCTATAGAATCCAGGAGATCCGTCTTGGTTCGTCATATCAAAGGGATCACCCTCTTTGATATAGGTGTGTCATATCCTAGGACATTGAGGTTGGTATATCAAGGGCCTTCCGCATCCCTTGTGCGACCTTTCGATCCATGGTACCAAGAGCTTTCCACATCTCTTGTGTGCTACAAATTCATTTCCACCGCATTGTTTCTTGAGTTTAACCACTCTTTAGAAATCAAGGATTATCCCTATCAACTTAAAATGCTGAATCCTTGGGAGGATCACATCATTTGGTATCAGAGCAACATTCTAAGTTTGTTTTTATCATTCTACATTTTTTTCATCCTCTCATCTTTTTCACTTTCTTTCAATTCATCTTCTACCTTTCATCTTTTTATCTTCTATTTTATTTCTTACTTATTTTCATTTAAAAAAAAAAAGTCTTGTTGTTCAATGAAAAACAAGATTTGAGGACAAATCTTTTTAAAGGAGGAGGGGATGATGTGATCATGGAAAGTACCCAGACATGTGTTCAGTTTTCAAGGCGTATCTTTTCAACTACGTCGATTTATTTCATTAAATCACTTGGACAATGTGCTCAGCTCAATTATCTAACTCCTCAAAGAAGAATTAACTCAAACCGAGTTCGGATGAAGGAGTTATGAATTTTACAAATCCGATAATTTTCAAATTACGCGATTCTCACATGTGCGCATTTAAAGAGGAATTTCGGCCAGATTAGGATGAATGAAGCTATAAACTATGTTGTTCTATAATTCTGGTCCAAGATAGAAGCCCAGAAAAGTGGAACCAAGGCCCAAGCCCATCTGCCTATACCATCAAAGATGAGACAAGAAGTTAGGTTAACATTTAAAGCATTTAATGCTAATCTTTTGCATGTTGCTGCATGATTTTGGGTTCTGTCCAAACATGCAGCCTTTTTTCTTCTTAATTAGGCTTTTGCATGCTTTTGCATGTTATTGGAAGTTGTTCCAAGCATGCAAGGCCTCTCTTCTTTTTTTCCTTTTCTATAAATACTTGGCTTTGGCCACTCTTGTAATCCATCGAATTTTTTAATGAGAGTTTCTACGTCTAAAATTTTCGATCACCTGTTAGTGTGTCATATCTAACAGAAATGCTTGGGTTCTTTAGTGTGTCATATCTAAAGAATCCAGGAGATCCGTCTTGGTTCGTCATATCCAAGGGATCACCCTCTTTGATATAGGTGTGTCATATCCTAGGACATTGAGGTTGGTATATCAAGGGCCTTCCGCATCCCTTGTGCGACCTTTCGATCCATGGTACCAAGAGCTTTCCACATCTCTTATGTGCTACAAATTCATTTCCACCGCCTTGTTTCTTTAGTTTAACCTATCTTTAGAAATCAAGGATTATCCCTACCAACTTAAAATGCCGAATCCTTGGGAGGATCACATCATTTGGTATCAGAGCAACTTTCTAAGTTTGGTTTTATCATTCTATCTTTTTTTCATCCTCTCATCTTTTTCACTTTCTTTCAATTCATCTTCTACCTTTCATCTTTTTATCTTCTATTTTATTTCTTACTTATTTTCATTTAAAAAAAAAGTCTTGCTGTTCAATGAAAAACAAGATTTGAGGACAAATCTTTTTAAAGGAGGAGGGGATGATGTGATCATGGAAAGTACCCAGACATGTGTTCAGTTTTCAAGACGTATCTTTTCAACTACGGCGATTTAATTCATGAAATCACTTGGAGAATATGCTCAGCTCAATTATCTAACTCGTCAAAGAAGAATTTACTCAAACCGAGTTCGTATGTAGGAGTTATAAATTTTACAAATCCGGTGATTTTCAAATTACGCGATTCTGACATGTGCGCATTTAAAGAGGAATTTCAGCCAGATCAGGATGAATGAAGCTATAAACCATGTTGTTCTATAATTCTGGTCCATTATAGAACCCCAGAAAAGTGGAACCAAGGCCCAATCCCATCTGCCTATACCATCAAAGATGAGACAAAAAGTTAGGTTAACATTTAAAGCATTTAATGCTAATCTTTTGCATGTTGCTGCATGATTTTGGGTTCTGTCCAAACATGCAGCCTTGTTTCTTCTTAATTAGGCTTTTGCATACTTTTGCATGTTATTGGAAGTTGTTCCAAGCATGCAAGGCCTCTCTTCTTTTCTTCCTTTTCTATAAATACTTGGCTTTGGCCACTCTTGTAATCCATCGAATTTTTTAATGAGAGTTTCTACTTCTAAAATTTTCGATCACCTGTTAGTGTGTCATATCTAACAGAAATGCTTGGGTTCTTTAGTGTGTCATATCTAAAGAATCCAGGAGATCCGTCTTGGTTCGTCACATCCAAGGGATCACCCTCTTTGATATAGGTGTGTCATATCCTAGGACATTGAGGTTGGTATATCAAGGGCCTTCCGCATCCCTTGTGCGACCTTTCGATCCATGGTACCAAGAGCTTTCCACATCTCTTATGTGCTATAAATTCATTTCCACCGCCTTGTTTCTTTAGTTTAACCTCTCTTTAGAAATCAAGGATTATCCCTACCAACTTAAAATACCGAATCCTTGGGAGGATCACATCATTTGGTATCAGAGCAACTTTCTAAGTTTGGTTTTATCATTCTATGTTTTTTTCATCCTCTCATCTTTTTCACTTTCTTTCAATTCGTCTTCTACCTTTCATCTTTTTATCTTCTATTTTATTTCTTACTTATTTTCATTTAAAAAAAAAGTCTTTCTGTTCAATGAAAAACAAGATTTGAGGACAAATCTTTTTAAAGGAGGAGGGGATGATGTGATCATGGAAAGTACCCAGACATGTGTTCAGTTTTCAAGGCGTATCTTTTCAACTACGGCGATTTAATTCATTAAATCACTTGGACAATGTGCTCAGCTCAATTATCTAACTCCTCAAAGAAGAATTAACTCAAACCGAGTTTGTATGTAGGAGTTATAAATTTTACAAATCCGGTGATTTTCAAATTACGCGATTTTGACATGTGCGCATTTAAAGAGGAATTTCAGCCAGATCAGGATGAATGAAGCTATAAACCATGTTGTTCTTTAATTCTGGTCCATTATAGAAGCCCAGAAAAGTGGAACCAAGGCCCAATCCCATCTGCCTATACCATCAAAGATGAGACAAGAAGTTAGGCCCAATGCATGTTGTTGCATTTTGGGTTCTGTCCAAACATGCAGCCTTGTTTCTTCTTAATTAGGCTTTTGAATGCTCTTGCATGTTATTGGAAGTTGTTCCAAGCATGCAAGGCCTCTCTTCTTTTCTTCCTTCTCTATAAATACTTGGCTTTGGCCACTCTTGTAATCCATCGAATTTTTTAATGAGAGTTTCTACTTCTAAAATTTTCGATCACCTGTTAGTGTGTCATATCTAGCAGAAATGCTTGGGTTCTTTAGTGTGTCATATCTAAAGAATCCAGGAGATCCGTCTTGGTTCGTCATATCCAAGGGATCACCCTCTTTGATATAGGTGTATCATATCCTAGGACATTGAGGTTGGTATATCAAGGGTCTTCCGCATCCCTTGTGCGACCTTTCGATCCACGGTACCAAGAGCTTTCCACATCTCTTGTGTGCTACAAATTCTTTTCCACCGCATTGTTTCTTGAATTTAACCACTCTTTAGAAATCAAGGATTATCCCTATCAACTTAGATTGCCGAATCATTGGGAGGATCACATCATTTGGTATCAGAGCAACATTCTAAGTTTGGTTTTATCATTCTATCTTTTTTTCATCCTCTCATCTTTTTCACTTTCTTTCAATTCATCTTCTACCTTTCATCTTTTTATCTTCTATTTTATTTCTTACTTATTTTCATTTAAAAAAAAAAAAGTCTTGCTGTTCAATGAAAAACAAGATTTGAGGACAAATCTTTTTAAAGGACGAGGGGATGATGTGATCATGGAAAGTACCCAGACATGTGTTTAGTTTTCAAGGCGTATCTTTTCAACTACGGCGATTTAATTCATCAAATCACTAGGAGTATGTGCTCAGCTCAATTATCTAACTCCTCAAAGAAGAATTAACTCAAACCGAGTTCGGATGAAGGAGTTATGAATTTTAAAAAAATTCGGTAATTTTCAAATTACGCGATTCTGACATGTGCGCATTTAAAGAGGAATTTCGGCCAGATCAGGATGAATGAAGCTATAAACTATGTTGTTCTATAATTCTGGTCCATGATAGAAGCCTAGAAAAGTGGAACCAAGGCCCAAGCCCATCTTCCTATACCATCAAAGATGAGACAAGAAGTTAGTTGAACATTTAAAGCTAATGCTAATCTTTTGCATGTTGCTGCATGATTTTGGGTTCTGTCCAAACATGCATCCTTGTTTCTTCATAATTACGCTTTTGCATGCTTTTGCATGTTATTGGAAGTTGTTCCAAGCATGCAAGACCTCTCTTCTTTTCTTCCTTCTCTATAAATACTTGGCTTTGGCCACTCTTGTAATCCATCGAATTTTTTAATGTGAGTTTCTACTTCTAAAATTTTCGATCACCTGTTAGTGTTTCATATCTAACAGAAATGCTTGGGTTCTTTAGTGTGTCATATCTAAAGAATCCAGGAGATCCGTCTTGGTTCGTCATATCCAAGGGATCACCCTCTTTGATATAGGTGTGTCATATCCTAGGACATTGAGGTATGTATATCAAGGGCCTTCCGCATCCCTTGTGCGACATTTCGATCCATGGTACCAAGAGCTTTCCACATCTCTTGTGTGCTACAAATTTATTTCCACCGCCTTTTTTCTTGAGTTTAACCACTCTTTAGAAATCAAGGATTATCCCTACCAACTTAGAATGCCGAATCCTTGGGAGGATCACATCATTTGGTATCAGAGCAACATTCTAAGTTTGGTTTTATCATTCTATCATTCATGTTCTACCTTTCATCTTTTTATCTTCTATTTTATTTCTTACTTATTTTCATTTGAAAAAAAGTCTTGCTGTTCAATGAAAAACAAGATTTGAGGACAAATCTTTTTAAAGGAGGAGGGGATGATGTGATCATGGAAAGTACCCAGACATGTGTTCAGTTTTCAAGACGTGTCTTTTCAACTACGGCGATTTAATTCATGAAATCACTTGGAGAATATGCTTAGCTCAATTATCTAACTCGTCAAAGAAGAATTAACTCAAACCGAGTTCGGATGAAGGAGTTATGAATTTTACAAATCCGGTGATTTTCAAATTACGCGATTCTGACATGTGCGCATTTAAAGAGGAATTTCAGCCAGATCAGGATGAATTAAGCTATAAACCATGTTGTTCTATAATTCTGGTCCATTATAGAAGCCCAGAAAAGTGGAACCAAGGCCCAAGCCCATCTGCCTATACCATCAAAGATGAGACAAGAAGTTAGTTGAACATTTAAAGCATTTAATGCTAATCTTTTGCATGTTGCTGCATGATTTTGGGTTCTGTCCAAACATGCATCCTTGTTTCTTATTAATTAGGCTTTTGCATGCTTTTGCATGTTATTGGAAGTTGTTCCAAGCATGCAAGACCTCTCTTCTTTTCTTCCTTCTCTATAAATACTTGGCTTTGGCCACTATTGTAATCCATCGAATTTTTTAATGAGAGTTTCTACGTCTAAAATTTTCGATCACCTGTTAGTGTGTCATATCTAACAGAAATGCTTGGGTTCTTTAGTGTGTCATATCTAAAGAATCCAGGAGATCCGTCTTGGTTCGTCATATCCAAGGGATCACCCTCTTTGATATAGGTGTGTCATATCCTAGGACATTGAGGTTGGTATATCAAGGGCCTTCTGCATCCCTTGTGCGACCTTTCGATCCATGGTACCAAGAGCTTTCCACATCTCTTATGTGCTACAAATTCATTTCCACCGCCTTGTTTCTTTAGTTTAACCTATCTTTAGAAATCAAGGATTATCCCTACCAACTTAAAATGCCGAATCCTTGGGAGGATCACATCATTTGGTATCAGAGCAACTTTCTAAGTTTGGTTTTATCATTATATCTTTTTTTCATCCTCTCATCTTTTTCACTTTCTTTCAATTCATCTTCTACCTTTCATCTTTTTATCTTCTCTTTTATTTCTTACTTATTTTCATTTAAAAAAAAAGTCTTGCTGTTCAATGAAAAACAAGATTTGAGGACAAATCTTTTTAAAGGAGGAGGGGATGATGTGATCATGGAAAGTACCCAGACATGTGTTCAGTTTTCAAGACGTATCTTTTCAACTACGGCGATTTAATTCATGAAATCACTTGGAGAATATGCTCAGCTCAATTATCTAACTCGTCAAAGAAGAATTTACTCAAACCGAGTTCGTATGTAGGAGTTATAAATTTTACAAATCCGGTGATTTTCAAATTACGCGATTCTGACATGTGCGCATTTAAAGAGGAATTTCAGCCAGATCAGGATGAATGAAGCTATAAACCATGTTGTTCTATAATTCTGGTCCATTATAGAACCCCAGAAAAGTGGAACCAAGGCCCAATCCCATCTGCCTATACCATCAAAGATGAGACAAAAAGTTAGGTTAACATTTAAAGCATTTAATGCTAATCTTTTGCATGTTGCTGCATGATTTTGGGTTCTGTCCAAACATGCAGCCTTGTTTCTTCTTAATTAGGCTTTTGCATGCTTTTGCATGTTATTGGAAGTTGTTCCAAGCATGCAAGGCCTCTCTTCTTTTCTTCCTTTTCTATAAATACTTGGCTTTGGCCACTCTTGTAATCCATCGAATTTTTTAATGAGAGTTTCTACTTCTAAAATTTTCGATCACCTGTTAGTGTGTCATATCTAACAGAAATGCTTGGGTTCTTTAGTGTGTCATATCTAAAGAATCCAGGAGATCCGTCTTGGTTCGTCATATCCAAGGGATCACCCTCTTTGATATAGGTGTGTCATATCCTAGGACATTGAGGTTGGTATATCAAGGGCCTTCCGCATCCCTTGTGCGACCTTTCGATCCATGGTACCAAGAGCTTTCCACATCTCTTATGTGCTACAAATTCATTTCCACCGCCTTGTTTCTTTAGTTTAACCTCTCTTTAGAAATCAAGGATTATCCCTACCAACTTAAAATACCGAATCCTTGGGAGGATCACATCATTTGGTATCAGAGCAACTTTCTAAGTTTGGTTTTATCATTCTATGTTTTTTTCATCCTCTCATCTTTTTCACTTTCTTTCAATTCGTCTTCTACCTTTCATCTTTTTATCTTCTATTTTATTTCTTACTTATTTTCATTTAAAAAAAAAGTCTTTCTGTTCAATGAAAAACAAGATTTGAGGACAAATCTTTTTAAAGGAGGAGGGGATGATGTGATCATGGAAAGTACCCAGACATGTGTTCAGTTTTCAAGGCGTATCTTTTCAACTACGGCGATTTAATTCATTAAATCACTTGGACAATGTGCTCAGCTCAATTATCTAACTCCTCAAAGAAGAATTAACTCAAACCGAGTTTGTATGTAGGAGTTATAAATTTTACAAATCCGGTGATTTTCAAATTACGCGATTTTGACATGTGCGCATTTAAAGAGGAATTTCAGCCAGATCAGGATGAATGAAGCTATAAACCATGTTGTTCTTTAATTCTGGTCCATTATAGAAGCCCAGAAAAGTGGAACCAAGGCCCAATCCCATCTGCCTATACCATCAAAGATGAGACAAGAAGTTAGGCCCAATGCATGTTGTTGCATTTTGGGTTCTGTCCAAACATGCAGCCTTGTTTCTTCTTAATTAGGCTTTTGAATGCTCTTGCATGTTATTGGAAGTTGTTCCAAGCATGCAAGGCCTCTCTTCTTTTCTTCCTTCTCTATAAATACTTGGCTTTGGCCACTCTTGTAATCCATCGAATTTTTTAATGAGAGTTTCTACTTCTAAAATTTTCGATCACCTGTTAGTGTGTCATATCTAGCAGAAATGCTTGGGTTCTTTAGTGTGTCATATCTAAAGAATCCAGGAGATCCGTCTTGGTTCGTCATATCCAAGGGATCACCCTCTTTGATATAGGTGTATCATATCCTAGGACATTGAGGTTGGTATATCAAGGGTCTTCCGCATCCCTTGTGCGACCTTTCGATCCACGGTACCAAGAGCTTTCCACATCTCTTGTGTGCTACAAATTCTTTTCCACCGCATTGTTTCTTGAATTTAACCACTCTTTAGAAATCAAGGATTATCCCTATCAACTTAGATTGCCGAATCATTGGGAGGATCACATCATTTGGTATCAGAGCAACATTCTAAGTTTGGTTTTATCATTCTATCTTTTTTTCATCCTCTCATCTTTTTCACTTTCTTTCAATTCATCTTCTACCTTTCATCTTTTTATCTTCTATTTTATTTCTTACTTATTTTCATTTTAAAAAAAAAAAGTCTTGCTGTTCAATGAAAAACAAGATTTGAGGACAAATCTTTTTAAAGGACGAGGGGATGATGTGATCATGGAAAGTACCCAGACATGTGTTCAGTTTTCAAGGCGTATCTTTTCAACTACGGCGATTTAATTCATCAAATCACTAGGAGTATGTGCTCAGCTCAATTATCTAACTCCTCAAAGAAGAATTAACTCAAACCGAGTTCGGATGAAGGAGTTATGAATTTTAAAAAAATCCGGTAATTTTCAAATTACGCGATTCTGACATGTGCGCATTTAAAGAGGAATTTCGGCCAGATCAGGATGAATGAAGCTATAAACTATGTTGTTCTATAATTCTGGTCCATGATAGAAGCCTAGAAAAGTGGAACCAAGGCCCAAGCCCATCTTCCTATACCATCAAAGATGAGACAAGAAGTTAGTTGAACATTTAAAGCTAATGCTAAGCTTTTGCATGTTGCTGCATGATTTTGGGTTCTGTCCAAACATGCATCTTTGTTTCTTCATAATTACGCTTTTGCATGCTTTTGCATGTTATTGGAAGTTGTTCCAAGCATGCAAGACCTCTCTTCTTTTCTTCCTTCTCTATAAATACTTGGCTTTGGCCACTCTTGTAATCCATCGAATTTTTTAATGTGAGTTTCTACTTCTAAAATTTTCGATCACCTGTTAGTGTTTCATATCTAACAGAAATGCTTGGGTTCTTTAGTGTGTCATATCTAAAGAATCCAGGAGATCCGTCTTGGTTCGTCATATCCAAGGGATCATCCTCTTTGATATAGGTGTGTCATATCCTAGGACATTGAGGTATGTATATCAAGGGCCTTCCGCATCCCTTGTGCGACATTTCGATCCATGGTACCAAGAGCTTTCCACATCTCTTGTGTGCTACAAATTTATTTCCACCGCCTTTTTTCTTGAGTTTAACCACTCTTTAGAAATCAAGGATTATCCCTACCAACTTAGAATGCCGAATCCTTGGGAGGATCACATCATTTGGTATCAGAGCAACATTCTAAGTTTGGTTTTATCATTCTATCATTCATGTTCTACCTTTCATCTTTTTATCTTCTATTTTATTTCTTACTTATTTTCATTTGAAAAAAAGTCTTGCTGTTCAATGAAAAACAAGATTTGAGGACAAATCTTTTTAAAGGAGGAGGGGATGATGTGATCATGGAAAGTACCCAGACATGTGTTCAGTTTTCAAGACGTGTCTTTTCAACTACGGCGATTTAATTCATGAAATCACTTGGAGAATATGCTTAGCTCAATTATCTAACTCGTCAAAGAAGAATTAACTCAAACCGAGTTCGGATGAAGGAGTTATGAATTTTACAAATCCGGTGATTTTCAAATTACGCGATTCTGACATGTGCGCATTTAAAGAGGAATTTCAGCCAGATCAGGATGAATTAAGCTATAAACCATGTTGTTCTATAATTCTGGTCCATTATAGAAGCCCAGAAAAGTGGAACCAAGGCCCAAGCCCATCTGCCTATACCATCAAAGATGAGACAAGAAGTTAGTTGAACATTTAAAGCATTTAATGCTAATCTTTTGCATGTTGCTGCATGATTTTGGGTTCTGTCCAAACATGCATCCTTGTTTCTTATTAATTAGGCTTTTGCATGCTTTTGCATGTTATTGGAAGTTGTTCCAAGCATGCAAGACCTCTCTTCTTTTCTTCCTTCTCTATAAATACTTGGCTTTGGCCACTATTGTAATCCATCGAATTTTTTAATGAGAGTTTCTACTTCTAAAATTTTCGATCACCTGTTAGTGTGTCATATCTAACAGAAATACTTGGGTTCTTTAGTGTGTCATATCTAAAGAATCCAGAAGATCCGTCTTGGTTCGTCATATCCAAGGGATCACCCTCTTTGATATAGGTGTGTCATATCCTAGGACATTGAGGTATGTATATCAAGGGCCTTCTGCATCCCTTGTGCGACCTTTCGATCCATGGTACCAAGAGCTTTCCACATCTCTTGTGTGCTACAAATTCATTTCCATCGCCTGGTTTCTTGATTTTAACCACTCTTTAGAAATCAAGGATTATCCCTACCAACTTAGAATGCCGAATCCTTGGGAGGATCACATCATTTGGTATCAGAGCAACATTCTAAGTTTGGTTTTATCATTCTATCTTTTTTTCATCCTCTCATATTTTTCACTTTCTTTCAATTCATCTTCTACCTTTCATCTTTTTATCTTCTATTTTATTTCTTACTTATTTTCATTTGAAAAAAAAGTCTTGCTGTTCAATGAAAAACAAGATTTGAAGACAAATCTTTTTAAAGGAGGAGGGGATGATGTGATCATGGAAAGTACCCAGACATGTGTTCAGTTTTCAAGACGTATCTTTTCAACTACGGCGATTTAATTCATGAAATCACTTGGAGAATATGCTCAGCTCAATTATCTAACTCGTCAAAGAAGAATTAACTCAAACGGAGTTCGGATGAAGGAGTTATGTATTTTACAAATCCGGTGATTTTCAAATTACGCGATTCTGACATGTGCGCATTTAAAGAGGAATTTCAGCGAGATCAGGATGAATGAAGCCATAAACCATGTTGTTCTATAATTCTGGTCCATTATAGAAGCCCAGAAAAGTGGAACCAAGGTCCAAGCCCATCTGCCTATACTATCAAAGATGAGACAAGAAGTTAGTTGAACATTTAAAGCATTTAATGCTAATCTTTTGCATGTTGCTGCATGATTTTGGGTTCTGTCCAAACATGCATCCTTGTTTCTTCTTAATTAGGCTTTTGCATGCTTTTGCATGTTATTGGAAGTTGTTCCAAGCATGCAAGACCTCTCTTCTTTTCTTCCTTCTCTATAAATACTTGGCTTTGGCCACTCTTGTAATCCATCGAATTTTTTAATGAGAGTTTCTACTTCTAAAATTTTCGATCACCTGTTAGTGTGTCATATCTAACAGAAATACTTGGGTTCTTTAGTGTGTCATATCTAATGAATCCAGAAGATCCGTCTTGGTTCGTCATATCCAAGGGATCACCCTCTTTGATATAGGTGTGTCATATCCTAGGACATTGAGGTATGTATATCAAGGGCCTTCCGCATCCCTTGTGCGACCTTTCGATCCATGGTACCAAGAGCTTTCCACATCTCTTGTGTGCTACAAATTCATTTCCATTGCCTGGTTTCTTGAGTTTAACCACTCTTTAGAAATCAAGGATTATCCCTACCAACTTAGAATGCCGAATCCTTGGGAGGATCACATCATTTGGTATCAGAGCAACATTCTAAGTTTGGTTTTATCATTCTATCTTTTTTTCATCCTCTCATCTTTTTCACTTTCTTTCAATTCATGTTCTACCTTTCATCTTTTTATCTTCTATTTTATTTCTTACTTATTTTCATTTGAAAAAAAGTCTTGCTGTTCAATGAAAAACAAGATTTGAGGACAAATCTTTTTAAAGGAGGAGGGGATGATGTGATCATGGAAAGTACCCAGACATGTGTTCAGTTTTCAAGACGTATCTTTTCAACTACGGCGATTTAATTCATGAAATCACTTGGAGAATATGCTTAGCTCAATTATCTAACTCGTCAAAGAAGAATTAACTCAAACCGAGTTCGGATGAAGGAGTTATGAATTTTACAAATCCGGTGATTTTCAAATTACGCGATTCTGACATGTGCGCATTTAAAGAGGAATTTCAGCCAGATCAGGATGAATGAAGCCATAAACCATGTTGTTCTATAATTCTGGTCCATTATAGAAGCCCAGAAAAGTGGAACGAAGGCCCAAGCCCATCTGCCTATACCATCAAAGATGAGACAAGAAGTAGTTGAACATTTAAAGCATTTAATGCTAATCTTTTGCATGTTGCTGCATGATTTTGGGTTCTGTCCAAACATGCATCCTTGTTTCTTCTTAATTAGGCTTTTGCATGCTTTTGCATGTTATTGGAAGTTGTTCCAAGCATGCAAGACCTCTCTTCTTTTCTTCCTTCTCTATAAATACTTGGCTTTGGCCACTCTTGTAATCCATCGAATTTTTTAATGAGAGTTTCTACTTCTAAAATTTTCGATCACCTGTTAGTGTGTCATATCTAACAGAAATACTTGGGTTCTTTAGTGTGTCATATCTAAAGAATCCAGAAGATCCGTCTTGGTTCGTCATATCCAAGGGATCACCCTCTTTGATATAGGTGTGTCATATCCTAGGACATTGAGGTATGTATATCAAGGGCCTTCCGCATCCCTTGTGCGACCTTTCGATCCATGGTACCAAGAGCTTTCCACATCTCTTGTGTGCTACAAATTCATTTCCATCGCCTGGTTTCTTGAGTTTAACCACTCTTTAGAAATCAAGGATTATCCCTACCAACTTAGAATGCCGAATCCTTGGGAGGATCACATCATTTGGTATCAGAGCAACATTCTAAGTTTGGTTTTATCATTCTATCTTTTTTTCATCCTCTCATCTTTTTCACTTTCTTTCAATTCATCTTCTACCTTTCATCTTTTTATCTTCTATTTTATTTCTTACTTATTTTCATTTGAAAAAAAAGTCTTGCTGTTCAATGAAAAACAAGATTTGAGGACAAATCTTTTTAAAGGAGGAGGGGATGATGTGATCATGGAAAGTACCCAGACATGTGTTCAGTTTTCAAGACGTATCTTTTCAACTACGGTGATTTAATTTATGAAATCACTTTGAGAATATGCTCAGCTCAATTATCTAACTCGTCAAAGAAGAATTAACTCAAACGGAGTTCGGATGAAGGAGTTATGTATTTTACAAATCCGGTGATTTTCAAATTACGCTATTCTGACATGTGCGCATTTAAAGAGGAATTTCAGCCAGATCAGGATGAATGAAGCTATAAACCATGTTTTTCTATAATTCTGGTCCATTATAGAAGCCCAGAAAAGTGGAACCAAGGCACAAACCCATCTGCCTATACTATTAAAGATGAGACAAGAAGTTAGTTGAACATTTAAAGCATTTAATGCTAATCTTTTGCATGTTGCTCCATGATTTTGGGTTCTGTCCAAACATGCATCCTTGTTTCTTCTTAATTAAGCTTTTGCATGCTTTTGCATGTTATTGGAAGTTGTTCCAAGCATGCAAGACCTCTCATCTTTTCTTCCTTCTCTATAAATACTTGGCTTTGGCCACTCTTGTAATCCATCGAATTTTTTAATGAGAGTTTCTACTTCTAAAATTTTTGATCACCTGTTAGTGTGTCATATCTAACAGAAATGCTTGGGTTCTTTAGTGTGTCATATCAGAAGAATCCAGGAGATCCGTCTTGGTTCGTCATATCCAAGGGATCACCCTCTTTGATATAGGTGTGTCATATCCTAGGACATTGAGGTATGTATATCAAGGGCCTTCCGCATCCCTTGTGCGACCTTTCGATCCATGGTACCAAGAGCTTTCCACATCTCTTGTGTGCTACAAATTCATTTCCACCGCCTTGTTTATTGAGTTTAACCACTCTTTAGAAATCAAGGATTATCCCTACCAACTTAGAATGTCGAATCCTTGGGAGGATCACATCATTTGGTATCAGAGCAACATTCTAAGTTTGGTTTTATCATTCTATCTTTTTTCATCCTCTCATCTTTTTCACTTTCTTTCAATTCATCTTCTACCTTTCATCTTTTTATCTTCTATTTTATTTCTTACTTATTTTCATTTGAAAAAAAAGTCTTGCTGTTCAATGAAAAACAAGATTTGAGGACAAATCTTTTTAAAGGAGGAGGGGATGATGTGATCATGGAAAGTATCCAGACATGTGTTCAGTTTTCAAGACGTATCTTTTCAACTACGGCGATTTAATTCAAGAAATAACTTGGATAATATGCTCAGCTCAATTATCTAACTCGTCAAAGAAGAATTAACTCAAACCAAGTTCGGATGAAGGAGTTATGAATTTTACAAATCCGGTGATTTTCAAATTACGCGATTCTGACATGTGCGCATTTAAAGAGGAATTTTAGCCAGATCAGGATGAATGAAGCTATAAACCATGTTGTTCTATAATTCTGGTCCATTATAGAAGCCCAGAAAAGTGGAACCAAGGCCCAAGCCCATCTGCCTATACCATCAAAGATGAGACAAGAAGTTAGTTGAACATTTAAAGTATTTAATGCTAATCTTTTGCATGTTGCTGCATGATTTTGGGTTCTGTCCAAACATGCAGCATTGTTTCTTCTTAATTAGGCTTTTGCATGCTCTTGCATGTTATTGGAAGTTGTTCCAAGCATGCAAGATCTCTCTTCTTTTCTTCCTTCTCTATAAATACTTGGCTTTGGCCACTCTTGTAATCCATCAAATTTTTTAATGAGAGTTTCTACTTCTAAAATTTTCGATCACCTGTTAGTGTGTCATTTCAAACAGAAATGCTTGGGTTCTTTAGTGTGTCATATCTAAAGAATCCAGGAGATCAGTCTTGGTGCGTCATATCCAAGGTATCACCCTCTTTGATATAAGTGTATCATATCCTAGGACATTGAGGTTGGTATATCAAGGGTCTTCCGCATCCCTTGTGCGACTTTTCGATCCACGGTACCAAGAGCTTTCCACATCTCTTATGTGCTACAAATTCATTTCCAGCGCATTGTTTCTTGAGTTTAACCACTCTTCAGAAATCAAGGATTATCCCTATCAACTTAGAATGCCGAATCCTTGGGAGGATCACATCATTTGGTATCAGAGGAACATTCTAAGTTTGGTTTTATCATTCTATCTTTTTTTCATCCTCTCATCTTTTTCACTTTTGATGTGAGCTAAGGTGGTGGTGCAACTGTTGATCAAGAAGCTCGAGACCTTCAGAAGCGAATTGGGTGGAAAAGGTGGATTGAAAGGACCACACAAGCTGCGGAAGACTTGTGATACACCAGGTGATTCTTCTTAGACAAGAAGAAATCGTGAAGAGGCTCTCCAATGGAGGATGCAGCCGTCAACAAGTAGAAGTCTAGGGTTTTAGTTTGTTAAAAATCGAGTTGTCTTATTCATTCTAAGTAATGAGGCTTATATCGGCCTTAGGGTTACAACTTAGGGTAAACAACATGATGTTTACCCAAAACAACAAGTAATGTAAATTAAAACAGCATGTAGTTCTTTTTGCTGTATAAAATAAAAGGGTTTAAGTCCTAATGACTTAACCATAAAAATATGGGCTGAAGGCCCTAAACTTATACTTAGTCTACAAAAGAGAGAAATGGGATAGACAAGCCTTATAGATGAATAAAGGCCGAATTTGACTACGACTTGTGAAGGTGTCGGATTGTGTGAACAAGTCTTCGTCGTCATGCGCACTAAGAGTGTTGCCTCATTAAAACCTTCTCCGGAAAACCCAGTGGGACAAAACCGAAGATAGGAAAAAGAGTACAATTTCTTAGCACGTCTTTTGGTGTCTTTACCGAATGGTAATGGTAAAGACACCGGAGGTGAAAGAGTCTTCAAGCAGGAACCTCCAATGCTCCTTAGCTGAGATGAACGGATCCGACTGGTCTTCTGAGCCGTCTGGTGGCTCCTCATCCGTGAGCTCCTGGTCGTCTGCATGCTCCATGAGCTGGTTGAACTTTTCTCCTAAAGTTCGTGCTCTGGAACGTGTCAAAGGTCCTGGTGGAACTCGTGGTATAGCCTGTGGTACGATGTCCTCATCATTCCCTCCCTCTTCAGGTGCTTTGGTCTCCAAAGCAAAGTCGTCACCTGCATCAAATAACTCCAAGTCAGCAACATTAAACGTAGTAGAAACATTATACTCACCTGGAAGCTCCAGTTGGTAGGCGTTGTCTTTGATGCGTCGCAGGACTCGGAACGGGCCATCTCCACGTGGTGCTAGCTTGCTTCTTTAAAGGCCACGTGCCTCCTTCCCTTGTTGGCGTGTTTTGCTGTCTGGGCATTCCTTCGTTCCAGATTTTCTTTGACTTCCCGGTGTAAGCGCTTGACATATTCCGCTTTTTCTTCGCCTTCTAAGCTGACGACCTCACCAAGTAGGATAGGGGCGTATTCGATTGGTGTAGTGGGGTTGAAGCCGTAGACAATCTTGAACGGTGTCTTCTTGGTGCCAGAATGAACTGCTCTGTTGTAGGCGAATTCGACATAAGGGAGACACTCGAGCCAATTCTTCATGTTACGACCAATCGTCGCGCGCAACATCTGAGATAGGGTTCGGTTGACGACCTCGGTCTGACCATCCGTCTGTGTGTGATATGCCGTCGAGAATAGTAGACTGGTGCCAAGTTTCTTCCACAGAACCCGCCAGAAGTGACTGAGAAATTTAGTGTCCCTGTAGGACACAATGGTGCGTAGAATGCCGTGTAGACGGACGATCTCTCGGAAGAACAGATTCGCTGTCTGAACTGCATCGTTCGTCTTGTTGCAGGGTATTAAGTGCGCCATCTTCGAGAAACGGTCGACGACGACGAGGATGGAGTCCTTGTGATGGACTTGGGGTAAGCCAAGGACGAAATCCATGGAGATATCCGTCCAAGGAGATGACGGAACTGGAAGTGGTGTGTAGGGGCCTTGAGGATGCATCTTAGACTTAGACCGTTTGCAGACAAGGCATTTCTCGCAATGGGCTTCCACATCTCGGCGTTGACGTGGCCAGTAGAAGTGCTCCTTGAGCATGCTCAAGGTCTTGGCAATGCCAAAATGCCCCATCAATCCGCCTCCATGAGCTTCCCTGAGTAGAAGTTCGCGAACTGAACCGCCTGGAATGCAAAGATGCTTGTCCTTGAATAGGAAACCGTCAAACAGGTAGAAACAGGTGTATTTGCCCTGTCCTTGCTCCTTGAAAGCTTCCTGGAAATCGTGGTCTTCAGCATAAAGGTCCTTGAGCATTTCAAATCCCATAACCTTTGACTCCATGACCGAGATCAAGCTATGCCTTCGTGAAAGTGCATCTGCGACGACATTGTCCGTACCCTTCTTGTACTTGATGACATACGGAAATGTCTCGATAAACTCCAGCCACCGGGCGTGTCTTTTCTTGAGGGTCGTCTGCCCTTTGAGGTGTTGGAGTGTCTGATGGTCCGTGTGTATAACGCATTCTCGCGAGAGCAAGTAATGCTGCCATGTCTGTAGAGCTTGGACCAATGCGTACAGTTCCTTATCGTACGTGGGGTAGTTTAGAGCTGCGCCGCTTAATTTTTCACTAAAGTAGGCAATTGGTTTTCCACCCTGTGTCAGGACTGCTCCAATGCCTACACCTGAAGCATCGCACTCTACCTCGAAAGTCTTATCAAAATTCGGTAATGTCAGGACAGGTGCTTGCGTGAGTCATTCGTTTAGCAGCTGAAACGACTTTTCCTGTTCTGGGCCCCATCTGAAGTCTTGGTTCTTCTTGATAGTCGCTGTCAAGGGGCTGGCGATCGTCCTGAAGTCACGTACAAATCGGCGATAGAAGCTTGCCAAGCCATGAAAACTTCGGACTTGGCTGGCGTTGGTTGGCGTGGGCCATTCTTGAATAGCACGGATCTTTTCTTTGTCAACTCGAAGTCCTTGTGAGCTGACGACGAATCCAAGGAAGACGACCTGATCCGTGCAGAAGGTACACTTCTTAGGGTTGGCGTAGAGCTGCTCCTTTTGAAGTGTCGTGATCACTGTCTCCAAATGCTCTAAGTGGTCGGAATAGGAAGCACTGTAGACGAGTATGTCATCAAAATAGACCACAACGAATTTGCCTATGAATGGGCGAAGGACTTGGTTCATGAGACGCATGAAGGTGCTGGGTGCGTTGGACAGACCGAAGGGCATAACCAACCACTCATACAGACCTTGCTTGGTCTTGCCGTCTTCCATTCATCACCTTCTCGCATGCAAACTTGATGATATCCGCTCTTGAGATCAATCTTCGAGAAGATGGATGCTCCGTTCAATTCATCTAGAATGTCGTCAAGTCGCGGAATGGGGTGCCGGTATTTAACAGTGATGTTGTTAATGGCACGACAGTCGACGCACATTCGCCAACTTCCATCCTTCTTCGGCACAAGGAGAACTGGAACGGCGCAGGGGCTAAGGCTTTCTCTGACGTAGCCTTGAGCCATGAGATCCTGAACTTGTCGCTCAAGTTCTTTTGCTTCCTCCGGGGTGACTTTGTAGGCGGGTTTGTTTGGCAGCTGGGCTCCAGGAATGAGATCGATGTGATGCTCAATACCTCTGAGAGGTGGCAGCCCAGGCGGAATCTCATCTGGGAAAACGTCCGAGTATTTGTCCAGGAGTGCCTGGACATCCGCCGGTAAAGGGGTGCTGATGGCCTCGGATGCGCTCAAGACCTCCTGATAGAGCATGAGGATGAGCTGGGTGCCTGTGGTGCTTGCCGCCTTCCTCATGTCTGCTACATTGACGAGGAAGTTCTCTTTTCTGGCATGCTGATCCTTTGCCATCTTTGCTTGCATGTCGTGCACTTCTTGAGGAGACATAGGTGTCAGGTTGTACCTACGTTTATCATGGACGAAGGAGTAGAAGTTTGTGCGTCCATTGTGAGTGGTCTCCTTATCGAACTGCCAGGGTCGTCCCAATAGGAGATGTTCAGCTGACATGGGGACGACGTCACACAATACTTGATCCTGGTAGCCTCCGATGCTGAAAGAAACGCGGACCTGGTCGGAAATGTACATCTCCATCTTGTTGTTGAGCCAACGAAGTCTGTAAGGCTTGGGATGCTTGGTCACGGGCAATCCAAACTTCTCGACCATGTACTTGCTAGCGGCGTTAGTACAGGAGCCGCCGTCAATTATCAGAGAGCAGACTTTTCCGAGTATGGTGCACTTTGAGTGGAAAATGTTCTCACGCTGCTCGATTTCCTCTTGATCTAGGCGTGAGCTGAGAACTCTCTGGATCATCAACACCTCGCCTGAGTCAGCGTACTCGACTTCCCCTTCAGACATAGGGTCTGTCGTGAGTGGATACTCGTCTTGCTCGTCTGCGGAGTCGTAGTCTCCGGAAGCAGTCAAGGTCATGGTTCTTTGGTTGGGGCATTCACGAGACATGTGCCCTCTACCCTTGCACTTAAAAAACGTGATGGCACTGCTCTTCTGAGGTTGACCTGTGTTGGTTGCCGGTGGGGCAGGTCTAGAAGTGGCCACGGGTGCCTTGGTAGGCACGGCGCCGTCCATGGCTCTCCCTCGAGGTCGTGGATCACTGGTGGTGGCAGTGCGGTCAAAAGCCTTGGGGCTAGTACCCCAGGTACTCCTAGGTCGGATTGGCGCTGAAGACTTCAGCCGGTTGCTCTTCTCGATCTGAACGGCCAGATGAAGAGCTCTCCAAGGTCGTGGTAGTGTTGCAGCTCGATCTTACGTGCTATCGACTCTTGTAGTCCGTCGATAAACTGAGCCATGAGACTCTCCTCTGAATCCTCCATGTCGAGTCTGTTTCGAAGATGCTCGAACTAGTCGAAATATTCAGGCATCGACTTGCTGCCTTGGGTAAGGCGTCTAAATCGTGGCTGCAGCTCTCGGTGAAATGAGGTGGAACGTATTGTCGCCTCATTATCTGAGTCAATTCGTACCACGTCGTAGGAGCTCCCATTCTTGCTCTCCGGCGAGTGGCTAACTCGCGATCCCACCATGCCAGTGCGTGGTCGGTAAACTGGGCTGTCGCTAAGGTGACCTTGCGTTCCTCGTCGTGGTGGTAGTAGTCGTGGATTAACTCCATTCGACGTTCCCAATCTAAGTATTCTTCGGGGTCTAGCTTTCCCGAGAAAGGGGATGGGTTGAGCTTGATGTCATGGTGACCGGCTGGTTGCTGTGTGTTGGCGGTGGCTCATCATAATAGGGGTCTCTGCCTAGACCACGATGGGATGCCTCGGGTCGATCAAAGTGGTGCGGGTGGGGATCCTGCCGGTGATGGTGGCGCGTGTGGGTGGCTGTGGCGCGAACCGGCTCCTCCAGATGATCTAGTCGAGTCGTAACGGAGTTTAACTGGGCAGTGATGGCTTGCAGCATCTGCCTTACTGTGGGGTCGGACTGCCCAGATGGAGATTCATCTCGACCTGACATATTTCCTTTTCCGAGAAAAGGAAATTTCAAGAAACGGAAAGTTTCCTTTTTCGGGAAACTTGCAGACTTGGAAACTTTCCTTATATGGAAAATCTCCAAGGATAATATTTTTTTTTTTTTTAATTTTATTATAAAGAAAATTAAAACAAGAAAATTTAACTAAAGGAAAGTTTCCTAAAATACAAAAGGAAATAAATAAAAAAGAATATCTACTAAATCTAGAAAAAAGGAAACCTAGATTATGGAAAATATCCTAATGATATATTTCCCTAAACTAAGATATAGAAATTATCCTAAAAGTAAAAGCTAAATATCTAGGTGAATAATATCCAAGTATTTCCTAATTCTAAAAAGAACTAAATATCTACCTATTAAATTCTAAGAAGACTTCCTAAAAACTAACTAGACAGATTTCCTAAACTAATCTAATGCCTAAAACTTTTTAGGAAAACTATCTAATAAATCTATGACTCTAAGGGAAAACTTCCTAAACTAGACTAAAGTGCCTAACCCTAGCCGCCTAGGGCAAGTCGACCTAGAGACACGGCTGGGACAGGGTAAACGCGCGGGTCAAGCGGCTGCTATGAACGCGAATTTTAAACCTAGGAACCTAAGACACTACGCGGGGCAGGACACCAGGCTAACGACCTAGCGTTTGGAATGCCTAGCGGGACGGAAGCACGCGATCGAATGCGTGACCGAAGGTAACCTATACTCGCGTTCACCTAGGCACAAACGCGACATGGATGCTAAGCCTAAGAAGACCTGCACACGCAACCTAGCGACCAAGCTAACCGGAGTGCTGGCTACCTAAGGCGCGGAGACTAAGACGAGACTCAGCTACACGGCGACTAGCCTAGGATGCGGGCACCCTAGAGATGCGGATGCTAAGGCGGGATGCGACAGGGAGCCCTAGACGCGACACAACTAGGGGACCTAGCTACTGACCTAGCGGGTCACTCTAAGACCTAAATGACACCGAGCGCGACTGGAGCCCTAGACACAACGAAGTACAGGACTCGGCTACAAGTGACTAACCTAGAGAGACACACACGCGGGACTGGACAGTAGCCTAACTCGACAACGAGACACGCTAACTACACGGCTTAGCAAGGACATCTAGACCTAGGACACACAAGCGGCCAAGACAACCAAACAACCCTATGACTTGACAACTAAGAAATCTAGCAAGAGCAAACAGCACACAATTCCTTAAGGAATTCAGGTATGTGAATGGTGTTCTAGGTGTGTTTCTAAAAAAAATTTCTAGTTGATTTTAAACAACCTAAACAAGGTATATTTATGTTTTTCTTTTCTTAAAAAAAATTATAGCAATAACAACAATGAAACAAACAATTTTTTTTTTTTTTGTATAATTTGAAACAAAAGAAATAATGGAATGATAGAACCTGATTTTTTTTGTGTATTTTTTTTTTTTTGTGGATTGTTTGTGGTAGATGACTTGAATCTTCTCCTTCTTACCGAGAACCTCAAGGGGAAAGAGAAAGGAACAAAATCAAAAGCCAAAAACTGTTGGAAAAAGTAATAATAAATCGCAAAAATAAAGAGAGGATAGAATCAACCTGATGTTTAAAGAGCTTTTAGGCTCTGATACCAGATGATGTGAGCTAAGGTGGTGGTGCAACTGTTGATCCAGAAGCTCGAGACCTTCAAAAGCGAATTGGGTGGAAACGGTGTATTGAAAGGACCACACAAGCTGCGGAAGACTTGTGATACACCAGGTGATTCTTCTTAGACAAGAAGAAATCGTGAAGAGGCTCTCCAATGGAGGATGCAGCCGTCAACAAGTAGAAGTCTAGGGTTTTAGTTTGTTAAAAATCGAGTTGTCTTATTCATTCTAAGTAATGAGGCTTATATAGGCTTTAGGGTTACAACTTAGGGTAAACAACATGATGTTTACCCAAAACAACAAGTAATGTAAATTAAAACAGCATGTAGTTCTTTTTGCTGTATAAAATAAAAGGGTTTAAGTCCTAATGACTTAACCATAAAAATATGGGCTGAAGACCCTAAACTTATACTTAGTCTACAAAAGAGAGAAATGGGATAGACAAGCCTTATAGATGAATAAAGGCCGAATTTGACTACGACTTGTGAAGGTGTCGGATTGTGTGAACAAGTCTTCGTCGTCATGCGCACTAAGAGTGTTGCCTCATTAAAACCTTCTCCGGAAAACCCAGTGGGACAAAACCGAAGATAGGAAAAAGTGTACAATTTCTTAGCACGTCTTTTGGTGTCTTTACCGAATGGTAATGGTAAAGACACCGGAGGTGGAAGAGTCTTCAAGCATGAACCTCCAATGCTCCTTAGCTGAGATGAACGGATCCGGCTGGTCTTCTGAGCCGTCTGGTGGCTCCTCATCCGTGAGCACCTGGTCGTCTGCATGCTCCATGAGCTGGTTGAACTTGTCTCCTAAAGCTCGTGCTCTGGAACGTATCAAAAGTCCTGGTGGAACTCATGGTATAGCCTGTGGTACAATGTCCTCATCTACTTTCTTTCAATTCATCTTCTACCTTTAATCTTTTTATCTTCTATTTTATTTCTTACTTATTTTCATTTTTAAAAAAAAGTCTTTCTGTTCAATGAAAAACAAGATTTGAGGACAAATCTTTTTAAAGCAGGAGGGGATGATGTGATCATGGAAAGTACCCAGATATGTGTTCAGTTATCAAGGCATATCTTTTCAACTACGCCGATTTAATTCATCAAATCACTTGGAGAATGTGCTCAGCTCAATTATCTAACTCCTCAAAGAAGAATTAACTCAAACCGAGTTCGGATGAAGGAGTTATGAATTTTACAAATCCGGTAATTTTCAAATTACGCGATTCTGACATGTGCGCATTTAAAGAGGAATTTCGGCCAGATCAGGATGAATGAAGCTATAAACTATGTTGTTCTATAATTCTGGTCCATGATAGAAGCCCAGAAAAGTGGAACCAAGGCCCAAGACCATCTGCCTATGCCATCAAAGATGAGACAAGAAGTTAGTTGAACATTTAAAGCATTTAATGCTAATCTTTTGCATGTTGCTGCATGATTTTGGGTTCTGTCCAAACATGCAGCCTTGTTTCTTCTTAATTAGGCTTTTGCATGCTCTTGCATGTTATGGAAGTTGTTCCAAGCATGCAAGGCCTCACTTCTTTTCTTCCTTCTCTATAAATACTTGGCTTTGGCCACTCTTGTAATCCATCGAATTTTTTAATGAGAGTTTCTACTTCTAAAATTTTCGATCACCTATTAGTGTGTCATATCTAACAGAAATGCTTGGGTTCTTTAGTGTGTCATATCTAAAGAATCCAGGAGATCCTTCTTGGTGCGTCATATCCAAGGGATCACCCTCTTTGATCTAGGTGTGTCATATCCTAGGACATTGAGGTTGGTATATCAAAAGCCTTCCGCATCCCTTGTGCGACCTTTCGATCCATGGTACCAAGAGCTTTCCACATCTCTTGTGTGCTACAAATTCATTTCCACCGCCTTGTTTCTTCAGTTTAACCACTCTTTAGAAATCAAGGATTATCCCTACCAACTTAGAATGCTGAATCCTTGGGAGGATCACATCATTTGGTATCAGAGCAACATTCTAAGTTTGGTTTTATCATTCTATCTTTTTTTCATCCTCTCATCTTTTTCACTTTCTTTCAATTCATCTTCTACCTTTCATCTTTTTATCTTCTATTTTATTTCTTACTTATTTTCATTTAAAAAAAAAAGTCTTGCTGTTCAATGAAAAACAAGATTTGAGGACAAATCTTTTTAAAGGAGGAGGGGATGATGTGATCATGGAAAGTACCCAGACATGTGTTCAGTTTTCAAGGCGTATCTTTTCAACTACGGCGATTTAATTCATTAAATCACTTGGAGAATGTGCTCAGCTCAATTATCTAACTCCTCAAAGAAGAATTAACTCAAACCGAGTTCGGATGAAGGAGTTATGAATTTTACAAATCCGGTGATTTTCAAATTACGCGATTCTGACATGTGCGCATTAAAAGAGGAATTTCGGCCAGATCAGGATGAATGAAGCTATAAACCATGTTGTTCTATAATTCTGGTCCATTATAGAAAAGTGGAACCAAGGCCCAAGCCCATCTGCCTATAGCATCAAAGATGAGACAAGAAGTTAGTTGAACATTTAAAGAATTTAATGCTAATCTTTTGTATATTGCTGCATGATTTTGGGTTCTGTCCAAACATGCAACCTTGTTTCTTCCTAATTAGGCTTTTGCATGCTCTTGCATGTTATTGGAAGTTGTTCCAAGCATGCAAGACCTCTCTTCTTTTCTTCCTTCTCTATAAATACTTGGCTTTGGCCACTCTTGTAATCCATCGAATTTTTTAATGAGAGTTTCTACTTCTAAAATTTTCGATCACCTGTTAGTGTGTCATATCTAACAGAAATGCTTGGGTTCTTTAGTGTGTCATATCTAAAGAATCCAGGAGATCCTTCTTGGTGCATCATATCCAAGGGATCACCCTCTTTGATCTAGGTGTGTCATATCCTAGGACATTGGCGTTGGTATATCAAGAGCCTTCCGCATTCCTTGTGCGACCTTTCGATCCATGGTACCAAGAGCTTTCCACATCTCTTGTGCGCTATAAATTCATTTCCACCGCCTTGTTTCTTAAGCTTAACCACTCTTTAGAAATCAAGGATTATCCCTACCAACTTAGAATGCCGAATCCTTGGCAGGATCACATCATTTGGTATCAGAGCAACATTCTAAGTTTGGTTTTATCATTCTATCTTTTTTTCATCCTCTCATCTTTTTCACTTTCTTTCAATTCATCTTCTACCTTTCATCTTTTTATCTTCTATTTTATTTCTTACTTATTTTCATTTAAAAAAAAAAGTCTTGCTGTTCAATGAAAAACAAGATTTGAGGACAAATCTTTTTAAAGGAGGAGGGGATGATGTGATCATGGAAAGTACCCAGACATGTGTTCAGTTTTCAAGGCGTATCTTTTCAACTACGGCGATTTATTTCATTAAATCACTTGGAGAATGTGCTCAGCTCAATTATCTAACTCCTCAAAGAAGAATTAACTCAAACCGAGTTCGGATGAAGGAGTTATGAATTTTACAAATCCGGTGATTTTCAAATTACGCGATTCTGACATGTGCGCATTTAAAGAGGAATTTCGGCCAGATCAGGATGAATGAATCTATAAACCATGTTGTTCTATAATTCTTGTCCATTATAGAAAAGTGGAACCAAGGCCCAAGCCCATCTGCCTATACCATCAAAGATGAGACAAGAAGTTAGTTGAACATTTAAAGAATTTAATGCTAATCTTTTGCATGTTGCTGCATGATTTTGGGTTCTGTCCAAACATGCAGCCTTGTTTCTTCTTAATTAGGCTTTTGCATGCTCTTGCATGTTATTGGAAGTTGTTCCAAGCAGGCAAGGCCTCTCTTCTTTTCTTTCTTCTCTATAAATACTTGGCTTTGGCCACTCTTGTAATCAATCGAATTTTTTAATGAGAGTTTCTACTTCTAAAATTTTCGATCACCTGTTAGTGTGTCTTATCTAACAGAAATGCTTGGGTTCTTTAGTGTGTCATATCTAAAGAATCCAGGAGATCCTTCTTGGTGCGTCATATCCAAGGGATCACCCTCTTTGATCTAGGTGTGTCATATCCTAGGACATTGAGGTTGGTATATCAAGAGCCTTCCGCATCCCTTGTGCGACCTTTCGATCCATGGTACCAAGAGCTTTCCACATCTCTTGTGCGCTACAAATTCATTTCCACCGCCTTGTTTCTTCAGTTTAACCACTCTTTAGAAATCAAGGATTATCCCTACCAACTTAGAATGCCGAATCCTTGGGAGGATCACATCATTTGGTATCAGAGCAACATTCTAAGTTTGGTTTTATCATTCTATCTTTTTTTCATCCTCTCATCTTTTTCACTTTCTTTCAATTCATCTTCTACCTTTCATCTTTTTATCTTCTATTTTATTTCTTACTTATTTTCATTTTAAAAAAAAAAAGTCTTGCTGTTCAATGAAAAACAAGATTTGAGGACAAATTTTTTTAAAGGAGGAGGGGATGATGTGATCATGGAAAGTACCCAGACATGTGTTCAGTTTTCAAGGCGTATATTTTCAACTACGGCGATTTATTTCATTAAATCACTTGGAGAATATGCTCAGCTCAATTATCTAACTCCTCAAAGAAGAATTAACTCAAACCGAGTTCGGATGAAGGAGTTATGAATTTTACAAATCCGGTGATTTTCAAATTACGCGATTCTGACATGTGCGCATTTAAAGAGGAATTTCGGCCAGATCACGATGAATGAAGCTATAAACCATGTTGTTCTATAATTCTGGTCCATTATAGAAAAGTGGAACCAAGGCCCAAGCCCATCTGCCTATACCATCAAAGATGAGACAAGAAGTTAGTTGAACATTTAAAGAATTTAATGCTAATCTTTTGCATGTTGCTGCATGATTTTGGGTTCTGTCCAAACATGCATCCTTGTTTCTTCTTAATTAGGCTTTTGCATGCTCTTGCATGTTATTGGAAGTTGTTCCAAGCATGCAAGGCCTCTCTTCTTTTCTTTCTTCTCTATAAATACTTGGCTTTGGCCACTCTTGTAATCAATCGAATTTTTTAATGAGAGTTTCTACTTCTAAAATTTTCGATCACCTGTTAGTGTGTCATATCTAACAGAAATGCTTGGGTTCTTTAGTGTGTTATATCTAAAGAATCCAGGAGATCCTTCTTGGTGCGTCATATCCAAGGGATCACCCTCTTTGATCTAGGTGTGTCATATTCTAGGACATTGAGGTTGGTATATCAAGAGCCTTCCGCATCCCTTGTGCGACCTTTCGATCCATGGTACCAAGAGCTTTCCACATCTCTTGTGTGCTACAAATTCATTTCCACCGCCTTGTTTCTTCAGTTTAACCACTCTTTAGAAATCAAGGATTATCCCTACCAACTTAGAATGCCGAATCCTTGGGAGGATCACATCATTTGGTATCAGAGCAACATTCTAAGTTTAGTTTTATCATTCTATATTTCTTTCATCCTCTCATCTTTTTCACTTTCTTTCAATTCATCTTCTACCTTTCATCTTATTTTCTTCTATTTTATTTCTTACTTATTTTCATTTAAAAAAAAAAAAATTCTTGCTGTTCAATGAAAAACAAGATTTGAGGACAAATCTTTTTAAAGGAGGAGGGGATGATGTGATCATAGAAAGTACCCAGACATGTGTTCAGTTTTCAAGGCGTATCTTTTCAACTACGGCGATTTATTTCATTAAATCACTTGGAGAATGTGCTCAGCTCAATTATCTAACTCCTCAAAGAAGAATTAACTCAAACCGAGTTCGGATGAAGGAGTTATGAATTTTACAAATCCGGTGATTTTCAAATTACGCGATTCTGACATGTGCGCTTTTAAAGAGGAATTTCGGCCAGATCAGGATGAATGAAGCTATAAACCATGTTGTTCTATAATTCTGGTCCATTATAGAAAAGTGGAACCAAGGCCCAAGCCCATCTGCCTATACCATCAAAGATGAGACAAGAAGTTAGTTGAACATTTAAAGAATTTAATGCTAATCTTTTGCATGTTGCTGCATGATTTTGGGTTCTGTCCAAACATGCATCCTTGTTTATTCTTAATTAGGCTTTTGCATGCTCTTGCATGTTATTGGAAGTTGTTCCAAGCATGCAAGGCCTCTCTTCTTTTCTTTCTTCTCTATAAATACTTGGCTTTGGCCACTCTTGTAATCAATCGAATTTTTTAATGAGAGTTTCTACTTCTAAAATTTTCGATCACCTGTTAGTGTGTCATATCTAACAGAAATGCTTGGGTTCTTTAGTGTGTTATATCTAAAGAATCCAGGAGATCCTTCTTGGTGCGTCATATCCAAGGGATCACCCTCTTTGATCTAGGTGTGTCATATTCTAGGACATTGAGGTTGGTATATCAAGAGCCTTCCGCATCCCTTGTGCGACCTTTCGATCCATGGTACCAAGAGCTTTCCACATCTCTTGTGTGCTACAAATTCATTTCCACCGCCTTGTTTCTTCAGTTTAACCACTCTTTAGAAATCAAGGATTATCCCTACCAACTTAGAATGCCGAATCCTTGGGAGGATCACATCATTTGGTATCAGAGCAACATTCTAAGTTTAGTTTTATCATTCTATATTTCTTTCATCCTCTCATCTTTTTCACTTTCTTTCAATTCATCTTCTACCTTTCATCTTATTTTCTTCTATTTTATTTCTTACTTATTTTCATTTAAAAAAAAAATTCTTGCTGTTCAATGAAAAACAAGATTTGAGGACAAATCTTTTTAAAGGAGGAGGGGATGATGTGATCATGGAAAGTACCCAGACATGTGTTCAGTTTTCAAGGCGTATCTTTTCAACTACGGCGATTTATTTCATTAAATCACTTGGAGAATGTGCTCAGTGCAATTATCTAACTCCTCAAAGAAGAATTAACTCAAACCGAGTTCGGATGAAGGAGTTATGAATTTTACAAATCCGGTGATTTTCAAATTACGCGATTCTGACATGTGCGCATTTAAAGAGGAATTTCTGCCAGATCAGGATGAATGAATCTATAAACCATGTTGTTCTATAATTCTGGTCCATTATAAAAAAGTGGAACCAAGGCCCAAGCCCATCTGCCTATACCATCAAAGATGAGACAAGAAGTTAGTTGAACATTTAAAGCATTTAATGCTAATCTTTTGCATGTTGCTGCATGATTTTGGGTTCTGTCGAAACATGCAGCATTGTTTCTTCTTAATTAGGCTTTTGCATGCTCTTGCATGTTATTGGAAGTTGTTCCAAGCATGCAAGACCTCTCTTCTTTTCTTCCTTCTCTATAAATACTTGGCTTTGGCCACTCTTGTAATCCATCAAATTTTTTAATGAGAGTTTCTACTTCTAAAATTTTCGATCACCTGTTAGTGTGTCATATCAAACAGAAATGCTTGAGTTCTTTAGTGTGTCATATCTAAAAAATCCAGGAGATCCGTCTTGGTGCGTCATATCCAAGGGATCACCCTCTTTGATATAGGTGTATCATATCCTAGGACATTGAGGTTGGTATATCAAGGGTCTTCCGCATTCCTTGTGCGACCTTTCGATCCACGGTACCAAGAGCTTTCCACATCTCTTATGTGCTACAAATTCATTTCCAGCGCATTGTTTCTTGAGTTTAACCACTCTTTAGAAATCAAGGATTATCCCTACCAACTTAGAATGCCGAATCCTTGGGAGGATCACATCATTTGGTATCAGAGCAACATTCTAAGTTTGGTTTTATCATTCTATCTTTTTTTCATCCTCTCATCTTTTTCACTTTCTTTCAATTCATCTTCTACCTTTCATCTTTTTATCTTCTATTTTATTTCTTACTTATTTTCATTTAAAAAAAAAGTCTTGCTGTTCAATGAAAAACAAGATTTGAGGACAAATCTTTTTAAAGGAGGAGGGGATGATGTGATCATGGAAAGTACCCAGACATGTGTTCAGTTTTCAAGGCGTATCTTTTCAACTACGGCGATTTAATTCATTAAATCACTTGGAGAATGTGCTCAGCTCAATTATCTAATTCGTCAAAGAAGAATTAACTCAAACCGAGTTCGGATGAAGGAGTTATGAATCTTACAAATCCGGTGATTTTCAAATTACGCGATTCTGACATGTGCGCATTTAAAGAGGAATTTCGGCCAGATCAGGATGAATGAAGCTATAAACCAAGTTGTTCTATAATTCTTGTCCATTATAAAAGCCCAGAAAAGTGGAACCAAGGCCCAAGCCCATCTGCCTATACAATCAAAGATGAGACAAGAAGTTAGTTGAACATTTAAAGCATTTAATGCTAATCTTTTGCATGTTGCTGCATGATTTTGGATTCTGTCCAAACATGCAGCCTTGTTTCTTCTTAATTAGGCTTTTGCATGCTTTTGCATGTTATTGGAAGTTGTTCCAAGCATGAGAGACCTCTCTTCTTTTCTTCCTTCTCTATAAATACTTAGATTTGGCCACTCTTGTAATCCATCGAATTTTTTAATGAGAGTTTCTACTTCTAAAATTTTCGATCACCTGTTAGTGTGTCATATCTAACAGAAATGCTTGGGTTCTTTAGTGTGTCATATCTAAAGAATCCAAGAGATCCGTCTTAGTGCGTCATATCCAAGGGACCACCCTCTTTGATCTAGGTGTGTCATATCCTAGGACATTGAGGTTGGTATATCAAGGGCCTTCCGCATCCCTTGTGCGACCTTTCGATCCATGGTACCAAGAGCTTTCCACATCTCTTGTGTGCTACAAATTCATTTCCACCGCCTTGTTTCTTGAGTTTAACCACTCTTTAGAAATCAAGGATTATCCCTACCAACTTAGAATGCCGAATCCTTGGGATGATCACATCACATCTCATATTCTTTCACGCAGGGTGGACCATTTCAAAGTGGACTTCCCCTCCCTAATAATTAGATTGAGAAGATCGCCAATATTTCACGACTGCTGCCGAACTTATTCCATTTCAATATTATGCCATAAAGAATACCCGAACCTCAATGATTTTTAGCACAAGATTTTGAGTCTTGCGTGTCTACCATTTCACCACCAAGGCGAGGATTTTATTCCGAAAATATGATATCTATTTAGTACGATGTATATATGACAAAGGTGGAGTGCTCAATTATTTTTATTGATCGGTCATGTCATATAGGCCTGAGGTGGACATCTAATTGCTTATATTTGAATTATCCGAAGAATGCCTTATATATATTAATATTTTATAGAAAATTAAACAATCAAACCTATTTCTAGATTCAATAGAAGTCCAACAAAAGAGGTGAATAAGGTCCCAAATAATGAGAGATATGTAAAAAGTAGGTCAAATTTCACATATTCCTAATCTTAAATGGAATGTAACCACATATGGATCCCTATGTAAACATAGTATCTATAAAGATATGCCCAAATGAACCCTTCTCATAATGAGAATGTATATAACCTTATTCCGGTCTGGTCTGTTATGTTATAATCATGGAATCAAAACGATCATTATAATATAGATTATAAGTTTATAACCATAGCCCATTCCCATTTTGGACGGAACCATTAATTCTTTGATTTCAATTAATATTAGGAAGAGTATTAGTAAGAGGGATCTTGAAATAAAAAAATAGATTATACAAGCTAGAAAGGGTATCCTGAACAATCACAACAATCAGGTCCATTATAGAAGCCCAGAAAAGTGGAACCAAGGCCCAAGCCCATCTGCCTATACCATCAAAGATGAGACAAGAAGTTAGTTGAACATTTAAAGAATTTAATGCTAATCTTTTGCATGTTGCTGCATGATTTTGGGTTCTGTCCAAACATGCAGCCTTGTTTCTTCTTAATTAGGCTTTTGCATGCTCTTGCATGTTATTGGAAGTTGTTCCAAGCATGCAAGGCCTCTCTTCTTTTCTTTCTTCTCTATAAATACTTGGCTTTGGCCACTCTTGTAATCAATCGAATTTTTTAATGAGAGTTTCTACTTCTAAAATTTTCGATCACCTGTTAGTGTGTCTTATCTAACAGAAATGCTTGGGTTCTTTAGTGTGTCATATCTAAAGAATCCAGGAGATCCTTCTTGGTGCGTCATATCCAAGGGATCACCCTCTTTGATCTAGGTGTGTCATATCCTAGGACATTGAGGTTGGTATATCAAGAGCCTTCCGCATCCCTTGTGCGACCTTTCGATCCATGGTACCAAGAGCTTTCCACATCTCTTGTGTGCTACAAATTCATTTCCACCGCCTTGTTTCTTCAGTTTAACCACTCTTTAGAAATCAAGGATTATCCCTACCAACTTAGAATGCCGAATCCTTGGGAGGATCACATCATTTGGTATCAGAGCAACATTCTAAGTTTGGTTTTATCATTCTATCTTTTTTTCATCCTCTCATCTTTTTCACTTTCTTTCAATTCATCTTCTACCTTTCATCTTTTTATCTTCTATTTTATTTCTTACTTATTTTCATTTTAAAAAAAAAAAGTCTTGCTGTTCAATGAAAAACAAGATTTGAGGACAAATCTTTTTAAAGGAGGAGGGGATGATGTGATCATGGAAAGTACCCAGACATGTGTTCAGTTTTCAAGGCGTATCTTTTCAACTATGGCGATTTATTTCATTAAATCACTTGGAGAATATGCTCAGCTCAATTATCTAACTCCTCAAAGAAGAATTAACTCAAACCGAGTTCGGATGAAGGAGTTATGAATTTTACAAATCCGGTGATTTTCAAATTACGCGATTCTGACATGTGCGCATTTAAAAAGGAATTTCGGCCAGATCAGGATGAATGAAGCTATAAACCATGTTGTTCTATAATTCTGGTCCATTATAGAAAAGTGGAACCAAGGCCCAAGCCCATCTGCCTATACCATCAAAGATGAGACAAGAAGTTAGTTGAACATTTAAAGAATTTAATGCTAATCTTTTGCATGTTGCTGCATGATTTTGGGTTCTGTCCAAACATGCATCCTTGTTTATTCTTAATTAGGCTTTTGCATGCTCTTGCATGTTATTGGAAGTTGTTCCAAGCATGCAAGGCCTCTCTTCTTTTCTTTCTTCTCTATAAATACTTGGCTTTGGCCACTCTTGTAATCAATCGAATTTTTTAATGAGAGTTTCTACTTCTAAAATTTTCGATCACCTGTTAGTGTGTCATATCTAACAGAAATGCTTGGGTTCTTTAGTGTGTTATATCTAAAGAATCCAGGAGATCCTTCTTGGTGCGTCATATCCAAGGGATCACCCTCTTTGATCTAGGTGTGTCATATTCTAGGACATTGAGGTTGGTATATCAAGAGCCTTCCGCATCCCTTGTGCGACCTTTCGATCGATGGTACCAAGAGCTTTCCACATCTCTTGTGTGCTACAAATTCATTTCCACCGCCTTGTTTCTTCAGTTTAACCACTCTTTAGAAATCAAGGATTATCCCTACCAACTTAGAATGCCGAATCCTTGGGAGGATCACATCATTTGGTATCAGAGCAACATTCTAAGTTTAGTTTTATCATTCTATATTTCTTTCATCCTCTCATCTTTTTCACTTTCTTTCAATTCATCTTCTACCTTTCATCTTATTTTCTTCTATTTTATTTCTTACTTATTTTCATTTAAAAAAAAAATTCTTGCTGTTCAATGAAAAACAAGATTTGAGGACAAATCTTTTTAAAGGAGGAGGGGATGATGTGATCATGGAAAGTACCCAGACATGTGTTCAGTTTTCAAGGCGTATCTTTTCAACTACGGCGATTTATTTCATTAAATCACTTGGAGAATGTGCTCAGTTCAATTATCTAACTCCTCAAAGAAGAATTAACTCAAACCGAGTTCGGATGAAGGAGTTATGAATTTTACAAATCCGGTGATTTTCAAATTACGCGATTCTGACATGTGCGCATTTAAAGAGGAATTTCTGCCAGATCAGGATGAATGAATCTATAAACCATGTTGTTCTATAATTCTGGTCGATTATAAAAAAGTGGAACCAAGGCCCAAGCCCATCTGCCTATACAATCAAAGATGAGACAAGAAGTTAGTTGAACATTTAAAGCATTTAATGCTAATCTTTTGCATGTTGCTGCATGATTTTGGATTCTGTCCAAACATGCAGCCTTGTTTCTTCTTAATTAGGCTTTTGCATGCTTTTGCATGTTATTGGAAGTTGTTCCAAGCATGAGAGACCTCTCTTCTTTTCTTCCTTCTCTATAAATACTTAGATTTGGCCACTCTTGTAATCCATCGAATTTTTTAATGAGAGTTTCTACTTCTAAAATTTTCGATCACCTGTTAGTGTGTCATATCTAACAGAAATGCTTGGGTTCTTTAGTGTGTCATATCTAAAGAATCCAAGAGATCCGTCTTAGTACGTCATATCCAAGGGACCACCCTCTTTGATCTAGGTGTGTCATATCCTAGGACATTGAGGTTGGTATATCAAGGGCCTTCCGCATCCCTTGTGCGACCTTTCGATCCATGGTACCAAGAGCTTTCCACATCTCTTGTGTGCTACAAATTCATTTCCACCGCCTTGTTTCTTGAGTTTAACCACTCTTTAGAAATCAAGGATTATCCCTACCAACTTAGAATGCCGAATCCTTGGGATGATCACATCACATCTCATATTCTTTCACGCAGGGTGGACCATTTCAAAGTGGACTTCCCCTCCCTAATAATTAGATTGAGAAGATCGCCAATATTTCACGACTGCTGCCGAACTTATTCCATTTCAATATTATGCCATAAAGAATACCCGAACCTCAATGATTTTTAGCACAAGATTTTGAGTCTTGCGTGTCTACCATTTCACCACCAAGGCGAGGATTTTATTCCGAAAATATGATATCTATTTAGTACGATGTATATATGACAAAGGTGGAGTGCTCAATTATTTTTATTGATCGGTCATGTCATATAGGCCTGAGGTGGACATCTAATTGCTTATATTTGAATTATCCGAAGAATGCCTTATATATATTAATATTTTATAGAAAATTAAACAATCAAACCTATTTCTAGATTCAATAGAAGTCCAACAAAAGAGGTGAAGAAGGTCCCAAATAATGAGAGATATGTAAAAAGTAGGTCAAATTTCACATATTCCTAATCTTAAATGGAATGTAACCACATATGGATCCCTATGTAAACATAGTATCTATAAAGATATGCCCAAATGAACCCTTCTCATAATGAGAATGTATATAACCTTATTCCGGTCTGGTCTGTTATGTTATAATCATGGAATCAAAACGATCATTATAATATAGATTATAAGTTTATAACCATAGCCCATTCCCATTTTGGACGGAACCATTAATTCTTTGATTTCAATTAATATTAGGAAGAGTATTAGTAAGAGGGATCTTGAAATAAAAAAATAGATTATACAAGCTAGAAAGGGTATCCTGAACAATCACAACAATCAGGTCCATTATAGAAGCCCAGAAAAGTGGAACCAAGGCCCAAGCCCATCTGCCTATACCATCAAAGATGAGACAAGAAGTTAGTTGAACATTTAAAGAATTTAATGCTAATCTTTTGCATGTTGCTGCATGATTTTGGGTTCTGTCCAAACATGCAGCCTTGTTTCTTCTTAATTAGGCTTTTGCATGCTCTTGCATGTTATTGGAAGTTGTTCCAAGCATGCAAGGCCTCTCTTCTTTTCTTTCTTCTCTATAAATACTTGGCTTTGGCCACTCTTGTAATCAATCGAATTTTTTAATGAGAGTTTCTACTTCTAAAATTTTCGATCACCTGTTAGTGTGTCTTATCTAACAGAAATGCTTGGGTTCTTTAGTGTGTCATATCTAAAGAATCCAGGAGATCCTTCTTGGTGCGTCATATCCAAGGGATCACCCTCTTTGATCTAGGTGTGTCATATCCTAGGACATTGAGGTTGGTATATCAAGAGCCTTCCGCATCCCTTGTGCGACCTTTCGATCCATGGTACCAAGAGCTTTCCACATCTCTTGTGTGCTACAAATTCATTTCCACCGCCTTGTTTCTTCAGTTTAACCACTCTTTAGAAATCAAGGATTATCCCTACCAACTTAGAATGCCGAATCCTTGGGAGGATCACATCATTTGGTATCAGAGCAACATTCTAAGTTTGGTTTTATCATTCTATCTTTTTTTCATCCTCTCATCTTTTTCACTTTCTTTCAATTCATCTTCTACCTTTCATCTTTTTATCTTCTATTTTATTTCTTACTTATTTTCATTTAAAAAAAAAAAAGTCTTGCTGTTCAATGAAAAACAAGATTTGAGGACAAATCTTTTTAAAGGAGGAGGGGATGATGTGATCATGGAAAGTACCCAGACATGTGTTCAGTTTTCAAGGCGTATCTTTTCAACTACGGCGATTTATTTCATTAAATCACTTGGAGAATATGCTCAGCTCAATTATCTAACTCCTCAAAGAAGAATTAACTCAAACCGAGTTCGGATGAAGGAGTTATGAATTTTACAAATCCGGTGATTTTCAAATTACGCGATTCTGACATGTGCGCATTTAAAGAGGAATTTCGGCCAGATCAGGATGAATGAAGCTATAAACCATGTTGTTCTATAATTCTGGTCCATTATAGAAAAGTGGAACCAAGGCCCAAGCCCATCTGCCTATACCATCAAAGATGAGACAAGAAGTTAGTTGAACATTTAAAGAATTTAATGCTAATCTTTTGCATGTTGCTGCATGATTTTGGGTTCTGTCCAAACATGCATCCTTGTTTATTCTTAATTAGGCTTTTGCATGCTCTTGCATGTTATTGGAAGTTGTTCCAAGCATGCAAGGCCTCTCTTCTTTTCTTTCTTCTCTATAAATACTTGGCTTTGGCCACTCTTGTAATCAATCGAATTTTTTAATGAGAGTTTCTACTTCTAAAATTTTCGATCACCTGTTAGTGTGTCATATCTAACAGAAATGCTTGGGTTCTTTAGTGTGTTATATCTAAAGAATCCAGGAGATCCTTCTTGGTGCGTCATATCCAAGGGATCACCCTCTTTGATCTAGGTGTGTCATATTCTAGGACATTGAGGTTGGTATATCAAGAGCCTTCCGCATCCCTTGTGCGACCTTTCGATCCATGGTACCAAGAGCTTTCCACATCTCTTGTGTGCTACAAATTCATTTCCACCGCCTTGTTTCTTCAGTTTAACCACTCTTTAGAAATCAAGGATTATCCCTACCAACTTAGAATGCCGAATCCTTGGGAGGATCACATCATTTGGTATCAGAGCAACATTCTAAGTTTAGTTTTATCATTCTATATTTCTTTCATCCTCTCATCTTTTTCACTTTCTTTCAATTCATCTTCTACCTTTCATCTTATTTTCTTCTATTTTATTTCTTACTTATTTTCATTTAAAAAAAAAATTCTTGCTGTTCAATGAAAAACAAGATTTGAGGACAAATCTTTTTAAAGGAGGAGGGGATGATGTGATCATGGAAAGTACCCAGACATGTGTTCAGTTTTCAAGGCGTATCTTTTCAAATACGGCGATTTATTTCATTAAATCACTTGGAGAATGTGCTCAGTTCAATTATCTAACTCCTCAAAGAAGAATTAACTCAAACCGAGTTCGGATGAAGGAGTTATGAATTTTACAAATCCGGTGATTTTCAAATTACGCGATTCTGACATGTGCGCATTTAAAGAGGAATTTCTGCCAGATCAGGATGAATGAATCTATAAACCATGTTGTTCTATAATTCTGGTCGATTATAAAAAAGTGGAACCAAGGCCCAAGCCCATCTGCCTATACCATCAAAGATGAGACAAGAAGTTAGTTGAACATTTAAAGCATTTAATGCTAATCTTTTGCATGTTGCTGCATGATTTTGGGTTCTGTCGAAACATGCAGCATTGTTTCTTCTTAATTAGGCTTTTGCATGCTCTTGCATGTTATTGGAAGTTGTTCCAAGCATGCAAGACCTCTCTTCTTTTCTTCCTTCTCTATAAATACTTGGCTTTGGCCACTCTTGTAATCCATCAAATTTTTTAATGAGAGTTTCTACTTCTAAAATTTTCGATCACCTGTTAGTGTGTCATATCAAACAGAAATGCTTGAGTTCTTTAGTGTGTCATATCTAAAAAATCCAGGAGATCCGTCTTGGTGCGTCATATCCAAGGGATCACCCTCTTTGATATAGGTGTATCATATCCTAGGACATTGAGGTTGGTATATCAAGGGTCTTCCGCATTCCTTGTGCGACCTTTCGATCCACGGTACCAAGAGCTTTCCACATCTCTTATGTGCTACAAATTCATTTCCAGCGCATTGTTTCTTGAGTTTAACCACTCTTTAGAAATCAAGGATTATCCCTACCAACTTAGAATGCCGAATCCTTGGGAGGATCACATCATTTGGTATCAGAGCAACATTCTAAGTTTGGTTTTATCATTCTATCTTTTTTTCATCCTCTCATCTTTTTCACTTTCTTTCAATTCATCTTCTACCTTTCATCTTTTTATCTTCTATTTTATTTCTTACTTATTTTCATTTAAAAAAAAAGTCTTGCTGTTCAATGAAAAACAAGATTTGAGGACAAATCTTTTTAAAGGAGGAGGGGATGATGTGATCATGGAAAGTACCCAGACATGTGTTCAGTTTTCAAGGCGTATCTTTTCAACTACGGGGATTTAATTCATTAAATCACTTGGAGAATGTGCTCAGCTCAATTATCTAATTCGTCACAGAAGAATTAACTCAAACCGAGTTCGGATGAAGGAGTTATGAATCTTACAAATCCGGTGATTTTCAAATTACGCGATTCTGACATGTGCGCATTTAAAGAGGAATTTCGGCCAGATCAGGATGAATGAAGCTATAAACCAAGTTGTTCTATAATTCTTGTCCATTATAAAAGCCCAGAAAAGTGGAACCAAGGCCCAAGCCCATCTGCCTATACAATCAAAGATGAGACAAGAAGTTAGTTGAACATTTAAAGCATTTAATGCTAATCTTTTGCATGTTGCTGCATGATTTTGGATTCTATCCAAACATGCAGCCTTGTTTCTTCTTAATTAGGCTTTTGCATGCTTTTGCATGTTATTGGAAGTTGTTCCAAGCATGAGAGACCTCTCTTCTTTTCTTCCTTCTCTATAAATACTTAGATTTGGCCACTCTTGTAATCCATCGAATTTTTTAATGAGAGTTTCTACTTCTAAAATTTTCGATCACCTGTTAGTGTGTCATATCTAACAGAAATGCTTGGGTTCTTTAGTGTGTCATATCTAAAGAATCCAAGAGATCCGTCTTAGTGCGTCATATCCAAGGGACCACCCTCTTTGATCTAGGTGTGTCATATCCTAGGACATTGAGGTTGGTATATCAAGGGCCTTCCGCATCCCTTGTGCGACCTTTCGATCCATGGTACCAAGAGCTTTCCACATCTCTTGTGTGCTACAAATTCATTTCCACCGCCTTGTTTCTTGAGTTTAACCACTCTTTAGAAATCAAGGATTATCCCTACCAACTTAGAATGCCGAATCCTTGGGATGATCACATCACATCTCATATTCTTTCACGCAGGGTGGACCATTTCAAAGTGGACTTCCCCTCCCTAATAATTAGATTGAGAAGATCGCCAATATTTCACGACTGCTGCCGAACTTATTCCATTTCAATATTATGCCATAAAGAATACCCGAACCTCAATGATTTTTAGCACAAGATTTTGAGTCTTGCGTGTCTACCATTTCACCACCAAGGCGAGGATTTTATTCCGAAAATATGATATCTATTTAGTACGATGTATATATGACAAAGGTGGAGTGCTCAATTATTTTTATTGATCGGTCATGTCATATAGGCCTGAGGTGGACATCTAATTGCTTATATTTGAATTATCCGAAGAATGCCTTATATATATTAATATTTTATAGAAAATTAAACAATCAAACCTATTTCTAGATTCAATAGAAGTCCAACAAAAGAGGTGAATAAGGTCCCAAATAATGAGAGATATGTAAAAAGTAGGTCAAATTTCACATATTCCTAATCTTAAATGGAATGTAACCACATATGGATCCCTATGTAAACATAGTATCTATAAAGATATGCCCAAATGAACCCTTCTCATAATGAGAATGTATATAACCTTATTCCGGTCTGGTCTGTTATGTTATAATCATGGAATCAAAACGATCATTATAATATAGATTATAAGTTTATAACCATAGCCCATTCCCATTTTGGACGGAACCATTAATTCTTTGATTTCAATTAATATTAGGAAGAGTATTAGTAAGAGGGATCTTGAAATAAAAAAATAGATTATACAAGCTAGAAAGGGTATCCTGAACAATCACAACAATCAGGTCCATTATAGAAGCCCAGAAAAGTGGAACCAAGGCCCAAGCCCATCTGCCTATACCATCAAAGATGAGACAAGAAGTTAGTTGAACATTTAAAGAATTTAATGCTAATCTTTTGCATGTTGCTGCATGATTTTTGGTTCTGTCCAAACATGCAGCCTTGTTTCTTCTTAATTAGGCTTTTGCATGCTCTTGCATGTTATTGGAAGTTGTTCCAAGCATGCAAGGCCTCTCTTCTTTTCTTTCTTCTCTATAAATACTTGGCTTTGGCCACTCTTGTAATCAATCGAATTTTTTAATGAGAGTTTCTACTTCTAAAATTTTCGATCACCTGTTAGTGTGTCTTATCTAACAGAAATGCTTGGGTTCTTTAGTGTGTCATATCTAAAGAATCCAGGAGATCCTTCTTGGTGCGTCATATCCAAGGGATCACCCTCTTTGATCTAGGTGTGTCATATCCTAGGACATTGAGGTTGGTATATCAAGAGCCTTCCGCATCCCTTGTGCGACCTTTCGATCCATGGTACCAAGAGCTTTCCACATCTCTTGTGTGCTACAAATTCATTTCCACCGCCTTGTTTCTTCAGTTTAACCACTCTTTAGAAATCAAGGATTATCCCTACCAACTTAGAATGCCGAATCCTTGGGAGGATCACATCATTTGGTATCAGAGCAACATTCTAAGTTTGGTTTTATCATTCTATCTTTTTTTCATCCTCTCATCTTTTTCACTTTCTTTCAATTCATCTTCTACCTTTCATCTTTTTATCTTCTATTTTATTTCTTACTTATTTTCATTTAAAAAAAAAAAAGTCTTGCTGTTCAATGAAAAACAAGATTTGAGGACAAATCTTTTTAAAGGAGGAGGGGATGATGTGATCATGGAAAGTACCCAGACATGTGTTCAGTTTTCAAGGCGTATCTTTTCAACTACGGCGATTTATTTCATTAAATCACTTGGAGAATATGCTCAGCTCAATTATCTAACTCCTCAAAGAAGAATTAACTCAAACCGAGTTCGGATGAAGGAGTTATGAATTTTACAAATCCGGTGATTTTCAAATTACGCGATTCTGACATGTGCGCATTTAAAGAGGAATTTCGGCCAGATCAGGATGAATGAAGCTATAAACCATGTTGTTCTATAATTCTGGTCCATTATAGAAAAGTGGAACCAAGGCCCAACCCCATCTGCCTATACCATCAAAGATGAGACAAGAAGTTAGTTGAACATTTAAAGAATTTAATGCTAATCTTTTGCATGTTGCTGCATGATTTTGGGTTCTGTCCAAACATGCATCCTTGTTTATTCTTAATTAGGCTTTTGCATGCTCTTGCATGTTATTGGAAGTTGTTCCAAGCATGCAAGGCCTCTCTTCTTTTCTTTCTTCTCTATAAATACTTGGCTTTGGCCACTCTTGTAATCAATCGAATTTTTTAATGAGAGTTTCTACTTCTAAAATTTTCGATCACCTGTTAGTGTGTCATATCTAACAGAAATGCTTGGGTTCTTTAGTGTGTTATATCTAAAGAATCCAGGAGATCCTTCTTGGTGCGTCATATCCAAGGGATCACCCTCTTTGATCTAGGTGTGTCATATTCTAGGACATTGAGGTTGGTATATCAAGAGCCTTCCGCATCCCTTGTGCGACCTTTCGATCGATGGTACCAAGAGCTTTCCACATCTCTTGTGTGCTACAAATTCATTTCCACCGCCTTGTTTCTTCAGTTTAACCACTCTTTAGAAATCAAGGATTATCCCTACCAACTTAGAATGCCGAATCCTTGGGAGGATCACATCATTTTGTATCAGAGCAACATTCTAAGTTTAGTTTTATCATTCTATATTTCTTTCATCCTCTCATCTTTTTCACTTTCTTTCAATTCATCTTCTACCTTTCATCTTATTTTCTTCTATTTTATTTCTTACTTATTTTCATTTAAAAAAAAAATTCTTGCTGTTCAATGAAAAACAAGATTTGAGGACAAATCTTTTTAAAGGAGGAGGGGATGATGTGATCATGGAAAGTACCCAGACATGTGTTCAGTTTTCAAGGCGTATCTTTTCAACTACGGCGATTTATTTCATTAAATCACTTGGAGAATGTGCTCAGTTCAATTATCTAACTCCTCAAAGAAGAATTAACTCAAACCGAGTTCGGATGAAGGAGTTATGAATTTTACAAATCCGGTGATTTTCAAATTACGCGATTCTGACATGTGCGCATTTAAAGAGGAATTTCTGCCAGATCAGGATGAATGAATCTATAAACCATGTTGTTCTATAATTCTGGTCGATTATAAAAAAGTGGAACCAAGGCCCAAGCCCATCTGCCTATACCATCAAAGATGAGACAAGAAGTTAGTTGAACATTTAAAGCATTTAATGCTAATCTTTTGCATGTTGCTGCATGATTTTGGGTTCTGTCGAAACATGCAGCATTGTTTCTTCTTAATTAGGCTTTTGCATGCTCTTGCATGTTATTGGAAGTTGTTCCAAGCATGCAAGACCTCTCTTCTTTTCTTCCTTCTCTATAAATACTTGGCTTTGGCCACTCTTGTAATCCATCAAATTTTTTAATGAGAGTTTCTACTTCTAAAATTTTCGATCACCTGTTAGTGTGTCATATCAAACAGAAATGCTTGAGTTCTTTAGTGTGTCATATCTAAAAAATCCAGGAGATCCGTCTTGGTGCGTCATATCCAAGGGATCACCCTCTTTGATATAGGTGTATCATATCCTAGGACATTGAGGTTGGTATATCAAGGGTCTTCCGCATTCCTTGTGCGACCTTTCGATCCACGGTACCAAGAGCTTTCCACATCTCTTATGTGCTACAAATTCATTTCCAGCGCATTGTTTCTTGAGTTTAACCACTCTTTAGAAATCAAGGATTATCCCTACCAACTTAGAATGCCGAATCCTTGGGAGGATCACATCATTTGGTATCAGAGCAACATTCTAAGTTTGGTTTTATCATTCTATCTTTTTTTCATCCTCTCATCTTTTTCACTTTCTTTCAATTCATCTTCTACCTTTCATCTTTTTATCTTCTATTTTATTTCTTACTTATTTTCATTTAAAAAAAAAGTCTTGCTGTTCAATGAAAAACAAGATTTGAGGACAAATCTTTTTAAAGGAGGAGGGGATGATGTGATCATGGAAAGTACCCAGACATGTGTTCAGTTTTCAAGGCGTATCTTTTCAACTACGGCGATTTAATTCATTAAATCACTTGGAGAATGTGCTCAGCTCAATTATCTAATTCGTCAAAGAAGAATTAACTCAAACCGAGTTCGGATGAAGGAGTTATGAATCTTACAAATCCGGTGATTTTCAAATTACGCGATTCTGACATGTGCGCATTTAAAGAGGAATTTCGGCCAGATCAGGATGAATGAAGCTATAAACCAAGTTGTTCTATAATTCTTGTCCATTATAAAAGCCCAGAAAAGTGGAACCAAGGCCCAAGCCCATCTGCCTATACAATCAAAGATGAGACAAGAAGTTAGTTGAACATTTAAAGCATTTAATGCTAATCTTTTGCATGTTGCTGCATGATTTTGGATTCTGTCCAAACATGCAGCCTTGTTTCTTCTTAATTAGGCTTTTGCATGCTTTTGCATGTTATTGGAAGTTGTTCCAAGCATGAGAGACCTCTCTTCTTTTCTTCCTTCTCTATAAATACTTAGATTTGGCCACTCTTGTAATCCATCGAATTTTTTAATGAGAGTTTCTACTTCTAAAATTTTCGATCACCTGTTAGTGTGTCATATCTAACAGAAATGCTTGGGTTCTTTAGTGTGTCATATCTAAAGAATCCAAGAGATCCGTCTTAGTGCGTCATATCCAAGGGACCACCCTCTTTGATCTAGGTGTGTCATATCCTAGGACATTGAGGTTGGTATATCAAGGGCCTTCCGCATCCCTTGTGCGACCTTTCGATCCATGGTACCAAGAGCTTTCCACATCTCTTGTGTGCTACAAATTCATTTCCACCGCCTTGTTTCTTGAGTTTAACCACTCTTTAGAAATCAAGGATTATCCCTACCAACTTAGAATGCCGAATCCTTGGGATGATCACATCACATCTCATATTCTTTCACGCAGGGTGGACCATTTCAAAGTGGACTTCCCCTCCCTAATAATTAGATTGAGAAGATCGCCAATATTTCACGACTGCTGCCGAACTTATTCCATTTCAATATTATGCCATAAAGAATACCCGAACCTCAATGATTTTTAGCACAAGATTTTGAGTCTTGCGTGTCTACCATTTCACCACCAAGGCGAGGATTTTATTCCGAAAATATGATATCTATTTAGTACGATGTATATATGACAAAGGTGGAGTGCTCAATTATTTTTATTGATCGGTCATGTCATATAGGCCTGAGGTGGACATCTAATTGCTTATATTTGAATTATCCGAAGAATGCCTTATATATATTAATATTTTATAGAAAATTAAACAATCAAACCTATTTCTAGATTCAATAGAAGTCCAACAAAAGAGGTGAATAAGGTCCCAAATAATGAGAGATATGTAAAAAGTAGGTCAAATTTCACATATTCCTAATCTTAAATGGAATGTAACCACATATGGATCCCTATGTAAACATAGTATCTATAAAGATATGCCCAAATGAACCCTTCTCATAATGAGAATGTATATAACCTTATTCCGGTCTGGTCTGTTATGTTATAATCATGGAATCAAAACGATCATTATAATATAGATTATAAGTTTATAACCATAGCCCATTCCCATTTTGGACGGAACCATTAATTCTTTGATTTCAATTAATATTAGGAAGAGTATTAGTAAGAGGGATCTTGAAATAAAAAAATAGATTATACAAGCTAGAAAGGGTATCCTGAACAATCACAACAATCAGGTTCATTGATATTCCTGGCACAGTAGATGCTAACACACATACAATTATACTCAATTCAATGGTATTGTTTGATCTTAAAGGGGATACATTATAATTTCACATGTGAGGGATTATTTCTTGGTTTCTTCCAGTCATTAATAACCTTATTACTTTTAGATAAAAGTATATAGAAAGAACACTAGTAAGGAGTCCTATTGAAACCAAGAAATATAACCTGCCCGCCATCCACACCAGAATAATAGGAGTTTTCCAAAAAAAAAACTGCTAGTGGAGGAAGATCTCCTAGGGATAAATTGACATAGAGCTAAAGAGAGAGAGAGAGCCAAAAAAGGATCTTGTGTGTATGATCCTGCATAATTTGAATGTTCTCAGTTCTAGTACATAGACAAGATAATATAATGCAAGCAAAAGTTCCTAAATTCATGGAGATATACAACAACATATAAGTTATCATGCTCGCATATCCACCATTTGAGTCTTCAATAGTTATTCCAATAATTACATATCCGATTTGACTTATGGACGAGTATTCAAGCATATGTTTCATGCTTGTTTGAGTAATAGCAATGAGATTTTTCCAATATCATGCTAATATTAGCTAGGATATCCAGAAAAATATGCCATTCATTTGCTGAGAAACAAAAAGGAATATCGAAAAATTCCAGTGGCTAAAGCTGAAGCAGCTACAATAAAATTAAAATATAATCAATGACTGGAGAGATACAGTCAGAGTCGGAAAGAGGATTCCTTATTTCTTTTTCTAAATCCGAACTATGCATATTTCATCTCGCACGGCTCCTAAGTGAGAAAAGTAAAGAAGAACTGATGTAAGAACTTAAGTGGGCTGTCTTTTCACCGAGAATCTCAGCTTAATGGACAGAATTCGATGGAAGTGAAGGGGTGGATCGAAGGGACCACACAAGCTGTGAAAGGGGCTTGTGATACTCCAAGAACTCCAACCAAAAGGCTGAAGAACACACGGCTGCAGCAAGGCTTGCTGGCGGCTGTTTTTAGACTAAGGGTCTTTAGGTTTTGTCAAAATACTTGTTATTTCATTAAGTGTAAACAAGAAGGCTTATATAATGCCTTGTTACAACTTTAGGGTAAACTACAAGGCGTTTAACCTTTCAGAGATTAAAATAACATGTAGTTCACTTATTGGCAATTAAAATAAATATTGGGCCCTAATTAGTCATCATGACTTAAACCCAATTAAAACACTTAATCTAAAAGAAACAGAATTAAGATAGAAAGCCCAATAAGACATAGGCATGGAATTGGCCTGAAGACTTGTGAATGAGATGGAATTGTGAACAATTCTTCATCGTCTGACGCACTAAGAGTATTGCCTCATTAAAACCTTCTTCGGAAAACCTAATGGGACAAAACTGAAGATAGGAAAAGAGTACAATTTCCTAGCACGACTTTTGGTGTCTCTACCGAATGGTAATGGTAAAGACACCGGAGGAGGAAGAGTCTTCTATAAGGAACCTCCATGGTTCCTTGTCAAGATGGAATGGATGTCCGGTCATTGGTGCAAGAACCGGACCAGTCTGGTCGGATGCGTCGTGGGCTGATCGTCTGGGTCAGCTCAGGGTCTTCTCCGGTTCCACTCTCCAATAGCATGCTGAGCTTGTCTCCTAAGGCTTTCCTCTTGGACCGCGTAAGAGGTCCAGGTGGAATGACAGGTGCAGTGGCTGGCTCGATGTCCTCATCATTCCCTCCCTCTTGAAGTGCTTTGGTCTCCAAAGCAAAATCATCACCTGCATCATACAACTCTAAGTCAGAGACATTGAAAGTACAAGAGACGTTATACTCACCTGGAAGTTCGAGCTGGTAGGCATTGTCGTTGATTCTCCGAAGGACGCGGAATGGACCATCTTCCCGGGGTGCAAGCTTGCTCTTCCGTCGCTGGGGAAATCTCTCTGGGCACAGGTGTAGCCAAACCCAATCTCCCTCCTTGAACACTATGTGCTGGAGGACCTTGTTGGCATTCTTTACGTTCTGGATGTTCCTTTGTTCCAGATTTGCCTTGGTCTCCTCATGAAGCCGCTTGATGTAGACTGCCTTGGCTTCTCCCTCCAAACTGATAGCGTCGCCCAACAGAATGGGTGTGAACTCGATAGGAGTTGTCGGGTTGAAGCCTTAGACAACTTCAAAAGGTGAACGCTTCGTGCCGGAATGTGTGGCCCTGTTGTATGTAAACTCGACGTACGGGAGACATTCTAGCCAATTCTTTAAATTTTGGCCGATTGTTGCCCTCAACGTCTGGGACAAGGTCCTGTTAACAACCTCGGTCTGTCCGTCCGTCTGTGGATTGTATGCTGTAGAGAACGGAAGGTTGGTGTTCAATTTTCGCCACAAAGCTTACCAGAAATGGCTCAGGAACTTGGTGTCACGGTCTGAGACGATCGTCCGGGGAATGCCGTGAAGTCGGACTATCTCCTTGAAGAACAGGTCGGCGATCTGGCTTGCGTCATTGGTCTTGTTGCAAGCGATGAAATGTGCCATCTTAGAAAATCTGTCGACCACGACGAAGATGGAGTTCTTGTTGTGTAATTTCGGCAGGCCTAGGACGAAGTCCATGGAGATATCTGTCCAAGGCGCGGATGGGACTGGCAATGGCATGTAAGGGCACCGGGCGCAGTGTGTCTCTACATCTCGTCGCTGATGAAGCCAATGGAAGTGCTCCTCAAGCATGCTTAAGGTCTTGTCAATACCGAAGTGGCCCATGAGGCCTCCGCCGTGTGCCTCTCTGAGAAGAATCTCTCGGATCGATCCTCTCGGAATGCACAGTTGCTTGTCTTTGAAGAGGAATCCGTCGTGTAGAAAGAAACGGCTGTAGTTGCCTTTGCTGTGCTCTAGGTGAGCCTTGGCGAAGTCGACATCATCGACATACAGCTCCTTGATCATCTCGAAGCCCATAACTTTGGACTCCATGACGGATATGAGGCTGTATCGACGAGATAAAGCGTCAGCGACAACGTTGTCCGTTCCTTTCTTGTACTTGATGACGTACGGAAAGGTATCGATGAATTCCAACCAACAAGTATGTCGTTTCTTCAGCGTGGACTGTCCACAGAGATGATGGAGCGTCTAATGATCGGTGTGAATGACGCACTCTCGGGCAAGCAGATAATGCTGCCAAGTCTCTAAGGCACGGACAAGGGCATAGAGTTCCTTGTCGTAGGTCGGATAGTTAAGTGCAGCTCTACTTAACTTCTCACTGAAGTAGGCGACTGATCGTCCGCCTTGGGTAAGGACAGCTCCAATGCCAACGCCTGAAGCATCACACTCGACCTAAAACGTCTGCGTGAAGTCTGGTAGCACGAGGACTGGTGCGTGTGTAAGGCGTTCCTCCAGCAAGGCTTGCTGGAGGCTGTTTTTAGATTAAGGGTCTTTAGGTTTTAGTCAAAATACTTGTTGTTTCATTAAGTGTAAATAAGAAGGCTTATATAATGCCTTGTTACAACTTTAGGGTAAACTACAAGGCGTTTAACCTTTCTGAGATTAAAACAACATGTAGTTCACTTATTGGCAATTAAAATAAATATTGGGCCCTAATTAGTCAACATGACTTAAACCCAATTAAAACACTTAGTCTAAAAGAAACATAAATAAGATAGAAATCCCAATAAGACTTAGGCATGGAATTCGCCTAAAGACTTGTGAATGAGATGGAATTGTGAACAAGTCTTCATCGCCTGGCGCACTAAGAGTATTGCCTCATTAAAACCTTCTTCGGAAAACCCAATGGGACAAAACTGAAGATAGGAAAAAGAGTACAATTTCAAAGCACGACTTTTGGTGTTTCTACAAATGGTAATGGTAAAGACACCGGAGGAGGAAGAGTCTTCTAGAAGGAACTTCCATGGTTCCTTGTCTAGCTGGAATGGATGTCCGGGAGTTGGTGCAAGAACCGAACCGGTCTGGTCGGATGTGTGAGCCATCGTGGACGTCTGGACGGCTGGTCGTGGGCTGATCGTCTGGGTCAGCTCAGGGTCTGCTCCGGTTCCACTCTCCAATAGCATGCTGAGCTTGTCTCCTAAGGCTTTCCTCTTGGACCGCGTAAGAGGTTCAGGTGGAATGACCGGTGTAGTGGCTGGCTCGATGTCCTCATCAAGAACTCATCTTCTTTCTTTTTTGATTACTTTCCTCGCGAATGTATCTGATCAAATCCTTTCTAAAACAGATTACTAATCCTAAATTTTTGAAGAATCCTTCATCAGTGGTTGTGAATGACTGATTTTGCTCAATCTTTTCGACCTTGATTTCGAGGAGCATGTCAGAAAGGTTGAGAAATAAAACCATCAATCTCAATAACCATGAGATAAACATCTTAGGTTGATCCTTTTGTCGATGGATTGATGTAAGAACCGTGGGTGGCTGTCCTTTCACCAAGAAGTTCAGGTTTCTGGACAGAAGATATGGAAGTGAGAGGTGGATTGATGGGACCACATAAGTTGTTAAAGGGCTTGTGATACTCCAAGAACTTTGAGAAGGAACCTCCATTATTCCTTGTCCGGCATGAAGGGTTCGGGGTCGCATGGACCGGGGTCGGGTTGTCCGGGTTCTAAAGCAGTCGGTCTGAGTTCTTGTCTGACTCCACTTTCCAATAGCATGCTGAGCTTGTCTCCTAAAGCCTTCCTCTTGGAAAATATGAGAGGCCCTGGTGGGATTACCGTTGCAGTAGCTAGGACGATGTCCTCATCATTCCCTCCCTCTTGCAGTGCTTTGGTCTCCAAAGCAAACTCCTCACCTTCATCAAACAACTCTAAATCAGAAACATTAAACGTACTAGACACATTATACTCACTTGGAAATTCAAGCTGGTAGGCGTTGTCGTTGATCCTTCGGAGGACTCAGAATGGGCCATCTCCCCGGGGTGAAAGCTTTCTCTTTCGTCGTTGTGGTAACCTCTCTGGCCGCAGATGTAGCCAAACCCAGTCTCCCTCCTTGAACACTATGTGCTGGCGGACCTTGTTGGCATTCTTGGTGTTCTGGATGTTTCGTTGCTCCAGATTTGCCTTAGTTTATCATGTAGACTCTTGATATATTCGGCCTTTTCTTCTCCCTCTAAACTGATGGTTTCTCCTAAAAGAATGGGCGTGAACTCAATTGGCGTGGTAGGGTTGAAGCCGTAGACTACTTCAAATGGATACCGCTTCGTTCCAGAGTGTGTGGCCCTATTGTAAGCAAACTCGACATATGGAAGGCATTCCAACCAGTTATTCAGATTCCTTCCAATCGTTGCTTGCAGCGTCTGTGATAAGGTCCTGTTGACCACCTCTGTCTGTCCATCTGTATGTGGATGATACGCGGTAGAAAACAAGAGGTTGGTCCCTAATTTCCGCCACCATGTTCGCCAAAAGTGACTGAGGAACTTGGTGTCTCTGTCTAATACAATCGTCCTGGGAATGCCGTGCAGTCATACTATCTCCTTGAAGAATAGGTCGGCAGTCTGGCTTATGTCATTGGTCTTATTACAAGCGATGAAATGCGCCATCTTGGAAAGGTTAACCATGACAAATATGGAGTTTTTGTGGTTGATTTTAGGAAGTCCTAGCACGAATTCCATGGAGATGTCTGTCCAGTGTGCAGAAAGAAATGGTAACGGCATGTACCGACCTTGCAGATGCATCTTGGATTTATCCTGTTTTCAGATAAGGCACTTAGCACAACGAGCCTCTACATCTCGTCGCTGGTGGAGCCAGTAGAAATGCTACTTAAGCATGCTCAAGGTCTTATCGACTCCGAAATGTCTCATTAAACCTCCTCCATGGGCCTCTGTCAGAAGCAGCTCTCGAATAAATTCTCTCAAAATGCAGAGACGCTTGTCCTTGAAAAAGAATCCATCAAATAAATAGAAGTTGTTGTAGGCTCCTTTACCATGCTCTTGGTAGGCCTCAGTGAAGTCGGTGGAAATGTGAAAAAAACAAGACCAAAAGAAATAAGATGAAAAGAAGATTAACTATGAGTATGAAATCGGTTTTATGAGTTTTAAAGAATGAATAAGCTTTTGGAAATGGGTCCTAAGATTAGGTTATAAGTCGAATGCCTAAGAAAGAGAATGATGCCATGGTCACCAACCCATCCCAATGGTTAAGAAACTCAAATATTGATTAGTCCACTTATGTGATAAAAACTACTTGTGTAGCCATCGAAATCTGTACAAAAATTTGCGTATTTTGGCGGCTAACGAGCATTAAGAGAGAGTTATTAGTTCTTACAGAAGGCAATCTAAACTAACTCTTGTTAGCTAAATTTATCCAAGCCCATCTTCTAACTATTCTAGCTTTTAAACAAACATCGTTTAAAGTTCCTTTAGACAAAGCAATCTGATCTAGGCGGTCAGAATGATCCCATCATTAAGACTACTAGACATGACATGAGCATAAATAAAAAGGATCACTGAGCATATTTTATTCTATTTTGGAACATCCTTTCAATTAATTATCCTCAGATCTGTTAGGAGAACTAGTTGCAGATATAATAAGAACAAAATATGAAAATAATACTGTTGAAAAAAATCTTAAGAAAAATATTACAGAAAGTAAAAAGCTTATAAGAAGAAAATAAAATTATGAAACGTAGATGTGGCCACTACAAAACTAAAGACTAGGAAAATGGCTAAATAAAGGCTCTACGAAAAGCTAAAACAAAAAATGTCTCAACTAGGTACAATATAAAGGTTTTTATAGGTAAAAAAGAAATAAAAAACTAGGGAAAATCCTAGACAGCTGGTGCTGACTCGCCAAAATTATTAAAACGCCAGATCATCTCTTCACAACGGGTTGGTGATCCATTTTTGTCCAGGCTTGCAGCTTTCTTCTATTTCTCTTTTTTTTTCTCCGACTAGAGCACAGCTTTGGCTTTTAGTCCATTGTTTCTCCAAGTTTCTGTATTTTCATGATACAACCTGATAATGTAACATGTATGCAAAATACAAACCTAAACACACTAAAATAAGGGAAATATGATGCAAAACCTAGTCTAAATCTTAATAAAATTATGAAAATATTAACTTCCTCATACTTGTCATCTTCTTGTTCTCAAGCAAACATAAAAAAACAACCTCAAAAGAAAAACGTACAACCGTGAAGTGTCATAATAGGGAAGAAATGCAAGCCCTGAAAATGGTTACCTTCATGTTATCAAACAAATACTCTTTTGTATTTTACCATAACCATTTCGTTTCAACAATCTATAGAACTAACACAATCAAATTCAAAGCATCTCCTTACATTTATTAGCAAGTATTTAGGTTCAGTCTCACTTAAAGAAAATCAATCAAATCTTGATTGGTGTAGGGGTGAGAGAGGATCTGATGCAAAGTGACAAATGTGTTATGGCTTAAAGTTTCTTAGGTAACTATCACTCAAAATAGTATGTTTGAAATTATACAAAATAGCTAAAGCAAAGACAAATTCAAGCATACAAGGGGCTCAATTCTATTTTCTATCTCATTGAGTCACATATACTATAACTACCCTTTTCACTCAAAACTCTCAAAGGGCTTTTTTTATTTGACTCTAAATGCGAAATTCTTGAGATTGACTAAGAGAGATTCCCTAAAATAATACATGTTTTTGTTACTTAGCCTAGAGTTACCATATTAGGATTCCTTTTTCTTTCTTTTATACTTTCACAACGGGTTGGTAACCCATTTTCCAGAACCTTTATCTCTTACTCTTAAAACACTTACCCTTCCCACTTTTTGACTTTTTACCCAAAATATCTTGTTTACTCTCTAGCTAATGACATTGCTAGCTAATCACAGAAATGAGTCCCTTGTTGTTTCTTGTCTTTGACCATTTTACACATGAACCATATTTCAGAAAAAGACCTCACTCAAAGAAAATAATTTGGGTTTCAAAAGATTGGTTTGGGATTAAAGAAGTGGAATTCAGTTAAAAGGTAGTGGTAAATGATGAGAAAACCAAATGGAGAAATTCAAAACCACGAGTTATGCATTTCAGAACCCTGAGTGATAGAATTAATGATTCAATTAAATTCAAATCAATGGAGTTACTTTAAAAATGGCGATGCAAGTTCCAAAACTATACGATCGTTTCAAAAGTGAGACTTTCCAACTATGGTGTTTCTATTTTTTCAATGTTCTCAATAGTGATTGATAACCGATTAGAGGGTAATGCACTTAATCCTAAGTTGACATTTCAAAAAGTTATTCAAGTTATTCTAAATGCGTATGCAAAACATGATCCTAACAAACTAGATGCATTTATTATAATGAAAATGGGTGTTAATGATGCATGACTCAAACGAAAAATCACAAAATACAACATTAGCGACTAGGTCTCTTTCCCAGACTTAGTACACAACGTTTTGGCGTCATTAAGAGACTGGAAAAGACCAAAAACAATAAAGAGAAAAGAAGAAAGCAAATAATTACCATGTGATGTGTGGTACCTATAAGAACTCGGAGTTGATGGATTCAGCAGAGGACATATATATGGAGGGGTTACGAGAAGTTGGAGATTACAAAGCCTTCTGTTTGTGGGCTGGCTGCATCGGAGCAGGCTCGTTGGACTCGACATCGGGTTGGCAAACCATTGTATAGGTATGTTTTCCTTTCTCCTTTCCTTTTTCAGAACATGTGCTTGCTCACCGTTCTGCTCAAATGAAACAAAATAAAAAAAATTATAACCAAATAAAAGTTTTTAGTAAAGATATAAGAAAGATAATATAGGAATGCCTCCCAAGAGCGATTGTTTAACATCGCAAGCTCGACGTGGTCTCCCTTTTATGAGGTGGGTTGATTGTGGAAAGACACCTTTGTTCTCCCATAACATCTTTCACCAAATATGACTTGAGTCTTTGTCCACTAACCTTGTATTTTTCTCTATCCTTCGTGAGTCCTCAGATAAGTGTATGTTTTCTTGTTCTGCTCTGTGTTCTTGTTTCTTCCCTGTCGGATCTGCTTCTTTCTTTCTCTGCTCCAACGTTTGTACGTGGCGTTTGGCTATCTGTAGGAGGTCAGGATCGGACTGGTTGTGCATTCTTGGTTCTTGCTACGTTCGATCTGAGCTTGTCTTGGAGGAATTTGGTTTGACGATTGGAGCTCTGAGATCACTCCAATAGTTGTTTAGCTCAGCTTCTTGCGCCCTTTGTTTCCATGGCAATCAAATCTTGTATTAAATCCAACAAAACCACTTCTCCTTCGTAAACCTTACGGGTGTCCAACAACTTCTCATTCCTCTTGTTATCAGCATCTAGCAATGTAAACTCTCTTTGCTTGAGCGTCAAGGGTTTTCTTAGAGGTTCCCTAACTTCTATTTGTTTTATTAACTCATCATTCAGCGCATCAGGTTCTTTTATGTAAAAGAATTTTTCTTCAATTGTTGGTTTTCTCATAACCTTGTCGACGTCAAATTTCAAAACTTCATTTCCAAGATGCATGTATATCATTCCTTTCTTATTATCCATATGAGCTACAGCAGTTGCTATGAACGGAAGACCAAAAATGTGAGGGTCTTTAGGCTCTTCATCCATCTCCAGTACCACATAGTTTGTGGCTACCTCAAATTCCCCTATTATAATGGGTAGATCTTCAAGTATCCCCACTGGATGCATTACTGATTGTTAGGCAAGAACAAGAGAAATCTGGTGCTCTTTACACCTGTTAAAGCCCAGCTTCTAGGAAATTGACAAGGGCATGAGGTTAACAGTTGCTCCCAAATTGCAAAGACATTTAGAGAAGATGAAGGGTACCAAAACACATGGTAATGTGAAGCTGCCTGGATCCTCTGACTTGTTCGTGATGATTTTCCTTTAAATATTGGCATTATACTCATGGGTTTTCATGCCCTTTAGCTCGTTTTCATTTTCCCTGTAAACATCTTTTAGAAGCTTGCTCCACTTAGACACCTTCTGAAATGCTTCGATCAATGGCATAATGAGTTCTAATTCTGACATCTGCTTGTAGAATTGGGCTTTATACTTGTCCAACAGTTCTTTCTTGAATCTTCTTAAAATATTAGTTTTGGCTCGTAAAGAGGTGGAATGAAAGGAGTTTTGATGCAAGAACCGTGGGGTGGACAGAAAACAATGGAAATGAAGGGGTGGATCGAAGGGACCACACAAGCTGTGAAAAGGGCTTGTGATACTCCAAGAACTTCAACCAAAGAGGCTGAAGAACACGGCTGCTACCAAGCTAGGAGGCGGCGCTGGATTAGACACTAGGCTTACATAATGCCTTATTACAACGTAGGCTAAACTACATGATGTTTAGCCTTATAAGAATTAAAACAACATATAGTTTACTTATTGGCAATTAAAAATAGACTTTGAGCCCCAAATAGTCAACATGACTTATAAGCCCAAATAAATACTTACTTAGTCTAGAAAATAGAGCAAAGATAGGAAAATCCCAATAACACTTAGGCTAGAAATCGATTGAAGACTTGTGAATGAGATTGAATTGTGAACAAGTCTTCACCGTCTTGCGCACTAAGAGTATTGCCTCATTAAAACCTTCTTCGGAAAACCCAGTGGGATAAAACCGAATATAGAAAAAAATACAATTTCCTAGCACAACTTTTGGTGTCTCTACCGCATGGTAATGGTAAAGACACCGGAGGAAGAGGAGTCTTCTAGAAGGAACCTCCATGGCTCCTTGTCCATCTGGAATGGGTCGACGTTGCATTGGACGGTCGAGGTGTGTTCAGTCGGTCGGTGGTCGGACGTGGTTGGGTCGGTTTGGTCGGACGGCTGGAATGGTACACTCAGACGCGGCCTGGTCGGGGTGGAGCTAGTCCGGGTCGGCATGGTCATCTCGGGGTCCTCTCCGGTTCCACTTTCCAGTAACATACTGAGCTTATCTCCTAGAGCTTTCCTCTTGGACCGTGTGAGAGGTCCTGGTGGAATTATGGTGCAGTGACTGGTTCGATGTCCTCATCATTCCCTCCCTCTTGAAGTGCTTTGGTCTCCAAAGCAAAGTTCTCACCTACCTCAAAAAATTCTAAGTCAGAAACATTAAACGTACTAGACACGTTATACTCACTTGGAAGTTCGAGCTGTTAGGCGTTGTCGTTGATTCTCTAAAGGATGCGGAATGGACCATCTCCCCGGGAGCAAGTTTGCTCTTTCGCCGTTGGGGAAATCGCTCTGGTCGCAGATGTAACCAAACCCAATCTCCCTCCTTGAAAACCATGTGCCTACGGCCTTTGTTGGTGTTCTTGACGTTCTGGATATTCCGTTGCTCCAGATTTGCCTTGGTCTCTGCATGAAGACGCTTGATGTATTCCCCCTTTGCTTCTCCCACTAAGATGATGGCGTCTCCCAATGGTATGGGTTTAAACTCGATAGGCGTGTTTGGGTTGAAGCCGTAGATGACTTTAAATGGAGAACGCTTCGTGTATAGTTTGTAGCCCTATTGTAAGCGAACTCGACGTACGGAAGGCACTCCAACCAATTCTTCAAGTTTCTGCCAATTGTCGCTCTCAAGGTCTGGGACAATGTCCGGTTGATAACCTTTGTATGTCCGTCAGTCTGCGGATGGTATGCGGTGGAAAACAAGAGGTTGGTGTCTCATTTATGCCACAATGCTCGCCATAAGTGGCTGAGGAACTTGGTATTGCGGTTGGGTACGGTCGTCTTGGGAATGTTCTGCAGTCGTACTATCTCCTTGAAAAACAGGTAGGCAGTCTGGTTGCTGTCATTGGTCTTTTTGCAAGCGATGAAATGCGCCATCTTAGAAAATAGGTCGACCACTACGTAGATGGAGTCCTTGTGGTTGATTTTTGGCAAGCGTAATACGAAGTCCATCGAGATATCCATCCAGGGTGCAGATGGGACTGGTAATAGCATGTAAGGACCCTGCGGGTGCATCTTGGATTTAGCCCGTTTGCAGATAAGGCACTTACCGCAGTGTGCCTCTACATCTCGTCGCTGGTGGGGCCAGTAGAAGTGCTCCTTAAGCTTGCTTAAGGTATTGTCAATGTTGAAATGACCCATGAGACCTCCTCTGTGGGCCTTTCTCAAAAGCAGCTCTTGAATCGATCCTCTCGGAATGCAGTCACTTGTCCTTAAACATGTAAAACTGGCTGATGTGAGCCTGGACGCAGGCCCGGAGAAACTGGAAGATGGTACAGACACTGACCCGGACGAACGCAAGCATGAAGTCCAGGACGATCAACCGGGTGATGGCTTGGACGAAGATCTTGAGCACCCGGACGTATGCATGGAGGTTGGCCCAGGACGTGTTCCTGGACGGACGGACAACTGAACGTGGAACGATCAGGACGAACGATCGAATGACCCGGAGGATGGACCACGTTCATCCCGTGAACATATCTTCGACCCAAGCCTTGACCAGATCCTCGACCCAAGCCTTGACCAGATCCTCGACCCACGCCTCGACCGATCATCGACCCAAGCCTCGACCAGAGCTTCGACCAGCGCCTCGACCAGGGCCTCGACCTGAGCCTCGACCAGGGCCTTGACCCGCGCCTCGACCAGGACTTCGACCAGCAACGACCCGTCGACCCACCCTTCGACCAAGACCCCAACCAGCCTTGTCCCGGAGCCATGGACCGTTCCAACTGGTCCCATGACCCGTTCCCGGACCAAGGCCCTTCAAGCATCTATTGGGTAATTTTTGACCCATTTCTCTTCTTAATCTTTCTAAGTCCATTATATTTTCACATTGGGCTTATGAGTTTGGGATTAGGGGTCCACTTGGTTCCCTTTTCACATATGAAGTTTTTTCCATTGGGTTTTATTCACATGGGTTTTTAATGGGGCCCGGTGCATTCTTAAAAGGAACAAGCCCATAAGACCTTTGACAATATGTGATGGCGTTTCTGTTTTGGCCCGGCCCATTTCTACTTTGGCGTGTGAAATTAACTCGTCTTGACCACTTTGTAATCTGCATGGTTTTAGTCTTAAATGCTTGGATTTCTGTGTCAATCATGCAAGATACTTTGACCATGCATTTCGATTGCTAGTTTGTAGAACTCTTGTCTAGATTCGGTGTGTCATATCCGGATCAAAGCAAGCTTGGTGATCCAGAGTTTCTCACCCCTTTGGAATCTCATCATTCGATCCATTTCCATTGTCTTATCATTCCTTGAAAACATGCATCAATCATCGTGCCTAAACCTCCATTCTGACCGTTTCAAAACTTCCTCCTTGGCCCACCCTGTTGCTGATCTTGGATCCATGTGTTGTTCCCTACAAGGACCACGTCAAGTGGTATCAGAGCAGACATTAGGCTGAGTCCTCTACCCTCTCTTGTTTTCCTTTGTTTATTTGTTAAGAAACCACCGACTTCATCTATGTGACCATTCGTATTCTATTTGGCCGTGAGTGATTACATAGATTGTTCTTATTCCTGTGAACCTTTGACTTGCTTTGAGTGTTTTTATGGCAGGGAACGTTGAGGAGCAATCAGAGGTGGTCCGGTTCAACCGAATGTTTGAAAAACTAGCTACCACGCTCAACCGGACCATAAAAGAGCGGTTTCAAACCATTCAGATGGGCATCCGAGATGGCATCCGTGAGGAGATCCATAGAGTATTGCCAGATGGGAGACAACTGCGCCAGAGGAACCAATTCCCACACACCCTAGACGCGTCCGTGGTCTCACACCTGAATAACAGGGGCATGCGTCTGATGCTGGAAGTCTAGGCCGTAAGACTTATGTGGGAGATGAACGCGACTAGATTCTAGCAATCAGGAGGCTCAGATCATAGTGGCCAAGGCACACCAAGACGTCACCGTGACCATAGGGTTCCAAATTTACCCCCTCAGCCGGATCAGTGCAACAAGCTCAAACTGAAAATACCACCCTTCCACGGCCACAATGATCCCATTCTTTATCTTGAATGGGAAACCAAGATAGAACATGTGTTTAATTGCCAATATTATAGTGAAACTAAAAAAAGTAAATTTGGCTGTTACAAAATTCTATGATTATGCATTGAGCTGGTAGGATCAAGTGGTGACCTCTAGAAGACGCAATGGGGAGTATCCCATTGAAACATGGGAAGAGCTAAAATTCCTCATGCGTAGGAAATTTGTTCCCAACTACTTCCACATGGACTTGCATCAGAGACTAAGACATCTTCAGCAATGCAACCGGAGTGTGGATGACTATTTCAAGGAGATGGAGATGCTCCTGATTAGAGCTGGTGTGACTGAAGACCGTGAAGCCACCATGTCCCGCTTCATGAGTGGACTCAACCAGGAGATACAATACCGCCTGGAGATGCAACATTATGTGGAATTGGAGGAGATGTTACACAAAGCTCTGCTTCTTCTTATAGAGTAACAGCTCAAAAGAAAGACTAACAATCAGTCTTTTGGTGCAGGTGTCGTAGGTCCCAAGCTAATCTTGAACAAGGAGTTCAAGCCTACCAGGACCTTTGACACCAAACCGTCTCTGTCTAGAGCTGCTTCCAACAACTTCCGACATAGACTGGACAAGAACAAGGCCGAGGAACGACCAACCAGAACCAGGGAAATTTAGTGTTTTAAGTGCCAAGACCTAGGGCACTATGCGAATGAATGCACCAACAAGCGCACCATGATCCTCATGGAGAATGGGAAGATCCACATAATGTTGAAGTTCTAAGCGGTCCTGAATGTCCCGGTTGAGGCCTCCCAAGAACCATGACATTGTGGCTTCATGGTCCTCAGTAACTCCAGCACGGATCAGCAAGGTCTCCATTTCTTGAAAGTAGTCCTCCACTCCACGGTTACCCTGAGTCAGTTGCCTAAGTCTTAAGTGAAGGTCACGGTGGAAATTGGAGGGCACAAAGCGCTTGCTCATGACATGTTTTAGCTCTTGCCATGTCTCAATTGGAGGCTCCCCATTGCGCCTTCTAGATATCAACGTTTGGTCCCACCAGCTGAGAGCATAATCATAAAATTCCGTCACTGCCACATTCAATTTATTGAAGTCAGTAAAGTATTGACACAAACTAATTCCATCTTTTGTTCCCATTCAAGGAAAGCAGTGGGATCATTTTTGTCGTGAAAGGCTGGTATTTTGAGTTTCAAGTTGTTGATGCTGTCTTGGGGGGTTGGTGGTCTTGATTCACGCATTCGCCTAGGTCTTCTTAGACTATGATTTGAATAGTCACTTTAGTAAAAGTGTGCCGCGGCTTCATCACCAAGGAAGCTTTGATCTGTCGGGTTTCTTATGGAAGAAACCTCTTCTCTCGGTTCAGGCGTTCTAGTATGTTGATCTGGGGTTCTGGCATTTCGTGTTGATGCCCTGTTATACTGTTCTGGACGGGGTTGTTCTTGTTCCTGGAAAAAAGCCCGTCGCCTATCTGGTACCGGTTAAGGGAAGATGTGCCTTATGTCCTCACGTAGGCCATCTCTTAATCCGGCTTGCATGGAGATGAACCGCTCTTCCATCATGTTGTGCATACGCACGGTAAGTTCTTCCAGCAAACGAGTGTGGCGTGATTCTCCATCTGATTCAGACTCTTCACCTGCCATGATTCACAAAATATTTGCCAGATCAAACGGTTCTACAAGATAAATCTAAAGATTTAGATTAAACAAGAGATATGGTTAAGGGTACAGCCTGTTGTTGCTTAGATACCACTTGATATGATCCTAGTGGGTAGGATTACAACCTAGTCTTGTCAACAAGCTGAACAATGACTTGGGAACGTAGATGCAGCGGCTTTGAAGGTAGAAAACGGTCTGGCAAGGTGAACAAAGAAGGAAAAGACGAATGAACAAGAGGAAACAAAAGATAAGGGAAGGTATCAGATATGCCAAATAAGAAGATGGCGATTCTTATCAATCCGGTCTGATCTTTAGATTGGATATGACGCACCAATAGAAAGAACAGGGTTTCCAAAGTGGCTCCAGGATATTACACACCAGGAGGAGACTTAGGAGAGAAATCAGATATGAGACACTGATTGTATGATCAAAAACTTCTTAACTTTCAAAGAAAGAGTTTTATTAAAAAGATTTAATGCCTACAATGGTGTTCTTCGCCGAATATAAATAGAAACAAATCCAAGGGTATTGCATGGGTCAAAGGCTTGCATGGAAAACACAAGTTTCCAAACCATGCAAGACTTGACTTACATGGATAACAAAACATTAAATGAGAAGTTTGAACAAACATTCAAAAATGATGACAAAAACATAATTGGGCCACACAAATGGGCCTAAGAAATTATTAGCAAAAGGCCTTATGCAATTGGACATGTGGGAATACACTTGGGCCTCATTAAAAACCCCTTTTGGAAAAACCCAATGCGAAAAACCCAAAAGAGGGAAAAAGAGCACAAAAATGTATCCCCTTCCCAATCACATAATTCAATTTGCGTAAAGTCTTAGTACCATACCCAAATGATAGTCATCCGACTTAGATGCACCAAGGAACGCCCCAATGCGGTCTTGAAGAACCTTAGTTCTGGCGCGGGTCAAAGGTCCCTCCGGAATGGTCCATGGGTCAATGATCTTGGTCGAGTCGGTCCATGGTCGAGTCGGTCCATGGTCGAGTGAAAGTCCGGTTGAGGTTAAACCTTGGTCGAGGCCGGGTCGGGGTTGGACGGGTGAAGTGGTCGAGACCAGGACCAGTCGAATGGTCGAAGCCGGGGCTGATCAAAGGGTCGAGGCTGGGGCCAGTCGGGTGGTCGGGAGAAGGGTTGCGGACATGGTCGAGGGCCGGTTTGCGGACATGGTCGTTGGTACAGCCGTGCACGTTCACATGTCCGTCTGGAACCTCGACCTGGTTCGTTCGTAGGTCAGGGCCACGGTCGTTCCTTTGTTCATCTTATCATCCGTTTGTCCCTTCTACTTGTTCGTCCGTTTGCTTGTCCTCATACTCGTGCTTCCTGTCCTGGATCATGTCAACACCTATAGCATGTGATGTCTCTGCTGCGCTGTTGCTATTGCGGCTGTTTGGTAACCGGAGCTGCGGGTCGAGGGGTGGTCGGACCAGCTTTGAGAGGAGCCCGGTCATCGATATATTTCCCTTTGAATCGCTGATCTCCTGCCTTTGAACTCCCTTCCAATTGTTTGGAGCCAGAACTCTAATTGGTTTTAAGTCTCGACTGATAGGTATTTTGTCGCTTGTTAGACTTCTCTGTCTACACTGCCAAGTAGAACAACTTTTCTAGATCATGATACGGTTGACGTTCTATTTCTTGGGCAATCTGATCTTGCAGACCATCCAAAAACTGTGCCGTTAAGCTTTTTGTTGAATCTTAGATCTCAAGTATGTTCCTTAGATGCTCAAATTAATCGAAATACTCTTCTACGCTTCTTACGGTTTGGGTTAGGCGTCTGAATCTGCGATGTAATTCCCGGTGAAAGTGCGGAGGAAAACACCTCTACCTCATCAGCAAAGTTAGGTCCGTCCAAGACGTTATTGGACCATAGGGTCCTCTTTATCTCACAGCCATTTCACGATCTAACGAGGACATCGTTCCAGCTACTGCACCGGTCATACCACCAGGACCTCTAACTCGATCAAAGAGGAAGGCTTTAAGAGACAAGCTTGGAATGCTGCTGGAGAGTAAAGCCCGCCAGGAACTAAGGCCGACCATACCAGATCCCCGTCCGACCGACTCCGGTCCATGCACGGTCGATCCCAACCCCTTCAAGCCGGACAAGGAACAATGGAGGTTCCTTCTCTAAGACTCTTCTTCCTCCAGTGTCTTTACCATTACCATCCGGTAAAGACACCAAAAGTCGTGCTAGGAAATTGTACTCCTTTTTCCTATCTCCGGTTTGATCCCATTGTGTTTTCTGAAGATAGGTTTTAACGAGGCAATACTCTTAGTGCGCAAAACTGTGAAAACTTGTTCACGATTTTACACCATTCACAAGTCTCTACCAAATTTGCCTAAGTATTTATTTGGGATTTCTATCTATTAATTATTTATGTTTTATAGACTAAGTATGTTATTTGGGCTTATGGATTGTGTTAATTACTTAAGCCCATAGTTACTTAGAAATTGCCACCAATAAATGAACATCATGTTGTTTTTATTTCTTAAAGGGGCTAAATATCATGTTGTTTAGCTTAAGTTTGTAACAAGGCATTATATAAGCCTTTGAATAATACATTAATAAAATAACTATCAATTAATAAATAAAACTAAACCCTAAGACTTTGTCTAGCTCTTCCTAGTGCCACCATCACTACTCCTTGGTGAGCATTTTCGTGTTCTTCAACATATGTGGTTGAAGTTCTTGGAGTATCACAAGCCCTTTCACAGATTGTGTAGTCCCATCTATCCACATCCCGTTTCCATCTCTCCTGTTTAGCAACCTGATCTTTTCGGTGAAAAGACAGCCCACCAACGTTCTTACATCATCTGTTATCAAAGCTTAAAGCTCCTTAAATCATCAGCTCGATTCTATCTTTGTTTTGTTTTGGTAATTTTTCTTTGTTTGATTGAAACAAATTTTTTGCTTCTGATTTGTTTTTCTTTCTCTCTTGTCTCTGAGGTTCTTGGTTAAAGGTGAAGGAATCAAGTTCCCTACAAAGAAAAAAAACAGGTTTTGTCTATCCTTTTACCTCCCATAGTAAAAATAAAATAAAATATAAAAGCTACAAAAACTGTTGCTTGTTGCTTGTGTGAATTTGTTTATTCAAAAACAAAAAAGAAATAAAGTGATTATGTTGATTAAAACAAACTAGGGATTTAGAAAACTCTCATAGAGCACTTGTTTCACTGCTGAAAATTGTGTGAACCAAGCTTACTTGGTCCACCGTGTGTGACAGGGTTAGTGTGCGAGTTGAATCTTGGTAGTCTGTAGCACCCATAGCTTTTCTGCGTCTAGGACCTGGTGTGTGAGTCCCGTGTTTAGCTTTAGGGTTTTCCTCAGCGTCCCTAGTATAGGATAGCATTAACACCTCTAGGTTTTAGGTTCTTTCACATTTAGGGTGTAGTTGTGTGTCGCGAGTCTAGGTCTGGTTGCCTTGGTAGTGCTCGAGTCGTGTTTTATGTTTAGTCCCACATCCCATTAGGTATAGTCTTGCATCGTCCCGCGCTTTGTCTTGCATCATTCCACGCTTAGTCATGCATCGTCCCGCGCCTAGTCCAGCATCGTCCCGCACCTTCGTCCCGTGCCTAGTCCTGCACCGTCCCGCTCCTAGCCTTGCACCATCTTGCTCCCTTGTCCCGTGTCTAGTTAGGTGTCTAGGTTAGCAGTTCTTCTTTGCGTCTAGGTTCATCGCATATAGTTTTAGGAAGTTTTTTCCTTTGCCATAGATATAGGATTTTTTTTTATGAAGTTTTCTAGAAACCTTTTAGGAAGCTTTCCAATAACCTTTAGGCAATTTCCCTATTAGATCTTTAACTTTCTTTTTAGAGTTTGGGGCCATTAAGTCTAAGTAGCACGTAGGAAATTTTCCTTTTCCAGCATTTAGGAAAGTAATTGTTAGGATTATTTTCATTTCAGAATTTTTTTTCAGAGAAAGTAAATTTTTGTTTTATAAATTTTCCTTTTCTGCATTTAGGTAGTTATTAAGAAATATTCTTTTTGCGGAACTGTTTTATAAAAGAAATTTTTCTGTTTTGCATAAAATAAAATTTTTAGGGAAACTTTTAATTCCTCAAAATTTCTTTTTCTACAAAAAGAAATATGTCAGGTAGCAACGAGTCATTTTCCGGTCAGAACAACCAAGTGATGATACAGCTTCTGCAGACTTTGACTGCACAGATGACCATGATAGCAACATGGATCGAGCATCTAGAGCAGCCTGCACCTACACCTGCACCTGCGTTGGCCCCAATCGCCCCTCCGTATCGGGCCGATAGAACAGAGGCGACCCACCAAGGAATGGGTAGAAACCAGTACTTCGATGAGCAGATGCCGCCACCTAAGCAACCCATGGCTCATCAGAACGTGAAGATGAACCCTCCTACCTTTTCAGGAAAGGTTGATCCCGAGAAATATCTCGATTGGGAAAGGAGGATGGAATTACTATATGAGTACCATAATTACGATGATCCTCGTAGAGTCACTTTAGCAACGGCTTCACTGATCAAGCAGTGGCGTACTAGGATCGCGAAGTAGCTGCCTTAGCTGTTCCAAAACCGGTCACCCCCGCGTCCACATTGAGTCAGCCTCAGCGAAGCAGTGAGATTGTGTGCTTCAAGTGTAAAGGCGGGGTCACATGTCACGAGAATGCCCCACTCATACGATGATGGTGTTGACAGCCTCCAGAGACTACGAGTTCGAGGATGAGCAGAGGAACTCGTACCTGCGACAGCAATCTGACAAAGCTATATAATATGATGATTCCAGAGAAATGCTAATGATCAGCGAGTAACAAGCTCGAGATTTGAGTCGGAAGAAATAGAGCAGTGATAGAACATTTTCCATTCGAAATGCACCATCCTTGGGAAGGTGTGTTCGTTGATTATAGATGGTGGTTCACTAATTCCGCGAGCAAATACATGACTGAAAATCTCGGACTGCCTATGACCAAGCATCATAAACCTTACAAACTGCGATGGTTGAACAACAAGACGAAGCTTTATATTTCTGATCAAGTTAAGGTCACATTCAGTATAGGTAGATACCAGGATAAGGTAACTTGCGATGTAGTCCCGATTTCAACTGGACATCTCCTTTTTAGGACAACCTTGGAAATTCGACCGCGAGACTACACATAATGGACAAACAAACTTCTACTTATTTTTCCACGATAAGTATAGATACAACCTGGCACCAATGTCACCACACGATGTGTGCGAAATGCAATCCAAAATGGCAAAAGATCAACATGCTTGCAAAGAGAACTTCCTCATTAACGTTGCTGATATGAGAAAGGCAGCTCACACAGAGGGTACTGAACTCGTCTTAATGCTCTACAGAGAGGTTTTGAGCGCATCCGGCGCTGAGGCCAGTTTGCCAGTCGAGGTTCAGACCTTATTAGAGAGGTACGCATACGTGTTCTCGGGTGAGATCCAATCCAGTCTACCGCCTATGCGAGGTATTGAGCACCACATCGACTTCATTCCAGGAGCTCAACTGCCTATTTGTCCTGCTTACCGATCTAACCCCGAGGATGCTGAAGAACTAGAAAAGCAGGTTCAAAATCTTATGGCTCAAGGCTACGTTATATAGAGCCTTCGTCCCTGTGCCATTCCAGTCCTACTTGTGCCCAAGAAGGATGGGAGTTAGAGAATGTGTGTCGATTGTTGCACCATTAACAATATTACTATCAAGTAACGACACCCTATTCCACATATGGACGATATGCTAGATGAGCTGAGCGGAGCCGCAATTTTCTCCAAGATCGACTTAAAAAGTGGATATCATCAAGTCCGAATGAGATAAGAAGATGACTGGAAGACTGCATTCAAGACCAGGAAGGGTCTTTATGAGTGGTTAGTGATCCCATTCTGCCTGTCTAACGCCCCAAGCACCTTCATGCGCCTAATGAAACAAGTCCTTTGATCGTTCATTGGCAAATTTGTAGTAATTTACTTTGACGACATTCTAGTCTACAGTACAACTTACTTGGATCAATTGGAGCATCTAGAGACCATCATCGTCACACTTCATAAAGAACAATTATACTCAAATTTGAAGAAGTGTACGTTTTGCACATATCATGTTGTCTTCCTTGGATTTGTTGTGAGTTCACAGGGACTTAGAGTAGATTACGGGAAGATCAAGGCCATTCAGGATTGGCCTACAACGACTAATGCAAGCCAGGTTCGGAGTTTCCATGGACTATCTAGCTTCTACCGTCGGTTTGTCAGACACTTCAGTACGATCGCCGGTCCATTGACATCTACGATTAAAAAGAACCAGGAATTTTGATGGGGGCCAGACCAGGACAAGTCGTTTAAGCTGTTAATGGGACGCCTCCCCCACGCCTCTGTTTTAACTTTGCAAGACTTTAGTAAGACCTTTGTGGTTGAGTGTGACGCTTCAGAGATCGTCATAGGGTCAGTCCTAAATCAAGGAGAGAGACCATATTTCCTATTTCATCAAAAAATTAAGTGAAGTTGCTCTTGATTATCCTACCTACGATAAAAAGATCTACGCGTTGGTCCGTGCCTTAGAGACTTGGCAGCACTATCTACTAGATAAAGAATGCGTGATTCACATCGACCATCAGATATTTCAACATCTAAGAGGATAATCCACGCTGAAGAGGAGACACACTCGGTGGCTAAATTATATTGAGACCTTCCCTTACCTCATCAAATACAAAAAGAGAATTGACAACGTAGTAGCTGATATGATATCAAGAAGATACAGCCTCATCTCTGTTATGGAGTCGAAAGTTATGGGATTTTTTAGATGATCAGAGGATTTTATGCGGAAGACGCAGACTTCACTGAAGCCTACTAGGAGCACGATAAGGGGGCTTACAAGAACTTATATTTGTTTGACGGATTCATTTTCAAGGACAAATGTCTCTCTATTCCAAGAGGAGGATTAATTCATGAGTTACTTCTGAGAGGATCTCACGCAGGAGATATAACGGGAAACTTCGGAGGCGACAAGACAATAAGTATGCTTAAAGAGCATTTTTATTGGCCTCACCAACGTCGAGATGTGGAAATCCATTGTGCTAAATTCCTTATCTGAAAACAAGCTAAATCCAAGATGCATCCACAAGGTCCTTACATTCCATTTCCGGTTCCTTATGCACCATGGATCGATATCTCTATGGACTTCATGTTAGGCTTGCCAAAAAAAAATCACAAGGATTCCATCTTCGTTGTGGTTGATCGTTTTTCGAAGATAGCGCACTTCATTTCGTGTAATAAGACAAATGATGCCAACCAGACTGCCGACTTATTCTTTAAAGAGATAGTACGATTGCACGGCATCCCCAAGACGATTGTGTCTGACAGAGTCACCAAGTTCCTCAATCACTTTTTGTGAGCACTATGGCGTAAGTTAGACACCAACCTCTTATTTTCTACTGTGTATCATCCCCAGACAAATGGACAGACCGAGGTGGTCAACAGGAATTTATCGCAGATGTTGCGAGCAACAATTGGTCGAAATCTGAAGAATTGGCTGGAGTGTCTTCCGTATGTCGAGTTCGCCTACAATAGAGCTACACATTCTGGCACGAAAAGGTCACCATTTAAAGTTTTCTACGGTTTTAACCCTTCCACTCCTATTGAGTTCACGCTTATTCCTTTGGTAGATGCTATCAGCCTAGAGGAAAAAGAGAAGGCCGAGCACATCAAACACCTTCATGAAAAGACTAAAGCAAATTTAGCGCAACGAGATATTCAGAACACTCTGAAGACCAACAAGGGTCGACGACATGTAGTGTTCAAAGAAAGAGAATGAATTTGGTTACATCTGCGACCAAAGAGGTTTCCACAGCGCATAAAAATCTAGCCTGTACCCCAGGGAGATGGCCCATTTCGAGTCCTCAAGGAGATCAATGATAACGCCTACCAGCTTGAGCTTCCAGGTGAATATAATGTGTCTAAGACGTTTAATGTTTCTGACTTAGAGTTGTTTGATGCAGGTGAGGACTTTGCTTAGGAGACCAAAGAATTTTAAAAGGGAGGGAATGATGAGGACATCGTTCCAGTTACTGCAACGGTCATACCACCAGGACCTCTAACTTGATCAAAGAGGAAGGATTTAGGCCACAAGCTTAGCATGCTGCTGCAGAGTATAGCCCGCCAGGAACTCAGGCCGACCGCACTAGATCCCCGACCGACCGACTCCGGTCCATGCACGGTCGATCCCGATCCCTTCAAGCCGGACAAAGAATAATGGAGGTTCCTTCTTGAAGACTTTTCTTCCTCTGGTGTCTTTACCATTACCATTCGGTAAAGACACCAAAAGTTGTACTAGGTAATTGTACTCTTTTTCCTATCTTCAGTTTTATCCCATTGGGTTTTATGAAGATAGGTTTTAACGAGGTAATACTCTTAGTGCGTAAGATGGTGAAGACTTGTTCACGATTCTACATCATTCACAAGTCTCTGCCAAATACGTCATCTATAACAAATAGAGTAGAGTTTTTAATTTCTTTGTAGAGTCTGGTTTTTATTAATGAAAGGGGACTTGGCCTATATAATTCCTAAGTCTAGGGTTTCTGACCTCTAAGTAAAAACAACAAGTAATTTAAGGGAAAATAACAAGTAGTCTAAAAGAAAACAACAAGGAGTTTAAAATAACCGATTGGGCCGCGGGCCTTAATGGGCTGGGCACGGGCCCAAGTGCTAACACTTGGAAAATATTAGGCGTAAGGCCGTTTGTGCTTCCAAGTGTATTCAAGCCCAAGTCCGAGTGCACACTAAGAGTGTTACCTCATTAAAACCTTCTTCGGAAATCCCAATGGGACAAAACCAAAGATAGAAAAAAGATTACAATTCCTTAGTGCGTCTTTGCTGTCCTTATCCCGGGGTGATGGTAAGGACACAAGAGTCAAGGATCCGATGACTAAGCAGCTCCCAAGGTTGGGCTGTGTCATGAAGTTCCATGCCTTGGTCCGTTCCTGGTGCTGGTCTGAGGCTCCTTGGAAGAATCTCAATCCTACGCTCGACGTAACGGTTGATCTTGGTTCCTAATGCCTTCGCTCTTGCTCGAGTCATAGGTCCTGTCGGTACAACAGGGACGACCTCTTCTGGGTCTGGTCCGTTTGGGTCGATGGCATGTTTCGGGGCCTCACCATCTCTCCCCTATTCAGAATCATCACCTGCATCAAACAACTCTAAGTCAGAAACATTGAACGATGGGAAAATATAAAACTCACCTTGCAGTTCGAGTTGGTAGGTGTCGTCGTTGATCTTCTTCAAGACTCTGAATGGGCCGTTGACATGATCCAGGACAGGAAGGACGAGTATAAGAACGAGCCAACGGACGAACAAGAAGAAGGGACGAATGGACGATCGGACGAACGAAGGAACGACCTTGGTCATGACCTACGAACGAACCAGGTCGAGGTTCCGGACGAACATGTGAACGTGCACGGCTGTACCAACGAACACGGCCGCGACCCGCTGATGTGGTCATCCATGCTACACAGACCCGGTACTTGGAGGATGAGGTCAAGGCAGTTCCCTATGTGTCTTACCGCATCATGACCAGTAGCAGAGCTGCCCAAGGAGTGCAAGACAAGAGTCGTGACCAGGACCAAACTCATGAAGATCAAGCTAGAGTGAACTTAGTCCAAGCACAAGACCGAGGAGGAGGAAGGGAGATTGAAAACACCAGCCAGCAGTTTGATCATGATCAGCTGGATGTTCCTGACCAGAACATCCATGCACACAGCCTTAGGGATAAGGTCTTGTGTGTCCTTACTATCCTTGAGTAAGGGTACCCTTTAAGACCTTAGATGATTAGGGTACTCTTTTCCTTTATAATGTTTACCATAATGGGTTCTTTGAAAGGTTTTTAATGAGACCTGAAAGTCTAAGGCATCAAGCCTAGTGTCCCATTGGTTTTTAAGGTGGATATGTCCATTTAAAATCAATTAGGCTTGATTCTATCTTAGGCATTTGTTTAGCCTTTACATCTTGTTTTATGACTTGTTAAATGACTTAGTTGTTTTTGGGGTTTAGTTGTTTTGTTGACCACGGGTCTTGTGGTCAACTAGGTCATGTGTGTAGCCTATAAAAGGCAAACCCTTATTCATTTATAAGCAGACAATTTCGAACCCAAAACCTAGTTCACGGCCGCCTAAGGTCTTTTCCTCTGCTTCCTTGTGCGTGAGTGAGTCTCTAAGTAAGGAAGTAAGTTTCTTGAAGATTGAGTGTGTCTCTCTTTAAAGAAAGTCTGTATCCAAACCAGTCATAGCTTGGTGAGTTGCCCTGATTCCCCTCCCCTTTAAATCGTTCCCAAAACCCTGCCGTACCATCCACGTTTCAATCGCTCTCAACCGTTCGACCGACCAAGTTCTCGACCTACCGATCGTTTCTTCGTCCACTAGATCGTTCTTCCGTTCGTGGCCATGTTCTGAGGCCAGTCCTGACACGCGAGTTCCAACCACAACTTCCATCGCTCATACCCACGATTCAAAGGCCAGCTCGCTCGTCCGCGTACCAGTCTCGAAGCCGCAAACCTCTCGAGCCGATATCCGCAGTCGTCCGTACCTTCACTCAACCGTCCGTGCCGTCCCACTTCCGACCACCTCCTTGACCAGAAGGCTTGGACTGTATCATTTTGGTATCAGAGCTCAAGTTTCTGCCAAGAAAATGTTGCCTCTTTCCATTACTTTACTATAAGGTTTTGAAAATTGTTAAGCTTTTGTTAGGGTTTGTAGCTTGCGGTTGAATCTGTTGTTTAGGTTTGATAGATTCTGTGAGTTTGGAAGTTTTAGGTTATTTGTCTAGTCTGGTTAGCCTTAGGTTGCATCAGCCATTGTTAGTTCTTTGGGGAAGAAGGATTTTGGTGTGGTCAAGGCTGCTTTTGACCAAGGTACTGTCCTTTGGTCGGGTGAGTCACTAGTGGTATACACCAAGTGATGTCATGTTGTCCCCTACAAGTTCAACTTTTGAATTCGAATGGGTTTTAAGTTTTGGCGGTTCTTAACTTGTTTGTGTTCTTGCCACAGGTTTAATTAAGTCTTGTTCTTGTTTAATTTAAAATTAAACTAAGTTCTAGTAAGCATTATTAGCATTAATTTTAGAGTAATTAATTTAAGAAATCGTTGACTATTTGCCTGTCTTGTTTTGCAAGGTACCTAAGTTAGGATGGCTGATCCAGTTTTGGCGGACATACTCACTAGCCTCCAGACTCAACTTCAACAGTTAGGAGATCGGCTTGGCCGAGTGGAAAAGCCTCAACCACAACCTACCCAAGCGCCTCCACCACCACCACCGAGAGCACCTCCACCACTTTGGCCAGAACATGACATGGAAGGTCTGTCTGAGGAAGAAGCCTTCCCACCCCACTTCAGAAGGTCAAGACACAGAGAGAGGAGGTTTCCTGAAGAAAGGGGTCATCACCACCCACCTAGAGCTCACTCCCCACACCTCAAGATCACGCCTCCCACCTTTGCCGGCAAGGTAGACCCAGAAGCATACTTGGATTGGGAGAGAAGGATGGATCACATCTTTGATGTCTATGGGTTTGAAGAACCCAAGAAGGTGGCTTATGCAGCAGCTCAACTCACTGACCACTACCTTTCCTGGTGGGATCAAGAATCGGCTAAAAGAAGAAGGAGAGGAAAGGAGCCGGTTAGATCATGGGAGATCATGAAATTCATGATGAAAGGGAGGTACATTCCACCTATGTACCACATGGAGATTCAGAAGAAGTTTAGGAAGCTCAGCCAAGTCCAGAGGAGTGTAGAAGAGTATTTTGGAGAGTTTGAACATCTGAGGAACCGACTTGGGTTAGAAGATGCCGAGGAAACTCTCATGGCCTAATTCTTGGATGGTCTTCAAGAGAAGATTGCTAGCAAGGTGGAAATGTACTCCTACAATGATCTCAATGAGCTACTACACCTAGCCACACAAGTGGAGAGTCAGCTCAAGAGAAAGACCCGGACCAGAGCTGTGATCAACAACCCTTGGAGACCTACTGCCTCAGCCTCCAATCCACAAGCATCTAGTTCCAATCCGGCCTTCAACAGGTAACTTGAACGAGGCAAGGCTATAGCACACGAAGCAAGACCACCCTACAAGCCTATGGAGGCCACTCCTTCCCCAAGACCTGAAGCTAGACGCGCCCCCACTGGACATAAAACCCGAGACATTATTTGTTTCAAATGTCGGGGCCGAGTGCACTATGCAAGGGATTGCCCTAATCCAAGGGCAATGATCATCATTCCAGCCGGTGAATATGAGTCTCAGGATGAGATGGAGCCTTCTGAGGAGGCTGATGAAGAGGAGGATGAAGTAGCCTACCCTGAAGTGGGTGATCTCTTAGTCTCAAGGAGAATTCTCAGCAACATACAAGAACCGGATGAGACAGCCCAAAAGGAGAATATCTTTCACACTCGTTGCATGGTCAATGGCAAGGTATGTTCCTTAATCATTGATGGTGGTTCATTTGCCAATGTGGCAAGTGCATACATGGTTGAGAAATTGAACTTGACAGCCACCAAGCATCCTAGACCATATTGATTAAGTTGGTTGAATGATAGGACTGAGTTGAAGATTAATGAGCAAGTTAAGGTTTCCTTTAGCATAGGCAAATATATTGATGAGGTTCTTTGTGATGTAGTTCCTATGCAAGCCACTCATATCTTGTTAGGCAGACCTTGGCAATTTGATAGGGAAGTTGTGCATGATGGTAGAACTAATAAGTACACATTAATGATGAATAAAAAGCGGATTAGCCTAGCCCCTTTATTGCCTGTCCAAGTCCATAAAATGCAGACTAAGCTAGCTAAGGAGAAATGCATGACTAAGACCAATTTCTTGATTGCACCTAGTGATGTTAGGCACTCACTCTTTGATCCTACTTGTCAAGTAGTTTTGATTGTTTATAAGGATTTGTTGAATGTTGGATCTACTAATGCGGTCTTGCCAAGGGAAATCCGAGCTCTTCTTGACAGGTACAAAGACGTTTTCCCAGAGGAGATACCGGCTGGCTTACCACCTTTGAGGGGCATTGAGCACCAGATTGATTTCATCCCCGGAGCCCAGCTCCCAAACCGGTCAGCTTACCGAGTCAATCCAACCGTAGCTAATGAACTTGAAGCTCAAGTCAGGGACCTTATGGCCAAGGGATATGTGAGGGAAAGTCTTAGTCCCTGTGTCGTGCCTGTGCTCCTTGTGCCCAAGAAGGATGGCTCCTACAGAATGTGTGTGGATTGCCGAGCAATCAACAATATCACCATCAAATACCGCCATCCAATCCCAAGACTTGATGTTATGTTGGATGAAATCAGTGGAGCAACAATATTTTCCAAGGTGGACTTGAAGAGTGGATACCACCAAGTGAGGATGAGAGAAGGTGATGAGTGGAAGACACCCTTCAAGGCTAAGCATGGGTTGTACGAATTGCTAGTCATGCCGTTTGGGCTCTCCAATACCCCAAGCACATTCATGCGCCTCATGCACCATATCCTTAGACCTTTCATGGGCAAGTTTTTAGTTGTTTACTTTGATGATATACTGATTTATAGCTCTTGCCTATCTGATCATGTGATGCACTTGGAACAAGTCTTAGAAACTCTTAGGAAAGAACATATGTATGCTAATTTGCCTAAGTGCATTTTTTGCACAAAAGAAGTTGTTTTCCTTGGTTTTGTTGTCAGCTCACAGGGACTTAGAGTGGACCTAGAGAAGATAGAAGCTATCCTTGGCTAGCCCAGACCTACAACCATCAGCCAGATCAGAAGCTTCCATGGACTAGCCAGCTTCTACCGGCGGTTTGTGAAGGATTTCAGTACCTTAGCTGCTCCCCTGACGTCTCTGATCAAGAAGAACACTGGCTTTGAATGGAGAGAAGCTCAGGAGAGGGCCTTCTTGGAGCTCAAGTATCAACTAACTCACGCCCCAATTCTTGCCTTGCCAAACTTTGAGAAGACCTTTGAGGTGGAGTGTGATGTCTCTGGAGGAAGACCAGTAACTTATTTCAGTGAGAAGCTGACTGGTGCTACACTGAACTACCCTGCCTATGACAAGGAGTTGTATGCCTTGGTCAGGACAATGCAGACTTGGCAACACTACTTGTTGGCCCGGGAGTGTGTGATCCACACAGATCATAAGACATTGCAACACCTGAGGGGTCAAACTGTTATGAAGAAGAGGCATGCTAGGTGGTTGGAATACATAGAAACATTCCCCAATGTGATTAAGTACAAAAAGGGGGAGGAGAATGTGGTAGCAGATGCTTTGTCAAGGAGGCATGCCTTGATGGCCATGATGGATGCTAAGGTTCTTGGTTTTGAATACTTGAAGACTCTATACCCAGAAGATCATGAGCTTAAGACCGCCTATGAGGAGCATGGAACAGGAGCTTACACTAAGTTCTTTCTCCACAATGGGTTCCTCTTCAAAGAAAAAAGGTTGTGGATTCCTCAATGTTCAATGAGGGAGTTACTAGTGGAAGAGGCTCACGGTGGTGGTCTTATGGGGCACTTTGGGATTGAGAAGACTTTGAGTGTTCTTAAGGAACACTTCTACTGGCATAGGATGAAGAAGATGGTGACTACCCACTGTGATAGATGCATCACCTACAAGAAGGCCAAATCCAGGCTCGAACCCCACGGTTTATACTTGCCATTGCCGGTTCCCACACTGCCATGGGTGGACATCTCTATGGATTTTGTCCTAGGATTGCCCAAGATTCAGCACAAGGATTCAGTATTTGTGGTGGTAGACCGGTTCTCCAAGATGGCTCACTTCATTCCTTGTTCCAAGACCAATGATGCATCTCAGACTGCCACTTTGTTCTTTAAGGAGGTAGTGAGGCTCCATGGCATTCCAAGGAAGATTGTGTCTGACCGGGATACAAAATTCTTGTCCCACTTCTGGAGGACCTTATGGAAGAAGCTTGGCACCAAGCTCCTGTTTTTTACTACCTGCCACCCCCAGACAGACAGACAGACTGAGGTGGTGAACCGCACCCTGGGAGCCCTATTGAGATCAACCATTGGACGCCATTTGACGACTTAGGTGAAGAGCCTTCCTTTGGTAGAGTTTGCCTACAACTCAGTCAAGCACTCCACAACCGGCATTTCCCCCTTTGAAGCTGTCTATGGTCGTAACCCAGACACACCCCTGAGCTTGGCACCATTGCCCCCAGCCGAGACTATAGACCTTGAAGGGGAAGCTAAAGCCGCGACAATGAAGAAGATCTTTGAGCAAGTCCATGGGAGAATTAAGAAGAGGAATGACCAAATCAAGACAAGGATCAACAAGAAGAGGAAGCAGTTAGTGTTTCAACCAGGAGATTGGGTGTGGTTGCACTTAAGACCAGAGCGTTTTCCCAACAAAAGGAAGCATAAGCTGGATTTCCGAGGAGACGGGCCGTTTCAAGTGGTGGAACGAATCAATAACAATGCCTACAAACTCAAGCTACCAGGTGAGTATAATGTGTCTTCTTCTTTCAATGTCTCTGATTTGTCCCCTTTTGATGTGCAGGATGTTGGTACTTTGGAGACCAAAGCGCTTGAAGAGGGTGTGGATGATGGGGTCATCCATGCTACACCAACCCGGTACTTGGAGGATGAAGTCCAGGCAGCTCCCTATGTGTCTCACCGCATCATGACCAGGAGCAGAGCTGCCCAAGGAGTGCAAGACAAGAGCCGGGACCAGGACCAAACTCATGCAGATCAAGCTGGAGTCAACTTAGTCCAAGCACAAGACCGAGGAGGAGGAAGGGAGATTGAAGACACCAGCCAGCCGTTTGATCATTATCAGCTGGATGTTCCTGACCAGAACATCCATGCACACAGCCTTAGGGATAAGGTCTTGTGTGTCCTTACTATCCTTGAGTAAGGGCACCCTTTAAGACCTTAGATGATTAGGGTACTCTTTTCCTTTATAAGTTTACTATAATGGGTTCTTGGAATAGTTTTTAATGAGACCTGAAAGTCTAAGGCATCAAGCCTAGTGTCCCATTTGTTTTTAAGGTCGATATGTCCATTTAAAATCAATTAGGCTTGATTCTATCTTAGGCATTTGTTTACCCTTTACATCTTGGTTTATGACTTGTTAAATGACTTAGTCGTTTTTGGGGTTTAGTTATTTTGTTGACCACGGGTCTTGTGGTCAACTAGGTCATGTGTGTAGTCTATAAAAGGCAAACCCTTATTCATTTTTAAGCAGACAATTTCGAACCCAAAACCTAGTTCACGGCCGCCTAAGGTCTTTTCCTCTGCTTCCTTGTGCGTGAGTGAGTCTCCAAGTAAGGAAGTAAGTTTTTGAAGATTGAGTGTGTCTCTCTTCAAAGAAAGGCTGTATCCAAGCCAGTCATAGCTTTGTGAGTTGCCCTCATTCCCCTCCCCTTTAAATCGTTCCCAAAACCCTTCTGTACCGTCCACGTTTCAATCGCTCTCAACCGTTCGACTGCCCGAGTTCTCGATCGTTCCTTCGTCCGCTATATTGTTCTTTCGTTCGTGGCCATGTTCCAAGGCCAGTCCTGACACGCGAGTTCCAACCACAACTTCCATCGCTCATACCCACGATTCACAGGCCAGCTCGCTCGTCCGCGTACCAGTCTCGAAGCCAAAAACCTCTCGAGCCGGTATCCGCAGTCGTCTGTACCTTCACTCAACCGTCTGTGCTGTCCCACTTCCGACCACCTCCTTGACCAGATGGCTTCGCCTGTATCACCCGCCCCTTGACCATGTCCGCGACCCGTCTTCTTGAGCACTCGACTGGCCCTAGCCTTGACCCTTTGATCAGCCCCGACGTCGACCATTCGACCGGTCCTGGCCATGACAACTTGGCCAGTGCAACCCCGACCCGGCCTCGACCAAGGTTTAACCTCAACCGGACTTTCACTCGACCGTGGACCGACTCGACCAGGATCATCGACCCATGGACCATTCCGGAGGGACCTTTGACCCGCGCCAGAACTAAGGTTCTCCAAGACCGCATTGGGGTGTTTCTTTGTGCATCTAAGCCGAATGTCTATCATTTGGGGGTAATGCTAAGACTTTACGCAAACTGACTTATGTGATTGGGAAGGGAATACATTTTTGTGCTCTTTTTCCCTCTTTTGGTTTTTTCCCATTGGGTTTTTCCAAAAGGGGTTTTTAATGAGGCCCAAATGTATTCTCACATGTCTAATTGCATAAGGCCTTTTGCTGATAATTTCTTAGGCCCATTTGTGCGGCCCAATTATGTTTTTGTCATAATTTTCGAATGATTGTTCAAACTTCTCATTTAATGTTTTGTTGTCCGTGTAAGTCAAGTCTTGCATGGTGTGGAAACTTGTGCTTTCCATGCAACCCTTTGACCCATGCAAAACCTTAGGGATTGTTTCTATTTCTTCACGGCCAAGAACACCATTGTAGACATTGAATCTTTTAATGAAACTTCTCTTTGAAAGTTAAGAGTTTTCGATCGTAAAATCAGTGTGTCATATCTGATTTCTCTCCTAAGCCTCCTCTTGGTGTGTAATATCCTTAAACCGCTTTGGAAACCCCTGTTCTTTCTATTGGTGCGTCATATCCAATCTAAGGATCAGGCCGGATTGATAAGAATCACCATCTTCTTATCTTGAATATCCGTTACCCTCACTTTTCCATTACTCCCTCTTTGTTCCTTTGCCATTTTCTTCATTTGTCCACCTTGCCAATCCGTTTCTTTCCCTTAGAACCGCTGCATCTACTTTCCCAAAACCATTGTCCAGCTTGTTGACGTGACTGGGTTGTAATCCTATCCATTAGGATCATATCAAGTGGTATCAGAGCACCAACAGGCTGTACTCTTAACCTTAACTCTTGTTTAATCAATCTTCTATCTGTTAGTGTATTGTTTATAGATCTTTCCATTAGGTCTATCTTGTGGAACCGTTTGATCTGACCAATCCTTTGTAAATCATGGCAGGTGAAGAATCTGAATCAGATAGAGACTCACACCACACTCGTTTGCTGGATGACCTGACCATGCGTATGCACAACATGATGGAGGAGCGGTTCATCTCCATGCAAGCCAGATTGAGAGATGGTCTACGTGAGGACATAAGGCACATCTTTCCTTAACCGCGGCCAGATAGGCGATGAGCTTTGTTCCAGGAACAAGAACAACCCCGTCCATAACAACATAACAGGGCATCAACACAAAATGCTAGAACCCCGGATCAACATACTAGAACGCCTGGACCGAGAGAAGATGTTTCTTCCATAAGAAACCTGGCCGATCAAAGCTTCCTTGATGAAGCCGTGGCACACTTTTACCCAAATGACTATTCAAATCATAGTCTAATAAGGCCTAAACGAATGCGTGAATCAAGACCACCACCACCCCAAGCCAGCATCAACAATTTGAAACTCAAACTACCAGCCTTTCACGGCAAAAATGATCCCACTGCTTTCCTTGAATGGGAACAGAAGATGGAATTAGTTTTTAATTGTCAATACTTTACTGATTTTAATAAAGTAAATGTGGTAGTAACGGAATTTTATGATTATGCTCTCAGCTGGTGGGACAAAACGGTGATATCCAGAAGGCACAATGGGGAGCCTCCAATTCAGACATGGCAAGATCTAAAACTGGTCATGCGCAGGCGCTTTGTGCCCTCCCATTTCCACCGAGACCTCCACTTAAGACTGAGACAACTTACTCAGGGTAGCCATGGAGTGGAGGACTATTTTCAAGAAATGGAAACCTTGCTGATCCGTGCTGGAGTTACTGAGGACCGTGAAGCCACAATGTCAGGGTTCTTGGGAGGCCTCAACCGAGACATTCAGGACCGCTTGGAACTTCAACATTATGTGGAGCTTGAAGAGCTTCTCCATAAAGCCATCTTGATTGAGCAGCATCTCAAACGTAAATCTACTAATTGTTCTACTTTTGGTACAGGAACATATGGGACTAAACCGCCTTACCACCGAGATTTTAAGACCACACGGCCAGCCAATCCTAAGCCATTTTCTTCAAGGCCGGAACCAAACTCATTTGGCAGTAAGATGGATAAGGGCAAGGCCACTGAAAGACACACCCGGTCTAGGGCACTATGCCAATGAGTGTGTAAACAAAAACGTCATGGTTCTTCTGGAGAATGGGGACGTCCAAACTGAGGACGAGGCAGAGGATCTAGAGCCAGTTTATGATCAATACTTGGATGATGTGGAGGAGCCTCCGGTCCAAGGCCAGTTAATGGTTACTAGGCATGCTCTAAGTGTTCAGTCTAAATCTAAGGAACCTGACCAGCGAGAAAATCTATTCCATTCTCGGTGTTTTGTCAAAGGGAAAGTATGCATTCTCATCATTGATGGCGGCAGTTGCACCAATGTAGCAAGTGAAAGCATCCGCGACCCTATCCTTTGCAATGGCTCACTGAAGCAGGGGAACTTCGAGTGACTCAACAGGTCAAGGTACCTCTGGAGATAGGTAGCTATAAGGATGAGGTTTTGTGTGACATGCTTCCCATGGACGCTGGTCATATCTTGCTTGGTAGACCTTGGCAGTCTGACCAGAAGGTCATTCATGATGGGTATACTAACAAGGATCATTTCACCTATCAGAACCGAAAGGTAACCCTTGTTACTATGACTCCACAAGAAGTGTATAAAGATCAATTATACCTGAAACAACAGAAGCATCATGAAGGTAGTGTTCTAGAACCTAAGAGTAAAACCAACTTTTTTATTAAAGCTAGTGGAATTAATAAGAACTTAGATGAGCAACGACCTATATTCTTACTATATTATAAGGAGACTTGCCTCCATGCTACTAATCCACAGCTGGCCTTGCCGAGCGAGATGTCTAAGTTATTGCAGGAGTTTCAGGATGTGTTCCCTGAGGAATGCCCGCCAGGATTACCACCAACCCGTGGTATTGAACACCAAATCGATCTTGTCCCTGGAGCGGCTCTACCAAACCGACCGGCCTACCGTACCAATCCAGTGGAAACCAAAGAGATACAAAACCAAGTTGAAGAGTTAATGCGCAAGGGGCATATCCGTGAGAGTCTAGTCCCATGTGCGGTTCCTGTGTTTTTGGTTCCCAAGAAGGATGGTAAGTACCGGATGTGTGTTGATTGCCGAGCAATCAACAACATCACGGTCAGGTATCCTCATCCTATTCCCAGAATTGATGATATGCTTGATGAACTTCATGGTTCTAGGTTGTTTTCTAAAATAGATCTTAGAAGTGGGTATCATCAAATTAGGATGAAAGAAGGAGATGAGTGGAAGATAGCATTTAAAACAAAACAAGGTCTTTATGAATGGCTTGTGATGCCATTTGGGCTTACGGACGCACCTAGTACCTTTATGAGACTTATGAATCATGTACTTAGAGAATACATAGGTCGTTTTGTGGTTGTATATTTTGATGATATATTGATTTATAGCAAGAACCTAAATGATCATGTTAAACATGTTCAGGCTGTCTTAGAAGTGTTAAGGAATGAACAATTGTTTGCCAACCTAGAAAAATGTACTTTTTGTTCAGATAACGTGGTGTTTCTAGTTTTTGTTGTTATTGCAGATGGAGTTAGTGTGGACCAAGAAAAAGTAAAGGCAATTCAAGAATGGCCTGTACCAAAGAACGTGAGTGACGTCCGCAGTTTCCATGGCTTGACTGGGTTATACAGGCAATTTGTTAAGGACTTTAGTACCATTGCCGCCCACTTAACAGAAATTATTAAAAAGGATGTGGGATTTAAGTGGGAACAACCTCAGGAACAAGCCTTCCAGACACTCAAAGATAAGCTTACACATGCACCTTTACTTGCTCTCCCTAATTTTTCTAACACTTTCGAAATAGAATGTGATGCCTCAGGTCTAGGTATTGGAGCCGTTCTCATGCAGGAACACAAGCCCATTGCTTATTTTAGTGAAAAATTGGGAGGTGCTACCCTAAATAACCCAACGTATGACAAAGAACTTTATGCTCTGGTGAGAGCTTTTCAAACTTGGCAACATTACTTGTGGCCCAAGAAATTTGTCATCCACACGGATCATGAGTCCCTAAAACATATGAAAGGGCAACAAAAACTCAAAAAGTGCCATGCCAAATGGGTGGAATTTATAGAAACATTTCCTTATGTAATAAAGTACAAACAAGGAAAAGAAAACATTGTGGCCGACGCCTTGTCTAGAAGGTATGCACTTCTTTCTATGTTAGAAGTTAAAATACTTGGTTTGGAACACATTAAAGAATTATATCCAACTGACCCTGACTATGGAAAGATCTATAAGTCTTGCACTAAGTGTTCTACAGGTCATTACTTCCACAAGACGGTTTTCTTTTCTATGAAAATAGGCTTTGTGTGCCAAGGTGTTCTCTTAGAGAGTTGTTTATACGAGAAGCCCACGCTGGAGGGCTCATGGGATATTTCGGCATTTCCAAAACCTTGTCTATTATGCGGGAGCATTTCTATTGGCCACACATGAAAAAAGGAGGTTAAACGAATTTGTAACCGATGCGTAACATGTAAGATGGCTAAGACCACATCTCAGCCACACGGTTTGTATCAACCTCTCCCTATTCCTAAGCACCCTTGGACCGACTTGTCCATGTATTTGATCTTAGGTTTGCCTAGGACTAGACATGGCAAGGATTCGATATTCGTAATAGTTGATAGATTCTCTAAGATGTCTCACTTTATGGCTTGTAGCAAAACGGATGATGCCACCCATATAGCTAATCTTTTCTTTAAGGAGGTTGTGCGTCTGCATGGTATGCCAAGGTCAATTGTGTCTGATAGAGACACAAAGTTTTTAAGTCACTTTTGGTGAACTTTGTGGGCAAAATTAGTAACTAAACTTTGTTTTTCAACTACTTGTCATCTAGAAAGTGATGGGCAGACAGAAGTAGTGAATAGGACTCTAGGTTCCCTTTTACGTACCTTTGTCAAGAAAAATATTAGGACATGGGAAGAAAGTTTACCTCATGTAGAGTTTGCATATAATCATGTTGTTCATTCTGCCTGAAAATTTCCTCCATTCCAAATTATTTATGGCTTTAATCCTTTATCGCCCATGGAGTTACTTCCTCTACCTTTGAGTGAAAGGAAAAGTTTAGATGGTGAACAAAAGGCCCAGCTGGTCCAGAGGATACATGGGGAAGCCCGTGCGAACATAGAGGCAAAAACAAGGATGTATGAGAAATCAGCTAATAAAGGCCGTAAGAAAGTTGTCTTTCACCCGGGAGACCAAGTGTGGATACACCTAGGGAAGGAACGATTCCCTGTTGAGCGACGTTCAAAGCTTCTACCTAGAGTTGATGGTCCATTCACTATACAATGCCTACGTTGTGGATCTACAAGGTAACTACGCTATTATTTCAAGTTTCAATGTTGCTGATCTTATTCCTTTCTGTGCAGATGATCAGGATTTGAGGACAAATCCTTTTCAAGAAGGGGGAATGACATGATCCAGGACAGGAAGGACGAGTATAAGAACGAGCCAACGGACGAATAAGAAGAAGGGACGAATGGACGATCAAACGAACGAAGGAACGACCTTGGTCATGACCTACGAACGAACCAGGTCGAAGTTCCGGATGAACATGTTAACGTGCACGGCTATACCAACGACCACGGCCGCGACCCGCCCCTTGACCATGTCCGCGACCCGTCTCTCGACCACTCGACTGGCCCCAGCTTCGACCCTTTGATCAGCCCCGACTTTGACCATTCGACCGGTCCTGGCCTTGACCAATTGGCCAGTCCAACCCCGACCCGGCCTCGACCAAGGTTTAACCTCAAGCGGACTTTCACTCGACCGTGGACCGACTCGACCAGGATCATCGACCCATGGACAATTCCGGAGGGACCTTTGACTCACGCCAGAGCTAAGGTTCTCCAAGACCGCATTGGGGCGTTTCTTTGTGCATCTAAGCCGGATGTCTATCATTTAGGGGTGGCGCTAAGGCTTTACGCAAAATGACTTATGTGATTGGGAAGGGAATACATTTTTTTTTTCCCTCTTTAGAGTTTTTCCCAATGGGTTTTTCCAAAAGGGGTTTTTAATGAGGCACAAATGTATTCTCACATGTCCAATTGCATAAGCCCTCTTGCTGATAATTTCTTAGGACCATTTGTGCGGCCCAATTATGTTGTTGTCATAATTTTCGAATGATTGTTCAAACTTCTCATTTAATGTTTTTGTTGTCTGTGTAAGTCAAGTCTTGCATGGTGTGGAAACTTGTGCTTTCCATGCAAGCCTTTGACCCATGCAAAACCTTAGGGCTTGTTTCTATTTCTACACGGCCAAGAACACCATTGTAGACATCGAATCTTTCAATGAAACTTCTCTTTGAAAGTTAAGAGTTTTCGATCATAAAATCAGTGTGTCATATCTGATTTCTCTCATAAGCCTCCTCTTGGTGTGTAATATCCTTGAGCCGCTTTGGAAACCCCTGTTCTTTTTATTGGTGCGTCATATCCAATCTAAGGATCAGGCCAGATTGATAAGAACCATCTTCTTATCTTGAATATCCGTTACCCTCACTTTTCCATTACTCCCTCTTTGTTCCTTTGCCATTTTCTTCATTTGTCCACCTTGCCAATCTGTTTATTTCCCTTATAACCGCTGCATATACTTTCCTAAAACCATTGTCCAGCTTGTTGACGTGACTGGGTTGTGATCCTATCCATTAGGATCTGATGTGAGCTAAGGTGGTGGTGCAACTGTTGATCGAGAAGCTCGAGACCTTCAGTAGCAAGGCGATGGAATTGGGTGGATTGAAAAGACCACACAAGCTGCGGAAGACTTGTGATACACCAGGTGATTCTTCTTAGACAAGAAGAAATCGTGAAGAGGCTCTCCAATGGAGGATGCAGCCGTCAACAAGTAGAAGTCTAGGGTTTTTGTTTTGTGTAAATCGAGTTGTCCTTCTTCATTCTAAGTAATGAGGCTTATATAGGCCTTATGGTTACAACTTAGGGTAAACAACATGATGTTTACCCAAAACAACAAGTAATGTAAATTAAAACAGCATGTAGTTCTTTTTGCTGTATAAAACAAAAGGGCTTAAGTCCTAATGACTTAGCCATAAAAATATGGGCTGAAAGCCCTAAATTTATACTTAGTCTACAAAAGAGAGAAATGGGATAGATAAGTCTTATAAAGGAATAAAGGCCGAATTTGACTAAGACTTGTGAAGGTGTCGGATTGTGTGAACAAATCTTCGTCGTCATGCGCACTAAGAGTGTTGCCTCATTAAAACCCTCTCTGGAAAACCCAGTGGGACAAAACCGAAGATGGGAAAAAGAGTACAATTTCCTAGCACGTCTTTTGGTGTCTTTACCGAATGGTAATGGTAAAGACACCGGAGGTGGAAGAGTCTTCGAGCAGGAACCTCCAATGCTCCTTAGCTGAGACGAAAGGATCCTGCTGATCTTCTGAGGCGTCTGGTGGCTCCTCATCCGTGAGCTACTGGTCGTCTGCATGCTCCATGAGCTGGTTGAACTTGTCTCCTAAAGCTCGTGCTCTGGAACGTGTCAAAGGTCCTGGTGGTACTCGTGGTATAGCCTGTGATACGATGTCCTCATCATTCCCTCCCTCTTCAGGTGCTTTGGTCTCCAAAGCAAAGTCGTCACCTGCATCAAATACCTCCAAGTCAGCAACATTAAACGTAGTAGAAACATTATACTCACCTGGAAGCTTCAGTTGGTAGGCATTGTCGTTGATGCGTCGCAGGACTCGGAACGGGCCATCTCCACGTGGTGCTAGCTTGTTCTTGCGCCGTTGGGGAAAGCGTTCGGGTCGTAGATGTAACCAGACCCAATCTCCTTCTTTAAAGACCACGTGCCTCCTTCCCTTGTTGGCGTGTTTTGATGTCTGGGCATTCCTCCGTTCCAGATTTTCTTTGACTTCACGGTGTAAGCGCTTGACATATTCCGCTTTTTCTTCGCCTTCTAAGCTGACGACCTCGCCAAGTGGAATAGGGGGGAATTCAATAGGTGTAGTGGGGTTGAAGCCGTAGACGATCTCGAACGGTGTCTTCTTGGCGCCGGAATGAACTGCGCGGTTGTAGGCGAACTCGACATATGGAAGACACTCGAGCCAATTCTTCAGGTTGCGACCAATCGTCGCACGCAACATCTGAGATAGGGTTCGGTTGACGACCTCAGTCTGACCATCTGTCTGTGGGTGATATGCCGTCGAGAAGAGGAGACTGGTGCCAAGTTTCTTCCACAGAACCCGCCAGAAATGACTGAGGAACTTAGTGTCCCTGTCGGACACAATGGTGCGCGGAATGCCGTGTAGGCGGACGATCTCTCGAAAGAACAAATTCTCTGTCTGAATTGCATCGTTCGTCTTGTTGCAGGGTAAGAAGTGCGCCATCTTCGAGAAACGGTCGACGACGACGAGGATTGAGTCCTTGTGATGAACTTGGGGTAAACCAAGGACAAAATCCATGGAGATATCCGTCCAAGGAGATGACGGAACTGCAAGTGGCGTGTAGGGGCGTTGAGGATGCATCTTAGACTTAGACCGTTTGCAGACAAGGCATTTCTCGCAATGGGCTTCCACATCTCGGCGTTGACGTGGCCAGTAGAAGTACTCCTTGAGCATGCTCAAGGTCTTGGCAACGCCAAAATGACCCATCAATCCGCCTCCATGAGCTTCCCTGAGTAGGAGTTCGCGAACTGAACCGCCTGGAATGCAAAGACGCTTGTCCTTGAATAGGAAACCGTCAAACAGGTAGAAACGGATGTATTTGCCCTGTCCGTGCTCCTTGAAAGCTTCCTTGAAATCGTGGTCTTCAGCATAAAGGTCCTTGAGCATTTCAAATCCCATAACCTTTGACTCCATGACCGAGATCAAGCTATGCCTGCGTGAAAGTGCATCTGCGACGACATTGTCTGTACCCTTCTTGTACTTGATGACATATGGAAATGTCTCGATAAACTCCAGCCACCGGGCGTGTCTTTTCTTGAGGGTCGTCTGCCCTTTGAGGTGTTGGAGTGTCTGATGGTCCGTGTGTATAACACATTCTCGCGAGAGCAAGTAATGCTGCCATGTCTGTAGAGCTCGGACCAATGCGTACAGTTCCTTATCGTACGTGGGGTAGTTGAGAGCTGCGCCGCTTAATTTTTCAATAAAATAGGCAATTGGTTTTCCACCCTGTGTCAGGACTGCTCCAATGCCTACACCTGAAGCGTCGCACTCTACCTCGAAAGTCTTATCGGAATTTGGTAATGTCAGGACAGGTGCTTGCGTGAGTCGTTCCTTTAACAGCTGAAACGACTTTTCCTGTTCTGGGCCCCATCTGAAGTCTTGGTTCTTCTTGATAGTGGCTGTCAAGGGGCTGGCGATCGTACTGAAGTCACGTACAAATCGTCGATAGAAGCTTGCCAAGCCATGAAAACTTCGGACTTGGCTGGCGTTGGTTGGCGTGGGCCATTCTTGAATGGCACGGATCTTTTCTTCGTCAACTCGAAGCCCTTGTGAGCTGACGACGAATCCAAGGAAGACTACTTGATCCGTGCAGAAGGTACACTTCTTAAGGTTGGCATAGAGCTGCTCCTTTTGAAGTGTCGTGATCACTGTCTCCAAATGCTCTAACTGGTCGGAATAGGAAGCACTGTAGACGAGTATGTCGTCAAAATAGACCACAACGAATTTGCCTATGAATGACCGAAGGACTTGGTTCATGAGACGCATGAAGGTACTGGGTGCGTTGGACAGACCGAAGGGCATAACCAACCACTCATACAAACCTTGCTTGGTCTTGAAAGCCGTCTACCATTCATCACTTTCTCGCATACGAACTTGATGATATCCGCTCTTGAGATCAATTTTTTAGAAGATGGATGCTCCGCTCAATTCATCTAGCATCTCGTCAAGTCGTGGAATCGGATGCCGGTATTTAACAGTGATGTTGTTAATGGCACGACAGTCAACGCACATTCGCCAACTTCCATCCTTCTTCGGCACAAGAAGGACGGGAACGGCGCAGGGGCTAAGGCTTTCTCTGACGTAGCCTTGAGCCATGAGATCCTGGACTTGTCGCTCAAGTTCTTTTGCTTCCTCCGGGGTGACTTTGTAGGTGGGTTTGTTTGGCAGCTGGGCTCCGGGAATGAGATCGATGTGATGCTCAATACCTCTGAGAGGTCGCAGCCCAGGCAGAATCTCATCTGGGAAGACGTCCGAGTATTTGTCCAGGAGTGCCTGGACATCCGCCGGTAAAGGGGTGCTGATGGCCTCGGATGCGCTCAAGACCTCCTGATAGAGCATGAGGATGAGCTGGGTGCATGTGGTCCTTGCTGCCTTCCTCATGTCTGCTACATTGATGAGGAAGTTCTCTTTTCTGGCATGCTGATCCTTTGCTATCTTTGCTTGCATGTCGTGCACTTCTTGAAGGGACATAGGTGCCAGGTTGTACCTACGTTTATCGTGAACGAGGGAGTAGAAGTTTGTGCGTCCATTGTGAGTGGTCTCCTTGTCAAATTGCCATGGTCGTCCCAATAGGAGATGTCCAGCTGACATGGGAACGACGTCGCACAATACTTGATCCTGGTATCGTCCGATGCTGAAGGAAACTCGGACCTGGTCGGAAATGTACAGCTCCGTCTTGTTGTTGAGCCAACGAAGTCTGTAGGGCTTGGGGTGCTTGGTCACGGGCAATCCAAGCTTCTCTACCATGTACTTGCTAGCGGCGTTAGTGCAGGAGCCGCCGTCAATGATCCGAGTATGGTGCACTTTGAGTGGAAAATGTTCTCACGCTGCTCGATTTCCTCTTGATATAGGCGTGAGCTGAGAACTCTTCGGATCATCAACATCTCGCCTGAGTCAGCGTACTCGACTTCCACTTCAGACATAGGATCTGTCGTGAGTGGATACTCGTCTTGCTCGTCTGCGGAGTCGTAGTCTCCGGAAGCAGTCAAGATCATGGTTCTTTGGTTGGGGCATTCACGAGACATGTGCCCTCTACCCTTGCACTTAAAACACATGGTGGCACTGCTCTTCTGAGGTTGACCTGCGTTGGTTGCCGGTGGGGCAGGTCTAGAAGTGGTCACGGGTGCCTTGGTAGGCACGGCGCCGTCCATGGCTCTCCCTCGAGGTCGTGGGTCACTGGTGGTGGCAGTGCGGTCAAATGCCTTGGGGCTAGTACCCCAGGTACTCCTAGGTCGGATTGGCGCTGAAGACTTGCGCCGGTTGCTCTTCTCGATCTGAACGGCCAGATGGAAGAGCTCTCTAAGGCCGTGGTAGTGTTGCAGCTCGACCTTACGTGCTATCGACTCTTGTAGTCCGTCGATAAACTGAGCCATGAGACTCTCCTCTGAATCCTCCATGTCGAGTCTGTTTCGAAGATGCTCAAACTCGTCGAAATATTCAGGCACCGACTTGCTGCCTTGGGTAAGGCGTCTAAATCGTCGCTGCAGCTCTATGTGGAAATGAGGTGGAACGTATCGTCGCCTCATTATCTGAGTCAATTCGTACCACGTCGTAGGAGCTCCCATTCTTGGTCTCCGGCGAGTGGCTAACTCGTGATCCCACCATGCCAGTGCGTGGTCGGTAAACTGGGCTGTTGCTAAGGTGACCTTGCGTTCCTCGTCGTGGTGGTAGTAGTCGTGGATTAACTCCATTCGACGTTCCCAGTCTAAGTATTCTTCGGGGTCTAGTTTTCCCGAGAAAGGGGGTGGGTTGAGCTTGATGTCATGGTGACCGGCTGGTTGCCTGTGTGCCGGCGGTGGCTCATCATAATAGGGGTCTCTGCCTAGACCACGATGGGATGCCTCGGGTCGATCAAAGTGGTGCGGGTGGGGATCCTGCCGGTGATGGTGGCGCGTGTGGGTGGCTGTGGCGCGAACCGGCTCCTCCAGATGATCTAGTCGAGTCGTAACGGAGTTTAACTGGGCAGTGATGGCTTGCAGCATCTGCCTTACTGTGGGGTCGGACTGCCCAGATGGGGATTCATCTCGACCTGACATATTTCCTTTTCCGAGAAAAGGAAATTTCAAGAAAAAGGAAAGTTTCCTTTTTGGGAAACTTGCAGACTTGGAAACTTTCCTTATATGGAAAATCTCCAAGGATAATATTCTAATTTTATTTTATTATAAAGAAAATTAAAACAAGAAAATTTAACTAAAGGAAAGTTTCCTAAAATACAAAAGAAAGTAAATAAAAAGGAATATCTACTAAATCTAGAAAAAGGAAACCTAGATTATGGAAAATATCCTAAGGATATATTTCCCTAAACTAAGATATAGAAAATATCCTAAAAGTAAAAGCTAAATATCTAGGTGAATAATATCTAAGTATTTCCTAATTCTAAAAGGAACTAAATATCTACCTATTAAATTCTAGGAAGACTTTCTAAAAACTAACTAGATAGATTTCCTAATCTATTGCCTAAACTTTTTAGGAAAACTATCTATTAAATCTATGACACTAAGGGAAAACTTCCTAAACTAGGACTAGAAACCCTAAACTGCCTAGAAACCCTAGTCGCCTAGTGCAAGCAAGGGTGCTGGTCGAAAACCTACCCTAGACCACACGGCGACCTGGACACGCGACCGAAGATCTATACGTGGGACGCTGACTGCCTAACGCTGGGACTAAGGACGGGACGCGACTAGGACACACGCTAAGGCTAACCCAGGACGCGGAAAACCCTAATTGGCTGAAGACGCGGATGCTATGACCTAGACGAGCAGGACGCGACCTAACCTAGCGAGTACAACGGACAAGGCGCGACCTATGCTACGACACTGGACGTGAGACCTGGACGCTAGAGCTGGACGCGCGACCTAATGACCTACTAACTAAGTAGTCTTAGACTCGACCTAAGGACAGACGCAACCGGAAGGCTCTTAAACCTAACTGGACTCACGCGGGACAAGGCTAACTATACCTAGGCACGACCGAGAGATACTAACCTAGAGGTGGCTCACGCTGACCTAGGTGAAGACGCACGCTAACCTAATCTAGCTAGACGGCTTGGACAGGGAGGAAGGCTCACGGCTTGGGTGCAAGACGCGAGCACTGGCACCTAGACCTAGGACACACAAGTGGCCAAACAAGCAAGCAGCAATGACCTAGACCTAAGACTTGACAACTAAGAAAACTAACAAGAACAAACAGCACACAATCCCTTAAGGAATTCAGGTATGTGATTGGTGTTCTATGTGTGTTTCTAAAAAAAAATTTCCTAGTTGATTTTAAACAACCTAAGCAAGATATATATATTTTTTTTTCTTTTCTTAAAATAAAATTCTAGCAAAATAACAACAATGAAACAAGCAAATGTTTTTTTTTTTTTTTGTATATTTTTTGTAATATGAAGCAAAGAAACAATGGAATGATAGAACCTGATTTTTTTTTTTTTTTGTAGATTATTTGTGGTAGATGACTTGAATCTTCTCCTTCTTGCCTAGAACCTCAAGGGGAAAGAGAAAGGAACAAAATCAAAGGCCAAAAACTGTTTGGGAAAGCAATAACAAATCGCAATTTTAAAGAGAGGATAGAATCAACCTGATGTCTAAAGAGCTTTTAGGCTCTGATACCAGATGATGTGAGCTAAGGTGGTGGTGCAACTGTTGATCGAGAAGCTCGAGACCTTCAGTAGCAAGGCGATGGAATTGGGTGGATTGAAAGGACCACACAAGCTGCGGAAGACTGTGATACACCAGGTGATTCTTCTTAGACAAGAAGAAATCGTGAAGAGGCTCTCCAATGGAGGATGCAGCCGTCAACAAGTAGAAGTCTAGGGTTTTTGTTTTGTGTAAATCGAGTTGTCCTTCTTCATTCTAAGTAATGAGGCTTATATAGGCCTTATGGTTACAACTTAGGGTAAACAACATGATGTTTACCCAAAACAACAAGTAATGTAAATTAAAACAGCCTGTAGTTCTTTTTGCTGTATAAAACAAAAGGGCTTAAGTCCTAATGAGTTAGCCATAAAAATATGGGCTGAAAGCCCTAAATTTATACTTAGTCTACAAAAGAGAGAAATGGGATAGATAAGCCTTATAAAGGAATAAAGGCCGAATTTGACTAAGACTTGTGAAGGTGTCGGATTGTGTGAACAAATCTTCGTCGTCATGCGCACTAAGAGTGTTGCCTCATTAAAACCCTCTCCAGAAAACCCAGTGGGACAAAACCGAAGATGGGAAAAAGAGTACAATTTCCTAGCACGCCTTTTGGTGTCTTTACCGAATGGTAATGGTAAAGACACCAGAGGTGGAAGAGTCTTCGAGCAGGAACCTCCAAAGCTCCTTAGCTGAGACGAACGGATCCTGCTGATCTTCTGAGCCGTCTGGTGGCTCCTCATCCGTGAGCTCCTGGTCGTCTGCATGCTCCATGAGCTGGTTGAACTTGTCTCCTAAAGCTCGTGCTCTGGAATGTGTCAAAGGTCCTGGTGGTACTCGTGGTATAGCCTGTGATACGATGTCCTCATCAGGATCATATCAGCTGTCTCCTCTTGGTGCTATTTTATCCTTGCATTTTTGCGGGAACCTCTCGGATCTTTTGGTGTAGGTGCTTGACGTATTCTGCTTTGTTCTCCCCTTCAAGGCTCACGATCTTGGCTGGTGGCAAGGGTGTAAACTCCATTAGGGAGAAGGGATTGAAGTTGTAGACGATCTCAAAGGGGGATTTCTTGGTCGCGAAATGGGGGGCTCGATTGTAGGCAAACTCGACCAGTATTAGGAACTCGAGCCATGACTTAAAATTTTTTCCTATGGTTGCCCGTAAGAGTGTAGAGAGCGTCTGGTTCACCACCTTAGTTTGCCCATCAGTTTACGTATGACAGGTAGTTGAGAACACCATCTTGGTTCCGAGTTTCTACCATAGGGTCCTTGAATAGCTAAAATCCGAGGACCTTGGCTTTTATAAACGAGATTAGGGAGTCTCTTCGGGACAGGGTATCTGCGGTGACGTTTTCTTTCCCTTTCTGTACTTGATTACATAGGGGAATGTCACGATGAATTCCAACCATCGTGGGTGCCTCTTCTTAAGCTTGGTCTGGCCACTCAAGTGTTGCAGTGTCTGGTGGTCGGTGTGGATGACGCATTCCCGTGCCAGTAGATAGTGCTGCCAGACGTCCATTGCCCGAAATAGGGCATAAAGTTCCTTGTCGTATGCTGGGTAGTTGAGGGCTGCTCCGCTTAGCTTATCACTGAAATATGCCACGGGCTTCCTTCCTTGGGTCAGGACGGCTCCAATTCCGACGCGAGATGCGTCGCATTCTACTTCAAAGGTCTTCTGGAAGTCGGGTAAGGAGAGGACCGGGGTGTGTGTGAGCCGTTCCTTGAGCAGGTTGAAGGCGTTCTCCTGCTCGGTTCCCCAGCTGAATTCTTGATCCTTCTTGATAACAAAGGTCAGTGGACTGGAAATCGTGTTGAAGTCCATGACAAATATCTGATAGAAGCTGGCCAGGCCGTGGAAGCTCCTGACATGGTTGATACTCGTTGGCGTGGGCCAATCTCGGATGGCCCTAATCTTTTCCTCCTCTACCTGTAAGTATTACGAACTTATGACAAAACCTAGGAAAACTACCTGGTCAGTGCAGAATGTACACTTCTTTATATTGACATACAACTTCTCCTCTTAAAGCGTATGTATAAGAAGCTCTATAAACGAGGATATCGGCTAAGTACACAACGACGAACTTACTGATATACGGTCTAAGAACATGGTTCATTAGTCGCATAAAGGTGCTTGGGGTGTTGGAAAGTCCAAATGGCATGACGAGCCAATCGTATAGACCTTGTTTGGTTTTAAATGTCGTATTCCACTCGTCTCCTTCTCGTATACGGACTTGATGGTAGCCAATTTTTAGATCGATCTTAGAGAAGATGGCGGCTCCACTTAGTTCATCCAGCATGTCGTCTAGTCGTACTTGATGGTGATGTTGTTGATGTCTATGCAGTTAACGCACATTCTCCACAATCCGTCTTTCTTAGGTACGTGCAGTACGGGAACGACACAAGGACTGAGGCTTTCCCGGACGTAGCCTTGGTCCATGAGTTCACTGACTTGGCATTCGAGTTCCTTAACTTCTTCTGGGTTAACTCTGTAGGCCAGTCGGTTAGGTAGCTGGACTCCCGGGATAAAGTCGATGTTATGCTCAGTTCCTCTGAGTGACTGTAGGCCAGGCGGGATTTCAGATGGGAAGACACCGGCGTAGGTCTCCAGATGCTTGGCGACCTAGGGTAGGGGTGGTGGCTCGATGCTCTCTGCAAGAAAAGACTCCTTAAACATCATAACGACGACGTTAGTATCGCCCTTACCTACTGCCTTACGGATGACCCTGGAGTTTACGAGGAAGTTCTCTTCTCGGGGTCCTTTTGCTGGATCCGACCTTAGTTGGGTCTCGCGGACTTGTTGTGTGGCGAGTGGCGCCAGATTATACCTGCATTTATCATGGACAAAGGAATACAGGTTAGTCCACACATTGTGTGTGGTCTCCTTATCAAACTGACATGGACGTCCTACTAGGAGGTGACCGGCTTGCATCGGGATCACGTCGCATAGAACCTGATCGGTATAACGGCCTACGCTAAAGGGAGCCGTTACATGATCGGTTATGCGTAGCTCGGTCTTGTCATTGAGCCACCTAAGCCTGTAGGGCTGCGGGTGCTTGGTTCTCTCGAGACCGAGCTTCTCAACCATGTATTGACTGTCGATGTTGGTACAGGAACTTCCGTCTATAATAAGAGAACATACCTTGCCCTTCACGGTGCACTTGGTATGGAAAATGTTCTCACGCTGGACGATTTCATTAGAACCAGCTATGGTGTTGAGGACTCGTCGGAACATCAGAAGTTCTTCGGAGTCAGGGTACTCGATGTCGTCCTATGCTTGATCAGTGTCCTCTATGGGTTCTTCTTCGCCTTCGTCTGCGGATTCGTACTCGCCGGATAGTGTTAAGATCACAACAAGTTGGTTCAGACATTCACTAGCCATATTTCCACGTCCATTGCATTTGAAACAGGTGATGTCTCAGCTCCTGGGGGCGGTATCGGTTGTCTTGCTCGATTGTCCTGGACCGGTCGTGCTCCGGGGTGCGTCATTTAGTCTAATCTTGGTGGGGGGGGGGTCGGGGCTAGGTCAGTTGTTTCTATTGTATGGCTTAGTCCAGCTGGGCTTGGGCCATCGGTAACTAACTGTCTTCCTCTTGTTGGCTTCTTCTACTTAGTTGGCGAGATGGAAGAGCTCTCCTAGATCATGATAGGGCTGCCTCTCGATCTTTGGGGGGATCTTTCTTGAAGTCCATCGAGGAATTGGGCCAGCAGGCTCTCTGCGGAGTCAGTGATCTCGATACGGTTTCTTAAGTATTCAAATTCTTTAAAATACTCACTCAGGGTCTTAGTGCCTTGGGTCAGGCGCCTAAACCATCTTTCTAGCCCTCGGTGGAAGTGAGGAGGTACGTATCTCTTACGCATTAGATGTGTGAGCTCATCCCTTGATGTGAGTGGTCCGAACCGGCTTCTCCTCCGGTCTGCTACCTCACGATCCCACCAAGTCAGGGTGTGGTCCGTGAACTGGGCGGTCGCTAATGCTACTCGTCTTGGGTCTTCGTATCTGTAGTAGTCGAATAGCAGCTTCATTCGTTGTTCCCAATATAGATAGGCCTCTGGGTCGACCTTCCCAGCGAAACATAGCGGGTTTAGCTTAATATCTGGCGCTTGATAGGGAGCCGGTGGGTCGTTCGTTCCAGGGTCGCGGTCGTACCAGTATGTAGGGCTGGTATGGGTTAGCAGGTCGGGTGGTTCTTCGTCTTGCGGGTCGCGGGCGTACGGACCAAAGTATTGGGTCCTGCCATTCGTGGTAGTGCCTCCGCTTCTCCCTTCTCTGCAAAGTGATGCTTCTAGGATGTCTGGCCTTCTGGGAAGACCGGGGTGTTCTAATCGCTCCATGCGGTTGGCGAGGGTGTTCATTTGACCCGTGATTTGGCTCAGCATATGCATTACTGTACCTGAGTCATGGGGCCGTTGTGAGGCTTCTGAGTCGGTAGACATGGGTGCTTTCGGGGATTGGGAAAATCCTAAAAAGGAAACTATCCCTAGTCTAGAAATAGAAGTCTTCCAAATTCCAAAACTTGCCTAAACTAGAAATGGAAATAAACCTAAAATGGAAACTTTCCTAAACTAGAAATGGAAATATTCCTAAAATGAAAACTTTCCTAAACTAGAAATAGGAACTTTCCTAATTTGGATACTTGTCTAAACAAGTAATGGGAATATCCTAAATAGGTTATGGAAATTTTATAGTCTTAAGTTCTTTCCTAAATTGGTTTTGGAAATTTTCCTAGGCTATTTATGGAAATTTTCCTAAGTCTAAATTATTCCTAATTCAAATTGGGAATTTCCTAAACAATTTTTTAAAAAAATTCCTAGACTGTTTACGGAAGCTGGTCTAATCGAACTCTTCCTATTCTAAAAGGGCAACTTAGGCGCGGGAGTGGGGAAACTTTTCTAAATGGGATATGACAATTTTACTTAGCCTAGATTCCTGCCTAAATCTGTTTATGGAAACTTTTTCTATGCCGCGACCAGGAAATGGGGGAGTTCTAACACGGGCTCGAGAACTACCTTAGTCGAATCGATCTTAGTTCCTCACAGGGAAGCCGTCTAGGTCTAGGCAATAAGAGGCGCGGTTCGGGGTCCTAGTACTAAAGACGGGGTTATTCGCGCTAAGGGTTAAACAAAGAACTAAGCTATACAACTTCAAGGTCACGCAAAACAGGTATGAAATAACAGGTTAGGCGTGTGTTGCTAGTAAAACTCTAGGTCGTTTTCAACTGAAAGAATGAGAGATTAAGAGATTTAGGGAATGAAAAGATTGAGAGATTAAGAGAGAGAGTAGGCGAATTTTAGAGAGAGTTTAGAGGGAATTAGATTTTTATTAGAATGAGACTATAATCTCTTACTTACAAATGATGAGAGAGACAGCTATTTATATTAATCTATTATAGGCTTTTTTGGATACAAATATAGCTTAATACATGATTGGCTACAAGGATAACATATCATAAACCACAAACATGCCTAAGACACTTCCTTAGATCACACGGCCACATCCTTCTTTCTTCTTCATTCCGACACTCCCCCTCAAGCTTAAGGCATGGAGAATGCCCAAGCTTGCAACCATGAAATATTACCTCATTAAAAACCTAAATAAGAAAAAACCCAATTGGGACAAAACCTTTTTTAGGGAAAAAGAGTATAATACTTCAGGGTCCGGATCAGTGTTGTGGAATTGACATGAGGCCGAGTCTTGGATAGATACAGCCTCCAGTCATTAGTGTTATGGCCTTGGTGAATACATCAACAAGTTTATCTTCACTCCTTGTGTACCAAGGTAAAATGATTCCATTTCCTATAGCTTCCCTTACCTAATGGCAATCTACCTCAATATTCTTGGTTCTATGATGAAACACAAAGTTTGAAGCTATGTGTAATACTGATTGTCACAATGTACTGTGATTGGCGCCTCAATGCTTACTCAAAGATCAACTAATAATTACTTCAACTAGATTCATTCAGTGGTAAGTTTCCTCATTGCTCTATACTCAGTCTCAACACTTGAACATGAAACAACCTTCTGCTTCTTAGTTTTCCAAGTGACTAGGTGCCCACCTATGAGTGTGCCATAACCGGTGGTGGACCTCCTATTCTTTCTATCAGCTGTCCAATCTGCATCATAATAACCAACTACATTGGTGTTTCCATTACTACCCATCCATATACCTTGATCATGTGTTCCTTTCAAATATCTTGATGAGGACATCAAGCCAGCCATTGGACCAGTCATTCCACCTTGACCTCTTACGCGGTCCAAGAGGAAAGCCTTAGGAGACAAGCTCAGCATGCTCCTGGAGTGTAGAACCGGAGAGGACCCCGAGCTGACCATGCTGACAAGCCTGCAGCCAGGTGACCCGTCCCAGCCGTTCCCAAGCCACACGTCCGTGATGACCAGCCCGTCCCACGCGTCCACGACCGGTCCAAGCACTGACCCGTTCCAGCTAGACAAGGAACCATGGAGGTTCCTTCTAAAAGACTATTCCTCCTCCGGTGTCTTTACCATTACCATCCGTAGAGACACCAAAGTCGTGCTAGGAAATTGTACTCTTTTTCCTATCTTCGGTTTATCCCACTGGGTTTTCCAAATAAGGTTTTAATGAGGCAACTCTTAGTGCGCAAGGCGGTGAAGACTTGTTCACAATTCCACCCATTCACAAGTCTTCCTGCGAATTCTGTCCCTAAATATTATTGGGCTTTTCTATCTTATTTCTATTCTTTTTAGAATAAGTATTTATTTGAGTTTAAGTCATGTTGACTATTTAGGGCCCATTTTTCTATTTAATTGCCAATAAGTGAACAACATGTTGTTTTAATTCTTGTAAGGCTAAACACCTTGTAGTTTAGCCTAAGTTTTATCAAGGCATTATATAAGCCTTTTGTCTACACTTTAATGAAATAACAAACATTTTGACAAAACCTAAGAGTCTAAAACCTAAAACAGGCGCCTCCAAGCCCCTTGTAGCCGCCGACCTTCAATCTCCTTGGGTTGAAGTTCTTGGAGTATCACAAGCCCCTTTCACAACTTGTGTGGTCCCTTCGATTCACCCCTTCCTTTTTCAATCAATTTCTGTCCAGCAACCTGAGCTTCTCGGTGAAAGACAGTCCACCCCTTGGTTCTTACATCATCTGGTATCAAAGCTTAAAGCTCCTGCTCATCAGGTTGATTCTATCCTTTTGTTTTTGGCGATATTTCTTTATTTTTGTTGCAATAGTTTTTGACTTTTGATTGTGTTTCTTTCTCTTTCCCCTGAGATTCTCGGTAAGAAGTAGAGGAATCAAGTCCCATACCACAAACACCATACAAAAAAAAAATCAGATTCTATCAATCCTTTTCATTGTTTTCATATTTTACAAAAAAAAAAGTAGAAGACATTTGCTTGTTTTATTGCTTGTTTGTTGTTAGATTTTTTTTTTAAGAAAAAAAAAAGATATATTGTTTAGGTTGTTTAAAAGCAATCTATGACCTTTTAGAAACTCACATAGAACACTCTTTCACCTAGAGAAACCTTGTGTCCAAATGTTTGGTCTACACGCAATTGTTCCTTGTTCGCTAGGTTGTCCCATCACTTTGGCTCCTAGCCACAGCCGCAGCCCGTTTTCCAGTACTAGTTGTTCACGCGTTTGGGTTCCTTGTGTCCCGTCCGCGTGTAGTGTCGCTTAGGTAGAGAACACATGTCCCGAGAATTACCCACTCAACGGAGAATAGTACTCACTGTTTCAAAGGACTACGAATCCGAGGATGAGCAAGAGGAGCCAGCATTTCTGACACATCACCGACGTGTTTTCCTCTCTAAATGCATAATACTTGGAAAAGTGTGCTCGTTGATTATCGACGGAGGTTCCTGCAATAACGCTGCCAGTAAATACATGGTGGAGAAACTAGGATTGCCTGTGACCAAGCATCCCAAACCATAAAAACTACGATGGCTGAACAACAAGACAGAGTTATACATCTCAGTCCAGGTTAAGTTCTCTTGCAGAATCGGCAGATACCAGGACCAGGTCACCTGCGATGTCGTCCCGATGTCAGCTGGACATCTTCTGCTCGGACGACCTTCGCAATTTGACCGTGTGACTACGCATAACGGACGAACAAACTTCTATTTTCTCGTCCACGACAAGCGTAGATACAACCTCGCACCAATGTCTGCGCACGCCATTCAAGAAATGCAATCTAAGATGGCGAAAGATCAACATGCTCGTAAGGAGAACTTCTTAATAAATGTGGCAGACATGCGGAAGGCCACTTGCACCAAGGGCACCCAAATCATTTTAATGCTCTACAGAGAGAGCCTCCACACGACTAGATCCGTGCCCTGCTAGAAAAGTTTGCCGACGTGTTTCCGGACGAAATTCCAGCCGGCCTACCACCTATCAGAGGGATCGAGCACCACAACGACTAAAGAGTAGGCTAAAGAGTTAGAACGACAAGTCCAGAACCTCATGGCTCAAGGCTACATTCGGGAAAGCTTTAGTGATGAGGACATCAACTCACTAACAACCCAGGAGCATAGATAACTTACCAAGGAGCTGACCAAAACCATTGGAGAGAACCAATCTGAGCAGACCAAAGACATAGGTGTCTTCCTTGGATCATATCGGCCCAACCAGAAGGAGTTAAACCACGAAACGACCTGTCCCAGAATCTTAACTCATCAAGGAGTCACGGGCCAAAGATGACTTAATACAATTCAGCAAAATACAATTCAGCAAACCGGTTTCAGAGTACCATTCGCGATTGGGCCAAAGATCGAGCTGCACAGTCCAACTCACTCACAATCTAGACCTCAGACCACTTGGAGAATGTTAATGGATCCCTATTGGTTTCATCAAGCCAAAGAAACCAAGTAGATTCTAAAGGAGGCCTAATTTTTCACTAAAACTCAACAACATGTCTACTTGGTTCCATTTAAGGGAAATGCTAGAACAGATTGGTTTAATAGCCTTCAGACCTACACTTGGCGACCAGGAGAGGCAGCTAAGAATTCAGTAGAGCCATCTATCATATTACCATGCACCAGAATCCAGAGAATCAGTAGAATTCTCTCTTGTTTTCACTTACCATATTTGGAGCCATGTGCATTCTTACCATTTCTAACTGTGCACGATTTGGAGGCATTCTCAACATTCAAAAAAGTTTCAAGGCCACACGCATTCATGCCCAAGATTTCCAGATATAAGGAATCACATATTCCTAAAGACATGCTGGAAATTGTACTCTTTTTCCTTATCTTCGGGTTTGTCCCACTGGATTTTCCGAAGAAGGTTTTAACGAGGCAACACCTCTAGTGTGCATGAAGACGAGGACTTGTTCACCAACTACTATACTTCACAAGTCCTCTAACTCAGCCAGAAATGTCATTCTGGTCGTGGCCACCTATCCCTATTCTAAATCTTATTTACTTAAGTCTTAAACCCATCTTTTATATGTTATTTTATGTTTTAGATAATTGTGGCCTTAAGCCCAATTTTAATTATGTTTTCATTCTTTTGGGTTATTGGCCCATTTGTAATCTGAATAATTACAAGCCCTAGACTTAAAGCATTATATAAGCCTAAGTTAGGAGTAATAATAATAACAAGCATTTTGACAAAACCTAAACCTAAACAGCCGTCAACCAAGTACCCTTGGTAGCAGCCGTGTTCTTCAACCTGTTGGTTGAAGTTCTTGGAGTATCACAAGCCCCTTTCACAGCTTGTTTGGTCCCTTTGATCCACCCATTCACTCTCATTGATTTCTGTCCAGCAACCTGAGCTTCTCGGTGAAAGACAGCTCACCCTTGGTTCTTACATCATCTGGTATCAGAGCTTAAAGCTCCTGCTCATCAGGTTGATACTATCCTTTTATTTTTGGCTATTTTTCATTGTTTTATGCAACAGTTTTTGGCTTTTGATTGTGTTTTTTTTCTCTTTCCCCTGAGGTTCTCGGTAAGAAGGAAATGAATCAAGTCTCATACCACAAACACAAAAAAATAGGTTCTACCATTCCTTAACTTTTATTTATTTTGCTTAATAGAAAAAAAATACACAAAATAAAGAAAATCATAAAAATTGCTTTGCTTTAATTGTTTGTTTTGTTTCATTTATAATAATAATAAAAAAAAGCCTCACCTTCCTAAATCACTCCACCACATCGCTTCACCTCACGTTTGGTTTCATAATTGCATTAACAAACGCACGCCTGCATAAGTTTCCGATAGTTTTTTCATTGTTTGCTTGCGTGTGACTATTGCATGAGTTTCGTTAGGCTGTAGAAGATCATACGTGTTTACATGAATTGCATGCTACGTGAGTTTTCTTTGGTTGTATTATCCAACGCTTACGTGAATTGCATGCTTCATTAACTTTAACTATAATCACGTTTGCATTCACTATCCTGCATTAGTCTTATCTTGCATACATGCGCTTGATTGCATTCCCCTTGTCTGCATCTTAACGTCTGGCATGTTAGGTTTGTCTCATTGATTAATTATTGCATCATCATTTAGCTGCTGCATTCGATTAGGTTTAATCAACTAGCACTGGTTCCTTCATTTTTCTTAGCTAGGATTCATGAGTCTTTAGTGTCTAGGTTTATAGCATCTAGTTTTAGAAAAATTTCCCTACAACATTTTTGGTATAAAATTAATTAGATGCCAAATTTCTTTAGGATAGGAGTCATTTTAGGATAGTTTTCCTTTTAGGAATTAGGCATTAATTAGTTTTCTTTTTAGCTTAGTATTGTTTTCCTTTTAGGAATTAGGCATTAACTAATTTTCCTTTTAATTTAGGATAGTTTTCCTTTTAGGATTTAGACATTAATTAGATTTCCTTTTAGTTTAGTATAATTTTTTTTTAGTATTTATGCATTATTTTCTTTAGGATATATTCTCATTTATTAGTTTTTTTTAGACTTAGGCAATATTTCTTCTTTTGGGACAATTTTCTTTTCTTTTAGGATAGTTTCGTTTTCTTTTTATTTTCCTTTTTGTATTTAGGTAGTTTCCTTTTTTAGTAGAAAATAATTCAAAAAAAAAATATAACATTTTTTATTTCCCATTGTTTTCTTTTTTTTGGAATTCTTCATTTCTGGAAACTTTCCATATTTGAATAACTTCCTTTTTCGGAGTTAAATCCACCTAGTTTTCTTTGAAATGGAACTATGTCTAGGAGTGAAGAAAACTTTGACCCAGAACCACCAGACGTCTTTTCGGAAAATAGGAAAGATCCTGAAGACTTTCTACAATGGAAGGCCAACATGAATCATTGGCTGAGATCCAACGACATTCCCAAAAAAAATAAGCTAACTTTGGATGTGAAAGCGCTGACTGGAGACGCTTATCAATGGTGGCTATGGGCATGTACTCCAGATTTTTACAAAAAGCCAATATTAGATTGGGGAGACCTTAAAGGAAGGATGTATACGGAATTTGTGCAGAAGTATCAAAAACTCAACAACTTCAAGGCCAAGCCCCAATACCAAGCGACACAGAGTAGAGGAGTAATCTTATCCTACCAACTCAAGAGAGAGCCACCAGACATGCTCAACCTTACAAAACCGCAAGCATATCGAGGTAATACACTAGACTCTCAAAGGAGAATGGAAGCTAACTTGCTTTCTCTTGGTGGAGGTTATACAGTTTCGAGGTCAAAAAGTTTTCAAGAGGGAGAGAATGATGAGGACATCAAGTCTCTAACAACCCAGGAGCATAGAGAAGTCACCAAGGAGCTGACCAAAACCATTGGAAAGAACCAATCTGAGTAGACCAAAGACATAGGTGTCTTTCTTGGATCATATCGGCCCAACCAGAAATTTAAGCCCTGAAACGACATGTCCCAGAATCTTAACTCATCAAGGAGTCACGGACAATTTGAATCAATTCAAACCGAATTCTGAATTAGAAGTTATAGAGGATACAATTTGGCAAACCAGTTTTGGTGTACGATCCGCGATTGGGCCAAAGATCGAGCTTCACAGTCTAACTCACTCACAATCTAGACCTCAGACAACTTGGAGAATATTAATGGATCCCTCTTGGTTTCATCAAGCCAAAGAAACCAAGAAGATTCCAAAGGAGGCCCAATTTGTCACTAAAATTCAACAACATGTCTACTTGGTTCCATTTAAGGGAAATGCTAGAACAGATCGGTTTAGTAGCCTTTAGACCTAAACTTGGCGACCATGAGAGGCATCTAAAAATTCAGAAGAGCAATCTATCATATTACCATGCACCATAATCCAGAGAATCAGACGAATTCTCTCTTGTTTTCACTTACCATATTTGGAGCCATCTGCATTCTTACCATTTCAACTTGTGTGCACAATTTGGAGGCATTCTCAACATTCAAGAAGGTTTCAAGGCAACACTCATTCATGCCCAAGCTTTCCAGATATAAGGAATCACATATTCCTAAAGACATGCTAGGGAATTGTACTCTTTTTCCTTATCTTCAGTTTTATCCCACTGGGTTTTCCGAAGAAGGTTTTAACGAGGCAACACCTCTAGTGTGCATGAATACGAGGACTTGTTTACCAACTACTATACTTCACAAGTCCTCTAACTCAGCCAGAAATGTCATTCTTGTCGTGGCCCTACCTATCCCTTTTCTAAGTCTTATTTACTTAAGCCTTAAACCCATCTTTTATTTGTTATTTTATGTTTTAGATAATTGTGGCATAAAGCCCAATTTTAATTATGTTTTCATTCTTTTGTGTTATTGGCCCATTTGTAATCTGAATAATTACAAGCCCTAGACTTAAGGAATTATATAAGCCTAAGTTATGAGTAATAATAATAATAAGTATTTTGACAAAACCTAAAGACTACTGTCTAAACCTAAACAGCCGCCAACCAAATACCCTTGGTAGCATCCGTGTTCTTTAACCTGTTGGTTGAAGTTCTTGGAGTATCACAAGCCCCTTTCACAGCTTGTGTGGTCCCTTCGATCCAGCCATTCACTCCCATCGATTTCTGTCCAGCAACCTGAGCTTCTCGGTGAAAGACAGCCTACCCTTGGTTCTTATATCACTTAGTCCTTGTGACGTCCCGGTTCTTCTAGTACCAAAGAAGAACGAGAGCTGGAGAATGTGCGTCGACTGTCGCGCCATCAACAACATTACAATCAAGTACCAGGACCCCATTCCGTGCCTGGACGACATGCTAGACGAGCTCAGCGGAGCTGCAGTCTTCTCCAAGATTGACTTGAAAAGCGGATATCATCAAGTAAGGATGACGAAGGAGACGAATGGAAGACTACAGACCAAACAAGGTCTTTATGAGTGGCTAGTGAGGCCATTCGGCCTGTCAAACGCTCCCAGTACTTTCATGCGCCTTATGAACGAGGTCCTTTGTCCATTCATTGGCAAGTTCGTAGTGGTCTACTTCGACGATATTCTCGTCTACAGCACAACCTCCTCAGACCACCCTGCAGAGAGAGCAGTTGTACGCAAATCTCAAGAAATGTACATTCTGCACCGACTAAGTCGTTTTTCTTGGTTTCATCGTAAGTTCCCAGGGACTTCAGGTGGACAACGAGAAGATTAAGGCCATACAGGAGTGGCCCACACCGACGACCGCCAGCCAGGTCTGTAGCTTCCACGGACTCGCCAGCTTTTACAGACGGTTCGTCTGAGATTTCAGCACGATAGCTGGTTCGTTGACCTCGATGATAAAGAAGAATCAAGACTTTCATTGGGGACCCGAGCAGGATAAGTCCTTCAAGATTCTGAAAGAACGCCTCACCCACGCCCCAGTCATAGTCATGCCGGACTTCACTCAGACATTCGAGGTTGAGTGTGATGCCTCCGGGATCGGCATTGGAGCCGTCCTCACACAAGGCGAACGACCTGTCGCCTACTGCAGTGAGAAGTTAAGTTGAGCTGCACTTAACTATCCGATAAACGACAAGGAGCTCTATGCCCTATTACGCGCTTGGGAGACTTGGCAGCACTATCTTCTTGCCCGGGAGTGCGTCATTCACACTGACCATCAGACACTCCAGCACCTCAGAGGACAATCTATGCTGAAAAAGAGACATGCCTATTGGTTGGATTACATCGAGACCTTTCCATATATCATCAAGTATTAGAAAGGAACGGACAACGTGGTCGCCGACGCCTTATCTTGTAGATACAGTCTGATTTCCGTCATGGAGTCAAAAGTTATGGGCTTCGAGATGATCAAAAAGTTGTACGCTGACGATGCAGATTTCACTCAGGCATACCTAGAGCACGGCAAGGGCAACTATAGCCGCTTCTTTCTTCACAACGGGTTCCTCTTTAAAGACAAACGACTTTGCATTCTAAGAGGATCGATTCGAGAGCTGTTTCTCAGAGAGGCCCACGGTGGAGGTCTCATGGGTCATTTCGACATTGACAAGACCTTAAGCATGCTTAAGGAGCACTTCTACTGGCTCCACCAGCGACGAGATGTAGAGGCACACTGCGCAAGGTGCCTTATCTGCAAAAGGGCTAAATCCAAGATGCATCCGCAGGGTCCTTGCATGCCGTTACCAGTCCCATCCGCGTCCTGGACAGAAATTTCCATGGATTTTGTTTTGGGTCTGCCGAAGATTAACCACAAGGACTCCATCTTCGTAGTGGTCGACCGATTTTCCAAGATTGCACACTTCATCGCTTGCAACAAGACCAACGATGCAAGCTAGACTGCCGACCTGTTCTTCAAAGAAATAGTACGACTGCACGGCATTCCAAGAACGATCGTATCCGACCGCGACACCAAGTTCCTCAGCCAGTTCTGGCGAGCATTGTGGCAAAAATTGGGCACCAACCTCTTGTTCTCCACCGCGTACCATCCACAAACTGACGGACAGACAGAGGTTGTCAACCGTACCTTATCCCAGACCCTGAGGGCAACAATTGGCCGCAATTTGAAGAATTGGCTGGAGTTCCTTCCGTACGTCGAGTTTGCTTACAACAGGGCTACACATTCTGGCACGAAGTGTTGTCCATTTGAAGTCGTCTACGGCTTCAACCCGACCACTCCTATCGAGTTCACACCCATACCATTGGGCGACACCATCAGCTTGGAGGGAGAAGCAAAGGCGGACTACATCAAGTGACTTCATGAAGAGACCAAGGCAAACCTGGAACAACGGAACATCCAGAACGTCAAGAACGCCAACAAAGGTCGCAGGCACATGGTTTTCAAGGAGGGATATTGGGTTTTGCTACATCTGCGATCAGAGAGATTTCCCCAGCGATGGAAGAGCAAGCTTGCACCCCGGAGAGATGGTCCATTCCGCGTCCTTAGGAAATCAACGACAACACCTACCAGCTCGAACTTAGGAGACAAGCTCAGCATGCTCCTGGAGAGTAGAACCGGAGAGGACCCCGAGCTGACCATGCCACCCAGCCTGCGTCAATATGACCCGTCCCATCCAATCCCAAGCCACACGTCCGTGACGACCAGCCCGTCCCACGCGTCCACGACCGGTTCAAGCACTGACCTGTTCCAGCTAGACAAGGAACCGTGGAGGTTCCTTCTAGAAGACTCTTCCTCCTCCGGTGTCTTTACCATTACCATACGATAGAGATACAAAAAGTCGTGCTAGGAAATTGTACTCTTTTTCATATCTTCGGTTTTATCCCACTGGGTTTTCCGAAGAAGGTTTTAATGAGGCAATACTATTAGTGCGCAAGGTGGTGAAGACTTGTTGACAATTCCACCCAATTCACAAGTCTTCCTGCGAATTATGTGCCTAAGTATTATTGGACTTTTCTATCTTATTTCTATTCTTTTTAGATTAAATATTTATTTGGGTTTAAGTCATGTTGACTATTTAGGGCCCATTTTTCTATTTAATTGCCAATAAGTGAACTACATGTTATTTTAATTCTTGTAAGGCTAAACACATTGTAGTTTAGCATAAGTTGTAACTAGACATTATATAAGCCTTTTGTCTACACTTTAATGAAATAACAAGCATTTTGACAAAAACCTAAGACTAGTGTCTAAAACCTAAAACAGGTGCCTCCAAGCCCCTTATAGCCGCCGACCTTCAACCTCCTTTGTTTAAAGTTCTTGGAGTATCACAAGCCCCTTTCACAGCTTGTGTGGTCCCTTCGATCCACCCCTTCCTTTTCCCATCTGTTTCTGTCCATCAACCTAAGTTTCTCGGTGAAAGACAGCCCACCCCTTGGTTCTTACATCATATCTCAAGATCCTATGAATCATCTCCCAATGCCTTGTTTTTGGGTCTTGTATATGCTGAGACACTTGATTAACTGCAAAACATAAATCAGGTCTAGTGATAATTAAATATATTAGCGTTCCAACAACCTTTCTATATAACTTTGCCTTTTTAAAGTCGCCATCTCAAGCTCCCCCTGGAGTTCTAGTTTGTAGTCTTCTTCTAATGGGGTTTTGGCTGGCTTAGCTTCTAGCATTCCGATAGATATTAGTAAGTCCAATACATACTTCCTTTGACAAAATAATATCCTTCCTTAAACCTACATACTGAAAGAATGAGAGACCAAGAGATTAAGAGATTGAAAGATTGATAGAGAGAGAGAGGACGAATTTGAGAGAGAGAGTTTAGAGAGAATTAGATTTTTATTACAATTATATTATAATCTCTTGCTTACAAATGAAGACAGAGACAATTATTTATACTAATATAGTCTAGGCTTGTTTGGATAGAAATATAGCTTAATACATGATTAACTACAAGGATAACATATCATTAACCACAAACAAGTCTAAGACACTTCCTTAGATAGCCTTAGACCACACAGCCACATCCTTCTTCTTTCATTTCTTCTTCATTCCAACACTCCCATTCAAGATTAAGGCATAGAGAATGCCTAACATTGCAACCATGAAGTATTATCTCATTAAAAACCTAAATAAGTAAAACCCAATTGGAAAAAAACTTTTTCTAGGGAAAAAAGAGTATAATACTCCATGATCAGGATCAGTGTTCAGGAATTGACATGAGACCGAGTCTTGGATAGATAGAGCCGCCAGTCTTCAGTGTTGTGGCCTTGGTGAACACATCAGCAAGTTGATCTTCACTCCTTGTGTAGCAAGGTAAGATGATTTCATTTCCAATAGCTTATCTTACCTTGTGGCAATCCACCTCAATATGCTTGGTTCTCTCATGAAACACAAAGTTTGAAGCTATGTGTATTGATGCTTGATTGTCATAATGTACTGTGATTGGCGCCTCAATGCTTAATCCAAGATCTAGTAATAATCGTTTCAACCAGATGCATTCAGTGGTAAGTTTCCTCATCGCTCTATACTTAGCCTCAACACCTGAACATGAAAAACCTTCTGTTTTTTAGTCTTCCAAGTGACTAGGTTCCCACCAATGAGTTTGCAATAACCGGTTGTAGACCTTCTTCCCTTTATATCACATGTCCAATCTGCATCACAATAACCAACTAGATTGGTGTTTCCATTTCTACTCATCCATATACCTTGATGATGTGTTCCTTTCAAGTATCTCAAGATCCTATGAATCATCTACCAATGCCTTGTTTTTGGGTCTTGCATAGGTTGAGACACTTGATTAACTGCAAAACACAAATCAGGTCTAGTGATAGTTAAATATATTTGCTTACCAACAACCTTCTATACAACTTTGCCTCTTTAAAGCCGACATCTTCAAGCCCCCCCCTGAGGTTCTACTTTGTAGCCTTCTTCTAATGGGTTTTGGATGGCTTAGCTTCTTCTAATGGGGTTTTGGATGGCTAAGCCTTAGCCTCAGTGTGTTACTGGTTCCAACTTGATCTTCTAGACCTGGTGGTGGTGTCATATATACCTCTTGTTCTATCTTACCTTGGAAAAATGCATTCTTAACATCCATTTGCCATAATTCCCAGTCCAAGTTAGTAGCAAGAGCTAAAACAACATTCGCTGAGCATAATTTAGCTACATGAGCAAAAGTATCTCTATAGTCTTTACCATAACTCTTTGTGATTCCTCTAGCCACCAACGTAGCTTTATACCTATATATCTCATCATTATTTTTATACCTAATGGTAAGAATCCATTTAGAACTTACAGCCTTTTTTCCTTTTGGTAGGGTGGATGGTGCATAGGTTTGATTCTTCTCCATAGCTTGTCTTTCAGTTTGAATTGCTTCTCTCCACTCTATCTCCATTGCTTCCTCATAGCTCTTTGGAATCTTCTCTTTATCAAGACTAAGAGTAAATGCAACATGAGAAGCAGTTATATGAACTAAATTACATACTCCCTGATCATGATGAACTACTACAATTTTTTGTAGTAGAAATTTGGTGGAAATCTATGCCTTGTACTTCTTCTAAGGGCAACAGCCGGTTCCCCTTGGGCCTCTCCTTCTAGAGCATCTACAAGATTAGGTTGAATGTCCCTTGATCTCTTAGAAGCTGATTCTAGAATTTCTTCTTCAGAATCCTCTTGATCATGTCTAGATTCATGGCCCCCCTCATGATCAAGGCTGGTTTGTGCCTTGTCGAGGGTACTTCACGCGCCTGAGCACGTGTTCTAGGTCGAGACGAGGCTGGATCGAGAGCCCGAATGGTACCTGGAGTGGTAGCTGGAGTGGGAGCTGGAGCAGGAGCTGGAGTGGGTCGGGACGAGGCTGGGGTGAGCACTGAATCAGTTTGGGACGATGCTCGAACTGGAGGCCGGATAATGATGGGTATGGGACTGGAACTCCTTGGTTTTAGAGACGGCCGCCATATGGTGGTAGGTGCTGGATTGGTCACGGCCGCCGGCTCAGTTGTAGTTCCCAAGCTTTCTAAAAGTTTTCTTAGGTTCTCGCTTGATCAGATTTGTTTGAGTTTATGTCTTTGAATTAATCCCATGTACCTTTTTCATAGTATCCTTTTGTTTCATCAAACTTAACATCCCTAGATACCAAGACTCTTATAGTCTCTGGATTATAACATTTGTATACTTTTTGAGTTGATAAGTAACCAATGAACATTGCCTTGGTACTCTTAGCTTCTGACGTGGCCTTCACCAAGAAGAACACGCGGCCAAGATCGGGCAACAGGTTGAGACACACGCGGAAGGCTTAAAATAGGAATGGATATTACGGGATTGGTGAATGTAAAGAGGAAATGAGTGAACAAGCAAAGGATCGGATGGTGTGATCTTCCCAAAGTGGTGAAAAACTTTAGAACACCGACTTGACTTCAACCAGATATGATGCACTAGTGTTAAGGCAAGGATTTCATAACCTATCTAACTAGATATTACACACTAGAAAAGGGATTGTGAGAAATTGAACCGATCAAGAACAACTTAGAAAGAAAGTTTTCTTATTAAAAATCGATTAAGTGATTACAATGGCCACGACTAGCTGATATACACTCAAGAGAAAATTCAAACTTGCATAGTCAAGTTGTCATGCATGCAAGGCACAAACAAACAAGCCTTTAATACAAAGACCAAGTGAAAACAATGTGATCAAAACTGTGTGGACACACGCCAGTCAAAGGAATTGGCCAGGCCGAATAAGAAATGCCATTAATCTCAAATTTAAGGCCGTATGGGCTTTATCATATTAAGGATGCACCCGGCCCCATTAATAACCCATGTGAAAAAAACCCAAAGGGAAAACCTTCACATGGGAAAAGGGAACCAAGGGTATCCCCAATCCCAAACTCATTAGGCCAAAAACAAGACCCATGGACTTAGGCGGATTGAGAAAGAAAATGGGCCAGAAATAACCCAATGGCTTCTTGGAGGGCCTTGGTCCGGAAACGGGTCATGGGACCAGGTGGAACGGTCCATGGCTCCGGGACAAGGCTGGTCGGAACACGGGTTGACGGGTCAAGACTGGTTGAGGTCCTGGTCGGGGTACAGGTCGACAGGTCGAGGCTAGTCGAGGTCCTGGTCGAGGACCGGGTCGCGGATTGCGTCAATGCTCTGGTTGCGGCATGGGCTAGCATCCTGGTTGAACCTCTGGTAGGGGTACGGTCGTCTTCATCGTCCCGTGGGTCAAAGGCAAGTTCGCAGGACGAAAGTGGTCCATCCTCCGGGTCGCTCCATCGTCCGTCTCGATCGTCCCATGTCTGGTCATCCGTTTTTTCTTCCACACGTCCGTCCGGTCAATCGAATACATGTTCTGAAATCTCATCCGACTAGTCACAATCACGGTCGAAGTCACATCCCATACGATCGTCCGTCTGTTCGAGAACACGGCCTGGGCCAACCTCCATGCCATCGTTTGGTTCAGCGACCAAGCTCATATCATTCCCTCCCTCTAGAAGAGGATTTGACCTCAAATCCGGACCATCTGCACAAAAAGGAATCAAATCAGTAATGTTGAAGCTTGAACTCACAGAATACTTACCTTGCAAATCCAGCTGGTAGGCATTGTCATTGATGCGCTTGACCACTGTGAACGGTCCATCCACCCGGGGCATTAGCTTGGAACGGCTTTCTCCAGGGAACCGGTCCTTGCATAGGTAGATCCAAACTTGGTCTCCTGGTTGGAAGGTAAGCTTCCTCCGGTGCTTGCCAACGGCCTGACCATACTTTTTAGTGTTGGTCTCAATATTGGCTCGAGCTTTCTCATGAATTTGTTTTACCAAGCGAGCCTTCTGCTCTCCATCAAGACTAACACACTCACTCAAAGGCAAATGCATTAGATCGAAAGGGGAGATAGGACTAAAACCAGAAACAATATGAAATGGTGAATGCTTGGATGCTGAATGAACCAAATGGTTATATGCAAACTCTACATGGGCCAAATGATCTTCCCAAATCCTAAGGTTCTTTCCTACAGATGCACGCAATAAGGACCCTAAAGTCCGATTGACAACCTCAGTCTGGCCGTTACTCTCATGATGGCATGTAGTAGAAAAACACAATTTGGTTCCTAACTTAGACCATAAGATACACCAAAAATGACTTAAAAACTTAGTGTCCCTATCAGACACAGTAGTCTTAGGCATGCCATGCAATCTAACTACTTCCTTAAAAAAAAAGACAGGCTATGTGCAATGCATCATCAGTCTTTCTACATGCTATAAAATGTGACATCTTAGAAAAACGATCAACAACAACAAAGATATTATCCTTCCCATTACGTGTTCTAGGCAATCCTTATATAAAATCCATGGACAAGTCTACCTAAGGATGTTCAGAAATGGGTAAGGGGTGATACAAACCGTTAGGCTGAGTCGTGGACTTAGCCTGCTTATACTTAACACACTGGTTGCATATCCTTTTAACATATTTTCTCATGTGTGGCCAGTAGAAGTGTTCACGCATCACAGCCAAGGTGTTGGACACGCCAAAATGTCCCATGAGTCCACCAGCGTGGGCCTCACGGACAAACAACTCCCTCATGGAACAGGATTGAACACATAGACGGTTTTCATAGAACAAGTACCCATCTTGTATAAAATAGCGACCTGTGGGATTCTTAAGACAAGACTTATAGTATTCTCCATAGTCAGGGTCAGTTGCATATAATTCTTTCATATGTTCAAATCCTATAAGTTTAACTTATAAAGTGGATAAAAGGGCAAACCTGCTTGACAAGGCATCAGCAACCATATTTTCTTTCCCTTGCTTGTACTTTATGACATATGAGAATGTCTCTATGAATTCCATCCACAGTATGGCGTTTGTTAATCTTGTTTTGGCTCTTGAGGTGCTTGAGTGATTCATGGTTCGTGTGTATGACAACCTCTTTGGGCCACAAGTAATGTTGCCAAGTTTCCAAGGAACGGACAAGAGCATACAACTCCTTGTCATATGTTGTGTAATTCAGTGTGGAACCTCCTAGTTTTCACTGAGGTAGGCTATGGGTTTGCGGTCTTGCATGAGGACAGCTCCTATTCCAACACCTGAGGCATCACACTCAATTTCAAAAGTTTAGAAAAGTTAAGCAAAGCTAAAAGAGGTGCATTGGTGAGCTTTTCCTTGAGCATCTGGAATGCTTCCTCTTGCTCCTTGTCCTATAAAATCCAGCCAGGTCATGGAAGCTGCGGACTTCCCCCACAGTCTTTGGACTAGGCCAGTCACGGTTGGCACGGACCTTCTCCTCATCAACTCTAACACCTGCAGCACTTACTACAAAACCTAGAAAAACAATGTTATCCGTATAAAAAGTGCATTTCTTCATATTAGCATAAAGTTTTTTCTTCCTAAGCACTTATAAAACAAGTTTCAAATGACGGACATGATCATCTAGGTTCTTGCTATACACTAGGATGTCATCAAAGTATACAACCACAAAATGTCCTCTAAATTCCCGACGCACATGGTTCATCAATCTCATAAAGGTACTAGGTGCATTGGTTAAACCAAAGGGCATGACTAACCACTCATACAAACCATGCTTAGTCTTAAAAGCTGTCTTCCACTCATCACCCTCTTTCATCCTAATCTGGTGATATCCACTCCTAAGATCTATCTTAGAAAACAACCTAGAACTATGGAGTTTGTCAAGTATATCATCTAACCTAGGGATAGGCGTGATGTTGTTGATTGCTCTGCAATTAACACACATGCGTCAAGTCCCATCCTTTTTAGGGACAAGGAGGACAGGCACGACACATGGGCTCATGCTCTCACGGATGTGTCCTTTGGGGCTCCTTGGTCTCCACAGGGTTGGTGCGATAGGCTGGCCGGTTTGGTAAGGTGGCTCCTGGGACTAGGTCAATCTGGTGCTCTTTCCCACGTATGGGCGGTAGGCCATTGGGACACTCTTCTGGGAACACATCCTGGAATGTCTGCAAAAGCTCACTCAAACTGCTCGAGAGGACCAGCTCAAGGTTTGTAGTAGTAAGCACATGTTCCTTATAGATAAGCATAAGTAATGGGTTCTTAGTACTTAGACTGCGCTTAAATTCACTAGACTTAAGATAAAAAATGGTTTTAGCTTTAGGTGTCTTAGGTTTACCGGTTTCTTTCTTTTGGTTTTTAAGATGCATTTGATCAAGGTATGCCTCATGGGGTGACATAGGGATAAGAGTGGACTTACGGCCTTTGAATGTGAAGTGATGGTGGTTGGTGTAGCCATCATGGGTCACCTTCCTGTCTGACTGCCACGGTCTTCAAAAAAAAATGTGGCACCTTGACTTAATGGGTCACTTTCAACTCGCCCGTGTCATTGAGACACTGGAGGGGGTATGGCTTTGGAGTTGTAGCTCCTCAAGTCCTAGTTTCCTGAGCATGGACTCACTAGCAACATTAGTACAACTACAACCATCTATTATTAAACAACATACCTTCCCTTTAATCAGGCATCGGGAATATAACATATTCTCCCTTTGGTCTGGGTCATCAGCCTTAGACTGGACACTTAGGGACCGTCTGGCTACAAGGAGTTGGCCGGAGACTGGTGGTTCTTCCTCCCCACCGGTCAGGGGTCGGATTCCTCCTCTTCCTCAGACTGAATCTCCCCATTCTCCATGAGGATCATGGTCCGCTTGTTGGTGCATTCATTCGCATAGTGGCCTAAGCCTTGGCATTTGAAACAGTAAATGTCCCTGGTCCTTGCTGGTCGTTCCTCGGCCTTGTTCTTATCCTGTCTAGGTGGGAAGTTGTTGGTGAAAGAATGATAGATTTAGATTCACCATTTATCAGGAGAATTGAGAGAGAGTTTTAGAGACAAGATAATGAGAGAAAGGATTTTTATTAATAATGAGAAAATTATTTCCTCTTGCTTACAAATGAGAAGTACAAGTGTTTATATAGTGAGTTTACAATCCTTGTGTCCAAACACTCTCTATTAGGTGCCTAATGCCCTTGTTTGGCTATAAGTTTAGAAGGTCCTTCATACTCTCCCTTTGGTTTAGAGTATTTACTCACTTCTTCTTTCTAACACTTCATACTCTCTTCTTCGTCTTAAACTACTTCTTCTCTTCTTCATTTCAACACTCTTCCTCAAGTTTAAGCATGGGTGAATGGTTAAACTTGCAAAGATGAAGAGACTTTCCTCCTTTTTCTCTTCACTCCCTTTCAAGCTTGGTTTTATAGAAACCAAGCTTGGTACCTTAAAGAATTTCCTCATTAAAACCTTGGTATGGAAAACCCTTTAGAACAAAACCAATACTAAGGGAAAAAGAGTGAAGTCTTCTTAGCTTAGGGATTGACCATTGAATATGTGAGCTTTAAATCCACCATAGTGAGCTCCATAGATCCTTGATAAGGCCTTGTTGAAATCGCATGTGAATGGCTGCTTTGAAGCTTCTTCTAAGTCTGGTCAATTTCTCCCCCTTTCTTTTGACTCCTTGTCTTTAAGAGGTGATTTTGATCCAGCTTTCCTTAAAGTCTTTAATTTAAACCTGTTTCACATACACATATACATGCATGTATCAATTCTCACATACACATCCCTTTTATCAGAGTGGATGGCGGTTTGGATGATATGATCTAGACCAGTCTGGTTCTCTAAGGACTCCACATTAAGGTCTTTGGATTCATCATGATCACATGGTTCTCTTCCCTTATATGTTTTGGATCCACTTTGAATAGCTTCATTTTGATTCACTTTCTACTTTCAATAAACCTAACTCAAGAGAATAAGATTGTAGAGTTAAGTTTGAGTAGAGTGAGAACACTTATCTCCTAATACACTTTCCCACCATGCTTCCACTAATGTATGTAGGATAAGTCATGCTTATGACTGTTTTCATCATTTCCTTATCTAAGACATCATAGCAACTCAAAAATAAAAATTAGTATTCCAGAACTTGAGTAATATCAAGTCTGGTATCAAGTATAATATGTAGCCAAATTCTCAACCTAAAATCATAGAGTTAGAGAACTTATCCTTGATAGAACCTTTGACGAGAGAATTTTGTCCAGAGGTGATTCATCACCTTCCACCAGCTTACTCCTCCTACATGAGACTTGGTAGCTTGATGGCCATTGGTTCTTTCCTCAGATGATGACAGAAGATTTTGGATGACCTTATTCAAGGCCTCCATGAGAAAATCAGACTGAGCACACTTCTTGTGCTTCAACCGTCACAGAAATAAAGCTTGGCATGGCCATGATCCAGCTCAAGCTTGAAACCAGCGAAGCGAATCGTCCTTGTATGAACCGCATGAACCACGCAATTTGGATGTGCCAACACCTTGCGCCAACTTGGCATCTCCAGCTTCATGCGCCAACTTATGCCATTGAATGCTCATTTTTGTTCCCCCCCACAAGCTTGACACTAAGAATAAGAGTCAAGTTTGGAAGAATGAGCATACATATAATGAATGTCCTAAACTGGTCTTCTTTATCCTTTAAACATAAAGATGAAGATTGTAAGTATCTTGAGAATAGGAAATGTCTTGATAATGAGAGAATCAGAGTATTAGAGATTAAAAGTATAAGATTTTAAGTAGAATAGATGAGACTTAAGAGAATGATGAAGAATAATAGAGAATTATGATGAATGTCAAGGTGAATTTTGGATCCATCTAGGTTCTAAATGCAATGCATAGTCTTCCTAGGTTCTCTTTCATCCTATGAACATTTCTAGATGAGAAATTTAATCAATCAAGGAATAAGTAGAAGGTTTAGAGATAGCCTTTGCAAAGACTTTGATACTAAGTCTTTGTGAGTATTCTTCCTTTGTGATTGATTATGATCTGAACTTGCAGCATGTGTGCCCTATTGATTTTCACTTCAAGCACACACCAAAGAACAACTTACTCCATGGGAGAGCTGATTCATCACATTCCATCAGTATAGCAACCTGTACCTGCGCCTATGCGCGCCAGCCCCAGTCGCACCCTTGTACTACGAAGAGGTGGCCCACCAAGTAATGGGTCGAAACCAGTACAACAGAGAGCACTTTCCGCCAGCTACGGCAACCCGTAGCCCACCCAAATGTAAATTTGAACCCTCTTTCCTTTTCAAGAAAGGTTGATCCCGAGGAATATCTCGATTGGGAAAGGTGAATGGAATTACTCTTTGAGTGCTACAATTACGATGATCCATATAGAGTCGCTTTAGCAACGGCTCAGTTCATTGATCACGCACTGGTGTGGTGGGATTGTGAAGTAGTTGTTCGTAGAAGAGCCAGGATGGGTGCTCTGACCTCATGGGATGAACTCACCCAGATCATGAGGAGACGCTATGTCCCTCTTCACTTCCATTGTGGACTACATAAACAATTCAGAAACCTGACTCAAGGCAGCAAAACGGTGTCAGAATACTTCAATGAATTCGAGCATCTTTGAAACAGACTCGACGTGGACGAATCCGAAGAGAGTTTAATGGCTCAATTCATCGATGGATTACATAAATCAGTCGCCCGGAAGATGGAACTGCAGCCCTATCATGACCTTGGCGATTTGTTTCACTTGGCGGTCTAGATAGAAAAGTTCAACAAAAGAAAACTAACCGCGTTTTCTTGACCAAAGAGTACCTGGAGTGCCGGCTCCAAGCTATTTGATAGGACAGCTTTTACCAGAGACTCACGCCTCAAGAAAGGTCGTGGTCAGCAACTCGGCCCCTAGGGCTGCCCTAGCTGTTCCAAAACCGGTCACCTCCAGGTCTACATCGACTCAGCCTCAGTGAAGAAGTGAGATCGTGTGCCTCAAGTGTAAAGGCATGGGTCATATTTTACGAGAATGTCCTACTCAGAGGACGATGGTGTTGACAGCCTCAGGAGACTATGAGGCAGAGGATGAGCACGAGGAAGTCGCACCTGCGACTAACCAATAATGGACGGACAAACTTCTACTCATTTGTCCACGAGAAGCGTAGATACAACTTGGTGACAATGTTCCCACATGATGTGCGCAAAATGCAATCCAAAATGGCAAAAGATCAACATGCCCTCAAAGACAATTCCTCATCAACGTTGCTGATATAGAAATGCAGCTCGCATGAAGGGTACTCAACTAATCCTGATGCTCTACAAAAAGATTTTGAGCACATCAGGCGCCAAACCAGTTTACCAGCCGAGGTTCAGATCTTGCTACAGAGGTACGCCGACGTGTTCCCGGACGAGGTCCCAGCCGGTCTACCACCTATCTGAGGTATTGAGCACATCATCGACTTCATTTCCGGAGCTCAACTGCATAACCGTTCTGCCTACCGAGTCAATCCCGAGGAACCTAAAGAACTAGAAAAGCAAGTTCAGGATCTTATGGCTGAAGGATACGTTAGAGAGAGCTTTAGTCCTTGTGTGTTCCAGTATTACTTGTGCCGAAGAAGGATGGGAGTTGGAGGATGTGCGTCGACTGTCGCACCATTAACAACATTACAATAAGTACCGGCACCCTATTCCGCGTCTGGATGACATGCTAGATTGCAATTTTCTCCTATACCGATTTAAAAAGTGGATATCATCAAGTCATGATGCGAGAAGGAAATTAATGGAAGACTGCCTTCAAGACCAAACAGGGTCTTTCTGAGAGGCTAGTGATGGCATCCGGCCTGTCTAGCGTCCCAAACACCTTCATGCAACTTATGAACCAAGTCCTTTGACTGTTCATCGACAAATTTGTAGTAGTCTACTTTGACGACATTCTAGTCTACAATACGACTTACTCGGATCATTTGGAGCACCTAGAGACCGTCATCATCACACTTCAGAAAGAGCAGATATACACAAATTTAAAGAAGTGTACGTTCTTCATAGATCAAGTTTTCTTCCTGGGATTCGCCGTGAGTTCGCAAGGACTCAGAGTGGCCGACAAGAAGATCAAGGTCATTCAGGATTGGCTTACACCAACCAATGCAAGCCAGGTTTGGAGTTTTCATGGACTCACTAGCTTCAACAGTCGATTCATCAGAGATTTCAGTACGATCTCCGGTCCGTTAACATCTACAATTAAAAAGAACCAGGAATTTCGATGGATGCCAGACCAGGACAAGTAATTTAAGCAGTTAAAAGAGCGCCTCACCCACACTCCTGTTCTGACTTTACTCGACTTTAGTCATACTTTTTATGTGGAATGTGATGCTTCAGGGATCAGCATTGGAGCAGTCCTGACCCAAGGAGGAAGACTTGTTGCCAATTTTAGCAAAAAATTAAGTGGAGCCGCTCTTAGTTATCCTACCTACGATAAATAGCTCTACGCAATGGTCCAAACCCTAGAGACGTTGCAGCACTACTTACTTCCCAAAGAGTGTGTGATTCACACCAACCATCAAACACTTCAACATCTCATAGGGTAATCCACACTTAAGAGGAGGCATGCTCGGTGGCTAGAATTTATTGAGACCTTCCCTTACATCATTAAATACAAAAAGAGAACTAACAATGTTGTGGCTGATGCATTATCAGGAAGATACAGACTCATCTCTGTTATTGAGTCGAAAGTTATAGGATTAAGATGATCAAAAGATTATATGCAGAGGACGCCGACTTCACTGAAGCCTACTAGAAGCATGACAGGGGGCTTACAGTAACTTATATTTTTTTGACAGATTACTTTTCAAAGACAACGTCTCTGCATTGTGAGAGGATCAATTCGGGAGTTACTTCAGAGAGAAGCTCAAGGAGGAGGTCTAATGGGACACTTCGGAGTCGACAAGACGATAAACATGCTTAAAGAGCATTTTTATTGGCCTCACCCCATTGTTCTAAATGCCTTATCTGCAAACGAGCCAAATCCAAGATGTATCCACAAGGTCATTACATGCCATTGCCGGTTCCTTCTACACCATGGACCGATATCTCTATGGATTTCATATTAGGTGATACGAGCCAAGCCGAGGTTTCCATGGGAGGGATATTGGGTCGAGCGAATGGGACAGGCGAACGGGTGTACGATAGTGCGGACGAAGGACGAATAGGTGAACGACCGAGCGGACAAACGGCCGAACGGGTGAACGAGTGAACGGCGGTGAGGTCGAACGAGCGAGGGTACAGACGGGGGAGAATACAAACAGCAGGACGAGGCCCCGGTCGTGACTCGCGAACGGCGGGTCGAGTACACGAACGAGATGCGAATGGTGGGACGAAGCTACGGTCATGGCCACAAACGGCGGGTGTAGAGCGATGGAACGGGGGCTAAACGAATGGGTTTTGGGAGCGATTTGAAAGATGGATTGAGGGCAACACACCAGGCTATATCAGGCCTGGATACAGCCTTCCTTGAAGAGAGACAGACTCGATCTTCACAGGAACTTACTCTTCCTACTTGGAGACACACTCACACACAAGGAAGAATTGGATATGACCTAGGCGGCCGCGCAAATAGGGTTTGGGTTCTAAACTGTCTGCATAAAAGAGAGAGTGTTCTGCCTTTTATAGGCTACATTCTAAGACCTAGTTGACCACACAACCCGCGGTCAACAAAACAACTTAAACCCACATAGATTAAGTCTTTTAACAAGTGACAAGACTAAAATAAAGGCTAAACAGGTGCCTAATGATAGGATCAAGCCTAATTGATTTTAAATGGACATATCCACATTAAGACCAATTGGACACTAGGCTTGATGCCTTAGACTTTCAGGTCTCATTAAAAACCTTTCCAAGAACCCATTATGGTAAACTTAGAAAGGAAAAGAGTACCTTAATCATCTAAGGTCTTAAGAGTGTCCTCACTCAAGGATAGTAAGGACACACAAGACTTTATCCCTAAGGTTGTGTGCATGGGTGTCCTGGTCAGGAACACCCAGCTGATCAATGGCAAAAGGCTGGCTGGTGTCTTCAGTCTCCCCTTCTTCTCCTCGGCCATGTGCTTGGCCTAGGTTGACCCTGGCTTGATATTCACGAGTTTGATCCTGGTCCCGGCTCCTGTCTTGCACTCCTTGGGCAGCTCTACTCCTGGTCATGATGCGGTGAGATACATAAGGAGTTGCATGGACCTCATCCTCCAAGTACCGGGTTGGTGTAGCATGGATGACCCCATCATCCCCACTCTCTTCAAGTGCTTTGGTCTCCAAAGAACCAACATCCTGCACATCAAAAAGGGAAAAATCAGAGACGTTGAAAGAAGAAGACTCATTATACTCACCTGGTAGCTTTAGTCTGTAGGCATTGTCATTGATTCGTTCCACCACTTGAAACGGCCCATCTCCTCGGAAATCCAGCTTATGCTTCCTTTTGTTGGGAAAGCGCTCTGGTCTTAAGTGCAACCACACCCAATCTCCTAGCTGGAACACTAGCTGCTTCTTTTTCTTGTTAAACATTGTCTTAATCTGGTCATTCCTCTTCTTAATCCTTCCATGGACTTGCTCAAAGATCTTCTTCATTGCCGCGGCTTTAGCTTCCCCTTCAAGGTCCATGGTCTCGGCTGGGGGCAATGGTGCCAAGCTAAGGGGTGTGTCTGGATTGCGACCATAGACAGCTTCAAAGGGGGACATGCCGATTGTGGAGTGCTTGGCTGAATTGTAGGCAAACTCCACCAAAGGAAGGCTCTCCACCCAAGTTGTCAAATGGCGTCCAATGGCAGATCTCAAAAGGGCTCCTAAGGTGCGGTTCACCACCTTAGTCTGACCATCTGTCTGGGGGTGGCAGGTAGTAGAAAACAGGAGCTTGGTTCCAAGCTTCTTCCATAAGTACCTCCAGAAGTGAGACAAGAATTTTGTGTCCCGGTCAAACATGGTCGACCTTGGAATGCCATGGAGCCTGACCACCTCCATAAAGAACAAGGTTGCGGTTTGGGATGCATCATTGGTCTTGGAGCAAGGGATGAAGTGAGCCATCTTGGAGAACCGGTCTACCACCACAAACACTGAATCCTTGTGCTGACTCTTTGGAAATCCTAGGACAAAGTCCATAGAGATGTCCACCCATGGCAGTGTGGGAACAGGCAATGGCAAGTACAAACCGTGGGGTTGGAGTCTGGATTTGGCCTTCTTGCATGTGATACATCTATCACAATGAGTAGTCACCATCCTCTTCATCTTAGGCCAATAGAAGTGTTCCTTAAGGACACTCAGAGTCTTCTCAATTCCAAAGTGCCCCATAAGACAACCACTGTGAGCTTCTTCCACAAGCAACTGCCTCATTGAACATTGAGAAATGCACAATCTCTTATCTTTAAAAAGGAACCCATTGTGGAGGAAAAACTTAGTGTATGCTCCTGTTCCATGCTCCTCATAGGCGGTCCTGAGCTCGTGATCTTCTGTGTACAAAGTCTTCAAGTATTCAAACCCAAGAACCTTAGCATCCATTGTTGCCATCAAGGCATGCCTCCTTGACAGTGCATCCACTACCACATTGTCCTTCCCCTTCTTGTAATTAATCACATAGGGGAATGTTTCTATGTATTCTAACCATCTAGCATGCCTCTTCTTCAGGACGGTTTGACCTCTTAGATGCTGCAAGGTCTCATGATCTGTATGTATCACGCACTCCCGGGCCAACAAGTAGTGTTGCCAAGTCTACATTGCCCTGACCAAGGCATATAACTCCTTTTCATAAGTTGGGTAGATCAATGTGGCACCAGTCAGCTTCTCACTGAAATAGGCTACTGGCCTTCCTCCTTGGGTTATAACCGCTCCAATGCCTACTCCCGAGGCATCACACTCCACCTCAAAGGTCTTCTCAAAATTAGGTAGTACAAGGATGGGAGCGTGAGTCAGCTGGTATTTAAGCTCCAAGAAGGCCCTCTCCTGAGCCTCAACCCATTCAAAACCAGTGTTCTTCTTGATCAGAGATGTCAAGGGAGCAGCTAGGGTGCTGAAGTCCTTCACAAACCGCCGGTAGAAGCTGGCTAATCCATGAAAACTCCGGACCTAGCAGATGGAGGTTGGTCTGGGCCAACCAAGGATAGCTTTTATCTTCTCTAGGTCCACTCTAAGTCCCTGTGAGCTGACAACAAAACCAAGGAAAACAACTTCTTCTAAGCAAAAGATACACTTAGCTAGATTAGCAAACATATGTTCTTTCCTAAGGGTGTCGAATACTTGTTCTAAGTGCAGCACATGATCAGATAGGCAAGAGCTATAAATCAGTATATCATCAAAGTAAACAACTAAAAACTTGCCCATGAAAGGTCTAAGGATATGGTGCATGAGACGCATGAATGTGCTTGGGGCATTGAAGAGCCCAAACGGCATGACCAGCCATTCATACAACCCATGCTTGGTCTTGAAGGCTGTCTTCCACTCATCACCTTCTCTCATCCTCACTTGGTGATATCCACTCTTCAAGTCCACCTTGGAAAAGATGGTTGCTCCACTGAGTTCATCCAACATGTCATCAAGTCTTGGGATTGGATGGTGGTATTTGATGGTGATGTTGTTTATGGCTCGGCAATCCACACACATCCTGTAGGAGCCATCCTTCTTGGGCACAAGGATCACAGGTACGGCACAGCGGCTGAGACTCTCCCTCACATATCCCTTGGCTATGAGGTATCTGACTTGAGCTTCAAGCTCCTCAGCTTCGGTTGGATTGACTCAGTAAGCTGGCCGGTTCGGAAGTTGTTCTCCAGGAATGAAACCGATCTGGTGCTCAATGCCCCTCAAAGGTGGTAAGCCAGCTGGTATCTCCACTGGAAAACATCCTTGTACCTGTCAAGAAGAGCTCGGATTTTCCTTGGAAAGACCGCATTAGTATGTCCAATATTTAACAAGTCCTTATAAACCATCAAAACCACTTGACAAGTGGGATCAAAGAGTGAGCGCCTAACATCACTAGGTGCAATCAAGAAGTTGGTCTTAGTCATGGATTTTTCCTTACCTAATTTAATTTGCATCGCATGGACTTGGGCAGGCAACAATGGAGCTAAACTAATTCGCTTTTTATTCATCATCAAGGTGTACTTATTAGTCCTACCATCATGCATAACTTCCCTATCAAATTGCCAAGGTCTGCCTAACAAGATATAAGTGGCTTGCATAGGAACTACAGAACCTCATCAATATACTTGCCTATGCTAAAAGAAACCTTAACTAGCTCATTAATCTTCAATTCAGTCCTATCATTCAACCACCTTAATCTATATGGTCTAGGATGCGTGGTGGCTGTCAAATTCAGTATCTCAACCATGTATGCACTGGCCACATTGGCACATGAACCACCATCAATGATTAAGGAACATACCTTGCCACTTACCATGCAACAGGTGTGAAAGATGTTCTCCCTTTGGGCTGTTTCATCCGGTTCTTGTATGGTGCTGAGAACTCTCCTTGAGACCAAAAGATCACCCACTTAAGGGTAGGCTACTTCATCCTCCTCTTCATCAGCTTCCTCAGAAGGTTCCATCTCGTCCTGAGACTCATAATCACCGGCTGGAGTGATGATCATGGCCCTTGGGTTAGGGCAATCCCTTGCATAGTGTCCACGGCCCCGGCACTTGAAACACATGATGTCTCTAGTCTTAGGTCCAGTGGGGGCAGTTCTAGCTTCAGGCCTTGGGGCAGGGGTGGTTTCTCTAGGCGTGTAGGGTGGTCTTGCTTCTTGTACTACAGCCTTGCCTCGGTCAGGTTGCCGGTTTAAAGCCGGAATAGAGCTAGATGCTTGCGGGTTGGAACCTGAGACAGTAGGTGTAATGCCCCGTTCCGTAGGACGACCGTACGGAACAGCCGCGGTCGAGGACGGCAGTTGTGTTAGGACGTGTGGTCGTTCATCCGCAGGAAATACAGGTTAGAAATGATGTGGCAATGATGTGGCATGGCATGATGATGGGGATTTCCACTTAGTCCACTTAATCTTTTTAATTTTTAAAATTTTGGTTTAAGTGGGACAGGTGTGAAGATTTAAGGGTATTAAGAGAATTAGTGGGACAGGTGTGGTGATTTAAGGCTGTTAATTTGTTTAGTGGGACAGCTGTCTGGTTTTAGTGGATTTAAGTTAATTAGTGGGGCAGGTGTCATGATTTAGTGAAATTAAGAGATTAAGTGGGACAGGTGTCAAGTTAAACCCATGCATTTCCACCTTATAAATACCCCCCTTGATACCTTAATCCATGTTTAGAAATCTGAAGTTTAAAAGCTGTATACTAAGAGAGTTAGAGAGAGAAATAGGCGCCTGGTGAGAGGCTGTGCAACCGTGAGAAGAGGAGGCCATCCGCGAGTGTTCTCAGGCCTGTCCGAGTGTTTAGGCTGTTCATCCGTGTTCTGTGAGTTGGTCTTTTATTTTCTTTTAAAGCAAGACAGTTGATCCGAGTTCGGTTAGGACGTTTGGGATTGTTTGCATGATGCCTTGCTATGCGTTAATAGTTTCTATTTTAATGTTGTGTTGTGATTTAGTAGATTGCATGCATGTTGAATTACAGTTGGATTTTTGCGGTTATGTTTCATGATCAGTTGCATGCATGATAAATTATGATTAAGCTGTTGCGCTAGGTCCAAGGATGCCATTAGTAGAACCTTAGGTTGGTTTAGGTCTTATTTGATTGGCTGTACATGTTCTTGTTTGATTGTTGTGCAGTTGGTCAAATAATAGACCTAGACTGGACCAAGGGCGATACGAAGTGGTGTTTGGTTTAAGAAGTCGTTTTGTGGTTATGTTGTGTTGGTCTATTCGAGAAGAGGTGACTCGAATATGACATGTCTTGTTAGTCGTGGTGTTGTTGTCCATGCGAGAAACGGTGACTCGTATGTGACTTGGGTTATGGGTTTTGAGTTGTGGGAATTGTGACTTAGCTATTCCGTGTGCATGCGAGGGATGGCTTGCCACCATCCTGTGAGCGACTTGCCAGGCTAAAGCCCATCTTCGTAGGTGCCTTATAGCATGTAGCGACTAAGGACCTGACCGGGGCAGTGAGTACCGTCCATCTTCGTAGGTGCCTTGTAGCATGTGTGGCTAAGGACCTGACCGGGACGGGAAGGAATAGGCTAAGGTCACGGCGCGCATGGGTAGTTTAGAGTCAATATTGGTTAAGCCGTCTGTTGAGTTATAAGTACATTGGTCTTAAACGTGATTGATCTTGTTTGAGTTCACTTGCATTATTGCGGGATGGGTTAGTTAGTATTTTTCGACCAGCTCACTCAGCATTAGCTGACCGAACTCGTTCTTGCAGATAAAGGCAAGGTTGTGGAAGGAGGGCGGAACAGTCCAGTGTAGATTTGAAGACCCCTTAGTAGAAAGTATGTTTCTTTTGGACTTGTGTAAATTTCATAGGAAATATGACGCTTTCGCTAAGTACTGTAATCGGGTTTTGTAAGAACCTATGGAAGTATGTTTAATATATAAAATGGAGGTTTTCCGTATATCTTATTAAAGTCTTAGTTAAATTTTAAGTTCTGAATACCTAAAGTCCCGGCCGGGCTAACCTCAACAAGGATGTCCGTTCTTGGTCACGGAACCTTGAATGAGATGGAGTTGATTTAATCGGGGTTCGGATCGTGTCTGTTCGGGCTTCCGGACTATATTCGGAAGAACGGTCGGACAGGATTCGGGCCTATCGTAACACCTTCGGTCTAGTAGGATCGGGGGCGTTACAAGGTGGTATCAGAGCGTGTTACGATTTATAGGGACTTAACGGTTTTTCTAAGGAAAAGGTTTCTTTTAGGAAGGGGGTTTAGGAAACTGGCTGTCCGCCTATCCAGAACGAGTTCGTAACAAGTGTACTGTTTTGCAGATGCCACCGAGTAGGGATCTGAGGGGTAACCGTGGTTCGTATCAAGGGTCTGAAGCTGAAGAGTCAGTGGGGCATATACCTGGTGAAGAAGAGTTTGATGCACAGAATGGGCAAGGGCCGGGAGCAGACTCACTTGAACTGAGAGAGAGCAGCGCAGAGTCTAGAAACCAGGAACGTGGTAATCAACCCCATATGATGGAACAGCTGTGTAACCGTTTGATAGAAGGATTGGAGCGATTACGACAACCTCTATCAAATACCCCAAGTTACTTGGAAATTGTTACTGCCATGCGGAACCTGGGAACGGAAAAGTACAATGGAGGAACAGATCCATTTAAGGCGGATTCGTGGTTGAGGCGCCTAGAAAGTAACTTTAGCGCCACAAGATGCCCAGAAACATTCAAGAAGGATGTGGCCGTTTACTACCTAGACCAAGACGCGGCCAACTGGTGGGAGACCCGAGAACGACGACTTGAATATTTCCAAGCGCCAGATGAAGCATGGGTTCAATTTCGCACCGAGTTTTTGAAGAAATACTTTCCCGCGGAGGCACGGGACCGTCTAGAAACCCAATACGCACAGCTGACTCAGGGCGAGAGAAAAGTTCGTGACTACGAGGCAGAGTTCACTAGGCTTCGACGTTTTGCCAGATACGGGACTCACGACGAAGAAGCTACAATGCGGAAATTTCTCCATGGACTGCGTCCCGATCTATTCTGCAGACTTAGGACCGTAACGTGTCCGGATCTATCAACCCTGATCGAGATGGCTGTTAATATGGAGGAAGCTTTGATGGGTGAACGGAGATATTATGAAAGCATCGCTCAGAGGCAGGAAAGACCGAGGAGAGTAGAACAAGGACGAAGAGGGCGCTACGACCGACCTACCACTGGTAATACTAGACCAGTCCCAACTTGCTATAGATGCGGGCGGAGTGGTCATACTTCGAGTACTTGTGGGGTTCCGACCATGAGACCACAAAACACTACGTGTTGGAATTGTGGAGAGATAGGACATTACTCTGCACAGTGTCCTAAAAGACAGAACTTCCGGAGACCACCACCACCAGCAATCCAAGCAGGGCCGAAGCGTTTGGCTATCGGACCACCACCGGCTCAACAACAACAACAAGCAGGAAGGGTGTACGCGATTGATACGAACCAGGCTGGCCCTTCACGACCCTCTCCCCTGATAGCAGGTACGTTGGGCTAAATTCTGGGTAGTTGATCTCTTGAATGTGTGTTTAGGTTTAGGGTTTGGGTGGTTGAGCTCATGCTAATGGCACTCGGGTCGGGCTCGAGTTTTGAGAGATCGATCGTGCATGTTCTTGTTTGATTGTTGCACGGTTGGTCAATTTTAACTTGGGCTTAGACCAGGATGACATGGCAGAGTTAAAGATTGGTCGTGCATGTTCTTGTTTGATTGTTGCACGGTCAATCGAACCACCTTTGCCATAAGCCTAAGAATTGTTTAAGTGTTAATGGATTGATGTTGCATGAGTAGATGAATGAATGAGTTATGATTGAATAGGAACCCTGCGAGTAGGTGGTAGCTTGGCCTTTGTTCTGTTCGACTCAGGCGCTACTCATAGTTTTGTCTCGCCTGAGGTAGTGCGGACCTTTGAGGGAACCTTTACCATAGTAGGAATAGATGTCCCTATTAGGACCCCAGGAACCCAAACCTTGAAAGCTGAAAATAAGATCTTAGATGTCCCCGTTAAGATCGACGAAGTGGAATTCCCAGCAGACCTACTGGTGACAGCATTGGATCGACACGAGGTAATTTTGGGGATGGATTGGTTGTCGCGTTACCAGGCTCAGTTAGATTGCGGTAAAGGAAAAATGCATCTCAGAAGGGAAGGAGGTGTGAGAATTCAGTTTCGGGGATTTGAGCCTAGTGCCAAGGCAATGTTCTTGTCGGCCTTGCGAATGGAACAAGAGTTACAAGAAGGAGAAGCGTATCTCGTAACCTTGATGGTAAGCGACGAGGGATTAACCCAGGAACCAGAGTTATCGGACATCCCAGTGGTCAGGGAGTTCGAGGATGTTTTCAAATCATTAGAAGGTGTGCCGCCGCCACGGCCCAACCCGTTTATGATCACGCTGGAACCCGGAGCGACTCCCATTGCTAAAGCTCCGTACCGGATGGCACCAGCAGAGATGGCCGAATTAAAGAAGCAACTGGAAGATTTGATAGAAAAAGGATTTATCAGACCAAGTTCATCGTCATGGGGCGCACCAGTCTTGTTTGTCAAGAAGAAGGACGGGAGTATGAGGTTATGTATTGATTATCGGGGAATCAACAACATAACCATTAAGGATAAGTACCCTCTGCCAAGGATTGATGAATTATTAGACCAACTTCAAGGAGCCAAGGTATTTTCAAAGATCGATCTAGCCTCAGGATACCACCAGATACCTATCTCAGAAGCAGACATTCCGAAAACAGCTTTCCGCACACGGTATGGGCAATATGAATTCGTGGTGATGCCGTTTGGATTGACAAACGCCCCAGCTGCATTCATGCGACTCATGAATGAGGTCTTCCGAGAGTATCTAGATAACTTTGTCATCATTTTCATCGATGACATACTTATCTATTCCAAGAACGCGGAAGAACACGAGCAGCATCTACGATTAGTGTTGGGACGACTACGGGAACAACGATTGTTTGCCAAGTTCAGCAAGTGTAAGTTCTGGAGGAAAGAAATCGGATTCCTAGGTCATCGCGTATCGGAACATGGAGTATCTGTAGACCCGGAGAAGATCGCGGTGATTAAAGAATGGCCACAACCAACTAATGCCTCGGAAATCAGAAGTTTCTTGGGCTTAGCTGGGTATTACAGGAAATTTGTCAAAAATTTCTCCTCCAAAGCCAAACCTCTAACCAGGCTGACTGGCAAGGGAGTTCAGTTCCAGTGGACTACGGAAGCCGCCAAGGCGTTCGAGCAGTTAAAGGAAGCCTTGACGACTGCACCCATATTAGTATTACCTGAACCAAACCAACCATACTCCATCTACACCGATGCATCCCGGGTAGGGCTTGGTTGTGTACTAATGCAGAATGGTAAGGTTATAGCATATGCATCAAGGCAGCTTCGGAAGCACGAGGAGAATTATCCGACGCATGATTTGGAGTTGGCGGCAGTGGTGTTTGCTCTTAAGATATGGAGGTCATATTTGTATGGAGGAACGGTGCAAGTCTTTACGGATCACCAAAGTTTGAAGTATCTGTTCACGCAGCCGGATCTAAACCTACGACAAAGACGGTGGATGGAATTCATAGCGGATTACGATCTGAAGATTCAGTACCACCCTGGAAAAGCTAATGTAGTGGCTGATGCTCTGAGTAGGCGACAAGCTGATAAGAATGTTTCGAAAGATGTTGAGGCCCTGTCCAGTGCGTTAAAAATGGTTCGCCTTGCAGTATTAGAAGGGGAAACCAGCCAACCCCTTGGAATTCAAGCCGTTAATCAGGCAAGCCTAATCCACCGCATCAGAGAAGCTCAAGAGGAGGACGTGGATTTGAAAAAGATCTTAGAGGAAATAAAGGCAAGTGATGAGAGGAATGATAAAGGGTACCATTTAGCAGAAGATGGGACCTTGCTGATGAATGGGAGGATTGCAGTACCGAAACAAGAAGAGTTAAAGAAGGAAATATTGAGAACTGCACATCAGTCTCTGCTAAGCATACATCCAGGAAGCACTAAGATGTACCGAGACATCAGACGATACTATCACTGGCCAGGAATGAAAAAGGCAGTAGCAAAATGGGTTGCTCAATGCCAAGTATGTCAGCAAGTCAAGGTTGAGCACCAAGTGCCGGGAGGACTATTACAGAGTTTACCAATCCCAGAGTGGAAATGGGAGGCAGTAGCGATGGACTTCATCACCGGCTTACCTATCGCACCAGGCCGAGGTAATGATGCCATCTGGGTCATCATGGATCGTCTAACCAAGTCAGCGCACTTTCTTCCAGTTAGGCTGAATGATCGTTTTGAGACACTAGCTCGGTTATATCTGAAGGAGATTGTGAAGTTACATGGTGTACCCGCAAACATCGTGTCAGACAGAGATCCAAGATTCACGGCACGGTTCTGGAGAGCCTTTCAGGATGCCTTGGGCACAGAATTACACATAAGTACGGCATTCCACCCTGAGACGGATGGACAGACTGAGAGGACCATCCGAACGATCGAGGACATGCTCCGGATGTGCATCCTTGATTGGGCTGGGACATGGGAACAGCACCTTCCGTTGGTTGAGTTCTCATACAACAACAGCTACCATTCAAGCATCGGGATGTCACCATACGAGGCTTTATATGGACGCCCGTGTCGCACGCCTATGTGTTGGGTGGAAGTAGGAGAAAGAAGAATGTTCGGTCAGGAGATTGTAGACGAGACCACGGAAAAGATCCGAACAGTTAAGCAGAACATGAAGAAAGCTCAAGATCGGCAAAAGAAATACGCAGATCAGCATCGAAGGGATTTGACATATTCAGTTGGCGATTGGGTCTACTTGAAGGTAGAAGCACAGAAAGGAAAGGATCGGTTTGGGAAAGTTGGAAAGCTAGCTACACGGTTTATAGGACCATACCGAATCGTTGGAAGAATTGGAGAGGTAGCTTATCGGCTAGATCTACCCACAGACATGGCATTACACCCGGTCTTTCACATTTCAATGCTGCGGAAACATGTCAGAGATCCAACTGAGATAGAACCGCAAAGAATCGAGGAGCTACGGCCAAACCTCACATATACGGAAGGTCCAATCAGAATAGGAGAGAGACGGATCAAGAAGTTGAAGAACCGTGAGATTTCCCAAGTCCAGGTTTTCTGGGGAAAGCAACACCGTATAATTACCACTTGGGAAGATGAAGACCGCTTTCGGGAAAGATATCCTGAGCTATTCACTTCTGGTACGGAAGGTTGATGTAAGAATTCGGGGACGAATTCCCATAAGGAGGGGAGAATGTAATGCCCCGTTCCGTAGGACGACCGTACGGAACAGCCGCGGTCGAGGACGGCAGTTGTGTTAGGACGTGTGGTCGTTCATCCGCAGGAAATACAGGTTAGAAATGATGTGGCAATGATGTGGCATGGCATGATGATGGGGATTTCCACTTAGTCCACTTAATCTTTTTAATTTTTAAAATTTTGGTTTAAGTGGGACAGGTGTGAAGATTTAAGGGTATTAAGAGAATTAGTGGGACAGGTGTGGTGATTTAAGGCTGTTAATTTGTTTAGTGGGACAGCTGTCTGGTTTTAGTGGATTTAAGTTAATTAGTGGGGCAGGTGTCATGATTTAGTGAAATTAAGAGATTAAGTGGGACAGGTGTCAAGTTAAACCCATGCATTTCCACCTTATAAATACCCCCCTTGATACCTTAATCCATGTTTAGAAATCTGAAGTTTAAAAGCTGTATACTAAGAGAGTTAGAGAGAGAAATAGGCGCCTGGTGAGAGGCTGTGCAACCGTGAGAAGAGGAGGCCATCCGCGAGTGTTCTCAGGCCTGTCCGAGTGTTTAGGCTGTTCATCCGTGTTCTGTGAGTTGGTCTTTTATTTTCTTTTAAAGCAAGACAGTTGATCCGAGTTCGGTTAGGACGTTTGGGATTGTTTGCATGATGCCTTGCTATGCGTTAATAGTTTCTATTTTAATGTTGTGTTGTGATTTAGTAGATTGCATGCATGTTGAATTACAGTTGGATTTTTGCGGTTATGTTTCATGATCAGTTGCATGCATGATAAATTATGATTAAGCTGTTGCGCTAGGTCCAAGGATGCCATTAGTAGAACCTTAGGTTGGTTTAGGTCTTATTTGATTGGCTGTACATGTTCTTGTTTGATTGTTGTGCAGTTGGTCAAATAATAGACCTAGACTGGACCAAGGGCGATACGAAGTGGTGTTTGGTTTAAGAAGTCGTTTTGTGGTTATGTTGTGTTGGTCTATTCGAGAAGAGGTGACTCGAATATGACATGTCTTGTTAGTCGTGGTGTTGTTGTCCATGCGAGAAACGGTGACTCGTATGTGACTTGGGTTATGGGTTTTGAGTTGTGGGAATTGTGACTTAGCTATTCCGTGTGCATGCGAGGGATGGCTTGCCACCATCCTGTGAGCGACTTGCCAGGCTAAAGCCCATCTTCGTAGGTGCCTTATAGCATGTAGCGACTAAGGACCTGACCGGGGCAGTGAGTACCGTCCATCTTCGTAGGTGCCTTGTAGCATGTGTGGCTAAGGACCTGACCGGGACGGGAAGGAATAGGCTAAGGTCACGGCGCGCATGGGTAGTTTAGAGTCAATATTGGTTAAGCCGTCTGTTGAGTTATAAGTACATTGGTCTTAAACGTGATTGATCTTGTTTGAGTTCACTTGCATTATTGCGGGATGGGTTAGTTAGTATTTTTCGACCAGCTCACTCAGCATTAGCTGACCGAACTCGTTCTTGCAGATAAAGGCAAGGTTGTGGAAGGAGGGCGGAACAGTCCATTGTAGATTTGAAGACCCCTTAGTAGAAAGTATGTTTCTTTTGGACTTGTGTAAATTTCATAGGAAATATGACGCTTTCGCTAAGTACTGTAATCGGGTTTTGTAAGAACCTATGGAAGTATGTTTAATATATAAAATGGAGGTTTTCCGTATATCTTATTAAAGTCTTAGTTAAATTTTAAGTTCTGAATACCTAAAGTCCCGGCCGGGCTAACCTCAACAAGGATGTCCGTTCTTGGTCACGGAACCTTGAATGAGATGGAGTTGATTTAATCGGGGTTCGGATCGTGTCTGTTCGGGCTTCCGGACTATATTCGGAAGAACGGTCGGACAGGATTCGGGCCTATCGTAACACCTTCGGTCTAGTAGGAACGGGGGCGTTACAGTAGGTCTCCATGGGTTGCTGATCACGGCCCTGGTCCAGGTCTTTCTCTTGAGCTGACTTTCCACTTGTGTGGCTAAGAGTAGTAGCTCATTGAGATCATTGTAGGAATACATCTCCACCTTGCTAGCAATCTTCTCTTGAAGACCATCTAAGAATTAGGCCATGAGAGTCTCCTCGACATCTTCTAATCCAAGCCGGTTCCTCAGATGTTCAAACTCTCCAAAATATTCTTCTACACTCATATGGCCTTGGCTGAGCTTCCTAAACTTCTTCTGGAGCTCCCTGTGGTACATAGGTGGAATGTACCTTCCTTTCATCATGAACTTCATGATCTCCCATGATCTAACTGGCTCCTCTCCTCTCCTTCTTCTTTTGGCTGAGTCTTGATCCCACCAGGATAAGGCATGATCAGTGAGTTGGGCTGCTGCATAAGCTACCTTCTTGGGTTCTTCAAACCCATAGACGTCAAAGATGTGATCCATCCTTCTCTCCCAATCCAAGTATGCTTCCGGGTCTACCTTGCCGGCAAAGGTGGGAGGCGTGATCTTGAGGTGTGGGGAGTGAGCTCTAGGTGGGTGGTGATGGGCCCTCTCTTCAGGAAACCTCCTTTCTCTGGGTCTTGGTCTTTGGACGTGTGGATGAAAGGCTTCTTCCTCGGACAGACCCTCCATCTCATGCTCTGGCCAAAATGGTGGGGGTGCTGTCGGTTGCGGTTGTGGAGGCGCTTGAACTTGTTGGGGTTGGGGCTGCTCTACTCTGCCCAGCCGGTCTCTTAGTTGCTGGAGCTGGGTCTGAATGTTAGTCAAGATATCCGCCAAAGCTGGATTAGCCATATTGGCTCAAGTACCTTGCAACAAAGAAAGTCAACTAGTCAACGACTCCTAGGTTAATTGCCCTAGGATTAATACTAATGATCTTTACTAAAACTTAATTTATTTTTAAATTAAACAAGACTAAGCTTAAATAAACTTTAGGCATGAACAATTACTATCTAGGAACCGCCAAAACCTAAAACCAACTCGAATTCAAAAATTAAACATGCAGGGGACAACATGACATCACTCTGTGTGGACCACTAGTGACTCACCCGACCAAAGGACTGTACGGTCCTGGTTAAAAAGTGGTCTTGACCACACCAAACTCCTTCATCCCCAGTGAGCTAAACAATGGCGGATGCAACCTTAAACCTAACCAGACTAAACAACCTTAGCAACTAATCTAAACAACCTAACACACGGATTTAACAACCCTAAACATGGCTTAAAACGCAAGCAAGCAAGCAACAAAGCACATAAAATTTCAGAAACCCTAAAACTAAAAGATGGAAAGGTACAACCTTTCTTGGCAGGAACTTGAGCTCTGATACCAAAATGATACGAGCCAAGCCGAGGTTTCCATGGGAGGGATATTGGGTCAAGCGAACGGGACGGGCGAACGGGTGTATGATAGTGCGGACGAAGGACGAACGGCCGAGCGGACGAACGGCCGAACGGGTGAACGAGTGAACGGCGGTGAGGATGAACGAGCGAGGGTACGGACAGGGGAGAATACGAACAGCAGGATGAGGCCCCGGTCGTGACTCGCAAACGGCGGGTCGAGTACACAAACAAATATGCGAACGGTGGGACGAGCTATGGTCGTGGCCAAGAACAGCGGGTGTAGAGCGATGGAACGGGGGCTAAACGAATGGGTTTTGGGAGCGATTTGAAAGATGGATTGAGGGCAACACACAAGGCTATGTCAGGCCTGGATACAGCCTTCCTTGAAGAGAGACACACTCGATCATCAAAGGAACTCACTCTTCCTACTTGGAGACACACTCATACACAATAAAGAATTGGATATGACCTAGGCGGCCGAGCAAATAGGGTTTGGGTTCTAAACTGTCTGCATAAAAGAGATAGTGTTCTGCCTTTTATAGGCTACATTCTAAGACCTAGTTGACCACATAACCCGCGGTCAACAAAACAACTTAAACCCACATAGACTAAGTCTTTTAACTAGTGACAAGAATAAAATAAAGGCTAAACAGGTGCCTAAAGATAGGATCAAGCCTAATTGATTTTAAATGGACATATGCACATTAAGACCAATGGGACAATAGGCTTGATGCCTTAGACTTTCAGGTCTCATTAAAAATCTTTTCAAGAACCCATTATGGTAAACTTAGAAAGGAAAAGAGTACCTTAATCATCTAAAGTCTTAAGGGGTGTCCTCACTCAAGGATAGTAAGGACACAAGACCTTATCCATAAGGCTGTGTGCATGGGTGTCCTGGTCAGGAACACCCAGCTGGTGTCTTCAGTCTCCCCTTCTTCTCCTCGACCGTGTGCTTGGAGTAGGTTGACCCTGGCTTGATCTTCACGAGTTTGGTCCTGGTCCCGGCTCCTGTCTTGCACTCCTTGGGCAGCTCTACTCCTGGTCATGATGTGGTGAGACAGATAAGGAGTTGCCTGGACCTCATCCTCCAAGTACCGGGTTGGTGTAGCATCATTAGGCCATCATGGTGTCGGCAGTCTGGCTGGCATCATATGTCTTATTACTTCAGAACTTGACTGAACAGATGACTACTATAACTACACGCCTGGATCATCTAGAGCAGCTTACGCTTGCGACCTTTATATGGTTTCAATCCATTGTCACCTTTAGATTTACTTGTTTTACCTTTAAAAGAACAGATTAACCTTGATGATCAAAAGAAGACCGATTTTGTTAAGTCTTTGCATGAACAGGTTAAGAAAAATATCGATGAAAGGACTAAAATGTATACCAAGAAGAAAAACAAAGGTCGGAAGGCATTGGTGCTGGAACCTGGTGATCTCGTTTGGATTCATCTAAGGAAGGATATATTTCCAAATGAGAGAAAATCGAAATTGATGCCAAGAGTGGATGGACCATTTTCAGTCCTACGAAGAATCAACAACAATTGTTACCCAATACATATCCAAGGTAAGTATTTTATCAGTTCTACTTTTAATGTCTCTGACTTAATTTCTTTTGTTACAGATGAATTGGATTTAAGGTCAAACCCTTTTAAAAGAGGAGGGGATGTTGCGACCTGGAACGAGCAAGACCTCCTTGCGACATCAGAGAACTTGGATTCAACTGAGGAGAATGGGGAAGAGAAAAAGATTAGACCAGGCCGCCAAATCCAATTCTCGGACGTAGAACCAACCCCGACCAACCTGGCGCGGAACATGGGCCGTCCACAAACCATGACACCATACGCGGCCGAACCGCATTTCACGGCACAAGACCCAGACCTGGACAAGACTTGCTACCCGACACCAACCAGGCCCCCTACCTATCTCCTGACCTTGAAGCAAGCCCGACCGCATATTACGGCACAACACCTGGCATAGACCACGACGCAAGATCAGCCGCAAAACCCGGATCTGAACGTGGCTTCGACCACGGTCTTGAACCAGATGGATCCGGGACAGGACACGGCCCGTCCGTATTCCACGGCACCAAACGCGGCCCGTCCATGTCCCATGGAACTCGACTCGACCCTGACCACGAGTCACAACCCAATCTCGACCCAAGCCTGACCAAGCAACATTCACAGCCCAAGGACCTGAAAGAAAAACAATAATTAAAAGAACAATGGGCTAATGGAAGTTTAGGAGAAGGAGAAGAATGCATGGCCCAAGCCCAGGCCCACGAAGATAAGGAATTATGACTTGACCCATTAACAAGATCAAGGAGTAAAGCCCAAAGAAAGGCCCTTCATGCCTTAATCAAAATCGAAATTTTAGAGAAGGGAGAATCTGAAATTATACCAATCAACTGGTTTAATTTGTTGGTTTGTAAATAGTCATTTAATTTAAACTAGAAGATTAGGATAAGCCAAGATATCTGTTGGCATAAAATTAGGACTTAAATAGTTAGGATATTCTTGTTGGCATAGAATTATGATCAAGTAGTTGGGATATTCCTTTTTTGTAGGCATAATCTAGTTAGGGATTTCTGCCTTTAAAAAGTCTTCCACCCCTTTTTAAATGAAACCATCGAATTTAATAACAAAGACCTTTAAGCATTTTGCTTCCTTTTGCTTTCTCTGTTCAGCCTAAGAATATTGTGTTGGAATGAAGAAGTAATGATGAATTTAAAAAGCCCTTAAAGCTTTCTATAGAAGTCGTTTGTTACATAGTCAAAGGGGAGTGTATAAGGCTTGTTTGTGTTCTAGTGTTATGTTATCCTTGTAGCCATTCATGTATAAGGCAATCCTTGTATCCAAACAAGGCTAGACTAGATTAGTATAAATATCTCTTCCTTTCTCCTTTGTAACTAAGAAACTATTATTATCATTCTCTTAATAAAATCATTCTTCTCTCTAAATCTCTCTAACCTCTCATTCTCTCATTCTAAAAATCTCTTAATCTCATAATATTTCATGGTATCAGAGCCAGGTTGCATCAAATCTGGGTAAAATTCATCATTAATTCATTGAATCAAGGAGAAAACATCTTCTTCTTAATCTTCTTCGGGTTCTATTTCGACTGTAGTCTTGCAACTCAAATTCTGGCCAAACCACGACTCCTTTTGTTACAGGCCAGGGCCATCTGGTTCAGGGGACGGTCGGAAGGAGGCGCGGCATGGTCGGGAAAGCGTGGGCGGTACGGATGGGATTTCGGCGTGAATGAGCTGGTCACGGCTTGGGGCGGGAACGAGAGAGTGGCCGGTACGGTAAGCGACTAGCGGCTAGAGAACAATGGAACGAAGGAGATGAAATGGGGTTTTTAGTTGTGTTTTGAAAGTGGATTGAAGGCAACACACCAAGCTATGTCTGGCTTGGATACAGCCTTTCCAAGAAGAGAGACACACTCAATCTTCAAGGAAACTTTCCTTCTCTCTTGGGGACACACTCACACAAGCAAGAGATGGAACTGACCTAGGCGGCCATGAGATAGAGTTTAGGGTTCGAAAATTGTCTGCCTTAGAAGGAGTAAGAGTCTGCCTTTTATAGGCTACATATGACCTAGTTGACCGTGGTCAACAAAACACTAAAACCCCAAAATAAAGACTAAGTCTTAATGAAAATGCAAAGGCTAAACATGTGCCTAAGATAGAATCAAGCCTAATTGATTTAAATGGACATATCCACATTAAACCAATGGGACACTAGGCTTGATGCCTTAGATTTTCAGGTCTCATTAAAAACCTTTCCAAGAACCCATTATGGTAAACTTAGAAAGGAAAAGAGTACATTAATCACCTAAGGTCTTTAAGAGTGCCCTTACTCATGGATAGTAAGGACACACAAGACCTTATCCCTAAGGCTGTGTGCATGAGTGTCCTGGTCAGGAACACCCAGCTGAACATGATCAGGCGGCTGGCTGGTGTCTTCAATCTCCTCTTCCTCTCCATGACCGGATGCATGAGCTAGGTTGGTTACTGCTTGGTCTCCATGGGGTTGATCATCCTTGCTCCTGTCTTGAGCTCTTTGAGCGGCCCTGCTCCTAGTCATTATGCGGTGAGACACATATGGAGTGGCATGAACCTCATCCTCCAAGTACCGGGTCGGTGTAGCTTGGATGACCCCATCATCCCCACCCTCTTCAAGTGCTTTGGTCTCCAAAGAGCCAACATCCTGTGCATCAAAGGGGGATAAATCAGAAACATTAAAGGATAAAAACACATTATACTCACCTGGTAGCTTGAGCCTATAGGTATTGTCATTGATGCGTTCCACCACTTGGAATGGCCCATCTCCTCTGAAGTCCAGCTTGTGCTTGCGCTTGTTGGGAAAGCGTTCTGGCCTTAGATGTAACCACACCCAGTCTCCTAGTTGGAACACCAGCTGCTTCCTCTTCTTGTTGATCCTAGATCGGACTTGGTCATTCCTCCTTGCAATCTTGCCGTGCACTTGTTCAAATATCCTCTTCATGGCTGCGGCTTTAGCTTCTCCTTCAAGATCCATGGTCTCGAATGGTGGCAAAGGTGCCAGGGTCAAAGGAGTGTCCGGATTACGACCATACACAGCTTCAAAAGGGGACATGCCTGTGGTAGAATGCTTGGCCGAATTGTAGGCAAACTCTACCAAGGGAAGGCTCTCCACCTAAGTTGTTAGATGCCGTCCAATTGTTGACCTCAAGAGTGCTCCTAAGGTGCGGTTGACCACCTCGGTCTGCCCATCTGTTTGAGGATGGCACGTGGTAGAGAACAGAAGCTTGGTACCCAGCTTCTTCCACAAAGTCCTCCAGAAGTGTGACAAGAACTTTGTGTCACGGTCAGACACAATGGTTCTTGGGATGCCATGAAGTCTCACCACCTCTCCAAAAGAATAGGGTTGCGGTCTGAGAGGCATCATTGGTCTTTGAGCAGGGTATGAAGTGAGCCATTTTGGAGAAGCTGTCCACTACCACAAACACCGAATCCTTGTGCTGAATCTTTGGCAATCCTAAAACGAAATCCATGGAGATGTCTACCCATGGTAGAGTAGGAACTGGCAGGGGCATGTATAAGCCGTGGGGGTGGAGTCTTGACTTGGCTCTCTTGCAAGTGATGCACCGGTCACAGTGGGTGGCTACCATCTTCTTCATCTTGGGCCAGTAGTAATGTTCTTTAAGAACACTGAGAGTCTTCTCCACTCCAAAATAGCCCATAAGACCACCTCCATGAGCTTCCTCTACTAACAACTCCCTCATTGAGCCTTGGGGAATGCACAACCGTTTGTCTTTAAAAAGAAACCCATCATGAAGGAAGAAACGCGTGTAGTCTCATGTTCCATGCCTTTCATAAGCTGCCTTGAGGTCTGGATCTTCAGGGTACAAAGTTTTCAAGTGTCCAAATCCCATGACCTTAGCATCCATGGTGGAGATCAAAGCATGCCTCCTTGACAAGGCATCCGCCACTACATTCTCTTTTCCCCTCTTGTATTTGATCACATAGGGGAAGGTCTCTATATACTCCAGCCATCTAGCATGCCTTTTCTTCAACACGGTCTGGCCCCTCAGATGCTGCAAGGTCTCATGATCTGTGTGGATCACACACTCCCTAGCCAATAGATAGTGCTGCCATGTTTGCATTGCCCTGACCAATGCATACAACTCTTTGTCATAAGCTGGGTAGTTCAAGGTAGCACCGTTCAGCTTCTCACTAAAATAGGCCACTGGTCTCCCTCCTTGAGTCAGTACCGCCCCTATGCCTACTCCTGAGGCATCACACTCCACTTCAAAGGTTTTCTCGAATTTTGGCAGAGCAAGGATGGGCGCATGGGTCAGCTGGTACTTGAGATTCAAGAAGGCTTGTTCTTGCAACTCTCCCCACTCAAAACCCGTGTTCTTCTTGATCAGGGAAGTCAATGGTGCGGCCAAGGTGCTGAAGTCCTTCACAAAGCGCCTATAGAAACTGGCTAACCCATGGAAACTTCTAACTTGGCTGATTGAAGTCGTTCTGGGCCAGCCAAGTATGGCTTCTATCTTCTCCACATCCACTCTTCATCCCTGTGAGCTAACCACAAAGCCAAGGAAAACAACCTCATCTGTGCAAAAGATGCATTTAGACAAATTGGCAAACATGTGTTCTTTCCTAAGAGTCTATAAGACTTGTTCTAAATGCAGCACATGATCAGTCAAGCAAGGGCTATATATCAGAATGTCATCAAAATAAACCACTAAGAACTTGCCCATAAAGGGTCTAAGGATATGGTGCATGAGGCGCATGAAGGTGCTCGGGGCATTGGAGAGGCCGAATGGCATGACTAGCCATTCATACAAGCCATGCTTGGTCTTGAAGGCGGTCTTCCACTCATCCCCTTCCCTCATCCTCACTTGGTGATACCCACTCTTCAAATCCACCTTAGAGAAGATGGTTGCTCCACTCAACTCATCCAACATGTCGTCTAGCCTTGGAATTGGGTGGCGGTATTTGATGGTGATGTTGTTGATGGCTCTACAATCAACACACATCCTGTAGGAGCCGTCTTTCTTGGGCACAATGAGCACAGACACGGCACAGGGACTTAGACTCTCCCTCACATATCCTTTGGCCATGAGGTCTCGGACCTGAGCTTCAAGCTCCTTTGCCTCCGCGGGGTTGACTCGGTATGCAGGCCGGTTTGGGAGCTGGGCGCCTGGGATGAAATCAATCTGGTGCTCTATGCCTCTCAAGGGCGGTAGGCCTGCTGGTATCTCCTCAGGAAAGACATCCTTATACCGTCAAGTAAAGCTCGGATTTCCCTTGGCAAGACCACATTAGTATGTCTAGAATTCATTAAATCCTTGTAAACAACCAAAACAACTTGACAAGTTGGGTCAAAGAGAGAACGCCTAACATCACTAGGTGTAATCAAGAAATTAGTTTTAGACATGCATTTTTCTTTAGCTAACTTGACTTGCATTTCATGAACTTGGGCAGGCAACAATGGTGCTAAGCTAATTCGTTTCTTATTCATCATAAGTGTATACTTATTAGTCCTACCATCATGCACAACTTCCCTATCAAATTGCCAAGGTCTACCTAACAGGATATGGGTGGCTTGCATAGGAACTACATCACAAAGAACCTCATCAACATACTTGCCTATGCTAAATGAAACCTTGACCTGTTCATTAATCTTCAATTCGGTTTTATCATTTAACCATCTTAACCTATAAGGCCTAGGATGTTTAGTAGCTGCCAAGTTCAGTTTCTCAACCATATAAGTACTGGCTACATTAGCACAAGATCCACCATCAATTATCAGTGAGCATACTTTACCATTGACCATGCAGCGTGTGTGGAAGATGTTCTCCCTTTGGGCTGTCTCATCCGGCTCTTGGATAGTGCTAAGGACCCTTCTTGAGACCAGGAGGTCTCCTACTTCAGGATAGGTTACATCATCCTCCTCTTCATCAGCTTCCTCAGGAGGTTCCATCTCATCTTGAGACTCATAGTCACCAGATGGTGTGATGATCATAGCCCTAGGATTTGGGCATTTCCGTGCATAGTGTCCACGGCCGCGGCATTTGAAACACATGATGTCCCGGGTTTTAGGACCAGTGGGTGCGGGTCTGGCGTCTGGCCTTGGGGCAGGGGTGGTCTCCCTGGGCTTGTATGGAGCTCTCACATCCTGGGCTATAGCTTTGCCCCGGTCAGATTGCCTAGTGAAGGCCGGTTGAGAACTTGAAGCCTGCGGGTGGGAATTTGGGGCAGAGGATCTCCACAGGTTGTTAACCACTGCTCTGGTCCTGGTCTTCCTCTTGAGTTGTCTCTCTACTTGAGTGGACAGATGCAATAACTCATTGAGGTCATTGTAAGAATACATCTCCACCTTGCTGGCAATCTTATCTTGTAGACCATCCAAGAATTGTGCTATGAGAGTCTCTTCAGTGTCTTCTAAACCAAGCCGGTTTCTCAGGTGTTCAAACTCTCCAAAGTACTCCTCTACACTCCTCTGGCCTTGGCTGAGCTTCCTAAACTTCTTCTGAAGCTCCTGGTGGTACATAGGTGGGATGTACCTTCCTTTCATCATGAATTTCATGATTTCCCATGATCTGACCGGCTCCTCTCCTCTCCTTCTTCTTTTGGCCGAGTCTTGGTCCCACCAAGACAGGGCATGATCAGTGAGTTGAGCTGCTGCATAGGCCACTTTCTTGGGTTCTTCAAACCCATAGACTTCAAAGATGTGATCCATCCTTCTCTCCCAGTCCAGGTATGCCTCCGGATCAACCTTGCCGGCAAAGGTAGGGGGCGTGAGCTTGAGGTGTGGGGAATGAGCTCTAGGTGGGTGGTGATGTCCCCTCTCTTCAGGAAACCTTCTCTCTCTGTGTCTTGGCCTTCTGAAATGGGGTGGGAAAGCCTCCTCCTCAGAAAATGCTTCCATGTCTTGCTCCGGCCAAGGGGGTGGTGGAGCTCTCGGTTGAGGAGGTGGAGGTGCTGGCGCAGGCTGTGGGTGAGGCTGCTCCACTCGGCCAAGCCGGTCTCCCAGCTGCTGAAGCTGAGTCTGAAGGCTGGTGAGAATCTCTGCTAGAGCTGGGTCAGTCATTCAGCTCACGGGTACCTTGCAAAGAAAAAGTCAACGAGTCAAAGTACTTAAACTAATTACTTAAGTTTTATCACTAGTGACATAATTAATCTTAAATTTAAATTTAATCTAACTACTAAATCATTCAACCATTCAACAATTCGAATCACATGCATTAACTCAATGAACCGCCAAAAAGACAAGCAAGACCGAAATTCAAATTCAAACAGTCAAAAGGTTAGACAATGTGACATCATTCGGTGAGGACCACACGGTGACTAACCGACCAGGCTGACCAAAAAGCAACTATGTCTCCACCTAACTCTATCTTCTTCCCTAGGTTCAACAATGCCGATTTTCTAAACAGGGAGGCAAGCTCTATCAACCTAGCTAAGCAACATCACAAAATACCAAATTCACAGCTTAACAAGCCCTAAACAAGAAGTACTAAGCACGCAACCTAAAACCCTAACACACGCTTAAGTAAAAATCAAAACCCTAGGTGAGAAAGTAGAAAGATGCAACCTTTCCTCAGGAACTTGGGCTCTGATAATAAAATGTTACAGGCCAGGGCCATCTGGTTCAGGGGATGGTCGGAATGAGGCGCGGCATGGTCGGAAAAGCGTGGGCGGTACGGATGGGATTTCGGCGTGAATGAGCTGGTCGCGGCTTGGGACGGGAACGAGAGAGTGTCCGGTACGGTAAGCGACTAGCGGCTAGAGAACAATGGAACGAAGGAGATGAAATGGGGTTTTTAGTTGTGTTTTGAAAGTGGATTGAAGGCAACACACCAAGCTATGTCTGGCTTGGATACAGCCTTTCCAAGAAGAGAGACACACTCAATCTTCAAAGAAACTTTCCTTCTCTCTTGGGGACACACTCACACAAGCAAGAGATGGAACTGACCTAGGCGGCCATGAGATAGAGTTTAGGGTTCAAAAATTGTCTGCCTTAGAAGGAGTAAGAGTCTGCCTTTTATAGGCTACATATGACCTAGTTGACCGTGGTCAACAAAACACTAAAACCCCAAAATAAAGACTAAGTCTTAATGAAAATGCAAAGGCTAAACATGTGCCTAAGATAGAATCAAGCCTAATTGATTTAAATGGACATATCCACATTAAACCAATGGGACACTAGGCTTGATGCCTTAGATTTTCAGGTCTCATTAAAAACCTTTCCAAGAACCCATTATGGTAAACTTAGAAAGGAAAAGAGTACCCTAATCACCTAAGGTCTTTAAGAGTTCCCTTACTCATGGATAGTAAGGACACACAAGACCTTATCCCTAAGGCTGTGTGCATGAGTGTCCTGGTCAGGAACACCCAGCTGAACATGATCAGGCGGCTGGCTGGTGTCTTCAATCTCCTCTTCCTCTCCATGATCGGATGCATGAGCTAGGTTGGTTACTGCTTGGTCTCCATGGGGTTGATCATCCTTGCTCCTGTCTTGAGCTCCTTGAGCGGCCCTGCTCCTAGTCATTATGCGGTGAGACACATATGGAGTGGCATGAACCTCATCCTCCAAGTACCGGGTCGGTGTAGCTTGGATGACCCCATCACCTTTTGACAATCTGCTTTCTCTGGATTGTACATCGGCGAGTTCTTAAGACACGCCAATTGAAATTGCATCATTTTAACCAGGGAATCAAAACGTATGTATTGTCTTGCAACAGACCTCCGCGAGTACCTCCGCCGAGACCCTCCGTGTTTCCCAGGTCATTCCGACGTCCATTCTTCATCTAATCGTGTTTTTCAAAATCCTAATCTCAAGTCCTTCGAGTCTAGTTTCTGTTTAAAGAAAGCATAATTCAATTCAATTTAGTTTGAAGGATTTTCTTGAAGTTTTCCTCAGAGACGTCCAAAATCGCCCCTAACAAGAATCTGGTGATAAAATTTTAAACTTTTCTCAGTTTTCTTTAAATGTTTGATTCTGAAAAGTTAATAAGTATCTTTTTAGGGTCTCCATGAAATTTGGGTTCAATTAGGTTTAAGACTTCAAGAGTGATTTTCTTGATTTCCTTGTTAATCTTTTAATATTTTAAAAGATGGAATCTTGAAATTTTAGGATTGATATTAAATCATAAATCGAATTTTGATTAATTTTTACTGTTAGTAGAAGATAAGAACTGTTATTAGGTGGTTGTAGTTAGTTAAATCTTGTTGCAAGAGTTGGTTAAAGTTTGTTGCAGGTGGTTGAAGTTGGTTATAAGTTGTTGATAGTTACTTGGACTGCAAGTTCTTTTAGAAGTCTTTAACACGTGATGTAAGCGTAGTGGTGGTGCAACTATTGTTCGAGAAGCTCGAGACCTCCAGAAGCGAGTTTAGATGAATGGAATGGATAGAAAGGACCACACAAGATGCGGAAGACTTGTGATACACCAAGTTGTTCTTCTTGACACAAGAAGAACGAGACAAGCTTCTCCAAAGGAGAGAGGCAGCCGTCAATGAGCAAGTAGACTAGGGTTTTTTTTGATAAAATTCGATTTGTATTATTCCTTGCAAATGATGAGGCTTATATAGGCCTTTTAGTTACAACTTAAGGTAAACAACATGATGTTTAACCCAAACAACAAGTAGTGCAAATAAAAACAACATGTAGTTTTTTTTGCTGCAAAATAGAAATGGGCTTATGGCCAAATAACTTAGACATAATAAAATGGGCTTAAGGCCTTAAACTTATACTTAGTCTAAATAATGAAGAAATGAGATAGAAAAGCCTTAATGATGAAGGCAGACCGAATTTGACTAACAGTTGTGAAGGATGGCGAATTCTGTGAACAAGTCATCGTCGTCTTACGCACTAATAGTGTTGCCTCATTAAAACCCTCTTCGAAAAACCCAGTGGGACAAAACCAAAGATGGAAAAAAAAGTACAATTTCTTAGCACGTCTTTTGGTGTCTTTACCGAATGGTGATGGTAAAGACACAAGAGGTAGAAGAGTCTTCGAGTAGGAACCTCCAATTTTCCTTAGCTGAATCAAACGGACCTTGATGGGCTTCTGGGCCAACTAGTGGGCCTGATGGGCAGTCTTCCGTGGGCTCCTGGGTGTCTGCTCTCTCCATTAGCTGGTTGAACTTGTCTCCCAAGGCTCGAGCCTTGGAACGTGTCAGTGGTCCTTGTGGAACTCGTGGTTCAGTAGTTGGTATGATGTCTTCATCATTCCCTCCCTCTTCAGGTCCTTTGGTCTCCAAAGCAAATTCTTCCCCTGTATTAAACAATTATAAGTCAGCAACATTAAATGTAGTGGAAACATTATACTCACCTGGGAGTTCTAGTTGATAGGCATTGTCGTTGATGCGACGCAGGACTCGGAATGGGCCATCTCATCGCGGTGCCAGCTTGCTCTTTCGTCGTTGGGGAAACCGTTCGGGTCACAGATGTAGCCAAACCCAATCTCCCTCCTTAAAAACCACGTGTCTACTGCCCTTGTTGGCGTGCTTGGCTGTCTGAGAGTTCTTCCGTTCGAGATTCTCCTTCACTTCCTGGTGTAGGCCCTTTACATACTCTCCTTTTGCTTCTCCCTCCAAGCTGACAACATCCCCTAGTGGTATAGGTGTGAATTTGATTGGGGTAGTTGGATTGAAGCCGTAGACAATCTCGAATGGTGTCTTCTTAGTTCTGGAATGTACCGCTCTGTTGTATGCAAACTCGACATAGGTAAGGCATTCTAACCAATTCTTCAGATTATGACCAATTGTCGATCGCAGCATCTGGGAAAGGGTCCTGTGGGTGATATGGCGTGGAGAATAGTAAGTTGGTGTCGAGCTTCTTCCGAAGAACTCGCCAGAAATGGCTAAGGAATTTAGTGTTCCTGTCGGACACAATTGTCCTCGGAATGCCGTACAGGCGGACTATCTCTCGGAAGAATAAATTCGCCGTCTGAATTGCATCGTTCGTCTTGTTACATGGTATGAAGTGTGCCATCTTAGAAAAACGATCAACCACGACTAGGATGGAGTGTGATTAACCTGCGGTAATCCTAGCAAAAAATCCATCAAAATATCTGTCCATGGAGATGATGGAACCGACAGTGGCATGTATGGACCTTGGGGATGCATCTTAGACTTAGCCCTCTTGCAGACAAGACATTTCTCACAATGGGCTTCTACATCTCGGCGCTAACATTGCCAATAGAAGTACTCCTTGAGCATACTTAATGTTTTGTCGACACCAAAGTGCCCCATCAATCCGCTGCAGTGGGCCTCTCTCAGCAGAAGTTCTCGAACTGATCCTCCGGGAATGCAGAGACGCTTGTCCTTGAAGAGAAATCCATCAAACAAGTAGAATCAGCTGTATTTGCCCTGACCATGTTCCTTGAATGCCACCTGAAAGTCGTGATCTTCAGCATAGAGCTCCTTGAGCATTTCAAATCCCATAACTTTTGACTCCATGACCGAAATCATTCTGTGTCTGCGGGACAATGCATCAGCTACGACATTGTCTGCGCCCTTCTTGTACTTAATGACATAAGGGAATGTTTCAATAAACTCCAGCCATCAGGCATGTCTCTTCTTTAGCGTCATCTGAACCTTAAGATGCTGAAGTGTCTGGTGGTCCATATGTATGACGCATTCTCTCGAGAGCAGATAATGTTGCCAGGTCTGCAAGGCTCGAACCAACGCATAGAGCTCTTTGTCGTAGGTAGCATAATTTAAAGCCACTCCACTTAATTTTTCACTAAAGTAGGCAATTGGTTTTCTATCCTGTGTCAGGACTGCTCCAATGCCTACACCTGAAGCGTCACACTCGACTTCAAAAGTCTTATCAAAATTTGGCAATGTAAGGACTGGTGCGCGTGTGAGACGCTCCTTCAACAGCTGGAATGACTTTTCTTGTTCCGGTCCCCACTTGAATTCCTTGTTCTTCTTGATGGTCGATGTCAACGGACTGGCAATCGTACTGAAATCTCGTACAAACCGTCGGTAGAAGCTCGCCAGCCGATGAAAATTTTGAACTCCACTGGCATTAGTTGGCATGGGTCACTCCTGAATAGCTTTAATCTTTTCTTTGTCGACTCGAAGTCCCTGCGAGCTCACGAAGAATCCAAGGAAGATAACCTGATCTGTGCAAAAAGTACACTTTTTAAGGTACGCGTACAACTGCTCTTTCTGGAGTGTCACTATTACAGTTTCCAAGTGCTCCAAATGATCTGAGTAAGACGCACTGTAGACAAGTATGTCATCGAAGTAGACCACAACAAATTTTCCAATGAAAGGCCGGAGAAGTTGGTACATGAGGCGCATGAAGATACTTGGTGCATTGGACAGGCCGAATGGTATTACCAACCACTCGTAGAGACCCTGCTTAGTCTTGAATGTTGTCTTCCACTCATCTCCTTCTCGCATCCTGACTTGATGATATCCACTCTTTAAATTGATTTTGGAGAAGACAGAAGCTCTGCTTAGTCGTCTAACATGTCGTCTAGTCGCGGAATAGGATGCCGATATTTGACAGTTATATTGTTGATAGGGCGACAATCGACGCACATTCGCCAACTTCCATCTTTTTCGGCACTAGTAGGACTGGAACTGCACAAGGGCTAAGGCTTTCTCTAACGTAGCCTTGAGCCATGAGGTCCTGAACCTGTCGTTCGAGTTCTTTGGCTTCCTCCGGAGTAACTTTGTAGGCAGGTTTATTCGATAATTGTGACCACGGTCAACTAGGTCGATATGATGCTCAATTCCTCTGATGGGTGGCAACCCTGGCGGTATCTCATCTGGGAATACATCTGAATATTTGTCCAATAAGGATTGAACTTCCACTGGCAGTCGGCAGCTGACGTCCTCAGATGCACTCAACACCTATCTGTAAAGCATGAGGACGATCTGAGCTCCTTTGTTGCTAACCTCTTTTTTCATATCTGCGATGTTAATGAGGAAGTTTTCTTTTCGGGCATGCTGGTCCTTTGCCATTTTTGATTGCATCCCGTGGACTTCTTGTGGCGACATAAGTGCTAGATTATATCTACCCTTATCATGGATGAAAGAGTAGAAGTTTGTGCATCCATTATGCGTAGTCTTCTTATCGAATTGCCAAGGTTGTCCCAACAGAAGGTGTCCAGCTGACATGGGGACGACGTCGCACAAAACTTGATCCTGATACCGCCCTATACTGAATGAAACTCGGACGTGGTCGGAGATGTACAGATCTGTCTTGTTGTTAAGCCACCTGAGACTATAGGGTTTCGGATGTTTGGTCACTGGTAGACCAAGTTTTTTGACCATATACTTGCTGGCTACATTGGTGCAGGAGCTACCGTCTATGATGAGGGAGCACACCTTTCCTAGAATGGTACATTTTGAGTGAAAAAATTTTTCACACTGCTCAATCTCTTCTTGCTCTAACCTCGAGCTGAGAACTCTTCGGATCATTAACATATCTCCTGATTCAGCGTATTCCACTTCTCCATCAGATATTGGATCAGCCGTGGATGGAGCCTCTTCTTGCTCGTCCTCTGAGTCGTAATCTCCGGAAGCAGTCAAAACCATAGTCCTTTGGTTAGGGCACACACGAGACATGTACCCTCTTCCTTTACATTTGAAATAAGTAATTGCACTGCTCTTCTGCGATTGGGTCGAAGTAGAAGTCGATGGGCTGGGCCTGGATGCCGTCAATGGTGCCTTGGGGCCTGAATTGTTGTCTACCGCCTTGCCCCTAAGCCGTGGATTACCAGTGGGGGCAGCACGGTCAAATGGCTTGGGGCCAGTACCCCAAGTGCTCTTTGGTCTGGACGGCAGTGAAGACTTTTGTCTGTTGCTCTTCTGGATCTGAACCGCTAGATGAAATAGCTCGCCAAGATCGTGATAAGGCTGTAGCTCGATCTTTCGTGCGATCGACTCATGCAAACCGTCGATAAACTGAGCCATTAGGCTTTCTTCCGAGTCATCCATCTCGAGCCTGTTCCGAAGGTGCTCCAATTCGTCGAAGTATTCTGACACTGTTTTAATGCCTTGGGTAAGGCATTTGAATCGTCTTTGGAGTTCTCGGTGAAAATGAGGAGGTACGTAGCGTCGCCTCATTAGGTGGGTTAGCTCGAACCATGAAGTTATAGGTCCCATTCTTGCTCTTCTGCGAGCAGCTATCTCGCGATCCCACCACGCCAGTGCATGGTCGGTGAACTGAGCTGTTGCTAATGCAACTCTACGGGGATCGTAGTAGTTATAGTATTCAAATAGCAATTCCATCCGCCTCTCCCAATCTAATTATTCTTTCGGGGTCTAGCTTTCCCGAAAAGGATGGTGGGTTCAATTTGACGTCCGGATGAACAACTGGTTGCCGGGGTGGCAGCATGGGTTTATCATAGTAAGGCTCTCTTCCCATTCCGCGGTGGGATGCCTCTGGTCGGTCATACCGGTGATGTGGTGCAGGCGCAGCAGGTGCTGGTGCTGGCTGCTCTAACCTCTCGAGACGAGTAGCTATGGTTGTCACCTGGACAGTCAATGATTGCAGCAGCTGCATCATGGCTTGACTGTTCTGTCCAGATGTGGACTCGTCACTCCCTGTCATATTTCCTTTTCCGAGAAAATGAAATTTTGAAAAGGGAAAGTTTCCCAGAAAGGAAACTTGCAAGATGTGGAAACTTTCCTTAAATGAAAAATTTCCACGGATAGTGTTTTTATTTTAATTTATAAAATAGAAGAAAGCTAACTAACACAAAAGAAAACAATCAAGAAAAGAAAAAATATCCTAAATCTAAAAAAAAGGAAAATCTAAAGAAATGGAAAATATCCTTAAAAAAATTTTGGCTAAAACTAAAGAAAAGGAAACTATCTAAATGGAAAGATCCTAACTTAATTGTCTAACCTAAGAAAAATGGAAACTAGACTAAATGAAAGAAAATCTTCTTATTTCCTAATTCCTAAATGGAAACTTCCTAAAACTAAAAGGAAAACTAATTTAATGCCTAATAAAATTGGATAACTACCTAAGACAATCTAGGAAACTTCTTAAACTAACTCCTAGCCTAGGAAAATTATGGAAACTAACTAATTTATGTTTAAATGCTAGGGAAAACTTCCTAAAAACTAATAAGCTAACACTAATGGAATCCTAGCCGCCTAGTGAAACCAAGGAAAGCCAGGCGCGGACCTAACAGGGTGCTAAGTACGGTGCGGTACGGGTAACTATAGACCGAACGCTATCTAGGCCTAAACCTAGACACAAGACTACCTAGCGGCTAAGTGGAACGGTAACACGGGACACGCAGCACTCGAAGGACGAAGCGACCTTAAGCTAAGCGCGGGACGTGTACTACCTAAACTAGACGCGAACTGTGCTAGACGCGGGACAGGACAACCCTAAAACACGGGGAACCTATCTTATGCACGGAACACGAGCAACTGCGGGACTGGTGGAACCTAGGGCCGCGGGACGATATCTAGGAACGGGAAACAAGACGCGACCTAGACCTAAGCCTTGACACGAGCGAGCAACTATAGAGGTGGACCTAAACGCGTGAACAACTAGTAACTTGGGGGGGGTACTCACGGCTTGGAACACAGGCCGCGGCTTGGTAGCTAAGGGTAAAAGGAGAGTGGCTACTCACGCAAACAACCTAGCTAGCGGCAAAGACCAAATAGAAACCCAACCTCAACATCCTAAACAATAAACAAGCAACACACAAGATCCTTATGGATTTCAAGTATGGTGATGAAGGTGTTCTAAGTGAGTTTCTAAGAACCCTAGTTTGATTTTAAGCAACCTAACAATAGTTTGTTTTCTTTTTAATTTGTTCTTTTATTAAAAAAAAAAAAAATTAGCACACAAACAAGCAAACAACAAGCAAATTTCTTCTATTTTTTTTAATTATGAAAAACAAGAAAATAGAACCTGATTTTTTTTTCTTTGTAGGGGGAGACTTGATTCCTTCACCTTTTTCCAAGAACTCCGGAAGAAAAGAGAAAGAAACACAATCAAAAGCCAAAAACTATTGCAACACAAAACAAAGAAAAAGTCGCCAAAAACAAAAGGATAGAATCAACCTGATGAGCAGGAGCTTTAAGCTCTGATACTAGATGATGTAAGCGTAGTGGTGGTGCAACTATTGGTCGAGAAGTTCGAGACCTCCAGAAGCGAGTTTAGATGAATGGAATGGATCGAAAGGACCACACAAGATGCGGAAGACTTGTGATACACCAAATTGTTCTTCTTGACACAAGAAGAACGAGACGAGCTTCTCCAAAGGAGAGAGGCAGCCGTCAATGAGCAAGTAGACTAGGGTTATTTTTGATAAAATTCGAGTTGTATTATTTTTTGCAAGTGATGAGGCTTATATAGGCCTTTTAGTTACAACTTAGGGTAAACAACACGATGTTTAACCCAAACAACAAGTAGTGCAAATAAAAACAACATGTAGTTCTTTTTGCTGCAAAATAGAAATGGTATTAAGGCCAAATAACTTAGACATAATAAAATGGGCTTAAGGCGTTAATGTTATACTTAGTCTTAATAATGAATAAATGAGAGAGATAAGCCTTAATGATGAAGGCAGGCCGAAATTGACTAAGACTTGTGAAGGATGGCGAATTCTGTGAACAAGTCTTCGTCATCTTGCGCACTAAGAGTGTTGCCTCATTAAAACCCTCTTCGGAAAATCCAGTGGGACAAAACCGAAGATAGAAAAATATTCCAATTTCTTAGCACATTTTTTGATGTCTTTACCGAATGGTGATGGTAAAGACACCGAAGGTAGAAGAGTCTTCGAGTAGGAACTTCCAATGTTCCTTAGCTGAATCAAATGGACCTTGATGGGCTTCTGGGCCAACTAGTGGGTCGGATGGGCAGTCTTCCGTGGGCTCCTGGGTGTCTGCTCTCTCCATTAGCTGGTTGAACTTGTTTCCCAAGGCTCGAGCCTTGGAACGTGTTAGTGGTCCTGCTGGAACTCGTGGTGCAGTAGTTGGTACGATGTCCTCATCAACACGTGCCTGCAAGCTTTGTTCGAGGCCTTCTTGTTCGAGTCCAGTACACACCTGCAAGCCTGTCGAGTCCAGTACGTGTGTGCAGTACATGAAACCTTCACGTGTGTCCCTCACAATCTTCTCTGTCACGTGATCAGCTCGTTGGCTAGTTACCTTGGATCATACGAAGGCCAGGAATCAGGGACAAATCAGGAACACGGGACACAAGGACCAAGGACACGACCAGACCAGATCAGATCATCATCCCACGTGAACTCGTGTCCGAGTTCTCTTCGTGCTCGCGTAATACACACACGTCCTGACCAGGCGCCCGACCAGCAGTCGCCCGAACAGTTTTTCAAGTCTGCTCAGCCTATAAAATATGGAAATTCAAGCTACTTTCAGAGCTCCAGTCATTCTCCATGGGAAAATTACCTCTTGTGGTCTAGGACCATGAAAACCACATTGGGTGGTAAAGGCCTTTGGAATCACATTTCTACAAATGGCCTTGAAAAAAATAAAGTGGCCCAAGCCAAATGGTATCAAGAAAATCAGTTGGTACTCTCTATACTTCAAAATTCTCTTGCTAGCGATCTTTTGAAGGCTTATTCCTTTTGTGAAAATGCAAAGGATATTTGGGACCATTGCAAGAGGAATGGCCATACAAAGAAGGAGTGTTGGGTACTCCATCCTCAGCTGAAGCCAAGCTGGGCTTCTCGGCCACAGCAACCCACGGCCAGACTCACTCAAGCTCACGGCCTTGTGACCGCGCCTTCGAAGGCGTGTGGTAGCAGCTCAGTTCTTCACTCAGCCTCCACTAGTGCCATGTCTCCAGCATCTGAATTTGTGACAAAATCAGACTTAGAAGCTCTTATCAAGGCAATAAAGGATAGCAATGTGATGGGTAAAACTTTTCATGCTTCTTTTCAAACTTCTTTTACTCCAAATACCACTAAATCATTGGTGGTTGATTCTGGTGCTTCTCATCACATGATTAGTGATCTAGGATTGCTAGAGAATGTAGAACCTGCCCTAGGTAATGTTCTCATCGCTAATGGAATTAAAGTATCAATTAAAGGCATAGGAAAACTGAAGTTGTTTGATAAAGAATCTAAAGCCTTTTACATGCCTTTCTTTACTTCTAATTTGCTTTCAGTTAAAAGAGCTACTACTGATTTAAATTGTCAAGCTATATTTGGTCCAAATGATTTCTATTTTCAGGATATTGAGACTAGTAGAAAATTTGGACAAGGAACCACAAGAGATGACTTGTATGTGCTTGAAAACATGACTAGTGTTAGTGAGTTAGAGGCGGCCTTTCAAGCTGGTTCATTTAGTATTGATTCTGATCTTTGGCATGCTAGATTAGGACATCCTCATCCTAGAGCAATTGAATTGATTGTTCCTGGTTTGAAAATGTCAAAAGATTTGTGTGATTCTTGTATACTTGGAAAGCATTGTAAAACAGTTTTTGAAAATCTATGCATACTTATAATAATTGTTTTGAGTTGGTGCATTCTGATGTTTGGACATCTCCATTCTCATCTAGAGAAAACCATAAGTATTTTGTGACATTTATTGATGAAAAATCCAAATATACTTGGGTTATTTTACTTAGTTCTAAAGATAGAGTATTTGATGCATTTTTAAATTTTCAAGCATATGTTACTAATCAATACAATGCAAGTATTAAATGCTTTAGAACTGATACTGGAGAATACACTAGCACCAGACTCTAACAACATTTGGTCAAGCATGACATTGAACATCAAACCAGCTGTCCTTACACTCCACAACAAAATGGAGTGGCTGAAAGGAAGAATAGGCATTTGATGGAAGTTGTAAGAACAATGATGTTCCACATTAAAGTTCCCAAGAGATTTTGGGGAGATGCTCTTGTAGCTGCATGCTACTTGATTAATAGGACTCCTACAAAATTCCTAGATGATTTGTCCCCATTTGAGGTACTAAACAAAACTAGACCCAATATTGACCACTTGAGAGTATTTGGTTGTGTTTGTTTTCTATTAGTTCCAAGGGAGCAATGGAACAAGCTGGACCCAAAGAGTATCAAAGCTATGTTCATTGGGTATTCTTCTACTCAGAAAGGATACAAATGGTATGATCCAGAGACTAGAAGAGTCTTGGTCTCCAGAGTTGTTAAGCTTCAAGAGTCCAAAGGTTTCTATGAAGAAGGAACTTGGGATCAATTTAAGGACATCTCAACAACAAGATCAGACCAAGCTGAGAACTTGAGGAGACTCTTGGAAAGCATTGGTATTGTATCCCCTCAGGCTCAGTAGTCCCCAGCCACGGCTCCTCATGCACCACATGTTCCGGCCATGACCGGTCCTAGCCAACCAGCCGCAGCCACACCAGCTGATCTAAGACCCTTGACACCAACTGGCCCTTCCATCTGTCAGCCGCCTGGTGCCTTCAGCTCTCCTGGCCTTCCTACTCTTGAACATGGGGGGAGAGACATCTACTCATGTCCAACAAGACTCAGCAGGAGAAGAATCAATTTTTGTCTCAGCTTCCAAAAGATCAAGAGAAGTGCCTACTCCTATTGAAGTTTTAGGTGAAGAGGAGGATCTTATTCAAAAGGCTCCACCTACTGTCCTAAGAAGGAGCACAAGACAAAGGAAACCACCAGTGCTCACTTACCTACTAATCATGGTTCTTTCATTTCTAGTCTTGATAAGAAGCAGATTCCAAAGACTTATGAGGTATACATGTCACCACCACCAGGTCTAGAGGAGGTTGGAAGCGGCAATACTCTTAGGTTGAGGAAGGCTATCTATGGCCTTAAACAATCTCCAAGAGCTTGGTACCACAAGCTAAGTGTAACATTAATGGATAGAGAAGATCTGAAGTTGAACATACTCTTTTTTTACACTCAAAAGCAAGGAAGATATTGTGGTAATTCTTATTTATGTAGATGATATAATCATATCTGGTAGTGATAGTATTGGTATTGCATCTACTAAAGATTACTTAAAGAGTGTCTTTGATATTAAGGATCTAAGAGAACTTAAATACTTCTTAGGAATTGAAGTGTGTAGGTTCAAGGAAGGTCTCTTTTTATCTAAAAGGAAGTATGTTGTAGATTTACTAACCTCTACAGGTATGATGGAAGCTAAACCAGCTAAAACACCTTTAGAGGAAGATTATAAAATTGCAACTAAAGGGGAGATAGAGGATAAAATTGATTTTCATGATCCTAAGCTCTATTGGAAAGTGGTTGGTAAGCTTATTTATCTAACCATAAAAAGACCAGATTTATGTTTTCCTGTGAATCAGGTATCTCAACACATGCAAGGTCCCAAGATGATACATTGGAAGATGGCTAAGCGGATTCTATGATACCTAAAAGACACTCATGAACAAGGTATATGGATGGGTTGCAATAAAAACACAAATGTGGTTGGTTATTGTGATGCAGATTGAGCAGGAGATAGGGAGGATATGAGAAGTACCACAGGCTATTGTACCTTCATAGGAGGAAACCTTGTGACTTGGAAAACCAAAAAGCAAAAGGTGATATCATGCTCTAGTGAAGAATTAGAATATAGAGCAATGAGGAAGCTCACAACTGAATGCATTTGGCTGAAGCAAATTTAAGAAGACCTGGCCGTGAAGTAAAAGGAACCTATCACCATCCATTGTGACAATCAGGCTGCCATACACATTGCCTCCAACTCTGGATTCCATGAAAGGACCAAACATATAGAAGTTGACTGCCACAAAGTAAGGGAAGTCATTGGGAAAGGTATCATCTTGCCTTGCTATACAATGAGTGAGGATCAATTATCTGATGTATTCACCAAGGCAACAACTCTGAAGAATGGCGCCTCCATGTATCCAAGGCTTGGTCTTATGACCATTCCACACCAATGATCCCAACATGGAGTGTTATACTCTTTTTCCCTAGAAAAGATTTTGTCCCAATTGGGTTTTCCTTCTTTAGGTTTTTAATGAGGTAATACTTCATGGTTGCAAGCTTAGACATTCTTCATGTCTTAAGCTTGAGAGGGAGTGTTGGAATAAAGAAGAAATGATGAATTTGGAAAGCCTTTAAAGCTTTCTATAGAAGCCGTTTGTTACATAGTCAAAGGGGAGTGTCTAAGGCTTGTTTGTGTTCTAGTGTTATGTTACCCTTGTAGCCATCATGTATAAGGCAATTATTGTATCCAAACAAGCCTAGACTAGATTAGTATAAATATCTCTCTCCTTTCTTCTTTTTAACTAAGAAACTATTATTCTCATTCTCTTAATAAAATCATTCCTCTCTCTAAATCTCTCTAATCTCTCATTCTCTCATTCTACAAATCTCTTAATCTCATAATCTTTCATATTGACCATAATTCACTAAAGAGTAGAGTAATTTACTATGAAATTTCATAGCTTTAGGCAGGGTGAACATGTGCTAGTGGACTCAAAAACCCACTTTCATTCTTGCCTAAGTTGGAGAGCTAGTAGCCTCCAACCTTTCACCAACAAGCCGCTGCCATAAGGAGAGCTAGTAGCCTCCTCTATCGCCATTCTACCTTCCCTTCAAGTGGATCCTTTGGTTTTAAAACAACCTGAGCCGCACCACATTATCTGTCCTAAAACATTTAATATTGGCATTGTATTGATTAATAACAAATGTTTGAAAATTCAGAAATGCATCAAACACCCTATCCTTAGAACTAAGCAATGTAACCCAAATATATTTAGATTTTTCATCAATAAAGGTTACAAAATATTTTTTCTCTAGAAGGAAAGGGAGATGTCCAAACATCAGAATGTACTAAATCAAAACAATTATCATAGGAATGAAATGATTTTTCAAAAACAGTCTTATAATGTTTTCCAAGAATACATGATTCACACAAGTCATTTGCAATTTTAATTCAGGGATGATTAATTCTAAAGCTCTAGGATAAGGATGGCCTAATCTAGCATGCCAAAGATCAGCTGAAACATTAATATTCACAAGATTAGCACACGGTTCTTGAAAGGACCAATCTTCAAGCACATACAGTCATTCTTTGTTGTCCCTTGTCCAAATTTCCTACTTGTTTCAATATCCCGAAAATAGAACTCATTAGGACCAAATATAGCTTGAAAATGAAGATCAGTAGTAACTCTCTTAATAGACAACAAATTAGATGTAAAGGATGGCAAGTAAAAGGCATTAGATTCTTTGTCAAACAACTTAAGCTTCCCAATTATTTTAATTGAAACATTGATTTCATTAGCTATTACCACACTACCTAAGGCAGGTTCTAAGTTTTCTAGCAAATCTAAATCACTTATCATGTGATGGGAAGCTCCAGAATCAACAGTCAAAGGTTTAGTAGTTATAGATGTTTGAAAAGAAGCATGAAGAGATTCACCCAACACATTACCAGAGCTAAAGGCTTTGAAGAGAGCTTTCAAATCCGATTTCTTCACAAACTCAAATGAAGAGACCGGATTGGTTGTTAAGATAATTAAAGCCAAGCTAGGGCCGCTTGTAGAAAGGGCTTTGGACCTGTCAATAACCCAGCTTGGCTTCAATTCTGGATGAAGCACCCAACACTCTTTCTTTGTGTGGCCGGTTCGATTGCAGTGGTCACACACGATTCTCTTCTTCTTGGACTCAGCTGGCGCCTTGAAGAAGTTCTTTTGGACAACCACTGGTTTTTCTTTATTGCCAAACAGCTAAAGTGACCCTTACTCCTTCTGAATCTTGGCACATACATCCTCCAAACTAGGTAGCTTGTCTTCCTTAAGAATGTGCTTAATCAAATCAACATAGTTAGTGTTCAAAGTCAAAAGTAACCCACACCTTATCTTGTTCTCTCCTTTCATGGAGAGTAGTGGGATCAATTGTGGCAGGCCTTAGCATTTCTAGCTCTGCCCATAATGCTCTGAAGGATCCATAATGCTTTGTGAACTCAGCATCCTCCTGTCTAAGATCATTCAAAGATTTCTTGACCTCAAAAATTCTCTTGAGGGTAGTAGTGTTGCCATATACATTTTCCAAAGTTTCCCAAAGACCTTTAGCATTTTTACAATATGAATATGCTTCTAAAAGAGATCCAACTAGGGAATTTTATAGAATAGAAAGTACCATCTGGTCTTCCTTGAACCATTTGTTTTTATCATCTTGATCATCTGAGTCATCTCCTTCAATGGCTATGACAGGTGCCTTTGTAACATGAGACCATAACCCCTTGCTACACAAGGTTGTCTTCATGGTTATAGACCATAGGAGGTAATGTTTCCCATTAGACTTGATTTAACCCTGCAAAAAAACTAAACTAGAGACCAATACTAGACCAGACACGCGCCTGTCCAAAGGGTTAGTGTGCAAGGCGCGTCCAACAACAAACGCCAACAACAAACTCCAATAACTTGCAACAGACTATAACAACCTCTAACCGTCCTTGACCAATATTATCAACAACTTCTAATAATATTAACAGCCTAACTAGCAAAGATTCTGTTAATAAAGTTGTATATAAAAAATCCACTTTCGCCAAAAATATCTTGATCGTTCAAGATTTGAAAAAGATTAAGAAAAAATGAAGGTTTAAACACAAATGCTACAAACAGGTCAAAACTGGACACACTGAGAAAAATTGATCAAGAAAGCTTCTAAATGCACAAAGGGGCAAAGCGGACCTCCTGATTCATCAACTAGACTCGTTTTAATTGAGTTTAGGGTTTGTAATCACCTGTTTTGATTAATAATTGAAGGAGATATGATTGATGCAAACTCGTGATCCCACGGCGATGCTAACCGCGACACCACCAGACTTGGCCGTGGACAACTTTTGACTCAGGCAACCAAATTGAGTGAAATCACCGGGGAAATCCTCAGAACTCACCTGAGAACAGTCCTAGATGAAGAAACTGGCAAAAAATTTCTATTTCTTGTCGGAAAGATAGATCAAACCTCGAACCACCCGCGATGGGTCTGGTTTCGAAGGTGCTAAAAGATTGCATGAAGATTGAAGGAGATTTGCAGGATTCTTATTCCAGATTGATGTATCCTGGTTCTGATACCATGAATGATTATGAGATTAAGAGATTTAGAGATTTGTAGATTGAGAGAGAGAGAGATAGAGATAAGAGAAAAAAATAATGATTATTATTAAGATTTTTTTAAAAAATTACTTTCTTGCTTACAAAAGAAGTGAGAGTTAACTATTTATACTAAACTAGTCTAGGCTTGTTTGGATACTAAGATAGCCTAATACATGTTTGGCTACAAGGATAAGATATCATTAATCATAAACTAGCCTAAGCCACTCCCTTTGGATACATGGCGCCTACTTAAATACAAAGGTACACATTCTTCATTTTCCCTTGAATTATCTTCATCATTCCAACAGTTGATCAATTTTCTAAGATGACACACTTTATTCCCTGCAACAAGACAAATGATGCGATTCAAAGTGTGAATTTGTTCTTCAAGGAGATAGTTCGACTGCACGACATTTCGAGGACAATTGTGTCAGACAAAGACACGAAATTCCTCAGTCACTTTTGGCGAGTTCTATGAAAGAAAGTAGGCACCAATTTACTGTTCTCTATTGTGTATTACCCACAGACTGATGGTCAGACAGAGGTGGTCAACAGGACCTTATCACAGATGTTGCGAGCAACAATTGATAGCAACTTGAAGAATTGGTTAGAGTGTCTTCCCTATGTCGAGTTCGCCTACAACAGAGAAACACATTCTGGAACGAAGAAGACACCATTTGAGATAGTTTATGGATTCAACCCCACTACCCTAATTGAGTTTGCACCAATACCACTAGGAGACGCTGTCAGTTTGTAGGGAGAAGCAAAGGCAGTATATGTGAAGCGCCTACACCAGGAAGTCAAGGAAAATTTAGAAAGGAAGAACACTCAGACAGCCAAAAATGCCAACAAGGGAAGAAGACATGTGGTGTTTAAGGAAGAAGATTGGGTCTTGCTTCATATGCGACCAGAGAGGTTCCCCCAACGAAGAAAGAGCAAGCTAGCACCGCGAAGAGATGGTCGATTTCGAGTTCTGCCTAGAATCAACGACAATGCCTATCAGCTAGAACTTCCAGGTGAATATAATATTTCCACTACATTCAATGTTGCTGACTTAGAGTTATTTAATGCAGTAGAGGAGTTTACTTTGGAGACTAAATCGTACCAGCTACTGCACCACGAGTACCACCAGGGCCCTTGACGCGTTCCAAGGCTCGATCATTAGGAGACAAGTTCAACTAGCTGATTGAGAGAGCAGACGTTCGAGAAATCAAGGAGGCCGTCCTGTCAGGCCCATCAGTTGATGCAGAGGCCCATCAAGACCCATTCGTGTCAGATAAGGAACATTGGAGGTTCCTACTAGAAGATTATTCTACCTCCGGTGTCTTTACCATTACCATTCGGTAAAGACACCAAAAGATGTGCTAAGAAATTGTACTTTTTTTCCTATCTTCGGTTTTGTCCCACCGGGTTTTCCGAAGAGGGTTTTAACGAGGCAACACTCTTACTGCGCACAAAGATGGAGACTTGTTCACAAATCAACAATCCTTCACAAGTCTAAGTCAAAGTCGGCATTTTCATCACTAAGGCTTATCTATCTTATTTCTCTTTTTATTTAGACTAAGTATAAGTTTAAGGCCTTAAGCCTATTTCCCTATGTTTAAGTTATTTGGCTAAGCCCATTTTTATTTTCCAGCAAAGTGAACTACATGTTTTTATTTACAATGCTTGTTGTTTGGGTTAAACATCATGTTTTTTACCCTAAGTTGTAACCAAATGCTTATATAAGCCTCATCACTTGCAAAGAATAAGACAACACAAATTTTAAAGCAATTAAACCCTAGACTCCTAGTCTTTGACGGCAACCACCTCCTCTTTGGAGAGTTTGTCACGTTCTTCTGCACAAAGAAGAACAAACTTGGTGTATCACAAGCCTTCCGCAGCTTTTGTGGTCCTTTCGATCCACTCTCTTCCATCTCAATCGGTTCTGAAAGTCTCGAGATTCTCAACTGAAGGTTGCTCCACCACTACGCTTACATCATCAATACATATGATGAGCGCTCGGATAGGTATGGCACCGATGAGGCTTGGATTTATGTCACTAATAAATACTATTTTAGAAGAGCATGTTACTATTGTTTTTTGTATCTCAAAAAACCAGTAGCAACTTGCATTATTTTTACCATTGAGTACGCCAAACGCTATGGGATAATGATGACGATTAAGATCTTGAGTTGTGGCACACACTTGTACATCACCATATCATTTATGAGAAAAGTTGCATCCACATTTATCACTTTCCTCATGACTTGAAACCCTTCAATGCTATCTCCCAAAACGATGAATATGTATTTGAATTTGTTGTCCTCATCCACTTTCACATTTGTAATTGTACCAGGATTGATCTTCTCTAACATGTACAAATAACGATACAACATCTTGTAGCTTTCTTCTGGACTACCACACAAATCACTTACAACTTTATTTTTCCCTTTCATTGCAGTGGAGTATTATATCTTCACACTCAATTTTGTCTGAACAAGATCCATGATAATCTTAGGTGTTGGAGTGAAAGAATGTAAGATTTAGAGAGAGTATAGGCATAAATTCGCCAGATGAGAGATTGAAATTGAGAGAGAGTGAGAGAATAGAGAGAATGAGATTTTATTAGAAAAATGAGATTATGATCTCTTAGGTTACAAGTAAGCAGAGAGAGACATATTTATACTAACTTAGTCTAGGCTTGTTTGGCTACAACTTTAGCCTAATACATGTTTGTATACAAGGATAGCCTAACATAAGTGACAAACACTCTCCTTATCCTTTTAACCTAGGCGCCAATTACTCACTTAGGTTCCTCTTGTCTCTTCTTCATTTCAACACTCCCCCTCAAGCTTAAGTCATGAATAATGGCTAAGCTTGGATCATGAAGCATTACCTCATTAAAAATCAAAAGAAGGAAAACCCAGTAAGACAAAACCTTTTATAGAAAAAGAGTATAACACTCCATGATCAGAATCAGTGTTGTTGAAGAGAAGTAAGATCAAGCCTTGGATAGATAGAATCGCCAACTTTGAGTGTAGTAGCTTTGGTGAACACATCAACTAGTTGATCTAAGCTCTTTGTGTAACAAGATAGAATAACTCCTTTCTCAATAGCTTCCCTCACTTTATGGTAATCCACCTCAATATGCTTGGTTCTCTCATGAAACAAAGAGTTTGAGGCTATGTGTATTGTTGCTTGATTGTCACAATGAACTGTGATTGGTGCCTCTATGGTCACTTCAAGGTCTTCTAATAGTTGCTTAAACCAGATGCATTCAGTGGTAAGCCTCCTCATTGCTCTATACTCAGCTTCAGCGCTTGAACAAGAAACAACCTTCTACTTCTTAGTCTTCCAAATAACTAAGTTCCCACCTATAAGAGTGCAATACCGGTTGTGGACTTCTTGTCCTTTCTATCACCTGCCCAATCTGCATCACAATAACCAACTACATTTGTGTTTCTATTATTACCAATCCATATGCCTTGATCATGTGTTCCTTTTAAGTATCTCATGATCATATGAATCATCTCCCAATCTCTTGTCTTTGGGTCTTGCATATGTTCAGATACCTGATTAACTGCAAAACACAAGTCAGGTCTAGTGATAGTTAAATATATTAGTTTACCAACAACCTTTCTATACAGTTTTGCTTCTTTAAAATCGCCATCTTCTAGCTCCTCCTCAGGTTCTATTTTGTAGCCTTCTTCTAGTGGGGTTTTGGCTGGTTTAGCTTCTAGCATTCCTGTAAAACTTAGTAAATCAAATATATACTTTCTTTGTGAAATAAATAGACCTTCCTTAAACCTACATACCTCAATTCCTAAGAAGTATTTTAGTAGAAAGTGATAATACATTTGCCAAAGTTCCCAATCCTATTTAGTAGAAAGTGATAATACAACATTAACTGAGTGTAACTTAGCTATTGGTGCAAAAGTCTCCTTATAATCTTCACCATAGGTCTGAGTAAATCCTCTAGCCACCAACCTAGTCTTGTATCTATCTATCTCACCATTGCTTTTCTACTTAATTGTACAAATCCACTTAGAACTTACAGCCTTCTTCCCTTTTGGTAAGACCGCTTGTACATATGTCTGGTTCTTTTCCATAGCTTGATATTTAGCTTGAACAGCTTTTCTCCACTCCTTTGTAGCCATTGCCTCCTCATATCTTTTTGGAATATGTTTTTTATCAGGACTCAGGGTAAATGCAACATGAGAAGTAGGTATATGAACTAAATTACACACTCCCTGATCATGGTGAACTACTGCATTTTGATTGTAGTAGAAATTAGGTGGAAATCTCTGTCTTGTGCTTCTTTTAAGTGCAACAGCAGGTTCTCCTTGAGTTGTGTTGTCCACTTCTTCTAATGCTTGTACAAGGTTAGGTTGAATATCCATTTGTCTCTTTGAAGCCGAAACAAGTATAGGCTCATCATCTTGTGAATTAGGTTGATCATGTGTAGAAGATTCTCCCCCCCCCCCCTCTCATGATCAAGAGGATGAACTCCAGCTGTTGAATGTGAGAATGTTGTAGACGGGTGTAAGGGAGGCGCCCGTGAGCTAGGCGCTTGTGGGGATTCAAGCCGTGAGATTTTCATAGATGGAGAACATGGTGGAAGACATGATAGATGGGCTTGGTTGAGAGAGGAAGTAATATCAAAGCTTTCAAGGATTCTTCTAAGATTTTCTGCTTGGTCATATGTATTTGTAAAGATGTCTTTGATTGATCCTAGGTTCTTTCTTCATAGTACCATTTGTTTCATCAAACTTGACATCCCTAGACACCAAGACTCTTCTAGTCTTTGGATTGTAGCATTTGTAGTCTTTTTGAGTTGATGAGTACCCAATGAACATTGCTTTGGTATTCTTAGCTTCTAACTTGTTCCTTTGTTCACCTAGTACTAAGACAAAGCAAACAAACCCAAATACCCTTAGATGTTCAATACTATGTTTTGTTTAATTGAGTACCTCAAATGGAGACAAGTCATCTAGGTTTTTAGTTGGAGTCATATTAATTAGATACCATGCAGCCATGAGTGCATCTCCCCAAAACGTCTTGGGAACTTTCATATAGAACATCATGGATCTCATCACTTCCATCAAATATATGTTCTTCCTTTCAGCTACTATATTTTGTTGAGGAGTGTAGGGACAGCTTGTTTGGTGTGTGATTCCATACTTTGTAAAATGTTCTTGAAACGTTTGGCTTGTGTACTCACAACCATTGTCTGATCTGAAACACTTTAACTTGGCATTGTATTGGTTAGTCACATAGGTTTGAAAGTTTATAAATACTTCTAGCACCATATCTTTAGATTTAATCAAGGTGATCCAAGTATACTTCGAATTTTCATCAATAAAAGTAACAAAATACTTGTGGTGTTCCCTAGATAAGACAGGAGAAGTCCAAATATCAGAGTGAACAAGATCAAAACAATGCTCATAAGTGTGTTTAGATTTTGGAAAATTATTTTACAATGCTTGGCTAATATGCAAGATCCACACATGTCATTTTGAAATTTTATGCTAGGCATTATCAGTTCTAAAATTCTTTTAACAGATAATAGGTTAGATGTGAAAGATGGCATATAAAATGCTTTAGACTCTTTATCAAACAACTTCAACTTCCCTATTTCTTGGATATATACTTTAGTTCCATTAGCAATTTAAGACATTTCCTAAGGCAGATTCTAGGTTCTCAATCAAGTCTAGATCACTAATAATGTGATGAGAAGCTCCAGACTCTACTATCAAAGGTTAAGATTCATTAGAAGTTTGAAAAGAGGCATGAAGAGATTTACCAATCACATTACCAGAGTTTAAAGCCTTGATGATGGTTTCTAGGTTTACTCTTTTGACATATTCTGATTAGTTAGTCATGGTAGAGGATGATGATGCCATGATTTGAGCTTGGCCCATGCCAGATTGTGAAGAGGAAGAGACGCCAGCTGAAGAAACTTGTTTGTAACTCCTAGTTTAATTAGAAGAGGGACCGCCAGCAATATGAACTTGGTTTGAGCTTCCAGCTTGGTAGTTCCTTACTCTGTTCCTTGATTGTCGTGGGTTGAGCTCTGGGTGCAAGATTGATGCAAAAACCAAGGGGTGGGCAGTCTTTCACCGAGAAGATCAGGTTGCTGGACATAAATCGATGGAAGCAAAGGGGTGGATTGAAGGGACCACACAAGCTGTGAAAGGGGCTTTTGATACTCCAAGAGCTTCAACCAAAGAGGCTGAGGAACACGGCTGCAACCTTGGTTAAGAGGCGGCGCGGATTTGAGACACTAGTCTTAGGGTTTTTGTCAAAATACTTGTTATTTCATTAATATGGAGACAAAATGCTTATATAATGTCTTATTACAACTTAGGCTAAACTACATGATTTAGCCTTACAAGAATTAAAACAACACAAAGTTTACTGAAGACTTTGAGCCCCAAATAGTCAACATGACTTACTACAAAATAGAATAAATATAAGAAAAGCCCAATAACACTTACGCTAAAACTTGACTGAAGACTTATGAATTAGATGAAATTGTGAATAAGTCTTCACCGTCTTGCGCACTAACAATATTACCTCATTAAAACCTTCTTCGGAAAACCCAGTGGGATAAAACCAAAGATAGGAAAAAGAGTACAATTTCCTAGCACGACTTTGGGTGTCTCTACTGAATGGTAATGGTAAAGACACCGGGGGAAGAAGAGTCTTCTATAAGGAACCTCCATGGCTCCTAGTCTAGCTGGAACGGGTTGGACGTTCTCGGGCTGGTCGGGTCTTGGCATGCTGTTCCCATCGCTGACTGGTCGCCTCGTCTGTGGTCGGGTGGTCGGGATGAACAGGACAAGTCTCTTAGTCTGAGACTGGTCGTGATAAGGCTGGTACGGGTCGGCATGGTCCAGGTCGCCATGGTCGATCCGGAGCTGGTCATGGATGACTCGAAATCTGGTCCGGTTCCACTCTCCAGTAGCATGCAGAGCTTGTCTCCTAACGCCTTCATCTTGGACCGTGTGAGTGGTCCTTGTTGGATGACTGGAGCGGTGGCTGGCTCGATGCCCTCATCATTCCCTCCCTCTTGAAGTGCTTTGGTCTCCAAAGCGAACTCCTCACCTGCATCAAACAACTCTAAGTCAGAAACATTAAATGTAATATACACATTATACTCACCTGGAAGTTCGAGCTGGTAGGCGTTGTCGTTGATTCTCTGAAGGACACGGAATGGAACATCTCCCCGGGGTGCAAGCTTGCTCTTCCGTCGTTGGGAAAATTGCTCTGGTCCAAGATGTAGCCAAACCCAATCTCCCTCCTTGAAGACCATGTTCCTGCGGCCTTTGTTGGCGTTCTTTACGTTCTGAATGTTCCGTTGCTCCAGATTTGCCTTGGTCTCTGCATGAAGACGCTTGATGTTTTCCGCCTTTGGTTGAGGAACTTGGTGTCACAGTCGGATACGATAGTCCTGGGAATAACGTGCAGTCGTACAATCTCCTTGAAGAACAGGTCGGCAGTCTAGCTTGCGTCATTGGTCTTGTTGCAAGCGATGAAGTGAGGAAAATCGGTCGACCTCTACGAAGATGGAGTCTTTGTGGTTGATTTTCGGCAGGCCTAATACAAAGTCCATGGATATTTCAGTCCATGGCGCAAAATGGGACTGGTAGTGGCATGTAAGGACCCTACGGATGCATCTTGGATTTAGCCCGTTTGCAGATAAGACACTTAGCGCAGTGTGCCTTACATCTCATCGCTGGTGGGGCCAGTAGAAGTGCTCCTTAACCATGCTTAAGGTCTTTTCAATGCTGAAATGACCTATAAAACCTCCTCTGTGGGCATCTCCCAAAAGCAGCTCTCGAATTGATCCTCGGGGAATGCAGAGTCGCTTATCCTTAAAAAGGAACCCGTCAAATAGGTAAAACCGGCTGTAGGTGCCCTTGTCGTGCTCTTGGTAGGCCTGAGTGAAGTCTGTGTTGTCCACGTACAGCTCTTTGATCATCTCGAAACCCATAACTTTTGACTCCATGACATAAATCAAACTGTATCTGCGGGATAAGGCGTCAACTACAACGTTGTTTGTGCCCTTCTTGTACTCGATAACGTAGGGGAAGGTCTCGATATACTACAACCAACGAGCATGTCTCTTCTTTAGCGTGGATTGTCCTCTGAGGTGCTGGAGTGTCTAATGGTCGGTGTAGATTACGCACTCCCGGGCAAGGAGATAATGCTGCCAAGTCTCTAAGGCACGGACTAGGGCATAGAGCTCCTTGTCGTAGGTCAGATAGTTAAGTGCAGCTCCACTTAACTTCTCGCTGAAGTAAGCGACATGTCTTCCGCCTTGGGTGAGGGCGGCTCCGATGTCGATCCCTGAATCATCACACTCGACCTCGAATGTCTGAGTGAAGTCCGAAGTATAGTCATGAAAGAATGTAAGATTAGAGAGAGTATAGGCATAAAGTCACCAGATGAGAGATTGAAATTGAGAGAGAATGAGAGAATAGATAGAATAAGAGAATAGAGAGAATGAGATTTTATTAAAAAAATGAGATTATGATCTCTTAGGTTACAAGTGAGGAGAGAGAGACATATGTATACTAACTTAGTCTAGGCTTATTTATACTAACATATTTATACTCTAACCCAACTTTATTGCATATCCTATCTTCTACCATCGATTAAGTTATCTTCTATGTTGATGACTTCAACATTAAACTATACATTCAACATTCACATCTAAAATATATGATGACATTGTTGCTCATTGTATTATCTCAAAATAATATAAAATTTCAATCAGTAATACTAGTTATCTTCAACTATATTAATTATATTATATTTACAGTGATAATATGTTTATTAGTTTTTTACTAGGTTTATAAGTTTTACTAGTTTTATTAGTTTTACTAGTTTTACTATACTTCTCAGTTATACTAGTTTTATCGAGTTGTTTTATCTCAAAAACTCAAATTGCAATTCTGCGTACTCTACTTACACTTAATCGACCAATAAACCATGGTTAAAATTTATTGAATCGAGATCAATGCAATTGAATTTGAAATTGATTTCAACATGGATTTAAACTGTATCCTTATTGCAGCTCTATGATGGAACAACCGGCTCTCAAAAGAGAATGAAGAGGAGGAGAAGCTGAGAGGAGGAGAAGCTGAGAGCGAAGATGAGATGCGGCGAACGAAGAATTACGAGAACTAGAGCTCGTTGAGAAGAAATAGATATGCGAACGCCAATGAGAAAAAGAGAATCACGTTGAAGATAGTAATATTTTATATTATTTTCTTTAGTTTTGTAAGCCTAAAATAAAAATATTATATTTTATTAAAAAATTAAAAATATGTAAATAAAAAGATGGTGTTGCGTCACGAGCTCGATAGATGGGCTGTAGAGGTGCATCAAAACCATGGGTGCCAATTCAGCTTCTTTTCAAGCGTTATGTTCCACATAATGGGTCAGATATCAATGCTCAGACATTGTGTGCTACTGTGAAGAAGGCGGTGAGATGTGCTCTCTTACTTTCCCATTTTGCAAAGATAACAGCTTTTAGATTTGGTAGTGAGAACTGATAGAGAAAATGGAAGGCAAGGGGTTTCTGTTGGTTCAGTATGCATATATTGTTTGTAAAGCTTACGAGTATATGGACAATGAAAAGTGGATAAAATGCTATTTTTTAGATCTTGGCAAAATAGCCTAAGTATCTATCTAGTCATGCCTAGATAATGTACATATATGGACAAAGCCATTGTAAGCTCTGAATTCTTCAATCCCAGCATCTGAAGCGGAGTTTCTAGGGTTATAGTTGATCTGTTGTAACAAGAGAAGATATTTAATGAAAACAGGAAAATATAATTTTGCTTTGACACAACATTAATTAATGCAAGTTAAGAACTCTAAACACTATGTTAAGAAGGGTTGGAACTCAATAAATATATGTACAAACCCTATGATAACAGATAGGATAACAGAATGAAGGACATCATTGTCAATGTGTCGAACAAATTCAAAAGTAAATGCTGCAAAGAGACACGGAAATTTACCAGTTGAACTAAAATTAGCCCTCTCAATTTAAGTTCTCAATAGTGGATGAAATACGGATGATGCATGATGAAAAAATCTACTGGCAATTAAAAATGTAACGTATTCATCATATCAGTGAACATTCTACTATGTCGTCTCTCCTATGATCACTTGAAGAAAGGGAAGGGGATGGATAGAGGATGAAGATGGCCATTTTATGGTGGTCGATCCTTCAGTTTCACCCCGCTTAGAGCCTAGGATGGATCACGGTAGGTCAATCTACCTAGTTTGATAAATCAATGTTCATCTGCTGAACAGAGAAGGCAAAGAAAGACACAATCTGTGCAGAAATCAATTTCTATTGAAATTTCCAGGTTGGTTGCAATCACAAAACGTGGCTACCTCTTTTAAAAACCTAAAAATGAAAAACCTAAAGCTTGAAAGTCCTAATCATAAACCAGAATGGTTTAATTAATCCTAATTATAATTAAATCCGATTTAAATTAAGTTGCTTGGTTTATTTCATAACCCCACTATAAATTATCTCTAATTTTTTAAAACCAACAGGCTGGTTTAATTTAAATCTTATTTTTTACTTGGGCCACATCCATAACCATCTATAAGAGCCCATGGTGGTCGATCCTTCAGTTTCATGGGCCAGAATGGGCCCTGCTCAACCATCATCTTGTTGGGCTCATCCTTGAGTAGGCCCAGCTCGTCTTTGGTGTTTTCTTGGGCTTTTTGGGCCTTATCCCTTGTATGTGGGTAAGCTGAGACGTGTATTGAATCATCAAAAACAAGTATAGCCTCTTGAAGTTGCTCGGGTGGTCGAACTAGCTCAGTACGATCCGATAGAAGGGAAATTCGACCATCTATTGATTCAGCATGAACCAATTTATTTTTGGCACGACTAGAATGTCCACCATGTCTAGTTGGTTGAGAAAATGGTTTGGGTTACTTGATTCAAAGTTGATCTTCAAATCCTTGAAATTGAGGCTGATTGAGATCACTTCATCCCCTCCTTCTTTAAAAGGATTTGTCCTCAAATCAGAGCCCTCTAGGATTATTTATGACCCTCCTGGATGATTATATATGCCACCTGAATGATTATATTCCTCTCTTGGCCTCCAAATTTTGGTTTGTGAGTAGTTTAGTCCGTGAGCTTCCAAATAGGGCAAACCAAGCATCTCCTGGCTTAGAAGTTGAATAACTTTTAAACCATAAGTAATTTGGACATAAATCCAATTCTCCATGCTCTTCTGAAGGATTATGTTTTCATAAAAAGTTGGTTTACAACTTATTTCATCCTGGTTTGATTGGAAACCTTTAATAGGTAACCGCTGGTCTTCTTCGGTTTCAATGGAAGTTCGCCGAGTTGAGAGTTGAATATCTCTTTCATGTGGAATGATTTTGACCCAATTATTTTTCTCAGTGTTCCCATGATGATTTGAGTTTTTGGAACAAGTAAATGTTTTGCTTAATTCTTCGGGGTACGGTTTGTATGCTTTATTTATTGGTTGTATATCTCCTTCGGGTTTGTTGGTAGTCTGCATGATGGGATCTTTTATATCTTCTCCATGTTGAACCATCTGAGAAAGATTCTTCTTCTCAGGTTCCTTATCAACCTTTTTTATGGCGTAGGGACCAATGGGACGTTTGGTGGAGCCTTAGCCAAACGCCCAAGTGGATCCACAACAATCTGCTCTACTTCCTTGTATAGTTTTAGCTCAGGTGATTTCCACCTTGGCTTCGAGAAGATATTGTTTCTCAACTGATTATAGATCAGATCTATTAGATCATCTAATTGCTTCTCACTCAGGATCACGGTCTGGGTAGGTGCAACTCTCTCCCTTGTTACTTGTTGTTTTGCCTTCTCTCCATGTTTCCTCTTGTTCCCAAAAGAATACATGGCAGATTTGCTTGATATATGATGAAATGATGGTGAAACAGAATGAGACTTCAAACCCAAACGTCCAAGTGGGTCTGATACCAAATAGAACGACCCTAGAATGGTAGTCTCTCCTAGGATCACTTGAAGGAAGGGAATGGGATGGATTGAGGATGAAGAAGGTGATGGACTTCTCTTTAGAGCAATGAAATGCTCCAAAGATATGTAGATACTCTTATGGCACAGGTTCAACCCGGTTATAGCCTAGAATGGATCACGATAGGTCGATCTACCTAGTTTGATAAATCAATGTTCATCTGTTGAACATAGAAGGCAAAGAAATGCACAATCTGTGCAGAAATCGATTTCTATTGAAATTTACAGGTTAGTTGCAAGCACAAAACGTGGCTACCTCTTTTAATAGCCTAAAAATGAAAATCCTAAAGCTAGAAATCCCTAATCCTAAACCAGAATCGTTTAATTAATCATAATTCTAATTAAAGTCGGTTTAAATTAAGTTGCTTGATTTATTTTCTAATCCCACTATAAACTATCTCTAATTTTAATTAAACCAACATACCAGTTTAATTTAATTTTTCTTTTTTACTAGGGCCACGTCCATAACCATCTATAAGAGCCCATGGTGGTCGATCCTTCCGTTTCATGGGCCAGTATGGGCCCTGCTCAACCATCATTTTGTTGGGCTCATCCTTGAATAGGCCAGCTCGTCCTTGGTGTCTTCCTGGGCCTTTTGGGGTTTATCTCTTGTATGTGGCTGGGGTCGAACTAGCTCACTACGGTCCGACAAAACGGAAATTCGACCATCTCTTTATTCAGCATGAACCAATTGATTTTTGGTATGACCAGAATGTCAATCATGTCTAGTAGGTTTATAAAAATGGTCTTGGTTACTTGATTCATGGTTGATCTTCATATCCTTAAAATTGAGATTGATCGAAATCACTCTAATAATCAAGTAGTTGTTTGGCATCCGAATTTGCGATGAATTCTACTCCAGTACTAGCTTACGATCAGAGTCTGCTAAAAGGAGTCAATAAGAAAGAACAAAAGCAACAACAACTGAGGACTAAACGTAGACAATATTATTTAACGTGATTTCTACGGGTATGGTTATTGTTTTACCTAAACAATTCTCATTCATAGAATACAAGACTCTTGAGAAACCTTTAACTTCTTTTTACAACCGATTTTAAATTTTAGTTTTATATATTACTTTTTGAAACATTTTAGTAGGCATGGGCAAAATATTCGGATCGGAATACCCGAACCGTATCCGACCCGAAAATACCCGAACGGATATACCTTTTTAGTATTAAAAAACCTGAATGGATCTTGTCTTCCAATATTTCGGGTATCGGGTAATACCCGATCCGAACCGATATCCGAATTAGTATTTTTTAGAACCGAATTCAATTTTACATATATTTATGTTTTTTGTACCATGTCTTATATTAGTAAATGTAGAGTTCATCTAACATTCATACTTTAAAAACAGTCATTCATATTTGTTTTTTTGTCATTTTTATTTTTTGAATTCTAAATAAATTATAGAATGTAGATTGTCATATTTATTTTTTTGTTTGTCACATTTGCTTGTTTGTACATTTGCTTCTTATTTGATAATATTAAAATATTTTATTGTTTCAATTTTGATCTATATTATATTTGATTGTTACCATTTATAAATATATGTTAATAATTCGGATAATATAATAGCTATGTATTTCAAATACTTCAGGTATTTCAGATATTACGGATTTTACTAATACTAAAATACTAAAACCAAAATCATACAACTTAGTATCAGATAAATTTCAGATCTTTTATCAAATATCCGAAAGAACCGGATCCAAACCAAACCCAATCCGAAAAAAAATATATATATCTAAATAGATTCTTAACTTCAGATCCAAAATACCTGAGCCAGACCCCATTATCCGAATGCCCAGACCTATATTTTAGGAAAGAAACTGTAAATTCGACAGGGTGACAAGCAAATACACCCGGGGGATAAAAACAATATTCGATAGCGACATTAGAGAAACGCATGAATCAACTCATAAAACTAAGGAGAAGGTCGTAAGCCAAGTCAAGTACATTGATATAACAAATGGGACCAATCTGTTGTGATGTCGAAAATGGCAAAACTGAAGATCTCAAAACAAGAGTGAAACAAGGAGACAACTAATCGAACAAGCCAAATCCGAGATCTCCATCACTCTCTTCTGCTGGTTCATCCTACAAAATAAAATAGCCAAAACGAGAATCAATACCTTAGACAGCTTAGAAAATAAACAAAAACCTAAAATAAATGTATCTTTTCTTTATTATGTACCTTCTTCTCTTCCTTAGCAGGAGCGGCGGCAGCTGCTCCTCCAGCAGCAGCTGGTGCAGCGGCAGCAACTGTTGCAACAACTCCACCCCCACCAGCACCGACATTCATGATGAGGTCGGTGACGTTACGCTTCTCAGCCATCTTCGCGAATAGCATTGGCCAGTAAGACTCAATCTCGACACCAGCGGCTTTGACCAAAGTCGCAATCTTATCAGACTATTATTGAAAATCGGGTTAAGGATATAATCAAGAGCAAAACATACTTTTAGAAAGCAGAACAAAGATACTCGCTAATCAAAATGGCCCTATCAAACCATATAACTAACAAGTCATCTATAGTAGATAGAATACTAACACAAATATCAATCACACAAACATGTTAACTAATAAAACAAACACAAAATGTCTTTAGGACAGTGAAGTACAAGAGCCCTAAAACAAACAACTTACAGAGTGCTCATATTATAGATAACCACAAAATGAGTATTCATTTTGACACAGGAAAGTTTCGATTATGAAATAGATCAACATGACTACATGAAAACGAATAGCTACAAGATGAGATGAAATCTAGAAGAAGGATACAGTGATGGAAATGCCCTCGTCCTCAAGGATCATAACAGCGTAGCTGCAAGCAAGTTCTCCAACTGTCGACATTGTTTCTGCAACAAAAGCAATAAACAGTTACATATCATCCAACAAAAGCAATAATCGTGATACAATGGGCATCGTACGAGCATAATTAAACCGAGGGATTGGTGAGCAATCCATAACGAAGAAGAAGCCAGAAATGATGAGGATGAAGAAATACCTCACAATGCGATTGGAAGCCTCGGCAAATTTCTCAGGTGGCGCCGCTAGATAGACAAGATTAGGGTTTGGAATGCAGCGATGGGATAAGTCGCGGTTATAAATAAAGCAAAGCCCCAGAAATTTTGGGCTGAGGGTTCTTTAAAGGCCCGTTTGATATTGTGCTTCTAAAACAAAAACTATCCAGATTTCTACAAAGTATCAGACATCATATCATATGCTTCCCATTTATATTTCTCATCTATTTATCCACTATTTCAAAGTTTCAAATTTATTTGTCGATGATTTCAAAGTTTTAAATTCAATTTTACAAAATTCTAGTTAATGATTTGGTTTAAGGATTTTTAACTTAAATTACAGAAGTGATTAACTTAAACCTAAGATTAAACCAACTTAACCTTAAATTAAAACTAAAACCGGATTAAACTGAACCTCTCCTCTTCCCCCTTCGCCTCTCTCCACTTGCTCTCTCTCTCTGCAGCTCCTCGACCCATAAACTTTTTGAAGAGACGTGTAACGATAGGTTTCCGTTTGTGGGAGCTGTTTCTTAGCTAGTGACTGTGAAAGATGGAGATACACAGTTAGGATTTGGTGGTGAAAGAAATAAGCTCGGCGGGGAGTTTAGGTTAGCCGGAGGAGAACTTGACGGTGTTGATGGTTACGTTGGGGGAGGATTGGTGGAGTATGATGGTGGAGCGGGAGGTGAATTGGTTGGTTTTGAGTAAGGTTATCGGATTCGCATGGGGGAGCTGCTGGTGTTTTTGAATCCGCCAGAGGAAGAAAAGGAGGACAAGGAGAAGGGGATTTAGTTGATGTTGGCGGCGGCGGAGAATTGCTTACGTCTGCCGGTGGAAACTTGGAAGCTGGAGACAGATTGCCGTCAAAGGAGGTAGAATCGAAGGTAGCAGATTAAGCTTTGAATCAGGAGGGGGAGGTGACGGTTCTGGGTCAGACGGTAGCGGCGGTGATGAGTCAGCTGGTGGGGGAGAAGGGGATATTGAATTAGCCGATGGAGGAGCAGATTTCTCCGACTTAGAATCCTGTTGTGGAGCTGCATTAGCTGGTGTTTAATGTTTTATTATTTCTCCTATCAAAGAAATTTTTTTTTTCTAAATCAGATGGAGAGAGGTTAACGAGAGATTACAGAGAGGGTAGAGGGAGTTGGAAGCTGAAGTTGGAAGAAGATAGGTTCGGTTTATTTCGGTTTAAGGTTTAATTCGATTGTAATTTTAATTTTAGGTTAAATTGGTAAACTGTTAGGTTTATGTTAACCACATTCGTAATTTAAATTAAAAATTCTTAAACCGAATCATTAACTAGGATTTTGTAAAATTAAATCTAAAAATTTGAAATCATGGTCAAATAGATCTGAAATTTTAGAGTGGTGGATAAATAGATGAGAAGTATAAATGAGCCGTTTCTGATACAATATCTCATAGTTCGTGGGGATATGGATCGTTTTCCCATTAATTTTCTTACATAAACTCTCTTTTTCAGTTTTTGTCGTCACATACATCCGTTGATCATTAAATAGTTTGTGGGCCTACTTATAATAAATTGGGTCTTCTTTTGTCACTTCGCTTCTCTACAATTAATCGAGGGCATTAGGGATGCCAACTGCAGACCGGGCCCAAATAGTTTATTTATTTTCTTTGTATGGATTTGCAACACAAGATTAACCTTTATATGTCTACAATATCAGTCTCAAAACAGAAATTAGATAAGTAATACACTAACCCCTTCAAAGTTGCTCCAATTTCTTTCACATCCAAAAGAATTAGAGGTTAAAGCAAGGATCCTAGTTGTTAACTTTTGCAAAATTGGTGCAATACAACCGTATGTTGACCATCAATTTCTTGTGGTTAAGCAAGTTTAAAGTGTTACAAATGAGAAAGGTAATTATTCAAATAAAGGGAAAGCCGACCTCGATCAAATTTCTCATCTTTCTTTCATATCTTTTTAGTGCTAAGCTTCTACGAAAAGAGCCACTTTTGTTCTTGTAGAGACTATTTTCATGATTCACCACTAAGTCTTTCTTTTTTAAATCCCCATGATAGAAAGTCTCTATACACATGAATGAATTTTTCCATTACCTCCAGGTCATATTGGATATTGGCATCTTTGTACAAGTATAATGGATTGAGAAAGTATACATCAATAAGAAAAAGAGAATCCAACATACCTTGCATTTTCTCATCAATAATCCTAAAGATAGGTTGATAATTCTTCTCCAAATGATCAGAGACTTCTTAGCTTTCAAAATCTCACCATAAAAAAAACCCAAGAGATGTTATATTCTCTTCATTTGCCAGCCTTGGAACCTTCACTAATGGGCTGAACACTTTCAAGATAACAATCACACTACTCCAAAATGAAAATTCATTAAGATTTCAGCTGTATTTTTACCTTCCATACACTTTGAATGCTTATAATCGTGACACTCATCACTGTTAAACATGCTCTTCAGTTGTGCTTTCTTCTCATATAGACTATTAAGTGCCAAAAAACATGTTGCAAACCTTGTTGCTTCTGTCCTCACAATATCCCTCTTCTTTGTATATGTTCTCATCATGGACAATGTTTTATGAGGAGCACATTGATGTGACCCTGAGGAATGACTCTGGTTCGATCACGGTAGACCATTCGGTCGAACCAACGATCCAGCCGAAAATTGAGGTTTCGGATGGGCGAGCGAACGGATGGTTAGATGAACGTAAGGACAGACGCGAGGAAGGACGCACGGTCAGCCGCACGGATGGATGGTTGGACGCGTACCCGAACCTGTATCGGAATGAACAGCCGGTCGGACGGTCGTGTGACCCATCGCCCGACCTCGACCATGATCCCTCCCCCGACCTCGACCATGATCCCTCACCCGACCTCGACCATGACCCATCACCCGACCTCGACCATGAACCTCGACCGGATCCTGACTCGACTACTCGACCACGATCGGACCAGACTCGACCAACCTCGACCAAACTTTCACCCGACCATGGACCAATCCGACAGGGACAATCGACCCATGGACCATTCCGGCTGGACCGTTGGCGCGCACCAGAACCAAGGAACTTAAGCAAGCGATTCAAGCCCTTTTCCTCAGGACTCTTCCACCTTATTTCAGCTCCGGTTGGCTGATCCTAATCCAAGTCGTTTGACTTAGATATAAGGGAAGAATTTTGATCTTGGTACTCTTTTCCCTTGGTGAGGTTTTTCCCATTGGATTTCTCTCACCAAGGTTTTGATGAGGCCCAGATTAAATTTCTAACGATCTTTGTCTAAGGCCCAATGCATTTTCTTTTGGATTGTGGATTGGTTAATTTAGGCCCGGCCCATTTCTTGTCTTAGAAGTTTTCGAATTAAAATGGTCAAGTGCATTAAAGTCTTGTTTTTCGTGTGGTCTTTGGCGAATTTCCCATGCTTCACATGCATGTTTTTGACTTTTTGACCACCGTCACTTGTAAACTCTATAAAAAGTTGGCTTTGGCCTCATTTGTACTTTTTCATCGAATTTTCTTGAATCATATATCATCTTTGATTATCTTGAAAATTTGGTCACTACCTTACTCACAAAATCTCCCTATAGTGTGTAATATCTATAGGTCATTTGGTGAAATCCTTGGTTTGATAGGTGCGTCATATCCTATCAAGTCCAAACCGAATAATCAAGGCTTGACATCTCCTTGATTGGATTCTCATCGATCCATTTATCCTGTTCCACAAACGTTCCCCCCCCACCACTTTCAACTTCCGTGTGTACATCCTGTTGCCGGTCTTGGGTTGAGTATCCTCCCCTTGTAGGATTTCATCAAGTGGTATCAGAGCACCAACAGTCTGTACTCTTAACCCTTTCTCTTTGTTTGATCTTTATTCTTTCCGCTTATGTTTTGTTTAGAAAGTATTTTCATTGGAACAATCTTGTGGAACCGTTTGATCTGGCCAATCCTTTGTGAATTATGGCAGGTGAAGAATCAGATTCAGATGGAGAATCACACCACACCCGTCTGTTAGATGAACTCACCCTGCGTATGCATAACATGATGGAGGAACGGTTTATCTCCATGCAAGCAGGATTGAGAGATGGCCTACGTGAGGACATAAGGCACATCTTCCCTGAACCATGACCAGATCGAAGACGCGCCTTGTTTCAAGATTCGCCCAGATCAGAACATCAAGCTAGGGCATCAACACATCAGGCCAGAACACAGGAACCACACGCTAGAACACCGGGACCGAGAGATGAGCTGATCAAAGCTTTCTTGGTGATGAAGCCACAGCACATTTTTATCCAAGTGACTATTAAAATCACAGTCAAAGAAGGCCTAGGCATATGCGTGAACCAAGACCTCCACCACCACAAAATAGCATCAACAATCTGAAACTCAAAATTCCAGCCTTTCATGGCAAAAATGATCCCACTGCGTTCCTTGAATGGGAACAAAAGATGGAATTAGTTTTCAATTGTCAATACTTTTCTGAATTTAATAAAGTTAATGTGGCAGTAACTGAATTTTATGATTATGCTCTCAGCTGGTGGGACCAAACAATGATATCAAGAAGACGCAATGGGGAGCCTCCAATTGAGACTTGGCAGGAGCTAAAGCATGCCATGCGTAGACGCTTTGTGCCCTCCCATTTCTACTGTGATCTCCATTTGAGGTTGAGACAATTGACCCAGGGCAACCGAGGAGTGGAGGATTACTTTCAAGAAATGGAGACCTTATTGATCCGTGATGGAGTTACTGAGGACCGTGAGGCCACCATGTCACGATTCTTGGGAGGACTTAACCGGGACATTCAAGACCGTCTAGAACTTCAACATTACGTGGAGCTTGAAGAGCTTCTTCATAAAGCTATTTTGATTGAACAACAATTGAAGCGCAAACCCATTAATAGACCTACCTTTGGCGTAGGAACATTTGGAGAAAAACCACTGTACCACCGGGACTATAAACCTACACAGCCAGTGGATTTTAAGCCATATTCCTCCCGATCTGAGACCAATCATTTTGCCAACAAGGTGGACAAGAGTAAAGCTATGGAGAGACCAGCTAGGTCACGGGATCTTAGGTGCTTCAAATGTCAAGGCCTAGGGTATTATGCCAATGAATGCGTGAACAAGAAGGTCATGGTCCAATTGGAGAATGGGGACGTCCAAACAGAGGATGAGGAAGAGGACACAAAGCCGGTCTATGACCAATACTTAGACGATGTGGAGGAGCCTCCGGTCCAAGGTCAACTATTGGTTACTAGGCGTGCTCTAAGCATCCAGACTAAAACTAAAGAACCTAACCAAAGAGAGAACCTGTTCCATTCACGGTGTTTTGTAAATGGAAAAGTATGCAGCCTCATTATTGATGGCGGCAGTTGCACAAATGTGGCCAGTGAAACCATGGTCAAGAAGCTTGGGTTAGAAGCTATTAAACATCCGCGACCTTACCCCTTACAATGGCTCACTGAAGCAAGGGAACTTCGTGTGACTCATCAAGTCAAGGTTCCCTTGGAGATAGGAAGCTACAAAGATGACGTCATGTGCGATGTACTTCCTATGGAAGCCGGATACATTTTGCTTGGTAGACCATGGCAATCAGACCGTAGGGTCATTCATGATGGCTATACCAACAAACATCACTTCACTCATCAGAACCGAAAGGTAACTCTTGTTCCTATGACTCCACAAGAAGTCTACAAAGATCAATTATACCTCAAACAACAAAAAAAACAAGAAGGTAGTTTTTTGGAAGCTAAAAGTAAAACCAACTTTTTTATAAAAGCTAGTGGCATTAGTTAAAGGTTAGATGAGCACCCACCCATATATTTATTATACTATAAGTAGGTTTGCCTCCATGCTACTAACCCACGGTCGGAGCTGCCGAGCGAGTTGTCTAAGCTTTTGTAGGAGTTTCAGGACGTGTTCCCTGAAGAATGCCCTCCAGGACTGCCTCTCATCCGAGGCATTGAACATCAGATAGATCTTGTTCCTGGAGCGTCTCTACCAAACCGGCCTGCGTACAAAACTAATCTGGTAGAAACGAAGGAAATACAAAACCAAGTCGAGGAGCTGATGCGTAAGGGCCATATCCGTGAGAGTCTAAGCCCGTGTGCAGTTCATGTGCTCTTAGTTCCAAAGAAGGATGGTAAGTACCGGATGTGTGTTGATTGTAGAGTAATCAACAGCATCATGGTCAGGTATCTTCACCCTATCCCTAGGCTTGATGATATGCTTGATGAACTTCATGAGTCTAGGCTGTTTTCTAAGATAGATCTTAGGAGTGGGTATCATCAGATTAGGATGAAAGAGGGTGATGAGTGGAAAACGGCATTTAAATCAAAGCAAGGACTTTATGAATGGCTTGTAATGCCATTTGGGCTTACAAACGCTCCTAGTACTTTTATGAGGCTGATGAAACATGTGCTTAGGAAATACATAGGTCATTTTGTGGTTGTTTATGTTGATAATATCTTGATCTATAGTAAAAGTTTAAATGATCATGTTAAACATGTTCAGGCGGTTTTAGAAGTACTTAGGAGGGAACGGTTGTTTGCTAATATGGACAAGTGCACCTTTTGTTCAGATAATGTGGTTTTTCTAGGATTTGTGGTCAGTGCAAATGGTATCCGTATGGATGAAGACAAAGTGAAGGCCATCCGCGAATGGCCCACACCCAAGACCGTGGGGGAAGTCCGCCGCTTCCATAGTCTTGCAGGGTTTTATAGGCGGTTCATGAAGGATTTCAGCACCTTATCAGCCCCACTCACGGAAGTAGTCAAAAAGGAAGTTGGGTTTAAGTAGGAACAACCCCAAGAAGAAGCCTTTCAAACTCTAAAGGATAAGCTTACTAATGCTCCTCTTTTGTCTTTACCAAATTTTTCTAACACTTTTGAAATAGAGTGTGATACCTCAGGGATTGGTATAGGAGCGGTGCTTATGCAGGAAAGGCGTCCCATAGCCTACATTAGTGAGAAACTTGGAGGTGTCACTCTCAATTATCCAACGTACGACAAAGAATTCTATGCCTTGGTACGTGCCCTTCAAACATGACAACACTACTTGTGGCCCAAGGAATTTGTTGATGAGGACATCGGCTCTTCAACAATGACAGCTGAACCAGAGGGAGTGCAGATAATCCCTCAAGTACTTAATGGACCCATAACTCGCCAGAGAGCCAGAGCCATCGCACACAAGTTCAACCATCTAGTAGAATTTGTGCTCGAGCAAGGATCAGCTAGTCTTTGTCCACCCTCAGTCATCGACAGCAGCAAGGGAGAAGACCCATTTTCAAGCATCTCGTGCGAGCTTCTCCAGTGTCAGACATCATCTTCTGGTGTCCTTACTATCACTATAGAGTAAAGACACACAAAGACATGCTAGGGAATTGTACTCTTTTTCCTACCTTCGGTTTTGTCCCTATGGGTTTTCTGAAGGGGGTTTTAACGAGGCAACACCTCTAGTGTGCAAGACAGGGCCTGTTCTACGATAATAACCTTTTACCAGCCCCTGGAATAATCAGAAGATGAGGACCCTCCAATGAAGACAAGCTACAGCAGTCTTCAACACTTAGTATAATTTCTGGTTTTTAAGTTTTAAACTGTTTGTAGTTTTTGGTATAATTTTGAACGCCTTGTTATTTTTCTTTTAAAACTACTTGTTGTTTTTTTTAGGCTAGGGTAATTAAAACCTTAGCCTCCCCTGGAATGACAGACATAATTAATTTTGACAGCAAATTTCAGAGCCCTAGTCGATTTTTCCTTAATCTGTAGCAATCGAATTCTTCTGCCTTGATCTGTCATCCAGGCGCGAAGAACCTTGGTGTATCACGAGATCATTCCTCCCTCGGGTGGTCCAAATCGCTTCCCCCTTCGTGTTTAACCAGGAGAGGATCTCCCTTGTTGGCACAAACACTAACCCATTGGTCTGCATCCTCTTCTGACAACCAGAGTGTGTATCATCTTTTGGTATCAGAGCTGAAGATTCTACCTTCTCAGGGAGTGTCTAAACCTATCTCTTTTTAACTTTTTGTCTGCAACTTTCATTCACACTTAAAAAAAAAAAAAAAAAACTGACAGATTCTTAGTCCCTTGGAATTGAGTCTGAATTATTAGTAGAAACGAGTTTAGAATAGTTAGACACCTTTAAACTAGTAGGATTCTAGAGTCTGTAGACGAAACTAAAGGAAAAAAAAACGGCTAGGAATTTCGTATTTCACTTTGGTTTTGGTTTGTCTACAGCTGACAGGAACTTAAGCGAGAGGAAAACCCGAGCCCAGATCGACCGATCCCTCTTTGGATCGATCGATCTCCCTCTGCAAAGCGGCTGCGGGGAGACTTTAAATTAGTGGAAACCCTAGACGTAAAAGAACAGGAACGATCGATCAACTTTGGATCGACCGATCCACTTTTGCGGACAATTACAAGATCGACCGAGCAGACCTAGATCGACCGATCGTACCTCGGGTCGATCACATCTAAGATTGACCGATCCCCAAACAGACCGATCGATCCAACCTTCTACGGACGAATTTTAAGATCGACCGATCGCCTAGAGAATCGACCACTCCTCGACTGGATCGAATCCTTGTCCAGAACAACAATGTCTGATAGCTCAGAACAAGTAGACGCCACAAATGCCATGATCCAAATGCTAGCAGCCATCAATGGGCAACCCAGCAACATGGCAGCTGGTATGGATCGTTTGGGGCAACTCTTGCAGCCTGGAAGACCAGACATACCTGAAACGGCTAGGCAAGGAGAAGCGCGTGGCTTGGGAGAGCAATCAGCTCAAACACCACCTTTTCAAGCACCACCATTCCATGCCCATGCACCATCATTCCATGCACCACCACAACAACCACAGTACCCAGCTCCTGATGTTAAGCTTAATCCACCAATCTTTGCTGGAAGAGTGGACCCAGAAGCTTATCTTGATTGGGAGAGAAGGATGGAGCATATTTTCGAATACTATAGATATGCTGATCCACGGAGAGTAGCTTTAGCTACAGCCCAGTTCACTGACCATGCTCTTACTTGGTGGGACAGAGAAGTGACTGAGAGGAGGAGGAACCGATATGGGAATATAGTGACTTGGGAAGAGCTCAAATACATTATGAGAAGGCGCTATGTACCACCACACTTTCACCGAGATATGCAGAAGCGTTTTAGACGTTTGACACAAGGCAACAAGAGTGTGGAGGAGTATTCTGAGGAATTTGAGCATCTGAGAAACCGGTTGGAAGTAGAAGACTCTCTGGAGAGTCTAATGGCACAATTTGTGGATGGTTTGCAAGAAAATATTGCTAGGAAGGTTGAGAGACAAACATACCATGACTTAGGAGAGTTGCTACATCTTGCCATTCAGATTGAACAACAGAACAAGCGCAAGGCAGCAAACAATACTCGGCCTAAGACCATCTGGAACCCCACATTTAAGCCAACAGAGAGGAACACTAGTACACCAGGAGATAGCCGGTTCAAGAGCAAAGTGAGTGAACTCACCAAGTTGACCAAACCCGGCCCTAGTGCACCTCAACATGCCACGCCAACTGCTTCCACTCAACGGAGCCGAGACATTTTGTGCTTCAAGTGCAATGGGAGAGGACATATGGCAAGAGAGTGTCCTAATCAACGAGCCATGATCCTCACACCAGCTGGAGACTACGAGTCTCAAGACGAAGGAGAAGAGGAATCCCATGACTATGGTGAACCAGAGGACATAGAGTACCCAGACTCAGGAGAGCTTTTGATGATGAGAAGAGTTCTTAATGCAATGGTAGGTCCTGAGGAGGTTGCACAAAGAGAAAACATCTTCCATACTCGGTGCACCATTCAGGGAAATGTATGTTCTCTAATCATTGATGGAGGTTCTTGTACTAATGTAGCTAGTTCTTATATGGTAGACAAACTTAGCCTTGAGAGAACTAAACACCCTCATCCTTATAAGTTGAGGTGGCTCAATGATAAGGCTGAGTTACACATATCCGATCAAGTTAAGGTTCCATTTAGTGTGGGACGATACCATGATCAAGTGATATGTGATGTGGTCCCGATGCAAGCTGGTCATCTCTTATTGGGACGTCCATGGCATTTTGACAGGGAAACCACACATAATGGACAGACTAATCTCTATTCTTTTGAGCATAAAAAGCGCAGGTACAAACTGGCTCAATTATCACCTCAACAAGTGAGGGACATGCAAACAAAAATGGCTAAGGATGGGAGTAAACGCAAAGAGAACTTCTTAATCAACTCCAGTGACATTCGAAAAGCCATTGGTAAGGGAGATGAACATGTTCTTCTACTGATGTTTAAAGAGCTTTTGAGTGTAGATAAAGCAGATATCAAGCTACCATCAGAGGTGAATACATTTCTGGAAACATATGCTGATGTGTTTCCTGAAGAACTACCACCTGGATTGCCGCCAGTAAGAGGCATAGAACACAACATTGACTTTATTCCAGGAGCCCAGCTACCCAATAGGGCTGCCTACAGAGTCAATCCAGAAGAAGCCAAAGAACTTGAACGCCAAATCAGGGAGTTAATGGCTCAAGGATATGTGAGAGAGAGCCTCAGCCCCTGTGCAGTTCCAGTTCTACTTGTGCCAAAGAAAGATGGCAGCTGGAGAATGTGTGTGGACTGTAGGGCAATCAACAATATAACCATCAAGTATAGGCACCCCATTCCCAGACTTGATGACATGCTTGATGAGCTCAGTGGCGCCACCATCTTCTCCAAGATCGACCTGAAAAGTGGATACCACCAAGTCAGAATGCGAGAGGGAGATGAGTGGAAAACTGCCTTCAAGACTAAACATGGGTTGTATGAGTGGCTGGTCATGCCATTCGGCTTATCCAACGCCCCCAGTACATTTATGCGTCTAATGAACCATGTTCTTAGACCATACATCAGTAAGTTTGTGGTTGTATATTTTGATGATATACTAGTTTACAGCTCATCTTATTCTGACCATGTGACGCATCTTGAGACAGTAATACGAACACTTCAGAAAGAGAAGTTGTGCTAATCTCAAGAAGTGCACATTCTGCACTGACAAAGTTGTCTTTTTAGGTTTTGTTGTGAGTTCGCAGGGATTACAGGTTGATGAAGAAAAGATAAAAGCCATTAAGGAGTGGCCTACGCCAACCAGTATTAGCTTAGTGCGAAGTTTTCACGGCCTAGCCAGCTTTTATAGGCGTTTTGTCAGAGACTTTAGCACTATCGCAGCTCCTTTGACCTCTGTAATCAAAAAGAACCATGAGTTTAAATGGGGAGAGGAACAAGAACTAGCTTTCCAACTCCTCAAGGAGAGATTGACGCATGCACCTGTTCTAGCACTTCCAGACTTCAACAAAACATTCGAGGTGGAGTGTGATGCATCAGGCATTGGAATAGGAGCAGTTCTGACACAAGGAGGGAAACCAGTAGCATATTTCAGTGAGAAGCTCAGTGGTGCCTCATTGAACTACCCCACCTATGACAAGGAGCTTTATGCACTGGTGAGGGCAATGGAAGCTTGGCAACACTACTTACTTGCCAGAGAGTGTGTTATCCACACAGACCATCAGACCCTATAACATCTCAAAGGCCAAACTAAGCTAAAAAGGAGACATGCAAGATGGGTGGAATTCATTGAAACATTTCCCTACGTCATCAAATATAAGAAGGGAAAGGAGAATGTTGTAGCTGACGCACTATCAAGGAGATACAGCCTTATTTCGATCATGAAATCCAAAGTGCTAGGATTTGAATTGATCAAGGATCTGTATGCAGAAGATGATGACTTTAAGGAGAGCTACAAGGAGCATGGAAAAAGCGCCTACAACAACTTCTACCTGTTCGATGGGTTCTTGTTTAAAGGGAAGAGACTTTGCATTCCAAGAGGATCCATCAGAGACTTACTGCTGAGAGAGGCGCATGGAGGGGGATTGATGGGACATTTTGGCGTGGACAAGACATTGAGGATGCTGAAGGAACATTTCTTCTGGCCTCACCAGAGAAGAGATGTGGAAACTCATTGTGCTCGCTGCTTAGTCTGCAAAAGAGCCAAGTCCAAGTCTCACCCACACGGTTTGTATATGCCACTTCCTATTCCTACTACTCCTTGGACTGACATATCTATGGACTTTGTGCTAGGCTTGCCTAAGATAAACCACAAAGACTCCATCTTTGTTGTAGTAGACAGGTTTTCTAAGATGGCACATTTCATACCATGTGCTAAGACAAATGATGCTAGTCAAATTGCCAGCTTGTTCTTCAAGGAAGTAGTGAGGCTTCATGGAATTCCCAGGACAATAGTGTCAGACAGAGACACAAAGTTCTTGAGTTATTTCTGGAGGTCAATGTGGAAGAAACTAGGAACCAAATTGGTGTTCTCGACAACATGCCATCCACAAATTGATGGGCAGACAGAGGTGTTTAATAGAACGTTGTCAACATTGCTGAGGGCAACTATTGGGAAAAACTTGAAGACTTGGCTTGAGTGCATCCCTTTTGTGGAATTTGCCTACAACAGAGCTACTCACTCAGCCTCTAAGATGTCTCCATTTGAGGTTGTCTATGGTTTCAACCCACAATCGCCCCTTGACCTTACTCCACTGCCTCCAGCCGAAATTGTTAGCCTACAAGGGGAGACAAAAGCCGAGTTCATCAAGAAGCTTCATCAAAAAGCTAAGGAGAACATAGAAAAGAAGACAGAAGCATATGCAAGACAAGCCAATAAAGGAAGAAAGCAAGTTACTTTTAAGGAAGGAGATTGGGTATGGCTGCATATGAGGACAGAAAGGTTTCCCCAGAAGAGGAAAGATAAACTTGCGCCAAGAGGAGATGGTCCATTCAGAATTTTAAAGAAGATCAACGACAATGCATACCAATTGGAACTTCCAGGTGAGTTTAATGTATCTTCTACTTTTAATGTTGCTGATTTAGAAATTTTTGATGCAGGAGATGATCCAGTTTTGAGGACAAAACCTGCTGAAGAGGGAGGGAATGATGAGGACATCGGCTCTTCAACAATGACAGCTGAACCAGAGGGAGTGCAGATCATCCCTCAAGTACTTAATGGACCCATAACTCGCCAGAGAGCCAGAGCCATCGCACACAAGTTCAACCATCTAGTAGAATTTGTGCTCGAGCAAGGATCAGCTAGTCTTTGTCCACCCTCAGTCATCGACAGCAGCAAGGGAGAAGACCCATTTTCAAGCATCTCGTGCGAGCTTCTCCAGTGTCAGACATCATCTTCTGGTGTCTTTACTATCACTATAGAGTAAAGACACACAAAGACATGCTAGGGAATTGTACTCTTTTTCCTACCTTCGGTTTTGTCCCTATGGGTTTTCTGAAGGGGGTTTTAACGAGGCAACACCTCTAGTGTGCAAGACAGGGCCTGTTCTACGATAATAACCTTTTACCAGCCCCTGGAATAATCAGAAGATGAGGACCCTCCAATGAAGACAAGCTACAGCAGTCTTCAACACTTAGTATAATTTCTGGTTTTTAAGTTTTAAACTGTTTGTAGTTTTTGGTATAATTTTGAACGCCTTGTTGTTTTTCTTTTAAAACTACTTGTTGTTTGTTTTAGGCTAGGGTAATTAAAACCTTAGCCTCCCCTGGAATGACAGACATAATTAATTTTGACAGCAAATTTCAGAGCCCTAGTCGATTTTTCCTTAATCTGTAGCAATCGAATTCTTCTGCCTTGATCTGTCATCCAGGCGCGAAGAACCTTGGTGTATCACGAGATCATTCCTCCCTCGTGTGGTCCAAATCGCTTCCCCCTTCGTGTTTAACCAGGAGAGGATCTCCCTTGTTGGCACAAACACTAACCCATTGGTCTGCATCCTCTTCTGACAACGAGAGCGTGTATCATTTGTGATACACACGGACCATGAGTCATTGAAACATCTTAAGGGCCAACAAAAACTTAACAAGCGTCATGCCAAGTGGGTTGAATTTATTGAAACCTTTCCGTATGTTATTAAATACAAGCAAGGGAAGGACAACATTGTGGCTGATGCATTGTCCCGTAGGTATGCCTTACTCTCTACCTTAGAAGTTAAGTTGTTGGGTTTTGAGCATATTAAACCTCTCTATACTACTGACCCGGACTATGGAGACATCTATAAGTCTTGTTACAAGTCCCCCACAGGATCCTATTACCAGAAGGATGAATTCCTATTCTATGAAAACCGGCTTTTCGTTCTAAGGTGTTCTTTGCGTGAGTTGTTCATCAGGGAAGCACATGCTGGTGGACTCATGGGACATTTTGGCATGGCCAAGACCTTGACCATCATGCGTGAGCACTTCCAGTGGCCTCATATGAAAATGGATGTGGAACGCTTGAGTAGTCGATGTCCTACTTGCAAAATAGCTAAGTCCACAATCCAACCCCACGGTTTGTATCACCCACTCCCTATTCCTGAACATCCATGGTTAGATATGTCTATGGATTTTGTTTTAGGATTGCCTAGGACTAGGAATGGAAAGGATTCTATATTTATAGTTGTGGACCGGTTTTCTAAAATGTCTCACTTCTTGGCTTGTAATAAGACTGATGATGCCTCACATGTTGCTAATCTATTCTTTAGGGAAATAGTTAGGTTACATGGTATGCCTATGAGTATTGTATCTGATAGAGATACTAAATTTCTTAGTCATTTCTGGAGAACACTTGGGTCTAAGCTAGGGACTAAGTTATGTTTTTCTACTATTTGTCCTCCGGAGAGTGATGGGCAGACTGGGGTTGTGAATAGAACTTTAGGCTTTTTGTTACGTGCATTTGTGGGTAAGAACATTAGGACAGGGGAGGATAGTTTACCCCACATTGAGTTTGCCTATAATCATGTCGTTCATTCAGCTTCTAAGTTCTCTCTATTTCAAATAGTTTATGGATTTAATCATGTGTCACTATTGGATTTAATGCCTCTTCCTTTGAGTGTGAGATCTAGTGTGGACGGTGAACAGAAGGCCAAGTTGGTTAAAAAGATTCACGAGGAAGCTCGCAAGAACATTGAATCAAAGACCAGACAGTATGCTAAGGCTGCCAACAAGAACCACAAGGAGGTTTATTTCAAACCAGGCGACCAAGTATGGATCTACCTTAGAAAGGATCGGTTTCCCGTGGAGCGACGGTCTAAGTTGTTGGGCTAGAGAATCATGTTATTAAGCCAGCCCATCTAAATGATATTACCAATGAAGACGTGAAGGAACAAAGGGTTTTCGCTATACGTCTCGAAACATGGGATGAGAAAAAGGATATGACAGTACCAGAATTACAGAGGTTTTATCTCACTTCAAAGCAATCTTTGAGTCCCCATCGTCTCTTCCCCCTCAAAAAGACATCGAACACCACATAGTTCTGAAAGAAGGGAATGACCCTGTCAACGTGAGACCGTATAGGTACGCTTTTTTCAGAAAGCAGAGATTGAGAAGCAGGTGAAGGAAATGCTTAATGTGGGACTGATCAGGGAGAGTTCGAGTCCTTGCTCCTCACCGGTATTATTAGTGAAGAAAAAGGATGGTTCTTGGAGGTTTTGTACCGATTACAAAGCTCTCAACGCGGTAACTGTGCGAGATCGGTTTCCCATTCCCACAGTAGAGGATATGTTGGATGAGTTTAACGGAGTCATCATCTTCATAAAGTTAGATTTGACTGCAGGATATCATCAAGTTCGAATGCATCCGCCTGACATTCCGAACACGGCTTTTAGGACCCATAACGGCCATTTCGAGTACATGGTCATGCCTTTTGGCCTTTGCAATGCTCCCTCGACCTTCCAGTCCTTGATGAATTCCATTTTCAGGGAGTACTTGCGGAAGTTTGTGCTTGTGTTTTTTGATGATATCCTCATCTACAGCAAGTCCTCTTAAGAAGCACTTTGAGCATGTTTGTTTGGTTTTTGAAATCTTGCAGCGACAAAAACTGTTTGTGAAAAGTAAAAAGAGCGAGTTTGGAAAAGCAGAAATGGAGTATTTGGGGCACATCATCGCTGGTGAGGGTGTTAAGGTCGACCAAAATAAAATTCAGGCTATGCTCTTGTGGCCGACACCTACCACAGTGACTGAGCTACGTGGACTTTTGGGGATAACAGGATACTATCAAAAATTTGTCAAAATTTATGGGTTAATTGCTAGACTTGTGACTAATTTTTTGAAAAGGGGCAATTTGGGTGGCCTTCTGAGACCCAGTCCGCGTTTGAGAAACTGAAGCTGGCCATGGCTACTACACCGACTCTTGCCTTACCAGATTTTGAGTCACCTTTCATCATCCAAACTGATGCTTCTGGGAGGGAATCGGAGCTGTGCTTTCCCAAAAAGGGAGACCAATTGCTTTTATGAGCAGAACCTTAGGAGTGGGGAAACAAAATTGGTCCACCTATGTCCGGGAAATGTTGGTAATCATCATGGCAATTCACACATGGAGAACGTATCTGTTGGGACAAAAATTCACGATTTAAACAGATCAACAAAGCTTAAGGTTTATTCTGGAGCAGAGAGTGTTGAAACCGGAACAACAAAAGTGGATGAGTAAGCTAGTCTGGTATGACTATGAGATCGTCTACAAACCGGGAGCATCCAACAAAGCAGCTGATGTTTTGTCTCCTCGGCCTTTCAGCCCTGTTTTACAGTCACTATCAGTTCAGAGACCAGATATATGGGACCAGCTTCGTCTCTTGACCAAGAAAGACCTGTATCTACTTCGTGTCGGCGCCTTAGCCACCGCTCACTCAGGACAACCATATTCTTGGCGTAACGGGTTGATTTTTTTAAAAAATCGGGTGGTGATCCCTCCAAACTCGCCTCTAATTGCTTCACTATTGCACGACTTCCATGTTTCTACCTTGTGAGGTCATTCTGGTGTTTTAAGAACAACTAAACGCCTATCGCAACAATTCTATTGGCTGGCAATGCACAAGTCATTTAAAGAGTTTATTGCCGCTTACAATGTTTGTAAGAAAGCAAAATCAGATACGCTTGCACCGGCAGGATTGTTACAAATGTTTGTCAGAAAGCAAAATCAGATACGCTTGCACCGGCAGGATTGTTACAGCCGCTGCCTATACCAAGTTAAGTCTAGGAGGATGTTTCAATGGATTCCGTAGATGGATTACCGCGTTCTGAGGACAAGACAACGATCATGGTAGTCGTGAATCGTCTTACCAAATACGCACATCTGGTACCACTCTCTCACCCATATACTGCAAAATCTGTTGCTGGTAAGTTTGTGGAAGACATTGTCAGATTACACGGCATACCACGCTCCATTTTGAGTTATCGGGATCCAGTGTTTGTTGGGGCTTTTTGGACTGAGTTTTGGAAACAGGCGGGTACACATTTGAAGCGATCTTCAGCTTACCATCCCCAGACCGATGGTCAAACGGAGGTGGTTAATAGGTGTATTAAACAGTTCTTACGATGTTTTGTGCATGACAGGCCATCACAATGGTGTTCACTGTTACCATGGGCAGAGCTTTGGTATAACACCATTTTCCACGCTTCAACGGGTATGTCTCCATTCCAAGATTTGTATGGCAGACGTCCACCACCATTGTTAAGTTACGAGGCTGGATCTTCTTTGGTGGAAGAGATCGATGTACAGTTAAAGGATAGAGATGAGCTTCTTGCAGAATTAAAATCACACCTTACTGCTGCAAATAACAAAATGAAGCAAGCGGCAGATCAAAAATGCGGAGACGTTAAATTTAAGGAAGGAGATTGGGTTTATCTTCGTCTCCAACCTTATCGACAAGCTTCAGTGTTTCGTAGAACATCTCATAAGCTTTCAACACGATTATATGGACCTTTTCAAATAGAAGCTTACATTGGTCCTGTTGCTTCTCGGTTGTCTCTTCCAGCTGGGTCTCGCATTCACCCTGTTTTCCATGTCTCTAAATTGAAGAAGAAGATTGGTGATGGCGCCACAGTGGCTGGTACATTACCTCTGTTACGTTCTAACGGCGTCATTCACCTCGTACCGACACAACTGTTGGGTACTCGCATATCGCGTAAAGGAGCAGTTCCGGTTCATGAATCCTTAGTGCAGTGGAAGGATTTACCGATTGAGGATGCTACTTGGGAGCCGACAGATCAGTTGCAGGAGAGTTTTCCTGATGTGAGCCTTGAGGACAAGTCTCATGTTGAAGGGGGGGTATTGATACAATACACGAGCCGGTACGCAGAGCGTCTTCACGAATTAGTAAACCCAATCCTCGGTACTTGGTTTGAGATTTAATTTCTGGTTCGATCGCTGGTTAAAGGTTTATTTGTTTAGTTGTCAGTTGCTTTAGTATTAAGTTTTGATTGTAAAAGAGTATGTTGTCATACTCTTTAGGCAAGCATAACTCCACTATTTACTTTTTGTATTTCACGTTCTGTTTTCTTGTATTCATCTATTTAAGGAATTAAAAAATAACCAAAATAGGTAGTTACTACTACCACAAAATTCTTGTTGCAGAATGATAGTTTAAGTCGAGCGATTAAGCTTTATCAGATATGATACATATATTCTTAATTTTTCTACCATCAGACCGTCACTCCCCTTTATACAACATGCTACCTGCATATTTAATATTTATAAACTCTTGACACAAGAAAACAAATTCTAATCAATGACAAGATTATCTTCTAGGCTTAACCACTCCATAAATCTAATTTTATTATCTTAATTTGGCAGAGACAATTCAGTTGAATGCAGTCGCATAAGATGTAGAAATTAAACAAGAAAATCCACGGAAGTATCAAATTAAGTCATTCCTAAACCCATTTCAAGGTAAAACCTTGTGAAATTGATGTATTTAACAAACCTGATTTTGAATCGGATCCACTATGTTATGCAATTCTCATAAAATCAATGAAGAATTAAAACGGCATAAATAGATAAGATTGATATTTTAAAATTTATTCAGTTGTACCAAGTATTACTAAGTATTACTTTTGTGTGTTAAAATTGTTTTTTAAACTCCACAAAATTTGTGATTTTTTACATTTTTATTTTATATTTAATACTGATCCGATTGTATTTGACTCGATTGGATTATATGGATTTTTGAAATGGGTAAATAATTAACTGGTTGGGATGTAATTTTGATAACTTTGGTTAGATATATGTGTAAACAACCACTCTTATTTAAAGAAAAGATAATTGCGTTTTATGAGAAAGGTAATGGAGAATATGATTATAAACACATGAAGACTGACGACATCAAAAGGGTGTCAATGGATTATTTCAAGTTGGTCTTTCGGTCAAAAGAAATCCGAAAGTGTGACTCAAAGAGCAATAGTATCGGACAGAGGATCCCAAATTGGTTAGAAATTAAAGAAGGTTTTGAGAAGGAAAGTAAAAGGAATATTCAGGTTTTTAAGCAAAATCCACGATTGAGGATGATTTTATCATGGGATTTGATTTGTGGGGCATATTGGATTCATAGAGGAGATAAGGATTAGGTTAATGTATACTGCTACTACTGGGAACTATTCTGAGCAAGGTATCCAATCATGGGGTTTTTCTGATTATGGGAGATATGGTGGTAAGCAACAAGGATTAGATTTTCAGATTTGGAATGATTTTTCTCCACTGATTTGCCTAATTTCTCCACTGATTTGCAGGAAAAAAGGGTATCAAAGGGGAGACTTGGAAGAGGATCAATATCAGTTTTACCATTTCAAGTTCTTACTGTTACAGGTTTACATCAACCGATAAGTTTCTTTTTTTCTTTTTGGTTAGAAAAGAAAGAGAGTGCAATGTCTCAGTCTTATCTATTGGGAAATACAATGGTGGTGGAATCTCCAAAGAGACTGAAGGTCACACTGCCGAGATTCGACAATTTGGAGCTGATCAAGGTGTATGCGAAAATATTAATTGGAAGGTGTAAGAATCCGAGTAGGCAAGATATGAAATCTCTTCTATTTATGATGCCGTATATTTGGAAAATGGAGGAAAGAGTTATAGGAGCAGATCTTGGAATGGGACAGTTCCAGTTTGATTTCGAATCCGAAGAGGACATCGAGGAGGTGCTCCAAATGGAACATTTCCATTTCAATTATTGGATGGCCTCTCTGGTGCGATAGGAACCATCGATTGATCACAATTATCCATCCAAAATCAGGTTCTGGGTATGGGTTATAGATCTTCCATTACAATGGTGGTGTCAGCCTACTTTTCGAACTATTGGTAAGAGTTTAGGTATGATCGAGGAGGATAGGATAGATATAACTAATGGTAGGATAAGATTATGGGTTGATGGACATAAACCTTTAATTTTTGATATTGATATGAATATATACACAGGGGAGCAAACTATAGTTACACTCAGATATGAGAAATTATCTGGTTTATGTAGGAGGTGTAATAGATTATGTCAAAACGGATCTCTGTCCATTGAACAAAAAGCTAAACAAGGGGGAGTGGATGAAAGGGAAGAGGACCGTGGGATGAATAATAGGAGTGTGAAAAGCTACAAAGGGTCATTAGAATTTGGACACAGGGAGGGTTAACTAGAATCTTCGAAGGAATCGTCTAAGTTTATGAATCGCAGGGGTAATGATTATGGTTCAAGGGGAACAAATGGGGCTCATAGTTGGTCAAGGAAATCAACAACGGTACATGGTGAGCAGAGTGAAAGGAAAAAAAACAGAAATTGCTGCAGAGGCTCGGGAGAGTATTGCTGCGGTACCTTCAGTGGAAATAACTTAATGATGCCTTCAGAGAAAGAACTCCCTGATCCAACAATAATTATACTGGAGGCATTTCATGGTAAGGCTTTGGAGGAGATCTCAAATTCGGTGGATGACACAGAGGGTCTAGAAGTTATGGAGAAAAAAGAATCAGGGAAACATCCAGTACAAATGTAGGGGATGTTGATCGAGTCACGAGTTGCGGCAATGGGAGAGGAGGTGATGAAGGATGACTTAGGTATGGTTAGGAGTACTTGGGAGGAGACAACTCCAGAGGATTTTCACGAGGAAGACGGGCTATATAATCTATCAGATTTGGAGAAAGATACCCACGAGAATGAAATGAAGGAGATGGTGGATGGCGAGGTTGGCAATGGAACTGCGGCTGGTAAGGGAGTTAAAAAAACAGGTATTACGGAAGTCACTGTTTCAAAAAATAGGTCTAGGTGTGGGTGGTAATACTAAAAGAAGACTGGTGCAGGCTATGGTCTCTCCAAAAAAAAGAGCACAAGGAAAACAGAGAGATAAGGAAGGAAGAGGTAATAAAGAGAAAGGGACTTCCGAGAATGGTCGACCGCGGTTTGGGTAAGGTAAAGAATGTGCAGGAGGATGATTAAATATTCATATTATCCTTTTTATCTGTTGGTTTTAAATGGTGAAATAAAAAGACTTTTTATCATGAGTGGAATTCATGTAACTTATTGCAAGTCTTGATTATTTTTATACTTTATGATTCTTGTCCGGTGATAACGGACGACTTATATTATAATAAATGTTTTTTAAGGAGACCGTTATGTGAAATGATTGCTTCAGGGTCTTTGGATTAGGTTGTATTTTAGGTTCTCTGGTTGTATTTGGACTAAGATAATCACGAACCTGGAGTATAAACATGGGCAGCCGAAAAGACAAAATACAGGTTACATAAAGGTGTTCATGGTTTCACATTTTCCAAAGTTGAAAGGAGCGTACACTACAGAACAGGTAGTATTGGATAACGCAAATAGGTGTTAAATGTATAAAGGATTTCCACTTAACATCAGGGACATATTACAGGGTAGATTATGTTATCAGGTTCTATTAAATAAGAATCATTATCTCGAGGAAATTTTTGGACATATTTGTTATAAAGGTAAGGAGAGAAGCTCTATGATCACATTATCTCTAAAACTTAGAATTTTTGAGTTGGGAAGTTTTTGGATTATTGTATTGGTGATTGAGGTAATATCAAATCCGGAAAATTGGGATAAATTTTGGGTAATTATTTGGTTACCACTATTAGAGAGCAATAAAGCGGATTTATTTTCCCAATTTTTGTTTGGTTATATAAAAGAGATAAAAAAAAACAGGAATATATTAAGTGATGTAGATTTTAGGTTGGAATTGTCAAGTATTAGGTAGCAAATGGACTATAAACTATTTGAGAGAAATTTGGTTTAATCACTTTGGTTATGACCATCTGCACACAGTGAAACCTGTAGGTACTAGTGGAGGTTTAGCTTTGTTTTATAACAATTCATACAATGTTAATATTGTATTCTTCAGCTATAGAATATTTGATATTGAAGCAACGATAAAAGGTAGGATAGTATGTATGTCTTTTATATATGGTGAACTGGTACAAAAAGCTAAGGGACCAAGTGTGGGAAAGACTAACTATATTTAGTCTAACAATGACTTTACCATGGTTCATAATAGGGGATATAAATGAAATTACTGGAAATCATGAAAAAGAAGGAGGTTTATTACGGCATGCATCAACTTTCATTTTCTTTAATAATATAATCACCAATTGTGGTCTACTTGAATTTTTTTGGAACTATTTAACTCGATAACCCCAACAAAGATGGATGAACTATTTAATCATATTTTTGGAACTATTTAACTCGATAACCCCAACAAAGATGGATGATTTCTTAGGGGAGGTCCCGGTTTTAATCACAGATCAAATAAATGATAGATTCACAGTTTTGGCCACAGAAGAGGAGGTTAGAAAATCATTATTTATGATGCACCCGAAAAAAGCACCAAGACCAAATAGTATGACTGCTTTATTCTACCAACAATCTTGGCCAATAATCAAGGCGAGTGTTTTAAACTTTGTAAATGAGTTTTTAACGACAGGATTAACCAAAGGTTAAATTGGATGAATATATGTTTAGTTCTTAAAACGACCAATCCTAGTAGAATGACGAAAATACGACCTATTAGTTTATGTAATGTGGGATATAAAATTATACCAGAATTGTTATGCCAACTGTTACGAACATATTTGTCGGATCTGATTTCTGAAACACAATCAGCATTTGTTTCAGGAAGATTAATTTTGGATAATATTCTTATTGTTCAGGAGATGTTTCATGCTTTACGGACGAACCGAGGGAGTCAGTATGTATATGGCTATCAAGACAGATATGAGTTAATAATATGATAGAGTAAAATGGATATTTATTGAAAAACTCTTACAAAAAATGGGTTTTTCATCTTTATGGATCTTGTGGATGATGATATGCATAACATCAGTAAAATATAAAGTTTTGATTAACGGACAGCTGCGTGGATGTATTACACCAAAAAGGGGATTAAGGCAGGAAGATCCTTTATCTCCATACATATTTATTTTGTGCACGGAAGCATTGATTGCAAATATTAGACAAGCGGAAAGGAAAAAACAATTAACAGGTTTACAGATAGCAAGATCAAGTCCACGGATTACTCATCTCCCTTTTGCGGATAATAGCTTATTTTTCTGTCAAGCTAAAAAGGAGCAATGTCAAGTCATCCTTCACATTCTCAAAAAATATGAGGTGGCCTCAAGTCAGCAAATTAATTTTGGAAAATCATCTCTTCAATTTGGACATAGGGTTCCCGTGATAGTCAAAGAAGAGATGAAACAAATTCTAGGTATCACCACAATGGGTGGAATGGGCATATTTAGGGATACAATAAAGTCTTGGAGGACCGAAAACACAAGTGTTTGGATTTATTAATGATTGTCTACAAGAAAGGGTTAATGGGTGGACTTCAAGATTTTTATCTAGAGGAGACAAAGAAATCTTGATTAAATCAGTGTTAGCGGCATTACCAACTTATGTAATGTCTTGTTATAGATTACCTAAGGTAGTAAAAAAAAACTTACAAGTGAAATATCACAGTTTTGGTGGAGCTCGAGTGGGACTAATCGGGGTATGCATTGGATAGCATGGAACAAACTTTGTTGGCATAAAAAAGAGGGAGGCCTCGGCTTTAAAAATATTAAGGATTTTAACACAGTCATGTTAGATAAACAGCTGTGGAGACTAATGGATTTACCTGATTCATTATTCTCAAAAAATTTCAAAAGCCGATATTTCTATAACTTGGACCCGCTGGAAAATACCAATCATACTCTCGATCCTATGGTTGAAAAATTATAACCACTGCTCGATCTCTGGTTAAAAAAGGGCTAATCAAAAGGGGTGAAACAAGTTCAAGTATCTCCGTTTAGAGAGATAGTTGGATCCCAGTCCCTCACCCGAGATCAGCAACTTGTAAATTCCCCATTTACCATGATACATTTAAGCTTAACGATTTAATTGACACCCCGACTAATGCATGAAATATGCCTCTCTTGGAAGCTACCATTATTCATGAGGATGTCACTTTTATTCAGTCACTCACAGTGAGTCGGTTTGGAAGACCGGACTCGATTGGACTACATTTTACAAAGAATGAAAAATATTTGGTTAAATCGGTATATATGGTAGAACCATTATATCCGGATGAAGTTTCTCTCGAGGTTATTTCTGGACAGATAATTACGGCATTGCAAGCTTCTGTATGGAAACTTAAGTCTCCTCCAACAATACAACATTTTATATGGCAATCTGTCACAGGTTGTGTTTCTGTAACAAAAAAAAAATAAGGTCTCAGGAGATTAGATGTGATACTCTATGTGGTTTGTGTGGAGTGGAGGAGGTTACTATCAATCACGTGATGTTTGAATGCCCACCGGCCATTCAAACCTGGGCTCTCTAAAAAATTCCCTCCTATCCGGATAATTTTCTAAAGTCATCAATATTCACGAATTTAGATTATTTAATTAATAATTTATCTAAAGATGGTCCTCAAAGATACGTTCTATGGATCATTTAGTACTTATGCAGAAATAAAAATGAAAAAATTTACAACAATATAGTGAGGAGGCCTCCCGATATTCTAATGCTTACAGAAATAGAAGGAAAAATATGAGCAGAAGCTTAATAGATAGACAAAAACATGGTTCGCCATCAGCTCCTCTTATGGAGTCAGTCCAACAATATATGTGGAGGTGTCAAGTGGATGGCTCTCGGAAAAACATAGATAAATTCTCAGGTCAAAGATGAGTTTGTACAAAGAGTGAGACAAAAGAGATGTTGATGGGTGCTAGGAACATTCGACCAAGCCAGTCACCACTGCATGCAGAACTCGAAGCACTTATTTGGGCGATAGAGTGTATGCAGACATACCAGAGACTAGATTGTTGTGACGTCATGAAGAAGGTGTCTTCACCGGAGGAGTAGTCAGTCTTCGCAATTCATTTGGATGAGATCAACAAGTGCATAAGAAATTTCGACGATACAAGGATCATATTCAGCCCAAGAGAGACTAAGAAAGAGCAGACAATTTAGCAAAAAGTGCACAAAATCTCCTGATGGAAATGGTGTATGTCAATTCTGTTAACTAAATATGATTAAAAAGTTCATTTTAAATTTATTTTCTTATTGTTGCCAAAAAAAAACACATGGAAACATTAAGCATTGATCTCATTACTCATTTCTCTATACCACTACCATTGTCTTCGATACAAATACATCTACTCTTTTTCTTTTTTCATCTATTGAAAAAATCTTTATACTTAAATTATCCTATTTTATATAAACATTTTAATTCTACAAAAAAAAATTCATTGCTATATATACACATTTTGTATTTAGTTATTTAAAATTATATGTATATTTATATGTATGAGATGTGTATATTTTTTGCTTCATGAATATTCTAGTTACAACATATATATGTTTATATAATCCATATTGTATAAAATGTATACATATATATATATATATATTTAAAATATATATTTAGTAAATTGAAAAGTATAGAAAAAGGTTGGTAATTATAATTACTAAAAATGAACTGAAATTATTAATAAATTTGTTATTTTATTTTTACTTGGAAAAAAACTTATTAGAATTTATAATTTTTTAATATGTGACAACCATGAATGCTAAAATAATACATGATACAAATATATTCTGTGATTTATTATTCGTGAATATTACACTTTATAAACCAACTAATACAATTAATTACTTTGTACATTTTAATTTTAATAACTTTTTATTCTAACCATTTATACATATACTTAATTAGTTTACCAAATGATATCATATATTTATGTTACATAATGTATACATATATATATTTAATATATAAATATTGAAAATATAGTTAGTAAATATATATTGGAAAGGTTGGTAATTCTAATTACTAAAAGCTAAGCAAAGATTACTTATAAATATGTTATTATATTTTTATTTCAACTTAAAAACTTGTCAAAATTTATATTTTTTTTACATATGACAATCCTAAATGCAAAAATAATAAATGATATAAATATAGTATTTTATGTGTGTTATTTGTGAATATTACACATTAGAAACAATCTAAATACAGTAAATTACTTTATCCATTTTAATACTAATAAATATTTAATATAAAAATGTATACATATAATTACTTAATTTACAAATATATATATTTTTAAATAAAGAAAATCAATAAAAACAGTTATATAATGTATTCATATATATTGAAAATATAGTAATTAAATAAATATAGAAAAAGGTTGGTAATACTAATTACTAAAAGCTAATATAAATATAGTGATTGTGTTTTTATTTCAAAAAAAAATTATCACAATTCATAATTTTTGCTAACATATGACAATCATGAATGCCAAAATAATACATGATATAAATATAGACTTTTATATGTGTTATTTTTAAATCGAATACTTATAAAGAAACTAATACATTTAATTAATTTATAAATTTTAATATAAATAAATGGTTAATATAACAATATAAATATACTTAAATAGTTTACCAAATGGTATCATTTATTTATTATATAAAAATCAGTAAATGAACTGTTTTATAATTTTGTAGTACTCTTCAAAGAATACCACGATTCAATTAAAATTCATCCATTATTGTATAATTTGTTTAATTAATATATTATTCTGATAAATCCTTTATATAAAAATTTATGAATGGTCATAAAACATTGTTCAGTAACGTAGTTAATAGTGGTCAAATAATTTATTTTTATGAGAATTATGTATTGAAAAACCCATCAAAAACAATAATAAAAATGTTATATGATTGCAGATGATATTTGAGTGAATATTTACTATTTAGAACAATTAAGAATAGTTATTATATTAATTTTTTATTATATATATATATTGCAATTACAGATGAATAATAGATTACAAAACACACATTGATCAACTCGTAATAGAGGTTATGCTCTTGGTAGACTATTAAGCTGGGCTAGTGGTTCGTGGTAACATGATCCAATAACAATTGCTCATGAGTATTTAAATGAGGTCCCGAAAAAGGACAAATCTGAGAGCGGACACATATAACCTCTATCATGAAAGACGCCAAACTAAAAGAAAGGTACTTTCATTTTTAAACTAAAAACTTCAAGCTTGTTTGTTGCATTTTTTTGAGGTCATATTCTCTCATTATTTGTTTCTTTTCATGATCATATTCTCTCGCGGTCATATTCTCTGATTTGTTAATGTATTACCCTCAGGGTCATATTATTTGATTACATATTTATTTCACATGAATTTTTTATGTGATTGTGTGTTTATCAGACAATGAATTTTTCTTCTGTGGTTGCGTGTTTTTTCCATGAAATTTTATTATGTGAATTTTTTTATCTCACAAAGATTTTCTTTTGTGACTGCGAGTTTATCCCCCGAAGATTTTCTTATGTGATTATGTGTTTACCCCATATAAAATTTCTTTTGTGATTGCATATTTACCTTATAAGGACTTATTCTTGTCACATCAGGAGCTCGTAAGAAATTCTTCCAACTCTTATCCCTGCAGCCATTAGTCTCCTTCTGGTCCATGAGGAACAGGAAAACATTCGATGCGGTAGGTTTTGCCATCCACGGGTCAGCATGTCAACTTTTCAGGATGGTCATGCCCCAAGGTTGTTAGTCAGCTTTTTCGCATGGAAACTCAATTGCTTGTTAGGATATGCTTCTTAGCGTGTCGTCGTTCAAGGTCAAGATGGAGTCCTTCCCCGGAGGCATCCTAGGGTCATACCTTTTGAAAGATCGAACCTCAGAGTTGCCTCTTGTTCGCCGGAGACTCATTTGGATAACTCTTGGTCTAAGAGACCCGAACCCCAATGTTTTTTCTTCTAGAGACACCTTCGAGATTCTTCATACCGGGAAATCCACCCACTAACTCCCTTGGCAGTCCAGATCCAAGCTTATCCTATGCAAAGATAGGACCTCCTAGCGCTACAGAGTAAAAGTCCAGCTTGTGTAAAGCTAATATGTACCTTAGCCAACCATTCGTCATCCCTTCATTGCATGTACAAAGAAAACTGTTAACACATTTAGGACTGATGTAGCGCACCCTAGACCGACACTCTATTCACCACTAGCTGGCAAACACCTATCTGCAGAAAGAACAACAATCATTCTTCGTATTTGTAACTCACACACAAGAACCAATCCAAACAATCCACCCCCCACATCTCGAAATGCGACCATGTCGTAACAGTCTTCAAGGCTGGGGACTTAAGCATGCGGGATAGGTTTAGTTAGTCTGCATATGTTTGCAATTAACGATTGGTTCATCCCGTGTTTGCACCTTGTATTCAGGGGTAATTTCGTTCATTTCTCCTTAGGCACCCCTCTCGGTTCAGGGGCAAACGTTTTGTCATTCAAAGCAACAAGTTTTGTTCTCGGCTCAATAACCACATAATAGTACTGTATGTTCACGGTCAAAAGTGATCAGACCGATTACCTTCTGCTACGGCGCACTCTTGCCCGTAGGTGAGAATCAATCCCCAGAGAGCATCACTCGAATGATAATATTTTGGGTATGGTTTGAAATAATAGTTTGATCCATGTGCATGGATAGACACACGTATGGAGTGGCTTCACGTCTTTCATTCCACGTAAGCCGTAAAGTCAAAGATAATTTATGGGACCATTTTTGTACCAGCCAATGGAGAGTCACAACGTGGGGCTGAGACCAATGTCTCGAGTGACTGTGCAGACGAATGCTTCCTAAGAAGTCACAGGTGCAGCCAAAGTTAGATATCCTACACCTGCAGCCAGCCGGTGTAGACAGTACGAGAATGACTCATAGACAACCGATATAGGCCGCATAAGAAGGTGGGAATGTGCCTTTTGCCATCAAGAAGATTTCGCCCATAAATAAGGACTGACCGCCAACTTTGTTCAATGTTCTTTTTTTGCTTCTCTTTCATTGTTGCTTAGGATATCTCTTTTAAAGTGTTAACCGTTTTTATGAAAAGGAAAACGAAATCTGTGGATTCGAGGTGTTTATAATCATCATGCCCAAAAATATAGAAGAACGTTCAGCCAACCCATCACCATCAGGGAACATCAACAACTGTATGGTGTTCAAATCGGCCGGTTCAAAACGATCTCCACCATCTCTTTTCAAAATAGAAAAGAGACCAAGCGTCAAAATTCATCATTAGAACCAGAAACAAAACTGTTCGATCAGAGTCAAACTATTCTTTTTTTTTGTCACATGGTTAATCTGTTTTATTTATGATTTTGACCATTTTATTACACATACAATATAATAATTTCTTATTTATAAATGAAAGTGTACAAATGTGAAAATAATGTTTTTACTTATTTGATTTATTATGATATTAATATGACTATATTTTTAATTTATTTATTTTTTGGTTATTTCATAAATTGATTTATTTTTAAGTATTTGCATCCAATTTTCCTATACAAATTTGATTTGTTAAATATAAAAAGTGCAAAAAAGGAAAATAATCTCCCGCGCATAACACTCTCAAATTGGCGCCAAAATAGATGACGAAAGACAGAAAATGCTCAAATGAGATGTAATGAAGCTCAGAAAATAAACCATGACACCACCCAACCAGAAACAAACTGATGAAGTCACGATCGCTAAAGCTATGGGAAGCCCATAAAGTCGGCGTAAGCGCCGCCTCTTTCTGCTCTATCTTATGGGATCACAAGGTGGAACACTTTGTCACTTCATCTTCTTCTGATCCTTCAATCTCCGTCCATGATGGACTCTCTCCTTACTCTTCTCCCCCAACGATTCTCCGACATCACCAAGACGGCATCACCGCCTTAGCTCTTAGCCATGACTCTTCTTTCCTCGCCTCTGGATCTATTGATCATTGCGTCAAACTCTACAAGTTCCCAAGTATATATATATATATATATATATATTCAATTTCTCAGAGCATTTTCTTGTTCTAAAGCGATTATTTGTATAATTTTTTTTCTTAATTTTTGTCTCAGGCGGAGAATTTCAGACGAACATAACAAGATTCACGCTACCGATTTGCGTGCTTGTGTTTAACGGCTCAGGGATTTTATTAGCAGCTGCTGGAGATGATGATGGAATCAAACTCATCAACACGATTGATGGTTCGATTGTCAGAGTTTTAAAAGGGCATAAAGGACCTGTGACTGGCTTGGATTTCAATCCTAACGGTGAGCTATTAGCTTCGGTTGACACAAATGGAACTGTGTTATGTTGGGAACTCCAAAACGGAACTGTCTCATATACACTTAAAGGTGTTGCTCACGACACAGGTTTCAGTACTTCCGTTGTGAATGTTCTTATATGGAGTCCTGATGGTCGGATACTTGTTGTCCTTGGTTTGAGAAACGACGTCGATATGTATGATATATTCACTGGGGAGAAGCTTTTTGCGTTAAGAGGTGATCATCTCGAGGGTGTATGTTATATAACGTGGGCTCCTAATGGGAAGTATATAGTTACATCTGGTTTGGATAAACAAGTGCTTCTTTGGGATGTGGATAAGAAACAGGACATTTGGTGCGCCCCTGGTTGTTTTACAACCTAAGGATCGACTTGAAGGATGAAGGAGAGGAGGTTACTAACTCTCCTTTGAAGGTGGCTTGATAGGATTAGATTGAGAAGGCTACTAGCACTTCTCTTAGTAGCGGATTGATGGAAGAGTGAATGGAGGCTACTAGCTCTCCAAGTTGGCGTGGATGAAAAGGATGGATTTGATTCCACTAGCACAGGATCACCCTACAAAGAGCTATGGAATTTCACAGTAGATTACTCTACCCTTAAGTGAATGAATAACAATGTTCTTAGGCTGAACAGAGAAAGCAAGAAGCAAAAGAGCTTTTGTATTAAGTATGAAATTCGATGTGTTTATTTACAAAGGGGGTGGGAGTCTTTTTATAGGCATAAATCCATAACAAGATTATGCTTACAAAAAAGGAATATTCTAACTACTTTATTCTAACAATAAAATCCTAACTAATTAATTCCTAATTTTATGCTAACAAAATATATTCTATTGAAAACTTAATTTTATGCCAAAAGATATCTATCCTAATTTTTTTTGGTTTAAATTAAGTGACTAATTATAAACCAGTAAATTAAATTAAACCAGCTCAATTGGTTTATTCTCTTTGGGCTTCCTTTTCCTTTTTAGACAAGCCCAAATCACTTGCAGAATTGGTTTTCTTTGGGTTTTGACTATGGGCATAACTATTAGGCCAAACCACAAATCTTTATCTTCTTGGGCTTGGGTTGAATCTTTTGTTTCTTGGGCCGCCTGAAGTGCTCCTCTCTGGGCCTGGTCTAACTGCATGTCCATGGGCTGCTTCTCCAGCTCCTTCTCACTTGCCCACACGACTTTGATGGGCTGTTCCAAGCTTTCCAAGCCTCTTAAGCCCATGTTTTCCTTGTTCTGGTCCAGCTCCCTCTGATCTAGATCCTCTTCATGTCCAGGTCGCTTAGCATCCTCATTGGGCCTTGCTAGGATCGCACCATCCCCTCCTCCTTTGAAGGGATTTGTCCTCAAATCCAATTCTTCTGCAACAAGAGAAATCAAGTTAAAATCATTGGAGTTGTGATTAAATATGTGCTCACCTTGGGATATTGACAATGACTGCAAAGTAGGATCCCATATCCAATCTCCAATTTGGAAAGATTGATGTGGGCGGCCTGTACTTGCTCTGTCTTGGCACCACTCCTTGATCAAGAGCTCATTTGGTCCATAATCAACTTGTTTGTCAAGACCCTGAATCCTCCTTGTTCTTGGAACAAACTCCATAACCTGTCTATCCTGTTTCCTTTCAAACACTAGAAAAACCACATCAAATGTGCAACTGAAATAGATAACTGAATCCCCTGAGTTTAAGATCTTAAAAACAAGACTCAGGTTCCTAAAATCACCATCTAAGATAAGATCATAGATCATTCTAGCATTAGAACACTTATTGGAACAAAACTTTTCTTTTGAACACAAACCAAATAAATAGATATCATTGCTAGCAAACAGATTGGATTGTGCTAACTTAGAAACTCTCTCAACATATTCAAATTCAGAACTTCTCTTAGCTCTAAGTAGGTCATGCATGTTCTTAGACCACCATTCTAGCAATGCAAACTCATGATCTAACTTAGACAAACTCTCCAAAACGTTTTCTCTCAAGGCTGAGTTCATATCACAAAGTTTTAAAACCCAAAAATCTTCACAACACAAAGTTTTACAGCCTTTTCTAACTGATTTCAAGTTATGCAACACTTTATTAGAGAAACATTCATCAATCACAAGATCTACATCAATCCTCACCGATTTATGTCCTAATGTTCTCCTAATCAACTTATGACTCAAAGCAAACTCCGAACTCTCAGTTTTAGCAATCAAAGAACATTCTGATCTACAAAACATTTCATTCCTAGGTGCTTCAAAAGATTGAATCATCTTATCAAAAATAAACCTAGAAACACAAAGTTCTTTCACATTCTCTAAACCAAATTGTTTCTCTTCTTCAGGTGTAACAATCACAAACAAACTAGGTAAAGAATTTGTCACACCAATATCCTTACAGAGTTTGAGACGACTTTCATCAATCAAAGAAGGAGTGAAGGAGTGAAGGAGTTGAACTCCCAGCTAGTTGTAGGCACCAATTTACTGTCCAAAGATAATCCCCTTGGTGATTCCTTCAATAGCTTCTCTTCATGGTCCTGCAAGGGAAGCTCATTGCTACTCGGTTGCACCGGTTTAAGATTAGTAACACTTATACAAGTATCATCTAATACTTTAGCTGATGGAACAGAGAAAATATATTTGTCAAGCTCAAAGAGATTTTCTTTTACCAACAGTTCACCTTCAGCTAGTGATGTCTCACTCTTAGGAGAATTTGACAATGGATCAGACATCTCCCTTCTTCCTCTAACTCCATTGGCGTCCTTAGCAACTTCCAGCATCTCCATGCCTCTGGCTGGTGGTGCTTTCTTGGGTACTTCTCCTGGTATCTCCTCCTCAATATCCTGTGAAGAGAAGACAAGGCTACTCGGACTCACCGGTTCACAGATGGTTAGTTTTCTACAAATCTCTCTTCCATTAAGCATAAAATCAATTTTAGAAGATGGTAGAAAACACTTACCTGTGTTTGAGTCATTTGAGAACTTTTCAGTCCCAAACAACCTCCTGGAAACCACGGTTTCATTTGGAGAATATGAAGTTTCAAAAATTTCTTTCTTATTTTTGCAGATTGGACTATAATGATTGGTATCTGGCTGTTGGGGAACCGGTTTCTCCTGGGAATACATATATTCTTGGCTTGTCCACTGGATGGGTGATGGGCGTGAGCTTGGTCTCCTCTCTTGGTTGCTCCTCATAGTCTTAGACCTCTCTGATCTACTCCCAATAGTCCTCCCTTGTGAACTCCTTTGGTATTTGTCCTGCACATAACCAAATTTATTATAATCTGGAGCAAACTTCTTTTTCATAACAAATTTCATCTCAAACCAAGAAGCAATCTGAGGTTCTCCATTGTGCCTCCTTGTGGATGCCATATGATCCCACCAGTGGATGGCATGACCACTGAATCCACTTGTTGCAAGTTTGATCTTCTTTGCCTCAGTGTAGTGATAACAACTGAACACCCATTCCATCTCTTCTTCCCATTCCAGATAAGCTTCAGGATCAATCTTCCCATGGAATGATGGAATCCCAAGCTTGGATTGACTAAGGTATTCTTCTGCTCTATGGCGACGATGGTGATAAGAGTCAACTCCTCCTGCCTTTCTGCCTGCAGAGATTGAAAAGTCATGAAACTCATTAACATGGTTAGTCTTATTGAAATCTTGTTTCAGCTTCCTAGTGATCTCAGCCATCATAGCTTCACATTGAAATTGATCAAAATGAACAATCTGATCCACTAAATTTATCCTTGCCATGAAGTTCCTGAAACAAACTTTAACAAACTGTTAATTAAAACTCTCTCTCTCACTTTTTTTTTTTTTTTTTTGATTTCTCAATAGATATTCCTCTTGCTATTCCCAAAAGTTCAGAATAGATCAAAGCCCAATCACCTAAGATCTAGAGCTAAACCTACTGAAACTTAAGATAGAAAGATTGCAAGATTTTTTTTCGTCAGCTGATTGACCTATTCCTAGCAGGGTTTCTCTTCTGCTCTCTTTTTTTTTTTTTTTTTTTTTTGAATTTTCGATTTTTTTTTTTTTTTTTTTTTTGTAGATCCTTTTTTTAAATCTTTTTTTTTTTCAGGAAAGGCTCAGCTGACTTACAACAGATAGAAAGAAAAGAATTTGTTTATTAAACTAAAAAAAATTGAAAAAAATTGATGGTGGTTTTGAAATCAAAGTGATTTCACAAACCCTAACCTTCAAGAGGCTCTGATACCACTTGGTGCGCCCCTGGTTGTTTTACAACCTAAGGATCGACTTGAAGGATGAAGGGGAGGAGGTTACTAACTCTCCTTTGAAGGTGGCTTGATAGGATTAGATTGAGAAGGCTACTAGCACTTCTCTTAGCAGCGGATTGATGGAAGAGTGAATGGAGGCTACTAGCTCTCCAAGTTGGCGTGGATGAAAAGGATGGATTTGATTCCACTAGCACAGGATCACCCTGCAAAGAGCTATGGAATTTCACAGTAGATTACTCTACCCTTAAGTGAATGAATAACAATGTTCTTAGGCTGAACAGAGAAAGCAAGAAGCAAAAGAGCTTTTGTATTAAGTATGAAATTCGATGTGTTTATTTACAAAGGGGGTGGGAGTCTTTTTATAGGCATAAATCCATAACAAGATTATGCTTACAAAAAAGGAATATTCTAACTACTTTATTCTAACAATAAAATCCTAACTAATTAATTCCTAATTTTATGCTAACAAAATATATTCTATTGAAAACTTAATTTTATGCCAAAAGATATCTATCCTAATTTTTTTTTGTTTAAATTAAGTGATTAATTATAAACCAGTAAATTAAATTAAACCAGCTCAATTGGTTTATTCTCTTTGGGCTTCCTTTTCCTTCTTAGACAAGCCCAAATCACTTGCAGAATTGGTTTTCTTTGGGTTTTGACTATGGGCATAACTATTAGGCCAAACCACAAATCTTTATCTTCTTGGGCTTGGGTTGAATCTTTTGTTTCTTGGGCCGCCTGAAGTGCTCCTCTCTGGGCCTGGTCTAACTGCATGTCCATGGGCTGCTTCTCCAGCTCCTTCTCACTTGCCCACACGACTTTGATGGGCTGTTCCAAGCTTTCCAAGCCTCTTAAGCCCATGTTTTCCTTGTTCTGGTCCAGCTCCATCTGATCTAGATCCTCTTCATGTCCAGGTCGCTTAGCATCCTCATTGGGCCTTGCTAGGATCGCACCAACATTGATAGGCAGAAATTTGAGGAGAGGATCTGCTGTATGGCTTGGAAACCGAATAGTAATGCTTTGTCTGTGATTAATGTTAAGGGAAACTATGGAATTTGGGAATCTTTAGTTCCATCATCTATGGTAGCTCCTACTGTGGGTATTCCAGATATATTACCGAAGAGGAGGAATGAGATTCTTACTTTTGACGAGGAAATGAAGGAAGAACTTTCTGCAAGTCTAAATGATGATCGTTTAGATAGTGATGATGGAGAATCTCATCAACCTAGAAGGAAAAGACTTAGGAGAAGAAAAGTTATTGATGATGATGAGGTTGATCCAGATGAGGGATTCTATGATGGTGGTAGCAGCATACCTAGCTACAGGAAAGAAACACATAAAGAGAAGCATGGTGTGAGAAGTGGGCTACAGAGAAGCATTGCAGTATCAACGAAGTACAAAATGCAAAAACCTTTTCAACCTGGGGCAATACCACCGGGACAAGGAAAGAGGACGTTCTTGTGTTACAGTATGTTGGGATGCATAACTACAATTGAACATGAGGGGAACTATCGTATTGAGGTGCTTGAGGCTTACATTTGTTATGCTTCTAATTTATAATGTCTTTTGTATAATGATGTGAGCCTTCCTTCGAGAACGAGTTACTGGTGTCGTCTTGAATAAGGAATCGAAAAACTATAACCAAAGGAAAACGGAAGATAAAACTTCTGAAATAAGCCTTCCTAATTAATCCTAATCTCAATGACAGACTTGAGTTAATTGCTGGAAGATGCCTCTCTTTATTGATATCTCCCTCTTTAAATGGGGATTAGTTATAACAAGAAAATAACATCTTAACAATAACAACTCTAAAGAAATAAAAAACTAGCAATAATGATTTTTTTAAAAAGGAAAACTAACAATAATACTAGTGATTCCTACGATGATACGTGATGCCAAACCTCGTATCAATACTTCCCTTCTCGACTTTGAGCTTGTCCCCAAGTTCAACGTCCGGATACGCCTCCTTAATATTGTCGAAATTTTCCCATGTTGGCACATCCTCCGCATCATTAGTCCACTGGACGAGAACCTCTTGTTGATTGCCTTGATTTCATGTTCGCAACAGTCGAACTGGAGTGACAGGAACTACCCTTCCGTTTAAAACCTGAGGAAGTGGAGTAGACATACATGGAGGAGGACCCTGGTGTGGTTTGGGAAGAGAAATGTGGAACACATTATGAATACGCGTGCCCTCTGGAATACGCAATCGATAAGATACTGTTCCCACACGACCCTCGATCTGAAATGGGCCGTAAAATTTGGGAGAAAGCTTGCTGAAAGCTCGACGGGTCGCCGTTAATTTTCGACGCCGAGTTTGGTCCAGAAATTCATCACGCTGTTCTAACGCGACGTCGATCGTCTCCACCACCGATGAGCCAGATGTATAGTCCAAGAGGCGGGGCGGGTCTCGCCCATAGACTAGGCAGAAAGGTGTAGTCTTGAGACTAGTGTGAAATGAGGTATTGTAGCAATACTCAACCCACAGTAACCAAGTTAACTACTTTCTTGGTTCATCGCTGGTAACACAACGTAAGTACATCTCTAATGTCTGATTCACAACTTCGGTTTGTCCATCAGATTGTGGTCTATAAGCTTTCGTGAAGCATAAATCCGTGCCCATCAACCGAAATAATTCTCGCCAAAACAAACTTCGGAAGACCTTATCACGATCAGATACAATAGTTTTCAGTATACCATGAAGGCGCACGATGACTTTGAAGAAAGCTTGGACGACTGATATGGCTGTATATGGATGGCCCAAAGGTATGAAGTGCACATATTTGGAGAAACGGTCCACAACCACGAAAATAAATCTATAGATATGTCAGCCCATATTCGTTTAGGAACTGATAACGGTTGAAGTAACCCTGTTTGAAGTGTCTCCCATTTATTTTGCTGACACACTTGACAATCACGAATGAAGGCTTTCAATGTCGACTTCCACCCTTTCCAGTAGAAATCTCGTCGAATGCGGTCCATAGTCTTTTGGATCCCCTCGTGGCCGAAATTGTGGAACCCTGCAAGCACCTCAGCAATAAGCCCTGAACCTTCTTTCAGATATGCATGATCTTTATAATAAATCAAACCGTCACTGACTCGCCAAACTGCAGACTCTTCCTTACGAATGATGCAGTATGTAAGGTTGGACAAAATCGGGTTTTGTGCCACTTCCTCTTGTAATCTAGCAAGGATGCTCTTCTCTGTGGTATGGGTAGCAAGCAGCCTGACCTCTTGACCAGGTTCTGGTGCTTCCTCTCGGCGTGATCATGCATCAGCAACACGGTTTAACACACCAGTACGGTATTCCACAACAAATTCATAACCCAAAAGCTTACTGACCCAGTGCACTTGCGGTGATGTGGACATGCATTGTTCTAAGAGGAACTTAAGACTGTAGTGATCTGTTTTGATCACAAACGCTCTGCCCCATAGATAGGGTCGCCAGTGAATGACTGTCTTGGCTAAGCCGATCAACTATTGCTCATAAGCTGCTAGTTTGTAATGTCGTTCGGCTAACTTGCGGCTGAAATAAGCAACAGGATGGCCATTTTGCAGTAAAACGGCTTCAATGCCACTTTCCAATGCATCACATTCCACCACAAATGCTTCTGAAAAATTTGGAAGCGCTAGGACCGGAGCCTCTGTCAAACCCTTTTTGAGAGAAACAAATGCATCCTCAGCGATAGCCGACCAGTCAAACTCGTTCTTCCGTAAAAGACTCGTCAATGGAGCAGTAATGATGCCATAATCCTTGATGAACTTCTGGTAATATCCCGACAAATCCAAAAACCCGCATAACCCTTTTGCAGTACTCGGTCGTGGTCAATCTACAATGGCTGAGACTTTGGTGGTATCCACCATGACACCAGAGGATGAAATCACATGGCCTAGATAACCGACTTCAGTCCTGCTAAAAGTACACTTCTTCCGCTTCAAGAGTAACTGGTGAGAGCGTAAAATCTCTAAGACTGCTCGAACGTGATTCATATTTTCTTGGAAGGACGTACTATAAATTAGGATATCGTTGAAAAAAACTAACACACTCTTCCGTAAAAATCCCTGAAAGATGGTGTTCATGAGGCTCTGGAATGTTGACGGAGCATTGGAGAGTCCGAATGGCATGACTAAGAACTCAAAATGACCATGATGTGTCCGAAATGCGGTCTTCTCAACATCGTCGATGGCCATGCGAATTTGGTGATATCCTGACGTGAGATCGAGCTTAGTGAAAAAACAAGCTCCATGTAGCTCATCCAACAACTCATCGACCACGGGAATCAGAAATTTATCTTTTACAGTCACTTTGTTGAGGTCTCGATAATCGACACAAAATCTCCAAGAGTTATCTGCTTTCTTGACCAACAAAACCGGCGATGAAAAAGGAGATTGGCTAGGTCGAATGAGTCCGTTACGCAACATCTCAGTGCACTGTCTCTCAATCTCGTCTTTCAACAGGTGCGAATACCGATATGGTCGTACTGCAACCGGGTTTGCTCCGTGAACAAGACGAATACGATGATCTATTGGTCGTGTGGGTGGTAATCCCACTGGAGCTGCAAACACGTCATTGTATTCTTTTAAGATGAGGTCAAGATCAACATGGGACTCCATAGCCGCTAAAAAGACTGGTGGACGTTGAGATGGTAACCGCGTCCAACTCTCTCGTTCAGACTTAAAAAAAAATCTCATCGCCTTCTTCAAAACCATGCTCGATCGAAGTAGATCCCACATTCATGGTATTAAGTGTCACCTCATTCGCGTCTCGTAGTGCAGCCTCACCATGCCACATCACTAATTTTCCATCGATTTTGAACTCCACTGTTTTAGAAATCCCGTCCCACAATACTTGACCAAGGCTATTAAGCCAACGAATTCCAAGCACGACATCAAACCCGTTTACGCATAATTTTTGACCCTGAATCTCCAAGGCGACTTGCTTGCACAAGCCATCTATTGGACATCGACCACCATCGGGTAACGCAACCTCAAGCCCAGTCTTTCGATAAATTATGATGCCCAATTTTTCTGCCACACTACTTCTGATAAATTTGTGAGTGCTGCCGGTGTCAAACAAACTCCATCCCCGATGATCACTGATTTGAGTTTAAACCTGAAATGTTGTGTCGGTCTGGATACCACTCACCGCATTGAGGGAAATCTCCATTGGATCTTCCCCAAACGGCTCATCAGCCTGGTCTTCGCCATCTGCTACCAATACAATGTGGAATAAGACTGGTTTGCACATATGTCCAGGTGTAAACAACTCATCACAATTGAAACACAATCCCTTAGACCTCATATCCACCATCTCTGAACTTGTTAATTTCTTCCAAACTTTATTCTTGAGTCCTTGCTTTGTTGCTGGTCGCGCCCTGGTAGAGCTAGCCTCGCGCGATACGGACTCGAACCGTGGACCAGTTGAAGAAATGGGTCGCAAAACAGACCTAATCGCTCTGGATGTTGGTGCGATACATCCTCCAAAAGTCCTGAGTCTCTTATCATCCACAATTTTATATTCATTATCTCTGGCAAACTCCATAGCTTCAAAAATTGTCTCTGGTCGCAGATATTCCACCTCTTTCCTCAACCCATCTGTTAACCCTGCACAAAATTGCCACAGTTATTGTGCGCCGGTCAACCGATGTTGGCGCCCCACAATTTCTTCAAACCGATCGCAATATTGGTCCACAGTTCCAGTATGTCGCAAATTCATAAGTTCCCCGACTGGATTTACAGCATCTGCCTTTGCAAATCGACTTTTGCAAAACATTTTGAACTCCATCCAACTTAAGCGGTCCGTTACTAACCGTCGCAAATTATCCGCACCTTTGTGCCGTTCCAGTTAATACGAACGTAGCTTGTCGTACTCTAGCATCATCATCATGGATTCATTGATCAACAAAGTAATTCTTGCAGCACTGTAACCATTCCCCAGTATGGGTTGTACCATCATACAAGGGAAACTCCATCTTTGCTGGAGCGACATCACCCATCAATAATCGCGATTCATGTTCGTTGATGTGAGCAGTTGCACCGCCATTGGACCCTCCTGAGTCTACTTTTCTCTCTGAGTTTATCGCCATCGATTCCCGCCTATCTTCTTTTTGCAGCATCCCAATAGGGCACACAGGCCATTCTCCTGCTCCATCTTTCCTCTGATGGCTGCGCCCACTAATGTTAGACCTTGCTGGCCATGCCCCTTGCTTCTCAGGTCGTACACCAATGTCTCTAGGGTCACTGTGCACATCCGGGTCTACCGTATTCGGCATTGTCCGTGTGGCGCTAACTTCGCCCTTATTCCCTGAGTTCTCCTTATGGCATACCGTGAATTTCTTACCCCGAGTTCTTATCTGTGATCCACCTTCTTCCGAACTCATATGCATCAAAGTAGCTGCCAAGTCAGCTTTTAATGTTGTAACCCGCGCGTCTGTCTTCTCCCAAGCTGACCGTTGTTCCTCAAGTAACTCTGCCAGAGCTGCTTCTGTGCGGTTGCGCTCCTCGCGTTGAGTTTCGGCGACGCTATGCAACTCTGCCCAAGTGGCTTGCATTGGATCCAAACAAGCGTTGATTCCTGCCGCCACACTCGTTATCGCATTCATTAGTTGAGCAAATTGATCTTCTCCGGCAGGCCCTCCTGACGTCATCGAATCGCTCGGCTCTGATACCAAAGTGAGGTGAGCCTTCTTTCGAAAACGAGTTACTGGTGCCGTCTTGAATAAAGAATCGAGAAACTATAACAAAAAGAAAACTGAAGATAAAACTTTTGAAATAAGCTTTCCTAATTAACCCTAATTTCAATGAGAGACTTGAGTTAATTGCTGAAAGATGCCTCTCTTTATTGATCTCTCTCTCTTTAAATAGGGATTAATTATAACAAAAAAATAGCAACATAACAATAGCAACTCTAAAGAAATAGAAAACTAGCAATAATGATTTTTTAAAAAATGGAAAACTGACAATAATACTAGTGATTCCTACGATGATACGTGATGCCAAACCTCATATCATATAAATTTGGATTTTGTTTCTCTAAATGCAGACAGATTTTCATGATACTGGAAGAGGTCCTCGAGTCTCATCAATGATCGACATCTACGGCTTCACTATGGCATCAATAAATGAAAGTGGATGCGTCTTTGCAAACCCTAGTAAGGGAGAAAAGAACATGAGTGTTCTTATGTATTGACCCTTTAGAAGCTGGGCCAGTAATAGTGAGGTTAGATTCCTTGCACAAACTAGATCACAACTTACAGACCAATGTAGAAAATAATTGACTTGCTTGTTTTTTTTTTATTGAAACATGAAGTGGACAATGAGATTTGAAGGTGAAGAGGTGAAGGTTGTCGCTAACGGTTCTAATTGGGTTGCTGCGATTACCAGCCTTAATTTGCTTCACATATTTAGCGAGGGTAGTTACAGGTTTCTTCTTATGCTCTCTATGCTTTATCATGTGTCATCATTTACACAAGTTGATAGTCTACGCAGCTGAGTGATCGTTTACCATAAAGTGTTGTTAATGATTTTTCTCTACTGAACTTGCTGTTGTGTATCATGTTCCCTGTTTGTCTCTAACTGCGTATTGTCAGATGAAAAGGTTATGTTGAATGTTTGTTTTGTCCTATAGTGATAACGTGTATCTGCAGCTCTTCGAAAAACTAACTTGAACAGAATGCTAGTGAAAGACAGAATTTCACAAAACGTATGAATTTTTGAATTGCACAGATTTTAATTAACTTAAGGGGAACGCTAGTGTCTAATGTGTACCTTAGTAATGAAATACTTTGGTTATTTGATCATATAAGAACTGGTCATTCCTTGCAGAAACATATTCTTTCCCTTGATGGCCCCGTAGTCATGCAGTAGGATCCAATGATCAACTTGCTGTGGTAACTCATGTTTCAGACTGTCTTCCTTCAAATGAACAGGTAGGCATCTTTTCCCTCCAGGTTTTTCTTGTTTTATAGTCCTCGTGGATTAACCTTGGAGTCACTTGAATAGTAAATAGTGTGACAGAACATTTTCATTTATGTGTGGATACTAAATCCAAAACTTCCTAAGCTATATCTTATAGCTGTGGGTTCACCTGTATGAAACATCGATGTTTATGAGGGTTCTGAACTTAAATTACTGCAGAGACTGTAAATAACCTCCTCGAAATTGGGAAATGCCCCCCCATCAGTATAGTTTTCATATGTACAGAATTATTGATGAACATTTCATACAAGTGCATGCTGGTATCGCCCTCGCATGTATCTATCAATATGACAAACAAGCATACAGTCAGATTGTTGCGTACCGTACATTCTCGCCTCATCATTGTTTTGACAATATGCAGGTGATGGAATTTAGAATCTTGAGCATATCCAAAATGACTCAACAATTGAAGGGCCGTGTTGCCTTAACCCCTGGCTCACGTTTAACATGGATAGGATTCAGTGAGGAAGGTTCTTTCAGCTCATACGACTCTGAGGTTTGCTTGGCTGACTCATTTGCTATGTCTTTGGTACTCATTTCATATGATATGGATTACAACGAGATTTTTATTGCAGGGTGTGTTGAGGGTTTTTACAAGTCAATACGGTGGCTCATGGATCCCAGTCTTCAGGTTTCTTGCCGTAAATATCCATAGTTTCTGACAAGTTTAGGTATCATTGTCATTCTCAGTACCACTAAAGAGAAGAAACAAGAAGAAAACTACTGGGTGGTTGGCTTGAATACAACCAGTTTATACTGTATAGCTTGTAAACACCCTGAGCTTTTCCCACAGGTAATATATATTATAGTTGCCGATACTACGGTGTTTACTATATCTGGAAAAGGATAGCTTTCCTCACCATTCTTCTTTTTTCCATTTCAGGTGACACCAAAACCAATCCTTACCATTCTAGACTTTTCTCTCCCGCTTGCATCCTCAGATTTAGGAGCAGCATCTCTAGAAAATGAGTTCATTCTAAAGCAGCTGCATTTATACGAGGTTTTCCTCTCTCCTTGTTACACCATTTTAATTTGCTCTTACATCTCTCTTGCCTGTTCAAGTTTCGTAAGCAGCGTGATCTGAGTTAGCTACTGGAATGTGTGTGAAACTGCCACAGTTCGTTTTTGGGTAACAACAGGGGATGAATACACCAGGAAAATTCATGTTCTTGCAAAACCTTTGTTCCCCTACTTTCATGTGTAAATCTAGTTATCTGTAACCAAACTAGAGACATTCTCCTTACGAAATCTGCTTAAACTAGTATCAAACATTGTTATATATTTAACCAATTTTAATATATCTTTTCCGCCTGTTCTCAGACTCAAAGAAGAGTGGACGATATGGCTTTGGTTGGGGTGGACACAACAGCACTTGAAGATGAGGCTTTCTACCTAGAAGTTTCTCAAGATAAATGCATACTAAGGCTCATCAGCTCGTGTTGTAGTAGTAAGTCAATCATTTACATGTGTTAGTACACGCGTGTGTGAGCTCACATACTAAGAACATTTTGAAGTCCATGTGAAGCTATTGTCCAAATTTTGACAAAACAATCCCTTACTTTCTTTTAGGTGACAAGTTTGTAAGGGCCGGTGAACTTATGAAGCTGCTATCTCTAGAAAAATCAATGAGAGCAGCAATAACACTGGTTACCAAACTCAAGCTTCCATTTTTGGCAGAAAAATTCTGCAGCATACTCGAGGTACTCTACATGAAGTTTCATCATTCCTTATATCATTCACAGCTTCTCTTTTTTCATGATGCTAACTCTAGTTCGTCACTAACAGGAAAGGTTGCCCGAAGAAGCTAACGAGGCGATTACAAATTCTCCGCAGAATCCAAGCAGAGAAGTGGTTAAATCCAAGGTCCAGAATCCTCCAGCTCCGGTTCATACAAGTGAAAACACAGAGGCAATTCTAAAATCTACTGCAACTAAGCCGTCTGCTACTACACTTCTGAGGAGAGCTAAAGTGTCAGAAGGTCTCAAGCAGGGATAAAAAAAACAAACAAAGAGAGACGAAACTGACGACGTGAAGAAAAGAGAGAGAACGATAGTTAATTTGGTAAAGAATCATGTGAACAATGTTAAAAATGATGACAATGGACTGAGAAAGGAAGCGAATCAAGAAGAGGCACGACGTTCTTCAAACCCAAATCAACTGTTTAATGATTTTAGTTGGTGGTGGTTATATTTAACAAGGGTATGATAAATACATTTGTTTCTCTTTATTTTAGAATACGTTCCTGCAGATGAACTATTACACAAAGTTTTGATATATGATTAGCTTTTTTTTTACTATACAACAAGCTGTTATGGTACCCTTTATGAGTGTTTTTTGAATTTTTTTACTCAATTTAGCACAACTTCGTTCACCTTTATGTTACCTTCTGCCAAAGTCATTGAGTTCACTTGGAAGGAAATGACTTTTAAATCTATTTCTACATCAGCATGTATGTGATATGTCCCAAAAATTAATATTTTAATCTGCTATTTAGAAAAGAAAATCCCATGGTTCTAATGGTAATATTGCTCAGACACTCTCTCATTTAAAAAGTATTGCTCAAACACTCACCTATTTTATATTTTAGTTTTTCTTTTTTATATAACTTAAAAATATCAAATTACCAAAAACATTGATAAGTTGTAAAAAATTACGACCATACCGCAACCCATAGGATATGGATCTAGATCCACTGAGTTTGGATTAATTTTTTTTTTAAAAAAAAAATTAATGTGGTGGGAACCACCACTTCCTCATTCTTCCTTCATGTCGAGTTCCACTTCCCCCTCTCCTCCCTCGAGTTCTCCTCCTCCCTCACCTCATTTTTTCCTTCTTCGCCCATAACTCCAATTAAACAGCAATTTTTTACAATTTAGATGTTGAAAACTTCAATTCTCAACCAACTCTTCTATTTGAATCCTCCAATTTTATGTAATTTATAAATCCTCCTAAAATCTTTAACCCTAAATGACTCTTCAAAGAAAACGCAAATCTCCTCCATCAAAAGAGAAACTCGGAAAAGGGGGAAAGAGGACGAAGGCGACTCCGAAAAACGAAGCCCCGCGAGGTGTGAGTCCCCCACGAGAGTTCTGGATGGTGATTTGGAAGCCTCCACATTTGTGTGAACCTTCACCCTCGCCTCCACTATCACCTTCGCATCCACCTCCACATTCAGATACACTTCCACATTCGTCGGCTCCAACTCCTTGTTCGTCGCCTCTAACTCCACGTTCGCCGCCTCCACCTCCACATTCGCCTTCTCCACCTCCACATTTACCGCCTCCACCTCCTACAAATCCGATTAAAGTAGGTGCCTCGTCTTCTCGGGTTCCTGCACTGGCATCGTCTTCTCGGGTTTCTATGTCAGAGGTAAACCCTTAACATATTTGGTATGATTTTGTTCTTGATTTGAAGAAATTAATTGATGTTGGTAAGCATATTACTAAGTATTAATGTGTAGTTGTATGTTAGAAATTTTGAATTGCATGTTATATAAAAGAGTATTACTAAGTATTAATTTGTAGTTGATTTGAAGAAATTTTGAATTGCATGTTAGATAACGTTAATATACAACTGAGTATTAAAAGATATGACTGTATGTGATTGTACAACTAGATTTCAATAGATTCAACTATATCTTATTGTGCAACTGAATGTTAATAGATACAACTAAATATTAATGTATATCTGAGTATCATTGGATATGAATACATGTTATAGTACAACTGAGTATTATTCGATACAACTAGACATACAACTGAGTATCATTGGATATGAATACATGTTATAGTACAACTGAGTATTGTTCAATACAACTAGACATACAACTGAGTATCAATGTATACAACTAAACACTAAAAATGTGTATGGATTGCAGGTTTCTGTGACGTGTCCTCCGGGGAACTTATACTTCAAAAACACGGACTATTCTACAGTCTGCAAGATAGCATCGAAGTGTGAAGACTTCAAAACACTGAACGAGTTTACGGCTCTAAAGGATGGACAAGAAGCGAATTGGTTTGCTAATCATCCCCGGTTTGCTAATCATCCCCAGTTCCAGCATATATGGCATAGAGAGAGGAGCGGAAACCATAAACTAATGGGAATGTGGATGCTTCTCCTACGCATAATCCCCATGGAGAAGACGAAAATTTGTTGGTTTGCCGTTAATGGTGTGCCGATCTGGTATTCTCTGAAAGAGCATGCATTAATTAGTGGATTAGATTGCCACGCATATCCTCCTGATATGGAAACACTCGGGGACTTGAGGTTTGTGAAGCGCCATTTTAAAAAACCAAGGATATAAAGGTTAGTGAAGTGAGGGCAAAGATGAAAAAAATGGCTGGAAATGGAGAACGACTGAAAATGGCGGTGTTTTTGTTCTTAGCAACTGTCATCAAAGGATAAAAAATGTATGGATTTATTGATCCTTTTATTCTTCGAATTGTGGATGATCTAAAAGTGTGTAGCAACTTTCCGTGGGGGCGATACACGTTTGATGATTGTATCGAAGAGATTTTCCACATGATGGATTACTTCAAAGGTTCTGCTAGATCCACATGGTGTTTTCCGGGATTCATCATTCCGTTGAAGGTAATTCTCAATTATGTAGTTATTTTTTGTGTAGTTTCTTAATTGGTTAGACTAATAAATTACTTGCAGCTTTTGGCGTGTGAGTGCATTCCACAATTGGGACAGAAATTTCGTGACGATGTCCTCACTGCTGACCCTGGATGTCCGTGAATGTTCAAGCGGAAATGGCGAACACAAAGAAGTAGTGGTTATCTTAAAGGGTTTTTGTTGGAAGAGATCAACGAAACACTTGGATCAACAAAGGTACATAGTGATACCCAATTATTTTATTAAACATAGTGATACCCAGTTATATTATTAAACATTTTGTAAACTGATTATTAGTTTTGCAGACGGATGCGCAGAGAATCATTAGCATCTTGGAACCTGATGTCTTTGAAGTTAATCTACTATCAGACATCTTCGAAGATAATCTAGATGATGAAGATGATTGCTACTTATCTCTGAACTGGAATCGGTGTTTGGTCGATGAGAAGCAATAAAAAATCTGGAAGGACGTCTTTGAGTTAGAAAAAGCTGGTCGAGTATTGACGGCAAGAAGATAGGGAAAACTCCCAGTATTGGATGAAGCCGTGAACAATATTAATGAAGACGTTCTAAAAAATTTGATGAAGACAATGAATGACGGGTTTGAGAAGATCAACAAGAGGTTAGATGTAATGGAGAAGATGAATGAGGGTGCGGCTGAAGGTGATGATGTTGGGGGTGATGAGGCTGGTGAGGCTGGTGATGGTGATGATGTGGTTATGGGTGATCAGATTGACGATGATGAGGCTGGGGCTGATTGACGTGGTCCTGGTAAGGTGGACGCACGGATCCATGACCGGCGACAGGGTGAGCCATGGGCAAAAATCTTGAAATGGAACGGTGGAGGTTTTTGTCGTGATGAAGATGGAAGATCAGTAGGAATGAAAGGATGGCAAATGGGTTATGGTATAAAACGAATGGAGGGATGGATTCAGTTTGGAACGGATGATGAGATGGTGAGAGAATGGATCGAATGGTGAGATTCCAAAGGGATGGAAAACTTTGAATTCACCGAACTTGTTTTGATCATGATATGACACACCAGATCCTAACAAGGATTTTACAAATTAGCAATCTAGATATTACACACTAGAAAGGGGTTTACAAGAATGAAGTGAATAAATCAAGAACACTTTCTAGAAAGAAAAGTTATTATTCAAAATCGATTAAACTTTACAAGGGGCCACGGCCTAAGTGATATACACCCACGAGACAATTTGAAATGCATGGGTCAAACTCTCGCATGCATGGCACAAAACACCAAGAAATTACGAGGCAAGACCGAGCAGATTACAAGATGGTCAAACTGAATTGAATGTACACTCCAAAGTGAAGTGGGCTGGGCCAAAGAAGAAATGCCATAAAAATATGTCAAAGGCCTTATGGGCTTGATCCTTTTAAAGATGCACCAGGCCCCATTAAAACTCATGTGAGAAAAACCCAAAGGGAAAAACCTCACATGGGAAAAGGGAACCAAGTGGACCCTTAATCCCAATCACATAAGCCCAAAGACAAATTAAAATGGACTTAGAAAAGATGAGAAAAAGAATAGGTCAGGAATAACCCAATAGAGTCTTGCAGTGCCTTGGTCCGGCATCGGGTCATGGGACCAGGTGGAACGGTCCATGACGCCGGGACAGGGCTGGTCGAAGTGTTGGTCGAGTGACGGGTCGTTGGGTCGAGGCGGTCTGTAGACCTTGTCGAAGCACTGGTCGAGTCTCTGGTCGAGGTGCCGGTCGAAGTCTTGGTCGAGGTCCCGGTCGAAGCTTGGGTCATTGGTTGGTCGTCCGTTCGTCCTTGCTCGTGTCCTTGGCCATGTTCTGGACCAACCTCATGCACTCGTCCGGGTACGCACGGTCCTCGCTCTCGTTTGCATCCGGCTTCTCGTCTTGGCCATCGTCTGTTCCATCAACCAGTTGTTCCGGTCTAGCTTCCAGGCTCACATCATCCCTTCCCACTTGAAGAGGATTTGTCCTCAAATCCGGTCCATCTGCACAAAAAGGAATCAAGTCAGTAATATTGAAACTTGTACTCACGACATACTTATCTTGCAAGTCAAGCTGGTAGGCATTGTCGTTGATATGCTTGACCACCGTGAACGGTCCATCCACCCTCGGCATCAGCTTGGATCGGCGTTCTTCAGGGAACCGGTCCTTGCGTAGGTATATCCAAACCTGATCTCCTGGCTTGAAAGTAAGCTTCCTCCGGTGCTTGTCAACTGCTTGGTCATACTTCCTGGTTTTGGCCTCAATATTGGCTCGGGCCTTTTCATGAATCTGCTTAACCAAGCGGTCTTTCTGTTCTCCATCAAGACTAGCACACTCACTCAAAGGTAAATGCATTAGATCCAAAGGTGAGATAAGACTAAAGTCATAAACAATTTGAAATGGTGAATGCTTATATGCTCAATGTACCGAATGATTGTATGCAAATTCTACATGAGGCAAATGTTCTTCCCAAGTTCTAAGGTTCTTACCTACAAATGCACGCAATAGAGAACCTAAAGTCCTATTAACAACCTCAGTTTGGCCGTCACTCTCAGGATGGCATGTGGTAGAAAAGCACAATTTTGTGCCTAATTTAGACCATAAAGTGCGCCAAAAATGACTTAAAAACTTGGTGTCCCTATCATACATAATTTTCCTAGGCATACCATGCAACCTAACTACTTCCTTAAAGAACAGGTTAGCTACATGTAATGCATCATCTGTTTTCCTACATGCTATGAAATGGGACATCTTGGAAAACCTATCAACAACAACAAAAATGTTATCCTTCCCATTTCGTGTCCTAGGCAAACCTAAAATGAAATCCATGGACAAATCAACCCAAGGATGTTCCGGGATGGGTAAGGGATGATACAAACCGTTGGACTGAGTCGTGGACTTAACCTGTTTACACTTAACACACCAGTTGCATATTCTTTCCACATCCTTCCTCATATGTGGCCAATAGAAGTGTTCACGCATCACGGCTAAAGTCTTAGACACACCAAAGTGTCCCATGAGTCCACCAGCATGGGCCTCACGGACAAACAACTCTCTCATGGAACAAGATGTGACGCACAACCGGTTTTCAAAGAACAAGTACCCGACTTGCACATAATAACGACCTGTAGGATTCTTAAGACAAGACTTATAGATTTCTCCATAGTCTGGGTCAGTATCATACAGTTCCTTCATATGCTCAAATCCCATAAGCTTAACTTCCAAAGTAGATAGAAGGACATACCTGCGTGACAAGGCATCGGCTACAACATTCTCTTTGCCTTGTTTGTATTTTATGACATAGGGAAACGTTTCTATAAATTCAATCCACTTGGCATGACGCTTGTTAAGCTTATGTTGGCTTTTAAGATGCTTGAGCGACTCATGGTCCGTGTGTATCACAAATTCCTTGGGCCACAAGTAATGTTGCCAGGTTTGCAATGAATGGACAAGAGCATACAACTCCTTATCATACGTAGGATAGTTCAGTGTAGCTCCTCCAAGTTTCTCACTGAAGTAGGCTATGGGCTTACGGTCTTGGATAAGTTCAGCTCCTATCCCAATACCTGAGGCATCACACTCAATTTCAAAGGTGTTAGAAAAATTAGGCAAGGTCAATAAAGGCGCATTGGTGAGCTTGTCCTTGAGAAGCTGAAATGCTTCCTCCTGCTCCTTTTCCCATTTGAATCCCACGTCTTTCTTGATCACCTCAGTCAATGGTGCTGCCAAAGTGCTAAAGTCCTTTACAAAACGCCTATAAAATCCTGCCAGACCATGAAAGTTGCGGACTTCCCCCACGGTATTGGGACCAGGCCAATCACGTATAGCTCAGACCTTATCTTCATCTACTTGCACACCTGCAGCACTTACTACAAAGCCTAGGAAAACAATGTTATCTGTCCCAAAAGTGCATTTCCTCATATTAGCATAAATCCTCTCTTTCCTAAGCACTTCTAAAACAAGTTTAAGATATTTCACATGCTCTTCCAAGATCTTACTATATATTAAGATGTCATCAAAATACACAACTACAAAATGTCCTATGAATTCCCTAAGCACATGGTTCATAAGCCTCATAAACGTACTAGGGGCATTGGTTAAACCAAAGGGAATAACTAACCATTCATATAGACCATGCTTAGTTTTAAAAGCGGTTTTCCACTCATCACCCTCTTTCATCCTAATTTGGTGATAACCACTTCTAAGGTCTATCTTAGAGAACAACCTAGATCCATGAAGTTCATCAAGCATGTCATCTAATCTAGGAATAGGATGGCAATACTTTACTGTGATGTTGTTGATTGCCCTACAATCAACACACATGAGCCAAGTCCCATCGTTTTTGGGGACAAGGAGGATAGGCACGACACACGGGCTCATGCTTTCACGGATATGTCTCTTGGCCATGAGCTCGTCAACCTGCCTTTGCAATTCCTTGGTTTCAACGGGGTTGGTATGATAAGCTGGCCGGTTTGGTAAGGTAGCTCCAGGGACCAGATCAATTTGATGTTCTATTCCACGAATGGGTGGCAACCCATTGGGACACTCTTCTGGAAAAACGTCCTGAAACCCCTGCAAAAGATCATTCAGAATGCTTGGGAGTACCAGCTCTTGGTTAGTAGACACAAGTACATGTTCCTTATATATTAGCATAAGAACCGGGGTCTTAAGACTAAGACTGCGTTTGACATCACTAGCCTTAATATAAAAGTTGGTTTTAGACTTAGATTCCTTAGACTTTGTAGCTTTTTTCTTTTGTTTCTTAAGATATAATTGGTCTAAGTATACCTCATGGGGTGACATAGGAATCAAAGTGGTCTTACGACCTTTGAATGTGAAGTGGTGGCGGTTGGTGTAGCCATCATGGGTCACCTTTTTGTCTGACTGCCAAGGCCTTCCCAAGAGGATATGGCTTGCTTCCATTGGCAAGATATCATATAGGACCTCGTCTTTGTACTTTCCTATCTCAACCGGTACCTTGACCTGATGGGTCACCTTTAATTCGTCTGAGTCATTAAGCCACTGGAGGGGGTACAACTTTGGGTGGGGCAGCTCCTCAAGACCTAGTTTCCTGACCATGGGCTCACTAGCAACATTAGTACATCTACCACCATCAATTATCAAACTACATACCTTTCCTTAGATTAGGCAGCGTGAGTGAAAAAGATTTTCCCTTTGGTCCGGTTCATCTGCCTTAGATTGGAAACTCAAGGACCTTCATTCCACAAGGAGTTGGCCAGAAACCGGTGGTTCTTCTTCCCCACTGGTCAAGGGGTCAAGGTCCTCTTCCTCTTCAGACTGGACCTCTCCATTTTCCATGATGATCATGGTCCTCTTATTGGTGCATTCGTTTGCATTGTGCCCTAGACCTTGGCACTTGAAACACCGAATGTCTCGGGTTCTGGTGGGACGCTCATCGGCCTTGTGCTTATCCGGCCTAGGTGGGAATGGGTTGGAAGTTGTCCTAGACACGGTCGGCTTGGATTCAAAGGTGCGGGTTGGTTTAAAGTCCTTGTTGAAAGTTAACTTGGGACCCACGGTTCCTGCACCATAAGATCGAGTGTTAGTCCTCATTTTAAGCTGTTGCTCTATAAGCAAAGCCTTGTATAGCATCTCCTCCAGTTCCACATAATGTTGCATCTCCAGCCGGTTTTGTATCTCCTGGTTGAGTCCACTCATGAAGCGCGACATGGTGGCTTCACAGTCTTCGGTTACTCCGGCTCGGATCAAGAGCATCTCCGTTTCTTTGAAGTAATCATCTACACTCTTGTTGCCTTGTTGTAGATGCCTTAGTCTTTGATGGAGGTCTCTGTGGAAATGGTTGGGAACAAAGCGCCGTCTCATGAGGAACTTGAGTTCTTCCCATATCTCAATGGGATACTCTCCATTGCGTCTTCTAGAAGTAACCACCTGATCCCACCAGCTTAGGGCACAGTCATAAAACTCTGTAACAGCCAAATTAACTTTGTTAATTTCACTATAAAATTGGCAATTAAAAACGAGTTCTATTTTAGTCTCCCAATCAAGATAGATAATGGGATCATCGTGGCCATGAAAGGGTGGAATCTTCAGCTTGAGATTGTTGAATTGATCTGGCTGAGGAGGTAAGTTTGGGACCCTATGGTGACGTCTTGGTCGATCATGTGCACTGTGGTCTGATCCTCCAGAATTGTAGAACCGAGTCGCTCCTTCATCACCAACAAAGGTCCTACGACCTAAGCTTCCTGCGTCCGAGGCATGCTCCTGTGGTTCAGGCGTGAGACCTCGTACACGTCTACGGGTTTCTTGGTCGTGGTTGTCGTCCATTTGGTAAAACCCTATGGATCTCCTCATGGATGCCAAGTTGGATTGTTTGAAACCACTCTTCTATGGTCCGATTGAGTCTGGTTGCTAACTCATCAAATAGGCGGTTGAACCGGTTTGCTTCAGACTCCTCTTCATTGTCTCCTGCCATGTAAACACTTTAAAAAAGTTAAATGTTCACGGAAATAAATTAAAACAATAAGATTTCACATGGTTTTTCAGAAGATGAATGGTCACTTAAGAAGTTCAACGGTTTCTTAATAGATAATCGATGAATAACAAGAAAGGGTGAAGGGCTCAGCCTGATGTCTGCTCTGGTACCACTTGACGTGGTCCTGGTAAGGTGGACGCACGGATCCAAGACCGACAACAGGGTGAGTCAGGGGCGAAAGTCTTGAAATGGAACAGTGGAGGTTTTTGTCGTGATGAAGATGGAAGATCAGTAGGAATGAAAGGATGTCAAATGGGTTATGGTATGAAACGAATGGAGGGATGGATTCAGTTTGGAACGGATGATGAGATGGTGAGAGAATGGATTGAATGGTGAGATTCCAAAGGGATGGAAAACTTTGAATTCACCGAACTTGTTTTGATCAGGATATGACACACCGGATCCTAACAAAGATTTTACAAACTAGCAATCTAGATATTACACACTAGAAAGGGGTTTGCAAGAATGAAGTGAATCGATCAAGAACACTTTCTAGAGAGAAAAGTTATTATTCAAAATTGATTAAACTTTACAAGGGGCCACGTCCTAAGTGATATACACCCAAGAGATAATTTGAAATGCATGGGTCAAACTCTCGTATGCATGGCACAAAACACCAAGCAATTAAGAGGCAAGACCGAGCAGATTACAAGATGGTCAAACTGAATTGAATGTACACGCCAAAGTGAAGTGGGCCGGGCCAAAAAAGAAATGCCATAAAAATATGTCAAAGGCTTTATGGGCTTGATCCTTTTAAAGATGCGCCAGGCCCCATTAAAAACCCATGTGAGCAAAATCCAAAGGGAAAAACCTCACATGGGAAAAAGGAACCAAGTGGGCCCTTAATCCCAATCACATAAGCCCAAAGACAAATTAAAATGGACTTAGAAAAGATGAGAAAAAGAATGGGTCAGGAATAACCCAATAGAGTCTTGGAGAGCCTTGGTCCGGGATCGGGTCATGGGACCAGGTGGAACGGTCCATGACGCCGGGACAGGGCTGGTCGAAGTGTTGGTCGAGTGACGGGTCGTTGGGTCGAGGCGGGCTGTAGACCTGGTCAAAGCGCGGGTCGAGGCTATGGTCGAGGTGTCGGTCGAGTCCTGGTCGAGGTCCCGATCGAAGCTTGGGTCATTGGTTGGTTGTCCGTTCGTCCTTGCTCGCGCCTTTGGCCACGTCCTGGACCAACCTCCATGCACTCGTCTGGGTACGCACAGTCCTCGCTCTCGTTTGCATTCGGCTTCTCGTCCTGGCCATTGTCTGTTCCATCAACTAGTTGGTCCGGTCTAGCGTCCAGGATCACATCACTGATGAGACTGAGGCTGGGGCTGGGGTTGATGTGGCTGCGGGTGATGACGTTGGGGCTGATAAGGTTGGGGCTGGGGCTGATGTGGCTGGGGCTGAGGCTGGGGCTGATGAGACTGGGGCTGATGACACTGGAGGTGATGAGGCTGCGGGAGATGAGGTTGGGGTGATGAGGCTGGGGAAGCGATTCCAACTCATTGCCCGAGAACTAGGACAAGGAAAACATGTCCATCTAAGTTTGTGAAAAGTCCATATGTTCAAATGTATGTTGAACTATGTTTATGTACTTTGTTCGTGTGTTAAGCTGTCTTTTGTTATCTTTATGTATTTTTTGTTTTGAAGTTTGATTAAGTTGTTGAAGAACTTTAATTATTTAGTTTTGAACTCTTACAACTGCATATAACTGAATACGACTACTTAAGAGGATTTTGAAAAACAGGTTTGGAGTATAACTGAGTACAAATGATTATCATGTGTATAAGTGAGTACAACTGAGTACAATTGTGTATCATGCAGACGATGCATCACACCCGCCTCAGTTGAATCACGCGTTCACACTAGGTGTGTTCACACGGACGTGTTCACACTTGAAGGTGTGTTCACAAGGACGTTTCCACACTACTTTTATAAAAAAATATTAAATAATTTGTGTTCACACTACTTTTTAGTAAAATATTATTAAATAATTTGTGTTCACACTAGAGGAGTTTATAGAGTAGTTGTACTCAGTTGCAAGAGTAGTATCCAATTACACATAGTTGTATAAATGTCACTTTCAATGTTTTTCAGTTGTAGTTATAATTTTTGATACTGTTATTAGTTGTATCAACTATATATGTTAATAATGCAAGTTTAGTAAACGTTAATAGTAAAACATTTTTGAAATTATAAAATTTGTGTAATTTGTATCAAAATGATCAAACTTGTTAACATTACACATACAAGTTTAAGATATTATAAGATGTAAACATGTACTATTCCATTTTTTTACTAACAATTTAATATAATCATTAATTGAACTAATTATGGTTACATTAATCAATTACAGCCCACAGCGTTACCACTGGACCCTAAACCCTAAACCATACAACGTAGTTGTACCAGTGACACCCAGTTATACGTTTTATTACATAGTTATGCGAGTAATACCTAGTTGTTTCACTCCCTCATGCCACTACTACTACTGCTACAATCAAACCACGAATATAAACCTCTCCTGTGAGCACTTCCTTTCCCTCGCCGATGTTCTCCAACTGATAGAAACCTTCTTACTTGGGGTTGTTCTCATTTGGTGACATAATCTGGAGGTATGACAACCAATTCGCGTATATGGTCGGGAACTGTCCATTTAGACATATGAGGAACATGATATATCGTCTTGTAATAAGCCAAAACCCAGTTCAACATCCAATAATACTTTGAACACAATTCATGTATTTCAATTTCACTGTACCTATTCTCCTTGCTTTTAAAAGGGCAGCTATTGCATGGACACACGTGTACTTATCAAGATCGAAGCGCTTGCATATGCAAGTTTTCATTTTCAGATCAACCAAGTGACCATTACCATCTTCTCCAAGAACGTCTAATTGAAGGAAGAAATTGTTTAGCACTGTAACCTTCAAGTTGTCTGCCTCAGCGCACAAAGGGTGCAGCGTTTTCTCAATGAAAGGTACCAAAATCTCATCCTTGGTAGAATTCTGCTGGTATTTGTTAAACCACTCATCTACCTTTGTTAGAATGACATCAATCATCAGTAGAAGAGAGTATTTCATTGCTTCTCTCAATACATTATTAATAAACTCACATGCATTGCTTGTATTGATGTTGTACCTATCTCCCGGAAAATAATATCTTCCCACTTCCAAGTTTCCTTACAACTTTTATCAAAATACTCCCCAGCCGCAGGATACCTTTTGACAAAATCATTGTACCATTTCTCAAATTCACACACTGTGTACACTTCCGCCATTGCCCTGAAAGATTTCAAAAGTGTATCTTTGTTAACATAGAAGCAGCTTCCCTTCACATTCTGAGATAAATGATAAGTACAATACCCATGTAAAGCTAGCGGGTACACCTCAGCTATTGATTTGATGAGACTCATATATCTATCCGTTACGAATACTAGATCACCACTATCTAGTACTACTGATTTGAACTTACTGAAAAACCAAGTAAGACTTAAATCATTCTCACCATCAACAACACCAAAATCGATCAGATAGTGGTGATGATCAGGATCTTGTGCTATCGCAACTATTAGCTTTCCACCGAACATATTCTTAAGGTGAGTACCATCAACAACAATCACTTTCCTCATGGCTGAAAATCCTTCAATACTTGCTCCCAACGTAAAAAACAAGTACTTCAATTTTTTATCTTCATCCAATTCCACATACGAAACAGTTCCTGGGTTCAGCTTCTCCAACATGTACATATAAGAAAACAACATCTTATAGCTATCAACTGGAGAACCACATACCTCTTCACAAGCTTTGTTTTTCCTTCTCCACGCATTAGTGTGTGATACTTTCACGCATAATCTTCCTTGCACCAAATCAATGATATTCTTCGTATTTGGTGTATCAAGACTTCCTGGAAAATCATCATGCAAAAAAAAGCAACTAATGGTGAAGTTCCACATATTCTCTTTGAACTTGTATTTGAAGTTACACGGGAACACATATTAATGTTGTTGTACTTTCTTATTAAAGAAATGAGTTGAATCCTTATGCCTTGCAGCCCGTAAATACCACTTACACATTTTTATGCTCCACAACATTTCACCATATACTGCATTCTATCGCTATTCACAATAGTATACTGAAAACAGTTCAAATGTCCAGCTTGTTCTACTAAAAATGGGATGTAACTAATTTTGCATTGCAGTACTAACTTCGTTCACTCCTATCCTTTTGCATATATTTTTAACCAAAAGCTTATAAGTGACTCTTCCACTTGTTTTTTAATCAAAAGAGCATGATGAACATCTTCTCTAGAAATCCATACAACATCAACTCCATTCCTTATATAATTTCCTGCATAATCAAAGTGTACTAGAGTCCGTTGTTGATTATTCATTATACCCTGAAAATAACAAAATTCAACATTACATTAATAGTTGTACTCAATTGATTTTCATAAACGTCATATTTATACTAAGTTATATTCAGTTATATTCGTTATACATCTTAGTTATACTCGGATATACTCAGTCGTATTCGTTACAAACTATAATAGGTTGTACTCAGTTGTATGCGTTAAAACATAGTTGTACTCAGTTGTATTTGTATACTTAATTGTATTTTTTCATATACACAATATCGAGCTACATTTCAACATTACCTTCAATAACCTAGAAACATAATAATATTCCTATTTTCCGTTGTAATTTCTCAGTTATACACAAAATTGACCTACACCATTCAATAACCCAGAAACATAGTTGTATCCAGTTGTGCATAGTTGCATTTTCTTTATTATACACAATTTCATCTGGATTTCACCATTCCTGTCACTAATCCACAAATAGACATGTAGATAACTCACATTACCTTCGACACAGACCAGACATAGACCAGTTGCTTAAATCCTCTTCAAGAAAACGAAACTAAGAACAACCACCTTTTAGCTTAAAGCGCCACTTACTCAGTGCTCTAATCTTTCACTTGCAGCTTGATTTTAGAAAGAAAATCATTAGGAATGAAAGAAGATATTGAGTTATGTGGTTGTGTTTTATTTGTTGTATGAGTTTGGTGAAGAAAATTAAAAACAGGTGGTTGAGAGAGGAGTGAGATCGCAATGGAGGAGGAAGAGAAGAGATAAAGATTAAAATTTATGGACCCCACCAAATTGATTATTTTTTAAGAAAATCACCTTCCTCACCTTTAGGAACCACATGTGCAATTTTTTTTTATATATATTAATATAAGCTGGGGAGAGTTCGAGAGGAAAAAGAGAGGTAGTAATATTTTGTTTTTAAGTGGGACCCATCATAAAGTATTTCAGCAAATACAAGAGTGTTTTGGAAATTCTCTCCACCATTTAGAGTATTTAAGAAACGGACTCGGTTCTAACTTTTATAAGCTTTTATTGACTCTTATCATCAATGATATTAGGCTTTCACAAGCTTGATCTTTTGTTGTTCAGACTGTTACGGAAGGAGCATCCAGTGTGTGCATAGGGAGATGGCAGGGGAAGGCGAATAGTACCACATGTTCTACAAACTGGAAGTACGGTTGAGGATCAGATGGTGAAAGATTAGGAAACAAAAGAAGACACTTGATCATAGACTGTCTCCGTGTTATTATGTGAGCCACGGACATAAGAGGAACCAATGGAGGTTGCTAGTGCGGACACGGGGACCAGTTCCAGGGGAGATGCTCGACCGCAGAAGTGGAAAAAGGCACAGATCGGGAGAGGCTCGACCGATCAGCGCGTTAGGGACGGGGACGTGAACTGGACCACACGGACTATGGGCTGTCCGTGATACACCAAGACAGACTTAAAGCCGGCGGCTGAAAGTCTTGGAACTGGGCTAGTGAACTTTGCGGCACCGAGTTTAGAGAACAATAGGGTTTTTAATTTTCTTGTCAAGTCTGAATTTTATTAATAAAACGACTTGGCTTATATAAGACATAAATCTTAGGGTTTTGCCCTTACAAACAACAAGTAGATTAAAATAAAACAACAAGACTTAAAAATAAAACAACATGAAGTCTAGATAGCTGGCTTGGGCCGCGGGCCTTAATGGGCTTGGCGCGGGCCCAAGTCCCATACTTGGGAGAACCTCAAGTCTTCGCTCGACAAACCGATTGATCTTGATTCCTAAGGCCTTGGCGCAGGCTCAGGTCACTGGTCCGGCTGGTACAATGGAAGCAGCTTCGTCCAGGTCTGATCCGGGTCCGTGTGAGTCGCCGCGGTCGGTATGATTCGGGTCTAGTCCTGGTCCGTGTAGGTCGCTAGCGCGATCGAAACGGTCTGGGGCCTCATCATCCCTCCCCTCTTCAAGTGATTTGGTCTTCAAAACAGAATCCTCACCTTTATCAACCATCTCTAAGTCAGAAACATTGAATGTCAAAGAAATATTAAACTCACTTGGCAGTTCGAGTTGGTAGGCATTGTCGTTGATCTTCTTTAGGACTCGGAATGGACCGTCTTATCGGGGTGCTAGTTTGTACTTGCGCTTTTGTGGGAACCTTTCGGGTCGCATGTGCAGCCAAACCCAATCGCCTTCTTTTAGAGTAGTCTGCTTACGCCCTTTGTTGGCTTGCCTGGCGTATGAATCCGTCTTCTTCTCAAGGTTTTCCTTGATCTTCTGGTACAGCTTATTGACATATTCGGCCTTGTTCTCTCCTTCAAGGCTCACGATCTCAGCTGGTGGCAATGGTATGAATGGACAGCTCAATTGTAGGCGAACTCGACCAGCGGTAGACACTCAAGCCATGATTTCAAGTTTCGTCTGATGGTTGCCTTTAGGAGAGTGGACAGCATCCGATTCACCACTTCAGTTTGTCCGTCAGTCTGTGGATGGCAAGTCATCAAAAACACCAGTTTGGTTCCGAGCTTCATCCATAGGGTCCGCCAGAAGTGGCTGAGGAATTTAGTGTCTTGATCGGACACTATAGTCCTAGGGATCCCATGCAGACGTACGATCTCCCTGAAGAATAGACTTGCAGTTTGCATAGCGTCGTTGGTATTGGCACACAGGATGAAATGAACCATCTTCGAGAACCTGTCTACTACAACGAAAATGGAATCTTTGTGGTTGATCTTAGGAAAACCTAGCACAAAGTCCATAGAAATATCAGTCCAGGGAGTAGTAGGAATGGGTAAAGGAAGATATAACCCGTGGGGATGAACTCTGGACTTGGCCCTTTTGCAGAACAAGCAGCGACTGCAATGGGCCTCGACGTCTCGCCAAAGATGGGGCCAGTAGAAGTGCTCCTTGAGTAGGCTAAAGGTCTTGGGAAGTGTCCCATGACTCCCATCAAGCCTCCCCCGCGGGCTTCTCTTAATAGCAACTCCCGGATCGATCCTTTCGGAATGCACAGTCTTCGGTCCCTAAAAAGGAATCCATCAAATAAATAGTACCGTGAATAGGCACCCGTGCCGGCGTTCAGAATAGCCTCCTTAAAGTCTTCGTCGTGGTGTACAGGTCTTTGATCAGCTCGAATCCGAGGACCTTGGCTTCCATGACCGACATCAGGGAATGACTCCGGGACAGGGCATCTGCAATGACGTTTTTCTTCTCCTTCTTGTACTTGATTACGTAGGGGAATGTCTCTATAAAATCCTACCAGCGTGCATGCCGTCTCTTAAGCTTGGTATGGCCTCTTAAATGTTGTAGCATCTGATGGTCGGTGTGGAAGACGCATTCCCGGGCCAGAAGATAATGCGCACAGCTCTTTGTCATAGGCAGGGTAGTTGAATGCGGCTCCGCTTAACTTCTCACTGAAGTAAGCCACAGGCTTCCCTCTTTAGGTCAGGACTGCTCCGATTCTGACGCCAGATGCATCGCACTCCATTTCAAAGGTCTTCTGTAAGTCGGATAGTGATAAGACTGGGGCGTGGGTGAGCCGGTCTTTGAGGAAGTTAAAGGCCTTTTTTTGCTCGGGTCCCCAGCTGAATGTCTGATCCTTCTTGATCACGGAGGTCAGTGGGCTGACGATCGTGCTAAAGTCCCTGACGACGGTAGAAGCTGGCCAAGCCATGAAACCTCATGACTTGGCTGATGCTAGTTGGCATGGGCCAATCTCGTATAACCTTAATTTTCTCCTCGTCTACCTGTAGGTCCTGTGAACTTACGATAAAACCTGGGAAGACTACTCGATCTGTGCAGAACGTACACTTCTTTTGATTGGCATATAACTTCTCTTGAAGCGTACATATGACCAACTCTAAGTGGGTGACGTGATCGGCCTAAGACAAACTAGAGACGAAAATATCGTCAAAATAAACAACCACGAACTTACTGATATACGGTCTAAGAACATGATTTATTAGCCGCATGAAAGTGCTTGGGGCGTTGGAGAGACAGAAAGGCATGACGAGCCACTCGTAGAGGCCTTACTTGGTCTTGAATGTTGTTTTCCACTCGTCTCCTTCTCGCATACGGACTTGGTGATATCCGCTCTTCAGATCAATCTTTGAGAAGATCGAGGCTCCACTTAGCTCGTCTAGCATGTCATCTAGCCGTGGTATAAGGTGTCGGTACTTGATGGTGATGTTGTTGATGGCTCGGCATTTTATGCACATCCTCCACGATCCGTCTTTCTTCGGCACGAGTAGTACGGGAACGGCGCAGGGACTGAGGCTTTCTCAAACATAGCCATGGTCCATGAGCTCTCGTACTTGGCGTTCGAGCTCCTTAGCTTCTTCCGGATTGACGCGGTAGGCGGAGCGGTTGGGTAATTGAGCTCCTGGGATAAAATCGATGTTGTGCTCGATTCTTCTAAGTGTCGGCAAACCAGGTGGGATTTCGGCGGGGAAGATGCCTGCGTAGGTCTCCAAGAGCTTGGCGACTTCGGACAGAGGCGGCGGCTCGGTGCTATCTGCGTGGAAGGACACTTTAAAGATCATAAGGACGACGCTGGTATCGTCCATACTTACTGCCTTACGAATAACTCTGGAGTTTACGAGGAAATTCTCCTTCCGGGGTCTTTTGGCGGAATTCGTTCTCAGCTGGATCTCTCGGACTTGCTGCGGGGCGAGTGGTGCCAGATTATACTTGCGCTTGTTGTGAACAAAAGAGTACAGATTAGTCCGCCCATTGTGTGTGGTTTCCCTAGGGCCCCGAGTGCTTGGTTCTCTCGAGACCGAGTTTATCAACCATGTATTCACTGGCGACGTTGGTACAGGAACCTCCATCGATAATCAGAGAACATACCTTGCCCTTCACGGTGCATTTGGTATAAAAGATGTTCTCACGCTGGGCGATCTTGTCAGGACCAACTATGGTGTTGAGGACTCGTCGGAACATCAGGAGTTATTCGGAGTCAGGGTACTCGATGTCGTCCTCTGCTTGTTTAGGATCCTCTGAAGGCTTTTATTCGCCTTCATCTGCGGATTCGTACTATTCGGATAGGGTTAGAATCATCACCCGTCGGTTCGGACAGTCTCGAGCCATGTATCCTCGCCCATTGCATTGAAACAGGTAATGTCTCGATTCCTGGGGGCGGCTCCGGTAGGATTGCTCGGCTGTCCTGGTCCGGACGCGGGTCGGGATGTGTCTCGGTTGTACGGCTTGGGCCATTTGGTCTTAGGCCGTTGGTAGCCAGCTGCTTTCCTCTTATTAGCTTATTCTACTTGGTTGGCTAAGTGGTATAATTCTCTGAGGTCATGGTACGACTGTCTCTCGACCTTCCAGAAAATCTTTTCTTGGAGCCCATCAAGAAATTGGGCCATAAGACTCTCTGGGGAGTCCGTGATCTCGAGGCGGTTTCTCAGGTGCTCAAACTCGTCGAAGTATTCGCTGACCGTCTTTGTGCCTTGGGTGAGTCGTCTAAAACGTCTCTGAAGCTCCAGGTGGAAGTGGGGTGGAACGTAACTCTTTCGCATTATGTGCGTGAGCTCGTCCCATAAGGTGAGGGGTCTGAATCAGTTCCTCTGTCGTTCGGCGGCGTCACGGTCCCACCAAGTCAGGGCATGGTCCGTGAACTGAGCTGTTGCTAAGGCTACGCGTCTCGGGTCCTTGTATCTGTAGTAGTCAAACAGGAGCTCAATATGTCAGTTCCCAATCCAGGTAAGCCTCTGGATCGACCTTTTCGGCAAAGGATGGGGGGTTGAGTTTCACGTCCGAGGGTTGGTAGGGAGGTGGTCGGTCTGGTGCTCCTGGGTCGCGGTCATAGTGATAGGCATGACCGGTTCGGGGCGGAAGGTCAGGTGAGTCATCCTCTCGCGGATCATGGGCGTACGGACCGGAGTAGTGGTTCCGTCCGTTCGTGGTGGTACCTCCGCTTCTTCCGTCTCCGCGATGGGAGGCTTCCAGGATGTCTGATCGTCGGGGAGGACCAGGTTGCTCCAACCGTTCCATACGGTTTGCAAGAGTGTTCATTTGAGCCGTGATCTAGCTCAACATCTGCATTACTGCAGTAGAATCTTGGGGATGATCTTATGCGTCTGAATCACTAGACATGGCTATATAGAAAATTTCCCTAAAATAGACTTATCTAAAATAAGCTTTCATAAAATAGAACTTTTCTAAACTATAAACTTTCCTAAAATGGAAACTATCCTAATCTAAAAATTTTCCTAAGATGGAAACTTTCCTAATGTAGAAACCTTTCTAAAATGGAAACTTTCCTAATCTAGAATTGTAAACTATCCTAATTTGGATACTTGCCCAAACTAGAAATAGAAAAGTCCTAAATGGATTAAGGAAATTTTTCTAGACTTAAATTACTTCCTAAAATGATTTTTTGGAAATTTTCTATGTCTAAATTATTGCCTAATCTCTAAATAGGGAACTTCCTAAACAGGTTTTGGAAATATCCCTAGGTGGTTTTAAGACTATGGGAAACTTCGTAAGCCATAAAAGGAAAATGTCCTAAGGGGTTTTCGAAAACTATCCTTAACGACCTAGAGCCACTTAATGCCGCAAGTAACCTACCTCATTTGAAACCTCGACACGGGAAAGATAAAGGTAGAGACGGTTGCTAAACCTAGACTAGTGGCGGCTGCTAAACCTAGACTAGTGGCGGCTGCACACAGGGAAAGCCGCTTGGCTAGAACCTAGGTCAGAAACTAGCTACACGGCCTAGGGTACAAGCGGCTACTAACAGGGTCCTAGTGCGGGGTCCTAGGCTACTACCTTAAGACACGGTTCACGCAAACACAACATGCTGGGCCATTCAACATACGCATGAGCTCAAGTGTCCATGATTTCTCAAAGATGAAGTGTTCTAGGTTGGTTTCTTTAGCCTATTACGTTTTAATGACAACATATTCTTTTCTTTTTTTTTGTTTTTGATTTTTAGGGGATTTAAAACAAAGTAAGAAAGGTAGAACCTGGGTGGTTCTGAATTTGTTGTTGCGGTTCTAATGGTGGTTTTCTTCTTTTTTTTTTGACTGGTGATGCGCCTTCCTAACCTTGCAGGGCAGAAGAGCAAACAAATCAAAGCAAGAAATTCAAACAATCAAACAAGAGAAAACAAACGAGACAAAACGAAAGGGGGTAGGCACAACCAGGTACGAGGAGCTTGTAGGCTCTGATACTAGATGATGTGAGCCACATACACAAGAGGAACCAATGGAGGTTGCTAGTGTGGACACGGGGACCAGTTCCATGGGAGAGGCTCAACCGCGGAAGTGGAAGAAGGCACAGACCGGGAGAGGCTCGACCGATCAGCGCGTTAGGGACGGGGACGTGAGCTGGACCACACGGATTATGGGCTGTCCGTGATACCAGGGCAAACTTAAAGTTGGCGGCTGAATGTCTTGGAACCGGGCTAGTGAACTAGGCGACACCGAGTTTATAGAACAATAAGGTTTTTAAGTTTCTTGTCAAGTCTGAATTTTATTTAATGAAATGACTTGGCTTATATAAGACCTAAGTCTTAGAGTTTTTCCCTTACAAAATAACAGGTAGTTTAAAATAAAACAACAAGACTTAAAAACAAAACAACATGAAGTCTAGATAGCTGGCTTGGTCCGCGGGCCCTAATGGGCTTGGCACGGGCCCAAGTCCCATACTTGGAAAAATAAAGAGACATAACAAAAATGGCTTAAGCCGTGGGCTTCTGGAAGTGATCAAGCCAAGTCCAAGTGCACACTAAAGGTGTTGCCTCGTTAAAACCTCATTCGGAAAATCCAATGGGACAAAACCAAAGATAGGGAAAAAAGTACAATTCCTTAGTGCATCTTTGGCATCCTTAACCCGGGGTGATGGTAAGAACGCATGACTCGGCGGTCCGACAACTAAGCAGTTCCCATGAATGGGTCAAGAAGTGATGGGTCGGATCTTGATCTGGTCCTGGGCCGGGCTCGGAGGTCCTTGGGAGAACCTGAAGTCTTCGCTCGACAAACCGATTGATCTTGGTTTCTAAAGCCTTGGCGCGGGCTCAGGTCACTGGTCCGGCTGGTACAATGGGAGCAGCTTCGTCCGGGTCTGATCCTAATCCGTGTGAGTCGCCACGGTCGGTACAATCCGGGTCTGGTCCTGGTCTGTGGGTCTTTAGCGCGATCGATACGGTCCATGGCCTCATGAGTTGTTGTTTCAAATTATGAGAGCTGGAACTTGCCAAGCTACCGGCAAACATAACCTAAGTATTAGGTATTAGATCTACAGTTATATATAGTATGGTTTTAGGTTATGTTGCCGTTGTCTGCACATCTGTTTTTCAGACAATGACATTTTAGGATCAGAACACGGGTGTTCACAATTGTCTGTCCTGTTGGTTTTAAAGCTAGCTGCATATGAGGAGTTTGATTTACGGAATTGGAAATATGTTTCTACGAGGGCCTACAAATTCTGGAAGCAAACCAATTATACAGCAATCCAAACGAGAAATAGGGCTAAGTTGTTATGGCAAATACAGAGCTAAGACTAGCCAAATAAAGATGAGGGTAGTAAGAGTTTCTTACTACAAGCTACTCTCTACAATAGAGCATTTAAGGTCTCGCTCTTTTGTTGCTGCATGCAGGGCACTTGTACTGTTTGATATGCTCAGCTCTAGCTGGAGTTATCTTCACACACTTCCCGTGGAACCAAACCTCACAAACGTCACAGCAGATCCAGAAATCATCAGTACCAGTGCCATCACCGTCTCCACATGCACCACAAAGGGTTTCGCTGTGTTCATCCTCATCCTCTTCCTCTGATCCTTCCTCATTGTTTGCCTGCATGGCCTTTGAACTTTTGCCATCTGAAGTTCTCTGCATACCAAAACCAAACAATATATTTTAAACTACTCCTGAAAAACTAGGCAGAAACTCAAAACCAATCCAACCAACATGCGAAGGTAATCTTCTAAGTTGAGATTTTTGATAAAAGCATTGATGTCTATTTGTTTAATCCACTCTACTAAGAAGCTTCCATGGTATGGATGCTATTCTATAGTCTATAGGGACTCGCACTCTGATTTCAACATAAACATAGGTCCACTTTGCCAATCCAAAAAAACTCCAAAAGAGGAAAAAGGAAAGCAAGAGTCTTTACCACTTTCGAATTCAACTTAGATACATTGCCATTTCCATTTGCAGCAGAGGACTTTTCCTTTGTTTGGTTTTTAGCATTTCCAGTCACTACTTCAAATATAGTAGGAACACCATTGATCATATCGAACAAGCGCTTCCTAAATTAGACAAGTCATCCCAGTTAGCAATATGAAAGCACACATTTTTAAAACCACGAAATCCATTACCTATCAGCCTTATCGAAAGTGAATCTCGACCCAAAGTAAAACGAGACAGAGAGTAACCAAGTGTCACTATGGATTGCAACAAGAGAAAGCCATTCCTTTTCAGAGAGTCCATCTCTTGCAAAGTTAATCCCTAGAGCTGGCTCTGGAAGCTCTGGAGGTACTTCTTCAGCAGGTAAGTTAACTTCCCATTGTTCATTTGGTAATCCATACAAGCAAAGATTCTCCTTCTCTTAAAAAACAGAAAAAGAAATTGTATATTTTATTTCACAACACACAACAAATCTTTTATTACACAACACACAACAGAATTAAGTTAAAATTACTACATAAGAGTTAGGAATCGAGATTAGGTCTAATCAAAATTGGGAAGAAAAATCAGGCAAAAGAGAAACCCTAACCAGGGTCGCATTGTTGGTAAAACTCTCGAACATCTGCAAAAGATAGAAAGCGAATCAATTAGATCGGAGAAGAAAACATCAAATAAACAGATCCGATATTAATTAATTTTTAAAAAAAAATCAGACAAAAATTGAGAATACCGGTGGTGAGAGCTTTGACAATGGCGGCTCGACGGCCTTTGAAATCTCTGAAAACTTCTTCGACAGTGCGAGGATTGTAGAGACCAGCTCCTGCTTCCATAGCTCTCTCTCTCTCTCTCTCTCTCTCTCTCTCTCTCTGGTTTGGATCTCTTTAAAAATAAATATAAATTGAATGAAAGACGAAAAGGCTTCGCCGTGTGGACTGTGACAGACCCGATCTTCTTTCTTATTGACAAAGTCTTTGAAGTCAGATTTTTGTTTTTGGTCAAAGCTGGGTTCTGGTCGGACCGTAAGTACAACCCGAAAAGCCCAGGCTCTTTAACTAAATTACTGGAACAAGGATATTTTTAGCTTTATATAGTATCGAGAAATTATGGATTTGAACTTTGGTGGGTAGATTTTTTTTTTTTTTTTCATTTTTTGTGTGTGAAGTGAGATCTTGCATTTTAAACATATTTATCAACTCTTGTAGTATCTAATAAATTCAATAACCGAAATAGTTCGAATAAAACCATAAAATCAAATATTTAAAATAAAAATACAAAAAATTATAAAACATCTCCAAAAGTATCTGATCCATCTAGACATCTATTTATTCGTTAATTTCACTTGAAAAATAAGAAACAAGGATAAGTAACAAATGAATCACTCAGTGAGGTTAGGATGCTAAAATATACAAACTGCAGTGTCGGTCATAACACTCCAACTACAAAAAAAACTAAACATGAGCAACCAAAGTGGCTAAATCACCTAAGCATAACAAAACAATGGTCTTAATGACGAATAAGTGATCGTCCACACCCTACAAAGAGACTTCACCGAGATAAAATAAGTGTCCAAATACACCGCCTTATTGGATCGATTAGGTTGTCTGCACTCCCTCACATAAAATATTGATAGTACATGTCTTTGTACCACGTAATCTCAAACATACCTGAATAGTTAAATAACTATAGAACAATCACTTATCATTTTAACATGTACAATACATGGGTTGAAACATATATATCCATATATCCAATTTAACAAACAAATACCTAGACTCGATCCTATAGACATATGGTGTTTAGTACAAAATTCTAATAAGAAGAGTTCTAAACTAAGTACAGAGTTTTACGGAATCTCTCACATTAGCAATTAGAAAGTTCTGGCTTCTAAAAATGGATGCTCAAATAGATGCTAAATCTGAAATCAGCACAAAAAATCGAGACAAAACAGCATTCCAATGATGAAAAGTGGATAACTGGACAACTGACACCATTCAAAGTCAATGGTAAACAGTCAGTCAATCGTCAACAATCAACAGTCAGACCGGTTAACTTGGTTAACTATTAAACAGAAACTAAGTACGAAGCTTTGTGAACCTTACCCGATAACCCGACCTGACTCATTAACCCATTATGAACCAACCCAATAACCTGACCCAAATCAGACTGTCAACACGGCTGTTGCGGTCTTGGATAAGTTAAGATACCCCAGATCACTTGAAGGAAGAGAACAATGAGATGCCAGAGGCTACTTGCTCTCTGACGGTGTGAGTGAACTTCTCCTCGAGGCTATGGTATGCCCAGAAGATGTATAGTTACTCTTAAAAAAACAATCACCCTGCTTAATGTTTAATATGATCACAATAGAACACTCTAGTTAATGTTATTGGCAATGTTCTTGTGCTGAACAAAGAAAGCAATGAGGAACACATAGAAGTTTGTTGTAAGCTTTTGATTTTAATTGATGGGGTCTCTTAAATCGGCATCTTACAAGTGTTTTTAAGTAATGAATACCCTAAGATTATACCAGATTGGTTTAATGTTTATAATCCTAATTAACTTGGTTTACTTTATTTAATTTCCTAATCCTAATTGATTTTGGTTTACTTTAAGTTCAGTTACAAACCATAAAAATATTAGACCAACAAGCTAGTTTATTTTTACTATTGGTTTCTTCCTCAACCTCCACACATCATGGGCTTGAACGCCTCCTTTTGGGCCTTGGCTCGTGAGTGAGTGATTGGGCCACTCCACAAGCCATTCAGCTCTTGTTCCTGGTCCATATTACTCCCTTGGGCCGTGTCAATGATCAGATTCGTTGAAGCTCTTCTCTGGTCCCTTCTCCATCTCCTCATCATCACTGTTCCAAAGTGATGAGGACATCGAGCCAGCCATTGCACAGGTCATACCACCTGGACCTCTTACGCGGTCCAAGAGGAAAGCCTTAGGAAACAAGCTCAGCATGCTCCTGGAGAGTAGAATCGGAGAGGACCCCGAGCTGACCAAACTGACCAGCCTGCGTCCAAGTGAGCCGTCCCAGCCTACCAGCACCCACACGTCCGACCCAACCAGTTTGTCCCACGCGTCCACGACCAGTCCAAGCCCTGACCCATTCCAGCTAGACAAGGAACCATGGAGGTTCCTTCTAGAAGACTCTTCCTCCGGTGTCTTTACCATTACCATTCGGTAGAGACACCAAATATCGTGCTAGGAAATTATACTTTTTTTTTCTATCTTCGGTTTTATCCCACTGGGTTTTCCGAAGAAAGTTTTAATGAGGCAATACTCTTAGTGCGCAAGGCGGTGAAGAACTGTTCACAATTCCACTTCATTCACAAGTCATCCTGCGAATTCTATGCCTAAGTGTTATTGGGCTTTCTACCTTATTTTTATTATTTTTAGACTAAGTGATTAATTGGGTTTAAATTATGTTGACTAATTAGGGCCAATTTTCTATTTAGTTGCCAATAAGTGAACTACATGTTGTTTTAATTCTTGTAAGGCTAAACACCTTGTAGTTTTGCCTAAGTTGTAACAAGGCATTATATAAGTCTTTTGTCTACACTTTAATGAAATAACAAGCATTTTGACAAAACATAAGATTAGTGTCTAAACCTAAAAACAGGCGCCTCCAATCCTCTTGCAGCCGCTGACTTCAACCTCCTTTGGTTGAAGTTCTTGGAGTATCACAAGCCTCTTTCACAGCTTGTGTGGTTCCTTCGATCCACCCCTTTACTTCCATCGATTTATGTCCAGCAACCTGAGCTTCTCGGTGAAAGACAGCCCACCCCTTGGTTCTTACATCATCTGGTATCAGAGCTTAAAGCTCCTGCTCATCAGGTTGATTTTATCCTTTTGTTTTTGGCGATTTTCCATTTGTTTTGTGCAACAGTTTTTGGCTTTGATTGTGTTTCTTTGTCTTTCCCCTAAGGTTCTAGGTAAGAAGGAGAGGAATCAAGTCACATAGCACAAACATCCTACAAAAAAAAATCAGATTCTATCATTCCTTGTTCTTGTTTGTTTGTCTATTGTTTGTTTGCTGTTCATTTTTTTTTTTTTAAGACAAACAGAAAACAAAATATTGTTTAGGTTGTTTTAAATCAACTAAGATTCTTAGAAACTCACCTAGAACACCTTCACCAAACATGGAATCCATAAGGAACTTGTGTGTTGCTTGTTTAATTCTTAGGTTTTTGAGGTTAGGTTTCTAGTTAGTTTTGTTGTGTGTGTGCCGCTAGGTAGCAGAGCCGAGCTAGGTTTCCTAGTCTTGTCCGCGTGTTGTACCTAGTCCAAAGCCGTGAGTAGCCACCATCGTTTAGGGTCTTAATCTCCCAGCCGCAACCTGTATTCCTAGTCGTGAGTAGTCATCCGGTTCTAGTTGGTCACACGTTTAGGTTTCTTGTGCCCATCCCGCGTGTAATATCGTTTAGGTCCGTCCTTGCCCGAGTCGAGTCTAGGTTAGGCCAGCTCGCGTCTAGTTCATTACCGCGTGTGTTAGGTCAGCTCGTCCCCTGAGTGTTGTCCCGTCTCGCGTCTAGTGTACCCCCACATGTATGCGTGAGTGCCCACAGCCTGTCCCGACCTTTCCCTAGGCCGTCCGCGTGTGTCCGTCCCGCAGAGCCTGCCCCGTAACGCGCCTGTCCTAAGCAGCCAACCCTATCGTGAGTAGCTTAGGTTTCTTCCCATGGCGGCTAGGTTTGCTAGTGTCCATTAGTGTTTAGATTCCTATTTCTTAGTTTTAGAAAGTTTTCTCTAGCATTAAGGCAATAGATTAATTAGTTTCCCTTAATTTTCTAGGCTATGAATTAGTTTAGAAAGTTTTCTAGATTGTCTTAGATAGTTTTCTTAAATTTTTATAGGCATTAATTAGTTTCCTTTTAGTTTTAAGAAGTTTCCATTTAGGAATGATGAATTAAGTAGATTTTCCCTTAGTTTAGTATATATTCCAATTTTATTAGATTAGACAATTAATTTAAGATCTTTTGATAAAGATAGTTTCTTTTTTAGTTTTAGGTCTTATTTTTTTAGGATATCTTCCATTTTGTTACATTCATTTTCTAGATTTATGAAATTTTCTTTTTCTTTGATTGTTTCCTTTTGTGTTTATTTAGTTTTCAATTTATTTTATAAATAAAGAAAAATAAATCTGTGGAATCTTTCTATTTAAGGAAAGTTTCTAAATCTTGCAAGTTTTCTTTTTGGGAAATTTTCCTTTTTCAAAATTTCTTTTTCTCGGGAAATGAAATATGTCAGAGAATGACGAGTCCACGTCTGGGCAGCCCAATCAGACTATGATGCAGCTGTTGCAAACATTGACTGCCCAAATGTCAGACTTCACGACTCGCCTCGAGCGTTTAGATCAGCCCATGTCTGCACCTGCCGCACCTTATCACCACGATCGATCACCCATGGGTCGACATCAATACTACGACAAGCCTCCACCACCACCTCGTCCACCAGTACACTATCCCGAGGTTAAGATGAACCCACCTCCTTTTTCGGGAAAACTTGATCCAGAAGAGTACTAAGACTGGGATAGACGAATGAAGCTCTTTTTGAGTACTACAACTACGACGATCCCCGCAAAATCTCCCTAGCAACGACGCAATTCACTGACCACGCACTGGCGTGGTGGGATCGAGAAGTCACCGCTCGCAAATCATGAGACGACGCTATGTCCCGCCCCACTTCCACCGCGAGCTTCAGCGACGTTTCGACATCTCACACAAGAAAGCAAGACGATGTCCGAATACTTCGATGAATTCGAGCATCTACGCAATTGACTCGATGTAGACGAGTCCGAGGAGAGCCTTATGGCCCAGTTCATCGACAGCTTGCATGAGTCCATTGCAAGAAAGATAGAATTGCAGCCATATCACGACATAGGCGAGTTGTTTCACCTAGCAGTCCAGATCGAGAAGTGCCATAAGCGTAAACTTGCCGCACCTTCTCGACCCAAGAACACGTGGAACACTGGTTCCAAGCCATTCGAGAGGACGACTCAGCCAATTGACCCACGACTTAAAGGCAAAGCCGTGGCCAGCAGCTCAGCCCCCAGACCGGCTCCACCCGCCCCAAAACCGTCCAGTACCACGACCCCGACCCAGCCTCAGTTGAGCAGCGAGATCGTATGCTTCAAATGTAAAGGCAGAGGACACATGTCCCGGAAAAGTCCCACTCAACGGACAATGGTACTCACAGTTTCCGGAGACTACGAATCCGAGGACGAACAAGAGGAGCCAGCATTTCTGACACACCATCAGTCCGACGAGGACATTGAGTACGCTGACTCCAGAGAAATGCTAATGATCCGACGCGTTCTCAGCTCGAGATTCGAGCCAGAAGAAGAAGAGCAGCGAGAGAACATTTTCCACTCTAAATGCACAATACTTGGGAAAGTGTGCTCGTTGATCATCGACGGAGGGTCCTGCACCAACACCGCCAGTAAATACATGGTGGAGAAACTGGGATTGCCTGTGACCAAGCATCCCAAACCCTACAAGCTCCGATGACTGAACAACAAGAAAGAGTTGTACATCTCAGACCAAGTTAAGCTCTCTTTCAGCATCGGCAGATACCAGGACCAGGTCACCTGCAATGTCGTCCCGATGTCAGCTGGACATCTTTTGCTCGGACGACCTTGTCAATTTGACCGAGAGACTACATATAACGGACAAACAAATTTCTACTCTTTTGTCCACGACAAGCATAGATACAACCTCGCACCAATGTCTGCACACGCCGTTCAAGAGATGCAATCTAATATGGTGAAAGATCAACATGCCCGAAAGGAGAACTTCTTAATAAATGTGGCAGACATGCGGAAAGCCACTTGCACCCAGGGAACTCATGTCGTATTAATGCTCTACAGAGAGAGCATGCACACGACTAGTACCGAGTCATCATTGCCTGCCGAGATCCGTGCCCTGCTAGACAAGCATGCTGACGTCTTTCCGGACGAAATCCCAGCCGACCTCCCATCTATCTGAGGGATCGAGCACCACATCGACTTTGTTCCCGGAGCTCAATTACCCAACCACCCTACATACAAAGTAAATCCCGAGGAGGCTAAAGAGTTTGAACGGCAAGTCCAGGACTTCATGGCTCAAAGCTACGTTCGAGAAAGCCTTAGTCCCTGTGTCGTCCCAGTTCTTCTAGTACCAAAGAAGGACGGGAGCTGGAGGATGTGCGTCTACTGTTGCGTCATCAACAACATTACGATCAAGTACCAGCACCCCATTTCGCGCCTGGACGACATGCTAGACGAGCTCAGCGGAGCCGCATTCTTCTCCAAGATTGACCTGAAAATTGGATATCATCAAGTAAGGATGTGCGAAAGAGACGAATGGAAGACTTCATTCAAGACCAAGAAAAGTCTTTATGAGTGGCTAGTGATGCCATTTGGCAAGTTCGTAGTGGTCTACTTCGACGATATTCTCGTCTACAGCACAACCTATTCAGACCATCTGGAGCACCTAGAGGCCGTGATTACCACCCTGCAGAGAGAACAGTTGTACGCAAATCTCAAGAAATGTACATTCTGCACTGGCCAAGTTGTTTTTCTTGGTTTCGTCGTAAGTTCCCAGGTACTTCGGGTGGACGACGAGAAGATTAAGGCCATACAGGAATGGCCCACACCGACGACTGCCAGCCAGGTCCGCAGCTTCCATAGACTCGCCAGCTTCTATAGACGGTTTGTCCGAGATTTCAGGAAGATAGCTGGTCCGTTGACCTCGACGATAAAGAAGAATCGAGACTTTCGTTGGGGACCCGAGCAAGATAAGTCTTTCAAGCTTCTGAAGAAACGCCTCACCCATGCCCCAGTCCTAGTCCTGCCGGACTTCACTCAGACATTCGAGGTCGAGTGTGATGCCTCAGGGATCGGCATTGAAGCAGTTCTCATACAAGGCGGACGACCTGTCGCCTACTTCAGTGAGAAGTTAAGTGGATCTGCACTTAACTATCCGACATACGACAAGGAGCTCTATGCTCTCGTCCGCGCCTTAGAGACTTGGCAGCATTATCTGCTTGCCCGGGAGTGCGTTATTCACACTGACCATCAGACACTCCAGCACCTCAGAGGACAGTCTACGCTGAAAAAGAGACATGCCCGTTGGTTGGAGTGTATCGAGACCTTTCCATACATCATCAAGTATAAGAAAGGAACAGACAACGTTGTCGCTGATGTCTTATCTCGTTGATACAGTCTGATTTCAGTCATTGAGTCAAAAGTTATGGGTTTCGAGAAGATCAAAGAGCTGTACGCTGACGATGCAGATTTCTTTTAGGCTTACCTAGAGCACGACAAGGGAAACTACAGCCGCTTCTTTCTTCAAGACGGGTTCCTCTTTAAAGACAAACGACTTTGCATTCCAAGAGGATCGATTCGAGAGCTGTTTCTCAGAGAGGCCCACAGTGGAGGTCTCATGGGTCACTTCTGCATTGACAAAACCTTAAGCATGCTTAAGGAACATTTTTATTGGCCCCATCAGCGACGAGATGTAGAGGCACACTGCACCAGATGTCTTATCTGCAAGATGGCTAAATCCAAGATGCATCCACAAGGCCCTTTGATGGGGTCATCCAAGCTACACCAACCCGGTACTTGGAGGATGAGGTTTAGGCAACCCCTTATGTCTCTCACCGAATCATGACAAGGAGCAGAGCTGCCCAAGGAGTGCAAGACAAGAGCCTGGACCAGGACCAAACTCATGAAGATCAAGCCGGAGTCAACCTAGTCCAAGCACACGACCGAGGAGAAGAAGGGGAGACTGAAGACACCAGCCAGCCTTTTGTCATTGATCAGCTGGGTGTTCCTGACCAGAACATCCATGCACACAGCCTTAGGGATAAGGTCTTGTGTGTCCTTACTATCCTTGAGTGAGGACACCCTTTAAGACCTTAGATGATTAAGGTACTCTTTTCCTTTTTAAGTTTACCATAATGGGTTCTTGGAAAGGTTTTTAAAGAGACCTGGAAGTCTAAGGCATCCAGCCTAGTGTCCCATTGGTTTTAATGTGGATATTTCCATCTAAAATCAATTAGGCTTGATTCAATCTTAGGCAGTTGTTTAGCCTTGTATGTTTAGTCTTATAACTTGTTTTAAGACTTAGTCTAATTTGGGTTTAGGCATTTGTTGACCGCGAGTCTTGTGGTCAACTAGGTCAGGTGTAGCCTATAAAAGGCAAAACCCTTCCTCATTTTATGCATACAATTTAGAATCAAAACCCTTACCACAGCCGCTGAGGTCTTACCCATTCTTCCTTGTGTGAGTTTGTCTTTAAGAGAGAAGAGAGTTCCTTTGAAGATTAAGTGTGTCTCTCTTTAAGGAAAGCTGTATCCAAGCCTGCCATAGCTTGGTGAGTTGCCCTCATTCCACCCTTCAAATCGCTTCCAAACCCCTTCCGTACCACCCACGTTTCCATCGCTCTCGTCCGCTCATTCGACCGAGCCATCGTTCGTTGTTCGTATTCACGACCGAGATATCAACCCGCCGTTCGTACCTTCGTTTGCGAGGTCGCCCCCCGTTCGTAGTCACGTCCGTGACCCCGTCCTGCCACTGAAGCCTTCGCTCGCGTTCCAGTTCCAAGTCCGCGTTCCGTTCGACCCTGTAGCCGCAACCCGTATCACCACTCTTTAGTCTGTGCCGTTACTCTACCGACCAGCCCTTGACTAGATGGCTTGGCTCATATCATTTTGGTATCAGAGCTCAAGTTCCTGCCAAGAAAAGATTGCATCTTTCCATCTCTTAGCCAAGATGGCTGATCCAGCCTTGGCGGATATCTTGACTAAAATCCAGACCCAGCTCCAGTAGCTAGGAGACCGACTAGGCAGAGTGGAGCAACCCCAACCCCAACCAGCCCAAGCGCCTCCACCACCACAGCCGAGAGCACAACCACCACCTTGGCCAGAACATGAGATGGAGGGTCTGTCCGAGGAAGAAGCCTTTAACCCACACTTCTGAAGGCCAAGGCACAGAGAAAGAAGGTTACCTGAGGAGAGAGGCCATCACCACCCACCGAGAGCTCACTCCCCACACCTTAAGATCACACCTCCCACCTTTGCCGGCAAGGTAGATCCTGAAGCATACTTAGACTGGGAGAGAAGGATGGACCACATCTTTGATGTCTATGGGTTTGAAGAGCCAAAGAAGGTAGCTTATGCAGCAGCTCAACTTACTGATCATGCCTTATCTTAGTGGGATCAAGAATCAGCCAAGAGAAGAAGGCGATGAGAAGAACCAGTTAGATCATGGGAGATCATGAAGTTCATGATGAAAGGGAGGTACATTCCACCCATGTACCACAGGGAGCTCCAGAAGAAGTTTAGAAAGCTTAGCCAAGGCCAAAGGAGTGTAGAAGAATACTTTGGAGAGTTTGAACATCTGAGGAACCGGCTTGGATTAGAAGATGCCGAGGAGACTCTCATGGCCCAATTCTTGGATGGTCTTCAAGAGAAGATTGCTAGCAAGGTGGAGATGTATTATTACAATGATCTTAATGAGCTACTACACTTAGCCACATAAGTGGAAAGTCAGCTCAAGAGGAAGACCAGGACCAGGGCCGTGATCAATAACCCATGGAGACCTTCTGCCTCAGTTTCTAATCCTCATGCATCTAGCTCCAAACCGGGTTTTTCTAAGCAATCCAACCGTGGCAAGGCAATAGCACAAGAAGCAAGACCACCATACAAGCCTAGAAAAACCACCCCTGCCCCAAGATCTGAAGCTAGAACCGCCCCCACTGGATCCAAGACCAGAGACATCATGTGTTTCAAATGCAGGGGCCGAGGGCATTATGCAAGGGATTGCCCTAATCCAAGGGCCATGATCATCACTCCAGCCGGTGATTATGAGTCTCAGGACGAGATGAAACCTTCTGAGGAAGCTGATGAAGAGGAGGATGAAGTAGCATACCCTAATGTGGGTGATCTCTTGGTCTCAAGGAGAGTTCTAAGCACCATCCAAGAACCGGATGAGACAGCCCAAAGGGAGAACATCTTTCACACCCGTTGCATGGTAAGTGACAAGGTATGTTCCTTAATCATTGATGGTGGTTCATGTGCTAATGTGGCCAGTGCATACATGGTTGAGAAGTTGAACTTGACAGCCACCAAGCATCCTAGACCATATAGACTAAGGTGGTTGAATTATAAGACTGAATTGAAGATTAGTGAGCAAGTCAAGGTTTCTTTTAGCATAGGCAAGTATGTTGATGAGGTTCTCTGTGATGTAGTCCCTATGCAAGCCACTCATATCTTGTTAGGCAGACCTTGGCAATTTGATAGGGAGGTTGTGCATGATGGTAGAACTAATAAGTACACTCTAATGATGAATAAAAAGCGGATTAGTCTAGCTCCGTTACTGCCTTCCCAAGTCCATGAGATGCAAATTAAGTTAGCCAAGGAGAAATGCATGACTAAGACTAACTTCTTGATTGCACCTAGTGATGTTAGGCGCTCACTCTTTGATCCCACTTGTCAAGTAGTTTTAATTGTTTATAAGGACTTGTTGAATATTGGACACACTAATGCGGTCTTGCCAAGGGAGATCCAAGTTCTTATTGACAGGTACAAGGATGTCTTTCCAGAGGAGATAGCAGCCGGTTTACCCCCTTTAAGAGGCATTGAGCACCAGATTGATTTCATCCCTGGAGCACAACTTCCAAACCGGCCAGCTTACCGAGTCAACCCTGCAGAAGCTAAGGAGCTTGAGGCTCAAGTCAGGGACCTTATGGCCAAGGGATATGTGAGGGAGAGTCTCAGCCCATGTGCCAAGCCTGTACTCCTTGTGCCAAAAAAGGATGGCTCCTATAGGATGTGTGTGGATTGCTATGCCATAAACAACATCACCATCAAATACCGCCATCCAATCCCAAGACTAGATGTTATGTTGGATGAACTCAGTGGAGCAACCATCTTTTCCAAGGTGGATTTGAAGAGTGGATATCACCAAGTGAGGATGAGAGAAGGTGATGAGTGGAAGACAGCCTTCAAGACCAAGCATGGGTTGTATGAATGGCTGGTCATGCCGTTTGGGCTCTCCAATGCCCCAATCACATTCATGCGTCTCATGCACCATATCCTTAGACCTTTCATGGGCAAGTTTCTAGTTGTCTACTTTGATGATATACTTATTTATAGCTTTTGCCTATCTGATCATGTGCTGCACTTAGAACAAGTATTAGACACCCTTAGGAAAGAACATATGTTTGTTAATCTAGCTAAGTGTATCTTTTGCACAAAAGAAGTTGTTTTTCTTGGTTTTGTTGTTAGCTCACAGGGACTTAGGATGGATCTAGAGAAGATAGAAGCTATCCTTGGCTGGCCCAGACCAACCTCCATCAGCCAGGTCCGGAGTTTCCATGGTTTAGCCAGCTTCTACCGGCGGTTAGTGAAGGATTTCAGCACCCTAGCTGCACCATTGACATCTCTGATCAAGAAGAGTACCGGTTTTAAATGGGGAGAAGCTCAAGAAAGGGCCTTCTTAGAGCTTAAGTACCAGCTGACTCACGCACCCATCCTTGCACTGCCTAACTTTGAGAAGACTTTTGAGGTGGAGTATGATGCCTCAGGAGTAGGCATTGGAGCGGTTCTAACACAAGGAGGAAGTCCAGTAGCCTATTTCAGTGAGAAGCTGACTGGTGCTACATTGAACTACCCAACCTATGACAAAGAATTATATGCCTTGGTCAGGGCGATGCAGACTTGGCAGCACTACCTGTTGGCCCGGGAATGTGTGATCCACACAGATCATGAGACCTTGCAGCATCTCAGGGGTCAGATCGTTTTGAAGAAAAGACATGCTAGATGGTTGTAATACATAGAGACCTTTTCTTATGTGATTAAGTACAAGAAGGGGAAGGACAATGTAGTAGCAGATGCATTGTCAAGGAGGCATGCCTTGATAGCAACCATGGATGCCAAGGTTCTTAGGTTTGAATACTTGAAGACTTTGTACCTAGAAGATCATGAGCTTAGGACCGCCTATGAGGAGCATGGGACAGGAGCATACACCAAGTTTTTCCTCCACAATGGGTTCCTTTTTAAAGACAAGAGATTGTGCATTCTTCAATGCTCAATGAGAGAGTTGCTTGTGGAAGAAGCTCACGATGGTGATCTTATGGGGCACTTTGGAATTGAGAAGACTCTGAGTGTCCTTAAGGAACACTTCTATTGGCCTAAGATGAAGAACAAAACAATTGTCCTAGTGACAAATAAATGATCGATCATAAGAAAAGTTCTAAACTAAGTACAGAGCTTTGTCTAATATCCCTCACCTTAGCAATAGGAAAACTGTGGCTTATAAATTATGGATGTTCAAACGAATGCCAATCTGAAATCAGCTAATAATCAGACAACCACCACCTTGGCCAGAACATGAGATGGAGGGTCTGTCCGAGGAAGAAGCCTTTAACCCACACTTCTGAAGGCCAAGGCACAGAGAAAGAAGGTTACCTGAGGAGAGAGGCCATCACCACCCACCGAGAGCTCACTCCCCACACCTTAAGATCACACCTCCCACCTTTGCCGGCAAGGTAGATCCTGAAGCATACTTAGACTGGGAGAAAAGGATGGACCACATCTTTGATGTCTATGGGTTTGAAGAGCCAAAGAAGGTAGCTTATGCAGCAGCTCAACTTACTGATCATGCCTTATCTTAGTGGGATCAAGAATCAGCCAAGAGAAGAAGGCGATGAGAAGAACCAGTTAGATCATGGGAGATCATGAAGTTCATGATGAAAGGGAGGTACATTCCACCCATGTACCACAGGGAGCTCCAGAAGAAGTTTAGAAAGCTTAGCCAAGGCCAAAGGAGTGTAGAAGAATACTTTGGAGAGTTTGAACATCTGAGGAACCGGCTTGGATTAGAAGATGCCGAGGAGACTCTCATGGCCCAATTCTTGGATGGTCTTCAAGAGAAGATTGCTAGCAAGGTGGAGATGTATTATTACAATGATCTTAATGAGCTACTACACTTAGCCACATAAGTGGAAAGTCAGCTCAAGAGGAAGACCAGGACCAGGGCCGTGATCAATAACCCATGGAGACCTTCTGCCTCAGTTTCTAATCCTCATGCATCTAGCTCCAAACCGGGTTTTTCTAAGCAATCCAACCGTGGCAAGGCAATAGCACAAGAAGCAAGACCACCATACAAGCCTAGAAAAACCACCCCTGCCCCAAGATCTGAAGCTAGAACCGCCCCCACTGGATCCAAGACCAGAGACATCATGTGTTTCAAATGCAGGGGCCGAGGGCATTATGCAAGGGATTGCCCTAATCCAAGGGCCATGATCATCACTCCAGCCGGTGATTATGAGTCTCAGGACGAGATGAAACCTTCTGAGGAAGCTGATGAAGAGGAGGATGAAGTAGCATACCCTAATGTGGGTGATCTCTTGGTCTCAAGGAGAGTTCTAAGCACCATCCAAGAACCGGATGAGACAGCCCAAAGGGAGAACATCTTTCACACCCGTTGCATGGTAAGTGACAAGGTATGTTCCTTAATCATTGATGGTGGTTCATGTGCTAATGTGGCCAGTGCATACATGGTTGAGAAGTTGAACTTGACAGCCACCAAGCATCCTAGACCATATAGACTAAGGTGGTTGAATTATAAGACTGAATTGAAGATTAGTGAGCAAGTCAAGGTTTCTTTTAGCATAGGCAAGTATGTTGATGAGGTTCTCTGTGATGTAGTCCCTATGCAAGCCACTCATATCTTGTTAGGCAGACCTTGGCAATTTGATAGGGAGGTTGTGCATGATGGTAGAACTAATAAGTACACTCTAATGATGAATAAAAAGCGGATTAGTCTAGCTCCGTTACTGCCTTCCCAAGTCCATGAGATGCAAATTAAGTTAGCCAAGGAGAAATGCATGACTAAGACTAACTTCTTGATTGCACCTAGTGATGTTAGGCGCTCACTCTTTGATCCCACTTGTCAAGTAGTTTTAATTGTTTATAAGGACTTGTTGAATATTGGACACACTAATGCGGTCTTGCCAAGGGAGATCCAAGTTCTTATTGACAGGTACAAGGATGTCTTTCCAGAGGAGATAGCAGCCGGTTTACCCCCTTTAAGAGGCATTGAGCACCAGATTGATTTCATCCCTGGAGCACAACTTCCAAACCGGCCAGCTTACCGAGTCAACCCTGCAGAAGCTAAGGAGCTTGAGGCTCAAGTCAGGGACCTTATGGCCAAGGGATATGTGAGGGAGAGTCTCAGCCCATGTGCCAAGCCTGTACTCCTTGTGCCAAAAAAGGATGGCTCCTATAGGATGTGTGTGGATTGCTATGCCATAAACAACATCACCATCAAATACCGCCATCCAATCCCAAGACTAGATGTTATGTTGGATGAACTCAGTGGAGCAACCATCTTTTCCAAGGTGGATTTGAAGAGTGGATATCACCAAGTGAGGATGAGAGAAGGTGATGAGTGGAAGACAGCCTTCAAGACCAAGCATGGGTTGTATGAATGGCTGGTCATGCCGTTTGGGCTCTCCAATGCCCCAATCACATTCATGCGTCTCATGCACCATATCCTTAGACCTTTCATGGGCAAGTTTCTAGTTGTCTACTTTGATGATATACTTATTTATAGCTTTTGCCTATCTGATCATGTGCTGCACTTAGAACAAGTATTAGACACCCTTAGGAAAGAACATATGTTTGTTAATCTAGCTAAGTGTATCTTTTGCACAAAAGAAGTTGTTTTTCTTGGTTTTGTTGTTAGCTCACAGGGACTTAGGATGGATCTAGAGAAGATAGAAGCTATCCTTGGCTGGCCCAGACCAACCTCCATCAGCCAGGTCCGGAGTTTCCATGGTTTAGCCAGCTTCTACCGGCGGTTAGTGAAGGATTTCAGCACCCTAGCTGCACCATTGACATCTCTGATCAAGAAGAGTACCGGTTTTAAATGGGGAGAAGCTCAAGAAAGGGCCTTCTTAGAGCTTAAGTACCAGCTGACTCACGCACCCATCCTTGCACTGCCTAACTTTGAGAAGACTTTTGAGGTGGAGTATGATGCCTCAGGAGTAGGCATTGGAGCGGTTCTAACACAAGGAGGAAGTCCAGTAGCCTATTTCAGTGAGAAGCTGACTGGTGCTACATTGAACTACCCAACCTATGACAAAGAATTATATGCCTTGGTCAGGGCGATGCAGACTTGGCAGCACTACCTGTTGGCCCGGGAATGTGTGATCCACACAGATCATGAGACCTTGCAGCATCTCAGGGGTCAGATCGTTTTGAAGAAAAGACATGCTAGATGGTTGTAATACATAGAGACCTTTTCTTATGTGATTAAGTACAAGAAGGGGAAGGACAATGTAGTAGCAGATGCATTGTCAAGGAGGCATGCCTTGATAGCAACCATGGATGCCAAGGTTCTTAGGTTTGAATACTTGAAGACTTTGTACCTAGAAGATCATGAGCTTAGGACCGCCTATGAGGAGCATGGGACAGGAGCATACACCAAGTTTTTCCTCCACAATGGGTTCCTTTTTAAAGACAAGAGATTGTGCATTCTTCAATGCTCAATGAGAGAGTTGCTTGTGGAAGAAGCTCACGATGGTGATCTTATGGGGCACTTTGGAATTGAGAAGACTCTGAGTGTCCTTAAGGAACACTTCTATTGGCCTAAGATGAAGAAGATGGTGACTACTCATTGTGATAGGTACATCACTTGCAAGAAGGCCAAATCTAGGCTTCAACCTCACGGTTTATACTTGCCATTGCCGGTTCCCACACTACCTTGGGTGGACATCTATATGGACTTTGTCCTAGGTTTGCCAAAGATTCAGCACAAGGACTTAGTGTTTGTGGTGGTAGACCGGTTCTCCAAGATGGCTTACTTCATTCCCTGCTCCAAGATTAATGATGCATCCCAAACCGCAACCTTGTTCTTTAGGGAGGTGGTGCGGCTCCATGGCATTCCAAGGTCTATTGTGTCAGACCGTGACACAAAGTTCTTGTCCCACTTCTGGAGAACCTTGTGGAAGAAGCTTGGCACCAAGCTATTGTTTTCTACTACTTGCCACCCTCAGACGGATGGACAGACCGAGGTGGTGAACCGCACCTTAGGGGCTCTCTTGAGATCAACCATTGGACGCCATTTGAAAACTTGGGTGGAGAGCCTTCCTTTGGTAGAGTTTGCTTACAATTCAGCCAAGCACTCCACAACCGGCATGTCCCCCTTTGAAGCTGTCTATGACCGAAACCCAGACACACCCTTGAGCTTGGCACTCTTGCCTCCAGCCGAGACCATGGACCTTGAAGGGGAAGCTAAAGCCGCGGCTATGAAGAGGATCTTTGAGCAAGTCCATGGAAGGATTGAGAAGAGGAATGATCAGATCAAGACCAGGATCAACAAGAAGAGGAAGCAGCTAGTGTTCCAGCCAGGAGATTGGGTGTGGTTTCACCTAAGACCAGAGCGTTTTCCCAACAAAAGGAAGCATAAGCTGGATTTCCGAGGAGATGGGCCATTCCAAGTGGTGGAACACATCAATGAAAATGCCTACAGGCTCAAGCTACCAGGTGAGTATAATGTGTCTTCCTCATTCAATGTATCTGATTTGTCCCCTTTTGATATGCAGGATGTTGGTTCTTTGGAGACCAAAGCACTTGAAGAGGGTGGGGATGATGGGGTCATCCAAGCTACACCAACCCGGTACTTCGAGGATAAGGTTCAGGCAATCCCTTATATCTCCCACCGGATCATGACAAGGAGCAGAGCTGCCCAAGGAGTGCAAGACAAGAGCCGAGACCAAACTCATGAAGATCAAGCCGGAGTCAACCTAGTCCAAGCACACGGCCGAGGAGAAGAAGGGGAGACTGAAGACACCAGCCAGCCTTTTGTCATTGATCACCTGGGTGTTCCTGACCAGAACATCCATACACACAGCCTTAGAGATAAGGTCTTGTGTGTCCTTACTATCCTTGAGTGAGGACACCCTTTAAGATCTTAGATGGTTAAGGTACTCTTTTCCTTTCTAAGTTTACCATAATGGGTTCTTGGAAAGGTTTTTAATGAGACCTGAAAGTCTAAGGCATCAAGCCTAGTGTCCCATTGGTTTTAATGTGGATATGTCCATCTAAAATCAATTAGGCTTGATTCTATCTTAGGCACTTGTTTAGCCTTTTATGTTTAGTCTTATAACTTGTTTTACGACTTAGTCTAATTTGGGTTTAGGCATTTGTTGACCGCAAGTCTTGTGGTCAACTAGGTCAGGTGTAGCCTGTAAAAGGCAAAACCCTTCCTCATTTTATGCAGACAATTTAGAATCAAAACCCTTACCACGGCCGCTGAGGTCTTACCCATTCTTCCTTGTGTGAGTTTGTCTCTAAGAGAGGAAAAGAGTTCCTTTGAAGATTGAGTGTGTCTCTCTTCAAGGAAGGCTGTATCCAAGCCTGCCATAGCTTGGTGAGTCGCCCTCATTGCACTCTTCAAATCGCTTCCAAACCCCTTCCGTACCACCCACGTTTCCATCGCTCTCGTCCGCTCATTTGACCGAGCCATCGTCCGTAGTTCCTATTCACGACCGAGATATCAACCCGCCGTTCGTATCTTCAAAGGAGTCACGTCCGTGACCCCGTCCTGCCACTCAAGCCTTCGACCGCAACCCATACCGTTCTCATCTACATCCCGCAATCCCGTTCGTTCGCTCGCATTCCAGTTCCGAGTCCACGTTCCGTTCGACCCTGTAGCCGCGACCGTCCATACCACCACTCTTTAGTCTGTGACGTTACTCTACCGACCACCCCTTGACTAGATGGCTTGGCTCATATCACCCTTACATGCCGTTACCAGTCCCATCCGCGCCCTGGACATACATTTCCATGTACTTCGTCTTAGGCCTGCCGAAGATCAACCACAAGGACTCCATCTTCATCGTGGTCGACCGATTTCCAAAATGGCACACTTCATCGCTTGTAACAAGGCCAACGACGCAAGCCAGACTGCTGACCTGTTCTTCAAGGAGATAGTATGACTGCACGGCATTCCCCGGAGAATCGTATCTGACCGTGACACCAAGTTCCTGAGCCACTTCTGGCGAGCATTGTGGCAAAATTTAGGCACCAATCTGCTGTTCTCCACCGCATACCATCCGCAGACTGACAGACAGACCGAGGTTGTCAACCGGACCTTATACCAGACCCTGAGGGCAACAATTGGTCGCAACTTGAAGAATTGGCTAGAGTGCCTTACGTACGTTGAGTTTGCATACAACAGGGCTACACATTCCGGCACGAAGCGTTCTCCATTTCAGGTCATCTACGGCTTCAACCCGACCACTCCTATCGAGTTCACACCCATACCATTGGGCGACGCCATCAGCTTGGAGGGAGAAGCAAAGGCGTACTACATCAAGCGACTTCATGCAGAGACCAAGGCAAACCTGGAACAACGGAACATCCAGAACGTCAAGAACGACAATAAATGCCGCATGCACATGGTTTTCAAGGAGGAAGATTGGGGTTGGCTAAATCTGCGACCAGAGAGATTTCCCCAGCGACGGAAAAGCAAGCTTGCACCCCGGGGAGATGGTCCATTCCGCGTACTTCAGAAAATTAATGACAACGCCTACGAGCTCGAACTTCCAGGTGAGTATAACGTCTCTAGTACTTTCAATGTTTCTGACTTAGAGTTGTTTGATGCAGGTGAGGACTTCGCTTTGGAGATCAAAGCACTTCAAAAGGGATGGAATGATGAGGACATCAAGCCAGCCATTACACCGGTCATCCCACCTGGACCTCTTACGCGGTCCAATAGGAAAGCCTTAGGAGACAAGCTCAGCATGCTCCTGGAGAGTAGAACCGGAGAGGACCCTGAGCTGACCATACCGACCAGCCTGCGTCCAGGTGAGCCGTCCCAGCCGACCAGCACCCACACGTCTGACCCGACCAGTTCGTCCCACGCGTCCACGACCAGTCCAAGCCCTGACCCATTCCAGCTACACAAGGAACCATGGAGGTTCCTTCTAGAAGACTCTTCCTCCTCTGGTGTCTTCACCATTACCATTCGGTAGAGACACCAAAAGTCGTGCTAGGAAATTATACTCTTTTTCCTATCTTCGGTTTTATCCCACTGGGTTTTCCGAAGAAGGTTTTAATGAGGCAATACTCTTAGTGCGCAAGGCGGTGAAGACTTGTTCACAATTCCACTTCACTCACAAGTCATCCTGCGAATTCTATGCCTAAGTGTTATTGGGCTTTCTATCTTATTTTCTATTCTTTTCAGACTAAGTTTTTAATTGGGTTTAAGCCATGTTGAGTAATTAGGGCCCATTTTCTATTTAATTGCCAATAAGTGAACTACATGTTGTTTTAATTCTTGTAAGGCTAAACGCCTTGTAGTTTAGCCTAAGTTGTAACAAGACATTATATAAGCCTTTTGTCTACACTTTAATGAAATAACAAGCATTTTGACAAAACCTAAGACTAGTGTCTAAACCTAAAGGCGCCTCCAATCCTCTTGCAGCCGCCGACTTCAACCTCCTTTGGTTGAAGTTCTTGTAGTATCACAAGCCCCTTTTACAGCTTGTGTGGTCCCTTCGATCCACCCCTTCACTTCCATCGATTTCTGTCTAGCAACCTGAGCTTCTCGGTGAAACACAGCCCACCCCTTGGTTCTTACATCGCAAAGGATATCTATCACTCCCTCTTGCTTTTCTACATCTGGTCCACTCAAACTCCTTGAGATCCTCCATGGTCACTCAAACTCCTTTAATTGGTTGCATTATGTTCCTTGCGTTTCCATGATCAAACCATCCCCTCCTCCAAGAATTTGATCTCAAATCCGATTCATATGCAACAAAAGGAATCAAGTCATAAACAGTAAAAGTAGAGCTAATAGTGTACTTACCTTGGAGATTAATCTGATATGCATTATTGTTGAATCTACTTAACACTTTGAAGGGACCTCTATCTGTGGTATAAGCCTGGATTTCCTTTCATTTGCAAACTATCCATCCTCAGATGGATCCACACCAAGTCACATGGTTCTTGTATCAACCCCTTCTTATCTTTGTTATTCTGCCTTGCATACACTTTGGTTTTCTCCTCAATGTTACGTTTAACCTGTTCATGCAAAGATGTAATAAACTCGGCTTTTTTCTGACCATTAAGATTAGTCTGTTCTTGCAATGGTAAAGCAAACAAGTATAGAGGAGACAAATGATTGAAACCATAAACAATCTAAAATGGAGTATGATTTATGTCAGAGAACACATACCTATTGTAAGCAAACTCTACATGAGGCAGACAATCTTCACAATTCTTAATGTTCTTTAAACTATGGCACAAAAAAGGGCAGAGAGGGTCCTATTGATTGTGTCAATTTGTCCATTAGTTTGGGGATGACATGTTGTTAAAAACAATAATCTAGTTCCCAACTTGATGGAAGAACCGTGGGGTGGGCTGTCATTCACCTAGAAGCTCAGGTTGCTGGACAGAAAATGATGGAAGTGAAAGGTGGATCGAAGGGACAACACAAGCTGTGAAATGGGCTTGTGATACTCCAAGAACTTCAACCAGAATTTGGTTAAAGAAAACGGCTGCTCCAAGGGTGCTTGGCGGCGCTTGGGACTTAGACAAAGAGTCTTAGGGTTTTGTTTTGTTCTAAATTGCGCGGAATAGGGTGTTGTTACTTGATCGTAATGTTGTTGATGGCGCGACAGTCGACGCACATCCTCCAGCTTTTGTCCTTCTTTGGTACAAGTAGGACCAGGACGGCACAGGGACTGAGGCTCTCTCGGACGTAACCTTGAGCCATAAGATCCTAGACTTGTCGTTCTAATTCTTTAGCCTCATCGGGGTTAACTCTGTATGCAGGACTGTTGGGCAGCTGAGCTCCGGAAACAAAGTCGATGTGGTGCTCAATCCCTCGGATAGGTTGGAGGCCGGCTGGAATTTCATCCGGAAACACGTCAACATATCTCTCTAGTAGTGCTCGGACCTCGGCAGGTAAGGGGGTCTCGGTGCTGGACGTGTGTAGGCTCTCTCTGTAAAGCATCATGATGAGTTGGGTACCCTTGGTGCGGGTGGCTTTCCTCATGTCTACCACATTGATTAAAAAGTTCTCCTTGCGGGCATGTTGATCTTTCGCCATCTTAGACTGCATTTCTTGAACGGCGTGTGCAAACATCGATGCTAAATTGTATGTAGGCTTATCATGGATAAATGAGTATAATTTGGTATGTCCATTGTGTGTAGTCTCTCGGTCAAATTGCCATGGTAGTCCTAGGAGGAGAGGTCCAGCTGACATCGGGACGACATCACATGTGACCTGGTCCTGGTATCTGCCGATGCTGAATGAGACTTTAACTTGGTCTAAAATGTATAACTCCGTCTTGTTGTTCAGCCATCATAATTTATAAGGCTTAGGATGCTTGGTCACAGGCAAACCTAGCTTCTTCACCATGTATTTGCTCGCGGTGTTGGTGCAGGACCCTCCATCTATAATCAATTAGCACACTTTCCCAAGTATTGTACATTTTGAGTGAAAAATGTTCTCTCTCTGTTCTTCCTCTTCTGGCTCAAATCTCGAGCTGAGAACTTGTCTGATCATGAGCATCTCTCCGGAGTCGGCATACTCAATCTCCTCGTCGGATTGTTGCTAGGCCATTGGTGCTGGCTCCTCTTGCTCATCTTCGGACTCGTAGTCTCCTGAAGCAGTGTGTACCATTGTCAGTTAAGTGGGACATTCTCGGGACATATGTCCTCTTTCTTTGTACTTGAAGCATACGATCTCGCTGCTCCGCTGAGGCTGGGTCGTCGTGGTCGTGGACCTGGGAGCCGAGCTGCTGACCACAACTTTGCCCTTGAGACGCTGGTTAATAGGCTGGGTCGTCCGCTCAAATGGCTTGGATCCGGTGCTCCAGGTGCTCTTAGGTCGAGATGGTGCGGCTAGCTTTCGTTTGTGGCACTTCTCTATCTGGACTTCTAGGTGGAATAACTCGCCTAGATCATGGTATGGCTGTAGCTCGATCTTTTGGGCGATGGACTCGTGCAAGCCGTCGATGAATTGGGCCATTTGACTCTCCTCGGACTCGTCTACGACGAGTCGGTTGCGGAGGTGCTCAAATTCATCGAAGTATTCAGACACAGTCTTGCTACCTTGGGTAAGGCGTCTAAATCGTCTCTGCAGCTCACAGTGGAAGTGAGGTAGGACGTAGCGTCTCCTCATAATCTGGGTGAGTTCGACCCATGAGGTGAAGGCACCCATCCGAGCTCTCCTGTGAGCTGTTACTTCTCGATCCCACCACGCCAGTGCGTGGTCAGTGAACTGTGTCGTTGCTAGGGCGACGTTATGGGGATCGTCATAGTTATAGTACTCGAAGAGGAGTTACATTCTTCTCTCGCAGTATAAGTACTCCTCGGGATCAACCTTTCCTGAAAAGGGAGGCGGGTTCATCTTTACTTTAGGGTAGTGCATATGCTGTCGAGGTGGTGGCATGGGCTCCTCGTAGTACTGATGTCAACCCATTCCTTGGTGGGCTGTCTCTGGTCGGTCGTGTGGGTATGGGTGTGGCGTGGGGCCTGGTGTAGGTGCAGGATGATCCGAACGCTCGAGATGCGACGCTATGGTCGTCATCTGGGTCGTCAACGCTTGCAGAAGCTGCAGTATTGTTTGACTGTTCTATCCCGATGCCGACTCGTCACTTCCTGACATATTTCCTTTTCCGAGAAAATTAAATTTTTGAAAATAGAAAGTTTCCCAAAAAAGAAACTTGCAAGAATGGAAACTTTTTTTAAATGGAAAATTTCCACAGATATGATTTTTATTTTCTTTTTATTACTTATAAAATAAAAAAAAAAACTAACTATTTCCAAAAAAGGAAAAGAAAAAAGAAATAAAAGGAAAAAGAAACTATCATAAAGAAAATTATTGCCCAAATCTAAAAAGTAAAACTAACTAAATGGAAGATATCCTAAAAAATTATTGTCTAATTAACTAAAGAAAATATACTTAAACTAAAGAGAAAAGTAATTAATTCATAATTTCCTAAAAGACAACTATCCTAAACATAAAAGAAAAATCTAATAATTGCCTAAAAGTTTTAGAAAAACTACCTAAGAGATTTTAGCAAAACTTCCTAAACTAATTCCTAGCTTAGAAAATTATGGAAACTAATTAATCCTATGCCTAAATGCTAAGGGAAAATTTTCTAAAACTAAAGACTAATAACCTAGACACTAAGGATGAACCTAGCTGCCTAATGCAACTAGGGAACTCGACCTGCAGGTTGGCTCGGGCTATAGGGGAGATGCTAAGGCTCTAGGGCTAGCGTGGTACGGGTATGGGCTAGCGCTAGACGCGGCTTGGTCGAGAACCAGGCACGCTAAGGCCTAGCACTAACGGCTGGAACCTAGAACCTAGGTAAGTGCTGTGGGACGATGCGGAAGGGAAGGAAGGCATGGTGGGGGTACTAATCTAGTAGGCGCTAAGGAGAAACCTAGTACTGTGGTTCGCTAGAACCGGGACTGGTGGAACTAGGGGATGACTCTTGCAGATGGACCTAACTCGCCAAGGTACACACACAGCAAAAAACTACCTAGAAACTTAGCCAAAGAGGAACCTAAGCGAGGGAAACTAGCAATGGGTGCGGTACAGGACATGCTAACCTAAGGAGCTAAGACGCGGACCCAAACAGGCAAGCAACACACGCACCCTATATGCACACACGTGTAATCCAAGTAACATTGGGCTCACATTTCCTCAAAGCTTGGAACTGGTGTTCTAGGTGAGTTACTAAAGATCCTAGTTTTCTTTTAAACAACCTTAAACACTTTTTTTTGTCTTAAAAAAATTGAACAACAAACAAGCAAGCAAATTTCTTCTTCTTCTCTCTTTTTTTTTTTAATATGAAAACAAAGAAAGGATTGATAGAGCCTGATTTTTTGTATTTTTTTTTCCTGGTGTTTGTGGTATATGACTTGATTCCTCCTTCTTCTTACCGAGAACCTCGGGGGAAAGAGAAACAAACACAATCAAAAACCAAAAAACATGCTGATGACTTGATTGCCCCCAACATGACTACTCTTAACTGCTGCTTTACAATCATTGGTCTTATTTGGAACCCTGGCGCCTCGAGCACAATTGGCTTTCTTTGGTGGCATCTGATAAAGAAAACAAGGTGATTAAACTTTAGCTGAAACTAAAAACTGACAGATTAATTTAATCGAAGGGGTGTTATTATTTTTTTTCAAGTACCCCAATCTTCAGAAAATTTTGAAAACCGTTTAAAAGCAAATTCTACTCGTTCCATCTACTACTAGCCTCCTAATCAGCACCAAAACGGCCAACTTTGGCTCTGATACCAAATTGTAGCACATGTTTTAATTCCAAAATGTAGCACACGTCTCTTCCTCACTCAAGAACTACATGCCACAAATTCTAACTTATATCTCAAATAACTAATTAATAAATTTCCACTTTATTAATTAATAAACAAATTAATTAAAAAAACTCAATAAGCAAAATAGCCCAAAAAATCAAATATTTAAAACCCAAAAAATAAAAGTCATAAAACATTTCCAAAAGCACATAATTCATCTAGTCGTCCATTTATTTGTCCATCTACTCGCCAGTCTCACCTAAAAATAAAAAGAAGGGTGAGTAAACAAGGGAGTCAGTTAGTGAGGTTAATATGCTAACCACAGTTTCGGATCTCGGTCATAGCATTCACATATGGAAAAATATAAAAATGAGCAACCACAATACCTAAAGCACCCAACCATAACAAAACAATTGTCCTAGTGACAAATAAATGATCGATCATAAGAAAAGTTCTAAACTAAGTACAGAGCTTTGTCTAATATCCCTCACCTTAGCAATAGGAAAACTGTGGCTTATAAATTATGGATGTTCAAACGAATGCCAATCTGAAATCAGCTAATAATCAGACAACTAGTCAAAATCAACAGTCAAACCTGTCAACTGTCAAACCAATCAACTATCAAACCAATCATTGGTTAAACTGGGCCTAAACCAAACATGACTCAACTTGATAATCCAACCTGAACTGGACTGAGTCAACCCTGTCGAGTCACAAAGTCAACTCGGTGAATCTCTGAGTCAACTTGGCCGAGTCACCAACGGTGGGAAGAGACAGCAGCGTAGAAAAAAACCATTGGAAGTGGTAGAGATGGCGGTGCATGGGATGCACACGTGAGACTTCTCGTGGTGCGTGCAGGCACATGTGATGGCTGCTGTGGCTAGTCTCGGAGTTCCGTATTCGTCTCAATATCCTGGCATTGGTTTCATGAGATTTAAAACTCTTAGAGAGATATCGTTGTTTTACTTGAATTAGCAAAAATTATTATCGAATTTATTTTCCAAAGTTTCATGCGACTCAGATCGGTGATATATTGGTTGATCTACACGGTGGATGAGACAATTCGACTAAAGCTTTTTCTGACAGCTGAATTTTTGCGAAATTTCAATGTAAAAGAGATTCCTTTTGTAAAAAAGAAAAGTTTGTATGAAGGGAGAACCAAACAAAGAACAGCTCCGGGGAAATCTTTCCTCGGATGCCCCGAGCTGTTCGCCTCCACTTTGTCCCGAAACGATTGAGAGGAAGAACACCCTGAGCAGATCTCCACACAATCTTCTTGGAGTCGATTGTGAAACCTTTATCCCAAGCTGATGGTCAACCATTGGTGCCCATATCGCCTCAAAACCGTGCCCAAAACCGATGAAAGAAGATGGACCTGAGATGACTGCAGAGACCTTGCCCCGAGCCATTTGGGACTATGCTTATCCCGAGCTGTTTTCCTCTTGGGATGCCCCCAGACGATAGTCTTCAGTAGTAACAAAGCCGATTATGGACTCCTTGACAAGAGTTGATGCATCTTTCATTATTGTCTCGAGCCTATAGGAGGGTGGATTAACCCAAGCCATTTGATTCAGCACCCGAGCCAATGGCCCCCTCCTTTTTTTCGTCCTGTCTTTTTCCTCCAAGTTCTAGTTAAAGTTTTAGTATTATTTCGTAAAACATCTCATTGCTTTACAAAATATACATGATATTTTACTCAAGCACAAGGAGTTCGAATCAAACCGAGCAGAAACATTAAACTGAAGTCATGACAAGTTAGAGATTAGACCTGATGCAAGAGACAAGATTTGGGCCAAAGCAAATGAGTTAGCGTTATCTTGTAAAGTCGACGGAAAGATGAGAAGAGCAATATCCCACACATTTAGTTTGATTTTTAGAGATTTAAGTTTTTGAGTATAAATAGATATCGGTGTACAACGTCATAAGGCTTTGATATTTTTCTGTTTTAGTGGCTTAGACCTTAATTTTTTTTTTTGCTTACGAAATTTGTATAAAAATCAAGAAAATACTTATTTCTAAATAAAAATCTCTTTCAATCTCTCTTCTCCAGTTTTCTCTTTCCAAAAGTTTTAGAACACTAATTTATTTTCTAAAATATATTGCACAAATTTTTGTTCCCACGATTTGGCGCTAGAAGGAGGGGACCGAAAGTTTTCTTACTCGAAGAAACAGAAGATCAAGAGATCGAGAGAGCCAGCAAAAGAAGATGATCGAGATCATTACAAGCAAAACATTCCTGAAAACGAGAGAAGTTCTCTGAGTCTTCCGCTCAAGGGAGCCGAGCCGTCTCGGGGATAGTCCTACCATGTGTTAGGATTTGGAAATTCAGTTCCCCCGATATCCCTCAGAGAAGATGACATGACGCGTGAACCCAATCATTAGAGGTTCCTAATTCTTTGAAGACATCGAAACATCAATAAAAGCTTCCCAGCAAAAAGCAAGAACAAAATTCGATTGCTCAGAGTCAATAGAAGATACCAATGGATCAATTGTCTTCAGAGAAACAAAAGCATGTGGAATTGATCAGCCCCACAATGATCCTCTGGTGATCAAACTAGCCATTGAATATCGCAAAATTTTTAGGCTATTGATCAATACAAGAAGCACAGTGAATGGAACCTAGCACGATTTTCGGTGTCTCTACCGGATGGTAATGGTAAAGACACTGGAAGAAGAAGACTCTTCGAGAAGGAACCTCCATGTATCCTTGTCCGGTTGGAATGGGTCAGATGGTCTTGGCATGGTCACAGCTTGGTCTGCTGGTCCTGGCACGGTCACAGTTGGCACGGTCGATCAGGGGCAGGTCCTGGTCGGCACGGTTGGTCCAGGGCTTGTCCTAGTTTTTCTGGTCGGTTCGAAGTCCTGTCCGATTCCACTCTCCAATAGCATGTTGAGCTTGTCTCCTAGAGCTTTCCTCTTGGACCATGTGAGAGGTCCTGGTTAGATGACTGGTGTAGTGGCTGGCTCGATGTCCTCATCATTCCTCCCTCTGGAAGTGCTTTGGTTTCTAAAGCGAACTCCTCACCTGCATCAAACAACTCTAAGTTAGAAAAATTAAACATACTAGACACATTATACTCACCTGGAAGTTCGAGCTAGCAGGCATTGTCGTTGATTCTCTGAAGAACGCAGAATGGACCATCTCCCCGGGGTGAAAGCTTGCTATTCCGTCGTTGGAGAAACTGCTCTGGTCGCAGATGTAGCCAAACCCAATCCCCCTCATTGAAAACCATGTGCCAGCGGCCCTTGTTGGCATTCTTGGTGTTCTGGATGTTGCGTTGCTCCAGATTGGCCTTGGTCTCTTTGTGTGGTTGCTTAATGTATTCCGCCTTTTCTTCTCCCTCTAAGTTGATGGTATCTCCCAGTGGGATGGGTGGGAACTTGATTGGCGTGGTCGGGTGGAAGCCGTAGACAACTTCAAATAGAGAACGCTTCGTTCCGGAGTGTGTATTCCTGTTGTAAGCGAACTCGACATATGGAAGGCACTCTAACCAGTTCTTCAAGTTTCTTCCAATCTTCGCTCTCAGTGTCTGGGACAATTTCTGGTTGACCACCTCTGTCTGTCCGTCAGTCTGTAGATAGTACGCGGTAGAAAACAAGAGGTTGGTCCCTAAGTTGCGCCACAAGACTCGCCAGAAGTGGCTGAAGAACTTGGTGTCGCGGTCGGACACAATCTTCCTGGGAATGCCGTGCAGTAGTACTATCTCCTTGGAAGATAGGTCGGCAGTCTGGCTTGCGTCATTTGTCTTGTTGCAAGCGATGAAGTGCGCCATCTTGGAAAATCGGTCGACCACTACGAAGATGGAGTCCGTGTGGTTGATTTTTGGCAGGCATAGTACAAAGTCCATGGAGATGTCTGTCCAGGGCGCAGATGGAACTGGAAATGGAACTGGCTGAATGTGCCATTTCCGTGCTCTTGGTAGGCCTGAGTGAAGTCGGCATCGTCAGCATACAACTCTTTGATCATCTAGAAACCCATAACCTTTGACTCCATCACATAAATGAGGCTGTATCTGCGGGATAGGGCGTCAGCCACAACGTTTTCCTTTCCCTTTTTGTACTTGATAACGTAGGTAAAGGTCTCGATATACTCCAACCAACGATCATGTCTCTTCTTAAGCGTAGATTGTCCTCTGAGGTGCTGGAGTGTCTGATGGTCGGTGTGAATCACACACTCACGGGTAAGAAGATAGTGCTGCCAAGTCTCTAAGGCGTGGACCGAGGCATAGAGTTCCTTGTCGTAGGTCAGGTAGTTAATTGCGGCTCCACTTAACTCCTCGCTGAAGTAGGCGACAGGTCGTCTGCCTTTGGTTAGGACTGCTCATATGTTGATCCCTAACGCGTCATATTCGACCTCAAAGGTCTGGTTGAAATCTGGCAGAACGAGTACGGGGGCGTGGGTGAGATGTTCGTTCAGCAGTTTGAAGGACTTGTCCTGGTTGGTTCCCCAACGAAAATCTTGGTTCTTCTTTATCGTCGAGGTTAACGGACCAGCTATCGTGCTGAAGTCTCGGACAAACCGTCTGTAGAAGCTGGCGAGTCCGTGGAAACTACGGACCTGGCTGGCGGTCGTCGGTGTGGGCCACTCCTGTATGGCCTTGATCTTCTCGTCGTCCACCTGGAGTCCCCAGGAACTCACGACAAATCCAAGAAAGACGACTTGGTCTTTGCAGAAGGTACATTTCTTGAGGTTTGCGTACAACTGCTCTCTCTAGAGGGTGGTGATGACGGCCTCTAGGTGCTCCAAGTGGTCTGAGTAGTTCGTACTATAGACAAGAATGTCATCGAAGTAGACTACTACGAACTTGCCAATGAACGGTCGAAGAACTTGGTTCATAAGGCGCATGAATGTGCTTTTGGCATTAGATATGCCAAATCGTATTACTAGCCAAAGACCCTGCTTGGTCTTGAATGCAGTATTCCATTCGTCTCTTTCTCGCATCCTTACTTGATGATATCCGCTTTTAAGATCCATTTTGGAGAAGACCGCGGCTCCGCTTAATTCATCTAGCATGTCGTCCAGGCGCGTAATGGGGTGCCAGTACTTGATCGTGATGTTGTTGATGGCACGACAATCGACGGACATCCTCCATCTCCCTTCCTTTTTCGGCACAAGTGAGACCTGGACGACACAGGGACTAAAGCACTCTCTAACGTAACCTTGGGTCAGAAGATTCTAGACTTGTCGTTGTAATTCTTTAGCCTCCTCGGGGTTGACTCTGTATGCGGGTTGGTTAGGTAGTTAAGCTCCGGGAATGAAATCGATGTGGTGCTCAATGCCTCGTATAGGTGGAAGACCGGCTGGAATTTCATCTTGGAACACGTCAGCATATCTCTCTAACAATGCTCGGACCTCTGCAGGTAAGGTGGTCGCGGTGCTGGACATGTGTAGGCTCTCTCTGTAGAGCATCAGGACGAGTTGGGTAACCTTGGTACGGGTGGCCTTCCTCATGTCTGCCACATTGATTAAAAAGTTCTCCTTGCGAGCATGTTGGTCTTTCGCCATCTTAGACTGCATTTCTTTAACGACGTGTGCAGACATTAGTGCTAAATTGTATCTACGCTTATCGTGGACAAGTGAGTAGGAGTTGGTCCGTCCGTCATGCGTAGTTTTTCGGTGAAATTGCCATTGTCGCCCTAGGAGGAGATGTCCAGCTGACATCGGGACGACATCATAGGTGACCTGGTCCTGGTATCTGCCGATGCTGAATGAGACTTTAACTTGGTCCGAAATGTATAACTCCATCTTGTTGTCCAGCCATCGTAGTTTATAAGTCTTTGGAAGCTTGGTCACAGGCAATCCTAGCTTCTCTACCATGTATTTGCTCGCGGCATTGGTGCAAGACCCTCTGTCTATAATCAACGAGCACAATTTCCCAAGTGATGTGAGCCTCGGACGCAAGAGGAACCAATGGAGGTTCGCTGGTGCAGACGCGGGGACTAGTTCCAGGGGAGAGACTCGACCGCAGAAGAGGTTGTAGACGCGGACCAGGAGAGGCTCGACCGATCAGCGCATCCGGGAGGGGAATGCGAGCTGGACCACACGGACTATGGGCTGTCCGTGATACACCAAGGCAGACATAAAGCTGGTGGCTGAAAGTCTTGGAACCGGCTAGGGACTAGGCGGCGTGAGGAACAGAGAATAATAGGGTTTTGTTTTCTTGTCAAAGTCTGCTTTTTATTAATGAAATGACTCTATATAAGGCCTAAGTCTTAGGGTTTTACCCTTACAAAAATTAACATGTAGTTTAAAATAAAAAACCAAGAACTTTAAATCAAAACAACAAGAAGTCTGGATAGTTGGCTTGGGCCGCTTGCCCTAATTGCTTGGCGAAGGCCCAAGTCCCACACTTAGAAAATAAAGTAAAACAAGAAATGGCATAAAGCCGTGGGCTTCTGGGGATGATCAAGGCCAAGTCCGAGTGCATACTAATGGTGTTGCCTCGTTAAAACCTCCTTCGGAAAACCCAATGGGGCAAAACCGAAGGTAGGAAAAAGAGTACAATTCCTTAGTGCCTCTTTGACGTCCTTAACCCGGGGTGATGGTAAGGACGCATGAGTCGACAATCCAACGACTAAGCAGCTCCCAAGGTTAGGCCGTGGTGTCGAGGCCTGGTCCGGGGTCCGGTCTAAGCATAGGCTCGTGGTGCCGCGGAAGAACCTCAATGAGGCGTTCGACGTAGGGATTGATTCGGGTCCCCAACGCCTTTGCCCTTTTACCGCCTCATGGGCCCGATCGATACGACTGGAACGGCTTCATCCGGGTCTGGGCTGCTTGGATCGATCGCTGGGTCGAGAAGGCGGTCGGCATGGTCCGGGGCCTCATCATCCCTACCCTCTTCAACTATTTTGGTCTCCAAAGCAGAATCTTCGCCTGCATAAAACAACTCTAAGTCAGAAACATTGAACGTTGGAGAAATGTTAAATTCACTTGGTAATTCAAGTTGGTAGGTGTTGTCGTTGATCTTCTTTAAGACTCGGAATTGACCGTCTCCTCTTGGTGCTAATTTGTCCTTGCGCTTCTTGGGAACCTCTCGTGTCACATGTGCAGCCAAACCCAGTCGCCTTCGTTCAAAGTAGTCTGCTTAAGCCCTTTGTTGGCTTGCTTAGCGTATGACTCCGTCTTCTTCTCTAGGTTCTCCTTGATATTCTGGTGCAGTTTCTTGACGTAGTCGGCCTTGCTCTCTCCTTCCAGGTTCACGATCTCAGCTGGTGGTAAAGGTGTGAACTCTATCGGGGACAAGAGATTGAAACCGTAGACAATTTCGAACGGGGACTTCTTGGTTGCGGAGTGGACGGCTCGTTTGTATGCGAACTCGACCAGCGGTAGAAACTCAGCCAAGACTTCAAATTTCGTCCGATGGTAGCCCTTACGAGGGTGGACAGCGTCCAGTTCACCAGAAATGGCTAAGGAATTTGGTGTCTCAATCGGAGACAATGGTCCTGGGGATCCCGTGCAGCCGTACAATCTCCCGGAAGAACAGGCTCGCAGTCTGTGTGGCGTTTTTGGTCTTGGCACAGGGGATGAAGTGAGCCATCTTCGAGATCCTGTCTACTACAACGAAAATAGAGTCTTTGTGGTTGATCTTAGGCAAGCCTAGCACAAAGTCCATAGAGATATCAGTCCAGGGAGTAGTAGGAATGGGTAGGGAAATATATAACCCGTGAGGATGAACTCTGGACTTGGCCCGTTTGCAGACCAAGCAGCGGCTGCAATGGGCCTCGACGTGTCGCCGAAGATGGGGCCAGTTGAAATGCTCCTTGAGTAGGCTCAAGGTTTTGGCCATGCCAAAGTGTCCCATCAAGCCTCCTCTGTGTGCTTCTCTCAGTAACAACTCCGGTCTCTGAAAAGGAACCCATCAAACAAATAAAATTGTGAGTGGGTACCAATGCCTGTGTTTTGGAATGCCTCCTTAAAGTTGTCGTCGTCTGCATATAAGTCCTTGAGTAGTTTGAATCCGAGAACTTTGGCTTCCATGACCGAGATCAAGGAGTGTCTTCGGGACATGGCATCTGCGACGATGTGTTCCTTCCCCTTCTTGTAATTGATCACGCCGGGAAACGTCTCGATGAATACCAATCCGCGCGCATGTCATCTCTTAAGTTTGGTCTGGCCTCTCAAATGCTGCAACGTCTGATGATCGGTGTGGATGACGCATTCCCGGGCCAGAAGATAATGTTGTCAGACGTCTATTGCTCGAACCAAGGCGTACATCTCCTTGTCGTATGCAGGGTAGTTGAGTGCGACTCCACTTAACTTCTCGCTGAAGTAAGCTACGAGCTTCCCTCCTTGAGTTAGGACGGCTCCGATTCCGATTCCAGATGCGTCGCACTCCACTTCGAAGGTCTTCTGGAATTCGAGTAAGGATATAACTGAGGCGTGGGTGAGCCCGTCTTTGAGCAGATTAAAGGCCTTCTCCTGCTCGGGTCTCTAGCTGAATGCCGATCCTTCTTGATCACGGAGTTCAGGGGGCTGGCGATCGTGCTGAAGTCTCTGACGAATCTCAGGTAGAAGCTAACCAAGCCATGGAAACTCCAAGCCTTGCTGATGCTAGTCGGCGTGGGCCAATCTCGGATTGCCCTAATCTTTTCTTCGTCTACCTGTAAGTCCTGTGAACTTACGACAAAACCTAGGAAGACTACTCGGTCAGTGTAGAACGTACACTTCTTTAGATTAGCATACAACTTCTCCTCTTGAAGCGTACCTATGACCAACTCTAAATGTGTGATGTGGTCGGCGTAAGAAGTACTGTAAAGGAGAATATCGTCAAAGTACACAACGATAAACTTACTGATGTACGGTCTAAGAACATGGTTCATTAGTCGCATGAAAGTGCTTGGGGCGTTGGAGAGGCCGAACGGCATGACAATCCACTCGTAGAGGCCTTGCTTGGTCTTTAAAGCTGTTTTCCACTCGTCTCCTTCTCGCATACCGACTTGGTGATATTCGCTCTTCAGATCGATAATTGAGAAGATCGAGGCGCCGCTTAGCTTGTCTAGCATGTCATCGAGGCATGGTATCGGGTGCCTGTACTTGATGGTGATGTTATTGATGGCTCTGCAGTCAACGCACATCCTCCACGATCCATCTTTCTTAAGCACGAGTAGTACGGGGACGGCGCATGGACAAAGGCTTTCTCGGACGTAGCCTTGGTCCATGACCACCCGGGATGAAGTCGATGTTGTGCTCGATTCCTCTAAGTGGCGGTAGTCCAGGTGGTATCTCGGCGGGAAAAATGCTTGCGTATGTCTCCAAGAGCTTGGTGACATCGGGTGGGGGCGGCGGCTCGGTGCTATCTGCGTGGAATGACTCCTTAAAGATCATAAGGACGACGTTGGTATCGTCCCTACTGACTGCCTTACGAATGACCCTGAAATTCACGAGAAAATTCTTCTTCCGGGGTCCTTTGGCGGAATCCGTTCTTAGCTGGATCTCTTGGACTTGATGCAGGGCGAGCAATGCTAGATTAAACATGCGCTTGTTGTGAACAAAATAATACAGGTTAGTCCGTCTATTGTGCGTTGTTTCCCTGTCAAACTGCCATGGACGTCGAAGAAGGAGGTGACCAGCTTGCATCGGGACCACGTCGCATAAGATCTGATCGGTGTAACGGCCTACACTAAAGGGTACCGTCACCTGGTCAGTTATGCGTATCTCGGTCTTGTCGTTAGCCACCTAAGCCCGTAGAGCCGCGAGTGCTTAGTCCCCTCAAGACCAAGCTTATCAACCATATACTCACTAGCGACGTTGGTACAAGAACCTCTGTCGATAATCAGAGAACATATGTTGCCCTTCACAGTGCACTTGGTATAGAAAATGTTCTCACGCTGGGCGATCTCGTCAAGGCCAGCTAAGGTGTTGAGGACTCGTCGGAACATTAAGAGCTCTCCGGAGTCAGGGTACACGATGTCGTCCTCTGCTTGCTCTGGTTCCTCTAAAGGCTCTTCTTCGACTTTGTCTGCGGATTCGTACTCTCTGGACGGGGTTAGGATCATCACCTGTTGGTAAGGACAATCCTGCCTATTGCATTTGAAGCCGGTAATGTCTCGACTCTACGGTGGGTTTGCTCGGCTGTCTGGGTCCGGATGCGGGTCGGGACACGTCTCGGGGTCGAATCGGCGTGCGCGGGTCAGGGCTAGGGCCAGGAGGCCTGTTGTACGACTTGGCCCAGTTGGTCTTGGGCCATTGGTAGCCAGTTGCCTTTCTTTTATTAGCTTGTTCCACCTGGTTGGCTAGGTAGTATAGTTCTCCGAGGTCGTGGTATGGTTGTCTCTCGACCTTCCAGGCGATCTTCTCTTGGAGCCCATCAAGAAATTGGGCCATAAGACTCTCCGGGGATTCCGTGATCTTGAGACAATTTCTCAGGTTAATGTGGTCCTTGTAAGGAAGAATGCACGGATCCAAGATCAGCAACAGGGTGAGCCAAGGCGGTTGTTTTGAACGGATGGGATGGAGGTTTATGATCGGTTGAATGAAGGAAGAAGGTCGAATGATCAAGGATGAAGCGGTTGATGGAATTAAGGAATGAATGGAACGATTGGTATAACTTCCAAACAGTGAAGGATTTTGGAACACCAAACTTGTTCTAGATCGGATATGACACACCGATCCTTCAAAAGGATTTTTCAATCTAGCAAGCTAGATATTACACACTAACAAGGGGATTGAGAGAGAATGAGACCGAACAAGAATGTTTTCTAAACAAGAAAATTCTTATTAAAATTCGATCTGTCTGAAAACAATGGCCACGACCAAACATATACACTTAAATGAAATTCGAATTTGCATGGTCAACATGCCTTGCATGATTGGCACAGAAAGACATGCATTAATGACAAAGACCAAGCAGAAAACAATGTGGTCAAAAATGTGTAATCACAAGACAACAAAGGAGAAATGGGCCGGGCCAAAACAGAAATGCCATCACATGTTGTCAAAGGCCTTATGGGCTTTATCCTTTTAAGAATGAACCAGGTCCCATTAAAAACCCATGTGAATAAAACCCAATGGGAAAAACTTCACATAGGAAAAGGGAATCAAATTGACCCTTAATCCTAAACTCATAAGCCCAATGTCAAAACATAATGGACTTTGATAAATTAAAAAGAGAAATGGGTCAGAAATAACCCAATAAATGCTTGAAGGGCATTGGTCCGGAAACGGATCATGGGACCAAATGGAACGGTCCATGGCTCTGAGACAAGGCTGGTTAAGGTCTTAGTCGAAGGGCGGGTCGAAGGGTCGATGATGGTCGAAGTACTGGTCGGGGCGCAGGTAGAGGCCCTGGTTGAAGCGTGGGTCGAGGCCTTGGTCGAGTTGCGGGTCGAGGCTCTGGTCGAGGCTTGGGTCGATGGTCGGTCGTCCGCATCATCCCATGGGTCGAGAACTTATACACGGGACGAACGTGGTCCATCCTCTGGGTCATTCGGTTGTGCGTCCTGATCGTTCCACGTCCGGTTGTCCGTCCATCTATGCTCACGTCCTTGGCCAACCTCCATGCATATGTCCGGATGCTCAAGATCTTCGTCCACGCCTGTAACACCCCCGTTCTTAGTAGACCGAAGGTGTCACACTAGGCCCGAATCCCGCTCGTCTGTTCTTCCGAACATAGTCCGAAAGTCCGAACTCACCAAATCCGAACCCCGATTGAGACTCCTTCACGATCGAGGTTTCTGAACCAAGACCGGATATCATAGTCGTTCGTGTATGCTCGGCCGAGACTTCAGAACATAAAATCTTAAAGGAAAGGAAACAAGCTTACGATAAAACCGAAATAAATACTTAATTAAAATTCCCAAAGGTTCAACAACCAAGAATCCGCACATAACTAAATCCGAATACAACAATCCGATCTAAAGCCGATATAACGGTTGTAAGTACACATAAGTGTCGAAAAATCTTACAACCGAATACATACTCTAAGACAAGGAAATGGGAGAGAAATCTACACCGGAACCATCACGTCTCTTTTCCAACCAACTTGCGGAATCTGCAAGAATGAGTTAGGTCAGCTAGATGCTGAGTGAGCGGATGAAAAATACATAATAAAACTAACCCCAACCCGATGAGAGCAAGCGCACACAAGAACAACAAACATAACAATCACATAGAAACAAACACACATAATCCTATCCAACACCAGGACTCAACGACTCATAGTCTGAACACAAGTCTAGACTCAACATCACTTATCTCACCGACAGCCCTTGCTTCAGTGGCATACTACCCAAGCGCGCCGTTGTGACATGGCTGACTTCACTGTCCCGGTCAGGTCCTTAGCTACATGCTACAGGCACCTACGAAGATGGACTTATATCTGCCCCGGTCAGGTCCTTAGCTACGCGCTATAGACACCTACGAAGATGGGCACTAGCCTAGCAAGCCGCTCACAGGATGGTGGCTAGCCATCCCTCGCATGCTACTCTATGGAATAGCCCATTTCACAACCTTCCCTACAACTCAATCCCATAACGCAAGTCATATGCGAGTCACCGTTTCTCGCATAGACAACAATACTACGTCTAACAAGACACGACATATCCGAGTCATCGATTCTCGAATAAACCTTAAACACCACATCAAACAACCGCCTAACCAGACACCACTTCGTACCGCCCTCGGTCCAGCCTAGGCCTATTTATTTGACTAACTGTACAACAATCAAACAAGAACATGTACAGCCAATCAAATAAGACATAAACTAAACCTAAGGTTCTACTAATGGCATCCTTAGGCCTAACTCAACAACTCAATCAATTACGTACATGCAAACATCTGACTGACCTTAACCACATCAACCATTAACATAGAACAAATGATTAAGCGCGCAACTCAACATTACTTATGAATCTAAGCTCATAAAATCTAAGCTCATAAAATCATACTTAAATACAATGCCAAAAATATACTCCACATTACTTAATCATGCATCACGAAATCTGAACCTACCTTTTAACATGCATATTACTTTCATAAAACTTCTTAAAATCCTCCTCAAACCAAAACACTTAAGGTATAAAAGAATCGATGAAAATTCTTTCAAAACTTGCATGCAATCCTTGAAACCGATTTCCTTAAAACCTTTGAAAACGATTTAAAACCTTTTTGAAACAAATCAAACCGAACTCATTAACCACATTCTTGATAGAAAAAATCCAACTCACAGGGCAAAGCTCCTAAATGGACGGACTAGACTTGGACGGACAGGCTACGCACGGACTGACTCGCGGCCAAAGCTTCCTTCTCTCTCTCTAAACTTCTCTAACTTCTCTCTAGATTTCTAAAGTTTGGCAAATGGAGGAGAAAATGGCTTAAGGGTGCCTATTTATAAGGAAAAGGGTGGAGTTAATGGGATTGCCAAGTGTTGCTCATGCCATAATGGCCAATGCATGCAAACCACTCTTCTTTGCATGCATAGAAAAATCGCCAGGTGTCCATCCCAGTTAATTCCACTAGAAATGAATCCATGCAGAAGTGGATTACACAGTGGCGCTTCTGTACAACGTGGCGCTGACTAGGATCCACGTCACACTCGACTAAACTCACTTTCTCGGCAAACATCTTCTATCGCGGACTATCGGCTCATCTGTACGCATAGTCGGGTTTCGGATATCGCGTCGCTCCTGCCAGTCCGATGTTACCGCGTTCGGATGCTTCTATCGCTCGGCGTTCGGATGCGCCGTTCGCTATCGGGTCAAAGATTGGTATAAGATATGTGCTGCGCGATGCAGGACAGTCTCCCAAGCATTGGGACTGATTGGCTCGCTCGACATCGGCAGTTCACGTATAAATCACTCGATGATCGGGCAATCGCTCGGTCTCGGTATACTCTGTTCTCAGCTTACCGCGCTATCGGCATGCCTTGATATCGACTATCGGCAGTCCGAGATATCGACTATTGCCGAACGGGATTCTCAATCGCGATATATATCCGATCGGCATTTCCTTACCGTAGTCGATCCGTCCGTACCGATGCTCCTTGTCCCAATCACGATGCTTGATCCGATTATTTCCCGCAGTACGTCTATTTCCGCATCAGGACTTAAACTCAATTTCGACTACTCGCATACCACTTCCTGACTGTCCAATGATTGCAGGCTTGCGACCGTACTGTCTGAACGTTCTGATTTCCCGTAAGGTATGGGTCATTACATTCTCCCCTTTTTATAGGAATTCGTCCGCGAGTTCACCAACTCAACTCTTACCTCCTTGATGCATAGCTTGGAATGCCTCTCAAAGGTTTGTTATTCATCCCTCCAAATGTTTGTTACTTGATGATCGATATTCCGAAATCTTGAATTCGGAAATCTTTCTTTGGTTCCTCCATCTAATCAATCCTTCCTTATGTGTTTCCATCCTTTGGTAGATTTGGAACTCCATCTGCGTGAACTGGTTCTTCTTGGCAGTAGCTTCGTAAATACTTGCGTTACCATATTTACTAGCCGTGTTACCACTTTGCAATACCTTTAATCCGGCCAAGGTCCATTTATTTGACCAACTGTGAAACAATCAAACAAGAACATGCACAGCTGACCAAATAGAACCCGAGCTAGATCTAGAGTATGCTAATGGTTCCACTAAACCGAGACTCAACCATAATTCATAACCTTTCTTCCTTCTTGCTCCGGTTAGACTAGTTATCAGACTCCAAGGGCCTTGGTCAGATACTAGTGGTCGTCCGTGGTTCAGCTTCTGGTCGTCCTGCTCGTGCGTCCGGTCATTTGCTGTGCGGTCGTACGTGATTCATCTATGCCATACGCCTGGGATATCCGTGCTGGGTATTCCCAGAATGTCTGGCAATCATTCGTGCGTTCGTCATTTCTATCCGAACGTTTGTCCGTTGGCTCGTCCGGCTGGTCGGCCTGTGTTCGTTCTGATCGTTCATCCGTCGAATCTCCTGTTCATCCATCTGGGTGTTCCGAGGTTCAATCAACTTTATCATGATTGGTTTGTCCATCTTGGTCTTTTCTTGATCTAGTCTTTTCTCGCTTTGCATCTGTTTTCTTAACTTCCTTCATCTTTTTCTTCAGGCCATAACTCACTTCTGATCTCAACATTCACAATGCTTCCCCTACCGAACTCGGTCACTAACGACAGCAACAACTCATACAGCTTCCACGGCACACATGGCAATAACCCGGAAGAGTTTAAAGGGTTTGGGTTTTGGGAACCCTAATTTGGCAGCTACTCACCAAAGGCTCCCTCAAAGGATTCTCTCTAACTTGAGATTACTAACTTACGGAAGAGTATCACACTTAACCATGACTAGGTGATATGATCCTGGCAGGGGAGGATCATAACCCAGTCACGGCACCAAGCTGGACAGGAGGTTGATAAGGGAATGCAGCGGATGATGATCAAGAAATGGATTGGTAGATGAAAAGAGGAGAATGAACAAGGAAACGATCCGGTGTTTTTAGACAAGATGAGGAAGAAATCTTGTCAAACCGGCCTTGTCTGCTCACAGGATGTGACGCACCAGTGAGGAGGACAAGGGATTTCGAATGCTCCTTAAGGATTCTACACACCAAAAGAAACCTAAAAGGATAATCAGATGAAGATCTGACCAAGTGATCGAATTTTCTTGTTTTCAAAGGAAACTTTTCATAAAAACACGATGATCTTCTCATTGTACAAGCCAGACTAGAAATAGCCTAAGTCCCAAACGGTCACAGCATGCATGGAAGGCACAAATTCCAAGTATGCAAGACACGAATTACATTACAATAAATGACAAGTTTGAACAACAATTCGAAACCTAGACTGAACTAAAGATGGGCCGTGTACAAATGGGCTTAAGACTCATTAGCAAAAGGCCTTATGCAAATGGACATGTGAGAAAACATTTGGGCCTCATCAAAAACCCCTTTTGGAAAAACCCAATAGAAAAAACCCAAAAGAGGGAAAAAGAGCACACAAATGAATCCTCTTCCCATTAGCATAATTCAATTCGCACAAAGTCTTAACACCATACCTAAGTGGTCTTCATGCGGCTTAGATGTGCTGAGGAATGCCCCAATCTTGTCTTGAAGCGCTTTGGTCCTGGCACGGGTCAAGGGACCTGGGATGACCCATGGGTCAATGGACCCGGTCGAGTCGGTCCACGGCCGAGTGTAGATACGGTCAAGGCCAGGTTGAGGTTGTTGCTGAGTAAAGGTTGGACCGGTCGTCTGGTCGAGAGATGGGATGGTTGCTTGGTCTTGAGACGGGACGAAAACATGACCTTGGGATGGCTCCGGGACATAGTCGCGCGTCTGATCGAGGCTACATTCATCAAGGCTGGTATCTTCATGTTTGTATGCAGGATCCTGATGAACCTCGACCGGGTTCACGCTTGGGTCGTGCCCACGGCCGTTCGGTCGTTCTTCCTCACGTCCGGATGCTCCTTTGTTCGACCGCTTACTCCTCTGGTCGTCCTGCTCTTCCTGGATCGCATCATTCCCCCCATCTTGAAAAGGATTTGTCCTCAAATCCTGATTATCTGCACAAAAAGGAATAAGGTCAGCAACATTAAAACTGGAACTGATGGCATACTTACCTTGAAGATCCAAGACATAGGCATTGTCATTCAGGCGCTCGATGATGGTGAAGGGGCCATCAACTCTAGGAAGAAGCTTGGAGCGCCGTTCAACAGGGAATCGTTCCTTCCTTAAGTGTATCCACACTTGGTCCCCTGGTTGAAAAACCACCTTCTTACGGCCTTTGTTAGCTGCTTCTTCATACCACCTGGTCTTAGCTTCAATGTTGGCACGGGCATCTTCATGTATCTTTTGAATCAGCTGGGCCTTTTGTTCCCCATCTAAACTCTTTCTTTCACTCATAGGCAAAGGTAGTAAGTCCATTGGTGATAAAGGGTTAAAACCATAAACAACTTGGAAAGGAGAGAATTTTGAAGCTGAATGAACAGCATGGTTATATGCAAATTCTACATGTGGTAATGTGTCTTCCCATGTTCTAATGTTCTTTCTAACAAAATTTCTCAGCAAGGATCCTAAGGTCCTATTTACCACTTCAGTCTGCCCATCACTCTCTGGATGACAAGTAGTGGAGAAACACAGCTTAGTTCCTAATTTTGCCCACAAAGTCCTCCAAAAATGGCTTAAGAACTTGGTGTCTCTATCAGACACAATGGACCTAGGCATGCCATGCAACCTTACCACTTCCTTAAAGAAAAGGCTAGCTATATGATTGGCATCATCCGTTTTACTACAAGCCACAAAGTGAGACATCTTAGAGAATCTATCAACAATGACAAATATCAAATCCTTTCCATGTCTAGTCCTAGGCAATCCTAATATAAAGTCCATAGACAAATCAGTCCACGGATGCTTAGGGATAGGGAGGGGTTGATACAAACCGTGAGGTTGGGTCGTGGCCTTGGCCATCTTACAAGTGGCACACCGGTTACAAATCCGCTCAACCTCCTTTTCCATGTGTGGCCAAAAGAAATGTTGCCTCAGAGTGGACAAGGTCTTTGCTATCCCAAAGTGCCCCATAAGCCCTCCGGCATGAGCCTCACGTATGAATAATTCCCTAAGGGAACATCTTGGCACACAAAGCCTATTCTCATAGAAGAGGAAACCGTCTTGTTGGAAGTAATTACCTGTGGCACTCTTAACACAAGACTTATAGATTTCTCCATAGTCAGGGTCAGTAGCATATAATTCCTTAATATGTTCCAAACCAAATAACTTAACTTCTAACATAGAAAGAAGAGTGTACCTTCTGGAAAACGCATCAGCCACAATGTTTTCTTTTCCCAGCTTGTATTTAATAACATAAGGGAAGGTTTCTATGAATTCAACCCACTTAGCATGGCGCTTGTTGAGCTTCTGTTGCCTTTTGAGATGCTTCAAAGATTCATGGTCTGTATGGATAACAAATTCCTTGGGCCACAAGTAGTGCTGCCAAGTCTGAAGCGTCCTCACCAGAGCATACAGCTCTTTATCATAGGTAGGGTAGTTTAAAGTGGCACCACCCAGCTTTTCACTAAAGTAAGCTATGGGACGGTGTTCTTGCATCAATACAGCTCCAATACCTAATCCTGAGGCATCACATTCTATTTCGAAAGTGTTAGCAAAATCAGGTAAAGCAAGTAATGGGGCGTGGGTAAGCTTATCTTTAAGTGTCTGGAAAGCCTGTTCCTGAGGTTGTTCCCACTTGAACCCCACTTCGTTCTTGATGATTTCAGTTAAAGGGGCGGCAAGGGTACTAAAAACTTTTACAAACCGCCTGTAGAATCCGGCCAGGCCATGGAAGCTCCTGACTTCACTCACACTCTTTGGTGTAGGCCACTCCTGAATGGCTTTGACTTTCTCCTGGTCCACACTGACTCCATCTGCGCTAACCACAAAACCAAGAAAGACCACAGTATCCGAGCCAAAAATGCACTTATCCATGTTAGCAAACAGCTGTTCCTTCCTAAGCACTTCTAAGACAGTCTGAACATGTTCAACATGATAATTTAGGCTCTTACTATAAATTAAAATATCATCAAAATAAACAATCTCATGAAGGTGCTAGGAGCATTTGTAAGTCCAAATGGCATTACAAGCCATTCATACAATCCTTGCTTTGTTTTAAAGGCTTTTTTCCATTCATCACCCTCCTTCATCCTAATCTGATGGTAGCCACTCCTAAGATCAATCTTAGAAAACAACCTAGACCCATGCAATTCATCAAGCATATCATCAAGTCTAGGGATAGGGTGACGATACCTGACCGTGATGTTGTTGATTGCTCTACAATCAACACACATACGGTACTTACCATCCTTCTTAGGTACCAATAGGACTGGGACGGCACATGGGCTTAGGCTCTCCCGGATGTGTCCCTTTCTCATGAGCTCTTCCATTTGAGCTTGGATCTCCTTGGTTTCAACCGGATTAGTCCTATAGGCAGGACGGTTTGGAAGAGCCGCTCCAGGCACAAGGTCTATTTGGTGTTCAATGCCACGGATGGGAGGAAGACCTGGAGGACACTCCTCAGGGAACACATCTTGATAGTCCTGTAAAAGCTTAGACAGCTTGCTCGGCAAAACCGGCTTGGGATTAGTAGCATGGAGGCAAGCATCCTTATAGTATAACAAAAACAAAGGCCTATGATTATCCAAGTTCTTATAGGTTTCACTAGCTTTAATAAAGAAATTGGTTTTACCCTTAGGCTCTAGTGAAGTATTATGCTGCTTCCTTTGTTGTTTAAGATATAGTTGATCCTTATACACCTCTTGAGGAGTCATGGGAATAAGGGTTACCTTGCGGTTTTGATGGTTGAAATGGTGTTTATTGGTATACCCATCATGAATGACCCTACGGTCAGACTGCCAGGGCCTTCCCAGCAATATGTGTCCAGCTTCCATGGGAAGCACATCACATAACACCTCATCCTTATAACTACCGATTTCCAATGGCACTTTGACCTGCTGAGTCACACGAAGTTCTCCAGCCCCTGTGAGCCATTGCAAGGGGTATGGACGCGGATGCTAGTGACTTCCAAGCCAAGCTTTTTGACCATACTTTCACTTGCCACATTTGTGCAACTGCCACCATCGACAATGAGACTGCACACCTTGCCTTTGACAAAACACCGTGTATGGAATAGGTTCTCTCTCTGGTCCGGGTCTTTGGCTTTGGTTTGTACACTGAGTGCTCGCCGAGTGACCAGCAACTGGCCCTGAACCGGAGGCTCTTCCACCTCATCCTTATACTGATCATAGGCCGGCTCCTGATCCTCTGCCTCATCATCAGTCAGAACATCCCCATTTTCCAAAAGTACCATCACCTTCTTGTTTACACACTCATTGGCATAGTGTCCAAGGCCATGGCACTTGAAACACTTAACATCTCTAGACCGTATGGGCCTTTCAGGCGCCTTTCCCTTGTCCCATTTACTGATGGTTGGATTGGGCTCTGGTCTAGTCGGTACCGCCTTTTGTTCTGCTGGTCGAGTGGTCTTGAAGTCTCGACCGAAACCTGGTTTGTTTCCATAAGTACCTGCACCAAAAGGGAAACGGTTAGTGCTTCTTCTTTTAAGTTGCTGTTCTATTAATATAGCCTTATGGAGAAGCTCCTCAAGCTCCACATAGTGCTGAAGCTCCAAGCGGTCCTGTATGTCCCTGTTGAGACCTCCTAGGAACCGTGACATGGTAGCCTCACGGTCCTCAGTCACTCCTGCTCTTATCAACAAGGTTTCCATCTCCTGGAAATAGTCTTCCACACCACGGCTGCCCTGACTCAATTGCCTCAGTCTCAAGTGCAAGTCACGGTGGAAGTGGGAAGGAACAAAACGCCTTCTCATGCCATGTCTCAATTGGGGGCTCCCCATTGCGCCTTCTAGAAATCACCATCTGGTCCCACCAACTGAGAGCATAATAATAAAATTCAGTCACTGCCACATTAACCTTATTGTAATCTGAAAAATATTGACAGTTAAAGACAAATTCCATCTTTTGCTCCCATTCAAGGAAAGCAGTGGGATCATTTTTGCCGTGGAAGGCTGGAATCTTCAATTTCAAGTTGTGAATGCTGTCTCGGGATGGTGGTGGTCTATGCTCATGCATACGCCTAGGCCTTCTTGGGCTGTGCCCAGAGTAGTCACTGGGGTAGAGGTGTGCGGCAGCTTCATCACCAAGGAAGCTTTGATCAGCCGGATTTCTGATAGAAGAGACCTCTTCCCTTAGATCAGGCGTCCTAGTGCGTGGTTCATGCGATCTGGCATGTTGGGTTGATGCCCTGTTAGGCGGATCTGGACGTGGAAGATCTGTCTCCTGGAACAAGGCACACCGCCTATCTGGTCGTGGCTCAGGAAAGATATGCATGATATCCTCACGCAGGCCATCTCTTAATCCCGCTTGCATGGAGATGAACCGCTCTTCCATCATGTTGTTCATCCTTATGGTGAGTTCATCCAGCAACCGCGTGTGAGTGGACTCCCCATCTGATTCTGAATCTCCTGCCATTCAAACACACACTTAAACAAGTCAAATGCTCAAGGAAAATCTCAGAAAATAAAGATCTAATACGGATGGGTAGAAGATGAATGGTCACTTATAATGTTCAATGATTTCTTAAGAATTGACAAAAGAAAACGAGAGTTAGGGAAGTGCTCAGCCTTATGTTTTGCTCTGATACCACTTGAGATGATCCTGGCAGGAGAGGATCATAACCCAGTCACGACACCAAGCTGGACAGGAGGTTGATAAGGGAATGCAGCGGATGATCAAGAAATGGATTGGTAGATGAAAAGAGGAGAATGAACAAGGAAACGATCCGGTGTTTTTAGACAAGATGAGGAAGAAATCTTGTCAAACCGGCCTTGTCTGCTCACAGGATGTGACGCACCAGTGAGGAGGACAAGGGATTTCGAAGGCTCCTTAAGGATTCTACACACCAAAAGAAACCTAAAAGGATAATCAGATGAAGATCTGACCAAGTGATCGAATTTTCTTGTTTTCAAAGGAAACTTTTCATAAAATCTCGATGATCTTCTCATTGTACAAGCCAGACTAGAAATAGCCTAAGTCCCAAACGGTCACAGCATGCATGGAAGGCACAAATTCCAAGCATGCAAGACACGGATTACATTACAATAAATGACAAGTTTGAACAACAATTCGAAACCTAGACTGAACTAAAAGACGGGCCGTGTACAAATGGGCTTAAGACTCATTAGCAAAAGGCCTTATGCAAATGGACATGTGAGAAAACATTTGGGCCTCATCAAAAACCCCTTTTGGAAAAACCCAATGGGAAAAACCCAAAAGAGGGAAAAAGAGCACACAAATTAATCCTCTTCCCATTAGCATAATTCAATTCGCACAAAGTCTTAACACCATACCTAAGTGGTCTTCATGCGGCTTAGATGTGCTGAGGAATGCCCCAATCTTGTCTTGAAGCGCTTTGGTCCTGGCACGGGTCAAGGGACCTTCTGGGATGACCCATGGGTCAATGGACCCGGTCGAGTCGGTCCACGGCCGAGTGTAGATACGGTCAAGGCCAGGTTGAGGTTGTTGCTGAGTAAAGGTTGGACCGGTCGTCTGGTCGAGAGATGGGATGGTTGCTTGGTCTTGAGACGGGACGGAAACATGACCTTGGGATGGCCTCGGGACATAGTCGCGCGTCTGATCGAGGCTACATTCATCAGGGCTGGTATCTTCATGTTTGTATGCAGGATCCTGATGAACCTCGACCGGGTTCACGCTTGGGTCGTGCCCACGGCCGTTCGGTCGTTCTTCCTCACGTCTGGATGCTCCTTTGTTCGACCGCTTACTCCTCTGGTCGTCCTACTCTTCCTGGATCGCATCACTAGGGAATCTGAGAACACCCTACATCCAACTTATAAATTATGGTGACAAGGATATAGGCTAGCCACGCTTAGATCAACAACTCTGACAGATCCGACTAAGCTATATTCGTGCCATTCAGGTTCATGGCGAGGGTGATCCGATCTGTCGTGCAAAAATCAAACAAGAACATGCACGACAGACTATTGACTCTATCATACCACCCAAATCTAAGTCCGAGTTAAATTCGATAGATCGTGCAACAATCAAACAAAAACATGCACGACCCATCTCCTAAAACTCAAACCCGACCTGAATGCTATTGACAAGAATTAAAACACCCAAGCCTAGCTACCCAAACATAATACTTATAGCAAAACCTAAAACAGCCTAGAAATCTACACACTTGATCACTCATACTTACTTATCACATAACATTCACTCAATATGCAATTAACACACAATAAATCATGAACATGCACAAGCAAACATTGACTCAGTTATACTAACCGGTCTCAGCCAAAGTCAAAGTCAATCAACCGTGCAACAATCAAACAAGAACATGTAAGATTGATCTTCCAAAACTCAAACCTGACTTGATTAGTATAACATGAACCAATTATCCATACCTAAGAAATCCCAAAGGTTAAGCCCAACATACCAGATTTGGGGTAGAGGACAGAAGGATGCAAACCAGTTGTATCTAATGGCGCTTTCTTCCTCCCGGTGGCCGTGGCGGACGTGAACTCTGACCCCTCGGAAAAATCCCGTAATGGTGACCCATCTCCCCGCAAGTAGTACACATAATGATGGTGTGATCCATCATGTAAGTCCTACATGCGCCAATCTGGTGGCCCTCCAATCCGCATCTCTCGCATCTCAAGACCTGCTCCTCCGATCGTCCTATGGGTCGGTCATGTGTGTACGTTCGGGCTTGTTCCAAGGTGTTCAGGGACCTCATTCCTTGTTGTCCCCTCTCAACCTGCTCCGCGGCTAGTGTTCGCTCCACATTCTCTGCTACTCGTACTAAGGTCGGCAGGTCCATAACCGGTATCCTTTCTAGTCGGATTCGCAACTCAGGCCTCAAACCTCTCAAGAACAACTGTACCGTCTGATTTTCATCGTTTGGTTCGTAGCGAGTGATCTGTCGGAGTCGGCTAAACTCGGCCTCGTACTCTCTCACGGTGCGGCTCAGCTGGGTCAACGAATGGTACTGATCCCTTAGTCTTTCCCTGGCTTGCAGAGGGAAAAACTCATGGAGAAACTCGCTGCAGAACTGTACCCAGGAGGCTTCAGCGTGGTTACTTATCTTTGTTTCCTTCTCCATTCTATACCACCAGTCTTCTGCGTCCTTCTCCAAGTAATATACCGTGACGTCTTGGCGGTATTTGTCCGGACACTGCGTTGCTTGTAAGTTCAGCTCCAGTCTCTGTAGCCATCCGTCTGCTTCCAAGGGATCTGTACTGCCTGCGAATTCGTCCATCTCCAACATCCGCATCCGGACCAGAATCTCATAAAAGCTTGGTCCAGTCCTTCCTTCTTGATTTGTGGAAGCACCATCTCCTTCCGTCAGTGCTGATGGTATTGTTACCTGAGCTGGGTCCTGTGAGGCAACCTGTTTGGGTGCATTGCGGATTTCCCCAACCGATTCTCGTCGAGGTTCATCGTACGATCTTTCTTCTGGATTTTCTTCTATGAGATCCTCTTCTATGGGGTCTTCCTCAGGGTCTGTCTCAATTGAGTCTGTCTCTGCTAGGACAGGCTCCGTATCCGATGATATCACGATCAGCTCTGGCTCTTCTCTTGGTAATCTTGGGCCATGATACAACCGTCTCAAACCTTGCCTCGTCCTTACCCTGTATGGATCCATCTGCAAAACAGAAACTTGTTACGAACTCATTAAGGAAAGACGGACGTTCCAGTTTCCTAAACCCCATTCCTAAAAATCTTCTTTTCCAAAAGCGCTTAAGTCCTAGTAACTCGAAAACCATGCTCTGATACCACCTTGTAACACCCCCGTTCTTAGTAGACCGAAGGTGTCACGATAGGCCCGAATCCCGCTCGTCCGTTCTTCCGAACATAGTCCGAAAGCCCGAACTCACAAAATCTGAACCCCGATTGAGACTCCTTCACGGTGGAGGTTTCTGAACCAAGACCGGTATCATAGTCGGGTATGCTCGGCCGAGACTTCAGAACATAAAATCTTAAAGGAAAGGAAACAAGCTTACGATAAAACCAAAATAAATACTTAATTAAAATTCCCAAAGGTCTAACAACCAAGAATCCACACATAACTTAATCCGAATACAACAATCCGATCTAAAGCCGATATAACGGTTGTAAGTACACATGAGTGTCGAAAAATCTTACAACTGAATACATACTCTAAGACAAGGAAATGGGGGAGAAATCTACACCGGAACCGTCACGTCTCTCTTCCAACCAACTTGCGGAATCTGCAAGAATGAGTTCGGTCAGCTAGTGCTGAGTGAGCGGATGAAAAATACATCATAAAACTAAACCCAACCCGATGAGAGCAAGCGCACACAAGAACAACAAACATAACGATCACATAGAAACAAACACACATAATCCTATCCAACACCAGGACTCAACGACTCATAGTCCGAACACAAGTCTAGACTCAACATCACTTATCTCACCGACAGCCCTTGCTTCGGTGGCATACTACCCAAGCGCGCCGTTGTGACATGGCTGACTTCACTGTCCCGGTCAGGTCCTTAGCTACATGCTACAGGCACCTACGAAGATGGACTTATATCTGCCCCGGTCAGGTCCTTAGCTACGCGCTACAGACACCTACGAAGATGGGCACTAGCCTAGCAAGTCGCTCACAGGATGGTCGCTAGCCATCCCTCGCATGCTACTCAATGGAATAGCCCATGTCACAACCTTCCCCACAACTCAATCCCATAACCCAAGTCATATGCGAGTCACCGTTTCTCGCATAGACAATAACACTACGTCTAACAAGACACGACATATCCGAGTCATCGATACGTAAGGTACGGATCATTACAACGCCTGTGTCCGGTGGATTGTCCTGGCCTTCATGCTTGCGTTCATCCGGGTCAGCGTCCGTTCCATCGTCCGGTTGGTCCGGGCCTGCGTCCAAGCTCACATCACAGGTGCTCGAACTCGTCGAAGTATTCGCTGACCGTCTTGGTGCCTTGGATGAGTCGTCTAAAATGTCTCTGCAGCTCTCCATGGAAATGTGGTGGAACGTAATGCTTTCAAATTAGGTGCGTCAGCTCATCCCATGAGAAGAGGGGTCCGAATCGGCTCCTCCATCGTTCGGCGACTTTACGGTCCCACCAAGTTAGGGCATGGTCCGTGAACTGAGCTGTCGCCAAGGCTACGCGTCTCGGGTCCTCGTATCGGTAGTAGTCAAACAGGAGCTCCATCCGTCGTTCCAATCCAGGTACGCCTCTGGATCGACCTTTCTGGCAAAGGATGGGGGGTTGAGTTTCACGTGTGGGGGTTTGTAGGGAGGTGGTCTGGCGTTGTCCTTGCAGGGAAGAACACACGGATCCATGACCGGCAACAGGGTGAGCCAAGGCAGAAGACTTTAAAACGGAAGGAATAGAGGTTTTTGGTCGGTTGATTGAAGGTGAATGGTCGAATAAACAAAGAATGATGCGGATAATAGATAGAAGGAATGAATGGTGGAATGGATCGACTGGTAAAGGATCCAAGATGGTGAAAGATCTTGGACAACCAGACTTGTTCACGATTGGATATGACTCACCAATCCTTCACAAGGATTTTACAAACTAGCAATCTAGATATTACACACTAGAAAGGGGTTTGCAAGTATGAAACGATCAATAACACTTTAGAAAGAAAAAGTTCTTATTCAAAATCGATTGAAGTTACAAAATGGCCAATGCCAAAAGATATACATGCCAAATAAAATTCAAACTTGCATGGTCAAGAATTCATGCATGCAAGGCACAAACAACCATGCATTAATGACAAAGACCAAGCGAAATTCTATGTGGTCAAAACCATGTATGAATTCGCCAACAAGGAGAAATGGGTCGGGCCAAAATAAAAATGCCATTAAAATATGTCAAAGGCCTTATGGACTTGATCCTTTTAAAGATGCACCAGGCCCCATTAAAAACCCATGTGAGAAAAACCCAATGGGAAAAACCTCATATGGGAAAAGAGAACCAAGTGGACCCTTAATCCCAATCACATAAGCCCAAAGACAAAAATTAAAATGGACTTAGAAAGAATAAGAAACAAAATGCGTCAGAAATAACCCAATCGAATTTTGGAGAGCCTTGGTCTGGGAATGGGTCATGGGACCAGGTGAAACGGTCCATGGCTCCGGGACAAGGCTGGTCGATGTCTTGTTCGAAGGGCGGGTCGACGGGTCGATGTTGGTCGAAATCCTGGTCGAGGCGCGGGACGAGGCGCTGGTCGAAGGCCGGGTCGAAATCTTGGACAGGTCACGGTCGTGGCCAAGGCCAGGTGGTGCAGTCCCACGGTCAAAGTTACAACCCAAGCGATCATCCTGCTGGTTGAAGTCTCGGTCGGAGTCACGGTCGGAGTCACGTACCAAACGGTCGTCCAGTTTTTTGGGGTCACGGACAGGGCCAACCTCCATTCCATTGACTGGTTCAGCGTCCATACTAACATCATCCCCTCCCTCTTGAAGAGGATTTGACCTCAATTCCGGTCCATCTGCAAAAAAAAAGAATAAAGTCAGCAATATTGAAACTTGAACTCACGGAATAGTTACCTTGCAAGTCAAGCTGGTAGGCATTGTCATTGATGCGTTTGACCACTGTGAACGGTCCATCTACCCTAGGCATCAACTTGGAATGGCGTTCTTCAGGGAACCGGTCCTTGCGTAGGTAGATCCAGACCTGGTATCCTGGCTTGAATGTAAGATTCCTCTGGTGCTTGTCAACGGCTTGATGATACTTTTTGGTTTTGGCCTCAATATTGGCTCGGGCTTTTTTATGTATCTGTTAAACCAGACGAGCCTTCTGTTCTCCATCAAGACTAGCACACTCACTCAAAGGTAAAGGCATTAGATCCAAAGGTGAGATAGGCCTAAAGCCATAAACAATCTGAAATGGTGAATGCTTAGATGCTGAATGGACCGAATGATTATATGGAAATTCTACATGAGGTAAATGATTTTCCCAAGTTCTAAAGTTCTTTCCTACAAATGCACGCAATAGAAACCCTAAAGTCCTATTAACAACCTCAGTTTGGCCGTCACTCTCAGGGTGGCATGTAGTAGAAAAACATAACTTGGTACCTAACTTAGACCATAAGGTGTGCCAAAAATGACTCAAAAACTTAGTGTCCCTATCAGACACAATGGTCTTAGGCATGCCATACAACCTGACTACTTCCTTAAAGAATAAATTAGTTATATGCAATGCATCATCAGTCTTTCTACATGCTATGAAATGAGACATTTTGGAAAAACGATCAACAACAATAAAGATATTATCCTTTCCATTACGTGTCCTAGGCAACCCTAATATAAAATCCATGGACAAGTCTATCCAAGGATGTTCCGAAATGGGTAAGGGATGATACAAACCATTGGGCTGAGTTGTGGACTTTTCCTGCTTGCACTTAACACACTGGCTGCATATCCTTTTCACATCTTTCCTCATGTGTGGCCAGTAGAAGTGTTCACGCATTACAGCTAAGGTCTTAGACACGCCAAAGCGCCCCATGAGTCCACCAGCATGGGCCTCACGCACAAAAAATTCCCTCATAGAACAAGATGGAACACAGGCGGTTTTCATAAAATAAGTACCCATCTTGTACAAAGTATCGACCTGTGGGATTCTTAAGACAAGACTTATAGATTTCTCTATAGTCTGGGTCAGTGTCATACAATTCTTTCATATGTTCAAATCCCATAAGCTAAACTTCTAAAGTAGACAAGAGAGCATACCTGCATGACAAGGCATCGGCTACCACATTCTCTTTGCCCTGTTTATACTTTATGACATATGGAAATGTCTCTATGAACTCCATCCACTTAGCATGGCTTTTGTTAAGATTGTGTTGGCTCTTGAGGTGCTTGAGTGACTTATGGTCCGTGTGTATCACAAACTCCTTAGGCCACAAGTAATGTTGCCAAGTTTCCAAGGAACGGACAAGAGCATACAACTCCTTGTCATATGTTGGATAATTCAGTGTGGCACCTCCAAGCTTTTCACTGAAATAGGCAATGGGCTTTCGGTCTTGCATAAGGACAGCTCCTTTCCCGACACCTGAGGCATCACACTCAATCTCAAAGGTGTTAGCAAAATTAGGTAAAGCCAAAAAGGTGCGTTAGTGAGCTTGTCCTTGAGCAGCTGGAATGCCTCCTCCTGCTCCTTTTCCCATTTAAAACCCACATCCTTCTTGATCACCTCAGTCAATGGTGCGGCCTATGTACTAAAATCCTTGACAAAACGCCTGTAAAATCCAGCAAGGCCGTGAAGCTGCGGACCTCCCCCACGGTTTTTGGACTAGGCCAGTCTCGGATGGCACAAACTTTCTTCTCATCCACTTGTACACCTGCAACACTCACTACAAAACCTAGAAAAACAATGTTATCTGTTCCAAAAGTGCACTTTTTCATATTAGCATAAAGTCTCTCTTTCCTAAGCACTTCTAAAACAAGTTTAATGTAATGGACATTATCATCTAAGGTTTTGTTATATACTAGGATGTCATCAAAGTACACAACCAAAAAATGTCCTATAAACTCCCTAAGCACATGGTTCATAAGTCTCATAAAAGTACTAGGGGCATTGGTCAAACCAAAGGGCATGACTAACCACTCATATAAACCATGCTTAGTCTTAAAGGCGGTTTTCCACTCATCACCCTCTTTCATCTTAATTTGGTGATATCCACTCCTAATGTCTATCTTAGAAAATATCCTAGAACCATGAAGTTCATCAAGCATGTCATCTAGCCTAGGGATAGGATGGTGATACTTTACCGTGATGTTGTTGATTGCCCTGCAATCAACACACATGCGCCAAGTCCCATCCTTTTTATGGACAAGGAGGATAGGCATGACACATTGGCTCATGCTTTTGCGGATGTGTCCCTTGGCCTCATCAACTTGCCTTTGAAATTTCTTGGTCTCCACGGGGTTGTTGCGATAAGCTGAACGGTTTGGTAAAGTAGCTCCAGGGACCAGATCAATCTGGTGTTCTATCCCACAAATGGGTGGCAATCCATTGGGACACTCCTCTGGGAATACGTCCTGGAACCCCTGTAAAAGATCTTTCAAACTGTCGGGAGTACCGGCTATTGGTTAGTAGTTACAAGCACATGATCTCTATATATGAGCATAAGGACTGGGGTTTTAGTACTAAGATCACGCTTGATCTCACTAGCCTTAAGTTAAAAATTGGTTTTAGATTTTGGCATTAGATTTGCTAGCTTCCTTTCTTTGGTTCTTAAGGTGTAATTGATCTAAGTATACCTCATGGGGTGACATGGGAATCAGGTTGGTCTTACGACCTTTGAATGTAAAGTGGTGGCGGTTGGTGTAGCCATCATGGGTCACCTTTCTGTCTAATTGCCACGGCCTTGCCAAAAGAATGTGGCCGGCTTCCATATGCAATATATCACACATGACCTCGTTCTTGTACTTGCCTATTTCAATTGGCACCTTGACCTGATGGGTCACCTTGAACTAGCTGATGTCATTAAGCCACTGGAGGGGGTATGGCTTCGGGTGTGGTAGCCCGTCAAGTCCTAGTTTCCTGACCATGGACTCACTAGCAACATTAGTACAACTACCACCATCAATTATTAAACTACATACCTTCCCTTTGATTAGGCAGCGTGAATGAAAAAGATTTTCCCTTTGGTCTGGATCATCTGCCTTAGACTGGACACTCAGGGACCGTCTGACTACAAAGAATTGACCAGAGACTGGTGGTTCCTCTTCCCCACCGGTCAAGGGGTCAGGGTTCTCTTCTTCATCAGACTGAACCTGTCCATTCTCCATGATGATCATAGACCGCTTGTTGGTGCACTAATTTGCATAGTGCCCTAGACCTTGGCACTTGAAACACAGAATGTCCCTTGTTCTGGTTGGTCGTTCCTCGTCTTTGCTCTTATCCGGTCTAGGTGGAAAATGGTTGGAAGCTGCTCTAGACACAACCGGCTTGGATTCAAAGGCACGAGTGGTTTTGAACTCCTTATTGAATGTTAACTTGGGACCCACGGTACCTGCACCAAAAGACCGAGTGTTAGTCTTCCTTTTAAGCTGTTGTTCTATAAGGAATGCCTTGTGTAGCATCTCTTCCAACTCCATATAGTGTTGCAACTCCAGACGGTCTTGTATCTCCTGGTTGAGTCCACTCATGAAGCATGACATAGTGGCCTCACGGTCTTCAGACACACCAGCCCAGATCAGGAGCATCTCCATCTCCTTTAAATAGTCATCCACACTCCGGTTGCCTTGCTGTAGATGCCTTAGTCTTTGATGCAAATCTCTGTGGAAGTGGTTGGCAACAAAGCGTCTGCGCATAAGGAACTTGAGTTCTTCCCATGTTTCAATAGGATACTCTCCATTGCGCCATCTGGAAGTTACCACTTGATCCCACCAGCTCAAAGCGTAATCATAGAACTCTGTAACAGCCAAATTCACCTTGTTAGTTTCACTATAGTATTGGCAATTAAATACTAGTTCTATTTTGGTTTCCTAATCAAGGTAGAGAATTGGATCATTGCGGCCGTGGAATGGTGGTATCTTCAGTTTGAGGTTGTTGCACTGGTCCAGCTGAGGAGGTAGATTTGGAACCCTACGGTGGCGCCTTGGTCGTCCTTGTGCACTATGGTCTGATCCTCCGGATTGGTAAAACCGAGCCGCTCCTTCATCTCCAACATAAGTCTTGCGGCCCAAACTTCCTGCGTCAGAGGCATGGCCCTGAGGTTCAGGCGTGAGACCACGGACGCGTCTAAGAGGGAAAGGGTTCCTTTGTCGTGGTTGTCTCCCATCTGGCAAGACCCTATGGATCTCCTCACGAATGCCTTCCCGAATACCCTGTTGAATGGTTTGAAATCGTTCTTCTATGGTTCGGTTGAGTCTGGTGGCTAAATCATCAAACATTCGGTTGAACCGGACTGCCTCACAGAAACAAGTCAAATGTTCACAGAAATAAGATCAGCCTATAAGATTACTCACGATCTAACAGCATATGAATGGTCACTTTTAAGATTTCGATGGTTTCTTAATAAACAAGCAAAAAAAAACAAGAAAGGGTAGAGGGCTCAGCCTGATGTCTGCTCTGATACCACTTGACGTGGTCCTTGCAAGGAAGAACACACGGATCCAAGACCGGTAACAGGGTGAGCCAAGGCGGAAGACTTTAAAACGGAAGGAATGGAGGTTTTTGGTCTGTTGATTGAAGGTGAATGGTCGAATGAACAAAGAATGATGCGGATGATAAATATAAGGAATGAATGGTGGAATGGATCGACTGGTAAAGGATCCAAGATGGTGAAAGATCTTGGACAACCAGACTTGTTCACGATTAGATATGACACACCAATCCTTCACAAGGATTTTACAAACTAGCAATCTAGATATTACACACTAGAAAGGGGTTTGCAAGAATGAATCGATCAAGAATACTTTAGAAAGAAAAGGTTCTTATTCAAAATCTATTGAAGTTACAAAATGGCCAATGCCAAAAGATATACACGCCAAATAAAATTCAAACTTGCATGGTCAAGAATTCATGCATGTAAGTCACAAACAACCATGCATTAATGACAAAGATCAAGCAAAATTCTATGTGGTCAAAACAGTGTATGAATTCGCCAACTAGGAGAAATGGGCCGGGCCAAAATAGAAATGCCATTAAAATGTGTCAAAGGCCTTATGGGCTTAATTCTTTTAAAGATGTACCAGGCCCATTAAAAACCAATGTGAGAAAAACCCAATGGGAAAAACCTCACATGGGAAAAGGGAACCAAGTGGACCCCTAATCCCGATCTCATAAGCCCAAAGATAAAAATTAAAATGGACTTAGAAAGAATAAGAAACAAAATGGGACAGAAATAATCTAATCGAATTTTGGAGAGCCTTGGTCCGGGAACGGGTCATGGGACCAGGTGGAACGGTCCATGGCTCCGGAACAAGGCTGGTCGAGGTCTTGGTCGAAGGGCGGGTCGACAGGTCGATGCTGGTCGAAATCCTGGTCGAGCCGCTGGACGAGGCGCAGGACGAGGCGCGGGACGAGGCACTGGTCGAAGGCCGGGTCGAAATCTTGGACAGGTCACGATCGTGGCCAAGGCCAGGTGGTGCAGTCCCACGGTCGAAGTTACAACCCAAGCGATCATACTGCGGGTCGAAGTCTCGGTCGGAGTCACGGTCGGAGTCACGTACAAAACGGTCGTCCTGTTATTCGGGTTCACGGACGTGACCGGTACGGGGCGGAAGGTCGGGTGGATCGTTGTCTCGCGGGTCATGGGCGTACGGACCGATGTAGTGGGTCCATCCATTTGTGGTGGTACCTCCGTTCCCGCGATGGGAGGCCTCCGGGATGTCTGGTAGTCGGGGAGGACTGGGTTGTTCCAACCGTTCCATACGGTTTGCAAGAGTGTTCATTTGAGCTGTGATCTGGCTCAACATCTACATTACTGCAGCAGAATCTTGGGGACGATCTGATGCGTCCAAACCACTAGACATGGATATATAGAAAACTTCCCTAGGTAGACTTTCCTAAAATAGGCTTTCCTAAAATAGAAGCTTTCCTAAAATGGAAACTTTCCTAATCTAGAAACTTTCCTAAAATAGAAACTTTCATAAAATGGATTTTGGAATCTATCCTAATTTGGATACTTGCCTAAACTAGAAATGGAAATTTTCTAGACCTAAATGATTTCCTAATCCGGTTTTGGGAACTTTCCTATGCCTAAGCTGTTGCCTAAACTCAACATGAAAATTTTCTAAACCAAATCGGCAATAGGCGACTTTAATGCTAGTGGGAACTTCCTAAATCGCAAAGGAAATCTTCCTAAGCTGATTAAGGCGGCTGGTATAGGGGAAAATTCCCTTTTCTAAATAGGAAACTTGGACACGATAGAAGGAAACATTCCTAAGTGTTCTCGGAAACTATCCCTTAATAGCTAAAGGTGTTTTAATGCAGCAGGGAAGTCCTAGTTTGGTCACGGGGGGGGGGGGGGGGTACGGCACAAGAGCTACACGCGGCTGCTAAACCTAGGCGTCGCTTGGGGGAGAACAACTGACTCACATTTGCACTTGGGAGCTAGCTACACGGGATTCACCTAATGCGCTAAGGGCTTGGGAAGGCTAAGGACAAGGCTCAGGTTTCTGGTCTAGCTACAAGGTACGCGCACGAGGGATATAACAAATGAAGGCGAACAAGGAGCCTAGCTAACACACGCGTGAAGGCCAGGGGGTTTTGCTTCACGATTTCTCAAGCAAATGCAGTGTTGTAGGTGGGTTTCTTCTCCTAAATTGTTTGTTAACAACCTACCTTTTCTTTTATAGTTTTTTGTTTTGTTTTAATCAATCAAACTAAACAACTTAGCAAGCAATTATGTTCTTTTTTTTTTTATTTAAACGAATGAAACTAAGTGAGTATAGAACAATAGAACCTGTTTGGTTTTTTGGATTTGTGGTAGCGGATCTAAGTATTTTTTTTTTGACTTTGGAAGGCTTGTGACCGGTGCTTCTTCACCTTGAAAAGGAGGAGGAGGAACCAATCAAAGCAACGAATTTAAACAATTAAACAAACGATAACAAAAGGAGTAAAACGAGGGGATAGGCACAACCAGGTACTAGGAGCTTGTAGGCTCTTATACCAGATGATGTGAGCCACAGACGCAAGAGGAACCAGTGGTGGTTTGCTGGTGCAGACACGGGGACCATTTCCAGGGGAGAGACTCGACCGCGGAAGAGGTTGCAGACGTGGACCGGGAGAGGCTCGACCGATCAGCGCGTCCGGGAGGGGAATGCGAGCTGGACCTCATGGACTATGGGCTGTCCGTGATACACCAAGGAAGACTTAAAGCTGACGGCTGAAATTCTTGGAACCGGTTAGGGACTAGGCGGCATGAGGAACAGAGAATAATAGGGTTTTTGTTTTCTTGTCAAAGTCTGCTTTTCATTAATGAAATAACTTGCCTTATATAAGGCCTAAGTCTTAAGGTTTCTCCCTTACAGAAAATAACATGTGGTTTAAAATAAAACAACAAGAACTTTAAATAAAGAAACAAGAAGTCTGGATAGCTGGCTTGGGCCGCGTGTAACGCCCCCGATCCTCCTAGACCGGAAACGCTAGGATGGTACAATCCCCGTCCATCCAAACTCCCAAAGATATTTCAAAAGTCCGAGTGAACGAGAACCGTACCCGAAGTACCCTTAAGTATCACACTCATCCTCGCCCGAGGTTTCTCAACCCGGGACGGGACTCATCGTCGGCTTGCCCGGCCGGGGCTTAACATCCTTACTTTACTAAACTAAGAAAACATGCATAAGCTCAAAGCCCTTTTCAAAAGAACTTCTTTTATAAACATATTAATCAAAAACCGTTTATAAGGATTTCAAACTACATCCTTAACAATTTTTATAAAACATTCCAAAATACTTCATAAATGAGAAGTATACTAAAACATACGCTTTTACAAAAGGGCGGACTACAAATCTACACCGGTCACATGTCCTGTCTTCCCTCCACACTTGCCCTTGCCTGCAAGAATGAGTTCGGGTCAGCAACGAATTTGCTGAGTGAGTTGGAAATCACAAGCTACCCAAACCCGCAACAAATAAACATATCATAACATCACAATCACACTCAAGTGTGGACCACACGCCAATAAAACCAAACATGCATTCATGAAACAATAAGCAATCAAAGACTAAGTGCATGCTTCTACACAAGCACTGCACCATCTATAACTACCCAGTGCATAAGGATCATGCTATCACACAAGCATGAAGCTGAGTACTACATAATAGCTAACCAGTGCGTACGTATCATGCCATAACACAAACATGAAGCCGTACACTACATAACATCTAACTAGTGCATACGTATCATGCCATCACACAAGAATGAAGCCATGCACTATATAACATCTACCCAGTGGGCACGCATCAGCCATCACACAAGCATGATGCCGTGACTAGCTCACTTCCCCTTGTCGTACCGAAGATCCTTAGCCACATAGGCTAAAGGATCAACAGCTGTACTACTAAGTAAACTGACACGGGGTGCCCCTTGCAAGTACGCCCAGGTTGGTGGCAAGCCAACCTTCGCATGCATAAAACGCGTAGCTGAGGCGGGTCGCTAGCCGCACCTCATCGGCTTTTACCGGGAATAGCTCAGTCACATAACAAACCCATATCTAACCCATAACACTAAACCGCACAAACCTATGTGCAATATCAACCGATCCTTAGACTAACATTAAGGACTGTACATGAATCCCCGTAAGCTAACGTGCCATATTCGCAAGCAATTTAATCATATAAACATGCATTCATGGACCAAATAAGCAATCAAGGACTAATACTCAGTCCCTAGCTCATTAACAAGCATAAACCAAACAGACTACCAAACCAGATAGTTCATCACAAGAATCACACAATCACAAGCAAGTCTGAACATTAATCACACATAATGATCATCGACTATGCACCAATCATATCCTAGGTTCAATACCTAGTTTAACCAATCGTATAACCTAACCAAACTCAAGCAACGTTCATTCTTTAAAGATAAGGAAATCAACTTACGTTCATACTAGAAAACCTAAATAGCGCTAGCATGCACACAACCCGATCCTAAACCAAACTCAGAATCAACGTTTCTTGCCTACTAAAGAAAGAACCAACTCACATGCATGCGTCCAATCGACACAACCAGCATAAAAATGAGCATTATAACGACATAGATAAGCATTCATAGAAAAATCAATCAGCACAACACACATATCATAAACATGCACATATCCTAAGGACTGATCCTTAGCTTAACCAACCGTGTATCCCACAACCTATCCCGAACTCAAGAACAAGGTTCTTGCTTAATAAAATAAAAGCCAACTCACGGTTTAGTGGGTATTTCCCACAGACGGTCGACGGTTACTCGGGTCGGTCACGGTGCTCACTGCGTACCACATGCATAGCGCGTTCTAACCACGGTCATGCCGAATATTCCTCTCTTGTTCTCTTTTGTCCAACACATAGTTGTTCAGCATGGATCTCCATATAAATCCTCATATGGGGACATCCCGATGCTCGAATGGTAACTATTGTTGTAGGATAACTCCACCAAAGGCAAGTGTTGTTCCCACGTTCCAGCCCAATCTAGGATACACATCCACATCATATCCTTTATTATCCAAATAGTCCACTCAGTCTGACCATCGTTCTTGTGATGAAAAGCGGTACTAATGTGAAGTTCTGTCCCAAGTACGTTCCGAAAAGCTCACCAGAACCTTGCGGTAAACTGCGGGTCTCGATCAAACACAATGCTTGCTGTTACACCGTGTAGCCGCATAATCTCATCTCTTTATGGGCAGGAACCTTTATTCTTCCATTTAAGAGCAACATAGCATTTTCGGCCAAATGATAACCCTTATCATTTGTTCCTTCGTTATCCCGTAACTCTTCGATAATCCTTTTTAGATTCATATCCACTCCTTGCTCTTCTCTAATCCGATTAATCAGTCCTGCCTGATTAACGGCCTGTATTCCTAAATGTTGGTTTGTTTCTTCAACTAACACTGTAAGGGTTGCCATCTTAAGTACATCAGCCAAGGCTTCTACATCCTTGGTCGCACTACTATCGGCTCGACGACAACTTAATGCATCTGCAACAACGTTGGCCTTTCCCGTAGGATATTGAATCTTCATATCATAGTTCGCAAGAAATTCCATCCAAAGTAACTGTCTTAGATTCAAGTCCGGCTGGGTGAATAAGTATTTAAGACTCTGATGGTCCATAAACACTTGCACCGTTTCACCGTATAAGTAGGATCTCCAAATCTTTAAAGCAAACACCACCGCGGCCATTTCTAAATTTTCTGTTGGATAATTTTCCTCATGCTTCCGCAGCTGTCTTGAGGTATAAGCAATGAACTTGTCATTCTGCATCAATACGCATCCAAGTCCCACTCGGGATGCGTCGATATACACCAAGTCTGGTTGATGCGGCTCGGGCAAAACAAGTATAGGTGTGGTCATCAATGCTTCTTTTAACTCTTTGAATGCTATAGCCATTCCTGTATTCCACTGGAACTGGACTCCTCTCCCGGTCAGTTGAGTCAGTGGCTTGGCCTTAGCAGAAAAGTTTGTAACAAACTTTCTACAATAACCAGCCAATCAAAGAAGCTCTGAACTTTTTTAGCATTGGTCAGCTGTGGCCAGTCCTTAATCATAGCGACTTTTTCTGGAGTATATCATCTATGTTCGTCAATCCAAACGACATTACCACGAAATCATACTGGCCGTATCTCGTTCTAAACGCCGTTTGTGGTCTGTCTTTTTTCCGCCACCGGGATTTAATGATATCTCAATGTGAGGTTGATCATCGAGAAGGTCTTTGCACCTTAAAGCTGATCGAATAGTTCATCGATTCTTGGAAGCGAATACTTGTCTTTAATCGTGATGTCATTCAACCTTCAGTATTCGATGCATAGACGCATGCTTCCATCCTTCTTCTTTACAAATCGGACCGGTGCTCCCCATTCCGACTAACTAGGTCGAATAATCCCTTTCTCAATAAAGTCTTCTCTTGTTTGTATTTCCAGTTCTGCTCTTAATGCAGATATCATCTTATACTTAAACTTGGCCGAAACTCGCATACACTATCTGAAGACCACCTTCCCTTCCCAACTGAATCTTTCCTTTCCCGCAATTCAACCGAGCTTGGTAGCGAGATAATCAGTCCATACCCAAGATGACTTCATAACATCTTATAGGTGTCACCAACAGATCAACTGAAAACTCGGCTTGTGGCTTGAAGGGTTTGGGTTCCGGGTGTCTAAATGGGTATATCTACCTTTACTACCGTAAAGGTTCCCTCAAAACTTCTCACTAACCCAAGTGACACGAATGGCACCCGAACTAAATACTACACATATATTTGTTTCTAACAAAGCATTCGTACATAATACTTAACACCAACATACTTGAATGTGTATAAGCTGTAATTCATACAAATTCAGGTTCATGGCGAGGTTGATCTAATCAATCGTAAAACAATCAAACAAGAACATGCACGACCAATCATTGACTCAGTCATGCCACCCTGGTCTAGGTCCAAGTTGAATTCAATCAATCGTGCAACATCAAACAAGAACATGCATGGCTGATCTCTTAGAACCCGAACCCGACCTGAATGCTATTGACATGAGCCAAAACATCCAAGCCTAGCTACCCAAACAAATGCATTTACAGAAAATCCAACACCAAGCATTCACTTTTACAAATCAAACATCAAACATGCAATAACATCTCATGACCATCATGTCTAACTCATTACATGCATCAACATGCATCACACAATCAATCAATCAACCACACACAAAGTAATGACCACAGAATGGTATAGAACCCAACATACATGTGATTGGTTGCAAAAGGGCGAGAGGTGTTAGGTCAGTTCGTATCTAAGTCGTTTGATCTTGCTGTAGGCACCGGCTGCTGGCGTTATCTTGTCTTGAATTTAGATACGAACGATCGTTACCCCTTGTTTCCCTTTTCAAAAGTATCTGTAACACAAAATACGGTTAACCGAACTCATTAGGGAAGACGGACAACCAGTTTCCTAATGCCCTTTGTGAAACATTTTCTTAAAAACCTTTAAATCCCTAATGGATCCTAAACCATGCTCTGATACCAACTTGTATAACTACCCAGTGCATAAGGATCATGCTATCACACAAGCATGAAGCTGAGTACTACATAATAGCTAACCAGTGCGTACGTATCATGCCATAACACAAACATGAATCTGTACACTACATAACATCTAACTAGTGCATACGTATCATGCCATCACATAAGCATGAAGCCATGCACTATATAACATCTACCCAGTGCGCACGCATCAGCAATCACACAAGCATGATGCCGTGACTAGCTCACTTCCCCTTTTCGTACCAAAGATCCTTAGCCACATAGGCTACAATATCAACAATTGTACTACTAAGTAAACTGACGCTGGGTGCCCCTTGCAAGTACGCCCAGGTCGCTAGCCACACCTCATCGGCTTTTACCGGGAATAGCTCAGTCACATAACAAACCCATATCTAACCCATAACACTAAACCGGACAAACCTATGTGCAATATCAACCGATCCTTAAACTAACATTAAGGACTGTACATGAATTCCCGTAAGCTAACAGGCCATATTCGCAAGCAATTTAATCATATAGACATGCATTCATGGACCAATAAGCAATCAAGGACTAATACTCAGTCCCTAGCTCATTACCAAGCATAAACCAAACAGACTACCAAACCAGATAGTTCATCACAAGAATTACACAATCACAAGCAAGTCTGAACATTAATCACACATAATGATCATCGACTATGCACCAATCATATCCTAGGTTCAATACCTAGTTTAACCAATCGTATAACATATCCAAACTCAACCAACGTTCTTTTTTCAAATATAAGGATATCAACTTACGTTCATACTAGAAAACTTAAATAGCGCTAGCATGCACATAACCCAATCCTAAACAAAACTCAGAATCAACGTTTCTTGCCTACTAAAGAAAGACGTCCAATCGACATAACCAGCATAAAAATAAGCATTATAACAGCATAGATAAGTATTCATAGAAAAAAATCAATCAGCACAACACACATATCATAAACATGGACATATCCTAAGGACTGATCCTTAGCTTAACCAACCGTGTATCCCACAACCTATCCCGAACTCAAGAACAACGTTCTTGCTTAATAAAATAAAAGTCAACTCACGGTTTAGTGGGTATTTCCCACGGACGGTCGACGGTTACTCGGGTCGGTCACGGTGCTTACTGCGTACCACATGCTTAGCGCGTTCTAACCACGGTCATGCCGAACTAGCCTCTAAATTTCTTAAACGAAAATTTTTCTAAGTGTGGAAATTTTTCTAAAAATTCTCTGTGAACTAACTTAGGGTATTTATAGGTTGGAAGTATGCTAGCACACAGGCTGCTGTATAGCGCGTCCACAGCAACGTAGATGTGAAGCAGCTGGCTGTGTGTCACCAGCACCCACACATGTGTGACACCCAGCTGATGACTCAGCGCAAGCTGGTGGCTGTGTGTCACGAGCACACATGCATGCGTGAGACTCAGCTGGTGAGTCACCAAGCATGACGAGGAATCAAGTACGACGGGAACCAAGCTTGACGGCAAACAAGCACGATGTGGATCAATCACGACGGGAATTAAGCACAACGTGGATCTAAGCACGACGTGGATCAAACACGATGAGAATTAAGCACGACGTGGATCAAGCACGACGTGGATCAAACACGACGAGAATTAAGCGCGACATGGATCAAGGACGACGTGGATCAAACACGAAGAGAATTAAGCACGACGTGGATCAAGCACGACGTGGATTAAACACGACGAGAATTAAGCACGACGTGGATCTAAGCATGACGGGAATTAAGCACGACATGGATCTAGCTGGTGAGTCACTCGACCACACTCTTCCCGTATTGCCTCGGATCTCGACCACGGGTCTTCTTTCTTGACCATTGCCTTCTCGTTCAACCACAAGACTGTCCGCTCGACCATAACTGATGCGGATGGTCCATAAACATACTGACCAACGGACAGAAAGACAATCGGATCTCCGGTCTAAGTTTGGCCTAAGGTGCGGGTCATTACACCGCGGGTCCTAATGAATTGGCACAGGCCCAAGTCCCACAATTAGAAAAAAAAAGAGAAACAAGAAATGGCTTAAAGCCGTGGGCTTCTGGGGGTGATCAGCCCAAGTCTGAGTGCACACTAAGGGTGTTGTGATACAGGCCAAGTCGTTCAGGACAGGGACGCGGTCCAAGGGATGCGAGACACGGCCAGGACGAGCGTTGGTACGGACGGAACTTGGATGAGCATGTTCGTTCGCGGATTGAAACTGGAACGGTCAAGCGACTGGCCCGGGATGGGACAACACCAAGAACTAGGCTCCGGCTTAGGACACGACCAGGAAGCGGCCTTGAGTGCAAAGCCGGGGACGGCTGGACAAGATCTTGGTCGAAGAATGGGGGAAAGAGCGCGGCTGGTATGGTATGGAAGCGAATGGATCGATAAGGAATAGAACGTGGCTGGAGCGAGGATAAAAGGGGTTTGAACGAGCTGGAAAGTGGATTGTAGGCAACACACCAAGCTGTGACAGGCTTGGATACAGCCTTCCAAGAAGGGAGACACACTCAACCTTCAATGGAACTCTCTTCCTCACTTGGAGACACACTCACATACAAGGGAGAAAGATTAGACCTAAGCGGTCGAATAGTAGGGTTTTGGGTTCTCTAATGTCTGCATAGAAATGAATAAGAGTTTGCCTTTTATAGGCTACACACATGTGACCTAGTTGACCACAAGACTCGTGGTCAACATTTCTTAAAACCCAAAATAAGACTAAGTCTTTTAAAAGGAAATACAAACCATAATGCAAAGGTTAAACAATGCCTAAGATAGGATCAAGCCTAATTGATTTTAAATGGACATATCCAACTTAAAAATTAATGGGACACTAGGCTTGATGCCTTAGACTTTCAGGTCTCATTAAAAACCTTTCCAAGAACCCATTATGGTAAACTTGAGTACCCTAATCATCTAAGGTCTTTAAGGGTGCTCTTACTCAAGAATAGTAAGGACACACAAGACCTTATCCCTAAGGCTGTGTGCATGGATGTCTTGGTCAGGAACAACCAGCTGAACATGGTCAAGCGGCTGGCTGGTGTATTCAATCTCCTCTTCCTCTCCATGACCGGATGCATGAGCTAGATTGGCTTCTGCTTGGTCATCATGGGGTTGATCATCCTTGCGCCTGTCTTGAGCTCTTTGGGCGGCCCTACTCTTGGTCATGATGCGGTGGGACACGTATGGAGTGGTCTGAACCTCATCCTCCAAATACCGGGTCGGTGTGGCTTGGATGACCTTATCATCCCCACCCTCTTCAAGTGCTTTGGTCTCAAAAGAGCCAACATCCTGTGCATCAAAGGGAGATAAATCAGAAACATTAAAGGATGAAGACACATTATACTCACCTGGTAGCTTGAGCCTGTAGGCATTGTCATTAATGCGTTCCACCACTTGGAATGGCCCATATCCTCTGAAATCCAGCTTGTGCTTGCGCTTGTTGGGAAAGCGCTCTGGCCTTAGGTGTAACCACACCCAATCTCCTAGTTGGAACACCAGCTGTTTCCTCTTCTTGTTGATCCTATATCGGACTTGGTCGTTCCTCTTCTCAATCTTGCCGTGCACTTGCTCAAATATCCTCTTCATGGCTGCGGTTTTAGCTTCTCCTTCAAGATCCATGGTCTCGGTCGGTGGCAGGGGTGCCAAGGTCAAGGGAGTGTCTGGGTTGCGGCCATACACAGCTTCAAAAGGGGACATGCCTGTGGTAGAATGCTTGGCCGAATTGTAAGCAAACTCCACAAAGGGAAGGCTCTCCATCCAAGTTGTTAGATGGCCTCCAATTGTTGACCTCAAGAGTGCTCCTAAGGTGCGGTTAACCACCTCGGTCTGCCCATCTGTTTGAGGATGACACGTGGTAGAGAACAAGAGCTTAGTACCAAGCTTCTTCCACAAAGTCCTCCAGAAGTGGGACAAGAACTTTGTGTCCCTATCCGACACAATGGTCCTTGGAATGCCATGAAGTCTCACCACCTCTCTGAAGAATAGGATCGCGGTCTGAGAGGCATCATTGGTCTTTGAGCAGGGTATGAAGTGAGCCATTTTGGAGAAACGGTCCACCACCACAAACACCGAGTCCTTGTGTTGAATCTTTGGCAACCCGAAAACGAAATCCATGGAGATGTCTACCCATGGTAGAGTGGGTACTGGCAGGGGCATGTACAGGCCGTGGGGGTGGAGTCTGGACTTTGCTCTCTTGCAGGTGATGCACCGGTCACAGTGGGTGGCTACCATCTTCTTCATCTTTGGCCAGTAGAAATGTTCCTTAAGAACACTGAGGGTCTTCTCAACTCCAAAATGACCCATAAGGCCACCACCATGAGCTTCCTCTACAAGCAACTCCCTCATTGAGCATTGGGGAATGCACAACCGTTTGTCCTTAAAAAGGAACCCATCATGGAGAAAGAACCGCGTGTATGCTCCTGTTCCATGCTCTTCATAGGCTGTCTTAAGGTCTGGGTCTTCAGGGTACATGGTCTTCAAGTGTCCAAATCCCAAGACTTTAGCATCCATTGTAGATATCAAAGCATGCCTCCTTGACAAAGCATCCGCCACCACATTTTCCTTTCCCTTCTTGTATTTGATCACATAAGGAAAGGTCTCTATATACACCAGCCATCTAGCATGCCTCTTCTTCAATACAGTTTGGCCTCTAAGATGTTGCAAAGTCTCATGGTCTGTATGGATCACACACTCTCTAGCCAAGAGGTAATGCTGCCACGTTTGCATTGCCCTGACCAATGCATACAATTCCTTGTCATAGGCTGGGTAGTTCAGGGTAACACCGGTTAGTTTCTCACTAAAGTAGGCCACTGGTCTTCCCCCTTGAGTCAGAACCGCCCCTATGCCTACTCCTGAGGCATCACACTCCACTTCAAAAGTCTTCTCAAAGTTGGGTAAGGCAAGGATAGGTGCATGGGTCAGCTGGTACTTGAGCCCCAAGAAGGCTTGTTCTTGCGTCTCTCCCCATTCAAAACCCATGTTCTTCTTGATCAGGGAGGTTAACGGTGCAGCCAAGGTGCTGAAGTCCTTCACAAAGCGCCGGTAGAAATTGGCCAACCCATGGAAACTTCTAACTTGACTGATGGAGGTCGGTCTAGGCCAGCCAAGTATGGCTTCTATCTTCTCCACATCCACCCTGAGTCCCTGTGAGCTGACCACAAAACCAAGGAAAACAACCTCATCTGTGCAAAAGATGCATTTAGACAAATTGGCAAACATGCGTTCCTTCTTAAAAGTCTCTAAGACTTGTTCTAAATGCAGCACATGATCAGACAAGCAGGAGCTATATATCAAAATATCATCAAAATAGACAACTAAGAACTTGCCCATAAAAGGTCTAAGGATATGGTGCATGAGGCGCATGAAGGTGCTTGGGGCATTGGAGAGGCCGAATGGCATGACTAGCCACTCATACAAGCCATGCTTGGTCTTGAAGGCGGTCTTCCACTCATCCCCTTCTCTCATCCTCACTTGGTGATACCCACTCTTCAAATCTACCTTAGAAAAGATGGTTGCCCCACTCAGCTCATCCAACATGTCGTCTAGCCTTGGGATTGGGTGACGGTATTTGCTGGTGATGTTGTTGATGGCTCGACAATCAACACACATCCTATAAGAGCCATCTTTCTTTGGCACAAGGAGCACAGGCACGACATATGGGCTTAAGCTCTCCCTCACATATCCCTTGGCCATGAGGTCTCGGAGCTGAGCTTCAAGTTCCTTGGCCTCCGCGGGATTGACTCGGTAGGCCGGCCTGTTTGGGAGTTGGGCTCCAGGGATGAAGTCAATCTGGTGTTCTATGCCTCTCAAATGTGGCAATCCAGCTGGTATCTCCTCAGGAAAGACATCCTTGTACCTGTCAAGTAAAGCTCGGATTTCCCTTGGCAAGACCACGTTAGTATGCCTAGCATTCAATAGATCCTTGTAAACAATCAAAACAACCTGACAAGTTGGATCAAAGAGGGAACGTCTGACGTCACTAGGTGTAATCAAGAAATTGGTTTTAGACATGCATTTCTCTTTGGCTAACTTGACTTGCATCTCATGAACTTGGGCAAGCAACAATGGTGCTAAACTAATCCGTTTCTTATTCATCATAAGGGTATACTTATTAGTCCTACCATCATGCACAACTTCCCTATCAAATTTCCAAGGTCTGCCTAACAAGATATGAGTGGCTTGCATAGGAACTACATCACAAAGGACCTCATCAACATACTTGCCTATACTAAAAGAAACCTTGACTTTTTCACTAATCTACAATTGGGTTTTATCATTAAGCCACCTTAGTCTATAAGGCCTAGGATGTTTAGTAGCTACCAGATTCAATTTCTCAACCATGTAAGTGCTAGCCACATTAGCACAAGATCCACCATCAATTATCAGAGAACATACCTTACCACTTACCATGCAACGGGTGTGGAAGATGTTTTCCCTTTGGGCTGTCTCATCCGGCTCTTGGATGGTGCTAAGGACCCTTGTTGAGACCAAGAGGTCTCCCACTTCAGGGTAGGCTACATCATCCTCCTCTTCATCAGCTTCCTCAGGAGGCTCCATCTCATCTTGAGATTCATAGTCACCAAATAGGGTGATGATCATAGCCCTGGGATTTGGGCAATCCCTTACATAATGCCCTCAGCCACGACATTTGAAGCACATGATATCCCGGGTTTTGGGACCAGTAGGATTAAGTCTGGCTTCTGGTCTTGGGGCAGGGGTGGTCTCCCTGGGCTTGTATGGAGGTCTCACGTCCTGGGCTATGGATTTGCCTCGGTCAGATTGCCTAGTGAAGGCAGGATTAGAACTAGAAGCTTGCGGATTTGGGTTTGGGGCAGAGGATCTCCATGGGTTATTGACCACAGCTCTGGTCCTGGTCTTCCTCTTGAGCTGGCTCTCTACTTGGGTGAACAGATATAGTAACTCATTGAGATCGTTGTATGAATACATCTCCACCTTGCTAGCAATCTTCTCTTGAAGACCATCCAAGAATTGGGCCATGAGAGTCTCCTCAGTGTCTTCTAAGCCAAGACGGTTCCTCAGGTGTTCAAACTCTCCAAAATACTCCTCTACACTCCTCTGGCCTTGGCTGAGCTTCCTAAACTTCTTTTGAACCTCCCTGTGGTACATAGGTGGAATGTACCTTCCTTTCATCATGAATTTCATGATCTCCCATGATCTAACCGGCTCCTCTCCTCTCCTTCTCCTTTTAGCCGAGTCTTGATCCCACCAGGACAGGGCATGATCAGTGAGTTGAGCTGCTGTATAAGCCACCTTCTTGGGTTCTTCAAACCCATAGACATCAAATATGTGATCCATCCTTCTTTCCCAGTCCAGGTATGCTTCCGGGTCTACCTTGCCGGCAAAGGTGGGGGGTGTGATCTTGAGGTGTGGGGAGTGAGCTCTAGGTGGGTGGTGATGACCCCTTTCCTCAGGAAACCTCCTCTCTCTGTGTCTTGGCCTTCTGAAATGGGGTGGGAAGAATTCTTCCTCAGACAAACCCTCCATGTCTTGCTCCGGCCAAGGTGGTGGTGGCGCTCTCGGTTTTGGAGGTGGAGGCGCTTGTGCAGGTTGTGGTTGAGGCTGCTCCACTCGACCAAGCCGGTCTCCCAGCTTCTGAAGCTGAGTCTGAAGGCTAGTGAGTATCTCTGCTAGGGCTGGATCAGCCATTTAGCTTAGGTACCTTGCAAAACAAGAAAGTCAACTAGTCAACGGTTTCTCAAATTAATTACCCTAAGATTAAAACTAATGATGCTTAATAAACTTGATTTAAATTTAAGCTAGACTAAAAATTCGCTATACCTAAGACAGATAAGTTTAAAATTCAATTCTAGAACCGCCTAAACATGACCAAATTCGAATTCTAATTTTAAAAGCATGCAGGGGACAGGATGACATCAGCCCGGGTGGACCACTTAGTGAGTCACCGACCAAAGGACGGTACGGTCCTGGTCAAAAGCGGCCTTGACCGCGCCTAACTTCATCTTCCCCACTCAAGCTCTAACAATGGCGGTTTCTAAAACAAATGCAACAAACCCTAATAACCAAACTAAACAACCTATTTCACGAAATCTAACAAACCTAAGCAAGATTCACAAGCACGCAACAAAACCCTAACAACCGCTTTCAACAAACCAAAACCCTAAAGTGAAAGAGTGGAAAGATGCAACCTTTCTTAAGGAACTTGGGCTCTGATACCAAAATGATACAGGCCAAGCCGTTCAGGACAGGGACGCGGTCCAAGGGATGCGAGACACGGCCAGGACGAGCGTTGGTACGGACGGAACTTGGATGAGTATGTTCGTTCGCGGATTAAAACTAGAACGGTCAAGCGACTGGCCCGGGACGAGACATCACCAAGAACTAGGCTCCGGCTTAGGACACGACCAGGAAGCGGCCTTGAGTGCAAAGCCGGGGACGGCTGGACAAGATTTTGGTCAAAGAATGGGGGAAAGAACGTGGCTGGAGCGAGGATAAAAGGGGTTTGAATGAGCTGGAAAGTGGATTGTAGGCAACAGACCAAGCTGTGACAGGCTTGGATACAGCCTTCCAAGAAGGGAGACACACTCAACCTTCAATGGAACTCTCTTCCTCACTTGGAGACACACTCACATACAAGGGAGAAAGATTAGACCTAAGCGGTCGAATACTAAGTTTTTGGGTTCTCTAATGTCTGCATAGAAATGAATAAGAGTTTGCCTTTTATAGGCTACACACATGTGACCTAGTTGACCACAAGACTCGTGGTCAACATTTCTAAAAACCTAAAATAAGACTAAGTCTTTTAAAAGGAAATACAAACCATAATGCAAAGGTTAAACAATGCCTAAGATAGGATCATGCCTAATTGATTTTAAATGGAAATATCCAACTTAAAAATCAATGGGACACTAGGCTTGATGCCTTAGACTTTCAGGTCTCATTAAAAACCTTTCCAAGAACCCATTATGGTAAACTTGAGTACCCTAATCATTTAAGGTCTTTAAGGGTGCCCTTACTCAAGAATAGTAAGGACACACAAGACCTTATCCCTAAGACTGTGTGCATGGATGTCCTGGTCAGGAACACCCAGATGAACATGGTCAAGCGGCTGGCTGGTGTCTTCAATCTCCTCTTCCTCTCCATGACCGGATGCATGAGCTAGATTGGCTTCTGCTTGGTCTTCATGGGGTTGATCATCCTTGCGCCTGTCTTGAGCTCCTTGGGCGGCCCTACTCCTGGTCATGATGCGGTGGGACACGTATGGAGTGGTCTGAACCTCATCCTCCAAATACCGGGTCGGTGTGGCTTGGATGACCCCATCATGTTGCCTCATTAAAACCTCCATCGGAAAACCCAATGGGACAAAACCAAAGGTAGGAAAAAGAATACAATTCTTTAGTGCGTCTTTGACGTCCTTAACCCGGGGTGATGGTAAGGACGCATAAGTCGGCAATCCGGCGACTAAGCAGTTCCCAAGGTTTGGCCTTGGTGTCGAGGCCTGGTCCTGGGTCCGGTCTAGGCATAGGCTCGTGGTGTCGCGGAAGAACCTCAATGCGGTGTTCGACGTAGCGATTGATTTGGGTCCCCAACCCTTTAGCCCTTGACCGTGTCATGGGCCCGGTTGGTATGACTGGAACGGCTTTGTCCGGGTCCGGGTTGCTTGGATCAATCGCTGGGTCGAGAAGGTGGTCGTTACGGTCCGGGGCCTCATCACCCTTCCCCTCTTCGAGTGATTTGGTCAACAAAGCAGAATCCTCACCTGAATTAAACAACTCTAAGTCAGAAACATTGAACGATGGAGAAATGTTAAACTCACCTGGCAGTTCAAGTTGTTAGGCGTTATCGTTGATCTTCTTCAAGACTCGGAATGGACCGTCTCCTCTCCGGTCGCATGTGCAGCCAAACCCAGTCGCCTTCCTTCAAAGTAGTCTGCTTACGCCTTTTGTTGGCTTGCTTGGCGTATGACTCCGTCTTCTTCTCTAGGTTCTCCTTGATCTTCTGGTGCAGTTTCTTGACGTAGTCGGCCTTGCTCTCTCTTTCCAGGCTCACGATCTCAGCTGGTCGTAAAGGTGTGAACTCCATCGGGAACAAGGGATTGAAAATGTAGACGATTTCGAACAGGGACTTCTTGGTTGTGGACTGGATGGCTCGGTTGTAGGTGAACACTACCAGAAGTAGACACTCGAGCTAAGATTTCAAATTTTGTCTGATGGTAGCCCTTAGGAGGGTGGACAGCGTCCGGTTCACCACTTCTGTTTGTTTGTACGTCTGCGGGTGAAAGGTCGTTGAAAACACCAATTTGGTTCCGAGCTTCTTCCAAAGGGTTCGCCAGAAATGGCTAAGGAACTTGGTGTCTCGATCGGAAATAATTGTCATGGGGATCCCGTGCAGCCGTAGAATCTCCCGGAAGAACAGACTCGCAGCCTGTGTGGCGTCATTGGTCTTGGCAAAAGGGATGAAGTGAGCCGTCTTCGAGAACCTGTCTACCACAACAAAAATGGAGTCTTTGTGGTTGATCTTAGGCAAGCCTAGCACAAAATCCATAGAGATATCAGACCAAGGAGTAGGAAGAATCGGTAGGGGAAGATATAACCCGTGGGGATGAACTCTGAACTTGGCCCTTTTGCAGAACAAGTAGCGGCTACAATGGGCCTCGACGTCTCGCAAAAGATGGGGCCAGTAGAAATGTTCCTTGAGTAGGCTCAGGGTTTTGGCCACGCCAAAGTGTCCCATCAAGCCTCCTCTGTGTGCTTCTCTCAGTAACAACTCCTGGGTCGAACTTTTCCGGTCTCTGAAAAGGAACCCATCAAACAAATAAAATTGTGAGTGGGTACCAGTGCCTGCGTTTTGGAATGCCTCCTTAAAGTCGTTGTCGTCTGCGTATAAGTCTTTGAGTGGTTCGAATCCGAGGACTTTGGCTTCCATGACCGATATCAAGGAATGTCTTCGGGACAGGGCATCTGCGACAACGTTTTCCTTCCCCTTCTTGTACTTGATCACGTAGGGAAACGTCTCGATGATTTCCAACCAGTGCACATATCATCTCTTAAGTTTGGTCTGGCCTCTCAAATGCTGCAACGTCTGATGATCGGTGTGGATGACATATTCCCGGACCAGAAGATAATGTTGCCAGGCGTCCATCGCTCAAACCAAAGTGTACAGCTCCTTGTTGTAGGTAGGGTAGTTGAACGCGGCTCCGCTTAACTTCCCGCTGAAGTAAACTACGGGCTTCCCTCCTTGAGTTAGGATGGCTCCGATTCCGATGCCAGATGCGTCGCACTCCACTTCGAAGGTCTTCTGTAAGTCAGGTAAGGATATGACCAGGGCGTGGGTGAGCTGGTCTTTTAGCAGATTAAAGGCCTTTTCTTGCTCGGGTCCCCAGCTGAATCCCGATTCTTCTTGATCACGGAGAGGGTGCTGGCAATCGTGCTAAAGTCTCTGACGAATATATGGTAGAAGCTAGCCAAGCCATGGAAACTCCGGACCTGGCTGATGTTAGTTGGCGTGGGCTAATCTCGGATGGCCCTAATCTTTTCCTCGTCTACCTGTAAGTCATGTGAACTTACGACAAAACCTAGGAAGACTACTCGGTCAGTGCAGAACGTACACTTCTTTAGATTGGCATACAACTTCCCTTCTTGAAGCGTACGTATGACCAACTCTAAATGGGTGACGTGGTCGGCGTAAGAAGCACTGAAAACGAGAATATCGTCAAAGTACACAACGACAAACTTACTGATGTACGGTCTAAGAACATGGTTCATTATCCGCATGAAAGTGCTTGGGGCGTTGGAGAGACTGAACGGCATGACAAGCCACTCGTAGATGCCTTGCTTGGTCTTGAAAGCCGTTTTCCACACGTTTCCTTTTCGCATACGGACTTGGTGATATCCGCTCTTCTGATCGATCTTTGAGAAGATCGAGGCTCCGCTTAGCTCGTCTAACATTTCATCGAGCCGTGGTATATGGTGCCGGTACTTGATGGTGATGTTTTTGATGGCTCGGCAGTCAACGCACATCCTCTACGATCCATCTCTCTTAGGCACGAGTAGTACGGGGGCGGCGCAAGGACTGAGACTTTCTCGGATGTAGCCTTGGTCCATGAGCTCTTGTACTTGGCGTTCGTGCTCCTTAGCTTCGTCCAAGTTGACGTGGTAGGCGGGACGGTTGGGTAATTGAGCTCCCCGGATGAAGTCGATGTTGTGCTCGATTCCTTTAAGTGGCAGTAGTCCATGTGGTATTTCGGCGGGAAAAACGCATGCGTAGGTCTCCAAGAGCTTGGCGACTTCGGATGGGGGCGACGTTGGTATCATCCCTACTTACTGCCTTACGAATGACCCTGGAATTTACGAGGAAATTCTCCTTCTGGGGTCCTTTGGCGGAATCCTTTCTTACCTGGATCTCTCTGACTTGCTGCGGAGCGAGCGGTGCTAGATTAAACCTGCGCTTGTTGTGAAAAAAACAATACAGGTTAGTCTTCCTATTTTGCGTGGTTTCCTTGTCAAACTACCATGGACGTCCAGGAAGGAGGTGACCAGCTTGCATCGGGACCACGTCGCATAATACCTGATAAAGGCCTACACTAAAGGGTACTGTCACCTGGTAGGTTATGGGTATCTTGATCTTGTCGTTGAGCCACCTAAGCCCGTATGGCCGCAGGTGCTTAGTCCTCTCAAGACCGAGCTTATCAACCATATACTCACTGGAGACGTTGGTATTGGAACCTCCGTCGATAATCAGAGAACATACCTTGCCCTTCACGGTGCACTTGGTATAGAAAATGTTCTCATACTGGGCGATCTCGTCAGGGCCAGCTACGGTGTTGAGGACTCGTCGGAACATTAGGAGCTTTCCGGAGTCAGGGTACTCGATGTCGTCCTCTGCTTGCTCCGGTTCCTCTAAAGGCTCTACTTTGCCTTCGTCTGCGGATTCGTACTCTGCGGACGAGGTTAGAATCATCAACCGTTGGTTCGGACAATCTTGCGCCATGTGTCCTCGCCCATTGCATTTGAAGCAGGTAATGTCTCGACTCCTGGGGGCGGCTCCGATAGGCTGGCTCGGCTATCCGGATTCGGATGCGGGTTGGTACGCGTTGGGGTCGGGTCGGCGCGCGCGGGTCAGGGCTAGGGCCAGGAGGCCTATTTTACGGCTTGGTCCTGTTGGTCATGGGCCGGTTGTAGCCAGCTACCTTTCTTTTATTATCTTGTTCCACCTGGTTGGCTAGGTGGTATAGTTCTCCGAGGTCGTGGTACGGTTGTCTCTCGACCTTCCGGGCGATCTTCTCTTGGAGCCCATCAAGAAATTGGGCCATAATACTCTCCGGGGAGTTCGTGATCTCGAGACGGTTTCTCAGGTGCTCGCACTCGTCAAAGTATTTGCTGACCGTCTTGGTGCCTTGGATGAGTCGTCTAAAATGTCTCTGCAGCTCTCGATGGAAATGTGGTGGAACGTAATGCTTTCAAATTAGGTGCGTCAGCTCATCCCATGAGGTGAGGGGTCCGAATCGGCTCCTCCGTCGTTCGGCGACTTTACGGTCCCACTAAGTCAGGGCATGGTCCGTGAACTGAGCTGTCACCAAAGGCAACGCGTCTCGGGTCCTCGTATCGGTAGTAGTCAAACAGGAGCTCCATCCGTCGTTCCCAATCCAGGTAAGCCTCTGGATCGACCTTTCCGACAAAAGATGGGGGGTTGAGTTTCACGTATGGGGGTTGGTAGGGAGGTGGTCGGTCTGGTGCTCCGGGGTCGCGATCGTAGCGATAGGCGTGACCGATACGGGGTGAAAGGTCGGGTGGACGTCGTTTCGCTGGTCATTGGCGTACGAACAAAAGTAGTGGGTCCATCCGTTTGTGGTGGTACCTCCGTTCCCGCGATGGGAGGCCTCTGGGATGTCTGGTCGTCGGGGAGGACCGGGTTGTTCCAACTGTTCCATACGGTTTACAAGATTGTTCATTTGAGCTGTGATCTAGCTCAACATCTGCATTACTGCAGTAGAATCTTGGGGACGATCTGATGCGTCCGAACCACTAGACATGACTATATAGAAAACTTCCCTAGGTAGACTTTCCTAAAATAGGCTTTTCTAAAATAGAAACTTTCCTAATATGGAAACTTTCCTAATATGGAAACTTTCCTAAAATATAAACTTTCATAAAATGGATTTGGGAATCTATCCTAATTTGGATACTTGCCTAAACTAGAAATGGAAAAGTCCTAAATGGACTTTAAGGAAATTTTCTAGAACTAAATGATTTCCTAATCCGGTTTTGGGAACTTTCGTATGCCTAAGTTGTTGCCTAAACTCAAAAGGAAATTTTCTCTAAACCAAATCGGCAATAATACTAGGCGACTTTAATGCTAGTGGGAACTTCAAAAATTGCAAATGAAATCTTCCTAAGCTGATTAAGGCGGCTGGTATAGGGGATAATTCCCTTCTCTAAAAAGGAAACTTTGACACGGGAGAAGGAAACATTCCTAAGTGTTCTTGGAAACTAACCCTAAAGAGCTAAAGGTGTTTTAATGCGGCAGGGAAGTCCTAGTTTGGTCATGGGGGGTATGGCACAAGGGCTACACGCGGCTGCTAAACCTAGGCGCCGCTTCGGGGAGAACAGCTGACTCACGGTTGCACTTGGGAGCTATCTACACGGGGTTCACATACGGCGCTAAGGGCTTGGGAAGGCTAAGGACAAGGCTCGGGTTTCTGGTCTAGCTACAAGGTACGCGCACGAGGGATATAACAAATGAAGGCGAACAAGGAGCCTAGCTAACACACGCGTGAAGGCAAGGGGGTCTTTCTTCACGATTTCTCAAGAAAATGCAGTGTTCTAGGTGGGTTTCTTGTCCTAAATCGTTTGTTAACAACCTACCTTTTATTTTATAGTTTTTTGTTTGAATCAATTAAACTAAACAACCTAGCAAGCGATTATGTTCTTCATTTTTATTGTGATTTAAACGAATGAAACTAAGTGAGTATAGAACAATAGAACCTGTTTGGCTTTTTAGTTTTGTGGTGAGTTCGACCCATGAGGTCAAGGCTCCCATCCGAGCTCTCCTGCGAGCTGTTATTTCTCGATCCCAGCACACTAGTGCGTGGTCAGTAAACTGCGCCGTTGCTAGGGTAACTTTACAGGGATCATCGTAGTTATAGTACTCGATGAGTAGCTCCATTCAATTCTCCCAGTCTAAGTACTCCTCGGGATCAACCTTTCTTGAGAAGGCAGTCGGGTTCATCTTTACTTTGGGTAGTGCGTGGGTGGTCAAGGTGGTGGCATGGGCTTTTGTAGTACGGATGTCGACCCATTCCTTGGTGGGCCGTGTTTGTCGGTCGTGTGGGTATGGGGGTGCTGGGGTGGCGTGGGCCTAGTGTGAAAGAATATGAGATTTAGAGATTTGTAGAATGAGAGAATAAGAGATTAGAGAGAATTAGAGAATAAGAGAAAAGAATGATTTTATTAGAGAATGAGAATTATGAATTCTTAGTTACAAAATCTGAAGGGAGTAAGGTATTTATACTATTCTAGTCTAGGCTTGTTTGGATACAAGGATTGCCTTATACATACATGGCTTACAAGGATAACATAATTCTATAATACAAACAAGCCTTAGACTCTCCCTTTTATACACATATAAATCGCCATTTAACTAGGATTTAAAAACTTTCATAAATTCATCACTTCTTCTTCATTCCAACACTCCCCCTCAAGCTTAAGACATAAGATGTTTAAGCTTTCAACCATGAAGTATTACCTCATTAACAAAACCTAGAGAAGGAAAACCCAATTGGGACAAAACCTTTTCTAGGGAAAAAGAGTATAATACTCCATGTTGGGATCATGGGTATGGAATGGACATGAGACCAAGCCTTGGGTAGATTGATGTACCAACTTTCAGAGATGCTGCCTTGGTGAATATATCAGCTAGTTGATCCTCACTCCTTGTATAGCAAGGTAAAATGATACCTTTCCCAATAGCTTCTCTTACTTTGTGGCAGTCCACTTCTATGTGTTTGGTCCTTTCATGAAACACTGAATTGGAGACTATGTAAATGGCGGCTTGATTGTCACAATGTATGGTGATAGGTTCCTCACACTTCACGGCTAAGTCTCCCAAAATTTGTTTCAGCCAGATGCATTCAGTAGTGAGCTTCCTCATAGCTCTATACTATGATTCTGCACTAGAGCATGAAACCACCTTTTGCTTCTTGGTTTTCCAAGTCACAAGATTTCCACCTATGAAAGTACAATATCCAGTAGTACTTCTCCTATCTTTCCTATCTCCTGCCCAATCTGCATCACAATAACCAACCACATTTTTGTTATTATTACCCATCCAAATACCTTGTTCATGTGTGCCTTTGAGATATCTTAGAATTCGCATTGGCATGTCCTAATCCCTCATATTTGGCCCTTGCATGTGTTGAGATACCAGATTCACAGCAAAACATAAATCTGGTCTTGTGATGGTTAAATAAATAAGCTTACCAACCACTTTCCTATAGAGCTTAGGATCATGAAAATCAATTTCCTCCTCTAACTCCCCCTTAGTTGCGATTTTATAATCTTCTTCTAAGGGTGTTTTGGCTGGCTTAGCTTCCATCATACCTGTGGATGTTAGTAGATCTACAACATATTTCCTTTGAGAGAGAAAGAGACCTTCCTTAAACCTACATACTTCAATTCCTAAGAAGTATTTAAGTTCTCCTAAATCCTTTATACCAAAGACAGTTTTTAAGTAATCTTTAGTAGATGTAATACCAACACTATCACTACCAGATATGATTATATCATCTACATAGATAAGAATTACTATAATACCTTCCTTACTCTTTAATGTGAAAAGAGTATGTTCCACTTCAGACATTTTGAAGCCTTTATCCATTAAAGTAACACTTAATTTGTGATACCATGCTCTTGGAGATTGTTTAAGGCCATAAATAGCCTTCCTTAGCCTTAGGGTATTACCGCTTCCTACTTCATCTTCTAGGCCAGGTGGAGGTGACATGTTAACCTCTTCTTCTAGTTCACCTTGCAAGAAAGCATTCTTGACATCCATTTGCCACAGTTCCCACTCAAGATTAGTAGCAACAGTAAGCACAACATTGACAGAATGAAGCTTAGCTACAGGAGCAAATGTATCCCTATAATCCTCACCATATGTCTGAGTAAAACCCCTAGCTACCAACCTAGATTTATATCTATCAATTTTACCATTACTTTTGTATTTAATGGTAAAAATCCATTTAGAACTTACAGCCTTCTTTCCTTTTGGTAAAGTGGCTGAAGCATATGTACCATTCCTCTCCATAGCTTGTTTCTCAGCTGAGATAGCTTCCCTCCATTCCTTTATAGACATAGCTTCTTCATATGTCTTTGGAATCTGCTCATTGTCAAGACTAGAAATAAAAGCAACATGAGTAGAAGGTAATTGTGCAATATTACAAAATCCCTAGTCATGATGAACTACAACATTTCCATTGCAGAAAACTGGTGGATTTCTTTGTCTTGTGCTTCTCCTTAAAACTGTAGGTGGAGCCTCCTCTTCTTCACTCAAAACTTCAATGAGAGTAGGTCTTGATCTTTTGGAAGCTGAAGCTAGAATGTCATCTCCTGCTGAGTCTTGTTGGACATGAGTAGAGGTTTCTCCCCCCCATGTTCAAGAGGAGGAAGCCCAGGGGAGTCAAGAAATGAAGATGGGTGAGAAGAACCGGCTGGACCCGTGAAGCTGGATGGACCCGTGAAGCCGAACGGACCAGGACCGGGCCGGGACATACTTGTGGACCGGCCGCGTCTGAGATGCCACAGTCACTTGTTACTGGTGCAGGTGACAGAGGTGATGAGGCTGTATGCTGACCACCTCCTATTCCAATGCTCTCCAAGAGAATCCTCAAGTATTCAGCTTGGTCTGTTCTTGTTGATGAGATGTCTTTAAATTGTTCCCAAGTTCCTTTTTCATAAAAACCTTTGTCTTTTTAGAACTTTACATCTCTAGACACCATGACTCTTCTAGTCTCTGGATCATAACATTCGTATCCTTTTTGAGTGGATGAATATCCAATGAACATAGCCTTAACACTTTTTCGTTCAAGCTTGTTCCTTTGCTCCCTAGGAATTAACACAAAACAAACACACCCAAAAACTTTCAAATGATCAATGGTGGGTTTAGTGTTGTTTAATACCTCAAATGGGGATAGATCATCAAGGACTTTTGTAGGTGTCCTGTTGATTAAGTAGCAGGCTGCTACAAGTGCATCCCCCCAAAATCGCTTAGGCACCTTCATGTGGAACATCATAGTTCTCACAACCTCCATGAGGTGCCTGTTCTTTCTTTCAGCAACTCCATTTTGCTGTGGAGTATAAGGGCAGCTTGTCTGGTGCTCAATGCAATGTTTAGCTAGATGTCCCTGAAGTCTGGTACTAGTGTATTCCCCTCCATTATCTGTTCTAAAGCATTTAATTCTTGCATTGTATTGGTTAGTAACATATGCTTGAATATTTCAAAATGCATCATACACTCTATCCTTAGAACTAAGAAGAGTAACCCATGTATATTTGGACTTTTCATCAATAAATGTCATAAAATATTTATGGTTTTCTCTAGATGGAAATGGGGATGTCCAAACATCAGAATGCACCAATTCAAAAAAATTTCATATGTATGCATTGATTTTTCAAAAACTGTTTTACAATGTTTTCCAAGAATACATGAATCACACAATTCTTTAGGCATTTTTAAACCAGGCACTATTAACTCAAGCACATACAAATCAGAATCAGTACTAAATACATTAGCCTGAAAAACCGATTCTAATGCACTACAACTAGCCATATTATCAAGCACATACAAGTCATCTTTTGTAGTTCCTTGTCCAAAGCATCTTCTAGTTTCAATATCCTGAAAATAAAAATCATTAGGACCAAATATAGCATGACAATTCAAGTCAGTAGTAGCTCTTTTAACTGAGAGCAAGTTTGAGGTAAAAGAAGGCATATAAAATGTCTTAGATTCTTTATCAAACAACTTCAATTTTCCTATGCCTTTAATTGGTACTTTAATTCTATTTGAAATAAGAACATTCCCTAGGGTAGGTTCTATATTCTCTAGCAAATCTAGATCACTTATCATGTGATGAGAAGCACCAGAATCAACAACCAAATATTTAGGAGCATTTGATGTATAAGAAGTTGGAAAAGAAGCATGAAAAGTTTTACCCATCACATTGCTTTACTTTATTGCCTTAATGAGAGCTTCCAAGTCTGATTTTGTCACAAAATCTGATGCTTGTGACTGGATGTTGGTGGCGCCTGAATGTGAAGAAGGACCATTACTTACAACCGCCTTAGAAGACACCATGCCGTGAGCTTGTCTGGCCGAGGGCATGGCCGCCTGTTGGTGAGGGCGTGATGCCCATGATGGCTTCAGGTGAGGGTGAAGTACCCAGCAATCCTTCTTTGCATGGCCCTCCTTCTTGCAATGATCACAAAATGGCCTCCTCTTCCTAGAATCACTTGCTGGCCTGAAGAAACTTTTGTGAGCAGCTACTAGTTCAGCTTTATTGCCAAACAATCCATGTGATCCTTGCTCCTTTTGAATTTGAGCACACACTTCCTCCAAGCTAGGCAACATATTAGACCTGAGAATATGCTTAATAATATCTGAGTAAGTAGAATTAAGAGTTAAAAGTAACCCAAACACCTTATCTTGTTCCTTTCTTTCAAGGAGTACAAGTGGTTCAATAGTGACTGGCCTTAGCATTTCTAGCTCAGACTGACTTTAACCAACACTTGCAACAAGATATGAACAGATTAAAAAAGAGCCTAACAGACAACCTTATCCAGATTTAATCACCCAAATTCGAATTTATTTATTTGAATCAAATTTAGTTATCAAGAAATCAAATTAAGACCTTTTTTGTAAAAAAAGATTAACAAAATCTGAACATGGAATTCAAGAAAATCAATCTTGAAGCCTTAAATCTATTGGATTGATCTGAAAATTCGTAGAAACCCTCTCAAGACACTGATTAAACTTTCCAGATTCAAAGAAATAAAGAAAACTGAGAAAGAATTAGAGTTATATCATCAGGATTTTGATGCAGGTGATTTCAGACGTCTTTTAGGAAAACTTCAAGGAAACCCTTTAAAATCAATGGAATCGAGTTCTGCTTTCTTTAAAAAGAAACTAGACTCAAGGGGCTTGAGTTTAGGCTTTTGAATATCACGATTGGAAGAAAAATTGACATCAAGATGACCTGGAGAATGTGGAGGTTCGAAACGAACACGATCGTGAACATCTCTTGAAAGAAAATTTGTATCTTTGATTCCCTGGGCCAAATGATGCGATTCAGGTGGCTGTGGATTCGGAATTCGCCGATGCACACTCCAGAAAAAGCTGATGGTCAATTGTAGTCGTGGATTGATCACAATTTGATTTACAAGATGACGTTCGAAATTGATCCAGAAACAGATGAAGAACAAGATGGATTCTTGTTGAATCAATGAAAGAAATGATGAAATTTACCCAGATTTGATGTAGAATGAGAGAATGAGAGATTAGAGAGAATTAGAGAATAAGAGAAAAGAATGATTTTATTAGAGAATGAGAATTATGAATTCTTAGTTACAAAATGTGAAGGGAGTAAGGTATTTATACTATTCTAGTCTATGCTTGTTTGGATACAAGGATAGTCTTATACATACATGGCTTACAAAGATAACATAATTCTATAATACAAACAAGCCTTAGACTCTCCCTTTTATACACATATAAATCGCCATTTAACTAGGATTTAAAGACTTTCATAAATTCATCACTTCTTCTTCATTCCAACATGGTGTAGGTGCAGGCTGATCCAAACACTCGAGACACGTCCCTATGGTCGACATCTGGGTCGTCAAAGCTTGCAGAAGCTGCAGCATTTCTTAACTGTTCTGTCCCGATGTCGACTCGTCACTTCCTGACATTTTTCTTTTTTGAGAGAAGAAAATTTTTGAAAATGGAAAGTTTTCCGAAAAGGAAACTTGCAATAATGAAAAATTTCTGTATATGTAAAATTTCCAGAAATATAATTTTTATTTATATTTATATAATTTAATTCTATCTAAAGATACTACCTAAATGCAAAAAACAAACTAAACAAATTAAGGAAAAGGAAATTGTCCTATAAATAAATATGGCCTAAAGCTAAAAAGGAAACTAACTAAATGAAGAAGATCCTAGAAATTTATTGCCTAGATGATTAAAGGAAACTATAATAAACTAAAGGGAAAACTGATTAGTTCCTAATTTCCTATAAGGAAATTATTCTAGACAAAAAGGAAAATCTAATTATGTATATTTCCTAAAAAGAAAACTATCATAAACTAAAAGAGAAATCTATTAATTGCCTAAATTTTTTAGGAAAACTAGCTCAGTGATTTTAAGAAACTCCCTAAACCAATTCTTAGCCTAGAAAAATTATGGAAACAAATTAATCCTATGAGAAAATTTTCTAAAACTAAGGACTAAGAACCTAGACACTAAGGATGAACCTAACCGCCTAAGGCAAACTATGGAACTCGACCTGCAGGTTAGCTCGGGGGCTAGGGGAGATGCTACAGCGCGGCATGGGCTACGTGGGTTCTAGGGAAGGACGCGACACTACGCGGTACGCGGGCTTGGCTTAGGGGACTTGAACTAGGGACTCACAGACCTAAAGTAGAGGTGCTGGCTTCTGAGACTACCTAGAACCTACGATTCTCAGGGACCCTAAACGTGGGAAACGGGGGGGGGGGGACTAGCTAGCCCGAGACGAGGGCAGGCTAGGACGAGGGCAGGACTCTGGACGCGGGATACTCACGGATTAAGGGTGCTACACGTGACTTGGAACACAAGGCTGCGTCTTGAAAACAAGGACACGGCCCTTGGCTAAACAAAAGACACTCGCGTGCACAAGGAGCTAAGGAACTAAGGCTAAGGTGCTAACCTAGCTAACAAACAACACTTGCGTGTGGACCAAGCACTTGGACAAAAGATTTCTCAAGGTGAATGAGTGGTATAGGTGAGTTTCTAAAGCCCTAATTTGTTTTAACAAATTACAAAACCTCTTTCTTCTTTTTTTTGTCTTAAAAAAAAATAAACAACAAACAAGCAAATAAACTCTTCTCTTTTTTTTTTTTAAATGAAAACAAAGAAAATGATTGATAAAACCTGATTTTTTTTTGGTGTTTGTGGTATGTGACTTGATTCCTCTTCCTTCTTACCAAGAACCTCATGGGAAAGAGAAAGAAACACAATCAAAAGCAAAAACATATTGCAACAAAAACAAAGGAAATCGCCAAATAACAAGGATAAAATCAACCTGATGAGCAGGAGCTTTAAGCTCTGATACCAGACGATGCAAGAACCGTGGGTGGCTGTCTTTTCACCGAGAAGCTCAGTATGCTGAACAGAAGAGATGGAAGTGAAGGGTGGATCGAAGGGACCACACAAGCTGTGAAAGGAGCTTGTCATACTCCAAGAACTTCAACCAAAAAAGGTTTAAGAACACGGCTGCTACCAAGGACTTTGAGGCGGCGCTGGGGGCTAGACAATAGTCTTAGATCTTGTTCTAAAAATGTTTGTTGTCTTATTAATGAGTAGACAAGAGCCTTATATAATGCCTTATTACAACATAGGCTAAACAACATGATGTTTAGCCTCTCAAATAATTAAAACAGGAAGAAGTTTACTTAATGACAATTAAAATAGACTTTGGGCCTAATTAGTCACATGACTCCCAAAGCCCAAATAATATACTTAGTCTAGAAATAGAATTAATGATAGAAAAACCCAATAAAAATTAGGCTAAATTTCGGTGGTGACTTGTGAATGGCATGAAATTGTGAACAAGTCTTCACCGTCTTGCGCACTAAGAGTATTGCCTTATTAAAACCTTCTTCGGAAAACCCAGTGGGACAAAACCGAAGATAGGAAAAAGAGTACAATTTCCTAACACGACTTTTGGTGTCTCTACCGGATGGTAATGGTAAAGACACCGGAGGAAGAAGAATCTTCGAGAAGGAACCTCCATGGTTCTTTGTCCGGTTGGAATGGGTCAGATGGTCCTGGCATGGTCACGGCTTGGTCTGCTGGTCCTGGCACGGTCACGGTCGGCACGATCGGTCCGGGGCTGGTCCTGGTCGGCACGGTCGGTCCGGGGCTGTTCCTAGTCGGCACAGTCGGTCCGGGGCCTGTCCTGGTTGGTCTGGTCGGTTCGAGGTCCTGTCCGATTCCACTCTCCAATAGCATGCTGAGCTTGTCTCATAGAGCTTTCTTTTTAGACCGTGTGAGAGGTCCTGGTGGGATGACTGGTGGAGTGGCTGGCTCGATATCCTCATCAGATACCTCCTCAACTCCTCCAGTGCAGCATGATCGGTCGGTTCTAGCTGACAATCGATCTGGTGAGAAATCTCGTGTACTGTAACACGAGCAGCCCCCTAACGTGACTACTCTTAACTGCTGCTTTACAATCATTGGTCTTATTTGGAACCCTGGCGCCTCGAGCACAATTAGATTTCTTTGGTGGCATCTGATAAAGAAAATAAGGTGATTAAACTTTAGCTGAAACTAAGAACTAACAATCAACAGATTAATTGAATCGAAGGGGTGTTATAATTTTTTTTTAAAAGTACCCCAATCTTCAGAAAACTTTGAAAACTTAAAAGCAAATTCTACTCGTTCCATCTACTACTCGCCTTCTAATCAGCACCAAAACGGCCAAACTTGGCTCTGTTACCAACTTGTAGCACATGTTTTAATTCCAAAATGTAGCACACGTCTGCTCCTCACTCAAGAACGACATCCAAAATGTGATGGCTGCTGCGGCTGGTCTCGGAGTCTCGGATTTGTCTCAACATCATGGCATTGGTTTCATGAGATTTAAAACTCTTAGAGAGATATCGTTGTTTTACTTGACTTAGCAAAAATTATTATCGAATTTATTTTCCAAAGTTTCATGTGACTCAGATCGGTGATATATTGGTTGATCTATACGGTGGATAAGACAATTCGACAAAAGCTCTTTTGACAGCTGAATTTTTGCAGAATTTTAATGTTAAGAGATTCCTTTTGTTAAAAAGTAAATAAAATGAAGCAACATATTTTTAGTTTGATATCTAGATTAATTTTTGGATTGTTAAAAAGAGAGACTAATTTTTGGCACGAAAGGCTTTACTGGACCCAAGAATTTGGGTCGTTACATAAATTTTTGTTTGAGATGGACGCTTCACTTAAAACCATGTTCAAATCAAAATCAACCCATTTAGTAAGTTGAAAAGCTATGCAGTATGTCAAAAGATGGTTGACAAGAAAAAATAAACCTAAGAAATGACTTAGCCAAAAATGAAGAAATAAGAGACAAAGAATAATCCAGCATATGTATAAATAAATAGATATATCAAAGAAAAAGAGGTCAATTACAATTCAATGAGGCCTAAGAGATTAATAGTAACAAGTTCTCCACCTTTATTTTTTAATTCTTATCTTTTTCAATTAGCTCGTCATTTCGATAACTTAACTCTTCTTACAATTTACGAATTTTGGCTATCATAATAAGAAAGTCTCGTAGTCCTAACTGATTTTGACTATTTAATACTTAATTGAAATTCAAATTCAACAATTGGCGCCCTATTTGGGAACAGAGAAATTTTAAACCCACAGAGTCTGAAGCTCAACAATGATAGGAACACCATCTCCAACACCTCATAAAGATGAAACAAAAATCGGCAATCAAAAAAATCTACAAGAGACCGGTGGCAATAAAACACCGCCACTGGAAACATAATGATAATAACATGGCATAAACCCCAATACAATCTGAAGTCAACGCACTCATGCAAATTCTACATGCACGACTGGATCGCTAGGATACACTGGCACAAGGAACCAATAATTGGCTGATGTGGATCAAATTTAATCTTAATATACTGGGCCACAAGTAAAATGGTCTGTCACTGAAGTCATGACAAGTTAGAGATTAGACCAGATGCAAGAGACAAGATTTGGGACAAAGCAAATGAGTTAGCTCTATCTCGTAAAGTCGGCGGAAAGATGAGAAGAGCAATATCCCACACAGTTAGTTTGATTTTTAGAAATTTAAGTTTTTGAGTATAAATAGGTATCGGTGTACAACGTTTTTGCATTGATATTTTTCTGTATTTAGCGTGGCTTTGACCTTAACTTTTTTTTTTGCTTACGAAATTTGTATAAAAATCAAGAAAATACTTATTTCTAAATAAAAATCTCTTTCAATCTCTCTTCTCCAGTTTTCTCTTTCCAAAAGTTTTAGAACACTAATTTATTTTCTAAAATATATTGCACAAATTTTGTTTCCCACGATTTGGCGCTAGAAGGAGGGGAACAAAAGTTTTCTTACTCGAAGAAACAGAAGATTAAGAGATCGAGAGAGCCAGCAAAAGAAGATGATCGAGATCATTACAAACAAAACATTCCTGAAGACGAGAGAAGTTCCCTGAGTCTTCCGCTCAAGGGAGCCGAGCCATCTCGGGGATAGTCCTACCATGTGTTAGGATTTGGAAATTCAGTTCCCCCGATATCCCTCAGAGAAGATGACATGACGCGTGAACCCAATCATCAGAGGTTCCTAATTCTTTGAAGACATCAAAACATCAATAAAAGCTTCCCAACAAAAAGCAAGAACGAAATTCGATTGCTCAGAGTCAATAGAATAAACCAATGGATCAATCGTCTTCAGAGAAACAAAAGCATGTGGAATTGATCAGCCCCACAATGATCCTCTGGTGATCAAACTAGCCATTGAATATCACAAAATTTCTAGGTTATTGATCAATACCAGAAGCACAGTGAATATCATTTTCCGAGAAACTCTCCAGAAGATGAATAAGAGCATATCTACGCTGGTGGATGATCCGAGGCCACTAACCAGTTTCTCAGAAATTATAACAATGAACAAGGGGACGATCGCCCTACCAGTCCTGACAGAAGAAGGTATTACAACCGTAGAATTCTTGGTAGCCAATCATCCAATGATTTACAATGCAATTATCTGAACGCCGTGGTTAAACGTCATAAAGACTATCCTGTGTACTTACCATCTATGTCTTAAGTTACTAACACCTGATGGAACTAAGACGATTTAGGGAGAGAAGAGAATCGCAAGCCTGCTCCAAAACAGAATATAGGCTCCAAAAGTTATATGATCCTTCCCAAGATTTACACTCTTTAAGATGGCAATTTAGATAGGCTTAGACTAGAAGTTACTAACTTCACCACCAAATCTTTGGATCTTTAGGTCACACCAAAGTTGCGGAAGACTCTTAATATTCCAAACCTTCACAGCCCTATGATATGACATACACAGACAACTCAAAGGAGTATTGATTGAATATGACTCACTAAGCAACAAGATTGTTCAAGAAGAAAGATTATCAAAAGACAAAAAAAAATTGTTGTTTTTATTTCTGGACATGTTTAGCCTTTTAAATGACAAAGTTTAGTTAAGGAACAACAAAATTTTTTTGACAGAAAACAAGACAAGACTCTTTGACTTCTTTTGAATAACTCTTCAGAAACTTGTACTCCTACCTCTGGTCCATGCACTCCTTCAGCTTTAAATACGGGTTCAAGATCCTCTTTTGGTTCTAGATCCTGCTTGGTCTTCTCCTCAGGGTTAAGCTCATCCATGATCATATCATAAGGTTATGCCCTTAAATCCGGTTCATATGCAATGAAAGGGATTAAGTCAGAAATATTAATACTTTAACTAACATTATACTTACCTCGTAGATCGACTTGGTATGCATTGTTATCAATCTTTCTAGTAATCTGGAATGGTCCGTCAACCCTTGGAATGAGCTTAGACTTTCTCTCAGTAATACCCTTCTCAAATAAATCTAAACTTTATCTCCAACTTCAAAAGTAAGCTTGTGACAGTTTCTATTGGCATGCTTTGCATACTGCTTAGTCCTCTCCTCAATGTTCTTTTGTGCATTCTCATGAATCTGTTTAAAAAGTTTAGCTTTCTTTTCTCCATCCAAACTAGTTCTTTCATTTAATGGCAGAAATATTATATCCAAAGGAAACAAGTTGTTAAATCCATAGACTATTTGAAATGGTGATTACTTAGTGACTAAATGAACCGAATGGTTATATGCAAATTCAAAATGTGGTAAACATTATTCCCAAGTTCTAAGGTTCTTTTTAATTACAGCCCTATGCATAGTAGACAAAGTTATATTTACTACTTCTGTTTGTCCATCAGTTTAAGGATGACAAGTAGCTGAATTCCACAACTTAGTCCCCAACTTAGACCAGAAAGTTTTCTTGAAGTAACTCAAAAATATAGTGTCCCTATCAGAAAAAATGGTTCTGGGCATGCCATGCAATCAAATGATGTCCCTAAAGAACAAGTCAGCTACATGCATAACATCAACAGTTTTATGACAATAAATGAAATATGCCATTTTTGAGAACCCATTAACCACAACAAAGATGGAATCCCAATCGGTTTTTTCCTAGGCAAACTTAATACAAAATCCATGGAAATATCATTCCAAGGCTTAGTTGGGATAGGTAAATGCGTGTACATACCAGAGGATTGCGCCTTAGCCTTTGCTTGTTTGCAAGTGACACAGCTTCTCCACGTCCTTCTTCAAGTGAGGCCAATAGAAGTGGTCCTGAACAGCTTTAATGAGGAAATCAAGTCAAGATAAACCAAGAAGCATGGAGAGTCCACCAAAAATATGTCTAAAATACGTAAAAGACATATTAGAGAATTGTACTATTTTTCCTACTCTTGGTTTTGTCCCAATGGATTTTACGAAAAAGTTTTTAACGAGGCAACACCTCTAATGTGCATGGAGAATAAGGCTTGTTCCTAAAATCTCATCATTCACAAGACCACAAGGCCACAAGAGAATCAACCTGGGCGTATTAAAGACATAGGTGTTTGTCTTGGAGCATATTAACCCAACCAAAAAAAGTTTAGCTGCGAATCAACCTGTTCCAAAAAATCTGCTCATAAAGGAATAATTGAGAAGAAGAATTGGTTCAAAAAATTTCTGCACGAAGAAGATATTCATCGCTCAAGTCAGAGGTTTTCCAAGGAAACTGAAAGAGACCAACAAATACTAATAGAAGGATTCCAATCAAACCAGGATGAACCAAGTTGTAAACCAAGTTTTAATGGAAAAATTACTCACCAGAGGCGCACGGTGAATTGGATTCATGCCAAAATCAATTATGGTTTAAAAGTTATTCAACTTCTAAACCAGGAGATATTTGACTTGCCTTATTTTGAAGCTCACGAGTTTAAAAAGCTTCAAACCTATACTTGGCAATCAGGAGAGATATTTAGGCATTTATGAGGAACATCTAAGCATCCAGAAGGGTTTTATATCATCTTACCATGCAACAACATCAAGAGAATCAGACGGATTCTCTCTTCTCATACTTACCATGTTCGGAGCCATTCGCATTATAATTCCTACAGCTCTTTACCCTTCAATTCACACATGATTTGGAGACATTCTAAACTTTCCATAAGGTTCCTAGACGTCATTTATATCTCCCCAAGTTGTCCAGACACAAGGAATTATGAGCCTACCTTGACCAAGGCACAATTAAAACCTAAATGGCAACATTTCCCCAAAGGAGCCAACTCTATGATTCTTTATACTTAATTTCATGTATTTTATTTCCTTTATAGCTAGTAGGCCGTCTGTAATCAGCCTATATAAGCTGAACATTAGAATCATTTTAAAATAATGCTTTCAATCTAAGTTAATACAAAACAAATTATTTTCTCTTCAAAGAAGTTTTTTGAGTTTATTCTTGTGTTTACATTCTTAAGTGCGAGAAACACTTTTGGTTTCTATTGATCTGTGGATTAAAGATTTTTATGTGATTCAAACACTCTTGGTTCATTACTGATTGAGTGAGTCAATCATCTCACCAGATTGAGAGAGTCAATCACCCCTTTCATCCTCATCTCTACCAACACTCATCTTCCGCTCCAGCCTTACTTCCTGAATCTGTGTGTTTAAGACATTCCGAGAATTACATTACACTTTGAGTGTTTTGGATATTCTGAAATATCCCATCAAGCCACCTCCCTTACAAGTAAGATTCTCAAAGAGCACAATCTACTTCCATAGAACAAATACCCTTCATGGCTATAATACTTTTCAAAAGAAAATTTTGAACAAACAAGGTATGGTTCTTTAAATTCAGTCAGTTTCATACATTTCCTAAATATGTTCAAAATCAAGGAGTTTGGCATCTAAGGTGGTGATGAGAACATACCTTCTGGTCAATGCATCATCTTCTTTACATTTCTTATACTTTATGACATAAGGGAAAGTTTTATTAAACTCTACCCATATTATTGGATTTAAGATAATAAAAAGAAGAGATGAGACAGAACTAGGGAGGAAACATGAAACACATCTAGGACGCCTGAAGTACTAGATGACGAAGAAAACTCAACTAGGGAGAAAACTCAGAATGCATCAAGGACGACTAAGGTCCAAGATGACGAAGAAACTCAACCAGGGAGAAAAATTGGAACACATCTAGGACGAATGAGGTCCTATATGAACAACAACATTTGAATATCTTTGAAAAAATGGAAAGAGCCATTTGAGAGCTTTCCAAAGATAGAAAGAGCCATTGGTCAGCAAAAAGATAAAAGAGGAGCCTCCTGCCTTGATTCAACTTTCCAAAAAGAGCTGGTACTCATCTCCTCTCTAGTTAGCATGTTTGTAGCCTATATTGAAGGATTATAAGATTAAGAGATTCAAAGATTTGTAGATTGAGAGAGAGAGATTAGAGAGAAAATAGAGAATGATTATTATTGAGATTTTAGAAAAAAGAATTTATTGCTTACAAAGGAAGAGAGAGTTAATTATTTATATTCAATTAATCTAGGCTTGTTTGGATACTAAGATAGCCTAATACATGTATGGCTACAAGCCTAAGCTACTCCCTTAGGACACAAGGCGCCTATATAGGTCTAAGGCACACATTCTTTATCTCTTCTTCATTCCATCACTCCCCCTCAAGCTTAAGTCATGGATAATGGCTAAGCTTGCAACCATGAAGCATTATCTCATAAAAAACTAAAGAAGGAAAACCTAATTGAGACAAAACCTTTTCTAGGGAAAAAGAGTATAACACTCCATGATCAGGATCAGTGTTGAGGAGTGGACTTGAGACCAAGCCGTGGATAGATAGAGCCGCCAGTCTTCAGTGTAGTAGCCTTGGTGAACACATCTGCTAATTGATCTTCACTCCTTGTGTAACAGGGTAATATAATCCCATTACCAATGGCTTCCCTCACCTTATGGCAATCCACCTCAATATGCTTGGTTCTTTCATGAAACACAGAGTTAGATGCAATGTGTATAGCTGCTTGAATCTCTCAATAGACAGTGATAGGAGAATCCAAGCTCACGCCAAGTATGTCAAGGAGGAGTTACTTCAACCAGATGCATTCTGTGGCAAGCTTCCTCATAGCTCTGTATTCAGATTCTGCACTAGAGCAAGATACAACTTTCTGCTTCTTAGTCTTCCAGGTCACAAGATTACCTCATATGAAGGTGCAATAGCCAGTTATGCTTCTCCTATCTTCCCTGTCCCCTTCCCAATCTGCATCACAATAACCTACAACTTCTGTGTTTCCATTACAACCCATCCATATACCTTGTTCTTTAGTGTCTTTCAAGTATCTCAACATGCGCATGATCATTTCCGAATGCCTTATCTTTGGGTTTTGCATGTGTTGAGACACCTGATTCAAATCAAAATACAAGTTAGGTCTAGTGATGGTTAAATAAATGAGCTTACCAACCACTTTTCTATACAGCTTTGTATCATGAAACTTGTCATTTCCTAGTTCCTCCTCAGTTTCTATCTTGTTACCTTCTTTTATGGGTGTCTTAGCTGATTTAGCTTCCATCATACCTGTAGAAGTTATTAAGTCAACAATATATTTTCTCTGAGATAAGAAGAGACCTTCCTTGAACCTACACACTTCAATTCCTAAGAAGTATTTAAGTTCAACTAGATCCTTAATATCAAAGACAATTTTTAAATAAGCTTTAGTAGAATCAATGCCTACTTTATCACTCCCTGATATGATTATGTCATCCACATAAATGAGTATAACCACAATACCTTCCTTACTCTGAAGTGTAAAGAGAATGTGTTCAACTTCTGACCTTTTGAAACCTCTGTACCTAAAGGTCCCATTCAGCTTATGATACCAAGCTCTTGGAGATTGTTTTAAGCCATAGATAGCCTTTCTTAACCTCAATGTATTGCCGCCACCTGCTTGATCTTCTAGACCTAGTGGTAGTGTCATGTACACTTCCTCTTTTAGCTCACCTGCTAATAATGCATTCTTAACATTCATTTGCCACAACTCTCAATCAAGGTTAGTAGCAAGAGACAAAACAACATTAACTGAATGTAATTTAGCTACAGGAGCAATGGTATCCCTATAATCTACACCATAGGTTTGTGTGAATCCTCTAGCCACCAACCTAGCTTTATATCTATCTATCTCACCATTGCCTTTTTCCCTTTTGGAAAAGTAGCTGGTGCATAGGTTTGATTCTTCTCTATAGCTTGTCTTTCAGCTTGAATATCTTTTCTCCACTCCTTTATCTCCATAGTTTCCTCATAGGTCTTTGGAATCTGCTCTTTACCAAGACAAACAGTTACTGTAACATGAGAATCAAGTATATGAACTAGATTACACACTCCCTGGTCATGATGAACTGCTGCATTGTTGTTGTAGTAGTAGAAGTTGGGTGAGAACCTCTGCCTTGTACTTCTTCTAAGAACAACAGATGATTCTCCTTTTTCTTCTTCTTCTAGAGCATCCACAAGATAAGCTTGAATGTCCCTTGGCCTTTTTTAAGCTGAGACTAGATATTTCCTTCTGAATCCTCATATTGATCATATCTAGGTTCCTGAAGGATCCATAATGCTCTGAAGGATCCATAATGATTTGTGAACTCAGCATCCTCCTATCTAAGATCATTCAAAGATTTCTTGACCTCAAAAATTCTGATGAGGTTAGTAGTATTGCCATATACATATTTCAAAGTTTCCCAAATATCTTTAGCATTTTCACAATATGAATATGCTTCTAAAAGAGATCTCGCTAGGGAATTTTGTATATTACAAAGTACCATCTGGCCTTCCTGGAACCATTTGTTTTGATCATCTTGATCATCTGAGTCATCTCCTTCAATGGCTATGACTGGCGCCTTTGTGACATGAAACCATAACTCCTTGCTACACAAGGTTGTCCTTATGGTTCTAGACCATAGGAGGTAATTCGTCCCATGAAGAATCACTGGAGCCTTGATGTTGGTCTGATACTCCATTAGACTTTACTCAACACCTGCAAAAAGAATAAAACAAACGACCAAGACTAGTGATGTAAGCGTAGTGGTGGTGCAACTATTGGTCGAGAAACTCGAGACTTCCAAAAGCGAGTTGGATGAAAGGGGGTGGATTGAAAGGACCACACAAGCTGCGGAAGACTTGTGATACACCAACTTGTTCTTTTTGTCACAAGAAGAAAGAAGGCAAGCTGTCCAATGGGGAGTGGACAGCCGTCAAAGAAAAAGTAGAATAGGGTTTATTTTCTTAAAAATCGTATTGTATTATTACTTGTAAGAGATGAGGCTTATATAGGCCTTTTAGTTACAACTTATGTTAAACAACATGATGTTTACCCAAAACAACAAGTAGTGTAAATAAAAACAACATGAAGTTCTTTTTAATGTAAAAAAGAAATGGGCTTAAGACCAAATAACTTAAACATAAAAATATGAGCTTAATCCCGTAAACTTATACTTAGTCTAAATAATGAAGAAATGAGATAGTTAAGCCTTGTAGATGAAAGAAAGCCGAATTTTGACTAAGACTTGTGAAGGATGGCGAGTTCTGTGAACAAGTCTTCGTCGTCTTGCGCACTAAGAGTGTTGCCTCATTAAAACCTTCTCCGGAAAACCCAGTGGGACAAAACCGAAGATAGAAAAAGAGTACAATTTCTTAGCACGTCTTTTGGTGCATTTACCGAATGGTGATGGTAAAGACACCAGAGGTAGAAGAATCTTCGAGTAGGAACCTCCAATGTTCCTTAGCTGAATCAAACGGGCCTTGATGAACCTCTAAGCCATCTGGTGGGTCTTCATCCGTGGTCTGGGTATCTGCTATCTCCATCAGCTGGTTGAACTTATCTCCCAAGGTTCGAGCCTTGGAACGTGTCAGTGGTCCTGGTGGAACTCGTGGTGCAGTCGGTGGTCCGATGTCCTCATCATTCACTCCCTCTTCAGGTGCTTTGGTCTCCAAAGTAAAATCTTCCCCTGCATCAAACAACTCCAAGTCAGCAACATTAAACGTAGTGGAAACATTATATTCACCTGGGAGTTCCAGTTGATAAGCATTGTCGTTGATGCGACGCAGGACTCTGAACGGGTCGTCTCCTCGTGGTGCCAGTTTGCTCTTTCGTCGTTGGGGAAAACGTTCGGGTCGCAGATGTAGCCAAACCCAATCTCCTTCCTTAAAGACCACGTGCCTCCTGCTCTTGTTGGCGTGCTTTACTGTTTGAGAGTTCCTCCGTTCCAGATTTTCCTTGACTTCCTGGTGCAGGCGCTTGACATACTCCGCTTTGGCTTCTCCCTCCAAGCTGACAACCTCCCCGAGTGGTATAGGTGCGAATTCGATCGGTGTAGTTGGGTTGAAGTCGTAGACGATCTCGAATGGTGTCCTCTTAGTTCCGGAATGGATCGCTCTGCTGTAGGCAAACTCGACATAGGGAAGGCATTCTAGCCAATTCTTCAAGTTACGACCAATTGTCGCTTGCAACATTTGAGAGAGTGTCCTGTTGATGACCTCGGTCTGACCATCCGTCTGTGGGTGATATGCCGTGGAGAAAAGCAAGTTGGTGCCAAGCTTTTTCCACAGTACTCGCCATAAATGGCTGAGAAACTTAGTGTCCCGGTCGGACACAATGGTCCTCGGGATGCCGTGCAGGCGGACTATCTCTCGGAAGAATAAATTTGCGAGTCTGAATTGCATCGTTCGTCTTGTTGCATGGTATGAAGTGTGCCATCTTAGAAAAACGATCTACAACAACGAGGATGGAGTCCTTGTGATGAACTTGTGGTAAGCCGAGCACGAAATCCATTGAAATATCCGTCCATGGCGAAGATGGAACCGATAGTGGCATGTATGGACCTTGGGGGTGCATCTTAGACTTAGACCGTTTGCAGACAAGGCATTTCTCGCAATGGGCTTTCACATCTCGGCATTGACGTGGCCAATAGAAGTGTTCCTTGAGCATACTCAAGGTTTTATCGATACCAAAATGCCCCATCAATACGCCACCATGGGCCTATCTTAGTAGAAGTTCTCGAACTGATCCTCCGAGAATGCAAAGACGCTTGTCCTTGAAGAGAAATCCATCAAACAAATAGAATCAGCTGTATTTACCCTGACCATGTTCCTTGAAAGCCTCATGGAAGTCGTGATCCTCAGCATAGAGGTCCTTGAGCATTTCAAAGCCCATAACCTTTGACTCCATGACCGAAATCAGACTGTGTCTGTGAGATAATGCATCAGCTACAATATTGTCTGCACCTTTCTTGTACTTAATGACGTAAGGGAATGTTTCGTTAAAATCCAGCCATCGAGCATATCTTTTCTTGAGCGTCGTCTAACCCTTAAGATGTTGAAGTATCTGGTGGTCCGTGTGTATGACGCATTCTCTCGAGAGCAGATAATGTTGCCAGGTCTGAAAGGCTCGGACCAATGCGTAAAGCTCTTTGTCGTACGTAGGATAGTTTAAAGCTGCTCCGCTTAATTTTTTACTAAAGTAGGCAATTGGTTTTCCACCCTGTGTCAGGACTGCTCCAATGCCTACACCTGAAGAATCACAATCGACTTCAAAGGTCATGTCAAAATCTGGCAGTGTAAGGACAGGTGCGCGTGTGAGACACTCCTTCAACAACTGGAAGGACTTTTCTTGTTCCGGGCCCCACTTGAAATCTTGGTTCTTCTTGATGGTCGATGTCAATGGGCTGGCAATCGTACTGAAATCTCGGACAAACCGTCGGTAGAAGCTCGCTAGCCCATGAAAACTCCGAACTTGTTTGGCATTAGTCGGCGTGGGCCATTCCTGAATTGAACGAATCTTTTCTTCGTCGACTCGAAGTCCCTGCGAGCTCACGACGAATCCGAGGAAAACAACCTGATCCGTGCAGAAGGTACACTTTTTAAGATTCGCGTACAACTGCTCCTTCTGGAATGTCACGATTATAGTCTCCAAATGCTCCAAATGATCGGAGTAGGACGCACTATAGACGAGTATGTCGTCAAAGTAGACCACAACAAATTTTCCAATGAATGGCCAGAGGACTTGATTCATGAGACGCATGAAGGTGCTTGGTGTGTTGGACAGGCCGAAGGGCATTACCAACCACTCGTAGAGGCCCTGCTTAGTCTTGAAGGCTGTCTTCCACTCATCTCCCTCTCGCATTCGAACTTGATGATATCCACATTTTAAATCGATTTTGGAGAAAACAGAGACTCCACTTAATTCGTCCAACATGTCGTCGACTCGCGGAATATGATGTCGATACTTGACAGTTATGTTGTTGATAGTGCGACAGTCGACGCACATCCGCCAACTTCCATCCTTCTTCGGCAGTATGAGGACAAGAACTGCACAAGGACTAAGGCTTTCTCTGACGTAGCCTTGAGCCATAAGATCTTGAACCTGTCGTTCGAGTTCTTTGGCTTCCTCCGGAGTAACCTTGTAAGCGGGTTTGTTCGGCAATTGGGCTCCGGGAATGAGGTCGATATGATGCTCAATGCCTCTGAGTGGTGGCAACCCTGGAGGGATCTCGTCTGGGAAGACGTCCGAGTATTTATCCAATAAGGATTGGACATCCGCGGGTAGAGTGCTGCTGGCGGCCTCGGATGCGCTCAATACCTCCTAGCATAACATGAGTACGATCTGAGTGCCTGTGGTGTTAACCGCCTTCCTCATATCTGCTATGTTGACGAGGAAGTTTTTTTTACGGGCATGTTGGTATTTGGCCATTTTGGATTGCATCCCGTGCACTTCTTGTGGCGACATAGGTGCTAGGTTGTACCTATACTTATCATGGATGAAAGAGTAGAAGTTTGTGTGTCCATTATGTGTAGTCTCTTTATCGAATCGGCAGGGTCGTCCCAATAGGAAATGTACGGCTCACATGGGAACGACATCACACAAAACTTAATCCTGATACTGTCCTATACTGAAAGAAAATCGGACCTGGTCGGATATATATAGCTCTGTCTTGTTGTTAAGCCACCTAAGTCTGTAGGGTTGCGGATGTTTAGTCACTGGTAGCCCAACTTTTTCTACCATGTACTTGCTGGCCGCATTGGTGCAGGAGCCACCGTCGATGATGAGGGAACACACTTTTCCTAGGATGGTGCATTTTGAGTAAAAAATGTTTTCACGCTGCTCAATCTCCTCTTGCTCTTGCCTCGAGTTGAGAACTCTCTTGATCATTAACATATCTCCCTAGTCAGCGTATTCTACTTTTCCTTCAGACATTCGATCAGCCGTAGAAGGATCCTCCTCTTGCTCGTCTGCTAAGTCGTAATCTCCGGAAGCAGTCAAAACCATAGTCCTTTGGTTAGGGCATTCACGAGACATGTGCCCTCTACCTTTACATTTGAAGCATGTGATGGTGCTACTCTTCTGTGGTTGACTTGTGTTAGAAGTCGGTGGGCTAGGCCTGGGGGTCGTCATTGGTGCCTTGGCAGGCACACTGCTGTCCACGGCCTTGCCCCTTTGTCGTGGGTCACCTGTGGGGGCAGTGCGGTCAAATGGCTTGGGGCCAGTACCACAAGTGCTCTTTGGTCTTATTGGCGCTGAAGACTTTCGTCGGTTGCTCTTCTCGATCTGAACCGCTAGATAGAAAATCTCACCAAGGTCGTGATACGGCTGTAGTTCGATCTTTCATGCTATCGGCTCATGCAACCCGTCGATAAACTGAGCCATAAGACTTTCTTCCGAGTCATCCATCTCGAGCCTGTTCCGTAGGTGCTCGAATTCGTCAAAGTATTCAGACATCGTTTTGCTGCCTTGGGTAAGGCGTCTGAAACGTCTTTGGAGTTCTCGGTGGAAGTGAGGTGGTACGTAGCGTTGTCTCATCAGCTGAGTCAGCTCGTACCATGAAGTTAGAGCTCCTATTCTTGCTCTTCTGCGAGTGGCGATCTCGCGATCCCACCATGCCAGTGCATGGTCGGTGAACTGAGCTATTGCTAATGCAACTCTACGGGGATTATCGTAGTTATAGTATTCAAAAATTAGCTCCATTCGCCTTTCCCAGTCTAAATATTCTTCGGGGTCTACTTTTCCTGAATAGGAGGGTGGGTTCAGCTTGACGTCCGGGTGAACAGATGGCTGCCTGGGCGGCGGCAGTGGCTCATCATAGTATTGGTCTCGTCCTAGACCACGTTGGGATGCTTCGGGTCGGTCATATCGATGCTGGTGCGTATGTGCGGCAGGTGCTGGTGCCGGCTGCTCCGAACGCTCAAGACGAGTCGTGACGGTTGACATCTGGGCATTCAATGTTTGCAACAGCTGCATTATTGTTTGATTGGGCTGCCCAGACGTGGACTCATCCTGACCTGACATATTTCCTTTTCCGAGAAAAGGAAATTTCAGAAATGGAAAGTTTCCCGGAAGGGAAACTTGCAGAATGTGGAAACTTTCCTTAAATGGGAATTTTCCACAAGTATTATTTTATTTTTATAATATTTATACAAGTAAGAAAAAAATCTAGCTAAAACACAAAATGAAAACTATTACCTAAAGCTAAAATGGAAACCTAAAAATATAGAAAATATCCTAATAAATATTACCTAAAGCTAAAATGGAAACTAATAGAATATATCCTAAAATTTAATGCCTAATAAATATCTAGGAGACTTCCTAATACTATCTAGAAAATTTCCTAAACTAATTTCTTGCCTAGAAAACTTATGGGAAACTAACTAATATGCTAGGGAAAAATTCCTAAAACTAACAACTAAGAACCTAGACACTAACTAAACCTAGGAACCCTAGCCGCCTAAGACTAGACTCATGGAAACACTAAGATCGGACTAGCGACCTAGACACAGTCACGCGAAACCTAGTGGGACGGACACACGGTATGGGACAACACGGTAGACCTAACACGCGACTTCTCTAACCGTACGGGGAGGAAGACACCTAATGGAAAAGCGGGATGATAGCTAGGGGACAACGACGCGGGATGGGGACTAGGACGCACACGCGGGACTCGCTAAGGGACTGCACACGCTAGGACTCGCTAAGGGACTGCACACGCTAGGACTAAACGCGACCAAGAACTAAACCTAGACGCGACCTAAGCTACACTCGCAACACGGGACACGCTAGCGCTAACTCGGACAACACAAACCTAGGACGCGGACACAAACAACTATGCAAGCGTGACTCGAAAGCAAGCGAACTAAGCAAGCTAGACGCGGGACACAGACTCACAACCTAGGAGCTAAGACTAGACGCGGACGCGACGTAACTAGCAAACAAGACCCTAGACCTAGAACTCGACAACTAAGGAAACCTAGCAAAGAACAAACAACACACAACTCCTTATGGATTGCAAGTATGTGAAAGGTGTTCTAGGTGAGTTTCTAAAAAGTTCTAGATTATTTTTAAAACAACCTAATCAATATTTTGTTTTCTTTTGTCTTGAAAAAAAAATTTCTAGCAACCAACAAGCAAGTAAACAAGCAATTTCTTCTACTTTTCTTTTTTTTTGTAAAATATGAAAAACAAAGAAAAGGATTGATAGAACCTGTTTTTTTTTTTTTGTAGGGGAGACTTGATTCCTTCACCTTTTTCCGAGAATCTCAGGAAGAAAAGAGAGAAAGAGAACAAAACAGATGTAAAAAATATTTTTAAACAAAACAAAGAAAAAAAATCGCCAAACAGGATAGAATCAACATGATGATTTAGGAGCTTTAAGCTCTGATACCAGATGATGTAAGCGTAGTGGTAGTGCAACTATTGGTTGAGAAACTCGAGACCTCCAGAAGCGAGTTGGATGAAAAGGGGTGGATTGAAAGGACCACACAAGCTGCGGAAGACTTGTGATACACCAAGTTGTTCTTCTTGTCACAAAAAGAACGAAGGCAAGCTCTCCAATGGGGGATGGGCAGCCGTCAAAGAAAAAGTAGACTAGGGCTTATTTTCTTAAAAATCATGTTGTATTATTACTTGTAAGAGATGAGGCTTATATAGGCTTTTTAGTTACAACTTAGGGTAAACAACATGATGTTTACCCAAAACAACAAGTAGTGTAAATAAAAACAACATGAAGTTCTTTTTGTTGTAGAATAGAAATGGGCTTAAGGCCAAATAACTTAAACATAAAAATATGAGCTTAAGGCCTTAAACTTATACTTAGTCTAAATAATGAAGAAATGAGATAGTTAAGCCTTGTAGATGAAAGAAGGCTGAATTTTGACTAAGACTTGTGAAGGATGGCGAGTTCTGTGAACAAGTCTTTGTCGTCTTGCGCACTAAGAGTGTTGCCTCATTAAAACCTTCTCCGGAAAACCTAGTGGGACCTCCAATGTTCATTAGCTGAATCAAACGGGCCTTGATGAACCTCTGAGCCGTCTGGTAGGTCTTCATCTGTGGTCTGGGTATCTGCTATCTCCATCAGCTGGTTGAACTTGTCTCCCAAGGCTCGAGCCTTGGAACGTGTCAGTGGTCCTGGTTGAACTCGTGGTGCAGTCGGTGGTACGATGTCCTCATCAGCTAGACCAGACCACGCGCCTGTCCAAACTGTTAGTGGCCAAGGCGCGTTCAACAAGATCAAACAACTTCCAACCGCCTGTAACAACCTCTAACAATTTAACTGTCCTTGATGAAACAACTACTAACAATATTAACAGCATAACTAGTAAATAATCTGTTAATACAATTGTTAAAAAAAAAATCCACTGTTGCCACAAATTATATATTTAAAAAAAAAAAACAGTTTCTTAGTAACAATCAAGAAAACCTTTCTTGAAGACTAAAATTCTTTAGAATGAAATGACACTTCTTGAAACCCTTAATAAGATCCTAAAATAAGTTTTGATAGTCCAATATTTGAAAAAGATTAAGAAAAATTTAAGATTTTAACACAAATACTACAAACAGGTCAAAACTGGACACACTTAGAAAGATTGATCAAGAAAGCTTCCAAACGTAAAAGTAGGCAAATCAGACCTCCTGATTTCATCAACTAGAATCGTTGTACTTGAAATTAGGCTTTGGAATCACCTGATTTGACGAAGAATTGAAGGAGATATGCTTGGTGCAAACTCGTGATCTCGCGGCGAGGCTAACCGCGACACCACCAGACTTGGCCATGGACAACTTTTGATTCAGGCCACCAAATTGAGTGAACCACCGTAGAAATCCTCAGAACTCAGCGGAGAACAATCCTAGATGAATAATATGGCAAAAAAGTTTGATTTCTTGCTGGAAAGATTGATCAAACCTCGAATCTCCCGCAATGGGTCTGGATTCGAAGGTGCAAAGAGATTACGTGAAGTATGAAGAAGATTTGCGGAATTCTTATGCCAGAAAGATATAACCTGGCTCTGATATCATGAAAGATTAAGATTTTAAGAGATTTAGAGATTTGGAGATTGAGAGAGAAAGAGATTAAAGAGAGAAAGTAAGAATGAATATTATTGAGATTTTAGAAAAATGAATTTCTTGCTTACAAAGGAAGAGATAGGTAACTATTTATACTAAACTAGTCTAAGCTTGTTTGGATTCTAAAATAGCCTAATACATGTTTGGTAACAAGGATAACATATCATTAATCTCAAACAAGCCTAAGTCACTCACTTTGGACACATGGTGCCTACTTAACACAAAGGCACACATTCTTCATTTTCTCTTGAATTGTCTTCATCATTCTTCTTCATTCCAACACAAGTGTTGCTGAAATTTGGTGCTGGTATATTCCTCCATTATCTGTTCTAAATCATTTAATCTTGGCATTGTATTTGATTAGTAACAAATGTCTGAAAATTAAGAAATGCATCAAACACCCTATCCTTAGAACTAAGCAATGTAACCCAAGTATATTTAGATTTTTCATCAATAAAGGTCACAACATATTTTTGGTTTTCTCTAGAATGAAAGGTAGATGTTCAAACATCATAATGCACTAAATCAAAACAATTATTATATGAATGAATTGAATTCTCAAAAACAGTTTTACAATGTTTCCCAAGAATGCATGATTCACAAAGTTCATTTTGTAATTTAATTCCAAGGATTATAAATTCCAAAGCTTTATGATGAGGATGACATAATCTAGCATGCCAAAGTTCAGCTGAAATATTAATATTGACACTATTAGCACACGGTTCTTGTAAGGAATGTATGGATAAATCTTCAAGCACAAACAAGTCATTCTTTGTTGTTCCTTGGTCAAATTTCCTACTTGTTTCAATATCCTGAAAGTAGAAATCATTAGGACCAAATATAGCTTGACAATTAAAATCTGTAGTAGCTCTCTTAATAGACAACAAGTTAGATGTGAAAGATGGCAAATAAAAAGCTTTAGATTCTTTATCAAACAATTTAAGCTTCTCAATTCCTTTAATTGGCACATTGATTCCATTAGCAATTACCACACTACCTAAGGCAGGTTCTAAGTTTTTTAGTAGTCCTAAATCACTTATCATGTGATGAAAATCTCTAGAATCAACAATTAAAGGTTTACATACTATAGATGTTTGAAAAGAATCATGAAGATATTTACCCAACATATTACCAGAGCTAAAGGCTTTGAAGAGAGCTTTCAATTCTGATTTCTTCACAAACTCAGATGAAGAGCTACGGCCGCTTGAGGAGGCATGAACCGGATTGTTGGCCAAAGTGGATGCGGTTGTGTGTACCAGGTTGGAGGAGCTAGGACCGCTTGTTGAAGGAGGTTTGGACCTGTCAATGAACCAGTTTGGCTTCAAATCAGAATGAAGCACCCAACACTCCTTCTTTGTATGACCGGTTCTCTTGCAGTGATCACACACGGTTCTTTTCTTGTTGGATGCACCTAGCACATTAAACAAGCTCTTGTGGGCAACCGTTGGTTCTTCCTTGTTTACAAACAGTTGGAGAGACCCTTGCTCCTTCTGAATCTTAGCACATACATCCTCTAGAATATGAAGCTTCTCATCCCTAAGAATGTGCTTAATCAAATCAACATAGTTAGTGTTCAAGTTCAAAAGTAACCCAAACACCTTACCTTGTTCTCTCATTTCGTGGAGAGTAATGGGATCAATTATGGCAGGCCTTAGCATCTCTAGCTCTGCCCATAATGCCCTGAAGGATCCATAATGCTTTGTAAACTCAGCATCCTCCTGTCTAAGATCATTCAAAGCTTTCTTGACCTCAAAAATTCTCATGAGCTTGGTAGTATTGCCATATACATTTTTTAAAGTTTCCCAAAGATCTTTTGCATTTTCACAATATGAATATGATTCTAAAAGAGATCCAGCTAGGGATTTTTGGAGTATAGAAAGTACCATTTGGTCTTCCTGAAACCATTTGTTTTGATCATCTTGATCATCTTAATCATCCCCTTGAATGGCTATAACAGGCGCCTTTGTAACATGAGTCCATAACCCTTTGCTGCACAAGATTGTCCTCATGGTTCTAGACCATAGGAGATAATTCGTCCCATGAAGCATGACTGGAGCCTTTATGTTTGTCTGGAACTCCATTAGACTTTATCTATCATGCAAGAAAATAAAACCAAAGAGACTAGACCACACACGCGCCTGTCCAAAAGGTTAGTGACCAAGGCACATCAACAGCCTCCAACAACTTGCAACCACCTGTAACAACCTTCAACAACCTAACAGTACTTGATCAACAATTTATATCAATATTAACAGCCTAAACAGAAAAGTTTCTGTTAATAGAATTGTTAAAAAATTATCTAATTCACTTTTGCCTCCAAAAATTAAAATAAAAACAGTTTCTTAGTAATAATCAAGAAAACCTTTCTTGAAGACTAAAACTCTTTGGAATGTAATAAGACTTCTTGAGACCCTCCACAAGATCCTAAACTAATTTTTGATATTCCAAGATTTGGAAAAGATTAAGAAAAATTGAAGGTTTTAACACAAACACCACAAACAGGTCAAAACTGGATACGTTCAGGTATATTGATAAAAAAGCTTCTAAAAATAAAAAGGGGCAAAGAAGACCTCATGATTCATTAACTAGACTCATTTTAATTAATTTTAGGCTTTGGAATCACCTGATTTGATGAAGAATTGAAGGAGATATGCTTGATGCAAACTCGTGATCTTACGGCAAGGCTGAACGCGACACCACTGGACTTGGCCGTGGATAACTTTTGACTCAGGCCACCAAATTGAATGAAAACACCAGGGTAATACTCACAACGCACCGGTGAACCACCCTTGATGAAGAAAATAAGATTAAATTTCAAGTTATTGCAGGAAACCTGATCCAACCACGACCAGACCACGGCTTCACTAGATTTGAAGAAACGAGAAGATTGTGAGGAAAGAGAGGAGATTTTGCGGAATTGCTATGTCAGATTGATAAAACCTTCTCTGATACCTTGAAAGATTATGAGATTAAGAGATTCAGAAATTTGTTGATTGAAAGAGAGATTAGAGATATTAGAGAGAAAATAGAGAATGATTATTATTTAGATTTTAGAAAAATGAATTACTTGCTTACAAAAGAAAAGAGAGTTAATTATTTATACTAAACTAATCTAGGCTTGTTTGGATACTAAGATAGCCTAATACATATATGGCTACAAGGATAATATATCATTAATCACAAACAAGCCTAAGCTACTCCGTTAGGACACAAGGCGCCTACATAGGTCTAAGGCACACATTCTTCATTTCTTCTTCATTTTAACATATATATATATATATATATATATATATTTGTTGTTAATTGTTCATAAAACTCAAGAAAATATAATCATCTTTCTTCTTTACCCTTAGTGTGCATTTCTCTCTTCTTCTGTTCTTGCTTACACAACCCAAAAAATCTCTTATTTTATTCTCAAATTCTTACATGATATCAGAGAATTAGGTTACCATACTCATATATTCTACAATTCATATCATTCTCCATCCTTATCTTCTTTATCATTCTTAATCTGATTCTATCTATTTTCTTCTACGAATTTCTGCAAATCTCTGTTGTTGTGACATTATTCACACCCAGAATTTTCAAATCTCAAATATTTTTTAATTATTGAGATAAGTCACCCTAATCTCCTCACTCTGAGATTGAATAATCCTAAAACCCACGGGTACTGAGTTGTGAGAGGCTGGAGTAGCTTATCCCTTGAGATTTCTCAAATAATTATTATAAAATTCTCAACCATTCTCTTTTATTCATTGGATAATAGCTTTACCCAACGATCAATAGAAAACTCAAACACTCAAAGATGTGAAACTCATGGAAAACACAAGAGTTGCGGTTCCAGTCACACTCAAAGGGGTCAACTACTTGTTATGGGCTAGAACCACCGAGATTGTGTTTTGTAGTCGCGGGTGATGGAGCCGCATACAGAAGAATGAAGCTCCCAACATCACGATCGTAAAAGATGGACTGGAGGTAGTCAAATGAAGGCAAATACTTCCAAGAAGACCAATTGGTCTTGTACGTGATTCAAAACTAACTCGTGTCATCGCTCCTTGAAGATTACTCATACTCTGGGACAGCAAATGAGTTGTGAGAGACACTCCAAAATGTTTATGGCAATACTTCTAACCATAGTGTGTTTGAAGTGAAGAAAGCCATCAATGAGTTAACTCAAGAAGACATGGATTTCACTAAACACTTTGGCAAGTTCAGATCCTTATGGGCTGAGCTTGAGTTGCTAAGACCAAACACAATGGACCCAATGGTGTTTAATGAGAGGTGTGAGCAAGATAGGGTCTTTGGACTGCTCTTGACTCTCAACCCATAATACAATGATCTCATTAAGTATCTTATAAGGGCAGACACTCTCATTAAGGTGGCATACTACAATAGATGACATAATTATGGTGAAAGAATGGTGTTTTGTGATCACTACAAGAGGGAAGGTCACACCAAAGAAAAATGTTGGATCATTTACACTCACCTCATGCCTAAATGGTTCAACACGCTGAGACCTAACCTCACACAAGATGTGACCGATAAGCTTAAGGCAAAGGCGGGCCTATCCAAAGAAGGAGAAGGAAAGGCTCTGGCTGTTTCTCAACAAGAATTTGTGTTAAAGTCTGTCCTTGATGCATTAATTAAAGTTTTAACTCTCTCAAAACTAGTTATTGTTTATTCATGAGCTTCTCATCACATGATTAGTGATAAAAATCTGATTAACAATATATAACCGACTTTAGGAGATATAACTATGGTTGAGGGAGATAGAATACCAGTTAAGATATTTGGTAACCTTAAGTTATTTGATAAAGAGTCCAAAGCATTTTACATGCCCACTTTCACCTCAAACTTGCTAAGTGTTAAGAAAACCACTTCTGATTTAAATTTCTATGCAATCTTTGGTCCTAATGATGTTAAGTTTCAGGATATTAAGAATAATAAACTACTTGAAAAAGGAGTTTCTAATAATGAGTTGTATGTGCTTGAAGATATGCAGCCGCAATCTGCTTTCAATTTTACCTCTTCTACATATATTTTTGTTTAAATAAATCTAATAATGCTATGTGTCATTTTAGACTAGGACACCCCCACTCTAGGACCTCATAACTCTTGTTGCCTAATGTTTCATTTTAAAATATGAATGTGAAGTTTATATACTTGGTAAACATTATAAATCATTGTTTCCCAAGTCTTCAACTATATATGAAAATTGTATTAATCTTATTCACTCTAATGTTTGGACTTCACCTCGTGCATATAGAGAAATTCATAAGTATTTGTCACATTCATTGATCATAAATCAAAATATATATGGGTAACATTATTACCATTTAAGGATAGGGTGCTAGAGACGTTTACAAAATTCCAAATGTTTGTGACTAACAATTATAATATAAAGATTAAGAATTTTAGATCAGATAATGGAGGTGAATACACAAGTCATGCATTCAAACAACATCTAGACAAACATGACATCATCCACCAAACGAGTTATCCATACACACTCTAACAAAATGGAGTAGCCAAAAGAAAGAATCGACATCTCATGAAGGTGGCTAGGTTCATGTTGTTTCATAACAATGTGACAAAGAAGTTTTGGGGAGATGCTTTTGTCACTGCAAGCTACTTGATCAATCGACTTCCAACTAAGATATTGGTCTTTCTCCACTTGAAGTACTTAATAAGTGCAAGTCTTCTATTTCCCTATTACGTGTCTTTAGGTGTGCTTACTATGTACTTATTTCAAGAGAAGAGAAAAAAACAAGAAGCCAAGAGTATCAAGGCCGTGTTCATTAGCTAGTCCACTACTCAGAAGGACTACAATTGTTATGTCCCTGAAACAAGGAAGGTCCTAGTCTCCAGAGATGTAAAGTTCATAGAGACTCAGGGTTATACAAATAAAAGAATTGGGAGAACCTCAAAGATCTGTCCCAATCCACCTTAGACTGGGCTAGCAACCTTAGACTCCTTATGGAGAGTCTTGGCATATCATTACCGCAGGACCAGACTCCACCTTCACCACCTGCTCCAGTCGGTACTCCTGAGACTGCCCACTTTGATCATGAGGGAGGCATAGAAGAAATTCAAGTGAATAATGATCAAGAAGCTGTCATGGATAATGATCACAAAGCTGTCAATGATCGAAGTTAGACTGCCCAAGAAATGGAACCGGAACCAGAAGAAGAAGCTCAAGTTGAAGCTACTCTACCAGTTGTTCTAAGGAGAAGTCAAAGAGAGCATACCAGTCTCAAAATATTGTAATACAAGGGTCTACTACAATGCTCAAGCAGTATCATATCCAATTCAGGCAGTTTTCTCTTTAGTTCATGTTCCTTGAGAGCACCAAGTTTTTTCCTCTTCTATAGATCAAGGGAAAATACCAAGAAACTATGAGGAAACAAAGTAGAACAAAGTGTGGAGAGCGGCCGTGAAGGCAGAACACAATGATATGAAGATCAACCAAAATTTGGATGAGACAGATATTCCTAAAGACAAGAGGATAGTGAGTTCTAGGTGGATCTTCAATATCAAATACAATAGCAATGGAGAAATAGAGCTGTACAAGGTTAGACTTGTTGCACGAGGGTTTACTCAAACTTACGGAGAAAGACTACCATGACACTGTTTTTATACAAGCGTAGTGGCGGGGTGGTATTCAACCGAGAAGCTCGAGCTTTAGGACCACAGTATGATTGAGGAAGGATGGAATGAAAGGACCACACAAGATGCGGAAGACTTTTGATACACCAGAGAAACTTCAGCTTAAAAGGATGAAGCCGCGGCTAGCTCACCAAGGAGGAGAGAGATGCACCGAGTTTTAGACAAGAGTTTTAGGGTTTTTGATTAAAATTCAAGTTATCTTATTCATTGCAAGTAATAAAGCCTATATAGGTCTTTGGTTTACAACTTAAGGTAAACAACATGATGTTTACCCGAAACAGCAAGAAGTCTATATAAAAACAACATGAAGTCTTAAATAGAGAAATGGGCCTAGGCCAAATCGCCAAAAACTAAGGAATTTGGGCTTAAGGCCTTAATTCCATACTTCGTCTAAAAACTGAAAGATTATGAGATTAAAAGATTTTTAGATTGAGAGAGAGAGAGAGATTAGAGAGATTAGAGAGAAAAGAGAATGATTATTATTACTAAGATTTTAAAATAATGAATTTTTTGCTTACAAAGGAAGAGAGAGTTAACTATTTATACTAAACTAGTCTAGGCTTGTTTGGATACTAAGATAGCCTAATACATTTTTGTCTACAAGGGTAAGATATCATTAATCACAAACAAGTCTAAGCCACTCCCTTTAGGCACATGGCGCCTACTTAAACACAAAGGCACATATTCTTCATTTTCTCTTGAATTGTTTTCATCATTCTTCTTCATTCCAACACTCCCCCTCAAGCTTAAGTCATGTAGAATGGCTAAAACTTGCAACCATGAAGCATTACCTCATTAAAAACCTAAATAAGGAAAATCCAATTGGGACAAAACCTCTTTTTAGGAAAAAAAATTATAAAACTTCATGACCAGGATCAGTGTTGAGGAATGGACAGGAGACCAAGCCGTGGGTAGATAGAGCCGCCAGTCTTCAATGTAGTAGCATTGGTGAACACATCTGCTAATTGCTCTTCACTCTTTGTGTAACAAGATAAGATAATCCCATTAACAATAGATTCCCTCACCTTATGGCAATCCACCTCAATATGCTTGGTTCTTTCATGAAACACAGAGTTAGATGCAATGTGTATAGCTGCTTGATTTTCACAATGGACAGTGATAGGTGGCTCCAAGTTCACTCCAAGTATGTCTAGGAGGAGTTGCTTCAGCAAGATGCATTCTGTGGTATATTTCCTCATGGCCCTATATTCAGCTGCTGCACTAGAGCAAGATATCATATTCTGCTTCTTTGTCTTCTAAGTAACAAGATATCCTCCTATGAAGGTGCAGTAGCCGGTTGTACTCCTCCTGTCTTCTCTGTCTCCTGCCCAATCTGCATCACAATAACCTACAAATTCTGAGTTTCCATTACAACCCATCCATATACCTTGTTATTTAGTGCCTTTCAAGTATATCAATATGCGCATGATCATTTCCGAATGCCTTATCTTTGGGTTTTGCATGTGTTCAGACACCTGATTCACAGCAAAACACAAGTTAGGTCTAGTGATGGTTCAATAAATAAGCTCACCAACCACTTTTTATACAGTTTTGTATCATGGAACACGCCATCTCCTAGCTCCTCCTCAGGTTCTATCTTGTAACCTTCTTCTAGAGGTGTGTTAGCTGGTTTAGCTTCCATCATATCTATAGAGGTTAGCAAGTCCAAAATATATTTTCTCTGAGATAAGAAAAGACCTTCCTTAAACCTACATACTTCAATTGCTAAGAAGTATTTAAGTTCACCTAGATCCTTCATATCAAAGACACTATTTAAATATGCTTTAGTAGAATCAATTCATACTTTATCATTCCCTGATATGATTATGTCATCCACATAAATGAGTATAACCACAATACCTTCCTTACTTTAAAGTGTAAAGAAAGTGTGTTCAACTTCTGAACTTTCGAAGCCTTTGTCCCTTAAGGTCACATTCAACTTATGATACCAAGCTCTTGGAGATTGTTTTAAGCCATATATAGCCTTTCTTAACCTCAGTGTATTACCGCCACCTATTTGATCTTCTAGACCTAGTGGTGGTGTCATGTATACTTCCTCTTCTAGCTCACCTTGTAAGATTGCATTCTTAACATCCATTTGCCACAACTCCCAATCAAGGTTGCAGCAAGAGACAAAACAACATTAACTGAATATAATTTAGCCACAGGAGCAAAGGTATCCCTATAATATTCACCATAGGTTTGTGTGAATCCTCTAGCCACCAACCTAGCTTTATACCTATTTATCACACCATTTCTTTTATATTTAATGGTAAAAATCCATTTAGAACTTACAGCTTTTTTCTCTTTTGGAAGAGTGGCTGGCGCATATGTTTGATTCTTCTTCATGGCTTGACTTTCAGCTTGAATTGCTTCTCTCCACTCCTTTATCTCCATAGGTTCCTCATAGGTCTTTGGAATATGCTCTTTATCAATATTAACAATAAATGCAACATGAGAATCACGTACATGAACTAGATTACACAATCCCTGGTCATGAAGAGCTACTACATTGTTGTTGTAGTAGAAGCTGGGTTGAAATCTCTGCCTTGTACTTCTTCTAAGGACAATAGATGATTCCCCTTTCTCTCCTTATTCTAAAGCATCCCCAAGATTATGTTGAGTTTCCCTTAACCTTTTTGAAGCTGAGACCAAGATATCTGCTTCTGCTTCCTCCTCTTGATCATGTCTAGGTACCTGGCCCCCCTCATGATCAAGGGGATCTTGTCCTGATTAAAGAGAAGGCTGTTCCACGTCCCAGAGCTGGAGCCGCACTTCCGATCTGGTCCATGGCCGAGAGACTGAAGATGGAACCATGGGCGTGCCTTGATCAGATAGTCCGAGAGGTTGTGGGAACGTGCCTGGAATATGCTTGGTTGGGTCTGGGACGTGGCTGGATCATGGCGGGGTTGGACCTGGGACGTGCCAAGGTCATGCCTGTATCGTTCCACGGTTGGGCATTGGTCATACCTTGGCGAACATGACAGGGCCTGGGCCGGTCCTTGTTCGATGGTTTGACGAACTGGCCCTGATGTTTGATGAGCAGGCCCTGGTGCTTGATGAGCTGGCCCTGGGCCAGGAGCCTGAGGGAAGACTATACCTATGGTTTCCAAGATCTTTCTTAGATTTTGAGCTTAATCATGTCTTGTTGTGGAGATGTCCTTGAATTCCTCTCAAGTTCCTTCTTCATAGAACCCTTTGGTTTCTTAAAATTTTACATCTCTGGATACAAAGACTCTTCTAGTCTCTGGATTGTAACATTTATATCTCTTTTGTGTAGGAGAATACCCAATGAACATGACCTTGATGCTCTTTGGTTCCAGCTTGTTCCTAAGTTCTCCTAGTACTAAAACAAAACAAACACACCCAAATACTCTTAAATGGTCAATATTAGGCTTAGTTTTGTTTAATACCTCAAGGGAGACAAATCATCTAGAACTTTTGTTAGATTTCTATTGATCAAGTAGCATGCAGCCACTAGAGCATCTCCCCAAAACCGTTTGGGAACCTTCTTGTGGAACATTATTGTTCTCACAATTTACATCAAATGTCTTTTTTTCTCTCAACTACTCCATTTTGTTGTGGAGTGTATGGACAGCTTATTTGATGTTCAATGCCATGCTTGGCCAAGTGTTGCTGAAACTTGGTGTTAGTATATTCTCCTCCATTATCTGTCCTAAAACATTTAATCTTGGCATTATATTGATTAGTAACAAATGTTTGAAAATTCAGAAATGCATCAAACACCCAATCCTTATAACTAAGCAATGTAACCCAAGTATTTTTAGATTTTTCATCAATAAAGGTTACAAAATATTTTTGGTTTTCTCTAAAAGGAAAGGGAGATGTCCAAACATCAGAATGTACTAAATCAAAACAATTATCATAGGAATGAAGTGATTTTTCAAAAATAGTCTTACAATATTTCCCAAGAATACATGATTCACACAAGCTATTTTACAATTTTAATTCAGGGATGATTAATTCTAAAGCTCTAGGATGAGGATGGCCTAATCTAGCATGCCTAAGATCAGCTGAAACATTAATATTCACACTATAAGCACACGGTTATTGAAAGGACCAATCTTCAAGCACATACAAGTCATTCTTTGTTGTCCCTTGTAAACTCAGCATCCTCCTGTCTAAGATCATTCAAAGATTTTTTGACCTCAAAAATTCTCATGAGGTTAGTAGTATTGCCATATACATTTTTCAAAGTTTCCCAAAGATCTTTAGCATTTTCACAATATGAATAGGCTTCTAAAAGAGATCCAGCTAGGGAATTTTGTAGAATAGAAAGTACCATCGGGTCTTCCTGTAACCATTTATTTTGATCATCTTGATCATCTGAGTCATCTCCTTCAATGGCTATGACAGGTGCCTTTGTAACATGAAACCATAACCTCTGCTACATAAGGTTGCCCTCATTGTTCTAGACCATAAAAGGTAATTTTTCCCATGAAGAATCACTGGAGCCTTGATGTTGGTCTGGTACTCATTAGACTTGATTTAAACCTGCAAGAAAATAAAACAAGATACCAAGACTAGACCAGACACGCGCCTGTCCAAAGGGTTAGTGTGCAAGGTGCGTCCAACAACAACCGCCAACAACAAACTCCAACAACTTGCAACAGCCTATAACAACCTCTAACCGTTTGACCAATATTATCAACAACTTCTAACAATATTACCAGCCTAACTAGCAATGATTCTGTTAATAACCTTGTTTCTAAAAAAATCCACTTTTGCCACAAATATCTAGAAAAACAGTTTCTTAGTCATAATCAAGAAAACCTTTCTTGAAGACTAAAACTCTTTAAAATGAAGTGAAACTTCTTGGAACCTTCCACAAGATCCAAAAATAAGTTTTGATCGTCCAAGATTTGAAAAAGATTAGAAAAATTGAAGGTTTAAACACAAATGCTACAATAAGGTCAAAAATGAACACACTGAGAAGGATTGATCAAGAAAGCTTCTAAATGCACAAAATGACAAAGGGGACCTCCTAATTCATCAAATAGACTCATTTTACTTGAGTTTAAGCTTTGGAATCACCTGTTTTGATGAAGAATTGAAGGAGATATGATTGATGTAAACTCGTGATCTCACGGCGTTGCTAACCGCGACACCACCAGACTTGGCCGTAGATAACTTTTGACTCAGGTCACCAAATTGAGTGAAATACCCGGGGAAATCCTCAGAACTCACGAGAGAACAATCCTAGATGAAGATACTGACAAAGATCAATAAAACCTCGAACCACCCGCGATGGGTCTAATTTCAAAGGTGCTAAAAGATTGCGTGAAGATTGACGGAGATTTGCAGGATTCTTATGCCAGATTGATGTAACCTGGCTCTGATACCATGAAAGATTATGAGATTAAGAGATTCAGAGATTTGTAGATTGAGAGAGAGAGAGAGAGAGAGAGAGAGAGAGATTAGAGAGATTAGAGAGAAAAGAGAATGATTATTATTATGATTTTAGAAAAATAAATTTCTTGCTTACAAAAGAAGAGAAAGTTAACTATTTATACTAAACTAGTCTAGGCTTTTTTGGATACTAAGATAGTCTAATACATGTTTGGCTACAAGGATAAGATATAATTAATCACAAACAAGCCTAAGCCAATCCCTTTCGACACATTAAGCCTACTTAAACACAAAGACACACATTCTTCATTTTCTCTTGAATTGTCTTCATCATTATTCTTCATTCCAAAAAAAAATAAATATGATAGGTAAGCCCATAAGGATAGGGCCGAAGTCAACTTGGGCCCGTGGAAGATGTTGGGCTTGAGAACGGGCCTTGGTCGCCATGCATACTAAGAATGTTGCCTCATTAAAACCTTATTCTGAAAACCCAGTGGGACAAAACCAAAGAAAGGAAAAAGAGTATAATGTCTTAGCACGGCTTTTGGTTCCTTCACCGGATGGTAATGGTGAAGACACCCGAGCTGGAAGAATCTTTAAGCAGGAACCTCCATGGTTCCCTATGAGGCGTGAACAGCCCTTGGTGGAACGGTTCGTCGGCTGGCTTGGACGGGTCTTGATGGGCCGGTTCGTGGGCCTGGTCGTTGACTGGTGGCTCTTGTTCTTGTTAGCTTGCTCGCTTTGCAAGCTGGTTGAACTTGTGCTCCAAGGCTCGGGTCTTGGCTCGTGTCAGTGGTCCGGGTGGCACTTCTGGGACGGTAGTGGGTCCGATGTCCTCATATTCCCTCCCTTTTAAAGAGCATTTGTCTCCAAAGCAAACTCCTCACCTGCATCAAACAACTCTAAATCAGCAACATTGAAAGTAGTAGACACATTGAACTCACATGGAAGTTCCAGCTGGTAGGAGTTGTCGTTGATTCGTCGGAGGACTCTGAACGGACCGTCTCCTCGGGTTGCAAGCTTGCTCTTTTGTTTCTGGGGAAACCGTTTAGGCCGAAGATGAAGACAAACCCAATCGTCTTTTTCAAACACCACATTCTTGTATCCTTTGTTGGCGTGCTTGATATATTGTTTTGTGCGCTTCTCTAGGTTGGCTTTGACCTTCTGATGCAGTTTCTTCACGTACTCTGCCTTGGCTTCGCCATCCATGCTAATGGGGTCTCCTAGGGGTAGCGGTGTGCACTCCATGGGCGTGGACGTATTAAAACCGTAAACGAGCTCAAACGGAGATATCTGAGTCGTGGAATGGACGGAATAGTTGTAAGCGAACTCCACAAAAGGTAGACACTCGAGTCAATTCTTCAGGTTGCGTTCGATCGTTGATCGTAACAGAGTGGATAAGATCCTGTTTGAAAGAATATGAGATTAAGAGATTTGTAGAATTAGAGAATGAGAGATTGGAGAGATTTAGAGAGAAGAATGATTTTATTAAGAGAATGAGAATAATAGTTTTCTAAGTTAAAAATGAGGGGAGAGATAGTTATTTATACTAATCTAGTCTAGGCATGTTTGGATACAAGGATTGCCTTATACATGAATGACTACAAGGATAACATAATACTATAACACAAACAAGCCTGAGATATTCCCCTTAGACTTAGTCAACCCACGCCTTTAATCAACTATTAAAGGCTTTCTTTTTTCATCATTTTTTCTTCATTCCAACACTCCCCCTCAAGCTTAAGACATGGATAATGCCTAAGCTTGCTACCATGAAACATTAGCTCATTAAAAACCAAAATAAGGAAAACCCAATTGGGACAAAACCTTTTATAGGGAAAAAGAGTATAACACTCCATGTTGGGATCATTACTGTGGAATGGTCATAAGGCCAAGCCTTGGATATATGGAGGCGCCATTCTTCAGAGTTGTTTCCTTGGTGAACACATCAGATAGTTGATCTTCACTTCTTGTATAGCAAGGCAAGATGATTCCTTTCCCAATAGCTTCTCTTACTTTGTGGCAGTCTACTTCTATATGCTTGGTCGTTACATGAAACACAGAGTTGGAAGCAATGTGTATAGCAGCCTGATTGTCACAATGGATGGTGAGAGATTCTTCATATCTCACGGCTAAGTCTTTCAAAATTTGCTTCAGCCAAATGCATTCAGTTGTAAGCTTCCTCATGGCTCTATATTCTGATTATGCACTAGAGCATGATACCACCTTTTGTTTTTTGGTTTTCCAAGTCACAAGGTTCCCTCCTATGAAAGTACAATAGCCTGTGGTACTTCTCTTATCCTCCCTATCTCCTGCCCAATCTGCATCACAATAACCAACCACATTTGTGTTTCTATTTCAACCCATCCATATACCTTGTTCATGAGTGCCTTCTAGATATCTCAGAATTCGGTTTGCTATCTCCCAATGTCTCATCTTAGGACCTTGCATGTGTTGAGATACCTGATTCACAGCAAAACATAAATCTAGTCTAGTAATAGTTATATAAATAAGCTTACCAACCACTTTCTTATAGAGCTTAGGATCATGAAAATCAATTTCTTCCTCTAGCTCTCCCTTAGTTCCGATTTTATAATCTCTTCTAAGGGTGTTTTGGCTGGTTTAGCCTCCATCATACCTGTAGAGGTTAGTAAATATACAACATATTTCCTTTGAGATGAAGCCAAACCCAATCTCCTTCCTTAAAAACCACGTGTCTCATGCCCTTGTTAGCGTGTTTGACTGTCTGAGAGTTCTTCCGTTCTAGATTCTCCTTGACTTCCTGCTGGAGGCGCTTCACATACTCTGTTTTTGCTTCTCCCTCCAGGCTGACAATATCCCCCAGTTGCAAACTCGATCGGGGTAGTGGGGTTAAAGCCATAAACTATCTCGAAAGGTATCTTCTTTGTTCCGGAATGTGTCGCTCTGTTGTAGGCGAATTCGACATAGAAGAGACATTCTAACCAATTCTTCAAATTACGACCATTATCGCTCGCAGCATCTGTGAAAGGGTCCTGTTGACAACCTCTCTCTGACCATCAGTCTGTGGATGATATGCCGTAGAGAACAATAAATTGGTGCCTAACTTCTTCCACAGAGCAAGCCAAAAATGAATAAGGAATTTAGTGTCCCTGTCGAACACAATTGTCCTCGGAATGCCGTGCAGGCGGATTATCTCTCGGAAGAATAAGTTTGCCGTCTGAATCGCATCGTTCGTCTTGTTGCATGGTATGAAATGTGCCATCTTAGAAAACGATCAACCACAACTAGGATGGAGTCTTTGTGATTAACCTGCAGTAGTCCTAGCATAAAATCCATCAAAATGTTTGTCTAGGGCGATGATGGAACCAGTAGTGGCATGTATGGACCTTGGGAGTGCATCTTAAACTTCACCCTCTTGCAGACGAGACATTTCTCACAATAGGCTTCCACATCTCGACGTTGACGAGGCCAATAGAAGTGATCCTTGAGCATACTCAGTGTTTTGTCGACACCAAAGTGTCCCATCAAGCCAGCGCCGTGGGCCTCCCTCAGCAGAAGTTCTCAAACTGATCCTCCGAGAATGCAGAGATGCTTGTCCTTAAAGAGAAATCGATCGAACAAGTAGAATCTACTGTATTTGCCTTGACCATGATCCTTGAATGCTTCCTTGAAATCGTGATCTTCAGCATAAAGTTCCTTGAGCATTTCAAATTCCATAACCTTTGACTCCATGACCGAAATAAGACTATATCTGCGGGACAATGCGTCAGCTACTGTATTGTCTGTGCCCTTCTTATACTTGATGATGTAAGGAAAAGTTTCAATAAACTCTAGCCATCGGGCATGTCTTTTCTTCAGCGTCGTCTGACCTTTAAGGTGCTGAAGTGTCTGACGCATTCTCTCGACAGTAGATAATGTTGCAAAGTCTGCAAAGCTTGGACCAACGCGTAGAGCTCTTTGTCTTAGGTAGGATAATTTAAAGTCGGTCCACTTAATTTCTCACTAAAATAGGCGATTGGTTTTCCACCCTGTGTTAGGACTGCTCCAATGCCTACGCCTGAGGCGTCCCACTCGACTTCAAAAGTCTTATCAAAATTCGGCAATGTAAGGACTGGTGCGCGTGTGAAGCGCTCTTTCAACAGCTGAAATTACTTTTCTTGTTCTGGTCCCCACTTGAACTCCTGGTTATTCTTGATGGTTGATGTCAACGGACTGACAATCCTACTAAAATCTCTTCCAAATCGTCGGTCGAAGCTCGCCAGCCCATGAAAACTCCGAACTTGGCTGGCATTAGTCGGCGTGGGCCGCTCTTGAATAGCTTTAATCTTTTCGTCGTCGACTCGAAGTCCCTGCGAGCTCACGACGAATCCAAGGAAGATAACCTGATATGTGCAGAAAGTACACTTTTTAAGGTAAGCATACAACTGCTCTTTCTGAAGTGTCACGATTACAGTTTCCAGGTGCTATAAGTGATCTGAGTAAGTCGTACTGTAGAGAAGGAGGTCATCGAAGTAGACCACAACAAATTTTCCAATGAAAGGCTGGAGAACTTGATTCATGAGGCGCATGAAGGTACTTGGTGCTTTGGACAGGCCGAATGACATTACCAACCACTCATAGAGACCCTGCTTAGTCTTGAATGTCGTCTTCCACTCATCTCCTTCTTGCATCTTGACTTGATCATAACCACTCTTCAAATCGATCTTGGAGAAGACAAAATCTCCACTTAGTTCGTCTAACATGTCGTCTAGTCACGGAATAGGATGTCGATACTTAACAGTTATATATTGTTGATGGCGCGACAATCAACGCACATTCGCCAGCTTCCATCCTTTTTCGGAACTAGCAGGATTGGAACTGCACAAGGGCTAAGGCTTTCTCTGACGTATCCTTGAGCCATGATGTCTTGAACCTGTCGTTCTAGTTCTTTGGCTTCCTCCGGAGTAACTTTGTAGGCAGGTTTGTTCGGCAATTGTGCTCCGGGAATAAGGTCGATATGATGCTCACTGCCTCTGATGGGTGGCAACCCTGGGGGATCTCGTCTGGGAATACATCCGAATATTTATCTAAAGAGGACTGAACCTCCGCGGGTAGGCTGCTGCTAACGTCGCCAGATGCATTTAACACCTCTCTGTAAAGCATAAGAACGATCTGAGTTCCATTGTTGCTAATCGCCTTTCTCATATCTGCAATGTTGACGAGAATGTGTTCTTTCCGGGCATGCTGGTCCTTTGCCATCTTTGATTGCATCCCGTGAACTTCTTGTGGCGACATAGGTGCTAGATTATATCTATGCTTATCATGGATGAACGAGTAGAAGTTAGTGCGTCCATTATGCGTAGTCTCATTATTGAATTGCCAAGGTCGTCCTAACAGAAGATGTCCAGCTGACATGGGAACGACGTCACACAAAACTTGATCCTGATATCGCCCTATACTGAATGAAACTCGGACCTGGTCGGAGATGTACAGTTCTATCTTGTTGTTAAGCCACCTTAGTCTGTAGGCTTTCGGATGTTTGGTCACTGGTAGCCCAAGTTTTTCTACCATATACTTGGTGGCAGCATTGGTGCAGGAGCCACCATCTATAATGAGGGAACACACCTTTCCAAGAATAATACATTTTGAATAGAAGATGTTTTCTCGCTGCTCAATCTCCTCTTGCTCTAATCTCGAGCTGAGAACTCGCCTGATCATTAACATTTCTCACGAATCAGCGTATTCTACTTCTCCATCAGACATTTGATCAGCCGTAGGTGGGACCTCCTCTTGCTTGTCCTCTGAGTCGTAATCTTCGGAAGCAGTCAAAACCATAGTCCTTTGGTTAGGGCATTCACGAGACATGTGTCCTCTTCCTTTGCATTTGAAGCTTGTAATGGCACTGCTTTTCTGCGGCTGGCTCGAAGTAGAAGTCGATTGGCTGGGACTTGGTGCCGTCGTAGGGGCCTTAGGGCCCGAATTACTGTCCACTGCCTTGCTCTTAAGCCGTAGATCACTAGGAGGGGCAGCTCTGTCAAATGGCTTGGAGCCAGTACTCTAAGTGCCTTTTGGCCTGGACGGCGCGGAGGACTTCCTTCTGTTGTTCTTCTCTATCTGAACTGCTAGATGTAATAACTCCCCAAGATCGTGATAAGGCTGTAGTTTGATCTTTTGTGCGATCGATTCATGGAAACTGTCGATAAACTGAGCCATTAAGCTTTCTTCCGAGTCATCCATCTCGAACCTGTTCCGAAGGTTTTCGAATTCGTCGAAGTATTCTGACACCGTTTTGCTGCCTTAGGTAAGGCGTCTGAATCGTATTTGGAGTTCTCGGTGATAATGAGGAGGTACGTAGCGTCATCTCATCAACTGGGTTAGCTCGAACCATGAAGTTAAAGCTCCCATTCTGGCTCTCCTGCGAGCTGTTATCTCGCGGTCTCACCATGCCAGTGCATGGTCAGTGAACTGCGTCGTTGCCAGCGCAACTCTGCGGGGGTCATCGTAGTTATAATAATACTCAAATAGTAACTCCATCCACCTCTCTCAGTCTAAATTTCTTTGGGGTCTAGCTTTCTCGAAAAGGACGGTGGGTTCAATTTGACGTCTGGATCAACAACTTGTTGTCTGAAGGGCGGCATAGGTTCATCGTAGTATTGCTCTCTTCCCAGTCCACGGTGGGATGCATCTGGTCGATCATACCAGTGCGGAGGTGCAGGTGCGGCAGGTGCTGGTGCTGGCTGCTCTAATCTTTCGAGTCGAGTCGTTATGGTCGACATCTGGGCAGTCAATGATTGCAGCGGCTGCATCATGGCTTGACTGTTAGACGTGGACTCGTCACTCCCTATCATATTTCCCTTTCCGAGAAAATGAAATTTTCAAAAATGGAAAGTTTCCCGAAAATGAAACTTACATTAGTGAAACTTTCCTTTTATGGAAAGGTTCCAAGGTTTTATTTTTTTTTTATTTTCTAATAAGAAAAAATAAGGAAAGGAAAAACTTCTTAATTGCAAAAGGAAATAAAATTTAAACAAAATGAAACTATCCTAAGGGGGAAAATTGCCTAAAAGTAAAATGGAAAACTATTAACTAAAGAATGTCCTAAAATTTATTGCCTAAAACCAAAAGGGAAAATTTACTAAACTAAAAGGAAACTAATTAATTGCCTAATTATTTAATGGAAACTATCTAAAACTAAAAAGAAAATTACTAATGCCCTAGTAAAATTTAGGAAGACTACCTAAGAAAATCTTAGAAAAAATTCCTAAACTATTTCATAGCCTAGAAAAACTATGGAAACTAATTAAACTTATGCCTAAAATGCTATGGAACTTTCATAAACCTAGATGCTAAGAACCTAAACACAAAATGGTTTGGCAAACCTATCCCTAAACCTATCTCCCGGCGGCTCAGGACTGTCCTAAGCTGAACACGGGACACTAAGGAACCAGGACGCGAACTAAGGCGCTAAGAACTACACACGGGACGGTCTAGGGTAGTGGTCGGCTAGCGGCTACTGCAAGGAAAACATACTCGGAACTGGTATGAAGGGGACTAAGGAATGCAAGACCAAATGACTTATGAACTTACACACTAAACCTAGACACAAGAAATACCTAGCGGCTAGACACAAAAAACGGATGGGACGGTGGAACAAGACGCACGCGGGACGCGAGCGCAGCACACGCGGGACGATTGGAACAACCTTAAGCTAGACTAGCGTGGAACGGGCTAATTGAGACGGTATTACCCGCAGTTCACACGTAAAGGCCTAGGACCTAAACCTAGGACTAGCTAACGGTGGACAAGATGCGGCTTGGGGCTAGGCACAACTCACGGTCCAAGACCTAGCTTGGAACCTAACTTGCTAGCGCTAGGTAAAGGGAACACAAGAAACTTAACAAACACACAAGCAACACACAAACCCTTATGAATGCCAAGTTTAATGATGAAAATGTTCTAGGTGAGTTTCTAAGAATCCCTAGTTTGATTTTAAACAATTTCAACAATAATTGTTTTTTGTCTTAAGAAAAAAATTAAACAGCAAATAAGCAATTAAACAAGCAACTTTCTTTTACTTTTTTAATTAAAAATAACAGAAACAAGGAATGATAGAACCTGATTTCTTTTTTTTTTTTTTTGTATATCTATGGTAGGAGACTTGTTTCCTTCACCTTCTTACCGAGATCCTCAAGGAAAAAGAGAAAGAAACAAAATTAAAAGCAAAAAAAAACAAGTGCAACAAAACAAAAGAAAAAAAAACTCACCAAAGACAAGGATAAAATCAACCTGATGTGCAGGAGTTTTGAAGCTCTGATACCAGATGATACAAACGTAGTGGTGGTGCAACTATTGGTCGATAAGCTCGAGATCTCCAGAAGCGAGTTTAGATGAATGGAATAGATCGAAAAGACCACACAAGCTGCGGAAGACTTGTGATACACCGAGTTGTTCTTATTGGCAAAGAAGAACAAGACAAGCTTCTCCAAGGAAGAGAGGTACCCATCACTTGACTAGTTGTCTAGGGTTATTTTTTGCTTAAAAATCAAGTTGTTAAGTGATGAGGCTTATATAGGCCTTTTAGTTACAACTTAGGGTAAACAACATGATGTTTAACCCAAACAACAAGTAGTGTAAATAAAAACAACATGTAATTCTCTTTGCTAAAAAATTGAAATGGGCTTAGGGCCAAATAACTTAGGCATATGAAATTGGGCTTAAGGCCTTAAACTTATACTTAGTCTAAATAAGAAAGAAATGAGATAGATAAGCTTTAGTGATGAAGGCAGGCCGAATTTGACTCAGACTTGTGTAAGATTGTGGATTTGTAAACAAGTCTCTGTCTTATTGCGAACTAAGAGTGTTGCCTCATTAAAACCCTCTTGGGAAAACCCAGTGGGACAAAAGCGCAGATGGGAAAAAGAGTACAATTTCTTAGTACATGGGTCGTCCTCCTTGATCTCCTGAACGTCTGCTCTCTCCATCAGCTGGTTGAACTTGTCTCCCAATGCTCGAGCCTTGGAACGCGTCAGAAGCCCTGGTGGTAATCGTGGTGCAGTAGCTGGTACGATGTCCTCATCACCATATGTTTGAGTAAAACCTCTAGCCACCAAACTAGCTTTATTTCTATCAATTTCATCATTGCTTTTGTTTTTAATGGTAAAAATCCACTTAGAACTTACAACCCTTTTTCCTTTAGGTAAGGTGGCTGAAGCATAGGTACCATTCTTTTCTATGGCTTATTTCTCAGCTAGGATAGCTTCCCTCCATTCTTTCTTAGACATAGCTTTCTCATATGTCTTTGGAATCTGTTCCTTATCAAGACTAGAAATGAAAGCAACATGATTAGTAGGGAGCAATATTACAAACTCCCTGATCATGATGAACCACAACATTCCCATTGTAGAATACTGGTGGTTTCCTTTGTCTTGTGCTCCTTCTTAGGACTGTAGGTGGAGCTTCTTGGATAGGATCCTCCTCTTCACCTAAAACTTCAATAAGAGTGGGTACATCTCTTGATCTTTTGGAAGCTGAGACTAGAATTGATTCATCTCCTGCTGATTCTTGTTGGACATAAATAGATGCCTCTGCCCCCCATGTTCAAGAGGAGGAAGACCAGGAGAATCGAAGGGACCATGCTGCGGAATGGATGGCCCGGCTGGGGTAGATGGCCGCAGGCCGGCTGGCTGTCCCGTGGCTGGCTGGCTGGGGCTGGACACGGCTGGTACAGGCTGAGGAGCAGTGACCGTGGGCTGATGAGGTGAAACTATTCCAATACTCTCCAAGAGACTCCTCAAGTTCTCAGCTTGGTCTGATATCTTTGTGGAGATGTCCTTGAATTGATCCCAAGTTCCTTCTTCATAGAAACCTTTGGATTCTATGAATTTGACATCTCTGGATACCAAGACTCTTCTAGTCTCTGGATCATAATATATGTATCGTTTCTAGGTTGAAGAATACTCAATGAACATAGCTTTGGTACTCTTCGGGTCCAGCTTGTTCCTTTGCTCCTTTGGAACTAATACAAAACACACACAACCAAACACTCTTAAGTGGTCAATATTAGGTCTAGTTTTGTTTAATACCTCAAATGGAGACAAGTCATCTAGGACTTTTGTAGGAGTCCTATTAATCAAGTAACATGCAGCTACAAGAACATCCCCCAAAATCTTTTGGGAACTTTCATGTGGAACATCATTGTTCTCACAACTTCCATCAAATGCCTATTCTTCCTTTCAGCCACTCCATTTTGTTGTGGAGTGTAAGAGCAGCTGGTTTGATGTTTAATGCCATGCTTGGCCAAGTGTTGTTGAAGTCTGGTGCTAGTGGTTTGACCACAAAATACTTATGGTTTTCTCTAGATGGGAATGGAGATGTCCAAACATCAGAATGCACCAACTCAAAACAATTATCATAAGTATGCAAAGATTTTTCGAAAACAGTTTTGCAATGCTTTCCAAGTATACAAGAATCACACATATCCTTTGGCATTTTTAAACCAGGAACAATCAGTTCAAGTGCTTTAGGATAAGAATGTCCTAATCTAGCATGCCAAAGATCAGAATCATCACTAAAAGAAATGGTACTAGCAGCCGTTTCTAACCCACTAGCATTAGTCATATCTTCAAGCACATACAAGTCATTTCTTGTAGTTCCTTGTCCAAATCTCCTACTAGTCTTAATATCCTGAATGTAGAAATCAATAGGACCAAAGATAGCTTGACAATTTAAATCAGTAGTTGCTCTTTTAACTGAAAGCAAATTAAAAGTAAAAGAAGGCATGTAAAAGGTTTTAGATTCTTTATCAAACAACTTAAGTTTTCCTATACCTTTAATTGGTACTTTAATTCCATTAGCAATGACAACATTACCTAAGGCAGGTTCTATATTCTCTAGCAATCCTAGATCACTAATTATATGGTGAGAAGCACCGGAATCAACAACCAATGATTTAGAGGCATTAGGAGTAAAAGAAGTTTGAAAAGAAGCATGAAAAGATTTACCCAACACATTACCATCCTTAATTGCTTTGATAAGAGCTTCTAGATCTGATTTTGTCACAAATTCAGATGTTGAAGACATGGAATTAGTTGGGGCTGAGTGAAGAAAGGAGCTGGTACACGCCTTTGAAGGAGGCTGATACACGCCATGACCGGGAGCTTGTATTTGCGTGTGGCCGGCTGTGGGCTGTTGTGGCCGAGGAGCCCAGCTTGGCTTCAGCTCAGGATGGATTACCTAACACTCCTTCTTTGTATGGACTCTCCATTTGAAATGGTCACAAGTTTGTCTCCTCTTCTTATATTCATTTGTTGTTGCTGGTTTGAAGAAGCTCTTGTGTGCAGCCACCAATTCAACTTTGTTGCCAAATAGTCCATGGGGTCCTTGCTTCTCTTGAATTTGAGCACAAACATCTTCCAAGCTAGGAAGCTTATCATACCTGGGAATATGCTTAATAAGGTCTGAGTAAGTAGTGTTAAGAGTTAAAAGTAACCAACACCTTATCTTGTTCTTTCCTTTCAAGGAAAACAATTGGGTCAATAGTGGCTGGCCTTAGCATCTCTAGCTCAGCCCACAATGCTCTAAATGAGCTATAGTGCTTTGTGGATTCTGTATCTTCCTGCTTCAATTCATTCAAAGCCTTTTTCACCTCAAAAATTCTTAAGAGGTTAGTGGTGTTTCCATACACCTTTTGCAAAGTGTCCCAAAGTTCCTTAGCATTCTCACAAAAAGAATAAGCCTCTAAGAGATCACTAGCAATAGAGTTTTGAAGTATAGAGAGTACCAGTTGGTCTTCTTGGTACCATTTGGCTTGAGCAGCCACAGCCTCACTAATTTCAGCAACTTCATTTTCTTCAAGGCCATTTGTAGAAATGTGATTCCAAAGACCTTTACCACACAATGGTCCTAGACCATAAGAGATAATTTTCTCCATGTAGAATCACTGGAGCTATGAATGTAGCTTGGATCTGCATGTGTTAGAAGCTGGTCGGAATGCTTGACAAATGGTCGGAACGTGGGACGGTTGACACGAGGGACAGCTGGTCACGCGGGACGGTTGGTCAGGTCGAAATTGGTCGCGTGAACTTGGACAGGGTATGTGTGCTAGTGTTCGATACCAGCCTATGGAAGGCTCCACGGACAGACAGAAGATAGGAACATGGCACGGCTGGTCGAGGTCGAAATGTCTGGTCGGGACTGCGGAATTCGTCTGGCCAGATCGTGAGGGCAAGACGGTATGATCCAAGAAGTGTGACACAAGAAACCTTGATCGAACAAGAACAAGGGACACGATAAGGACACACCAAGTTGGGCCAGCTGGGATACACCAAGGACACGCCAAGGATAAGGAGCGTGTTACACCATGACGCTTGATGAAGGCGCCTCCAACAGCCTTGTAACCGTCTTCAACAACCAACCTCAAAAAATCGTGGGACAAGATTCAACTAACTCCAACCAACAAGATCAACTACTAACAATCCTTATCTTAACCACCAATACTGATTCACCCACAATTTTCGAGTTTTACTAATACAACAATCCAAAAAATTCAAGTTTCCCTCTCTTTTAGAATTTTGAAGTTTGATAAAACAATCAAGAAAATCAATCTTGAAGACTTAAACCCTTCTGATTGAAACCAAACTTCGTGTAGACCCTCAAAATATACTTATCTAACTTTATAGATTCAATGATTTAAACAAAACTGAGAAAGTATTAGAATTTTATCCCCAGATTCTTGTGAGAGAAGATTTATGACGTCTTTCAAGAAACACTTCAAGAACTTCTTTCAAACGTAAGGGAATGAGTTCTTCTTTCTTTAAACAGAAACTAGAATCAAAGGGATTGATTTTAGGATTTTTAAAATCTAAATTTGGTGAAGATTTGACGACGGAATGATCAGGGAAACACAGAGCTTTGCGGTGGAGGCACTCGCGGAGGTCCGATGCAAGAAAACTCGTAACTTTTGATTCCCTTGGTAAAATGATGAAAATCCAATTGGCCTGCCTTCAAAACTCGCCGAAAAACAATCCAGAAAAAAACAGATAGTCAAAGGATGCCATGGTTTGGCTGGAATTTGCGATCCAAGATGACAGACGAAATAGGACTGAAGAACAGATTGAGATGAAGATGATTTCTTCTTGATTCAAAGATTAAATGATGAATTTTACCCAAATTTGATGTAACCTTGCTCTGATACCATGAAAGAATATAAGATTAAGAGATTTGTAGAATTAGAAAATGAGAGATTGGAGAGATTTAGAGAGAAGAATGATTTTATTAAGATAATGAGAATAATAGTTTTCTAAGTTACAAATGAGGAGAGAGATAGTTATTTATACAAATCTAGTCTAGGCTTGTTTGGATACAAGGATTGCCTTATACATGAATGGCTACAAGGATAACATAGTACTAGAACACAAACAAGCCTTAGACACACCACTTATACTTAGTCAACCCACGCCTTTAATCAACTATTAAAGGCTTTTTTCTTTCATCATTTCTTCTTCATTCCAACACTGTTGACCACTTCGGTCTGCGCATCGGTCTGGGGATGGTACGCGGTTGAGAACAACAAGTTTGTCCCCAGATTCCTCCATAGAGCTCGCTAGAAAAGACTGAGGAACTTGGTATCTCGGTCCGACAAAATCGTCCTTGGGATGCAGTGCAATCTGACTACTTCCCGGAAGAATTGGCGACTGTCCTGTTGGCGTCGTTGGTCTTATTGCATGGAACGAAATGTGCCATCTTGGAGAATCGGTCGACCATGACAAGGACGGAGTCTTTGTGGTTGATTTTTGGCAGTCATAGTACCAACGATGAGGACATTGATGAGGACATTGATTGGATCACGGTTTGATAAATGAATAAAAGATGAAATAAAAGATAGGTTTAGACACTCCCTGAGATGTAGAATCTTCATCTCTGATACCAGATGATGCAAGCTTGGAGATCCTTCAAGGTTGAATGAATAATTGGATACCAAGAGATTGTTTAAGATACCAATGAATAATTGAATTGAATAATTGGATCACGGTTTGAAGGATCTCTTGGTGTATCACGAGAATCCCCATACCTCTTGTGGTCCAATTCCTTTCCCCAATACCGTGCCACAACTTGGAGAGCTTCTCCCTTGTTCTTGCACAACACCTTCTATAGATTACAATCTTCCTTGTTTGCCTAATTGTGCGGCTAGCCTGTAAGATTCTCCAAGCTTGCATCATCTGGTATTAGAGATGAAGATTCTACATCTCAGGGAGTGTTTAAACCCATCTTTTATTTCATCTTTTATTCATTTATCAAACTTTTATTCATTTATCAAACTTTAAAAATCACTCCAATCTAAGAAATTAATTGGGTCACAGTTTCTTTATTGATGAGGACATTGATCACTGCAAGCTAGATGATGAGCCGACCTTGGAGACTATCATTCCCATAGTGCCAGAAGGCCCATTAACACGCCTCAAAGCCCGGTCTATTGGTCACAAATTCAGCCAGTTTGTAGATTTCATGATCACCCAAGAACCACTCCACGAAATGCCTTCCTCATCAACTCACACGCACAAGGAGGAAGATCCAGCAAACCGCAGCTTGTTTGCAGCATTACATGAGCCATGGAGGCTCTTCAGTCAAGAGACATCAGCTTCTGGTGTCTTTACCATCACTCTAAGTTAAAGGCACAAAAGACATGCTAGAGAGTTGTACTCTTTTTCCTATCTTTGGTTTTGTCCCACAGGGTTTTCCAAAGAGAGTTTTAATTAGGCAACACCTCTAGTGTGCAATTCAAGACTTGTTCACCATCATTCATCTTTCACAAGTCTTGGAATAACAGGAGCTGAAGACCACCACTAAGAAGACCCAAAAACATTCTATGTGTTTTAGGACTTCTTGCCATTTAAGTGTTAGGGTTTTTAGACTACCTGTTGTTTTTAATTTGGCTTGAACTTCATGTTGTTTTATTTTAAAAACTTCCTGTTGTTTTTTTTAGGCTTAGGTTATTAGAAATACCTAAGCCATCTAATGGAATAAACACAAGTCTTTACCTAATAGAAAAATCGACTCTCTCACTCTCTCAGCCGCCAACAGGTTAGAGAAAACATCCTTCTCTTGTTGAAAATTCATTCAACCTTGAAGGATCTCTTAGTGTATCACGAGAATCCCCATACCTCGTGTGGTCCAATTCCTTTCCCCAAAACCATGCCACAACTTGGAGAGCTTCTCCCTTGTTCTTGCACAACACCTTCTACAGATTACAAGCTTCCTTGTTTGCCTAATTGTGCGGCTAGCCTGTGAGATTCTCCAAGCTTGCATCATCTGGTATCAGAGATGAAGATTCTACATCTCAGGGAGTGTCTAAACCTATCTTTTATTTCATCTTTTATTCATTTATCAAACTTTAAAAAAAAAAGAACCCTAGCATCTATCATATTTGAATTGATTAAGAACCCTAGTTAGTTGTTAGTCGAATTTTTGCATCTCTAGATTGTGTGTTTCACCAATTTGGAGTCAATTCTAACATTTGTGTTGCTAAATTAAAAAAAAAAATTAGAAAACCCTAACCTAACATCGAACTGGACCAAGAATCTTGTAAGGTTGTTAGGATTTTTTTTTTAGGTTGTTAGGATTTTTAGAATCTAGATTGTTAGGATTATTAGGATCTAGATTGTTAGGACTTTTAGAATCTAGGTTGTTAGGATTTTTAGGATCTAGGTTGTTAGGATTTTTAGAATCTAGGTTGTTAGAATTTTTTTTTTAGGTTGTTAGTATTTTTAGAATCTAGATTGTTAGGATTATTAGGATCTAGGTTGTTATGATTTTTTGAATCTAGGTTGTTAGGATTTTTAGGATCTAGGTTGTTAGGATTTTTAGAATCTAGGTTGTTAGGATTTTTAGGATCTAGGTTGTTAGGAAAAATTAGATTATATAAAAAAAGAAATAAGATTGCATTGATTACAAATTCTAGCAAATATTTTCTCACCTAATTTCTGTTTGTGAAATTTTTCTTTCATTGCAAGGTGCAACAATGTCTGAAGAATCTGATCAAGGAGATGTCAACAATGCTATGCTTCAGATGCTGGCTAACATTAATGCACAACTGACCGAACTCACCTCTAGAGTAGACCGTATGGAGGGAGCGGCCCCTTATCCAAGACCAGACATACCTGAGTCTTCTCAGAGAGGAGGAGGAACTGCCTATGGAGATCATGCAGTGCCACCGCCCGTGCATCAAGGACCACAGATGCGAGAACCGCAAGAAGAGGAGATGCCTGTCTGACCACCACCTCCACCCCCGCCTGATGTTAAGTTGAATTCTCCGACATTCGCTGGGAGAGTTGATCCAGAAGCCTATCTTGATTGGGAGAGAAGGATGGAACACATCTTCGAGTACTAAAGATACACCGACCCAAGGAGAGTGGCTTTAGCTACAGCCCAATTTACGGATCATGCCTTGACCTGGTGGGATAGAGAAGTAGCTGAGAGGAGAAGGCATAGATATCCAGGCATTATGGCGTGGGAAGAGCTCAAACATGTTATGAGGAGACGCTATGTTCCACCCCACTTCCACCGAGAGTTGCAGAGGCGATTTAGACGTTTAAGTCAAGGAGAAAATTTCTTCTATATTTTTCTTTTTTTGTATTATGAAAACAAGTAAAGGATTGATAGAACCTGATTTTTTTTTTTTTTTTTTTGTATGGATTGTTTGTGGTAGATGACTTGAATCTTCTCCTTCTTACCGAGAACCTCAAGGGGAAAGAGAAAGGAACAAAATCAAAAGCCAAAAATTTCAAAACAAGACAATAACAAATCGCAAATTAGGAGATGAACAAGGATAGAATCAACCTGATGTCTAAAGAGCTTTTAGGCTCTGATACCAGATGATGTGAGCTAAGGTGGTGGTGCAACTGTTGATCGAGAAACTCGAGACCTTCAGGAGCAAAGCGATGGAATGGGGTGGATTGAAAGGACCACACAAGCTGCGGAAGACTTGTGATACACCAGGGTGATTCTCCTTGGCAAGAAGAATCCGTGAGGCAAGCTCTCCAATGGAGTAGTAGCCGTCAACTTGTATAGAGATTAGGGTTTTGTTTGTGTAAAAATCGAGTTGTATTTCTCATTCTAAGTGATGAGGCTTATATAAGCCTTATGGTTACAACTTAGGGTAAACAACATGATGTTTCCCCAAAACAACAAGTAGTGTAAAATAAAACAGCATGTAGTTCTTTTTGCTGTATAAAAAAAAGGCTTAAGTCGTAATGACTTATCCATAAAATATGGGCTGAAGGCCCTAGACTTATACTTAGTCTACAAAAGAAAGAAATGAGATAGATAAGCCTTATATAGGAGTAAAGGCCGAATTTGACTAAGACTTGTGAAGGTGTCGGATTGTGTGAACAAGTCTTCGTCGTCTTGCGCACTAAGAGTGTTGCCTCATTAAAACCTTCTTCGGAAAACCCAGTGGGACAAAACCGAAGATAGGAAAAAGAGTACAATTTCTCAGCACGTCTTTTGGTGTCTTTACCGAATGGTAATGGTAAAGACACCGGAGGTGGAAGAGTCTTCAAGCAGGAATCTCCAATGCTCCTTAGCTGAAGTGAACGGGTCCGGCTGGTCTTCTGAGCCGTCTGGTGGCTCCTCATCCGTGAGCTCCTGGTCGTCTGCGTGTTCCATGAGCTGGTTGAACTTGTCTCCTAATGCTCGTGCTCTGGATCGTGTCAAAGGCCCTGGTGGAACTCGTGATATAGCTTGTGGTACGATGTCCTCATCATAAAGAGTCTAAAGCCTTTTACATACCTACTTTTACTTCTAATTTGCTTTCAGTTAAAAGAGCTACTACTGATTTAAATTGTCAAGCTATATTTGGTCCTAATGATTTCTACTTTCAAGATATTGAGACTAGTAGAAGATTTGGACAAGGAACCACAAAAGATGACTTGTATGTGCTTGAAGACATGACTAAGGCTAGTGGGCTAGAAAGCTATTAATGCTAGCTCTTTTAGTAATGATTCTGATATTTGGCATGCTAAATTAGGACATCCTCATCCTAGAGCATTTGAACTGATTGTTCCTGGTTTAAAAATGCCAAAGGATATGTGAGATTCTTGTATACATGGAAAGCATTGCAAAATAGTTTTTGAAAAATCTTTGCATACTTATGATAATTGTTTTTAGTTGGTCCATTCTGATGTTTGGACATCTCTATTCCCATCTAGAGAAAATCATAAGTACTTTGTGACATTTATTGATGAAAAGTCCAAATATACTTGGGTTACTTTTCTTAGTTCTAAAGATAGAGTATTTGATGCATTTTTTAAATTTTCAAGCATATGTTACTAATCAATACAATGCAAGTATTAAATGCTTTAGAACAGATAATGGAGGAGAATACACTAGCACCAGACTCCACCAACACTTGTCCAAGCATGACATTGAACATCAAAACAGCTGTCCTTACACTCCACAACAAAATGGAGTGGCTGAAAGGAAGAATAGGCATTTGATGGAAGTTGTAAGAACAATGATGTTCCACATGAAAGTTCCCAAAAGATTTTGAGGAGATGCTCTTGTATCTGCATTCTACTTGATTAATAGGAATCCTACAAAAGTCCTAGATGATTTGTCTCCATTTGAGGTATTAAACAAAACTATACCTAATATTGACCACTTAAGTGTTTTGGTTGTGTTTATTTTGTATTAGTTCCAAGAGAGCAAAACAACAAGCTGGACCCAAAGAGTACCAAAGCTATGTTCATTGGCTATTCTTCTACCCAGAAAGGATACAAATGTTATGATCCAGAGACTAGAACAGTCTTGGTATCCAGAGATGTCAAATTCCAAGAATTCAAAGGTTTCTACGAAGAAAGAACTTGGGATCAATTCAACGACATCTCCACAACAAGATCAGACCAAGCTGATAATTTGAGGAGGCTCTTGGAGAGCATTGGTATAGTTTCACCTCATGATCAGCAGCCCATGGCCACAGCTACTCAGCCTGTACCAGCCGTGTCCAGTCCCAGCCAGTCAGTTGCGGCACAGCCAACCGAGCTGCGGCCATTCACCCCGTCCGGCCCTACCATCCATCCGCAGCATGGTACCTTCAGTTCTCCTGGCCTTCCTCCTCTTGAACATGGGGAGGAGAGAGAGACATCTACTCATGTCCGATAAGACTCAGGAGATGAATCAATTCTAGTCTCATATTCCAAAAGATCAAGAGTTGTACCCACTCTTATTGAAGCTTTAGGTGAAGAGGAGGATCCTATCCAATAAGCTCCACTTACAGTTCTTAGAAGGATCACAAGACAAAGAAAACCACCACTGTTCTACAATGGTAATGTTGTGGTTCATCATGATCAGAGAGTTTGTAATATTGCTTACTTACATACTAATCATGTTGCTTTCATTTCTAGTCTTGATAAGGAACAGATTCCAAAGACATATGAGGAAGCTATGACTAATAAAGAATGGAGAGAAGTTATCCTAGCTGAGAACAAGCTATGGAAAGGAATGGTACCTATGCTCCAGCCACCTTACCTAAAGGAAAAAGGGCTGTAAGTTCTAAGTGGATTTTTACCATTAAATACAAAAGCAATGGTGAGATTTATAGATATAAAGCTAGGTTGGTGGCTAGAGGTTTTACTCAGACATATGGTGAAGATTATAGGGATACCTTTGCACCTGTAGCTAAAAATTTATTCAGTTAACGTTGTTCTTTCACTTGCTACTAACCTTGATTGGGAGTTATGGCAAATGGATGTTAAGAATGCATTCTTACAAGGTGAACTAGAAGAAGAGGTATTCATGACACCTCCACCAGGTCTAGAGGAGGAGGTAGGAGGCGGCAACACAATTAGGCTGAGGAAAGCTATCTATGGCCTTAAACAATCTCCAAGAGCTTGGTACCACAAGCTAAGTGTAACCTTGATATAATCATATCTGGTAGTGATAGTGTTGGTATTGCATATACAAAAGAATATTTTAAGAGTGTCTTTGATATTAAGGATCTAGGAGAACTTAAATACTTCTTAGGAATTGAAGTGTGTAGGTTCAAGAAATGTCTCTTTTTATCTCAAAGGAAATATGTTGTAGATTTACTAACCTCTACAGGTATGATGGAAGCTAAACCAGCCAAAATACCCTTAGAAGAAGATTATAAAATCGGAACTAAGGGGGAGCTAGAGAAGGAAATTGATTTTCATGATCCTAAGCTCTATAGGAAAGTGGTTGGTAAGCTTATTTATCTAACCATCACTAGACCAGATTTATGTTTTGCTGTGAATCAGGTATCTCAACACATGCAAGGTCCAAAGATGAGACACTGGGAGATGGCAAACCGAATTTTGAGATATCTAGAAGGCACTCCTGAACAAGGTATATGGATGGGTTGCAATAAAAACACAAATGTGGTTGGTTATTGTGATGCAGATTGGGCAGGAGATATGGCGGATAGGAGAAGTACCACAGACTATAGTACTTTCATAGGAGGGAACCTTATGACTTGGAAAACCAAGAAGTAAAAGGTGGTATCATGCTCTAGTGCAGAATCAGAATATAGAGCCACGAGGAAGCTTACAACTGAATGCATTTGGCTGAAGAAAATTTTGGAAGACTTGGCCGTGAAGTATGAAAAAACTATCACCATCCATTGTGACAATCAGGTTGCTATACACATTACCTCCAACTCTGTTTTCCATGAAAGGACCAAGCATATAGAAGTAGACTGCCATAAAATAAGAGAAGCTATTGGGAAAGGAATCATCTTGCCTTGCTATACAAGGAGTGAGGATCAACTAGCTGATGTATTCACCAAGGAACCAACTCTGAAGAATGGTGTCTCCATCTATCCATGGCTTGGTCTTATGACCATTCCACATCAATGATCCCAACATGAAGTGTTATACTTTTTTCCCTATAAAAAGTTTTATCCCAATTGGGTTTTCCTTCTTTAGGTTTTTAAATAGGTAATGCTTCATGGGTGCCAGCTTAGGCATTCTCCATGTCCTAAGCTTGAGGGGAGTGTTGGAATGAAGAAGAAATGATGAAAGAAGGAAGACTTTAATAGTTGATTAAAGGCGTGAGTTGACTAAGTTTAAGGGGAGTGTGTAAGGCTTGTTTGTGTTCTAGTATTATGTTATCCTTGTAGACATTCATGTATAAGGCAATCCTTGTATCTAAACAAGCCTAGACTAGATTAGTATAAATAACTATCTCTCTCCTCATTTGTAACTTAGAAATTATTATTTTCATTCTCTTAATAAAATCATTCTTCTCTCTAAATCTATAATGTCTCATTCTCTCAATCTAAAAATCTCTTAATCTCATATTCTTTCAGCAGCATCTGTGATAGAGTTCTGTTGACGACCTTCGTCTGTCCATCTGTCTGGGGATGATATGCAGTAGAAAACAACAGGTTGGTCCCTAACTTGCGTCACAATGCTCGCGAAAAATGACTGAGGAAATTGTTGTCTCTGTCTCATACCATCGTCTCAGGAATACCGTGTAGTCGTGCTATCTCCTTAAACAACAGGTCGGAAGTCTGGCTGGCATCATTCGTCTAACTACATGCAATGAAGTGCACCATCTTGGAAAAACGATCAACCACAACGAAGATGGAATCCATATGATTGATTTTTGGCAGACCTAGCACGAATTCCATAGAGATGTCGGTCAATTGTGCAGAAGGAACCGGCAATGGCATGTAAGGACCTGGTGGATGCATTTTGGACTTAGCTTGCTTGCAGATAAGGCATTTAGCACAATGGGCCTCCACATCTCGACGTTGTTGAGGCCAGTAAAAATTCTCCTTAAGCATGCTCAACGTCTTGTTAACTCTGAAGTGTCCCATTAAACCTCCTATGTGGACCTCTCTCATAAGTAACTCCCGAATTGACCCTCTCGGAATGCAGAGACGCTTGTCCTTGAAAAGGAATCCATCAAACAAATAGAAGTTACTGTTAGCCCCTTTTGTCGTGCTCTTGGTAGTCGGCATCCTCCGAATACAATCTTTTGATCATCTCGAATCTCATAACTTTTTATTCCGTAACAGAGATAAGATTGTATCTTATGGATAGGGCGTCAGCCATAAAGTTGTCAGTTCCTTTTTTGTACTTTATGACGTAGGGGAAAGTCTCAATGTACTCAAGCAACCGAGCACACCTCCTATTAAGTGTGGATTGCCCTCTAAGGTTCTGAAGTGTCTGATGATCGGTGTGAATCACACACTCCTTAGCAAAACATAGTGCTTCCAAGTCTCTAGGACTCAGACCAATGTGTAGCTCATATCATAGGTAGGATAGTTAAGAGCGGCTCTACTTAACTTCTCCCTGAAATAGGCGACAAGTCTTCTATCTTGGGTCAGGACTGCTCATATGCCGATCCCTGAAGCGTCATATTCCACCTCAAAAGTCTTGTTAAAGTCGGGTAGAACTAGGACTGGGGCCTGGGTGAGGCTCTCCTTTAACAGGTTAAATGACTTCTCTTGGTCTGGCCACCATTGAAATTTCTTGTTCTTTTAAATCGTAGGTCTCAACGGACCGGCGATCGTACTGAAGTCCCGGACAAACCAAAGATAGAAACTGGCGAACCCATGGAAGCTACGGACCTAGCTTGCATTTGTCGGTAATCACTAATCCTGAATGGCCCTGATCTTCTCGTCGTCCACTTTGAGTCCCTGTGAACTCACAATGAATCAAAGGAAGACAACTTGGTCTATGCAGAACGTACATTTATTTAAATTTGTATATAGCTGCTCTTTCTGTAGTGTGACGATGACTGTCCCTAGGTGCTCCAAATGATTCGAGTAAGTCGTACTGTAGACTAGAATATGCGTTGACTACTACAAATTTACCAATGAACGATCCAAGGACATGGTTCATAAGGCGTATGAAAGTGCTTGGGGCGTTAGACAGGCTTAATGGCATTACTAGCCACTCGTAAAGACCCTGGTTGGTCTTGAAAGCAGTCTTCCATTCATCTCCTTCTTGCATACTGACTTGATGATATCCACTTTTTAAATTAATATCGGAGAAGACCGCGGCTCCGCTTAATTTATCTAGCATGCCATCCAAATGCGGAATAGGGTGCCGGTACTTGATTGTAATATTGTTAATGGCACGATAATCAACGCATATTCTAAAACTCCCATCCTTCTTCGGCACAGTAAGACTGGGAAAACACAGGGACTAAGTCTCTCTCTGACATAACCTTGAACCATAATATCATGGACTTGCCTTTTTAATTTGCTAGCGTCCTCGGGGTTGACTCGGTATGCAGGCCGGTTATGCAGTGGAGTTCCTGGATTGAAATTGATGTGGTGTTCAATACCCCGAATAGGTGGGAGGCTGGCTGTGATCTCGTCCTGGACCTCGGCTGGTAGGCTTGTCTCGGCGACTGACGTGTTCAAGATCTCCCTATAGAGCATCAAAACGAGTTGAGTACCCTCCGTGCGAGCTGCTTTCCTTATATCAGCAACGTAGATGAGGAAGTTCTCCTTACGGGCATGCTGATCCGTAGCCATTTTATATTGCATCTCTTGCACCATACAAGACATTCGTGCCAGGTTGTATCTACGCTTCTCGTGGAGAAATGAGTAGAAGTTCGTCCGTCCATTATGCGTAGTCTCTTGGTCGAATTACCAAGGTCATCCTGAGAGGAGATGTCCAGCTGACATCAGAACTACATCGCAAGTTACCTGGTCCTGGTATCTACCAATGCTGAATGTGACCTTAACTTGATCAGAGATATATAGTTCCGTTTTGTTGTTCAACAATCGCAGTTTGTAAGGTTTATGATGTTTGGTCACAAGCAGTCCGAGCTTTTCAACCATGTATTTTCTTGCGGCGTTGGTACAGGACCCTCTATCTATAATCAACGAGAACACTTATGTCTAAAATCTCGAGCTGAACTTCTCGTGCCCATCCTCTGACTCATAGTCTCCTGAGGAGGTCAATACCGTCGTCCTCTGGGTGGGGAATTCTCGTGACATGTGTCCCCTTCCTTTACATTTGAAACACATGATCTCGCTGCTTCACTGAGTTTGAGTCAGAGTGGACGTGGGGGTGACCTGTTTTTGGGCAGCTGGGGCTGCTCTAGGGGCTACGTTGCCGACCACGACCTTTCCCTTGAGGCATGGGTCACTGGCGGAGGCTGTCCGGTCAAAGGGTTTGGAGCCGGTGCTCCAGGTACTCTTAGGTCTAGAAAGTGCGATTAATTTCTTTTTATTGCACTTTTCTATCTAGACTGCTAAGTGAAACAATTCGCCAAGATCATGGTAGGGCTGCAACTCGATATTCCGGGAGATTTATTCATGTACTCCGTCGATGAATTGAGCCATTAGGCTCTCTTATGATTTGTCCATGTCAAGTCTGCGTAGGTGCTTGAATTCGTAGAAATATTCTGACACTGTTTTGTTATCTTGGATCAGGCGTCTGAATTGTCTATGTAGTTTACGGTGGAAATTAGGGGGAACATATCATCTCCTCATGATCTTGGTGAGTTCGACTCATGAGGTCAGAGTACCCTTCATGGCTCTCCTGCGAGCAGTTACCTCGCGATCCCACCACACCAGTGCGTGATCCGTGAGCCGTTGCTAAGGCGATTCTACGGGGATCATCATAGTTGTAGTACTCAAAGAGTAATTTCATCCTCCTTTCCCAATCGAAATATTCCTTGGGGTCAACCTTTTATGAAAAGGAATGAGGGTTCATCTTTAAGTCCGGGTGACCCATGTGTTGTCTAGGTGGCGGCATCTGCTCGTCGTAGTACTGGTGCCTGCCCATTCCTTGGTGGACCGCCTCTGGTCTATCGGCTAGGTACAGGGGTGCGATTGGGGTGGCGCGGGAACTGGTGCAGGTGCTGGTTGCTCCAATCGCTCGAGGTGCGTTTCTATTGTGGTCATCTGGACGGTCAAGGATTACAGAAGTTGCAGCATTACTTGTTTTTTCTGATCTGAGGATGACTCGTAACTATCTGACATATTTCTTTTTATAGAAAAAGGAAATATTGAGAAATAGAAAGTTTCCCAAAAGGGAAACTTGCAAAACAAATGAAAATTTTCTTTTTATAGAAATATTCTAAAGATAAATATTTTCAATATTTATATAAGTGAGAAAAAAGAAACTATCTAAATGCAGAAAAGGAAAAAATTAAAAATAGAAATTTGTCCTAAGTTATTTATTGCCTAAATATAGAAAAGGAAATTATCATATATGCTAACTCTTATTTATTGGTCCTATTATTTGTTGGTCCTAGTCACTAAAAAGGTAGTAAAAATGCTAGGAATAGAAATTGCTTAAAAGGTTTTGGAAATTTTCCTAGAATGAATTTTGAGAAATTTCCTAAAAGGTAGTCCTAGCCTAAGTATAAGGCAAATAGTTAATCTTATGCCTAGAACAATTTTGGAAAACTTCCTAAAATTATATGCTATGAACCTAGACACTAGGAAGAACTGCTAATCTAGAGGCTAAAACCTAAGAAACAAGAGGGCGGAAAGGTTTGGGGCATAACTAGACGCGGGTCGATGCGTGGTTAATCACGGGATAGGGCGGGTGGAAGGCTAGGTATGACATGGTTGGCACAAAGCCCGACACGATGTCGTGCTAGGCGCATAACGCGGTACACCTATGGGATGCGGTGCGGGAGGTTCTTGTCGTGGAACCTATAACTAGCGGGCACAAGGGATTGGAACTAGGCATGGAACTCGGGACAAGGGTGCTTCCTAAGACGCGACCTAACGGAAGAGGTAAGAGCGGGACAGGAACCTGACAACTCGCGGGATGGCTCCTAAACCTAAGATGTGATTCGGCTCACTACTCACTCAACTATACCTAGACGCCAAATAGGAACCGTATGGGTGAGGGACCTAGCACTAGGGCTTGGCACGCTTGGACTAGCAGACTAGGTGGAACTTAGGACTAGCAGGCAAAAGGGACGTGTGTAGGCACGGTTAGAACTAGAGCTGCGGTAGGACTAAACTTGACACAGGCCCAAGGCAAGCATGCAAACACACGCAAACAAAACAAACAAGCATGAACCCTAACCTTATACATGCGTGTAGCCCTAGTAAACTTGGGCACATGATTTTCAATGATGAAACTAGTGCTCTAGGTGAGTTTTCTAAACCCCTGGCTGGTTTTAATCAACCTAACACTTTACTTCTCTTTTTTTGTGTCTTAAAAATAAAACAAGAAACAAGCAACCTAGTTACTTAAACTTTCTCTTCTTTTTTTTTATAGGTGAGTACGAAGATCAGATACCAGATGATGTAAGATCGCTGGTGGATTTTCTTTCACCGAGAAAGTCATGCAACTAGACAGAAGAGAGGGGAAGTGATGGGTGGATCGAAGGTAACACACAAGCTGTGGAAGGGCTCGGGATATTCTAAGAACTTCAACCAAGAGGCTGAAGAACACGACAATGCTCACCAAGGAGGTTGGAAGCGGCGCCAAAGAGTATTATAACTACGACAATCCACGTAGAGTCACCTTGGCAACGGTACAGTTCACTGACCAGGCAGTGTCATAGTGGGATCGCGAGATAGCTGCTCGCAGGAGAACAAGAATGGGAGCTCTGACTTCTTGTGTCGAGCTAATCCAACTAAAGAGGCAACACTACGTTCCTCCTCATTTTCACCGTGAACTTCTGAGATGATTCAGATGCCTTACACAAGCCAAAAAACGGTGTCAGAATATTTCGATGACTTCGAGCATCTTCGGAACAGACTCGAGATGGATGAATCGGAGGAGAGTCGTATGGCTAAGTTTATCGACGGTTTGCATGAATTAATCGCACGGAATATCGAACTTCAGCCTTATCATGATCTTGGCTAGTTGTTTCATTTAGCAGTCCAGATAGAGAAGTGCAATAAAAGGAAGTCATCTGCACCGTCTAGACCAAAGAACACTTGGAGTGCTGGGTCCAAGTCGTTTGACAGAACCGCCTCTACTAGTGACCAGTGGTTCAAGGGTAAAGCAGTGGACAACAATTCGACACCTAAGGCCCCTTCAGCTGCACAAAAACCTAGTACATTTACTTCTACTTCGAACCAGCCGGAGAGAAGCAGTGCAATTACATGCTTCAAATGTAAAGGAAGAGGACATATGTCTTGAGAATGCCCTAATCAGAGGACTATGGTTTGACCGCTTCAAGAGATTACTAGTCAGAGGATGAACAAGAGGAAGCCGCACCTACGGCTAATCAACAGTCTGACGAAGAAGTAGAATACGCTGATTCTGGAGAAATATTAATGATCAGACGAGTTCTTAGCTCGAGATTAGAGCAAGAGGAGATTGAGCAGCGAGAAAACATCTTCCATTCAAAATGCATTATCCTTGGAAAGGTATGTTCCCTCAATATAGATGGTGGCTCCTGCACCAATGCCGCTAGCAAACATCTGAAACCCTATAAACTAAGATGGCTTAACAGCAAGACAAAGTTGTGATTTAGTATATAGCGATATCAGAACCAGGTTTTTTTTTGTGATTTTGTCCCGATGTCAGCTAGGAATCTTCTGTTAGGATGACCTTGGCAATTTGATAAAGAGACTACGCATAACGGGCAAACTAACTTCTATTCGTTCATCCATGATATGCATATAATCTAGCGCCTATGTCACCACAATAAGTGCGCGAGATGCAACCCAAGATGGCAAAGGATCAGCATGCTCGGAAAGAAAACTTCCCCATTAACATTGCAAATATGAGAACGGCGGTTAGTGATAAGAGAACTCAGATCGTCCTTATGCTTTACAGAGAGACGTTGAGCGCATCTGGCGCTGGGGACAGTCTACCAGCGGAGGTTCAGTCTTTATTGGAGATATATTCTGATGTATTCCCAGATGAGATTCCCCCAGGATTGCCGCCTATCAGAGGCATTGAGCATCACATCGACTTTATTCATGGAGCACAACTGCCAAACATAGCTGCCTACAAAGTTACTCCGGAGTAAGCTAAAGAATTAAAACGACAGGTTCATGATCATATGGCTCAAGGCTAAGTCAGGGAAAGCCTTAGTCCTTGTGCAGTTCCTGTCCTACTAGTGCCAAAAAAAGGATGGAAGTTGGCGGATGTGTGTCGAGTGTCGAGCCATCAACAACATAACTGTTAAGTATCGGCACCCTATTCTACAACTAGACAACATGTTAGATGAAATGAGCAGAGCTGCAGTCTTCTCCAAAATCGATTTGAAGAGTGGTTATCATCAGGTCAGAATACGAGAAGGAGATAAGTGGAAGACAACGTTCAAGACTAATCAGGGTCTATACGAGTGATTGGTGATGCCATTCGGCCTATCCAACGCACCAAATACTTTCATGCGCCTCATGAACATGGTTCTAAGGCCTTTCATTGGTAAGTTTGTAGTGGTCTACTTTGACGACATCCTTGTCTACAGAACGACTCACTTAAATCATTTGGAGCACTTGGAGACAGTAATCGTGACACTTCAGAAGGAGCAGTTGTATACAAATCTTAAAAAGTGTACGTACTACACAGATCAGGTCTTCTTCTTATGATTGGTCATGAGTTCGCAGAGACTTCGAGTAGAAGAAGAAAAGATTAAAGCTATTTAGGATTGGCCTAAACAAACTAATGGCAGCCAGGATCGGAGCTTTCATGGGTTGGTTAGCTTCTACCGTCAGTTTGTAAGAGACTTCAGTACAATCACCAGTCTGTTGACATCGACCATTAAAAAGAACCAGGAGTTCAAATGGGGACCAGATCAAGAGAAGTCATTTCAGCTATTGAAGAAGCGTCTCACACGCGCCACTGTTCTTACATTGCCAGATTTTGACAAGACCTTCAAAGTCGAGTGTGACGCATCAGGAGTAGACATCGGAACAGTTCTGATTATGGGAAGAAAACCAATTCCCTACTTCAGTGAGAAATTAACTGGAGCCGCCTAAAGTTATCCTATCTATTATAAGGAGCTCTACGCGTTGGTCAGAGCTTTACAGACTCGGCAGCACTATCTGCTATCAAGAGAGTGTATCATACATACCGACCACCAGACACTTGAGCACCTTAAAGTTCAGACGACGCTGAAGAAGAGATATGCACGATGGCTGGAGTTTATTGAAACATTTCCTTACGTCATCAAGTACAAGAAGGGTAAAAATAATGTTGTGGCTGACACATAGTCCCGCAGATACATCCTTATTTCAGTCATGGAGTCAAAGGTTACAGGATTTGAAATTCTCAAGGAAGTATATGTTGAGGATCACGATTTTAAGGATTCTTTCAAGGAACATGGTCAAGGCAAATTTAGTCGGTTCTACTTGTTTGATGGATTTCTCTTCAAAGATAAGCGACTTTGCATACCAGGATGATCAGTTCGTGAGCTTTTGCTGAGGGAAGCTCATGGTGGCGGTTTGATTGGACACTTTAGTGTCGATAAAACATTGAGTATGCTTAAAGAGCACTTCTATTGGTCTCGTCAATATCGAGATGTGGAAAGACATTGTGAAAAATGTCTAGTGTGCAAGAGGGCTAAGTCAAAAATAAATCCCCAAGGTCCATACATGCCACTACCGGTTCTATCAACACCATGGACAGACATTTCAATGGATTTTGTGCTTGGTCTACCTAAGAATACTCACAAGGACTCCATCCTAGTCGTGGTTGATCGATTTTCTAAGATTGTGCACTTCATTCCATGCAACAAAACAAATTATGCGATTCAAACTGCGGATTTGTTCTTCAAGGAGATAATTTGACTGCACGGTATTCCGAGGAAAACTTTGTCATACAGAGACACCAAATTTCTCAGTCACTTTTGGTGAGTTCTATGGAAGAAATTAGACACCAATCTATTGTTCTCTACTGTGTATCATCCACAGACTGATGGTCAGACAGAGGTGGTCAACAGGACCTTATCACAGATGCTGCGAGCGATAATTGGTCGGAACTTGAAGAATTGGTTAAAGTGACTTTCCTATGTCGAGTTCGCAAACAACAAAGCAACATATTCCAGAACGAAGAAGATACCATTTGAGATAATCTATGTATTCAACCCCACTACCCATATTGAGTTTGCACCTATACCACAAAGAGACGCTGTCAGTTTGGAGGGCAAAGTAAAGGCAGAATATGTGAAGCGCCTACACTAGGATGTCAAGGAAAATTTGGAAAGGAAGAACACTCAGACAGCCAAAAGCGCCAACAAGGGTAGAAGACATGTGGTGTTTTAGACATCACACACCTTTATTTAAGTATTAAAGGCTTTTTTCTTTCATCAATTCTTCTTCATTACAATACTCCTCCTTAAGCTTAAGACATAAAGAATGTCTAAGCTTGCAACCATGAAGCATTATCTCATTAAAAACCTAAAGAATGAAAAACCATTTGGGACAAAACCTTTTCTAGAGAAAAAGAGTACAAAACTCCATGTTGGGATCATTTTTGTGGAATGATCATAAGGCCAAGCCTTCGATAGATGGAGGCGTCATTCTTCAGAGTTGTTGCCTTGGTGAACACATCAGCTAGTTGATCCTCACTCCTTGTATAACAAGGCAAGATGATTCCTTTCCCAATAGCCTCTCTTACTTTGTGACAGTCTACTTCTATATGCTTAGTCCTTTCCTGAAACACAGATTTGGAGGCAATGTGTATAGCACCTTGATTGTCACAATGGATGGTGATAGGTTCTTCACATCTCACGGATAAATCTTCCAAAATTTGCTTCAGCCAAATGCATTCAGTTTTGAGCTTCCTCATTGCTGTATATTCTGATTCTGCACTAGAGCATGATATCACATTTTGCTTCTTGGTTTTCCAAGTCACAAGGTTCCCTCCTATGAAAGTACAATAGCCTGTGGTACTTCTCCTATCCTCCCTATCTCCTGCCCAATCTGCATCACAATAACCAACCACATTTGTGTTATTATTGGAACGCATCCATATACCTTGTTCATGAGTGTCTTTTAGATATCTCAAAATTTGGTTTGCCATCTCCCATTGTCTCATCTTTGGACCTTGCATTTGTTAAGATACCTGATTCACAGCAAAACATAAATCTGGTCTAATGATGGTTAGATAAATAAGCTTACCAACCACTTTCCAATAGAGCTTAGGATCATGAAAATCAATTTCCTCCACTAGTTCCCCTTTAGTCCCGATTTTATAATCTTCTTCTAAGGGTGTTTTTGTTGGTTTAGATTCCATCATACCTGTGGAGGTTAGTAAATCTACAACATATTTCCTTTGAGATAAAAAGAGATCTTCCTTTAACCTACACACTTCAATTCCTAAGAAGTATTTAAGTTCTCCTAGATCCTTAATTTCAAAAACACTCTTCAAGTATTCTTTTGTAGATGCAATACCAACACTATCACTACCAGATATGATTATATCATCTACATAACTGAGAATTACCACAATTCCTTCTTTACTCGTTAGTGTAAAAAGAGTATGTTCAACTTCAGATATTTTGAAGCCTTTATCCATCAAGGTTACACTTAGTTTGTGGTACCAAGCTTTTGGAGATTGTTTAAGGCCATAGATGGCCTTCCTCAGCCTTAGTATGTTGTCGGCCCCTACCTCTTCCTGTAGACCTTGTGGAGGTGACATGTATACCTCTTCATGTAATTCACCTTGTAAAAATGCATTCTTCACATCTATTTTTCATAACTCCCAACCAAGGTTAGTAGCAAGTGAAAGAACAACATTAACAGAATGAAGCTTAGCTACAGGTGCAAAGGTATCCCTATAATCTTCACCATATGTCTGAGTAAAACCTCTAGCCACCAACCTAGCTTTATATCTATCAATTTCACCATTGCTTTTGTATTTAATGGTAAAAGTCCACTTAGAACTTACAGCCTTTTTTCCTTTAGGTAAAGTAACTGAAGCATAGGTACCATTCCTTTCCATGACTTGTTTCTCAGCTAGGATAGCTCCCTCCATTCCTTCTTGGTCATAGCTTCCTTATATGTCTTTGGAATCTGTTCTTTATCAAGACTTGAAATGAAAGCAACATGATTAGTAGGTAAGTGAGCAATATTACAAACTTCCTGATCATGATGAACCACAGCATTCCCATTGTAGAACACTGGTGGTTTCCTTTGTCTTGTGCTCCTAATTAGGACTGTAGGTAGAGCTTCTTGGATATGATCCTCCTCTTCACCTAAAACTTCAATAAGAGTGAGCACATCTCTTGATCTTTTGGAAGCTGAGACTATAATTGATTCATCTCCTGCTAAGTCTTGTTGGAAATGAGTAGATGCCTTTCCCCCCCCCCAGTGTTCAAGAGGAGGAAGGTCAGGAGAACTGAAGGGACAAGACTCCGAAATGGAAGGGCCGGCCGAGGTTGGTGGCCGCAGCCCGGTTGGCTGTACCACGGCTGGTTGTCTGGGGATGGTCACGGCTGGTACAGGCTGAGGAGCTGTGATCGTGGGTTGATGAGGTGAAACTATGCCAATACTCTCCAAGAGCCTCCTAAATTTCTCAGATTGGTCTGATCTTGTTGTGGAGATGTCCTTGAATTGATCACAAGTTCTTTCTTCATAGAAACCTTTGGATTCTTGGAATTTGACATCTCTGGATACCAAGACTCTTCTAGTCTCTGGACCATAACATTTCTATCCTTTCTGGGTAGAAGAATACCCAATGGAGATAATGCATCTAGTACTTTTGTAGGAGTCCTATTAACCAAGTAACATGCAGCTACAAGAGCATCCCCCAAAATCTTTTGGGAACTTTCATGTGGAACATCATTGTTCTCACAACTTCTATCAAATGCCTATTCTTCCTTTCAGCCACTCCAATTTGTTGTGGAATGTAAAGACAGATGGTTTGATGTTCAATGCCATGCTTGGACAAGTGTTATTCAAGTCTGGTGCTAGTATATTCTCCTCCATTATATGTTCTAAAGCATTTAATACTTGCATTGTATTGATTAGTAACATATGCTTGAAAATTTAAAAATGCATCAAATACTCTATCTATAGAACTAAGCAAAGTGACCCAAGTATATTTGGACTTTTCATCAATAAATGTCACAAAATACTTATGGTTTTCTCTAGATGGGAATGGAGATGTCCAAACATCAGAATGCACCAACTCAAAACAATTATCACAAGTATGCAAAGATTTTTCAAAAACAGTTTTGCAATGCTTTCCAAGTATACAAGAATCACACATATCTTTTGACATTTTTAAACCAGGAACAATCAGTTCAAGTGCTCTAGGATGAGGATGTCCTAATCTAGCATGTCAAAAATCAGAATCATTACTAAAAGAACTAGCATTAATAGCCGCTTCTAACCTACTAGCTTTAGTCATATCTTCAAGCACATACAAGTCATCTCTTGTGAATCCTTGTTCAAATCTTATACTAGTCTCAATATCCTGAAAGTAGAAATTATTAGGACCAAACATAGCTTGACAATTTAAATCAGTAGTAGCTCTTTTAACTGAAAGCAAATTAGAAGTAAAAGAAGGCATGTAAAAGGCTTTAGATTCTTTATCAAACAAATTAAGTTTTCCTATGCCTTTTATTGGTACTTTAATTCCATTAGCAATGACAACATTACCTAAGGCATGTTCTATATTCACTACCAATCCTAGATCACTAATCATATGGTGAGAAGCACCAGAATCAACAACCAATGATTTAGCGGCATTAGGAATGAAAGAAGTTTGAAAAGAAGCATGAAAAGTTTTACCCAACACATTACCATCCTTAATTGCTTTGATAAGAGCTTCTAAATCTGATTTTGTCACAAATTCAGATGCTGAAGACATGGAACTAGTTAGGGCTGAGTGAAGAAAGGAGATGGTACACGCCTTTGAAGGAACCGGCGGCTGGTACATGCCATGGCCGTGAGCTTGCAGTTGTGTGTGGCCTGGCTGTGGGCTGTTGTGGCCGAGGAGTCCATCTTGGATTAAGCTCAGGATGGAGTACCCAACACTCCTTCTTTGTATGTCCACTCCTTTTGCAATGGTCACAAGTTTTTCTCCTCTTCCTAGATTCATTTGTTGTTGCTGATTTGAAGAAGCTCTTGTGTGCAGCCACCAATTCAGCCTTGTTGCCAAATAGTCCATGGGATCATTGGTCCTTTTGGATTTGAGCACAAACATCTTCCAATCTAGGAAGCTTATCAGACTTGAGAATATGCTTAATAAGATCAGAGTAAGTAGTATAAGAGTTAATAGTAACCCAAACACCTTATCAGACCACAATGCTCTAAATGAGTCATAGTGCTTTGTGAATTCTGCATCCTCCTGCTTTAATTTATTCAAAGCCTTTTTCACCTCAAAATTCTTAAGAGGTTAGTGGTGTTTCCATACACCTTTTGCAAAGTGTCCCAAAGTTCCTTGGCATTCTCACAAAAGGAATAAGCCTTTAAGAGATCACTAGCAAGAGAGTTTTGAAGTATAGAGAGTACCAACTGGTCTTCTTGGTACCATTTGGCTTGAGCAGTCACAGCCTCACTAACTTCAGCAATTTCATTTTCTTCAAGGCCATTTGTAGAAATGTGATTCCAAAGACCTGTACCACCAAATGTGGTTTTCATGGCCCTAGACCATAAGAGATAATTTGCTCCATGTAGAATAACTGGAGCTCTGAATATAGCTTGAATTTCCATGATTTTAGAGGCTGAGCAGGCTTAACTTGGTCAGACTGAACAGGTCGGATGAGCTGGTCGGGTCTTAGGACAGCCGGTCGGAACAGGGAACGGCTGGTCGGGTGTGTTCGCGTGCGTGAGCTAAGGACGGATGAGCCAGTCGCGTGCTTTAGCTCTGCTACCAGGGTCACGAAAAACTGTTCACGTGTACTCGTGATCTTGGGACACGGTCACAGGACACGAACACGGAACAAGGGACACAAAATCAGGTCACGTCTAAAGTTGTGGATGCGGTCAAGATGAGGACGCGGGCACGAGGTCACGTGGGACGATGAGGAATGCTGATCTAGTCTAGTCTGGAGCAGCACACAGGGACGCCAGGGACACGTAATGAAGACCAGAAAACAGCCAGGCGCGTGCTCAATCCTTCCTCAAGGCCACATGTAGTTTCTTGCCAACCAAGACAACTACCTAACTTCCTTCAACTAACTTCAACCAATTCCTGCAACAAATTTTAACCAACTCCAACCAACAAGATCAACTTCTAACAGTTCTTATCCAATTCAACAAGATCAACAAGCACAAATTTTGAATTTTATTATTAAACCAATCTAAAAATTAAAGTTTCCCTTTTTTTCAGAATTATAAAGTTTGATAAGAAAATAAAGAAAATCAATCTTGAAGACTTAAACCTCTCATATTGAAACCAAAATTTGTGGAGACCCTTAAAATATATTTATCTAACTTTCCAAATTTAAATATTTGAAGAAAACTAAGAAAGGAAAGAATTTTATCACCAGATTCTTGTGAGAGGAGATTTCTGACGTCTTGAAGAAAAACTTCAAGAAATTACTTCAAACGTAAGAGAACTGAGTTCTGCTATCTTTAAACAGAAACTAGACTCGGATAGCTTGAGTTTAGGATATGGAAAATCACGATTTGGTGAAATTTTACGACGGAATGAATGAACACGGAGGTTCGCGGCAGAGTCACTCTTAGGGGTCCGATGCAAGAAAATTTGTATCGTTCGATTCCCATGGCCAAATAATGCAAATCCAATTAGCGTGGCTTTAGAACTCACCGAGGAACAATCCAGAAAAAGCAGATCGTCAAAACCTGCCATGGTTTGACCGGTATTCGCGATCAAAGATGACAGACAAAATAGAACTGAAAACAGATTGTGATGAATATGATTTCTTCTTGATTCAAGGATGGAATGATAAATTTTACAAAGATTTGATGTATCCTGGCTCTAATACCATGAAATAATATGAGATTAAGAGATTTGTAGAATGAGAGAATGAGAGATTAGAGAGATTTAGAGAGAAGAATAATTTTATTAAGAGAATGAGAATAATATTTTATAAGTTACAAATGAGAAGAGAGATAGTTATTTATAGAAATCTAGTCTAGGCTTGTTTGGATACAAGGATTGCCTTATACATGAATGGCTACAAGGATAATATAATTCTAGAACACAAACAAGCCTTAGACACTCCCCTTAGACTTAGACATCACACACCTTTATTTAAGTATTAAAGGTTTTCTTCTTTCATCATTTCTTCTTCATTCCAACAGAAAACACAATGATCTCGCAATGATACTCGATTCAAGCTTTGAGAAGAAATCGCGTGCAAGAAGATGAGATTCAGCGGAAATATTATGCCAAATCAGTGAAACCTGGCTCTGATACCATGAAAGATTAAGATTTTAAGATATTTAGAGATTTGAAGATTGAGAGAGAGAGAGAGAGAGAGAGAGATTAAAGAGAGAAAGTAACAATGAATATTATTGAGATTTTTGAAAAATGAATTTTTTTTGCTTACAAAGGAAGAGAGAATTAACTATTTATACTAAACTATTATAGACTTGTTTGGATACTAAGATAGCCTAATATATGTTTGGCTATAAGGATAACATATCATTAATCACAAACAAGGCTAAGCCACTCCCTTTGGATACATGGCGCCTTCTTAGAATCAAAGGCACACATTCTTCATTTCTTTTTGTCTTCATCATTCTTCTTCATTCCAACAGGGTCAATTCTATCTGTTTGACGGATTTCTCTTCAAGGAGAAGCTGCATTCCCCGAGGATCTGCGAGTTACTTCTATGGGAGGCCCATGGAGGCGGCCTAATAGGACACTTTGGTGTCGATAAGACATTGGCCATGCTTTAGGAACATTTCTACTGGCCTCATCAACGTCGAGATGTGGAGGCCCACTGTGCCCGGTGTCTAGTCTGTAAACGGGCCAAGTCAAAGATGCATCCGCAAGGCCTCTACATGCCATTATCGATCCCTTCTGCCCCCTGGAAGGACATCTCGATGGATTTCATCCTAGGACTGCCCAAAATCAACCACAAGGACTCTGTCCTTGTCATGGTCGACCGGTTCTCCAAGATGGCACACTTCGTTCCATGCAATAAGACCAACGACGCCAGGAAGACAGTCGACCTATTCTTCTTGGATGGCAAAGCCAAGGCAGAATACATGCCAAACACGCCAACAAGGGACGCAGAAACGTGATATTTGAAGAATGTGACTGGGTTTGCTTCATCTACGGCCCAAACATTTTCCCCAGAAACAGAAGAGCAAGCGTGCACCCCGAGGAGGCGGCCTGTTCAGAGTCTTCCGACAAATCAGCGACAATGCCTACCAGCTGGAACTTCCAAGTGAGTTCAATGTGTCTACTACTTTCAATGTTGCTGATTTAGAGTTGTTTGATGCAGGTGAGGAGTTTGCTTTGGCGACCAAAGCTCTTCAAGAGGGAGGGAATGATGAGGACATCGGACCGACTACCGTCCCATAAGTACCACCCGGACCCCTGATGCGAGCCAAGGCCCGAGCCATAGAGCACAAGTTAACTAGCAAGGCAAACAGGAGAACAAACACCCGTCCACGACCAGTCCCCTCAAGGCCCGTTCGACCCGGCCCATGACCCGGCCCACCATGGGCAGTTCGCACCACATCATGAACCATGGAGGTTCCTGATCGAAGACTCTTCCAGCTCGGGTGTCTTAACCATTACCATCCGTTGAAGGCACCAAAAACTGTGCTAAGACATCTTACTCTTTTTCCTACCTTCGGTTTTGTCCCACTGGGTTTTCCGAAGAATGTTTTAATGAGGCAACACTCTTAGTGCGCATGGCGACCAAGGCCCGTTATCAAGACCAACATATTACACGGGCCCTAGTTAATTTCGGCCTTATCCTTATGGGGCTTACCTATTCTATTTCTTGTTTTTAGACTAAGTGTGGAATTAAGGCCTTAAGCCCAATTCCTTAGTTTGGCGATTTGTCCTAGGCCCAAGCCTTTGTGTTTATGCCTTGGCCTAGGCCCATTTCTCTCTTTAAAAATTTTATGTTGTTTTTATTTAGACTTGTTGTTTTGGGGAAACATCATGCTGTTTACCCAAGGTTGTAAACCAAAGGCCTATATAAGCCTTATTACTTGCAATGAATAAGACAACTTGAATTTTAAACAAAAAAACCCTAAGAATTTTGTCTAAAACTCGGCGCCTCCTCTCCTCCTTGGTGAGCTAGCCGCGGCTTCATCCTTTATAGGCTGAAATTTCTTTGGTGTATCACATGTCTTCCACAGCTTGTGTTGTCCTTTCGCTCCACCCTCACTCCATCTTACCGTGTGCATAAACCTCGAGTTTCTCGGTTGAAGAACACCCCGCCACTATGCCTGTATCATTTCTCTAGGATCTCCCAAAGTGCTGGAAAGCCAGATGTGGGTGAGCCGGCTATTGCTGCTGCTTCTATGGGAAGTCATCCCAAGGTCCAGATCAAAGAATTCCCGGCTGGGGCTGTGCTGATTGTCACTTTTCCGGAATCTTTGGATGTTGTTGCTAATTTACTGTGGCTGATTCAAGTATTGTTTGTGTCGAGTTGTCAAATGTTCTGGCTGGTTTATCAATTATCATCGCTCCCACTCCCCATGAACCGACTCCAAGGGCGGTTGTGCTACGCGTTCCCATAGAGTCTGCTGATCGGTTGCCTAAGTTGGTTACAAAACATCGAGCACCATCCTTAAGAAAGAAAGGTCGTCCTGGCGATAGTCACAAAGACAAAAAATGTAAAGGTTCAACTCAAAAAGAGTCTTTTCCAGCGGACAGACCGAGCCGTCAATCTTATATATTTGACAAGTCAAAGGGTTTGCATAGAGATTCTCAAATGTCTGCGGACCTGTTTGCGATGATCAAGGATCCTACCGATATGCTTTCTCCTCCTGAAACTTTGGCCATCTTGGAGACATACGTGGACACTACCTAGTATGAAATGAAGGTAAGGCTTTCTTCTTTATTGTAGCTAGTATTCTTCTTTTGGATTACGATTCACTCCTCATTATTTTTTGCTTCTCAGTTCTATTCCCTGATAAACAAAGGTGTTGTAGAGTATAACACAATAATTCAAAATACAGAGCATCGACTAAATAACTCGAGAGCCAAGGTGCAACATCTTAACAGGAAGGCCGACGACAAGAAAAATGTTGAACTTGCTAAATTTCCAAGCTCTCAAAAGAGAGAATGCTGAGCATAAAGAGCAAGCTAATCGTGCCACAAGCTTGTGATATAGCATCGCTGACGGTTCAAGTGAACCTTGGAGAACCAACTTGCTGAGGAGAAAAGTGCTTGTATCGCAAAATTCAAGAGAGCATATGTAATGAGCTTAAGGTTGCGACTAACAAGTTTCGTGGTTGCACAGAAAAAGCGCCACCCTTGATTGAGAACTTGGATATGTGTCATCGGTGAAAGATTATGAGATTAAGAGATTTAGAGATTTGTAGATTGAGAGAGAGAGAGAGAGATTAGAGAGATTAAAGATATTAGAGAGAAAAGTGAGAATGATTATTATTGAGATTTTAGAAAAATGAATTTATTTCTTAAAAATGAATAGAGAGATAACTATTTATACTAAACTAGTTTAGGCTTGCTTGGATAATAAGATAGCCTAATATATGTTTGGCTACAAGGATAACATATCATTAATCAAAAACAAGCCTAAGTCAGTCCCTTTGGGCACATGGCGCCTATTTAGAGTCTAAAGTATACTTTCTTCATTTCTTCTCTTTGTCTTCATCATTCTTCTTCATTCCAACACTCCTCCTTAAGCTTAAGTCATGAAGAATGGTTAAACTTGCAACCATGAAGCATTACCTCATTAAAAACCTAAAGAAGGAAAACCCATTTGGGATAAAAACTTTCTTAGAGAAAAAAAGTATAACATTCCATGATAAGGATCAGTGTTGTGGAATGGACATGAGACAGATAGAGACGCCAGTCTTCAGTGTGGTTGTCTTGGTAAACACATCTGCTAGTTGATCCTCACTCCTTGTGTAGCAAGGTAAGATGATTCCATTTCCAATAGCGTCTGTCACCTTATGGCAATCCACTTCAATGTGCTTGGTTCTTTCATGGAACACTGAGTTGGAGGCTATATTTATGGCTGCTTGATTGTCACAATGGACAGTGATAGGAGATTTTAAGCTCACACCAAGAATGTCAAGGAGAAGTTGCTTCAGCCATATGCATTATGTGGTAATCTTCCTCATAGCCCTGTATTCAGCTTCTGCACTAGAGCAAGATAAACCTTATGCTTGTCAGTCTTCCAGGTCACATGATTACCTCCTATGAAGGTACAGTAGCCGGTTGTGCTTCTCCTATCATCTTTGTCCCCTGTCCAATCTGCATCACAATAACCTATAATTTATGTGTTTCCATTACAACACATCCGTATACCTTGTTCTTTAGTGCCTTTCAGGTATCTCAATATGATCATGTCCCAATATCTTATCTTCGGGTCTTGCATATGTTGAGAAACCTGATTCACAGCAAAACATAAGTCAGGTCTAGTGATGGTTAAGTATATGATCTTACGAACCACTTTTCTATACAGTTTGTATCATGAAACTTGTCATTTCCTAGCTCCCCCTCAGGTTCTATCTTGTAACCATCTTGTAAGGGTGTCTTAGCTGGTTTAGCTTCCATCATACCTGTAGAGGTTAGTAAGTCCATAATATATTTTATCTGAGATAAGAATAGACCTTCCTTGAACCTACACACTTCAACTTCTAAGAAGTATTTAAGTTCAACTAGATCCTTAATGTCAAAGAAACTTTTTAAATAAGCTTTAGTAGAGTCAATGCCTACTTTATCACACCCTGATATGATTATGTCATTCACATAAATGAGTATAACCACAATACCTTCCTTACTCTGTAGTGTAAAGAGAGTGTGTTCAACTTCTGACCTTTTGAAAGTTCTGTCCTTTAAGGTCATATTCAGCTTATGATACCAAGCTCTTGGAGATTCTTTTAAGCCATATATAGCCTTTATTAACCTCAGTGTATTGCTGCCACCTACTTGATCTTCTAGACCTGGTGGTGGTGTCATGTACACTTCCTCTTCTAGCTCACCTTGTAAGAATGCATTCTTAACATCCATATGCCATAACTCCCAATCAAGGTTAGCAGCAAGAGACAAAACAACATTAACTGAATGTAATTTAGCCACAGGAGCAAAGGTATCCCTATAATCTTCATCATAGGTTTGTGTCCTCTAGCCACCAACCTAGCTTTATATCTATCTATCTCACCATTGCTTTTGTATTTAATGGTGAAAATCCATTTAGAACTTACAGTCTTTTTCTCTTTTGGAAGAGTGTCTAGTGCATAGGTTTGATTCTTTTCCATAGCTTATCTTTCAGTTGAAATTGCTTATCTCCACTCATTTATCTTCATAGCTTCCTCATAGGTCTTTGGAATCTGCTCTTTATCAAGACTAACAGTGAATGCAACATGAGAATCAGGTATATGAACTAGATTATTGTATTGTTGTTGTAGTAGAAGTTGGGTGAGAATCTCTTCCTTGTACTTATTCTAAGAACAACAGGTGATTCCCCTTTTTCTTCTTCTTCTACAGCATCCACAAGATTAGGTTGAATGTCCTTTTGACATTTTGAAGTTGAGACTAAGATATTTCCTTCTGAATCCTCCTCTTGATCATGTCTAGGCTTCTGGCCCCCTCATGACCAAGGGGAGGTATGTGACCTGGTTGAAGAGGAGGCCGTGCCACGTCCCAGGAATGAAGCTGTGACTGTGACCTGGGTTGAGGCCGGAAGGCTGGGGATGGAACCATGGACGTGCCTTGATCAGATGGAGCCATGGACGGGCCATGATCAGATGGTCCAAGATCTGGAGCACACTAGGACATGCTTGGGTCGCTCCTGGAATGGACTTGGATCATGTCTGGGTCAAGGCTAGGTTGCGCCAGGATCGGACGTGGGCCGCGCCTGGGTGAACACGGCTTGAGCTGTGATGGTCCTGGTTCGGGCCGTGTCAATACAAACTCCAATTCTTCTTGAGCTGGTCCTGGCGCCTGGTAAGCTAGTCCTGGACCAGGTGCTGGTGCTTTAGGAGGGACTATACCAATGCTTTCCAAGATCCTTCTTAGATTCTCAGCTTGGTCATGTCTTGCTGTTCAGATGTCCTTGAATTCTTCCCAAGTTCCTTCTTCATAGAGTTCTTTGGATTCTTGGAATTTAACATCTCTGGATACCAATACTTTTCTAGTCTCTGGATTGTAGCATTTGTATCCCTTTTGTGTAGGAAAATACCCAATGAACATGGCCTTGGTGCTCTTTGGTTCCAGCTTGTTCGTAAGTTCTCCTGGTAGTAAAACAAAACACACACACCCAAATACTCTTATGTGTTCAATATTAAGCTTTGTTTTGTTTAATAAATCAAAGAGTGACAAATCATTTATAAATTTTGTTGGAGTTCTATAGATTAAGTAGCATGCAGCTACTAGAGCATCTACCCAAGAATGTTTGGGGACCTTTGTGTGAAACATTATTGTTCTCACAACTTCCATCAAATGTCTGTTTTTTCTCTCAGCTACTCCATTTTGTTGTGAAGTGTAGGTACAGCTTGTTTGATGTTCAATGCCATGCTTGGCCAAGTGTTGCTGAAATTTGGTGCTAGTATATTCCCCTCTATTATCTGTTCTAAAAAATTTAATCTTGGCATTGTATTTGTTTGAAAATTAAGAAATGCATCAAACACTCTATCCTTAGAACTAAGCAATGTAACCCAAGTATATTTATATTTTTCATCAATAAAGGTCACAAAGTATTTTGGTTTTCTCTAGAAAGAAAGGGAGATATCCAAACATCAGAATGAACTAAATCAAAACAATTATCATATGAATGAATTGATTTCTCCAAAACAGTTCTACAGTGTTTCCCAATAATACATGAGTCACACATGTCATTTTGCAATTTAATTACAGGGATGATCAATTCTAAAGCTCTAGGATGAAGATGTCCTAATCTTGCATGTCAAAGCTCAGCTGTACCATTAACATTAACCCTATTAGCACACGGTTCTTGTAAGGGATGTATAAACAAATCTTCAAGCACATACAAATCATTCTTTGTTGTTCCTTGTCCAAATTCCTACTTGTTTTCAAATCCTGAAAGTAGAAATCATTAGGACCAAATATATCTGGACAATTAAGATCTGTAGTATGTCTCTTAATAGACAACAAGTTAGATGTAAAAGATGGTAAATAAAAGGCTTTAGATTATTTATCAAACAATTTTAGCTACCTAATTCGTTTAATTGACACATTGATTCCATTAGTTATTGCCACACTACCTAAGGCATGTTCTAAGTTTTCTAGCAAACCTAAATCAATTATCATGTGATGAGAAACTCCAGAATCAACAATCAAAGGTTTAGAGGCTATAGATGTTCAGATGAAGAGTCATGGGTCGGATTGTTGGCCAAAGTAGATGCAGTTGTGTGTACCAGGTTGGAGGAGCTAGGGCTGCTTGTAGATGAAGCTTTGGACCTCTCTATGAACCAACTTGGCTTCAACTCAGGATGAATTATCCAGCACTCCTTATTTGTGTAACCAGTTCTCTTGCAGTGATCACAAACGATTCTCCTTTTCTTGGATTCAGCTGGTTCCTTGAAGAAGCTCTTGTAGGCAACCACCGGTTCTTCCTTGTTTCCAAATAACTGGAGAGATCCTTGATCCTTCTGAATCTTAGCACAGACATCCTATAAACTAGGAAGCTTGTCCTCCCTAAGAATTTGCTTAATCAAATCAACATAGTTAGTGTTCAAAGTCAAAAGTAACCCAAACACCTTATCTTGTTCTCTCCTTTCATGGAGAGTAATGGGATCAATTGTGGCAGTCCTTAGAATTTCTAGCTCTTCCCATAATGCTCTGAATGATCCATAATGCTTTGTGAACTCAGCATCCTCCTGTCTAATATCATTCAAAGCTTTCTTGACCTAAAAAATTCTCATGAGGTTAGTAGTATTGCCATTTACATTTTTTAAAGTTTCCTAAAGATCTTTAGCATTTTCACAATATGAATATGCTTCTAATAGAGATCCAGCTAGAGGTTCTTAAGTATAGAAAGTACCATCTTGTCTTCTTGAAACCATTTGTTTTGATTATCTAAATCATCTGAGTCATCCCCTTCAATAGCTGTAACAGGCGCCTTTGTAACATGAGTCCACAACCCTTTGCTGCACAAGGTTGTTCTCATGGTTCTGGACCATAGGAGATAATTCGTCCCATGAAGCATGACTGGAGCCTTTATGTTTGTCTGGTATCCCATTAGGCTTTATCTAAAACCTGCAATAAAAGAAAAACAAGGAGGAACTAGACCAGACCACACACACCTGTCCAAATAGTTAATGACCAGGCCACGTCAACAGCCTCCAACAACCTGCAACCGCCTGTAACAACCTCCAATAGCCTAACAGCCCTTGATAAATTACTTCTAAAAATACTAGCAGCCTAACAATCAAAGATTCAGTTAATAGAATTGTTAAAAAAATATCTAATCCACTTTTGCCTCCAAAAAAAAAAAAAAAACAGATTCTTAGTAACAATCAAGAAAACCTTTCTTGAAGAATAAAACTCTTTGGAATGAAATGAAACTTCTTGAGACCCTCCAATAGAACCTAAACTAATTTTGGATCGTCCAAGAATTGCAAAAGATTAAGAAACATTGAAAGGTTTTAACACAAATACCACAAACAGGTCAAAACTGGACACGTTGAGGAAGATTGATCAAGAAAGCTTGTAAACGTAAAACGGGGCAAATCAGACCTCCTGATTCATAAAATAGACTCGTTTTAATTTAGATTAGTCTTTGGAATCTCTTGATTTAATGAAGAATTGAAGGACATATGCTCGTTGCATACCAGTAGTCTAGCGGCGAAGGCGAACGCGACACCACCGAACTTGGACTTCGATAACTTTCAACTCAGGCCACCAAATTGAATGAAACCACCGGGGAAATCATCAGAACTCACCATATAATATTTTTTATGAAGAAAATGGCAAGAAATTTCGATTTCTTTCCGGAAAGACTCGATCAAACCACTAACCACTGCGACGGGTCCGGTTTCGAAGGTGTGAAGGAGTTTGCGTGAAGAATGAAGGAAAATTGCAGAATTCTTATGCCAGATATATGTGACCTGGCTCTGATACCATGAAATATTATGAGATTAAGAGATTCAGAGATTTGTAGATTGATAAAGAGAGAGACTAGACAGATTAGAGAGAAATGTGAGAATGATTATTATTGAGATTTTAGAAAAATGAATTTCTTGCTTAAAAAGGAAGAGAGAGACAACTATTTATACTAAACTAGTCTAGGCTTGTTTGGATACTAAGATAGCCTAATACATGTTTGGCTACAAGGATAACATATCATTAATCACAAACAAGCCTAAATCACTCCTTTGGGACACATGACGCCTATTTAGAGTCTAAGGCACATTTTCTTCATTTCTTCTCTTTTTCTTCATCATTCTTCTTCATTCCAACAATCGATTGGAGTCTTTTTATTATATGGTAGTAGGAAACACCAAGCTGTTTATAGCCTTTGATATGAATGTGTCAGAGGAGATATAAGAGGAACGGGTAATATAGGCTAAGTAGGAAATCATTTTGTGGACTAAAGGCTCGTTTGCACAAGTCATTTCTGAGCTCCAAGCATTCCTTGCTCATTCATCAAGCTGTCCGAGTTCTGCCTCCCAAATTATGATCAATCCGCAATGTCTCAGTCAATAGTACGGCGAAGGAGGTTGGTGTTGTGGACTTCGCAGGGACCAAAGAGGGTGTTTAGAGTATCACAGGTATGGTCAGCGAGAAGACTTTGGAAGAGGATCTTGCTTAGCCTCTTATTAGTTATTTTCAATGTTTTTCTTTTGTGGGTCTTTCATAACCCTTTTTATGACTTTGGACAGGTTTCATCCTGATGTTTATTTTTTCAAACACTTCTTATATGATCTTGAATTTGATTTAGTGTTTTTTGATCTGCTTCATATGATTTTCGTTGTGAAGCTTTGCTTACTAGGTTTAGATAGACTAGAATATTGCGTTAGACTCAAATGATTTGTTGTCTGGTTTGTTCTTGTTTTCTGACTTATAAACACGTTTATATACTCCTACTAGCTGGTGTTTAACGTTATGTTTCTAAATATTGTAGACCAGTATACATGGACCATCTGTACTTGGTTAATCGAGTTTATTTTAAGGTTTAAGACTTATGAGTTTTTGACTTATATGTCCCTCTCAAAAGTAAATTTATAGAACATCGTCCTGGATATACCGTTTGGAAATTAACCTAGGATATACTTAATTTTTTGTTTCATAGCGCACTTTGATTATCCGTTCATGCTTCATCTAAAAGCACTAGTTAAGTCCACTAAGGATGCAAGACGCTGTCTGTTATGGCCAGCAGCAGATATAGAAATTCTGTAAAAGACTGTGAAGTCATGATTTGCGCCAAACAATAGTGAATGAGCTGTTCCCGTGTTGGGGAGTGTTTGAGATATGTTTGATGAAGCGATCGTCCGAAATATTTTCAAAAAAGCTTCAATTTTATTATAGTGTGTGAATGATTATGTATAATAGTAAAATAGATTAAAGTAAATAATTCAAGTAAAATAGCTGGACTCGTCATGAGACGGGTTGCTTATGTACCATAATTCTTAGGATCAAGTCAATTTATAGTTCGTCTTATTTGTGAAAAACTAATGGTAGTATTTCTTGAGGTGTGTCACAATCCAGCTCCAAAAAACTATTAGGCCGTCTTTTTTGGTGAGTTTGTAAGTTTTGGGTCGGATAATTTTTGTGATCTTGTAAGGTCGTTCCCAGTTTGCTCTGAGCTTTCCTACGTTTTTTTTTTTTGCTGTGTTTTCGAAGACTCTCTGAAAAACGAGATATCTTTCTTTGAACTACAATTCCGGACTTTGGAGTTTTAGAACTAAGCGGCCGATTGTTGATATTTTTGAAATACAATTAGCGCTTGTCTTCCTTTTCTTTGATTAGGTCAATTTTATCAAGGAACATTGATCGGTTTGTTTCGTCTCTTTTAAAAAGAAGCCTGCGGTGCACTCCTAAGAACTAGATTTCAAATTGGATTATTATTGCAAGAACCGTAGGGTGGGCTGTCTTTCACCGAGAAACTCAGGTTGTTGAATAGAAGAGATGGAAGTGAAAGGTGGATCAAAGGGACCACACAAGTTATGAAAGGAGCTTGTGATACTCCAAGAACTTCAACCAACAGGTTGAAGAACACAGCAGCTGCAAGGAGAATACTTGGCGGCGCCTACTAGGGGTCTTGTCAAAGACTTAGGTTTTGTTTTTGTTCTAAAAATGTTTGTTTTTATTATTACTCCTAACTTATGCTTATATAATCCCTTAAGTCTTGGGCTTATAATTATTTAGATTACAAATGGGCCAATAACCAATAAAATGAAAAAACATAATTAAAATTGTGCTTAAGATCACAATTAACTAAAACATAAAATAACATATAAAAGATGGGTTTAAGACTTAAGTAAATAAGACGTAGAATAAGGGGGAAAACGGCCAAAATCGACCCAAACTATTTCGAGGACGCTTTTACATACCTAAAGTTTAATACCATGGATATTTCAACCTGAACCACTATAATTTTCAAATTTAAAACATGTAATCTGTGAAATTTATTTGTTTCATACATGGTCGTTAACAGCGTTCTGAACCCGTTAAATGTCGCTGACTCATCATCTCACTTGGCCAAAACGACGTCGTTTTGAGATAAAATTCTTTACCAAATTGAAAACCAAAACGGTTTACTATTTTAACCAAAATCAATTGATCTGGTAAAGTAAACCAATATGATTAACAGCCACAGATTCAATTTCTCTTGGTCTAACTTTGAGCATCGAAGCGTCGAAATCGGCTAGGCTGTTGGCAACGAAGCCACGATATTCGAATTCAACGTGAATAGCTTCCGAAAGATGAGCTAATTTACAGCCAACTTCGTGGAGATGATCGGAGTTATCTGCCGCCGGAGGACCAATTCCGGTTAACCTGAATATCGGAGGACCTCCATTGAAGCCCTTGGTTCATCAAGAAATCGATGACGTGAACACTCTTCTTGCCTTCGAAAGCTTCGAGGATGGCTTGATTCGCTGTGAAGTGGGCGAGCTTGAGGTAAGGGCAAGTCTCATAGAATTGCATCTGCAGCGTATCGGAGAGAGAATGGTTGACTTTATTCTGCGGCGGAGAGAGACGGTAGATCCGCCGTGCGAGAGCTTCAGCGAAATTGTAAACCATAATGGTTTAGCTCGATTAATTTTGGTTAAAATACTAAACCGTTCTGGTTTTCAATTTGGTATAGAATTTTATCTCAAAAGATGTCGGGTTGGCCAGGTCAGATGATGAGTCAGCGATATTTAACGAGATTAGAACGCCGTTAACGACCATGTATGAAACAAATAAATGTCACAGAATACAGCTTTTAAATTTGAAAATTATAGTGGTTCAGGTTGAAATATGTATAATATTAAACTTTAGGTATGTAAAAGCGTCTTCGAAATAGTCTGGATCGATTTTGGCTGTTTTCCCTAGAATAAGGATAGGTACGGCCACGATCAGAATGACATTTCTGGCTGAGTTAGAGGACTTGTGAATCATAGTAGTTTGTGAACAAGTCCTCGCCTTCATGCACACTAGAGGTGTTGCCTCGTTATAACCTTCTTCGGAAAACCCAGTGGGACAAAACCGAAGATAAGGAAAAATATTACAATTCTCTTGCATGTCTTTAGGAATATTTTATTCCTTATATTTGGAAATCTTGGGCATGAATAATTGTTGCCTTGAAACCTTCTTGAATTGAATGTTGAGAATGCCTCCAAATTGTGCACAAGTAGAAATGGTAAGAATGCAGATGGCTCCAAATATGATAAGTGACAACAAGAGAGAATTCGCCTGATTCTCTGGATTCTGGTGTATGGTAATATGATATATGGCTCTCCTGAATTCTTAGATGCCTCTCCTGGTCGCCAAGTGTAGGTCTGAAGGCTACTAAACCGATCTGGTCTAGTATTTCCCTTAAATGGAACCAAGTAGACATGTTGTTGAATTTTAGTAATAAATTGGGCCTCCTATGGATTCTTCTTGGTTTATTTGGCTTTATCAAACCATGAGGGATCCATTAACATTCTCCAAGTGGTAGGAGGTCAAGATTGTGAGTAAGTTGGACTGTGCAGCTCGATCTTTGGCCCAATTGCGGATGGTACTCCGAAAACGGTTTGCCGAGTTGTATTCTCTATAACTTGCAATTCAGAATCCGGTTTGAAGTGATTCAAATTTTCCGTAACTCCTTGATGAGTTAAGATTCGGGTATAGGTCGTTTTGTGGCTTAAATCATCTTGGTTGGGCTGATATGTTCCAAGGAATACACCTATGTCTTTGGTCTGCTTAGATAGGTTCTCTCCAAGGGTGTTGGTCAGCTCCTTGGTGACTTCTCTATGCTCCTGGGTTGTTAGTGACTTGATGTCCTCATCATTATCTCCCTCTTGAAAAAATTTCGACCTCGAAACTGTATAACCTGCACCAAGAGAAAGCAAGTTAGCTTCCATTCTCCTTTGAGAGTCTAGTGTTTTACCTTGGTATTATGGTGGTTTCATAGGATGTGGTGCATCAGGTGGCTCTCCTTTGAGAAGATGAGATAGGATGACGCCTTGGTTTTGGCCTGGTGGGATGGTGGTGATGCCGTTCTCTTTGAACTGGTGGGATGGTGGTGAAGTAGTTTGAACATCATCTCTGATGTAAGATCTTAGGATGGGCTGCCTTTCACCGAGAATCTCATGTTGGTGGACAGAAATCGTTGGAAGTGGAGAGGTGGATCGAAGGGACCACAGAAGCTGTGAAAGGGGCTTGTGATACTCCAAAAACTTCAACCAATAGAGGTTGAAGTCGGTGGCTGCTGCAAGGGAAGCTTGCTGGCGGCTACTTTAGTCACTAGTCTTTTAAGTTTTGTCTAAATGCTTGTTATTTTATTAAGTGAAGACAAAAGGCTTATATAATGCCTTGTTACAACTTTAGGCTAAACTACAAGGCGTTTAACTTTACAAGGATTAAAACAACATGTAGTTCACTTATTGGCAATTAAATAAATATTGGACCCTAATTAGTATTGCCTCATTAAAATCTTCTTCGGAAAATCCAGTGGGATAAAACCAAAGATAGGAAAAATATTACAATTTCCTAGCACGACTTTTGGTGTCTCTACCGAATGGTAATAGTAAAGATACCGGAGGAGGAATAGTATTCTAGAAGGAACCTCCATGGTTCCTTTTCTAGTTGGAACGGGTCAAGGCGTGGACCGGTCGTTGGTGCATGGAACAGACTGGTCTGGTCAGCTGGACGGCTGGGCGTAGGCTGGTCGTCTGGGTCAGCTCAGAGTCCTCTCCGGTTTCACTATCCAGGAGCATGCTGAGCTTTTCTCCTAAGTCTTTCCTCTTGGACCGCATAAGAGGTCAAGGTGGAATGACCGGTGCAATGGCTGGCTCGATGTCCTCATCATTCCCTTCCTCTTGAAGTGCTTTGGTCTCCAAAGCAAAATCCTCACCTACATCAAACAACTGTAAATCAGAAACATTGAAAGTACTAGAGACGTTATACTCACCTGGAAGTTCAAGCTGGTAGGCGTTGTCGTTAATTTTCCGAAGAACGCGGAATGGACCATCTCCCCGGGGTGCAAGCTTGCTCTTCCGTCGCTGGGGAAATATCTCTGGTCGCCGATGTAACCAAACCCAATCTCCCTCCTTGAAAACCATGTGCCTGCGACATTTGTTGGCATTCTTGATGTTCTAGATGTTCTGTTGTTCCAGGTTTGCCTTGGTCTCTTCATTAAGCCGCTTGATATAGTCTGCCTTGGCTTCTCCCTCCAAGCTGACAGCGTCGCCCAAAGGTATGGGTGTGAACTTGATAGGACTGGTCGGGTTGAAGCCGTAGACAACTTCAAAAGGAGAACGCTTCGTGCCGGAATGCGTGACCCTGTTGTAGGAAAACTCGACGTACGGAAGGCATTCCAGCCAATTCTTCAGATTCCGGCCGATTGATGCCCTCAAAGTCTGGGACAAGGTCCTGTTGAAAACCTCGGTCTGTCCGTCTGTCTGTGGATGGTATGTTGTGGAGAACAGAAGGTTAATGCCCAATTTCCGCCACAAAGCTCTCCAGAAGTGGCTCAGGAACTTGGTGTCATGGTCTGATACGATCGTCTGGGGAATGCCGTAAAGTCGTACTATCTCCTTGAAGAACAGGTCGGCATCTGGCTTCCGTCATTGGTCTTGTTGCAAGCGATGAAATGTGCCATCTTGGAAAATCTGTCGACCACTACGAAGATGGAGTCCTTGTGGTTGATTTTCGGCAGGCATGTAAGGACCCTGCATATGCATCTTGGACTTAGCCCTTTTGCAGATCAGGCACCGGGCGCAGTGTGTAAGGCCAATAGAAATGTTCCTTAAGCATGCTTAAGATCTTGTCAATGCCGAAGTGACCCATGAGGCCTCCGCCGTGGGCCTCTCTGAGAAGCAGCTCTCAAATCGATCATTTTGGAATGCATAGTCGTTTGTCTTTAAAGAGGAATCCGTTGTGAAGAAAGAAGCGGCTGTAATTGCCCTTGCCGTGCTCTAGGTAAGCCTGAGCGAAGTCGACATCGTCAGCGTACAGCTCCTTGATCATCTCGAAGCCTATAACTTTTGACTCCATTACGGAAATGAGACTTTATCGACAAGATAAGGCATCAGCAACAACGTTATCCATTCCATTCTTATACTTGATGTTGTATGGAAAGGTCTCGATGTATTCCTACCAACAGGCTTGTCGTTTCTTCAGTGTAGACTGTCCTCAGAGGTGCTGGAGTGTCTGATGGTCAGTGTGAATGACGCACTCCCGGGCAAGCAGATAATGCTGCCAAGTCTCTAAGGCGCGGACGGGGGCATAGAGCTCCTTGTCGTATGTTGAATAGTTAAGTGCAGCTCCACTTAACTTCTCACTAAAGTAGGCGACAGATCGTCCGCCTTGTGTGAGAACGGCTCCAATGCCGATCTCTGAAGCATCACACTCGACCTCGAATGTTTGTGTTAAATCTGGCAGAACTAGGACTGGGGCGTGTGTGAGGCGTTTCTTTAGAAGCTGGAAGGCCTTGTCCTGCTCGGGTCCCCAACGAAAGTCTTGGTTCTTCTTGATCATCGAGGTCAACAGACCAGCTATCGTGTTGGAGTCTCGGACGAACCGTCTGTAGAAGTTGGCGAGTCTGTGGAAGCTACGGACCTGACTGGCGGTCGTTGGTGTGGGCCAATCCTGTATGGCCTTAATTTTCTCGTCGTCCACCCGAAGTCCCTGGGAACTTACGACGAAGCCAAGAAAAACAACTTGGTCGCTGAAGAATGTACATTTCTTGAGATTTTCGTACAACTTCTCTCTCTGCAGGGTGGTCATCACGGCCTCTAAGTGCTCCAGATGGTTTGAGTAGGTTATGCTGTAGACGAGAATATCGTCGAAATAGACCAATACGAACTTGCCATTGAACGGACAAAAAACCTCGTTCATAAGGCGCATGAAGGTACTGGGAGTGTTGGACAGGCCGAATGGCATCACTAGCCACTCATAAAGACCTTGCTTGGTCTTGAATGCAGTCTTCCATTCATCTCCTTCTCACATCCTTACTTGATGGTATCAGCTTTTCAAGTCAAATTTAGAGAAGACTGCGGCTCCGCTGAGCTCGTTTAGCATGTCGTCCAGGCGCGGAATAGGGTGCCGGTACTTGATCGTAATGTTGTTGATGGCGCGGCACTCGACGCAAATTCTCCAGCTTCCGTCCCTCTTGGGTACTAGAAGAACCGGAACGGCAAAAGGGCTTAGGCTTTCTCAAACATAACCTTGAGCCATGAGGTCCTGGACTTGTCTTTCTAACTCTTTAGCCTCTTCGGGGTTTTAATCTATAGGCAGGACGGTTGGGTAACTGAGCTCCGGGAAAAAAGTCAATGTGGTGCTCGATCCCTCAGATAGGTTGGAGGCCGGCTGGAATTTCGTCCGGAAAGACGTCGGCATACTTGTCTAACAGGGCGCGGAACTCGGCAGGCAGTAATGACTCGGTGCCACTCGTGTGCAAGCTCTCTTTATAAAGCATCAATACGACCTGGGTGCCCTGGGTGCAATTGGCTTTCCGCATGTCTGCCACTTTTATCAAAAAGTTCTTCTTTCGGGCGTGTTGGTCTTTCGCCATCTTTGGTTGCATCTCTTGAACGGTGTGTGCAGACATTGGGGCTAGGTTGTATCTACGCTTGTCGTCGACGAAAGAATAGAAGTTGGTTCGTCTGTTATGCGTAGTCTCTCTGTCAAATTGCCAGGGTCGTCCGAGCAGAAGATGTCCAGCTGACATCGGGACGACATCGCAGGTGACATAGTCCTGGTATCTGTCGATGCTGAAGGAAACAGTCTGCATAAAATGAAGAAGGATTTGCCTTTTATAGGCTACACATGACCTAGTTGACCACAAGACCCGTGGTCAACAAACACTAAACCCAAATAAGACTAAGTTTTTTAACAAGTCATGAAACAAGACATAAAAGGCTAAACAAATGCCTAAGATAGAATCAAGCCTAATTGATTTTAAATGGACATATCCACATTAAAACCAATGGGACACTAGGCTTGATGCCTTAGACTCTCAGGTCTCATTAAAAACCTTTCCAAGAACCCATTATGGTAAACTTAGAAAGGAAAAGAGTACCCTAATTATCTAAGGTCTTAAAGGGTATCCTCACTCAGGGATAGTAAGGACACACAAAACCTTATCCCTAAGGCTGTGTGCATTGATGTTCTGGTCAGGAACACCCAGCTGATCAAGGTTAAACGGCTAGCTGGTGTCTTCAATCTCCCCTTCTCCTCCTCGGTCTTGTGCTTGGACTAAGTTGACTCCAGCTTGATCTTCATGACTTTGGTCCTGGTCCCGGTTCCTGTTTTGCATTCCTTGGACAGCTCTGCTCCTTGTCATGATGTGGTGAGACACGTATGGAGTAGCTTGGACCTCATCCTCCAAGTACCAGGTTGGTGTAGCATGGATGACCCCATCAAAAGTCCATAAACATACTGACCAACGGACAGACAGACAATCGGATGGCCGGTTAAAGTCCGGCCTAAGGTGCAGGTCATTACATTCCCCCCCAGCAACATATGATCCACCCAACCAAGATGCCTATGGATAATATAGCCACACCATTAACTAGTGGTCACATTAAAATGGAGAAGGCAGGCAATATTGTCTGCACGTAGGTTCACAATTATAGATAACTTACAAACTCATTCATGTCTTTGTCAGTCACATCGGATAAGGGTTCATTGACAGACACAACAGCTACTTCACTTTCTGCAGAATTTTGAAAAGATTAACGTAGTATATTAGAAGCAAGACTTCAACCCAAATGAAGAAAACTATAAATTAGTCGTGCTTATCAGATAATTCTGCTATTCACGGCACCTGGAAGTTCAATATCAGCTTTGTAAGAATCAGAACTGATACTGCCTCTTATGGCATTGCCCAATAAAGAATGACTAGGTAAGGTTTCCACAAGTGCATCTGCAAGTAAAAAAAAACACTTGAATGTTTAGAGTTACAAAAATTTGGTTCATGTCACAAAACTAGCTTTCCAGTGTATTATTTGCATACCATCAGCTTCAGCGATTTCTAGTACAAAAGCAGTACGAGGCCTCGCAAATGGATTAGGTTTTAGAATCTTGTTCAGCTATAACAAAAACACACACAAAAAAGATTGATGATCAAGTACAGGAATGCCATGGAGCCTCACCACCTCCTTAAAGAACAAAGTGGCAGTTTGCGATGCATCATTGGTCTTGGAGCAAGGAATGAAGTGAGCCATCTTGGAGAACCGGTCTATCACCACAAATACTGAATCCTTGTGCTGAATCTTGGGCAATCCTAGGACAAAGGCCATAGAGATATCCACCCATGGCAGTGTGGGAACCGGCAATGGCAAGTACAATCCATGGGGTTGGAGCCTGGATTTGGCCTTCTTGCAGGTGATGCATCTATCACAGTGGGTAGTCACCATCTTCTTCATCCTAGGCCAGTAGAAGTGTTCCTTAAGTATCTATTTTTCTAGACTAAGTATCTATTTGGGCTTATAAGTAATGTTGACTATTTGGGGGCCCAAAGTATATTTTAATTGCCAATAAGTAAACTACTTGCTGTTTTATTTCCTTAGGATGCTAAACATCATGTTGATTAGCCTAAGTTGTAATAAGACATTATATAAGTCTTTTGTCTACACATTAATGAAATAACAAACATTTTGACAATAAAAACCTGAGACTAGTGTCTAATCCAGCGCCGCCTCCTAGCTTGATAGCAGTCGTTTTCTTCAGCCTCTCTGGTTGAAGTTCTTGGAGTATCACAAGCCCCTTTCACAGCTTGTGTGGTTCTTTCGATCCACCCCTTCACTTCCATCACTTTCTGTCCAGCAACCTGAGCTTCTCGGTGAAAGACAGCCCACCCCACGGATCTTGCATCATCTGGTATCAAAGCTTAAAGCTCCAAAACATCAGGTTAAATTTATTCTTTTATTTTTGGTGATTTTTCCTTCTTTTCCCTGAGTTTCTCGGTCAGAAGGAGGAGAAATCAAGTCACATATCACAAACACCAGAAAAAAATACAAACCAAAATCAGGTTATATCAATCCTTTTCTTTGTTTTCATATTTTTTTAAAAAAGTAGAAGAAATTTGCTTGTTTGTTGCTAAATTTTTTTTTTAAGACAAAGAAAAAAAGGAGAAGCAAGGAGAAGTGTTTAGGGTTGTTTAAAAGCAAACTAGGACTTTTTAGAAACTCACCAAGAACACTTTCATCACCAACTTGGATTCCATAAGGAGTTTGTGTGTGCTTGCTTGTTTGCTTAGGTTTCTTTGGGTTAGGTTTCTAGTCAGGCATAGCTTGGTCCTCTCTGTGGTCAGCCACTGTCCCTCGTTTGTTCCCTTAGCGTGCTGTGTAGCTCCCCGGTGTGTGTACAAGTTTTGGTCTTAGCCTTGTTGTAGAATCGCATCCACCCAGTCCAGTTCTGGTACCATGAGCTTCCCTTCTTACCGTGTGTAGGTCCTTAGGAGTTCCAGTACCTCGCGTCCTTTAGCACACCAGTCCCGCGTTCGCTTGTTGTTACGTGCATTGGTATAGGTTCCAACCGCTAGCTTAGGTCCACACTCGTCCCACTCGCCTAGTACGCGTTTAGGACTCGTCCCGAGTAGCCTAGGAACTCTCGCACCTTAGCGCCCGCCCTTGTCCCTCTCTAGCATCCCGTGAACCAGCCTGCAGTCCTAGTCCTTAGTTGCATTAGGCGGCTAGGTTTGCCTAGTTTACCTTAGTGTCTAGATCCTTAATTCTTAGTTTTGGGAAATTTTTCTTTGCATTTAGGCAGTAGATTAGCTAGTTTCCATAATTTTCATAGGCTAGGAAATAATTTAAGAAGTTTTCTAGAATCGCTTAGGTAGTATTCCTAAATTTTTTAGGGCCATTAATAAATTTCTTTTTAGTTTTAGGTAGTTTTGTTTTTTGGAAATAAACATTAATTAAGTTTTCCTTTAGTTTTAGTATAGTTTTCTTTTAATTAGATAGGCAATAATTCTTTTTAGAATTTTTCCCATTTATAAGTTTCCTTTCTAGTTTTAGGTATTAATTTTTAGGTTATCTTCCCATTAATTTAGATTTCCTTTTTAGATTGAGGTCATAATTATTCTTAGGACAATTTCTTTTTTTTTTCTTTGTTTCCTTTTTTTTTGCAATTAGCTAGTTTCCTTTTATTTAAAAAATAACAAAAGAAAATAAAAATCATATATGTGGAAATTTTCTATTAAAGGAAAGTTTTCATATTTGGAAGTTTCATTTCCGGGAAACTTTCCATTTCTCAAAATTTTATTTTCCCGGAAAAAGAAATATGTTAGGAAGTGACGAATCGACATAAGAGAAAAATGGTCAAGCAATATTGCAGATACTGCAAGCTCTGATGACCCAGATGTCGACCATAGCGACGCGTCTAGAGAGCTCGGATCATCCTACACCTACACCCGGACCCGCGCCCCCCATACCCACACGACCAACCACCGATTGGTCGACATCAGTACTACGATGAGCCCATGCCACCACCTCGACAGCCAATGCTCTACCCTGAAGTGAAGATGAACCCACCTCCCTTTTCGGAAAAGATTGACGCCGAGAGAAGAATGGAGCTCATCTTTGAGTACTATAACTACGACGATCCCCGTAAAGTCGCCCTAGCAATGGCGCAATTCACCGACCACGAACTCGCGTGGTGGGATCGAGAAGTAACAGCTCGCAAGAGAGCTAAAATGGGTGCTTTGATCTCATGGGTCGAGCTCACCCATATTATGAGGAGACGCTACGTTCCACCTCGCTTCCACTGTGAGCTTCAGCGACGTTTCCGACGCCTTACCCAAGGCAGCAAGATGGTGTCCGAATATTTCGATGAATTTTAGCATCTTCGCATCCGACTCGATGTGGACGAGTCCGTGGAGAGCCTAATGGCCCACTCCATCGCCACAAAGATCGAGTTGCAGCCATATCACGACCTAGGTGAATTGTTCCACTTAGCAGTCTAGATATAGAAGTGCCATAAACGAAAACTTGCCGCACCTTCTCGACCCAAGAGCACCTGGAGCACTGGCTCCAAACCATTCGAATGGATGACCCAGCCCATTGACCCGCATCTCAAGGGCAAAGCCGTGGCCAGCAGTTCGGCTCCCAAACCTGCCCCAGCCTCCCCAAAGCAACCTAGTACCACGACCACCACGACTCAGCATCAGCGGAACAGCGAGATCTTATGCTTCAAGTGTAAAGGAAGAGGACAAATGTCCCGAGAATGTCCCACTCAACGGACAATGCTACTCACTGCTTCAGAAGACTACGAATCCGAGGACGAGAGAGAGGTTCTGACCCATCAGCAATCCGACGATGAGATTGAGTACGCCGACTCCGGAGAGATGCTCATGATCAGACGATTTCTCAGCTTTAGATTCGAGGCCGAAGAGGAAGAACAGCGAGAAAACATTTTCCACTCAAAATGTACAATACTTGGGAAAGTGTGCTCGTTAATTATCGACGGAGGTTTCTGGACCAACGCCACCAGCAAATACATGGTGGAGAAACTATGATTGCCAGTGACTAAGCATCCTAAGCCCTATAAACTACGATGGCTAAACAACAAGACAAAGCTATACATTTCGGACCAAGTTAACGTCTCATTCAGCATTGGCAGATACCAGGACCAGGTCACCTGTGATGTCATCCCGATGTCAGCTGGAAATCTTATACTCGGACGACTATGGCAGTTTGACCTAGAGACTACACACAACGGACGGTCCAACTTTTATTCATTTGTCCAAGACAAGCCTAGATACAATCAAGCACCAATGTCTGCACACGCCGTTCAAGAAATGCAATCTAAGATGGCGAAAGATAAACATGCTCGCAAGGAGAAATTTTTAATAAACATGGTAGACATGCGGAAATCCGCCTGTACCAAGGGTACCCAGCTCGTTTTAATGCTCTACAGAGAGAGCCTCCACACATCCAGAACTAAGGCACCCTTACCTGCCGAGATCTGAGCCTTACTAGATAAATATGCCGACGTGTTTTCGGAAGAAATCCCAGCCGGCCTTCCACTTATCCGAGGGATTGAGCACCACATTGACTTTGTCCCCGTAGCTCAGCAGTCCAACCGTCCTGCATACAAAGTCAACCCCGAGGAGGCTAAAGAATCAGAACGGCAAGTCCAAGATCTTATGGCTCTAGGTTACGTCCGAGAAAGCATCAGTCCCTGTGCCGTTCTGGTCCTACTTGTACCAAAGAAGGACGGAAGTTGGAGGATGTGCATCAACTGTCGCGCCATCAACAACATTACAATCAAGTACCGACACCCATTCGGCGCCTGGACGACATGCTAGACGAATTAAGCGGAGCCACCGTCTTCTCAAAAATTAAACTTAAGAGTGGATATCATCAAGTCAGGATGCGAGAAGGAGACGAATGAAAGACTGTGTTCAAGACCAAGGAGGGTCTTTATGACTGGTTAGTAATGCCATTCGGCTTGTCCAACACTCCAAGTACATTCATGCGTCTTAAGAACGAAGTCCTACCTTTGACCGTTCATTGGCATGTTCGTAGTTGTCTATTTTGACAATATTCTCGTCTACAACACGTTTTACACAGACCATCTGGAGCACCTAGAGGTCGTGATTACCACCTTGCAGAGAGAGCAGTTGTACGTAAATCTCAAGAAATGTACATTCTGCACAGACCAAGTTGTTTTTCCTGGGTTCGTCGTGAGTTCCCACGGACTCTGGGTGGACGATGAGAATATCAAGGCCATAAAAGAGTTGCCCACACCGATGACCGCCAGCCAGGTCCGTTGCTTCTATGGACTCACCAGCTTCTACTGATGGTTCGTCAGAGATTTCAGCACGATAGCTGGTCCACTGACCTCGACGATAAAGAAGAATCAAGAATTTCGTTGGGGACCCGAGCGGGACAATGTTGGAATGAAGAAGAAATGATGAATTAAGAAAGCCTTTAATCCTTGTATAAAGGCGTGAATTATCTAGGTCAAAGGGGAGTGTCTAAGGCTTGTATGTGTTCTAGTGTTATGTTATCCTTGTAGCCATTCATGTATAAGGCCATCTTTGTATCCAAACAAGCCTAGACTAGATTAGTATAAATAACTATCTTCCTTCACATTTGTAACTTAGAAACTATTATTCTCATTCTCTTAATAAAATCATTATTCTCTCTTATCTCTCATTCTCTCATTCTACAAATCTCTTAATCTGATATTCTTTCGGCGAGTTTTGAAGCCACGCCAATTGGAATTGCATCATTTTACCACGGGAATCAAAAGTTATAAATTTTCTTGCAACGGACCTCCGCAAGTGCCTCCTCCGCGAACCCCCGTGCTCTTCTGATCATTCTGTCGTCAAAATCTTCATCAAATTGTGTTTTTACAAATTCAAACTCAAGCCCTTAGAGTCTAATTTATTTTTAAATAAATAAGAACTAAATGATCTCATCTTTGAAGGAAGTTCTTGAAGTTTTTTTCAAAGACGTCAGAAATCACCTCTCATAAGAATATGGTGATAAATTCTAAACCTTTCTCAGTTTTCTTTAAATCTTTGAATATGGAAAGTTAGATAAATATCTAGTGAGGATCTCCACGAAATTTGGTTTCAATCTGACAGGTTTAAGTTTTTAAGTTTTCAAGATTGATTTTCTTGATTTCCATATTAATCTTTGATTTTTTTTTTTTTTAAAAAAGAGGTAATCTTGAATTTTTTAGGTTTGGTTTATTAAAATTCAAAATTTGTACTGAATCTTTATTATGGGTAATGATAAGGACTGTTATTAGTTAATCTTGTTGGTTAGGGTTAAATTTAGTGGCATAATTTGTTAAGGTTGGTTGTTTGTTAAAAGGTGGTTACAAGTCTGTTGGTTTGTTAGTTTGTTGCGTGGCCTGCAAGTTCTTGGCGTGTCCGTGTCCTGCAATCCAGCCAGTTCACGCGCCTGAAGTTTCACGCCCCAGTGTCTTGTGGCCAAAGTTCCCTGTCCGTGATACGCAAACACGCCTACACGCCAACACGTGATCACGTCCCTCGTCCCGTCTGGCCGTTCCCGCATCCCGACCAACCGTCTGCTTTCATTGTCCTGTAGCCTGCTTCGAGCCGCACACGTGACCAGCTCAACCACAAGTTCCATCAAATTTCTTGGATCACACGCATCACGGGTCCGTGTCCTAGCCGTTCCTCGTCCCGGCAAGCTGTCCTTGTCCCGTCCCGACCAACTCATCTCGACCGGCTGCACATTCCGACCACCTTCTATCAAATGGAAATTCAAGCTACATTCAGAGCTCCAATTATTCTACATGGAGAAAATTACCTCTTGTGGTCTAGGACCATGAAAACCAAATTGGATGGTAAAAGTCTTTGGAATCACATTTCTATAAATGGCCTTGAAAAAAATGAAGTGGCTGAAGTTAGTGAGGCTGTGACTGCTCAATCCAAATGCTACCAAGAAGACCAGTTGCAAAGGTATCCCTATAATCTTCACCATATGTCTGATTAAAACCTCTAGGCACCAACCTAGCTTTATATCTATCAATTTCACCATTGCTTTTATATTTAATGGTAAAAATCACTTAGAACTTACAGCCCTTTTTCCTTTAGGTAAAGTGGCTGAAGCATAGGTCCCATTCCTTTCCATGGCTTGTTTCTCATCTAGGATAGCTTCCCTCCATTCCTTATTGGTCATAGCTTCCTCATATGTCTTTGGAATCTGTTCTTTATCAAGACTTGAAATGAAAGCAACATGATTAGTAGCTAAGTGAGCAATATTACAAACTCTCTGATCATGATGAACCACAACATTCCTCTTGTAGAATACTGGTGGTTTCCTTTGTCTTGTGCTCCTTCTTAGGACTGTAGGTGGAGCTTCTTAGATAGGATCATCCTCTTCACCTAAAACTTCAATATGAATAGGCACTCCTCTGACTGATCCTACATATAGCCAGAGTAATGTACGATTAGTTGATGTTCCGGACAAGCCAATGGTCGACCCATCGACCAGGAACAGAGAGGTCCTCGTCCAGGCGGACGTTCCACGAACATCCAAGGAAGATGGCCCAAACCTTGACTCCAGGGTGACCCATGAAACAGACCCACGGACGTCCGGAACATACGTCCTGTGAACGACCCACCACCCAACTTCGCCTAAAGACCAATGAACTGATCCACTGGTTATGACCAAGGGTCCCATGACCCGAGCTCGCACCAAAGCCCTCAAACAGGCCGTGACCAGCTATATAACTCGTCCTTGCATCACAAGGTATGGGTTTCTTGATTCCTAAGCTAACCGAATTAGGTTTTTGGGAAGAGACATAATCTAAGTACTCTTTTCCCTTAGATAGTTTTTTCCCCAATGGGTTTTGCTATCTAAGGTTTTGATGAGGCTTAGATTGGGTCTTAAGGGTCCGAGAGCGTAAGACTTTTAGCTAAGGGAATTGAAACCATGATCAAGCCCAACCAAGCCCACTTTTACTTAATTCAAATTATTAGCATTAAATTCAAATTTGAAGAGAATTCGTGCATGGCTTCGGATGTGAAGCTCATGCAGAATGTCTCTTTACTTGTGCCAAAAACGTCTTCCCTCTCCTTGGTCTATAAAAGGTAGAGACTGAAGATCTTGTAATCTATCGAATATTTGAAGTATAAATTCTGAATTGCTTTCAAGTATTTGGTTAATCCCTCGTAAACCTTAGTGTGTTATATCTAAGTGCTCTTATGAAATCCTGGTCAAGAATCGGTGTGTCATATCCTATTCTTGTCCAGTCTTTTATCTGTTTTCAAAAATTCCTCTATCGCATTTTGGCTCCATCCGTTCGCTTAGATTCATCGAGAAAACGCTTAATCCGATCGTACCGATTATCGGGTTTCCAAAGTCGCCCGATCGTTCTGAAGACCAAGCCATCGATCCTCGACATATCGAGTTTCGAACGTACCGCTATCGAGCGCCCTGTCGCTCGCTATCGGGACTGGATCGAGTGTGTAATCGAGCATTTATCCATCTGTCGTTGTCCGCCCGATTGACACTCATCGAGACTTCCAATCGTCCCACACCGCACTCGCTCTCGCATCCTATCGATTCCCCGATCGTCCGCAACCACGACACTATAGAGCAGTCTATCGATCTATCGATCGTACCGCCTCGCGCATATGATCACTCGGCTATCGACTATTGCTCGTACCGCATCTTCGCTTCCGCATCCCAATTGACGACTCGACATGCGATCATCAGCCACCATCCGAGCATCGAATTCATCCGAACGGTCCGCATATCCGATTATCCGGCTCCACGCATTCCGACTGTCCCGACTGTTGAACGTCTAGCTGCAACCTCCGGACACTCCTGCTGGTCAATTATTAATTTCACTCTCGCAATTGAATCAAACTCTATACGGGCAGATAGCTGGCTAATTGGCATTTTAACATATTTCAGAATCAAGCAATGTGTGAATCCGAAGTCGCTGAGTCCACTCACACTCGCCTATTAGAGGAGCTGACTACTCGAATGAACAATATGATGGAGGAAAGGTTTATGTCAATGCAAGCAGGTTTAAGAGATGGGTTGAGGGAAGATATTCGCCATATCTTTCCCGAACCAAGGCCAGACAGACGTCGTGCTCTGTTCCAGGAGCAACACCGATCTGAGCAACCCGTCCATGTGTCCACCTCGCAAGCACAAACACCTGGACAACCAATGATGCCTGAACCAAGGGAAGATGTTTCATCCATCGAAAACCAAGCCGATCAAAGCTTTTTAGGAGACGAAGCCGGAGCCCAATTCTACCAAAGTGATTATTCCAATCCTAGCCAAAGACGAGGAAGACCTTTTCAAAGGCAACAAGTACGACATGATAGAATTTCCAATCTCAAACTGAAGATTCCAGCCTTTCACGGGAAGAATGACCCTACCGCCTTCCTTGAGTGGGAGCAGAAGATGGAACTCGTCTTTGCCTGCCAATACTTCTCCGAGTCAAGCAAATGTTGGAATGAAGAATAAATGATAAAAAATAAAAGCCTTTAAATCCAAGTATAAAGGTGTGAGTTGTCAATGTCAAAGGGGAGTGTCTAAGGCTTGTTTGTGTATTAGTGTTATGTTATCCTTGAAACCATTCATGTATAAGGCAATCCTTGTATCCAAACAAGCCTAGACTAGAATAGTATAAATATCTATCTCCCTTCACATTTGTAACTAAAAGAAATGATTCTCTCATTATTATAATAAAACTCCTTTCTCTCATTTTCATGTCTCTAAAACTCTCTCTCTATTATCTTGATCAATGGTGAATCTAAATCAATCATTCTTTTAGCAAAGTCAAGGTGGCAGTTACCGAATTTTACGACTACGCTTTGAGTTGGTGGGACCAGACGGTTATATCCAGGAGAAGGAGTGGAGAACCACCAATCAACACTTGGCAAGAGCTCAAGCATATCATGAGAAGGAGATTTGTTCCTTCACATTTCCACCGCGACCTTCACCTCAAGTTAAGGCAACTAAGCCAGGAAAACCGAGGAGTTGAAGACTACTTCCAAGAAATGGAGACCCTCCTTATAAGGGCCGGAGTTACTGAGGATAGGGAGGCCACCATGTCATGATTTTTGGGGGGATTAAACCGGGACATCCAAGACCGGTTGGAGCTGCAGCATTATGTGGAGCTCGAGGAGCTCCTTCATAAGGCAATCCTCATAGAACAGAAGCTAAAGAGGAGACCCAACAATCGGCCGGTGCATGGTGCAGGATCCTATAACCCAAAGCCTTTCCAAGCGCGTGACTATCTAACACATCGGACGAATGAGGCGCGACCCAATCCGTTCAAACCTGAAACAAGCAAGCCAATTCATGGTAAAGCCCTGGACAAACCTTCTCTCACCAGAGATGTGAAGTGCTTCAAATGTTAAGGCATTGGTCACTACGCCAATGAGTGTGTTAACAAGAAGATAATGGTTGTGTTGGATAATAGAGATGTCCAAACCGAGGATGAAACTGAGGAGGACGAGCCAGTATACTACCATTATTGGGACGAGATTGAGGAGCCACCTGTCCAAGGTCAACTCATGGTCACTAGGCGCTCCTTGAATATGCAATCAAGACCAAAAGAACCAGACCAACGTGAGAACCTATTTCACTCATGGTGTATGGTGAAGGGTAAGGTTTGTAGCCTTATCATTGATGGTGGGAGCTGTACCAATGTGGCTAGAGAAACCATGGTTAAAAAGCTAGAGTTGGAACCGCTTAAACACCCACGTCCTTACCCACTCCAATGGCTTACCGAGGCGGGAGAAATTCGTGTAACCCACCAAGTTAAGGTTCCTCTTGAAATTGGCAGTTACAAGGATGAAGTCTTGTGTGATATCCTTCCAATGAAAGCCGGTCACATCCGGTTAGGACGACCCTGGCAATCCGACCGAAAGGTGATCCATGATGGATACACCAACAAACATCACTTCACCCACCAGAATAAGAAGGTCACTCTTATTCCCATGACGCCCCAAGAAGTATACAAGGATCAGCTCTACCTTAAGCAAAAAAGAAAAAGCAAGCCTGATTCAAAGGTAATTACAGGTAAGGCAATTTTTTTTTATAAAAGCTAGCAAAATCCACAAAGGGTTGGACCCTGACCGACCGATTCTATTGTTATATTATCAGGAGGCTTGCCTCCATACTGCTAACCCTCTGCCGGCTTTGCCGAGCATCATTTCCAATTTGCTCCAAAGGTATCAGGATGTTTTCCCTGAAGAATGCCCACCAGGTCTACCACCCGTGCGAGGAATAGAACACCAAATCGACCTTGTGCCGGGAGCTGCTTTACCAAACCGACCGGCCAACAGGACTAATCCTCTAGAAACCAAGGAAATACAGAGTTAAGTAGAGGAGCTACTTAAGAAGGGACATATCAGAGAGAGTCTCAGCCCTTGTGCTGTACCAGTCCTTTTGGTACCAAAGAAGGATAAGTACCAAGTGTGTATTGATTGTCGGGCAATCAATAACATTACGGTCAGGTATAGACACCTGATCCCTAGGCTTGATTATATGTTGGATGAGTTGCATGGCTCTAGATTATTCTCTAAAATTGATCTTAGAAGCGGACACCACCAGATAAGAATGAAGGAAGGTGATGAGTGGAAAACCGCTTTCAAAACTAAGCATGGTCTCTATGAATGGCTTGTCATGCCTTTTGGTTTGACTAACGCCCCTAACACATTCATGAGGCTCATGAATCATGTACTTAGGGAATTCATAGGTCAATTTGTTGTGGTTTACTTTGATGATATCTTAATATATAGCAAGCACCTTGAAGAACACACTAAACATGTTCAATTGGTATTGGACGTCCTAAGGAAAGAACGGTTGTTTGCTAAACTTGAAAAATGCACATTTTTCTCTGACCATGTTGTGTTTTTAGGATTCGTTGTAAGTGCAGATGGGGTCAGAGTTGATGAAGAAAAAGTTAAAGCTATTCGGGAATGGCCAACGCCCAAGACCGTGGGTGAAGTCAGGAGCTTCCATGGTCTTGCCGGATTTTATAGAAGATTTGTTAAAGACTTCAGTACCTTGGCTGCCCCTCTTACTGAAGTTATCAAGAAGGAAGTTGGATTTAAATGGGGTCCTCCCCAAGAAAAATCCTTCCAAAGTCTAAAGGATAAGTTAACCCATGCTCCTTTTCTCTCTTTACCTAAGTTCTCTAACACTTTCGAAATAGAATGTGATGCTTCAGAGGTAGGCATAGGAGCTGTGCTAATGCAGGAAAGGCGACCCATAGCCTACTTCAGTGAAAAATTGGGAGGAGCTACACTTAATTACCCACATATGACAAAGAGCTCTATGCTCTTGTGCGTGCGCTTAAGACGTGGCAACATTACTTCTGGCCAAAGGAGTTTGTCATCCATACGGACCACGAGTCATTAAAACATTTGAAGGGCCAGCATAAGCTAAACAAATGACACGCCAAATGGATTGAGTACATAGAAACTTTTACCTATGTAATCAAATACAAGCAAGGCAAGGATAATGTTGTGGCCGATGCCTTGTCTAGACGGTATGCGCTCTTATCCACCTTGGTTTTGAAAGTATTAAAAGCTTGTATCAAACTGACCCGGACTATGGAGAGATCTATAAGTCTTGTTCCAAGAGTTCCACAGGTTCTTATTATCAACAGGATGGTTTCCTTTTTTATGAAAACCGTCTATGCGTACCAAGATGTTCTCACCGAGAAATGTTTGTAAGAGAAGCTCACGCGGGTGGTCTCATGGGCCCTTTTTGGTGTAGCCAAAACCCTGGCCATCGTTCGTGAACACTTCCATTGGCCTCAAAAGAAGAAGGATGTTGAACGGATCTGTAGTCGGTGTCCCATTTGCAAGCAAGCCAAGGCTACCATCCAACCCCACGGTTTGTATCAACCACTTCCCATCCCTAGACGACCTTGGGAACATGTATCTATGGATTTTATTTTAGGTCTACCTAGGACAAGAAATGGTAAAGATTCCATTTATGTAGTGGTAGATCGGTTTTCTAAAATGTCCCATTTCATTCTCTGCCATAAAACTGATGATGCCTCTAATGTAGCTAGTTTATTCTTTAAGGAAGTCGTTAGGATGTATGGCATGCCGAAAAGCATAGTGTCAGATAGGGATACTAAGTTCCTTAGCCATTTTTGGAAAACTCTTTGGACCAGGTTAGGAACTAAGTTATGCTTCTCAACAACTTGTCACCCTGAAAGTGATGGCCAGACTGAGGTCGTCAATAGGACTCTAGGATCATTGTTAAGATCATTTGTAGGGAAGAATATTAGGACTTGGGAAGAACACTTGCCATATTTAGAATTCGCATATAATCATGCTCAACATTCGGCCACCAAGTTTTCTCCCTTTCAATTGGTTTATGGGTTTAACCCATTAACCCCTTTGGATTTAATTCCTTTACCATTAAATGAAAGAGTAAGCCAGGATGGAGAGCAAAAGGCAAAGCTGATAAAAAAGCTTCATGAAAGAGCAAGAATCAACATAGAGACTAAGACTCACCAATACGCCAAGTTCAAGAACCGACATAAGAAGCAGATTGTCTTCAAGCCTGGAGATCAAGTCTGGATTTATCTTCGCAAAGATAGATTCCCGTCAGAGAGAAGATCCAAGCTCATGCCCCGGGTTGATGGACCTTTCACCGTTATCAATCGCATCAATGACAATGCTTATGAGCTGGACCTCCAAGGTAAGTATTCGGTCAGTCCTAGTTTAATATTTCTGACTTGATTCCTTATTGTGCAGACGAGCCGGATTTGAGGAAAAATCCTCTCTTAGAGGGAGGGGATGATATGACCACGGATGAAGATTTGGACGAGGTGACTGATCCTACATATAGCCAGAGTAATGTACGATTAGTTGAGGTTTCAGACAAGCCCATGGTCGACCCATCGACCAGGAACAGAGAGGTCCTCGTCCAGGCGGACGTTCCACGAACTTCCAAGGAAGATGGCCCAAACCTTGACTCCAGGGTGACCCATGCATCTGACCCACGGACGTCCGGAACATACGTCCCGCGAACGACCCACCACCCAACTTCGCGTAAAGACCAACGAACTGATCCACTGGTCATGACCAAGGGTCCCATGACCCGAGCTCGCACCAAAGCCCTCCAACAGGCCGTGACCAGCTATATAAGTCGTCCTTGCATCACAAGGTATGGGTTTCTTGATTCCTAAGCTAACCGAATTAGGTTCTCGGGAAGAGACGTAATCTAAGTACTCTTTTCCCTTAGATAATTTTTTCCCAATGGGTTTTGCTATCTAAGGTTTTGATGAGGCTTATATTGGGTCTTAAGGGTCCAAGAGCCTAAGAATTTTAGCTAAGGGAATTGAAACCATGATCAAGCCCAACCAAGCCTACTTTTACTTAATTCAAATTATTAGCATTAAATTCAAATTTGAAGAGAATTCGTGCATGGCTTCGGATGTGAAACTCATGCATAATGTCTCTTTACTTGTGCCAAAAACGTCTTCCCTCTCCTTGGTCTATAAAAGGTATTTGGTCAATCCCTCGTAAACCTTAGTGTGTTATATCTAAGTGCTCTTACTAAATTCTGGTCCTATCCGTTTTCAAAAATTCCTCTATCGCATTTTGGCTCCATCCGTTCGCTTAGATTCATGAAGACCGAGCCATCGATCCTCGACATAATGAGTTTCGAACGTAACGCTATCGAGCGCTCTGTCGCTCGCTATCGGGACTGGATCGAGTGTGTAATCGAGCATTTATCCATCTGTCGTTGTCCGCCCGATTGACACTCATCGAGACTTCCAATCGTCCCACACCGCACTCGCTCTCGCATCCTATCGATTCCCCGATCGTTCGCAGCCGCGACACTATCGAGCAGTCTATCGATCTATCGATCGTACCGCCTCGCGCATATGATCGCTCGGCTATCGACTATTGCTCGTACCGCATCTTCGCTTCTGCATCCCAATTGACGACTCGACACGCGATAATCCGCCACCATCCGAGCATCGAATTCATCCGAACGGTCCGCATATCCGATCATCTGGCTCCACGCATTCCGACTGTCCCGACTGTCAAACGTCTAGCTGCAACCTCCGGACACTCCTGCTGGTCGAACCTGGACCGTGATCCTTGTTCAGTCAGGATCACACCATCTCCCCCCCCCCCCATGTTCAAGAGAAGGAAGGCCAGGAGAACTGAAGGAACAAGGATGTGGAATGGACAGGCCGACCGGGTTTGATGGCCGCGACCCGGTTGGCTGTAGTGCAGCTGGCTGGCCAGGGCTGGATGTAACGCCTCCGATCCTACTAGACCGAAGGTGTTACGATAGGCCCAAATCCTGTCTGACCGTTCTTCCGAATATAGTCCGAAAGCCCAGATAAACACGATCCGAACCCTGAGTAGATCAACTCCATCTCATTCAAGGTTCCGTGACCAAGAACGGACATCCTTGTCGAGGTTAGCCCGGCCGGGACTTAGGCATTCAGAACTAAAAACTTACTAAGACCTTAATAAGATACACGAAAAAACCTCCTTTTTATATTAAACATACTTTTAACAGTTCTTCCAAAACCCGATTACAGCACTTGCGAAAGCGTTATACTTCTTATGAAATTTATACAAGTCCAAAAGAAACATACTTTCTACTAAGGGGTCTTTTAATCTACACTGGACTGTTCCGCCCTCCTTCCACCACCTTGCCTTTATCTGCAAGAACGAGTTCGGTCAGCTAATGCTGAGTGAGCTGGTCGAAAAATACTATCTAACCCATTCCCGCAAATTACCAATGCAAGTAAACTAACCAATCTCAATCATGCTAAGACCACCAACAGCTTAACCAAACTTCATTTCTAATCTACCCACGCGCGCTGTGACCTTAGCCTATTCCCTTCCCGTCCCGGTCAGATCCTTAGTCACCAAGACTACAAGGAACCTACGAAGACGGACGATACTCACTGCCCCGGTCAGGTCCTTAGTCACCAAGACTACAAGGCACCTTCGAAGACGGGCAGTAGCCTGACAAGTCGCTCACAGGATGGTGGCAAGTCATCCCTCGCATGCCCACAGAATAGCTAAGTCACAAATTCCCCATACTTTCCACAATAACCACACAACCACTTAACAATGAAACACAATAACCACACAACCACTTAACCATGAAACCACTTCGCAATACCTTTGATCCGGCCCAGATCCGTTTATTTAATCAACTGTGCAACAATCAAACAAGAACATGCACAGCAGACCAAATAGAACCCGAACTAGATCTAGGGTATACTAATGGATTCACTTAACCAAATTCAACCATAAATCCTCATGCATGCGACTATTCATACTTCATGAACGAAAATTAACTATAACTCAACATGCATGCAACCAACGAAATTCAACACATCATTAAAATAAAATCATTAATGCACAGCAATTCATCATGCACACATTCCCAATTGTCCTAACCAAACTCGGATCAACTGTCTTGCTAAAAAAAATAAAAGAACCAACTCACTGAACAAAGGACGGATGCACGACCTATCACACGGACAAGCTCACGGACGCTCGCAGACAGCCTCCCTTTCATTACGGCCGTACAGCTCTCGCAAGGTAGCTCTTTCTCTCTCTAACTTACTTAACAAAGGGTTTTAAACTTCAGATTTTCTAAACATGGTTTATGGTGACCAAAAGGGTATTTATAAGGTGATATTGCATGGTTTAGACATGACACCTGTCCCACTAACTAATTTAACTTCCCTAAACCATGACAAGTGTTCCACTAACCCATTTAACACCCTTAAACCATAACACCTGTCCCACTAACCAAAATCCACTAACTTAATTGAATAAAAGGGCTAAAAACTTAGTGGAAATCCCCATCATCGCCAGTAGTGGATTCCTAGTCAGATTCCATGTCATTGCCACATCAGCATCTGTCCCAGTTTTTTTTTCCTGCGGACGAGCGACCATACGTCCCGCGGTACGACCATCCGTTCGTCCACGTACGTCCGTTGGTACGACCGCGACTGTGTCATTCTCCCCTCCTTATAAGAATTCTTCCTCGAATTCATACTTCAACTTTCGGTACCATCAGTGTATAGCTCGAGATATCTTTCGCAAAAACGGTCCTCATTTTCCCAAGTGACAATTATGCGGTGTTGCTTTCCCCAGAAAACCTGAACTTGAGAAATTCTCACGGTTCAACAACTTCTTGATCCGCATTTCTCCTACTCGGATTGGACCTTCCGCATATGTGAGGTTTGCCGTAGCTCCTTGATCCTTTGCGACTCTATCTCAGTTGGATCCCTAACATGCTTCTGCATCATCGAAATGTGAAAGACCGGGTGTAATGCCATGTCTGCTGGTAGATCTAGCCGATAAGCTACCTCTCCAATTCTTTCAATGATTCGGTATGGTCCTATAAACCGTGTAGCTAGCTTCCCAACTTTCCCAAACTGATCTTTTCCTTTCTGCGCTTCTACCTTCAAGTAGACCCAATCGCCAACTGAATATGCCAAATCCCTTCGATGCTGATCCGCGTATTTCTTTTGCCGATCTTGAGCTTTCTTCATGTTCTGCATAACTGTTCGGATCTTCTATGTGGTCTCGTCTACAATTTCCTGACCGAACATTTTTCTTTCTCCCACTTCCACCCAACACATAGGCGTGCGACACGGGAGTCCATATAAAGCCTCGTATGGTGACATCCCGATGCTTGAATGGTAGCTGTTGTTGTACGAGAACTCAACCAATGGAAGATGCTGTTCCCATGACCCTGAAAGATTATGAGATTGAGAGATTTATAGAATGAGAGAATGAAAGAATGAGAGATTAGGGAGAATTAGAGAATTAGAGAGAAGAATGATTTTATTAGAAAATGAGAATTATGAATTCTTACTTACAAAATGTGAAGGGAGTAAGGTATTTATACTATACTAGTCTAGGCTTGTTTGGATACAAGGATAGCCTTATACTTAAGTGGCTTACAAGGATAACATAAATCTATAATACAAACAAGCCTTAGACTCTCCCTTTTACACACATATAAATCGCCTTTTAACTAGACATAAAGGCCTTCATAAATTCATCACTTCTTCTTCATTCCAACACTCCCCCTCAAGCTTAAGACATAAAATTCTTAAGCTTGCAACCATGAAGTATTACCTCATTAAAAAAACCTAGAGAAGGAAAACCCAATTGGGACAAAACCTTTTCTTAGGGAAAAAGAGTATAACACTCCATGTTGGGATCATGGGTATGGAATGGACATGAGGCCAAGTCTTGGATAGATTGATGTGCCAATTTTCAGAGATGCAGCCTTGGTGAATATGTCAGCTAGCTGATCCTCACTCCTTGTATAGCAAGGTAAGATGATACCTTTCCCAATAGCTTCTTTTACTTTATGACAGTCCACTTCTATATGCTTGGTCCTTTCATGAAACACATAATTGGAGGCTATGTGTATGACAGCCTGATTGTCACAGTGAATGGTGATTGGAGTCTCACACTCCACGGCTAAGTCTTCCAGAATTTGCTTCAGCCAGATACACTCAGTTGTGAGCTTCCTCATTGCTCTATATTCTGATTCTGCACTAGAGCATGAAACCACCTTTTGCTTCTTGGTTTTCCAAATCACAAGGTTTCCTCCTATGAAAGTACAATAACCTGTGGTACTTCTCCTATCTTCCCTATCTCCTGCCCAATCTGCATCACAATAACCAACCACATTTGTGTTTTTATTATTACCCATCCAAATACCTTGTTCATGTGTGCCTTTGAGATATCTTAGAATCCGCATGGCCATGTCCCAATGCCTCATCTTTGGCCCTTGCATGTGTTGAGATACCTGATTCACAGCAAAACATAAATCTGGTCTAGTGATGGTTAAATAAATAAGCTTACCAACCACTTTCCTATAGAGCTTAGGATCATGAAAATCAATTTCCTCCTCTAACTCCCCCTTAGTTGCGATTTTATAACCTTCTTCTAAGGGTGTTTTGGCTGGCTTAGCTTCCATCATATCTGTGGATGTTAGTAGATCTACAACATATTTTCTTTGAGAAAGAAAAAGACCTTCCTTAAACCTACATACTTCAATTCCTAAGAAGTATTTAAGTTCTCCTAGATCCTTTATGTCAAAGACACTTTTTAAGTAATTTTTAGTAGATGCAATACCAATACTATCACTACCAGATATGATTATATCATCTACATAGATAAGAATAACTATGATACCTTCCTTACTCTTAAATGTAAAAAGAGTATGTTCCACTTCAGACCTTTTGAAGCCTTTATACATTAAAGTAACACTTAATTTGTGGTACCATGCTCTTGGAGATTGCTTAAGGCCATAAATAGCCTTCCTTAGCCTTAGGATATTGCCGCTTCCTATCTCATCTTCTAGGCCAGGTGGAGGTGACATGTAAACCTCTTCTTTTAGTTCACCTTGCAAGAAAGCATTCTTGACATCCATTTGCCACAATTCCCACTCAAGATTAGTACCAACAGTGAGCACAACATTGACAGAATGTAGCTTAGCAACAGGAGCAAATGTATCCCTATAATCCTCATCATAAGTCTGAGTAAAACCCCTAGCTACCAACCTAGCTTTATATCTATCAATTTCACCATTGCTTTTGTATTTAATGGTAAAAATCCACTTAGAACTTACAGCCTTCTTCCCTTTTGGTAAAATGGCTGAAGCATATGTACCATTCCTCTCCATGGCTTGTTTCTCAGCTAAGATAGCTTCCCTCCATTCCTTTATAGACATAGCTTCTTCATATGTCTTTGGGATCTGCTCATTGTCAAGACTAGAAATAAAAGCAACATGAGTAGAAGGTAAGTGTGCAATATTACAAACTCCCTGGTCATGATGAACTACAGCATTTCCATTGTAGAAGACTGGTGGATTTCTTTGTCTTGTGCTCCTCCTTAAAACAGTAGGTTGAGCCTCCTCTTCTTCTTCACTCAAAACTTCAATGAGAGTAGGTCTTGTTCTTTTGGAAGCTGAAGCTAGAATGGAATCATCTCCTGCTGAGTCTTGTTGGACATGAGTAGATGCTTCTCCCCCCCCATGTTCAAGAGGAGGAAGCCCAGGAGAACCAAGGTTTGGCCGTGACATAGGCTGTGAGGACGCGGCTGGGCCAGAGATATCCACATTGCCGGATGGACCAGGATCTGCAAAGCCGTGAGGATGATCCTGTGGAGCCGTGACTGAGGGGCGTGAACTACCTGTTGCTGGGACATTTGGCTGAGGTGTATGCTGACTACCTCCTATTCCAATGCTCTCCAAGAGTTTCCTCAAGTATTCAGCTTGGTCTGTTCTTGTTGATGAGATGTCTTTAAATTGTTCCCAATTTCCTTCTTCATAAAAACTTTTGTCTTCTTGGAACTTCACATCTCTAGACACCATGACCCTTCTAGTCTCATGGTTATAACATTTGTATCCTTTTTGAGTGGAGAAATATCCAATGAACATAGCCTTTACACTTTGTGGTTCAAGCTTGTTCCTTTGTTCCCTAGGAATTAATACAAAACAAACACACCCAAAAACTTTTAAATGATCAATGGTGGGTTTAGTGTTGTTTAATACCTCAAATGGGGATAGATCATCAAGGACTTTTGTAGGTGTCCTGTTAATTAAGTAGCAGGCTGCTACAAGTGCATCCCCCCAAAATCTCTTAGGCACCTTCATGTGGAACATCATAGTTCTCACAACCTCCATTAGGTGCCTATTCTTTCTTTCAGCAACTCCATTTTGTTGTGGAGTATAAGGACAGCTTGTCTGATGCTCAATGCCATGCTTTGCTAGATGTTCCTTAAGTCTGGTACTTGTGTACTCCCCACCATTATCTGTTCTAAAGCACTTAATTCTTGCATTGTATTGATTAGTCACATATGCTTGAAAATTTAAGAATGCATCATACACCCTATCTTTAGAACTAAGGAGAGTAACCCATGTATATTTGGACTTTTCATCAATAAATGTCACAAAATATTTATGGTTTTCTCTAGATGGAAATTGGGATGTCCACACATCAGAATGCACCAATTCAAAACAATTTTCATATTCATGTATTGATTTTTCAAAAACTGTTTTACAATGCTTTCCAAGAATACATGAATCACACAATTCTTTTGACATTTTTAAACCAGGCACAATTAATTCAAGAGCTCTTGGATGAGGATGTCCTAGTCTAGCATGCCACAAATCTGAATCAGTACTAAAACCATGCGCCTGAAACACTGATTCTAATGCATTACAACTAGTCATATTATCAAGTACATACAAATCATCTTTTGTAGTTCCTTGTCCAAAGCACCTTCTAGTTTCAATATCCTGAAAATAAAAATCATTAGGACCAAATATAGCATGACAATTCAAATCAGTAGTAGCTCTTTTAACTGAGAGCAAGTTGGAGGTAAATGAAGGCATATAGAATGCCTTAGATTCTTTATCAAACAATTTCAATTTTCCTATGCCTTTGATTGGTACTTTGATTCCATTTGCAATAAGAACATTCCCTAGGGCAGGTTCTACATTTTCTAGTAAATCTAGATCACTAATCATGTGATGAGAAGCACCAGAATCAACAACCAAGGATTTAGAAGCATTAGATGTATAAGATGTTTGAAAAGAAGCATGAAAAGTTTTACCCATCACATTGCTCTCCTTTATTGCCTTAATGAGAGCTTCCATGTCTGATTTTGTCACAAAATCTGATGCTTGTGACATAGTATTGTTGGCGCCTGATTAAGAAGGAGAATGGCTACATAAGGCGGCCTTTGAGGACACCAAACCGTGAGCTTGCTTGGCTGAGGAGATGGCCGACTGCTGTGGTGGGCGTAAAGCCCAAGAGGGTTTAAGATGAGGGTGAAGTTCCCAGCAATCCTTCTTTGCATGTCCCTCCTTCTTGCAATGATCACAAAATGGCCTCCTCTTCTTAGATGCATTTGTTGGCCTAAAGAAACTTTTGTGAGCAGCTACTAGTTCAGCTTTGTTGCCAACAATCCATGTGATCCTTGCTCCTTTTGAATTTGAGCACACACTTCCTCCAAGCTAGACAACTTATCAGACCTGAGAATATGCTTAATAAGATCTGAGTAAGTAGAATTAAGAGTTAAAAGTAACCCAAACACCTTATCTTGTTCCTTTCTTTCAAGGAGTACAAGTGGTTCAATAGTGGCTGGCCTTAGCATGTCTAGCTCAGCCCACAAAGCTCTGAATGAGCCATAGTGCTTTGTGAATTCAGCATCCTCCTGCCTTAATTCATTCAAAGCTTTCTTCACTTCAAAAATTCTCAAAAGGTTAGTAGTGTTACCATACACCTTAAGCAAAGTGTCCCATAGATCTTTTGCATTTTCACAAAAAGAATAAGCTTCTAAAAGATCACTAGCTAGAGAATTTTGTAAAATAGAAAGTACCAACTGATCTTCTTGGTACCATTTGGCTTGAGCTGCATCACTCACTTCAGCCACTTCATTGTCCTCAATGCCATTTGTGGCAATGTGGTTCCAAAGACCTTTACCACCTAAAGTGGTTTTAATGGTCCTAGACCATAAGAGATAATTTGCTCCATGTAGAATGACTGGAGCTCTAAGAGATGTCTGAATCTCCATGCTTAATAGACAGACTAGGTTAGTAAATCAGGTAAGAAATTGTGATACAAGACAAAACCTTTGGTCAAGGTAAGTATGAAGCCGGCTATTCACAGCTTCGGAATAAACCGCTGGTCACAACTTGGTCAGTGTAGGCGTGTAGATCACTGAATCAGCTGGTCACGCTCAAGACTGCTGGCCACCAGGTCGCTTGGTCACGTGTGGTCACAATTTTGGACGCGCTGCTCACAAATTCCAGTGGCTGGTTGCGCTTTGGTCGGAACAAGTATTGTCCGAAATGGTCTCGCCTTGGTCGGAATGGTCACGCCTTGGTCGGGACAGGTATGGTTCCTGCACACGGACACAGCCACACCAAGAAAAGCAAACGAGAGCCATGACAGTATAATCCAGCAAGGCAAGAAAAACAAAAGAATTTACCAAGTTACTTGTACTTCAAGTAAGTTCAACCACTTGTAACTAACCTCAACAACCTACAACTACCTTTAACTAATCCTAACAACTCTTAGTAACAAGAATTGTAACAGATTAAGAATATTAATTCTGACTTTATCAAGATTCAATTAAAGAAAATTCGAATTTAATCCCTAGAACATTTGATAAATTCAAGAAATCAAATTTTAAGACTTCCAAAACTGAATAAGCAATTCAAGAAAATCAATCTTGAAACCCTAAACCTATTGGATTGACTTGAAATTTCGTAAGAACCTTCACAAGATACTTCTTAAACTTTCCAGAATTAAAAATTTAAAGAAAACTAAGAAAATCTTAGAATTATAACACCAGATTCTTGACACAGGTATTTTCGAACGACTTTCAGTAAAACTTCCAGAAAACCTTTAAAACGCAATGGAATCGAGTTCTGCTTTCTTTAAACAGAAACTAGACTCAAGGGGCTTGAGTTTAGGCTTTTGAAATTCACGATTTGACGAAATATTGACGTCTAGATGACCTGGGGAATGTAGAGGTTCGAAACAAACACGATCACGAACACCTTTTGGAAGAAAATTCGTATCTTTTGATTCCCTGGGCCAAATGATGCGATCTTGGTGGCTATGGAAACGGAATTCGCCGATGCACACTCCAGAGAACGCCGATCGTCAATTGGAGTCGTGGATTGATCGGAATTTGATTTGCAAGATGACGTTCGAAATTAATCCAGAAACAGATGAAGAACAAGAAGAATTCTTGTGAAATCAATGAAAGAATGATGAAAATTTCCCAGATTTGATGTAACCTGGCTCTGATACCATGAAAGATTATGAGATTGAGAGATTTATAGAATGAGAGAATGAAAGAATGAGAGATTAGAGAGAATTAGAGAATTAGAGAGAAGAATGATTTTATTAGAAAATGAGAATTATGAATTCTTACTTACAAAATGTGAAGGGAGTAAGGTATTTATACTATACTAGTCTAGGCTTGTTTGGATACAAGGATAGCCTTATACTTAAGTGGCTTATAAGGATAACATAAATCTATAATACAAACAAGCCTTAGACTCTCCCTTTTACACACATATAAATCGCCTTTTAACTAGACATAAAGGCCTTCATAAATTCATCACTTCTTCTTCATTCCAACAGACCCAGCCCAATCGAGGATGCACATCCGGAGCATATCCTCGATCGTTCGGATGGTCCTCTCAGTCTTTCCATCCGTCTCAGGGTGGAATGCAGTACTTATATGTAATTCTGTGCCCAAAGCATCCTGAAAGGCTCTCCAGAACCGTGCCGTAAATGTTGGATCTCTATCTGACACGATGTTTGCGGGTACACCATGTAACTTCACAATCTCTTTCAGATATAACCGAGCTAACGTCTCAAAGCGATCATTCAGCCTGACTGGAAGAAAGTGTGCTGACTTGGTTAAACGATCCATGACGTCCCAGATGGCATCATTACCTCGGCCTGGTGCGGTAGGTAAACCGGTAATAAAGTCCATTGCTACCGCCTCCCATTTTCATTCTGGAATTGGTAAATTCTGTAATAGTCCTCCTGGCACTTGGTGCTCAATCTTGACTTGCTGACATACCTGACATTGAGCAACCCATTTTGCTACTGCCTTTTTCATTCCTGGCCAGTGGTATTATCGTCTAATGTCTCGGTACATCTTAGTGCTTCCTGGATGTATGCTTAGCAGAGACTGATGTGCAGCTCTTAATATTTCCTTCTTTAACTCTTCTTGTTTCGGTACTGCAATCCTCCCATTCATCAGTAGAGTCCCATCTTCTGCTAAATGGTACCCTTTATTATTTCTCCCATCACTTGCCTTTAGTTCTTCTAAGATCTTCCTCAAATCCACGTCCTCCTCTTGAGCTTCTCTGATGCGGTGAATTAAGCTTGCCTGATTAACGGCTTGAATTCCAAGGGGTTGGCTGGTCTCCCTTTCTAATACTGCAAGCCAAAACGTTTTTAACGCACTTGACAAGGCCTCAACATCTTCCGAAATATTCTTATCAGCTTGTCGCCTACTCAGAGCATCGGCCACTACATTAGCTTTTCCAGGGTGGAACTGAATCTTCAGATCGTAATCCGCTATGAATTCCATCCACCGTCTTTGTCATAGGTTCAAATCTGGCTGTGTGAACAGATACTTCAAACTTTGATGATCAGTGAAGACTTGCACCGTCTCTCCATACAAGTATGACCTCCATATCTTAAGAGCAAACACCACTGCTGTCAATTCCAAGTCATGCGTCGGATAATTCTCCTCGTGCTTCCGAAGCTGCCTGGATGCGTATGTTATCACCCTACCATTCTGCATTAGTACACAGCCAAGCCCTACCCGGGATGCATCGGTGTAGATGGAGTATGGTTGGTTCGGTTAAGGTAATACTAATATGGGTGCGGTCGTCAAGGCACTCTTCAACTGCTCGAACGCCTTGGCGCTTTCTGTGGTCCACTGAAACTGAACTCCCTTGCCGGTCAGCCTGGTTAGAGGTTTGGCTTTGGAGGAGAAATTTTTGACAAACTTCCTATAATACCCAGCTAAGCCCAGGAAACTCCTAATTTTCGAGGCGTTAGTTGGTTATGGCCACTCTTTAATCACCGCGATCTTCTCCTAATCTACAGATACTCCATGCTCCGATACTCGATGACCTAAGAATCCTATTTCTCTCCTCCAGAACTTCCACTTGCTGAACTTGGCAAACAATCGTTGTTCCCGCAGTCGCCCCAAAAGTAGTCGTAGATGCTGCTCGTGCTCTTCTGTAGTCTTGGAGTAGATAAGTATGTCGTCAATGAAAATGATGACAAAATTATCTAGATACTCTCGAAAGACCTCATTCATGAGTCGCATGAATGCAGCTGGGGCATTCGTCATTCCAAATGGCATCACCACGAATTCATATTGCCCATACCGTGTACGGAAAGCTGTTCTCGGAATGTCTGCTTCTGAGTTAGGTATCTGATGGTATCCTGAGGCTAGACCGATCTTTGAAAATACCTTGGCTCCTTGAAGCTGGTCTAATAATTCATCAATCCTTGGCAGATGGTACTTATCTTTAATGGTTATTTTGTTGATTCCCCGATAGTCAATACATAACCTCATACTCCCGTCCTTCTTCTTGACGAACAAGACTGGTGCGCCCCATGACGATGAACTTGGTCTGATAAATCCTTTCTCTATCAAGTCTTCCAGTTGCTTCTTTAATTCGGCCATCTCTGTTGGTGCCATCCGGTACGGTGCTTTAGCAATGGGAGTAGCTCCGGGTTCCAGCAGAATCGTGAACGGGTTGGACCGCGGTAGTGGCACGCCTTCCAACGGTTTGAAAACATCCTCGAACTCCCGGACCACTGGGATGTCTGAAAACTCCGGTTCTGGGTCAGTCCCTCGTTGCTTACCATCAAGGTTACGAGATACGCTTCTCCCTCTTGCAACTCTTGTTCCATTCGCAAGGCCGACAAGAACATTGCCTTGTTACTAGGTTCGAATCCCCGAAACTGAATACTCACACCTCCTTCCCTTCTGAGATGCATTTTTCCTTTACCACAATCTAACTGAGCCTTGTAACGCGATAGCCAGTCCATCCCCAAAATTACCTCGTGTCGATCCAATGCTGTTACCAGTAGGTCTGCTGGAAAATTCCACTTCTTCGATCTTAACGGGGACATCTAAGATTTTATTCTCAGCTTTCAAGGTTTGGGTTCCTGGGGTCCTAATGGGGACATCTACTTCTACTATGGTAAAGGTTCCCTCAAAGGTCCGCACTACCTCAGGAGAGACAAAACTATGAGTAGCGCCAGAGTTGAACAGAACAAAGGCCAAGCTACCACCCATTCGCAGGGTTCCTAATCAATCATAACCAATTCATTTGTCTACTCATGCAACATCAATCAATAATCAATTCAAGCAAGTTTAGGCTTATGGAAAAGGTGATCTGATTGACCGTGCAACAATCAAACAAGAACATGCACGACCAACCTTTAACTAATCCATGTCATCCTGGTCTAAGCCCAAGTTAAAATTGACCAATCGTGCAACAATCAAACAAGAACATGCACGATCGATCTCCTAAAACTCGGACCCGACCGGAATGCCATTAGCATCCCAAACCCAAACCTAAACACACATTCAAGAGATCAAGTACCCAGAGTTTAGCCCAACATACCTGCTATCAGGGGAGAGGGTCGTGAAGGGCCAGCCTGCCTGTTGCTGTTGTTTAGCCGGTGCTGGTCCGATAGCCAAACGTTTTGGCCCCGCTTGGATTGCTAGTGGTGGTGGTCTCCGGAAGTTCTGTCCTTTAGGACATTGTGCAGAGTAGTGTCCTATCTCCCCACAACTCCAACACGTAGAGTCTCGTGGTCTCATGGTCGGAGCCCCGTAAGTATTCGAGGTATGACCACTCCGTCCGCAACGAAAGCAAGTCGGGACTGGTCTAGTATTACCAGTGGCAGGTCGATCGTAATGCCTTCTTCGTCCTTATTCTACTCGCCTCGGTCTTTCCTGCCTCTGATTGATGCTTTCATAATATTTTCGTTCACCCATCAAAGCTTCCTCCATATTGACGGCCATCTCTATCAGAGTTGATTGATCCGGACACGATACTGTCCTAAGTCTGAAGAATAGATCGGGACGCAATCCATGGAGAAATTTCCGCATCGTAGCTACTTCGCCATGAGTCCTGTATCTGGCAAAACGGCGAAGCCTAGTGAACTCTGCCTCGTAGTCGCAAACTTTTCTCTCGCCTTGCGTCAGCTGCACATATTGGGTTTCTAGGCGGTCCCGTGCTTCCATGGGAAAGTATTTCTTCAAAAACTCGGTTCGAAATTGAACCCATGCTTCCTCGGGTACTTGACAATACTCAAGTCGTCGTTCTCGGGTCTCCCACCAGTTGGCCGCGTCTTGGACTAGGTAGTAAACGGCCACATCTTTCTTGAATGTCTCTGGGCATCTAGTGGCGCTAAAGTTACTCTCTAGGCGTCTTAACCACGAGTCTGCCCTAAACGGATCTGTACCTCCATTGTACTTTTCCGTTCCCAAGTTCCGCATGGCAGTAACAATTTACAAATAACTCGGGGTGCCTGGTGGAGGTTGCCGTAATCGCTCCAGTCCTTCTATCAAACGATTACACAGCTGCTCCATCATATTGGGTTGATTACCACGCTCCCGGTTACTAGACTCCGCGTCACCCTCTCTCAGTTCATGTGAGTCTGACTCCGGCCCTTGCCCATTCTGTGCATCGAACTCTTCCTAACCAGGTATATGCCCCACTGACTCTTCAGCTTCAGACCCTTGATACGAACCACGGTTACCCCTCAGATCCCTTCTCGGTGGCATATGCAAAACAGTACACTTGTTACGAACTCGTTCTGGATAGACGGACAGCCAGTTTCCTAAACCCCTTCCTATAAAACTTTTCTTTAGAAAAAAACTGTTAAGTCCCTATAAATCAAAAACACGCTCTGATACCACCTTGTAACGCCTCCGATCCTACTAGACCGAAGGTGTTACGATAGGCCCGAATCATGTCTGACCGTTCTTCCGAATATAGTCTGAAAGCCCGGATAGACACGATCCGAACCCTGAGTAGATCAACTCCATCTCATTCAAGGTTCTGTGACCAAGAACAGACATCCTTGTCGAGGTTAGCCCGGCCGGGACTTAGGCATTCAGAACTAAAAACTTACTAAGACCTTAATAAGATACACGGAAAAACCTCCTTTTTATATTAAACATACTTTTAACAGTTCTTCCATACCCGATTACAGCACTTACGAAAGCGTTATACTTCTTATGAAATTTATACAAGTCCAAAAGAAACATACTTTCTACTAAGGGGTCTTTAAATCTAAACTGGACTGTTCCGCCCTCCTTCTACCACCTTGCCTTTATCTGCAAGAACGAGTTCGGTCAGCTAATGCTGAGTGAGCTGGTCGAAAAATACTATCAAACCCATTCCCGCAAATTACCAATGCAAGTAAACTCAACCAATCTCAATGATGCTAAGACCACTATACTTATGACTCCACCAACAGCTTAACCAAACTTCATTTCTAATCTACCCACGCGCGCTGTGACCTTAGCCTATTCCCTTCCCGTCCCGGTCAGGTCCTTAGTCACCAAGACTACAAGGAACCTACGAAGACGGACGATACTCACTGCCCCGGTCAGGTCCTTAGTCACCAAGACTACAAGGCACCTTCGAAGACGGGCAGTAGCCTGACAAGTCGCTCACAGGATGGTGGCAAGTCATCCCTCGCATGCCCACAGAATAGCTAAGTCACAAATTCCCTATACTTTCCACAATAACCACACAACCACTTAACCATGAAACACAATAACCACACAACCACTTAACCATGAAACCACTTCGCAATACCTTTGATCCGGCCCAGGTCCGTTTATTTAATCAACTGTGCAACAATCAAACAAGAACATGCACAACAGACCAAATAGAACCCGAACTAGATCTAGGGTATACTAATGGATTCACTTAACCAAATTCAACCATAACTCCTCATGCATGCGACTATTCATAATTCATGACCGAAAATTAACTATTACTCAACATGCATGCAACCAACGAATTCAACACATCATTAAAATAAAATCATTAATGCACATCAATTCATCATGAACACAATCGCAACCGTCCTAACCGAACTCGGATCAACTGTCTTGCTAAAAAAAATAAAAGAACCAACTCACTGAACAAAGGACGGATGCACGGCCTATCACACGGACAAGCTCACAGACGCTCGCGGACAGCCTCCCTTTCCTTACGGCCGTACAACTCTCACAAGGTCGCTCTTTCTCTCTATAACTCACTTAACAAAGGGTTTTAAACTTCAGATTTTCTAAACATGGTTTATGGTGACCAAAGGGGTATTTATAAGGTGAGATTGCATGGTTTAGACATGACACATGTCCCACTAACTAATTTAACTTCCCTAAACCATGACAAGTGTCCCATTAACCCATTTAACACCCTTAAACCATAACACCTGTCCCACTAACCAAAACCCACTAACTTAATTAAAAAAAAAAAAGGGCTAAATACTTAGTGGAAATCCCCATCATCGCCAGTAGTGGATTCCTAGTCAGATTCCATGTCATTGCCACATCAGCATCTGTCCCAGTTTTTTTTTTCCTGCGGACGACCGACCGTACGTCCCACGGTACAACCATCCGTTCGTCCACGTACATCCGTTAATATGTTGGAATAAAGAAGAAGTGATGAATTTATGAAAGCCTTTAATTCTAATTAAATGGCGAATTATATGTGTGTAAAAGGGAGAGTCTAAGGTTTGTTTGTATTATAAAATTATGTTATCCTTGTAAGCCATTTATATATAAGGTTATCCTTGTATCCAAACAAGCCTAGACTAGAATAGTATAAATACCTTACTCCCTTCACATTTTGTAACCAAGAATTCATAATTCTCATTTTATAATAAATCATTCTTTTCTCTAATTCTCTCTAATTCTCTCTAATCTCTCATTCTCTCATTCTACAAATCTCTTAATCTCATATTCTTTCATGGTATCAGAGCCAGGTTACATCAAATCTGGGTAAATTTCATCATTTTTTATAGATTCAACAAGAATCAATCTTGTTCTTCATCTGTTCTGGATCGATTTCGAACGTCATCTTCTAATTCAAATTCCGGCCAAACCTCGACTCTTTTTGTTTATCTTCTTTCTCTGGATTATGCAATGGCGAATTCTGAATGCACAGCCGTTTGAATCGCATCTTTTGGCCCAGGGAATCAAATGTTAAGAATTTTCCTTCAAGAGGTGTTCGCGATCGCGTTCGTTTCGAACCTCTACATTCCCCAGGTCATCTCGACGTCACGTTTTCTTCAAATCGTGATTTTCAAAAGCCTAAACTCAATTCCCTTGAGTCTAGTTTCTGTATAAAGAAAGCAGAACTCGATTCCATTGAGTTTAAAGGGTTCTCTTGAAGTTTTCCTCATAGACGTCCGAAATCATATGTATCAAGATTCTGGTGATATAATTCTAACTCTTTCTCAGTTTTTTTTTAATTCTTGAATCTGGAAAGTTTAATAAGTGTCTTGTGAGGGTCTCCACGAAATTTCATTTCAATTCAATTAGTTTAAGACTCCAAGATTGGTTTTCTCTATTTTTTTTTTTGTTAATCTTTGGAAAGTCTTAATTTGATTTCTTGAAAACTAAAATTGATTCCAGTTAATAAAATTAGAATTTAGTTGATTAATTCTGGATAAGGTTGTTTGTTAGGCTGTTTTAATCAGTTCATATCTTGTTGCAAGTGTTGATTAAAGTCAGTTCAAGTAGTTATAGGTTGTTAGTAGTTACTTGAACTGCAAGTTTTTTTAATTTTATTTTGTTTTCTTGCACTTGCACCTCACTCGCCTTTCTTGGTATTACACAAGGTCAAGAGCCTTTTTTGTATAGTACACACTAACCTGTCAGGTACATGCAAGTTCGTGTGACCAGTTGGTGATCGAGACAGAATCGCGTTCGTCCCGACCATCATTTGTTCGTCCCGACCATCATTCTTTTGTCCCGACCATCAGCCTTGTGCTTGTACCAAGCGTGACCTAGCTGATCAAAGATCGTGACCAAGGTTGATTGTAACCAAGCGACCAGGTGGCCAGCCATGACCAAGTGCACGAACTTCTTGTGAACAAACAACCCTAGTGAACAATACAACCTATTATGGAGATTCAAACATCTCTTAGAGATCCAGTGATTTTACATGAAGGAAACTATCTCTTGTGGTCCAGGACCATGAAAACCACATTAGATGGTAAAGGTCTTTGGAACCACATTGCCACAAATGGCATGGAAGACAATGAAGTGGCTGAAGTGAGTGATTTTGCTCAAGCCAAATGGTACCAAGAAGATCAGTTGGTACTTTCTATATTACAAAAATTCTCTTGCTAGTGATCTTTTAGAAGTTTATTCTTTTTGTGAAAATGCAAAAGATCTTTGGGACACTTTGCTTAAGGTGTATGGAAACACCACTAACCTTTTGAGAATTTTTGAAGTGAAGAAAGCTTTGAATGAATTAAGGCAGGAGGATGCTGAATTCACAAAGCACTATGGCTCATTTAGAGCTTTATGGGCTGAGCTAGAAATGCTAAGGCCAGCCACTATTGAACCCCTTGTACTCCTTGAAAGAAAGGAACAAGATAAGGTGTTTGGGTTACTTTTAACTCTTAATTCTACTTACTCAGATCTTATTAAGTATATTCTCATGTCTGATAAGTTGCCTAGCTTGGAGGAAGTGTGTGCTCAAATTCAAAAGGAGCAAGTATCACATGGATTGTTTGGCAACAAAGCTGAACTAGTAGCTGCTCACAAAAGTTTCTTCAGGCCAGCAAGTGATTCTAGAAAGAGGAGGCAATTTTGTGATCATTGCAAGAGGGATGGTCATGCAAAGAAGGATTGCTGGGTACTTCACCCTCACCTGAAGCCATCTTGGGCATCACGCCCTCCACAACTACCGGTCATGCCCTCGGCCAGACAAGCTCACGGAATGGTGTCATCTAAGGCGGTTGTAAGCAGTGGTTCTTCTTCACATTCAGCCGCCACCAACATCATGTCACAATCATCAGATTTTGTGACAAAATCAGACTTGGAAGCTCTCATTAAGGCAATAAAGGAGAGCAATGTGATGGGTAAAACTTTTCATGCTTCTTTTCAAACTTCTTATACATCAAATGCTCCTAAATTTTTGGTGGTTGATTCTGGTGCTTCTCATCACATGATAAGTGATCTAGATTTGCTAGAGAATGTAGAACCTGCCCTAGAGAATGTTCTTATTGCTAATGGAATTAAAGTACCAATCAAAGTCCTCATTAACCTCAAACTTGCTCTCAGTTAAAAAAGCTACTACTGATCTGAATTGTCCTGCTATATTTGGTCATAATGATTTATATTTTCAGGATATTGAAACTAGAAGATGCTTTGGACAAGGAACTACAAAAGATGACTTGTATGTGCTTGATAATATGGCTAGTTATAGTGAATTATAATCGGCTTTTCATGCTAATAAATTTAGTACTGATTCTGATTTGTGGCATGCTAGACTAGGACATCCTCATCCAAGAGCTCTTGAATTAATTGTGCCTGGTTTAAAAATGCCTAAAGAGTTGTGCGATTCATGTATTCTTGGAAAATATTGTAAAACAGTTTTTGAAAACTCAATGCATAAATATGAAAATTGTTTTGAATTGGTGCATTCTGATGTTTGGACATCCCCATTTCCATCTAGAGAAAACCATAAATATTTTGTGACATTTATTGATGAAAAGTCCAAATATACATGGGTTACTCTTCTTAGTTCTAAAAATAGGATTTATGATGCATTTTTAAACTTTCAACCAAATGTTACTAACCAATACAATGCAAGAATTAAAAGCTTTAGAACAGATAATGTAGGGAATACACTAGTACCAGACTTCAGGAATATCTAGCTAAACATGGCATTGAGCACCAGACAAGCTGCCCTTACACTCCACAGCAAAATGGAGTTGCTGAAAGAAAGAACAGGCACCTAATGAAGGTTGTGAGAACTATCATGTTCCACATGAAGGTGCCTAAACGATTTTGGGGGGATGCACTTGTAGCAGCATGCTACTTAATCAACAGGACACCTACAAAAGTCCTTGATGATCTATCCCCATTTGAGGTATTAAACAACACTAAGTCCACTATTGATCATTTGAAAGTTTTTGGGTGTGTTTGTTTTGTGTTAATACCTAGGGAGCAAAGGAACAAGCTTGAACCAAAGAGTGTTAAGGCTATGTTCATTGGATATTCATCTACTCAAAAAGGATACAAATGTTATGACCCAGTGACTAGAAGAGTCTTGGTGTCTAGAGATGTAAAGTTCCAAGAAGAAAAAGGTTTCTATGAAGAAGGAACTTGGGAGCAATTTAAAGACATCTCATCAACAAGAACTGATCAAACAAAATACTTGAGGAAACTCTTGGAGAGTATTGGAATAGGAAGTGGCCAACACACAGCCTCTTCACCACAGTCACCTGTCCCAGTAGCAAACAGCCGCAGCAACTCAGGTCCGGCCAATCCACACGCTTGTACCGGACCCAACCCTTCCGGCTCAGCTGGTCAATCCAGCCCTGCTACATCCGATTCACATTCTTCCTCATCTCTTGATTCTCCTGGTCTTCCTCCTCTTGAACAAAGGGGGGGGAGAAGCTTGTACTCATGTTCAACAAGACTCAGCAGGAGATGATTCCATTCTAGCTTCAGCATCAAAAAGATCAAGACCTACTCTCATTGAAGTTTTGAGTGAAGAAGAGGAAGCTCCACCTACAGTTTTAAGAAGGAGCACAAGACAAAGAAATTCACCAGTTTTCTACAATGGAAATGTTGTAGTTCATCATAATCAGAGAGTTTGTAATATTGCACATTTACCTTCTAATCATGTTGCTTTTATTTCTAGTCTTGATAATGAGCAGATTCCAAATACATATGAAGAAGCTATGTCTAAAAAGGAATGGAGGGAAGCTATCTCAGCTGAGAAATAAGCTATGGAGAGCAATGGTACATATGCTTCAGCCACTTTACCAAAAGGAAAGAAGGCTGTAAGTTCTAAACGGATTTTTACTATTAAATACAAAAGCAATGGTGATTGATAGATATAAAGCTAGGTTGGTAGCTAGGGGTTTTACTCAGACATATGGTGAGGATTATAGGGATACATTTGCTCCTGTAGCTAAGCTTCATTCTATCAATGTTGTGCTTACTGTTGCTACTAATCTTGAGTGGGAATTGTGGCAAATGGATGTCAAGAATGCTTTCTTGCAAGGTGAACTAGAAGAAGAGGTTTACATGTTACCGCCACCTGGCCTAGAAGATGAGGTTGGAAGCGGTAATATCCTAAGACTAAGGAAGACTATTTATGGCCTTAAACAATCTCCAAGAGCTTGGTACCACAAACTAAGTGTAACCTTAATGGATAAAGGTTTTAAAAGATCTGAAGTGGAACATACTCTTTTCACATTAAAGAGTAAGGAAGGTGTTGTGGTAATTCTTATCTATGTAGGTTATATAATCATATCTGGTAGTGATAGTGTTGGTATTGCTTCTACTAAAGATTACTTAAAGAGTGTTTTTGATATAAAGGATTTAGGAGAACTTAAATACTTCTTAGGAATTGAAGTATGTAGGTTTAAGGAAGGTCTTTTTCTTTCTCAAAGGAAGTATGTTGTAGATTTACTAACATCCACAGGTATGATGGAAGCTAAACCAGCCAAAACACCCTTAGAAGAAGACTATAAAATCGCAACTAAGGGGGAGTTAGAGGAAGAAATTGATTTTCATGATCCTAAGCTCTATAGGAAAGTGGTTGGTAAGCTTATTTATTTAACCATCACAAGACCAAATTTATGTTTTGCTGTGAATCAGGTATCTCAACACATGCAAGGGCCAAAGATGAGGCATTGGGACATGGCCATGCGAATTCTAAGATATCTCAAAGGCACACATGAAAAAGGTGTTTGGATGGGTAATAATAAGAACACAAATGTAGTTGGTTATTGTGATGCAGATTGGACAGGAGATAGGGAAGATAGGAGAAGTACTACTGGCTATTGTACTTTCATTGGTGGAAACCTTGTGATTTGGAAAACCAAGAAGCAAAAGGTGGTTTCATGCTCTAGTGCAGGATCTGAGTATAGAGCAATGAGAAAGCTCACTACTGAATGCATCTGGTTGAAACAAATATTGGAAGACTTCGCCGTGAAGTGTGAGGAGCATATCACCATTCATTGTGACAATCAAGCCGCCATTCACATAGCCTCCAATTCAGTGTTTCATGAAAGGACCAAGCACATAGAAGTGGACTGCCACAAAGTAAGAGAAGCTATTGGGAAAGATATCATTTTACCTTGCTATACAAGAAGTGAGGATCAACTAGCTGATATATTCACCAAGGCAGCATCTCTGAAAGTTGGTACATCAATCTACCCAAGACTTGGTCTCATGTCCATTCCATACCCATGATCCCAACATGGAATATTATACTCTTTTTACCTAGAAAAGGTTTTGTCACAATTGGATTTTCCTTCTCTAGGTTTTTTAATGAGGTAATACTTCATGGTTGCAAGCTTAAACATTTTATGTCTTAAGCTTGAGGGTGAGTGTTGGAATAAAGAAGAAGTGATGAATTTATGAAAGCCTTTAATTCTAATTAAATGGCGAATTATATGTGTGTAAAAGGGAGAGTCTAAGGCTTGTTTGTATTATAAAATTATGTTATCATTGTAAGCCATTTATGTATAAGGCTATCCTTGTATCCAAACAAGCCTAGACTAGAATAGTATAAATACCTTACTCCCTTCATATTTTGTAACCAAGAATTCATAATTCTCATTTTCTAATAAATCATTCTTTTCTCTAATTCTTTAATTCTCTCTAATCTCTCATTCTCTCATTCTACAAATCTCTTAATCTCATATTCTTTCATGGTACGACCGCGACTGTGTCGTACGGTCGTCCTGCAGGACCTAAGGTACGGGGCATTACACTAGACACGGCTGGTTCTGGCTGAGGAGCAGTGACCGTGGGCTGATGAGGTGAAACTATGCCAATACTCTCCATGAGCCTCCTCAAGTTCTCAGCTTGGTCTGATCTTGTTGTTGAGATGTGCTTAAATTAATCACAAGTTCCTTATTCATAAAAACCTTTGGATTCTTGAAATTTGACATATCTGGATACCAAAACTCTTCTAATCTCTGGATCATAACATTTGTATCCTTTCTGAGTAGAAGAATACCCAATGAACATAGCTTTGGTACTCTTTGTGATGAGATCTTCCAATGAGGAGGATGTTCAACCCAAGACCGACAACAGGATATACACGCGGAAGATGAAGGGGGTGGAAAGAGATTGTTTGTGGAACAGGAGAAATGGAGCGAATGGAATCCAACCAAGGGAATGAACAAGCCTTGATTATTCCGGCTTGGATTTGATATGATATAACGCACCTAACAACCCAAGGATTTCACCAAATGGCCTATAGATATTATACACTATAGGGAGATTTCGTGAGAAGAATAATGACCAAATTTTCAAGAACTCAAAAACGATATAAGATTCAAGAAAACTTGAAAGGGTACAAATGAGGCCAAAGTCAAGTTCTTATAGGAGTTACAAAACAAGTGCCTAAGATAGAATCAAGCCTAATTGATTTTAAATGGACATATCCACATTAAAAACAATGGGACACTAGGCTTGATGCCTTAGACTTTCAGGTCTCATTAAAAACCATTCCAAGAACCCATTATGGTAAACTTAGAAAGGAAAAGAGTACCTTAATCATCGAAGGTCTTAAGGGGTGTCCTCACTCAAGGATATTAAGGACACACAAGACCTTATCCCTAAGGCTGTGTGCATGGATGTTTTGGTCAGGAACACCCAGCTGATCAATGGCAAAAGGCTGGCTGGTGTCTTCAGTCTCCCCTTCTTCTCCTCGGCCGTGTGCTTCGACTAGGTTGACTCCGGCTTGATCTTCGCGAGTTTGGTCCTGGTCCCGGCTCCTGTCTTGCACTCCTTGGGCAGCTTTGCTCCTTATCATGATGCGGTGAGACACATAAGGGTTTGCCTGGACTTCATCCTCCAAATACCGGATTGGTGTAGCTTGGATGACCCCATCAGCACGGATCAATAAGGTATCCATTTCTTGAAAGTGGTCCTCCACTCCTCGGTTACCCTGGGTCAATTGTCTCAACCTTAAGTGGAGATCATGGTGAAAATGGGAGGGTACAAAACATCTACGCATGACATGTTTTAGCTCCTGCCATGTCTCAATTGGAGGCTCCCCATTGTGCCTTCTTGATATCACTATTTGGTCCCACCAGCTGAGAGCATAATCATAAAATTCAGTTACTGCCACATTAACTTTATTTAAATAAAAAAAGTATTGACAATTGAAAACTAATTCCATCTTTTGTTCCCATTCAAGGAAACGCAGTGGGATCATTTTTGCCATGAAAAGCTAGAATTTTGAGTTTCAGATAGTTGATGCTATCTTGTGGTGGTGGAGGTCTTGGTTCACGCATACGCCTAGGCCTTCTTTGACTGTGATTTGAATAGTCACTTGGATAAAAGTGTGTCGTGGCTTGATCACCAAGAAAGCTTTGATCAGCTGGGTTTCTTATGGAAGAAACCTCATCTTTCGGTCCTGGCGTTCTGGCGTGTGGTTCCGGTGTTCTGTCCTGATGTGTTGATGCCCTAGCTTGGTCTTCTGATCTGGGCGGATCTTGAAACAAGGCGCGTCTTCGATCTGGTCGTGGTTCAGGGAAGATGTGCCTTATGTCCTCACGTATGCCATCTCTCAATCCTGCTTGCATGGAGATGAATCGTTCCTCCATCATGTTGTGCATACTCAGGGTAAGTTCAACAAACAGACGAGTGTGGTGTGATTCTCCATCTGAATCCTACTCTTCACCTGCCATAATTCACAAAGGATTGGCCAGATCAAATAGTTCCACAAGATTGATCCAATGAAAAGACTTTCAAAACAAAACACAAGCGGAATGAATAAAGATAAAAACAAAGAGAAAGGGTTAAGAGTACAGCCTGTTGGTGCTCTGATACCACTTGATGAGATCATCCAATGAGGAGGATGCTCAACCCAAGACCGACAACAGGATGTACACGCGGAAGATGAAGGGGATGCAAAGAGATTGTTTGTGGAACAGGAGAAATGGAGCGAATGGAATCCAACCAAGGGGATGAACAAGCCTTGATTATTCCGGCTTGGATTTGATAGGATATGACGCACCTATCAACCCAAGGATTTCACCAAATGGCCTATAGATATTACACACTATAGGGAGATTTCGTGAGAAGAATAATGACCAAATTTTCAAGAACTAAAAAACGATATAAGATTCAAGAAAATTTGATGAAAGGGTACAAATGAGGCCAAAGCAAAGTTTTTATAGGAGTTACAAAGAGGTGGTGGTCAAGGAGTCAAAGTCTTGCATGAAGAGCATAGAAATTCCGCTTAAGACTACACGAACAACAAGAAAAAATTCATCTTGAACAATTTATATTTGAAAACCTCCTAACAAGAAATGCGTCGGCCCCAAATTAACAAATCACAAAATCCAAAAGAAACATGACATGGGTCTTAGGCAAAGATCATTAGAATTCCATCCGGGACTCATCAAAACCTTGGTGAGAAAAACCCAATGGGAAAAACCTCACCAAGGGAAAAGAGTACCAAGATAAAACTCTTCCCTTTTACCTAAGTCAAACGGCTTGAATTAGGATCAGTCAACCGGAGCTGGTCGTAGGTGGTACAGCCTAGAGGAGAAGGGCTTCAACAGCTTGCTTGAGCTCTTTGGTTCTAGCGCGCGTCAATGGTCCAGCCGTTATAGTCCAATGGTCGATGGTCCGGGTCAGTTCGGTCCATGGTCGAGTGAAGGTCCGGTCAAGATCAAGTCTGGGTCGAGTCCGGTCCGGTCATGGTTAAGTGGTTGAGTTGAGGTCCGGTCGTGGTCGAGGGGTCGAGTCGAGGTCCGATCGTGGATCATGGTCGGGGTCGGGTGAAGGGTCGAGGTCAGGTGATGGAACATGGTCGAGGTCGGGTGATGAAACGTGGTCGAGGTCGGGTGATGTCGACAACGGGTCACTTGACCATCCGTCCGGCTGTTCGTCCTGATACAGGTTCGGTTGTGTGTCCGCCATCCGTACGGGCAGCTGTCCGTACGTCCTTCCTCGCTGTCGTCCGTGCGTCCATCAGATCGTCCTTCTGTTCGCTCGTTTGTTCGTCCGTTCGTAACCTCAATTTCTGGTCTGATTGTTGGTTCGACCGCACGGTCGTCCATGGTCGAACCAGAACCATTCCTCAGGGTCACAGCACTTTGGGTCCAGCTTGTTCCTTTGCTCCCTTGGAACTAATACAAAACAAACACAACTAAAAACTCTTAAGTGGTCAATATTAGGTCTAGTTTTGTTTAGTACCTTAACTGGAGACAAGCCATCTAGGACTTTTGTAGGAGTCCTATTAATCAAGTAGCATGCAGCTACAAGAGCATCGGGAGTCCTAAAACCTTTTGGAAACTTTCATGTGGAACATCATTGTTCTCACAACTTCCATCAAATGCCTATTCTTCCTTTTCAGCCACTCCATTTTGTTGTGGACTGTAAGGACACCTGGTTTGATGTTCAATGACATGCTTGGCCAAGTGTTGTTGGAGTCTGGTGCTAGTGTATTCTCCTACATTATCTGTTCTAAAGCATTTAATATTTGCATTGTATTGGTTAGTAACATATGCTTGAAAGTTTATAAATGCATCAAATACTCTAACTTTAGAATTAAGCAAAATGACCCAAGTATTTTTGGATATTTCATCAATAAATGTCACAAAATACTTATGGTTTTCTCTAGATAGGAATGGAGATGTCCAAACATCAGAATGCACCAACTCAAAACAAATATCATAAGTATGCAAAGATTTCTCAAAAACAACTTTGGAGGGAATGAATTTGACCTGAGATTTAATGAGGAGTACAATGTTTACATGGATGACTCAATGTCTGATTATGAAGAAGATTATGGTTATGAACCAGGCGTAGAGGGACCTGAGCCTGATCCACCATACCCTGTTCAACACACTTCAAATACACTATGGTATGAAGAAGATTCAGAGGAGAATTATTATGAAGATTACCAACCTCCCAAGAAGGCAGAGAAGTCCAACAGCTACGGAGTTGTTCCATATAAAGTACAATCTTACTCAAAGCCAATCAGTCCAATGAAGCAAGTCAAGAAAAGAAGTAGGTCCTTAGTCTTTTCAGGAATTAGTAAAGACCCTGAAATACTCTATCTTTAGAACTAAGCAAAGTAACCCAAGTATATTTGAATTTTTCATCAATGAATGTCACAAAATACTTATGGTTTTCTTTAGATGGGAATGGAGAACTCCAAACATCAGAATGCACTAACTCAAAACAATTATCATAAGTATGCAAAGATTTTTCAAAAACTGTTTTGCAATGCTTTCCAAGTATACAAGAATCACAATTATCCTTTGGCATTTTTAAACCAGGAACAATCAGTTCAAGTGCTCTAGGATGAAGATTTCTTAATCTAGCATGCCAAATATCAGAATCATTACTAAAAGAGCTAGCATTAACAGCCGCTTCTAGCCTACTAGTCTTAGTCATGTCTTCAAGCACATACAAGTCATCTTTTGTGGTTCCTCGTCCAAATCTTCTACTAGTCTCAATATCCTGAAAGTAGAAATCATTAGGACCAAAGATAGCTTGAAAATTTAAATCAGTAGTAGATCTTTTAACTGAAAGCAAATTAGAAGTAAAAGATGTTATGTAAAAGGCTTTAAACTCTTTATCAAACAACTTAAGTTTTCCTATGCCTTTGATTGGTACTTTAATTCCATTAGAAATGACAACATTACCCAAGGCAGGTTCTATATTCTCTAGCAATCCTAGATCACTAATCATATGGTGAGAAGAACCAGAATCAACAACCAATAATTTAGAGGCATTAGGAGTGAAAGAAGTTTGAAAAGAAGCATGAAAAGCTTTACCCAACACATTACAATCCTTAATTGCTTTGAGGAGAGCTTCTAGATCTAATTTTGTCACAAATTCAGATGCTGGAGACATGACACTAGTTAAGGCTGAATGAAGAAATGCGCTGCTACACGCCTTTGAAGGAACCGACGGTTGGTACATGCCATGGCCGTGAGCTTGCAGTTTCGAGTGGCTGGCCATGGGTTGTTGTGGCCGAGGAGCCCAGGATGGCTTCAGCTCAGGATGGATTACCCAACACTCCTTTGTATGGCCATTCCTTTTGCAATGGTCACAAGTTTGTCTCCTCTTCCTAGATTCATTTGTTGTTGCTGATTTGAAGAAGCTCTTGTGTGCAGCCACCAATTCAGCCTTGTTGCCAAATAGTCCATGAGATCCTTGCTCCTTTTGGATTTGAGCACAAACATCTTCCAAGATATGAAGCTTATCCGACCTGAGAGTATGCTTCATAAGATCTGAGTAAGTAGTTAAGAGTTAATAGTAATCCAAAGATCTTATCTTGTTCTCTCCTTTCAAGAAGAACAATTGGATCAATGGTGGCTGGCCTTAGCATTTCTATCTCAGCCCACAATTCTCTGAATGAGCCATAGTGCTTTGTGAATTAGGCATCCTCCTGCCTTAATTCATTAAAAATCATTTTCACTTCAAAAATTCTTAAAAGGTTAGTGGTGTTTCCATACACCTTTTGCAAAGTCCCAAAGTTCCTTAGCATTTTCACAAAAGGAATAAGCCTCTAAGAGATCACTAGCAAGAGAATTTTGAAGTATAGAAAGTACCAACTGGTTTTCTTGGTACCATTTGGTTTGAGCTGCTACAGCCTCACTAACTTCAGCCATTTCATTTTCTTAAAGGCCATTTGTGGAAATGTGATTCCAAAGACCTTTACCACCCAATGTGGTTTTCATGGTCCTAGACCACAAGAGGTAATTTCTCCATGTAGAATAACTAAAGCTCTCAATGTAGCTTGAATTTCCATGTGTAAGAAGGTGGTCGGAATGTACAGCCGGTCAGGTTGAGTTGGTCGGGACGTGACGAGGACAGCTTGTTGGGACAAGGTTGTCACAGGTGCGTGATCGGAGGCAGAAAGCTTGGGTCGCTGGACTGTTGGTCGGGACGCGGGAACGGACGGTCGGGACGAGCTAGTCACACGGGCACGTCGATGGTTGCGTTCGATCAAGCGATGCCAATCACAGGATATCCACCTGGGCCAGCTGGAACACGGTCACACCAAAGGGAAGGTCGAGCGTGTGAAGCCTGAGCCGCGTGAAAGTCGTGGACGTGGGACGTTCGCGTACCATGGTATGGTGATCACGTTTGGACAAGAACTGATCGTGTGGTCTTTAAGCACATGATCGCTTGAATGATCGGCTAGGCCAGTTGGGACACGAAACTTGCAGGCGAGTGAACTGTCTGGAACTTGCAGGACACGGACACGCCAAGAACTTGAAGGCCACACAACCCCAACAGACTTGTAACCGCCTTCAATAACCAACCAACCTTAACAAATCCTGCAACAAGATTCAACTAACTCAAACCAACAAGATTAACTAATAACAGTCATTATCTTTTCCAACAATAAAGATTCAGTATAAATTTTGAATTTTAATAAACCAGACCTAAAATAATTCAAGATTACCTCTTTTTCAAAATTTCAAAGATTAATAAGGTAATCAAGAAAATCAATATTGAAGACTTAAACCAGAATCTTATGAGAAGCAATTTATGACGTCTTTGAGAAAAACTTCAAGAAATTCCTTCAAACATAACAAAATTGTGTTCTGCTTTCTTTAAACAGAAACTAGGTGCAAACTAGGAACCAACCTCTTGTTTTCTACCATATACCATCCGCAGACTGATAGACAGACAGGTGGTTAACCGGACATTGTCCCAGATATTGAGAGCGACAATCGACGGAAACTTAAAGAATTGGTTGGAGTGCCTTATGTATGTCGATTTCGCTTACAACAGGGCTACACAATCCGGCACGAAGCGTTCTCCATTTGAAGTCGTCTACGGCTTCAACCCGACCACGCTTATCGAGTTCAAACCCATATCATTGGTAGACGCCATCAGCTTAGAGGGAGAAGAAAAGGCGGAATACATCAAGCGTCTTCATGCAGAGACCAAGGCAAATCTGGAGCACTGGGACATCCACATCCAGAACTTCAAGAACGCCAACAAGGGCTGCCGAAACATGGTCTTCAAGGAGGGAGAATAGGTTTGGCTACATCTGTGACCAGATAGATTTCCCCAACGACAGAAGAGCAAGCTTGCACCCCCGAGATATGGTCCATTCTGCATCCTTCGGATAATCAACGACAACGCCTACCAGCTCAAACTTCCAGGAGAGTATTACATGTTTAGTATGTTTAATGTTTCTGACTTAGTGTTGTTTGATGCAGGTGAGGACTTTGCTTTGGAGACTAAAGCACTTCAAAGAGGGAGGAAATGATGAGGACATCGAGCCAGCCACTGCACCAGTCATTCCACTTGGACCTCTCACACGGTCCAAGAGGAAAGCTCTAGGAGACAAGCTCAGCATGCTACTGGAGAGTGGAACCGGAGAGGACCACGAGCTGACCATGCCAACTTGGACTAGCTCCATCCCGACCAGCTCCAGACCGAGTGCACATCCCCAGACGTCCAGATCATCCGAGCAGCCCGTGTCCGAGCAAGAGTGCCATGCCCAGACCGTCCCATGACCACCTGACCCATTCCAGCTGGAAAAGGAGCCATGGAGGTTCCTTTTAGAAGAATCTTCTTCCTTTGGTGTCTTTACCATTACCATCCGGTAAAGACAACAAAAGTCGTGCTAGGAAATTGTACTTTTTTCCTATCTTCGGTTTTATCCCACTAGGTTTTCCGAATAGGGTTTTAATGAGACAATACTCTTAGTGCGCAAGACGGTGAATACTTGTTCACAATTCCATCTCATTCACAAGTCCTCATCGATTTCTATCCTAAGTGTTATGGGGCTTTTCCTATCTTTTATTCTATTTTTCTAGAGTAAGTATCTATTTGGGCTTATAAGTCATGTTGACTACTTCCAGAGTTGTAAACTTCAAGCAAAAATGATAAGTCGATGGGAATGTTCACGTGGAGTATATCCATGGTGTTCCCATGATGATATTGTAAATCCCAATATGGTTGGCAATAAAGATTTACCACTTTTGTGACTCATCCTGTTTGGAAACAGAGTCGGATAGTTCCCAAGGTCATAATCGTTTCTCCAGTAAACCTATCAAATTTTTTGGATATGGCTCGATCTTAGAGAATTTGACATTAAAACTTTAGAGAGTTTTGCAGAATTTGACGTCTACTGAGCTGTATATGTCAATCAACACTTGCGACGTCAAGATCGTCTTGGGTCCAAGTGTTCCAAGGCTTCTATCCACGACCAGAGCCTGTAACACTCCCGATCCTCCTAGACTGGAAGACGCTACGATGGCACAATCCCCGTCCATCCAAACTTCTGAAGACATTCAGAGAGTCGTACCCAAAGTAACCCAGTCGTCCGCTTCTGAGGTTCCTCAACCCGGGACGGGACTCATTGTCGGCTTGCCCGGTCGGGGCTTAACATTCTTACTTAACTTAAACGAAGAAATCATGCATAATTTTTAACCTTGCTTAATACAGAAATCTCTATTATAGATTATGTATAACGAAAACAACTTACATAAAACCCGCTTTACATAAGTTTAACAAACATGCCCGAGTATAAAACATCTTAAAACATTCATAAATAAAGTATATAAACATACGCTTCTACAAAAGGGCGGACTACAAATCTACACTGGTCACACGTCTGATCTTCCCTCCACAAACTTGGCTTTGCCTGCAAGAATGAGTTTGGGTCCGCAACAAAATTGCTGAGTGAGTTGGAAATTACTAGCTATCCCAACGTCACAACATATCATATCATCACAATAACAATCAAGACAAAAATAAATCAAGCATCAAATAAACTTAAACATGCATCCTTGAACCGATAAATAATCATAGGCTAAGTGCAAGCTTCTACACAAGCATTGCACCATATATAACTACCCAGTGTGCACATGTGGCCTTAGGTCACTTCCTTTCTGTTTCGGTGAATACTTAGCCTCCAAGGCTACAAGGACTTCACTAAGATGAAAATATGCCCAGCAAGTCGTCCACAGGATGAAGGCAAGTCATCCATTGCATGCTCATGGAATAGCTAACTCACCCGACCTTAACACACAACTTAACTAACATGCATGAACCACAACTAACAACATGCATAACTACTAACTGTAACTTATACAATCAATCATAATAACAAAACCGCAACACTTAACCAATTATAAACACAATTACCAACATCCGCTGATACAAGCCTGGATCAGGATCGTGTTGTGTCTGATCAGAAGAGAATCTCGATTCTGGACAAACACAAGATGGAGAGGCGAATTGGACCACACAAGGGATGGAAACCTTGTGATACACCAGAAATCTCCGAGCCAGATGAAAGATCGAAGCTAGGAAAAGAAAATCTTAATTTAGGCTACACTAAGGATGTTACTCGACGGCTACAAGATATTAGGGACTTAGGGTTTTGTTCTGAAAGTTATTATTCTCATTAATGACTTAAAAGAGTTTATATAGTGCTTACAATTAGGACTGGGCGTTTTTCCTTATGACATAAAAAGGAAATTGTCACCAAAAGCATAAAATATGAAATAAATGTCCAAAAATTAGTCATAAACATGTTGGACCAACTATGGACTTAATTAAAAGGAAATAAAATCAAAAGAATTAAATAAAAGGTCCATCCAAAGTAAATGACCAATAATTAGATTAGAAGAAGAAGTCTTCTATTCTAAACACACTAAGGGTGTTGCCTGGTTAAAACCTTTTTCGAAAAACTAAGTGGGACAAAACCGAAAGTAGGAAAAAGAGTACAATTCCTTAGCATGATTTTAGGTGTCTTTACTCTTGGTGATCGTAAAGACACCGGAGAAAGAAGTCTGAAGTCCTCGAAGCTCCAATGTCCTTATCATTCCCTCCCTCTTCAGAAGGCTTTGTCCTCAAAACTGGATCATTTCCTGCATCAAAAAATTCTAAGTTAGAAACATTGATTGTAGACGATACATTAAACTCACCTGGCAGCTCCAACTGATATGCATTTTCGTTGATCTTTTTTAGGATTATGAATGGTCCATCTCCTCCCGGGGCAAGCTTGTCTTTTCTTTTATGGGGGAACAACTCTGTTCGTATATGCAACCAGATCCAATCTCCTTCCTTGAAGCTCACTGATTTGCGGCCCTTATTGGCTTGTCGAGCATAAGGTTCTGTCCTCTTTTCGATATTCTCCTTAGCCTTTTGATGAAGCTCATTTACGAATTCAGCTTTGGTTTCCCCTTCTAAGTTCACAATCTCGGCTGGAGGCAACAGAGTAAGATCCAGTGGTGACTGCGGATTAAGTCCGTAGACTATCTCAAATGAAGACATCTTAGTGGTTGAATGAGTAGCTCGGTTGTAGGCGAACTCCACAAACGAAATACACTCTAACCAGCTTTTTAGGTTTCAGCCAATAGTAGCTATAAGTAGAGTCGATAACATCCTATTAACCACCTCTATTTGCCCATCTGTCTGCGGATGACAAGTATTCGAGAAAACTAGTTTGGTTCCTAGTTTCTTCCATAAGGATCTCCATAAGTGACACAGAAACTTCATGTCTCGATCTGACACTATGGTTCTCGGAATATCATGAAGCCGTACCACTTCCTTAAAGAATAAGTTGGCGGTTTGGCTTACGTCATTTGTCTTGGCGCAAGGTATGAAATGCACCATCTTTGAGAACCTGTTTACATGAGGATGGATTCTTGACTTGGCTCGTTTGCAGACCAAATAACGAGCACAATGAGCCTTAACGTCTCGCCTCTGATGCGGCCAATAAAAGTGTTCCTTAAGCGTGCTCAACGTCTTATCCACTCAAAAATGACACATTAGTCCTCCTTCATGCGCTTTCCTCAGCACTAAATTCTGGATTTGACGTCTTATTTCTTTGGCTTCTTCCGGGTTAATTCGATATGCGGCTCGGTTAGGTCATTGTTCACCCAGAATAAAGTCGATGTTGTCATCTATCTCCCTCCCTGGCGGCAGTCCAGGTGGTAACTCCTCGGAGAAAACATCCGCAAATGTGATTGCCCTTTCGATATCGCAGGAGTTAATCAGAAAGTTCTCCTTGCGTTTAATTCCATCCGTAGTCATTTTCGCTTGTATTTCCTTTACTTGTTGAGGCGTCAATGGATCTAAGTTGTACCTACGCTTGTCATGCTCAAAAGAATACAAATTAGTCCTAAACATGTTGGACCAACTATGGACTTAATTAAAAGGAAATAAAATCAAAAGAATTAAATAAAAGGTCCATCCAAAGTAGATGACCAATAATTAGATTAGAAGAAGAAGTCTTCTATTCTAAACACACTAAGTGTGTTGCCTCGTTAAAACCTCTTTCGAAAAACTCAGTGGGACAAAACCGAAAGTAGGAAAAAGAGTACAATTCCTTAGCATGATTTTAGGTGTCTTTACTCTTGGTGATCGTAAAGACACCGGAGAAAGAAGTCTGAAGTCCTCGAAGCTCCAATGTCCTCATCATCCGCACACAGGCTTATCATAATACGAACATGAAACCGAGATAGCATGCTTACTAAATAAAGAACAAACTCACATACATGCAAAATCATAGACCAAACATCAAGCATGCAACAACAGTTCATCACATCCATAATCACACATATACTATTAACCCAGACCTAACCCAAACTCAAAACAACGATATTGCTTAAACATGCATAAATCCAACTCACGGTTTTGTGGGTTTTTCCCACAGATGGTCGACGGTTACTCGGGTTGGTCATGGGTTCTCACAGGCGCACCACAGGCTTAGCGCGTTCCAACCATGGTCGTACATAACTAGCCTCTAAATTTCTTAAAAGAAAATTTTTTAATTGTGAGAATTTTTCTAAAACTTCTCTGTGTACAAACTTAGGGTATTTATAGGTTGGAACCAGCCAGGCTCGCAGGCTGCTGCATGGCGCATGCATAACGACTTAGGTGTGAAGCAGGCTGTGTGTCAGGAGTACACACACATGTGTGACAGCCAGTAGGTGAGTCACCAAGCACGATGTGGACCAAGAACGACGTGTACCAAGCACGACGTTGACCAAGCACGACCTGTACCAAGCACGACCTGTACCAAGCACGATGTGGATCAAACACGTCATGTACTAAGCACGACGTGGACCAAGCACGTCGATGACCAAGCACGAGGTGTACCAAGCACGACATGGACCAAGCACGACGTGGATCAAGAACGAAGTAAACCAAGCACAACGTGAACTAAGCACAATGTGGAACAAGCATATGAATCACTCGACCACACACTAACCGCACTGCCTCGACTATCGACCACGGGTCTTCTTTCTCAGCCACTGCCTTTCCGCTCGACCACAAGTCTTTCCGCTCCACCATAACTGATGCGGAAGGTCCATAAACATACTGACCAACGGACAGACAGACAATCGGATGGCCGGTCAAAGTCCGGCCTAAGGTGCAGGTTATTACATTCTCCCACACCCCATTATAAGAATTCATCCCGAATTCTCAGGTATGTCATTTTGCTTCATCATAAATAACTTTATGTAGTTTTTCCAAAAACCTTTTTTTTCTTCCCAAGTTTCAACAATCCGATATCGCTTCCCCCAATAGACTCTGGTTTGTGACATCTCTCGGTTTTTCAACTTCTTAATTCGGTGTTGACCTATTCGGATTGGTCCTTCGAAATAGGTGAGATTTGTCCTCAAGTCTTCTATTATTTGTGGTCCTACTCCTGTCAGATCTCTGATATGCTTCTGTGGCATCGAGACATGGAATACCGGATGCAGAGCCATGTCCGAAGGAAGTTCCAATTTATAAGCTAATTCACTAACTCTTCTCGCTATCTTACACAAATCTCATAAATTAAATGACTAAATTCCCGACCTTTCCAAACCAATATTTCCCTTTTTGCGCTTCCACATTTAAATAGATCCAATCTCCAATCGCCAATAGCAACTCCCTTCAGTGTTGGTCTGCGTACTTCTTCTGATGATCTTGGGCCTTCATCATATTTCACTTAACGTTCGGATTTTCTCGGATTTTCTCCGTAGTTTAATGTACTATATCTTGCCAAACATTCTTCTTTCGCCTACTTCGATACAACACATAGGTGTTCGGCATGGACGTCCATATAAGCCTAATATGGGGACATCTCAGTGCTCGAATGGTAAATATTATTGTATGAGAACTCCACCAAATGTAAGTGTTGGTCCCACGTTACTGCCCAATCTAGGATACACATCCGTAACATATCCATTATTGTCCGAATAATCCGTTCAGTCTGGCCATTGGTCTCGGGATGAAAAGCGGTACTAATGTGAAGCTCTGTCCCAAGTGGATTCTTAAAAGCTCACCAGAATCTTGCAGTAAACCGCGGGTCTCGATCAGGTACAATGCTGGCGGGTACTTTGTGTAGCAGCACGATCTCATTTCTTCATGGGGTTGTTGGTAAACCAGTAATGAAATCCATTGCAATAGATTCCCATTTACATCCCGGAATTGACACACTTTGCAATAATCCTCCCAGTAATTGATGCTCTTCTTTGACTTGTTGACAGACTTGGCATTGTGTAACCCACTTTGCTACGGACTTCTTTATTTTGGGCCGGTGATAATAACGTCAAATATCACAATACATCTTCGTATTTCCCGGATTTTATGCTCAATAAAGAGTGATGTGCTATCCTTAAAAAAATTCCCTTAATTCCTTGTTAGATTCACATCCTCTCTTTGCTCTTATCTGATTCGATTAATAAATCCTTCCTGATTAACGGCCTGTACTCCAAGAGGTTGGCTTCTTTATCTAACTAACATCGTAAAGGTGACCATCTTAAGTTCATTAGCCAAAGCTTTCACATCCTTCGTTGTACTTTAATTGGCTCGGCGACGACTTAATGCATCTGCAACAACGTTGACCTTTCCCCGGATGATACTGAATCCTCAGATTATATTTCGCAAGGAATTCCATCCAACATCGTTGTCTCAGGTTTAAGCCCTTGTCATTCTGTATCAGTACGCATCCAAGCCCCACTCGGGATGCGTTGGTATACACCAAGTATGGTTGATGCAGCTCGGCAAAACAAGTATAGGTGCAGTCATTAATGCTACTTTAATTGCTCGAATGCTTTAGCAGTTCCGGCGTCCCACTGGAACTGGACTCCTTTCCCGGTCAATCGAGTCAGTGGCTCGGCCTTAGCAGCAAAGTTCTTAACAAACTTTATGTAATAACCAGGCAATCCCAAAAAGTTCCAAACTTCCATAGCATTGGTCGGCTGTGGCCAATCTTTAATCACAGGAAAATTTTATGGATCTGCGGACACTCCACACTCTGAGACTTGATGTCCTAAGAATCTAATTTTTTTCCCTCCAGAATTTGCATTTACTAAACTTTGCAAACAACCCTTGTTCTCTGAGCCGCCGTAACACCAACCACATATGCCTTTCATGCTCTTCCGCAGTCTTTGAATAGTTGAATATGTCATCTATAAAGATGTTCACAAAATCATATAAGTATTCTCAAAATAGTTCATTCATCAACCTAATGAATGTAGCTGGAGTGTTCGTCAATCCAAACGGCATTACCACGAACTGATGATATGATCCTGGTAAGGGAGGATCATAACCCAGTCACGGCACCAAGCTGGACAGGAGGTTGATAAGGGAATGCAGCGGATGATGATCAAGAAATGGATTGGTAGATGAAAAGAGGAAAATGAACAAGGAAACGAATCCGGTGTTCTTAGACAAGATGATGAAGAAATCTTGTCAAACCGGCCTTGTCTGCTCACAGGATGTGACGCACCAGTGAGGAGGACAAGGGATTTCAAAAGGCACCTTAAGGATTTTATACACCAAAAGGATCCTAAAAGATAATCAGATGAAGATCTGACTAAGTGATCGAATTCTCTTGTTTTCAAAAGAAACTTTTCATAAAAACTCGATGATCTTCTCATTGTACAAGCCAGACTAGAAATAGTCTAAGTCCCAAACGGTCAAAGCATGCATGGAAGGCACAAATTCCAAGCATGCAAGACACGGATTACATTACAATAAATGATAAGTTTGAACAACAATTCGAAACCTAGACTGAACTAAGAATGGGCCGTATACAAATGGGCTTAAGACTCATTAGCAAAAGGCCTTATGCAAATGGACATGTGAGAAAATATTTGGGCCTCATCAAAAACCCCTTTTGGAAAAACCCAATGGGAAAAACCCAAAAGAGGGAAAAAGAGTACACAAATGAATCCTCTTCCCATTAGCATAATTCAATTCGCACAAAGTCTTAACACCATACCTAAGTGGTCTTCATGCGGCTTAGATGTGCTGAGGAATGCCCCAATCTTGTCTTGAAGCGCTTTGGTCCTGGCACGGGTAAAGGGACCTTCTGGAATGACCCATGGGTCAATGGACCCGGTCGAGTCGGTCCACGGTCGAGTCGGTCCACGGCCGAGTGTAGATACGGTCGAGGCCAGGTTGAGGTTGTTGCTGAGTAAAGGCTGGACCGGTCATCTGGTCGAGAGATGGGATGGTTGCTTGGTCTTGAGACGGGACGGGAACATGACCTTGGGATGGACCCGGGACATAGTCGCGCGTCTGATCGAGGCTACGTTCACCAAGGCTGGTATCTTCATGTTTGTATGCAGGATCCTGATGAACCTCGACCGGGTTCACGCTTGGGTCGTGCCCACGGCCGTTCAGTCGTTCTTCCTCACGTCCAGATGCTCCTTTGTTCGACCGCTTACTCCTCTGGTCGTCCTGCTCTTCCTGGATCGCATCAACTGATAATGCCCATATCTTGTCCTAAACACCGTTCGTGGTATGTCCTTTTTCCGCAATCAGGATTTGATGATATCCCGATGCTAGGTTGGATAACCCTTTCTTAATGAAGTCTTCTCCTGTTTATAATTCCCATTCTGTTCTTAATGCATATATCACCTTATACTCAGACTTGAACGAACCCCGCAAACACTATCCGAAAACCACCTTCCCTTTCTAACAGAATCTTTCCTTTCCCGCAATTCAACCGAGCTTGGTAGCGAGATAATCAAACCATAACCAAGATGACTTCATGACGTATTAACGGTGTCACTAATAGATCCGCTGACACTCAGTTTCACGAATCAACACCGAAACATCTATATTCTGTTTGTGGATTGAAGGTTTTGGGTTCCGGGTGTCTAAATAGGTATATCTACCTTTACTACTGCAAATTGTTCCCTCAAAACTTTTCACTAACTCAGGTGACACGAATGGCACCCAAAATAAACACTACACATCCACTAGTTTCTACCAGTGCATTCGTCCATAATACTTAGTACCAACATACTTGAATGTGTATAGGCCATAATTCATACAAATTCAAATTCATGGCGAGGTTGATTCGATCAATCGTGCAACAATCAAACAAGAACATGCACGACCAATCATTGACTCAGTCATGCCACTCTGGTCTAGGTCCAAGTTGAATTCGACAACAATCAAACTAGAACATGCATGACTTACCTTTTAGAACCTGAACCTGACCTGAATGTTATTGACATGAGCCAAAACATTCAAGCCTAGTTACCCAAACAAATGCATTTACAGCAAATCCAACACCAAACATTCATTATCACAAATAAAATATCAAACATGCATAACATCTCATGACCATCATGTGTAACTCAATACACGCATTAGCATGCATCACACAATCAATCATAACCAATCACGCACAAAGTAACAACCACTGAATGGTATAGAACCCAACATACCTGTGTTTGGTTACGAAGGGCGAGAAGTATTAGTCCAGTTTGTGTCTAAAGCGTGTACTCTTGCCACAGGTACCGGCTGCTGGTGTGCTGGTCTGATAGCCAGTCGTTCAGACATTGTTTTAAGTATCAGATCTGGTTATGGATCTTGTCCTGAATTTAGATACGAAAGACCGTTACCCCTCGTTTCCCTTCTCGAAGGTATCTGTAAAACAAAACACGGTTAGCCAAACTCATTAGGGAAGACAGACTACCAGTTTCCTAATGCCTTTAGTAAAACATTTTTTTATAAAAACCCATAAGTCCTTAATGCACCTAAACCATGTCCTGATACCAACTTGTAACACCCCCGATCCTCTTAGACCGGAAGACATTCTGAAAGCCCGAGTGAACGAGAATCGTACCTGAAGTAACCTACTCATCCGCGTCCAAGGTTCCTCAACCAGGACAGGTTTCATTGTCGGCTTGCCCGGATGGGGCTTAGCATGCTTACTTAACTTAAACAAAGAAATCATGCATAGTTTTAACCTTGCTTAATATAGAAACCTCTACTATAGATTATGTATAACAAATACAACTTACATAAAACCCGCTTTACATAAGTTTAACAAACATACCCGAGTATAAAACATCTTAAAACATTTATAAGTTAAGTATATAAACATACGCTTTTACAAAAGGGCGGACTAGAAATCTACACTGGTCACACGTCTGGCCTTCCCTCAACAAACATGTCTTTGCTTGCAAGAATGAGTTCGGGTAAGCAATAAATTTGCCTAGTGAGTTGGAAATCACTAGCAACCCCAACCCCGCAACATATCATATCATCATAATCACAATCAACACAAGCATGACACAAGCATCAAATAAACTTAAACATGAATCCTTGAACCGATAAACAATCATAGGCTAAGTGCAAGCTTCTACACAAACATTGCACCATATATAACTACCAAGTGCGCACATGTGACATTAGCTCACTTCCTTCCTGCTCCGGTGAATCATTAGCCACCAAGGCTACAAGGACTTCACAAAGATGAACATATGCCCAGAAACTCGCCTACAGGATGATGGCAAGTCATACCTCGCATGCTCATGAAATAGCTAACTCACCCGAATCACCACATGTTAACCTGTATGTTCACCAGACCATATCCCACAACTTAACAAACATGCATGAACCACAATTAGCAACATGCATAACTACTAACTGTAACTTGAACAATCAATCATAATAACAAAACCGCAACATTTAACCAATTATAAATGCAATTACCAACATCTGCACACATGTTTATCATAATACGAACATGAAACCGAGAAATCATGCTTACTAAATAAACAACAAACTCACATGCACGCAATATCATATACCAAGCATCAAGCATGCAACAACACACATATACTCTTAACCCAGACCTAACCCGAACTCAAAAAACGAACTTGCTTATACATGCATAAATCCAACTCACGATTTTGTGGGTTTTTCCTACGGACGGACGACGGTTACTTGGGTCGGTCACAGGCGCATCACGGGCGCATCACAGGCTCAGCGCGTTACGGTCGTACGGAACTAGCCTCTAAATCTCTTAAACGAAAATTTTCTAAGCGTGGGAATTTTTCTAAAACTTCTATGTGGACTAAATTAGGGTATTTATAGGTTGCAACCAGCCAGGCACACAGGCTGCCACATGGTGCATGCACAGCCACTTAGGTGTAAAGCAGGTGGTTGTGTACCACCAGACACATGCATGTGTGACAGCCAGGTGGTGACTCAGCGTAAGCAGGTGGTTGTGTGTCACGAGTACGAACGCATGTGTGACAGCCAGCAGGTGAGTCACCAAGCATGACGTGGACCGAGCACAACGTGTACCAAGCACGATGTGGACCAAACACGTCGTGTACCAAACACAACGTGTACCAAGCACGACGTGGACCAAGCACGACGTACAAAGCACGACGTGTACCAAGCATGACTTTCACCAAGAACGACAAGGATCAAGCACGATATGGACCAGCCACGACAAGGACCAAGCAGGTGAGTCACTCGACAACACACTACCCACGCTGCCTCGGCACTCGACCACGAATCTTCTTTCTTGGCCACTACCTTCCCGCTCGACCACATGACTGTCCGCTCGACCATAACTGATGTGGACAGTCGATAAACATACTAACCAACGGATAGACAGACAATCGGATGGCCGATCAAAGTCTGGCCTAAGGTGCGGGTCATTACAGCGCCAGTCTGGGGTCTTTTGGAACCGGATAGAGGTTGCTCAGCTCCTACATAGTTGTTATGGGATCCTCCTGAGTTATTGCCTTCGAAGTTCACATAACAGCTGTTTTGGCTTCCCCTTACGTTGGATGGGGTATCATGGTGTGCCTTGGTTCGTCAGCTTCAAGGTCCAATGCTTCTGAGATAGGACCTTTATATCTTCTTCGTGTTTGATAAAAACCATTTTAATGCACCTCTTTTCAAGTTTTTGAAAAATAGGAGGCAGAACCCTGTGTCTTATTCTTCCTTATGAATTTGGCACATCCTACAGAAATACAAAAAGTTGTTATATGTGCTTTTGGATGGCATTCTGATCCAAAAGCTCACATAACTGTTTATCATATCGCAATGGGTAAGCAAACTTCAAAAGGAAGAAAAATACGCTGAGAAACTTTTGACGCTGATCTTTGGAACTTATCTCAAGAACAAAACGATAGCCTCTAGAATTTAATAGGTTGTTTCAAGACAGTGCAAAGATCGATGGCCTCAGTGACAAAGCTGCACTCAAAGCATTAAGGAAAGCGATATGGTTTGAATCACATTCTGAGAGGAAATCACACTGAAAACCTCTCTCACTATCCAAGACACACTGCACAGAGCTTCAAGTTTTATCAAACACAAAGAAGATTTGAAGGTCCTATCTCAGAAACATCAGACCAACCAACTGAGGTGCATCTACCGCTCTGACTATCCCATCAAACAAGAAGGGAAACCAAAGTAGCAATTACATGAACTTTGAAGGCAGTATTCAAGAAGATTCCATAACTACTAAGTAGGATTAGAGCGACCTCCATCTGGTTCTGAAAGACTCCATAACAGTTTCGAGCGTGGAAAGAGCCCTTGGAACACCTGGACCTGAAAAAAAGCCTTATGCGAGCATCATCAAGCTTATGGTCATTTGACCATGAACTATTACAGTTTGGAGATGAAACTGAGTTTAAAATTCTTAGCTAGCAAACTTGGAGATTAGGTAAAAATATAAGACTTAAGCAACAACAGACAACACTGATGAGGCAAATGTTGACGAGTCTACTATGTAGAAACCGGAAGGAAAAACCTTAGAGGCACCGTAACGTGGAAGAAATACGAACGAGGGAGCCACTGCAAGCAATCAAAAGAAGATCCACATGTTAATGGACGGATCCCATTAAGTTTGGACACCATGTAACCCATAACGACATTTCAAAGAAAAGCCGAAAAAATCTCAAATTGGTCTCTACCTCCACTCCGCGATAATAGCATGATTGCTATTGAAGATGAAGGCGCCTCAGGGATCCATCACCCTCACAACTACCCTCTCGTAGTCTAGATGGAGGTGAGTGATCTTGGTCTTGCAAGAATTTGGATAGACACAAAAAGCTCAGTAGACATCATCTTCTGCGAGACTCTCCAAAAAAAAAAAACTTGGATTTCTCTAAGATAGAGCCATCTCCAAAACCTTTAACATGCTTTACCCGAGAAACCATTATGAATTTGGGAGCTATTCGACTCCCTTAAAGACAGGAGGAGTCACCAAAGTTGTCAATTTTTTTGTCACCAACCATCTTGTGATCTACAACATCATCATAGGACACCATGGAACAGTGCCATTTAAATATCATCTATGCTTGAAGATTCTAACTTTGGAAGGAGTAAAAACAATTGGGAAAACCAGAAGGAGTCTCGAATGTGCTTCCTAGTGGAATAAAACTCGGAAACTGAAGAAAAAATGACAACACGTAGTCAAAGCAAAATTAAACAGAGGCAGCTAAGGCCGTAAAGAAAACAACATAACAGTCGACTGCCAAAGAAAATTAGGGAGAAGGAAAACGAGATTGCAACCAGACAAGTCCAATGATGACAAATCAAATGACACTTTTGATGTAAGAACTTAGGGTGGACTGTCTTTCACCGAGAATCTCAGGTTGCTGGACAGAAATCGATGGAAGTGAAGGGGTGGATCGAAGGGACCACACAAGCTGTGAAAGGGGCTTGTGATACTCCAAGAACTTCAACCAATGGAGGTTGAAGTCGGCGGCTGCTTGCAAGGGAGCTTGTTGGCAGCTACTTTAGACACTAGTCTTTTAGGTTTAATCAAAATGCTTGTTATTTTATTAAGTGTAGACAAAGGCTTATATAATGCCCTGTTACAACTTTAGGCTAAACTACAAGGCGTTTAATCCTACAAGAATTAAAACAACATGTAGTTCACTTATTGGCAATTAAATAAAGATTGGGCCCTAATTAGTCAACATGACTTAAACCCAATTAAAACACCTAGTCTAAAAAGAAATAGAAATAAGATAGAAAGCCCAATAATACTTAGGCATAGAATTTGAATGAAGACTTGTGAATAGAGTGGAATTGTGAACAAGTCTTCACCGCCTTGTGCACTAAGAGTATTGCCTCATTAAAACCTTCTTCGGAAAACCCAATGGGATAAAACCGAAGATAGAAAAAAGAGTACAATTTCCTAGCACGACTTTCGGATGGCATTCTGATCCAAAAGCTCACATAACTGTTTATCATATCGCAATGGGTAAGCAAACTTCAAAAGGAAGAAAAATACGCTGAGAAACTTTTGACGCTGATCTTTGGAACTTATCTCAAGAACAAAACGATAGCCTCTAGAATTTAATAGGTTGTTTCAAGACAGTGCAAAGATCGATGGCCTCAGTGACAAAGCTGCACTCAAAGCATTAAGGAAAGCGATATGGTTTGAATCACATTCTGAGAGGAAATCACACTGAAAACCTCTCTCACTATCCAAGACACACTGCACAGAGCTTCAAGTTTTATCAAACACAAAGAAGATTTGAAGGTCCTATCTCAGAAACATCAGACCAACCAACTGAGGTGCATCTACCGCTCTGACTATCCCATCAAACAAGAAGGGAAACCAAAGTAGCAATTACATGAACTTTGAAGGCAGTATTCAAGAAGATTCCATAACTACTAAGTAGGATTAGAGCGACCTCCATCTGGTTCTGAAAGACTCCATAACAGTTTCGAGCGTGGAAAGAGCCCTTGGAACACCTGGACCTGAAAAAAAGCCTTATGCGAGCATCATCAAGCTTATGGTCATTTGACCATGAACTATTACAGTTTGGAGATGAAACTGAGTTTAAAATTCTTAGCTAGCAAACTTGGAGATTAGGTAAAAATATAAGACTTAAGCAACAACAGACAACACTGATGAGGCAAATGTTGACGAGTCTACTATGTAGAAACCGGAAGGAAAAACCTTAGAGGCACCGTAACGTGGAAGAAATACACTGCAAGCAATCAAAAGAAGATCCACATGTTAATGGACGGATCCCATTAAGTTTGGACACCATGTAACCCATAACGACATTTCAAAGAAAAGCCGAAAAAATCTCAAATTGGTCTCTACCTCCACTCCGCGATAATAGCATGATTGCTATTGAAGATGAAGGCGCCTCAGGGATCCATCACCCTTACAACTACCCTCTCGTAGTCTAGATGGAGGTGAGTGATCTTGGTCTTGCAAGAATTTGGATAGACACAAAAAGCTCAGTAGACATCATCTTCTGCGAGATTCTCCAAAAAAAAAAAACTTGGATTTCTCTAAGATAGAGCCATCTCCAAAACCTTTAACATGCTTTACCCGAGAAACCATTATGAATTTGGGAGCTATTCGACTCCCTTAAAGACAGGAGGAGTCACCAAAGTTGTCAATTTTTTTGTCACCAACCATCTTGTGATCTACAACATCATCATAGGACACCATGGAACAGTGCCATTTAAATATCATCTATGCTTGAAGATTCCAACTTTGGAAGGAGTAAAAACAATTGGGAAAACCAGAAGGAGTCTCGAATGTGCTTCCTAGTGGAATAAAACTCGGAAACTGAAGAAAAAATGACAACACGTAGTCAAAGCAAAATTAAACAGAGGCAGCTAAGGCCGTAAAGAAAACAACATAACAGTCGACTGCCAAAGAAAATTAGGGAGAAGGAAAACCAGATTGCAACCAGACAAGTCCAATGATGACAAATCAAATGACACTTTTGATGTAAGAACTTAGGGTGGACTGTCTTTCACCGAGAATCTCAGGTTGCTGGACAGAAATCGATGGAAGTGAAGGGGTGGATCGAAGGGACCACACAAGCTGTGAAAGGGGCTTGTGATACTCCAAGAACTTCAACCAATGGAGGTTGAAGTCGGCGGCTGCTTGCAAGGGAGCTTGTTGGCAGCTACTTTAGACACTAGTCTTTTAGGTTTAATCAAAATGCTTGTTATTTTATTAAGTGTAGACAAAGGCTTATATAATGCCCTGTTACAACTTTAGGCTAAACTACAAGGCGTTTAATCCTACAAGAATTAAAACAACATGTAGTTCACTTATTGGCAATTAAATAAAGATTGGGCCCTAATTAGTCAACATGACTTAAACCCAATTAAAACACCTAGTCTAAAAAGAAATAGAAATAAGATAGAAAGCCCAATAATACTTAGGCATAGAATTTGAATGAAGACTTGTGAATAGAGTGGAATTGTGAACAAGTCTTCACCGCCTTGTGCACTAAGAGTATTGCCTCATTAAAACCTTCTTCGGAAAACCCAATGGGATAAAACCGAAGATAGAAAAAAGAGTACAATTTCCTAGCACGACTTTCGGATGGCATTCTGATCCAAAAGCTGACATAACTGTTTATCATATCGCAATGGGTAAGCAAACTTCAAAAGGAAGAAAAATACGCTGAGAAACTTTTGACGCTGATCTTTGGAACTTATCTCAAGAACAAAACGATAGCCTCTAGAATTTAATAGGTTGTTTCAAGACAGTGCAAAGATCGATGGCCTCAGTGACAAAGCTGCACTCAAAGCATTAAGGAAAGCGATATGGTTTGAATCACATTCTGAGAGGAAATCACACTGAAAACCTCTCTCACTATCCAAGACACACTGCACAGAGCTTCAAGTTTTATCAAACACAAAGAAGATTTGAAGGTCCTATCTCAGAAACATCAGACCAACCAACTGAGGTGCATCTACCGCTCTGACTATCCCATCAAACAAGAAGGGAAACCAAAGTAGCAATTACATGAACTTTGAAGGCAGTATTCAAGAAGATTCCATAACTACTAAGTAGGATTAGAGCGACTTCCATCTGGTTCTGAAAGACTCCATAACAGTTTCGAGCGTGGAAAGAGCCCTTGGAACACCTGGACCTGAAAAAAAGCCTTATGCGAGCATCATCAAGCTTATGGTCATTTGACCATGAACTATTACAGTTTGGAGATGAAACTGAGTTTAAAATTCTTAGCTAGCAAACTTGGAGATTAGGTAAAAATATAAGACTTAAGCAACAACAGACAACACTGATGAGGCAAATGTTGACGAGTCTACTATGTAGAAACCGGAAGTAAAAACCTTAGAGGCACCGTAACGTGGAAGAAATACGAACGAGGGAGCCACTGCAAGCAATCAAAAGAAGATCCACATGTTAATGGACGGATCCCATTAAGTTTGGACACCATGTAACCCATAACGACATTTCAAAGAAAAGCCGAAAAAATCTCAAATTGGTCTCTACCTCCACTCCGCGATAATAGCATGATTGCTATTGAAGATGAAGGCGCCTCAGGGATCCATCACCCTTACAACTACCCTCTCGTAGTCTAGATGGAGGTGAGTGATCTTGGTCTTGCAAGAATTTGGATAGACACAAAAAGCTCAGTAGACATCATCTTCTGCGAGACTCTCCAAAAAAAAAAAACTTGGATTTCTCTAAGATAGAGCCATCTCCAAAACCTTTAACATGCTTTACCCGAGAAACCATTATGAATTTGGGAGCTATTCGACTCCCTTAAAGACAGGAGGAGTCACCAAAGTTGTCAATTTTTTTGTCACCAACCATCTTGTGATCTACAACATCATCATAGGACACCATGGAACAGTGCCATTTAAATATCATCTATGCTTGAAGATTCCAACTTTGGAAGGAGTAAAAACAATTGGGAAAACCAGAAGGAGTCTCGAATGTGCTTCCTAGTGGAATAAAACTCGGAAACTGAAGAAAAAATGACAACACGTAGTCAAAGCAAAATTAAACAGAGGCAGCTAAGGCCGTAAAGAAAACAACATAACAGTCGACTGCCAAAGAAAATTAGGGAGAAGGAAAACCAGATTGCAACCAGACAAGTCCAATGATGACAAATCAAATGACACTTTTGATGTAAGAACTTAGGGTGGACTGTCTTTCACCGAGAATCTCAGGTTGCTGGACAGAAATCGATGGAAGTGAAGGGGTGGATCGAAGGGACCACACAAGCTGTGAAAGGGGCTTGTGATACTCCAAGAACTTCAACCAATGGAGGTTGAAGTCGGCGGCTGCTTGCAAGGGAGCTTGTTGGCAGCTACTTTAGACACTAGTCTTTTAGGTTTAATCAAAATGCTTGTTATTTTATTAAGTGTAGACAAAGGCTTATATAATGCCCTGTTACAACTTTAGGCTAAACTACAAGGCGTTTAATCCTACAAGAATTAAAACAACATGTAGTTCACTTATTGGCAATTAAATAAAGATTGGGCCCTAATTAGTCAACATGACTTAAACCCAATTAAAACACCTAGTCTAAAAAGAAATAGAAATAAGATAGAAAGCCCAATAATACTTAGGCATAGAATTTGAATGAAGACTTGTGAATAGAGTGGAATTGTGAACAAGTCTTCACCGCCTTGTGCACTAAGAGTATTGCCTCATTAAAACCTTCTTCGGAAAACCCAATGGGATAAAACCGAAGATAGAAAAAAGAGTACAATTTCCTAGCACGACTTTCGGATGGCATTCTGATCCAAAAGCTGACATAACTGTTTATCATATCGCAATGGGTAAGCAAACTTCAAAAGGAAGAAAAATACGCTGAGAAACTTTTGACGCTGATCTTTGGAACTTATCTCAAGAACAAAACGATAGCCTCTAGAATTTAATAGGTTGTTTCAAGACAGTGCAAAGATCGATGGCCTCAGTGACAAAGCTGCACTCAAAGCATTAAGGAAAGCGATATGGTTTGAATCACATTCTGAGAGGAAATCACACTGAAAACCTCTCTCACTATCCAAGACACACTGCACAGAGCTTCAAGTTTTATCAAACACAAAGAAGATTTGAAGGTCCTATCTCAGAAACATCAGACCAACCAACTGAGGTGCATCTACCGCTCTGACTATCCCATCAAACAAGAAGGGAAACCAAAGTAGCAATTACATGAACTTTGAAGGCAGTATTCAAGAAGATTCCATAACTACTAAGTAGGATTAGAGCGACCTCCATCTGGTTCTGAAAGACTCCATAACAGTTTCGAGCGTGGAAAGAGCCCTTGGAACACCTGGACCTGAAAAAAAGCCTTATGCGAGCATCATCAAGCTTATGGTCATTTGACCATGAACTATTACAGTTTGGAGATGAAACTGAGTTTAAAATTCTTAGCTAGCAAACTTGGAGATTAGGTAAAAATATAAGACTTAAGCAACAACAGACAACACTGATGAGGCAAATGTTGACGAGTCTACTATGTAGAAACCGGAAGGAAAAACCTTAGAGGCACCGTAACGTGGAAGAAATACGAACGAGGGAGCCACTGCAAGCAATCAAAAGAAGATCCACATGTTAATGGACGGATCCCATTAAGTTTGGACACCATGTAACCCATAACGACATTTCAAAGAAAAGCCGAAAAAATCTCAAATTGGTCTCTACCTCCACTCCGCGATAATAGCATGATTGCTATTGAAGATGAAGGCGCCTCAGGGATCCATCACCCTTACAACTACCCTCTCGTAGTCTAGATGGAGGTGAGTGATCTTGGTCTTGCAAGAATTTGGATAGACACAAAAAGCTCAGTAGACATCATCTTCTGCGAGACTCTCCAAAAAAAAAAAACTTGGATTTCTCTAAGATAGAGCCATCTCCAAAACCTTTAACATGCTTTACCCGAGCAACCATTATGAATTTGGGAGCTATTCGACTCCCTTAAAGACAGGAGGAGTCACCAAAGTTGTCAATTTTTTTGTCACCAACCATCTTGTGATCTACAACATCATCATAGGACACCATGGAACAGTGCCATTTAAATATCATCTATGCTTGAAGATTCCAACTTTGGAAGGAGTAAAAACAATTGGGAAAACCAGAAGGAGTCTCGAATGTGCTTCCTAGTGGAATAAAACTCGGAAACTGAAGAAAAAATGACAACACGTAGTCAAAGCAAAATTAAACAGAGGCAGCTAAGGCCGTAAAGAAAACAACATAACAGTCGACTGCCAAAGAAAATTAGGGAGAAGGAAAACCAGATTGCAACCAGACAAGTCCAATGATGACAAATCAAATGACACTTTTGATGTAAGAACTTAGGGTGGACTGTCTTTCACCGAGAATCTCAGGTTGCTGGACAGAAATCGATGGAAGTGAAGGGGTGGATCGAAGGGACCACACAAGCTGTGAAAGGGGCTTGTGATACTCCAAGAACTTCAACCAATGGAGGTTGAAGTCGGCGGCTGCTTGCAAGGGAGCTTGTTGGCAGCTACTTTAGACACTAGTCTTTTAGGTTTAATCAAAATGCTTGTTATTTTATTAAGTGTAGACAAAGGCTTATATAATGCCCTGTTACAACTTTAGGCTAAACTACAAGGCGTTTAATCCTACAAGAATTAAAACAACATGTAGTTCACTTATTGGCAATTAAATAAAGATTGGGCCCTAATTAGTCAACATGACTTAAACCCAATTAAAACACCTAGTCTAAAAAGAAATAGAAATAAGATAGAAAGCCCAATAATACTTAGGCATAGAATTTGAATGAAGACTTGTGAATAGAGTGGAATTGTGAACAAGTCTTCACCGCCTTGTGCACTAAGAGTATTGCCTCATTAAAACCTTCTTCGGAAAACCCAATGGGATAAAACCGAAGATAGAAAAAAGGGTACAATTTCCTAGCACGACTTTTGGTGTCTCTATCAAATGGTAATGGTAAAGACACCGGAGGAGGAAGTGTCTTCTAGAAGGAACCTCCATGGTTCCTTGTCTAGCTGTAACGGGTCAAGGCGTGGGCCGGTCGTTGGTGCATGGGACGGACTGGTTTGGTCGGATGCGTGGGTAATGGACGGCTGGGCGGCTGGGTGTGGGCTGGTCGTCTGGGTCAGCTCAGGGTCCTCTCCGGTTCCACTCTCCAGGAGCATGCTGAGCTTGTCTCCTAAGGTTTTCCTTTTGGACCGCGTAAGAGGTCCAGGTGGAATGACCGGTGCAATGGCTGGCTCGATGTCCTCATCATTCCCTCCCTCTTGAGGTAAGTTCGAGCTGGTAGGCGTTGTCGTTAATTCTCCGAAGGACGTGGAATGGACTATCTCCCCGGAGTACAAGCTTGCTCTTCCGTCGCTGGGGAAATCTCTCTGGTCGCAGATGTAACCAAACCCAATATCCCTCTTTAAAAATCATGTGTTTGTGTCCTTTGTTGGCATTCGTGACGTTCTGGATGTTCCGTTGTTCCAGGTTTGCCTTGGTCTCTTCATGAAGCCGCTTGATGTAGTCTGTCTTGGTTTCTCCCTCCAAGCTGACAGCGTCACCCAACGGTATGGGTGTGAACTCGATAGGAGTAGTCGGGTTGAAGTCGTAGACAACTTCAAAAGGAGAACGCTTCGTGCCAGAATGTGTGGCCCTGTTGTAGGCAAACTCGACGTACGGAAGGCACTCCAGTCAATTCTTCAGGTTTTGGCCTATTGTTGCCCTCAAAGTCTAGGACAAGGTCCTGTTGACAACCTCTGTCTGTCCGTTTGTCTGTGGATGGTATGCGGTGGAGAACAGAAGGTTGGTGCCCAATTTTCGCCACAAAGCTCTCCAAAAGTGGCTCAGGAACTTGGTGTCCCAGTCATATACGATCGTATGGGGAAGCCGTGAAGTCGTACTATCTCCTTGAAGAACAGGTCGGCAATCTGGCTTGCGTCATTGGTCTTGTTGCAAGCGATGAAATGTGTCATCTTGGAAAATCTGTCGACCACTACGAAGATGGAGTCCTTGTGGTCGATTTTCAGTAGGCCTAAGACAAAGTCCATGGAGATATCCATCCAGGACACGGATGGAACTGGCAATGGCATGTAAGGACCCTGCGGATGCATCTTGGACTTAGCCCTTTTGCAGATAAGGCACCAGGTGCAGTGCATTTCTACATCTCGTCGCTGATGAGGCCAATAGAAATGTTTCTTAAGCATGCTTAAGGTCTTGTCAATGCCGAAGTGGCCCATGAGGCCTCAGCCGTGGGCCTCTCTGAAAAGCAGCTCTCGAATCGATCCTCTTCGAATGCATAGTCGTTTGTCTTTAAAGAGGAATCAGTTGTGAAGAAAGAAGCGGCTGTAGTTGCCCTTGCCGTGCTCTAGGTAAGCCTGAGTGAAGTCGACATTGTCAGCGTACAGTTCTTTGATCATTTCAAAGCCCATAACTTTTGACTCTATGACAGAAATGAGACTGTATCGACGAGATAAGGCATCAGCGACAACGTTGTCTGTTCCTTTCTTATACTTGATGACGTATGGAAAGGTCTCGATGTATTCCAACCAACGTGCATATCGTTTCTTCAGTGTAGACTGTCCACGTAAGTGGTGGAGTGTCTGATGGTCAGTGTGAATGACGCACTCCCGGGCAAGCAGATAATGCTGCCAAGTCTCTAAGGCGCGGACGAGGGCATAGAGCTCCTTGTCTTATGTCGGATAGTTAAGTGCAGCTCCACTTAACTTCTCACTGAAGTAGGCGACAGGTCGCCCGTATTGTGTAAGGACGGCTCCAATGCCGATCCCTAAAGCATCACACTCGACCTCGAATGTCTGCGTGAAATCCGGCAGAACTAGGACTGGGGCGTGTGTGAGACGTTCTTTTAGAAGCTGGAAGGCCTTGTCCTATTCGGGTCCCCAACGGAAGTCCTGGTTCTTCTTGATCGTCGAGGTCAACGGACCAGCTATCGTGCTGAAGTCTCGGACGAACCGTCTGTAGAAGCTGGCGAGTCTGTGGAAGCTACAGACCTGACTGGCGGTCGTCAATGTGGGATAGTCCTGTATGCCCTTAATCTTCTCGTCGTCCACCCGAAGTCCCTGGGTACTTACGACGAAACCAAGAAAAACAACTTGGTCGCTGCAGAATGTACATTTCATGAGATTTGCGTACAACTGCTCTCTCTGCATGGTGGTGATCACGGCCTCTAAGTGCTCCAGATGGTCTGAATAGGTCGTGCTGTAGACGAGAATATCGTCGAAGTAGACCACTACGAACTTGCCAATGAACGGACAAAGAACCTCGTTCCTAAGGCGCATGAAGGTACTGGGAGCGTTTGACATGCCGAATGGCATCACTAGCCACACATAAAGACCTTGCTTTTTCTTGAATGCAGTCTTTCATTCATCTCCTTCTCGCATCCTTACTTGATGGTATCCGCTTTTCATGTCAATTTTGGAGAAGACTGCGGCTCCGCTGAGCTCGTCTAGCATGTCGTCCAGGCGTGGAATTGAATGCCGGTACTTGATAGTAATGTTGTTGATGGCGCGGCAGTCGACGCACATCCTCCAACTTCCTTCCTTCTTAGGTACTAGAAGAACCAGAATGGCAAAAAGGCTGAGGCTTTCTCGAACGTAGCCTTGAGCCATGAGGTCCTGGACTTGTCGTTCTAACTCCTTAGCCTCCTCGGGGTTTACTCTATAGGCAGGGCAGTTAGGTAACTGAGCTCCGGGAACAAAGTTGATGTGCTGCTCGATCTCTCGGATAGGTGGGAGGCCGGCTGGAATTTCGTCTGGGAAGACGTCGACATAATTGTCCAACAGGGCACAGGTCTCGGCAAGCAATGAAGACTCGGTGTCAGTCGTGTGCAAGCTCTCTCTGTAGAGCATCAATACGACCTGGGTGTCCTGGGTGCAGGTGGCTTTCCGCATGTCTGCCACAATTATCAAAAAGTTCTCCTTTCGGGCGTGTTGATCTTTTGCCATTTTTTATTGCATCTCTTGAACGGCGTGTGCAGACATTGGGGCTAGGTTGTATCTACGCTTGTCGTGGACGAAAGAGTAGAAGTTGGTTCGTCAGTTATGCACAGTCTCCCGGTCAAATTGCTAAGGTCGTCCGAGCAAAAGGTGCCCAGCTGACATCGGGAGGACATCGCAGGTGACCTGGTCCTGGTATCTGCCGATGCTGAAGGAGACCTTAACTTGGTCTGAGATGTACAATTCCGTCTTGTTGTTCAGCCATCAGAGCATGTAGGGTTTGGGATGCTTGGTCACAGGCAATCCCAGTTTCTCCACCATGTATTTACTGGCGGAGTTTGTACAGGAACCTCCGTCGATTATCAACGAGCACACTTTCCCAAGTATCGTGCACTTAGAGTGGAAAATTTTTTCTCGCTGTTCTTCTTCTGGCTCGAATCTCGAGCTAAGAACGCGTCGAATCATAAGCATTTTTCCGGAATCGGCATACTCGATGTCTTCGTCGGACTAGTGGTGCGTTGGAAATGCTTGCTCCTCTTGTTCGTCTTCGGATTCATTGTCTCCGGAAGCAGTAAGTACCATTGTCCGTTGAGTGGGACATTCCTGGGACATGTGTCCTCTGGCTTTACATTTGAAGTAGACGATCTCGCTGCTCCGCTGAGGTTGGGTAGGGGTCGTGGTTCTGGGTGGTCTCGGAGCTGAGGGAGCCGGTCTGGGGGCTGAACTGCTGGCCACGGCTTTGCCTTTAAGTTGTGGGTCAATGGGCTGAGTCGTCCTCTCGAAAGGCTTAGAACCAGTGTTCCACGTGTTCTTGGGTCGAGAAGGTGCGGGAAGTTTACGCTTATGGCACTTCTCGATCTGGACTGCTAGGTGGAATAGCTCGCCTAGGTCGTGGTATGGCTGCAATTCTATCTTTCTTGCAATTGACTCCTGCAAGCCGTCGATGAACTGGGCCATAAGGCTCTCCTCGGACTCGTCTACATCGAGTCGGTTGTGCAGATGCTCGAATTCGTCGAAGTATTCGGTCACCGTCTTGCTTCCTTGTGTGAGGCGTCGGAAGCGTCGCTGAAGCTCGCGGTGGAAGTGGGGTGGAACGTATCGTCGCCTCTTGATCTGGGTGAGCTTGACCCATGAGGTCAAGGGACCCATACGAGCTCGTCTACGAGCGGTGACTTCTCGATCCCACCACGCCAGTGCGTGGTCTGTGAATTGTGCTGTCGCTAGGGTGACTTTACGGGGATCATCGTAGTTGTAATACTCGAAAAGAAGCTCCATTCGTCTCTCCCAGTCTAAGTATTCTTCGGGATCAAGTTTACCCGAAGGGAGGTGGGTTCATCTTAACCTCCGGATAGTGGACTGGTGGATGAGGTGGTGGAGGTGGTGGCTCATCGTAATACTGATATCGACCCATGGGTGGCCGATCCTGATGATAGGGAGGTGCGGCAGGTGTTGCGGTAGGTGCTGGCGCGGGTTGGCCTAAGCTCTCAAGGTGAGTCGTGAAAGTTGACATATGGGCAGTCAATGCTTGCAACAGTTGCATCATTGTTTGATTGGGCTGCCCAGACGTGGACTCGTCCTGCCCTGACATATTTCTTTTTCCGAGAAAAGGAAATTTTCAAAAATGGAAAGTTTCCCGAGAAGGAAACTTGCAGAATATGGAAACTTTCCTTAATTGGAAAATTCCCACAGATATTATTTTTATTTTAATTCAATAAATAAAACTAATTAAACACAAAAGGAAACAACAAGAAAAAGGAAAATATCCTAAAAAAAAGAATATTGCATAAAACTAAAATGGAAACTTCCTAAAGGAAAAGATCCTAAATTAAATGTCTAATCTAATAAAAAAGAAAACTGTATTCACTAGGAGAAAAAAATCTATTTATTTTCTAATCCTAAATGGAAATTTCCTAAAAACTAAAGGAAATTAATTTATTGCCTAATAAAAATCTAGGAAACTTCCTAAGACTATCTAGAAAACTTCCTAAACTAATTCTTAGCCTAGAAAACTTAAAGGAAACTCTCTAATATGCTAACTAAATACTAGGGAAATTTCCTAAAAACTAATACCAAGAATCTAGACACTGGAATGAACCTAACAAACCTAGCCGCCTAGTAACTATACTCACGGAAACCCTAAGTTACACGGAAGGGGGGGCGGCTATCCTAGCTACACGGACCCTAAGACTGGACGCGGAACGGTGGAAGCTAAGAAAGAGACCTATGGACCGGACGCGGACCAGGAATAACAAATACTCAGCAACTAAGGGAACCTATTGATGTAAGAACTTGGATGGGCTGTCTTTTCACCGAGAAGCTCAGGATAATGGGACAGAAATCGATGGAATTGAAGGGTGGATCGAAGGGACCACACAAGCTGTGAAAGGGGCTTGTGATACTCCAATAACTTCAACCAAACTTGGTTGAAGCACACGGCTGCAAGCTAGAAGGCTGACGGCTGTTTTTGTCTAAGATACTTAGGTTTTTTTTGTCAAAATACTTGTTGTTTCATTATGTAACAAGAAGGCTTATATAATGCCTTGTTACAATTTTTAGGGTAAACTACAAAGCGTTTAACCTTTAGGAGATTAAAACAACATGTAGTCTACTTATTGTCACTTAGAATAAATAATGGGCCATAATTAGTCAACATGACTTAAACCCAACTAAAGACTTAGACTAAAATTCGAAATTAAAGAGGAAAAAGCCCAACAACACTTAGGCTGAGAATTCGCCTGAAGACTTGTGAATGAAATGGAATTGTGAACAAGTCTTCAACGCCTTGCGCACTAGGAGTATTGCCTCATTAAAACCTTCTTCGGAAAAGCCAATGGGATAAAACCGAAGATAGGAAAAAGAGTACAATTTCCTAGAACGACTTTTGGTGTCTCTACCGAATGGTAATGGTAAAGACACCGGAGGAGGAAGAGTCTTCGAGAAGGAACCTCCAGGGTTCCTTGTCTAGCTGGAAGGGTGGCCTGGTCGTGGGTGCATGAACCGGGACGGTCTGGTCGGCTGCTGGATCCGAACGGCTTGCCTGGATGGCTGGTCGTCTGGGCGGTCAGCTCAAGGTCTTCTCTGGTTCTACTTTCCAATAGCATGTTGAGCTTGTCTCCTAAGGCTTTCCGCTTGGACCGCGTGAGTGGTCCAGGTGGAATGACTGGTGAAGTAGCTGGCTCGATGTCCTCATCATTCCTTCCCTCTTGAAGTGCTTTGGTCTCCAAAGCAAAATCCTCACCTGCATCAAACAACTCTAAGTCAGCAACATTGAAAGTACTAGAGATGTTATACTCACCTGGAAGTTCGAGCTGGTAGGCATTGTCGTTGATTCTCCGAAGGACGCGGAATGGACCATCTCCCCGGGGTGCAAGCTTGCTCTTCCGTCGCTGGGGAAATCTTTCCGGGCGCAGGTGTAGCCAAACCCAATCTCCCTCCTTGAAGACCATGTGCCGGCGGCCCTTGTTGGCATTCTTGACGTTCTGGATGTTTCGTTGTTCAAGGTTTGCCTTGGTCTCCTCGTGAAGTTTCTTAATGTAGTCTGTTTTGGCTTCTCCCTCCAAGCTGATGGCGTCGTCTAACGGAATGGGTGTGAACTCGATCGGAGTGGTCGGGTTGAAGCCGTAGACAACTTCAAAAGGTGATCGCTTCGTGCCTGAATGTGTAGCTCGGTTGTAGGCAAACTCGTCGTACGGAAGACATTCCAGCCAATTCTTCAAATTTCGACCGATTGTTGCCCTCAAGGTCTGTGACAAGGTCCGGTTGACAACCTCAGTCTGTCCGTCCGTCTGGGGATGATATGCTGAAGAGAACAGGAGGTTGATGCCCAATTTTCGCCAAAGTGCTCGCCAGAAGTGGCTCAGGAACTTGGTGTCACGGTCAGAAACGATCGTCCGGGGAATGCCGTGAAGTCTGACGATTTCTTTGAAGAACAGGTCGGCGATCTGGCTTGCGTCGTTAGTCTTGTTGCAAGCAATGAAATATGCCATCTTAGAGAACCTGTCGACCACAACGAAGATGGAATCCTTGTTGTGCAATTTCGGTAGACCTAGGACGAAATCCATGGATATGTCTGTCCAAGGCGCGGATGGAACTGGCAAGGGCATGTAGGGGCCCTGCGGATGCAGCTTTGACTTAGACCGCTTGCATATAAGGCACCGGGCGCAGTGCGTCTCAACGTCTCGGCGCTGATGAGGCCAATAGAAGTGCTCCTTAAGCATGCTTAAGGTCTTGTCAATGCCGAAGTGGCCCATGAGGCCTCCATCGTGTGCCTCCCTAAGAAGCAGCTCTCGGATCGATCCTCGCGGAATGCAGAGTCGCTTATCTTTGAAGAGGAATCCGTCATGCAGGAAGAAGCGGCTGAAGTTTCCTTTGCCGTGCTCTAGGTGAGCCTGGGCGAAGTCGACATCGTCGGCGTAGAGCTCCATGATCATCTCGAAGCCGAGAACCTTGGACTCCATGACGGATATAAGGCTGTATCGACGAGATAAGGCATCAGCGACAATGTTGTCCGTTCCTTTCTTGTACTTGATGACATACGGAAAGGTCTCGATGAATTCCAACCAACGGGCATGACGTTTCTTCAACGTGGACTGTCCACGGAGGTGCTGGAGCGTCTGATGATCGGTGTGAATGACGCACTCTCGGGCAAGCAGATAATGCTGCCAAGTCTCTAATGCACGGACAAGGGCATAGAGTTCCTTGTCGTAGTTCGGATAGTTAAGTGCAGCTCCACTTAACTTCTCGCTGAAGTAGGCTACTGGTCGTCCGCCTTGGGTAAGGACAGCTCCAATGCCTATGCCTGAGGCATCGCACTCAACCTCGAATGTCTGCGTGAAGTCTGGTAATACGAGGACTGGTGCGTGTGTAAGGCGTCCCTTGAGCAGCTGGAAGGCCTTGTCTTGCTCGGGACCCCAACGAAACTCCTGGTTCTTCTTGATCGTCGAGGTCAAAGGTCCAGCAATCGTGCTGAAGTCGCGGACGAACCGTCGATAGAAGCTGGCAAGTCCGTGAAAGCTGCGGACCTGGCTGGCGGTCGTCGGTGTGGGCCAATATTGAATGGCCTTTATCTTCTCAACGTCTACCCGAAGTCCCTGGGAACTTACAACGAAACCAAGGAATTCTACTTGGTCGGTGCAGAATGTACACTTCTTGAGGTTGGCATACAGCTGCTCTCTCTGTAAGGTGGTGATAACGGCTTCCAAGTGCTCCAGGTGGTCTCGGTAGGTCGTGCTGTAGACGAGAATATCGTCGAAGTAGACCACGACGAACTTGCCGATGAACGGGCGAAGAACCTCGTTCATAAGTCGCATGAAGGTACAGGGCGCATTTGATAGACCGAACGGCATAACTAGCCACTCATAAAGGCCTTGCTTAGTCTTGAAGGCGGTCTTCCATTCATCTCCTTCGCGCATCCTCACTTGATGGTATCCACTCTTCAGGTCTATCTTAGAAAAGATGGCGGCTCCGCTGAGTTCGTCAAGCATGTCGTCTTGGCGTGGAATGGGGTGCCGGTACTTGATGGTTATGTTGTTGATGGCGCGGCAGTCGACGCACATCCTCCAACTTCCGTCCTTCTTGGGTACCAGAAGAACCGGAACGGCACAGGGGCTGAGACTTTCACGAACGTATCCTTGAGCCATGAGGTCTTGGACTTGTCGTTCTAATTCTTTAGCCTCCTCGGGGTTGATTCTGTAAGCTGGACGGTTAGGTAACTGAACTCCGGGAACGAAGTCAATGTGGTGCTCGATTCCTCGGATAGGTGGGAGGCCGGCTGGGATTTCGTCTGGGAAGACGTCCGCATACTTGTCGAGGAGTGCGCGGATCTCGGCAGGTAGGGGGTGCTTGGTGCTAGCCGTGTGTAGGCTCTCTCTGTAGAGCATCAATACGACTTGGGTGCCTGCGGTGCACGTGGCTTTCCGCATGTCTGCCACATTAATCAGAAAATTCTCCTTTCTGGCATGTTGATCCTTTGCCATCTTTGACTGCATTTCTTGGACGGCGTGTGCAGACATTGGGTCTAGATTGTATCGACGCTTGTCGTGGACGAAGGAGTAGAAGTTGGTTCGTCCGTTGATGAGGACATCGAGCCAGCTACTGCACCTGTCATTCCACCTGGACCACTCACGCGGTCCAAGCGGAAAGCCTTAGGAGACAAGCTCAGCATGCTATTGGAAAATTGAACCAGAGAAGACCCTGAGCTGACCGTCCAGACGACCAGTCCACGACCAGCCGTCCAGGCAAGCCGTCCGGATCCAGCAGCCGACCAGACCGACCCGGTTCATGCACCGACGACCAGACCACCCTTCCAGCTAGACAAGGAACCCTGGAGGTTCCTTCTCGAAGACTCTTCCTCCTCCGGTGTCTTTACCATTACCATTCGGTAGAGACACCAAAAGTCGTTCTAGGAAATTGTACTCTTTTTCCTATCTTCGATTTTGTCCCATTGGGTTTTCCGAAGAATGTTTTAATGAGGTAATACTCCTAGTGCGCCAGGCGTTGAAGACTTGTTCACAATTCCATTTCATTCACAAGTCTTCAGGCGAATTCTCAACCTAAGTATTGTTGGGCTTTTCCTCTTTAATTTCGAATTATTAGTCTAAGTATTTAGTTGGGTTTAAGTCATGTTGACTAATTATGGCCCATTATTTATTCTAAGTGACAATAAGTAAACTACATGTTGTTTTAATCTCCTAAAGGTTAAACGCCTTGTAGTTTACCCTAAAATTGTAACAATGCATTATATAAGCCTTCTTGTTTACACATAATAGAAGAACAAGTATTTTTTGACAAAAACCCTAAGTCTCTTAGACACAAAACTGCCGCCAGCTCCCTAGCTTGCAGCCGTGACCTTCAGCCAAGTTTGGTTGAAGTTCTTGGAGTATCACAAGCCCCTTTCACAGCTTGTGTGGTCCCTTCGATCCACCCTTCAATTCCCATCGATTTCTGTCCTATAATCCTGAGTTTCTCGGTGAAAAGACAGTCCACCCAAGTTCATACATCATCTGGTATCAGAGCCTAAAGCTCCTACACATCAGGTTGATTCTATCCTTTTATTTTTGCCGATTTATTTTTTTTTTTTATTATTGTTTTGTTTCAACAGTTTTTGGCTTTTGATTGTGTTTCTTTCTCTTTCCCCTGAGGTTCTCGGTAAGAAGGAGAGGAATCAAGTCACATACCACAAACATCCTACAAAAAAAAAAATATCTGGTTCTATCAATCCTTTTTCTTGTTTTCATAATTCAAAAAAAAAAGAAGAATTTTGTTTGTTTTATTGCTTGTTGTTGCTAGAAATTTTTTTTTTATGAAAAGAAAACAAAAATATTGTTTAGGTTTTTAAAATCAAACTAGGGTTCTTAGAAAACTCACCTAAAACACCTTCACATACTTGAACCATAAAAAATTGTGTGTTGTTTGTTAGTTTTCTTGTTGTGTCTGCGTCTAGGGTCTAGGGTTCTTGTGTGCATTCGAGTGTCCCGCGCCTTTAGTTTCTCTCCCTAGCGTGTCCTCATTTTGTCTAGGGTCCTAGGTTTTGTTTCTGTCGCCTAGTTACTTGCCTTGTGTGTGTTTATCTAGTGTTATTAGTCGCGTCCTTGTTAGTTCTTGGGCTAGGGTTTTTTTTTTTAGTTGCATCGCGCCTAGTCTTGCTCCTAGTACCCGCGTTCGTCCGACCTTGTTCGCGTCTCGCTAGGTTAGCTCGCGTCTCGCTAGGGTTAGCCGGTGCCCCGCGTGTTTGAGTCCCACTACCCGTCCCATAGCCGCGTATGCCCTGTTCTGCTCAGCTGCGTTAGGGTTTAGTGCTCTAGGTGCGTCCTTTGCTAGTTTTAGGGTTAGGTTATCCTTAGCGTCCTAGTTTAGGCTAGACTCCTTCTTTGTGTCGCTTGTTGGGTCTCGTTGCATTAGGTCTAGGTTCGGCAGCCCCACGAGTTGTATCATCTCGCGTCTAGGTCCCTTAGTGTGCTCCCGCGTGTATGCGTGAGCATCCATAGCCTGCCCCGACCTTTTTCCCTAGACAGACCGTCCGCAAGTGTTCCCGCCCCGCAGAACCTGACCGTACCGCGTCCGTCCCTAGCAGCTAGCCCTGCAGTGAGTAACTTAGGTTCCGTGAGCATAGTCTTTTCCCCTTGGCGACTAGGTTTGTTAGGTTAACTTTGGTGTCTAGATTCTTAGTTCTAGTTTTTAGGAATTTTTCATTAGTCTTTAGGTAGTATTCTAGTAAGTTTCCTTAAGTTTTCTAGGCATTAAATTAGTTTAGGAAATTTGTCTAGATAATTTTAGAAAAATTTCTAATTTTATTAAGCAGATTAATTAGTTTCCATCTAGGAATAGGAAATAAGTAGATTTTTTATTTTTCTCCTAGATATTTACTTTCCTTTTTAGATTTAGGAAATATATCCTTAGGATATTTCCATTTTTTTTTTTTTTCCTAGTTTTCCTTTTTGTAGATTTAGAATATTATTTTTTTCTTTCCCTTTTATTTTCTTTAATATACAAAAAAAATAAAAAAAAATATTATCTCTGGAAATTTTCCAAATAAGGAAAGTTTCCAAATCTGCAAGTTTCCCGAAAAGGAAACTTTCCATTTTTAGAATTTCCTTTTTCTCGGAAAAGGAAATATGTCAGAGCAGGACGAATCTACGTCAGGGCAAGCTAACCAGACTATGGTACAGCTTCTGCAAGCCCTGACGGCTCAAATGTCGACATTCTCCACCCAACTCTAGCAGTTAAGGCAACCTGCACCGCCTCCCCCTGCAGCACCTGCCGCGCCTCCATATCACCATGATCGACCACCTATGGGTCGATACCACTGCTACGACGACGAGCCACCACCACCACCGCCTCGACCAGCAGCTCATTATCCGGAGGTCAAGATGAACCCACCTCCCTTCTCAGAAAAATTAGACCCCGAAGAGTACCTCGACTGGGAGAGACGCATGGAGCTCATATTCAGTCACCACCCGTAGACGAGCTCGTATGGGTTCCATGACTTCATGGGTCGAGCTGACCCAAATCATGAGGCGACGTTACGTACCTCCCCACTTCCACTGCGAGCTTCAGCGACTTTTCCGACGCCTTACTCAAGGAAGCAAGATGGTGACTGAATACTTTGACGAGTTCGAGCATCTCCGTAACCGACTCGATGTAGATGAATCCGAGGAGAGCCTTATGGCCCAATTCATCGACGGCTTGCAAGAATCCATCGCCAGGAAGATTGAACTGCAGCCCTACCACGACCTAGGTGAGCTGTTCCACCTAGCAGTCCAGATCGAGAAGTGCCATAAGCGGAAGCTTGCTGCACCTTCTTGGCCCAGAAACACTTGGAACACTGGTTCCAAGCCTTTTGAGCGAACGACTCAGCCTATTGACCCACGGCTCAAAGGCAAAGCCGTCGCCTCCAGCTCAGCTCCCAGACCGGCACCTCCAGCCTCTAGACCACCGAGTGCCACGACCCCATCCCAGCCTCAGCGGAGCAGCGAGATCGTTTGCTTCAAATGTAAAGGCAGAGGACACATGTCCCGGGATTGTCCAACTCAAAGGACAATGGTGCTCACTGCCTCTGGAGACTACGAGTCCGAAGATGAACAAGAGGAGCAAGCATTTCCGACACATCAGTCCGACGTGGATATTGAGTATGCCGATTCCGGAGAAATGCTTATGATCCGACGCGTTCTTAGCTCACGATTCGATCCAGAAGAAGAAGAACACGAGAGAACATTTTCCACTCCAAATGCACGATACTTGGGAAAGTGTGCTCGTTGATCATTGACGGAGGATCCTGCACGAATCCCGCCAGTAAGTATATGGTGGAAAAACTAGGCTTGCCCGTGACCAAACACCCCAAGCCCTACAAGCTCCGATGGCTGAACAACAAGACGGAGTTGTACATCTCAGACCAAGTGAAGGTCTCATTCAGCATCGGCAGATATCAAGATCAGGTCATCTGCGACGTCTTCCCGATGTCAGCTGGACATCTTCTGCTCGGACGACCTTGGCAGTTCGACCGCGAGACCACACACAACGGACGGACCAACTTTTACTCCTTCGTCCACGATAAGCGCCGCTACAATTTAGCCCCGATGTCTGCACACGCCGTCCAAGAAATGCAATCAAAGATGACAAAAGATCAACACGCCAGAAAGGAGAATTTTTAGATAAATGTGGCAGACATGCGGAAAGCCACATGCACGGCAGGCACTCAAGTCGTCTTAATGATCTACAGAGAGAGCCTACACACGGCTACCACCGAGCACCCCCTACCTCCCGAGATCCGCACATTCCTCGACAAGTATGCGGACGTCTTCCCAGACGAAATCCCAGCCGGCCTCCCACCTATCCGAGGGATCGAGCACCACATTGACTTTGTTCCCGGAGCTCAGTTACCTAACCGTCCAGCTTACAGATTCAACCCCGAGGAGGCTAAAGAATTAGAACGACAAGTCCAAGACCTCATGGCTCAAGGATACGTTCGTGAAAGTCTCAGCCCCTGTACCGTTCCGGTTCTTCTGGTACCTAAGAAGGACGGAAGTTGGAGGATGTGCGTCGACTGCCGAGCCATCAACAACATAACCATCAAGTACCGGCACCCCATTCCACGCCTAGACGACATGCTTGACGAACTCAGTGGAGCCGCCATCTTCTCTAAGATAGACCTGAAGAGTGGATACCATCAAGTGAGGATGCGCGAAGGAGATGAATGGAAGACCGCCTTCAAGACTAAGCAAGGCCTTTATGAGTGGCTAGTTATGCCGTTCGGTCTATCAAATGCGCCCAGTACCTTCATGCGACTTATGAACGAGGTTCTTCGCCCGTTCATCGGCAAGTTCGTCGTGGTCTACTTCGACGATATCCTCGTCTACAACACGACCTACCGAGACCACCTGGAGCACTTGGAAGCCGTGATCACCACCTTACAGAGAGAGCAGCTGTACGCCAACCTCAAGAAGTGTACATTCTGCACCGACCAAGTAGTATTCCTTGGTTTCGTCGTAAGTTCCCAGGGACTTCGGGTAGACGACGAGAAGATAAAGGCCATTCAAGATTGGCCCACACCGACGACCGCCAGCCAGGTCTGCAGCTTTCACGGACTTGCTAGCTTCTACCGACGGTTCGTCTGCGACTTCAGCACGATTGCTGGACCTTTGACCTCGACGATCAAGAAGAACCAGGATTTTCGTTGGGGTCCCGAGCAAGACAAGGCCTTCCAGCTGCTCAAGGAACGCCTTACACACGCACCAGTCCTCGTATTACCAGACTTCACGCAGACATTCGAGGTTGAGTGCGATGCCTCAGGCATAGGAATTGGAGCCGTCCTTACCCAAGGCGGATGACCAGTAGCCTACTTTAGCGAGAAGTTAAGTGGAGTTGCACTTAACTATCCGACCTACGACGAGGAACTCTATGCCCTTGTCCGTGCCTTAGAGACTTGGCAGCATTATCTGCTTGCCCGAGAGTGCGTCATTCACACCGATCATCAGACTTGGCAGCATTATCTGCTTGTCGCTGATGCCTTATCTCGTCGATACAGCCTTATATCCGTCATGGAGTCCAAGGTTCTCGGCTTCGAGATGATCAAGGAGCTCTACGCAGACGATGTCGACTTCGCCCAGGCTCACCTAGAGCACGGCAAAGGCAACTTCAGCCGCTTCTTCCTGCACGACGGATTCCTAGAGCTGCTTCTTAGAGAGGCACACGGTGGAGGCCTTATGGGCCACTTCGGCATTGACAAGACCTTAAGCATGCTTAAAGAGCACTTCTATTGGCCTCATCAGCGCCGAGACGTCGAGACGCACTGCGCCCGGTGCCTTATCTGCAAGCGGGCTAAGTCAAAGCTGCATTCGCAGGGCCCCTACATGCCCTTGCCAGTTCCATCCGCGCCTTGGACAGACATATCCATGGATTTCGTCCTAGGTCTACCGAAATTGCACAACAAGGATTCCATCTTCGTCGTGGTCGACAGGTTCTCTAAGATGGCACATTTCATCGCTTGCAACAAGACTAACGACGCAAGCCAGATCGCCGACCTGTTCTTCAAAGAAATCGTCAGACTTCACGGCATTCCCCGGACGATCGTTTATGACCGTGACACCAAGTTCCTGGGCCACTTCTGGCGAGCACTTTGGCGAAAATTGGGCACCAACCTCCTGTTCTCTTCAGCATATCATCCCCAGACGGACGGACAGACTGAGGTTGTCAACCGGACCTTGTCACAGACCTTGAGGGCAACAATCGGTCGAAATTTGAAGAATTGGCTGGAATGTCTCCCGTACGTCGAGTTTGCCTACAACCGAGCTACACATTCAGGCACGAAGCGATCACCTTTTAAAGTTGTCTACGGCTTCAACCCGACCACTCCGATCGAGTTCACACCCATTCCGTTAGACGACGCCATCAGCTTGGAGGGAGAAGCCAAAGCAGACTATATTAAGAAACTTCACGAGGAGACCAAGGCAAACCTTGAACAACGGAATATCCAGAACGTCAAGAATGCCAACAAGGGCCGCCGGCACATGGTCTTCAAGGAGGGAGATTGGGTTTGGATACACCTGCGCCCAGAGAGATTTCCCCAGCGATGGAAGAGCAAGCTTGCACCCCGGGGAGATGGTCCATTCCGCATCATTCGGAGAATCAACGACAATGCCTACCAGCTCGAACTTCCAGGTGAGTTGTTTGATGCAGGTGAGGATTTTGCTTTGGAGACCAAAGCACTTCAAGAGGGAGGGAATGATGAGGACATCGAGCCAGCTACTGCACCTGTCATTCCACCTGGACCACTCACGCGGTCCAAGCGGAAATCCTTAGGAGACAAGCTCAGCATGCTATTGGAAACTGGAACCAGAGAAGACCCTGAGCTGACCGTCCAGACGACCAGTCCACGACCAACCGTCCAGGCAAGCCGTCCGGATCCAGCAGCCGACCAGACAGACCCGGTTCATGCACCCACGACCAGACCACCCTTCCCGCTAGACAAGGAACCCTGGAGGTTCCTTCTCGAAGACTCTTCCTCCTCCGGTGTCTTTACCATTACCATTCGGTAATTGTACTCTTTTTCCTATCTTCGGTTTTGTCCCATTGGGTTTTCTGAAGAAGGTTTTAATGAGGCAATACTCCTAGTGCGCAAGGCGTTGAAGACTTGTTCACAATTCCATTTTATTCACAAGTCTTCAGGCGAATTCTCAGCCTAAGTGTTGTTGGGCTTTTCCTCTTTAATTTCGAATTATTAGTCTAAGTATTTAGTTGGGTTTAAGTCATGTTGACTAATTATGGCCCATTATTTATTCTAAGTGACAATAAGTAATCTACATGTTGTTTTAATCTCCTAAAGGTTAAACGCCTTGTAGTTTACCCTAAAATTGTAACAAGGCATTATATAAGCCTTCTTGTTTACACATAATAGAAGAACAAATATTTTTTGACAAAAACCCTAAGTCTCTTAGACACAAAACTGCCGCCAGCTCCCTAGCTTGCAGCCGTGACCTTCAGCCAAGTTTGGTTGAAGTTCTTGGAATATCACAAGCCCCTTTCACAGCTTGTGTGGTCCCTTCGATCCACCCTTCAATTCCCATCGATTTCTGTCATATTATCCTGAGTTTCTCGGTGAAAAGACAGCCCACCCAAGTTCATACATCATCCGTTGTGCGTAGTCTCGCGGTCGAATTGCTAGGGTCGTCCAAGCAGAAGATGTCCAGCGGACATTGGGACGACGTCGCAGGTGACCTGATCTTGATATCTGCCGATGCTGAATGAGACCTTCATTTGGTCTGAGATCTACAACTCCGTCTTGTTGTTCAGCTATCGGAGCTTGTAGGGCTTGGGGTGCTTGGTCACGGGCAAGCCTAGTTTCTCCACCATATACTTGCTGGCGGCATTCGTGCAGGATCCTCCGTCAATGATCAACGAGCACACTTTCCCAAGTATCGTGCATTTGGAGTGGAAAATGTTCTCTCGTTGTTCTTCTTCTTCTGGCTCGAATCGCGAGCTAAGAACGCGTCGGATCATAAAAATTTCTCTGGAATCGGCATACTCAATGTCCTCGTCGGACTGATGTGTCGGAAATGCTTGCTCCTCTTATTCATCTCCGGACTCGTAGTTTCCAGAGGCAGTGAGCACCATTGTCCTTTGAGTGGGACAATCCTGGGACATGTGTCCTCTGCCTTTACATTTGAAGATGGCGATCTCGCTGCTCCGCTGAGGCTGGGATGGGGTCGTAGCACTCGGTGGTCTAGAGGCTGGAGGTGCCGGTCTGGGAGCTGAGCTGGAGGCGACGGCTTTGCCTTTGAGCCGTGGGTCAATAGGCTGAGTCGTCCGCTCAAAAGGCTTGGAACCAGTGTTCCAAGTGGCTCTGGGCCGAGAAGGTGCAGAAAGTTTCCGCTTATGGCACTTCTCGATCTGGACTGCTAAGTGGAACAGCTCTCCTAGGTCGTGGTAGGGCTGCAGTTCAATCTTCCTGGCGATGGATTCTTGCAAGCCGTCAATGAATTAGGCCATAAGGCTCTCCTCGGATTCATCTACATCGAGTCGGTTATGGAGATGCTCGAACTCGTCAAAGTATTCAGTCACCGTCTTGCTTCCTTGAGTAAGGCGTCGGAAACTTCGCTGAAGCTCGCGGTGGAAGTGGGGCGGTACGTATCGTCGCCTCATGATCTGGGTCAGCTCGACCCATGAAGTCACGGAACCCATACGAGCTCGTCTACGGGTGGTGACTTCTCGATCCCACCATGCTAGAGCATGGTCTGTGAATTGCGCTGTCGCAAAGATGACCTTCCGGGGATCGTCGTAGTTCTAGTATTCCAAGATGAGCTTCATGCGTCTCTCCCAGTCGAAGTACTCTTCGGGGTCTAATTTTCCCGAGAAGGGAGGTGGGTTCATCTTGACCTCCGGATAATGAGCTGCTGGTCGAGGCGGTGGTGGTGGTGGTTCGTCGTCGTAGTAGTGGTATCGACCCATAGGTGGTCGATCATGGTGATATGGAGGCGCGACAGGTGCTGCAGGGGGAGGCGGCGCAGGTTGCCTTAACTGCTCGAGTTGGGTGGAGAATGTCGACATTTGAGCCGTCAGGGCTTGCAGAAACTGTACCATGGTCTGGTTAGCTTGCCCTGACGTAGATTCGTCCTGCTCTGACATATTCTAAAAATGGAAATTCTAAAAATGGAAATTCTAAAAATGGAAAGTTTCCTTTTCGGGAAACTTGCAGATTTGGAAACTTTCCTTATTTGGAAAATTTCCAGAGATAATATTTTTTTTATATATATTAAAGAAAATAAAAGGAAAGAAAATAATATCCTAAATCTATAAAAATGAAATCTAGAAAAATGGAAAATATCCTAAGGATATATTTCCTAAACCTTAAGGGGAACTAATAAATGGAAATATCCTAATAATTAAGAGAAACTAAATAATCTGTCTAATAAATCTAGGAATTTTCCCAAAACTATCTAGACAAATTTCCTAAACTAATTTAATACCTAGAAAACTTAAGGAAACTATCTAAAATACTACCTAAATACTATGGAAAACTTCCTAAAGGACTGGGGCTAAGGACCTAGACACTTGCCTAAACTCTAACCTAGCCGCCTAAACAATGCGAAACCCTAAGCTACACGGGAACAAGGCTGGGCGAGGTGGAAAGGGAGCTAGGGTGGAACGCGGGACAGCCTAAATGCGTGACTACACTACCTAACTTAGACGCGACCTAATCTCAATGTAACTAAGGAAAACTAACCCTAAAACTAGCAAGGACGCACCTAAAAGCACTAAACCCTAACGCGGCTGGCAACACAGGACGGGAGCTAGGACGGCACAAGACGCGACTGGTCTAGACCTACACACGTGGAACACAGCTGGCTAGCGATAAGTGCGGTTGAACGGAACTAGCGAACAGTCCTAAAATGAACGTGGTTCTCGGGAAACTACCGGGACACGCGACCTAGCTAAGGAGAACTAGACACGGGACTAATACGAGGCACAACACACGGACACACAGAAGACACCTAGCTAGCAAGGGACACAGGACCAACTAGAAGACTAACCAACAAGCAACACTCTAGCTCGGACAAGCTAGCCTAGGACGCGGGACAGGCTAGACCTAGGACTCGACCAATGACGAAAAACTAGTAAAACAAACAACACACAAGTCCCTATGGACTTTTAGGTATGTGATTGGTGTACTAGATGAGTTTCTAAAAACCCTAGATTATTTTAAACAACCTAGCAATATTTTTGTTTTCTTTTCTAAAAAAAAAAAAAAAAAAAATTTACACAAACAAGATACAAACAAAACAATTTCTTCTACTCTTTTTTTTTTAAAATTATGAAAAATAAGAACAAGGAATGATAGAACCTGATTTTTTTTTTTTTTTGTAGGGGTGTTTGTGGTTTGTGAATTTGATTCCTCTCCTTCTTACCGAGAAGCTCAGGGGAAAGAGAAAGAAACACAATCAAAGCCAAAAACTGTTGAACACAAACAATGAAAAATCGACGAAAGCAAAAGGATAGAATCAACCTGATGAGCAGGACCTTTAGGCTCTGATACCAGATGATGTAAGAACTTGGATGGGCTGTCTTTTCACCGAGAAGCTCAGGATAATGGGACAGAAATCGATGGAATTGAAGGGTGGATCGAAGGGACCACACAAGCTGTGAAAGAGGCTTGTGATACTCCAATAACTTCAACCAAACTTGGTTGAAGCACACGGCTGCAAGCTAGAAGGCTGGCGGCTGTTTTTGTCTAAGAGACTTAGGTATTTTTGTCAAAATACTTGTTGTTTCATTATGTGTAAACAAGAAGGCTTATATAATGCCTTGTTAAAATTTTTAGGGTAAACTACAAGGCGTTTAACCTTTAGGAGATTAAAACAACATGTAGTCTACTTATTGTCACTTAGAATAAATAATGGGCCATAATTAGTCAACATGACTTTAACCCAACTAAAGACTTAGACTAAAATTCGAAATTAAAGAGGAAAAAGCCCAACAACACTTAGGCTGAGAATTCGCCTGAAGACTTGTGAATGAAATGGAATTGTGAACAAGTCTTCAACGCCTTGCGCACTAGGAGTATTACCTCATTAAAACCTTCTTCGGAAAACCCAATGGGACAAAACCGAAGATAGGAAAAAGAGTACAGTTTCCTAGAACGACTTTTGGTGTCTCTACCGAATGGCAATGGTAAAGACACCGGAGGAGGAAGAGTCTTCGAGAAGGAACCTCCAGGGTTCCTTGTCTAGCTGGAAGGGTGGCCTGGTCGTAGGTGCATGAACCGGGACGGTCTGGTCGGCTGCTGGATCCGGACGGCTGGTCGTGGACTGGTCGTCTGGGCGGTCAGCTCAGGGTCTTCTCTGGTTCCACTTTCCAATAGCATGCTGAGCTTGTCTCCTAAGGCTTTCCGCTTGGACCGCGTGAGTGGTCCAGGTGGAATGACTGGTGCAGTAGCTGGCTCGATGTCCTCATCACCTATACACGGACGCGACTCGAAGACTAGCAAACTAAGCAAACCTAGACGCGGGACGCTGATGGTACTAGGGACAGGGACACGACCGGACGCTAGGGTGGACAAACGGACACAAGCGACTAAGGGACTAAGGACGCTGGATGGGAACACACGCTAGGATGGTACACTCGGAACAACCGACACAAGAACCCAAGACCTAGCTAGCTACAAGGACGCGGGACACCTAGCAAAGAACAAGCAACACACAATTCATTATGGATTTCAAGTATATGAAAGTGTTCTAGGTGAGTTTCTAAAAGGTCCTATATTGTTTTTAAACAACCTAAACAATATTTTGTTTGCTTTTTCTTTTAAAAAAAAAAATTCTGGCAACAACAAGCAATAAAACAAGCAATTTTTTTCTACTTTTTTTGAATTATGAAAACAAGAACAAGGAATGATAGAACCTGATTTTATTTTGTAAGATGTTTGTGGTATGTGACTTGATTCCTCTCTTTCTTACCGGGAACCTCATGGGAAAGAGAAAGAAACACAATCAAAGCCAAAAAATATTACAACAAAAACAAGAATAAATTGACAAAAACAAAAGGATAGATTCAACCTGATGAGAAGGAGCTTTAAGGTCTGATACCAGATGATGTAAGAACTTAGGGTGGGTTGTCTTTCACCGAGAATCTCAGGTTGCTGGACAGAAATCGATGGAAGTGAAGGGGTGGATCGAAGGGACCACACAAGCTGTGAAAGGGAATTGTGATACTCCAAGAACTTCAACCAATGGAGGTTGAAGTCGGCGGCTGCTTGCAAGGGAGATTGCTGGCGGCTACTTTAGACACTAGTCTCTTAGTTTTAATCAAAATGCTTGTTATTTTATGAAGTGTAGACAAAAGCTTATATAATGCCCTGTTACAATTTTATGCTAAACTACAAGGCGTTTCATCCTACAAAAATTAAAACAACATATAGTTCACTTATTGGCAATTAAATAAAGATTGAGACCTAATTAGTCAACATGACTTAAACCCAATTAAAACACTTAGTCTAAAAAGAAATAGAAATAAGATAGAAAGCTCAATAATACTTAGGCATAGAATTCGAATGAAGACTTGTGAATGGAGTGGAATTGTGAACAAGTCTTCACCGCTTTGCGCACTAAGAGTATTGCCTCATTTAAAACCTTCTTCGGAAAACCCAATTGGATAAAACCGAAGATAGGAAAAAGAGTAAAATTTCCTAGCACGACTTTTGGTGTCTCTACCGAATGGTAATGGTAAAGACACCGGAGGAGGAAGAGTCTTCTAGAAGGAACCTCCATGATTCCTTGTCTAGCTGGAACGGGTCAAGGCGTGGGCCGGTCGTTGGTGCATGGGACAGACTGGTCTGGTCGGATGCGTGGGCACCGGACGGCTGGGCGGCTAGGTGTGGGCTGGTCGTCTGGGTCAGCTCAGGGTCCTCTCCGGTTCCACTCTCCAGGAGCATGTTGAGCTTGTCTCCTAAGGATTTCCTCTTGGACCGCGTAAGAGGTCTAGGTGGAATGACCGGTGAAATGGCTGGCTCGATGTCCTCATCAACTTTCGAGCCAACCATGACTCAAACATCAAAAACTTATTTTTCTTTTTCTGGGTTCCAAAAAAAATAAAATAAACTACAATACCAATTGAACTACGAGGAAATGGCTTGATTCTCAAAATAGTACTTATGCAACCAATATTTGGATCGGTTCAACTGTTCCCCTAAAAAAGGAGAGTGGGATTTTGTACACACTCATATTCACACAAATTTTAGGGAAATACATTCTCAGCTTTCAGAAAAAAATCAAAGAAAAAAACATAAGTATCTAAAAGAAAGTATCTGAAGCGATCAATACAAATGAAAAAATGCAGGAACGAAAGGAGAAACAGCTCAGGAATCATTTTTCCAACCTTTCCCATGCTGGTTTTCTCCGAGCAACATCATTGAACTGGTCACATCTCTTTCTGAGCTGGTTTCAGGCCAAAGAATCCGATATGTACGCCTCTCAGTTGACCACGAGCCGACTGCTTCATCCCGTAAGCCAACGGGTCATGGAAGATCCCAAGCTGACGACGTGCCCCTGTCTTGCAAGCCGGTTAACATCCATCGCCCCGAACCATTTGACGATCTTCATACCCAAACCAGTTTGCAATATTTCCTAGCGAGCCAGTTGCGTTCTGGCCTTACCAAGTCGGACGCTTTGAACATCTCCAAGCCAGTGGATTGGCATTCATCCCCAAACTGCAGATCATTGCGTCATCCCGAGCCGTACATCCATCATCACTTCCAAGCTGATTGCTTCGTCGCTCATCCAAAGCCGATCGGCAGGGGACCAACCCAGCCATTCTAGCACTAGATGGTGCTATAAGAAGCATTGTTCACAAATTCGAAATACAGCCATGGTTACTCGAGACATCCTCTCTCTTATACCTCTTATTTTTTAGTCAGCACTCTAAGGTATTAAAACAGTTGTTTGATCTTTTTGCAAGTCTGATATGGATTTTTGGAATTTGGTTGAAAGAATAGTCTATTGGTTTTGAGAAAGGATATCAAAAGAACATTAATAACGTTTTACGTGACCATAAAGAAAGTATATGGAATGATTCTGGTTTCTTTTGTCCTGTTGTTGTGTCCTGAATTTTATGGCTCAATAATCCAAAAAGGATATGTTAAACTTTCATGCTATTTTGATTCCCAATAAAAGTTTCCACTAAAGGACGTATACTTAAACATAAACCACAATGCTTCAATTTCAAGATCTTCTTCTTGGTGAACAGTTTTTGTTTATTTTGTTCTCAGTTATTAAATTGATATGATATTATTTGTTTCCTGCCATTTTTTTTGCTGTAAACTCTGTGCAAAATAATGACGCTGTTGATCGGATGAGTGCGAATCACTAGAGCATAATATTTTTCTTTCAAAGATATTTTGTTTGGGTTTTAAATTTCAGTGTTAGAATGTTGCTATAGTCTTACACCTAATTTTGTGAGTATGTATTTTTTTAAATATGTAGACGAGTGTTTCAAAATATAGAGGAATATATATGTTTATTTATCACAAGGTGGTTCAAATGACCTCGGTTTTTTTTTTTTTTTTTGTTGGTTATTTTTGATCGATGAATCCGGGAATCCAATCACAACCCTCTTATGTGGATACAACGCCCAATCCAGTTTTTTAAGCTCTTTTTTATGTTTTCCAAGAGGTTTGTTCGAGTCATCCTTTTTGTTTTTGTATGGTTTATCCAATCGTTGTCTCAGTATAATGGATAATCGGAGAAAAACAAATCTCAAATTAAGAGCAATTATAATAATTATCATAAAGGATGAAGAGTTTAGTTATTTGGTTTCTTTTAAAATTGTGTTTCATATATACAGGTATTATATATAAATTTTTATACCTTCGAATAAGAACAAACATATGTCATTTTTAAGAAGATATTTTTGTTAAAGAAAACCAAACTAAAAGACAAAAATTCCAACAGTTTTCCAGCGATTGTATATGGCCGTGTTTGTGATTATGATGAGAGGAAGGAAGATATTTCATGATGATGAGAAAGTGGCCTCAGTTTTTACTCTAAAAATAAATACTTAGGTACGATAAGATTTATTATTTGACATTAGAGGATAATTTTTAAAAAAAAAAAAATTAAGATAAATCAAGAGTAAGGATTCCTAGAAAACATAGTTGTGTATGTGCACTAATTACCAAAAACCAAGTAACAAGAGTTACAAAATTAAAGTTTGACCATCGTAATAGCTCAAGCAAGAGCAAGGAATTATTCCAGTTACTAACTTCGAAAATATGTTGGTTTGATTCAAGCTGCAATATTGTCTTAGTTGAAAACCATATAGATTACTCCAGAATGTCTTCCAAGCAACTCTCCATTACCTTTTGAGGGAGAGAAACAAACAAAGACATGTCAAAACAGCTCAAGCAACATCGGCCTTAATCAAGCAGGTGGACAAAAACGTACGAAACTGCATCTCTTCCATTGGTAATGTAGGATCAAAGGCTATGATGATGTGAAGTACAGATGGCTTGCAACGTAAGTTTGAAAAGAACAACACTCAAGTTTTAATGGCTAGCCGCTAAAGCCTGGAGACATTTCTTATAACCATTTGTTTGTGAAATGTATATTTTCTACTCTAAATAAACACGATTTGATTTAGATCAAGTTCTATAAACTTCACTTGCAACTTTATTAAAAAAATAAGGGAAAAATAAAATCACTGTGATGAAGAGCAAGAATCATGGCTAATGGAATCAACAGTTGCAAAAACTGTTGTATGCAATGTCACGGAAGGTGTTATGCATTCGTTTACTCAAATAAAGTTTCCATCGAAAGCAATCCAAAGAGAGAAAAACCCCTAATTTTTTTTTACTGCCTTAAGCTCTTAGAAGCCATATGATACCCACAGTTCCTGGATCTTGATTTGGAAGCGTCTTAATAACACAAACAATACATGTTCTGGCAAGCTCTTTAAGCTCATTTTGTTTTATCTTCTGATTTTTTCTTCAAAGTGTTTCATATGAGGACAATGATTATGTCTGCATAAGAGGAGATGCCAAAGATTATATAGTTTTCAGAAAGTTTAATGAGTTCATGTCTCAGTTCGGTGATAGCTTTGGTTGTGCAAGAATATGAATTAAGGATTTGAAATCACTTCTTAAGAAGTTATAACCACTTGTCCTACTCTGTAAAAAAATTTCTTATGTTCCTGAAAAATACTTTTGAGGAAGCAAATGAAAGCTACAGGAAAATTCATATACTAAGTTACAAAGGTTAATGAGTTCCGTTTAACATTTGTGTTCCGGGTTGATAAAAAAAAAATGTATGAGGTTTGACAACCGCAGAAATTTCCGAATATAGAGAAGTGTTGGTCGGTTTAAGAAGGAAAGAAGAATAAAGCTGCTAGAGCAATTGACAGTTGAAATTATTAAAAATGAGATGTTACCAAAAAGAAGAAAAGAAAACGTTGAAGAAAGGAGATTAAAAAAAATCCAAAACTTTGAAGCATTAAGAGCCGTGAAATTTAAAATCCAAAACACTATAGTTTTAGCAAAAAATAGGATCAGACTAGATGCTGCAACAAAAATGATAGTGATCTTTGTAAGAATATGCGTAATATAAGAGAAGATTAGAGAGTTTCTGAGTATGATGAAGAACAAAAGTATAAGAAGATTAAGAGAAAGAGATTTCGTGACAAAGGGTAGAGAGAGAGAGCTGGCGGCTGCCTTGAGAGAACTAGAGAAGAAAGATTGTATTTCCTTGAGTAATTGGTTACATATATTAGGTTATTTATAGTGGCCTTACAATAAATACATTAAAGAGCCTACATGTTTACTTCCCATAAACAATTCCTTGCCTAAACCTAAGATAGGAACTATTAACTATCGTTCTATAAACAATTATGGTTACTAACTCTCTTTCCATTCTTGTCTTTGGCGCCATTAATGTCTTCCAGCCTATTAACTCTCTTTCCATTTTTTTCTTAGGTTCCATTAATATCTTCCAGCCGCCTTCTAGAAGCCTTCTGGCTGGGCTTGGGCTTCCTTAAGTACTCCAGCTCCAAGCCTAAGTTAGTCAGGCCTTCTCCTTGTTAGGCTGCTACCGTGTGAATTTTCATACTCCCCCTCAAGCTCAATCATGGATGAATGGTTAAGCTTGGAACCATAAAGACTCACCTCATTAAAAATCGTAGGATGTAAAACCCTTTGGGACAAAAACATCATAAGGGAAAAAGAGTACGAATCTTTTGGCTAGGGGATTCCCTGGTTGGGAAGATTTATGAGTCCAAATTTTGGAAAGATGGACTCATATACCTTTAGACTTGCGGATTTAGTGAATATATCTGCAAGCTTATCTGAGCTCCTTATGTAACACGGTAGGAAAATTCCTTGCTCCACTACTTGTCTCACTTTGTGGCAGTATACTTCAATGTGTTTGGTTCTCTCATGAAACACATTGTTGGATGCTATATGTATAGCAGCTTGGTTGTCACAATGCATGGTGATTGGTGTGGTGACTTCTATGTTTAGATCCTTGAGCAGATTCTTAAGCTAGGTAAGTTCTGTGGTAAGCTTCCTCATGGCTCGGTATTCAGCTTCAGCACTTGAACAAGAGACCACCTTCTGCTTCTTTGTCTTCCAAGTAAATAGGTTACCTCCAATGAATGTGCAATAGCCTGTAGTTGATCTCCTATCATTCCTGTCTCCAGCCCAATCAGCATCACATTAGCCCATGATTTCAGAGCTTCCATTACGCCCTATCCAGATGCCTTTGTCGTGTGTCCCTTTTAGGTATCTTAAGATCCGGTCTACCATGCTCCAGTGATGAACCTTTGGGGCTTGCATATGTTGACTGACCTGATTCACAGCATAGCACAAGTCAGGTCTAGTAATAGTTAGAAAGATTAGCTTACCAACCATCTTCCTGTAGAGTTTGGTGTCTCCAAACATCTCATCTCCAAGTTCCCCCTCACGTTCCACCTTGTAACCTTCTTCTAGGGGAGTCTTTGCTGGTTTAGCTTCTAATTTACATGCATCAACTAGAAGATCAAGTGTGTACTTCCTTTGTGATAAGAAGAGGCCTTCTTGTGTTCGGCATACTTCTATCCCTAGGAAGTACTTTAGTTCACCCAAATCGTTTATATCAAACATAGATTTTAGATATAATTTATTGGATTGGATTCCTACCTAGTCATTCCCTGAGATGATTATATCATCTACATATATGAGAATGACTACAATACCTGTTTGTCTTTGGAGTGTGAAGAGGGTATGATCCGCCTCAGATTTCCTAAAGCCCCTATCTCTAAGTGTGATACTCATCTTATGGTGCCAAGCTCTTGGTGACTGTTTGAGGCCATAGATAGCCTTTCTCAGCCTTAGAACCTTTACTTGAGTCACCGTATCTTCAAGGCCTGGTGGAGGTGTCATATATACTTCATCTTCTAGTTCTCCTTGTAGGAAAGCATTCTTGACATCCATCTGCCACAAATTCCAATCAAGGTTAGTAGCTAAAGAGAGAAGAACCCTTACAGTGTGTAGTTTGGCTACTGGTGCAAAGGTGTCATTGTAGTCTTCTCCATAGGTATGGGTGAAGCCTCTTGCAACTAGTCTTGCCTTGTATCTTTCCATCTCTCCATTGCATTTGTATTTAATGGTAAAGATCTATGTGGAGCTCACTGTCCTCTTGTCTTTAGGCAAGTCAGCTTCATCCCATGTGTGGTTGATGTCCATAGCATTGCATTCATCCTTGACTGCATCTCTCCATACCTTAAGCTCCTTTGCTTCCTCATAGTTTCTTGGGATATGTTCTCAGTTGAGAACTATTACAATGGCTTCATGTTCTAAGAGAATATGAGATAGGGAGCAAACCGCTTGAGTTGGGTGAGCTACTGCTTGGGCATTGTAGTATATTATGGTGTTTATCCAATTTGAAGCTGGTCGCCTTTCCCTTTGACTTTTCCTTAGGAATACTTTGTTGTCTTGTTGGGCCACCTGTTCTTCTGCTTGTTGTTCAACCTCAGGTTCGGATTTCTCATGTTCTTCTTGAGCATGTACGTGTGAGCTTGTTTCTTGGTTGCTCTGTTCAAGTTCAAGCTCATCACCTTCAGTTCCTCCCTCCTGGTCAATAGAACTAGCCGCTTGAGTTGTATTAGATGGAGGAGTAGTTGGCGGTTCTTGGTAAGTTGTGGTTGGTGCATCTGGTAATGTTATCCCAAGATTCTCCATAAGGTGTCTGAGGTTGGCGGCCCCGTCAGATGTGGATTGGGAGAGGTCTTTGAGTTCATCCCAATTCGTTTCTTCATAGAATCCTTTTAATTCTACAAACTTCACATCCCTAGATACAAGTACCTTCCTAGTATATGGATTGTAGGATTTGTATCCCTTTTGAGTAGTTGAATAACCAATAAACATGGCTTTAATACTCCTGGCTTCCAATTTATTTCTTTGTTCTCCTTGAAAAAGTATATAACACACACACCCAAAGACTCGTAAGTGTGAGATAGATGGTTTAATTTTGTTCAGTACCTCAAATGGAGTTAAGTCCTCCAAGACTTTGGTAGGTAGGCCATTGATGAGATAGCAAGCTGTAACAAGGGCATCTCCCCAAAATTTCTTTCGAACATTGTTTGGAACATGATGGACCTCGCTACCTCCATGAGATGCTGTTTCTTCCTATCATCCACTCCATTCTGTTGTGGTGTGTATGGACAACTAGTTTGGTGGATGATTCCATGTTTGTCCAAGTATTACTTGAATTCTATATTTGTGTATTCTCCTCCAATATATGATCTAAATATTTTGATCTTGGCATTGTAATGGTTAGTCACATATGTTTGAAACTTAGTAAATGCATCTAGGACCCTATCTTTTATTGGTAAGAGTGTTATCCAAGTATATTTTGATTTTTGATCTATAAATGTGACAAAGTACTTATGATTATCCCTAGACATGCATGGTGAAGTCCAAAAATCAGAGTGAATAAGATCAAAATAATTTTCATAAATAGTAGAAGAGTTGGGAAACACTGATCTACAATTTTTTCCAAGTATACAAGCTTCACATTCATTATTTTTAAAAGACATGCTTGGCAACAATAGTTCTAAGGCCCTAGAGTGGGGATGTCTTAATCTAGATTGTCAAATAGCACTATTAGCATTATTTAAAATAGAATTAAAAGCAATAGATAGAGATGAGTCTGGTTGTATGTCTTCAAGCACATACAAATCATTCTTGGACACTCCTTTTCCAAGTACTTTATTGGTCTTAATATCCTGAAAATATACATCATTAGTGTAATAACCCGTACCTTAGAACAATCAGAACGACTCGGTAGTACTGTCGCAAGCTATTAATGATCAGGGACAGTCCGATATCAAGTATATCACTCCGATACTGAGTAGTAAACAATCCGATTACCGGACAACTTATACCGATCATTGTGCTGAACAATCCGAGCATTGAACGATGGACTGATCCAAGAAATTGATGGAACCAAGCGATGGTCAGTTCCAAGCGTAGATAACAGGATTACCAAGCCAGGCATAATCCGACATTCTACGGAAAACAAAAGTGACCGAGTAAAGTAGTTTGGCCATAAGAGGATAACCAGTCCGAATTGGATGCCGCCAAGGACTGATGGGGAAAGGGGAGGAACCGCTGTGTAATCCTTAAGCATGAAGATTCACCCTGGTTCTTTAAATAAGACATATGTCATTCTTGTAAGAGAACACATTAGGGAACATGTGTTTTCTGTCATGGCAAGGACAGGTGTCCATTTTCTAAACAAACCAGATCAGGAACAGATGGCTGTGACTTAAGCTGGTGATTAAGAATAAGTGGACAGGTGGCTGCGGTTTAAGATAGTGAGTAAGCATTAATGGACAGTTGTTTAAGCTTAACCATGCAGAAGTTTAGCTATAAATACTCCCTGAACCATTCTGTTTAGTTTAGAAAAGAAAGAAAGAAAACACCCAGAGAGTTTAAGTCCAAAACCGTGAGAAAGAAAGAGTGAAGAGAGAAATACCTGGTGGCCGTGAGCTAAGCCTGGAAAGGAGGAGGAAACCGCCAAGCCAGACCTGTATTCTAGGGCGATTTTAAAATCCGTGAGTTGGTTTAATTTATGCAAGAATGTGGTCGAGTTTGGTTAGGCTAGAAAGTGATTTTAATATGGTGCATGTCCATGAAATTATGCTTTTTATTTCTTTTGCGTGTGTGTGGTTTAGTATGTTTCTCTCCTTGGTTCATGTTCGCATTATGTTAAGCATGCATGCGGATGTTGCCCTTGGTTGGTTAAGCATTGCACTTAATTTCTTAAGTTGCGGTTAATGGTTATGTTTGTGGTAAGGTGTGGTCATGCATGTGGGTTACGGTTTATGGTTGTTTAAACATCCGGATTAGCATGTGGTCTTTTAAGTGACTTAGCTATTCAATTAGCATGTGAGGGATGGCTTGCCACCATCCTGTGGGCGACTTGCTGGGCATATGCTCATCTTCATGAAGTCCTTGTAGCCTTGGGGGCTAAGGATTCATCAGAAAGGGAAGGAAGTGAGCAAAGTTCACATTGCGCATATGGGTAGACTTAAGGCTGTAGCTCGGGTTGGAGCTTGCGGACGGGTCTTGCATTTTAAGTAGGATTGTACATGTTTGATATTCGGTTATACTGGTTTATAATGCTTGTTTGTGTGCGGATTGTAATTTGTGGGATTGGGAGTTAGTTTTACTTACCAGCTCACTCAGCATTATGTGCTGACCGAAATTGTTCTTGCAGATCGGACCAAGCCTGCGGAAGGAAGGCGTGACCAGCCAGTATAGATTTCCCGTCCCCCTTTTGTACTAAGTATGCTTTTGACTTATCATATCACGCTTCTATCGTTTGTATGGTTTTGTTTTCGGATTAAGTATCTTGTATAACGGCTTGTAGATTTTGTAAACGGTTTTTGGATGGTAATATATAAATGATGTTTTGGTGTAAATTTTTTATAAGTAAAATGCATGTTATGAGTCTAAAATGGTTTAAGTTTTACTATATTAAAGCCCCGGCCGGTCAAGTTAACGAGGATTTCAATTCTTGGTTTGGAAACGTCGAACTGAAGGATTTAAACTTGGGATACGGATCTTGGTTATTCGGACTTTCGAACTGTATTCGGAAGAACAAATGGTCGAGATTCGGAATCATCGTAACACTTTTGGTCTAGAAGGAATGAGGGTGTTGCAAGGTGGTATCAGAGCATGTTCTCGATGTATATGGGACTTAACGGTTTTTCAAAAAAAAAAAGTTTTTTAAAGGGGGCTTAGGAAACTGGTTGTCTGTCCTTCCTAACGAGTTTGTAACCGTGTTTTGTTTTGCAGATGCCGGCGAGAAGGGTTACGAGGGATACTGGTCGTTGGTAACTAAGTCTGGGATAAGATTTGTCGCCTGAAGACGGGTCACCCCGAGGGATTTTTGATGGTGTGTTGAGGGATGAATCAGTAGGAGAAACATCAGGACACGACGAGTTTGACGCACAGTTTGCTCAGGGACCAGAGCCGATGACTCCCGATTTAATGGATAGTGACGCCGAGTCCAGTAACTGGGAAAGAGTTAACTGTCCAAATTCCTTTGAAAGAATGTGTGGGCGATTGTTAGAAATACTGGATCGACCAAGACCGATAGTCCTGACTATTCCAAGCTTTCTCGAGATCGTGGCTGCCATGAGAAACTTGGGTACAGAAAAATACAGCGGATACACGGATCCATTCAAGGCTGACGCATGGCTTAGACGCTTGGAAAGCAATTTCAGTGCCACAAGGTGTCCAGAACCATTCAAGAGGGATGTGGCCGTGTACTACTTAGACCATGATGCGGCCAACTGGTGGGAAACACTAGAGAGACAACTCGGGTATTGTCAAACACCTGAGTATGGTTGGGCTCAGTTCAGGGCCGAGTTCTTGAAGAAGTATTTTTCGATAGAAGCCCGAGACCGGTTGGAAACGCAGTATATGCAATTGACCCAACGAGAGCGCAGCGTACGAGATTATGAGGCCAAATTTACTCGACTGCGCCGTTATGCCCGTTATGGAGCACACGACGAGATGGCCAAAGCAAGAAAGTTTCTTCACGGTCTGAGTCCGGATCTGTTCTGTAGACTAAGGACGGTTCCTTATCCATACTTATCCACCTTGGTAGAAACGGCTGTTAACGTAGAAGAAGCCTTGGTTGGAGAGCGAAGATATCTTGAGAGTCTTGTGCAAAGACAGACTACGCCGCGGACATTGGAACAAGCAAGGAAAGGTCGCCACGACAGACCGGCCGAGAGGGAGAGTAGGCCAGTGCAAACATGTTACAACTGCGGACGTAAAGGCCACACTGTGGCCAACTGTGCAGTAACATCTGTGGAAAAACCGGATATTTCTCCAACCGTTGTCCTAAGGGACAAACCTCGCGCCGACCACAGCCGCAAGCCAATGAGGAAGGACCAAAGCGATTAGCTATCGGACCGGCACATGCACCTCAACAACCAGCGGGAGCGGGACGAGTTTATGCATTAGATACAAACGCGGCCGGCCCCTCACGACCTTCTCAGCCGATAGCAGGTATGTTGGTGCTATACTTGGGTGTTTTAAATTTCTAAGTGTGCATGATTAGAAAAGGTTGCTTGATTGCTTGTGATTGCTTAGACAAGTAAGTGGATTGTTTTTGGATTAGGAACATTGCGCGTAGGAGGTAACCTTGTTCACGTTTTGTTCGACTCGGGTGCTACGCATAGCTTTGTATCACCCGAGGTAGTTCGTAACTTTGAAGGGACATTTACTATAGTAAAATTAGATATTCCCATTAGAACACCCGGAACTCAAACCTTGAGAGCTGTGAGTAGGATTCTAGATGTTCCCATTGAAATTGGTAAAACCGAGCTTCCGGCTGATCTGTTGGTAACAGCGTTGGATCAGCATGAATTGATTCTCGGTATGGACTGGTTAACACGTTACCAAGCTCAGATGGACTGTGGGAAAGGCCGGATTCAGCTTAGAAAGGAAGACTGTTCGGGAATTCAGTTTTGCAGATTTCGGCCAAGTGCAAAGGCAATGTTTCTATCAGCTTTAAGAGCGGAACATGAATTACAAAATGGTGAAGCTTACTTAGTAACTCTTATAGTAAGCAGTGACAGATTAACGGGAGAGCCAGAGTTATCTGAGATCCCGGTTGTCCGAGAATTTGAAGATGTGTTCAAATCGCTAGAAGGAGTACCACCTCCAAGGTCTAATCCGTTCACCATTACCTTAGAACCCGGAGCCGCCCCGATTTCTAAAGCAGCATACCGAATGGCACCAGCCATTCTTCATTTATACAGATGCATCCCGAATTGGACTTGGCTGTACATTGATGCAGAACGACAAGGTTATAATATATGCATCCAGGCAATTACGGAAACACGAAGAAAACTATCCGACCCATGACTTGGAAATGGCCGCGGTGATGTTTGCCTTGAAAATATGGAGATCTTATCTCTACGGAGAAACGGTGCAAGTTTTTACAGATCACCAAAGGCTGAAGTATCTATTTACACAACCGGATTTGAACCTAAGGCAGAGGCGTTGGATGGAGTTTATAGCAGATTATGATCTAAAGATCCAGTATCATCCGGGAAAGGCCAATGTGGTAGCCGATGCCTTGAGTAGACGCCAGGCTACTAAAAATACTCTAAAAGACCTGGGGGAAATTATCTACCATGCTTAAGGCCGTTTGCCTTACAGCATTAAAGGGAGAAACGAGCCAACCTCTCGGAGTTCTAGCCGAGAATCAAGCCAGCTTGATTAACCGTATCAAACACGCTCAAAGGGAATATATGGATTTGAAGAGGATCATTGAAGAACTATCATAAAGTGAGGGAAGGATTGATAAAGGATATCATTTGGCGGAAGATGGGACGTTACTTTTACATGGATGGATCATGGTTCCAGCCGAGACGGAGTCAAGAGAGGAAATATTAAGGACAACCCATCATTCCTTATTAAGCATTCACCATGGGAGTACCAAGATGTATAGGGACATCCGACGTTATTACCATTGGCCCGGTATTAAGAAGGCAGTAGCAAGATGGGTGGCACAATGTCAAGTGTGTCAACAAGTTAAGGTCAAACATCAAGTACTAGAAGGCCTGTTGCAAAGTTTGTCAATTTCGGAGTGGAAATGGGAAGCAGTGGGCATGGACTTCATTACGGGATTACCAGTAGCACCAGGTCAAGGTAACGATGCTATTTCGGTAATCGTGGGTCGTCTGACTAAATCCGCTCACTTTCTCCCGATTAAGTTAGGAGATCGGTTTGATACGTTGGCCAAGATTTATTTGAACGAGATAGTAATATTGCATGGGGTAATTTGAACAATCGAGGACATTCTTCGGATGTGCATCCTCGACTGGGCCAGAACATGGGAGCAACATCTACCTTTGGTAGAATTCTCATATAACAACAACTATCATTCAAGCATAGGTATGTCACCTTATAAAGCTTTATATGGTCGTCCTTGTCGCACACCCATATGCTGGGTCGAAGTAGGAAAAAGAAGAATGTTTGGACAGAGTATCGTGGATGAGACCACGGAAAATATTAGGACAGTCAGACAAAACATGAAGAAGGCCCAAGACCGCCATAAGAAGTACGCGGATCAGCATAGACGGGAATTAGTTTTTGCAGTAGGAGAGTGGGTATATTTAAAGATTGAAGCTCAAAAAGAAACCATACAAGATTATACGAAGGGTTGGAGAGCTAGCCTACCAGTTAGAGCTACCATCAGACATGGCATTACACCCCGAAAGCATATTATGGATCCGGCTGAGGTGGAACCACAAAGAATCGAAGAGTTACGGTCAAACCTCATATATCCAGAAGGTCCAATCCGAATAGGAGAAAGACGTATCAAGAAATTGAAAAACCGAGAAATCTCTCAAGTACAAGTCTTTTGGGGAAAGCAGCACAGAATTGTTGTCACTTGGGAGGACGAAGACCGATTCCAAAAGAAATATCCCGAGCTGTTCACTGAAGGTACGACACATTGAGCTTGAGAATTCGGGACAAATTTTTATAAAGAGGGGAGAATGTAATGACCCGTACCTTAGATCAATAAGAACGACTCGGTAGTACTGTCGCAAGCCGTTAATGATCAGGGACAGTCCGATATCAAGTATATCAGTCCGACACTGAGTAGTAAACAATCCGGTTACCGGAAAACTTATGTCGATCATTGTGCTGAATAATCCGAGCATTAAACGATGGACTGTCCCAGAAATTGATGGAACCAAGCGATGGTCAGTTCCAAGCGTGATAACAGGAATACCGAGCCAAGAATAACCCGACAGTCCGCCGAAAATAAAAGTGGCTGAGTAAAGTAGTTTTGCCGTAAGAGGATAACCAGTGTGAATTGGATGCCGCCAAGGACTGATGGGGAAAGGGGAGGAACCGCTGTGTAATCTTTAAGCATGAAGATTCTCTCTGGTTCTTTAAATAAGACAGATGTCATTCTTGTAAGAGAACACATAAGGGAACATGTGTTTTATGTCATTGCAAGGACAGGTGTCCAATTTCTAAACAAACCAGATCAGGAACAGATGGCTGTGACTTAAGCTGGTGATTAAGTATAAGTGGACAGGTGGCTGCGGTTTAAGATAGTGGTAAGCATTAATGGACAGTTGTTTCACTTAACCATGCAGAAGTTTAGCTATAAATACTTCCTGAACCATTCTGTTTAGTTTAGAAAAGAAAGAAAGAAAACACCCAGAGAGTTTAAGTCCATAACCATGAGAAAGAAAGAGAGAAGAGAGAAATACCTGGTGACCTTGAGCTAAGCGTGGAAAGGAGGAGGAAACCGCCAAGCCAGACCTGTGTTCTAGGGCGATTTTAAATCCGTGAGTTGGTTTAATTTACGCAAGAACGTGGTCGAGTTTGGTTAGGCTAGGAAGTGATTTTAATATGTTGCATGTCCATGAAATTATGCTTTTTTATTTCTTTTGCGTGTGTGTGGTTTAGTATGTTTCTCTCATTGGTTCATGTTGGCATTATGTTAAGCATGCATGCGGATGTTGCCCTTGGTTGGTTAAGCATTGCACTGAATTTCTTAAGTTGCGGTTAATGGTTATGTTTGTGGTAAGGTGTGGTCATGCATGTGGGTTACGGATTTATGGTTGTTTAAACATGCGGATTAGCATGTGGTGTTTTAAGTGACTTATCTATTCCATTAGCATGCGAGGGATGGCTTGCCACCATCCTGTGGGCGACTTGCTGGGCATATGTTCGTCTTCGTGAAGTCCTTGTAGCCTTGGTGGCTTAGGATTCATCGGAACGGGAAGGAAGTGAGCTAAGGTCACATTGCGCGCATGGGTAGACTTACGGTCGTAGCTCGGGTTGGAGCTTGCGGACGGGTCTTGCATTTTTAGTAGGATTGTACATGTTTGATATTCGGTTATACTGGTTTATAATGCTTGTTTGTGTGCGGATTGTACTTTGTGGGATTGGGTAGTTAGTTTTACTTACCAGCTCACTCAGCATTATGTGCTGACTGAACTCGTTCTTGCAGACCGGAGCAAGCCTGCGGGAGGAAGGCGTCACCAGCCAGTATAGATTGCCCGTCCCCCTTTTATACTAAGTATGCTTTTGACTTATCATATCACGCTTCTATCGTTTGTATGGTTTTGTTTTCGGATTAAGTATCTTGTATAGCGTCTTTTGGATTTTGTAAACGGTTTTTTTTTTGTCAACATCAAAAAAGCAAACAAGAGAAATCTAAAACATCAAATTATATAACCAATTTGGTGGGGTTGAGGCAATGTACTCTGTTGGTGATGTCAATGTTCGGGTACTCCGAGCAAGCTTATCCGTCTTTGTATTTGTTGTCCTCGGGATGTGATTTACTATGAGCGTCGGAAAGGAGGCTTTTAAACTGTTGAAATCCTCCAGTTGAGATGCAAATGCTGGTCAATCCTCCGGTTTTTGCACCATCTTCACTACGTCCGAACAATCTGTTTCAAAAACAACATCCAAACGTTGAACTGTCTTCATACTTTCCATTGCCCAAATAAGTGCTTTAAGCTCCACGTGTAGCGGGGACTGTCTGTTAAGAACATTCTTTGCTCCCATCAGCATCTCTTCATTTCCACTTTTCATGCACACCCATCCGAGCCCTGAAAATTTCTCAGACTCTTTCCAAGAGCCATCGGATTGACAATTCCATATGTGGTTCCTTACATGCTTCTCCTAACTTTCCTCTGTTTCCTGAGCATCCTGCCATACTTTCCCTTCGGTTTCCGAAAGCATAAGAATTTCCTTAGGATTTCTGTCCCTATTATTGAATACTTTGTCGTTCCTACTTTTCCATAAATACCAAATAATCCAAGGGAAGAAACCACATATTTTATATTATTGTAGCCTCTGAAAGAGATAATCAATGTTTGAAAAAATCGAGCATGTTGGGAAAACGTTGGGATTTGAGGGAATCGAGGATAATGCCCATGTTTGAATTATCGGTGGACATTCAAATAAGACATGATTTATCGTCCCTTCACCCGCTCCACATCTTCCACATTGCAGGTCACACATGATTCCGCGTTATCTCAGATTCTTTGTTACCGATACACATCTTGATAGGACCTGCCATATAAAATGTTGTATTTTTGGTGGACACTGAATCTTCTATACCCGAGCTTGAAGAGAAGATATTTTCGGTCCAAAACTACGGTCTATAGTACCCTTATCCGGGTAGAATTGTTCTAACATATAACCTGATTTTACTGTATATTTCCATTTTTTGTAAAGTGCCAGCCATTTAGATCTGGTCGTCCATGTCGACTTACTGTCAGTGATTGAATTATTTCCACATCTTCCGGAATAATTGCTGCTTCCAAGAAAGCCAAATTCCAAGTTTTGGTCTGGGTATCAATGAGATCTTTGACCTTTAATACCGTAGGGTAAGTAGAAAATTTGCATGTTGCTGGTCTCAGGCGAGGAGCTGGGATCCAAGGGTCATTCCATACGGAAATACTTGAGTCTGATCCAACTCTTTTGATTAGTCCTTTGTTAACCAGAGATCTAGCTGAGACCATACTCTTCCATCCGTATGAAGGAGAGTAAGATCTGGTGTGTTCCATTGGGTCCATATTAAGAAAGTAGAGGCCTTTAAAAACTCTTGCGAATAGTGATTCCGGTGAATCCATTAATCTCCATAACTGTTTTGCCAACATTGTTGTATTGATATCCCTTAAATACCTGAAACCTAGGCCCCCATCTTTTTTTCTGGCGGCATAATTTTTCCCATGTCATCCAATGCATCCCACGACTATGTCCGTCCGAACTCCACCAGAAAGTTGTTATCGCTTGTGTAAGCTTTTTTGTTATCGTCTTTGGTAGTCTTTAACAAGACATTACATATGTGGGTAATGTCGTCAAAACTGATTTAATCAGAATCTCTTTTCCCCCTTTGGAAAGGAATCGCATAGCCCATCCATTTATTCTGTTTTGAAGCCGTTCATTAATATATCCAAAAACTTGTACCTTAGATCCCCCTAAGCTTTCCGGGATCCCTAAATACGTAGACATGCTTCCCATTGTAGATATACCTAGTATCTCCCTCATTTCTTCTTTTACCTCTTCCCTAACCGTATGACCAAATTGTTAAGATGACTTAGCAAAATTGATTTATTGTCCCGAAACTGCTTCATAGTTTTTGAGAATCCTAGGTATACTTTGACATTCTTCCCGCTTGGCTTGACAGAAAAACAAACTGTCATCTATAAAAATTAAGTGAGATATGGGTGGACTGGACCTAGCTATCCTTAATCCTGTTATAACCTTTTGTCGCTCTGCTTTCCTGATATTACAAATCAGCGCCTCTGTATAAGATAAATAAGAAAGGGATAACGGATCCCCTTGACGTAGTCCCCGTTCTGGAATAATACAACCTTTCGGTTGTCCATTTATTAAAACCTTGTATTTAACTGAAGTTATACATCACATCATCCACGAGATCCATTGTGGTGCAAATCCCATTTTTTGTAAAATTCGATTAATGAAAGACCATTCAACCCTGTCATAAGTCTTACTCATGTCTTTCTTTATAGCCATCTACTTGCTTTGGTGATGAGTACATCAAGTCAAGACCAACCAAGGAGCATGGAGATTCCACCGAAAGGTTGCCTAAGACACTTAAAAGACATGTTAGAGAATTGTACTCTTTTTCCTACTCTCGGTTTTGTCCCAATGGGTTTTCCGAAAGAGATTTTAACGAGGAAACACCTCTAATGTGCATGGCGAATAAGGCTTGTTCACAATCTATCATTATCCACAAGCCCACAAGCCCACAAGAAAAACAGAGAACCAAGATCATTGGAGAGAACCAATCTGGGCGTATCAAAAACATAGATGTCTTTCTTGGAACATATCAACCAAACCAGGAGGATTTAAGTTACGAATCAACCTGTTCCAGAAACTCAACTCATCAAGGGATCATGGATAAGAAGAATTGGTTCAAAAGCTTGCTGCATGAAGAAGATATTCAACTTTCAATACAGAGGTTTTCCAATGAACCGGAAGTAGATCAGCGGTTACTAATTGAAGGATTCCAATTGAACCAGAAGGAATCAAGTTGTAAACAAACTTTTTATGGATACCTAACCCATCATAGGTGCACGTCGAGTTGTAATCATGCCAAAATAAATTATGGTTTAAAAGTTATTTAACTTCTAAACCAAGAGATCTTCGACTTGCCTTATTTGGAAGCTCGCAGGTTTAAGAAGCTTCAAACCTATACTTGGCGACCAGGAGGGATATTTTGGCATCCAAAAGACACATCTAACCATCCAGAAGATTCTCTATCATCTTACCATGTACCAGCATCCAGAGAATTAGGTGGATTCTCTCTTGCTCCTACTTGCCATGTTTGGAGCCATCCGCATTAAAACTCCTACAGATCTTTCCTCTTCTATTCACACACGATTTGGACACCTTCTACACTTGCGATAAGATTCCAAGACATCATTTATATCTCCCCAAGATGTCCAGATACAAGGAATCTCGAGCCTACCTTGATCAAGACATAATTAAAGCCTAAATGGCAATATTTCCCCAAAGGAGCCAAATCTATGATCCTCTGTACTTAATTTTGTGTATTCTATTTCTTTTATAGCTAGTAGACTATCTACAATCAGCCTATATAAGCTGACCATTAGACATTGTAAAATCATCATTCAATCTAAGTTAATACAAAAAATCATTTTCTCTTCAAAGAAGTTCCTTGAGTTTGTTTTTGTCTTTAGATTATTAAGTGTGAGAAGCACTTTTGTTTCTATTGATCTGTGGATTAAGATTGTTTGTGTGATTCAAATATTTTTGGTTCATCATTGATGAGTGAGTCAATCAACCCACTAGATTGAGAGAGTCAATCGTCCATATCACCACCTTTCACCTCTATTTCAAGCCACTTCCGCCACAGCTTTGTCACTTTGAACCGTGAGATCAATAGGTTCGTTGGAGCATCTCCCGAGCTTACATCATCTGGCAACTCTTATTTGTCCTTATACCATGAAACATTTCTTGAGCAATCAATAAATTATCGGATATTAATCTTCCTGAGACAAACGCAGATTGCGTTTCTGAGATTAAAACCGGTAAATATTATCTTAACCATTGACATAACACCTTTGATATAATTTTATAACCCACATTACACAAAGTAATCGGCCTCAATTCTGTCATGCGATTTGGGCGACCCGTTTTAGGAATTAAGAATATATTTGTCCAATTAAGCCTCTGATCAAAGCACCTGTTCTCAAAAAAACCATTAACTAATCCCAATATGTCAGATTTAATTATCGGCCATGCTTGCTGACAGAAAAGAGCAGTAAATCCATCCGGTCCCGGTGCTTTCTCCGGGTGCATCATAAATAATGCCCTCTTTACCTCATCTTCTGTGGCCATTGTCGTTAACCTGTGGTTCATCTGAGGAGTTACTAACGATGGTACCTCCTCTAAAAAAACCTCAGTCCCTTCTGTAGTAATAGAAGTAAAAAGGTTAGAGAAATAACTAACTGCCACTTCCTCAATCTTTGTATCCTTGGCAATCCATTCACCTTGTGCATTATATAAGCTCACAATCCTATTTTGCGCTCTCCTTTGTTTTGTTAATGCATTATATTATTTTGTATTTCTATCACCCAATTTTTGCCACATATTCCTACTTTTTTGTTGCCAGTACTCTTCCTCGTCCTTATAGGCTGTTTTTAGTTTTTCCATAATTTCTTTAACCTCTGTTTCCGATCTATTTCCATCATTTTGAACTTCCTCTAATGCTTTCTGTAAATCATTTATTTTTTCCCTCCTATAAGGTAACTGATTTTTCCTCCACACTGAAATTTCATGCCGACAATCTCTAACTTTGTCAGAAAAGTTCTTCTCATTCCCCCTTGGTGTTGTATTCCAACTCTTGTCAATTGCATCCATTAGACCTTCTTTGATGAGGCCTCGGAACGCGCCAATCGCATTGTCGAACAAGCGGACGACCCAGCTGGACCGGACCCGGACGAAGCAGTTCGTGATGTACCAGCCGGACCTATGACACGATCGAGGGCTAAGGCATTGGCCATGAAGATCAACCGATTTGTCGAGAGGAGGCTTGAGGTTCTCCAGAGGATTGCCGTGTCCGGACCAGGAACAGACCAAGACCCGGTCCATTGCCCCTTGGCCCCTTCTTGGGAGTTTCTTAGTCGATGACCTGCAGATTTATGCATCCTTACCATCTCCCCGGGATAAGGATGCCCAAAGATGCGCTAAGGAATTATACTCTTTTTCCTATCTTCGGTTTTGTTCCAATGGGTTTTCCGAGGAAGGTTTTAACGAGGCAACACCCTTAGTGTGCAATTTGACGAGGGCCTGACCATTCACAAGAGCCCACGGTTTTTAAGTCATTTTTGTTTCATTAATTTGTCTAAGTATAGAACTTGGGCCCGCAACCAGCCCTTATGGCCCGCGGCCCAAGCCATTAGGTTGTCTTGTAGTTTTATTAAAACTTCTTGTTGTTTTTTTGATTTAAAACTACATGTTGTTTGTAAGGGTAAAACCCTAAGAATTAGGCATTATATAAGCCAAGTCCTTTCATTAATAAAAATCAGACTATTACACAAGAAAACAAAAACCCTAGTGTTCTTTACAAGCGGTGCCACCTAGTTCTAGATTGGCCCCAAGACTTAGCCGCCGGCTTAAGTCTTCCTTGGTGTATCACGGGTCTGTCACAACCCGTGTGGTCTAGCTCACTTCCATCCTCTCGCTTGCAACGATCGAGTCTCTCTCAGCCCAAGCGAACCCCGCTTCACGTTCCAGCCCCGTGGTCGAGTCTCTCCCCGGTTCTGGCCCTTGCGTCCGCTTCAGTGAACCTCCACAGGTTCATCCTGCGTTCGTGCCCACATTATCTGGTATCAGAGCCCAAGCGGTTCCTACTCCCCGGTTGATCCTATCCCTTTTTATCTGTTGTTTTCATTTGTTTTGATGATTACCACAACCAGCCTTGATTCGTTTTCCTTGTACCCTTTGAGGTGAAGAGAAGCCGGATTCAAGCTATATATAAAAAAAAAGAAAAGGAGAAAGAAAGAAACGTTTCAATAGAACCACTACCACAACTCCAATCCCAAACCGGTTTCATCCCTTTTACTCTTTATACTCTTGTCGTTTTATTCAAAAAAAAAAAAAGAGAATTGCTTGTTTGATTAGGTTGCTAGATTGATTGTGAAGCGCCCTAACCCGGAAAAACTACCTCAGGTTAAAGGTTTCCTACCCGCGGTCGAACCAACCGACCGCACTTAGTAAAAATTCCTTAAGTCAAATTTTTACTTAAATTTTTCTTAGCATTTTCAGATTCGATTCAGCGGAACAGTGCATAAACGTGCAATAGATTTCTTATTATAAAAATCGAGGTTCTAGTACAACGATAAGTCTACCAATACATCATCCAAGCTACTAGACCCAATTATTCTACTAAGCCATCTTCCCTTCTTTCCAGCGTTCGTCTCGCGTTTTAGCCACTCCGGTTACCTTCCCGAGTGTTATCTAGTCCTGCATCCAAAAGGAGGCATAAGCAACGAAATTTGCTTAGTGAGGCGGTCATCCCGTCTCACATAGCTATGGTCAAGAAATCGAAAACAAGTAATCCAATCAATAAGTCAATCATGCAACTAAACGTGATTCACCAACCACTGTTGGATCATTCACCAGGACGAGTCACACAAGACTCTCTTATTCACGCTTAACACTTAAAACAGGACATGACAAGTATATTAGATCAGACAGTCAAGCACTTATTGAATCCACACACGCTCACGACCCTAGACCATAGCCACAGTCACACACTCACCTTAGGATTCCGATGATCCGATGAAAATCCCACGTTCTGATACCTCTTGTCGCAAATCGCCCACGCTGCACCGATGCGTGTCACACAACCTAACGATTTTACTCGAAACACATCGACCAAAACACTAAGTCTCTCGATGCTTATAGCCCAGAAAGGTAAAACTCTAAGTTTATCGATGCTTACCCGGATTTCCTTAACCGAATGATCCGCTCTCGATAAAAACTCAGATAACTGGTCGCTTCTCGAACCTTTCTAGAGAAATCACTTAGTTTCCTCGAACTTTCTTTCTTTTAGTGTTCTGATTTTTCGTTTACACACGCAGGGACTTATGAGGCGACTTGCTCCTTATTTATAAAGGAAGTCGGTTAGGATTTTCCTTAAATCCGCAGTCCCATCTTATCCCTTCGAATATCCATCCGTCAGTTGGGATATCAGCGAGATTTTCGGAAAGTGGTTGGGATTTAGTGCGAAAATCCCGGAAGTTGTTACCAACATCTTCGACCAACCCAATCCCCTTATCCGCTAGGAATAATCCCTTATCCTTTGGGGATAATTCCTTATCCTTCGGGAATAATTCCCCATCCTCTGGGAATAATCCCTTATCCTTCGAGGATAATTCCTTATCGACTGGGAATAATCCTTTATCCTTTGGGATTATTCCTTTCGGGTCGATAGGATATCGCGGAAATCCCGGGAAATCTGTTACAAGGATAATATATATATTCTCCTTTCCCGGATGTCTTCGCCCATAATCCCAAAATCCCCTTTTTCCCCGACCTTGCCCGTTTTGCCCTTGATCGCGGTCATTACAATTCTCCCCCACTTAGGTAGATTCGTCCTCGAATCTATGACTTAGTCTTTTTGGACTTAGATGTCTCGACCGCTTGTTTGTCGAACCATTTGGGAAACTTGTCCTTCATAATGACTTCAGGTTCCCACGTGATTTCTTCTTCTCCATCACAATCCCAAACAACCTGAATCATTTTGGTTTTCAACCTGCGATCTGTCTTAACTCTCCTTCCCACGATTCGAACTGGCCTTCCTTCCACGGTCAGATTTTCCTGTAGATCTGCTGGTGGTTCCACTATCACGTTATGTCTGTCACTTATGCACTTCCTTAGCATAGAAACGTGGAACACATTGTGGAATGCACTTAAGACTGATGGTAATTCGAATCTCTAAGCTACTGGCCCAATCCGTTCCAGAATCTTATACGGACCCATATATCTCGGACTTAACTTTGCGGTCTGATTTATTCTTTCATTTCCCTTATATGTATCAGTCTTAAGATAAACCATCTCCCCAACTTCGAATTCTAATTCCCTTCGACGTTTGTCTGCATAACTCTTTTGTCTATCCTGAGCTTCCTTAATCTTAATCTGTAAAATCCGAATTTTCTCAGTCGCTCTATCGACCAAGTCTGGCCCATAAATGCTCAGCTCCCCCACTTCGGTCCAAAATAGCGGGGTTCGGCCAGGCCGTCCATACAATGCCTCATACGGAGACATTCCAATGCTAGTCTGATAGCTATTGTTGTATGCAAACTCGGCCAATGGTAAGTATTGTTCCCACTTACCGCCCCAGTCTAAGACAGCCGCTCTTAACAGATCCTCAAGTGTCTGGATCGTTCGTTCCGATTGTCCGTCCGTCTGCGGGTGATAAGCCGTGCTCAGGTTGACCTTCGTCCCAAGCCGCTTATGCAATGACTTCCAAACCGCCGATGCAAACTTAGAGTCCCGATATGATATTATACTCGCAGGAACTCCATGTAATCGGACAATTTCTTTTATGTACAACTCCGCAAGTTTCTCCGAACCATCTTTCCGATTAACTGCGAGGAAATGAGCAGATTTGGTCAAACGGTCCACAATGACCCAAATCGCATCTTTCTTATCACACATAGGAAGTCCGGTAACAAAGTCCATCGTGATCAAATCCCACTTCCATTCGGGGATGGGTAATCTCTGCATTAACCCAGCCGGAACTTGATGTTCGGCTTTGACCCTTTAGCATGTATGACAACCAGCCACCCATTTGGCTACATCCCGTTTCATTCCAACCCAGTGATAGTATCGCTTTAAGTCTCGATACATTTTATTCGCTCCTGGGTGAATGGAGAATTTGGACTGATGCGCCTCTTTAAGAATTTCCTCAAGCAACTGCTGATCTTTGGGAACACACACCCGACCATTCACCAATATCGTCCCATTATTCGATATCTGATACTCAGTGTTCTCGTTCCTTGCTGCCTCATTAAGTTTCTCATCAGTATCCTGAGCTAGCCGAACGCGGGTTAACAAGTCCGCATGGTCGGCAGCACCTAAGCCCAACGGTTCCACATCATCCGACAATGCGGTAAGGCGCAAAGTGCTTATCATACTGACCAGACCTTCCATATCCTTTACAGCATCCTTGACTACTTTCTTCCGACTTAGTGCATCTGCAACCGAGTTGGCCTTTCCCGGATGGTAATCGATGGTCAAGTCATAATCGGCAACAAGCTCCATCCATCTCCTTTGCCGAAGGTTCAGCTCAGACTGAGTGAAGATATACTTCAAACTCTTGTGATCCGTAAAGATCTGGACTTTTGCACCGTAAAGATAGGATCTCCAGATCTTTAAAGCAAATGCCACAGCTGCCATCTCTAAGTCGTGGGTTGGGTAATTCGCTTCATGCTTCCTTAGTTGTCTCGATGCATAGGCAATGACCTTACCCACTTGCATCAGAACGCAACCAAGTCCCAATCGGGATGCATCTGTGTAGACAACATACGATGCATTGGGTTCTGGTAACGCCAAAACTGGAGCACTCGTAAGCATTTCCTTCATCTTAACGAAACTAGTCTCACAGTCTGCTGACCATACAAACCGGACGTCCTTACCGGTCAGCTTGGTCATTGGCTGAGCCATGCTTGCAAAGCCTTTCACAAACCGCACCTCCGAGGCATTCTCGGGTCTCGGCCATTCCGCAACAACCCTGATCTTTTCTGGGTCAACAGACACTCCTTGGTCCGAGACTATATGACCCAAGAATCCAATTTCACTTTCCCAAAAGCTATACTTGCTGAGCTTAGCAAACAAATTCTGTTCTCGCAACTTAGCCAAAACCGTTCTTAAGTGACCTTGATGCTCATCTTGGTTTTTCGAGTAAACCAGAATATCATCTATGAAGATGATCACAAATTCATCCAAGAAGTCTCGAAAAATAGTGTTCATCAATTTCATAAATGCAGCCGGTGCATTGGTCAATCCGAAAGGCATGACTACAAACTCGTAATGTCCATACCTTGTCCGAAAGGCAGTCTTTCGAATATCTGACTCAGCTATCGGAATTTGATGATATCCCGAAGCCAAATCGATCTTAGAAAAACAAGTCGCTCCTTTGAGTTGGTCCAACAACTCGTCAATCCTTGGAAGCGGATACTTGTTCTTCACCGTAACTCGGTTCAACCCACGATAGTCGATGCAAAGCCTAAAGCTTCCATCTTTCTTTTTAACGAACAGGACCGGTGCTCCCCAAGGTGAACTGCTCGGACGGATGAACCCTTTCTCCATCAATTCACCTAACTGTTTCTTTAGTTCGGACATTTCAGCTGGTGCCATTTGATAGGGGGCTTTTGATATCGGAGCGGTTCCAGGTTCCAATTCAATAGTGAATGGATCCGACCTTTCCGGTGGTGGTCCAACCAAGGCCTAGAACACATCACCGAAATCTTTAACTACCGGAATATCGTTAAGCCCTATGTCTGGCCCAACTTCTGATGTTGTGATCGTGGCCAAATACGCATCACATCCTTTCTGGATCAATTGTTCTGCTTGAATCGCGGAAATGATCAATCTTCCTGAAGTGGGTCGAATTCCCTGGTATTCCAGCGTCGTGTTTCCTCTCTCAAACCGGATTCTCCCTCGATGACAATCCAAATGGGCCTTATGCTTTCCAAGCCAATCCATGCCCAATATCACCTCATAAATTTTCACTCCGCATATGACTAGGTCAGCTGGCATGTCCACACCGCATACCATTATCGGAACGTCAAGCACTTTTCCAAAGGTTTTCATAGCTTGACCACCCGCCGCTCGGACAAGTCCGAGTTGATCTCCAAGTTCCTTATGGAACCCGCCTTTCCCAATCACTTCAGGGCTAACAAAACAATGTGTCGCCCCAGAATCAAACAGAACATGGGTCGGTATTCCGCCCATAAGGATGGTCCCTACAATATCCCCTAAATTGCTAAGGACACAAGCAGACATCGAATTTACTTAGTAAGTGTTAGGAACTTACCAGTGATCGGACGAGACGAGCTGCCTTCTATCGCATCCTCAGAAATTGAGAAGACCCGTGGTGTTCCACCAGTTGCATTCGCCGGTCTCTTAGCCGGTGGTGGTGGCAGCAGCCCTTCATTTGCCCGTTTCCCGGATGACTGCGCCAGCTTCGGACACTGAGACCTGAAGTCCCATTTCCATAAGAGCCGCTACCTCTACCAGCTCAGACATAGAGTCGTATTTCCGCACTTGGCAACGATTGCGGAGATTGACTCGAAGTCCCCACAAGAACCGACTTATCCTTGTCTGTTCATCCTCGAATTCGCGCCCCGCAAACTTCATGAGAGAGTTATACTCTATCTCATATTCGCGCACATTCATGGTTCCTTGGCGCAACTTGAGAAACGCACGTTGGCATTGGTCAAATACCTCCCTTGGAAAGTACTTAGTGCGGAATTCCTCACGGAACACCATCCATGAACAATTACCGCGCCTTGCCTCAACCGTGGTCCACCAAGTGTGCGCGTCACCTTCCAGATAGTGGACCGTGATGTCATTCTTATACTGATCCAGACATCGAATGGCTGCAAAGTTCCTCTCGAGTCTCGATTGCCACTCATCTGCCTCGATTGGTTTTGCACCACCTGCAAAGTACTTTGTACCCAGCTTGCGCATGTGATCAGCCATCGTAAGGTACGATGCGATCCTTGGCTCTGGCAATACCTCCTCATCCGCTGCCGCGGCGACCCGGTCATTCACCGCAGGCGGTGGTATCACCGGTGCAGGTGCAACAGGCGCAGGTGTCGCAGCCGTCAATCTTTCCAAGATCTGTCCCAACATCCCCATCAACTGTCCCAATTCGGTCTGGGGTGCAGCGACTCCATCCGCAGGCACATTTGCCGCGTCGCCTCCATGACCATTGGTGGGGTTCGCACCATTCCCATCTGTGGTGCGTTCCTCAGGCGCACCACCGTTCCCAATCTGAGATCGAGTATTCCTTACCATCTGCATCAATCATACAGTTTATTAAGTTAGCATGAGACTAATTTATTCTCTAAAATATCACTTACCGCGAGACTGGCTGGAAAGGATGGCTTAACCCACTAACACGTTTATGCTTAACACTGTCCTAGAATCGACCATGCTCTGATACCAAACTGAAGCGCCCTAACCCGGAAAAACTACCTCAGGTTAAAGGTTTCCTACTCGCGGTCGAACCAACCGACCGCACTTAGTAAAAATTCCTTAAGTCAAATTTTTACTTAAATTTTTCTTAGCATTTTCAGATTCGATTCAGCGGAACAGTGCATAAACGTGCAATAGATTTCTTATTATAAAAATCGAGGTTCTAGTACAACGATAAGTCTACCAATACATCATCCAAGCTACTAGACCCAATTATTCTACTAAGCCATCTTCCCTTCTTTCCAGCGTTCGTCTCGCGTTTTAGCCACTCCGGTTACCTTCCCGAGTGTTATCTAGTCCTGCATCCAAAAGGAGGCATAAGCAACGAAACTTGCTTAGTGAGGCGGTCATCCCGTCTCACATAGCTATGGTCAAGAAATCGAAAACAAGTAATCCAATCAATAAGTCAATCATGCAAAATCAGGCCGATATACTTTCCTAAACGTGATTCACCAACCACTGTTGGATCATTCACCAGGACGAGTCACACAAGACGATCTTATTCACGCTTAACACTTAAAACAGGACAGGACAAGTATATTAGATCAGACAGCCAAGCACTTATTGAATACACACACGCTCACGACCCTAGACCATAGCCACAGTCACGCACTCACCTTAGGATTCCGATGATCCGATGAAAATCCCACGTTCTGATACCTCTTGTCGCAAATCGCCCACGCTACACCGATGCGTGTCACACAACCTAACGATTTTACTCGAAACACATCGACCAAAACACTAAGTCTCTCGATGCTTATAGCCCAGAAAAGTAAAACTCTAAGTTTATCGATGCTTACCCGGATTTCCTTAACCGAATGATCCGCTCTCGATAAAAACTCAGATAACTGGTCGCTTCTCGAACCTTTCTAGAGAAATCACTTAGTTTCCTCGAACTTTCTTTCTTTCAGTGTTCTGATTTTTCGTTTACTCACGCAGGGACTTATGAGGCGACTTGCTCCTTATTTATAAGGGAAGTCGGTTAGGATTTTCCTTAAATCCGCAGTCCCATCTTATCCCTTCGAATATCCATCCGTCAGTTGGGATATCAGCGAGATTTTCGGAAAGTGGTTGGGATTTAGTGCGAAAATCCCGGAAGTTGTTACCAACAACTTCGACCAACCCAATCCCCTTATCCGCTAGGAATAATCCCTTATCTTTTGGGGATAATTCCTTATCCTTCGGGAATAATTCCCCATCCTCTGGGAATAATCCCTTATCCTTCGAGGATAATTCCTTATCGACTGGGAATAATCCTTTATCCTTTGGGATTATTCCTTTCGGGTCGATAGGATGTCGCGGAAATCCCGGGAAATCTGTTACAAGGATAATATATATATTCTCCTTTCCCGGATGTCTTCTCCCATAATCCCAAAATCCCCTTTTTCCCCGACCTTGCCCGTTTTGCCCTTGATCGCGGTCATTACAGATTGCCTTCATTCAAAAAAGAAAAAAAGAGAAGAAGATATTAGGTTGCATAAAAACGGTTTAGGTACAAGAGATACACACCTAGAACACCTGTTGAATTGCTTGAAGAAATCGAGAACCAATGACTCTTGTTTCACGCGTGTGATAGGTTAGGATTTTGTGTGCTTGTCTTAGTCACTTAGAACATAGGCGAGACCACCGTAGGTCCAATAGGCTCCCGGTAGTACGCTTCCTAAACCGCGTGATTAGTTCTGGTCCCATCCGCTAGCAGCCTAAGATCATTAGGATACCGCGCGTAGCCAAACTCAGCTTAGCTACCCTAGCGCAACCCGTGAGCAGCCACTCACCCTTGAACATCCACTCGCGAACGGCTCGCGTTAGGGCGCTTAGCGATTCCCGTTAGCCGCCGCGTGCAACCACGCCTGGCTTCTTTGGTCTACATCGGCCGCTTAGCATCTTAGGCGAAACCCTAGGTAGCTGCGAGCTCTAGGTTAGCAGCCTTGTATCTAGACTGAATCTGCGGCATTAAGGTGACCTTAAGCCAATTAGGATCGTTTCCGGAAACCGTTAAGGCAATATTCCCATTCGATTTAGACCGGCCTTAAACGTTTAGGAATATTTCCACTTTTGTTTAGGAAAGACCATTAATTCAGATATTAGGTAAATCTTGGACTTAGAAGATTTCCAAACCCATTTTAGGAAAGAATTTAAGTCTAGAATATTTTCTTTAGGATATCCCTTTTCTAGATTAAGAAGGTTTCCATTTTAGGAAAGTTTCTAGATTTAGAAAATTTCCAATTTAGGAAAGTTCCAATTTAGGAAGGTCTCTAATTTAGGAAATAATTCTATTTTTGGAAAAGTTTCTATAAATATGTCTAGTAGTTCGGACGTTCCCGAACATCCCAAGGATCAGCTGCAGTAATGCAGATGCTGAGCCAGATTACGGCTCAGATGAACACGCTCACAAGTCGCATGGAACGACTGGAGCAACCTGATCCTCCCTGACGACCGGACGTCCCCGAGGCGTCCCAGCGCAATGGAGGAGCCACCACGAACGGACGGACCCACTACTACGGTCCATACACCCGTGATCCCCGAGAGGAAGAACCACCCGACGACCCGCCTTACTGCACCCCTTATGACCGCGACCCACGCTACGATGGAGCACATGACCGACCACCCCCTTACCAAGCCCTAGACGTGAAACTCAACCCACCATCATTTTCCGGAAAGGTCGACCCCGAGGCTTATCTTGACTGGGAACGCCGGATGGAGCTGATCTTCGACTACTACCGGTACGGAGATCCCAGGCGAGTAGCCTTCGCCACCGCTCAGTTCACGGATCACACCCTGACCTGGTGGGACCGTGAAGTCGCTGAACAACGAAGGAGTCATTTCGGACCACTGACCTCATGGGACGAGCTCACGCATCTAATGCGGAAGCGCTACGTTCCGCCCTATTTCCACCGGGAACTACAAAGGCGATTTAGACGACTCACCCAGGGCACTAAGACGGTCAGTGAGTATTTCGACGAGTTCGAGCATCTGCGGTACCGGTTCCTTGATGGGCTCCAAGAAAAGATCGCTCGGAAGGTCGAGCGACAGCAATACCACGACCTCGGAGAGTTATATCACCTAGCCAACCAAGTGGAACAAGTCAACAAGAGAAAGGCAGCAGGCTACCAACGGCCCAAAACCAACTGGCCGAAACCGTACAACCGACCCCCTGGCCCAACTCCCGACCCGCGCGCCAAGACCCGAACACGAGACACAACCCGACCCGCGCGCCAAGACCCGAACACGAGACACAACCCGACCCGCGCCAGGACCCATACAGCCGGCCAAGCCCACCGGTGGTACAACCAAGAGCCGAGACATCACGTGCTTCAAGTGTAACGGGCGAGGACACATGGCTCGCGACTGTACGAACCAGCGAATTATGATCTTAACTCCGTCCGGCGAGTACGAGTCCGCAGATGAAGAGGAGGACAAGCAACAAGACGTCCAGATCGACCAGCCCGAGGACGACATTGAATACCCGGATTCCGGAGAGCTCTTAATGTTCCGTCGCGTCCTGAACTCTATAGCCGGACCTGAAGAGACAGCGTAGAGTGCACCGTAAAAGGCAAGGTATGTTCTCTGATCATAGACGGTGGTTCCTGTACCAACGTTGCCAGTCAATACATGGTTGACAAGCTCGGTCTTGAGAGGACCAAGCACCCACGCCCCTACGGGTTGCGATGGCTCAATGACAAGACCGAGATACGCATATCCGATCAGGTGATGGTCCCCTTTAGTATAGGCCGTTACTCTGATCAGGTCTTATGCGACGTGGTCCCGATGCAAGCTGGTCACCTCCTTCTGGGACGTCCATGGCAGTTTGACAGGGAAACCACGCACAATGGGCGGACTAACCTGTACTCCTTTGTTCACAACAAGCGCAGGTTTAACTTAGCACATCTCGCACCTCAGCAAGTCTGGGACATACAACTGAGGACGGATTCCACCAAAGGATCCCGAAAGGAGAATTTCCTCGTGAACTCCCGAGTCATCCGCAAGGCAGTAAGTAGGGACGATACTAGCGTCGTCCTTATGATCTTTAAGGAGTCACTTCACACTGACAGCACGGATCTACCGCCCCCTCCTGAATTCGCCAAGCTTTTGGAGACTTACGCCGCCGACTTCCCAGCAGAGATCCCACCTGGGCTACCGCCACTTAGAGGGATCAAGCACAACATCGACTTCATCCCGGGAGCTCAACTGCCCAACCGACCCGCCTACCGTGTAAACCCGAAGGAAGCTAAGGAGCTCGAACGCCAAGTTCGGGAACTCATGGACCAAGGCTATGTACGAGAAAGCCTCAGTCCCTGTGATATACCTGTTCTGCTCGTACCAAAGAAAGATGGTTCGTGGAGAATGTGTGTTGACTACCGAGCCATCAACAACATCACCATCAAGTACCGGCACCCTATACCGTGACTTGACGATATGCTTGATGAACTAAGCGGAGCCTCGATCTTTTCAAAGATCGATCTGAAGAGCGGATATCACCAGGTCCGCATGCGGGAAGGAGATGAGTGGAAAACGGCATTCAAGACCAAGCAAGGCCTCTACGAGTGGCTCGTAATGCCGTTTGGGCTCTCCAACTCCCCGAGCACTTTTATGCGCCTGATAAACCATGTTCTTAGGCCATACATCAGTAAGTTTGTCGTAGTCTATTTTGACGACATCCTTGTTTACAGTGCCTCTTACGCCGACCACATCACCCATTTAGAGTTGGTTATACGCACACTTCAAGAGGAGAAGTGTATGCCAATCTGAAGAAGTGTACGTTCTGCACTGACCGGGTAGTCTTCCTAGGCTTTGTCGTGAGTTCTCAGGACTTACAGGTAGACAAGGAGAAGATAAATGGCCCACGCCCACGAGTATCAGCCAAGTCCGGAGCTTCCACGGCTTGGCAAGCTTCTACCGACGGTTCGTCCGAGACTTCAGCACCATTGCCAGTCCTTTGACCTTCGTGATCAAGAAGGACCGGGCGTTTAACTGGGGACCCGAGCAGGAGAAAGCCTTCAACCTGCTCAAAGACCGGCTTACTCACGCCCCGGTCTTAGCCCTGCCGGACTTCCAGAAGACTTTCGAGGTAGAGTGCAACGCATCTGGCGTCGGAATCGGAGCCGTACTGACCCAAGGCGGCAAACTTGTTGCCTACTTCAGCGAGAAGCTGAACGGAGCCGCCCTCAACTACCCAGCCTACGAAAAGGAGCTGTATGCCTTGGTTCGAGCGATGGACACCTGGCAGCACTACCTTCTGGCTCGAGAATGCGTCATCCACACTGACCATTAGACGCTGCAACACTTACGAGGTCAGACAAAACTGAAAAGACGACACGCACGCTGGCTGGAGTTCATTGAGACTTTCCCCTACGTAATCAAGTACAAGAAGGGGAAAGAGAATGTCGTCGCAGATGCCCTGTCCCGGAGACATTCCTTGATTTCGGTCATGGAAGCCAAGGTCCTCGGGTTCGATCTACTCAAGGAGTTGTACGCCCGAGATGACGACCTGAAGGAAGCCTTCCACCACGCCGGTACTGGATCCCACTCACGGTTTTACCTGTTTGATGGGTTCCTTTTCAGGGACCGGAGGCTTTGTATCCCGAAGGTTTCAACCCAGGAGCTACTGCTGAGAGAAGCCCACGGAGGAGGCTTGATGGGTCACTTTGGCGTGGCCAAAACCTTAAGCTTTCTCAAGGAACATTTCTAATGGCCCCATCTGAGGCGAGATGTTGAGGCCCATTGCAGTCGCTGTTTAGTCTGCAAACGGGCCAAGTCCAGAGTTCACCCACACGGGTTATATCTTCTTCTACCTATTCCTACTACTCCTTGGAATGATATTTCTATGGACTTTGTGCTAGGCTTGCCTAAGATCAACCACAAAGACTCCATTCTTGTAGTGGTAGACAGGTTTTCGAAGATGGCTCATTTTATCCCGTGTGTAAAGACCAATGACGCCACCCAGACCGCGAGTTTGTTCTTCCGGGAAATTGTACGACTGCACTGAATTCCCAGGACTATAGTGTCCGACCGAGACACTAAGTTCCTCAGACACTTTTGGCGGACACTGTGGAAGAAGCTCGGCACCAAATTGCTGTTTTCGACGACCTGTCATCCCCAGACGGACGGACAGACCGAAGTAGTGAACCGGACGCTCTCCACCCTACTAAGGGCAACAATCGGAAGAAATTTGAAGTCCTGGCTCGAATGCCTACCGCTAGTCGAGTTCGCATACAACCGAGCCGTCCATTCCGCGACCAAGAAGTCACCATTTGAGATTGTCTACGGTTTCAAGGGCGACCTGCTGAGGTCGTAAGTTTAGAGGGCGACCGTAAGGCCGAATATGTCAAGAAGCTGCACCAGAAGGTGAAGGAAAATCTGGAGAAGAAGACGGAGATGTACGCCATTGAAGGAAGGCGACTGGGTTTGGTTGCACATGCGACCCGAGAGGTTTCCCCAGAAGCGCAAGGACAAGCTGGCACCGAGAGGAGACGGACCATTTCGAGTCCTGAAGAAGATCAACGACAATGCCTACCAACTCGAACTGCCAGGTGAGTTTAACATTTCCCCGACGTTCAATGTATCTGACTTTGAATTATTTGATGCAGGTGAGGATGCTGATTTGGAGACCAAACCACTCGAAGAGGGGAGGGATGATGAGGCCCCGGAACGCGCCGATCGCATTTTCGAACAAGCGGACGACCCAGCTGGACCGGACCCGGACGAAGCAGTTCCTGATGTACCAGCCGGACCTATGACACATCGAAGGCTAAGGCATTGGCCACGAAGATCAACCGATTTGTCGAGAGGAGGCTTGAGGTTCTCCAGAGGATTGCCGTGTCCGGACCAGGAACAGACCAAGACCCGGCCCATTGCCCCTTGGCCCCTTCTTGGGAGTTGCTTAGTCGACGAGCTGCCTATTCATCCATCCTTACCATCTCCCCGGGATAAGGATGCCCAAAGACGCGCTAAGGAATTGTACTCTTTTTGCTATCTTCGGTTTTGTCCCAATGGGTTTTCCGAGGAAGGTTTTAACGAGGCAACACCCTTAGTGTGCAATTTGACGAGGGCCTGACCATTCACAAGAGCCCATGGTTTTTAAGTCATTTTTGTTTCATTATTTTGTCTAAGTATAGAACTTGGGCCCGCGACCAGCCCTTATGGCCCGCGGCCCAAGCCATTAGGTTGTCTTGTAGTTTTATTAAAACTTCTTGTTGTTTTTTTTGATTTAAAACTACATGTTGTTTGTAAGGGTAAAACCCTAAGACTTAGGCATTATATGAACCAACTCAAGACTATAATACCATATGTTCCTCTCTTTTCTCTAGGTTCCACTGTATACATACCATCATAGGAAAAATGACCGTTGGGTTTGTGAAAAAAAATTTGGGTTGCTTGACGAATAAAAAATCTTATTTATGTTTAAGCCTGATCAACAGTAGATAATCAATAATCAACTTACTGTCTAAACCCTGATATTTCCATCGTAAACCCTGCAATTTATATGAAAATCATAATTTTTCCACATTGGAATCGATTAAAAACCCGTAGAATCCAATAATAACCCTTGTCCTATTCAGAACATTCCCGCAATAATAACACATTAATAGCGTCCAAACACATAAGCCTCGTAACATGGTCAAGGATTTAAAACAAGTAATCAGTTGAGTCCATCTACAAAAAGGTGAGAAACTCCACACCAGTACCCTAAACCACCTAAACACCAGATTATCACCAAACAAAACCATTTTTCCATAAACACCAATGTTAACCAATTCCACATGTAAACGGTTTTTGGATGGTAATATATAAATGATGTTTTGGTGTAAATTTTTTATAAGTAAAATGAATGTTGTGAGTCTAAAATGGTTTAAGTTTTACTATATTAAAGCCCCGGCCAGGCAAGTTAACGAGGATTTCAATTCTTGGTTTAGAAACCTCAAAATGAAGGAGTTAAACTTGGGACACGGATCTTGGTTCTTTGGACTTTCGAAATGTATTCGGAAGAACAAATGGTCAAGATTCGGATCCATCGTAACACCTTTGGTCTAGAAGGAACGGGGGTGTTACAATTAGGACCAAAGATTGCAAAGCAATTGAGATCAGAGGTTGTTTTCTTAACACTTAGGAAGTTGGAGGTGAATGTAGGCATATAGAAGGCAGTTGATTTTTTATCAAATAACTTAAGGTTTCCAATTCCTCTAATTGGTATCTTATCTCCATTAACTATTAATACATCTCCTAAAACCGGTTCTATATTGCTCATTAGGTTCTTATCACTAATCATATGATGAGAGGCTCCTGAGTGTACAATAAGTGGTTTAGAGATATTTAGAGCTTGGAATGAGTTGCCAGAGAGGTTTGAATCTTTGAGTGCCTTGATCAGTGCATCAAGGCCCGATTTCCTCACAAACTCTTGTTGGAATGTTGCAAGTGTTTTCCCTTCTCCCTCAGTGATTGGCGTGAATGAGCTAGAGCTTGCCTTGTTCCTTGGTTCAAGAGTTATTTCTTGAGTGAGGTTGGCTCTTGTTTGGTTTCCCACTTTTGGCTTTAAGTGTGGATGGAGGATCTAGCACTTGTCCTTAGTATGTCCTTCCTTCTTGCAGTGGTCACAGAATGCCCTCCTTTCACCACAGTTTAAGCCTCCCTTATGGTACACGGTTGCTTTATTGGCTGAGACGAGTTCTCCTTTGCCTCCAAAGAGACCAAGTGAACCTTGTTCCTTCTGAATCGTGTTGCTTACTTCTTCAAGACTTGGTAGAGTGTCTGACCTTAGAATGTGTTTAATGAGATCATTGTAGGAGAAATTTAAAGTCAAGAGAAGTGCAAAGATCTTATCTTGCTTCTCTCATTCAGCAACATGAGATCAACTGTGCTTGGTCTAAGCATCTCAAGTTCAGCCCATAATGACCTGAATTTTCCAAAGTGTTGAGTGAACTCCATGTCTTCTTGAGTTAACTCATTGATGGCTTTCTTTACTTCAAACACATGGCTGAGGTTGGATGTGTTACCATATACGTTTTGAAAAGTCTCCCACAGCTCTTTGGCTGTCTCACAGTAGGAGTATGCTTCAAGGAGAGTTGATTCAAGTGAGTTTTGAATCACAAATAGGACCAGTTGATCTTCTTGAAACCACCGGTCTTTATTGGTGATAGCCACTTCTTGACCATCTCCTTCAACCGCAACATTAGGTGATTCACTCCTAAGGATGTGACCCCATAACCCACGGCTACATAGCAGTGTCTTGGTGGTTCTAGCCCATAGGAGATAGTTAACCCCTTTCAGTGTTACTGGAACAACAACCCTTGTACCTTCCATGATGTTTTTACACGGTTTGGGCAAGAGAAGAGTAAAATGAAGTGTTTTCAAGGAATAAATAGTCATAACCTCTCACAACTCAGCACCACAAGGATTAGAGGATTGTTCAATCTCAGAGTGAGGAGATTAGGAGGATTTATTTCCAGAGTGAACAGAGATTTTATAAGAGCCAAGGCTCTGATACCATGGAAGAATATGCGGAATATAAGAGAAGATTAGAGAGTATCTGAGTATGATGAACAAAAGTATGGAAGTTTAAGAGAAGGAGAATTGTATTTCCCTGAGTAATTGGTTACATATGTTAGGCTATTTATAGTGGCCTTACAATAAATACATTAAAAAGCCTACATATTTACTTCCCATAACCAATTCCTTGCTTAAACCTAAGATGGGAACTATTAACTATCTTTCTATAAACAATTCTGGCTACTAACTCTCTTTCCATTCTTGTCTTGGGTGCCATTAATGTCTTCCAGCCTATTAACTTTCTTTTCATTTTTCTCTTAGGTGCCATTAATATCTTCTAGCCGCCTTTTAGAAGCCTTCTAGTTGGGCTTGGGCTTCCTTAAGTACTCCAACACGTTAGTCGGACCTTCTCCTTGTTTGGCTGCTACCACGTGAATTCTCAGTCTTAAAAAAGGAGTTGATCACCATACATTTTTAATATTATAACCTTTTGTTATTTTGTTTTTAACTTTGTATTTAACTACATTCAATTTACGATCACAAAATATTGACATAAACAAAAACGTTATCTTTGATGATTTTGATTATTTTCGTTAAATGTTTTTTGATCGGTCCTTTCTCTCTACCCTCGAAACATTTTACGATCGAGATTTTGCTTTGCCAAACTATGATTTTTGATATCTGAAATTACATGCGTGGTAGCTTATTAGTATGTTTAGTGAATTATACAGATTCATGGTATCAGGTGGTTTTAATCGCATGTGTTGGTAAAGTATGGAACAATCATAGTGTTTTTAGGTTTTTTTTATCACATGTCCTAGTGATATAATAACTCCAATAACTATTTAGGAATTAAGGATTAAACTCCAGACTTTGGATTTTAGTATCCATTAAACGAGGGAATCTTACTATCTATACTATCAACTCCAGACTAATTCATTTAAGTTAGATTGGTGGTGTCAGGTGTGGCTGAGCTTACTATTGTGACTCAAATCTCTCATAGCCAAAATTCATGGGTTACGGTAGAAGTTCCTTCTACTTGGGCTCCTAAAATCATCATCTTTTAACGAAAACGGTATCTCTTCTGTAAGGCAGGTCTATCTTGGCTTCATGAAACCATTACCATTACCATTATATTTTATATTACCTTAATTATATATGTTTTTTGAACTATATTTTTAATATGTAACAAGATAAATAACTAAAAGAAGAAATATATGTTTTTTTGAATGGATTTCATGAATACGTGTTTAGGAAAAAAAGACAAGCCTACTTGCTCCGATAAGATATGACTATCATAAACATCATAGAAAGCAATTCAATAAAATTTGTTGATAGTTTGGCTTTCACAAGTTCAAACTTAGTTTTTGGCCTTCGAAAAAATAGTAAGAAGTTATCAGTTGTCTTAGCAAAGAAAATGAATATATTTGATGAACCAAAAAATGCAAACTATTTTTTATGCTGTATGATTTTTTTTTAATCAATTAGCATATTATATTGTGTAATGGCGCATGATTATGGAAAATATGAACTATATTGTGTGACCTTCAAATGAGATTACTTATATAATGTGTATCAGATATTAGATGATGTAAAAATGTTAGTGGGCTGTTTTTTTACCGACAAGCTCAGGTTGCTAGACAGGAGAGTTGGAAGCGAGAACTGGTTTGATGGAACCATATAAGCTGTGAAAGGGCTTGTGATATTCCAGGAACTCCAACCACAAAGGTTGAAGAACACGGCAAACTCACCAAAGACAGGTGAGGGCGGCGCCAAGGACAACAAGACAGAGTTTTTGGATTAGGAACATTGCGCGTAGGAGGTAACCTTGTTCACGTTTTGTTCGACTCGGGTGCTACGCATAGCTTTGTATCACCCGAGGTAGTTCGTAACTTTGAAGGGACATTTACTATAGTAAAATTAGATATTCCCATTAGAACACCCGGAACTCAAACCTTGAGAACTGTGAGTAGGATCCTAGATGTTCCCATTAAAATTGGTAAAACCGAGCTTCCGGCAGATCTGTTGGTAACAGCGTTGGATCAGCATGAATTGATTCTCGGTATGGACTGGTTAACACGTTACCAAGCTCAGATGGACTGTAGGAAAGGCCGGATTCAGCTTAGAAAGGAAGACTGTTCGGGAATTCAGTTTTGCGGATTTTGGCCAAGTGCAAAGGCAATGTTTCTATCAGCCTTAAGAGCGGAACATGAATTACAAAATTATGAAGCTTACTTAGTAACTCGTATAGTAAGCAGTGACAGATTAACGGGAGAGCCAGAGTTATCTGAGATCCCGGTGGTCCGAGAATTTGAAGATGTGTTCAAATCGCTAGAAGGAGTACCACCTCCAAGGTCTAATCCGTTCACCATTACCTTAGAACCCGGAGCCGCCCCGTTTTCTAAAGCAGCATACCGAATGGCACCAGCCATTCTTCATTTATACAGATGCATCCCGAATTGGACTTGGCTGTACATTGATGCAGAACGACAAGGTTATAGTATATGCATCCAGGCAATTACGGAAACACGAAGAAAACTATCCGACCCATGACTTGGAAATGGCCGCGGTGATGTTTGCCTTGAAAATATGGAGATCTTATCTCTACGGAGAAACGGTGCAAGTTTTTACAGATCACCAAAGCCTGAAGTATCTATTTACACAACCGGATTTGAACCTAAGGCAGAGGCGTTGGATGGAGTTTATAGCAGATTATGATCTAAAGATCCAGTATCATCCGGGAAAGGCCAATGTGGTAGCCGATGCCTTGAGTAGACGCCAGGCTACTATGAATACTGTAAAAGACCTAGGGGAAATTATCTACCATGCTTAAGGCCGTTTGCCTTACAGCATTAAAGGGAGAGACGAGCCAACCTCTCGGAGTTCTAGCCGTGAATCAAGCCAGCTTGATTAACCGTATCAAACACGCTCAAAGGGAAGATATGGATTTGAAGAGGATCATTGAAGAACTATCATAAAGTGAGGGAAGGATTGATAAAGGATATCATTTGGCGGAAGATGGGACTTTACTTTCAAATGGATGGATCATGGTTCCAGCCGAGACGGAGTCTAGAGAGGAAAAATTAAGGACAACCCATCATTCCTTATTAAGCATTCACCATGGGAGTACCAAGATGTATAGGGACATCCGACGTTATTACCATTGGCCCGGTATTAAGAAGGCAGTAGCAAGATGGGTGGCACAATGTCAAGTGTGTCAACAAGTTAAGGTCAAACATCAAGTACTAGAAGGCCTGTTGCAAAATTTGTCAATTCCGGAGTGGAAATGGGAATCAGTGGGCATGGACTTCATTACGGGATTACCAGTAGCACCAGGTCAAGGTAACGATGCTATTTGGGTAATCGTCGGTCGTCTGACTAAATCCACTCACTTTCTCCCGATTAAGTTAGGAGATCGGTTTGATACGTTGGCCAAGATTTATTTGAACGAGATAGTAATATTGCATGGGGTACTTTGAACAATCGAAGACATTCTTCGGATGTGCATCCTTGACTGGGCCGGAACATGGGAGCAACATCTACCTTTGGTAGAACTCTCATATAACAACAGCTATCATTCAAGCATAGGTATGTCACCTCATAAAGCTTTATATGGTCGTCCTTGTCGCACACCCATGTGCTGGGTCGAAGTAGGAAAAAGAAGAATGTTTGGACAGAGTATCGTGGATGAGACCACGGAAAATATTAGGACAGTCAGACAAAACATGAAGAAGGCCCAAGACCGCCATAAGAAGTACGCGGACCAGCATAGACGGGAATTAGTTTTTGCAGTAGGAGATTGGGTATATTTAAAGGTTGAAGCTCAAAAAGGAACCATACAAGATTATACGAAGGGTTGGAGAGCTAGCCTACCAGTTAGAGCTACCATCAGACATGGCATTACACCCGGTTTTTCCTGTCTCAATGCTCCGGAAGCATATTAGGGATCCGGCTGAGGTGGAACCACAAAGAATCGAAGAGTTATGGTCAAACCTCACATATCCAGAAGGTCCAATACGAATAGGAGAAAGACGTATCAAGAAATTGAAAAATCGAGAAATCTCTCAAGTACAAGTCTTATGGGGAAAGCAGCACAGAATTGTTGTCACTTGGGAAGACGAAGACCGATTCCAAAAGGAATATCCCGAGCTGTTCACTGAAGGTACGACACATTGAGCTTGAGAATTCGGGACAAATTTTTATAAGGAGGGGAGAATGTAATGACCCGTACCTTAGATCAATAAGAACGACTCGTTAGTACTGTCGCAAGCCGTTAATGATCAGGGACAGTCCGATATCAAGTATATCAGTCCGACACCGAGTAGTAAACAATCCGGTTACCGGACAACTTATGTCGATCATTGTGCTGAACAATCCGATTATTAAACGATGGACTGACCCGAGAAATTGATGGAACCAAGCGATGGTTAGTTCAAAGCGTGATAACAGGATTACCGAGCCAAGAATAACCCGACAGTCCGCGGAAAATAAAAGTGGCTGAGTAAAGTAGTTTTGCCGTAAGAGGATAACCAGTCTGAATTGGATGCCGCAAAGGACTGATGGGGAAAGGGGAGGAACCGCTGTGTAATCTTTACGCATGAAGATTCTCTCTGGTTCTTTAAATAAGACAGATGTCATTCTTGTAAGAGAACACATAAGGGAACATGTGTTTTCTGTCATGGCAAGGACAAGTGTCCATTTTCTAAACAAACCAGATCAGGAACAGATGGCTGTGACTTAAGCTGGTGATTAAGTATAAGTGGACAGGTGGCTGCGGTTTAAGATAGTGGTAAGCATTAATGGACAGTTGTTTCACTTAACCATGCAGAAGTTTAGCTATAAATACTCCCTGAACCATTGTGTTTAGTTTAGAAAAGAAAGAAAGAAAACACCCAGAGAGTTTAAGTCCGAAACCATGATAAAGAAATAGAGAAGAGAGAAATACCTGGTGGCCTTGAGCTAAGCCTGGAAAGGAGGAGGAAACCGCCAAGCCAGACCTATGTTCTAGGGCGATTTTAAAATCCGTGAGTTGGTTTAATTTACGCAAGAACGTTGTCGAGTTTGGTTAGGCTAGGAAGTGATTTTAATATGTTCCATGTCCATGAAATTATGCTTTTTTATTTCTTTTGCGTGTGTGTGGTTTAGTATGTTTCTCTCCTTGGTTCATGTTCGCATTATGTTAAGCATGCATGCGGATGTTGCCCTTGGTTGGTTAAGCATTGCACTGAATTTCTTAAGTTGCGGTTAATGGTTATGTTTGTGGTAAGGTGTGTGCATGCATGTGGGTTACGGAATTATGGTTGTTTAAACATGCGGATTAGCATGTGGTGTTTTAAGTGACTTAGCTATTCCATTAGCATGCGAGGGATGGCTTGCCACCATCCTGTGGGCGACTTGCTGGGCATATGTTCGTCTTCGTGAAGTCCTTGTAGCCTTGGTGGCTTAGGATTCATCGGAACGGGAAGGAATTGAGCTAAGGTCACATTGCGCGCATGGGTAGACTTACGGCCGTAGCTCGGGTTGGAGCTTGCGGACGGGTCTTGCATTTTTAGTAGGATTGTACATGTTTGATATTCGGTTATACTGGTTTATAATGCTTGTTTGTGTGCGGATTGTACTTTGTGGGATTGGGTAGTTAGTTTTACTTACCAGCTCACTCAGCATTATGTGCTGACCGAACTCGTTCTTGCAGACCGGAGCAAGCCTGCGGGAGGAAGGCGTCACCAGCCAGTATAGATTGCCCGTCCCCCTTTTATACTAAGTATGCTTTTGACTTATCATATCACGCTTCTATCGTTTGTATGGTTTTGTTTTCGGATTAAGTATCTTGTATAGCGGCTTTTGGATTTTGTAAACGATTTTTTTTTTTTGTCAACATCAAAAAAGCAAACTAGAGAAATCTAAAACATCGAATTATATAACCAATTTGGTGGGGTTGAGGCAATGTACTCTGTTGGTGATGTCAATGTTCGGGTACTCCGAGCGAGCTTATCCGCCTTTGTATTTGTTGTCCTCGGGATGTGATTTACTATGAGCGTCGGAAAGGAGGCTTTTAAACTGTTGAAATGCTCTAGTTGAGATGCAAATGCTGGTCAATCCTCCGGTTTTGGCACCATCTTCACTACGTCCGAACAATCTGTTTCAAAAACAACATCCAAACGTTGAACTGTCTTCATACTTTCCATTGCCCAAATAAGTGCTTTAAGCTCCACGTGTAGCGGGGACTGTCTGTGAAGAACATTCTTTGTTTCCATCAGCATCTCTTCATTTCCACCTTTCATGCACACCCATCCGAGCCCTGAAAATTTCTCAGACTCTTTCCAAAAGCCATCGGATTGACAATTCCATATGTGGTTCCTTACATGCTCCTCCTTAGGCTCTATTTCCACAATATATTTACTTTCCTCTGTTTCCTGAGCATCCTGCATACTTTCCCTTCGGTTTACGAAAGCATAAGAATTTCCTTAGGATTTTTGTCCCTATTATTGAATACTTTGTCATTCCTACTTTTCCATAAATACCAAATAATCCAAGGGAAGAAACCACATGTTTTATATTGTTGTAGCCTATGAAAGAGATAATCAATGTTTGAAAAAATCGAGCATGTTGGGGAACGTTCGGATTTGAGGGAATCGAGGATAATGACCATGTTTGAATTATCGGTGGACATTCAAATAGGACATGATTTATCGTCCCTTCACCCGCTCCACATCTTCCACATTGCAGGTCACACATGATTCCGCATGATCTCAGATTCTTTGTTACCGATACACATCTTGATAGGACCTGCCATATAAAATGTTGTATTTTTGGTGGACACTGAATCTTCTACGGTCTATAGTACCCTTATCCGGGTAGAATTGTTCTAACATATAACCTGATTTTACTGTATATTTTTCATTTTTTGTAAAGTGCCAGCCATTTAGATCTGGTCGTCCATGTCGACTTACTGTCAGTGATTGAATTATGTCCACATCTTCCGGAATAATTGCTGCTTCCAACAAAGCCAAATTCCAAGTTTTGGTCTGGGTATCAATGAGATCTTTGACCTTTAATATCGTAGGGTAAGTTGAAAATTTGCATGTTGCTGGTCTCGGGCGAGGAGCTGGGATCCAAGGGTCATTCCAAACGGAAATACTTGAGTCTGATCCAACTCTTTTGATTAGTCCTTTGTTAACCAGAGATCTAGCTGAGACCATACTCTTCCATCCATATGAAGGAGAGTAAGATCTGGTGTGTTCCATTGGGTCCATATTAAGAAAGTAGCGGTCCTTAAAAACTCTTGCGAATAGTGATTCCGGTGAATCCATTAATCTCTATAACTGTTTTGCCAACATTGCTGTATTGATATCCCTTAAATTCCTGAAACCTAGGCCCTTCATCTTTTTTTCTGGCGGCATAATTTTTGCCATGTCATCCAATGCATCCCACGGCTATGTACGTCCGAACTCCACCAGAAAGTTGTTATCGCTTGTGTAAGCTTTTTTTATCGTCTTTGGTAGTCTTTAACAAGACATTACATATGTGGGTAATGCCGTCAAAACTGATTTAGTCAGAATCTCTTTTCCCCCTTTGGAAAGGAATCGCATAGCCCATCCATTTATTCTATTTTGAAGCCGTTCATTAATATATCCAAAAACTTGTACCTTAGATCCCCCTAAGCTTTCCGGGATCCCTAAATACGTAGACATGCTTCCCATTGTAGATATACCTAGTATCTCCCTCATTTCTTCTTTTACCTCTTCCCTAACCGTATGACCAAATTGTTAAGATGACTTAGCAAAATTGATTTATTGTCCCGAAACTGATTCATAGTTTTTGAGAATCCTAAGTATACTTTGACATTCTTCCCGCTTGGCTTTACAGAAAAACAAACTGTCATCTATAAAAATTAAGTGAGATATGGGTGGACTGGACCTAGCTATCCTTAATCTTGTTATAACCTTTTGTCGCTCTGCTTTCCTGATATTACAAATCAGCGCCTCTGTATAAGATAAATAAGAAAGGGATAACGGATCCCCTTGACGTAGTCCCCGTTCTGGAATAATACAACCTTTCAGTTGTCCATTTATTAAAACCTTGTATTTAACTGAAGTTATACATCTCATCATCCACGAGATCTATTGTGGTGCAAATCCCATTTTTTGTAAAATTCGATTAATGAAAGACCATTCAACCCTGTCATAAGTCTTACTCATGTCTGTCTTTATAACCATATACTTGCTTTGGTGATGAGGACATCAAGTCAAGACCAACCAAGGAGCATGGAGATTCCACTGCAAGGTTGCCTAAGACACTTAAAAGACATGTTAGAGAATTGTACTCTTTTCTCTCGGTTTTGTCCCAATGGGTTTTCCGAAAGAGGTTTTAACGAGGCAACACCTCTAATGTGCATGGCGAATAAGGCTTGTTCACAATCTATCATTATCCACAATCCCACAAGCCCACAAGAAAAACAGAGAACCAAGACCATTGGAGAGAACCAATCTGGGCGTATCAAAAACATAGATGTCTTTCTTGGATCATATCAACCAAACCAGGAGGATTTAAGCTACGAATTAACCTGTTCCAGAAACTCAACTCATCAAGGGATCATGGATAAGAAGAATTGGTTCAAAAGCTTGCTGCATGAAGAAGATATTCAACTTTCAATACAGAGGTTTTCCAATGAACCGGAAGTAGATCAGCGGTTACTAATTAAAGGATTCCAATTGAACCAGAAGGAATCAAGTTGTAAACAAACTTTTTATGGATACCTAACCCATCTTAGGTGCACGTCGAGTTGTAATCATGCCAAAATAAATTATGGTTTAAAAGTTATTTAACTTCTAAACCAGGAGATCTTCGACTTGCCTTATTTGGAAGCTCGCAGGTTTAACAAGCTTCAAACCTATACTTGGCGACCAGGAGGGATATTTAGGCATTCAAAAGACACATCCAACCATCCAGAAGATTCTTCTATCATCTTACAATGTACCAGCATCCAGAGAATTAGGTGGATTCTCTCTTGCTCCTACTTGCCATGTTTGGAGCCATCCGCATTAAAACTCCTACAGCTCTTTCCTCTTCTATTCACACACGATTTGGACACCTTCTACACTTGCGATAAGATTCCAAGACGTCATTTATATCTCCCCAAGATGTCCAGATACAAGGAATCTCGAGCCTACCTTGATCAAGACACAATTAAAGCCTAAATGACAATATTTCCCCAAAGGAGCCAAATCTATGATCCTCTGTATTTAATTTTGTGTATTCTCTTTCCTTTATAGATAGTAGACTATCTATAATCAGCCTATATAAGCTGACCATTAGAATCATTATAAAATCACCATTCAATCTAAGTTAATATAAAAAAAATCATTTTCTCTTCAAAAAAGTTCCTTGAGTTTGTTCTTGTCTTTAGATTATTAAGTGTGAGAAACACTTTTGTTTCTATTGATCTGTGGATTAAGATTGTTTGTGTGATTCAACCATTCTTGGTTCATCATTGATGAGTGAGTCAATCAACCCACTAGATTGAGAGAGTCAATCGCCCATATCACCACCTTCCACCTCAATTTCAAGCCACTTCCGCCACAGCTTTGTCACTTTGAACCGTGAGATCAATAGGTTCGTTGGACCATCTCCCGAGCTTACATCATCTGGCAACTCTTATTTGTCCTTAGACCATTAAACATTTCTTGAGCAATCAATATATTATCGGATATTAATCTTCCTGAGACAAACGCAGATTGTGTTTCTGAGATTAAAACCGGTAAATATTATCTTAACCGTTGACATAACACCTTTGATATAATTTTATAACCCACATTACACAAAGTAATCGGCCTCAATTCTGTCATGCGACTTGGGCGACCCGTTTTAGGAATTAAGAATATATTTGTCCATTTAAGCCTCTGATCAAAGCAACCTGTTCTGAAAAAAACCATTAACTAATCCCAATATGTCAGATTTAATTATCGGCCATGCTTGCTGATAGAAAAGAGCAGTAAATCCATCCGGTCCCGGTGCTTTCTCCGGGTGCATCATAAATAATGCCCTCTTTACCTCATCTTTTGTGGCCATTGTCGTTAACCTCTGGTTCATCTGAGGAGTTACTAACGATGGTACCTCCTCTAAAAAAACCTCAGTCCCTTCTGTAGTAATAGAAGTAAAAAGGTTAGAGAAATAACTAACTACCACTTCCTCAATCTTTGTATCCTTGGCAATCCATTCACCTTGTGCATTATATAAGCTCACAATCCTATTTTGCGCTCTCCTTTGTTTTGTTAATGCATTATATTATTTTGTATTTCTATCCCCCAATTTTTGCCACATATTCCTACTTTTTTGTTGCCAGTACTCTTCCTCGTCCTTGTAGGCTGTTTTTAGTTTTTCCATAATTTCTTTAACCTCTGTTTCCGATCTATTTCCATCATTTTGAACTTTCTCTAATGCTTTCTGTAAATCATTTATTTTTTCCCTCCTATAAGGTAACTGATTTTTCCTCCACACTGAAATTTCATGCCGACAATCTCTAACTTTGTCAGCAAAGTTCTTCTCATTCCCCCTTGGTATTGTATTCCAACTCTTGTCAATTGCATCCATTAGACCTTCTTTCCCTATCCATCTTTTGTCAAACCTAAATTGTTGTTTTACTTTTTCAATTTTATTATCTATTGTAGCCACCAGTGGCCTATGGTCCGAGCCTATTAATCCTAGATATTCTGTAAAAGATTGTGGAAATAATTTGTGCCAATCGTGATTTGCTAATGCCCGATCTAGGCGACATTTTATTATTTTTCCACTCCTAATACCTCTCCATGATAGGGAATTTCCTAGGAAAGGAAATTCAATCATACCACAATTAGTAATCATGTTATTGAAAGGTATAAAGGTTGATGCATGGCGCAATGGACCTCCTTCCTTTTCATGATTCCCAGTTATTTCGTTTAAATTTCCAATTAGAAACCACCGATCGGTTCGATTCAAACTGATTCTCTCCAATCGTTCCCATACTTGTTCCCGTAAGTTATGAACAGGTTCCCCATAAATGAAGGATATATACACTTTGGTTCCCTCTATGCTTGCTTCAGTATCAATGATCTTGATTATTCGATGAAATTATATTAACATTAAATTTCTGATTATAAAATAATGCAAGTCCTCCACTTGTACCCCTTGGTTCCACAGTGTGTAGCATTTCATATCCAAAACGATGTTTAAATTGCTCTACAAACATTTGACCTTGTTTTGTTTCAGATAAAAACAAAAATTCAGGTTTATACTTAAACCAAATTCTCGTAAATAACTGATTGTCCACCTACTTCCTAAACCTTGACAGTTCCAACTTACAATCTGCATTAATAATAATCGATATAGACAACAACTATTGAAGACAATAAGCTATCAGCTATCGCTTCATTCAGGGTGACCAGTCCCCGGATGATCTTGATTTCCCTTATCGGAATAACACTATTTGCTACCAACGTTGACCCTTTCCACAACCATCTCCAATCTCAAAGTTTGTAAACCTTGAATAAACCAAAAGATAATATCCACTCATTAACCGCTTTATGAATCTTTCGTTTGAGTAACCGTATAATCTGGTTTTGTTTCAATACTACTTTGTGATGTTTATAACCATGATAAGTAATGAATCTCCAAACAGCCAGTAATATATGATAACTATCCTGTAAAATTAAAAACCTGTATACCGCCCAGTTAATATAATAGACCTTCATTTTATATTGCCAATATTTAGCCTCTCCAGGGAACCTATTTAAAACATTTTTCCCAAACCCTGCAATACATGTCCTTGTAACCACATGTCTGAAAACATATGGGATTATCCCCAATATGCCAAACCCTTTTCTTACCATATTTATAAAAAAAAACCAATATCTTGGCACCATATGAACCAACTCAAGACTATAATACCATATGTTCCTCTCTTTTCTCTAGGTTCCACTGTATACATACCATCATAGGAAAAATGACCGTTGGGTTTGTGGAAAAAAATTTGGGTTGCTTGACGAATAAAAAATCTTATTTATGTTTAAGCCTGATCAACAGTAGATAATCAATAATCAACTTACTGTCTAAACCCTGATATTTCCATCGTAAACCCTGCAATTTATATGAAAATCGTAAATTTTCCACATTGGAACCGATTAAAAACCCGTAGAATCCAATTATAACCCTTGTCCTATTCAGAACATTCCCGCAATAATAACACATTAATAGCGTCCAAACACATAAGCCTCGTAACATGGTCAAGGATTTAAAACAAGTAATCAGTTGAGTCCATCTACAAAAGGGTGAGAAACTCAACACCAGTACCCTAAACCACCTAAACACCAGATTATCACCAAACAAAACCATCTTTCCATAAACACCAATGTTAACCAATTCCACATGTAAATGGTTTTTGGATGGTAATATATAAATGATGTTTTGGTGTAAATTTTTTATAAGTAAAATGCATGTTATGAGTCTAAAATGGTTTAAGTTTTACTATATTAAAGCCCTGGCCAGGCAAGTTAACGAGGATTTCAATTCTTGGTTTAGAAACCTCGAATTGAAGGAGTTAAACTTGGGATACGGATCTTGGTTCTTCGGACTTTCGAAATGTATTCAGAAGAACAAATGGTCAGGATTCGGATCCATCGTAACACCTTTGGTCTAGAAGGAACGGGGGTGTTACAATTAGGACCAAAGATTGCATAGATCAGAGGTTGTTTTCTTAACACTTAGGAAGTTGGAGGTGAATGTAGGCATATAGAAGGCAGTTGATTTTTTATCAAATAACTTAAGGTTTCCAATTCCTCTAATTGGTATCTTATCTCCATTAACTATTAATGCATCTCCTAAAACCGGTTCTATATTGCTCATTATGTTCTTATCACTAATCATATGATGAGAGGCTCCTGAGTGTACAATAAGTGGTTTAGAGATATTTAGAGCTTGGAATGAGTTACCAGAGAGGTTTGAATCTTTGAGTGCCTTGATCAGTGCATCAAGGCCCGATTTCCTCACAAACTCTTGTTGGAATGTTGCAAGTGCTTTCCCTTCTCCCTCAGTGATTGGCGTGAATGAGCTAGAGCTTGCCTTGTTCCTTGGTTCAAGAGTTATTTCTTGAGTGAGGTTGGCTCTTGGTTGGTTTCCCACTTTTGGCTTTAAGTGTGGATGGAGGATCTAGCACTTGTCCTTAGTATGTCCTTCCTTCTTGCAGTGGTCACAGAATGCCCTCCTTTCACCACAGTTTAAGCCTCACGTATGGTACACAGTTGCTTTATTGGCTGAGACGAGTTCTCCTTTGCCTCCAAAGAGACCAAGTGAACCTTGTTCTTTCTGAATCGTGTTGCTTACTTCTTCAAGACATGGTAGAGTGTCTGACCTTAGGATGTGTTTAATGAGATCATTGTAGGAGAAATTTAAAGTCAAGAGAAGTCCAAAGACCTTATCTTGCTTCTCTCATTCAGCACCATGAGATCAATTGTGCTTGGTCTAAGCATCTCAAGTTCAGCTCATAATGACCTGAATTTTCCAAAGTGTTGAGTGAACTCCATGTCTTCTTGAGTTAACTCATTGATGGCTTTCTTTACTTCAAACACACGGCTGAGGTTGGATGTGTTACCATAGACGTTTTGAAGAGTCTCCCACATCTCTTGGCTGTCTCACAGTAGGAGTATGCTTCAAGGAGAGTTGATTCAAGTGAGTTTTGAATCACAAATAGGACCAGTTGATCTTCTTGAAACCACCGGTCTTTATTGGTGATAGCCACTTCTTGACCATCTCCTTCAACCGCAACATTAGGTTATTCACTCCTAAGAATGTGACCCCATAACCCACGGCTACATAGCAGTGTCTTGGTGGTTATAGCCCATAGGAGATAGTTAACCCCTTTCAGTGTTACTGGAACAACAACCCTTGTACCTTCCATGATGTTTTTACACGGTTTGGGCAAGAGAAGAGTAAAATGAAGTGTTTTCAAGGAATAAATAGTCATAACCTCTCACAACTCAGCACCACAAGGATTTGAGGATTGTTCAATCTCAGAGTGAGGAGATTAGGAGGATTTATTTCAAGAGTGAACATAGATTTTATAAGAGCCAAGGCTCTGATACCATGGAAGAATATGCGGAATATAAGAGAAGATTAGAGAGTATCTGAGTATGATGAACAAAAGTATGGAAGTTTAAGAGAAGGAGAATTGTATTTCCCTGAGTAATTGGTTACATATGTTAGGCTATTTATAGTGGCTTTACAATAAATACATTAAAAAGCCTACATATTTACTTCCCATAACCAATTCCTTGCTTAAACCTAAGATGTGAACTATTAACTATCTTTCTATAAACAATTCTGGCTACTAACTCTCTTTCCATTCTTGTCTTGGGCGCCATTAATGTCTTCCAGCCTATTAACTTTATTTTCATTCTTTTCTTAGGCGCCATTAATATCTTCCAGCCGCCTTTTAGAAGCCTTCTAGTTGGGCTTGAGCTTCCTTAAGTACTCCAGCACCAAGCCTAAGTTAGTCGGACCTTTTCCTTGTTTGGCTGCTACCACGTGACTTCTCATAGTCTTAAAAAAGGAGTTGATCACCATACATTTTTAATATTATAACCTTTTGTTATTTTGTTTTTAACTTTGTATTTAACTACATTCAATTTACGATCACAAAAAATATTTGACATAAACAAAAACGTTCTCTTTGATGATTTTGATTATTTTCGTTAAATGTTTTTTGATCGGTCCTTTCTCTCTACCCTCGAAACATTTTACGATCCTAAAATGGGAGATTTTGCTTTGCCAAACTATGATTTTTGACATCTGAAATTACATGCGGGGTAGCTTATTAGTATGTTTAGTGAATTATACAGATTCATGGTATCAGGTGGTTTTAGTCGCATGTGTTGGTAAAGTATGGAACAATCATAGTGTTTTTAGGTTTTTTTTATCACATGTCCTAGTGATATAATAACTCCAATAACTATTTAGGAATTAAGGATTAAACTCCAGACTTTGGATTTTAGTATCCATTAAACGAGGGAATCTTACTATCTATACTATCAACTCCAGACTAATTCATTTAAGTTAGATTGGTGGTGTCAGGTGTGGCTGAGCTTACTATTGTGACTCAAATCTCTCATAGCCAAAATTCATGGGTTACGGTAGAAGTTCCTTCTACTTGGGCTCCTAAAATCATCATCTTTTAACGAAAACGGTATCTCTTCTGTAAGGCAGGTCTATCTTGGCTTCATGAAACCATTACCATTACCATTATATTTTATATTACCTTAATTATATATGTTTTTTGAACTATATTTTTTAATATGTAACAAGATAAATAACTAAAAGAAGAAATATATGTTTTTTCGAATGGATTTCATGAATACGTGTTTAGGAAAAAAAGACAAGCCTACTTGCTCCGATAAGATATGACTATCATAAACATCATAGAAAGCAATTCAATAAAATCTGTCGATAGTTTGGCTTTCACAAGTTCAAACTTGATTTTTGGCCTTCGAAAAAATAATAAGAAGTTATCAGTTGTCTTAGCAAAGAAAATGAATATATTTGATGAACCAAAAAATGCAAACTATTTTTTATGCTGTATGATTTTTTTTAATCAATTAGCATATTATATTGTGTAATGGCGCATGATTATGGAAAATATGAACTATATTGTGTGACCTTCAAATGAGATTACTTATATAATGTGTATCAGATATTAGATGTTGTAAGAATGTTAGTGGGCTGTTTTTTTACCGACAAGCTCAGGTTGCTAGACAGGAGAGTTGGAAGCGAGAACTGGTTTGATGGAACCATATAAGCTGTGAAAGGGCTTGTGATATTCCAAGAACTCCAACCACAAAGGTTGAAGAACACGGCAAGCTCACCAAAGACAGGTGAGGGCGGCGCCAAGGACAACAAGACAGAGTTTTTAGGGTTTTGTTAAAAACTTTAATTAATGGTTATTTTATTAATGAATATTTCAAAGGCTTCTATAATGTCTTGTTACAAACTTAGGCTAAACAACATGATATTTACCCCCTTTAAAAGATAAAACAACATGTTGTCCACTTATTGGTGGCAATTTTTAAATGAATATGGGCTTAAGTAATTAACAAAATTCATAAGCCCAAATAACATACTTAGTCTATAAAACATAAATAAGAAAAATAGAAAGCTCAAATAAATACTTAGGCGAATTAGGTAGAGACTTGTGAATGGTGTAGAATCGTGAACAAGTCTTCACCGTCTTGCGCACTAAAAGTGTTGCCTCGTTAAAACCTTCTTCGGAAAACCCAATGGGATAAAACCGAAGATAGGAAAATGAGTACAATTTCCTAGCACGACATTTGGTGTCTTTACTGGATGGTAATGGTAAAGATATTGGAGGAAGAAGAGTCTTCGAGAAGGGATTTACTAACTTCTACAGGCATGATGGAAGCTAAACCAGCTAAGACACCACTAGAAGAAGGCTACAAGATAGAACCTGAGGGGGAGCAAGAAAATGACAAATTTGATGATGCAAAGCTGTATAGAAAAGTGGTTGGTAAGCTCATATACTTAACCATCACTAGATCTGACTTATGTTTTGCTGTGAATCAGGTGTCTCAATATATGCAAGACCCAAAGACAAGGCATTGGGACATGATTATGCGCATCTTGAGATACTTGACAGGCACTATAGAACAAGGTATATGGATGAGTTGTAATGGAAACACAGAAGTAGTAGGTTATTGTGATGCAGATTGGGCAGCAGACAGAGAGGATAGAAGAAGCACAGCCGGCTACTGAACCTTCATAGGAGGTAATCTTGTGACTTGGAAGACCAAGAAGTAGAAGGTTGTATCTTGTTCTAGTGCAGAAGCTGAATACAGAGCTATGAGGAAACTTACCACATAATGCATTTGGGTAAAGCAACTCCTCCTTGACATACTTGGCATGAGCTTGAAGTCTCCTATCACTGTCCATTGTGACAATCAATCAGCTATACAAATTGCTTCTAATTCTATGTTTCATGAATGAACCAAGCATATTGAGGTAGATTGTCATAAGGTGAGAGACACTATTGGAAATGGAACCATATTACCTTGCTACACAAGGAATGAAGATCAACTAGCTGATGTGTTCATCAAAGCTACAACACTGAAGCCTGGAAGCTCTATCTATCCTAGGTTTGGCCTCATGTCTATTCCACAACACTGATCATGATCAGGAGTGTTATACTCTTTCTCTCTAGAAAAGGTTTTATCCCAATTGGATTTTCCTTCTTTAGGTTTTTAATGAGGTAATGCTTCATAGTTGCAAGCTTAGGCATTTTCCATGACTTAAGCTTGAGAAGGAGTGCTGGAATGAAGAAGAATGATGAAGACAAAGTGAAGAAATGAAGAAATATGGCCTTAGATTCTAAGGTTAAACGCATGTAGACTAAGGAAGTGTCTTAGGCTTGTTTGTGTTTAATAATATGTTATCCTTGTTACCAAACATGTATTAGGCTATCGTAGTATCCAAACAAGCCTAGACTAGATTGGGCAGGAGACTGAGAGGATAGAAGAAGCACAGCCGGCTACTGAACCTTCATAGGAGGTAATCTTGTGACTTGGAAAACCAAGAAGTAGTTGTATCTTGTTCTAGTGCAGAAGCTGAATACAGAGCTATTAGGAAACTTACCATAGAATGCATTTGGCTAAAGCAACTCCTCCTTGACATACTTGGCGTGAGCTTGAAGTCTCCTATCACTGTCCATTGTGACAATCAATCAGCTATACACATTGCTTCTTATTCTGTGTTTCATGAATGAATCAAGCATATTGAGGTAGATTTTCATAAGGTGAGAGAAACTACTCGAAATGGAACCATATTACCATGTTACACAAGGAATGAAGATCAACTAGCTGATGTGTTCACCAAAGCTACAACAATGAAGACTGGCGGCTCTATCTACCTAGGTTTGGCCTCATGTCTATTCCTCAACACTGATCCTGATCATGGAGTGTTATACTCTTTCTCCCTATAAAAGGTTTTGTCCCTATTACGTTTTCTTTCTTTAGGTTTTTAATGAGATAATGCTTCATGGTTGCAATATTAGGTATTTTCCATGACTTAAGCTTGAAGGGGAGTGTTGGAATGAAGAAGAATGCTGAAGAAAAAGTGAAGAAATGAAGAAATATGGTCTTAGATTCTAAGGTTAAAGGCGTGTAGACTAAGGGAGTGACTTACACTTGTTTGTGTTTAATAATATGTTGTCCTTGTAGCCAAACATGCATTAGGCTATTGTAGTATCCAAACAAGCCTAGATTAGATTAGTATAAATAGTCATCTCTCTTCCTTTGTAAGCAAAAAAATCATTTTTCTCATTTTTTCATTAATATTCATTCTCACTTGAAAGAATATGAGATTAAGATATTTGTATAATGAGAGAATAAAAGATTAGAGTGATTTAGAGAGAATAATGATTTTATTAAGAGAATAAGAATAATAGTTTTCTAAGTTACAAATTAGAAGGAGATAGATATTTATACTAATCTAGTCTAGGCTTGTTTGGATAGAAGGTTTGCCTTATACATGAATGGCTACAAGGATAACATAACACTATAACACAAACAAGCCTTAGACACTCCCCTTTGACCAAGTAACTCACGTCTTTTATAGAAAGCATTAAAGGCTTTCTAATTACATCATTTCTTCTTCATTCCAATACTCTCCCTCAAGCTTAAGACATGGAGAATGCATAAGATTGCAACCATCAAGCATTACCTTATTAAAAAACCTAAAGAAGAAAAACCCAATTGGGACAAAACCTTTTCAAGGAAAAAAGAGTATAACACTCCATGTTGGGATCATTGGTGTGGAATGGTCATAAGGTCAAGCCTTGGATAGATGGAGGCACCATTCTTCAGAGTTGTTTCCTTGGTGAACACATCTGCTAGTTGATCATCACTCCTTGTATAACAAGGCAAGATGATTTCCTTCCCAATAGCTTCCCTTACTTTGTGGCAGTCTATTTCTATATGCTTGGTCCTTTCATGGAACATAGAGTTGGAGGCTATGTGTATAGCTTCCTGATTATCACAATGGATGGTGATAGGTTTTTCATACTTTACCGCAAGGTCTTCCAAAATTTGCCTCAGCCAAATGCATTCAGTTGTAAGCTTCATCATTGCTCTATATTATGATTCTGCACTAGAGCATGATACCACATTTTGCTTCTTCGTTTTCCAAGTCACAATGTTCCCTCCTATGAAAGTACAATAGCCTGAGATACTTCCTCTATCTTCCCATCTCCTGTCCAATATGTATCACAATAACCAACCACAGTTGTGTTTTTATTGCAACCCATTTATACCTTGTTCATGAGTGCCCTTTAGATATCTCAAAATTCGGTTTTCCATCTCCCAGTGTCTCATCTTTGGACCTTGCATGTGTTGAGATACCTGATTCACAGCAAAACATAAATCTGATCTAGTGATGGTTAGATAACTAAGCTTACCAACCACTTTCCTATAGAGCTTAGGATCATGAAAATTAATTTCCTCCTCTAGCTCTCCCTTAGTTCCGATTTTATAATCTTCTTCTAAGGGTGTTTTGGCTGGTTTAGCTTCCATCATACCTGTAGAGGTTAGTAAATCCACAACATATTTCTTTTGAGATAAAAAGAGACCTTTCTTGAACCTACACACTTCAATTCCTAAGAAGAATTTAAGTTCTCCTAGATCCTTAATATCAAAAACACTCTTCAAGTAATCTTTAGTAGATGCAATACCAACACTATCACTACCAGATATGATTATATCATCTACATAAATAAGAATTACAACGATACCTTCCTTGCTTTTTAGTGTAAAAAGAGTATGTTCAACTTCATATCTTTTGAAGCCTCTATCCATCAATGTTACACTTAGCTTGTGGTACCAAGCTCTTGGAGATTGTTTAAGGCCATAGATGACCTTCCTCATCCTAAGAATGTTGCCGCTTCCTACCTCCTCGTCTAGACTTGGTGGAGGTGACATGTATACCTTTTCTTCTAGTTCACCTTGGAAGCATGCATTCTTAACATCTATTTGTCATAACTCCCACTCAAGGTTAGTAGCAAGTGAAAGAATAACATTAACAGAACGAAGCTTAGCTACAGGTGCAAAGGTATCCCTATAATCCTCACCATATGTCTTATTAAAACCTCTAGCCACCAACCTAGTTTTATACCTATCAATTTCACTATTGCTTTTGTATTTAATGGTAAAAATCCACTTAGAAATTACAGTCCTTTTTCATTTAGGTAAAGTAGCTGAAGCATAGATACAATTCTTTTCCATGACTTGTTTCTCAGCTAGGATAGCTTTCCTCCTTTCCTTCTTGGTCATAGCTTCCTCATATGTCTTTGGAATCTGCTCCTTATCAAGACTTGAAATGAAAGCAACATGATTAGTAGGTAAGTAAGCAATATTACAAACTCCCTGATCATGATGAACCACAGCATTCCCATTGTAGAACACTTGTGGTTTCCTTTGTCTTGTGCTCCTTCTTAGGACTGTAGGTGGAGCTTCTTGGATAAGATCTTCCTCTTCACCTAAAACTTCAATAAGAGTGGGCACTTCTCTTGATATTTTGGAAGCTGAGACCAAATTGATTCTTCTCCTGCTGAGTCTTGTTAGACATGAGTAGATGTCTCTCCCGCCCCCCATGTTCAAGAGGAGAAAGGCCATGAGAACTGAAGATACCAGGCGGCTGACGGATGGAAGGTCCGGTCGGTGTGAAAGGCCGTGGACTGGCTGGTTGCGCCGCGGATGGCTGGCTGGGACTGGTCACGGCTGGTACAGGCTGAGCATTACGAGCTGTGGCCGTGGACTGCTGAGCCTGAGGTGAAACTATACCAATGCTCTCCAAGAGCCTTCTGAAATTCTCAGCTTGGTCTGATCTTGTTGTGGAGATGTCCTTGAATTAATCCCAAGTTCCTTCTTCATAGAAACCTTTGGATTCTTGGAATTTGACATCTCTGGATACCAAGACTCTTCTAGTCACATTTGTATCCTTTCTGGATAGAGGAATACCCAATGAACATAGCTTTGGTACTCTTTGGTTCCATCTTGTTCCTTTGCTTCTTTGGAACTAATACAAAACAAACACAACCAAAAACTCTCAAGTGGTCAATATTGGATATAGTTTTATTTAGTATCTCAAATGGAGACAGGTCATCTAGGATTTTTGTATTAGTCCTATTAATCAAATAGCATGCAGCAACAAGAGCATCCCCCCAAAATCATTTGGGAACTTTCATGTGGAACATCATTGCTCTCACAACTTCCATCAAATGTCTATTGTTCCTTTTAGCCACTCCATTTTGTTATGAGGTGTAAGGACGGCTGGTTTGATGTTCAATTCCATGCTTGGCCAAGTGTTGTTGGAGTCTGGTGCTAGTGTATTCTCCTCCATTATCTGTTCTAAAGCATTTAATACTTGCATTGTATTGATTAGTAATATATGCTTGAAAATTTAAAAATGCATCAAATACTCTATTTTTAGATCTAAGCAAAGTAACCCAAGTATATTTGGACTTTTCATCAATAAATGTCACAAAATACTTATGGTTTTCTCAAGATGGGAATGAGGATGTCCAAAATCATAATGCACAACTCAAAACAATTATTATAAGTATGCAAAGATTTTTCAAAAACTGTTTTGCAATGCTTTCCAAGTATACAAGAATCACACATATCCTTTGGCATTTTTAAACCAGGAACAATCAGTTCAAGTGCTCTAGGATGAGGATGTCCTAATCTAACATGCCAAAGATCAGAATCATTACTAAAAGATTCAGCATTAAAAGCTGCTTCTAACCCACTAACTCTAGTCATGTCTTTTAGCTTATACAAGTCATCTCTTGTGGTTCCTTGTCCAAATCTTCTACTAGTCTCAATATCCTGAAAGCATAAATCATTAGGACCAAAGATAGCTTGACAATTTAAATCAGTAGTTGCTCTTCAACTAAAAGCAAATTAGAAGTAAAGGAAGGCATGTAAAAGGCTTTAGATTCTTTATCAAACAACTTAAGTTTTCATATGCCTTTAATTGGTACTTTAATTCCATTAGCAATGACAACATTACCTAAGGCAGGTTCTACATTCTCTAGAAATCCTAGATCACTAATCATATAATGAGAAGCACCATAATCAACAACCAATGATTTTGAGGCATTAGGAGTGAAAGAAGTTTGAAAAGAAGCATGAAAAGTTTTACCCAACACATTACCATCCTTTAGTGCTCTGATAAGAGCTTCTAAATCTGATTTTTTCACAAATTCAGATGCTGGAGACATGACACTAGTTGAGGCTGAGTGAAGAACAGAGATGTTACACGCTTTTGAAGGAAACGGTGGGTGGACGTGAGCTTGCAATTGTGTGTGGCTGGCCATGGGTTGTTGTGGCCGAGGAGTCCAGCTTGGCTTCAGTTCAGGATGGAGTACCCAACACTCCTTCTTTGTATGGCCACTCCTCTTGCAATGGTCACATGTTTGTCTCCTCTTCATAGATTCATTTGTTGTTGCTGATTTGAAGAAGCTCTTGTGTGCAGCCACCAATTCAGCCTTGTTGCCAAATAATCCATGAGATCTTTGCTCCTTTTGGATTTGAGCACATCTTCCAAGCTAGGAATCTTATCAGACCTGAGAATATGCTTAATAAGATCTGAGTAAGTAGTATTAAGAGTTAGTAGTAATCCAAACACCTTATCTTGTTCTTTCCTTTCAAGGAGAACAATTGGGTCAATGGTGGCTGGCCTTAGCATCTTTAGCTCAGCCCACAATGCTCTGAATGAGCCATAGTGATTTGTGAATTCTGCATCCTCCTGCCTTAATTCATTCAAATCTTTTTTCACTTCAAAAATTCTTAAAAGGTTAGTGGTGTTTCCATATACCTTTTGTGAAGTGTCCCAAAATTTCTTTGCATTTTCACAAAAAGAATAATCTTCTAAGAGATCACTAGTAAAGGAGTTTTGAAGTATAGAGAGTACCAACTGGTCTTCTTGGTACCATTTGGCTTGAGCAGCCACAGCCTCACTAACTTCAGCCACTTCATTTTCTTCAAGGCCATTTGTAGAAATCTGATTCCAAAGACATTTACCACCCAAAGTGGTTTTCATGGTCGTAGACCACAAGAGGTAATTTGATTCATGGAGAATGACTGGAACTCTGAATGTAGCTTGAATATCCATGTTTTAAAGGCTGAGCAGGCTTGTCGGAATGGGCTGGTCGGGAGATTTGACAGTTGGTCGGGACGCGTGTAGTCCACTGGTCGGACGCGTACACGGGTTGAGAAACAGGCTGGTCGGGACAAGATTTGGCTGGATGCGTGAGCTTGGTAGTGTATGTGGTACGTGGTAGGTGGTCAATGCCACCTAGGCACGTGTTCAACCCTTCCTACCACAGCCAAGTGTGATTGCTTGCCAACCAAGATAACTACCTAACCTCCTTTAACTAACTTCAACCAATTCCTGCAACAAACTTTAACAAATCCAACCAACAAGATTAACTAATAACAATCCTTATCTCTACCAACAATAAAGATTCAATATAAATTTCGAATTTTAATAAACCAAACCTAAAAAAAAATCAAGATTCTCCCTAAAAAAAATCAAAGATTAATAAGGAAATCAAGAAAATCAATCTTGAAGTCTTAAACCTGTCAGTTTGAAACAAAATTTCGTGGAGACACTCACAAGATACTTATCAAACTTTACAGATTCAAATATTTAAAGAAAAATGTGAAAGGATTAGAATTTTATCACCAGATTCTTGTGAGAGGCGAATTCTGACGTCTTTGAGAACAATTTTCAAGAACTTCCTTCACACATAAAATAATTGAGTTCTGCTTTCTTTAAAAAAAAACTATATTCGAAGGACTTGAGTTTAGGATTTTGAAAATCGCGTTTTGGTGAATTTTTGATGACGAAATGACCTGGAAAACACGAAGGTTCGCGGCAGAGGCGCTTGCGGAGGTCCGATGCAAGCAAAATTCTTAACTTTTGATTCCCTTGGTCAAATGATGAAATTCCAATTGGCGTGGTTTTAGAACTCGCCAAAGTACAATCCAGAAAACGCAGATCGTCAAAAGAAGCCGTGGTTTGGCCGGAATTTGCATTTCAAGATGACGGTCGAAATAGAACTGAAAGGAGATTGTGAAGAAGATGATTTCTTCTTGATTTAGGATTGAATGATAAATTTTACCAAGATTTGATGTAACCTGGCTCTGATATCATGAAATAATATGATATTAAGAGATTTTTAGAATGAGAGAATGAGAGATTAGAGAGATTTAGAGAGAGTAATGATTTTATTAAGAGAATGATAATAATAGTTTTCTACGTTACAAATGAGAAGGGAGATAGATATTTATACTAATCTAGTCTATGCTTGTTTGGATACAAGGATTGTCTTATACATGAATGGCTACAAGGATAACATAACACTAGAACACAAACAAGCTTTAGACACTCCCCTTTGACCAATTAACTCACGCCTTTTATAGAAAGCATTAAAAGCTTTCTAATTTCATTATTTTTTCTTCATTCCAACATCACTTTTCTTTCTTATCTCTCTCTCTCTCTCTCTCAATCTTCAAATTTCTGATTCTCTTAAACTTATAATCTTTTATCTCTACCCCATGGATATTGGTAAAAAGGCAATGGAAGATGCTATAAAAAGGAAAAATGTTCAATGCCCGAAGCCTCAGATCCCTCCCCAAATCCAAGCTTCCGCATTTCGTTGTGCTACGGAACCAGCCTTTAACACTTGGAGGACTCCTTCCCAAGGTAGTTTCATTTGCAATATTTATGCAACTTGGTGTAATGAATCTCTAGTATCCGGTGTTGACTAGATTCTCTCAAAATCTCTAGGCAAGGTTAGAATCTACGGTGCAAAAGCTTTTCCCCATTTCTCTTCAGCCCTTCACGCTGAGACTACAGCGATATCATGGGCTACTAACTGCTGATCGAATATGGGATGCACGCAAGTACGGATTGTGTGAACTCATATGCTGCGGTGGGATACCCGGGTTTATGGCCAAGCTTAGCTCAATACTTGAAGGACATTGTCTCCATTTTGCGGTAAAATCTAACTTTCTCTTTTTAGCTGATTGGACGACAAACTAATAGAACAGCAGACTCTATAGCTAGGTCTGTTCAAAACTGTCCTCTTTACTATGCCACAATAGATAATCGATTTGTAAATTATTCTTTATGATTTCAATTTCTGAAATCTATCCCAAAACCTTATAGACCATTTAATTTTAACAAAAACTTTTATTGATGATGAAAACCCTTAAATCTAAAACAATGGAGAATAGAGAACTTACGATTATCCATTGTTCTTGAATTGCTGTATGAAATCCTTTGAAGATCACTTGTTGATCTTCTCCTCTACACCTTCTTCTTTTCACAATTCCTTTGATGGAGAGGAATTTCTCTTCTGGTTTTCTTATTGTTCTCTCTTTACTTTTATAATAGTTTTTGTCTTAATTTTTCAACCCCACAACCTCACTTAATCTTATGTCTTTTTATATCTGTCGAATAGACATGATGTGAAAGGTTGTGTCTTTTAACTTTTCTTTATTTATTAAGACATCCTTATACTTTTATTTTATTCCATATATATACACACATAATTAAAACCATATTATATGTGTATATACATATCTTTATGAGAACAATATAATGTTTATGGTTAGAGGAGAGGGTTTCAACGTACCCAATCTAATACTCTTTTATCGAGACCGATCCATCACAGTTTCGCTTCTAATGTATTAGATATCGTAGACTTTACAAATATATCGGGCTGTAATCCTTTCGTTAAAGGATCTGCCAACATCATGTCCGTCTTTATATGCTCAAAAGTTACTCTGCGTTTCTGCACTTCTTTCTTTACAGACAAGTATTTAATTTCCATGTGCTTAGCACCTTTCGAATACTTGTCATTCTTTGAGAAGAAGACTGCTGCGGAATTATCACAGTAAATTCTCAGCGGCTTGGCTATACTGTCAACAATTCCAAGCCCTGAGATAAAGTTCCGCAGCCACAATGCGTGAACCGTGGCTTCAAAGCATGCCACGAATTCGGCCTCCATGGTAGAAGTAGCAATGACAGACTACTTTCCACACTTCCATGAGACTGCTCCTCCAGATAATAGGAACAAATAGCCAAACGTTGATTTTCTACTATCGACGCATCCAGCATAGTCTGAATCTGAGTATCCGACAACCTCTATACTGTCGGATCTCCTGTATGTAAGCATGTACTCTTTGGTGCCTTGCAAGTACCTGAGAACTTTCTTTGCAGCTTTCCAGTGATCCATTCCGGGATTACTTTGATATCGACCCAACATACCAACAGCAAAACTGATATCTGGTCGAGTACATGTTTGAACATAGTTCAAACTCCCAACCACTGAAGCATAAGGAATTCTTTCCATTGCTTTACGTTCCAATTCATTTTTCGGACATTGCATTTTACTGAACTTATCCCTTTTCTGAATTGGAGCCTTTCCAATGGAACACTTATCCATCCCATATCTCTTTAGTACTTTATTTATGTATCCTTTCTGAGACAAACTTAACAGTCCTTGTGATCTATCACAGATTATTTCTATTCCAATCACATAAGATACCTCACCCATATCCTTCATTTCGAAGTTACTAGAGAGATATTTCTTTACATCACTTAACATTTCCATGTCATTCGCAGCTATCAATATATCGTCAATATATATTGCTCCCACTGACCTTCATGTAGATACATCGATCAACGATGATCTCTACGAAACCATATGACAAAATGGTATCATTGAACTTTAAATACCATTGTCTGGAAGCTTGTTTCAACCCAAATATTAACTTTCTCAGCTTACACACGAGATTTTCTTTTCCTGTGGCAACAAAACCTTCAGGTTGGTCCATATAAACTTCTTCCTCAAGCTCTCCATTCAGAAATGTGGTTATAACATCCATTTGGTGAAGCTCTAAATCGTAATGAGCTATCAATCCCATGACAATTCTTAAAGAATCCTTCTTTGAAACTGGAAAGAGGATTTCTGTATAGTCAATGCTGTCTTTCTGAGTAAACCCTTTAGCAACAAGGCGAGCCTTGTACATTTCTATATTACCTTTAGAGTCCTGTTTGATCATAAATATTTATTTACACCCAACAGTTTTGAAACCATCAGGCAAATCTACTAGGTCATACACTTTGTTTACATTCATAGAAGAAATTTCTTCTTCTGCAGCATTGTACCACTTTTCAGAATTCTCACTTTCCATGGCTTCTCTTAATATTTTTGGTTCTTCATCAAGACTAAGGTCACATTCATATTCAACATCGTAAACCTCATAATCATCTGTAATGGCAGATCTTCTTTCCCTTACAGATCGCCTCAGTGGTTCTTTTATTAGATACCGTAGACTTTATAAAGAACTTGAACTTTAATAATCGGACTGTTAATACATCGAACACTTTACAGAAAATATTCTTACACGATTTCCTTTCTGGCTTCTAACTTTGGTGAATGAAGACAGATTGGAACACTTTGAGTGTATGCTTCTACTTAATGAATCCACAGTTTGCGTTTTAAAAAATGGCAATCAAGGCGTTATTCTTTTCCGATAGAGTTACAAGAACGTGTTGCTCGACAAGTTTGCCAAAATTCCCAAGGACTTTGTCAATTTGAAAAGCACGTGCAAAACACTCAAGGAAGATTGAATTATGAATACTTTATAACTTTTTTGGTGTGATAACATTCCCAGATACAAGGGTTTGATGATTTTTTTCTGAAAAGTTAGGATTGTTGTTATAAACTAGAAGTTAATAAACATTGATTATTATTCTTGAATTACGATTTTAATTCTTGGAACAAAAATTTATTGAGTTGTTCTATGTTTTTTATTTTCAATAAAATAATATTTATTAAATTTATAGTATTTGAACACTTTTGCATTAAAAATTGATATAAAAAATTATCACCATTGCATGTGATATAAAAACAGAGTTTGCATATATTATTTATAACAACGAAGTATATAAAACAGTGGGAAACATATGCGGTTTACAGAAAGTTGTATACATATTAATACTCTTGTATGTATAATTTTTTTGTTATTAGATTAAATATTAACAGAAAAAAACAGAAAACAATTTCTATTTAAAGAGTTGGTGACATGCAATCTCGCACCTATCTGGGGATCTGAATCCTTCGAAGAATGAATGGTGCATCAAATTGAAGGTGTTAAGAAAATGGAAAGTTAGAAACTGTACATGAGATTTCAAAATTAAGATGGTTTTAGTCTATATTTTGTTAATTTGTGATAAATAGTCTATCTATTTTTCTTTTCATTGTTTCGACCTTTTCTTATTTTTAGTATTTCTGATTTTAGAGTCAGAAAATTCAAGTAATAATTTCTGATTATCTGGTTAAATTTTTTATAAATTTAAATATTAAAAGTAGTCTAAAATTGATTTTTCGTATTAAAACAGCAAGAATTCACTTGGGATCCACAAATTACTGCTATCGTTCGGTGGGAGTTTAACACTAAGCAACAACATGTTACTCCCGCAAGATGAATAAATGGAAGGACAAGTGGAAGCATGATAAAGTGCCCAAGGAGATGACAAAAAGTCCGGATTTATGAAATGCACTTATCACTTATTGGAGGAGACCAGAAATAGCAGCCATTTCAACAACAAATTCTACTAACTGCACGAGCGATCATAAGGGCAAAGGAATGGCGATCCATAATCTTCGAGTGACGAGCAAAGCTTCCCGAGCTGAGCAACTAGTAAGTAATAAAATTAAATAATTAAATTATTTAATAATTTATTTGTTAACTTATTTCAATTTTGTGTTTCTAGTTTCAAATGGATGGACAACCTCCTTCTCAAGTGTGTCTCGTCGAGGATGCTCACACCAACAAAAAAACTGGTCAAATTGATGATCCAGTTGCTTGTGAGATCTCTCAGAAAGTGAGAAGTCTGGGTGATGAGTTTATGCAAACTCAACCAACACAAGAAGATGAAACTCCTATGTATTCAGAAGTTCCATTGGAAAAATTGAATGGGTATGCGTATGAGGTTAGTAAAATTTAAATTTTAATAAGTTTGTAATTGTAATTACTAACTATATTAACAAAAAAATTTGTTTCGAAGGTAACTCCGAAGAACAATGATCGTCTCTATGGATTGTCTAAAGAGTGCTTTGCTTCTTCTTCATCATCATTTCCAGTCTACGGCGATTTCAGAAGAGCGGAACTTCAAGAAGAAAACCGTGAGCTCTGAGAAAAAGTTAAAACGCTGGAACAACAAAGAGAAGAAGATATGAATCGTCTACGAATGATGGAAGAGAGAATGAACACATTCTTTAGTTCTTACCAGACTCCTTCGTAGTTTTTTATGTATTTTTATTTTTATTATTTTGAATTTTATGTAAACTATTTTAATAAATAAAAATTAAAATTTATTTCAACATTTTATTACAATTTTTCTGTTTAAAAATTAAAATAATTTATATTATTAATTTATTTTTAATAAAATAAATTAAAAATTTGCAAAATCTAAAAAAAAATAAAAAAACACTTTTCTGATGGATATTCGAACACGTTTATGTAGAACCTTATAAAACCGGATTTTTAAAATATCAATTTGCAATACAATTTATGTCTTGAAATTGAAATAAACTATTAAATATATATATATATACAAACATTAATATTAACATTTATGTGCCATAACTTATTTTAGCAAAATAATTATAGCATTTACATAATTCATCAATATTAAATTATATCTTAAGTATAACATTTTGGACCATGAATACTAAATTCAAATATTACCAACATAATTATTAGCAAGAACATAAAAGCTAACAATATTTAATTTATTCTTTGACCAAGAATTATAGTTTCATATTTTACATATATATTAATCTTATGAACATAATTCTTAAATTCAATATTAACAATGCATAATTTCATAACCATGATTTTAATATTGACAACTTAAATAAAGAATAAGATGAACATGGATTAAAACAACAATATGTGTGAAACTAAAATTTTAAACAATAAACATATTTATAAAATCATAAACACCATTTGGAGGCGGGATGATCTCTTTCTTTAACTCAATAAAATGCCCGTAATGAGATGGTTTATATGCATTCTTTGAATCCCAGGATACAACCAAACATATAAGACTAACATGTTTCATTCATGTTAGAATCTACGAGCTAATGTTCTACCATATACTCAAGAACACAAAATCTACTTTTGAAAGAGAAAAGTAGAATAGGAAGAAAGTAGGAACCTGTTAAACCTTGTGAATTTCTTAGCTACTAGCACCTAACACCAACAACAAAGAAGATATTTCAAGAGAGCTTCAACATTTAGAAACTTCTCAAAGAATATCTAAAATATGTCTAATGGTGTTTTCTTGCTTTTAGAATGAAGGGATGATTTTTTCCTTCTAGGTAGCTTGGTATTTATAGGAGAAAAATAGCTTGGTGGTCAAGTAGATTTAATGGACAAATTTATTTTTGTTTTTAATACCAAAATTTGTAAGTTACAAAAAAATCTTTGACCTCCCCTAAGCAAATTCTCATTCAAATTTTAACTATATATTATAAGTCCACATGTTTATTAATATATTGTTCCAACAATCTCTCACATGAACAGAATTGACTCTAAAATACTGACGATGTTTTCCAAAACCTTTTTAGGATAGATTTTAGCTGAAAGAAAAATTTCTTGATTATATGCGAAAAATAACTATATATGAAAAGGTTGCATTTTTCAGCGTTGAACCAATCACTGTTATAATCTATCGAGTTTAGAAGCCCAGTTGGTGAACACGATGTCTTGAACCTTCCACATTTCTAGTGTAAACTGAAACAATAGATATAACACAGTTACATTTTCGAGTAGAACTTTCGCTCTCTTGTTGTGTTCATTTTGGCCTTGAACATGCCTGGTATTTCTTGAGTGAATTTGGAGAATACAGCCTTCCCCGTATTCTCCTAGAAACGGCCTCATTTCACACTCAACAGGTGATTCTCGTATTATATTTCGAAGTATTCTGCTTTACTTCCTTGAAATAAATATGATGAAATCATTAAAAGCTTACGCTTACCCTCAAATTTGCAGACAACAATGTTTATCATTATTAGGAATTGGGTAGAAACATAAGTTTCACAGTGTTTTTTTAGATTTAGTTTGACTTAGTTGTTCCTTTGAACCTAGAAAGTATAGGTGGGGTTACCGCCAAATTTCATCGTTAAATCATAGGCTTTAAACCAATTCCTATTGATGATTTCAATACTTGATCTCGGGTCAGACCTTTCGTGAAAGGATCTGCTAAGTTATCAGCTGATTGGTGTAATCTGGCGAAATTACACCACTTGAGATCAATTGTCTAATGGTCTTATGTCGTCTACGTATGTGACGTGACTTGCCATTGTACAAGCTATTGTTGGCACGAGCTATAGCCGTTTGGTTATCGCAGTGTATCCGAATCGATGACACTGGTTTTTCCCACATCGGAATATCTTCCAGAAAATTTCGAAGATGCTCTGCTTCTTCTGCTGCTTTGTCCAACGCAATGAACTCAGATTCCATTGTTGAGATTCCATTGTTGACCTAGCCAGCACTGTTTGTTTCGAAGATTTCCAGTATACTGCAGCACCCTCAAGTGTAAACACATAACCACTTATGGACTTCGAGTTTTTGGTATCTGATATCCAATTAGCATCGGTATATCCTTCCAACACGGCAGGTTCTGAACCGTAATGCAGTCCATAATTTTTGGTAAAGCGTAAGTAATTTAATAATCTCGTTATCGCTTTCCAATGGGTGTGTCCTGGAATGCTCGTGTACCTACTTAGTACATTTTTCGAGTGAGCTAAATCTGGTCTAGTACAATTAGTCAAGTACATTAGACTTCCGATTACTCGAGCATACTCATTTTGTGATACCGTTGCACCTGAATTTTTTGTCAGGTGACGTGTGGTATCCACAGGTGTTGTGGAGGTTCCAGTTGAATAATTCTTGAATCTATCAAGTACCTTTTCAGCGTAATGGTACTGGGATAATATATATCCTCCAGGATGTCTAGTGATTTTAATTCCAAAATTACATCAGCTAGTCTCATATCCTTCATTTTAAACTGTCCATGTAACATGGTTTTAGTCTGATTTATAATGTCGTTGTCACTTCCAATGATAAACATGTAATCTACGTATAATCATAACATAACATATGCATATTTTATAGTTTTGAAGTACAAACATTTATCGCATTCATTTATGCGGAACCCATTTGACATCATAACTTTGTCAAATTTCTCATGCCACTGTTTTGGAGTCTATTTAACTCCGTACAGCAAATTGACAAGTCTACAGACCTTGTCTTCTTATCCAGGAATAACAAACCCTTCAGGTTGTTTCATGTATATTTCTTCTTCAAAATCTCCATTTAGAAAAGCAGTTTTTACATCCATCTGGTGAATTTCCAGATTTTGTAATGCTGCAATGCATATGATAGTTCTTATAGAAGTTATTCTCGTCACAGGAGAATACGTGTCAAAGAAGTCTAGACCTTCTTTCAGACGAAATCCTTGGACCACAAGTATGGCTTTATACTTGTCAATAGTCCCATCGGTTTTTAGTTTGGTCTTAAAGATCCGTTTACAACCGAGAGCTTTGAACCCTTCTGGTAAATCCTTTATGTAAAATGTATGGTTTTGCATAATTGAATCAAATTCACTGTTGACTGCTTTCTTCCAATAAGGAGCATCAGGTGTAGACATCGCTTTTGCAAAGGTATTTGGTTCATAATCTATTAGTAAAATCATCAGAAAATCATCACCAAAATTTTTCTCCTTTCAAGCTCTTTTGCTACGTCTGAGTTCAATTTCAATGTTTTCCCCATTGTCTAGACCAATGGCAGAATTGCTTGTTTCACCTACATCTCTTTATTCCCTAGTCCGTTTAGGGTGTATTTTATCCTTACACGGAAAAATATCTTCAAAGAATGATGCATTTTGGATTCTATAATTGTATTTACATGGATATCTGAAATATCTGATTTGTGAACCATAAATCGATAAGCACTACTATGGTGCGCATATCCGATAAAAATACAAACAGTTACTAATTGTGACCTTTTTCGGAACAGGTACTGCCACTTTTGCTAGGCACTCCCACACTTTCATGTATTTGTATGAAGGGACTATACCTTTCCACAGTTCATATGACGTTTCACCTGTCACTTTGTGTGGGATTTTATTTAGAATATAATTTGAAGTCATTAAAGCTTCCCCCACATGTTCTGGGTTACGCCAGATTCTTGCATCATTGCATTCATCATTTTTTTCAGAGTTTGGTTTTTGGGTTCTGCAATTCCATTTGATTCTGGTGATTAAGGAGCAGTTGTTTCATGAATGATGTCATTTTCTCTACAAAATGCATCGAACTGTCCTTCATGTTCTCCACCTCTATCACTCCGAACTATTTTATAGTTTTTCCGAGTTGATTTTCAACTTCCTACTTATATTCTTTGAATTTATCCAAAGCCTCATTTTTGCTTTGTAACAAGTAAATATAGCAATATTTTGTACTATCATCAATGAAAGTCACAAAATACTTTTTACCTCCTCTAATGGGTAAATAAATCGCACAAATCAGTGTAAATTAAACCCAGAGGTTTATTATTTAGTATTCTCAAGAGAAAACATATGCTATCCTCCTTGAGCTACGTCTCTAATTTCAGCATGGTCAATGAGATATAAATCTTCTCATGCCATATAATGAATTGAGTTTCATCAATTTTGTCAATCATTAGTCATATGCTTATAACACTAGGCACTCACATGACACTCTGATATACATCAGAATTTGACACATTCATATGTGGCAGACCACTATCAAACTGAATTTCATGTGTCGACTCACTATACTCGTAACCAATAGCACCTCCGTAATAATTAAATTTTAATTTTTAGAATTATTAAATTCAGTAAGTAACAATTTAATTTAATACATGGGCAAGATGAAACAATTTAAATTATTCAGATAACTTGCATAATCATCCAATTAATTTACAGAATATTATTAAATCTCTGAAATATTAAACTCTAGCATAGAAGGCAAAGCGTGATTTTTGCTAACGTTTTAAACATGTTTTGTCTATGCTCAGAATGAAACAGAAATAATTTTAATGAGTGCAGCAATAAATCGTAGAAAATAAATTAATTACTTCTGAAATTTTGTTGAAAAATTCAACAAGTATTAGACCAAATAAAAAATATTATCTAGATTAACAATGCACAATAACAAAATAATATCACCAAATACTCTTTGAATTACTGTTAAATTGAGAAAATAATATTTATATGATTAAATCGTATAAATCAAAAAGATCATTACCATGATTTGTCTTATTTTTGTTTTCATAACAAAACACTAACATAAATTTATTAACGTATATGTTATTATATGGGTTTTAAATCACGATCGCTAATTATTTTTAGCAATTTAAGCGTTTGTTTTAAAAAATTAAAACCAAATCGTAAACTCGCTTAAAACGTCTGAAGAAATTTATTAATAATTAATAACGCTATACCAAAATTAATCGGTTCTTAAAACATTTTTTCAATTAACTGCAAAAATTAATTGGTTTTAAATAATGTTTTACCAAAATTGATTGGTATGAAATAACGTCTTACCAAGATTTATTAATTTTTAATGACGTTTTATCAATAATATTTTGATATTTTGTGTATTGAAATAAATAAACTTTGACCAATAAATTAAATGGTATTAGAGCATTAATATTTTGTTTGAAAAAACGTTTGCCAAAAAAAAATTTAATTGGACTTTAATTGGTTTTTATTTTTGTTTTTTTATTAAAAAACGTTTTTTCCCGGTTAACAGCATCGATCTTACGAGATCGATCGATCGGCTGGCGATCGATCGGTCGTTTGACACGCGGTACCGGTTTCAGTGTTGAATTTGTTTGATTTCTCTCAATCGACCGATAAGGATCAATCGATCTGAGACCCGGATTGATCGATCCGGTCACAATATCTTGAAATCCTTATTTTTTTTCAACAATCAAAAACAAAACTTTGATTTTTGCAAATTCGATTTTTCACACAACAAATTCGTTTAAAAAGCGAATTTTAATTGAGTTAATATTGTAGAACCTTATAAAACCGGATTTTTAAAATATCAATTTGCAATACAATTGATGTCTTGAAACTGAGATAAACTATTATATATATATATATATATCTACATATATATATATATATATATATAAACATTAATATTGATATTTATGTGTCATAACTTATTTTGGCAAAATAATTATAGCATTTACATAATTCAACAATATTAAATTACATCTTAAGTATAACATTTTGACCATGAATAATAAATTCAAGTATGACCAACATAATTATTCGCAAGAACATAAAAACTAACAATATTTAATTTATTTTTTGATCAAGAATTATAGTTTCATATTTTACATATTTATTAATCTTATGAACATAATTCTTAAATTTAATTTTAACAATGCATAATTTCATAACCATCATTTTAATTTTGACAACTTAATAAAGAATAAGATGAACATAAATTAAAACAACAATATATGTGAATCTAAAATTTAAACAATAAACATATTTTATAAAATCATAAAAATTATTTGGAGGCAGGATGATCCATTTCCTTAACTCAATAAAATGCCTGCAATGAGACGGTTTATATGCATTCTTTGAATTCCATGATACAACCAAACATATAAGACTAACATGCTTCATTCATGTTAGAATCTACGAGCTAATATTCTACCATATACTCAAGAACACAAAATCTAATTTTGAAAGAGAAAAGTAGTATATGGAGAAAGTAGAAACATGTTAAACCTTGTGAATTATTTAGCTACTAGCACCTAATACCAACAACCAAGAAGATATTTTAAGAGAGCTTCAACATTTAGAAACTTCTCAAATAATATCTAAAATCTATCTAATTGTGTTTTCTTGCTTTTAGAATGAAGGGATGATTTTTTCCTTCTAGGTAGCTTGGTATTTATAGGAGAAAAATAGCTTGGTCAAGTAGATTTAATGGATAAATTTATTTTGGTTTTTAATACCAAAATTTGTAAATTACAAAAAATATTTGACATCCCCTAAGAAAATTTTCATTCACATTTTAACTATATATTATAAGTCTACATGCTTATTAATATATTGTTCCAACAGTTTATTGACGGATTTCCGACGGAAGTCCGATGGTACACTTTCCGACGGTTTTCCGACGGGGCAGTTTCTGAAGGCTTACCGACGGAAACCATTCTCACGATTTTCCGACGGGATGGTTTCCGATGGCATACTGACGGATATCTTCATAACAGATTTCCGACGGTTTTGGTTTTTTTTGGCAAGTCATCAGAAATCCGTCTGAATATTGTAACAGATTTCCGACGGGCTTTCTGACGTTGGATCCGACGGATATATTTTTTTCAACGAATTTCCGACGGTTTTTTCAAATCCGTCGGAAATCTGTCACAAGTTAACGATGGATTTCCGACGGTATCAAATTTTCTGACGCAATAGTTCCAACGGCTTTTATGGATTGATAAATCATCGGAAAACCTTGTTTCCGACAGATTTTCGACGGATTTGTCCATCGAAAATATGGCGTTTTCTTGTAGTGTTAGTTATTTTAAACGCACTTACAAATATATAATGTCACAAATATATAACTGTAATTGTAATTATAATTATAATTGTAATTGTAATTACTAATTATATATATATATAAAATTTAAACTTAAGATCGTAAGCGAAGAAATAATAATCACAAATCATAGATATAAAATTGAAAATCATTGGTAATCTAGATCTTGTGATCGCTAAATATATTTTCGTAGGATAGTATTTTTTCTAATTTTTCACACACATATATTGATAATTGGAATTTATGGTTGTTGACTGATTAGTTTGAAAACATTTTTAGATACAATCGACAATATTATTCATATTGGTGAGCTAGAGTATGTTGACGACAATTCTGATGAGGACGATTATGCTGTTCTGATGTTTGCATTAAAAGATTAAATGTTTGTTGTGGTATTCAAAATACTGAAATAATATTTGCTGTCTTAGTTTATTAGTTCGATATCTAAAATAAACTTGTCGTGTAGAAACATGTGATTGAGTGTTTTGCTTGGGGTAAATTTATTGAACATTTTGAGCGTGTATTGAATCGTCGTCGAGGTGAAGCTGAGGTATGCATATTAAGATGGTGGAAGATAGCGATTTGGAAGGTAATGTTATCCCGATCTTTGACATTACTGAATTTGAAATTGTAGATGTTTTGTTATAATTTTTATTATATCCACATGCAGGTGATATTTATCTTCGAAGTGTAAATAAATGCAGCATATCATGTTGGATCCTGATATGGTAGCTGCTCGTAATTTCAGTGTGAATTGTGTTGAACCCTGATGTGGCCGAAGTGGTTTGTTAGCTCATATCTGCTATTTTCTTTCTATTCGAAGTTCTAATTTTTTCATGTTATTTCAAACTGTTATTTTTATATTTCATCTGTTTGCATGATAATATTTTTGGTGAACTAATTTTAAAATTTTTGGCTGTTATATGTTTAACTGTTATTGACTTTATTTTTTTTTGAAAAAATCTAATTTTATAAATATTGCTTATCATTTTTAAAACATGATTTAATATTTGAAAGTATGAATTTTAATTTGAAATAAATTAAGCCTGTACATGGCGCATGTCAACACCTAGTTTGAATGATTTTTAATAAAAAACAATTGGTTCGTGGAAAGTTAGTCATCTATTTAAAGTGTTTATGTTTTCTAAACAATTTTTTTGACATTCTAAATATAAAAAAAAAAAATTTGCTTACTTTGACATGTAAATTTTTTTTGTAAAAACAATGTGTCAATGTTCTTTTCCTTTGTGTTTAGTTTGATTATACGTTGACAATTTACATAAGTTGTTTGATTAAATTGTGGAATCATTTGGATATAAAATACTCTTATAACATGCAAACATAGAAGCAAACATAGAAGCAAACAAACAAACGAAAAATCAAAATCATGTTCTGCAACATTAATGTCTGGAGCATGTTTCTAGTTGTTAGTAATTAATAAGGCGGTAAAATATACATTTTATAATTGTAAAGTTCATGTTTCACCAATACTGTATGAAAACTAAAAATATAAAATGCTTCGGTAATTGTGTGTTAAAAATGCGTGGGTAGATATGTAGTTGCTCTTAATTATTGCCCGCACGCATTGACATCTCTTCCATGTACATGTGTCTATGAGGAAGTCTCTTAGAAATCAAACACTCCAAGCGTGATTCATCACTTGACAGCTTTTGTCTTCTTTATAGAGACATCTCCACACACCTATGTCCTTTCTTTACAAATCCTAATCACTATTCTAATTTTAAAATTATATTATTAATTTAAAGTATATGTTAACATAGAAATTTTACAAGGTACCCTTCTGATTTTCTATTTCTAAGCAACACGTATTGGCAGCTTTTGATATTCTCTTAGGAGACAAACGCACTGTTTTGTTCTCCCTCGATCTGCTCTCTATCTCTCTATATTTACTGTGTTTTCCTCTGTTTTCAAATGCTTGCTTTGTGATTCTTATAATGGCGTTTCCTCAGACAAAGAGAACACCTTCTTTCTCATCCTCTGTTCTTGACTCTATTTACCGTTCTATTGACGGTCTCCAAAATGACCTAAGACGATCCATCGATGGAAACAACGACAACGTCTCATCATCATCATCACCAAGCATAAAAGACGACAAGCTCACAACTATTCGGCGAGCAGTCATGTACGACGAATACTGGCTTTACGACCGAAGCAGCACTACCAATTCGTCTAATTCGTCTGCTTTTTATTCCTCCGAGCCAGAGTCATACCTAGCAAAGAGAAGATCGAGAAAGCTTGCGAATCAAGGTAATAGATCAAGTGACGATAAACAGAGAACCATAAGAACTTTGGTAATGGAGAATGAAAGAACAGTCTCCAAATCAGATGGTGATAAAAAGCATAAAGCCTTGATGCTTGAGGACCTAAAAAGACTGAAGCAGCCTGTGTCTCCTGGTGCGCGTCTCACCAGCTTCATCAACTCGATCTTTCAATATAACGCCAAGAAAGTGAAGCTTTGCTCTATCGATATGACCACAGACGTCAAGTCCTCTTCTTCCTCAAGGTCTTGCTTCAGTCGAACAAGATATAAAACCGACACTAACAACTGCAATAACTTCAAAAGCCCAGTCAGATTCAATCCCGTTAGAGTAACCATCAACGGATACTGCAGAGACTCTATTCACAGAAACGCTACTCGTGAGAAAAAACCGATTCTAGAATTGAATGAAAAAAACAGTTCCGGAAGAGTAACTTCGCTGAAGGAGGAGATGAATCATAAGAATGATTTGACTTGCATCGCAAGAAAAATATGTGTAAAGGATTTTGTAAGAAATTGCAGAGATGAAGGTGACGAAGAAGAGGATGATGTTTGGAGTTACTCAAGTTCAGATCTGTTTGAGCTCAATAATCACCAGATCGGTATGGGACGGTACATAAAAGAACTTCCGGTCTATGAAACTACTGATTTTGAAGACTAATCAAGCCATTGCTCGAGGCTTGCTTATGTAGTTTCCATTTCTTTATCTTTAAATTCAGTTATCTAATTATTATTTGGTTGCATCAATGTTAGGTGCCCGGTTTGGGATTACCAGTAGTACCAAGGTTTGCGATTACCAGTAGTACCAAACTAATCTCTTTGAGAACTACAATAAACTCGAATTTCTCCTATTCAAAGATAATTATAATCTGTTGTACGTTTAAGAAATTTTTATTATTACTAAAACCCTAGTTTGAAAATTACAGGAAAAACTAGGTCATCAAAGGTTATTAGGTCATCGGAAAGATTACTTTAACTAGAAAACTAGTAAAAACCTTGAAATAAAAGCGAAGAAGCTTGAAGAATATAAGACAAGATTAATAATGATTTAGTTTAAGTGGGAACCTCTAGATGGCTTAGAGGGTTCTGGGGTAGCTAAGTTTGACTAGAGGATTTGAGATTGAATCCGGTAATAATCGGCTTATTCCTAGCTGGTTATCTCTCTTTCCGGTCACATACATGTGTGTACGCATGTGTGCTTATTAGATGATTAGTCGTTGTGTAAGAGTTTCGGTTGTGGTAATCTAGTCAGAGCATAACTTTTTAGGAGTATTTTAAATATTATTAAATATAAAATTTATGAATAATTTATTATTTGAGATCAGTTAAAAAAATTTAAAATTTATGTGTGCAATAGGTAAAATTAAAATAAGTTTCTAAATTTTTTAAAATTTTTTTAATTAAAATTGAAATTAATAAATATGACAAAGACAAAGAGAAATATCAATTGAAATTAAAGATATTACAAACATCTATACATTGAATATTTGTGTTAGAGTTCGAGAAGAGTGTTTGATACAACAAAAAGAAAAAAAAATTCATTGATGAATAGAACATACATCCCCAATTGCTTGAACATCATGGATATGGATGTTAAAATGGGCCTGAAACCTGTTTATAAACGGGCAATATTAAACAAGCAGAGTTAAACGGACGGGGTTAAACTTAAATTTTAAACGGGTAGACAAGATTAGACCCATTTATTAACGGGGTTTTACAGAAAATAAACGGACGGCCTGTTATAAGGTTGCACGTTATTTTAAAGTTCAATGATTTGGATCTTTATATAAATGTGACTGATGTCATCTTTTTGGGTATGAATGAGCTAGTGTTCTGGGGAGATTAAGTAAATAAGATCATATAATTGGCTTGTTTCCAAAATAATATTTCGTCGTATGTTAAATGGCATTCTTATGTTCATTATTACGTAAGTTACATGGCACTTTTGATCCATTCATTTTTTATTTCAAAGCGGTGCTTGTAGTCTCTCTTTATGTCATTAGGATACATAATCTGTTGGTAGATTTTTTTTTTCTAAAGCGTTAGTTTGTTTTTGCGATTGTCTTTGAATACAATGGAATTCACCAAAATATGATAGGCAAAAGAAGACAATTGCATATCTCAATGTTTAAAATGAATATATTGATATAAACAAAGAAGATGGTCAGCATGAGGAAAATGAGGTGAACGATGCTCAGTGTGTGGAAAGTGATACTCAGACAACAACTCAAGCAACATGTCAAGCAAGTAATCCACGAAAGAGACGTTTCACTTCAGCTGTTTGGAATGAATTTATGCAAGTTGGGAAAGGAAAAGATGGAAAAGAAAGAGTTGCATGTATTCATTGTGCAAAAGAGTTGGTGATTAATACTAAAACACATGGAACAACACATTTGAGTCGCCATTTAGAGACTGTAAAGAAGCCTAAGAAGAAAGAGAGGCTTGCATATGATCATAAGATAGACAAAGAAATGGCCAGTGAGATCATAATTTACCATGATCTGCCATTCGCTATGTTGAGTTTGAAAAAGTCCGAGCAAGAAACAAGTATCAGAATTCAGATTGTTAAGAATCTGTAGGCAGACAGCTGGAAGCAATGTTTATAGAGCATATGAGATTGAACTGGTTAAACTTAAAGAGGTTTTGGAAAAGCATCGTGGACGTGTCTGTTTCACGTCAGATTTATGGACAGCTCTTGCTACAGTCATGAGTTATATTTGTCTGACCGCACACTTTATTGGTGATGTCTGGAACTTAAACAGTAAGATTCTTGTTTTTTTGTAAGCTGACGTCTCCTCATACTGGTGAACGAATTTCTGATAAGGTTCTTGAATATTTGAGAATATGGGGACTAAAGAAGAAGGTAATTTGACGTGGTCTTCACCAGGAAGATCACGCTACCAAGACCGGGCAACAGGGTGAGCCAATGCGGAAGACTTGAAAGACGGATGGAGGTTTGGGATGGATGGTTCCAATGGAATGATCGGATGAACAAGTGATGGATCGGATGGTGTGGACTTCCAATACGATGTTAAACTTTGGAACACCGACTTGACTCAAACCAGATATGACACACAAGCGTGAAAACAAGGGTTTCACAACCTAGCTAACTAGATACTACACACTAGAAAGGGGGTTGTGAGAGATTGGGACCGAAACATGAATGAATCAAAAGAAACTTCTTATTAAAATTTTTGATCTAGTGATTACAATGGCCACGGCCAGGATGATATACACGCCAAAAACAATTCAAAATGCATGGTCAAAATATCTTACATGATTGGTACAAACAACCAAGCATTTAAGACAAAGACTAGAAATAATACAAGGCGGTCAAGGCAAGTAATCACACGCCAAAACAATTGGATGGGCCGGGCCAAAAAGAAATGCCATCAAATTCAAGTTAAAGGTCTTATGGGCTTGATAATATTAAGAATGCACCAGGCCCCATTAAAAACCCATGTGAATAAAACTCAATGGGAAAAACTTCACATGGGAAAAGGGAACCAAGTGCACCCTTAATCCCAAACTCATAAGCCCATCAACAAAGTTGAATGGACTTGAATGGACTGAGGACATAAATGGGTTAGGAATAACCCAATAGAATCTTGAAGGACCTTGGTCCGGGAACGGGTCATGGGACCAGGCGGAACAGTCTATGGTTCCGGGACAAGGCTGGTGGGAACGCGAGTAGAGGACCTGGTCGAGATGCGGGTCAACGGGTCAAGGCTGGTCGAGGTCCTGGTCGAGACATGGGTCGACGGGTTAAGGCTGGTCGAGGCGCGGGTCAAAGCGCAGGTCGAGGATCAGGTCAAAGTCCTGGTCGGGGCGCTAGGTACTTGGTCGAGATCAGGCTTGGGGTCTTGGTCTGAGCCACATTCAGGCTCTCGGTCAGGGCCAACCTCCATGTTATCGTCCGGGTGTTCACGCACTTGGTTGAGGCCATGTCCTATGTAGTCGTCCGGTTGTTCCGGGCCAACGTCCAAGCCATATTCCATGTGATCGTCCAGCTCAGCGTCCAAGCTCACAACATCCCCTCCCTCTTGAAGAGAATTTGTCCTCAAATCCTGATTATCTGCACAATAAGGAATAAAGTCAGTAATGTTGAAACTTGAGCTCACAGGGTACTTACCTTGCAAATCCAATTGATAGGTATTGTCATTGATGCGCTTGATGACTGTGAACGGTCATCAGCTTGGATCGGCGTTCTTCAGGGAACCGGTCTTTGCATAAATAGATCCAAACTTGGTCACCTGGTTGAAAGATAACCTTCTTCATGTGCTTGTCTATGGCTTGACCATACTGCCTTGTCTTGGCCTCAATGTTGGATTGGGCTTTCTCATGGATTTGTTTCACCACTAAGGCATTCTGTTCTCCATCAAGGCTAGCACACTCACTCAAAGGCAAAGGCATTAAGTCTAAAGGAGAAATATGACTAAAACCGTAGACAATCTGAAATGGTGAATGCTTAGATATTGAGTGAACCGAATGGTTATATGCAAACTCAACGTGGAGCAAATGGTCTTCCCAAGTCCTAAGGTTCTTTTCCACAAATGCACACAACAATGATCCTAATGTCCTATAAACAACTTCTGTCTGACCTTCACTCTCATGATGACATGTTGTGGAAAAACACAATTTGTGCCTAGCTTAGACCATAAGGTACACCAAAAGTGACTTAAAAACTTAGTATCCCTATTAGAAAAACAATGGTCTTAGGCATGCCATGCAATCTAACTACTTCTTTAAAGAAAAGGTTAGCTATATGCAATGCATCATCAGTCTTCCTACATGCTATGAAATGTGATATTTTAGAAAAACGATCTACAATAACAAAGATGTTATCCTTCCCATTACGAGTTCTAAGTAATCCTAATATAAAGTCCATTGACAAATCTACCCATGGATTCTCAGGAATTGGTAAGAGATGATACAAACCGTTAGGCTGAGTCGTAGACTTAGCCTTCTTACACTTAAGACATCGGTTGCATATTCTTTCCACATCTTTTCTCATGTGGGGCCAATGGAAGTGTTCACGCATCACGGCCATAGTTTTGGACACGCCAAAGTGTCCCATAAGACCACCAGCGTGAGCCTCACGGACAAACAACTCCCTCATTGAACAAGATGGAACACACAAGCGGTTTTCATAGAATAGGAATCCATCTTGTATGAAGTAACGACCTGTAGGATTCTTAAGACACGACTTATGGATTTCTCCATAGTCAGGGTCAGTTTCATAGATTTCTTTTATATGCTCAAAACCCATCAACTTAACTTCCAAGGTTGATAAGAGAGCATACCTGCATGACAAGGCATCAGCAACCACATTTTCTTTGCTTTGCTTGTATTTTATGACATATGGAAATGTCTCTGTGAACTCCATCCACTTAGCATGGCGTTTTTTCAGCTTGTGTTGGCTTCTGAGGTGCTTGAGTGACTCGTGGTCTGTATGTATGACAAATTCCTTTGGCCACAAGCAATGTTGCCAAGTTTGCAAGTAACGGAAAAGAGCATACAACTCCTTATCATATGTTAGATAATTCAGGGTATCACGTCCAAGTTTTTCACTGAAATAGGCTATGTGCATGCGGTCTTGCATGAGGACAGTTCCTATTCCAACACCTGAAGCATCACATTCAATTTCAAATGTGTTAGAGAAGTTAGGCAATACTAGAAGTGGTGCGTGAGTAAGCTTGTCCTTGAGCGTCTGGAATGCCTCCTCTTGCTCCTTATCCCACTTGATGCCTACATCATTCTTGATCACTTCAGTCAATGGTGCGGCCAGGATGCTAAAGTCCTTGACAAAACGCCTATAGAACCCGGCCAAGCCATGGAAGCTACGAACTTCTCCCACGGTCTTTGGGCTAGACCAGTCATAATGGCATGAACCTTCTCCTCATCAACCCTTAAACCTGCAGCACTCACTACAAAACCTAGGAAAACAATGGTATTCGTACAATAAGTGTATTTCTTCATATTAGCATACAACTTTTTCTTTCTAAGCACTTCTAGAACCAATTTCAAATGACGGACATGCTCATCTAGATTCTTGCTATATACCAAGATATCATCAAAGTAAACAACTACAAAATGTGCTATAAATTCCCTAAGAACATGGTTCATCAATCTCATAAAGGTACTAGGTGCATTGGTTAAGCCAAAGGGCATGATTAACAATTCATATAAACCATGCTTAGTCTTAAAAGCGGTTTTCCACTCATCACCCTCCTTCATCCGGATTTGGTGATATCCACTTTTAAGGTCTATCTTAGAGAACAAGCTAGATCTATACAATTCATATAGCATATCATCTAGCCTAGGGATAGGGTAGCAATACTTTACCGTGATGTTGTTGATTGCCCTGCAATCAACACACATGCGCTAAGTCCCATCCTTTTTAGGAACAAAGAGGACATGCACGACACATGGGCTCATGCTCTCATGGATGTGTCCCTTGGCCATGAGTGCATCAACCTGTCTTTGAAGCTCCTTGGTCTCCATGGGATTAGTACGGTAAGCAGGCCGGTTTGGTAGAGTAGCTCCAGGAACTAGGTCAATCTGGTGCTCTATCCCACGTATAGTTGGTAAACCATTGGGACACTCCTCTGGAAATACATCCTGAAATACCTGCAAGAGACCTTTAACTTTGCTCCGAAGGACCGACTCAGGGTTAGTAGAAGCAAGCACATGTTCCTTATATACAAGCATAATGATTGTGGTTCTATTAAACAAGCTACGCTTTACTTCACTAAATTTAAGGTAGAAGTTGGTTTTAGCCTTAGCAACCTTAGGTTTACCATTTTCCTTCTTTAGATTCTTAAGGTGCAATTGATCAAGATATACCTCATGGGGGGTCATAGGAATGAGAGTGGTCTTACGGCCTTTGAAGGTGAAGTGGTTGCGGTTGGTGAAGCCATCATAGGTCACCCTTCTGTCTGATTTCCACAGCCTTCCTAAGAGTATATGGCCGCCTTCCATGGGCAAGACATCACAGAGAACCTCATCCTTGTACTTGCCGATCTCTAAGGGCACCTTGACTTGTTGGGTCACCCTCAATTCGCCTGAGTCATTGAGCCATTGGAGTGGATACGGCTTTGGATGGGGCATCTCCTCAAGACCTAACTTCCTGACCATAGAATCACTAGCCACATTAGTACAACTACCACCATCAATGATCAGACTACATACCTTGCCTTTGATCAGACAACGGGAATGAAAGAGATTCTCCCTTTGTTCTGGTTCATCAGCTTTAGTCTGAACACTTAGGGACTGTCTGGCCACAAGGAGTTGGCCAGAGACTGGCGGTTCTTCTTCTTCACCAGATGGTGAATCAGAACCCTCATCTTACTCGGATTGGACCTCCCCATTCTCCATGAGGATCATGGTCCTCTTGTTGGTGCACTCATTTGCATAGTGGCCTAAGCCTTTGTATTTGAAACAGCGTATGTCCCTGGTCTTTGCTGGTTGTTCCTCGGTCTTGTTCTTATCCGGTCTAGAGATGAAGCTATTGGGCGCGGCCCTCGACGTGGTTGGTTTAGAATCAATGGCACGGACCGACTTGAACTCCTTGTTGAAAGTTAGCTTTGGACCTACGGTACCTGAACCAAATGCACGAGTGTTAGTCCTTCTTTTAAGTTGTTGCTCAATAAATAAAGCCTTATGCAACATCTCCTCAAATTGAACATAATGTTGCATTTCTAAATGGTCTTGTATCTCCTTGTTAAGGCCACTCATGAAGCGGGACATGGTGGCTTCACGGTCCTCCGTGACACTGGCTCTAATTAGGAGCATCTCCATTTCTTTGAAGTAGTCGTCCACACTCCTATTGCTTTGCTGAAGATGTCTCAGCCTTTGGTGCAAGTCCCTGTCAAAATGGTTAGGCACAATCTCCTACACATTACAAATTTCAATTCATCCCATGTTTCAATGGGAAATTCCCCATTGCGCCTCCTAGAAGTCACTACTTGATCCCACCAACTCAAGGCATAGTCATAAAACTCTGTCACAACAACATTAACCTTGTTAATTTCACTATAGTATTGGCATTTAAAAACAAGTTCTATTTTGGTTTCCCAATCAAGATAGAGAATAGGATCGTTATGGCCATGAAAGGGGGGTATTTTAAGTTTGAGGTTTTTGCGCTGGTCCGGCTGAGGGAGTAGGTTAGGAACCCTTGGGTCACGGTGGCGCCTTGGTCTGCCATGGGCACTGTGGTCTAAACCGCCTGACTGATAGAACCGAGTCGCTCCTTCATCTCCCACATATGTCCTACGGCATAGACTTCTAACATCAGATACGTTGCCTTGTTGTTCAGGGGTAAAGGCCACGGATGCTTCTAGGGGGTGTGGAAAGGGTTTCTTTGGCGCATTTACCTTCCTTCTAGCATGAATCTATGGATCTCCTCACGGATACTATCACGGATGCCAAGTTGGATGGTTTGAAACCGCTCTTCTATGGTCCGGTTGAGTATGGTGGCTAAATCTTCAAACATCTTGGTGAACCGGGCTGCCTCAGACTCCTCCTCATCGTTTCCTGCAATACAAGCACTTAAGGCAAGTCAAATGTTCACAAAACAAGAACAATCTATGAAAACAAGCACGACCAATCACAGAATGCGAATGGTCACTAAATGAACTTGAACGTTAGAAATAAATGAACAAAATAAAAGTGAAAGTAGTAAAGGACTCAGCCTGTTGATGCTTTGATACCACTTGACGTGGTCTTCACCAGGAAGAACACGCTACTAAGACCGGGCAACAGGGTGAGCCAATGCGGAAGACTTGAAAAACGGATGGAGGTTTGGGAAAGATGGATGCAATGGAACGATCGAACGAACAAGTGATGGATCAGATAATGTGGACTTCCAAAACAATGTTAAACTTTGGAACACCGGCTTGACTCAAACCAGATACGACACACTGGCGTGAAGACAAGGGTTTCAAAACCTAGCTAACTAGATATTACACACTAGAAAGGGGGTTATGAGAGATTGAGACTGAAACAAGAATGAATCAAAAAGAAACTTCTTATTAAAATTTTCGATCTAGTGATTACAATGGCCACGACCAGGGTGATATACACGCCAAAGACAATTCAAAATGCATGGTCAAAATATCTTGCATGATTAACACAAACAACCAAGCATTTAAGACAAAGACTAGACAAAATACAAGGCGGTCAAGGCATGTAATCACACGCCAAAACAAATGGATGGGCCGGGCCAAAAAGAAATGCTACCAAATTCAAGTTAAAGGGCTTATGGGCTTGATCATATTAAGAATGCACCAGACCCCATTAAAAATCCATGTGAATAAAACCTAATGTGAAAAACTTCACATGGGAAAAGAAAACCAAGTGAACCCTTAATTCCAAACTCAGAAGCCCATCAACAAAGTTGAATGGACTTAGATGGACTGAGGACAGAAATGGGTTAGGAATAACCCAATAGAATTTTGAAGGGCCTTGGTCCAAGAACGGGTAATGAGACTAGGTGGAACGGTCCATGGTTCTGGGACAAGGCTGGTGGGAACACGGATCAAGGACCTGGTCAAGAGGCGGGTCGACGGGTCGAGGCTGGTCGAGGTCCTGGTCGAGACAGGGTCGACGGGTTGAGGCTGGTCAAGGCGCGGGTCAAAGCGCGGGTCAAGGCTCGGGTCGAAGTCCTGGTCGGGGCGCTAGGTTGTTGGTCGAGATCAGGCTTGGGGTCTTAGTCGGGGCCACGTTTAGACTCTCGGTCGGGGACGATTAGTCGGACATTTTGTTTCTCTTGAGGTGATCCAGAATACTACTGGTAAATAACTAAAGAATTTGAGAGGACTCAAACCTTCTTGTTCTTTGTTTTTTATTCTAGCTACATGACTTTCGTTTGTAATATCTAGTCCAACAGGGACTACTAATGCAAATATAAATGACTTCGGGGCTAATATGAAATTTTAGAAGTTTTAGGGCCAAGGATGCAATTTCTAACAATCCTATGGATCAATATGAAATTTTAAAAGTTTTAGGGGCTAAGTGTGCAATTTCTAACAATCCTAGGGATCAATATTAAATTTTAAATGTCTTAGGGGCCAAAGGTGCAATTTCTAACAATTTCTAAAATTTTATTTGACCTAAGGACTACTTAAATAATTCTATCTGACCTAAGGACTAACTAATGCAATTTAGCTAAAATAGGAAGCCCTAAAATTTCTTTATGACAGAGTTTTAATGCAATTAAACTATATGACAAAATTTTAGCCTAAGTTTTTATACAAATAAAACTATATGATAAAATTATTTAAATAAAAACTATATGATAAAATTATGCAAATAAAAACTATATGATAAAATTATGCAAATAAAAAATATATATGATAAAATTAAGCAAATAAAAATATATGATAAAATTTAACGTAAGCTTTCTATGTGTATGAAATTTTAAAAACCTTAGAGACAACTAAAAAAAAGTTTTGTACCCTGAGCTAATCTAACCTAAACCTAGCTATCCTAATACAAACCTAATGAATTAAATGTAGATACAAGCTCTGGTTGTCAGAAGAGGATGCAGACCCAATGGAATGGTGTTTGTGCAAACAAGGGAGAACCTCTCCTGGTTAAACATGAAGGCGAAGCGATTTGGACTCGTGTTACACCAATGTTCTTCACGTCTGGAAGCTAGATCAAGGCAAGAAGAGATCGAATGCTAAAGCTAGAGAAAATCGACTAGGTTTCTATTTTTCTGCTGTAAAAGTCGTGTTGTCATTTCCAGGGGAGGCTAAGGTTTTAATTACTCTGGCCTCAAAAACAAACAACAGGAAGTTCAGAACTTGCACAAAAACAAAGCAGTTTAAAACTTAAAAACACAAAATTATTAAGTATAGAAAACTTCTGGAGCTTGTCTTCATCTGAAAGTTCTCATCTTCTGATTATTCCAAAGATTTGTAAAGGATGATTATCATAGAAAAGGCTCTGATTTGCACAAAAGAGGTTTTGCCTCGTTAAAACCCCATTCGAAAAATCCATTGGCAAAAAACCAAAAGTAGAAAAAAGATTACAATTCTCTAGCATGTCTTTGTGTGTATTTACTCTATGGTGATAGTAAATACACCAGAAGATGATGTCTGACACTGGATAAGCTCACATGAAATGCTTGAAAATGGATCCTCTCCTTGCTCTTGTGGCCGGCTGATGAGGATGGACAAGGGTTGGTTGATCCTTGCACGAGCACAAATTATGCTAGGTGGTTGAACTTGTGCTCAATGGCTCTAGCTCTCTGGCGAGTTATGGTCCACTTGGTACTTGGGGAATGATCTCCACTCCCTCTGGTTCATCTAGTGTTGTTGAAGAGCCAATTTCCTCATCATTCCCACCCTGTTCAGAAGGTTTTGTCCTCAAAACTGGATCATCTCCTACATTAAGAATTTCCTTGTCAGAAACATTAAAAGTAGAAGATACTATACTCACCTGGAAGTTCCAATTGGTATTCATTGTCGTTGATTTTCTTTAGAACTCTGAATGGACCATCTCCTCTTGGTGCAAGCTTGTCTTTCCTTTTCTGGGGAAACCTTTATGTCCTCATATGCAACTAAACCCAATCTCGTTCTTTGAAAGTAACTTGTTTCCTGTCTTTGTTGGCTTGCCTTGTATATGCTTCTGTTCTCTTTTCTATGTTCTCCTTAGATTTCTGATGTAGCTTTTTGATGAACTCTGCTTTTGTCTACCTTTCTAGGCTGACAATTTTGGCTGGATGCAGTGGAGTAAAGTTGATGAAGACATCGAGCCAGCTACTGCACCAGTCATTCCACCAGGACCTCTCACACGGTCCAAGAGGAAAGCACTAGGAGATATGCTCAGCATGCTACTGGAGAGTGGAACCGGAGAGGACTCCGAGCTGACCATGCCAACCTGGACTAGCTCCATCCCGACCAGCCCGCGTCTAATTGCACCGTTCCAGCCGTCCAGACCGTTCGACCAGCCCGCGTCCGAGCAAGAGTGCCAAGCCCCGACCGTCCCATGACCACCTGACCCGTTCCAGCTGGACAAGGATCCATGAAAGTTCCTTCTAGAAGATTCTTCTTCCTCCGGTAGAGACACCAAAGTCGTGCTAGGAAATTGTACTCTTTTTTGCTATCTTCGGTTTTGTCCCACTGGGTTTCTGAAGAAGGTTTTAATGAGGCAATACTCTTAGTGTGCAAGACGGTAAAGACTTGTTCACAATTCCATCTCATTCACAAGTCTTCATCGGTTTCTAGCCTAAGTGTTATTGGACATTTCTTATCTTTTATTCTATTTTTATAGACTAAGTATTTATTTGGGCTTATAAGTCATGTTAACTATTTGGGGCCCAAAGTCTATTTTTATTGCCAATAATTAAACAACCTGTTGTTTTAATTCTTGAAAGGCTAAACATCATGTAGTTTAGCCTAAGTTGTAATAAAGCATTATACAAGCCTTTTTGTCTAGACATTAATGAAATAACAAGCATTTTGACAAAAACCTAAAGACTAGTGTCTAAAACCAGCGCCGCCACCAAGCTTGGTAGCAGCCGTGTTCTTCAGCCCTTTGGTTGAAGTTCTTGGAGTATCACAAGCTCCCTTCACAGATTTTGTGGTCCCTTTGATCCACCCCTTCACTTCCATCAATTTCTGTCCAGCAACCTGAGCTTCTTGGTGGAAGACAGCCCACCCCTTGGTTCTTGAATCATCTGGTATAAGAGCTTAAAGCTCCTGCTCATCAGGTTGATTTTATCCTTGTTAGTTTTTGATTTTTCTTTGTTTTTGCTTCAATAGGTTTTTGGCTTTTGATTGTGTTTCTTTCTCTTTCTCCTTATGTTCTCGGTAAGAAGGAGGAGGAATCAAGTCACATACCACAAACACCAAAAAAAAAATACAAAAAATAAGGTTCTATCATTCCTTGTCTTTGTTTTTCATAATTTAAAAAAATAGAAGAAATTTGATTGTTTATTTGCTTGTTTGCTGTTCAAATGTTTTTTAAGACAAATATATATATATATATATATATATATATATATTGTTTAGGTTGTTTAAAATCAAACTAGGGTCCTTAGAAACTCAATTAGAACATCTTCATCACCAAACTTGGAATCCATAAGGATCTTGTGTGTTGCTTGTTTGTTGCTTAAATTCTTTGGGTTAGGTTTCTAGTTAGCTTCTTGTTGTCGTGTGTGTCGCTAGGTAGCAGAGCCGAGCTAGGTTTCCTAGTCTTGTCCGTGTGTTGTTCCTAGTTCCAAGCCGCTTTTTAGGTTCCTCCTTGTGTACCGCGTGTAGCATCATGTCCGGGAAGCCTCCACCGTTCGTAAGTCCTATTTTGCCCACATTCCACGTCTAGCTTAGGGTCGTCCATCGTCCCGCATGTGTTTTTCTCGTCTCTATATATATAAATATATATATTGTTTAGGTTGTTTAAAATCAAACTAAGGTCCTTAGAAACTCAATTAGAACATCTTCATCACCAAACTTGGAATCCATAAGGATCTTGTGTGTTGCTTGTTTGTTGCTTAAATTCTTTGGGTTAGGTTTCTAGTTAGCTTCTTGTTGTCGTGTGTGTCGCTAGGTAGCAGAGCCGAGCTAGGTTTCCTAGTCTTGTCCGTGTGTTGTTCCTAGTTCCAAGCCGCGTTTTAGGTTCCTCCTTGTGTACCGCGTGTAGCATCATGTCCGGGAAGCCTCCACCGTTCGTAAGTCCTATTTTGCCCACGTTCCACGTCTAGCTTAGGGTCGTCCATCGTCCCGCATGTGTTTTTCTCGTCTCGCGTGCGTTGTTTAGGCAGAACACGTCCCGCTAGCTTGTTTGCCCACGTCCCGCGTTCCATTAGGTTCCATCCCGTCCCGCATAGCAACTCGGTAGCTTTCTCGTACCGTGCAGCCCTCCCTAGTCCTTCTGCACCTTAGCTTCCTACCCTAGCTCCCTTCTAGCAACCCGTGAACCAGCCTGCAGTCCGAGTTCTTAGGCGGCGGCTAGATTTGCATAGTTCTCCTTAATGTCTAGATTCTTATCTCTTAGTTTTAGGAAAATTTCCCGAGCAATTAGGCAGTAAATTAGTTAGTTTCCATAATTTTCTAGGCTAGGAAATAGTTTAGGAAGTTTTCTAGAATCACTTAGGTAGTTTTCCTAATTTTTAGTAGGACATTAATAGTTTTTCGTTTTGTTTTATGTAGTTTTCCATTTAAGAAATAGACTTATTTAGTTTTTTTTCTGTCTAGGATAGTTTCCTTCTTGGAATTAGGAATTATTAGTTTTTTCTCTTGTCTAGTTCTAGTTTCCGTTTTAATTAGTTAGGAAATTAATTTTAGGATCTTATATTTATTAGATTTCCTTTTTAGATTTAGTTGATAATTATCCTTAGGATATTTTTCTTTTTGTTTGTTTATTTTTTTGCAATGAGCTAGTTTCCTATTATTTATAAATAATAAAAAGAAAATAATAATTATATATGTGGAAATTTTCCATTTAAGGAAAGTTTCCAAATTTGCAAGTTTCATTTCCGGGAAACTTTCCACTTTACTAAATTTCATTTTCTCGGAAAAAGAAATATGTCAGGAAGTGACGAGTCAACATCAGGGCAAAACGGTCAAGCAATATTGCAGCTCCTGCAAGCTTTGACGACCCAGATGACGACTCTAGCGACGCGCCTCGAGCGTCCGGAACATCATACGCCTCCACTAGGACCCGCACCTACATCTTATCCACACGACCGACCACCGATGGGTCGACATCAGTACTACGACGAGCCCATGCCACCACCTCGACAACCAATGCACTATCCCGAAGTGAAGATGAACCCGCCTCCCTTTCCATGAAAGGTTGACCCCGAGGAGTACTTAGACTGAGAGCTCATTTTTGAGTACTACAACTACGAAAATCCCCGTAAATTCGCCCTAGTAACGGTGCAATTCACTGACCACCCACTGGCGTGGTGGGATCGAGAATTAACAGCTCGCAGGAGAGCTCGGATGGGTGCATTGACCCATGGGTCGAACTCACCCAGATTATGAGGAGACAGTACGTTCCACCTCACTTCGACCGCGAGCTTCAAAGACGTTTCCGACGCCTTACCCAAGGCAGCAAGACGGTGTCCAAATATTTCGATGAATTCGAGCACCTCCGCAACCGACTCGATGTAGACGAGTCCGAGGAGAGCCTAATGGCCCAGTTCATCGACGACTTGCACGAGTCCATCGCCAGAAAGATCGAGTTGCAGCCATACCACGACCTAGGAGAGTTGTTCCACCTAGCAGTCCAGATAGAGAAGTGCCACAAACGAAAACTTGCTGCACCATCTTGACCCAAGAACACCTGGAGCACCGGCTCCAAGCCATTCGAGTGGACAACCCAGCCCATTGACCAACGACTCAAGGGCAAATACGTAGCCAGAAGTTCGGCTCCCAGACCTTCCCCAGCGCCCCAAAGCAGCCTAGTACCACGACCACCATGACCCAGTCTCAGCGGAGCAGCTAGATCGTATGCTTCAAGTGTATAGGCAGATGACACATGTTCTGAGAATGTCCCACTCAACGGACAATGGTACTCACTGCTTCAGGAGACTACAAATCCGAGGACGAGCAAGAGGAACCAGCATTTCTGACACATCAGCAATCCGACTCCGGAGATTGAGTACGCCGACTTGGAGAGATGCTCATGATCAGACGAGGTTTCAGCTCGAGATTCGAGAAAGAAGAAGAACAGCGAGAAAAAATTTTCCATTCCAAATGTACAATACTTGGGAAAGTTTGCTCGTTGATTATAGACGGAGGGTCCTACACCAACGCCGCAAGTAAATACATGGTGGAGAAACTAGGATTGCCTGTGAACAAGCATCCTAAGCCTTATAAACTAAGATGGCTGAACAATAAGACGAAGTTGTACATTTCAGACCAAGTTAAAGTCTCATTCAGCATCGGCAGATACCAGGATCAGGTCACCTGTGATGTCATCCCGATGTCATCTAGACATCTCCTCCTAGGACGACCATGGCAAGTTGACTAAGAGATTACGCACAACGGACGTACCAACTTCTACTCATTTGTCCACAACAAGCGTAGATACAATTTAACACCAATGTCTGCACACGCCGTTCAAGAAATGCAATCCAAAATGGCGAAAGATCAACATGCCCGTAAGGAGAACTTTATAATAAACATGGTAGATATGCGGAAAGCCACCCGTACCAAGGGTACCCAGCTTGTCTTGATACTCTACAGAGAGAGCCTCCACACGTCCAACACCGAGGCACCATTATCTGCGGAGATCTGAGCCTTACTAGAGAGATATGATGACGTGTTTCCGGTAGAAATTCCAGCCGGCCTACCACCTATCTGAGGAATTGAGCACCATATCGTCCCGGAGCTCAACTACCTAACTGTCTTGCATACAGAGTCAACCCCGAGGAGACTAAAAAATTAGAACGGCAAGTCCAGGATCTTATGGCTCAAGGTTACGTCCGAGAGAGCCTCAGTCCTTGTGTCGTCTTGTTCCTACTTATACCAAATAAGGACGGGAGCTGGAGGATGTGCGTCGACTGTCGCGCCATCAACAACATTACGATCAAGTACCAGCATCCCATTCCACGTCTGGATGACATGCTAGATTATATTAAGCGGAGCCGCGGTCTTTTCCAAAATCGATCTTAAAAGCGGATATCATCAAGTCAGGATGCGAGAAGGAGCTGAATGGAAGACTGCATTCAAGACCAAGCAGCGTCTTTATGAGTGGCTAGTAATGCCATTCGGCCTATCCAATGCCCCAAGTACATTCATGCGTCTTATGAACCGAGTCCTTCGACCGTTCATTGGCAAGTTCGTAGTAGTCTACTTTGACGATATTCTCGTCTATAGTATGACCTACTCAGACCATCTGGAGTACCTAGAGGCCGTCATTACCACCCTCCAGAGAGAGCAGTTGTACACAAATCTCAAGAAATGTACATTATGCACAGACCAAGTCATCGTTGTTGGATTTGTCGTGAGTTCCCAGGGACTCCGGGTGGACGACGAGAAGTTCAAGGCCATACAGGAGTGGCCCACACCGACGAACGCCAACCAGGTCCGTAACTTCCACGGACTCGCCAGCTTTTACCGATGGTTCGTCCGAGACTTCAGCATGATAGCTGGTCCATTGACCTCGACGATAAAGAAGAAACAAGACTTTCGTTGGGGACCCGATCAGGACAAGTCCTTTAAGCTGCTGAAGGAACGTCTCACCCACGCCCCAGTACTAGTCCAGCTGGACTTCACTCGGAAATTCGAGGTCGAATGTGATTCTTCAGGGATCGGCGTCAGAGCAGTCCTCACCCAAGGCAGAAGACCTGTCGCCTACTTCAGCGAGAAGTTAATTGGAGCCGCACTTAACTATCCGACCAATGACAAGGAGCTCTATGCTTTAGTCCGCACTTTAGAGACTTGGCAGCACTATCTACTTGCACGGGATTGCGTGATTCACACTTACCATCAGACACTCTAACACCTCAGAGGACAATCCACGCTGAAGAAGAGACATGCTCGTTCGTTGGAATATATCGAGACCTTTCCCTACGTCATCAAGTACAAGAAGGGAACATACAACATCATGGCTGACGCCTTATCCCGCAGATACAGCCTTATTTCCGTGATGGAGTCCAAGGTCATGGGTTTCAAGATGATCAAAGAGTTGCACGCTGACGATGCAGACTTCACTCATGCCTACCAAGAACACGACAAGGGGACCTACATCCGGGTCTATTTTTTTGAAAGGTTCTTTTTTAAGGACAAGCGTCTCTGCATTCCGAGAGAATCGATTCGAGAACTTCTTTTGAGAGAGGCCAACGGAGGAGGTCTAATGGGTCATTTCAGCATTGACAAGACATTAAGCATGCTTAAGGAGCCTTTCTATTGGCCCCACCAATGACGAGATGTTGAGGCTCACTGTGCTAAGTGCCTTATCTGCAAACGGGTTAAATCCAAGATGCATCCGCAGAGTCTTTACATGCCATTACCAGTCCAATCTGCGCCCTGGACAGACATCTCTATGAACTTCGTACTAGGCCTGTCGAAAATCAACCACAGTGGTCGACCGATTTTCAAAGAAGATGCATTTCATCGCTTGTAACAAGACCAATGACGCAAGCCAGACTGCCAACATGTTCTTCAAGGAGATAGTACGACTACGCGGCATTCCTTGGACGATTGTGTCCGACCGCGACACCAAGTTCCTTAGCCACTTTGGCGACCATTGTGGCGCAAATTAAGGACCAACCTCTTGTTTTCTACCATGTATCATTCACAGACTGACGGACAGACATAGGTGGCCAACCAGACACTGTCCCAGACACTGAGAGCGACAATTGGTAGAAACTTAAAGAATTGGTTGGAGTGCCTTCTGTATGTTGAGTTCGCTTACAACAGGGTTACACACTCCGGCACGAAGCGTTTTCCAATTGAAGTCGTCTATGGCTTCAACCCGACCATGCCAATCGAGTTCACACCCATACCACTGGGAGATGCCATCAGCTTAGAGGAAGAACCAAAGGCGGAATACATCAAGCGTCTACATGAAGAGACCAAGGCAAATCTTGAGCAACGGAACATCCAGAACGTCAAGAATGCCAACAAGGGCTGCCGGCACATGGTTTTCAAAGAGGGAGATTGGGTTTGGCTACAGCTTCGACTGGAGAGATTTCCCAAACGACGAAAGAGCAAAATTGCACCCCGAGGAGATGGTCCATTCTGCATCCTTCGGAGAATCAACGACAATGCCTACCAGCTCAAACTTTCAGGTGAGTATAACGTGTCTCATACGTTTAATGTTTTTGACTTAGAGTTGTTTGATGCAGGTGAGGAGTTCGCTTTGGAAACCAAAGCACTTCAAGAGGGAGGGAATGATGAGGACATCGAGCCAGCCACTACAGCAGTCATCCCACCATGACTACTCACACGGTCCAAGAGGAAGGCTTTAGGGGACAAGCTCAGCATGCTATTGGAGACTGGACTGACCATGTCGACCCAGCTGGATCCGAGGTTAGCGCCCATGCTGTCCGGACCGTCCGACCATGGACCACCCGACAAAGCCACGACCATCCCATGACCTTCTGACCCGTTCTGACCTGACAAGGAGCCATGGAGGTTCCTTCTAGAAGATTTTTCTTCCTCTGGTGTCTTTACCATTACCATCCGTTAGAGACACCAAATAGAGACACCAAAAGTCGTACTAGGAAATTGTACTCTTTTTCCTATCTCCGGTTTTGTCCCACTAGGTTTTCCAAAGAAGGTTTTAATAAGGCAATACTCTTAGTGCGCAAGACGGTGAAGACTTGTTCACAACTTTACACCATTCACAAGTCACCACCGAATTCTAGACTAAGTGTTATTGTGCTTTTCCTATCTTTAATTCTATTTATAGACTAAGTAAGTTATTGGGCTTTGGGAGTTATGTTGACTAATTAAGCCCAAGTCTATTTTTAATTGCCCATACATAAACTACTTGTTGTTTTAATTCCTTGAGAGGCTAAACATCATGTTGTTTAGCCTAATTTGTAATAAGGCATTATATAAGCCTTTTTTCTACTCATTAATAAGACAACTAGAATTTTTAGAACAAAAACAAAACATAAGTCTTTGTCAAGACCTAAGTAGGCACCGCTAAGCATCCCCTTGCAGCTGCCGTGTTCTTCAACCTGTTTGGTTGAAGTTTTTGGAGTATCACAAACCCCGTTCACAGATTGTGTGGTCCCTTCGATGCACCCTTCATTCCATTCTTTCTGTCTAGCAACCGAGCTTCTCGGTGAAAGACAGCCCACCCCACGGTTCATGCACCACTTTCTTGACCTCAAAAATTTTCATGAGGTTAGTAGTATAGTCATATACATTTTTTAAAGTTTCCAAAATATCTTTAACATTTTCACAATATGAGTATGCTTCTAAAAGAGATCCAGCTAAGGAACTTTGGAGTATAGAAAGTACCATCTGGTCTTCCTGAAACCATTTATTGTGATCATATTGATCATTTGAGTCATCCTCTTTAATGGTTATAACAGGCGCCTTTGTAACATGAGTCCATAACCCCTTGATACACAAGGTTGTCCTCATGGTTCTAGACCATAGGAGATAATTCGTCCCATGAAGCATGACTGGAGCCTTTATGTTTGTCTGGCAGTCCATTAACTTTATCTAAAACCTGCAAGAAAAGAAACCAAAGAGACTAGACCAGACCACACACTCGCCTGTCCAAATGGTTAGTGACCAAGGCGCATCAACAGCCTCCAAAACTTATAACCGCCTGTAACAACCTTCAACAGCGTAACAGTCCTTGATCAACAACTTCTAACAATATTAACAGCCTAACTAGTAAAGATTCTGTTAATAGGATTGTTAAAAATATCTAATCTACTTTTGCCACCAATTTTTATTTTTTTAAAACAGTTTCTTAGTAACAATCAAGAAAAAACCTTTGAAGACTAGAACTCTTTAGAATGAAATGAAACTTCTTGAGTCCCTACACAAGATCCTAAAATAATTTTTGATCATCCAAGATTTGCAAAAGATTTAAAAAAATTGAAGGTTTTAACACAAATACCACAAACAGGTCAAAAGTGGAAACATTGAGAAATATTGATCGAAAAAGCTTCTAAACGTAAAAAGGGCAAAGAGGTTATGGAATCATCTGATTTTATGAATAATGGAAGGAAATATGCTTGATGAAACTCGTGATCTCGCGGAGAGGCTGAACGCGACACCACCGAACTTGGCCGTGATAACTTTTGACTCAGTCCACCAAATTGAATGAAACCAGCGGGGAAATCCTCAGAATTCACCGGAGAACAATCCCTGATGAAGAAAAAGGCAAGAAATTTAGAGTTCTTGCAGAAAGACTCGATCAAACCATGAACCACTGCGACGGGTCTGGTTTTGAAGGTGTGAAGAAGTTCACGTGTAGATTAAAAGAGAATTGCGGAATTCTTATGCCAGCTTGATGTAACCTGGCTCTGATACCATGAAAGATTATAAGATTAAGAAATTCAGAGATTTGTAGATTGAGAAAGAGAGAGATTAGAGATAAAAGAGAATGATTATTATTAAGATTCTAGAAAAATGAATTTCTTGCTTACTAAGGAAGAGAGAATTAACTATTTATACTAAACTAGACTAGGCTTGTTTGGATACTAAGATAGCCTAATACATGTTTGGCTAGAAGGATAACATATCATTAATCACAAACAAGCCTAAGCCACTCCCTTTGGACACATGACGCCTTCTTAAAATCTAAGGCACACATTTTTCATTTCCACTTGATTTGTCTTCATCATTCTTCTTCATTCCAACACTAATCATTCTTCTTCATTCCAACACTGGGTCGTACGCTCAAATGGCTTGGAGCCGGTGCTCCAGGAGCTCTTAGGTCGAGATGGTGCGGCCAGCTTTCGTTTATGGTACTTCTCTATCTAGACTGCTAGGTAAATCAACTCGTCTAGATCATGGTAGGGCTGTAGCTCAATCTTTCGGGCGATGAACTTGTGCAATCCGTCAATGAATTGTCCATTAAACTCTCCTCGGACTCGTCTACGTCGAGTCGGTTGCGGAGGTGCTCAAATTCATTGAAATATTCCGACACCGTCTTGCTACCTTGGGTCAGGCGTCTGTAACGTCTCTGAAGTTCACGGTGGAAATGAGGTAGGATGAGCGTCTCCTCATGACCTGGGTGAGTACCCATGAAGTTAAAGTACCCATCCAAGCTCTCCTGCAAGATGTTAATTCTCGATCCCACCACGCCAGTGCGTGGACGGTGAACTGCGGCATGGCTAAGGCGACTTTACGGGGATCGTCGTAGTTATAGTACTCGAAGAGTAGATCCATTCTCCTCTCACTTTCCTTTAATGAAAAATTTCCACTGATATTGTTTTTATTTTTATTTTAGAAACTATCTAAAAAGAAAATATCCAACAAGGAAAACAAACTTCCTAAAAAAAATTATTGCCTAAATCTAAAAAGGAAAACTAATTAAAAGGCAAATATCCTAAAAGTTAATGGTCTAAATATCAAAAAAGAAATTATACTAAAATAAAAGGAAAGCTAATTAATTGCCTAAATCCCTAAAGGAAACTATCCTAAACAAAAAGGAAAATCTAATTATGCCTATTTTCTGAAAGGAAAACTATCCTAAAATAAAAGAAAAATCTATTAATTGTCTAATTCCTAAAAGGAAAACTACCCTAAATTAATAGGAAAACTAATTAATGCGTAAAATATTATGGGAAAATTTCCTAAACACTATATACTAAGAACCTAGACACTAAGGAAGATTTATAACCTAGCCGCCTAAGGAACAAACCTATGCTATTAAGCGCAGCTGGCGCAGAGGACAATATTTCCGTGGGATTCAAGACACTGTTAGAGAATTACGCTGATGTTTTCCCAGACAAGATTCCACCAGGACTGCCGCCAGTCAGAGGTATCGAGCACCACATTGATTTCATCCCCGGAGCCCAACTGCCAGACCGACATGCCTACCGTATGAACCCCGAGGAAGCCAATGAACTAGAAAGGCAGGTTCAAGACCTAATGGCGCAAGGATACGTGAGAGAGAGCCTCAGCCCATGCGCCGTCCCAGTCCTCCTCGTGCCCAAGAAAGACGGAAGCTAGAGGATATCTGTTGACTCTCGCGCCATTAACAACATCACCATCAAGTACAATACCGCCGCTTTGTGCGAAACTTCAGCACAATCGCCAGCCCTTTGACATCTACGATCAAGAAGAACCAGAAGTTCAGATGGGGCTCAGAGAAAAAGAAGTCATTCAACCTTCTGAAGTAACGCCTTCATACGCCCCGGTCCTCACATTGCCTGATTTTACTAAGATCTTTGAGGTCGAGTCTGACGCTTCGGGAGTCGGCATAGGCGCCGTCTTGACATAAGGAGGCAGGCCGGTCAACTATTTCAGCGAGAAGTTAAATAGAGTCGCCCTGAACTACCCTACTTACTATAAAGAGCTCTACGCTTTGGTCCTTGCCTTAGAAACATGACAGCATTACTTGCTAGCTAGAGAGTGCGTCATTCATACAGATCACCAGACACTTCAGCACCTCAAGGGCCAGACAACACTGAAGAAGAGACACGCGCGTTGGATTAAGTTCATCGAGACGTTTTCCATATGTCATTAAGTACAAAAAGGGAGACGACAATGTTGTTGCCGACGCGTTGTCCCTGAGACATAGCCTCATCTCAGTTATGGAGTCCAAGGTCATGAGTTTTGAAATGATCAAGGAACTGTATCCAGAAGACGAGGATTTCAAGGAAGCCTTTCAGGAACACGGGAAAGGCGCCTACAGTCAGTTCTACCTGTTTGATAGATTCCTCTTCAAGGAGAAACGTCTCTGCATTCTCCGAGGATCCGTTTGTGTGTTACTTCTATAGAAGGCCTGTGGAGGTGGCTTAATGGGACAATTTGGTGTCAACAAGACATTGGCCATGCTTAAGAAACACTTTGACTGGCCTCATCAACACCGAGATGAGAAGGCCCATTGTACCAGGTGTCTAGTCTATAAACGGGCTAATTTAAAGATGCATCCGCAAGGCCTCTACATGCCACTACCGATCCCTTCTGCCCCTTGGACAGACATCTCGATGGATTTTGTACTAGGACTGCCAAAAATCAACCACGAAGATTTCATCCTTGTCGTGGTCGACCGGTTCTCCAAGATGGCATATTTCGTTCTACGCAACAAGACCAACGATGCCAGTAAGACAGTCGACCTATTCTTACGGGAAGTACTCAGATTGCATGGCATCCCAAGGACGATTGTCTTGGACCGAAATACCAAGTTCCTCAGTCATTTTTGGTGAGCACTATGGAGGAAGCTAGGGACAAACTTAATGTTCTCAACTGCGTACCATCCCCAGACCGATGGGCAGACCGAGGGTGTCAACCAGACCTTATCCACTCTGTCACGAGCAACGATCGGACGCAACCTGAAGAATTGGCTAAAGTGTCTACCTTCCGTGGAGTTCGCTTACAACCTTTCCGTCCATTCTGCGACTCAGATGTCCCCGTTCATGGTCGTGTATGGTTTCAATCCGCCCACGCCCATGAAGTTCACACCACTACCCCCAGGAGAAGCCATTAGTATAGATGGCGAAGCCAAGGCATAGTACATGAAGAGACTGCATCAAAAGGTTAGAGTCAATCTGGAGAAGCGCAGGGAACAATATACCAAGCACGCCAACAAGGGACGCAGAAAAGTGGTGTTTGAAGAAGGCGACTGGGTTTGGATATATCTACAGCCCAAACGTTTTCCCAAGAAACGGAAGAGCAAGCTTGCACCCCGAGGACACGGCCCGTTCAGAGTCCTCCGACAAATCAACGACAACGCCTACCAGCTGTGATGAGGAAATTTAAGCAGCAACTGCACAAGTCATCTCACCATGACCTCTCACACGGTCCAAGGGGAAATCTCTAGGAGACAAGCTCAGCATGCTACTGGAGAGTGAAACCGGACAGGACCTCGACCCGACCAGACCGACTCGGAGAAGCCCTGGACAGTCCGTGCCGACCAGGACAAGCGGAGGACCGTCTGTGCCAACCAGGACCAATGGAGGACCGACCGTGCCGACCATGACCATGCCAGGACCATCTGACCCGTTCCGACCAGACAAGGAACCATGGAGGTTCCTTCTCGAAGATTTTTCTTCCGCCGGTGTCTTTACCATTACCATCCGGTAGAGACAGCAAAAGTCGTGCTAAGGAATTGTACTCTTTTTCCTATCTTCGGTTTTGTCCCATTGGTTTTTCTGGTTAAGGGTTTAATGAGGCGATACTCTTAGTGTGCAAGACGGTGAAGACTTGTTCACACTTCCATTTTATTCACAAGTCTTTATCGATTTGTGGACTAAGTGTTATTCAGCTTTTCTATCTTTAATTCTATTTCTAGACTAAGTATTTTATTTGGCTTAAAATCATGTTGACTATTTGGGCCCAAAGTCAATTTTAATTGCCATTAACTAAACTAATTACTGTTTTAATTTCTTAAGAGGCTAAATATCATGTTGTTTAGCCTATGTTGTAATAATTATATAAGCCTTTTGTCTACTTATTAATAAGACAACAAGCATGTTGTTTAGCCTAACTCTTTGTCTAAGACCTAACTGGTGCCGCTTCCAAGCTCCATTGATAGCAGCTGTAATATTCAAAAACTTCTGGTTGAAGTTCTTGGAGTATCACAAGCCCTTTCACAGCTTCTGTGGTCCTTTCGATCCACCCTTCGCTTCCATCTCTTCTGTCCAGCAACCTGAGCTTCTCGGTGAAAAGACAGCCACCAACGGTTCTTGCATCAAGCTGGAACTTCTAGGTGAGTTCAATGTGTCTACTACTTTCAATGTTGTTGATTTAGAGTTGTTTGATGCAGGTGAGGAGTTTTCTTTGAAGACTAAAGCTCTTCAAGAGGGAGGGAATGATGAGGACATCGGACCGACTACAGTCCCAGAAGTGCCACCCGGACCATTGACGCGAGCCAAGGCCCGAGCCTTGGAGCACAAGTTCAACGTACTGGCGAGGCGAGAAGGAAAACAAGCACCAGTCCATGACCAGGCCCATCATGGCCCGTCCGTGCTGGTCCACGAACCGGCCCATGAACCGTCCCACTAAGGCTCGTTCGCACCACATCAGGAACCATGGAGGTTCCTGCTCGAAGATTCTTCCATGTCGGGTGTCTTTACCATTACCATCCGGTGAAGGCACCAAAAGCCGTGCTAAGACATTGTACTCTTTTTCCTACCTTCGGTTTTGTCCCACTGGGTTTTCAGAAGAACGTTTTAATGAGGCAACACTCTTAGTGTGCATGGCGACTAAGGCCCGTTCTTAAGCCCAAAATCTTCCAAATCTGGCCCTGTCCTTATGGGGTTTACCTATCATATTTCTTGTTTTTAGACTAAGTATGGAATTAAGGCCTTAAGCCCAATACCTACGTATTGGCGATTTATCATAGGCCCAAGCATTTATGTTTAAGCCTTGGCCTATGCCCATTTCTTTATATAAAACTTTATGTTGTTTTTATTTAGACTTCTTGCTGTTTTGGGGAAACATCATGTTGTATACCCTAATTTGTAATCCAAAGGCCTATATAAGCCTTATTACTTGCAATGAATAACATAACTTGAATTTTAAACAAAAACCCTTACACTCTTGTATAAAAACTCGGCGCCTCTCTCTCCCATTCGTCAGCTAGCAGTTAGCTTTCTCTTTCCAGGTTGAAGCTACTTTGGTGTATCACAGAGCTTGTGTGGTCCTTTTGCTCCATCCTTCCTGCATCAAACCGTGGTCCTAAACCTCGAGCTTCTCAGTAAAATACCACCCCGCCACTACGCTTGTACCAACCTGCCTTCCTTTGCGGGAAAATTGGATCCGAAAGAGTACCTCGACTGGGAGAGACGAATAAAATTGCTCTTCGACTACTACAACTATGACTACCCGAGACGAGTGGCCCTATCAACGGCCCAGTTCACGGACCATGCTCTAGCATGGTGGGATCATGAGGTAGCAGGCCGACACCAAAGATATTTTGGTCCTTTAACTTTAAGGGACAAAATGACCCACCTAATGAAGAGACGATACATCCCTCCACATTTCCACCGATAGCTTCAAAGGAGATTCAGACACCTGACCCTAGGGAGCAAGACAGTGGCAGAATACTTCGATGAATTCTAACTTCTACGGAACCAACTGGAGATGAAAGAATCAGAGGAGAGCCTCATGGCACAATTCTTAGACGGTTTGCAGGAGCCCATCGCTCGTAAGGTCAAGCGACAGCCATATCACGACCAGTCGAGTTATTCCACCTCGCAGTCCATATTGAAAAGTGTAACCAACGTAAGACCACCACACCGCCTAGACCAAGAACCAAGGACTACGTGGAGCACCGGTAAAAAACCAGCAACGACCCACGGTTCAAGGGAAAATCCCCTACTAATCCGGCTCCTAAGGTCACTCCAGTTGCCCCAAGACCAGCCACACCTACTTCCATGAACCAACCACAACGAAGTAGCGAGATCACCAGCTTTAAATGCAATGGACGAGGACACATGTCCCAATAATGCCCAAACCAACGAACCATGGTCTTAACGGCGTCAGGAGATTATAAATCAGAGGACAAACCCGAGGAACCCACGCCTGCACCTGACCAATTTGATGATCAGACATGTTCTTAGTTCTAGACTAGAACAAGAAGAGATCGAGCAACGGGAAAACATCTTCCACTTCAAGTGCACAATTCTCGGAAAGGTGTGTTCCCTGATCATAGACGGCAGATCCTGCACCAACGCCACTAGCAAGTATATGGTCAAAAAGCTTGGGCTAGCCATGACCAGACACCCGCGACCCTACCGCCTCAGGTGGCTTAATAACAAGACCGAGCTCTTCATCTCCAAACAAGTCAAACTGTCCTTCAGCATAGAACGATATCAAGATAACGTGTTATGCAACGTAGTTCCGATGTCAGCTGGACATCTTCTCTTGGGATGGCAGTTTGACCAGTAGGCGACCCATAACAGACGAACCAACTTCAACTTCTTCGTCCATGACAAGCGTCAGTTTAACTTAGCCTCGATGTCAGCACAAGAGGTCCGAGAGATGCAAGCTAAAATGGCAAAGGATCAGCATACTCGGAAGGAGATCTTCCTTATCAACGTCGCAGACGTCCACAAAGCCGTCCAGATTGATGAGATGCAAGTAGTCTGAATGCTATACCGAGAGCTGCTAAGCGCAGCTGGCACAAAGGACAGTATTCCCGAGGAAGTCAAGATGCTGATATTAAAGTACACTGACGTTTTCCCAGAAGAGTTTCCACCAGTGTTTCCGCCAATCAGAGGAATCGAACACCACATTGACTTCATCCCTAGAGCCTAACTGCCAAACCGACCTACCTACCGTAGGAACCCTAAGGAAACAAACAAACTAGAGAAGCAGGTTTAAGATCTAATGGCACTAGGATACGTGAGAGAGAGCCTCAGCTCATGCGCCGTCCCAGTCCTCCTTGTGCCCAAGAAGGATGGAAGTTGCAGGATGTGCGTTGACTGCCGCACCATCAACAACATCACTATCAAGTACCGACACCCCATTTTGCGCCAGGACAACATGTTAAATGAGCTTAGCTGAGCGATCATCTTTTCCAAGATCGAACTTAAGAGCGGATACCATCAAATTCGGATGCGAAAAGGCGATGAATGGAAGACAACATTTAAAACCAAGCGAAGTCTGTATGAATGGCTCGTGATACCTTTTGGTTGTCTAACACCCCGAGCAACATTGTGGGACTAATGAACTACGTCCTCAGACCGTTTGTCGGCAAATTTGTGGTGGTCTACTTCGATGACATTCTTGTCTATAACACTACGTACGAAGCTTATCTGGAGCATCTGGAGACCGTGATCTTGACACTTCAGAAGGAACAGCTCTACATGAACCTCAAGAAGTGTACCTTCTGCACCGACCAAGTCATTTTCCTTGATTTTGCATGGACTTAGAGTGGACGAGGAGAAAATACGGGCCATCCAGAAGTGGCCCAAGCCAGGGAACACCAGTCAGGTCCGGAGTTTCCACGGATTGGCTAATTTCTACCGCCGGTTTGTGCGAAACTTCAGCACAATCGCCAGCCCCTTAACATCTTCGATCAAGAACAATCGGGAGTTCAAATGGGGTCCGGAGCAAGAGAAGTCATTCAAGCTACTGAAGGAACGCTTCACACACTCCCCGGTCCTTGAATGATTATGAGATTAAGAGATTCAGAGATTTGAAGATTGAGAGAGAAAGAAGATTAAAGAGAAAAATGAGAATGATTATTATTGAGAAAATTAGAAAAATAAATTTCTCGCTTACAAACTAAGAGAAAGATAGCTATTTATACTAATCTAGTCTAGGCTTGTTTGGATACTAGGATAACCTAATACATGTTTGGCTACAAGGATAACATATTATTTAACACAAACAAGGCTAAGACACTCCCTTAATCTACACGCCTTTAACCTTAGAATCTAAGGCCATATTTCTTCATTTATTCACTTTGTCTTCATCATCTTCTTCATTCCAACACTCCCCCTCAAGCTTAAGTCATGGAAAATGCCTAAGCTTGCAACCATGAAGCAATACCTCATTAAAAACCTAAAGAAGGAAAACCCAATTGGGACAAAACCTTTTCTAGAGAAAAAGAGTATAACCCTCCATGATCATTTTCAGTGTTATGGAATGGATATGAGGCCAAACCTAGGATAAATAGAGCCACCAGTCTTCAGTACTGTAGCTTTGGTGAACATATCAGCTAGTTGATTTTCACTTCTTGTATAACAAGGTAAGATGGTCCCATTTCTAATAGCTTCTCTCACCTTATGGTAATCTACCTCAATATGCTTGGTTCTTTCATGAAACACAAAGTTAAAAGCAATGTGTATAACTGCTTGATTGTCACAATGGACAGTGATAGGAGACTTCAAACTCACACCAAGGATGTCAAGGAGGAGTTGCTTCAGACAAATGCATTCTATGGTAAGTTTCCTCATAGCCTTGTATTCAGCTTCTGCACTAGAACAAGATACAACCTTCTGCTTCTTGGTCTTCCAAGTAACAAGATTACCTCCTATGAAGGTGCAGTAGCCGGTTGTGCTTTTCCTATCTTCTCTGTCTCCTGCCCAATCTGCATCACAATAACCTACTAATTCTGTGTTTACATTACAACCCATCCATATACCTTGTTCTATAGTGCCAACCACTTTTCTATACAGCTTTGCATCATGGAATTTGTCATTTCCTAGCTCCCCCTCAGGTTATATCTTGCAGCCTTCTTCTAAGGGTGTCTAAGCTTTTTTAGCTTTCATCATGCCTGTAGAAGTTAGTAAACCCATAATATATTTTCTCTGAGATAAGAAGAGACCTTCCTTGAACTTACACACTTCAACTCCTAAGAAATAATTAAGTTCACCTAGATATGATGCATACTTTATCACTCCCTGATATGATTATATCATGCACATAAATGACTATAACCACAATACCTTTCTTACTGTGAAAATAAAGAGAGTGTGTTCAACTTCTGACCTTTTGAAGCCTCTGTCCTTAAGGTCACATTCAGCTTATGGTAACAAGCTCTTGGGAATTTTTTTAAGACATAGATAGCCTTCCTTAACCTCAGTGTATTTCCACCACATACTTGATCTTCTAAACCTGGTGGTGGTGTCATGTACACTTCCTCTTAGCCTTTTTTCCTTTTGGTAGAGTGGCTGGCGCATAGGTTTGATTCTTCTCCATAGCTTATCTTTCAGCTTGAATAGCTTCTCTCCACTCCTTTATCTCCATTGCTTCCTCATAGCTTCTTGGAATCTGTTCTTTATCAAGACTAAGGGTAAATGCAAAATGAGACTCAGGTATATGAACTAAATAACATACTCCCTGATCATGATGAACTACTGCATTGTTGTTGTAATAGAAGTTAGGTGGAAGTCTCTGCCTTGTACTTCTTCTAAGTGCCAATGGTTCTTTTTCACGGACAATAGGTTCTTCTTTTTCTAAAGCTTACACAAGATTTGGTTGTTCCCTTGGTCTTTTGGAAGCTGAAACTAGAATGGTGTCCTCTCCTTTTGAATTATCCTGAGCATGTGTAGATGATTCTCCCCCCCCCATGATCAAGAGGATGAAGTTCAGGTGTACTGCAAGGAGCTGAAGCCGGTCCTTGCCGAGGAGAGGGTGAAGTCGGGTCGTGCCAGGATGGAGCTGGTTTGTGCCTGGTTGAACGCGGTTTGTGTTGAGCTGGTCCTGGTTCGTGCCAAGCCAAAGCAGGAGCTGAAGTCGTGCCAAGCCAAAGCAGGAGCTGAAGGAGCGGCATTTGATGAGGATGAGCTGGGACAGGTGCTTGCGCTTTACGAGGAACTATGCCAATATTTTCTAAGATCCTCCTTAGGTTCTCAGCTCAGCTTAAGACTCTTCTAGTCTCTGGATTGTAGCATTTGTATCTCTTTTTTGTAGGAGAATACCCAAGGAACATGGCCTTGATGCTCTTTGTTTCCAGTTTGTTCTTAAGTTTTCTTGGTACTAAAACAAAACAAACACATCCAAAAACTCTTAAATGTTCAATATTAGGCTTAGTTTTGTTTAATACCTCAAAGGAGACAAATCATATAGAACTTTAGTTGGAGTCTTATTGATTAAGTAGCATGCAGCTACTAGTGCAATCTCCCCAAAATCGTTTGGGAAATTTCTTGTGAAACATCATTGTTCTCACAACTTCCAATAAATGTCTATTTTTCCTCTCAGCTACTCCATTTTGTTGTTGAGTGTAGGGACATCTTGTTTGATGTTCAATGCCATGAGTTGCCAAGTGTTGCTGAAACTTAATGCTAGTGTATTTCCCTCCATTATCTGTTCTAAAGCATTTAATCTTGGCATTGCATTGGTTCGTAACAAATGTCTGAAAATTAAGAAATGCATCAAACACCCTATCCTTAAAATTAAGCAAAGTAACCCAAGTATACTTAGATATTTCATCAATAAAGGTTACAAAATATTTTTGGTTTTCTCTTGAAGGAAAGGGAGATGTCCAAAAACATCAGAATGCCCTAAATAAAAACAGTTATCATAAGAATGAGTTGATTTCTCGAAAACAGTTTTACAATGTTTCCCAAGAATGCATGATTCACACAAATTATTTTGCAATTTAATTCCAGGGATTATCAACTCTACAGTTCTAGGATGAGGATGACCTAATCTAGCATGTCAAAGATCAGCTATGACATTGATATCTACAATATTAGCACACGGTTCAGGTAAGGAATGCATGGACAAGTCTTCAAGCACATACAAGTCATTCTTTGTTGTTTCTTGTCCAAATTTCCTACTTGTTTTTATATCCTGAAAGTAGAAATCATTAGGACCAAATATAGCTTGACAATTAATATCAGTTGTAGCTCTTTTAACAGATAACAAGTTAGATGTGAAGGATGACATGTAAAAAGCTTTAGATTTTTTATCAAACAATTTAAGCTTCTCAATTCCTTTAATTGGCACATTGATTCCATTAGCTATTACTACACTACCTAAGGCAAGTTCTAGGTTTTCTATTAAACCTAGATCACTTATCATATGATAAGAAGCTCCAGAATCAATAATCAAAGGTTTAGAAGCAAGAGAAGTTTGAAAAGAAGCATGAAGAGATTTACCCAACACATTACCATTTCTATAGGCTTTGAAGAGGGTTTCCATGTCTGATTTCTTAACAACTCAGAGGAAGGAGTTAGTGAGAAGTGGTTGTTTGAACCAGATGGGATGAGCTAGTGGCGTTTGCTGGTGAAGGTTTACTCTTATCTATGAACCAACTTGGCTTCAACTCATGATGAAGCACCCAGCAATCCTTCTGGTATGACCGGTTCTCCTGCAGTGATCACACAAAGTCTTCTTCTTCTAGGATTCAGCTGGAGCAAGTTTGAAGAAGCTCTTGTGGGAAACCACCATGTCTTCCTTGTTTCCAAACAGCTGGTGAGATCCTTGTTCCATCTGAATCTTAGCACATACATCCTCTAAGCTAGGAAGCTTGTCCTCCGTAAGAATGTGCTTAATCAAGTCAGTGTAGTTAGTGTTTAAAGTCAAGAGCAACCCAAACACCTTATCTTGTTCTCTCCTCTCATGAAGAGTGATAGGATCAATAGTGGCAGGTCTAAGCATCTCTAGCTCCGCCCACAATTCTCTGAAGGATCCATAATGCTTTGTGAACCCAACATCCTCTTGTCTAAGATCATTTAAAGCTTTCTTTAACTCAAAAATTATCATGAGGTTAGTAGTGTTTCCATATACATGGGAATGAGAATGCCTTCGAAGAGCACTTGTTTAACGTCTCAAGCTTGATGTTACCTCTTTTTTTATGAGGTCGGTGGATTGTGGAGAGACACCTCTATTCCATCTCCCATAACATTGTTCACCAAATATGGCTTGAGTCTTTCTCCATTAACCTTGAATTTTCCCCTATCCTTCGTGAGCCCTCACATAACTGATGGGGTCATCCAAGCTACACCAACCCGGTACTTGGAGGATGAAGTCCAGGCAACCCCTTATGTGTCTCACCGCATCATGACAAGGAGTAGAGCTGCCCAAGGAGTGCAAGACAGGAGCCGGGACCAGGACCAAACTCGTGAAGATCAAGCCGGAGTCAACCTAGTCCTAGCACACGGCCGAGGAGAAGAAGGGGAGACTGAAGACACCAGCCAGTCTTTTGCCATTGATCAGCTGGGTGTTCCTGAACAGGACATCCATGCACACAGCCTTAGGGATAAGGTCTTGTATGTCCTTACTATCCTTGAGTGAGGACAACCCTTAAGACCTTAGATGATTAAGGTACTTTTTCCCTTTCTAAGTTTACCATAATGGGTTCTTGGAAAGATTTTTAATGAGACCTGAAATTCTAAGGCATCAAGCCTAGTGTCCCATTGGTTTTAATGTGGATATGTCCATTTAAAATCAACTAGGTTTGATTCTATCTTAGACACTTGTTTAGTCTTTTATGTTTAGTCTTATAACTTGTTTAAAAGATTTAGTCTAATTTGGGTTTAGGTATTTTGTTGACCGCGAGTATTGTGATCAACTAGGTTATGTGTAGCCTATAAAAGGCAAAATCCTTCATCATTTTATGCAGAAAATTAGTATCTAAATCCTTTTCAAACGGCCGCCTAGGTCTGATCCATTCTTCCTTGTGTGTGAGTTTGTCTCCAAGAAAGGAAGAGAGTTCCTTTGAAGATTGAGTGTGTCTCTCTTCAAGGAAAGTTGTATCCAAGTCTTCCATAGCTTGGTGTGTTGCCCTCGTCCCACCCTTCAAATCGCTTCCAAAGTCCTTCCGTACCACCCACGCTTCCATCGCCATCATCCGCCCGTTCGTCAGAGCTCAAGTTCCTGCCAAGAAAATGTTGCATCTTTCCATCTCTTAGCTTTAGGGTTTTGAAAATTTTTGAGCGCTTGTTAGGGTTTGTTAGCTTGAGATTGAATACAATATTTAGGATTGCTAATTTTTGTGAGTTAAGTAGTTTTAGGTGAGTTGTTTAGTTTGATAAGGACTGAGTTAGCATCCGCCATTGTTTAGCTCGTTGGGGAAGAAAGAGTTTGGTGTGGTCAAGGCCGCTTTTGACCAGGACCGTACAGTCCTTTGGTCGGGTGAGTCACTAGTGGTCCACACCGGGTGATGTCATGTTGTCCCCTGCGTGTTTAAATTTGAATTCAAAATTTTTTTAGCTATTGGCGGTTCCTAGGTCGTCTTATCTAGTCATGTCTAAGTTATTCAAGTTTAGTTTGCTAGCTTAAAATTAAACCAAGTTTTAGTGAAGGTCCTTAGCATTAATCCTAGGGTAATTAACCTAAGTATCGTTGACTAGTTGACTTTCTTGGTGTGCAAGGTACCTGAGATAAGATGGCTGATCCAGCCTTTGCGGATATACTCACTAGTCTCCAGACCCAACTTCAGCAGTTAGGAGACCGACTTGGCATAGTGGAGCAGCCTCAACCCCAACCAGCTCAAGCACCTCCGCCACCACAACCAAAAGCCCCACCACCTTGGCCAGAACATGACATGGAGGGTCTGTCCAAGGAAGAAGCTTTCCCACCTCATTTCCGAAGGCCAAGGCACAGAGAAAGGAGGTTCCCGGAAGAAAGGGGCAATCACCACCCACCTAGAGCTTATTCCCCACACCTCAAGATCACGCCTCCCACTTTTGCCGGCAAGGTAGACCCGGAAGCATACTTGGATTGGGAGAGAAGGATGGACCATATCTTTGACGTCTATGGGTTTGAAGAACCAAAGAAGGTAGGTTATGCAGCAGCTCAACTCACTGACCATGCCTTATCTTAGCATGTTCTCAGCACCATCCTAGGCCCAAGCTATTTTATTTAAGCCTTGGCCTAGACCCACTTCTCTATTTAAAACTTTATGTTGTTTTTATTTAGACTTCTTGCTGTTTTCGAGAAACATCATAGAAACATCATGTTGTTTACCCTAAGTTGTAAACCAAAGGTCTATATAAGCCTTATTACTTGCAAATAATAAGATAACTTGAATTTTAAACTAAAGTCCTAAGATTCTTGTCTAAAAACTCGGCGCCTCTCTCTCCCCTTGGTGAGCTAGCCGTGAGCTTCCTCCTTCCAGGTTGAAGCTACCTTGGTGTATCACAAGCCTTTCACAGCCTGTGTGGTCCTTTCGCTCCATCCTTCCTCCATCAAACCGTGGTCCTAAACCTCGAGCTTTCCGGGTGAATACCACCCCGCCACTACGCTTGTATCATCTGGTATCAGAGCTGAAAAGCTCCTAAGTACTTGGTTGAATCTATCCCTTTTACTTTTTTTTTATTTCTCTTTCTTTTCATAGTTGTTGATTTTTTCTGCTTTTGATTTGTTCTTCTTCTTCCCTGCAAGGTGAGGAGGCGCAGGACAAGTCACAAAAAAGGAAACGCTATAAAACCACCACCATAAAACCAAAATTAAACCAGGTTTTATCTGTCCTTCCCATTTAACTTTTCTTTAATCAAAAAAAAAAAAAGAACAAGAATTGTTGTTTGTTTGCTTGTTTATTTTGAATTTTTTTTCATAAAAACGAAATCATAAAAAGGAGTTAGGTTGCTTGAAACAGAATTTAGTACCAATAGTAACACACCTATAAATTGTTTCACTTGAGAAATCGTGGACCTAGGTCACTAGCCCACGCGTGTGTGTTAGGGTATTTGGTTGAGTTCTTGTTTGTTTGGCTTTCTAGGATGTGAGTCGATCTCGTTGGTGCGAGTCGTGTCCTAGTTGTGTGAGGGTCACCACTGCTTGATAGGCCTAGGTCACCATTAGCTTGTAGTCGTCCTAGTGTTGCACAAGTCTAGGTCTAGGTTTATTTTGTCGCTTGAAGCCGGGTCTTTCCCATGCGCGAGCCTTCCACCCCGCCCCGTAGGACTAGCCCCCCCATACCGCGCTACCGCCCAGCACAGCCCGCGCCGATAGGACTAGAGCCATTCCGCTTAAATTCCATGCCTAGCGCTAAACCTAGCAACAAAGTCCCGACTTGGACTAATCCTAGCAACAAAGTCCCGAATTCCATAGGTGATTACCTAGGACTAGGAATCCTTCCTTCTAGGTAGCTAGAGACATATAGACGATTTTCCTTTTTGAATTCTAGGAACTAGGATATTTTAAAACCTAGGAACTAGTAATTTAGGAAGTTCTTCTTTTAGTGTTTTTAGCCATTAAGTTAGGTTTCTATAAGTTTTCTAAGCCTTAGGAAATTTTCCTTTTAGCTTAGTTAGATTTTTAGGCATAATTAAAACATAGGGACTTTTCCTTTTTAGGTCTAGAAAATCGTTGGCCTTTAGGGAATTTAGCAAATTTGTGCTAATATAGTTTTGCCTTTTTGATAGTTTCCATTTTGGGAACTTTCCTTTTATTGCAGTTTCTCTTTTTCGGAAGTTTCCATTTTTGGGAATTTTCGTTTTTGTATTTTTCTTTCCTTTTCTGGGAATTTTGATTTTTGGAAATTTTCTTTTTACGGAAACTTTCCTTTTCTAGAAAAGGAAAGCAATTTCGGGAAGTGAAGGATCATCATTAGGAACAGAAAATCAAGCCATGATGCAGCTACTACAGAACTTGACGGCTCAGATGACAGCCATGGCTACATGCATGGAGCGCCTCGAGCAGCCTGCCCGACCACCCGGACAACCCCACGCGCCAAAGGAACCTAAACACGGTCCCGGACGAGAACCACAGGGTGAGGACTCACAACCGTTTTCTTTTTTCAGAAACTTTCCTTTTCTAGAAAAGGAAAGCAATGTCGGAAAGTGAAGGATCATCGTTAGGAACAGACAACCAAGCCATGATGCAGCTATTACAGAACTTGACGGCTCAGATGACAGCCATGGCTACATGCATGGAGCGCCTCGAGCAGCCTGCCCGACCACCCGGACGATCCGACGCGCCAAAGGTACCCAACCATGGGCCCGGAAAGAAACACAGGGTGAGGACTCACAACCGTTTCGGCCCCACCCACCAAACTATCCAGACCCAGATGTTAAGCTTAACCCGCCTTCCTTTGCGGGAAAATTGGATCCCGAAGAGTACCTCAACTTGGAGAGGCAAATGGAATTTCTCTTTGACTACTAGAACTATGAGGACCCGAGACAAGTGGCCCTGGCAACGGCCCAGTTCACAGACCATGTTGTAGCATGGTGGGATCGAGAGGTAGCAGCCCGACGCCGAGGATGTTTTGGTCCTTTTGCTTTGTGGGAAAAATTGACCCACCTAATGAAGAGACGATATAACCCTCCACATTTCCGTCGAGAACTTGAAAGGAGGTTCAGACGCCTGACTCAAGGGAGCAAAACGGTGGCAGAATACTTCGATGAATTCAAACATCTATGAAATAGAATAGAGATGGAAGAATCGCAGGAGAGCCTCATGGCACAATTCCTAGACGGTTTACAGGAGCCCATTGCCCATAAGGTCGAGCGTCAGCCCTATCATTACATAGGCGAGTTGTTCCACCTTGCGGTCCAGATTGAAAAGAGTAACTAATGCAAGACCACCGCACCGCCCATACCGAGGACTAAGTGGCGCACCGGTCAAAAACCATATGACCGAGCCACGACCAGCAATGACCCGCGGTTCAAGGGAAAGTCCCCTACCAACTCGGCTCCTAAGGTCACTCCAGTTGACCCGAGACCAGTCGCACTTACCTCCACTAACCAGCCACAACGGAGCAGTGAGATCACCTGTTTTAAATGCAAGGGACGGGGCCAAATGTCCCGAAAATGTCCAAACCAACGAACAATGGTCTTAACGGCGTCAGGAGATTACGAATCAGAGGACGAGCCTGAGGAGCCCACGCCCGCACCCGAACAATTCAACGACGAGGTCGAATACACCGACTCCGGAGACCTCTTGATGATCTGACGAGTTATTAGTTCTAGACTAGAGCCCAAAGAGATCGAGTAATGGGAAAACAACTTCCACTCCAAGTGCACTATTCTCTGAAAGGTGTGCTACCTGATCATAGATGGCGGATCATGCACCAACACGCTAGCAAGTATATGGTCGAAAAGGTTGGGCTAGCCACGACCAAGCACCCATGACCCTACCGCCTCAGGTGGCTTAACAACAAGATTGAGCTCTTCATCTCCAAACAAGTCAAGGTTTCTTTCAACAAGATTATGCTTTGTAGTCCCGATGTCAGCTGGACATCTTCTCTTGGGACGACCCTGGTAGTTCGACCGGGAGACGACCCATAACGGATGGACCAACTTGATGTAAGACTGGAGTCCACCTTCTCTTAAACAAACAGATTCAGGGAGTTAGGCTGGAGCGAAAGATGAGTGTTGGTAGAGATGAGGATGAATGGTTGTCGTTTGATTCCACAAACAACGATTTGGTCAAGAAGACTTGAATCCACAAGCTACTTGAACCAGGATGAAACGAATGCACCACAGTGACTATGGAGTGGTCTCTGATACAGCAAAACACTCAGTCTTAGGCGAATCATTCACACAAAGAACATCGGAAGGGATGCACAAGGCTACGGCTTGAGTAGATAAGAAACTTCGTCAGTTATATTAATCAAAAAGGTCTTCAAATTTACAAAGCTGCAGGGTAACCTTATATAGGAGTTATTCAGCTGTTTTGACCTAATATGGTCGACCCAAACATAAAAGAAAAGACTCAAAAATAACAGGATTTTTAAAGGAAAACTACAAGGCATTCAAAATACAAGAAAAGAAAAGTTTGCCAAAATAAAAATAAAACATTCTATGCTAACCACATCCTTTCTGGGGCTTGAAACATGCTACCATTCAACTCTAAAGACCACTAAGATACTCTGGATTACCTGCACAAACTCATAAGAAATTAAAGATACCTGATTGGACCTCAAGTGGGCTGGTTTTAAGGCTAGAGTGGTCTGATCTGTTTTTGGTCCGTTTAGATTAATTTCTTTTATGAATCCTTCCTCTTGAAGCTTCTTGATGTGTAAAATATTGAGAACTTCAAGTGTTCTCACGATATTAGCTCCAGAATCCTCTTCTTGCTCCATTTGTTCTTTATTAACTAAGCAGCTTGTTTTGATGATATCTTGAAGCTCTGATCTGATCTCGGTGATATTCTTGATGTTATGAACCCCATTTCCTGCCAAACAAATAGTATTACCTTGGTTGGTTCGAGTCTGAGCTTTCTTGATGCTCAGTAGTTCAAAATATCTCATGATGTCCAAAACTAGTGAATTGGACGTCATCCAACTTGTAAGTTTAATATCTTCTTCAAGCGGTAAGATTTTGATCTGATTCTTCTTCTCTGTGATTTTTTGATGAGTTAAGTTTCTAGAACAAGTTGATTTGTAGCTTAAATCGTCGTGGTTGGGGAGATATGATCCAAGGAAGACACCTATGTCCTTAGTACGCTTGGGTTGGTTCTATACAAGGGTTTAATATCTTTTTCATGCAGTAAGATTTAGATCTGATTCTTCTTTTCTATGGTTCCTTGATGAGTTAAGTTTCTAAAAAATTTATTCGTAGCTTAACTCTTCGTGGTTAGGGAGATATGATCCAAGGAAGATACCTATGTCCTTATTACGCTCGGGTTGGTTCTCTACAAGGGTTCTAGTGAGCTTATTGCACTACAGGAAAACAGCAAAAAAGCGACTACAGAAGATGACTGTTATAATTAATAGTCGCCAAAACAATGACTAAATAGTGACTGCTTACAGACTATATTACGACAACACCATATTTGTCGTTGTTCAGTCGCTAAACAGCGACTTTAAATAAAAGTCGTCTATGTAGTCGTAATTTAGCAACTAAACAATGACTAAAGGGAATTAAATAGATAGTAGTCGTAAAAGAGTAGCTATATTTAATGACAAATTTACGACAGAGTGAGTTGGTCACTAATTTGCCACTAATTTGCAACAAATCAGAATAGTGGTAATGTAGTCGTCTAATAGTCGCCACATTGGTGAAAATTTTATGAATATATAAATTGGTTACTGAATTACCAACTAATTAGCGACTTTATCGGCGGTTCGTAATTTAGTCGTATAAAAGTCGTAAAATTTTGTTTAAATTACGTTTAAATCGACTTGGGGTAGGTATACTAGTTTTTAACGACTAATCCATATAGTCACTAATAAGTCGCTAAATAGTTGCTTTGTAGTCACCGTGTTAGTCTCTATATTCAAATCTCACGAACCACAATTTTTCATACTCATTTCAACAAAACAACACAGAAAAACAAACAAATCAGCACTGATTCAATAGTATAATAATATATATATTTCCAAACATGACCAAAAATAATCCTTTATCAGATGAGTGTTGGGAAGAGTCATTTGCTAAAATGATTGTCATTGATGCACTGCCTACAATATCCCTCCAACCAAGCCAGCGACCATAATCCGTAGTCCCCTTTATTCCAGGACCTGGCCAACCTGTCCAACAAGGCCTGTTTAGAAAGAGGGCACATGATCCAATGGTGTTGCGTGGAGAAAGTTCACAAACACGCTCAACACAATATTTCATTCGTGAGGTATAAAATGACCCACAGCAGGACGACATGGACTTTAACAGTTTGCGGTGGACTTCTGTAATGAATTTCATTTTCCTCGTAGGTAATATAACAGTTACCTGTTATGTTTGTGTATTTACATATTTTTTTTTTATTACATCAGTTGAATGTGCAGGTACCTATAATAATTGGACGCCACCTTTTTGGATCCAGATTGCTGATATTACATGTCCATCTTCTGAATTTGTAAAAGTGAACAAGGTATGAATGGTGTAGTAAACCTTAACTATATATTCGGTGATCTTGTATAATGTATCCAACTTGCTTAAATTTAGGTAGTGGGTATAATCTCAACATTAACCCCTAACGGATTTGGGGATATGTTGGTGACCCTTAAGGATCAGTCCGGTAAAATTGAAGGAACAATGCACCAGAACATTTTCAGGAACGATGAGTACATAGTTACTATTTATGTATGCGTTGTTGTTATTTTACGGAATGTCACTGTTTGCCGTTTTGCGAGGAAGTATAAATATTTGAACGTAGTGGCTCGTAACATAGTGAAGGTATATTTTTGACTACTGATTTTCACTTTTATTATAATAGACTGATTAAGATTTTGTGAACAGATCATAGGGGTTAATTTTGTGGTTGTTGAGTACGAACCAGTTGAACGCGGGAATAATATGGACGAATATCTTACAGTTCCGGATTCTGATGTTGATGAGTAAATTACTGTCCCCTAATGGAGCAGTTAATGAAGTGGTCGCATATTTGTTGTTAAGAAAAATTAAGTTTTTAATATCTTGTTGTTATAATGTGTAATTTAATCTACCTTCTAGCCAAAAATAAATGTAACAAATTATGATAAATAATATTTACCTTTTGGCAAATCTAAGCATCTGTTATACTAATTTTTAATGTATAAACCTATAAAGAATGGGATATAATAAAATTTAAACAATGGTTTAGAATCTACTTGTCCTAAAAAAAGTTGATTATATACTAAGACTTTAACATAATACATAAGAAATATAAAATAGTTCAGATGGTAGCCAGGAAATTGCACATTTAAACCCTTCATGGGTTCGAAAGTCGGTAATTGCAGTCATTATATTGCCAATTATATGAGACTAAAATACGACTACACTATATAGTCGTAAACCAGTCGCTAGTTTTATGACTAAATAACGACTAAATTCGGCGAGTCGCTACATAGTCATAAACCAGTCGTAAAATATGGGTGCAATTACCACATTTAAATCATTTTGGGTTGGTGTACCAGTTTTAGGGTTGGTATACTGGTATTATGCGACTATAATATGTAGTCGGTTTGTAATCGCATTATAGTGGCCTCGTAGTCGCTAAAATTGTCTATATAAGGACAACTTCGTCGACTTCTTCCCATTTCTATAACGTAAGGAAAAAAACCAAAAAAAAATTATTAGTAAACAAATATTAAATAAAGTTTTTCTTTATTTAATAATGTCGGGATATTATAATTATAACAGATTTAGAGAGTGGATGTATAAGAGCATCAATGAAGTTACGGGAAATTGGGTGGAGCAGTTCATGACATTTGCAAACAGTCAGCCTCTAGCACACGATAATGGCGGTAAGTTTTATTGTCCTTGTAGTGTATGCAAAAACAATAGATTTCTCCCTGGGACAAGAATTCGGAGTCATCTTTTTAGCAAATGATTTATGCCAGATTATTATGTGTGGTATAAGCATGGAGAAGAATTCAATATGGATGTAGGAGCAAGTTTTGTTGAGCCGCCTTATATAAGTGGGAGTGTATAAGTGAGTAATGTAGTAGAAGATAGATATGTGGAAATGGTGAATGATACATTACGTCATAACATGAGTTTTAATGATAAGAATAATTAGGATGGTGGTCATCCTGATTATTTAGAAGAACCGACAATTGAACAGTCAAAAAAATTCTATGACTTGTTAGAAGGTTAATAAAAACCTTTATACTCTGGTTTTCGGGAAGGTCACTCGTAGTTATCATTAGCTGCTCGATTCATGCAAAATAAGGCTGACCACAATATGAGTGAAAAGGTAGTGGACTCGTGGTGTGAAGTTCTGACAGATTATTTACTAGAAGGAAACCAGTGTACTGGTTTATATTATGAGACAATAAAATTGATGCGTAATTTAGGTCTCACATATCATACAATTGATGTTTGTGTTAACAATTGTATGCTCTTCTGGAAAGAAGACGAGAAAGAAGAAAAATGTATATTTTGTGGTGCAGAAAGATGGAACCCAAAACAAAACCAACGTAGAACCAAAGTATCATATAGTCGTATGTGGTACCTACCTATTGCTGATAGATTGAAGAGAATATATCAGAGCCATAAAACTGCAGCGGCAATGAGATGGCATGTCGAGCATGAAGCAAAGGAGGGAGAAATGTGTCGTCCTTCTGATGCGGCAGAGTGGAGATAATTCAAGAACGAAATCCCGGTTTACAGAAGAACCACATAATGTTTATCTTGGATTATGCAATTATGGGTTCAATCCATTTGGCATGTCTCGTAATCATTCGTTGTGGCCAGTGATCTTGACTCCATTTAATCTTCCTCCTGGTATGTGCATGAATACAATGTACTTATTTCTTACAATTCTAAATTATGGGCCAAATCATCCACGAGCGAGCATCGATATATTTCTCTAGCCATTTATTGAGGAGTTGAAAAATTTGTGGTATACCGGAGTTGATGCATACGATGTGTCCTTGCATCAAAATTTTAATCTTAAAGCAGTGCTGGTGTGGATGATAAACGACTTTCCAGCATTTGCATTTTATAGGATGGATAACCCATGGTAAATTATCTTGTCTGATTTGCATGGAAAATACAAAGTCTTTTTATCTACCTAATGACAGAAAGTAACGCTGGTTTGATTGTCATCGAAGATTTCTTCCTTATGATCATCCCCTGAGGAGGAATAAGAAAGATTCTCTTAAAGGAAAAGAAGCGAGAGAATATTCGCCTCCTTTATTACGGGTGAGCAAGTTTAGTGCGAGCGGTTGGATGGTGTAAATCCACCAAAAACTAAAGACGTAGGTGCCTGGGTATGGGAAAGAACATAACTGGCGAGACCTCAATTTGAGACATAATATTGATTTCATGCAAACAGAGAAGAATTTTTTTGACAACATCATGTATACGCTTATGAGTGTGAAGGGCAAATCAAAAGACAATGTCATGTCAAGATTGGATTTGCAACAATTATGTTCTCGGCCACACTTACATATTGATAGTGAAGGAAGAGATCCTTTTCCGCCATTCACATTAACAGAAGAGGCGAAAAGAAGTTTATTGCAATGGGTGAAACACGCGGTTAAATTCTCAGATGGTTATTCAGCAGATTTAACTAGTTGTGTTGATATGGAGAATAAAAAGTTCTCAGGCATAAAGAGTCATGATTGCCATGTTTTTATGGAGCGGCTACTTCCATTTATGTTCTCAGAACTCTTACCCCGAAACATCCACATTGCTTTACCAGGTACTAATTATTTATATTATATATATACGAGATTGCAACACATAAATATGATTCGTTTAGTTTGAGTTGTAATTAATATGAAGCAATTTTGATATATATTGTAAGTGTTGGAGCATTTTTTTGGGACTTATGTTCGAGAACTTTGCAAATAGGTTGTTTACAAATTCTGAAACAAAACATAGTTTTGATCCTATGTAATTTGAAAAAGATATTTTCACCATCGTTTTTTGATGTGATGGAGCACCTGCCTATACATCTCCCATATGAAGCTGAATTAGGAGGTTCTGTCCAATATAGATGGATGTATCCTTTTGAAAGGTTTTTCAAGAAGTTGAAAGGAAAGGCAAAGAACAAAAGATATGCGGCTGGATCAATTGTTGAATTGTATATCAATGACGAGATTGCTTATTTCTCAGAGTACTACTTTGCCACGAATATACAAACAAAATCAAGGTAAATTTAAAAATCAATCAAGCTACAATTAACAAATGCTATCTTTTATTGTCTATATTAATTACTTTTCAATCATTTCGTCAGGTTAACAAGATTCTCAGAAAGTGAAGTCCCCATATATCAGGTCCCTGGAGTACCTTCTATATTTACTCACGTCGGTCGTACAATTGGAGAAATGCATGAAATATGGCTTTCTGAGAGAGACTATAATTGTGCACATGCGTATGTTTTACGAAATTGTGATTATTTTCAACCTATTGAAATGTATATAATCTGACTTGTCTAAAGTAATTATATATTTTTTGATAAAATCTTCTATCATTTTTCATATAATTATCTTGACACTCTGCCAAAATAGATGATGAATATCACTCATGGGTTAAAAAATATGTAATTAAAACATTGTATAGCTATATATACCTAACTAGGTAAAAAAGCTGATATTGTTTATATATATACATGTTACTTATTGGAATGCCACAAATCCATTTCCTACATGGGTTCAAGATAAAGTGCATGGACCACTGAACAAGATCAAAACATGGCCAATGTATTTTACAAGTGGCTACTTGTTTCATACGAAAAATTACGGCACTGGCCGAAAGACATGTAACTATGGTGTATGTGTTAAAGGTGAAAATTACACGGATACATCTGATGCAGCGGATTTTTACGAGATCTTAACTGATATCATGGAACTTGAGTATGAAGGGATAGTGAATCTGAAAATCATACTTTTTAAGTGTATGTGGTATGATCCTGTATTGGAAGAGGGACGCGAATAAGCAACAGCGGCGTCATAGACGTTCTTTCATCGAGAAAATATAATAAAAACGAACCTTTTATTCTAGTTACGTATATAGCTATTGTTGTACGATATGATCATATATATATAGATATAAATATATATATATTATAACTTCTATATGTGTTTTGTAAACAGCTTCTCAGGCGCATCAGGTTTGTTATATTCTGTACTCATACACAAGGAAACCAAAACAGTTGTGGCTCAATGTTGTCAAAGTAAATCTGAGGGGAAACATTTTTGTAGCATATGCGAACAAAGAACATAATATTTTGTAAATCGGAAATGATAATGCGGTATTGATGACAACAATTGAAGATATTGTACCATACATTTTGGAAGCGGAAGTAAACCCAATAAATCTAGATTACGATGTTGGGGATGCGGAACCAGAAGATGAATTTCTATGTAATTTATCGTCTTCAGATGAAGAAGAAGAATAACCAAATAATTAAATATGTAATTTATGTTTGATCCATATTTCAATGTTTATTTTAAAATCATAACATCATATGTGTATTTAAAATTTAAAAAATTATCTGTTTATTTTGTAACTTTAAAACATACTATCGTTATTATTCATCTGAAATATTTTCTACATATCGTTTATGTAAATAAACCCACAAAATAATAAGTGATCTAACAGTGTCTGAACAGCGACTGCAAAGTGACTAAGTAGCGACTAACTACCGAGTAATTGATAACAAAATTTTAATAATTCGGGAAGATATAACCAGGAAAGATTCCATTTTTTTTTGGTTATATCCATATAGTCACTGATTGACGACTAACAATCGACTGAAACCAAAAATTTTGGTATAACCAGTATAATAGAACCGGCGTAACCAAATAACAATTTTATGGTTTAATTTCTTTTGTCACTTATTAGCGACTGTGATGCGACTGTATTAAAATTGAAACCAAATAAATGGATTTGCCTTATCCCCAAATTGATTTAACCTAAATCGACGAAAGTTTGTTCCGCGATTCTCACTCTCTTCTTCACCGAGAATCAATTGATTTCCGATCGATTATCAATGGTTTCTGCCTCACTCTTCGTATTTCAAACGCTCCTCCATTGCTCTCCTTCAAACCTTGTTCTTCTTCGTCTCGAACAATGCCTAAAACCAATACAGGGTGAAGCAAACGACGGTTCCCAACGTCTCGCAAGCTCCGGTCATCAATAGTTCTGGGAAAAGACGAAACCCTCTTCCGCCCCACTACAACTTCACGCCGGCGGAACCAATTCCTCAGCCTCAGTCGCCGCCTGGTCATCTTCGTGTTCTCCCCCAACCGTCAATGTCAGGAGCAAATGAAGTTGGAATTATCCACCAGCGGAGACGCTTTTCCAGAACTCAGTGGACCGACAAATAGAAGACCTACCCACTCGATCAATGCATGAAGCCCACAATCATTCGACTACATGGCAACAAGCTCCGGAGTCTCCAGTTCATAACAATCACACCCAGATTCATCCCTCTTCACAGGGAAACAACTTCTACGATGACTCCGATATACTGTTGCCAGAACTACAACCCGATTCGGCGAGGGCTCTGAAAGCCCTGTTGCGCGTCCCTGACCGTGAGAAGTTTATAACGGTTCTGTCTCCTATTTCAAAACCAAAAACCATTTGGTAAGTGTCTTTTGCTTAGTTAAATATTTTGGTAGGTTCGAACTTTAGTTTACATTATTTGTGATTGATAGTTTATTACAATTGTTTGTTAAGTTCAGTTTGTTTAAAGTTGATTGGCAAACTTAGAGGAATACATTGTTATATTGTGTTGCGGTGATGGTTTGGTATGACTGGACTTTTTGGAATTGGACAAGTTTTATGACAAAGCGTATGATTAGCTCTCTTTCAAGGAGACCATTCCTTAATAGGTTGTTATATGTCTACACTGACTTTTTACATTAAATTTGACCTATCATTGTTAATTAGTTATCAATAATACTAGCGTTAGATTGAGTTGGAGTAGACGTTCTGTGAGCCTACTCTGTTAAGTTCGAAAGTAGTAGAATTAGGTTGAGTTGGAGTAGCTGTTGAGTTAGCATACAGTGTATAATAATGTTAGTTATACAAATACTATATAGCTATTGTTGGTATGAAAGCACGATAGGTATCTAAAAATAAGCAAAAGAATTATAGAGTTTATCATTAAAGAATAGCCACAATCTGTCATTGTCGCCATAGTAATCAACTGAGTAAGATAAAAGTATTAAATACATAGCTATAAGATTGACCAAACTAAGAAAAGCTTAGTGGATAGTTAAATAAGTAGCAACTTTGGCACAATAACATGGTCTGAAAAAATATACTACGTGAAGCAGTTATGTTTCCTTTTAGGTTGTGAAGAAACACATATATACTTATGTTTCATGGTAGTATCTTAGTTTCATTCTTTCATGATGTTATCGTTGTTATAGAATGACCCAGGTTAAAGACTTTATATAAGCACTCACTCATATAACACAATCACGTGACACACGTATAAGAAATGTAATACTATCATTATGTGATGATGGCATCTTTTTAAGTCATAATTCATACTATTATAAACGTAATATTATCATTAATGTATATTGTTCTCTGTGTTGCAGGTTTAGTCGCTATAAAAAAGGGCAGCTGGTTCGGAAGATTACTAAGTGTTTACTAACAAATTTGACGGTCCTTACTATAGCTGCACTATTATGCCTCGGGATAGACAGAAAAGATATTTTCTCGAGTTCGCGGTAAAGTTTCTAACCACAAGCATTGTTAAGTTTACTTTAGTTTTTTTACTAACCTAATTGTATTGTTCTTTTTATAGAAAACCAACACATGGGATCCGTTGATCACAGAGACAGTTCAGCGGCATCTTGAGAGTATATGTCAACGCCGTATAAAAGATATGATAAGCAATGCGAGGACTAGTCGAAAGCCACCACTGTGGATCAGTGAAAGCATCTGTAAAACGATGGTGGAGTACTGGGACCTCACATTCACCTATCAGGTCCGACTTCGTATCAGCAAATCCAACAACAAATGGTACTTAATTTTCATGTATAAGTTATAAATTTTCATAACTTAACTAATGTAATATTTTTTTTTTCCCAGGAAGAAGAATTGGGAAGACCAGTGAGTCTTGGTGAAGTTTTCATTAAGATTCATACCAAAAAAGATGGTATGTATGTCAATCAGAAGGTGGAGAAGATCGTACAAGCGTATGATAAGAACTTGCAGGAGAAGTTGGCTCAGGTTGAAGCAGAGACTTCATCTGTATCAGAAGGCGCTTCTCAAGCACGAGAACTCACAACTAATGAATACACAGCCATATTTCGTAAGGTATAATGACCTTATTTTCACATTCTACATTTGTTTTGACATTTATAAATATTCAACTTACATTTTGCAGTCCACGCAAAAGGATTCAAGAGGCAATATTTATGGACTTCGAAGCCTCAAGGATAATATTGAATGCACTCTCACAGGATCGTGCAACCAATTGGGAGAATCCTCATCGCATCTAGCATTGCATGAGCAACTAAAAGAAGCTCAACGAAAAACCGAAGAGCAAGCTGCCCGTGAAGCAGAGCATGCTCGGGTTGTTGCTGAGCAAAAGGGTAAGCTTCAACACTTTTCCTTGGTGAAAAAGTACTTGCGCCAAACCGATCAAGCTTTCCTTGATTTCATGGCAGTGCATGAACCTGAACTAACCATAACCCCTACTTCAGATCCACCAGCTTAGGTTCATTATTTACTCTTCTAAAGAACACATTCTAATGTTTGGACTATTATGTTTTTGTGTTTTTTTTACTTGTGATAAGTGTGCAAGAAACATGTTGTTGTGTTTGTGTTAATATTTACGTTTTAGTATTTTTGGTTTTGCTTGATATCCGTTTACGAATTAGTACTAACCAATTTCAAAGCAAACACCATTTCCTATATTATACCCTACCAAACCCGAAATGTATCAAAACAAATTTACGTATGCAGTTAGTCACTAAGAATTTTTCAAATAGTCGACAAACAGATGCAATACAGTCGCTAAACAGTCGCCAGAAGTTGTAGTCGCAAAACGGACGCTAATAGTGAGCGACTACATGTCGACTGATCCCCTACTAGGAAAACTAATACAGTAGCTAAGAAGGCGCCAAATAGTCGAACAACAGATGCAAGATAGTCGCAATTCAGTCGCCTATAGTTGTAGTTGCAAAACAGACGCTAAGAATGAACGACTCCATGCCGACTAATCCCCAGCTAGAAGAACTAATACAGTAGCTAAACAGTCGCCTGTACCAACAGTCGCTAAACAGTCATTTATATAAATAGCCGCTAAATAGTCGTCCATAGCAAATTCGCTAAACAGTCATTACTTTTTTACGACTACCTTACGACTGTGACAATTTCTTTTCATCATGAACAAATTAAACATAAAATGGTCATCACACAGTGGTCAATATTTACAACTACGTTACGACTAGGAGTACGACTACCATACTTAGTCATAGTACAGTAGCCAATTAACGACTATTTTACGACTATATGTTTTAGTGACTAAGGATTTACGACTACATCAACTAATCGTAAATTAGTCATAACTTCCAATTTGGCGACTGATGAGCGACTATATTTGTAGTCGCAAAACCTCTGTTTTCTTGTAGTGTTGGTGTCTTCTCCATGCTCATTGATGGGTGACGACTTGATGTCCTCATCATAATCTCCCTTTTAAAAAGGTTTCGACCTCAAAATTGTATAACCTGCACCAAGAGAAACCAAATTAGCTTTCATTATTCTTTGAGATTTTAGTGTCTTAGCTTCATAGGTTTGCAGCTTGGTAAGGTTAGGCACATCTGGTGGCTCTCCCTTGAGTAGGTAAGATAGGATTACTCCTCTATTCTGGTCTGGGTGATCATTTACTCCTTTGGTGGACTTGCTAGTAGTCATCACCATTGGGTCCTTGGTTCTTTGGTCCTGAACCTTGGTTGATAGGAATTTCTCTTCTAGTAAAACTCACTGTACATTGCTCCTTTAGTTCCTGCATTTGAATTGACGCTTTGGGCAAGAAACAAGTGCATCATGGATTCTGTAAAATAAGATAAACTTATTAAATCTTGTTCCTTAGCACTAGTTACAACAAAGTTTTCTTCTACTTGCGATTTTAGACAGCTTGTCTCCTCATGATCGTGTATGTTTAACAAATTCTTTAACACAGTTGTGGCATCACGAGAAACAAATGGAGTTGAAGAGGGACTTATCTGCCTAACACCTTCAGTGTTCTTAGCTTGGTCTTGTGGTTTCTCTTTAATGATTTCTTCTCTTCTAATACCTTGATAGACGGGTGTAAGTAGCTCAAACACAGATTGTTCATAATCCTCATCTTGACATGTTAATGCATCATGAATTTTTGAATACATCTCCTCCAGACCATCATGATGCACAAAAGGAAAACTTCCTTATCAATGTCGCAGACGTCCGCAAAGCCGTCGAGACCGCCAAGACGCAGGTAGTCTTAATGCTATACCGAGAGCTATTAAGCGAAGCTGGCGCAGAGGACAGTGTTCCCGTGGGAGTCAAGACACTGTTAGAGAAGTACGCTAACGTTTTCCCAGACGAGAATCCACCAGGACTGCCGCCAATCAGAGGGATCAAACACCACATTGATTTTATCCCCGGAGTCCAACTGCCAAACCAACCTGCCTACCGTGTGAACCTCGAGGAGGCAGGTTCAAGACCTAATGGCGCAAGGATACGTGAGAGATAACCTCAGCCCATGCGCCGTCCCAGTCCTCCTCATGCCCAAGAAGGACGGAAGCTGGAGGATGTGTGTTGACTGCCGTGCCATTAACAACATCACCATCAAGTAAAGACACCCTATTCCGCGCCTGGACGACATGTTAGATGAGATTAGCAGAGCGGTCATCTTTTCCAATCGACCTTAAGAGCGGATACCATCAAGTTCGGATGCGAGAAGGCGACGAACGGAAGACCGCGTTTAAAACCAAGCAAGGTCTGTATGAATGGCTTGTGATGCCTTTCGGGTTGTAAAACGCCCCGAGCACCTTCATGCGACAGATGAACCACGTCCTCAGACCGTTCATCGGCAAATTCATGGTAGTCTACTTCGATGGAGCATCTAGACACCGTGATCCTGACACTTCAGAAGGAACAACTGTACTCCAACCACAAGAAGTGTACCTTCTGCACTGACCAAGTCATTTTCCTTGGCTTCGTCGTGAGTTTGCAGGGACTTAGAGTGGACGATGAGAAAAAACGGGCCATCCAAGAGTGGCCCACACCAGCAAACGCCAGCCAGGTTCGGAGCTTGCACGGATTGGCTAGTTTATACTGCCGTTTTGTGTGAGACTTCAGCACAATTGCCAACCTCTTGAAATCTACGATAAAGAAGAACCAGGAGTTCAAATGGGGACAGAAGCAAGAGAAGTCATTCAATATATTGAAGGAACACCTCACACACGCCCCTGTCCTCACATTGGCGGATTTTACTAAAACCTTTGAGTTCAAGTGTGACGGTTCGGGGATCGGCATATGCGCTGTCTTGACACAAGGAGGCAGGCCGGTCGCCTATATCAGCGAGAAATTAAACGGAGCTACCCTGAACTACCCTACTTACGATAAAGAGCTCTACGCTTTGGTCTGTGCCTTAGAAACATGGCAGCATTACTTGCTAGCTAGGGAGTGCGTCATTCATACGGATCACTAGACACCCTTCAGGGCCAGACAGCACTGAAGAAGAGACAAACGTGTTGGCTTGAGTTCATCGAGACGTTTACATACCTCATTAAGTACAAAAAGGGAGACAACAATGTTGTTGCCGACGCATTGTCTCGTAGACAAGTCTTATCTCGGTTATGGAGTCCAAGGTCATGGGTTTTGAAATGACCAAGGAACTGTATCCAGAAGACGAGGATTTCATGGAAGCCTTCCAGACACATGGGAAAGGCGCCTACGGTCAATTCTACTTATTTAACGGATTGCTCTTTAAGGAGAAGCGACTCTGCATTTCCCGAAGATCCGTTCGCGAGTTACTTCTACGGGAGGCCCATGGAGGCGGCCTAATGGGACACTTTGGTGTCGACAAAACATTGGCTATGCTTAAGGAACACTTCTATTGGCCTCATCAACGCCGAGATGTGTAGGCCTATTGTGCCAGGTGTCTAGTCTGTAAACAAGACAAGTCAAAGATGCATCCGCAAGGCCTCTACATGCCACTACTGATCCCTTCTGCCCCCTGGACAAACATCTCGATTGATTTTGTACTAGGACTGCCCAAAATCAACCACAAAAATTCTGTTCTTGTTGTGGTCGACCGGTTCTCCAAGATGGCATATTTTGTTCTATGTAATAAGACCAACGACGCAAGCAAGACAGACATCTATTCTTCCGGGAAATAGTCAGATTGCACGGCATCCCCAGGACAGTTGTCTCGGACCGAGATACCAAGTTCATCAGTCATTTATGGCGAGCACTATGGAGGAAGCTGGGGACAAACTTATTCTTCTCGACCGTGTACCATCCCCAGACTGATGGGCAGAACAAGGTGGTAAACCGGACCTTATCCACTTTGTTACAAGCAATGATCGCACACAACCTGAATAATTAGCTTGAGTGTCTACCTTACGTGGAGTTCGCTTACAACCGTTTTGTCCATTCCACGACTAAGATGTCCTCGTTCAAGGTCTTGTAAGGTATCAATCCGCCCACGCCCATGGAGTTCACACCACTACCCCCAGGAGACACCATTAGCATGGATGGCGAAGCCAATGCAGAGTACGTGAAGAGACTGGATCAAAAGGTCAAAGCCAATCTAGAGAAGCGCACAGAACAATATACCAAGCATGCCAACAAGGGACGCAGAAACGTGGTGACTGAAGAAGGCGACTGGATTTAGTTTCATCTACGGCCCGGACGTTTTCCCCAGAAACAGAAGAGCAAGCTTGCACCCCGAGGAAACGGCCCGTTCAGATTCCTCCAACAGATCAGCGACAACACCTACCAGCTGGTACTTCCAGGTGAGTTAAATATGTCTACTGCTTTCAATGTCGCTGATGTAGAGTTGTTTGATGCAGGTGAGGAGTTTTCTTTGTAGACCAAAGGTTTTCAAGAGGAAGTTATTGATGAGGACATCAGAACGACTACCATCCCAGAAGTGCCACCCGGACCACTGACTCGAACCAAGGCCTGAGCCTTGGAACACAAGTTCAACAAACTGGCGAGGAGAGCAGGCAAACAAGCACCAGCCCACGACAAGGCGCATCACGGCCCGTCCGAGCCGGTCCACAAACCGGCCCACTAAGGCTCGTTCGCACCACATTAGGAACCATGGAGGTTTCTGCTCAAATATTCTTCCAGCTCTGGTTTCTTCACCATTACCATCCGGTGAAGGCACCAAAATCCGTGCTAAGACATTGTAATCTTTTTCCTACCTTTGGTGTTGTCCCACTGGGTTTTCTGAAAAAGGTTTTAATGAGTCAACACTCTTAGTGCGCATGGCGACCAAGACCCGTTTTCAAGCCCAACATATTCCATGGACCCAAGTCGAATTCAGCCCTGTCCTTATGGTGTTTACCTATCCTATTTCTTGTTTTTAGACTAAGTGTGGAATTAAGGCCTTATGTCCAATTCCTAGTTGCTGGCGATTTGTCCTAGGCTCAAGCCTTTGTGTTTAAGCTTTAGCCTAGGCCCATTTCTCTATTTATTTGTTTTTTTTAGACTTCTTGCTGTTTTTGGGAAACATCATGTTGTTTACCCAAAGTTGTAAACCAAAGGCCTATATAAACCTTATTACTTGCAATGAATAAGATAACTTAAATTTTAAACAAAAACCCTAAGACTCTTGTCTAAAAACTCGGTGCCTCTCTCACCCCTTGGTGAGCTAGCCGTGAGCTTCCTCCTTCCACGTTGAAGCTACCTTGGTGTATCACAAGTCTACCGCAGCTTGTGTAGTCCTTTCGCTCCTTCCTTCTTCCATCAAACCGTGGTCATAAACCTCGAGCTTCTTGATTGAATACCACCCCGCCACTACGCTTGTATCACTATGAGTATCACACCTCCCTTCCTTCAAGTCATCTTAAGCAGATAAGACTATCCAGGACCGTACCAGACTCCACCATCTCCATCTAACCTCTGCCTCCACAGTCTCTGTCTAATTGTTTGATACCACCAACAGACATTGGAAAGACTTGTTCACCTCTCTCTCCACTTCCACTTTTTCTCAGTTCTCTACCTCCACCAAGAGAAGAAGAAAACAATGCAAAATTTTATGGAAATAATGATAATGATAGTTCACATTTGTCATTGGATCCTACCGTTGCAAATGGTACGCATATGAACTTGTTTAATCTTGGATTAGTTGATCTTAGGATTGTAGTGTAACTATTAGGAATAGTTGTACTAGTAATACTTGTACAACTAGCACAACAAGTAATAGTATTACTAAAAACTAGTGCTAGTCGCACAACAAGTATACAAGTATAAAGATTAATAAGATTAATTTGTTGAATTTTGGACTTTTTGAATTAAGGATAGTTCTATAACTAGTACACAGAAATAATTTTACTAGTAATACTAGTAATATTTTTACAAGTACAACTAATAGTAATAATAGTAGTTTTAGTCGTATTCGTTGTACTAGTTATACTAGTAGTATTTGTTGTACAAATATTACTAATGATACTATTACAACTATTCATATTATACAACTAGTTACACTATATGATTACTAAAATTGGATGATTTTTTTTTGTTTTGGTTTAGGAGGTCTTAGAATTAATGAGACAGTTTTTAAAAAATAATTTGAGGGCATTCTCTGAAGTTTATTGCACACATATCTTTGTTTACGCCAAAAACCGCTCCTCTAACATTTTTAGTCAAATGATAGATGTAATATCTTTGCTGAGATATTGGGTAGACCTCATATATTGTTTTTATGATGCTTTGACTTTTATCAGAAATATACACAATCTCATGATCATCCCGTATTTGTGTTTTCTGTTGAAATGAAGAAGAGAAAGAGAATAGAAAGAGAAGATACAATCTGCCACATCTTTAAGAGAGAGTGTGTCATTTGTGTTAGACTATCTTTGTATCCAAACATGTATTAGGCTATTCTTGAAATTAAGCAAGCCTAGACTAGTCTTGTATAAATGGGTCTCTCACTCCTCATTTGTTAACTAAGAAAATCATAATCTCATTTTCTCTCATAATCCAATTCTCTCTATTCTTTATATTATTTCTATTCTCTATATTCTCTTTCTAATCTCATACATTTAATCTCTAAATCTCTCATTATTTCATGGTATCAGAGCCATATTTCTCAAACTAATTTCTCTAATCCGAAAAATCTCTTTTCTTTCATCATTTCTTCAACATCTTGCATACAATCCTTCAAACCAGCATTATCAAGAATCATCTTCATTCCAAGCCTTTAATCTGCAAGAACACGAGGCTGCAAGCACTTCTTAATCAAAAGGATCATCAGAAAGAGGAATCTGATCATCCTTTCACCGGTCTTTCACCTCCTGGACGCTGAAATCATCAGTTCTTTCCAAGTGCTTGCGATCGCCTCCATCTGCAAAGGTCACCATTGAAGCGATCATAAAAGATTGAGTTCTTCATCAAACTCAATCAAATCACCGCCGAAACTATTGAAGAAAGGCTCCTGGTGAAGAGTTAAGAGTTCTGATCTTACCCTGAGTTGATTTTAAAGTCTTCTCGATCATTTTTCTCCAGAGTATCCAATTGAACATCTTCATGGTTGTTGGTGAGAAAACTCTTATCCCTGCCTGATTAAAAGCTGTTCTTGGAATCAATGGAGCTAGATTAAAGACATAAGAAGGGAACTACTAGGCTTCAGCTCAATCTGATCAGTTTTATTCTTCAAGATTCTTGTTCTTAAAAATCTAGGTAGAAACTGAAATTCTTAAAATCAGTTATAAACTGGTTAAACAAGTTGTTCAGCAGTTACAACTGATTAATCCTTGCATAAAACTGTTTAGATCAGAAGCTAATAGGTTTTTAAGCAGTTTAAAAGAAGTTACACATCCTGTTAAGACCTGGAGAACCGGTCGAACAGACTCTCCTCAAGGCGCGGGTATAAGAAAAACTTGTGTGTGCAAGATAGAGAAACCAAGGTTAATATCAGCTCTTGTTATGCTTAAACGGCTGCATTACTTGTTGTGGTCTAGAATTATGAAGATCACATTGTGTAGTCATGGATTATGGAACCATGTCACTACAAAAGAATCACCTCTACTTGCCACTGAAGGTGAAGAGGTAGCTGAAAGAAAGAAAAAGGAGATAGACAAGTGGTTCCAAGAAAATTAGCTTATGCTATCTATCCTCCAAAACTTCTTGGAAAGTTCATTATTGGATGCTTATTCATATTGTAAAACAGCAAATGATTTGTGGGAAACCTTTCAAAAAGTGTATGGAACTCATCAAATTTGCTAAGAATATATAAAGTGAAAAAGCTCTATATGAACAACAACAAAATGATCTGGCGTTCAGAAAACACTTTGGTAAGTATAAAGCTCTATGGGCAGAGTTGGAAATGCTTAGGCCAAGAACAACATATCCCACTACTCTGAATGAAAGGCATGAACAAGATAAAGTCTTTGTATTGTGCATGACCTTGAACTCTATGTACACTGATCTCATCAAGCACATGTTAAGGGAAGATAAGCTACGAATTCTAGAGGATGCGTGCTAAGATTCAAAAAAAAAAAACAAGGTTCTTATTAGCTGTTTGGAAACAAAAAGGAACTTATCACTGAACATAAGGGCTTCTACAAACCTGAAGAGAAGAAGAGGTTGATTTGTGAACATTGCAAGAGGACAGGCCACTCAAAGAAGGAGTGCTGCATTCTTCACCCTCAGCTAAAGACACGCCACTTCAAGGATAAACCAAGAAGTAATTAAACCGTGAGCTCCAACCAGATTCAAGTTGCTGGCGCAATCTTTCCTCTCCAGTGCAATTCGGCTCAAGCTATGATCTGTTGCACTCCTCAAACTCAGACCATGGCTTCTTATTCAACAACTGTGGCTTCCCAAGCAGAATTTGTCAAAAGATCAGACCTATAAGCTCTCATTACAGCCTTAAACTCTGGTAAAACGTCAAATGATTCAAAACCCTTGATAGTATATTCGGGAGCTTCACATCATATGATAAGTGATCTAGGTTGGATAGAGAACTTAAAACCTGCTTTAGGAAATGTGTTGATTGCTAATGGAACTAAATTGCCTTTAAAAGAAGTAGGGAATTTAAAGTTGTTTGTTAAAGAGTCTAAGTCCTTTTACATATCATCTTTCACATCAAACATATTATCTATTAAAAAACTACCACTGATCTAAATTGTCAAGCTATCTTTGGTACTAATTATTTCTTTTTTCAGGATATTGAAACAAATATTGAACCTCAAGGGGAGCAAGAGAATGGTGATTTTCATGATGCAGAGCTGTATACAATGTGGTTTGTAAGCTGATATACTTAACCATTACAAGGTCTGACTTGTGTTTTGCTATAAATCAGGTATCTCAACATATGCAATATCCAAAAATAAGACATTGAGAGATGATTAATCGGATTTTGAGATACTTAAGAGGCACACATGATCAAGGTATATGGATGAGAAATAATGAAAACACAAATGTAGTTGGCTATTATGATGCAGATTGGACAGGTGATAGGAAGGAGAAAAGGTCCACAACCGGTTACTGCACATTGATAGGTGGGAATTTAGTCACTTGGAAAACTAAGAAGCAGAAGGTTATATCATGCTCAAGTGCATAAGCTAAGTATATAGTAATGAGAAAGATTACCACTGAATGCATCTGCTTGAAGCAAATTTTGCAAGATCTTGGAGTGATCATATAGACTCCAATAACGGTTCATTGTGATAACCAAGCACCCATATAAATAGCTTCAAACTATGTGTTTCATGAGAGAACCAAGCATATTGAGTTTGATTGCCATAAGGTGAGAGAAGCCATTGAGAAGGGAACTATCTTACATTGTTACACTAAGAGCTCAGATCAACTAGCTGATGTGTTTACCAAGGCTATTACCTTTGAGGTTGGTAAGTCAATCTAGCCAAGACTTGGACTTACTTTTCTTCCTCAACACTGATCCTGATCTTGATCATGGTAAGTCAATCTAGCCAAAACTCTTTTCCTAGAAAAAGTTTTGTCCCATTGGGTTTTTCTTCCTTAGGTTTTTAATGAGGTAATGTTTCATGGTTCCAAGCTTAGTCATTCTCTATGACTTAAGCTTGAGGGAGAGTGTTGAAATGAAGTAGAAAAAGAGAATATACAATAGGCCACATCCTTAAGAGATAATGTTTGTCTATTGTGTTAACTATCCTTGTATCCAAACATGTATTAGACTATTCATGTAACCAAGCAAGCCTAAACTAATCTTGTATAAATAGGTCTCTCACTCCTCATTTGTAAACTAAGAAAATCATATTCTCATTTTCTCTCATAATCCAATTCTCTATATTCTTTATATTCTAATTATTTTCTCTCTAATCTTATACATTCAATCTCTAAATCTCTCATTCTTTATTTTCAACACATTCAAAAACCACCTCCAACTATCATCTTTTTCACCATTAACTACACCAAAAGCAAGGTGATAATGACGACGATCTGGATCTTAAGCACTAAGCATAACAAGCACTCCACGACATACATTCTTAAGGTGAGTTTCATAAATAATGATGACTTTTTAATAGCTTTAAACCCTTTAATGCAAGCTCCCAAAATGATTAATAAATGCTTAAACTTTTTTTGCTCATCCACTTCCACTTTTGTCACCGTACCAGCATTCATCCTCTCCAACACGTGCAAGTAAGAAGGCAGCCTATAAAAACTCTCTTCTAGCAGCTTGCATTCTCCCTCTCCAAGCGGTAAAATATTAAGCTTTAACCCAAAGTCTTTTTTGAACAAAGTCTTCAAGAATTTTTGGGGTTAGAGTCTTGAGTGAACCACGGTAATCATCATGTACCACATATGCAATCAAGCGTGTTATGCCTTTCTTTTTTGATTTTTTATTGTAATTTTAGTTGACTGAGAGCATGTATGTATCTTTTAGTAAGTATTAACCGAAAGAAAACTTTAATTCTTAGGCGATGCAAGGATCATTAAAGTTATTCATATAAAATTTATCCATGTAAGGATCATTTCACCATCTGAAATGTGAGGAACAATCGCCAACACCCTAGCTACAACAATACCATCATCATCATTAACTTTAGCATCACTCTCAAGATCTTTATTTCTAAAACGATGCCCATGACTCTGGTTTTATGAGATAATTTCAGTGAGCTTCACATGCAAAAGACTCCTACATTGATCTTTATTTAATTCAATAAGATATCCTAAAACATCTTCATCATCCAAGATATATGATGGTCTTTTAGGCTCCACAGTCAATAGAATGTAACTCAGATAGAGCTTCGTCATAGCATCATATAACATAATCTTTATGCATATTATATCAACCAACCAATAATAAGTGACATCCTCCAAAGTTCTTTTCATCACAATACTAGAAATATGACAGTCTCTCTGACTCTATCACACTTCATCTCCCTTGTCTGAGTAAAATATGTCATAATCAAACTGTATGCCCATGCAAAAAATACTATATGTTGTCCTCTAAACAAAAAAAAATAAAAAAACATTTACACCAATGAGTTGTACCAATTATATTTTGTACGACTTTCAAAGTTGTACTATTTATACTAGTTATACCATCTCTACTAGTTACACTAGTTATACGAGTTATACTATTTATACAAGTTATACTAGTTATACAATTGTTCCGGTCATACTAGCTTTACCATTTAAACTACATGTACTAGTTATACGACTTGAACCAACTATAAAGTTATACCATTTTTATCAGTTGTACTAATTTTATTAGATATACCCGTTCTATTACCTTTTATATTATAAATTTAGAACTCAACCTATACAATCAATCGATTATCAATGTAACATTCTATTAGACTTCGAAAACAAGTTTAAATATACTTAAACACTTGGGTTATTTAATAATTCAGCAAAAACCAATCAAAAATCACAAAGTGAAATTTATCAAACAAACCATATTCCCAAATTCCTTTAGGAGAGAGAGAGATGAAAACGTTGGGATATGAATTCAGAATAACAGAGCGAAAGAAATATAACATATCAGAAGCACAAACCTTGAATCGTGTGAGATTGGGTGGATTTGATGGAATTTGGGTGGGATTTTCTGAAAAAGGGGATATGTGGATTTATCTATCATGGAAGAGGGAAGAGGGAAGAGGGAAGAACAACGAGTATCCATTAATTAAAGGTATTTTTGGTTTTTCATAATTATAGAGGTTAGACAGATTTTTGTGGATCACATAAGATTATTTTATACCTTTGAGGGTCATCAGAGTATTATAAAAATAATAAATTATTGGTTACACAAAAAGTTATTAATTGTTTGTATTTTATATGAATACTATTTTTTCCAATAGAAATCATACAAAAAAATCAGGGTTAGACATATTAAATGTGATCTTAAATTTGATACACTGAAATTTAGATATCTAAAATTTTTGCGTCCGAATCATGTGGTACAATGTTGGCCACTTCTGAAATTCATGACATATGTCTGAGATTCGAACCCTGCTCCCCACGATATTAAAAATATATTAAAATCAATAGGCTAAGTTAAAAAAAAAATTTGTATCCAAATTCCAATACTAAAACTACAGATCCATATTTTTTTCTTCCGCTTCTATAGATGAACTTGATTAACCATTATAGTGTTAAATGTAGGTTTCTACGTTTTTAGCCCAAATATAATAGAGTAAATCTTGGATAATATATTTTAGAAACAAAAAAGTTTTGATACGTGAATTTATATCCAATGAGATGATTGATAAAAGTGAATCCCAATCCGATTTGTAGTGTTGTCGGAGAAGGCATAGCATAATAGAAGGTCATATTTGAGTTGAATATAGCATGAGAAAAATTAGTGGTTGAGCATTTTTAGTGGTTGCCAACACAATACGCACTATGATGATATAATATCATTGATATTCATGCATTTCATTGCATCATTCAATTTCCGATTGTGACCGGCGCACCAATAAATAATAAAGAACTTTGGTGTACAATTTGAAAACCATATTACAAGTCACTTGATCTCGCTTCTAAAGATGGCGATGAATTTTTCTTTAGAACTATGGGCTGTTCCAAATATGTTTAGCAAATCTTATGGCACAGGTTTACCCCGCTATATAGCCACAGAAGATCACAATAGATCACTCTACCCTTGGTGTGAAAAAGGATCAATGTTAATCTGCTGAATAGAGATGGAAAAAGGTACAATCTGTGGAAAGAAATCGACTTCTATTAAATTTCAAAGTTGGTTGAAAGTACAAAACGTGGCTGCCTCTTTTAATAGCCTAAAAATAAAAACCCTAAAGCTACAAAACCCTAATTCTAAACCTGAATAGTTTAGTTAATCCTAATTATAATTAGTTAATCCTAAATTAAGTTACTTGGTTTACTTCCTGATTATACTATTAATTATCTCTAATTTTAATTAAACCAATAGGCTGGTCTAATATAAGTCTAGTTTTCTACTTGGGTCACGTCCATAACCATCTATAAGAGCCCATGGTGGTCTATCGTTCAGCTACATGGGCCAGTATGGGCCCTGCTCAACCTTTATCTTGTTGGGCTTATCCTTGAGTAGGCTCAGCTCGTCCTTGCTGTCTTCCTGGGACTTTTGGGCTTTATCCTTTGTATGTGGCTAAGCTGAGACGTGCTTTGAATCATCAAAAACAAGTATAGCCTCTTGAAGTTGCTCGGGTGGTCGAACTACCTAACTACGGTCAGGTATAAGGGAAATTGGACGATCTCTTCATTCAGCATGAACCAATTGAATTTTGACACGACCAAAATTTCCATCATATCTAGTTGGTTGAGAAAAATGGTCTTGGTTGCTTGATTCATGGTTGATTTTAAAATCCTTGAAATTGAGACTGATCGAGATCACACCATCCCTCCTCCTTTAAAAGGATTTTCCCTCAAATCTGAGCCTTCTAATATGATAGATGACCCTCCTGGATGACTAGATATGTCTCTTGAATATGAATACGCCTCTGGTAGTCGCCAAAATATTGTTTGGAAGTGGTTGAGTCCGTGAGCTTCCAAATAAGGCAAGTCGAGCATCTCCTAGTTTAGAAGTTGTATAACTTTAAAAGCATAAGAAGTTTTATAATGAAACTACTTCTCCGCACACCTATGATGGGTTATCTTTCAAAACTAAGTTGGTTTACAACTTGGTTCATTCTGGTTTGATAGGAAGTCTTCAATAGATAACCACTGATCTCCTTCGGGTACATTGGAAGTCTGCTGAATTAAGAGTTAAATAGCTTATTCATGAGGAACTATTTTTAACCAATTCTTCTTCTCCCTTACTCCTTCATGAGTTAAGTTTCTGGAACAAGTTGACTTGTTTCTTAAACCCTCCGGGTTCGGTTTATATTCTCCTTTGATTGGTCGTATGTCTCCTTTGATTTGTTGATATTCTGCAGGATTGAATCTTCTCTATTTTCTTTATGTTTCTTGATGTCGTTCTCCTTAGCTGATGGTGATATAGACGTCACACTGTTTGGGTGGCTTGTTACTTCTCTACAAATTCTTCATGCATCCGTACCTTAAGACCTCTCCAATGTAGCACTGGCTTCTTGTAGATGGTTTGAGGATTTTTTCTTTAACCACCATTCATGAGCTTTTCCTGTGAATGCTGAGACCACTTGCGATAAATCCAGTTTCTCGAGAATTTTGTTGGATTGTAGCAACTTTTCCATATCGCTTTCCCACTGCAAGTATACTTCAGGGTCTTTTTTATTTCCTAAAAATAGTAGGGATAGAGCTCTGTTGTTGACTTGCTTCTTTGTACTTACTGGTCTTAGATCAGGCGCATTCCACCTTAGCTTGTGGAAAATTTTATCTCTCATCTAATTGTAGATCAGATCTGTTAGATCCTCCAATTCCTTTTCCCTCAATATCAAGGTCTGGATAAGTGCACCTCTCTCCTTTGTTGCTTGCTGTTTCGCCTTTTCTCCATAGTTTATTTTTATTCCAAAAAATACATGGCAGATTTTCTAGATATATGGTGAATAGATAATGAATCTAGGATAGATATAAAAACTTAACCTTCAAGTTGCTCTGATACCAAATGGTGTGGCTTTGGAATGACTGACTCTCCTAGGATCACTTGAAGGAAGGAAAAGCGGAAAATAAATGATGAGATGGCGATGAACTTCTCTTCAGAGCTATGAGCTGCTCCAAAGATGTTTAGCAAATCCTATGGCACAGGTTCACCCCGCTATAAAGCCACGGAAGATCACAATAGATCACTATACCCTTGGTGTGAAAAAAGGATCAATGTTCATCTACTGAACAGAGAAGGCAAAAATGCACAATCTGTACAAAGAAATCGACTTCTATTAAATTTCAAAGTTGATTGAACTTACAAAACGTGGCTGCCTCATTTAATAACCTAAAAATGAAAACCCTAATTCTAAACCAGAATAATTTAGTTAATCCTAATTCTAATTAAAATCGGTATAAATTAAGTTACTTGATTTATTTCTTAATTCTACTATTATTTATCTCTAATTTTAATTAAACCAACAGACTGGTCTAATTTAAGTCTTCTTTTCTATTTGGGCTACGTCCATAACCTTCTATAAGAGCCCATGGTAGTCAATTCTTCAGCTTCATGGGCCAATATGGGCCCTGCTAACCCTTATCTTGTTGGACTCATCCTTGAGTAGGCCCAGATCGTCCTTGCTGTCTTCCTGGGCCTTTTGGACCTTATCCCTTGTATGTGGCTGAGCTGAGACATGGTTTGAATCATAATAAACAAGTATAGCCTCTTGAAGTTGCTCGGATGGTCGAACTAGCTCACTACGGTCCGGCAGAAGGGAAATTGGACCATCTTTTGATTCAGCATGAACCAATTGAACTTTGGCACGACCAGAATGTCCATCATATCTAGTTGGTTGAGAAAAATGGTCTTGGTTGCTTTAATCATGGTTGATTTTCAAATCCTTGAAATTGAGGCTGTAGAACCTTATAAAATCATATTTTAGAAATATCAATTTGCATTACAATTTATTTCTTGAAATTGAAATAAATTATTAAACATATATATATAATATAGATATATATATATATATATATACAAACATTAATATTGACATTTATGTGGGCATAACTTATTTCAGCAAAATAATTATAGCATATACATAATTGAACAATATTAAATTATATAATTAAATATAACATTTGAACATAAATAATACATTCAATAATGACAAAATAATTACTCTGATTACCAATTTTAAGATTAACCATCATAATTATTAGCAAGAATATAAAAACTAACAATATTTAATTTATTATATGACCAAGAATTATAGTTTCATATTTCATATATATATATATATATATATATTAATTTTATAAAGACTATTATTAGATTCAATATTAACAATGCATGAGTTCATGATAATCATTTTTTATATTGACAATTAAATAATGAATAAGATTAACATGACTTAATAACAAATATAAACTATAAAAACATGAACATAATTTTGTTTTTAGAATCATAAGAACAAAAAAAAACATTTAGAGGCGGGATTATCCCTTTTAACTCAATAAAATGCTCGCAATGAAACGGTTTTCATGCATTCTTTGAATCCCATGATATAACCAAATATTAATACAAACATGTGTTCATTTATGTTTGAATCTACGAGCTAATTTCTACTATATACTCAAGAACATAAATCTACTTCTGAAAGATAGAAGTATGAGAGGGAGAAAGTAAGAACCTGTTAATTCTTGTGAATTCTTAAGCTACATGCAACTAGCACCAACAACCAAGAAGATATTTCAAGAGATTTTCAACAATTAGAAACTTCTCAAAGAATATCTAAATTGTGTTTAATGGTGTTTTCTTTGCTTTTGGATGAATGAATGATTTTTTCTTTCTAGCTAGCTTGGTATTTATAGGGGATGAATGACTTGGTGGTCAAGTAGATTTAATAAATGAATGTATTTGGTTTTTAATAGCAAGATTCATTAGTTACAAAAATCTTTTACCCAGAATTTCAAATGCATACCAATCAAATTGATCACAAATAAACTGATCAGTTTGATCCGAGTTTAATTTCCTGGTTGTCTCATAATCCCTTTATACAATTTATTTCTTAGTAATTTTATATCATACTATATAATAGTGGAAAAAGTTCCCTCTAAGGAAATTCTCATTAACATTTTAACTATATATTATAAGTTCACATGCTTATTAATATATTGGTCCAACAATCCTCCACTTAAATAGAATTGACTCTAAAACACTGAGGATGTTTTTGAAAAAACCTTTTCATGATAGATGTAAGCTGAAAAAAAACTTTCTTGAGTATATGCGAAAAATAATTGTATATGAAAAGATTGCATTTTTCAGCGTTGAACCAATCATTGTTATAATCTATCAAGTTTACAAGCCCAGTTGGTGAACACGATGTCTTGAACCATTCAGATTTTTAGTGTAAATTGAGACAATAGATATAACACAGTTATATTTTCTAGTAGAACTTTCGCTCTCTCGTTGTGTTCATTTTGGCCTTGAACATGCCTGGTATTTCTTGAGTAAATTTGGAGAATACATCATTATCTTATTATCCTAGAAATGGCCCTATTTCGGACTCAACAGATGATTCTCGTATTCTATTTCGAAGTAATATGATTTACTTCCTTTAAATAAATATGATGAAATCATTAAAAGTTTAAGCTTACTCTCTATTATGCAGACAACATTGTTTATCATTATTAGGAACTGGGTAGAATAAGTTTCACCGTGTGTTCTTAGACTTAATTTGACTTAGTTATCCCTTTGAACCTAGAAAGTATAAGTGGGATTACCGCCAAATTTTATCGTTAAATCATAGGCTTTAAACTCATTCTTATTTATGATTTCAATATTTGATCTCGGGTAAGACCTTTCGTAAAAGGATCTGCTATATTATCAGATGATTTGATATAATCTAGCAAAATTACACCACTTGAAATCAGTTGTCTAATGGTATTATGTCGTCTATGTATGTGACGTGACTTGCCATTGTACAAGCTATAGTGAATTCTTAATCTACCAGCAACTACCACAAACAACCAAAAAAATATTTCATGAGAGCTTCAACAATTAGAAACTTCTCAAAGAATATATAAATTATGTCTAATGGTGTTTTCTTTGCTTTTGGATTAAGAGATGATTCATCAGTTACAAAAATCTTTGACCCATAATTTCAAATGCATACCAATCAAATTAATCACAATTAAACCGATCGGTTTGATCCGAGTTTAATTTCCTGGTTATCTCATAATCCCTTTATACCATTAATTTCTTAGTGACTTTATTTCACACTATGTAATAGTGGAAAATTTTCTCTTTAAGCAAATTTTCATTCACATTTTAATTGTATATTATAAGTTCATATACTTATTAATATATTGGTCCAACAATGGGTTCATAGTGAGTGCAGTAGGTGAACCAAAACGTGATGTAAGACTGGAGTCCACCTTGTCTTAAACACACATATTTAGGGGCTTAGGTTGGAGCAGAAAATGAGTGTTAGTAGAGATGAGGATGAATGGTTAACGTTTGATTCCACAAACAACTATTTGGTCAAGAAGACTTGAATCCACAAGCTAATTGAACCAGGATGGAACGAATGCACCACAGAGACTATGGATTGGTTGATACAGAGAAACACTCAATTTTAGGCGAGTCACTCACATAAATAACAGAGCAAAGATGCACAAGGCGGCGGCTTGAGCAGAGAACAAACTTCGTCGGTTTTATTAATCAAAAATGTCTAAAAAATTTTAAAGGCTTCAGGAGAACCTTATATAAAGGTTCTTCAGCTAATAACCTAATTTAGGTTGACACAAAACAACAGGATTTGTGAAAGGGAAACTACAAGCGCTCAAAATACAAAAAAAAAAAATGTTTGCCAAAATAAAAATAAAACAACCTAGGCTATTCATGTACTTTATGGAGCTTGAGTTGTGGTCCGTTGCAGCTCTAAATACCACTGAGATACTCTGGCTTATCTGCACAAACTCATAATAATTTAAAGATACCTGATTGAAGTTCGAGTAGGCTGGTTTTAAGGCTAGAGTGGTCTGAGATGGTATTGGTCCGTTCAGCTTGAAGTCCTTGATTAAAACTTTCTATTGAAGCCTCTTGAAGTCTAAAATATTGAGATATTCAAGTGTTCTCACGAGCTTAGCTCCAGAATCATCTTCTTTGTCCATTTGTTCTTTATTGGCTAAGCAACTTGTTTTGATGATATCTTGAAGCTCTGATGTGATTTCTATGAGATTTTTAATGTTACAAACTCTATTTCCTTCCAAATAAATATTATTACCTTTGTTGGTTCGAGGCTGAGCTTTTTTGATGCTCATAAGTGCAAAATCTCTCATGAAGTCCAAATCGGATGCATTGGAGTTCAGCCAACTTGTAAGTTGAATATCTTCTTTATGCGTCAATCTTTTGATCCGATTCTTCTTTTTTATGGTTTCTTGATGAGTTAAGTTTCTAGAACAAGTTGATTCATAGCTTAAAACCTCTTGGTTGTGTAGATATGCTCCAAAGAAGACACCTATGTCCTTAGTTCGCTCGGGTTGGTTCTCGTCAAGTATTTTATTCAGCTTGATGGTGTCTTCTCCATGCTCATTGATAGGTGATGACTTGATGTCCTCATAAAAATGGCTGCATCCTGACACGGTCCTATGTACAGGCATTGAAGAAGTTAAAGTTTTTGTGGAAGTTGATGTGGTGAAAAACTTCCTAAAGACATATCGCTTTCAAACAAATCTGGGTATAGATGCCGAGGTAAAATTTGTAAATCCTTAGTTCTCAATGAAATATATTATTTGGTCTAATTGAGAACACTAGGAGAGAGTATATTCTGCCAAGAGAATAGTTTCATCAGTGTTTTGGGGTTGGTTGGTGATTTGTTCATTCTGCTAGTTTGTATTTGATTGGTGTGGAGCCAGAGGTGAGAAGTACTCTATTTTTCAAAATTGATCGAATGATCACTATTTTCTAATGTTTAACAAAGGAGAAAACAAGTTTTTCTACTCAGTAGTTTATGCATCAAATATTTATAGTAGACCAAGGACAGCACTTCATCAGGAGACCAAGGACACACTTTTTCACGGGTTTTCGGAACGGAAGCCATCGTACCAGCCAAGATAGCCATGTTTAGCCTAAGGAGAAAAGCATTTCCAATAGATGAAAAGGTGAGGGAAGAGGTGATGAAGCTTTTTCTCGACAAAACAGATGAAAGAAGAAGAAAAGCATTTCAGAAAATATGGGCATATGACCAGGAAACCAAGAAACATTGCAATGCAAAAGTTCGTCGAGCCCATGAAAGGAGGTGTTCAGGTCTTAAAAGAATCTATCCAAACATGCTGGAAGAACATGAAGGAAAGTTGAGTATCACATGGGACGGGCCATTTACTATCATAGAGGTAGTCAGGCCCTGAGTATACCGCCTCAAGAACCATGAATGATGAGGACATCGATCCAGCTTCCAAGCCCAAAAGCCCACTAGACGACAAAGAGGCCCATCAAAGCCCATTTAAGCCAGATAAGGAACATTGGAGGTTTCTTCTTGAAGATTCTTCCACCTCCGGTGTCTTTACAATTACCATTCGGTAAAGACACCAAAAGACATGCTAAGAAATTGTACTCTTTTTCCTATCTTCGGTTTTGTCCCACTGGATTTTCCGAAGAAGGTTTTAATGAGGCAATACTCTTAGTGTACACGACGAAGAAGACTTGTTCACTCTGTCCCATCTTCCACAAGTCTTCAAGGCGTTCTATCAAACTCCTACTTATGCGTCATTTTTATTAAAAATAAACTAAGTATGGTTTAGAGGCTTTTAAGCCCATTTGTTATGTTTTAATTAATTGTGGCCTTAAGCCCAATTTAATTATGTTTTCATTCTTTTGGGTTATTGGCCCATTTGTAATCTGAATAATTATAAGCCCTAGACTTAAGGCATTATATAAGCCTAAGTTATGAGTAATAATAAGATAGACTTTTCAGAAAATTAAACCTAGACATGTGTCTTACAAAAATCGGTGTCATCCTCTTCTAAGAGAGTTGCCGTGTTTTTCAGCCTAGGGTTGAAGTTCTTGGTGTATCACAAGTCTTCCGCAGCTTGTGTGGTCCTTTCGATCCATTCTATTCATCCAACTCGCTTCTGGAGGTCTCGAGCTTCTCGACCAATAGTTGCACCACCACTATGCTTACATCATCTGGTATCAGAGCTTAAAGCTCCTAAATCATCAGGTTGATTCTATCCTTGTTTTCTTTGGCGATTTTTTTTTTTTTTCTTTGTTTTATTTGAAAATATTTTTGCTCCTGATTTGTTCTCTTTCTCTCTTTTCTTCCTGAGGTTCTCGGAAAAAGGTGAAGGAATCAAGTCTCCCCTACAAAAAAAAAAAAAAAAATCAGGTTCTATCAATCCTTGTTTTTGTTTTCATTTATATATATATAAAAAAAAGGAAATTTTATTGCTTGTTCTATTGTGTTTGTTTGATTTCCTTTATAAAAACGAAAACTATAAGAAAAGGGTTAGGTTGTCTTAAAACAAATTAGGGGTAAAAGAAACTCACCTAGAACACTTATTCATCCTGAGAAATCGTGAGTCAATATCTCTTGAACTCACGCGTGTGGCTAGGGTAGTTGATTGCGCTTCTATTTGCTTGTTAGGGCTCGAGTTTCTCGTTCTAGCTAGCGGTTTTTAGTCAGTCTAGGTTCGCGAGTGTCTTAGGTTCTCTGTTCATGGGCGTCGTGTAGCAGTCCTAGGTTTAAGTCTAGTCGTCGCATTAGGGTTTGCGTGGTTGAGTCCGAGTCTAGGATTAGGAAACTTTCCTTCTGATAGTTAGGGTAAAAAGTCAGATTTTCCTTTTTTTATTCTAGGTACTAGAAGATTTCCATTCTAGTGATTTATATATTAAGTAGTTTTCCTTACTTAGACTAGACCAATAACTAATTTCTATTTTGTCTAGAGTTATAGATATTTGATTTCCTTTAGTGTTTTAGGCCTTAAGTTAGATTTCCATAAATTTTTCTAAGTCATAGAAATTTTTCCTTTTTAGTCTAGATATTTGTTTAGGCATAATTAGAACTTAGGAATTTTTCCTTTTAAGTCCAGATATATTTTTTTTTTTTTGAAACTTTTCATTTTCGAAGACTTTCTTTTTTTTTTTTTTTTGGAAAAGAAAACATGGCAGGTAGCGAGGAATCATTATCACCGCATAACAATCAAGTCATGATGCAACCTGCACAACCTCAGCGTCGACCTGACATCCCAGAGGCAGCCCACCGAAGACTAGGTGAGGAGTTTGCTTTGGAGATCAAAGCATTTCAAGAGGGAGGGAATGATGAGGACATCGATCCAGCTTCCAAGCCCAAAAGCCCACTAGACGACGCAGAGGCCCATCAAAGCCCATTTAAGCCAGATAAGGAACATTGGAGGTTTCTTCTTGAAGATTCTTCCACCTCCGGTGTCTTTACAATTACCATTCGGTAAAGACACCAAAATACATGCTAAGAAATTGTACTCTTTTTCCTATCTTCGGTTTTGTCCCACTGGGTTTTCCGAAGAAGGTTTTAATGAGGCAATACTCTTAGTGTGCACGACGAAGAAGACTTGTTCACTCTGTCCCATCTTCCACAAGTCTTCAAGGCGTTCTATCAAACTCCTACTTATGCGTCATTTTTATTAAAAATAAACTAAGTATGGTTTAGAGGCTTTTAAGCCCATTAGTTATGTTTTAATTAATTGTGGCCTTAAGCCCAATTTAATTATGTTTTCATTCTTTTGGGTAATTGGCCCATTTGTAATCTGAATAATTATAAGCCCTAGACTTAAGGCATTATATAAGCCTAAGTTATGAGTAATAATAAGATAGACTTTTCAGAAAATTAAACCTAGACATGTGTCTTACAAAAATCGGTGTCATCCTCTTCTAAGAGAGTTGCCGTGTTCTTCAGCCTAGGGTTGAAGTTCTTGGTGTATCACAAGTCTTCCGCAGCTTGTGTGGTCCTTTCGATCCATTCTATTCATCCAACTCGCTTCTGGAGGTCTCGAGCTTCTCGACCAATAATTGCACCACCACTATGCTTACATCAATGAAGGAAAACACGAGTGATCCCCTTACAAAAATGGTTTGATCACCGAAACGAAGAACATGTACGTAGGCAGCTCATGAGAAAAGAGTGCATCCAGCAATCAAATTATCCTTGTCGCACCAGCTAAAAGAAAAAAGAGCATGACGGATCACTTTATCCTTGTCGCTCTCAGTCACAATGTCTCAAGGAAAATGGAAACATTTCCTTGTCGCTTTCAAGCACAACAGAAACTGATATGATCCTAGGAAGGCCAAAAGCAAATACGGGTCACTTGGAGTATGGAGCAGACAAACCATACGAACTGGAGCATGGAACGGACGACCTGGAGGTTTGAACAGACAACCTGACGGACGGATACATGGATAACCACACGGTCGTCCCGGACACACATATCACAAACAGCCTGGACGACCAGAGCAGAACCACGGATGGTCACAAACGTCCTCATTCAGGCCGTTTGAGTTCAATAAGTGGCTAAGTGGACCAATTGTGCTCTTTTTACCTGTTTTTAGTTTGTCCCACTGGATTTACCAAAGATAGGTTTTTAATAAGGCAATTTGCTCACTTCTCCTCAGCCCATTTATTGATTCTTGGCCGACCCATTTCTACTCATTTGCTATCAAAAGTTAGTAATTAGTTGTTAGTTGGGGAGTTGGGAGTTTGCTTATTATTGCATTTAATTTCGGTTGTTTGCATGTGCTTGTATGTTCTTGTAAGTTATTCCGAACATGCAAACCTTGTCTCTTTTCCCTTCTATAAGTAGTAGGTCATTTCTCATTTGTAAGGCATCAAATTTTTAATGAAAGTTTCTTCTTCTAAATTTTCGATCACCTGTTAGTATGTAATATCTAACAGACTCTTAACTCCTTTAGGTGTGCAATATCCTAAGCTATTTTATTAAACCCTTGTGTCCCCTTTGGTGCGTCATATAAAAAAACACAAATCCTGTGAATCAAAGGTCATCCACAACCTTTGTGCGACCACATCCTTCTCCACCCCTTGTCCGTGACTTTGTCTTCGAGCAAGGTCTACCCAGTTTATAAATCTCCCTTCTTGTGCCTGTTTTGGATCGTGATCTTGACCAAAATCACATCAGAAACATATATCTATCGTTCCCAAGCATAATGGGAATTTATATTTGTAGCTCCAAATAACAATGAAACATATCTTTTTTGCTCGCAAACAAAATAAAAACATATCCTTGTTAGATCTCAAGCAAAACGAAAATATAATCATGTCGATCTCAAGCACAACAGAAACATATCCATGTCGCTCTCAATCACAATGGAAATATATCTATGTGGCTCTCAATCACAATAGAAACATATCATTATCGCTCTCAATCACAACAGAAACATATCCTTATCGCTTTCAAGCACAACAAAATAAATCATTAGCGCTCTCAAGCACAACTGAAACATATCCTCATTGCTCTCAAGCACAATGGAAACATATCCTTGTCGCTCTCAAACACAATGGAAAAGTATATTTGTTGCTATCAATCACAACGAAAACATATCCTTGTCGCTCTCAAGAAAAGCAAAAACATATTCTTGTCATTCTCAAGAATAATAGAAACATATCTAGGTCGCGCACGAGTACAACAGAAACATATCCTTGTCGCTCTCAAGAAAAATAGAAACATATGCTTGTGGCTCTTGAGCACAATGGAAATATATCCTGTGTCACTTTCTAGCACAACAAAACATTTGTTGTTGCTCTCGAGCACAATGTAAAACTATCCTTACCTCCCTCCTATAATGCTCCGTCAAGAAGGGGAAAAAAACATGACGGATCAATCACATTTCCCATTTACCACTCGTTTAGTACTCGATGATATAAAATATAAGAAGTTTTTGCTCTGACAGATTAATAAAGGAGCTAGTTTATTCAAATTAAGAAAAATGAATAAAACAAGAGCAACAATAACATTCAATTGAGATAAAGAGAAGGAAGCGAGAAAGCAGGGATCTAGGCTTCAAGATCTGCGCATAACACAGAAAGCCGCAACTTCTCATATTTAGAGGAAACATCTTTCCCATCAAGAAGATGCTCGATCAAATTCAAATTCTCTTTATACTGTGAATAAAGACTCTCAATGGCAATCACGTAACCCCACATCTGATCTTAACGGAACACCTAAGCTTTTGAATCCTCGTCTTTTGTTCTCCAGCATCACAGAAAGATCGGCTTCACAAGACTCGGAGAGGGATTGGAATAACCCCTAAAGATCAATAAATGAGGCCTCAAGAAGGAAGCCTGGGTTTTCTCTTTGAGGAGGTCATTCTAAAGCGTTGCTTTGCACGCTTCCAGCGGTTTGACCTATTTGAAGGAAACTCACTAAAGAAAAAGATAAGAGGTCGTAGTTAAAACAAGTAAAGACAAAGGAAAACATACCTTTAAAGAGAAGTCAGACAAATATTTACGAAGTTTCTTCCCATACTATTCCGATGGTGCTGTTATTAGAAGCCTATAGCTAGAAAATGTCATGAGAGAGTCATAAAAAAGGCAAAGAGAATCAACTCCACAAAAACAAATTAAAAAAAAAATATTATCCAGATGAGGTTCTCCGAAAACGGGTCAAGTTTTCAACACTTCTTTTGAGAAACAACACAAAGGAGGGATCTTCACCCCAGCTTAGCAATAGTGTCGTAGAAGAGTTTCCGTCGTGAACGAGTTCTTCACAATCAGGTGGTTATGGTTATAACCTAAGTTCCACCGATGTTTCAATCACTTCGAGCGAAGTGATAGAGCACTAGAGTAAGGATACCCCTTCTCTACATGCGATGGTCCATGGGAGGTTCCCAAAGTCAGAAGATCTGCAACTTCAAAGTGTAGTCATTCGGTAAAAAAGCAATAAGCGATGAATTTTTGGTGGAAGGAGAAGTAACCGAAGGAATCACCACAGGAGAATTGGTAGGAGGAGGTATCTTGGGGACATCTCCAGGAAAACCAAAGTCGTTAGAGACACACCCTCCGGAGGAAAAATCGAAGACAAAGAAGCTTTTATCCCAGAACCTTTGGCGTCCAACAGTTCCAAAAGAAGAAGCGCTGAGAGCATCTCCAATAGTAAGAACCCTTTAAGGGATCTTACCAAATATTATATATATAAATTGTACTATAAGAACTTCATTAAGAATTTTACTGTAAATTTACTCCAGTGGTAGAACTCTTAATATCAGTTTCTTCCTCCGACCAAAGCTCCGCAGCAAATTGGAACCACCGTGGAATAAAACCAACTCCTTCAAATCTCTTCTTCTCTCCGCATAGCTCACCACCGCCTTTCTGCCTGGCTATTTGCCGGAGCCGGTGGAAAGATTCGCCGCGGAAGACGTCTTTCCAGGAATTTGTCTTCGCCATGACTGATTGCAAGTAAGATTTAGTAGAAATATATCCATCTCCCCTTGCAAACTCTTCGATCTCGCCTTATAAACTCTCTCTCGCTAAGCAAAATGTTTTGCATGTATTACCACAGATTAAACGAAGAAGATGAGCAGGTGATAAAAAAAATGACAAAAAACAAATTGGACCAATCAGATATCGACACATAAGGTTTCTTACCCAATTCTTAAAATCCCTAATTAAGAAACGGTTCTTAGAAAAAAACAAGATTATCATTTATTTTTATTTTGTTAATGTTAAGAACTCTTACTTAGATACTCATTAAATACTCTGATGGAGATGCCCTGAGATACTTCTTTCTTAAGAAACTCATTATGCGAGAATTCCTAACTAAAAATAGGGGAAAGAATCGAAGAAGATATAGAATATAATGGAAAGATAAATGCAATCAGAAAAGGAAGTGTGATCAATCTCAACAAAGAATCCAACAAGAAAAAAGAAATAAGAGCGGAAATGAAGATAGAAATCCAAACCCTACGAGATTTTCTACTGAAACGATCTCCAAGAAATTGGGGGTGAAAGAGACTAAAAACATCCACATCGTATCAATCATAGTATCTTAAATATTTTTTTAATATTAAATTAAATAAAATTTATTACTGAGATTCAATTAGAAACAATTAAAATTTGTTATGCATTGTTAAGACTCATGTGACGCATATAGAGCAGTTTTGTAATCATCTTACTTTACAAAAGTTAACAAGCCTACATAAACAAATCACTCAATGTGGTTCTCCACCTTGTTCTTTTGGAGGCATGGTGATGATGACCTCTTTATGTTTTTGGAGGCATGGTGATTATCGTGTGGAGTGTCCCAACTATGCATACTATGCAGAAACCAAAAACAGGAAGCAGAGAAGAAGTGAATAAAACACATGTGTTTAACTAAAGAAACACTTGGGTACAGTCTTCAAAACACAATTAAGAGTATGCAATGTTAAGTTAAATCAAGATCCAAAATAAATCAAATTAACAGGACAAAAAGCAGAGAAGTTAACAAAGCACATGTGTTTAATTGAAGAGAGACACGATTACAGATTGGAATATACTTAAATTGTTCCAATAAGTCAAAAACATGAATCTGGAAGCAAACCCAATCATTTCAAAAGGGAGAGAGAGTAGCAGTCTACCAAGCAGTCTTCTATTAAAAATTGGCAGTAATTCCTCATGCGTGCAAAAGTTAAGAGAACAAAAACTGTAAAAACAATTGATCAGAAACACGTATCTCTCAAAGTACATGGGAAGAAGCAATGCGGTACACCAATATGACCCAGAAGAGACCTTCACAAGTTAACAGCCATCACAACTAAAAAAGATATGAACATGCAAAAGTTACTGTCATTTAAAAAGGAAAGTGTAAATGTTTAGCATACAATTTCGATTTCTATTTAAACAAAATTCACGAAACATCTTTAGCCAAAGACAATGCAGTGAACGATATTGTGTTACTGAAATCGAGCTTCAAATTAATTAAATAAACCATAACTGTAGCAAAGATAGAAAAATCGTGAAATGAAGCAAAATTATGAAAGAATAGCGATATCTTTATGTATTGAAAAGCTAATTTGATCTCCACTTCCAATATTCAAATATTTAAATCATCACTCACTAAGAACAATTATCACAGGACATAAACAATTTAGCAAAATTGTTGAAGCTGGATAAGAGTATATGCCCCAGAAACCATAATATTGTAAGCTGAAGAAATCGCACACATTAACAACAATCAGTAAGCCAATTGTTAGATTTATGGAAAAACAGATACATCGAAGATGATATACAGTAATTACCCAGGGAATCTCTCAACAAAACCAGAAAGAAAATGCATAAGATCATCAATCTCAAGCTCAAGTTCAAGCTCAAGTCAAGATTTTTGAATTTTTGGTAAAATTGAGAAAAAAATAGAGACCATAAGAGTGAAAATTCTAATTCAGATAACCTAAATCGATTAATGAAACAATATATACTCTAACAAAAAAATTACAAAAAAGAGATGAAATTAAAAAGAGTGAGAGAAGAAAGGGAATACTTGTTTTGATTGAGAGAATTTTTTTTCGCCAGTTTTTATTGACGAAGAAGAGAGATGAGAGGAGAATGAAGAAGTAATAAAGAAATAAAGAAGAAGAGAGAATGGTCTAATGAAGTGTTGCCACGGGTTTCGTTGATACGACAAATAGAGACGTCTCAAAGGAGAAGCTGTGCGTTGTGGATGGTCTAAGGTCCATTAATTTTGGCTCATAAAGGACTATTTTTGGGAAAAATTGATTGTGAACACTAAATCTGAAGTGCAATGGCCCGGACAAAAGTCAAGTCACTGTCTCATACTCAACTGAGTGAATGACATGGTTATGCCCATTGGGATAAACCAGCTGTCAACACCGAGCCAACAACTAAATCAAATAAGATTGAATTTATTTTAACTCGAACGACCAAATTTATTGTAATAAAAATCAAGAAATACAAAATTTAACGAAGTAAAAGAGAGATATTACACATGATTTTGAGTTATATAAATAGAAAGAGAAAACAAAAAACGAGAGTAAACTCACACAGTTGTACACATATACATACTATGATTTTTATATTTGTTTTCTTCTTTTATACTTCGATTCATATAAAAAAACACCAAAAATTATTAGGACTTTTATTCTCAAAAACATTTGTTCTCGCGCTACACTTCGTTTGTCACTTCATTTATAATATTTTATAAATATTTGCTTTTCAGTCATTTGTTTTTTCTATATAGAAATCTAGTCCTCTCAATTTTTTTATTTACAAAATTTTACCATCATAATTTCTTTGACAACAATAATAATATACAAAAGTAGGACACCGTACAAGTAAAACATATTTGAATATACAACGTACAGAATAACTTCTAGTTTTTTTTTTAACACAAATACCATTTTTTATTAATGATATCGAAAACCTACAACTAGGCTATTACAACATAAAAATAGGCTAATACAATCTTAAAAGGCTAATAGAACTTTATAAAAGGCTAATACAACCTAAATAAATAGGCTAAAACAACCTAAAAATAGGCTCAAATAACGCCAGAGCTATGGCCAAATGGCCTAAATCGTTTAACTGAATGTAAGTCAGTAAAACTTTCCTAGGAATTAGTCCATCTAAACTTTAAGACTTAACCTAGATAACTCTATCACGTAAGCTTGAGATTCAAAAGAGAAAAAACCGACCCTCCTATGGCAATAGTCGGAATCCTTGACACCCAAGATTACAAACTGGTCAATCTACTGCCAACAGTAACGATAATCCAATATGGATACAGCTAAAAATGGCTTCAGATCCTGTCTTCGTCAGATCCTAATCCACAATAGTGCATCCGTCAAGGAAATACAGTTCTTGGGTTAAACATGAATTCTTAAAGCACATCCTCCCGCAATACAAGAGATGGAACCGAAGCAAAATCTGGTAGTCGATTATTAAAGACAGCTACTATACCGAGAGCTACTGGTATGGAGTCTCGTCCTCAGAAAACTCCATAACACTCGAGATCCGGCATAGATGAAGCCTTTAAAAACGTAAGCCGCCAAACGCTCCAAAACGTCAACGCAGACGCTTCAACGCCAAACGCAAAACGTTATAAACGCCAAACACCACAAACGCTAATCACATCGGCAAACGCTAAACGCTGCAAACCGCACCGCCTAAGTTCACAACACGAAGCAGCAGAACGCTGCAAGTGTCGCAAACACGGAAAGCCGCCATGAGTGCCGCAACCGCCGTGCTTCTGCGATTCGTCTCCAACCATAGCCTCAGGCCAGCTCCAGAAGCATACGCGGTGTTTCTCCGCCGAGTCACGCGCTCGTCGGTTCACAACACGCGCTCACCACCTGATCTGGTCACGTGGAGGGGCTTTGCTTCGATTCCTTCAGATCGGGCAACCCACCACAACGAGCATCTCCGCAAAACATCGCAGCAAGCTCGCCGGTTACCCGTCCTCACTCCGCTAAGCTCTCGTCGGACCAAGCTCGAGATCGTAAGAGAAGAACCCATGTTGCAAGAGGTAAGGGAGGTCAAGAGAAGGAAGAAAAGAGTGTTGTGCCCTCTCGCGGCGCCGGTCAAGCCGGACGGCCGGAGAGGATCGACGGCGGCTTCTGTTTTTTCTTCAACAGCGGCTTCTGTTTTTACTTCGAGAGAAAACGAGGGTTTTCACTTCAACGGCGGCTTCCCTTTTGAGTAACTTCTAGTTATAAATGAAAAAGTTGATAAAAGAAAAATTATATGCAACATGCTAATGGACGCACAAAAATAAATACATAAACAAAACCACGAGAATTATGGTGAGAACAAGGTCAAAACCTTTAAAAACCCATGGTCGTAAGAAATTCTCCACGAAAGTCTCTGGGCTCTAAAATTCCTTTTATTAAAAAAAAGCGATTTTTAATTTAGGAAAATATTTAAAAGCTATTTTTGGTAAAAGCAAGCCTAAACTTTGCCAGCTAACTCCCTCAAAAGACAAGAAAAAATGTCTCCCTTTCCTTTTGAATCCACAAAAACAATGTCCAAACTTTTGAACAATAAACACAATCCAAGCAAAACAACATTCATAGACGTAGAGACAGCACCATACAACATCATTATCGACATCATCTTTGTGATCAGATTCTTCCTAAAGAACAAAACAACAACAACAACAACAAAGAACAGCAGCTCCTTGTCTTCTCCTTAATCCATGACTGCTGTTCTGTTTTTCTGCCTCCTCCTCCTCTGTTTCTCCTTCACCCCTTGTTTGCAACACGTCAGGGAGTCTGAGCCGCTCATGAGGTTCAAAAGCTCGGTGAATATAACTAAAGGGGACCTGAATTCATGGAGAACTGGAACCGATCCTTGCAATGGAAAATGGTTTGGGATCTATTGCCAAAAGGGTCAAACAGTCTCCGGCATTCATGTCACCAGGCTCGGTCTCTCTGGGATCATCAGTGTCAACGATTTAAAAGATCTCCCAAACCTAAGGACAATCAGACTCGACAATAATCTTCTTTCTGGTCCACTCCCTCCTTTCTTCAAGCTTCAAGGCCTGAAATCTCTCTTGCTGTCAAACAACAGTTTTTCAGGAGAGATCGCTGATGATTTCTTCAAGGATATGCCACAGCTCAAGCGGGTGTTTTTTGATAACAACCGTTTCACTGGGAGAATTCCCACATCTGTGATGCAACTTGCGGGCCTCGAGGAGCTTCACTTGCAAGGCAACCAGTTCTCTGGTGAGATACCTTCTCTTACAGATGGAAACAAGATTCTGAAATCCCTCGACCTCTCCAACAATAACCTGGAGGGAGAGATCCCAAAGAGCATTGCAGAAAGAAAGAATCTACAGATGAATTTCCAAGGAAACCAAAAGCTTTGTGGGCAGCCACTGAATATTAATTGCGATGATAAACCGACATCATCTGGGAAAGACCCAAACAAGGTATCGGGGAAAGCCGTATTTATGGTCATATTGTTTCTTTTGTTATTCTTGATTTTGGCGGCGATTATAACAAGATGGAAGAAGAAGAGGCAGCCCGAGTTCCGAATGCTCGGCAAGGACCACCTAAGTGACCATGAAAGCGTGGAAGTTCGTGTGCCAGACTCGATAAAGAAGCCTATTGAGTCAAGCAAGAAGCGGAGTAACGCCGATGGTTCCTCTAAGAAAGGTTCATCGCATCATGGGAAAGGTGGAGGTGGTCCGGGAGGAGGCGGCATGGGAGACATTATAATGGTGAACAACGAGAAAGGCTCCTTCGGTTTACCCGATCTCATGAAGGCTGCAGCCGAGGTATTAGGCAACGGTAGCCTTGGCTCGGCCTATAAGGCCGTGATGGCCAACGGATTATCCGTGGTTGTAAAAAGGATTAGGGATATGAACAAGCTCGCACGTGACGCTTTTGATGTCGAGCTGCAACGGTTTGGGAAACTACGACATCCTAACGTTCTTACCCCTTTAGCTTATCATTACCGTCGTGAAGAGAAGCTTGTTGTCTCTGAATACATGCCTAAAAGCAGTCTACTCTACGTTTTGCACGGTACTGTGACGTTTTTGTTTTTTCTCAATTGATTTCGAAGCATGCATATATTTCTAAGTTTGCCTTTACTCACAACGAATGAGGTTAATATTGAACTATATGGTCTATTTTGTATGACTACTTTTTAAATTCAGGAGACCGAGGGATTTATCATTCCGAGCTAACTTGGCCAACAAGGTTGAAGATCATTCAAGGAGTCGCACGTGGGATGCAGTTCTTGCACGAAGAGTTTGCCTCCTACGACCTTCCACATGGAAATCTTAAATCCAGTAACGTTCTATTAAGTGAAAACTATGAGCCACTGATCAGTGATTACGCATTCCTCCCGCTTCTTCAGCCTAACAACGCCTCTCAGGTTTTATTCGCTTTTAAGTCCCCTGAGTTCGCTCAAAACCAGCAGGTTTCGCCAAAATCAGACGTCTATTGCCTCGGAATTATCCTTCTGGAGGTCATGACGGGAAAATTCCCTTCACAGTACCTAAACAACGGTAAAGGCGGGACGGATATTGTTGAATGGGTGCAATCTTCAATTGCGCATCATAAAGAAGAAGAGCTTATTGATCCAGAGATAGCGACTAATACTGATTCGTTGCAACAAATGGTGGAATTGGTGCGGATTGGGGCTACTTGTATTGCAAGTAATCCAGAAGAAAGAGAAAACATGAAGGAAACTGTTAGAAGGATAGAACAAATAACGATTTGACGAGATTTAAGTGAAAGATAAAAAGCCTTTGGAATCTGTAGATAAAAAAACATAAGAGGAAAGGTATTTTTCATAAATAGGAGTGAAATAACAAGACGATAATTTACTGGTAACGAAAAAATTCATATTTCCTTTTTGTGTTGTTCATTAGGAAGAGGCGAAGAGAAGAAAGTCACATTTTTCTTCTTTTTCTGTTTCGTAGATTTTTCTCTCTTTTTTTTTTTTAATTTTCTCATTTTTCTTTGTCCAAATACTATAAAATCATATTAGTAGTTAATTTCTTCTTTTGAAGGAACCTTTGTTGTATATAAATCCATGTTTTCTGTTATATAAGATGGATTTTACACAAACAGACTATCAAAATCATATCGTTTATCTTATTTCTTAAATCCATAATTCAATATTTGAACAAATTTTATGGATTTATACTCATAAAAATTTAATTATCATGAAATAAGTTGAGACAATCTGATTTATCAAAGTTTAGCTTTTGAGTCAACGAGCTGAATATAAAGAAATAATATGGTATTGAGTAAACTAACACAAAATTTGTTAAAACTAAAATCGCTGTAGCTCGTATGTTGAGTAAAAGTTGTCTTGCCCCTTCAATCGTGTTTGAACAACCTACCAACACACATCCAAATGAATTTTTCTTAAAAATTATATAAAAGATTACATAGGTTAAAATGTATGTAATCTTCTAACCTAACCCCCTAAACCAATGTGAGCCAAGTATTTTTGTGCAGATCAAAACATTAAAATGTGTGATAAGAAATTTGTTATTTATATGTATATATATATATAGTCGGTTGATAGATAAATAAAATATCAATGTGATACATTGGGTTCACTTTCAGATGAACCAGACAAATATGGTTACATGGAACTTGGTTAACACTTAATTTCTCCTAGGAAACGAAATCATTTTGGTCAAAGATGACAATGATCCCATGCTTATTCAGACGGGATGCGCATACAACAATGCTACACTTCTCTATGAAAGTGAAAGTAAACTTATCACTATAAGAAAACACGTGATTAGTGACTACATTTAGTGACTATTTTTGTAATCGCCATAATATGTAACTACAAAGTTACAATATAGCGACTACTTTACAACTACAGACTTAGTCGTAAAACCGTCGATAAACTATGACCAAATGTAACAGTCGTAATGCAGTTGTATATTTCCGATTGAGTAAGGACTAAATGCATTAAACGAAATCAAAAAATTGGCGATGTTAAACTAGGTAAACCAAACTGAAATTTTGGTTTAAGCAAACCTAATTATAACTACTAATTGGCGACTAATTACCGACTGTTACAAAAATAAACCAAAATTTAACGCGCTAACTCGACAATTCCTCTAACCCTAATTTCATTTTTCTCTTCCTTTCCCTTCGCCTCCCTTCGATAAATCTCCCTTCACCTCTAATATTCTCTAAATCGCATTTTGCTTCGATCCATCTTCTTCAAACCATCTCTCTTTTGATTCATCTCCCTTCGATCCATCTCCCCTCGATCCATCTCCCTTAATTTTGTGTTTGTCTTTGAATCCCTTTTCCAAATGACAATCTTCGAATCTAGCAAAAGGAGACTGACTGTGAGTCTAAAGAAGCTCGTACTCAGCCGCAGCAACAGAAGCGCACAGTCTGACGACGTTTAACAGGTGAATGTGACATATCTCTACAAATCGAAAACTTATAAGAATCTTAAATCATATTTTTTGTAGCATCGATTCCATGTTTTGTTCATCGATGATTTTGCTGTGTTTTGTTTGTTTTGATTTAAAATTGAATCGGTCAATTGGTCAATTTTGTGGTCGATTTCTTCATTCTTGTCAAGGTAACCCATCACTGTCGTATAATAGATGAAACTATTTGTGCTGTTCTTAGTCAGATCCTCTTTTTGGATTCTTTTGTGAACTTTAGGGATATGACTCATGCAACGAACACTCATAGCTTTCTTGATGTGTTCTTTAATTTTTGTTATTTTGTAATTATATGAAAGTGTAGGAGACACAAATTGTTGTTTTTTTTGGTTATTGAAATGAATTTGACCGTAATGATATTATACAAATCTTTATGCGATAACTATTTTTTGTCTTTTCGTAGTACTTGTCGTTATGCACATATTAAACTTGCTATATGGGTGGATTTAAGTTTTGTAATTTGATATTCTTAGGTCTGTTCAACGTGAATGTTAAGTCTGTAATTTGGTCTTGTTTTAAATTGTGATTGACTTATCTATATTCTTACAACTTCTTAGGTACCACATCAGACATCGCACAATGCTAAAGGTGAAGAGAGCACGCATGAGGAAACCCTTGCGCATCAGTTCGCAGTCTCTCCCCTCTGAGACTCCACCTTCTCAGCCTCCTGTTTCTCAAACTCCCGGAGGGTCCAATCCGAGCTCTTCATGTAGAATACCAAGCTCTCTACCGAGTCAGTATAACTTCACGCCACCAGACCACCTTCCTCCGGCTCAGTCACAGCAAGCTCCAGTTTGTGTTAATCCCCATCATACTACGTCATCATCACCTCATTTGCGAGACTATCCACCACCAACAGCACTATTCCAAGACGGTCAGAGTCCGAATCTTCCAATATCTACACACCAAAACTCCCAAGATCATGGGCAAGCCATTCCAATGTCAACATCTTCTCAAGGTAACAACTTCCAGGAGGATGTTTTACATGAACTTCAAAAGGATATGGAAAGGTCTCGAAACGCTCTCCTTTCGGTGCCAAACTGTGATCACTTCACTACCGTCCTCTCTCCCATACCCAAGCCAAACACTAGTTGGTATGAATGCATATTTATTTTTTATTTCATCTTATGCTTCTGCTTTCTTTCACCTTATTTCTTTGTGTTTATCTATGTGCAGGTTTACTCGCGATAAAAGATCACAACTAGTTGGGAACATAAAAAAAAATTTAAATTTTTTTTTGATTGTCCTTACTACAGTGGGAAATGTGTGCCTCAGAAAAGGCAGGAGAGATATTTCCTCGAGTTTGCGGCATTTTTTTAGTATAATGGCTAGTGTAAATAACATTGTCTTTGCTTATTTTCACTAACCGACTAACATGGTTTTTGTTTGATGGTTCTTACTAACCTATTAACATTGTACTTTTTTTTTGTAGAAAACCCACACATGGGATCCTTTGATCACAGGTACGGTTCAATCTTATTTTGAGAAGATTTGTTTATGCAAGATGAAAGACCAGATTAATAACATACAGACTAGTCGAGAAAGACCTAATTGGATCAGTGAATCAATATGGAAAACAATGATGCGTTTTGGGAGACTGATGAAGCACAATAAAAAGAGTGTCACCTACTAAAACGCCCGGTTGTCAGACCGTAATGGTCTGGGTCCTCACATACACTTAGCAGGGCCGACCTCCTATCAAGAAATTCAAGCCAAATAGTACATGTTTTCTTATACATGTTTAGTGTTTCTCATTCTCGTACACCTAATATTTGTTTGTTGGTTTTTATAACATTGTAGGAAGAGAGCTTGGGAAGACCAGTGAGTCTTGGTGATTTCTTCATCAAGACACATACAAAACCGGATAGTACTTATGTGGACAGAAAGGCGGAGAAGATAGCTGAAAACTATGAGAAGAACGTGGAAGAGAAGCTATCGCAGCTTCGGGGAGAGACCTCAAATATTTCAGACGGTGCTTCATGTGTGCCTCGTAACCTGACAACAGAGGAATATACAGAAATATTTCTTCAGGATTATTTTTTTCGTCATGGTTATGACTTATGTTTTTCACATTTCTACTAAAGGTTTCATATTTCTTATAACAGTCCACAAAAAAGGATTCAAGGGGACATCTATATGGAGTTGGTAGCCTTAAGGATGTTGTCACTAATTTCATTGGCAACACCACACAACAAGAAGATTCAACATCCTTCGATGCATTGAAACAACAGCTGAAAGAAGCTAAGCGTAAAATTGAAGAACATGCAGCAAAGCATACCCGAGTTGTGGCTGATCAGAAGTACAAGCTCTATCAGTTGTCATTGGTGGAAGAGTATCTCAAACAAACTGATCCTGTGTTTCTTGATTTTATGGCTGCCCATGCTGCTTCTGCAGCACCAACAGGTCAGGCTGACGTATCATCTCCTCCACAATCTTAGATTATGTATCACTACTTGGATAATAAACTCATGAACTTATGTTATGATGTGTTTTACTACTTGTGTTAAAATATATGTGACAATGTATGTGACATTGTATGTGTTGTACTATAAGTTATGTTGCTGTGTTTTTCTTATTACAATGTATTAATAAATTTGTAGTATTAAGTATAGTACAATGTCCTTAAGAAACAAGTTTTAAGCAGGTTATGAAATCACTACCAAATTGATACATTTGGTGTTTTATGGAAAATAATAGTCGCATCCTAGTCGTATACTAGTCATCCTATAGTCGTCAGATAGTCACAATGTAGTCGTAAACGTTTAATGACAAAAATGAGACTACATCTTCTAACGTCGATATATGGTACATCAGTCGTAATGTAGATATATTGTAGTCGCCTAACTTTAGCGACTAAAATACGACAACTAGTTATCAAGAATATTAATCGCAACATATTTGTAGAGTAGTCGCTAACAATTGCGACTACTTTACGACTACATTATGATTACGTAGTTTAGTCGCAAAGTAGCCGCCTAATAACATCTAAATTACGATTACTAATTTTAGCGATTAAGAATATACAATTACAGTTATTAGTCATAACTTAGTCGTAGCACATGATTTAGCGACTAATTATGCAGTTGTTAAATTCTTGTTTTCTTGTAGTGTATATCGCAATATATGTGTCTGTTATCCCTATATTGTTTTATGTGGTGGGATCGGCAACACAATATATATAAAATTACATTTGGATACATTTGTCTTAAGCTATTAATTTAAAATATAAATGTACGGCTAACACCGCACATATTAGTTGGATAATTTAATTTTTTCTGTAAATGTTATAGTTACTGTAAATGTAAGTATACCAATATATTTACAAATTTGTTATCCAGTTAATATTTTTATGTTTCGAAGTTATTTGTATTTAATATAAATGTAGGGATAGCAATGATTTTACATTAGCTAGTCAATATTTATTGTTTTAGTAAATGTATATATTATATGTATACCGGTTAACACAATATATAAATTTATATTCGCACCACTCTCAGCTTAAATAGGGCACTTCCAGATGATCTCAAATGCAAGATTTTCTCTTTTCCTTTGGCTGACAAAGCTCAATAGTGGCTCAAGTCACTACCTCATAGGTCATTGACTGCCTGGGATGAAATTAGAGCTTTTTTTTTTGAACCACTTCTACACAAAGCAAGACAGCTTTTCTGAGAAGCAAGATTGCTACATTTTAGCAGCATATAGGAAAAATATTTTTGTGAAGTATAGGAGAGAGATTCAAGAGTTATCCCAGAGATTGTCCCATCATAAATACTCCTATAAAGCATGTTTTTGCATTTTCTATGATAGAGTTAATTGGAAGTATAAAAATGATCTAAATACTGTTAGAGATGAATATTTTATGACCTAGATCATGAAAGGAGCATATCAGTTGATAGAAAACTTCGCTGAACGTTCCAACAATTGTTGTCATGAGCATGATTGGTGTAGACACATCAAAAGTGTTGAGTCATATAAAATTGATGAGTTGACTGTGAAAATAAACCTATTGCTAAGAGGGAATCAGAAAAATGTACAACTTTATGAGAAAACATGAGATGCAATTTTCTGTAAGGATCTGATTAGGATGGATCACATGAGCAACATGCTGAAGTGAACTATGTGAATGATCATGTTTATATTATGAATCAAGGTTTTGAGAAGAAATTCTGATTCACGCACAGGTTTTAAAGAACACTGTTTATGACCTTCGGGTCGATGGGTTTGATCAAGGAGAAACTCGACTCGAACTAGCACCGGTTTAGGGGGTATTTAATTGAATAAAACGAGTATGATGAGCTCGTGATACAACAAAGGACATCCATTCTTGAAGAAATCATTCAAGAACAAAGAAAATTCGGTTGCTCGAGGCAGCAGCTATTAGAGTTCTACGAAAAACTAGGGTTTTCGTTTTTAGGTTTTTAACTTGTTTGATTAATTCAATGAAAAGATAAATTAATAGTGCCTTAAAAATAAACAATAAGAAATTTAAGAAATAGCCCACGACCCATAACAAACGGGCCTATGAGAAAAATAAGGAAAAATGCTGAATCCAGAAGGAGAAGAGATAAAGCCGATTTTAGAACTTGTGAAAGATGGGCTTTGTGAACAAGTCATAATCGCAAATACACACTAGAGGGATTGCCTCGTTAAAATTAAAGATTATCTATTTTGTCCATATCATACTCACCCTCTTAAAATGGTTTCAACCTCGAAAATAGATAATCTTTAAGTAGGTAAATAGGATTACTCCTCTACTTTGATCTGGTTTGATGTTTTCTTCTTCACCCCAATCAACTTCTAATATATTGTATCTGTTTGCTCCATCTTCATTCTCCATTGCTCCTTTTTTTGTATCTTGCATGTTAATAAGAAGAAGATGTATGAAATCAATGTATATCACAAAAGGAAATTTAGCAAAAGACAAATTAAATAGAAAAAGCAAATCTCTTGATTTTTAAACTAATAAGTGCATTATATAATCTGACAGAAAATGCTTTCCTTTTACAGAATGACCAAATATACAAAATTTTCTTATGAGATTTTTTTTTACTTAATAACTAAAATAATATTTAGGAAAACTTTTAAAAATGCAAACAAAATGGAAATAATACAATTCAACAATAAATATTAGCAAAATGAAAATTTTCTTTTTTTTTTAGTTTTCTGGTTTTTAAAAGGTAAAAAAATTAGCAATAAAATATATATGGTTAAAACAAATTTCAAAATTTCAAACAACAAAAAGGAACTTATGTTTTATTTTAGTTTTCTGGTTTATGAATAAAAAACAAAAAAAGAAAAATAGAAAAATAGAAACAAACATTTTTTATATAGATTTTCAATTTATAGAATTGAAAAAAACAAGAAAAAAATCAAACAAAATATTTTTTTTTCTTATGATTTTTTTTAAAATGGTGATGCAATACAAGAGTCCTAACTCTGGTGAAACACAAAAAATAAAGATGCAAATGATGAATCAATAAACCAACAAAACTGAATAAAGGTAGGTAATGCAATTAATGATTTTCTAGGTTTATAAAGATCTAAAACAAAGAACAACACAACGAATGAAAACAAGCAATGCAGAAGCTATGAAGCAACAATTTGGGAATTTTTCAGAAAGAGTTGAAGAGAACCCCAGAGGGCACTGCAATATGATAATGGTTCAAAATGATATTGAAGAGAAGATAAGGAGGTTGTGGAATCTGATAAGCAATGTCTCAGAATTTAGAAAGAAGCTAAAGAGACTTAAGGATGAAGAACCAAACTATGTGGAATCATCACCATATGTTCCTAGAGTTCCATAACTGGTTCAATCCAGAAACCTGAGAAAGATCACTTGTGCGGAGAAGTAAATTGGTTTTGACAAGATGGGGAGAAAGATTCTGATATGATCCTGGCCCAGACAGACGGACAGGACAGACACATGAACGAACGCACGGACATGCCAGACACACACAGCACAGACATCCCAGACACGCACTGCATGAACAACTCAACCGACGATCGGCTGAAGAGTTAGGACGACCAGATGAACGACCAGCAGATGAACCAGGATGACCCGGATGACCAAGGCGTGGACGTTTGGATAAACCAGTCGATCCCATGACTCGGGCCCAAACCAGAAGACTTGCGGATGCCTTTGGAGGTTACCACAAGACCATCCAGGCCGCGACCCGACCAGAACCACAAACGACCACGAACGTTCTCATCAAGACCCGCTTTCATTGGCCCAATTGTTGAAATTCAGGCCTGGCCCTTCTCCCTTTCAGCCACCAAAAGTTGTTGTTAGTTGGTGGTTGAGAAGTTCTCTTTAATGCATTTAATTTTCAGTTTGCCGCATGTTCTTGCATGATCTTAAAAGGTTTTCTGAGCATGTAAGCTTTGTCCCCTTCTCCATCTATAATTACTTGGAGATCTCTTATTTGTAAGGCTTTTTTAATGAAAGCTTCTTCTTCTAAATTTTCAATGATCTGTTAGTGTGTAATATCTAACAACCTCTTAAACTCCTTAGGTGCGTAACATCCTAACCTAGTTTAAGAAATCCTTGTGTTCCCTTTGGTGTGTCATATCCAAAGAACACAAGTCCGATGAATCAAAGGCCATCCACAACCTTTTTGTGATCGCAACTTTCCCCAATCCTTGTCTGTGACGTTATCTTGGAGCAAGGTCTATCCCAGTTTGTATATCTCTCTTTTTTGTGCAAATTTTGGGTCATGATCTTAACCAAGATTACATCAAGTGGTATCAGAGCATCACAACAAGCTGACTTTCCTTTGTCCCTTTGCCATAATGGAGCAAATGATGAATACAAAAATCAACACTTTGCATGCGGGATTGCATTAGGAAATCCAATTACTTGTTCCCGCCCAAGGTCAAGCGGTCCAAATAAGAGAATGGCCCGACCAACCCAAAAAAAGAGAACCAGTCCTATCCACAAGAGGAAGCTGAGAGCGTCAAGTTATTATTGGGATAAAGCGGCTGAACAGTTCTATGAAAGTCTTGGATCCGTTCATAGTAGTATGGAGGAGATACTGGCAAAATCGTGAAGTGAGGTCACCACCACAAGATCATTTTGGTGGACTCAAGCTCAAAATTCCTCTTCACATGGGAAGAACGACCCAGACACATATCTGGAGTGGGAACAGAAGACTAAATTGATATTCATTTGCCAATAATACATGGAAGCTAATCGGATCAAAGTGGCGGCCACAGAATTTTACGAATATACTTTCACCTGGTGGGATCAATTTCTCACGTCTGAAAGATTATGAGATTAAGAGATTTGTAGAATGAGAGAACGAGAGATTTAGAGAGAATAATGATTTTATTAAGAGAATGAGAATAATAGTTTCTAAGTTACAAATGGGAAGGGATATAGATATTTATACTAATCTAGTCTAGGCTTGTTTGGATACAAGGATTGCCTTATACATGAATGTCTACAAAGATAACATAACACTAGAACACAAACAAGCCTTAGACACTCCTCTTTGGCCTAAGTAGCTCATGCATTTATACAAACCATTAAAGGCTTTCTTATTCATCATTTCTTCTTCATTCCAACACTCCTCCTCATGCTTAAGACATGGTGAATGCCTAAGCTTGCAACAATGAAGCATTATCTCATTAAAAACATAAAGAAGGAATGGTCATAAGGCCAAGCCTTGGATAGATGGAGGCGCCATTCTTCAGAGTTGTTGCCTTGGTGAATACATCAGCTTGTTGATCCTCACTCCTTGTATAACAAGGCAAGATAATTCCCTTCCCATTGGCTTCTCTTACTTTGTGGCAGTCTACTTCTATATGCTTGGTCCTTTCATGGAACACAGAGTTGGAGGCTATATGTATAGCAGCTGGATTGTCACAATGGATGGTGATTGTTTCTTCATACTTCACGGCAAGATCCTCCAAAATTTGCCTCAGCCAAATGCATTCAGTTGTAAGCTTCCTCATTGCTTTATATTCGAATTCTGCACTAGAGCATGATACCACCTTTTGCTTCTTGGTTTTCCAAGTCACAAGGTTCCTCCTAAGAAAGTACAATAGCCTGTGGTACTTCTCCTATCCTCCATATCTCCTGCCTAATCTGCATCACAATAACCAACCACATTTGTGTTTTTATTGCAACCCATCCATATACTTTGTTCATGAGTGCCCTTTAGATATCTCAAAATTCGGTTTGCCATCTCCCAATGTCTTATCTTTGGACCTTGCATGTGTTGATATATCTGATTCACAGTAAAACATAAATATGTTCTAGTGATGGTTAGATAAATAAGCTTACCAACCACTTTCCTATAGAGCTTAGGATCATGAAAATCAATTTTCTCCTCTAGCTCCCCCTTGGTTCTGATTTTATAATCTTCTTCTAAAGGTGTTTTTGGCTGGTTTAGCTTCCATCATACCTGTAGAGGTTAGTAAATCTACAACATATTTCCTTTGAGATAAAAATAGACCTTCCTTGAACCTACACACTTCAATTCCTAAGAAGTATTTAAGTTCTCCTAGATCCTTAATATCAAAGACACTCTTCAAGTAATGTTTAGTAGATGCAATACCAACACTATCACTACCAGATATGATTATACCTTCCTTGCTTTTTAGTGTAAAAAGAGTATGTTCAACTTCAGATCTTTTGAAGCCTCTATCCATCAATGTTACACTTAGCTTCTGGTACCAAGCTCTTGGAGATTGTTTAAGGCCATAAATGGCCTTCCTCAGCCTAAGAATGTTGCTGCTTCCTACCTCCTCCTTTAGACCTGGTGGAGGTGACATGTATACCTCTTCTTCTAGTTCACCTTGCAAGAATGCATTCTTAACATCCTTTTGCCATAACTCCCACTCAAGGTTAGTAGCAAGTGAAAGAACAACTATAACAGAATGAAGGTTAGCTACAGGTGCAAAGGTATCCCTATAATCCTCACTATATGTCTGAGTAAAACCTCTAGCCACCAACCAAGCTTTATATCTATCAATTTCACCATTGCTTTTGTATTTAATGGTAAAAATCCACTTAGAACTTACGTCCCTTTTTCCTTTAGGTAAAGTAGCTGAAGCATAGGTTCCATTCCTTTCCATGGCTTTTTTCTCAGCTAGGATAGCTTACTTCCATTCCTTCTTGGTCATAGCTTCCTCATATGTCTTTGGAATCTGCTCCTTATCAAGACTTGAAATGAAAGCAACATGATTAGTAGGTAAGTGAGAAATATTACAAACTCCCTGATCATGATGAATCACAACATTCCCATTTTAGAACACTGGTGGGTTCCTTTATCTTGTTCTCCTTCATAGGACAGTAGATGAAGCTTCTTGGATAGGATCCTCCTCTTCACCTAAAACTTCAATATTGATCTTTTGGTAGCTGAGACCAATATTGATTCTTTTCCTGCTAAGTCTTGTTGGACATGAGAAGATGTCTCTCCCCCCCATGTTTAAGAGGAGGAAGGCCAGGAGAACTGAAGGAGTGGTGATGCGGAACAGACGGGCCGGCCGGGGTTGATGGCTGCGGACCGACCGGCTGTACCACAGCTGGATGGCCGGGGCTAGACACGTTTGGATCTGGTTGAGCAGTGACCGTGGGCTGATGAGGTGAAACTATGCCAATACTCTCCAAGAGACTCCTCAAGTTCTCAGCTTGGTCTGATCTTGTTGTTGAGATGTTCTTAAATTGATCTCAAGTTCCTTCTTCATAGAAACCTTTGGATTATTGGAACATTACATCTATGTATACCAAGACTCTTCTAGTCTCTGGATCATAACATTTGTATCCTTTATAAGTAGAAGAATACCCAATGAACATATCTTAGGTACTCTTTGGGTCCAGCTTGTTCCTTTGCTCCCTTGGAACTTATAAAAAACAAGCACAACCAAAAACTCATAAGTGGTCAATATTGGGTCTAGTTTTGTTTAGTACCTCAAATGGAGACAAATCATCTAGGACTTTTGTAGGATTTCTATTAATAAAGTAACATGCATCTACAAGAGTATCCCCCCCCCCCAAAATCTTTTGGGAACTTTCATGCGGAACATCATTGTTCTCACAACTTCCATCAAATGCCTATTCTTCATTTCAGCCACTCTATTTTGTTGTGGAGTGTAAGGACAGCTGGTTTGATGTTCAATGCATCAATGCCATGCTTGGCCAGGTGTTGTTGGAGTCTGGTGCTAGTTTATTCTCCTCCAATATCTGTTTTAAAGCATTTAATACTTGCATTGTATTGATTAGTAACATATGCTTAAAAATTTTAAAATGCATCAAATACTATATCTTTAGAACTAAGCAAAGTAACCTAAGTATATTTGGATTTTTCATCAATAAATGTCACAAAATACTTATGGTTTTCTCTAGATAGGAATGGAGATGTCGAAACATCAGAATGCACCAACTCAAAGCAATTTTCATAAGTATGCATAGATTTTTCAAAAACTGTTTTGCAATGCTTTCTAAGTATACAAGGATCACATATCCTTTGGCATTTTTAAACCAGGAACAATCAGTTCAAGTGCTCTAGGATGAGAATGTCCTAATCTAGCATGCCAAAGATCAGAATCAGTACTAAATAAACCAGCATGAAAAGCCGCTTCTAACCCTCTAGCACTAGTCATGTCTTCAAGCACATCAAGTCATCTCTTGTGGTTCCTTGTCCAAATCTTCTACTAGTCTCAATATCCTGAAAGTAGAAATCATTAGAACCAAAGATAGTCCGACAATTTAAATCAGTAGTAGCTCTTTTAACAGAAAGCAAATTTGAAGTAAAGGAAGACATGTAAAAGGCTTTAGATTCTTTATCAAACAACTTAAGTTTTCCTATGCCTTTAATTGGTACTTTAATTCCATTAGTAATGACAACATTACCTAAGGAAGGTTCTACATTCTCTATAAATCCTAGATCACTAATCATATGATGAGAAGCACCAGAATCAACCAACAATGATTTAGAGACATTAGGAGTAAAAAAAGTTTGAAAAGAAGCTTGAAAAGTTTTACCTAACACATTATCATCCTTTATTGCTTTGATAAGAGCTTCTAAGTCTGATTTTGTCACAAATTTAGATGCTGGAGACATGGCACTAGTTGAGGCTGAATGAAGAACTGAGCTGCTACACGCTTTTGAAGGAGATGTCACCAGGCCATGAGCTTGCAATTGTGTATGGCTGGCCGTGGGTTGTTGTGGCCGAGAAGCCTAGCTTGGCTTCAGCTCAGGATGGAGTACCCAACACTCCTTCTTTGTATGGCCACTCCTCTTGCAATGGTCACATGTTTGTCTTCTCTTCCTAGATTCATTTGTTGTTGCTGATTTGAAGAAGCTCTTGTGTGCAGCCACCAATTCAGCCTTGTTGCCAAATAATCCATGAGATCCTTGCTCCTTTTGGATTTGAGCACATTCCAAGCTAAGAAACTTATCAGACCTGAGAATATGATTAATAAGATCTGAGTAAGTAGTATTAAGAGTTAGTAGTAACCCAAACACCTTATCTTATTCTTTCTTTTCAAGGAGAGCAATTGGGTCAATGGTGGCTGGTCTTAGCATCTCTAGCTCAGCCCACAATGCTCTGAATGAGCCATAGTGCTTTGTGAATTTTGCATCCTCCTGCCTTAATTCACTCAAAGTCTTTTTCACTTCAAAAATTCTTAGAAGGTTAGTGGTGTTTCCATACACCTTTAGTAAAGTCTCCCAAAGTTCCTTAGCATTTTCACAAAATGAATAAGTCTCCAAGAGATCACTAGCAAGAGAATTCTGAAGTATAGAGAGTACCAACTGGTCTTCTTGGTACCATTTGGCTTGAGCAGCCACAGCCTCACTAACTTCAGCCACTTCATTTTCTTCAAGGCCATTTGTAGAAATGTGATTCCAAAGGCCTTTACCACCCAATGTGGTTTTCATTGTCCTAGACCACAAGAGGTAATTTGCTCAATGGAGAATGACTGGAGCTCTGAATATAGCTTGAATATCCATCTTTTAAAATTCTTCAAAGGATTTTCTTACTTGGTCGAGATGGATAGCCGGTCGGGACGCGATCTGTTGGTGTGGACGTGTGTGTGCTGTTGGAATGAAGAAGAAATGATGAATTTAAAAGGTCCCTTATGGCTATTAATAAGCCGTGAGATATGTGTTAGGGAGGAGTGTCTTAGGCTTGTTTGTGTTCCAGTATTATGTTATCCTTGTAGCCATTCATGTATAAGGCTTTCCTTGTATCCAAACAAGCTTAGACTAGATTAGTATAAATACTTTACTCCCTTCACATTTTGTAACTAAGAATTCATAATTCTCATTCTCTTAATAAAATCAATATTTTCTCTAATTCTCTCTAATCACTCATTCTCTCATTCTACAAATATCTTAATCTCATAATCTTTCATGGTATCAGAGCCAGGTTGCATCAAATCTGGGTAAATTTCATCATTCTTTTATTGATTCAAGAAGAATTCATCTTGTTCTTCATCTTCTTCTGGATCAATTTCGAACGTCATCTTGTAACTCAAATTCCGGCCACACCACGACTAATTTTGACGATCTGCTTTCACTAGATTGTTAACCGGTGAGTTCTGAAGACACGATCATTTAAATCGCATCATTTGACCCAGGGAATCAAAAGTTACGAATTTTCTTGCAAATGACCTTCGCGAGTACCTTCGTCGCGTACCTCCGTATTTCCCAGGTCATTCCGACGTCGATTCTTCATCAAATCGTGTTTTTCTAAATTATAAACTCAAGCCCTTCGAGTCTAGTTTCGTTTTAAAGAATGGAGAACTCAATTCCATTTATTTTGAAGGATTTTCTTGAAGTTTTCCTCAGAGACGTCAAAAATCGCCTATATCAAGATCCTGGTGATACAATTCTAATTCTTTCTCAGTTTTATTTTTTTGAATCTGAAAAGTTAAATAAGTGTCTTGTGAGGGTCTCCACGAAATTTGAGTTCAATCTAAAAGGTTTAAGACTTCAAGATTGATTTTCTTGATTTCCTTGTTAATTTTTGAAAGTTTAAAATTGGAATCTTGAAATTTAGGATTGTTTTTAATTCATAGAATTCAAATTTTTATTTGAATTTGTTTGTTAATAATATATATTAGGTGGTTTTAATCTGTTAAAATCTTGTTGCAAGAGTTGGTTAGAATCTGTTGCAGGTTGTTAAAGTTTGTTATATGCTGTTGGAGTTTTCTTGAATTACAGGAATTTTTTTTTTATTTCTTGCACTTCACGCACACACAGACTACACTTGTATACGAGATTTCCTGTCTAGCACACACTCGCTTGTGGTACTTGCAGGTGGTACTTTTGGATTGCAGGTGGTACACGCACTTGAGGATCAAAGATCGTGACGAGTAATCCTATCGTCCCGACCAGCTCTTCTTCCACCGATAAAAGGCCGTCACGCTTCCAATCGATTGGTGGCCCTGGTGCACACAAGGACGTGAGGAATATCGTTCGTGTTCAAAGTACAAGCTCGTGTACCGGATTCTTGGATCACTCACGGACCGGACGTAGCCTTATATAAGCCTTCATACACTCTTTAAAGGCTTTCTTATTTCATCATTTCTTCTTTATTCCAACACTCCCCCTCAAGCTTAAGACATGGAGAATGCCTAAGCTTGCAAATGAAGCATTACCTCTTTAAAATCTTAAAGAAGGAAAACCCAATTGGGACAAAACCTTTTCAAAGGAAAAAGAGTATAACACTCCATGTTGGGATCATTGATGTGGAATGGTCATAAAGCCAAGCCTTGGATAGATGGAGGAACCATTCTTGAGACTTGTTGCCTTGGTGAACACATCAGCTAGTTGATCTTCACTCCTTGTATAACAAGGCAAGATGATTTCCTTCCCAGTAGTTTTTCTTACTTTGTGGCAGTCTACTTCTTTATGCTTGGTCCTTTCATAAAACACAGAGTTGGAGGCAATGTGTATGGTAGCCTGATTGTCACAATGGATGGTGATAGGTTCTTCATACTTCACGGCCAAGTCCTCCAAACTTTACCTCAACCAAATGCATTCAGTTGTAAGTTTCCTCATTGCTCTATATTCTTATTCTGCACTTGAACATGACACCACCTTTTGCTTCTTGGTTTTCCAAGTCACAAGGTTCCCTCCTATGAAAGTACAATAGTCTGTGGTACTTCTCCTATCCTCCCTTTCTCCTGCCCAATCTGTATCACAATAACCAACTACATTTGTGTTTTTATTGCAACTCATCCATATACCTTGTTCATGAGTGCCTTTTAGGTATCTCAAAATCTAATTTGCCATCTCCCAATGTATCATCTCTGGACCTTGCATGTTTTGATATATCTGATTCACAGGAAAACATAAATCTGGTCTAGTGATGGTTAAATAAATAAGCTTACCAACCACTTTTCTATAGAGCTTAGGATCATAAAAATTAATTTCCTCCTCTAGCTCCCCCTTAGTTCTGGTTTTATAATCTTCTTCTAAGGGTGTTTTGGCTGGTTTAGCCTCCATCATACCTGTAGAGGTTAGTAAATCTACAACATATTTCTTTTGAGATAAAAACAGACATTCATTGAACCTACACACTTCAATTCCTAAAAAGTATTTAAGTTTTCCTAGATCTTTAATGTCAAAAATTCTTCAAGAATTCTTTTGTAGATGAGATACCAGCACTATCATGATGTAAGAACTTAGGTGGGCTGTCTTTTTACCGAGAATCTCACGTTAATGGACAGAATTCGATGGAAGTGAAAGGGTGGATCGAATGGACCACACAAGCTGTGAAATGGGCTTGTGATACTCCAAGAACTCCAACCAAAAGGCTGAAGAACACACGGCTGCAGCAAGGCTTGCTGGCGGCTGTTTTTAGACTACGGGTCTTTAGGTTTTTTTGTCAAAATACTTGTTATTTTATTAAGTGTAAAAAGAAGGCTTAGATAATGTCTTGCTACAACTTTAGGTTAAAGTACAAGGCGTTTAACCTTTCAAGGATTAAAACAACATGTAGTTCATTTATTGGAAATTATATAAATATTGGGCCCTAATTAGTCAACATGACTTAAACCCAATTAAAATACTTAGTTTAAAAAGAAATAGAAATAAGATAGAAAGCCCAATAAGACTTAAGCATGGAATTCGCCTGAAGACTTGTGAATGAGATGGAATTGTGAACAAGTCTTCATCGCCTGGCGCACTAAGAGTATTGCCTCATTAAAACCTTCTTCGGAAAACCCAATAGGACAAAACCGAAGATAGGAAAAAGAGTACAATTTCCTAGCACGACTTTTGGTGTCTCTACCGAATGGTAATGGTAAAGACACCAGAGGAGGAAGAGTCTTCTAGAAGGAACCTCCATGGTTCCTTGTCTAGCTGGAATGGATGTCCGGTCGTTGGTGCAAGGATCGGACCGGTCTGGTCGGATGCGTGAGCAATAGTGGACGTTTGGACACCTGGTCGCGGGCTGGTCGTCTGGGTCAGCTCAGGGTCTTCTCCGGTTCCACTCTCCAATAGCATGTTGAGCTTGTCTCCTAAGGCTTTCCTCTTGGACCCCGTAAGAGGTCCAGGTGGAATGACCGGTGCAGTGGCTGGCTCGATGTCCTCATCATTTCCTCCCTATTGAAGTACTTTGGTCTCCAAAGCAAAATCCTTACCTGCATCAAAGAACTCTAAGTCAGAAACATTGAAAGTACTAGAGACGCTATACTCACCTGGAAGTTTGAGCTGGTAGGCGTTTTCGTTGATTCTCCGAAGGACGCTGAATGGACCATCTCCCCGGGGTGCAAGCTTGCTCTTCCGTCGCTGGGGAAATCTCTCTGGGCGCAGGTGTAGCCAAACCCAATCTCCCTCCTTGAAGACCATGTGTCGGCGGCCCTTGTTGGCATTCTTGGCATTCTGGATATTCCATTGTTCCAGATTTCCCTTGGTCTCTTCATGAAGCCGCTTGATGTAGTCTGCCTTGGATTCTCCCTCCAAACTGATGGCGTCGCCCAACGAAATGGGTGTGAACTCGATAGGAGTTGTCGGGTTGAAGCCGTAGACAACTTCAAAAGGTGAACGCTTCGTGCGGGAATGCGTAGCTCTGTTGTAGGCAAACTCGACGTACGGGAGGCATTCCAGCTAATTCTTCAGATTGCGGCCGATTGTTGCCCTCAAAGTCTGGGACAAGGTTCTGTTGACAACCTCGGTCTGTCCGTCCGTCTCTGGATGATATGCTGTAGAGAATAGAAGGTTGGTGCCCAATTTTTGCCACAAAGATCTCCAGAAATGGCTCAGGAACTTGGTGTCACGGTCTGATACGATCGTCCGGGGAATACCGTGAAGTCGTACTATCTTCTTGAAGAACAGGTCGGCGATCTGGTTTGCGTCATTTGTCTTGTTGCAAGCGATGAAATGTGCCATCTTGGAAAATCGGTCGACCACTACGAAGATGGAGTCCTTGTGGTGTAATTTCGGCAGGCCTAAGACGAAGTCCATGGAGATATCTGTTCAGGGCGCGGATGGAACTGGCAATGGCATGTATCGGCCCTGCGGATGCATCTTGGACTTAGCCCTTTTGTAGATAAGGCACTGGGCGCAGTGTGTCTCAACATCTCGGCGCTGATGAGGCCAATAGAAGTGTTCCTTAAGCATGCTTAAGGTCTTGTCAATGCCGAAGTGGCCCATGAGGCCTCCGCCGTGTGCCTCTCTGAGAAGCAGCTCTTGGATCAATCCTCTCGGAATGCATAGTCGCTTGTCTTTGAAGAGGAATCCGTCGTGTAGAAAGAAACGACTGTAGTTGCCTTTGTCGTGCTCTAGGTGAGTCTGGGCGAAGTCGACATCGTCGGCATACAGCTCCTTGATCATCTCGAAGTCCATAACTTTGGACTCCATGACGGATATGAGGCTGTATCGGCGAGATAAAGCGTTAGCGACAACGTTGTCCGTTCCTTTCTTGTACTTGATGACATACAGAAAGGTCTCGATGAATTCCAACCAACGGGCATGTCGTTTCTTCAGCGAGGACTGTCTACGGAGGTGCTGGAGCGTCTGATGATCGGTGTGAATGACGCACTCTCGGGCAAGCAGATAATGCTGACAAGTCTCTAAGGCACGGACAAGGGCATAGAGTTCCTTGTCGTAGGTCGGATAGTTAAGTGCAGCTCCACTTAACGTCTCACTGAAGTAGGCGACTGGTCGTCCGCCTTGTGTAAGGACGGCTCCAATGCCAACGCCTGAAGCATCACACTCGACCTCGAACGTCTGCGTGAAGTCTGGTAGCACGAGGACTGGGGCGTGTGTAAGGCGTTCCTTGAGGAGCTGGAAGGCTTTGTCTTGCTCGTGTCCCCAACGGAAGTCCTGGTTCTTCTAGATCGTCGAGGTCAACGGACCAGCTATCGTGCTGAAGTCTCGGACGAACCGTCGGTGGAAGCAGGCGAGTCCGTGAAAGCTGCGGACCTGACTGGCGGTCGTCGGTGTGGGCCAATCCTCTATGGCCTTTATCTTCTCGTCGTCCACCCGAAGTCCCTGGGAATTTACGACGAAACCAAGGAAAACAACTTGGTCGGTTCAGAATGTACATTTCTTGAGGTTGGCGTACAGCTGCTCTCTCTGCAGTGTGGTGATCACGGCCTCCAGGTGCTCCAGATGATCTCGGTAGGTCCTGCTATAGACGAGAATATCGTCGAAGTAGACCACCACGAACTTGCCAATGAACGGTCAAAGAACGTCGTTCATAAGTCGCATGAAGGTACTGGGCCCGTTTGACAGGCCGAATGTGATGTAAGAATTTGGATGGGCTGTCTTTTCACCGAGAAGCTCAGGATAATGGGACGGAAATCGATGGGGTTGAAGGGTGGATCGAAGGGACCACACAAGCTGTGAAAGGGGCTTGTGATACTCCAAGAACTTCAACCTAGGGAGGTTGAAGTCGACGGCTGCAGGTAGGGTAGCTGGCGGCAATTTTTTTAGTCTAAAGGACTTAGGGTTTTATCAAAATGTTTGTTATTTCATTAAGTGTAAACAAGAAGGCTTATATAATGCCTTTTTACAACTTTAGGGTAAACTACAAGCCCTTTAACCTTTAAGGGATTAAAACAACATGTAGTTTACTTATCGTCAATTAAAAATAAATACTGGGCCATAATTAGTCAACATGACTTAAACCCAATTAAACACTTAGACTAAGAAATCGAAATTAAAGAGGAAAAGCCCAACAACACTTAGGCTGAGAATTCCCCTGAAGACTTGTGAATGAGATGGAATTGTGAACAAGTCTTCAACGCCTTGCCCACTAGGAGTATTGCCTCATTAAAACATTTTTCGGAAAACCCAATGGGACAAAACCGAAGATAGGAGAGTACAATTTCCTATAACGACTTTTGGTGTCTCTACCGAATGGTAATGGTAAAGACACCGGAGGAGGAAGAGTCTTCTAGAAGGAACCTCCATGGTTCCTTGTCTAGCTGGAATGGAGGTCCGGTCGTGGGTGCAAGGACCGGACCAAGCTGTTCGGGTGCGTGAGCCGCTCTGGTTGTCCGGACGGCTTGTCCGGACGGCTGGTCGTGGGCTGGTCGTCTGGGTCGGCTCCTCTTGGTCATCTCCGGTTCCACTCTCCAATAGTATGCTGAGCTTGTCTCCTTAAGCTTTCCTCTTGGACCGCGTAAAAGGTCCAGGTGGGATGACCGGTGCAGTAGCTGGCTCGATGTCCTCATCATTCCCTCCCTCTTGAAGTGCTTTGGTCTCCAAAGCGAAATCCTCACCTGCATCAAACAACTCTAAGTTAGCAACATTGAAAGTACTAGAAACGTTATACTCACCTGGCAGTTCGAGCTGGTACGCGTTGTCGTTCCGAAGTACTCGGAATGGACCATCTCCCCGGGATGCCAGCTTGCTCTTCCGTCGCTGGGGAAATCTGTCTGGGCGCAGGTGTAGCCAAACCCAATCTCCCTCCTTGAAGACCATGTGCCGACGGCCCTTGTTGGCATTCTTGACGTTCTGGATGTTCCGTTGTTCCAGGTTTGCCTTGGTCTCCTCATGAAGCCGCTTGATGTAGTCTGCTTTGGCTTCGCCCTCCAAGCTGATGGCGTCGTTTAACGGGATGGGTGTGAACTCGATCGGAGTGGTCGGGTTGAAGCCGTAGACAACTTCAAAAGGTGAGCGCTTCGTGCCTGAATGTGTAGCTTTGTTGTAGGCAAACTCGATGTACGGAAGACATTCCAGCCAATTCTTCAAATTGTGACCGATTGTTGCCCTCAAGGTCTGTGACAATGTCCGGTTGACAACCTCAGTATGTCCATCAGTCTGGGGATGATATGCTGTAGAGAACAGTAGGTTGGTGCCCAATTTCCGCCAAAGAGCTTGCCAGAAGTGGCTCAGGAACTTGGTATCACGGTCAGAAACGATCATCCGTGTAATGCCGTGAAGTCTGACGATCTCCTTGAAGAACAGGTCGGCGATCTGGCTTGCGTCGTTGGTCTTGTTGCAAGCGATAAAGTGTGCCATCTTAGAGAATCTGTCTACCACGACGAAGATGGAATCCTTATTGTGCAATTTTGGCAGACATAGGACGAAATCCATGGATATATCTGTCCAAGGCGCGGATGGGACTGGCAAGGGCATGTAGGGGCCCTGCGGATGCATCTTTGACTTAGCCCTTTTGCAGATAAGGCACCGGGCGCAGTGCATCTCGACGTCTCAGCGCTGATGAGGCCAATAGAAGTGCTCCTTAAGCATGCTTAAGGTCTTGTCAATGCCAAAGTGACCCATGAGGCCTCCACCGTGTGCTTCTTTGAGAAGCAGCTCTCGGATCGATCCTCTCGGAATGCAGTCGCTTGTCTTTGAAGAGGAATCTGTCGTGCAGGAAGAAACGGCTGAAATTGCCTTTGTCGTGCTCTAGGTGAGCCTGGGCGAAGTCGACATCGTCGGCATACAGCTCTTTGATCATCTCGAAGCCGAGAACTTTAGACTCCATGACGGATATAAGGCTGTATCGACGAGATAAGGCGTCAGCGACGACGTTGTCTGTTCCTTTCTTGTACTTGATGACGTACGGAAAGGTCTCGATGAATTCCAACCAACGGGCATGTCGTTTCTTCAACGTGGACTGCCCACGGAGGTGCTGGAGCGTCTGATGATCGGTGTGAATGACGCACTCTCGGGCAAGCAGATAATGCTGCCAAGTCTCTAAGGCTCGGACAAGGGCATAGAGTTCCTTGTCGTAGGTCGGATAGTTAAGTGCAGTTCCACTTAACTTCTCGCTGAAATAGGCGACTGGGCGTCCGCCTTGGGTAAGGACGGCTCCAATGCCTATGCCTGAAGCGTCACACTCGACCTCGAAGGTCTGCGTGAAGTCGGGCAGCACGAGGGCTCGGGCGTGTGTAAGGCGTTCCTTGAGGAGCTGGAAGGTCTTGTCTTGCTCGGGTCCCCAACGGAAATCTTGGTTCTTCTTGATCGTCGAGGTCAATGGTCCAGCAATTGTGCTGAAGTCTCGGACGAACCGTCGGTAGAAGCTAGCAATTCCGTGAAAGCTGCGGACCTGGGAACTGACGACGAAACCAAGGAAGATAACTTGGTCGGTGCAGAATGTACATTTCTTGAGATTGGCGTACAGTTGCTCTCTCTGTAGTGTGGTGATCACGACCTCCAAGTGCTCCAGGTGGTCTCGGTAGGTCGTGCTGTAGACGAGAATATCGTAAAAGTAGACCACTACGAACTTGCCGATGAACGGGCGAAGAACCTCGTTCATAAGTCGCATGAAGGTGCTGGCGCGTTTGATAGGCCAAACGGCATAACTAACCACTCATAAAGACCTTGCTTAGTCTTGAAGGCGGTCTTCCATTCATCTCCCTCTTGCATCCTCACTTGATGATATCCACTTTTCAGGTCGATTTTAGAGAAGATGGTGGCTCCGCTGAGCTCGTCTAGCATGTCGTCCAGGCGTGGAATGGGGTGCCTGTACTTCTATAGTTATGTTGTTGTTGGCGCGGCAGTCGACGCACATCCTCCAACTTCCGTCCTTCTTGGGTACCAGAAGAACCGGAACGGCACTGGGACTGAGACTTTCAGGAACGTACCCTTGAGCCATGAGGTCTTGGACTTGTCGTTCTAATTCTTTAGCCTCCTCGGGGTTGACTCTGTAGGCTGGACGGTTAGGTAACTGAGCTCCAGGAACGAAGTCAATGTGGTGCTCGATCCCTCGGATAGGTGGGAGGCCGGCTGGGATCTCGTCTGGAAAGACGTCCGCATACTTGTCGAGGAGTGCGCGGATCTCGGCAGGTACAGAGTGCTCGGTGCTAGCCGTGTGTAGGCTCTCTCTGTAGAGCATTAATACGACTTGAGTGCCTGCAGTGCATGTGGCTTTCCGCATGTCTGCCACATTTATCAGAAAATTCTCCTTTCTGGCATGTTGATCTTTTGCTATCTTTGATTGCATCTCTTTGACGGCGTGTGCAGACATTGGGGCTAAATTGTATCGACGCTTGTCGTGGACGAAGGAATATAAGTTGGTTCGTCCGTTGTGCGTAGTCTCGCGGTCGAATTGCCAGGATCGTCCGAGCAGAAGATGTCCAGCTGACATCGGGACGACGTCGCAGGTGACCTGATCTTGATATCTGCCGATGCTGAAAGAGACCTTCACTTGGTCTGAGATGTACAACTCCGTCTTGTTGTTCAGCCATCGAAGCTTATAGGGCTTGGGGTGCTTGGTCATGGGCAAGCCTAGTTTCTCCACCATATACTTATTGGCGGCATTCGTACAGGATCCTCCGTCGATGATCAACGAGCACACTTTCCCAAGTATGGTGCATTTGGAATGGAAAATGTTTCCTCGTTATTCTTCTTCTTCTGGCTCGAATCGTGAGCTAAGAAAGCGTCGGATCATAAGCATTTCTCCGGAATCAGCATATTCAATGTCCTCGTCGGGCTGATGTGTCGGAAATGCTTGCTCCTCTTGTTCATCCTCGGATTCATAATCTCCGGAAGCAGTGAGTACCATTGTCCGTTGAGTGGGACAATCCCGGGACATGTGTCCTCTGCCCTTACATTTTAAGCAGACGATCTCGCTGCTCCGCTGAGGCTGGGAAGGGGTTGTGGCACTCGGTTGTCTAGAGGCTGGAGGCGCCGGTCTGGGGGCTGAGCTGGAGGCGATGGCTTTGCCCTTGAGCCGTGGGTCAATAGGCTGAGTCGTACGCTCAAAAGGCTTGGAACCAGTGTTCCACGTGTTCCTGGGTCGAGAAGGTGCGGCAAGCTTCTGTTTATGGCACTTCTCGATCTGGACTGCTAGATGGAACAGCTCACCTAGGTCGTGGTAGGGCTGCAGTTCAATCTTCCTGGCAATTGACTCCTGCAAGCCGTCAATGAATTGGGCCATAAGGCTCTCCTTAGACTCGTCTATATCGAGTCGGTTACGGAGGTGTTCGAACTCGTCAAAGTATTCTGTCACCGTCTTGCTTCCTTGAGTGAGGCGTCGGAAACGTCGCTGAAGTTCACAGTGGAAGTGGGGCGGTATATATCGTCGCCTCATGATCTGGGTCAACTCGACCCATGAAGTCACGGAACCCATACGAGCTCGCCTACGGGTGGTGACTTCTCGATCCCACCATGCTAGTGCATGGTCTGTGAATTGCGCTGTCGCAAAGATGACCTGGGTCGTCTTAGTTATAGTACTCGAAGATGAGTTCCATGCGTCTCTCCCAGTCGAGGTACTCTTCGGGGTCTAATTTGCCCGAGAAGGGACGTGGGTTCATCTTCACCTCCGGATAATGAGCTGCTGGTCGAGGTGGGGGTGGTGGTGGCTCGTCGTCGTAGTACGGGTATCGACCCATGGGTGGTCGATCATGGTGGTAGGGCGGTGCGGCAGGTGCTGCAGTTGGAGCCGGTACGGGTTGTCTTAACTGCTCGAGCTAGGTAGAGAATGTTGACATTTGAGCCGTCAGGGTTTGCAAGAGCTGTACCATGGTCTGGTTAGCTTGTCCTGACGTAGATTCATCCGGCCCTGACATATTTCCTTTTCCGAGAAAAAGGAAATGTCTAGAAATGGAAAGTTTTCTTTTCGGGAAACTTGCAGAAATTGGAAACTTTCTTTAATTGGAAAATTCCCAAGATTATATTTTTATTTTATAACTAAATTAATTAAACACAAAAAATAATCAGAAAATAAAATGTCCTATTTCTATAAAAGGATCTAGAGAAAATGGAAAATATCCTAAGGATATATTTCCTAAACCTAAAAAGGAAAACTAGTAAATAGAAAGAAAATATCCTAAGAAAATTTAATGCCTAATCTAAGAAGGAAACTAAATATCTAGGAGAAATTAAATCTACTTATTTCCTAATCCTAAATGGCAACTAAATAATATCCTAATTTATGCCTACAAAAATTAGGGAAACTATCTAGATACTATGGAAAACTTCCTGAAAACTAAGACTGAAAATCTAGACAACTAAGAAAAACCCTAAACCTAGCCTAGGACTCGAAAACCTAATGGAGGGCGCTAGATAGGTACACACGCGGCTAGCGAGACGGTGCGGGGCTAAGGTTGGACTCGGACGCAGGTCACACGCTAACCTAGGACGCGACGCAGCTGCCTAGCTAAGACGATGACACACGCTAAGGAAACCTAGACTGGTCGCTGAACAGGAAACGACCTATACTACCCTAGACTCGGACTTGGAACAAGCAAAACCCTAGACGCTGAGCTAAACCTAGCAGGACGCCTATAACTCGCTATGGTGGGCTGGACGTGAACTAAAACACGGGATACCCTAAAGCACACAAGACAACCGAGAGCTAAACCTAAGGCTCGATGACGACTACCTAACTAGTGACACGGGCACAACACACAACTAGTAGGCTGCTCACGGCTTGGACCTAGGACGCGGTATGCGGGACGGGTAGGGGAACACACGGCCTGGACACCGGCTGGCCTAATGATGCGACAAGCAAGAACAAGAACCCTAGACCTAGACACCATGCTACAAGCGAGACCTAGCAATCAACACTAAAAACTAGCAAGGAACAAACAACACACAACTCCTTATGGATTGCAATTATGTGAAAGATGTTCTTGGTGAGTTTCTAAAAAGGTCCTAGATTGTTTTTAAAAAACCTAAACAATATTTTGTTTTCTTTTCTTTAAAAAAATAAAAAAATTTAACACAAACAAACAATAAAACAAACAAAATTTTTTTCTATATATATTTTTTTTGAATTATGAAAAATAAGAACAAGAAATGATAGAACATGATTTTTTTTGTATTTTTTTGTAGGGGTGTTTGTGGTTTGTGAATTGATTCTTCTCCTTCTTACCGAGAACCTCAGGAGAAAGAGAAAGAAACACAATCAAAAGCCAAAAACTGTTGAACAAGAAACAATGTAAAATCGCAAAAAAAAAAAAAAAAAAAAAAAAACAAAAGGATAGAATCAACCTGATGAGCAGGAGCTTTAAGCTCTGATACCAGATGATGAAAGAACTTGGATGGGCTGTCTTTTCACCGAGAAGCTCAGGATAATGGGACAGAAATTGATCGGGTTGAAGGGTGGATCGAAGGGACCACACAAGCTGTGAAAGGGGCTTGTGATACTCCAAGAACTTCAACCTAGGGAGGTTGAAGTCGACGGCTGCAGCTAGGGTAGCTGGCGGCAGTTTTTTTAGTCTAAAGGACTTAGGGTTTTATCAAAATGTTTGTTATTTCATTAAGTGTAAACAAGAAGGCTTATATAATGCCTTTTTACAACTTTAGCGTAAACTACAAGGCGTTTAACCTTTAAGGGATTAAAACAACATGTAGTTTACTTATCGTCAATTGAAAATAAATACTGGGCCATAATTAGTCAACATGACTTAAACCCAATTAAACACTTAGACTAAGAAATCAAAATTAAAGAGGAAAAGCCCAACAACACTTAGGCTGAGAATTCGCCTGAAGACTTGTGAATGAGATGGAATTGTGAACAACTCTTCAACGCCTTGCGCACTAGGAGTATTGCCTCATTAAAACCTTTTTCGGAAAATCCAATGGGACAAAACCAAAGATAGGAAAAAGAGTACAATTTCCTAGAACGACTTTTGGTGTCTCTACCGAATGGTAATGGTAAAGACACCGGAGGAGGAAGATTCTTCTAGAAGGAACCTCCATGGTTCCTTGTCTAGCTGGAATGGAGGTCCGGTCGTGGGTGCAAGGACCGGACCAAGCTGGTCGGGTGCGTGAGCCGCTCTGGTCGTCCGGACGGCTGGTCATGGGCTGGTCGTCTGGGTCGGCTCTTCTTGGTCATCTCCGGTTCCACTCTCCAATAGCATGTTGAGCTTGTCTCCTAAAGCTTTCCTCTTGGACCGCGTAAGAGGTCCAGGTGGGATGACCGGTGCAGTAGCTGGCTCGATGTCCTCATCAGAATGGCATCACCAGCCACTCATAAAGACTTTGCCATGTCTTGAAGGCAGTCTTCCATTTATCTCCCTCTCGCATCCTCACTTGATGGCATCCACTCTTCAGATCAATTTTGGAGAAGACTGCGTCTCCGCTGAGCTCGTCTAACATGTCGTCCGGGCGTGGGATGGGGTGCCGGTACTTAATAGTGATGTTGTTGATGGTGCGGCAGTCGACGCACATTTTCCAGCTTCCGTCTTTCTTGGGTACCAGAAGAACCGGAACAGCACAAGGGCTGAGGCTTTCACGAACGTATCCTTCAGCCATGAGGTCCTGGACATGTCGTTCTAGTTCTTTTGCCCCCTCGGAGTTTACTCTGTAGGCTGGGCGGTTGGGCAGTTGAGCTCCGGGAATAAAGTCAATGTGGTGCTCGATCCCTCGGATAGGTGGTAGACCGGCTGGGATCTCGTATGGGAAGACGTCGGCGTACTTGTCCAACAGGGCTTGAATCTCGGCAGGCAGTGAAGTCCCAGTGCCAGCCGCGTGTAAGCTCTCTCTATAGAGCATCAATATGACCTGGGTGCCAGTGGTGTAAGTTGCTTTCCGCATGTCTGCTACATTTATCAGAAAGTTCTCCTTCCTGACGTGTTGATCTTTTGCCATCTTTGATTGCATCTCTGGGTCGAGAAGGTGCGACAAGTTTACGTTTATGGCACTTCTCTATCTAGACTGCTAGGTGGAACAACTCGCCTAGGTCGTGGTATGGCTGCAACTTGATCTTTCTGGCGATGGACTCGTGCAAGCCATCGATGAATTGGGCCATTAGGCTCTCCTTGGACTCGTCTACATCGATTTGGTTGTGGAGGTGCTCTAATTCATCGAAATATTTGGACACCGGCTTGCTGCCTTGGGTAAGGCGTCGGAAACGTCTCTGAAGCTCGCGATGGAAGTGAGGTGGAACGTAGTGTCTCCTCATAATCTGGGTGAGTTCGAACCATGAGGTCAAAGCACCCATCCGAGCTCTCCTGCGAGCTGTTACTTCTCAATCCCACCACCAGTGTGTGGTCAGTGAATTGCGCCGTTGCTAGGGCGACTTTACGGGGATCTTCGTAGTTATAGTACTCAAGATGAGCTCCATTTTTCTCTCCCAGTCTAAATACACCTCGGGGTCAATCTTTCCCGAAAAGGGAGGCGTGTTAATCTTCACTTCGCGATAGTGCATTGGCTGTCGAGGGGGCGGCATGGGCTCGTTGTAGTACTAATGTCGACCCATCAGTGGTCGGTCGTGTGGGTATGGGGGGGGTGCGGGTCCTGGTGGAGGCATATGATGTTTCGGACGCTCGAGACGCGTCGCTGGAGTCGTCATCTGGGTCGTCAAAGCTTACAGGAGTTGCAATATCGCTTGACAGTTTTGCCCTGATGTTGACTCATCACTTCCTGACATATTTTTTTTTTCCGAGAAAATGAAATTTTGAAAAATAGAAAGTTTCCCGGAAAAGAAACTTGCAAATATGGAAACTTTCCTTAAATGCAAAATTTCCGCAAATATAATTTTTATTTTCCTTTTATTATTTTTAAATAATAGAAAACTGGCTATTTGCAAAAAAAAAGGAAACAAACAAAAAGGATAATATCCTAAGGATAATTAGGAAAACTACCTAGCATAGCATAGAAAAATCTATAAATGGCCTATTAAAAATTAGGAAAACTACCTAGCATAGAAAAATGATGGGAACTAACTAATTTACTGCCTAAACTATTTTCTAGCGTAGAAAAATTATGGGAACTAAGTAATTTACTGCCTAATTGCTAGGGAAAATTTCATGAAGGTAAGAATTAAGAACCTAGACACTAAGGGGAACCTAGCCGCCTAATGCAACTATGGATGGCTCGGGTGCTAGGGTCCTAACACTAGGCGTGGACTATGGCTAGGGGACTAGGAAAATATGCTACTAAGGGACGCGGGACGAGAAGGAGCCTAGCTCAAACGCGGGACATGAGGTGGGCAAGCTAGCTAGAGGTTATGCAAACAAGGGTGGGGGAAAAACACACGCGGGACACAATACACAAGCGGGACGATAGGGGAGGACACGGTACACGGCAGGACTACCCTAAGCTAGACGTGGGATGCTAGGGAATACTAGGACTAGCGAACGGTGGAGGGCTACTCGGGACAGGATGCTACTCGCGGTACACCTAACCTAGTATGACACACGCGAGACTAAGCCAAAGACCTAGCTAAACAACATGATGTTTAGCCTCTCAAGGAATTAAACAGCAAGTAGATTAATTATTGGCAACTAAAATAGAATTTGGGCCTCAAATAGTCAACATGACTTATAAGCCCAAATAACTACTTAGTCTAGAAAAATAGAATAAAAGATAGGAAAAGCCCAATAACGCTTAAGCTATAAATCGATGAGGACTTGCGAATCAGAAGGAATTGTGAACAAGTCTTCACCGTCTTGCGCACTAAGAGTATTGCCTCATTAAAACCTTCTTCGGAAAACCTAGTGGGACAAAACCGAAGATAGAAAAAAGAGTACAATTTCCTAGCATGACTTTTGGTGTCTCTACCGGATGGTAATGGTAAAGACACCGGAGGAAGAAGAGTCTTATAGAAGGAACCTCCATGGCTCCTTGTCCAGCTGGAATGGGTCGGCTGTAGTTGGGTCGATTGGGGCGTGGTTTGACGGTCCATGGACCATGGGTGGTCCGTGGTCGGGCTAGGTAGGGACGGGCAGTGGTCCATGGTCGGGCTGGGTCGGTAAGGTCGGTCCAGTCTACAATAGCATGCTGAGCTTGTCTCCTAACGCCTCCTTCTTGGACCGTGTGAGTGGTACTGATGGGATGATTGGTGCAGTGGCTGGCTCGATGTCCTCATCACCGCCAACCCCGGTCCATGTGACCCCGGTCCATACGACTACGACCCCTTCAAGCTGGACAATAAACAATGGAGGTTCCTTCTCGAAGACTCTTCTCCCTCCGGTATCTTTACTATTAACATTCAGTAAAGACACTAAAAGTCGTGCTAGGAAATTGTACTCTTTTTCTTATCTTTGGTTTTATCTCATTGGGTTTTGCGAAGAAGGCTTCAACGAGGTAATACTCTTAGTGGGCAAGACGGTGAAGACTTGTTCACGACTCCACACCATTCACAAGTCACCACCGATTTTCCTAAGTGTTTAACTGGGCTTTCTATCCTTTATTTATGTTTTATAGACTAAGTGTAGTATTTGGGCTTATGAGTTGTGTTAATTACTTAAGCCCAAAGTCCTTTAAATTTTGCCACCAATAAGCACACCACTTGTTGTTTTATTTCTTAAAAGGCTAAACATCATGTTGTTTAGCCTAAGTTGTAAAAAGGCATTATATAAGCCTTGAGAACATTCATTAATGAAAATAACAAGCAATTCATAATTAAAACAAAAACCCTAAGACTTTGCCTAAGTTGAAGTTCTTGGAGTATCACAAGCCCATTTACATCTTGTGTGGTCCCATCGATCCACCTCTCGCTTCCATCTTTTCTGTCTAGCAACCTAAGCTTCTCGGTGAAAAGACAGCCCACCAATGATCTTACATCAATTGGTTAGTCACATAGTATTAAAAGTTTATAAAAGCTTATAACACACAATCCATATACTTAATCAAGGTAAACCAAGTATACTTAGATTTTTCATCTATAAAAATAACAAAATACTTGTGATTTTCCCTAGATAGAGAAGAAGATGTCCAAACATCAAAAGGTACCAAGTCAAAGCAATGCTAATAAGTGTGTAAAGGTTTTCAAATAAATTTCTACAATTCTTACCTAGAATGCAAGCCTGACACATTTCATTTTGAAACTTCATACTAGGTATTAAAAATTATAAGGCTCTAGTATGTGGATGCCCAAGTCTAGCATGCCATAGATCAGCTTTAACACTACTTTCTACAATAGCTACACAGAATTTTAATGGATCACTCTAGTGGAGATCTTCAAGCACATACAAGTCATTCTTAGTGGTTCCTTTTGCCAAGAATCTTTCTTGTTTCATTATCCTGATAAAAGAAATCATTAGGACCAAATTTAGCATGAAAATTTAGATCAGTAATAGCTATTTTAACATATAATAATTTTGATGTGAATGATGACATATAAACTGCTTTAGACTCTTTATCAAACAATTTTAACTTCCCTATTCCTTTGATAGGCACTTTAGCTTCATTAGCAATCAACACATTTCATAAAGCAGGTTCTAAGTTTTCTATCAAACCTATATCACTTATCATGTGATGAGAAGCTCCAAAATCTAGTATCATGGGTTTTGAGTCATTTGAAGTTTGAAAAGCATCATGTAGAGATTTACCAATCACTTGACCAGAGTTTAAGGATTTAATTAGAGCTTATAGGTCTGATCTTTTGATGAATTCTGATTAGGCAGTGATTAGCTCTTTTTTATTTCCAAACAGCTCATGAGAACTTTGATCTCTTTGAATCTTAGCACACACATCCTCTAGACTTGGTAGCTTATTTTCCCTTAACATGTGCTTGATAAGATCAGGGTTAGTAGTGTTCAAGGTCATGAAAAGTCCAAATACCTTATCTTGTTCATGCCTTTCATTCAGTGTAGTAAGGTCAACTGTTCTCGGCCTAAATATTTCTAACTCTGCCCACAGAGCGCTATACTTGCCAAAGTGTTTTGTGAACTCCAAGTCTTGTGGTTGTAGTTCATATAAAGCTTTCGTAACTTCATAGATTCTCAACAAAGTTTAAAGAGTTCCCATACTCCTTTTTGAGGGTTTTCCACAAGTCATTTTCTGTGTCACAGTATGAGTAAGCATCTAGGATTGAAAATTCCAAAGATTTTTGAAGTATAGAGAGCACAAGTTGGTATTCTTGAAATAACTTACTCATTTCCTTTTGCTGCTCTTCACCCACATCTCCTTCTTTAATGGCGATGTGGGGAGATTCTTTTGTAGTGACATTGTTCCACAATCCATGACTACATAGGGTGATCTTCATCTTTCTAGACCACAGTATGTAATTCAGCCCTTTGAGCATCACATGAGCTGATATCAACCTAGATTTTTCCATCTGGTGTAACCGCTTTAGGATAAGATTGTTGGACAGGTTCTCAAGGCCTTAACAGTTTGTGTAACAACTTTAAAACCCCTTAAATGCTAACTAAATTCCAATCCCACAAACTTTCCAACAAGAATTAATCAGTTAGAATTGAAAAACTAACTTGATTAACAAGATTATAACCGATTTGAAGAATTTTAACTACCACCTAGTTTCCAAGAAACTGAATCTTGAAGACTAAAAACGATCTGATTGATCTGAAACTTGATAATTACCTTCTTAAGACTCTAATATAGTTCCCTGGATTCTAAGACCCGCTTTTAATCCAGCGTAGATAAAATTTTTGTCACCAACAACAAGGAAGATGTTCAATTGGATACTCTGGAGAAAATCAATCAATAAGGCTTTAGAAACGACTCAGGGTGATATCAGACCTCTTGATTCTTCAAAAGGATTCTTTCTTCTACTGTTTAGGAAATATTTTTATTGAATTTGATGAAGGACTCAAGCTTTTATATCCGCAACAATGGCAACCTCAACAGATGGGGCCGATCGCGAACCTAATGATAGGATTTGTCGATTCGGTCTCCAGATGATGAAATATCGGTGCAAGGGTGATTGTATTCTTCTTTCTGATGATACTTTTGATTGAAAATTGCTTCTAACCTCTTGTTCTTGCATATTGAAGTTGCTTCTCAATGATGATCCTTTGAAAGAAATTATCAAGATGATGAAGAATGAAAAAATGTAGAATATACGAATTATGTGAATGATTTAGGCTCTGATACTATAAATAATGTGAGATTAAGAGATTTAGAGATTAAAAGAATGAAACATTGAGGGAATGTGAGAGAAAGTAAGGGAATATTTTAAGAGAATTTGAGAGAAAATTTTGTTAGAATTTGAGATTATGATCTCTTGGCTTACAAGTGAGGATAGAGAGTCTTATTTATACTAGTGATGTAAGAACTTAGGGTCGGATGTCTTTCACCGAGAAGCTCAGGTTGCTGGACAGAAATTGATGAGAATGAAGGGGGTGGATCAAAGGGACCACACAAGCTGTGAAAGGGGCTTGTAATACTCCAAGAACTTCAACCAACAGGTTGAAGAACACGGCTGCTACCAAGGGTACTTGGTTGGCGGCGCCTAGTAGGTCTTAAGACAAAGACTTAAGTTTTGTTTGTTCTAAAATGCTTGTTATTTCATCAAAGTGTAGGCAAAAGGCTTATATAATGCTTTCTTAAAACTTTAGGCTAAACTACAAGGCGTTTAACCTTACAAGAATTAAAACAACATGCAGTTCACTTATTGGAAATTAAATAGAGAATGGACTCTAATTAGTCAACATGACTTAAACCCAATTAACACTTAGTCTAAAAGAATAAAAATAAGATATAAAGCCCAATAACACTTAAGGCATATAATTCGCAGAAAGACTTGTGAATGAAGTGGAATTGTGAACAAGTCTTTACCGCCTTGCGCACTAAGAGTATTGCCTCATTAAAACCCTCTTCGGAAAACCCAATGGGATAAAACCGAAGATAGGAAAAAGAGTACAATTTCCTAGCACGACTTTGGTGTCTCTTCCGAATGGTAATGGTAAAGACACAGGAGGAGGAAGAGTCTTCTAGAAGGAACCTCCATGGTTCCTTGTCTAGCTGGAACGGGTCAAGGCTTAGACCGGTCGTGGACGGCTGAACGGCTGGACGCAGGCTGGTCGTCTTGGTCAGCTAGGGGTCCTCTCCAGTTCTACTCTCCAGGAGCTTGATAAGCTTGTCTCCTAAGGCTTTCCATCTTGTACCGCGTAAGGGGTCCAGGTGGAATGACCGGTGCAATGTCTGGCTAGATGTCCTCATCACTCCCTCCCTCTTGAAGTGCTTTGGTCTCCAAAGCGAAATCCTCATCTGCATCAGACAACTCTAAGTCAGAAACATTGAAAGTACTAGAGACGTTATACTCACCTGGAAGTTCGAGCTGGTAGGCGTTGTCGTTAATTTTCCGAAGGACGCGAAATGGACCATCTCCCCGGTGCAAGCTTGCTCTTCCGTCGCTGGGGAAATCTCTCCGATCGCAGATGTAACCAAACCTAATCTCCCTCCTTGAAAACCATGTGCCTGCGGCCTTTGTTGGCATTCTTGACGTTCTGGATGTTCCGTTGTTCCAGGTTAGCCTTGGTCTCTTCATGTAGCCGTTTGATGTAGTTTGCCTTGGCTTCTCCCTCCAAGCTGACGGCATCGCCCAATGGTATGGGTGTGGACTCGATAGGAGTGATCGGGTTGAAGCCGTAGAAAACCTCAAAAGGAGAACGTTTAGTGCTGGAATGTGTAGCCCTGTTGTAGGCAAACTCGACGAACGGAAGGCACTCCAGCCAATTCTTCAGGTTTCGGCCGATTGTTGCCCTCAAGGTCTTGGACAAAGTCCTGTTGACAACCTCGTTCTGTTCGTCAGTCTGCGGATAGTATGCAGTGGAGAACAGAAGGTTGGTGTCATATTTTCGCCACAAGGCTCGCCAGAAGTGGCTCAGGAACTTGGTGTCACGGTCAGATACGATCGTCCGGGAATGCCGTGAAGTCGTACTATCTCCTTGAAGAACAGGTCGGCAATCTAGCTTGCGTCATTGGTATTGTTGCAAGCGATGAAATGTGCCATCTTGAAAAATCTGTCGACCACTACGAAGATGGAGTCCTTGTGGTTGAATTTTGGCAAGTCTAAGAAGAAGTCCATGAATATGTCTGTCTAGGGCGCGGACAGAACTGGAAATGGCATGAAGGACCCTGCGGATGCATCTTGGATTTAGCCCTTTTGCAGATAAGGCACTGGGCGCAGTGTGTCTCTACATCTCGTCGCTGATGAGGCCAATTGAAATGTTCCTTAAGCATGCTTAAGGTCTTGTCAATGCCGAAGTGACCCATGAGACCTCCACCGTGAAGAAAGAAGCGGTTGTAGTTGCCTTTGCCGTGCTCTAGGTAAGCCTGAGTGAAATCGACATCGTCAGCGTACAGCTCTTTCATCATCTCGAAGCCCATAACCTTTGACTCCATGACCAAAATTAGACTGTATAGACGAGATAAGGCATCAGCAACAACGTTGTCCGTTCCTTTCTTATACTTGATGACGTATCGAAAGGTTTCGATGTACTCCAACAAACGGGCATGTCTCTTTTTCAGCGTAGATTGTCCTCTGAGGTGCTGGAGTGTCTGATGGTCAGTGTGAATGACGCACTCCCGGACAAGCTGATAATGCTGCCAAGTCTCTAAGGTGCGGACGAGTCCATAGAGCTCCTTGTCGTATGTCGGATAGTTAAGTGCAGCTCCACTTAACTTCTCAATGAAGTAGGCGACATATCGTCCGCCTTGTGTGAGGACGGCTCCAATGCTGATCCCTGAAGCATCACACTCGACCTCGAATGTCTGAGTGAAATCCGGCAGGACTAAGACTAGGGCGTGTGTGAGGCGTTCCTTTAGAAGCTTGAAGGACTTATCTTGCTCGGGTCCCCAACGAAAGTCTTGATTCTTCTTGATCGTCGAGGTCAACGGTCCAGCTATCATGCTGAAATCTCGGACGAACCGTCTGTAGAAGCTGGCGAGTCCATGGAAGCTAGAGACTTGGCTGGCAGTCGTCGGTGTGGGCCACTCCTGGATGGCCTTTATCTTCTCGTCGTCCACCCGAAGTCCCTGGGAACTTACGACGAAACCAAGGAAAACAACTTGGTCGGTGCAGAATGTACATTTCTTGAGATTTGCGTACAACCGCTCTCTCTGTAGGGTGGTGCTCACGGCTTCTAAGTGCTCTAGATGGTCTGAGTAAGTCGTGCTGTAGACGAGAATATCGTCAAAGTAGACTACTACGAACTTGCAAATGAACAGACGAAGGACCTCGTTCATAAGGCACATGAAAGTATTGGGAGCGTATGATAAGCCGAATGGCATCACTAGCCACTCATAAAGACCTTATTTGGTCTTGAATGCAGTCTTCCATTCATCTCCTTCTAGCATCCTTACTTGATGATATCCGCTTTTCAGGTCTATTTTGGAGAAGACTGTGGCTCCGTTGAGCTCGTCTAGCATGTCGTCCAGAAGCAGAATGGGGTGTCGGTACTTGATTGTAATGTTGTTGATGGCGCGGCAGTCTACGCACATCCTCCAGCTTCCGTCCTTCTTGGGTACTAGAAAACCGGAACGGCACAATGACTGAGGCTTTCGCGAACGTAGCCTTGATCCATGAGATCTTGGACTTGTCGTTCTAACTCTTTAGTCTCCTCGGGGTTTACTCTATAGGCAGGACGGTTGGGTAACTGAGCTCCGCGAACAAAGTCGATGTGGTGCTCGATCCCTCAGATAGGTGGGAGGCTGGCTGGAATTTCGTCCCGAAAGACGTCGGCATACTTGTCTAACAGAACGCGGATCTCGACAGGCAGTGATGACTCCGTGCCAGACGTGTGCAAGCTCTCTCTGTAGAGCATTAATACGACTTGAGTGCCCTGGGTACAAGTGGCTTTCCGCATGTCTGCCACGTTGATTAAAAAGTTCTCCTTATGGGCATGTTGATCTTTCGCCATCTTAGATTGCATCTCTTGAACGGCGTGTGCAGACATTGGGGTGAGGTTGTATCTACGCTTGTCGTGGACGAAGGAATAGAAGTTTGTTCGTCCGTTATGCGTAGTCTCTCGGTCAAATTGCCAATGTCGTCCGAGCAGAAGATGTCCAGCTGACATCGTGATGACATCGCATGTGACATGGTCCTGGAATCTGCCGATGCTGAAAGAGACCTTAACCTGGTCTGAGATGTACAACTCTGTCTTGTTGTTCAGCCATCGGAGCTTGTAGGGTTTGGGATGCTTGGTCAGAGGCAATCCCAGTTTCTCCACCATGTATTTAGTGGCGGCGTTAGTATAGGACCCTCTATCGATTATCAATGAGCCCACTTTCCCAAGTATTGTGCATTTAGAGTGGAAAATGTTCTCTCGCTGCTCTTCTTCTTCTGGCTCGAATTTTGAGCTGAGAACGCGTCGGATCATAAGCATTTCTCCGGAATCGGCATACTCAATGTCCTCATCGGACTGGTGGTGTGTCGGGAATGTTGGCTCCTCTTTTTCGTCTTTGGATTCATAGTCTCCGGAAGCAGTGAGTACCATTGTCCGTTGAGTAGGACATTCCCGGGACATGTGTCCTCTGCCATTACATTTGAAGCAGACGATCTCGCTGCTCCGCTGAGGCTGGGAAGGGGTCGTGGTACTGGACGGTTTTGGGGCTGAAGGAACCGGTCTGGGGGCTGAGCTGCTGGCCACGGTTTTGCCTTTAACTCGTGGGTCAATGGGCTGAGTCGTCCTCTCAAATGGTTTGTAACAAGTTCGAGAAGGTGCGGCAAGTTTACGCTTATGACAATTCTCGATCTGGACAAGAACAAGAACGAGGAATGATAGAACCTGATTTTTTTTTTGTAGGATGTTTGTGGTATGTGACTTGATTCTTCTCCTTCTTACCGAGAACCTCAGGGGAAAGAGAAAGAAACACAATCAAAAGCCAAAAACTGTTGCACAAAACAATGAAAAATCGCCAAAAACAAAAGGATAGAATCAACCTGATGAGCAGGAGCTTTTCAGCTCTGATACCAGATGATGTAAGAACTTAGGGAGTGCTGTCTTTCACCGAGAAGCTCAGGTTGCTGGACAGAAATCGATGAGAATGAAGGTGGTGGATCGAAGGGACCACACAAGGTGTGATAGGAGCTTGTGATACTCCAAGAACTTCAACCAACAGGTTAAAGAACACGGCTGCTACCAAGGGTACTTGGTTGGCGGCGCCTAGTAGGTCTTAAGACAAAGACTTAGGTTTTGTGTGTTCTAAAATGCTTGTTATTTCATTAAAGTGTAGGCAAAAGGCTTATATAATGCCTTGTTACAACTTTAGGCTAAACTACAAGGCGTTTAACCTTACAAGAATGAAAACAACATGCAGTTCACTTATTGGAAATTAAATAGACAATGGACCCTAATTAGTCAACATGACTTAAACCCAATTAACACTTAGTCTGAAAGACTTATGCATATAATTCGCAGGAAGACTTGTGAATGAAGTGGAATTGTGAACAAGTCTTCACCGCCTTGTGCACTAAGAGTATTGCCTCATTAAAAACTTCTTCGGAAAACCCAGTGGGATAAAACCGAAGATAGGAAAAAGAGTACAATTTCCTAGCATGACTTTGGTGTCTCAATCAAATGGTACTGGTAAAGACACCGGAGGAGGAAGAGTCTTATAGAAGGAACGTCCATGGTTCCTTGTCTAGCTGGAACGGGTCAAGGCTTGGACCGGTTGTGGACGCGTGGGATGGACTGGTCTGGTCGGGTGTGTGGGCACTAGACGGCTGGACGGTTGGACGTAGGCTGGTCATCTTTGTCAGCTCGGGATCCTCTCCGGTTCTACTCTCCAGGAGCATGCTAAGCTTGTCTCCTAAGGCTTTCCTCTTGGACCGCGTAAGGGGTCCAGGTGGAATGACCGGTGCAATGGCTGGTTTGATGTCCTCATCAACTAGTCTAGCCTTAGCTTATTTGGTTACAAGGATAAACTAATACATGTTTGGATACAAGGATAGCCTAACATAAATAACAAACACTCTCCTTAAAACACCTAGGCGCCATTTAGCTGTCTTTGTCTCTTTTTCATTTCAACACTGCAGCCACTTTCTCACAAGAATTATAGATTTCTTGAAAATCAGAGTCAGTGGTATACATTTCCTTAATCTGATCGAATCCCAAAAGTTTAACAACAAGAGTGGAGAGTAAGGTATACCTTCGGGATAATGCATCAGCAACCACATTGTTTTTACCTTGTTTGTACTTGATGACATATGGGAATGTCTCAATAAATTTAATCCCTTAGAGTGCCTCTTGTTAATATTTTTCAGACCTTTTAAATGCTTTAGAGACTCATGGTCGGTATGGATGACGGATTCCTTAGGCCAACGATAGTGTTGCCAAGTTTGAAGGGCCCTTACTAAAGCATAAAGGTCCTTGTCAAATGTTGGGTAATTCAGAATGGCTCCTCCAAGTTTTTTACATAAGAACACAATACACAATTGGCTTCTGCTCTTGCATCATGATTTCTGCAATACCTATACCTGAATCATAACACTCAATCTCAAAGGTATTAGAAAATTTAGGCAAGATCAGAAGCGTAGCATTAGTGAGCTTGTTCTTTATAGCCTAAAAAGCCCCCTCTTGCGCTTGCTCCCACTTGAATCCAACGTCCTGCTTGATTACTTCCATGAGGAGCACGGCCAGGGTGCTAAAGTCCTTCACAAATTTTCTATTGAAACCGTTCAACTAATGGAAACTTCTTACTTCACCCATAGTCTTAGGACTTGGCCAGTCGCGAATGGCTTTGATTTTCTCTTCATCAATCCTTACGCCATCTGCACTTACAACAAAGCCTAAAAAGACAAGGTTATCCGTACAAAAGGTGCATTTCTTAAGATTAGCAAACAACTTATCTTTTCTAACTACTTTCAAAACCAAGTTCAGATGCTGAATGTGTTCTTCTAGTGTTTTGTTGTAAACCAAAATATCATCTAAGTACACTACAACAAAATAACCAATGAACTCCCTAAGAGCATGATTAATTAAAAGTATAAATGTACTAGGTGCTTTTGTTAAGCCAAAGGGCATAACAAGCCATTCATTAAGACCATTTTGGTTTTAAATGCGGTTTTCCACTCATCACCTTCTTTCATCCGGATTTGGTGATATTCGGTCTTAAGATCAGTTTTGGAAAATATTGTGGAACCATGCAACTCATCAAGCATATTGTCTAACCTAGGGATGGGATGGTGATACTTTATCGTAATATTGTTGATTGCTCTACAATCAACACACATGCGCCATAACCCATCCTTTTGGGCACAAGTAGGACATATATGGCACAAGGGCTCATGCTTTCGCGGATGTGTCCTTTTTTCATATGTTCGTCCACTTGCCTTTATAGTTCCTTGGTTTCCACCGGATTGGTACGATAGGCGGGACAGTTGGATATGGCAACTGATCTTGGTACACGAAACTATGATGATTAGTAAATCCATCATGTATTACCTTTTAATCAGATTGCCATGGTCGTCCTAAAAGAATATGGCCAACGGCCATTGGTAGGACATCACAAAGGATCTCATCCTCACACATCCCAATACTCAAAGGGACTTTTACTTGGCTGGTTACTGTCATTTCACCCTGGTTGTTCAACCACTGAAGGTTGTACGGTCTAGGTTGCTTCATCTCGGTCAGGCTGGTGCAGCTTCCACCATCAATAATAAGGCTGCATATCTACCCTTGCACCATGAATGTTGTATGAAACAAGTTCTCACGCTGCTTTGTTCATCTGTCTTGTTCTAGACACTCCAACCTAGTACATACAAGCGCATCCACTACGAACACTAATCCGGCCCTTACTTCTTCATCTGAGTTTGTGAAGAAATCAGACTTGGAAGCTATCTTCATAGTCTTTAGCTATGGTAATGTATTGGGTAAATCATTTCATGCTGTTTTTTCAAACATCTATAGCTTCTAAACCTTTAATTGTTGATTCTGGAGCTTCTCATCACATGATAAGTGATTTAGGGTTGCTAAAAAACTTAGAACCTGCCTTAGGTAGTGTGGTAATTGCTAATGGAATCAATGTGCCAATTAAAGGAACTGCGAAGCTTAAATTGTTTGATAAAGAATCTAAAGCCTTTTATTTGCCATCTTTCACATCTAACTTGTTTTCTATTAAGAGAGCTACCACAGATCTTAATTGTCAAGCTATATTTGGTCCTAATGATTTCTACTTTCAGGATATTGAAACAAGTAAGAAATTTGGCCAAGGAACAACAAAGAATGACTTGTATGTGAGAACAATGATGTTCCAAAAGAAGGTTCCCAAACGGTTTCGGGGAGATGCTCTAGTGGCTGCATGCTACTTAATCAATAGAACTCCAACAAAATTTCTAGATGTTTTATCTCCCTTTGAGATATTAAACAAAACTAAGCCTAATATTGAACACTTAAGAGTATTTGAGTGTGTTTGTTTTGTTTTAGTACCAGGAGAACTTACGAACAAGCTGGAACCAAAGAGTACCAAGGCCATGTTCATTGGGTAATCTCCTACATAAAAGGGTTACAAATGCTACAATCCAGAGACTAGAAGAATCCTAGTATCCAGAGATGTTAAATTCCAAGAATCCAAAGGATTCTATAAAGAAGGAACTTGGGAAGAATTCAAGGACATCTCAACAACAAGACATGACCAAGCTGAGAATCTTAGAAGGATCTTGGAAAGCATAGGTATAGTCTCTCCACAGGCACCTGGCTCAGGGCCAGCTCACCCAGTGCCAGGGCCAGCTCACCAAGTGCCAGGACCAATTCATCAATTGCCCGGACCAGTTCATCAATCGCCTGGACAAGGACCATCCCAGCCTGAACCCTGTTCACCAAGGCGTGACCGGGTTAGAGCCAGGTACGACTCAGGTACGTCCAGGCACATCCACGGACCACCCCAGGTACAACCCAAGCACGTCCAAACCGAGTCTTGGACTATCCAATCAAGGCACTTACATGGTCCAATCCACGGTCTCTCGGCCATGAACCAGGTCACAAGCGCGGCTTCACCTCCGGGACGTGGCGCGGCCTTCACTTCAATCAGGACAAGTGCTTCCCCTTGATTATGAGGGGGGCCAGGAATCTAGTCATGATCGGATTCAGAAGCAGATATCTTAGTCTCAGATTCAAAAAGGCCAAAGGATATTATACCTAATCTTGGGGATGCTCTAGAAGAAGAAGGAAAGGGGAATCATCTGTTGTTCTTAGAAGAAGTTCAAGGCAGAGATTTTCACCCAACTTCTACTACAACAACAATGCATTAGTTCATCATGACCAGGGAGTGTGTAATCTAGTTCATGTACCTGATTCTCATTTTGCATTCACTGTTAGTCTTGATAAAGAGCAAATTCCTGATGAGGACATCGAGCCAGCCACTGCACCAGTCATCCCACCAGGACCACTCACACGGTCCAAGAGGAAGGCGATAGGAGATAAGCTCAGCATGCTATTGGAGATTGGACCGACGTGCCGACCCAGCCCAACCACGGACCATGAACCGTCCCGATCCTGTCCGACCATGGAGCAGCGACCATCCTGACCCAGCCCGACCACCGACCACCCGTGGTCCACGAACAGTCCTACCACGCCCCAACCGACCCAAGTGCAGCTGACCCTTTCCAGCTAGACAAGGAGCCATGGAGGTTCCTTCTAGAAGACTCTTCTTCCTCTGGTGTCTTTACCATTACCATCCGGTAAAGACACCAAAAGTCGTGCTAGGAAATTATACTCTTTTTCCTATCTTTGGTTTTGTCCCAATGGGTTTTCCGAAGAAGGTTTTAATGATGCAATACTCTTAGTGCGCAAGACGGTGAAGACATGTTCACAATTTCATCTCATTCACAAGTCCACATCGATTTCTAGCCTAAGTGTTGTTGGACTTTTCCTATCTTTATTAAGTTTTCTAGTCTAAGAATTTATTTGGGCTTATAAGTCATGTTGACTATTTGGGCCCAAAGTTTATTTTAATTGCCAGTAAGTAAACTACTTGCTGTTTTAATTCCTTGGGAGGCTAAACATCATGTTGTTTAACCTAAGTTGTAATAAGGGTTGTTTAGCCTAAGTTGTAATAAGGCATTATATAAGCCTTTTGTCTAATCCAGTGCCGCCTCCTAGCTAGGTTGCAGCCGAGTTCTTCAGCCTCTTTGGTTGAAGTTCTTGGAGTATCACAAGCCCCTTACACAGCTTGTGTGGTCCCTTTGATCCACCCTTTCACTTCCATCGATTTCTTTCCAGCAACCTGAGCTTCTCGGTGAAAGACAGCCCACCCCACAGTTCTTGCATCATCTGGTATCAGATCTTAAAGCTCCTGCTCACCAGGTTGATTCTAGCCTTATTAGTTATCGATTTTTCTTTGTTTTTGCTTGAATAGTTTATGGCTTTTGACTGTGTTTCTTTCTCTTTCCCCTGAAGTTCTCGGTAAGAAGGAGGAGGAATCAAGTCACATACCACAAAAACCAGAAAAAATACAAAAAAATCAAGTTCTATCATTCCTTGTCAGTGTTTACATACTTTAAAAAAAAGTTGAAGAAATTGCTTGTTTACTTACTTGCTTGCTGTTTAAATTTTTTTTTTTAAGAAAAAAAATATTGTTTAGGTTGTTTAAAATCAAACTAGGGTTCTTAGAAACTCACCTAGAACACCTTCATCACCAAACTTGGAATCTATAAGGATCTTGTGTGTTGCTTGTTTGTTGCTTAAGTTCTTTGGGGTTAGGTTTATGTTAGCTTCTTGTTGCTTGTGTACCGCTATGTAGCTAGGTCTTGTGATTAGTCTCGCGTGTGTAATACTAGGTTAAGTTTTCCGCGTGTGTTGTTTGTGTGAGTCCTAGGTTTAGGTCTGTTCTTGTCCATGTTAGTTAAGCCGCTCCTAGGTTCCTCCTTGTGTACCACGAGTAGCATCCCGTCCCAAGCAACCATAGTAGCCTTCCCCTCACCCTCGCTAGTCCTAGGTTCAAGTCGCTAGTCCATAGCTCCCTAGCTTCCCGCATAGCCCACTCGTTAGCCTTCCTCATACCGCACAGCCTTCCCTAGCCCTTCTTGTTGGAATGAAGAAGAAGTGATGAATTTATGAAAGCCTTTAATTCTAATTAAATGGCGAATTATATTTGTGTAAAAGGGAGAGTCTAAGGCTTGTTTGTATTATAAAATTATGTTATCCTTGTAAGCCATTTATGTATAAGGCTATCCTTGTATCCAAACAAGCCTAGACTAGAATAGTATAAATACCTTACTCCTTTCACATTTTGGAAATAAGAATTCATAATTCTCATTTTCTAATAAGTCACTCTTTTCTCTAATTCTCTAATTCTCTCTAATCACTCATTCTCTTATTCTACAAATCTCTTAATCTCATATTCTTTCATGGTATCAGAGCCAGATTACATCAAATCTGGGCAAATTTCATCATTCTTTCATTGATTCAACAAGAATCCATCTTGTTCTTCATATGTTTTTGGATCAATTTCAAACGTTATCTTGTAATTCAAATTCCGGCCAAACCATAACTCCTTTTGTTGATCTGCTTTCTCTATATTGTGAATCGGCGAATTCTGAATCCACGGACGTTTGAATCGCATCATTTGGCCCAGGGAATCAAAGGTTACGAATTTTCTTTCAAGAGGTATTCGCGATCGCGTTCGTTTCGAACCTCTACATTCCCCAGGTCATCGCGACGTCAATGTTTCTTCAAATCGTGATTTTCAAAAGCCTAAACTCAAGCCCCTTGAGTCTAGTTTATTTTTAAAGAAAGCAGAACTCGATTACATGGATTTTAAAGGGTTTTCTTGAAGTGTTTCGCAGAGACGTCTGAAATCACCTGTATCAAGATCCTGGTGATATAATTCTAATTCTTTCTCAGTTTTCTTTAATTCTTTGAATCTGGAAAGTTTAATTAGTGTCTTCTGAGGGTTTCTACAAAAATTCAGTTCAATCCAATAGGTTTAAGGTTTCAAGATTGATTTTCTTGAATTCCTTGTTCAGTTTTGAAAACTTTTAAATTGATTTTTTGAATTCATAAATTGTTTTAGTTGATTAAATTCAAATTTTGGTTGTTGAATCTTGATAAGATCGAATTTGGTAGTTTTTAAACTGTTACAATTCTTGTTATTTGAGTTGTTAGGAAATGTTACAGGTTGTTTTAGGTAGTTAGTGGTTGTTTTTTTTGGCGCCAATTTTTTTGCTGGTGAAGATTTTTACTAAGCAATTTTTAATTGTTCTTGGTTGATTTCATCCGTGCCTGGCATATAATCTTTTGTTCTTCCAAGTTGTATTGCTTACCTGTGCAGGAATCAAGACACTCTGTTCCGACCAAGAAGCAATCGGATTGGGACAGGCCGCGTGTGTGTTGTGACCCAGTGACTAGAAGAGTCTTGGTGTCTAGAGATGTAAAGTTCCAAGAAAAAAAAGGTTTCTATGAAGAAGGAACTTGTGAGCAATTTAAAGACATCTCATCAACCAGAACTGATCAAGCAGAATACTTGAGGAAACTCTTGGAGAGTATTGGAATAGGAAGTGGCCAACACACAGCCTCTTCACCACAGTCACCTGTCCCAGTAGCAAACAGCCGCGGCAACTCAGGTCCGGCCGATCCACACTCTTGTACCGGACCCGGCCCTTCCGGCTCAGCTGGTCCATCCGGCCCTGCTAAATCTGATTCACATTCTTTCTCATCTCTTGATTCTCCTGGTCTTCCTCCTCTTGAACAAAGGGGGGGAGAAGCTTCTACTCATGTTCAACAAGACTCAGCAGGAGATGATTCCATTATAGCTTCAGCATCAAAAAGATCATGACCTACTCTCATTGAAGTTTTGAGTGAAGAAGAGGAAGCTACACCTACAGTTTTAAGAAGGAGCACAAGACAAAGAAATCCACCAGTTTTCTACAATGGAAATGTTGTAGTTCATCATGATCAGGGAGTTTGTAATATTGCACATTTACCTTATAATCATGTTGCTTTTATTTCTAGTCTTGATAATGAGCAGATTCCAAAGACATATGAAGAAGCTATGTCTAAAAAGGAATGGAGGAAAGCTATCTCAGCTGAGAAAAAAGCTATGGAGAGGAATAATACATATGCTTCAGCCACTTTACCAAAAGGAAAGAAGGCTGTAAGTTCTAAATGGATTTTTACTATTAAATACAAAAGCAATGGTGAAATTGATAGATATAAAGCTAGGTTGGTAGCTAGGGGTTTTACTCAGACATATGGTGAGGATTATAGGGATACATTTGCTCCTGTAGCTAAGCTTCATTCTGTCAATGTTGTGCTTACTGTTGCTACTAATCTTGAGTGGGAATTGAGGCAAATGGATGTCAAGAATGCTTTCTTGCAAGGTGAACTAGAAGAAGAGGTTTACATGTCACCGCCACTTGGCCTAGAAGATGAGGTTGGAAGCGGTAATATCCTAAGACTAAGGAAGGTTATTTATGACCTTAAACAATCTCCAAGAGCTTGGTACCACAAACTAAGTGTAACCTTAATGGATAAAGGTTTTAAAAGATCTGAAGTGGAACATACTCTTTTCACATTAAAGAGTAAGGAAGATATTGTGGTAATTCTTATCTATGTAGATGATATAATCATATCTGGTAGTGATAGTGTTGGTATTGCTTCTACTAAAGATTACTTAAAGAGTGTTTTTGATATAAAGAATTTAGGAGAACTTAAATACTTCTTAGGAATTACTGTATGTAGGTTTAAGGAAGGTCTTTTTCTTTCTCAAAGGAAGTATGTTATAGATTTACTAACATCCACAGGTATGATGGAAGCTAAACCAGCCAAAACACCCTTAGAAGAAAACTATAAAATCGCAACTAAGGGGGAGTTAGAGGAAGAAATTGATTTTCATGATCCTAAGCTCTATAGGAAAGTGGTTGGTAAGCTTATTTATTTAACCATCACAAGACCAGATTTATGTTTTTCTGTGAATCAGGTATCTCAACACATGCAAGGGCCAAAGATGAGGCATTGGGACATGGCCATGCGAATTCTAAGATATCTCAAAGGCTCACATGAACAAGGTATTTGGATGGGTAATAATAAGAACACAAATGTAGTTGATTATTGTGATGCAAATTGGGCAGGAGATAGGGAAGATAGGAGAAGTACTACTGGCTATTGTACTTTCATTGGTGGAAACCTTGTGACTTGGAAAACCAAGAAACAAAAGGTGGTTTCATGCTCTAGTGCAGAATCAGAGTATAGAGCAATGAGAAAGCTCACTACTGAATGCATCTGGCTGAAACAAATATTGGAAGACTTAGCCGTGAAGTGTGAGGAGCCTATCACCATTCATTGTGACAATCAAGCCGCCATTCACATAGCCTCCAATTCAGTGTTTCATGAAAGGACCAAGCACATAGAAGTGGACTGCCACAAAGTAAGAGAAGCTATTGGGAAAGGTATCATTTTACCTTGCTATACAAGAAGTGAGGATCAACTAGCTGATATATTCACCAAGGCAGCATTCTGAAAGTTGGTACATCAATCTACCCAAGACTTGGTCTCATGTCCATTCCATACCCATGATCCCAACATGGAGTATTATACTCTTTTTTCCTAGAAAAGGTTTTGTCCTAATTTGGGTTTTCCTTCTCTAGGTTTTTAATGAGGTAATACTTCATGGTTGCAAGCTTAAACATTTTATGTCTTAAGCTTGAGGGGGAGTGTTGGAATGAAGAAGAAGTGATGAATTTATGAAAGCCTTTAATTCTAATTAAATGGCGAATTATATTTGTGTAAAAGGGAGAGTCTAAGGCTTGTTTGTATTATAAAATTATGTTATCATTGTAAGCCATTTATGTATAAGGCTATCCTTGTATCCAAACAAGCCTAGACTAGAATAGTATAAATACCTTACTCCCTTCACATTTTGGAAATAAGAATTCATAATTCTCATTTTCTAATAAATCATTTTTTTCTCTAATTCTCTAATTCTCTCTAATCTCTCATTCTCTTATTCTACAAATCTCTTAATCTCATATTCTTTCACTTATGCACCTTAGCGTCCTCCCTAGCTCCTCACTAGCAACCCGTGAACCAGCCTGCAGCCCGTGTCCTTAGGCGGCTAGGTTTACATAGTTTTCTAAGTGTCTAGATTCTTATTTCTTAGTTTTAGGAAATTTTCCCTAGCATTTAGGCAGCAAATTAGTTAGTTTCCATAATTTTCTAGGCTAAGAAATAGTTTAGGAAGTTTTCTAGAATCACTTAGGTAGTTTTCCTAAAATGTTTTAGGCCATTAATAGATTTCCTTTTAGTTTTAGGTAGTTTTCGTTGTAGGAAATAAGCTTAATTAGTTTTCCTTTTTAGTTTAGTGTAGTTGCCTTTAGGAAATTAGGCATTAATTGACTTTTTCTTTAGTTTAGTTTAGTTTCCTTTTTAATTAGTAGGCAATAAATTTTTAGGATATCTTCCATATAGTTAGTTTTCTTTATTAGATTTAGGCAATAATTGACCTTTACATTAATTTTCTTTTCTTGTATTTCCTTTTTCTTTGTTTCCTTTTATTGCATAATATTTAGTTTCCAATACTTTATATAATAAAAACAAAATAAAAATTATATCTGTGGAAATTTTTCATTCAAGAAAAATTTCCATATTTGCAAGTTTCCTTCCCCGGAAACTTTCCATTTTTCAAAATTTCATTTTCTCGGAAATGGAAATATGTTAGGAAGTGACGAGTTAACATCAGGGCAAAACGGTCAAGCAATATTGCAGCTCCTGCAAGCTTTGACGACCCAGATGACGACTCTAGCAATGCGTCTCAAGCGTCCGGAACATCATACGCCTCCACCAGGACCCGTCCCCCCCATACCCACACGACCGACCACTGATGGGTCAACATCAGTACTACGACGAGCCCATGCCGCCCCCTCGACAGCCAATCACTATTTGAAGTGAAGATGAACCCGCCTCCTTTTTCGGGAAAGATTGACCACGAGGAGTACATAGATTGGGAAAAGAGAATGGAGCTCATCTTTGAGTACTATAACTACGACGATCCCCGTAAAATCGCCCTTGCAACGGCGCAATTCACTGACCACACACTGCCGTGGTGGGATCGAGAATTAACAGCTCACAGGAGAGTTCGGATGGGTGCTTTGATCTCATGGGTTGAACTCACCCAGATTATGAGGAGACGCTATGTTCCACCTCACTTCCACCGCGAGCTTCAGAGACGATTCAGACGCCTTACCCAATGCAGCAAGACGGTGTCTGAATATTTCAATGAATTCGAAAACCTCCGCAACCTAATCTATGTGGACGAGTCCGAGGAGAGCCTAATGGCCCAATTCATCGACGGCTTGCACGAGTCCATTGCCAGAAGATCAAGTTGCAGCCATCCCACGACCTAGGCGAGTTGTTCCACCTAGCAGTCCAGATAGAGAAGTGACACAAACAAAAACTTGTCGCACCTTCTCGACCCAAGAGCACCTAGAGCACCAGCTCCAAGCCATTCGAGTGGACGACCCAACCCATTGACCCACGATTCAAGGGAAAAGCTGTGACCAACAGTTCGGCTCCCAGACCTTCCCCAGCCGCCAAAAAGCAGCCTAGTACTTGTGCCAAGACGAATGATGATTCCCAAATGGCTAACCTCTTCTTCAAGGTGGTCGCAAGATTTCATGGAGTACCTAGGACGATTGTCTCGGACCGAGACACCAAATTTCTGAGCCATTTCTAGAGGGCACTATGGAAGAAGCTGGGAATCAAGCTTGTATTCTCAGCCACATGTCATCCACAAAATAATAGGCTAACCGAGGTGGTTAACAAGACATTATCGAACTTTTTGAGGGCTACAATCAGATGGAACCTGAAAACATGGCTTGAATTCTCACTTTGGTAGAATTCGCTTACAACTGAGTCATCCACTCCGCAACCAAGTTGTCCCCATTCCAGGTTGTCTAAGGCTTCAACCTCGACTTACCACTTGACTTTACACCATTACCACTAGCATAGGCCGTGAGCTTGGAGGGAGAGACAAAGGAAGAATTCATTAAGAAGATTCACCAGAAAGCCAGGTAAAACATATAAAAGTGTTCGGACTCGTAAGCAAGATACGCCAACAAACGAAGGAAGCAAGTCGTCCTTAAGGAAGGAGACTGGGTTTGGTTGCACATGCGGCTCGTAAAGTTCCCACAAAAGAGGAAGACCAAGCTTGCACCAAGAGGAGATGGACCATTTGAATCCAAAACAAGTTCAATGAGAATGGCTACTAACTAGAACTTCCATGTGAGTTTAACATTTTCCCTACGTTCAACATAGCTGACTTAGAAATTTTTGATGCAGATGAAGAGGGAATAATGAGGGCATAGGACGCGCGAACGACTAGGACGTGTGACCAATGACCGCATACAACCAAGGCCGAAGGGCCAATGACCCATTCCAGGGCTAAGGAAATTGGACAATAGTTAAATCAATTTGTGAATTGTATTGTGGAAGTTTCCCTATTGGCCCACGAACCCCGACCTGAGCACACGATCGACCAAACAGAACTGTCCTGGAACAATGGGCTTTTGTCCATGACCCATGAGCCATGGAGGTTCCTAAGCTATCATAACGTGGCTTCTGGTGTTTTTACCATCACCTTACGTAACGACACCTAAAGATATGCTAGGGAATTATACTCATTTTCGTATCTTTGGATTTGACCCATTGGATTTTCCAAAGAAGGTTTAAATGAGGCAACACCTTTAGTGTCCATGATGGACCAAGACTTGTTCACGATCAACCATCATTCACAAGCCAGAACCGACTCTTGATCCTTGTTGGCCTCGGCCTTTTTATATTTTGGCCTTAGGAACGTTTTTTTTATTTGTTTAGTTATTTAGGCTGACGACAGTGTCTATGCCCGCCGCCCATAATTCCTATTTTTTTTATTATGAACTACTTCTTATTTTGATTTGGACGCCTTGTTGTTCGAACTAGTGGTAAAAACCCCAGACTTAGACATTATATAAGCCAAGTCATTGCATGAATAAAAGACAGACAATTAAGAAATTAAAACCCTAGTTTAAAACTCGTTGTAGACGGCAGCCGCCTAACCAAGAACCCTTAGTCTAATCTTGAAAGCTTCCCCATCCAAGTCGGACGTCTTTTGTGTATCATGAGACTTCCGCCCCTCGTGTTGTCCAATTCAATTCACCTCACCGTTCCATCTGAGGATCGAGTCTCTCTCTTGAGCCGGCATAACCTCCACCAAGAAATACTTGGACTTCCTAAAGACCGTTCTTGTATCACATGAAATAGGATCGTATATATCTCAATAGTTCCCATCACTTGTAGCTAAATTTTCAACCAGTTGCAAACCTCTGTATGCATCTTATCATAGGAAATTTCCATTTGAAGTGATGTCAAGAAACATTCTGATCTTAGGCAGAATGTCTCTATATAAAGTAATCAAAACTGATTAACGGGTGAAACCCTGATGGGGGTATTGAGTGGTAGCCCTTGAATCGTTCACATGCTTCACTGAAGCTCTATGTAGATCGCTTTGCAAAGCTAGAGATTTCATTGCGCAGCCTTGCAGTGCGAGAAGTTGAGAAACGTTTACTCATGAAAATTCGCTTGCAATCACTCCACGTTGTAATTTTGTTAGGGGGAAGATTATTCTACCAGATATGTGTTTTGTCTCCCAAGGAGAAGGGAGACAAGTGAAGTTTGAATGTATCTTCAGAGAAGTCGTTGATTTTCACTTTGAAGCAGAGCATATCAAACTGGTTCAAATGGTCAAGATGATGTTCCATTGATAAACAATGGACTTCATAGCCTTGGACCATGAGACTTGTCTTGATCTTAAAATTTTTTTTCTCGATTGGAGGTGGTCTTATCTCCGGCAACGATACCAGTTGATAAGTATAGTTTTTAACAACACTTAAGTGACATTGTAGTATTTAAGATATTAATTTATTCTGGGGGTATATTCAAATACTAAGACTACAAGTTTTCAGTTAATTTAGGCAGAATCAAGTTGATAATAGGTTGCTAAACTGATATTGACTAAACTTAATTACGGGAATTAAACCTAATACAAGATAATGTAATAAATAAATGATGAATAGCAGAACTAAATCAAATATGATGAGCAAGAGATAAACTTATGGTATGACATGAGTTTTTTTATAGATTATAAGGGTAAATAAGCCTTTGGACTTAGGTCATTGGCTAGATGTTTTAAGAAGGTTATATTAATTCATGTTTATAAGTTCATTAAGTTTAGCCCACTAATGAAAGAATCCTAGTTTATAGTTTATCCACTTCAGTGGTAAATAACACTTCATTATCCACCCAATCCATCACCTAATTTTGTTTTGAGATTTGATGAGTAAATACCACCAAGATTGTGTTCTTTTTAGATAGCTAAGCAACATGAAGTCAACTACCGTTGAGCGAGTTTAGCAAAGCCTGTGCAAAGAGTGTTCAAGCGTGGCAAACATCCAATCAAAGATTATTTGTTCTTATGAATCAGACTCAAGTGGCTAAAATGTACACGTCATTAGACGTCTCTAGGCACAATGTGAACAAGGTGGTTGAGCTTTAAATGACCATCGTTTTCCATAAAACATTTAAATGATCATCGTTTTCCATAAGACATCTTAACCTGCCTGACCTCAAGGACTATAGGGAACTATTTAATAATCTCGAGGAGTAGAGAAATCATATTTATTGATGATTCACTATTCATGGATCTCAAACAAAGTTAATAAATTAAAATCGTAAATAATTTACTAAATGACAAGACGAGGAGATTAAAATAAAATTGCAAAATAAAATTTTAAATGAAGTTTAACAAAAACAAATCTAAAGCGAGCATGATAAAATTATGAAGACCTAGAATAAAAGTCGAATAAAGATATAAGATATGATCCCTCTCTAGCTAGATAAAACGTTAGAATTTTTGTAGTAAACAAGGAAGGGAACATGGTCAACCCTAAACAACTGACGCTGACTCACCACTCATAAAAACGCCAAGTCAGCTCTTTTTCCATAATGGATTAGCAATCCATTGTTTGCTCCATGCATCTCCCTTCCTTTTTCTGGTCTTCTCCGACTCCTCAGCGCATTTAATCCTCTTTTGCAATAAATTTCATCACTTATCACACCATTACCTAATAATATAGCATGTATGCAAAATACAAACATAAATATACTAATATGCTATTAAAATGAAGGAATCTTGATACAAAATCTAGTATAAATCCTACTAAAATTATAAGATATCATAGTACAAATTTGTCTCCAAGGCCATTGATTTTGGAGACCACGGTCTTGAATCGTGTCATGAAGCTCCTCAAGCTCCCCTTCCAAACTAGAGAACAAATTAAGTGCAGTCCCTTTCAGATATTTGACGAATAAGAGGCAGTAACCTGCATCTCGCTCCTCACTTCTGACTTTGGCTTGTCCCACTGCAATGCAGAAAGGCGTTATGTGGGCCTTTGGGTCACCTGTTCCGTTACACTGTGAAACTTTAACCTTTCTTGGATTAGATATTTTTGCTTTGGTGATGCGAGTCATGGAAGGGGCTTCTCTGTTTCTTTGAAAACCTGATCTATCTATAGAACCTAGTTAGTTGCTCGATGAATTTATGACCTTACAATCTTCATCTGTGCCTCCGAATAATTGTTCTCTCAGCTCGTCCAACTCGCCTCTTCTGATCTCTTTTAGGACGTTTCCATTCCCGAGTTGGCTTGCTGTCCTCCGATCTTTGGTTTGCTGCTATTGTTGGACCCATAAGAGGTTTTGTTCTTCTGCAGGTAGTTCCCTGCTTTGTATGTCCAATCCCGTTAATGAGAAACTATGTTGATGACGATTTCCCCATGGGTCGGCTTGATCTTGAAAGTCGGTGAAGTGGTGCTGGTAAAAGAGGATTGATGCTCCGCCCCCATCAGAGTATGTTTATCCTTTTGATTTTGTTGATGGGTTAACCTCGAAGGAAGCATCATGGGTTCTCTCCGAGTTGCGAAGTCAAGCCACCTTCCTCAAAGAGGGTTTTCTCTTACTTTGTATTCTTGTCGCAAAGCCTAGAATTGTTGAATCAAGAATCATGCTCTTCAGATCTGCCATCAAATTTGCGGTTACCTCCATGCTACCACCTTACCTTTGCTGTGTGTTGCTTCCGTCTCTGTATGTTGCCATCTCTCTTGATCTCCTATTCTCTTGCTTTTAAGGTTGAATTTTAATTAATTACCCTCCTTCTAAAGCCAAATTTTGGAAGTGTAAACTCACTCCAATCAATTTTAGGACATATATAAACTTTAGGGTTTAAAAATTATGCGGAAAACTCAAGAAAAAAAATCGAAAGAGATTTTATTAATAACTGCGTTTAAATGGTCTTTTGTACAAAGCTTGTAGACAAAAGTAATGTTAATGCTAAAACTGCGAAGTGCGCAAAAAAATGAATGTCTAGTATGTTATACAAGCAGCTTGGTATGCCAGTTCGGTATTCCAACTCATCAGGCAGCTCGACAGAATCTAGCCTTTTCTGTGAGTTATGAATGTTTTGTATTGTTTTTTCTTGTGGCTTTCTAGTGGTTAGCCGAGCTCTTCCTGATTCTCTCATTTGTAATTGAGGATTTCGAGATGGATGGATTTTAATCGCATGGCTCTTGTCATTTCTGTCCTGAAAGAGCAAAACATGATTATTCAAAGTTCTTTTGATGGTTTTCTCTCTTCGCCTTTTTCAATTAATTAAATATTTTTAGTTCTCTTCCTTTATTTTCTTTCAGGAAGTTGTTATTTTTTTATTTCAGATGATTCTTCTGAAGACGAGGGTTCTCGCTGTTTCATTTAGGATAGTTAATGCTTCTCATAATAAAACTCACCTTGACTTACCTTTTTACTTTTATAGATAAGCGTATTTCTGTCGTAACACTTCGTGGTGATGATTCTTTTTGGACCATGGACGTTCTAACTTCTAAGGCTTGTGGCCACTTGCCCAGCTGAAATTATTTCAAGTGCTCGTGGAGCATTCAACCTATAGTAAAATTTCAGCTTATTTATTAATTCTTAAGCAATTACAAGTGTGTTAGCACTTTAAAAATAAAGCTCTCTTACAAATAAACCCCCATGCCCCCTTTCCAATGAAACAAATATTACTTTGGGAGTGTTTCATTACATATTGCTCCCATTTTCGTAGCCTCATTATCTTTGCATGTGAGCCCTTCGATGTGGGAGGTCGCTTCATTGGTCATCTCTAGTTCCCAGATTATGTTCTCCTGTTGGTGCTTATCGTAGAAGTACACTTATGGCTCCAACCCTGCTCACTTTTTGCTCATGAGAGGGTCACTTATCTCATTCTCATTCTGATTGTGACTCATGTCGTTCTGCCATCTCCGCTGTGGAATAAGAACTAATTAAGTTCAACCTACTGGTTAAAGAATCCGATTTTGTAGTTAGTCTACTATCATGGTAAAACCATTTCATTAGCAATCCAATCAAACATCAAATTTCCGTTTTGATATTCAATGGGTTATGAACATCAAGACTGTGTTCTTTCTAAATAGCTAAACAACCAAAGTCAACTTCCGTTGAGCAGGTTTAGCGAAGTTCATGCTTCGAGTTTTCAAGCGCAACAAACATCCTGTTAAGGTATGGTTATGCTTATGAACCAGATTCAAGTGGCTAAAATGAACATGTCATTAAGCGCCTCTACACACGATGAGAATAAAGATTTGGAGCTTAAAATAATCATATTTTTCATAAAATATCCCACCTACCTGTTGGAATGAAGAATAATGATGAAAACAAAGAGAATAAATGAAGAAAGTGTGGCCTTAGACTTCAAAGTTAAAAACGTGTAGACTTGGGAATCAAAGGGAGTGACTTAGGCTTGTTTGTGATGAATGATATGTTATCCTTTTAGCAAATATGTATTAGGCTATTCTAGTATCCAAACAAGCCTAGACTAGATTAGTATAAATAGCTATCTCTCTCTTCCTTTGTAAGCAAGAAATTCATTTTCTAATTTTCTCAACAATAATCATTCTCACTTTTCTCTCTAATCTCTCTCTCAATCTACAAATCACTGAATTTCTTAATCTAATAATTTTTCATGATACCAGAGCCAGGATACATCAATCTGACATAAAAGTTCCGCAAAATCTCTTCCCTTTGTTCACGATTTCTTCGTGGCTCCGAAACTAGAGCAGCCACAGGATCATCGTGTGTTCCTTGAGTTTTCCGGCAAGAACTCGATATTTCTTGCCATATTCTTCATCAAGGGTTGTTCTCCGGCGGATTCTGAGCATTCCCTGGTGGGTTTATCCAATTTGGTGCCCTTAGTCAAAAGTTGTGTCGCAATCACCTCTGATGCGAGTCTCATGATTTGCAAATGCCATATCTCATCCAATTCTTCATCAAATCACGTGATTCCAAAGCCTAAAGTCAATTATAACGAGTCTAGTTGATGATGATTCTGGTGTCCGACTCTTCCCTTTTTTCAGTTTTGAAGCTTTCTTGATCAATCTTCCTAGACTTGTCCAGATTCGACCTCTTTGGGGTGTTGGTGTTCAAGATTCTAAATTTTTCTCATTCTTTTTTGTTTATCTTGGACGATAAGAAGTTAGTTTAGGTTCTTTTAGAGGATCTCAAGAAGTTTCATCTTAATCCAAAGAGTTTTAGACTTTAAGAAATATTTTCTTGAAAGTTAGAGAAATTTTTTTTTTTTTTTTGAAAAAGGAGGGAAAGTTGGATTTAAAGCTATTTGAGGTTGGTTTGGTTGTTGTAACCAATTTAAATTCCTAAATCATCTGTTCTTGAGTAGTTTAGGACGTTTGAAGCAAGTAATTGGTGGTTGAAAAACGGTTGCACGAGGATGTTACACGCGCCCCTTGTATAAGTGTGTAACGCGTGTGTTGTTGGCTTGAAGTCTTTGTTCTTGCAGGTTACAGGACAGGACTGATGGAGTTCCAAGCGCATCTTAAGGCCCCTGTTATGCTTCAGGGTGAAAATTACCTTCTCTGGTCAAGGACCTTGAGGACTACCTTATGCAGTAAAGGCTTGTGGAGCCAAGTACTCAAAGCGGCCATACCAGCAATTGAAGGGACTACTTCAGACGGAGCTGCTTCAGATGATCATGATGATCAAAGTCAATGGTTTCAGAAAGACAAGATGGTACTCTCTATACTCTAAAACTCTCTTGCTGGTTCTCTCTTAGAAGTATATTCATATTGTGAGAATGCTAAAGATTTATGGAAATACTACTAACCTCATGAGAATTTTTGAGGTAAAGAAAGTTTTGAATGATCTTATACAGGAGGATGTTGAGTTCACAAAGCACTATAGATCCTTCAGAGCATTGTGGGTAGAGCTAGAGATGCTTAGGCCTGCTACAGTTGATCCAATCACTCTCCATGAAAGGAGATAACAAGATACGGTGTTTGGGTTGCTCTTGACTTTAAACTCCAATTATACTGACTTGATTAAACACATTATTAGGAAAGACATGCTACCTAGATTATAGGATGTCTGCGCTAAGATTCAGAAGGAGCAAGGTTCTCATGGGTTGTTTGGGCACAAAGAAGACTTGGTGGTAGCCCACAAAAACTTCTTTAAACCGGCTGAATGCAAGAAGAAGCGGTCTGTGTGTGATCACTGCAAGAAAACTGGTCACACCAAGAAGAAATATTGGGTCCTTCATTAGAGTTGAAGCTGAGCTGGTTCATTGACAGGTCCAAGCCTTCACCAGCAAACGACCGCGGCCCTTCACCAACAGTTATTATTCGGCTCAAGGAAATATGACCACAACTCCTCTCATCACTCCTCCATCTGATTTTGTCAGGAAATCAGACTTGGAAGCTCTCTTCAAAGCCTTTAGCTCTGGTAATGTGTTGGCTAAATCTCTTCATGCTTCTTTTCAAACATATATTGCTTCTAACCTTTGATTGTTGATTCTGGAGCTTTTCATCACATGATAAGTGATTTAGGTTTGCTAGAAAACTTAGAACCTGCCTTAGGTAGTGTGATAATAGCTAATGGAATCAATGTGTCAATTAAAAGAATTGGAAAGCTTAAATTGTTTGATAAAGAATCTAAAGCCTTTTATATGCCATCTTTCACATCTAACTTGTTGTTTATTAAAAAAGCTACAACTGATTTATACTGATTGTCAAGCAATCTTTGGTCCTAATGATTTCTACTTTTAGGATATTTAAACAAGTAGGAAATTTGGACAAGGAACAACAAAAAATGACTTGTATGTGCTTGAAGACTTTTCCATGCATTTCTCACCTGAACCATGTGCTAATATTGTAGATATCAATATCAAAGCTGAACTTTGGCATGCTAGATTAGATCATCCTCATCCTAGAGCTTTAGAGTTGATAATCCCAGGAATTAAATTGCAAAATGATTTGTGTGAATCATTCATTCTTGGGAAACATTCAAGACAGTTTTTTGAGAAATCAACTCATTCATATAATAATTATTTTTATTTGGTGCATTATGATGTTTGGACATCTTCATTTCCTTCAAGAGAAAACCATAAGTATTTTTTCACTTTTATTGATGAAAAATCTAAGTATACTTGGGTTACCTTGCTTAGTTCCAAGGATCGGGTGTTTGATGCATTTTTTAACTTCCACATATTTGTTACTAACCAATACAATGCCAAGATTAAATGCTTTAGAACAGATAATGGAGAGGAGTACACTATCATTAAGTTTCCGCAACACTCGGCCACACATTGCATTGAACATCAAACAAGTTATCCCTACACTCCACAACAAAATGGAGTAGCTGAGAGGAAGAAGAGACATTTGATGAAAGTGGTGAGAACAGTGATGTTTCACAAAAAGGTCCCCAAACGATTTTGGGGAGATGCACTAGTAGTTGCATGCTACTTAATCAATAAAACACCAATTAAAGTTCTAGATGATTTGTTTCCTTTTGAGGTATTAAACAAAACTAAGCCTAATATTAAACATTTAAGAGTTTTTGGGTGTGTTTGTTTTGTTTTAGTACCAGGAGAATTTTGGAACAAGCTGGAACCAAAGAGCATCAAGGCCATGTTCATTGGGTATTCTCCTACATAAAAGGGATACAAATGCTACAATCCAGAGACTAGAAGAGTTCTGGTATCCAGAGATGTCAAATTCCAAAAATCTAAAGGATTTTATGAAGAAGGAACTTGGGAAGAATTCAAAGACATCTCAACAACAAGATCTGACAAGATGATAACCTAAGGAGGATATTACAAAACATTGGCATAGTTCCTCCTAAACTCCAGCACCTGGCCAGCTCCTCCTCATCAAGTGCCAGCTCCTTCAGCTCATGTTTTGGATTTACACGAACCAGGACCAGCTCAGCCCGAACCGCGTTCAACCAGGCAAGAACCGGCTCCATCCTGGCACAACCCGACTCCGTCCTCTTCTTGGCAAGGACCGGCTTCAGCTTCTAGTCCACCTGAACTTCATCCTCTTGATCATGGGAGGGTGGAGAATTATCTACACATGCTCAGGATTATTCAGAAGGAAAGGACACCATTCTAGTTTCAGCCTCCAAAAGACCAAGGGAACAACCCAATCTTGTGCATCTTTTAGAAGAAAAAGAACCTACTGTCCGAGAAGAACAACCAGTGGCACTTAGAAGAAGTACAAGGCAGAGATTTCCACTTAAATTCTACTACACCAACAATGCAGTAGTTCATCATGATCAGGGAGTATGTAATTTAGTTGTTAAACCTGAGTCTCATGTTTCATTTACCATTTGTCTTGACAAATAGCAGATTCCAAGAACTATGAGGAAGCAATGGAGATAAAGGAGTGGAGAGAAGCTGTTCAAGCTGAAAGACAAGCTATGGAGAAGAATCAAACCTATGCGCCAGCCACTCTACCAAATGGGAAAAAGCCTGTAAGTTCTAAATGGATTTTCACAATTAAGTATAAAAGTAATGGTGAGATAGATAGGTATAAAGCTAGGTTGGTGGCTAGAGGATTCACACAGACTTCTGGTGAAGATTATAGGGATACTTTTTCTCCTATAGCTAAATTACACTCTGTTAATGTTGTTCTATCTCTTGCTGCTAACCTTGATTGAGAATTATGTCAAACGGATGTTAAGAATCCATTCTTACAAAGTGAGCTAGAAAGGAAGTGTGCATGACACCACCACCAAGTCTATAAGATCAAGTAGGTGGCGGCAATACACTGAGGTTAGGAAAGGCTATCTATGGCTTAAAACAATCCCTAAGAGCTTGGTAACATAAGCTGATTGTGACCTTAAGGGACAGAGGCTTGAAAAGGTCAGAAGTTGAACATACTCTCTTTACACTTCAGAGTAAGGTAGGTATTGTGGTTATACTCATTTATGTGGATGACATAACCATATCAGGGAGTGATAAAGTAGGCTTTGAATCTACTAAAGCTTATTTAAAGAGTGTCTTTGATATTAAGGATCTAGGTGAACTTAAATACTTCTAATGAATTGAAGTGTGTAGGTTCAAGAAGGTCTCTTCTTATCCCAGAGAAAATATTTTGTGGACTTACTAACCTCTACAGGCATGATGGAAGCTAAACCAGCTAAGACACCCCTAGAAGAAGGCTACAAGATTGAACCTGAAGGGGAGCTAGAAAATGACGAGTTCCATGATGCAAAACTGTATAAAAATGGTTGGTAAGCTCATATACTTAACAATCACTAGACCTGACTTATGTTTTGCTGTGAATCAGGTGTCTCAACATATGCAAGACAAAAATATAAGGCATTTGGACATGATTTTTCACATCTTGAGATACTTGAAAGACACAAAAGAACAAGGTATATAGATGGGTTGTAATGGAAGCATAGATGTTGTAGGTTATTGTGATGCAGATTGGGTAGGAGACAGAGAAGATAGGAGAAGCACAACCGGCTACTGCACCTTTATAGGAGGTAATCTTGTAACTTGGAAGACCAAGAAGCAGAAGGTTGTATCTTGCTTTAGTGCAGAAGTTGAATACAGATTTATGAAGACGCTTACAACTGAATGCATCTGGCTGAAGCAACTTCTCCTTGACATTCTTGGCATGAGCTTGGAGTCTCCTATCACTGTCCATTGTGACAATCAAGCAGCTATACACATTGCTTCAAACTCTGTGTTTCATGAAAGAACCAAGCATATTGAGGTAGATTGCCATAAGGTGAGAGAAGCTATTGGAAATGGAACCATCTTACCTTGATACACAAGGAGTGAAGATCACATAGCTGATGTGTTCACCAAGGCTACAACACTGAAGACTGACGGCTTTATCTACCCTAGGTTTGGCCTCATGTCCATTCCACAACACTGATCCTGAGCATGGAGTGTTATACTCTTTTTTCCTAGAATTTTTTTTGACCCAATTGGGTTTTTCTTCTTTGGTTTTTTAATGATGTAATGCTTCATGGTTGCAAGCTTAGGCATTCTCCATGACTAAAGCTTGAGGGAGAGTGTTGGAATGAAGAAGAATGATGAAGACAAAGAGAAGAAATAAAGAAAGTGTGGCCTTAGACTTCAAGGTTAAAGGCGTGTAGACTTAGGAATCAAAGGGAGTGTCTTAGGCTTGTTTGTGATTAATGACATGTTATCCTTGTAGTCAAACATGTATTAGGTTATTCTACTATCCAAACAAGCCTATACTAGATTAGTATAAACAGCTATCTCTCTCTTACTTTGTAAGCAAGAATTTCATTTTTCTAATTTTCTTAATAATAATCATACTCACTTTTCTCTCTAATCTTTCTCTCTCTCAATCTTCAAATTTCTGAATTTCTTAATCTCATAATCTTTCACTACCTAACCCCAAAAGCTATTGGAAACTACTTGGTAATCTCCATGAATAGGGAAAACGTATTTGTTGATGATTCACTAAACATTAGGTTGCAAGAAAAGATAAGAACTGCGAATTGTTAATAACTTGTTGAATGATAAGAACAGATTAATGAAAATAAAAATACTAAATAAATTCTTATAAGAAATCTTACAAAAGTAATCAAAAAGCTTTGCAGAAAATGAAACAGTGAAAAACCTAGAACAAAAAGTCGACATGAATTTAAAAAATCTAGAATAAAAGGGTGGCTAAGAATTATAATGGTTACCCCCAACTAGGTAAAATATTAGGTTTGTATATGTATTAAAGGAAAGGGGACGAGGTCAACCCTAGAACAACTGGCGTTGACCTGTTAGACATAATAAAATGCCAGGTCATTTCTTCGCACTGGGTTAGCAATTCATTTGAGCGTTTCTGACAACTTCTTTCTATCTCTTTGGTCTTCTCTGACTCCTTTTAGCACATCTTCAGTTTGTAATCCTCTTTTGCTCCAATTACCAGTACTATCATTCCATCACTTTATATTGCAACATGTATACAAAATGCAAACCTAAACACACTAATATACAATTAAAATGGCAGAAATATGATGCAAATCATGATCTAAATCCTAGTAAAATCATGAGATATCAACTCCTCTGTACTTATCATTTGCTTGTCGTCAAGCAGACACAGAAGGAAAAAGAGTCTAAAAAAAAATCAAGATGGCGTGATAAACTAAGAAAAAAATGCCAAACAAATAAACAAAAATATAATTTCTTTAAAATGGTTATCTTTTGTAATCTCAAATAAAATCCCTTCATATTTTACCATGATCATCATATTTTCAGCAATATATGGAACCAAAACAATCAAGTAAAAAAAAATCTCGTACATTTATTAGCGATTATTAAGATAAAATCTCGCTTAGAGAAAATCAATCAATTCTTGATCACCTCATGGGTGAAGAACGGATTAGAGTAAAGTAAACAAAGTATTTGTTTTTGTTTATTAATTTCATATGACTATCACTTATAATGTATGCTTGACATTATATAAAATAGCTCAAGCGAAGAACAAGTTATGTATACAAGGTGTTCAATTCCATTTTCTACCCCAATAAGTCACATGTCCTAGAACTATCCTTTCATTTGCCAACGTTCCCAAGAGGCTCTTTAGCCAAATATCGAATTTAAAACTTTGGGCATCTTTCTCCTTTTTTTTTTCTTTTTATGATACTCATATTCTTTTTCTAAGCTCCCATTTTTATATATACCCCATTTTTTCTTAATATTCTCAGATTTTTTAAGTTTCTAAAGGGAAATTCTCAAATAATTTTTTGCTTGCTGTGCTTATAGCTTACTACACTAGGATTCTCATTTTTTTTCCTTCCTTTACCCCTTTTGCCATGAATTACCCCTTTTGCCATGAATTCGTATTTCTTTATACCCACAAATTCATTCCTAATTCGCTAGCCAATGATGTATCTAGCTAATCAATGGAAATGAGTCACCTGTTGTTCCTTTTATTTGACTTTTTTACACATGAACCACATTTTAACAAAAAGTCTTACTCAAATAAACGGGTTTTGAAAAGAATGGTTATGGTTTAAGGTAGGATATCAATTCGGTTATAAGAAAGTGGTAAAAAGGATATGAAAACAGAATGGAGGAATTAAATCATGAGAAATTAATTTCATACACCTAGGGGAGAGAACTAGTGATTCAATAAGTTCAATTTATAGAATTACTTCAAAAATTACGAAGTGAGTTCCAAAGCCATATGTCATTTTCAAAAGTAAAAATTTCCAACCATGGTTTTTCTAAGTTTTCAATGTTCTAAAAAATGATAAACAAACAAGAAAGGGCAATGCATTTAATCATAAGTCGACATTTTACAAGGCTGATAGGCTATTTTAATGCATATGCAAAAATATAATCCTAAGAACTAGATGAATTTTTTGGGGGGTTTTCAAAAAAAAAAATTCCTTTTATTTTTTATTATCAAAACCATTGATATTCACAATGCATGACTCAATAAAACAAATCACAGAACATACAATTAGCGACTAAAGCCCTCCCCCAGACTTAGTTTACACTGTCTCGGTGTGTTTAAAAAGGATCAAAAACAGCAAAGATAAAAGAAAAATGCAAATATTTACAAAGTGATGTCTGGTACTAGAAGAACTCCGAGTCGGTGGATTCAGCGGATAACAGAGATATAGGGGTTGTTGGGCATTGGAGACTGCAAAGCTTTCCGTTTATGGACTGGTTTCCTTGGAAAAGGCTCGCTTGGCTTGGCATAGGATTGGCAAGAATGTATAGGTTTTCCTTTCTTTTCCCTTTCCTTTTTCAGAAGATATGTTCGGTCCACCTTTTTGCTCAACTTTTATACTATCCCGTTGCAAGACTAAAATGAAAAAAAAACAAAGTATATACAAATAAAAAGATTACAGTAAATATATAAATAAGGATAACATGGGAATGTCTCCTAATAACGCTCGTTTAATGTCACGAGCTCGACGCTGCCTTCCTTTTTTTACGAGGTTGGTGGATCTTGGAGAGACACTAGTGTTCCATCTCCCATATCATCTTTCACCAAATATGGCTTCAGTCTTCGTCCATTAACCGTGAATTTTCCCTCATTCTTTTTCAGCCTTCATATATCTGTTATGTTCAACTCAGTGCTCCTGTTTCCTCCAGGTATTATCCGCTTCTTTCTTTGCTTGTTCCAACGCCTGTACCTGGTGGTTATCTGTGGCGATCAGCATTAAGTTGGCAACCAAATTTGTGGCATATTCTCTTATGTCCTTCTTCAACCCTCCGATAACTTTTCCAATCTTTTCAATGCTCCTCTCTTTCTCATGGTCAGTTATGCTTCTTTCTATGCTTATTTACTTTGATTTTATTCCGTATATCTTCATTGCATGAATTCACTGCTTTAGATCCAAGAAACTTGCTTGCCCGTTGTATAGCTTGTGTGAATCCAGCAGTTTCTCATACCCCTTGCTATCGGCATCTACCACACCATGCTCTCTTTGCATGACTGTCAAAGCTTTTTGTATGGGATCTTCAACAGTTATCTCAGCCAGCACATCAAGTTATTCTATGTATAAGACTTGTATTTCAATTGTTGGCTTTCTCATGACCTTTTTGATGTCAAATTTCATGCTCTCATATCTAAGTTGCAGATTTATTTTTCCCCTCTTAACGTTAATTTGAGTTCTAATAGTGGTAAGAAATGGATAACCAAAAATGCGATAATTTATAGGTTCTTCGTTAATTTCCATTACCATAAATTATGTGGCTATCTCAAATTTTATACCACAATGGATAGATTTTCAAGTAGCTCCCCAACTAAAACAAGAGAAATCCAGCACTATTTAAGGAGTTTAAAAACCAAGTTATTGGAAATGGACAAGGGCGTGAAGTTGACACTTGCTCCCAAATCGCAAAGACATCTAAAGAAGGTGAGGAGTCCCAAATCGCATGGTAGTGTGAAGCTTTCTGGATCTCCACATTGTTTGTGATGATTTTATTTTGAATTATGGTGTTGCACTCTTGGGTTAGCATCACCATGCCTTTTAGTTCTTTTTCTTTTTTCTGACATCATCTTTTAGATACTTGGTCCACTTAGGAACCTTTCATAATGCTTTGATTAATGGCAGAATACTTTTACTTTGAACATCTGCTTATTGAATAGGGCTTTGCATTTATCCAACATTTGTTTCTTGAATCTCCTAGGAAAATGGAGATTTAGCTCATAAGGAGGTAACAAATGAGCTTTGATGGTGGTAATTGTTTCCAGCTCAGTGTCACTTCTTCCTTAGTCAACTTCTTATTTTCTCATTTTATCTTCCTTGCTATCTTCATTGAAATTTATAACTACCCCCACTTGGATCTGAGATGTCTCTATTGAGGTTTACGAAAGGCAGCTCTCGCCCACTTTTGGTTAATCCCAATTTGCCCAGAAGAGTACCCATTGGCGCTTGGAAGAAAATATTATGATTGCCATACTTTTGTGGCAAGATGCTCGATTTTGAGATAAATAGAGCTTTTGCTCTGTCCATCGAGAACTTGCTTGAGCATTCTAGTTATATCATCATCTCTTGTCAGAGGAAGCGCTTGTTGTGGAGGTGAGTTGTTGAAATAGGGCTGGTTGGTGTTTGGGACGTATGGTTTGGTGGGGTAGTTGGCATTGTGAAAGTAACCAGGTGGAGATGTATTTTGGGTTGGCACATTGGATTGGTAACCTGTTTCAAGTATATTATGGTTTTTAGGTGGGAAAGCATTATGGTTAGTTGTTTCGGTGAGTTTTTTCTGGGATGGGAAGTGCTGATCTTGTGGATTCTTGACGTTGGTACTGCGGTAGGACAGAATTTGGATGCTTGTAGTTGGGATTGTATCGTTTTTTTTTTTTTAAACCTTGTCCACCAACATAGATGAGCTGTTCTAATTCATCATGGAACATAGTTGTTGGGCATTCTTGGGTGTATTCTGGTTCACCGACAAAGCCAACTTAACATTCAGTGTTTGTATTTTTTTCTTTGTGGCTGAATATTGCTCACCATTATCACGCTAAGTGCAGTCATATATTTCACCAGAGTTCCCATCATTTGTAGCTAAATTCTCAACCTATTGCAAGCCACATTCAACATCTTGTCCTAGAAAATTCACGTTGGAGGCGGTGTCAAGGAACATCTTGTTCTTTAGCAGAACACCTGTGTAGAGTGTGATCAAAAGTGATTCACTTGGAAAGCCATGATTGTAACACCCCCGTCCCTAGTAGACCGGAGATGCTACGATAGGTCCGAATCTCATTCATCCGTTCTTCCGAACATAGTCCGAAAGCCCGAACTCACAAGATCCGAACCCCAAGTAAGACTCCTTCTCGGTCGAGGTTTCTGAACCAAGACCGGATATCATAGTCGGGTATGCTCGGCCGAGACTTCAGAACATAAAATCTTAAAGGAAAGGAAACAAGCTCACGATAAAACCGAAATAAATACTTAAATTAAAAATCTCAAAGGTTCTACAACCAAGATCCAACACATAACTAATCCGAAAACAACAACCCGACCTAAAGCCGATATAACGGTTGTAAGTACACATAAGTGTCGAAAAATCTTACAACCGGATACATACTCTAAGACAAGGGAAATGGGGGAGAAATCTACACCGGAACCGTCACGCCTTTCTTCCAATCAACTTGCGGGATCTGCAAGAATGAGTTCGGTCAGCTATATGCTGAGTGAGCGGATGTAAAATACATAATAAAAACTTAACCCCAACCCGATGAGCAAGCACACACAAACAATAAACATAACGATCAGATGGAAGCAACCACACATAGTCCTACTCAACACTAGGACTCGACAACTCATAGACCAAACACAAGTCTATACTCAACAGACAGCTTAACCAAGCTTACTCTAAACTACCCATGCGCGCCGTGACCTTAGCCTATTCCTTCCCGTCCCGGTCAGGTCCTTAGCCACACATGCTACAAGGCACCTACGAAGATGGACGGTACTCACTGCCCCGGTCAGGTCCTTAGTCGCTACATGCTATAAGAATCGCTCACAGGATGGTGGCAAGCCATCCCTCGCATGCACACGGAATAGCCAAGTCACAAATCCCCACAACTCAAACCCATAACCCAAGTCATATGCGAGTCACCGTTTCTCGCATAGACCTTTAACACAACGTCTAACAAGACATGTCATATCCGAGTCACCTTTTCTCGAATAGACCTTTAACACAACATCAAACAACCGCCTAAACCAGACACCACTTCGTATCGCCCTCGGTCCAGTCTAGGCCTATTTATTTGACTAACTGCACAACAATCAAACAAGAACATGTACAGCCAATCAAATAAGACCTAAACCAAACCTAAGGTTCTACTAATGGTATCCTTAGACCTAACTCAACAACTCAGTCAACCAGAACATGCAAACATCTAATCAAACCATTAACATAGAACAAATGATTAAGCATGCAATTCAAACGATAACTCATCAATCCAAGCTCATAAAATCATACTTAAACACAATGCCATACAATACTTCACAATAAATAATCATGCATCATGAAACGTAAACCTCCATTTTAACATGCATAATACTTTCATGAAACTTCTAAAATCCTTCTTAAACCAAATACTTAAACATAAATGAAAAACCTTTGAAAACTTGCATGCATGAACTTTTTAAGAAAATACTTTGAAAACATACATAATAATACCCATAATAATTTTATAAAAATATTAAGCTTGGATTTTAAAATCCAAACTGATTGAAAACCATGCATGCAACCTTTGAAAACCAATTTTAAAAACCTTTGAAAACCGATTTGAAAACCTTTTGAAAACGAATTTGAAAAACCTTTGAAAACGATTTGAAAACCTTTTTAAAATAAAACCGAACTCATTAACCACATTCTTGCAAAAGAAAATCCAACTCACAGGGTAAAGCTCCTAAGGAATGGACTAGGCAGCTCACGGACAGCCTCTCCTCTTCCTCCCTAGCTCACGGCCAAGCTCCTCTCTCTCCCAGCTCACGGCTAAAACTCTCCCTCTCTCTCTCTTTCTAAACTCTCTAACTTCTCTCTAACTTTCTACAGGTTGCAAAGGAATGGGAAAAATGGGTTAAGTGTGGCCAGGGGTGGTATTTATAGCCAGGAGGTGAAGTTAGTGGATTTTGCCAAGTGTTCTTCATGCTGAATGGACCAATGCATGAAATCCACTCACTTTGCATGCAACATAAAACCGCCAGCTGTCTGCCTCCACCCATGCAACTTTATAGTTTAATTAATCCATACTTAGTGGATTTTGACAGCTGTATACTCCACTGATGCATGCATGCAGATTAATTAATAAATTTCTCTAAGTGGAATCCACATCAGCCGCGGTGAACGGATGGGTGCAGGACGGGCGTACGGCTGTCAAGCGGACGGTCGGCTGGTCGACCATGTAGTACGGGCTGCGGATGTACGAGCGTTCGTAACGGAATGGTCGTTTTATCCGACCTAAGGTACGGGGCATTACATTCTCCCCTCCTTATAGGAATTCGTCCCCGAATTCACTAACTCAACTCTTACTTCCTTGGTGCATAGCTCGGAATGCCTTCCAAAGGTTTGTTACTCGATGATTTATGTTCCGAAATCTTGAATTCGGAACCTTCCTTGGTTCCTCCAACTCTTAAATCAATCCTTCACTCCTTAAGTTTTTCCGTCCTTCGGTAGACTTGGAACTCCATCTGCGTGGACTGATTCTTCTTGGCAACAGCTTCATAAATACTTTCATTACCATCATTATTAATCGTGTTACCACTTTGCAATACCTTCAATCCGGCCAAGGTTCATTTATTTGACCAACTGTACAACAATCAAACAAGAACATGCACAGCTGACCAAATAGAACCCGAGCTAGATCTAGGGTATGCTAATGGTTCCACTAATTAGAGATTCAACCATAACTTCATACACTTCTTCCTGCTTGCTCCGCCTAGATTGGTTGTCAGACTCCAATGGCCTTGGTCAGCCACTATTGATCCTCCATGCGTTTGTCCTGATCGTTTATCCGTCTGGTCTTCTGGTCTGGGCACCCCGATGCTCATATCAACTTCATCATGATTGATTGTCCATCTTAGTCATCTCCTGGTCTAGTCTTGCTCGCTTGCACCCAGTTTCTTAACTTTCTTCATCTTTTTCTTCAGGCCATAGCTCACTTCGATCTTAACCAGCACAATGCTTCCCCTATCGAACTTGGTCACTTACGACAGCAACAACTTACACAGCTTCCTCAGCACACTTGGCAACAACCCGGAAAGGTTTAAAGAGTTAGGCTTTTAGGAACCCTAATTAGGCAGCTACTCACCGAAGGCTCCAACAAAGGATTCTCTATAACTTGAGGCTACTAACTTAATGGAAGGGCAGCACACTTCACCATGACTAAGGAATTTGAGAACACCCTACATTTAACTTATAAACTAAGGCAACAAGGCTATAGGCTAGGCACGCCTAAAGCAACAACTCTAACAGCAACAGACCCGACTGAGCTATATTCATGCAATTCAGGTTCATGGCGAGGGTAATCCGATCTGTCGTGCAACAATCAAACAAGAACATGCACGACCGACTATTGACTCTATCATGACACCCAAATCTAAGTCCGAGTTAAATTCGATAGATCGTGCAACAATCAAACAAGAACATGCACGACCCATCTCCTAAAACTCAAACCCGACTTGAATGCTATTGATATGAATCAAAATACCCAAGCCTAGCTACCCAACATGAAAACTTAAAGCAGGGCCTAAAACAACCTAGAAGTCTATACGCTTAACCACTCAAACTTACTTACCACAAACCAATCCCACAAAAATGCAATTAACACACAATGAGTCATGATCATGCACAAGCAAACACTGACTCAATTATACCAACCAGCCTCAGCCCAAGTCAAGGTCAATCAACCGTGCAACAATCAAACAAGAACATGCACGATTGACCTTCCACAACTCAAACCTGACTTGATTAGTATAACATGAGCCAATCATCCAAACATATGCACTCCCAAAGGTTAAGCCCAACATACCAGAATTGGGGTAAAGGACAGAAGGATGCAGACCGGTTGTATCTAATGGCGCTTTCTTCCTCTTGGTGGCCGTGGCGGACGCGAGCTCTGACCCCTCGGACAAATCCCATAATGGTGACCCATCTCCCCGCAAGTAGTACACATAATGATGGTGTGATCCATCATGAGAGTCCTACATGTGCCTATCTGATGGCCCTCAAATCCGCACCTCTCACATATCAGGACCGGCTCCTTCGATCGTCCCATGGGTTGGTCATGAGTGTACGTCCGGGCTTGTTCCAAAGTGTTCAGGGACCTCATGCCTTGCTGCGCCCTCTCAACCTGCTCCGCGGCTAGTGTTCGCTCCACATTCTCCGCTACACGTACTAAGGTCGGCAGATCCATAATCGGTACCCTCTCTAGACGGATTCGCAGCTCAGGCCTCAAACCACTCAAGAACAACTGTACCGCCCGATTTTCATAGTTCGGTTCGTAGCGGGTGATCTGTCGAAGTCGGTTAAACTCCGCCTCATACTCCCTCACGGTGCGTCCCAGCTGGGCCAACGAATGGTACTGCTCCATTAGTCTTTCCCTGGCTTGAAGAGGGAAAAACTCATGGTGAAACTCGCTGCAGAACTGTACCCAGGAGGCTTCAGGGTGGTTACTTATCTCGTTTTCCTTCTCCACTCTATACCACCAGTCTTCCGCGTCTTTCTCCAAGTAATATATCGCGACGTCTCTGCGGTATTCGTCCGGGCACTGCACTGCTTGCAGGTTCAGCTCCAGTCTCTGTAGCCATCCGTCTGCTTCCAAGGAATCTGAACTACCTGCGAATCTGTCCATCTCTAATATCCGCATCCGGAGCAAAATCTCATAGTAGCTTGGTCCAGTCCTCCCTTCTTGGTTTGTGGAAGCATCATCTCCTTCTGTTAGTGCTGATGGTATTGCTACCTGAGCTGGGTCCTGTGAGGCAACCTGTCTGGGAGTATTGCGGATTTCCCCAACTGATTCTCGTCGAGGTTCATCAGATGATCTTTCCTCTGGATTTTCTTCTACGGGATCCTCTTCTACTGGGTCTCCCTCAGGGTCTATCTCAATTGAGTCTGTCTCTGCTAGGGCAGGATCCGTATCAGACGATATCACAATCAGCTCTGGCTCTTCTCTTGGCACTGGTCTTGGGCCACGATACAACCGTCTCAAACCTTGCCTTGTCCCTACCCTGTATGGATCCATCTGCAAAACAGAAACTTGTTACGAACTCATTAATGAAAGACGGACGTTCCAGTTTCCTAAACCCCATTCCCAAAAATTTTCTTTTTCGAAAAGCGCTTAAGTCCTAGTGACTCGAAAACCATGCTCTGATACCACCTTGTAACACCCCCGTCCCTAGTAGACCGGAGATGCTACGATAGGTCCAAATCTCATTCATCCGTTCTTCCGAACATAGTCCGAAAGCCCGAACTCACAAGATCCGAACCCCAAGTAAGACTCCTTCTCGGTCGAGGTTTCTGAACCAAGACCGGATATCATAGTCGGGTATGCTCGGCCGAGACTTCAGAACATAAAATCTTAAAGGAAAGGAAACAAGCTCACGATAAAACCGAAATAAATACTTAAATTAAAAATCTCAAAGGTTCTACAACCAAGATCCAACACATAACTAATCCGAAAACAACAACCCGACCTAAAGCCGATATAACGGTTGTAAGTACACATAAGTGTCGAAAAATCTTACAACCGGATACATACTCTAAGACAAGGGAAATGGGGGAGAAATCTACACCGGAACCGTCACGCCTTTCTTCCAACCAACTTGCGGGATCTGCAAGAATGAGTTCGGTCAGCTATATGCTGAGTGAGCGGATGTAAAATACATAATAAAAACTTAACCCCAACCCGATGAGCAAGCACACACAAACAATAAACATAACGATCAGATGGAAGCAACCACACATAGTCCTACTCAACACTAGGACTCGACAACTCATAGACCAAACACAAGTCTATACTCAACAGACAGCTTAACCAAGCTTACTATAAACTACCCATGCGCGCCGTGACCTTAGCCTATTCCTTCCCGTCCCGGTCAGGTCCTTAGCCACACATGCTACAAGGCACCTACGAAGATAGACGGTACTCACTGCCCCGGTCAGGTCCTTAGTCGCTACATGCTATAAGACACCTACGAAGATGGGCTTTAGCCTGGCAAGTCGCTCACAGGATGGTGGCAAGCCATCCCTCGGATGCACACGGAATAGCCAAGTCACAAATCCCCACAACTCAAACCCATAACCCAAGTCATATGCGAGTCACCGTTTCTCGCATAGACCTTTAACACAACGTCTAACAAGACATGTCATATCCGAGTCACCTTTTCTCGAATAGACCTTTAACACAACATCAAACAACCGCCTAAACCAGACACCACTTCGTATCGCCCTCGGTCCAGTCTAGGCCTATTTATTTGACTAAGTGCACAACAATCAAACAAGAACATGTACAGCCAATCAAATAAGACCTAAACCAAACCTAAGGTTCTACTAATGGTATCCTTAGACCTAACTCAACAACTCAGTCAACCAGAACATGCAAACATCTAATCAAACCATTAACATAGAACAAATGATTAAGCATGCAATTCAAACGATAACTCATCAATCCAAGCTCATAAAATCATACTTAAACACAATGCCATACAATACTTCACAATAAATAATCATGCATCATGAAACGTAAACCTCCATTTTAACATGCATAATACTTTCATGAAACTTCTAAAATCCTTCTTAAACCAAATACTTAAACATAAATGAAAAACCTTTGAAAACTTGCATGCATGAACTTTTTAAGAAAATACTTTGAAAACATACATAATAATACCCATAATAATTTTATAAAAATATTAAGTTTGGATTTTAAAATCCAAACTGATTGAAAACCATGCATGCAACCTTTGAAAACCAATTTTAAAAACCTTTGAAAACCGATTTGAAAACCTTTTGAAAACGAATTTGAAAAACCTTTGAAAACGATTTGAAAACCTTTTTAAAATAAAACCGAACTCATTAACCACATTCTTGCAAAAGAAAATCCAACTCACAGGGTAAAGCTCCTAAGGAATGGACTAGGCAGCTCACGGACAGCCTCTCCTCTTCCTCCCTAGCTCACGGCCAAGCTCCTCTCTCTCCCAGCTCACGGCTAAAACTCTCCCTCTCTCTCTCTTTCTAAACTCTCTAACTTCTCTCTAACTTTCTACAGGTTGCAAAAGAATGGGAAAAATGGGTTAAGTGTGGCCAGGGGTGGTATTTATAGCCAGGAGGTGAAGTTAGTGGATTTTGCCAAGTGTTCTTCATGCTGAATGGACCAATGCATGAAATCCACTCACTTTGCATGCAACATAAAACCGCCAGCTGTCTGCCTCCACCCATGCAACTTTATAGTTTAATTAATCCATACTTAGTGGATTTTGACAGCTGTATACTCCACTGATGCATGCATGCAGATTAATTAATAAATTTCTCTAAGTGGAATCCACATCAGCCGCGGTGAACGGATGGGTGCAGGACGGGCGTACGGCTGTCAAGCGGACGGTCGGCTGGTCGACCATGTAGTACGGGCTGCGGATGTACGAGCGTTCGTAACGGAATGGTCGTTTTATCCGACCTAAGGTACGGGGCATTACAATGATGGGGACATTGGGTGCTGTAACCCTTGAATCTTTTTCATGCTTCGTTCAAGCTCTCAGTTTATAGCTGTGCAAATCCGGAGATGTCATCCCACAGTCGTGCTGTGCGAGATGTGGAGAAGAATTTGCTCAGGAACATTCTCTTGCAATCACCCGAAGTGGTAATGGTGTTACAAGGGAGATTCTTCTGCCAGATGTGTGCTTTATCGTCCAGGGAGAATGGAAACAAGCAATGTTTGAATGCATATTCAGAGATGCTGTTAATCTTCACCATTGAACAGAGAATGTTGAAATGGTCTAACTGGTCAAGAGGGTCTTACATGATAAGCTGTGGAACTTGTTGCCTTTGACCATGCTTATTAAACTCGCCTAAATTTCAAAAATGTTGTTCTTGATAAGAGGCGATCTTATCCCATTTCGGTGGCCATGAATATTTGGTTCAGCAAAGGCTCTGATTACTCTAGCTTTGCAAGGGTTATGAACCGGTTGTGGGTTATGCTTGCAAAAATTATGTGATTGATCATCGTGTTCCATTTTATCGACTGGAGGAAGTTCTGGTGGGTCCTCCAAACTATTTCTTCTTGCCATTCATAGAAACATAAAAAAAAGGAAAAAATGCAAAGCGAGGTTGAGAAGTTTTGATATTCATATAATATCGGGAAATTATAATAATAGTAATTTTCGAAAGTGGATGTATAAGAGGATCGATGAAGTGACTAAAAAAATCTCGGAAGAGTTCAGAATGAGGCTGGAGCAGTTCATGATATTCACAAATAGGCAGCTTCTGGAAAAGGATAATGGCGGTAAGTTTTACTGCCCTTGAAGTGTTTGCAAAAACGATAGATATCTCCTAGAGTAAGAATTTGGAATCTTCTCATAGGATTTAAAACAGATTATTATGTTTGGTATAAGCATGGAAAAGAAATCAATATGAATTTAGGAATGAATTACGTTGATCCAACGTATATAAGTGGGAGTGAAGAAGTGGGTAATGTTATAGAAGATAGATATGGGGATATGATGAATGCATTTCGTTATAACATGAGTTTTGAAGATAACTATCATTAGAATGGTGGTCATCAGAATGTAGAAGAAATGATATTTAACCATTCTAATAAATTCTATGACTTTTTACAAGGTGTAGAAAATCAATTATATGATAGTTGTTGTGAAGGTCACTCGCTGTTATCATTAGCTTCTCAAGTCATGCAAAATAAGGCTGATCATAATATGAGTAATAATTTAATGGATTTTTTTTGTGAAATGCTGACATAGTATTTACCAGAAGGAAACCATTCTACCGGTCATATTACGAGACAGAAAAATTGATGCCCAATTCAGGACTCCCATATCAAAAAATTGATGTTTAAATTAACAGTTGTAAACTCTTTTGAAAAAATGACGAAAAGGAAGATAAATGCATGTTTTATGTTGTAAAAATATGGAAGCCTAAGAACGACCAATATAGAACCAAAGTACCATATAGTCGTATGTGATATCTACCTATTGCTGACAGATTGAAGAGAATGTATCAGAGCCATAAGACTGCAGCGGCAATGAGATGGCATGCCAGACGCCAAAAAGGAGGGAGAAATGTATCATCATTATGATGCGGTGGAGGAGATATTTTCAAGATCAAAATATCTGGTTTGCCAAAGAACCCCGTAAAGTTTATCTTGGATTATGTACCAATGGTTCATTCCGTTTGGCATGTCTAGTAATCATTCGTTATGGCATGTGATATTGACTCCATATAATTTACCCCCTGATATGTGCATGAATATAAAGTACTTGTTTTTTTGCAATTCTAATTATTGGCCAAATCATCTGCAAGCGAGTCTTGATATCTTTTTCATACCTCTTATTGAGGAGTTTAACAATTTGTGGTCTACTTGAGTCGATGCATATGATGTGTTCTTTCATCAAAATTTTAATCTAAAACCATTGTTGATGTGGATGAGAAACAACTTTTTGCATATGAATCATATATGAATGACGAGATTTCTTATTTTTTCAAAGCACTATTTTGCCGCGAATATACAAACAAAATCAAGTTAAATGCTAAAATCAATCAAGGTAAGGACTACAACTGCTATTATTTTAATGTGGATTATTTTTCACTCTTTTGGTCAGGTTAACAAGATATGATGAAGGTGAAGTCCAAGTATATCATGTCCATAAAGTACCTTCTATATTTACTCACGTCAGCCATCCAAGAGGAAAAATGCATGAAATATTGCTTTCAAAGAGAGACTATCAATGCGTACAAGCATATGTTTTATAAAATTATGATTATTTTCAGCTAACTGAGAGGTATATAAGTTGGCATTTCTCATATATTTGTGTTGGTCTTGTATATATAGTATGTCTGAGGATTTTTGTTCTGCAATCCAGAACTTACCAAACAAATAATCTTCACAAAAAGAACTCACGAATATATATTATATATTATCACTTTACATATTGATATTGTTTATATATAAGAAGGTTACTTACCGGAATGTCATGAATCCATTTTCTACATGGGTTCAAAAGCTAGTGCATTGACCTTTGAAAAGGTCAAAACATGGCCAATGTATTTTACAAAAGGAAATTTTTTTCATATGCAGAATCACGGTGCTGGACGAAAGACATGTAACTATGGGGTATGTGTTAAAGGTGAAAATTACAAGGATGGATCTGATGCAACATATTTCTATCGGATCTTAAATGATATCATGAAGCTTGAGTATGACGAGATAGAAATTTGAGAATCACACTTTTTAAGTGTAAGTGGTATAACCCTGTTATCGGTAGAGATACTTCGGATGAGCAACGGTGGCGTTGTAAACATTTTTCATCGAGAAATAAAAAAAATACAAACTATTTATTTTAGGTATATATATATATATATATATATAAACAGCAATGTATGATATCATCATATATATATATTATACATATGTATGTGTAACTTCTATATGTTGATATTGCAAACAGCCTCTCAAATGCATCAAGTTTGTTATATTTTGTATCCATACATCAAGAAACCAAAGTAGTTGTGGCTCAATGTTGTAAAAGTGAATCCAAGGAGAAAAATATTAAGAGAATATAAAAATAAAGAACTGACTCTTTTGCAAACAGAAAATGATGATGATGTATTGATGAATACAATTGAATATCTCATACTCTAGAATTTGGAAAAGGGAGTAAACCCAATAAATCTTTATTACGATGTCGGACATGTGGAAGCAGAAGATAAATTCTGGTGTAATTTATCATCTTTGGATGAAGAACCAGAAGATGAAAAACCAACTAATTAAATATGTAACTTATGATTATCTCATGATCCGATGTAATCTATATTTGAAATTTGAAAACATAATATTATTACTAGTAGATTTAATTTCTATTGCAACTGATTAGAGATGAATTAGTAAATAATTAGTCGGGCCAAAGATGGGCTAAATTCTGATCCATAAAATATGTTATACACGTTAAGCAAATGGACATGCAAGTATCCATCCAGGCCTCATCAAAAACCTTGGTGAGAAAAACCCATTGGGAAAAATTCCCACCAAGGAAAAGAGTGCCAGGATGAACACCTTTACCATTCACTTAATTAAAATAACTTTGAATCAGAATTAACAACAAACCTGAATGATCCAGATTGGAAGTGTTTGAATCATGTAGGCGCAAATTGCTTATTGAAGTGCCTTGGTTCTGGATCGCGTCATTAGACCGTTAGGGATGGTCCGCAGATCAGAGTTGATGGTCGGATCGGTCAAAGGCTTGGTCAAGACTGGGTCGGGACCAGGGTCAATGATATTGATGAGGACATCGTACCAACGACTGCACCACGAGTCCCACCAGGACCACTGACACGTTCCAAAGCTCGAGCCTTGGGAGATAAGTTCAACCAGCTAATGGAGAAAGCAGATACCACAGAAGAAGACACACCAGACGGCTCAGGAGTTCATCAAGACCCGTTTGATTCAGCTAAGGAGCATTGGAGGTTCCTACTCGAAGACTCTTCCACCTTCGGTTTCTTTACCATCACCATTCGGTAAAGACACCAAAAGACGTGCTAAGAAATTGTACTATTTTTCCAATCTTCGGTTTTGTCCCACGGGGTTTTCCGGAAAACGTTTTAATGAGGCAACCCTCTTAGTGCGCAAGACGACGAAGACTTGTTCACACAATCCGCCACCCTTCACAAGTGTTAGTCGAATTCAGCCTTATCTCATCAACAAGGCTTATCTATCTCATTTCTTCGTTATTTAGACTAAGTATAAGTTTAGGGCCTTAAGCCCATATTTTTATGTTTAAGATATTTGGCCTTAAGCCCATTTCTTTCTACAGCAAAAAGAACTTCATGTTGTTTTTATTTACACTACTTGTTGTTTAGGGTAAACATCATGTTGTTTACCCTAGGTTGTAACTAATAGACCTATATAAGCCTCATCTCTTACAAGTTATAATACAACTCGAATTTTAAAGAAAATAAACCCTAGCCTACTTGTTCTTGACGGCTGCTCATCCCCTTTGGAGAGCTTGCCTTCGTTCTTCTTGTTCAAGAAGAACAACTTGGTGTATCACAAGTCTTCCGCAGCTTGTGTGGTCCTTTCAATCCACCCCTTTTATCCAAATCGCTTCTGAAGGTCTCGAGTTTCTCGATCAACAGTTGCACCACCACTAAGCTTACATCATCTGGTATCAGAGCTTAAAGCTCCTAAATCATCAGGTTGATTATATCCTTGTTTTGTTTGGCGATTTTTTTTCTTTGTTTTGTTTAAAAATATTTTTTACTTTTGATTTGTTCTCTTTCTCTCTTTTCTTCCTGAGGTTCTCGGAAAAAGGTGAAGGATATAATCTACTTTTGATTAGGTTGTTTTAAAAATAATCTAGAAATTTTTAGAAACTCACCTAGAACACCTTTCACATACTTGCAATCCATAAGGAGTTGTCTGTTGTTTGTTCCTTGCTAGGTATTCCTTAGTTGTGTGTTTCTTGTCGAGTTCTTGTAGCTAGCTAGGTCTAGGTTCTTGCTCGTCTAGTCGCGTCTGCTTCTAGGTGTGTACGCGTGTGTGTCCCGCGTCTAGGTGTGTCTCGCATCCTTAGGTCATCCGCGTTCTAGGTTAGTTTGTCCGAGGTAGCGCTAGCGTGTCCCAGGCTTGCACCACCCGCGTCCGTGTTGCCGTGTCTTATTAGGTAGCTAGAGTCCTAGCATGTCTCAGGTCGCGCTTAGTTACCTAGCATACCTCCCCATTAGCATTTGTGACTGTATCTAAGGTTAGGTCTAGGTCGCGCCTTGTGTACCGCCCCTAGCTATCGTCCCGCGTCCTTAGGTTTCCCCAGCCCCGCGGTGGTGTTTAGGTTCTTCCCGATTGGCATAGGCTGCTATAGTTCCCGCCCCGCGTGTAGTAGGTCATCCACGAGTCTAGTCTTAGGCGGCTAGGGTTCCTAGGTTTAGTTAGTGTCGAGATTCTTAGCTGTGAGTTTTAGGAAGTTTCCCCTAGTATTTAGATAGTTTCCTTAAGTTTCCCTAGTGCAATAAATTAGTTTAGGAAAATTTATAGATAGTAATAGAAAATTTCCTAGATTTTATTAGATAATTATTTAGTTTCTGTTTAGGATTAGACATTAATTTGCAGGATTTCCCCCATATGTTAGTTTCCTTGTTAGTTTAGGAAATATATCTTTAGGATATTTTCCATATTTTTAGGTTTCCTTTCGAGACTTAGGAAAAATTTTCTTTCATTGATTGTTTCCCTTTTTAAGGAAAGTTCCCATAATCTGCAAGTTTTCCTTTCGGGAAACTTTCCATTTCTGAAAATTTTCCTTTTCTCGGAAAAGGAAATATGTCAGGGCAGGACGAGTCCACGTCTGGGCAGCCCAATCAAACAATGATGCAACTATTGCAAACATTGACTGCCCAGATGTCAAACTTCACGACTCGTCTTGAGCGTTTGGAGCAGCCAACACCAGCACCTACCGCGCATACACCTCCGCACCGGTATGACCGACCCGAAGCATCCCACCGTGGCCTAAGAAAAGACCACTACTATGACGGGCCACTGCCACCGCCCAGGCAGCCAGCCATCCACCCCGACGTCAAGCTCAACCCACCCCCCTTCTCGGGAAAGCTAGATCACGAAGATTACCTAGACTGGGAACGGAGAATGAAACTACTCTTCGAATACTATAACTACGATGATCCCTGTATAGTTGCATTAGCAACAGCCCAGTTCACCGACCACACACTAGCATGGTGGGATCGCGAGATAGCCACTCGCAGGAGAGCACGGATAGAAGCTCTAACTTCTTGGTACGAGCTGACCCAACTGATGAGGCAACGCTATGTACCACCTCACTTTCACCGAGAACTCCAGAGACGATTCAGACTCCTTACCCAAGGCAGCAAATTGGTATCTGAGTACTTTGACGAATTCGAGCACCTACGGAACAGGCTCAAAATGTAAGACTCGGAAGAAAGCCTCATGGCTCAGTTTATCGATGGTTTACATGAGTCGATAGCACGAAAGATCGAGCTGTAGCCTTATCACGACTTTGGTGAACTTTTCCATCTAGCGATTCAGATCGAAAAGAGCAACCGACGCAAGTCCTCAGCGCCAATCCGACCAAAGAGCACTTGGGGTACAGGCCCCAAGCCATTTGACCGCACTGCCCCCATTGGTGACCCACGGCAGAGGAGCAAGGCGGTGGACATAAATGTGCCTACCAAGGCACCAACGACGACTTCCAGACCTAGCCCACCGAATTCTCACGCAAGTCAACCCCAGAAGAGCAGCGCCATTACATGCTTCAAATGTAAAGGGAGGGGGTACATGTCTCGTGAATGCCCCAACCAAAGGACTATGGTTTTGACTGCTTCCGGAGATTACGACTCCGCAGACAAGCAAGAGGAGGATCCTCCCACGGCAGACCCCATGTCTGAGGGAGAAGTAGAATACACTGACTCGGGAGAGATGTTAATGATCAGGAGAGTTGTCAGCTCGAGACTAGAGCAAGAAGAGATCGAGCAGCGTGAGAACATTTTTCACTCTAAATTCACCATCCTCGGAAAGGTGTGTTCCCTCATCTTCGACGGTGGTTCATGCACCAATGCTGCTAGCAAGTACATGGTAGAGAAACTTGGGCTAGCAGTGACCAAGCATCCGAAACAATACAAACTTCGTTGGCTTAACAACAAGACAGAGCTATATATCTCCGATTAGGTCCGAGTTTCTTTCAGCATAGGACGATATCAGGACCAAGTTTTGTGCGACGTCGTTCCCATGTCAGCCGGACATCTCCTATTGGGACGATCCTGGCAGTTCGATAAGGATACTACGCATAATGGACGTACCAACTTCTACTCCTTCGTCCATGATAAACGTATGTACAACCTAGCACCTGTCTCCACAAGAAGTGCACGGGATCCAATCCAAAATGGCCAAAGACCAGCATGCAAGGAAAGAAACTTCCTCGTCAACATAGTAGATATGAGGAAGGCGGTTAGCACCACAGGCACTCAACTCGTCCTCGTGCTATACCAGGAGGTCTTGAGCGCATCCGAGGCCACCAGCAACACGTTACCCGTGGATGTCCAGTCCCTATTGGATAAATACTCAGATGTCTTCCCAGACGAGATCCCCCCAGGATTGCCACCTCTCAGAGGCATTAAACATCATATCGACCTCATTCCAGGAGCCCAGCTGCCGAACAAACCAGCTTACAAGGTTACTCCAGAAGAAGCCAAAGATCTCGAACGACAGGTTCAAGATCTCATGGTTCAAGGCTACGTCAGAGAAAGCCTTAGCCCCTGTGCAGTTCCCGTCATCCTTGTGCCGAAGAAGGATGGAAGCTCGCGGATGTGCGTCGACTGTCGCGCCATCAACAACATCACTGTCAAGTATCGGCATCCGATCCCGCGCCTCGACGACATGTTGGACGAATTAAGTGGAGCCTCTGTCTTCTCCAAAATCGATTTAAAAAGTGGATATCATCAAGTTCGAATGCACGAAGGAGATGAGTGGAAGACAGCTTTCAAGACTAAAACGGCCATTCATAGGGAAATTCGTTGTGGTCTACTTTGACGACATACTCGTCTATAGTACGTCCTACTCAGATCACTCGGAGCACTTGGAGACTGTAATCTTGACACTCTAGAAGGAACAGCTGTATGCAAACCTTAAAAGGTGTACCTTATGCACGGATCTGGTTGTTTTCCTTGGATTCGTCGTGAGATCGCAGGGACTTCGCGTCGACGAAGAGAAAATTCGAGCAATTCAAGAGTGGCCCACGCCGACTAATGCCAGCCAAGTTTGGAGTTTTCATAGGCTAGCAAGCTTCTATCGACGATTTATACGAGATTTCCAATTGCCTACTTTAGTGAAAAATTAAGCGGAGCAGCGTGAAACTACTCTACGTACGACAAGGAGCTCTACGCATTGGTCCGAGCTTTGCAAACCTGGCAACATTACCTGCTCTCGAGAGAATGTGTCATACACACGGACCACCAGACACTCCAACACCTCAAGGGTCAGACGACGCTCAAGAAAAGGCACGCTCGATGGTTGGAGTTTATCGAGACATTCTCGTATGTCATCAAGTACAATAAAGGTGCAGACAATGTCGTAGCTGATGCATTATCCCACAGACACAGCCTGGTTTCGGTCATAGAGTCAAAGGTTATGGGTTTTGAAATGCTCAAAGACCTCTATGCTGAAGATCACGACTTCAGGGAAGCTTTCAAGGAACATGGTCAGGGCAAGTACAGCCGTTTCTACTTCTTTGATGGATTTCTCTTCAAGGACAAGCGTCTTTGCATTCCCGGAGGTTCAGTTTGCGAACTTCTTCTGAGAGAGGCCCATGGCGGCGGTTTAATGGGGCATTTTGGTATTGCCAAGACCTTGAGAATGCTCAAAGAACACTTCTATTGGTCGCGTCAACGCCGAGATGTGGAAGCCCATTGCGAGAAATGCCTTGTCTGCAAACGGTCTAAGTCTAAGATGCACCCCGAAGGCCCATACATGCCACTACCAGTCCCGTCGTCACCTTGGACCGATATTTCAATGGATTTTGTGCTCGGCTTACCACAAGTTCATCACAAGGACTCCATCCTCGTCGTAGTAGATCGTTTCTCTAAAATGGCACACTTCATACCATGCAGCAAGACGAACGATGCAATTCAGACAGCGAATTTATTCTTTCGAGAGATAGTCCGCTTGCACGGCGTTCCCAGGACCATTGTGTCCAACAGGGACACTAAGTTCCTTAGTCATTTCTGGCGAGTACTGTGGAAGAAACTTGGCACCAACTTACTCTTCTCTACAGCATACCACCCACAAAAGGATTGTCAGACCAAGGTAGTCAACAGAACACTTTCCCAGATGCTGCGAGAGACAATTGGTCGTAACTTGAAGAACTGGCTCGAATGCCTCCCCTATGTCGAGTTTGCCTACAAAAGAGCAACCTATTCCGGAACTAAGAAGACACCATTCGAGATCGTTTACGGCATCAACCCTACTACCCAATCGAATTCGCACCCATTCCATTTTGGGGAGGTTGTCAGCTTGTAGGAAGAAGCCAAAGCGGAGTATGTTAAGCGCTTGCACCAGGAAATCAAGGAAAATCTGGAACAGAGGAACTCTCAGACAGCAAAGCACGCCAACAAGGGCAGGAGGCACGTGGTCTTTAAAGAAGGAGATTGGGTCTGGTTACATCTGCGACCCGAACGTTTTCCTCAAGAACGGAAGAGCAAACTAGCACCACGAAGAGATGGCCCGTTCAGAGTCCTGCGGCGCATCAACGATAAGGCTTATCAACTGGAACTCCCAGGTGAGTATAATGTTTCCACTACGGTTAATGTTGCTGACTTGGAGTTGTTTGAAGCAGGGGAAGACTTTGCTTTGGAGACCAAAACACCATAATAGGGAGGGAATGATGAGGACATCGTACCAATGACTGCACCACGAGTCCCACCAGGACCACTGACACGTTCCAAAGCTCGAGCCTTGGGAGACAAGTTCAACCAGCTAATGGAGAAAGCAGATACCACGGATGAAGACCCACCAGACGGCTCAGGAGTTCATCAAGACCCGTTTGATTCAGCTAAGGAGCATTGGAGTTGATTCTCGAAGACTCTTCCACCTCCGGTGTCTTTACCATCACCATTCGGTAAAGACACCAAAAGACGTGCTAAGAAATTGTACTATTTTTACTATCTTCGGTTTTGTCCTACTGGGTTTTCCGGAGAAGGTTTTAATGAGGCAACCCTCTTAGTGCGCAAGATGACGAAGACTTGTTCACACAATCCGCCACCCTTCACAAGTCTTAGTTGAATTCGGCCTTATCTCATCAACAAGGCTTATCTATCTCATTTCTTCATTATTTAGACTAAGTATAAGTTTAGGGCCTTAAAATCATATTTTTATGTTTAAGTTATTTGGCCTTAAGCCCATTTCTTTCTACAGCAAAAAGAACTTCATGTTGTTTTTATTTACACTACTTGTTGTTTAGGGTAAACATCATGTTGTTTACCCAAGGTTGTAACTAAAAGGCCTATATAAGCCTCATGTCTTACAAGTCATAATACAACTCGAATTTTAAAGAAAATAAACCCTAGCCTACTTGTTCTTGACGGCTGATAATCCCCTTTGGAGAGCTTGCCTTCGTTCTTCTTGTTCAAGAAGAACAACTTGGTGTATCACAATTCTTCCGCAGCTTGTGTGGTCCTTTCAATCCACCCCTTTCATCCAACTCGCTTCTTAAGGTCTCGAGTTTCTCGATCAAAAGTTGCACCACCACTAATCTTACATCAGGTATGGTCGTGCAAGTCCCGATAGAGGGTTATACGCGGGTTGCCATCATGGGACGTAAGCGAGTTGCGATCATGGGATGTCCGTGGGTCGAGAGCTGAATCATCCATCCGATCATCCGTAAGGTCGTCCGGATCCTCCATCCAGTCGAGGGCTTCAGTCAAATCCTGTTTGTGCTGATCGTCCGTTTTGTCATCCGTGGTCGCACAAAGATCGTCCGTCTTGACTTGGATCAAATCATCCCCTCCCTCTTGAGAAGGATTTTTCCTCAAATCATGTTCATCTGTACAAAAAGGAGCAAGTCAGCAACATTAAAACTTGAACTAACATAATAACTACCTTGAAGATTCAGTTCATAAGCGTTGTCGTTAATGCTTTTCACGACCGTGAACGGTCTGTCTACTCGCGGCATCAACTTGGAACGATAACTTTATTTCGGTGTTTATTAGCTGCCTTAACATACTGTCTCGTCTTCACTTCTATTTTAGCACGGGCCATCTCATGAATTTGTTTGACCAACTTCGCCTTTTGTTCACCATCAATGCTAGCAGGCTCACTCAAAGGTAATGGAATTATATCCAATGGTGAGATAGGGTTAAATCCATAAAAAAACTGAAATGGTGAGTGCGTAGATGCGGAATGAACAGCATGATTATATGCAAATTTAACATGTGGCAAGTTATCCTCCCAAGTCCTAAGTGATGTAATAACTGTTTGGTTGTTGTCCTTTCACCGAGAAGCTCAGGTTGCTGGGCAAAAGATATGGAAGCGAGAGGTGGATCGATAGGACCACACAAGCTGTGAGAGAGCCTGTGAAACTCCAAGAACTTCAACTAGGGAAGGTTGAAGAACACGGATGGCTCCCAAAGGAAGCTTGGGGCGGCGCCTAGGGACATAGACAAGAAGTCTTAGTTTTTTTTTTAATTCTAAATCGCTTGTTATTTCATTAATGAATGGTCCAAAGGCTTATATAATGCCTTGTTACAGCGTAGGCTAAACAACATGATGTTGAGCCCCTTAGGAAATAAAAACAACAACTAGTGTTCTTAATGGTGATATTAAATGGACTTTGGGCCTAAGTAGCCAACATGACTTATAAGCCCAAATAACATACTTAGTCTAAAATATAAATAAAAGATAGAAAAGCTCAGTTAAACACTTAAGAAAAATCGGTGGTGACTTATGAATGTTGTGGAGTTGTGAACAAGTCTTCACCGTCTTGCGCACTAAGAGTATTGCCTTGTTAAAACCTTTTTCAGAAAACCAAATGGGATAAAACCGAAGATAGGAAAAAGAATACAATTTCCTAGCATAACTTTTGGTGTCTCTACCGGATGGTAATGGTAAAAACACCGGAGGAAGAAGAATCCTCGAGAAGGAACCTTCATTGTTCCTTGTCTGACTTGAAGGGTTTGGGGTCGCATGGACCACAGTCGGTCGGTCCGGCTTCTGGCGTTGTTAGTCCGAGTTCCTGTCTGGCTCCGCTCTCCAATAGCATGTTGAGCTTGTTTCTTATAACCTTCCTCTTGGACTGTGTGAGAGGTCCTGGTGGGATGAACGGTGTAGTAGCTGGGACGATGTCCTCATCATTTCCTCCCTCTTGAAGTGTTTTGGTCTCCAAAGCAAACTCCTCACCTGAATCAAACAACTCTAAGGCAGAAACATTAAACGTACTAGACACATTATATTCACCTGGAAGTTCAAGCTGGTAGGCGTTGTCGTTGATCCTTCAGAGGACTTGGAATGGGCCATCTCCCCGGGGTGCGAGCTTGCTCTTTTGTCGCTGTGGAAACAAGAGAAGTCGCAGGTGTAGCCAAACCCAATCTCCCTCCTTGAACACCATGTGTCGGCGGCCCTTGTTGGCATTCTTTGTGTTTTGGATGTTCTGTTGGTCCAGATTTACCTTGGTCTCTTAATGTAGATGCTTGATATATTCGACCTTGTTTCTCCCTCTAAACTGATGACGTCTCCCAAAGGAATGAGCATGAACTCAATTGGCGTGGTAGGGTTGAAGTCGTAGACTACTTCAAATGGAGACCGCTTTGTTCCAGAGTGTAAAGCTCTGTTGTAAGCAAACTCGACATTTGGAAGGCACTCCAACTAGTTTTTCAGATTCCTTCCAATTGTTGCTCTCAGCGTCTGTGATAAGGTCCTGTTGACCATCTCTGTCTGTTTGTCTGTCAGTATATGATACGCGGTAGAAAACAAGAAGTTGGTCCCTAACTTGTGCCACAATGCTCGCCAAAAGTGACTAAGGAACTTGGTGTCACTGTCTGACACAATCGTCCTAGGAATGTCGTGCAGTCGTACTATCTCCTTGAAGAATAGGTCGGCAGTCTGGCTTGCATCATTGATCTTGTTACAAGCGATGAAATACGCAATATTGGAGTAAAGGTCAACCACAACAAAGATGGAGTCCTTGTGTTTTATTTTAGGCAGTCCTAGCACAAAGTCCATGAAGATGTCTGTCCAGGGTGCAGAACGAACTGGTAACGGCATGTAAGGACCTTGCAGATGCATCTTGGATTTAGCCCGTTTGCAGATAAGGCACTTATCACAATGAGCCTCCATATCTCATCACTGGTAGGACCAGTAGAAATGTTTCTTAGGCGTGTTTAATGTCATGTCGACTCCGAAATGTCCCATTAAACCTCCTCTGTGGGCCTCTGTTAGAAGTAGCTCTCGAATCGATCCTCTCAGAATGCAGAGAGACTCGTCCTTGAAAAAGAATCTTTCAGACAAGTAGAAGTTGCTGTAGACTCCCTTGTCGTGCTCCTGGTAGGCTTCGGTGAAGTCAGTGTCCTCAGCATACAACTCTTTGATCATCTCGAATCCCATAACTTTTGATTCCATGACGGATATGAGACTGTATCTTTTGGATAAGGCGTCAGCCACAGCATTTTGCGTCCCCTTTTTATACTTAATGACATAGGGAAAGGTTTTGATATACTCTAACCTACGAGTGTTCCTCTTCTTAAATGTTGATTGCCCTCTAAGATGTTGGAGTGTCGGATGGTCGGTGTGAATCACGCACTGCATGGAAAGTAGATAGTGCTGCCAAGTCTCTATGGCTCGGACAACCGCATAGAGCTCCTTGTCGTAGGTAGGATAGTTATGAGCGGCTCCACTTAACTTCTTGCTGAAATAGGCGACAAGTCTTCCGCCTTGGGTCAGGACTGCTCCAATGCCGATCCCTGAAGCGTCACTTTCGATCTTGAAGGTCTGGTTAAAGTCGGGCTGGACTAGGACTTGGGCATGGGTGAGGTGTTCCTTTAACAGCTTAAAGGAGTTGTCTTTGTTGGGTCCCCAACAAATTTTTTGGTTCTTCTTGATGGTAGAGGTTAACGGACTGGCGATCGTACTAAAGTCTTGGACGAATCGTCAGTAGAAACTGGCCAGTCCATGGAAGCTACGGACTTGGCTGGCATTTTCGGCGTTGGCCACTCCTGGATGGTCTTGATCTTCTTGTCATCCACTCTGAGTCCCTGTGAACTCACGACGAATCCAAGGAAGACGACTTGGTATGTGCAGAACGTACATTTCTTGAGGTTTGCGTACAACTGCTCCTTTTGGAGGGTGATGATAACGGCCTCTAAGAGCTCCAAATGGTCCGAGTATATCGTATTGTAGACTAGAATGTCATCGAATTATACTACTACAAATTTGCAAATGAACGGTCGAAGGACTTGGTTCATAAGACGCATGAATGTGCTTTGGGAATTGGACAGGCTGAACGATATTACTAGCCACTCATAAATACCTTGCTTTGTCTTGAACGCAGTCTTCCATTCATCTCCTTCTCACATCCTAACTTGATGGTATCCGCTTTTTTGGTCAATCTTAGAGAAGAACACGGCTCCAATTAATTTGTGTAGCATGTCATCCGGGCGCGGAATGGGGTGTCGGTAATTGATTGTGATGTTGTTGATGGAGCAACAGTCAACACACATCCTCGAGCTCCTGTCCTTCTTTGGCACAAGACCGGGACGACACAGGGACTAAGACACTCTATGACGTAACCTTGAGCCATAAGATCCTGGATTTGCCGTTCTAGTTCTTTAACCTCCTCTTGGTTGACTCTGTATGCAGGCCGGTTAGGTAATTGAGCTCCGGAAATAAAATCGATGTGGTGTTCAATGGTCTTGGTGCCAGACGTGGTTAAGATCTCTCTGTAGAGGATTAGGACGAGTTAGGTGCCCTCAGTACGGGCAGTTTTCCTCATGTCTGCCACCTTTATTAGGAAATTCTCTTTGCGGAAATGTTGGTCTTTCGTCATCTTGGATTGCATTTCTTGAACGGTGTGTGGAAACATTGGTGTCAAGTTGTATCTACGCTTGTTGTGGACAAAAGAGTAGAAGTTCGTCCGTCCGTTATGCGTAGTCTCTCGGTCAAATTGCCAAGGTCGTCCAAGTAGGAGATGTCCAGCTGACATCGGGACCACATTGCAGGTAACCTGGTCCTGGTATCTGCCAATGCTGAATGAGACCTTAACTTGATCAGAAATGTATAGCTCCGTCTTGTTTTTCAGCCATTGCAGTTTATAGGGCTTAGGATGCTTGGTCACGTGCAATCATAGCTTTTCCACCATGTACTTACTCTTGGTTGGTGCAAGACCCTCCGTCTATAATCAACGAGCACACTTTCACAAGGATCGTATATTTGGAGTGAAAAATGATTTTACGCTGCTCTACTTCTTCTGGCTCAAATCTCGAGCTGAGAACTTGTCTGATCATGAGCATCTCACCGGAGTCAACATACTCAATTTCTTCGTTAGACTGTTGATGGGTCGCAGGGGCTGCCTCCTCGTGCTCATCCTCGGAATCCTAGTCTCTTGAGGGGTAAATACCATCGTCCTTTGAGTGGGAAATTCTTGGGACATGTGTCCTCTTCCTTTGCACTTGAATCATACGATCTCGCTGCTTCGTTGGGGCTGGGTCGGAGTGGTCGTGGAGGTAGTCGGCTTTGGGGCAGTTGGGGCGGCCCTGGGAGCCGGGCTGCTAACAACAGTATTTCCCTTGAGGCATGGGTCGCTGGTCTGGGCCGTCCGTTCAAATGTCTTGGAGCCGGTGCTCCAGATGCTCTTAGGCCTAGAAGGTGCGACTAGTTTTCGTTTATTGCACTTCTTTATATGGACTGCTAGGTGGAACAATTTTCCTAGATCATGGTAGGACTGTAGCTCGATTTTCCGGGCGATGGATTCGTGTTATCGATCGATGAATAAGACCATTAGACTTTCTTCGGACTCATCTATGTCAAGTCAGTTGCGTAAGTGCTCGAATTCATCGAAATACTCTGACAGCGTCTTACTGCCTTGGGTCAGGCGTCAGAAACATCTCTGTACTCACAGTGAAAATAAGGTGGGACATAGCGTCTGCTCATGATCTGGGTAAGTTCGACCCATGAGGTCAAGGTACTTATCTTAGCTCTCATGTGAGCTGTTACTTCTGAATCCCACCACGCCAGTGCGTGATCAGTGAACTGAGCCGTTGCTAAGGCGACTCTACGGAGATCGTCGTAGTTGTAGTACTCGAAGAATAACTCCATCCTCCTTTCCCAATATAGATACTCCTCAGAATCAACCTTTCCTGAAAAGAGAACTGGGTTCATTTTTAAGTCGGGGTGGTTCATGGGCTGTCGAGTTGGTGGCATGGGCTCGTCGTAGTACTGGTGCTGGCCCATTCACTGGTGGGCTGCCTCTGGTCTGGCAGTTTGGTACGGTGGTGCGGCTGGGGGTGGCGCAGGTGATGGTGCAGTTGCTGGCTGCTCCAAGCGCTTTAGGTGCGTTGCTATTGAAGACATCTGGGCGGTCAACAATTGCAGAAGCTGCATCATGGTTTGATTGTTCTGACCCAAAGATGATTCATCACTCCCTGACATATTTTCTTTTTTCTAGAAAATGAAATGTTCAAAAATGGAAAGTTTCCCGAAAGGAAACTTGCATAAATGAAAACTTTCCTTTTATAGAAAGGTTCCACAAATATTACTTTTAATTTTATTTTCTACTAAAAGAAAACTACCTAAATAAAAAAAGGAAAATAATAAAGAAAAGAAAAAAAAAGAAAATGTCCAAAAAATTATTGCCTAAATGCAAAAAGGGAAACTACTAAATGAAAAGGAATATGTCCTAAAAAGACTTATTGCCTAAATACTAAAAATGAAACTATACTAGACTAAAAGGAAATTTGATGCAAGAACCGTGGGGTGGGCTATCTTTCACCAAGAAGCTCAGGTTTCTGGACAGAATAGATGGAAGCGAAGGGTGGATCGAAGGGACCACACAAGCAGTAAAATGGGCTTGTCATACTCCAAGAATTTCAACCAAAACATGTTGATGAACACGACTGCTACCAAGGACTTAGAGGCAGCGCTAAAGACTTAGACAATAGGCTTAGGATTTTGTTTTCTAAAATGGTTGTTATTTTTATTAATGAGTAGATAAAAGGCTTATATAATGCTTTATTACAACTTAGGCTAAACAACATGATGTTTAGCCTCTCAAGGAATTAAAACCGCAAGAAGTTTACTTAATGGCAATTAAAATAGACTTTGGGCCTAAATAGTCAACATGAGTCATAAGCCCAATAACACTTAGGCCAGAAATCGATGAGGACTTGTGAATGAAGTTGAATTGTGAACAAGTCTTCACCGCCTTGCGCACTAAGAGTATTGTCTCATTAAAACCTTCTTCGGAAAACCAGGTGGGACAAAACCGAAGATAGGAAAAATAGTACAATTTCTTAGCATGACTTTTGGTGTATGGACCGGATGGTAATGGTAAAGACACCGGAGGAAGAAGAATCTTCAAGGAGGAACCTCCATTGTTCCTTGTCCGGTTGGAAGGGATCAGCTGGTCGAGGCACGACCACGTCCGGCTCTGGCCCGGTCACGGTCGGCACGGTCGGTCCGGGTCTGGTCCTGGTCAGCACAGTCGGTCCGAAGCTGGTCCTGGTTTTTCTGAGGTCCTGTCCGATTCTACTCTCCAATAGCATGCTGAGCTTGTGTCCTAGAGCTTTCATCTTGGATCGTGTGAGAGGTCTTGGTGGGATGACTGGTGCAGTGGCTGGCTCGATGTTCTCATCATTCCTTCCCTCTTGAAGTGCTTTGGTATCCAAATCGAACTCTTCTCTTGCATCAAACAACTCTAAGTCATAAACATTAAATGTACTAGACAAGTTATACTCACATGGAAGTTTGATCCGGTAGGCATTGTCGTTGATTCTCTCAAGGATGCGGAATGGACCATTCCTCGGGGTGCAAGCTTGTTCTTTCGACGTTGGGGAAACCTCTCTGGTTGTAGGTGTAGCCAAACCCAATCTCCCTCCTTGAATTCCATGTGCCGGCGGCCCTTGTTGGCATTCTTGGTGTTCTGGATGTTTCGTTGCTCCAGATTGGACTTGGTCTCTTTGTGTAGACTCTTGATGTGTTCCGCCTTTGCTTCTCCCTCTAAGCTGATGGCATCTCCTAAAAGAATGGGGGTGAACTCAAATGGCGTTGTCGGGTTGAAGTTGTAGACGCCTCCAAATGGAGACCGCTACGTTCTGGAGTGTGTATCCCTATTGTAGGCAAACTCGACATACGAAAGGCACTCTAACCAGTTCTTCAAGTTTCTTCCAATCGTCGCTCTCAATGTCTGGGACAATGTCCGGTTGACCACCTCTGTCTGTCCGTCGGTCTGTGGATGGTATGCGGTAGAAATCAAGAGGTTGGTCCCTAATTTGCGCCACAAGACTTGCCTAAAGTGTCTTAGAAACTTGGTGTCATGGTCGGACACAATCAGCCTAGGAATGCCGTGCAGTCATACTATCTCCTTTAGGTCGGCAGTCTGGCTTGTGTCATTGGTCTTGTTGCAAGCGATGAAGTGTGCCATCTTGGAAAATGCGTCGACCACTACGAATATGGACTCCTTGTGGTTCATTTTCGACAGGCCTAGTACGAAGTCCATGGAGATGTCTGTCCAAGGCGCAGATGGAACTGGTAATGGCATGTAAGGACCCTAAGGATGCATCTTGGATTTAGCCCGTTTGCAGATAATGCACTTAGCACAGTGAACCTCTATATCTCGTCGCTGGTGGGGCCAGTAGAAGTGCTCCTTAAGCATGCTTAATGTCTTGTCAATAACGAATTGACCCATTAAACCTCCGTGGGCTTCTCTCAAAGGCAGCTCTGTGCCCTTGTTGTGCTCTTGGTAGGCCTGAGTGAAGTCGGCGTTGTCAGCATACAGCTCTTTGATTATCTTGAAGCCCATAACCTTTGACTCCAATACGGAGATAAGGCTGTATCTGCGGGATAGGGCGTTAGCCACAACGTTGTCCGTTACCTTTTTGTACTTGATGACGTAGGGAAAGGTCTCCATATACTCCAACCAACGAGCATGTCTTTTCTTAAGCGTAGATTTTCCTCTGAGGTGCTGGAGTGTCTGATGGTTGGTGTGAATCACGCATTCCCAAGCAAGAAGATAGTGCTGCTAAGTATCTAAGGTGCGGACTAAGGTATAGAGCTCCTTGTCGTTGGTCGGATATTTAAGAGCGGCTCCACTTAACTTCTCGCTGAAGTAGGCGACAGGTCTTCCGCCTTGGGTGAGGACTGCTCCGATGCCGATCCCTGAAGCGTCATATTCGACCTCGAAGGTCTGGTTAAAGTCTAGCAAGACTAGGACTGGGGCGTGGGTGAGAGGTTCCTTCAGCAGCTTGAAGGCCTTGTCTTCGTCGGGTCCCCAAAGGAAGTCTTGGTTCTTCTTGATTGGAGAGGTCGATGGACCAGTAATCGTCCTGAAGTCTCGGACAAATCGTCGATAGAAGTTGGCAAGTCTGTGGAAGCTACGGACCTGGCTGGCGGTCGTCGGTGTGGGCCGGCCTTGATCTTCTCGTCGTCCACTCGGAGTCCCAGTGAACTCACGACGAATCCAAGAAAAAATACTTGGTCTGTACAGAATGTACATTTCTTGAGATTTACGTGCAACTGCTCTCTCTGAAGGGTGGTAATGACGGCCTCTAGGTGCTCCAGATTGTCTGAGTAGGTCGTACTATAGACGAGAATATCGTCGAAGTAGACTACTTTGAACTTTCTAATAAATGGTCGAAGGACTTGGTTCATAAGGCGCATGAATGTAGTTGGAGCGTTGGATAGGCCGAATGACATTACTAGCCACTCATAAAGACCCTGCTTGTTCTTGAACGCAGTCTTCCGTTCGTCTCCTTCTTGCATGCTGACTTATGATATCCGCTTTTAAGGTCAATTTTGGAGGAGACCGCGGCTCCGCTTAGTTCAAATAGCATGTCGTCCAGTCGCGGAATGGGGTGATGTTACTTGAACAAGATGTTGTTGATGGCGCGACAATCGACGCATATCCTCTAGCTCTCGTCCTTCTTTGGCACTAGTAGGACAGGGACGACACAGGGACTAAGACTCTCTCTGACGTAACCTTGAGCGATAAGATCCTGGACTTGCCATTATAATTCTTTAGCCTCCTCGGGGTTGACTCTGTTTGCAAGACGGTTGGGTAGCTGAGCTCCAGGAACAAAATCGATGTGGTGCTCAATTCCTCGGATAGGTGGGAGGCCGGCTGGAATTTCATTGGAAATCACGTCAGCATATCTCTCTAATAGTGCTGGACACGTGTAAGCTCTCTCTGTATGGTATCAGGACGAGTTGGGTGTCCTGATACTATATCTGCCACATTGACTAGAAAATTCTCCTTGTGGGCATGTTGGTTTTTCGCCATCTTAGACTGCATTTCTAAAACGACGTGTGCATACATTGGTGCAAAATTGTATCTACGCTTATCATGGACAAAGGAGTAGAAGTTGGTCCGTCCGTTGTGCATAGTCTGACGAGGACCCAGGCGACCCATTTGGACTGGACGACCAAGCAGCACAGGCCCCGGTCGTGCCAGCCGGGTCCTTATCTCGATTGAGGGCCAAAGCCCTTGGTCACAGGTTCAATCGGTACATTGAAAGGACCATGGAGGTTCGCCCGGCCCAACTCGCAGAACCAGCATGGCCCACACCATCACCGGCACCATTACGACCCGCTCCGGGTCCAGACTTCAAGTTCCCGAGCCAACCATGGCATTTGCTCAACCCACAGACTTTGAGTTCCGGAGTCTTTACCATCACCCATGGGTAAAGGCTCTAAAAGACATGCTAAGGAATTGTACTCTTTTTCCTATCTTCGGTTTTGTCCCAATGGGTTTTCCGGTGAAGATTTTAATGAAACAATACCCTTGGTACTTGGGCTTGTTCACCACTCCCCTGTTTTCACAAGCCCAGCCCACGGCCTTAGGCCTTTTTCTTTTTTTTTTCATGGGCCCGCACCACTTGTTCCACGCCCGCGACCCATTTTTTATACTTTAAACTACATGTTGTTTTGTTTGATTCTTTGTACGTCTAGTAGTTTTTTTTTGAAACTTCTTGTTGTTTAAACCTTAAGGGCGAAAACCCTAGGCATTAGGCATTATAAAAGCCTAAGCCCTTCACATTAATAAGACACATAATTTTTAAGCAAAAACCAGAGTTCTCTTATAACCCTAACGGCTGCCTTGTGCAATTCGATTTGGTCTTGTTCTTGAAGCTAGTTCTTCAAGACCAAGCCACCTTTGGTGTATCACGAGCCACTCCATAGCTGGTGTGGTCCAACTCGCCCCACCCCGCGCCGCCAAGGATCGAGTCTCTCTTACTCACGGTGCACTTCCTCTATCTCGTTCGGTTCTAGCCTGGATCGAGTCGCTCTCTTGACTAGAATATCCAGCCGGTGAACCTCCATGATGTCTGCGTGCCCCTGTGCATGTGTAATCCGGTATCAGAGGTGAAAAGCTCCTACCACCCGGTTGAAACTATCCCTTGCTTGTTTTATTTCTTTCTTTGTTCTTTTCCTGAATTTGTTTGTCTTCCTTCACATGTTCCCTCTCGTTCTCTGCAAGGTAACCACACGGGATTCAAGTCATTGATAATAAAAAAGAGAGTACCTAGAACCGCTACAACTAATTCCAAAACCAAACAGGTTCCATCGTTTCTTTTACTCCCTTAGTTTCATCTGTTTAAGTCGGAAAAAAATAATAAATAAATTAAGAAGATCGCTTGCTTGTTCCACTTGCTTGGCTCATTGTTAGGTTGTTTCTTCATTAAACTCAAAAAAAAACCTGTTGAAAACGATTTAGGAAGCTTTAGAAACACACGCCTTACCAGTCACACTTTGTTGTTTGCGTGTTTAGTTTTGTTTTTTGTTGTTTGAACTGGCCTGAGACTTTGATTCTGCATAACCCTTTAGACCAGCTAGTTTACCCTGCTAGAATTTTCATAGGACCACAGGTTAGGCCGCTTAGCATGCTTAGGACAGTCCCAGCACCCGCGCCTAGCGCCCGAACGTTAGCCCAGCCCGGCGTTCCTCTCCACCCGCTAGCGTTCGTCCTTCTTCCTCGAATAGTTAACGATTGTGCCTGCATGATGAGGACATCGAGCCATCCATTGCACCAGTCATTCCACCAGGACCTCTTACGCGGTCCAAGAAGAAAGCCTTAGGAGATAAGCTCAGCATCCTCCTGTAGAGTAGAACCGGAGAGGACCCCGAGCTGACCATGCCGACCAGCCCGCGTCCAAGTGGCCCGTTCCACTCGACCGCGTCCGACCGTTCACCGTCCCGCTCGACCACATCCGACCATCCACCAGACCCCGCCTCGACCGTCTCGTACACTGCCGACCCATTCCAGCTAGATAAGGAGCCATGGAGGTTCCTTTTAGAAGACTCTTACTCCTCAAGTGTATTTACCATTACCAACCGGTAGAGACACCAAAAGTCGTGCTAGGAAATTGTACTATTTTTCCTATCTTCGGTTTTTTCCCATTGGGTTTTCCGAATAAGGTCTTAATGAGGCAATACTCTTAGTGCGCAAGACGGTGAAGACTTGTTCACAATTTCATCTTATTCACAAGTCTTCATTCGATTTCTAGACTAAGTAATTATTTGAGTTTAAGTCATGTTGACTATTTGGGGCCCATATTATATTTTAATTGCCAATAAGTAACTATATGTTGTTTTAATTCTTGTAAGGTTAAACATCTTGTAGTTTAGCCTAAGTTGTAATAAGGCATAATATAAGCCTTTTGTCTACATATTAATGAAAGAACAAGCATTTTTGACAAAGACTAAGACTTGCAGCTGCCGTGTGCTTCAGTCAGTTTGGCTGAGGTTCTTGGAGTATCACAAGACCCTTTCACAGCTTGTGTGGTCCGTTCGATCCACCCCTTCTTCCATCGATTTCTGTCCAATAACCTGAGCTTCTTGGTGAAAGACAGCCCACCCCACGGTTCTTGCATCATCTGGTATCAGATCTTAAAGCTCCTGCTCATCAGGTTGATTCTATCCTTGTTAGTTGTCGATTTTTCCTTTGTTTTATTGCAATAGTTTTTGGATTTTGATTGTGCTTCTTTCTCTTTTCCCTGAGGTTCTCGGTAAGAAGGAGAAAAATCCAGTCACATACCACAAACACAAAAAAAAATACAAAAAATCATGTTCTATCATTCCATGTCTTTGCTTTCTTAATATTTTCAAAAAAAAATTGAAGAAAATTGTTTGTTTATTGTTTGTTTGTTGTTCAAATTTTGTTTTTGGAAGACAAAAAAATAAATATTGTTTAGGTTGTTTTAAAAACAATCTAGGATCCTTAGAAACTCACCTATAACACTAGTCCAACTTTTGAAGAAATCGTGAGCCCAAGGAACCTTGGACTCCACGTGTGTGACAGCTAGGGTTTATGTGTTTTGTTTGCTAGGTTTAGGTCTTCTGTTTAGTCTCATGTGTTTTGATAGCTAGGTTAGCACCTTAGTGTAAGCTCCCAGCCACAGCCTTGTGTTTAGTGTGGTCTTGCGTGCGTTAGGTCTAGGTCCCGCGTTCGCCCCATCGTCCCACCCCTAGACCGTCCGCATGTAGTGTTCCCTTCCGCGTGTAGTGTTCCAGTCGTCCCGCGTTCATACTAGTATAGCATCCTGCCCCAAGTTCCCCCCTCACTAGCCCGTTCGTACCGCGTCCTGCCCCGTACCGCGTCCTCCCCTAGCGTCTCGGTTGTGTGTTTCCCCGTGTCTGCATAACCGCTAGTTAGCTTTCCCACGTCCCGTGCTTGAGCTAGGATCCTTCCCGTCCCGAGTCCCTTTGTAGGATAGGTTCTTAGTCCCTTAGCCATAGCCCACACGTAGTGTTAGGACCCTAGCACCGGAGCCATTCCTAGTGCATTAGGCGGCTAGGTTAACTTTAGTATCTAGATTCTTAGTTCTTAGTTTGGTAAAATTTCCCCTAGCATTTAGGCAGTAAATTAGTTAGTTTCCTTAATTTTTCTAGGCTAGGAAATAGTTTATAAAGTTTTTTAGATTTCCTTAGGTAGTTTTCCTAAATTTTTAGGACAATAAATAGTTATCCTTTTATTTTTAGATAGTTTCCATTTAGGATTTAGGCAATAATTAGATTTTTCTCCTATTTTAATATAGTTTTCTTTTTAATTAGCTAGACAATTAAGTTTATGATCTTTTCCTTTTAGTTAGTTTCCTTTCTAATTTTTAGGCAATAAGTTTTTTTTAGGACATCTTCCTTTTATTAGATTTCCTTTCTAGGTTTAGGATATATATTTTTTTAATTGTTTCCTTTTCGCATTTAGATAGTTTCCTAATATTTTATAAATAATAAAAAGAAAATAAAAATTGTATCTGTTGAAATTTTCTATTTAAGGAAAGTTTCTATAATTGCAATTTTCTTTTCTGGGAAACTTTCCATTTTCTAAATTTCCTTTTGCTCAGAAAAGGAAATATGTCAGGAAGCGACGAATCAACATCAGGGCAACATGGTCAATCAATCTTGCAGCTCCTACAAGCTTTGACGACCCATATGACGACCCTAGTGACGCGTCTCGAGCGTCTGGAACATCAAACGCCTCCTACTCCACCAGGATCCGCACCTCCACCTTATCCCCACGACCGACCACCCATGGGTCGACATCAATACTACGACGAGCCCATACCACCACCTCTTCCACCAATGCATTACCCCGAGGTGAAGATGACGTGGTCCTGGTGAGGAGGAACACGCGACTCCAAGACCGGCAACAGGTGAGCAAGGAGCGGAAGGTTGGATGCGATGAAATGGAGGTTTTGGTCACGGGTTTGGATAGACAAGGCGTGATAGGAATGGTCAGATGAAGCGGTTGAAGGAGAGAAGATGAACAAGATAGAAAGGGATCGAACTGGCGGATTCTCAAAGGGATGATAAACTTTGAGACACCAACATGCTTGATCAAGATATGACACACCGGATCAAGACAAGGATTTTGCAAATTAGCAATCTAGATATTACACACTAGAAAGGGATTTGCAAGGGTTAAAGAATCGATCAAGAACACTTGTATTCAACAAAGTCTTATTCAAAATCGATTGCCTTTACACAATGGCCACGGCCAGATAGATATACACAAAGCAATAATTTGAAAATGCATGGTCAAAACACATGCATGCTTGGCACAGAAAACCAAGCATTCACACCTAAGACTAGGCGGATTACAATGTGGTCAAAGTGAAGATCATACACACGCTTACAAAGACTGGGCCGGGCCATGCCATCAATTATAAGGCTAAGGCCTTATGGGCTTGATCATCTTAAAGGTTCACCAGGCCCCATTAAATACCCATGTGAGAAAAATCCAATGGGAAAAACCTCACATGGGAAAAGGGAACCAAATGGACCCTTAATCCCAATCACATAAGCCCAAAGACATAATCAAATGGACTTAGACAGAATTAAGAAGAGAATGGGTAAGAAATAACCCAATAGTGTCTTGTAGGGCCTTAGTCCGGGCGCGGGTCATGGGACCAAGTGGAACGGTCCATGGGTCCGGGACAAGTCTGGTCGAGGCTTCAGATGAAGATTGGGTCGATGGGTCGATCCTTGGTGAAGCCTTGGTTGGGACGTGTGATGACTTGGTCGAAGCGCGTCCTGAAGCATGGATCGATGCACGGGTCGATTCCTGGGTCGATGGCCGAGTCATTCTTCTTGTATCGTCCTGAGTCGGTGCTGGGTCATGCTCCTCGTTCCACTGGTCGACGCCTGCTTGGTTCCTTGGCCAAATTCCGGGCAAACCTCCACATACTTGTCCGGGTGTACAAAGTCCTTGATCGTGTTAGCATCCGGCTGTTCATCCAGGTCTTCATCCGTTCCATCAACCGGCTGGTGCAACCTGTCGACCACGCTCACATCATCCCCTCCCACTTGAAGAGGTTTTGACCTCAAATCCGGTCCGTCTGCACAATAAGGAATTAAGTCAGTAATGTTAAAACTGGAACTCACAGCATACTTACCTTGCAAGTCAAGCTGGTAGGCGTTGTCATTTATGCGCTTGACCACGGTGAATGGTCCGTCCACCTTAGGCATTAGCTTGGATCGGCGTTCTTCAGGGAACCTGTCCTTGCGTAGGTAGATCCAGACTTGGTCTCCAGGCTTGAAGGTAAGCTTCCTTCTGTGCTTATCAACCGCTTGACCATACTTCTTGGTTTTGGCTTCAATATTGGCTCGTGCTTGTTCATGAATCTGTTTAACTAAACAAGCCTTCTGTTCTCCATCAAGACTAGCACACTCACTTAAAGGCAGAGGCATTAGATCCAAAGGTAAGATAGGACTAAAGCCGTAAACAATTTGAAAGGGAGAATGCTTAGATGCAGAATGAACCGAGTGATTGTATGCAAATTCAACATGTGGTAGATGATCTTCCCAAGTCCTAAGGTTCTTTCCAACAAATGCACGCAAGAGTGAGCTAAAGTCCTATTAACAACTTCAGTTTGGCCGTCACTCTCAGGATGGCATGTAGTAGAAAAACACAATTTGGTACCTAACTTAGACTATAAGGTACGCCAAAAATGACTCAAAAATTTGGTGTCTCTATCAGACACAATAGTCTTAGGCATGCCATGCAACCTTAAAACTTCCTTAAAGAACACGTTTGCTACATGAGATGCATCATCTGTCTTTCTACATGCAATGAAATAGGACATTTTGGAAAACCTATCTACAACCACAAAAATACTATCCTTGCCATTATGAGTTCTAGGCAATCCTAAGATGAAATCCATAGACAAATCAACCCAAGGGTGTTCTGGAATGGGCAAAGGATGATACAAACCGTTGGGCTGAGTCGTGGACTTAGCCTGTTTACATTTAACACACCGGCTGCACACTCTCTCCACGTCCTTCCTCATGTGTGGCCAGTAAAAATGCTCACGCATCACGGCTAGGGTCTTGGACACGCCAAAGTATCCCATGAGTCCACCAGCATGGGCCTCACGGACAAACAATTCTCTCTTGGAACAAGATGGAACGCACAAGCGGTTATCAAAGAGCAAATATCCATCTTGTATATGAAAGCGACCTGTAGGATTCTTAAGGCAAGACTTATAGATTTCTCCATAGTCTGGGTCAGTCACATACAATTCCTTCATATGCTCAAATCCCATAAGTTTAACTTCCAAAGTGGATAGAAGAGCATACCTGCGTGACAAGGCATCGGCTACCACATTTTCTTTACCTTGCTTGTATTTGATTACGTAAGGAAAGGTTTCTATGAACTCCATCCACTTGGTATGACGTTTGTTGAGCTTATGCTGAATCCTTAGGTGCTTGAGTGACTCATGGTCCGTATGTATCACAAACTCCTTGGGCCACAAATAATGTTGCCAAGTTTGTAAGGAACGGACTAGAGCATACAACTCTTTATCATATGTGGGGTATTTTAAGGTAGCTCCTCCAAGTTTCTCACAGAAGTAGGCTATGGGCCTACGGTCCTGCATAAGAACAGCTCCTATCCCAACACCTGAGGCATCACATTCAATCTCAAAGGTGTTAGAAAAGTTAGGTAATGCCAATAAAGGCGCATTAGTGAGTTTGTCCTTAAGCAGCTGAAATGCCTCCTCCTGCTCCTTTTCCCATTTAAATCCCACGTCTTTCTTGATCACCTCAGTCAAGGTTGCTGCCAAGGTGCTGAAGTCTTTAACAAAACGTCTGTAAAACCCTGCTAATCCATGGAAGCTGCGGACTTCCCCCACGGTCTTTGGGCTAGGCCAATCTTGTATAGCACAGACCTTTTCCTTATCCACTTGCACACCTGCAACACTTACTACAAAACCTAGGAAAACAATGTTATCTGTTCCAAAAGTGCACTTCTTTATATTAGCATACAGCCTCTCTTTCCTAAGCACTTTTAAAACAAATCTAAGATGTTGCACATGTTCTTCCAAGGTCTTGCTATATACTAAGATATCATCAAAGTATACAACCACAAAATGGCCTATGAATTCCCTAAGCACATGATTTATGAGCCTCATAAAAGTACTAGGGGCATTGGTTAAACCAAAGGGCATGACTAACCATTCATATAGACCATGCTTAGTTTTAAAAGCGGTTTTCCACTCATCACCTTCTTTCATCCTAATCTGGTGGTAACCACTTCTAAGATCTATCTTAGAGAATATCCTAGATCCATGGAGTTCATCAAGCATGTCATCTAACCTAGGAATAGGATGTCTATACTTTACCGTTATGTTATTGATTGCCCTACAATCAACACACATGCGCCAAGTCCCATCCTTTTTAAGGACAAGAAGGACTGGCACAGCACATGAGCTCATCAACCTGCCTTTGCAATTCTTTAGTTTCCACGGGGTTGGTTCTATAAGCAGGCCGGTTGGGTAGGGAAGCTCCAGTGACCAGATCGATCTGATGCTCTATTCCACGAATGGGTGGTAACCCATCTGGACACTCCTCGGGAAACACGTCCTGAAAACCCTGCAAAAGTTCACTTAGGATGCTCGGGAGAACCGGCTCTGGGTTAGTAGTCACAAGGGCATGCTCTTTATAGATGAGCATAAGAACCAGAGCCTTAAGACTAAGACTTCTTTTAACATCACTAGCCTTTATATAGAAGTTGGTTTTAGCCCTTGGTTCCTTAGCCTTGCTAGCCTTTTTCTTTTGTTTCTTAAGATGCACTTGATCTAGATATACCTCATGGGGTGACATGGGAACCAAGTTGGTCTTACGGCCTTTAAAGGTGAAGTGGTGGCGGTTGGTGTAGCCATCATGGGTCACCTTCCTGTCTGACTGCCACGGTCTGCCCAAGAGGATATGGCTTGCTTCCATTGGCAGAATGTCACACAAGACCTCATCTCTGTATTTGCCTATTTCAATCGGCACCTTGACCTGATGGGTCACCTTCAACTCGCCTGAATCATTCAACCATTGGAGAGGGTATGGCTTTGGATGGGCAGCTCCACAAGTCCTAATTTCCTGACCATAGACTCACTAGCAACATTAGTACAACTACCACCATCAATAATTAAGCTACATACCTTTCCTTGGATCAGACAGCGTGAGTGAAAAAGGTTTTCCCTTTGGTCCGGTTCATCTGTCTTGATTTGGACATTCAGGGACCTTCTTGCCACAAGGAGTTTTCCTGAGACTGGCAGTTCCTCTTCCCCATCGGTCCATGGGTCAGAGCCTTCTACTTCCTCAGTTTGGACTTCTCCATTTTGCATGATGATCATGGCGCGTTTGTTGGTACATTCGCTGGCATAGTGCCCTAGTCCCTGGCACTTGAAGCACCGAATGTCTCTAGTTCTGGTGGGGCGCTCCTCGGCTTCGCCCTTGTCTGGCCTTGGCGGGAAGAGATTGGAAGTTGATTTGGACCCGGACGGTTTGGTTTCAAAGGTCCGGTTTGGTTTGAACTCCTTATTGAAAGTTAATCTTGGACCCCACGACACCTGCACCAAAATACCGAGTGTTAGTTCTTCTCTTAAGCTGTTGCTCGATCAGCAATGCCTTGTGTAACATTTCTTCCAACTCCACATAATGATGCATCTCCAGCCGGTCTTGGATCTCCTGGTTGAGTCCACTCATGAAGCGGGACATGGTTGCTTCACCATCTTCTGTCACACCGGCTCGGATCAGGAGCATCTCCAGTTCCTTGAAGTAGTCATATACACTCTTGCTGTCTTGCTGTAGATGCCTGAGTCTTTGGTGTAGATCTCTATGGAAATGATTGGGAACAAACCGCCTTCTCATGATGAGCTTAAGTTTTTCTCATGTTTCAATGGGATACTCTCCATTCTTCTCCTTGAAGTAACCACCTGATCCCACCAACTTATGGCATAGTCATAGAATTCTGTGACAGCCAAATTAACCTTGTTAACCTCACTATAGAATTGGCAATTAAAAATAAGTTCTATCTTAGTTTCCCAATCAAGGTAAGTGATGGGGTTATTGTGGCCGTGGAAGGGAGGGATCTTCAATTTAAGGTTGTTGAACTGGTCTGGCTGAGGAGGCAGATTTGGGATCATCTGATGGCGCCTAGGCCGGTTGTGTCCACTGTGGTCTGATCCTCCAGAGTTATAGAATCTGGCCGCCCCTTCATCTCCTACAAACGTCCTGCATCCCAAACTCCCTGCATCCGAGACAGGCTCCTGTGGTTCAGGAGTGAGTCCTCTGACACGCCTTGGAGGAATGGGGTTCCTTGGTCGCGGCTGCCTCCCATTTGGAACCGCCCTATTGATTTCCTCACGAATGCCTTCACGAATTCCAAGTTGGATTGTTTGGAGACAATCTTCTATGGTCCGGTTAAGCCTGGTTGCAAGATCTTCAAACAGGCGATTAAACCAGTTTGCTTCAGACTCTTCTTCCTCATTCCATGCCATTTAAACACTTAAAACAAGTCAAGTGTTCAAGAGAAAATCGGAAAATACATGGATTTGTCACGGCTTAATAGAAGATGAATGGTCACTTTAGGAAGATCAATGGTTTAAACAGAACGAATACAAAAACAAGAGAGGGTGGAGTGCTCAGCCTGATGTCTGTTCTGATACCACTTGACGTGGTCCTGGTGAGGAGGAACACGCGACTCCAAGACCGGCAACAGGTGAGCAAGGAGCAGAAGGTTGGATGCGATGAAATGGAGGTTTTGGTCACAGGTTTGGATAGACAAGGCGTGATAGGAATGGTCAGATGAAGCAGTTGAAGGAGAGAAAATGAACAAGATAGAAAGGGATCGAACTGGCGGATTCTCAAAGGGATGATAAACTTTGAGACACCAACTTGCTTGATCAGGATATGACACACCGGATCAAGACAAGGATTTTGCAAATTAGCAATCTAGATATTATACACAAGAAAGGGATTTGCAAGGGTTACAGAATCGATCAAGAACACTTGTATTCAACAAAGTCTTATTCAAAATCGATTGCCTTTACACAATGGCCACAGCCAGATAGATATACACAAAACAATAATTTAAAAATGCATGGTCAAAACACATGCATGCTTGGCACAGAAAACCAAGCATTCACACCTAAGACTAGGCGGATTACAATGTGGTCAAAGTGAAGACCATACACACGCTTACAAAGACTGGGCCGGGCCATGCCATCAATTATAAGGCTAAGGCCTTATGGGCTTGATCATCTTAAAGGTTCACCAGGCCCCATTAAAAACTCATGTGAGAAAAACCCAATGGGAAAAACATCACATGGGAAAAGAGAACCAAATGGACCCTTAATCCCAATCACATAAGCCGAAAGACATAATCAAATGGACTTAGACAGAATTAAGAAGAGAATGGGTAAGAAATAATCCAATAGTGTCTTGTAGGGCCTTAGTCCGGGCGCGGGTCATGGGACCAAGTGGAACGGTCCATGGGTCCGGGACAAGGCAGGTTGAGGCTTCAGATGAAGATTGGGTCGATGGGTCGATCCTTGGTGAAGCCTTGGTTGGGACGTGTGATGACTTGGTCGAAGCGCGTCCTGAAGCATGGATCGATGCACAGGTCGATTCCTGGGTCGATGGCCGAGTCATTCTTCTTGTATCGTCCTGAGTCGGTGCTGGGTCATGCTCCTCGTTCCACTGGTCGACGCCCTGCTTGGTTCCTTGGCCACAGTCCGGGCCAACCTCCACATACTTGTCCGGGTGTACAAAGTCCTTGATCGTGTTAGCATCCGGCTGTTCATCCAAGTCTTCATCCGTTCCATCAACCGGCTGGTGCAACCTGTTGACCAGGCTCACATCAGAAGATGAACCCACCTCCTTTTTCGGGAAAGCTTGATCTCGAGGAGTACTTCGACTGGTAGAGACGAATGGAGCCTGGTAGAGACGAATGGAGCTCATCTTCGACTACTACAACTACGGTGATCCTCGCAAAGTAACCTTAGCAACCGCGCAATTCACTGACCATGCACTGGCGTGGTGGGATCGAGAAGTAATGGGTCGCAGAAGAGCTCGGATGGGTGCTTTGACCTCATGGGTTGCACTCACCCAGATCATGAGGAGACGCTACGTCCCACCCCACTTCCACCGCGAGCTTCAGCTATGTTTCTGACGTCTTACACAAGGAAGCAAGACGGTGTCCGAATATTTCGATGAATTCGAACACCTACGCAACCGACTCGATGTAGACGAGTGCGAAGAGAGCCTGATGGCCCAGTTCATCGACGGCTTGCGAGTCCATCGCAAGAAAAATAGAGTTGCAGCCATACCCCGACCTAGGCGAATTGTTCAACCTAGCAGTCTAGATAGAGAAGTGCCAAAAATGTAACCTTGCCGCACCTTCTCGACACGAGCACCTGGAGCACCGGTTCGAAGCCATTCGAGCGGACGACTCAGCCCATTGACCCACGACTCAAGGGTATAGCCGTGTCCAGCAGCTCAGCTCCCAGACCAGCTCCAGACGCCCAAAAGCATTCTAGTTCTACGCCGAGCGGAGCAACGAGATTGTATGCTTCAAGTGTAAAAGCAGAGGACACATGTCCCGAGAATGTCCCACTCAACGGACAGTGGTACTCACTGCTTCCGCATACTACAAATCCGAGGACGAGCAAGAGGAGCCAGCTTTTCCGTCCCATCAGCAGTCCGACGAGGACATGGAGTACGACGACTCCGGAGATATGCTCATTATCCGGCTAGTTCCCAGCTCGAGATTTGAGCCAGAAGAAGAAGAGCAGCGAGAGAATATTTTCCATTCTAAATGTACAATACTTGGGAAAGTGTGCTTGTTGATTATTGATGGAGTGTCCTGCACCAACGCCGCCAGCAAATACATGGTGGAGAAACTAGGATTGTCTGTGACCAAGCATCTAAAACTCTACAAACTACGATGGCTGAACAACAAGACGGAGTTGTACATCTCGGACCAAGTTAAGGTCTCTTTCAGCATCGACAAATACCAGGATCAGGTCACTTGTGATGTCGTCTCGATGTCAGCAGGACATCTTCTGCGCGGACGACCATGGTAATTTGACCGAGAGACTACGCATAACAGACGGACCAACGTCTACTCATTCGTCCACGACAAGCGTAGATACAATCTAGCACCAATGTCTGCACACGCCGTTTAAGAGATGCAATCTAAGATGGCGAAAGATCAACATGCCCGTAAGGAGTACTTCTTAATAAACATGGCAGACATGCGGAAAGCCACCTGTACCAAGGTTACCCAACTCGTTTTGATGCTCTACAGAGACAGCCTCCACACGACCAGCACCGAGGCACCATTACCTGCCGAGATCCGAGCCTTGCTAGAAAAATATGCCGACGTGTTTCCGGAAGAAATTCAAGCCGGCCTCCCACCTATCTGAGGGATCGAGCACCATATCGAACTTGTTCCCGGAGCTCAGTTACCCAACCGTCCTGCATACAGAGTAAAGAGTTAAAACAGCATGTCCAGGACCTCATGGCTTAAGGTTACGTTCGAGGAAGCCTCAGTCCCTGTGCCATCCCGGTCCTAATTGTACCAAAAAAGAACGGGAGCTGGAGAATGTGCGTCAACTGTCGCGCCATCAACAACATTACAATAAAGTTCTGGCACCCCATTCCGCGCCTGGACGACATGCTAGACGAGTTAAGCGGAGCCGCAGTCTGCTCCAAAATTGACCTGAAAAGCGGATATCATCAAGTGAGGATACGAGAAGAAAACGAATGGAAGACTGCGTTCAAGACCAAGCAGGGTCATTATGAGTGGCTAGTAATGCCATTCGGCCTGTCAAACGCTTTAAGTACATTCATGCGCCTTATGAACGAGGTCCCTCGTCCGTTCATTGGCAAGTTCGTAGCAGTCTACTTCGACGATATTCTCGTCTACAGCACGACCTACACAGACCATCTGGAGCACCTAGAGGTCATGATTACCACCTTGCAAAGAGAGCAGTTGTACGCAAACCTCAAGAAATGTACATTCTGCACCGACCAAGTCGATGTGGCCCACACCGACGACCTCCAGCCAGGTCCGTAGTTTTCACAGACTCGCCAGCTTCTACCGACGGTTCGTCTGAGATTTCAGCAAGATAGCTGGTTTGTTGACCTCGACGATAAAGAAGAATCATGACTTTTGTTGGGGGCCCGAGCAGGATAAGTCCTTCAACCTTCTGAAGGAACGCTTCACCCACGCTCCAGTCCTAGTTCTGTCGGACTTCACTCAGACATTTGAGGTGGAGTGTGATGCCTCAGGGATCGGCATTGGAGCTGTCCTCACACAAGGCAGACGACATATCGCTTACTTCAGTGAGAATTTAAGTGGAGCTGCACTTAACTACCCGACCTACGACAGGAGCTCTATTTTCTAGTCCGCATCTTAGATATTTGGCAGCACTATCTTCTTGTCTGGGAGTGCGTCAGTCACACTGATCATCAGACACTCCAGCACCTCAGAGGACAGTCCACGGTGAAGAAGAGACTTGCTCGTTGGTTGGAGTATATCGAGACATTTCCATACATTATCAAGTATAAGAAAGGAACAGACAACGTTGTCGCCGATGCCTTATACCGCAGATACAGTTTGATTTCCGTCATGGAGTCAAAAGTTATGGGCTTTGAAATGATAAAAGAGTTGTACGCTGACGACGCAGATTTCACTCAGGCCTACCTGGAGCATGGCAAGGGCAACTACAGCCGATTCTTTCTTCATGATGGGTTCCTCGTTAAGGACAAGCAACTTTTCACTCCGATAGGATCAATTCGAGAGCTGCTTCTCAGAGAGACCCACGATGGAGGTCTCATGGGTCATTTCAGCATTGACAAGACCTTAAGCATGTTTAAGGAGCATTTCTACTGGCCCCACCAGCAATAAGATGTAGAGGCACACTGCGCAAGGTGCCTTATATGCAAATAGGCTAAATCCAAGATGCATCCGCAGGGTCCTTACATGTCGTTACCAGTCCCATCTGCGCCCTGGACGGACATTTCCATGGATTTTGTTTTAGGCCTGCTGAAGATAAACCATAAGGACTCCATCTTCGTAGTGGTCGACCGATTTTCCAGAATGGTACACTTCATCGCTTGCAACAAGACCAATGACGCAAGCCAGACTGCCGACCTGTTCTTCAAGAAGATATTACGACTGCACGACATTCCCCGGAGTGATCGTATCTGACCGCACCAACTTCCTCAGCCACTTCTAGCGAGCATTGTGGTGCAAATTGGGCACCAACCTCCTATTCTCCATCGCATACCATCTGCAGACTGACGGACAGACAGAGGTTGTCAACCGGACCTTGTCCCAGACCTTGAGGGCAACAATCAGCCGCAACTTGAAGAATTGGTTGGAGTGCCTTCCGTACGTCGAGTTTGCTTACAACAGGGCAACACACTCCGACACGAAGCGTTCTCCATTTGAAGTCGTCTACGGCTTCAACCCGACCACGCCTATCGAGTTCACACCCATACCGTTGGGAGATGCCATCAGTTTAGAGGGAGAAGCAAAGGCGGAACATCCAGATCGTCAACACCACCAACAAAGGCCGCATGCACATGGTTTTCAATGAGGGAGATTGGGTTTGGCTACATCTGTGACCAGAAAGATTTCCCCAACGACGGAAGAGCAAGCTTGCACCCCTGGGAGATGGTCCATTCCACGTCCTTCAGAAAATCAACGACAACGCCTACCAGCTCAAACTTCCAGGTGAGTATAACGTGTCTAGTACGTTCAATGTTTATGACTTAGAGTTGTTTGATGCAGGTGAGGACTTCGCTTTGGAGACCAAAGCACTTCAAGAGGGAGGGAATGATGAGGACATCGAGCCAGCTATTTCACCAGTCATTCTACCAGGACCTCTTACGCGGTCCAAAAGGAAAGCTTTAGGAGATAAGCTTAGCATGCTCCTGGAGAGTAGAACCGGAGAGGAACCCGAGCTAACCATGCTGACCAGCCCGCGTCCAAGTGGCCCGTTCCAGCCATTCCACTCGACCGCGTCCGACTGTCCACCGCCCCGCTCGACCACGTCCGACCATCCACCAAACCGCGCCTCGACCGTCCCATACACTGCCGACTCGTTCCAGCGAGATAAGGTGATGTGAGCCTGTCGACAGGTTATACCAGCCGGATGATGGAACGGATGAAGACCTGGATGATCAGCCGGATACTAACGCGATCAAGGACTTTGTACACCCGGACAAGTATGTGGAGGTTGGCCCGGATTGCGGCCAAGGAACCAAGCAAGGCGTCGACCAGTGGAACGAGAAGCATGACCCAGCACCGACTCAGGACGATACAAGAAGAATGACTCGGCCATAGACCCAGGAATCGACCCGTGCATCAATCCATGCTTCAGGACGCGCTTCGACCATGTCATCACACGTCCCAACCAAGGCTTCACCAAGGATCAACCCATCAACCCAACCTTCATCTGAAGACTCGACCAGCCTTGTCCCGGACACATGGACCGTTCCACTTGGTCCCATGACTCGCGCCCGAACTAAGGCCCTACAAGACACTATTGGGTTATTTCTTACCCATTCTCTTCTTATTCTGTCTAAGTCCATTTGATTATGTCTTTGGGCTTATGTGATTGGGATTAAGGGTCCATTTGGTTCCCTTTTCACATGTGAGGTTTTTCCCATTGGATTTTTCTCACATGGGTTTTTAATGGGGCCTGGTGAACCTTTAAGATGATCAAGCCCATAAGGCCTTAGACTTATAATCGATGGCATGGCCCGGCCTATTTCTTTGTAAGCGTGTATGGTCTTCACTTGACCCCATTGTAATCCGCCCAGTCTTAGGTTTGAATGCTTGGTTTTCTGTGCCAAGCATGCATGTGTTTTGACCATGCAATTCAAATTTCTTTGTTGTATAATTAGATGTCGTGGCCATTGTATCATTCTAATCGATTTTGAATAAGACTTTGTTGAATACAAGTATTCTTGATCGATTCTTTAACCCTTGCAAATCCCTTTCTAGTGTGTAGTATCTAGATTGCTAATTTGCAAAATCCTTGTCTTGATCTGGTGTGTCATATCCTGTTAAAGCAAGTTGGTGTCTCAAAGTTTATCATCCCTTTGAGAATCCGCCAGTTCGATCCCTTCCTATCTTGTTCACCTTCTTTCCTTCAACCGCTTCATCTGTCCATTCCCTCCACGACTGGCCTATCCCAAACCCGTGACCGAAACCTCCATTTCATATCATCCGACCTTCCGCTCCTAGCTCACCTGTTGCCGGTCTTGGAGTCGCGTGTTCCTCTTCACCAGGACCACGTCAAGTGGTAGCAGAGCAGACATCAGGCTGAGCACTTCACCCTCTCTTGTTTTTGTATTCGTTCTGTTTAAAACCATTGATTTTCCTCAAGTGACCACTCATCTACTATTAAACCGTGATAAATCCGAGTATTTTCCGATTTTCTCTTGAACACTTGACTTGTGTAAGTGTTTAAATGGCAGGGAATGAGGAAGAGGAGTCTGAAGCAAACCGGTTTAATCGCCTGATTGAAGATCTTGCAACTAGGCTCAACCGGACCATAGAAGATCGACTCCAAACAATCCAACTTGGAATCCGTGAAGGCATTTGTGAGGAGATCAATAGGGTGGTTCCAAATGGGAGGCAGCCACGACAAAGGAACCCCATTCCTCCAAGGCGTGTCAGAGGACTCACTCCCGAACCACAGGAGCCTGTCTCGGATGCAGGGAGTTTGGAACGCAGGACGTTTGTAGGAGATGAAGGGACGGCCAGATTCTATAACTCTGGAGGATCAGACCACAGTGGACACAACCGGCCAAGGCGCCATCAGAGGATCCCAAATCTGCCCCCTCAGCCAGACCAGTTCAGCAACCTTAAATTGAAGATCCCTCCTTTCCACAGCCACAATGACCCCATCACTTACCTTGATTGGGAAACTAAGATAGAACTTGTTTTTAATTGTCAATTCTATAGTGAGATTAACAAGGTTAATTTGGCTGTTACAGAATTCTATGACTATGCCCTAAGCTGGTGGGATCAGGTGGTTACTTCAAGGAGAAGAAATGGAGAGTATCCCATTGAAACATGGGAAGAACTTAAGCTTATTATGAGAAGGCGGTTTGTTCCCAATTATTTCCATAGAGATCTACACCAAAGACTCAGGCATCTACAGCAAGGCAACAAGAGTGTAGATGACTACTTCAAGGAAATGGAGATGCTCCTGATCCGAGCCGGTGTGACTGAAGATCGTGAAGCAACCATGTCCCGCTTCATGAGTGGACTCAACCAGGAGATCCAAGACCGGCTGGAGATGCAGCATTATGTGGAGTTGGAAGAAATGTTACACAAGGCATTGCTGATTGAGCAGCAGCTTAAGAGAAGAACTAACACTCGGTCTTTTGGAGCAGGTGCCGTGGGGTCCAAGATAACTTTCAATAAGGAGTTCAAACCAAACCGCACCTTTGAAACCAAACCATCCGGGTCCAAATCAGCTTCCAATCTCTTTCCGCCAAGCCTATATAAGGGCAAAGCCGAGGAGCGCCCCACCCGAACTAGAGACATTCGGTGCTTCAAGTGCTAGGGACTAGGGCACTATGCCAGCGAATGTACCAACAAACGCGCCATGATCATCATGGAAAATGGAGAAGTCCAAACTGAGGAAGAAGAAGGCTCTGATCCCTTGACTGATGGGGAAGAGGAACTACCAGTCTCAGGACAACTCCTTGTGGCAAGAAGGTCCCTGAATGTCCAAATCAAGACAGATGAACCGGACCAAAGGGAAAACCTTTTTCACTCACGCTGTCTGATCCAAGGAAAGGTATGCAGCTTAATTATTGATGGTGGTAGTTGTACTAATGTTGCTAGCGAATCTATGGTCAGGAAATTAGGACTTGAGGAGCTGCCCCATCCAAAGCCATACCCCCTCCAATGGTTGAATGATTCAGGCGAGTTAAAGGTGACCCATCAGGTCAAGGTACCGATTGAAATAGGAAAATACAGAGATGAGGTCTTGTGTGACATCCTGCCAATGGAAGCGAGCCATATCCTCTTGGGCAGACCGTGGCAGTCAGACAGGAAGGTGACCCATGATGGCTACACCAACCGCCACCACTTTACCTTTAAAGGCCGTAAGACCACCTTGGTCCCCATGTCACCCCATGAGGTATATCTAGATCAAATGCATCTTAAGAAACAAAAGAAAGAGGCTAGCAAGGCTAAGGAACCAAGGGCTAAAACCAACTTCTATATAAAGGCTAGTGATGTTAAAAGAAGTCTTAGTCTTAAGGCCCCGGTTCTTATGCTCATCTACAAAGAGCATGCCCTTGTGACTACTAACCCAGAGCCGGTTCTTCCGAGCATCCTAAGTGAACTTTTGCAGGGTTTCCAGGACGTGTTTCCCGAAGAATGTCCAGATGGATTACCACCCATTCGCGGGATAGAGCATCAGATCGATCTGGTCCCTGGAGCTTCCCTACCCAACCGGCCTGCTTATAGAACCAACCCCGCGGAAACTAAAGAATTGCAAAGGCAGGTTGATGAGCTCATGGCCAAGGGACACATCCGTGAAAGCATGAGCCCATGTGCTGTGCCAGTCCTTCTTGTCCCTAAAAAGGATGGGACTTGGCGCATGTGTGTTGATTGTAGGGCAATCAATAACATAACGGTAAAGTATAGGCATCCTATTCCTAGGTTAGATGACATGCTTGATGAACTCCATGGATCTAGGATATTTTCTAAGATAGACCTTAGAAGTGGTTATCACCAGATTAGGATGAAAGAAGGTGATGAGTGGAAAACCGCTTTCAAAACTAAGCAAGGTCTATATGAATGGTTAGTCATGCCCTTTGGTTTAACCAATGCCCCTAGTACTTTTATGAGGCTCATGAATCATGTGCTTAGGGAATTCATAGGCCATTTTGTAGTTGTATACTTTGATGATATCTTAGTATATAGCAAGACTTTGGAAGAACATGTGCAACATCTTAGATTTGTTTTAGAAGTGCTTAGGAAAGAGAGGCTGTATGCTAATATAAAGAAGTGCACTTTTGGAACAGATAACATTGTTTTCCTAGGATTTGTAGTAAGTGCTGCAGGTGTGCAAGTGGATAAGGAAAAGGTCCGTGCTATACAAGATTGGCCTAGCCCAAAGACCGTGGGGGAAGTCCGCATCTTCCATGGTTTGGCAGGGTTTTACAGGCGTTTTGTTAAAGACTTCAGCATCTTAGCAGCACCCTTGACTGAGGTGATCAAGAAAGACGTGGGATTCAAATGGGAGAATGAGCAGGAGGAGGCATTTCAGCTGCTTAAGGACAAACTCACTGATGCGCCTTTATTGGCATTACCTAACTTTTCTAACACCTTTGAGATTGAATGTGATGCCTCAGGAGTTGGGATAAAAGCTGTTCTTATGCAGGACCGTAGGCCCATAGCCTACTTCAGTGAGAAACTTGGAGGAGCTACCTTAAACTACCCCACATATGATAAAGAGTTGTATGCTATAGTCCGTTCCTTACAAACTTGGCAACATTACTTGTGGCCCAAGGAATTTGTGATACACACGGACCATGATTCACTCAAGCACCTAAGGAGTCAACATAAGCTCAACAAACGTCATGCCAAGTGGATGGAGTTCATAGAAACCTTTCCTTATGTTATCAAATACAAGCAAGGCAAGGAAAACGTGGTAGCCGATGCCTTGTCACGCAGGTATGCTCTTCTATCCACTTTGGAAGTTAAACTTATGGGATTTGAGCATATGAAGGAATTGTATGTGACTGACCCAGACTATGGAGAAATCTATAAGTCTTGCCTTAAGAATCCTACAGTTCGCTTTCATATACAAGATGGATACCTGCTCTTTGAAAACCGCTTGTGCGTCCCATCTTGTTCCCTGAGGGAATTATTTGTCCGTGAGGCTCATACTGGTGGACTCATGGGACACTTTGGCGTGTCCAAGACCCTAGCCGTGATGAGTGAGCATTTTTACTAGCCACACATGAGGAAGGACGTGGAGAGAGTGTGCAGCTGGTGTGTTAAATGTAAACAGGCTAAGTCCACGACTCAGCCCAACGGTTTGTATCATCCTTTGCCCATTCCAGAACACCCTTGGGTTGATTTGTCTATGGATTTCATCTTGGGATTGCCTAGAACTCGTAATGGCAAGGATAGTATTTTTGTGGTTGTAGATAGGTTTTCCAAAATGTCCCATTTCATTGCATGTAGAAAGACAGATGATGCATCTCATGTAGCAAACGTGTTCTTTAAGGAAGTAGTAAGGTTGCATGGCATGCCTAAGACTGTTGTGTCTGATAGAGACACCAAATTTTTGAGTCATTTTTGGCGTACCTTATGGTCTAAGTTAGGTACCAAATTGTGTTTTTCTACTACATGCCATCCTGAGAGTGACGGCCAAACTGAATTTGTTAATAGGACTTTAGGCTCGCTCTTGCGTGCATTTGTTGGAAAGAACCTTAGGACTTGGGAAGATCATCTACCACATGTTGAATTTGCATACAATCACTCAGTTCATTCAACATCTAAGCATTCTCCCTTTCAAATTGTTTACGGCTTTAGTCCTATCTCACCTTTGGATCTAATGCCTCTGCCTTTAAGTGAGCGTGCTAGTCTTGATGGAGAACAGAAGGCTCGTTTAGTTAAAAAGATTCATGAACAAGCACGAGCCAATATTGAAGCCAAAACCAAGAAGTATGGTCAAGCGGCTGATAAGCACAGGAGGAAGCTTACCTTCAAGCCTGGAGACCAAGTCTGGATCTACCTACGCAAGGACAGGTTCCCTGAAGAACGCCGGTCCAAGCTGATGCCTAGGGTGGACAGACCATTCACCGTGGTCCAGCGAATAAATGACAACGCCTACCAGCTTGACTTGCAAGGTAAGTATGCCGTGAGTTCCAGTTTCAACATTACTGACTTAATTCCTTATTGTGCAGATGGACCGGATTTGAGGTCAAATCCTCTTCAAGTGGGAGGGGATGATGTGAGCCTGGTCGACAGGTTACACCAGCCGGATGATGGAACGGATGAAGACCTGGATGATCAGATGGATACTAACGCGATCAAGGACTTTGTACACCCGAACAAGTATGTGGAAGTTGGCCCGGAATGCGGCCAAGGAACCAAGCAAGGCGTCGACCAGTGGAACGAGGAGCATGACCCAGCACCGACTCAGGACGATACAAGAAGAATGACTCGGCCAACGACCCCAGGAATCGACCCGTGCATCAATCCATGCTTCAGGACGCGCTTCGACCAAGTCATCACACGTCCCAACCAAGGCTTCACCAAGGATCAACCCATCGACCCAACCTTCATCTGAAGCCTCGACCAGCCTTGTCCCGGACCCATGGACCGTTCCACTTGGTCCCATGACTCACGCCCGGACTAAGGCCCTACAAGACACTATTGGGTTATTTCTTACCCATTCTCTTCTTATTCTGTCTAAGTCCATTTGATTATGTCTTTGGGCTTATGTGATTGGGATTAAGTGTCCATTTGGTTCCCTTTACCCATGTGAGGTTTTTCCCATTGAGTTTTTCTCACATGGGTTTTTCATGGGGCCTGGTGAACCTTTAAGATGATCAAGCCCATAAGGCCTTAGACTTATAATTGATGGCATGGCCCGGCCTATTTCTTTGTAAGCGTGTATGGTCTTCACTTGACCCCATTGTAATCTGCCCAGTCTTAGGTTTGAATGCTTGGTTTTCTGTGCCAAGCATGCATGTGTTTTGACCATGCAATTCAAATTTCTTTGTTGTATAATTAGTTGTCGTGGCCATTGTATCATTCTAATCGATTTTGAATAAGACTTTGTTGAATACAAGTATTCTTGATCGATTCTTTAACCCTTGCAAATCCCTTTCTAGTGTGTAGTATCTAGATTGCTAATTTGCAAAATCCTTGTCTTGATCCGGTGTGTCATATCCTGTTCAAGCAAGTTGGTGTCTCAAAGTTTATCATCCCTTTGAGAATCCGCCAGTTCGATCCCTTCCTATCTTGTTCACCTTCTTTCCTTCAACCGCTTCATCTGTCCATTCCCTCCACGCCTGGCCTATCCCAAACCCGTGACCGAAACCTCCATTTCATATCATCCGACCTTCCGCTCCTAGCTCACCTGTTGCTGGTCTTGGAGTCGCGTGTTCTTCTTCACCAGGACCACGTCATAAGGAGCCATGGAGGTTCCTTTGAGAAGACTTTTCCTCCTCTGGTGTCTTTACCATTACCATCGGGTATAAACACCAAAATTCGCGATAGGAAATTGTATTTTTTTCCTATCTTAGGTTTTATCCCACTGGGTTTTCCGAAGAAGATTTTAATGAGGCAATAATCTTAGTGCGCAAGACGGTGAAGACTTGTTCACAATTCCATCTCATTCACAAGTCTTCATTCGATTTCTATCCTAAGTAATATTGGGATTTTTCTATCTTATATATATTTTCTAGACTAAGTAATTATTTGGGTTTTAGTCATGTTGACTATTTGGGGTTCATATTCTGTTTTAGTTGCCAATAAGTAAACAACATGTTTTTTTAACTCTTGTAAGGCTAAACATCTTGTAGTTTAGTCTAAGTTGTAATAAAGCATTGTATAAGCCTTTTTTCTACACATTATTGAAAGAACAAGCATTTTTGATAAAACCTAAGACTAGTAGGTTAACCAATCATATAACCTATCCAAACTCAAGCAACGTTCTTTCTTTAAAGATAAAGAAATCAACCTACGATCATACTAGAAACTTAAAAAACGCTAGCATGCACACAACCCGATCCTAAACCGAACTCAGAATCAACATTTCTTGCCTATTAAATAAAGAACCAACTCACGATTTAGTGGATATTTCCCACAAACGGTCGATGATTACTCGGGTCGGTCACGGTGCTCACTGCATACCACGGTCTTAACGAGTTCTAACCACGGTTGTGCGGAACTACCCTCGAAATCTCTTAAACAAAAATTTTCTAAGTTTGATAATTTTTCTAACACTTTTCTGTGGAGTAACTTAGGCTATTTATAGGTTGGAAACAGGCTAGCACACAGGCTGTTGCATGGCGGGTCCACAGCAACTTAGGTGTGAAGCAGCTGGCTGTGTGTCACTAGCACACACGCATGCATGACACCCAGCTGGTGACTCAGCGAAAGCAGCTGGCTGTGTGTCTCCAGCACACATGCATGTGTGACACTCATCTGGTGAGTCACCAAACATGACGAGGAATCAAGCACGACGGGAAACAAGCAAGATGTGGAATCAAGCACGATGGGAAACAAGCTTGACGGAAAACAAGCTTGACGGAAAACAAGCACGACGTGGATCAAGCAAGACGGGAAACAAGCACGACGTGGATCAAGCACGACGGGAATTAAACACGACGTGGATCAAGCACGACGGGAATTAAACACGACGTGGATCAAAGAACGACGGGAATTAAGCATGACGTGGATCAAGCACGACGGGAATTAAGCACGACGTGGATCAAGCAAGATGAGAATTAAGCACGACGTGGATCTAAGCACGACGGGTATTCAGCACGACGTGGATCTAAGCACGACGTGGATCAAGCTGGTGAGTCACTCGACCAAACTCTTCCTGCAATGCCTCAGGTCTCGACCACGGGTCGTCTTTCTCGACCATTGCCTTCTCGTTCGACCACAAGACTGTCCGCTGGACCATAACTGATGTGGACGGTCCATAAACATACTGACCAACGGACTGAAAGACAATCGGATATCCGGTCTAAGTTTGGCCTAAGGTGGGGGCCATTACATTCTCCCCCCTTATAAGAATTCGTCCCCGAATTTTCAGGTCTGTCCTTCGGCTTCATCCATAAATAACTCAGGATACTTTTTCAGAAATTCTTCTTCTTTTTCTTTCTTATTCACAACAATTCTTTGTTGCTTCCCCCAAAAGACTTGGACTTGTGTCTCTCTCGGTTTTTCAACTTTTTAGTTTGACGTTCTCCTATTTGGATTGGTTCTCTAGAATATGTGAGTTTTGTCCTTAAGTCTTCTATCCTTCGCAGTTCTACTTTAGTCAGATCTCTGATATGCTTTTATAGCATTGAGACATGGAATATCAGATGCAGCGCCATTTCTGAAGGAAGTTCCAAGCGATAAGCTAATTTTCAACTCTCCCTACTATCTTGTACGTGTTGGAATGAAGAAGAAATGAAGAAAATGAAAGCCTTTAATTGTATGTATAAAGGCGTGAGTGACTTTGTAAAAGGGAGTGTCTAAGGCTTGTTTGTGTTCTAGTATTATGTTATCCTTGTAGCCATTCATGTATAAGGCTATCCTTGTATCCAAATAAGCCTAGACTAGATTAGTATAAATACTTTACTTCCTTCACATATTGTAACTAAATATTCATAATTCTCATTCTCTTAATAAAATCATTCTTTTCTCTAATTCTCTCTAATCTCTCATTCTCTCATTCTACAAATCTCATAATCTCATAATCTTTCATGGTATCAGAGCCAGGTTGCATCAAATCTGGGTAAATTTCATCTTTCTTTCATTGATTCAACAAAAATCCATCTTGTTCTTCATCATCTTCTGGATCAATTTTAAACATCATCTTGTAACTCAAATTTCGGCCAAACCACGACTTTTTTTGACGATCTGCTTTCCCTGGATTGTTCATCGGCGAGTTCGGAAGCCATGCCCGTTTGAATTGCATCATTTGACTAAGAGAATCAAAAGTTACATAATTTCTTGCAAAGGTCCTTTGCGAGCTCCTCCGCCGCGAACCTCTGTGTTTCCCAGGTCACCCCGACGTCGATTCTTTATCAAATCGTGTTTTTCTTAATCCTAAACTCAAGCCCTTCGAGTCTAGTTTCTGTTTAAATAAATCAGAACTAAATTCTATTTTTTTGGAGGATTTTCTTGAAGGTCTTCTCAGAGACGTCCAAAATCACCTACAACAAGATCCTGGTGATATAATTCTAATTCTTTCTCAGTTTTCTTTAATTCTTTGAATCTAGAAAGTTTAATAAGTGTCTTGTGAGGGTCTCCACGAAATTTAAGTTCAATCTAATAGGTTTAAGTCTTCAAGATTGATTTTCTTGATTTCTTTGTTAATCTTTGAAAAGTTAAAATTGAATTCTTGAAATTTAGAATTGATTTTAATTCATATGATTCGAATTTGGTTGTTAATAATTGATAAGGTTTGTTATTAGTTGGTTTAAATTAGTTAATTCTTGTTAAAAGAGTTGGTGGTTACTTGAACTGCAAGATATTTTGTTTTAATTTCTTTCTTGCATCCCACGCGCCCTTCTTGTCTTGCACACAAGGCCTTTGGTCTCTTCTGTATAGCACACACGAACTTGCAGGTAGTGGTGCACACAATGACGTGAGGTTGATCGATCTTGGATTGTTCAAGGCGTGTGTTACTAGGTTGGCTTGACGTGGATCACTAGTTCCGACAAGCCTTGTCGAGTGACTGATCAAGCAGTTGTACTTCTGTCGTGACCTTGTCCGTGGCTTTCTTCGAATTCTTGCGAGTCTTCTCGTCTACTGGTGTGGCCATCTTCGGAATTCTTCTGTGGCCAGTGCCTATATCGCTAAGCTGGTTCCACTCGACCATTCAACAAAGTGTGGCGATCCGACCAAGTCTTCCTCAAGCGCTCGTCCCTGTACCGTGACCAAGCAGCTGGCGGTGTTCTTGATATTTGACCAAACCAAGTTTCTGTTCCTTGTCCCGGCTGACTCGGACGTCTCGCTCTCTCGACCAGCTAGCTTCCAATCTCAACCTTTGTCTCTCGACCAACTCTCTCGACCAAATCTCTCGACCAAATCTCTCGACCAAGTCTCCCATTTCAACCATTTATGGAGATTCAAACTTCACTTAGAGCTCCAGTCATTCTTCATGGAGCAAATTTTCTCTTGTGGTCTAGGATCATGAAAACCACATTAGGTGATAAAGGTCTTTGGAACCACATTGCTACAATGGCATTGAAGACAATGAAGTGGTTGAAGTGAGTGAGGCTGTAACTACTCAAGCAAAATGGTACCAAGAAGATCAGTTGGTACTTTCTATACTACAAAATTCTCTTGCTAGTGATATTTTAGAAGCTTATTCTTTTTTTGAAAATGCAAAAGATCTTTGGGACACTTTGCTTAAGGTGTATGGAAACACCACTAACCTTTTGAGAATTTTTGAAGTGAAGAAGGCGTTGAATGAATAAAGGCAGGAGGATGCTGAATTCACAAATCACTATGGCTCATTCAGAGCTTTGTGGGCTGAGCTAGAAATGCTAAAGCCAGCCACCATTGAACCACTTGTTCTCCTTGATAGGAAAGAACAAGATAAGGTGTTTGGGTTACTTTTAACACTTAATTCTACTTACTCAGATCTTATTAAGCATATTCTCAGGTCTGACAAGTTGCCTAGCTTGGAGGAGGTTGGTGCTCAAGTTTAAAAGGAGCAAGGATCCCATGGATTGTTTGGCAACAAAGCCGAATTGGTAGCTGCTCACAAAAGTTTCTTCAAACCACCAAATGATTCTAGGAAAAGGAGACAATTTTGTGACCATTGCAAGAGGAATGGCCATGCAAAGAAGGATTGCTGGGTACTTCATCCTCACCAGAAGCCCTCTATGGCCTCACGGCTACAGCAATCGGCGGCCATGGCCACAGCCAGTCAAGCTCACGGTATTTTGCCATCCAAGGCGGTTGTAAGCAGCGGTCCTCTTTCTCATTCAGCTTCCCCTAGTATCATGTCACAAGCATCAGAAGTTGTGAAAAAATCAGACTTGGAAGCTCTTATCAAGGCAATAAAGGATAGCAATGTGATGGGTAAAACTATTCATGCTTCTTTTCAAACTTCTTTTACTTCTAATGCACATAAATCTTTGGTGATTGATTCTGGTGCTTCTCATCACATGATTAGTGATTTAGAATTGCTAGAGAATGTAGAACCTGCCCTAGGTAATGTTCTCATTGCTAGTGGAATTAAAGTACCAATCAAAGGCATAGGGAAATTGAAGTTGTTTGATAAAGAATCTAAAGCATTTTATATGCCCTCTTTTACCTCTAACTTGCTCTCAGTTAAAAGAGCTACTACTGATTTGAATTGTCATGCTATATTTGGTCCTAATGATTTCTATTTTCAGGATATTGAAACTAAAAGATGTTTTGGACAAGGAACCACAAGAGATGACTTGTATGTGCTTGAAAACATGACTAGTGTTAGTGAAGTGGAATCGGTGTTTCAGGCAAATGCATTTAGTACTGATTCTGATCTATGGCATGCTAGATTAGGACATCCTCATCCAAGAGCACTTGAATTAATTTTTCCTGGTTTGAAAATGCCAAAAGAGTTGTGTGATTCTTGTATTCTTGGGGACCATTGTAAAACAATTTTTGAAAAATCTATACATACATATGAAAATTGTTTTGAATTTGTGCATTCTGATGTTTGGACATCTCTATTTCCATCTAGAGAAAACCATAAATATTTTATGACATTTATTGATGAAAAGTCCAAATATACATGGGTTACTTTACTTAGTTCTAAAGATAGAGTATATGATGCATTTTAAAACTTTCAAGCATATGTTACTAATCAATACAATGCAAGAAATAAATGCTTTAGAACAGATAATGGAGGAGAATACACTAGTAACAGACTTCAAGAACATCTAGCCAAGCATGGCATTGAGCATCAAACAAGCTGTCCTTACACTCCACAACAAAATGGAGTAGCTGAAAGGAAGAATAGGCACTTAATGGAAGTTGTGAGAACTATGATGTTCCACATGAAAGTACCCAAACGTTTTTGGGGGGATGCACTTGTAGCAGCATGCTACTTGATTAACAGGACTCATACAAAAGTCCTAGATGACCTGTCTCCATCTGAGGTAATAAACAAAACTAGACCCAATATTGATCACTTGAGAGTTTTTGGTTGTGTTTGTTTTGTATTAGTACCAAGGGAGCAAAGGAACAAACTGGATCCAAAGAGTATCAAACCTATGTTCATTGGGTATTCTTCTACTCAGAAAGGATACAAATTTTATGACACAAAGACTAGAAGAGTCTTGGTGTCTAGAGAAGTAAAGTTCCAAGAAGACAAAGGTTTTTATGAAGAAGGAACTTGGGAGCAATTTAAGGACATCTCATCAACAAGATCAGACCAAGCTGAATACTTGAGGAAGCTCTTGGAAAGCATTGGCATAGTAGGCGGCCCTCCTCCTTCTCAGCACATGGTCAGATCACCTCAGCCACCTGCCCAGAATCAGGTGGCCCTAGAACCACGGAACCACGGCCTGTCACTCCAGCCGGTCCTTAACGGCCATTCACAACGTCTTTCAGCTCTCCTGGTCTTCCTACTCTTGAACATGGGGGGGGGAGAAGCTTCTACTCATGTCTAACAAGACTCAGCAGGAGATATGCCTACTCTTATTGAAGTTATGAGTGAAGAAGAGGAAAAAGCATATGCCTACTCTTATGCTTCAGCTACTCTACCAAAAGGAAAAAAGGCTGTAAGTTCTAAATAGATTTTTACCAATAAATACAAAAGCAATGGTGAAATTGATAGATATAAAGCTAGGTTGGTGGCTATGAGTTTTACTCAGACATATGGTGAGGATTATAGGGATACATTTGCACCTGTAGCTAAGCTTCATTCTGTTAATGTTGTTCTTAATGTTACTACTAACCTTGAGTGGGAGTTGTGGCAAATGGATGTCAAGAATGCTTTCTTACAAGGTGAGCTAGAAGAAGAGGTTTACATGTCACCACCACCTGGCCTAGAGGATGAGGTTGGAAGCGGTAATATACTAAGACTAAGGAAGGCTATTTATGGCCTTACACAATCTCCAAGAGCTTGGTACCTCAAGCTAAGTGTAACCTTAATGGATAGAGGCTTCAAAAGATCTGAAGTTGAACATACTCTTTTACACTAAAGAGTAAGGAAGGTAATGTGGTAATTCTTATCTATGTAGATGATATAATCATATCTGGTAGTGATAGTGTTGGTATTGCATCTACTAAAGATTACTTAAAGAGTGTCTTTGATATTAAGGATTTAGGAGAACTTAAATACTTCTTGGGAATTGAAGCGTGTAGGTTCAAGAAAGGTCTTTTTTATTCCAAAGGAAGTATGTTGTAGATTTACTAACCTCTACAGGTATGATGGAAGCTAAACCAGCCAAAACACCCTTAGAAGAAGACTATAAAATCGCAACTAAGGGGGAGCTAGAGGAGGAAATTGATTTTCATGATCCTAAGCTCTATAGGAAAGTGGTAAGCTTATTTATTTAACCATCACATGACCAGATTTATGTTTTGCTGTGAATCAGGTATCTCAACACATGCAAGGACCAAAGATGAGGCATTGGGACATGGACATGGAAATTCTAAGATATCAAAAGGGCACACATGAACAAGGTATTTGGATGGGTAACAATAAAAACACAAATGTGGTTGGTTATTGTGATGCAGATTGCGCAGGAGATAGGGAAGATAGGAGAAGTACAACATGCTATTGTACTTTCATAGGAAGAAACCTTGTGACTTGGAAAACCAAGAAGAAAAAGGTGGTTTCATGCTCTAGTGCAGAATCAGAATATAGAGCAATGAGAAAGCTTACTACTGAATGCATCTGGCTGAAAAAACTCTTGGAAGATTTAGCCTTGAAGTGTGAGGAACCTATCACCATTCACTGTGACAATCAGGCTGTCATACACATAGCCTCCAATTCAGTGTTTCATGAAAGGACCAAACATTTAGAAGTGGACTGCCACAAAGTAAGAGAGGCTATTGGTAAAGGTATCATCTTGCCTTGCTATACAAGGAGTGAGGATCAACTAGCTGATGTATTCACCAAGGCAACATCTCTGAAAATTGGCACCTCAATATATCCAAGACTTGGCCTTATGACCATTCCACACCAATGTTCCCAACATGGAGTGTTATACTCTTTTTCCCTAGAAAATGTTTTTTCCCAATTGGGTTTTCCTTCTCTAGGTTTTTAATGAGGTAATACTTCATGATTGCAAGCTTAGGCATTCTCCATGTCTTAAGCTTGAGGGGGAGTGCTGGAATGAAGAAGAAATGAAGAAAATGAAAGCCTTTAATTATATGTATAAAGGCGTGAGTGACTTTGTAAAAGGGAGTGTCTAAAGCTTGTTTGTGTTCTAGTATTATGTTATCCTTGTAGCCATTCATCTATAAGGCTATCCTTGTATCCAAACAAGCCTAGACATAATTCTCATTATCTTAATAAAATCATTCTTTTCTCTAATTCTCTCTAATCTCTCATTCTCTCATTCTACAAATCTCTTAATCTCATAATCTTTCAGTACGGTCCAATAAATGGAATTGCTAAATTCCTGACCTTTCTAAACCGATCTTTCCCTTTTTGCGGTTCAACCTTTAAATAGACCCAATCTCCAATTGCAAATACCAATTCCTTTTGATGTTGGTCCGCATACTTCTTTTGAGGATCTTAGGTCTTCTTCATATTCCGCTTAACAGTTCTGATTTCTCTGTGGTCTCATCAACTATGTCCTGACCGAACATTCCTGTCTTGTTTACTTTGGTCCAACACATTGGTGTTTAGCACGGATCTTCATATAAATCCTCATATTGGGACATCCCGATGTTCGAATGGTAACTATTGTTGTAGGATAACTCCACCAAAGGCAAGTGTTGTTCCCATGTTCCAGCCCAATCTAGGATACACATCTGCAGTATATCCTCTATTATCCAAATAGTCCGCTCAGTCTGACCATCGTTCTCGGGATGAAAAAAGGTACTAATGTGAAGTTCTGTCCCAAGTGCGTTCCAAAAAGCTCACCAGAACCTTGTGGTAAACTGCGGGTCTCGATCAGACACAATGCTTGCGGTTACACCGTGTAGCCGCACAATCTCATCTCTTTATGGGCAGGAACCTTTATTTTTCCATTCAAGAGCAACATACCATCTTTGGCCAAATGATAACCCTTATCATTTATTCCTTCGTTATCCCGTAACTCTTTGATAATCTTTTATAGATTCATATCCTTTTCTTGTTCTTCTCTAATCCGATTAATCAGCCCTGCCTGATTAACGGCTTGCACTCCGAGAGGTTGGTTGTTTATCCAACTAATAAAGGTGATCATCTTAAGTGTATTAGCCAAAGCTTCCCCATCCTTGGTCGCACTACTATCGGCTCGACGATGACTTAATGCATCTGCAACAACGTTGGCCTTACCCGGAGGATACTGAATCCTCATATCATAGTTCGCAAGGAATTCCATCCAAAGTCACAGTCTCAGATTCAAGTCCGGCTGGGTGAATAAGTATTTAAGACTCTGATGGTCCATAAACACTTGCACCGTTTCACTGTATAAGTAGGATCTTCAAATCTTTAAAGCAAACTCCAGCGCGCCCATTTCTAAATCTTATGTTAGATAATTTTCCTTATTCTTCCGCAGCTGTCTTGAGGCATAAGTAATGACCTTGTCATTCTGCATCAATACGCATCCAAGTCCCACTCGGGATGCGTCAGTATACACCAAGTATTGTTGATGCGGCTCGGGCAAAACAAGTATAGGTGCGGTCATCAATGCTTCTTTTAACTGGTTGAATGCTTGAGACGCTCCTGCATCCCACTGAAACTGGATTCCTTTCTAGGTCAGTCGAGTCAGTGGCGTGGCCTTAGCAGCAAAGTTCTTAACAAACTTTCTATAATAACCAGCCAATCAAAGAAGCTCCGAACTTCCTTAGCATTGGTCGGCAGTGGTCAGTCTTCAATCATAGTAACTTTTTCTGGATCTGCGGACGCTCTATACTCTAAGATTCGATGTCATAAGAACCCAATCTCTTTCCTCCAGAATTTGCATTTACTGAACTTTGCAAACAACATTTGTTCTCTGAGCCGCCCAAACACAAACCGCAGATGCCTTTCATAATCTTCCGCAGTCTTTGAATAGATGATATATCATCTATGAAGATGAATACAAAATCATCTAAGTATTCCTAGAATACTTCATTCATCAGCCTTATGAGCGTAGCTGGAGCGTTCGTCAATCCAAATAACATTACCACAAAATCATACTGGCCGTATCTCATTCTAAACGACGTTTGTGGTATGTCCTTTTTCCGCAACCGGGATTTGATGATGTCCCGATGCGAGGTTGATCATCGAGAAGGTCTTTTCACCTTAAAGCTGATCGAATAGTTCATCGATTCTTGGAAGTGAATACTTGTCTTTAATCGTAATGTCATTCGACCTTCGGTATTCGATGCATAAACGCATGCTTCCATCCTTCTTCTTTACAAATCGGACCTGTGCTTCCCATTCCGACTAACTAGGTCGAATAAACCCTTTCTAAATAACGTCTTCTCTTGTTTGTATTTTCCGTTCTGCTCTTAATGTAGATATCATCTTATACTTAAACTTGGCCGAAACTTGCAGACACTATCCGAAGACCACCTTCCCTTCCCAACTGAATCTTTCCTTTCCCGCAATTTAACCGAGCTTGGTACCAAGATAATCAGTCCATACCCAATATGACTTCATAACATCTTAATGGTGTCACCAACAGATCCACTGAAAACTCGGTTTGTGGCTTGAAGGGCTTTGGGTGCCGGGTGTTTAAATGGGTATATCTACTTTTACTACCGTAAAGGTTCCCTAAAAAATTCTCACTAACTAAGGTGACACGAATGGCACCCGAACTAAACACTACACATCTATTTGTTTCTAACAAAGCATTTGTACATAATACTTAACACCAACATACTTGAATGTGTATAAGCTGTAATTCATACAAATTCAGGTTCATGGCGAGGTTGATCCGATCAATTGTGTAACAATCAAACAAGAACATGCACGACCAACCATTGACTCAGTCATGCCACTCTAGTCTAGGTTCAAGTTGAATTCGATCAATCGTGCAACAATAAAACAAGAACATGAACGACTGACCTCTTAGAACCCGAACCTGACCTGAATGCTACTGACATGAGCCAAAACATCCAAGCCTAGCTACCAAAAAAAATGCATTTACATGCATCAACATGCATCACACAATCAATAAATCAATCACACACAGAGTAATGACCACAGAATGGTATAGAACCCAACATACATGTGATTGGTTGCAAAAGGGCGAGAGGTGTTACGTCAGTTCGTATCTAAGTCGTTTGCTCTTGCTGCAGGCACCGGCTGCTGGCGTTATCTTGTCTTGAATTTAGATACGAACGACCGTTACCCCTCGTTTCCCTTCTCAAAGGTATCTGTAAAACAAAACATGGTTAACCGAACTAGTTAGGGAAGACGGACAACCAGTTTCCTAATGCCCTTTGTAAAACATTTTCTTAAAAACCTTTAATTCCCTAATGCATCCTAAACCATGCTCTGATACAAACTTGTAACGCCCCCGATCCTCCTAGACTGGAAAACGCTATGATGGCACGATCCCCGTCCATCTGAAATTCCGAAGATATTCTGAAAGTCCGAGCGAACGAGAACCGTACCCGAAGTAACCTGAAGTATCATCCCACTCATCCGCGTCCGAGGTTCCTTAACCAGGGACGAGACTCATCGTTGGCTTCCCAGGCCGGGGCTTAACATGCTTACTTAACTAAACTTAGAAAACATGCATAGGCTCAAAGCCCTTTCACAAAAGGACATTTTTATAAACATATCGATCCAAAAACCGTTTACAAGGATTTCAAACTATATCCTAACTGTTTTATAAAACATTCCAAAATACTTCATTAACGATAATTATACTAAAACATACGCTTTACAAAAGGGCGGACTACAAATCTACATCGGTCATGTGTCCTGTCTTCCCTCCACACTTGCCCTTGCCTGCAAGAATGAGTTCGGGCCAGCAACAAATTTGTTGAGTGAGTTAGAAATCACTAGCTACACCTAACCCGCAACAAGTAAACATATCATAACATCACAATCACACTTAAGTATGGATCACACATCAAAAACTAAGTGCATGCTTCTATACAAGCACTGCACCATCTATAACTACCTGGTGCATAAGACTAAGTGCATGCTTCTACACAAGCACTGCACCATCTATATATACCCGGTGCATAAGAATCATGTTATCGCTCAAGCATGAAGTCGTGCACTACATAACCACTACCCAGAGCATATGTATCATGCCATCACACAAGCATGAAGCCGTACACTACATAACACCTAACTAGTGCATATGTATCTTGCCATCACATAAGCATGAAACCATGCACTACATAACATCTACCCAGTGCATACATATCATGCCATCACACAACCATGAAACCATGCACTACATAACATCTACCCAGTGCGCACGCATCAGCTATCACACAAGCATGATGCCGTGACTAGCTCACTTCCCCTTTTCTTACCGAAGATCCTTAGCCACATAGGCTACAAGGATCAACAACTGTACTACTAAGTATACTGACGTGAGGTGTCCCTTGCAAGTACGCCCAGGTTGGTGGCAAGCCAACCCTTGCATGCATAAAACGCTTAACTGAGGTGGGTCACTAGCCACACCTCATCGGCTTTTACCGGGAATAGCTCAGTCACATAACAAACCCATATCTAACCCATAACGCTAAACCACACAAAGCTATGTGCAACATCAACCGATCCTTAGCCTAACATTAAGGACCGTACATGAATTCCCGTAAGCTAACAGGCCATCTCCGCAAGCAATTGCATCATTTAAACATGCATTCATGGACCAAATAAGCAATCAAGGACTAATACTCAGTCCCTAGTTCATTACCAAGCATAAACAAAACAGACTACCAAACCAGATAGTTCATCACAAGAATCACACAATCACAAGCAAGTCAGAACATTAATCACACATAATGGTCATCGACTTTGTACCAATCATATCCTAGGTTCAATTCCTATTTTAACCAATCATATAACCTATCCAAACTCAAGCAATGTTATTTCTTTAAAGATAAAGAAATCAACCTACGATCATACTAGAAAACTTAAATAACGCTAGCATGCACACAACCCGATCCTAAACCGAACTCAGAATCAACGTTTCTTGCCTATTAAATAAAGAACCAACTCACGGTTAAGTGGGTATTTCCCGCAGACGGTCGACGATTACTCGGGTCGGTCACGGTGCTCATTGCGTACCACGGTCTTAGCGCGTTCTAACCACGGTTGTGCGGAACTAGCCTCAAAATCTCTTAAACAAAAATTTTCTAAGTTTGATAATTTTTCTAACACTTTTCTGTGGACTAACTTAGGCTATTTATAGGTTGGAAGCAGGCTAGCACACAGGCTGCTGCATGGCGCGTCCACAGCAACTTAGGTCTGAAGCAGCTGGCTGTGTGTCACCAGCACACACACATGCGTGATACCCAGCTGGTGACTCAGTGCAAGCAGCTGGCTGTGTGTCACCAGCACACATGCATGTGTGACACTCAGCTGGTGAGTCACCAAACATGACGAGGAATCAAGCACGACGAGAAACAAGCACGACGTGGAATCAAGCACGACGTGGAATCAAGCACGACGGGAAACAAGCACGACGTGGATCAAGCACGACGGAAATTAAATACGACATGGATCAAGCACGATGGGAATTAAGCACGACGTGGATCTAAGCACGACGGAAATTAAGCACGACGTGGATCAAGCACGACGGGAATTAAGCACGACGTGGATCAAGCACAACGAGAATTAAGCACTACATGGATCTAAGCATGACAGGAATTAAGCACTACGTGGATCTAAGTACGATGTGGATCAAGCTGGTGAGTCACTCGACCAAACTCTTCTCGCAATGCCTCGGCTCTCGACCACGGGTTGTCTTTCTCGACCATTGCCTTCTTGTTCGACCACAAGACTGTCCGCTCCACCATAACTGATGCGGACGGTCCATAAACATACTGACCAACGGACTGAAAGACAATCGGATATCCGGTCTAAGTTCGGCCTATGGTGCGGGCAATTACAACAACAACCCGGTACTTGGAGGATGAGGTTCAAACAACCCCTTATGTCTCTCACCGCATCATGACAAGGAGCAGAGCTGCCCAAGGAGTGCAAGAAGATGGCCGGGACCAGGACCAAAACCATGAAGCTGAAGTCAGAGCCAACCTAGCCTAAGCACATGGCCGAGGAGAAGGAAGGGAGACTGAAACCATCAGTCAGCCGTTTGACATTGATCAGCTGGTTGTTCCTGACCAGAACATCCATGCACACAGCCTTAGGGATAAAGTCTTGTGTGTCCTTACTATCCTTGAGTGAGGACACTTCTTAATACATTAGATGATTAAGGTACTCTTTTCCTTTCTAAGTTTACCATAATGGGTTCTTGGAAAAGTTTTTAATGAGACCTGAAAGTCTAAGGCATAAAGCCTAGTGTCCCATTGGTTTTAATGTGGATATGTCCATTTAAAATCAATTAGGCTTGACTCTATCTTTAGGCACTTGTTTAGCCTTTGTGTTTAGTCTTGTCACTTGATTTTAAAGACTTAGTCTATGTGGGTTTAAGTAGCTGTGTTGACCGCGGGTCTTGTGGTCAACTAGGTCTTGATGTAGCCTATAAAAGGCAAAACCCTTTCTCATTTTATGCAGACAAGTTAGAAACCAAGTTCCTCCAAACGGCCGCCTCGGTCATTTCTCCTTTCTTCCTTGTGTTTGTGAGTTTGTCTCCAAGAGAGGAAGAGAAACCCCCTTTAAAGATCGAGTGTGTCTCTCTTCAGGGAAGGCTGTATCCAAGCCATTAATAGCTTGGTGAGTTACCCTCGTTCCACCGTTTGTTTTGCCCTTAGAACCGCTTCCGTACGTCCCACACTCCATCGTTTCACCCGCACCACTCGTCCGTGTCCATCGCCCGTTCGTCCTTGCAGCCGTCGTCCGTTTGTTCCCTCAGCCGTTCGCCCATTCGTCCGTTCAACTGTTCCCATGTTCATCCGTTCAACCGTTTACCCGTTCTTCCTTACAGCCGTCGTCCGTTTGTTCCCTCAGCCGTTCACCCGTTCGTCTGCTCAACCGTTCGTCCGTTCATCTGCTCAACCGTTCACCCGTTCGTGCTCACATCCGTTTGTTTGTTCGACCTCACAGCCGTTCGTTCGTTCGACCTCACTGCCGTTCGCCCGTTCGCCTCCATCCGTCCCGTTCGCTCGTCCCACCAACCCACCTAGGACAACCATGGCTTGGCTCATATCACACACACTCTGGAATGAAACGATCCCCATTTAAAGTGGTCTACGGCTTTTTCCATACCTATTGAGTTCACGCTCATTCCTTTGGGAGATGCCATCAGCCTAGAGGGAGAAGCAAAAGGCCGAATATATGAACCGATTACATGAAGAGACCAAGGCAAATTTGGAGCAACGAAACATCCAGAACACAAAGAACGCTAACAAGGGCTGCCAATTAATAGTATTCAAAGAGGGAGATTCGGTTTGGCTTCATTTGCGACCAGAAAATTTTCCCTAGCACCGAAAGAGCAAGCTTGCACCCTGCAGGGACGGTCCATTTCGAGTCCTACAAAGGATCAATGTCAACGCCTACCAGCTTGAACTTCCAAGTTAGTATAATGTGTCTAGTACATTTAATGTTTCGGACTTAAAGTTGTTTGATGCAGGTGAGGAGTTCGCATTGGAGACCAAAGAACTTCAAGAGGGAGGGAATGATGAGGACATGCTTAGGAGACAAGTTTAGCATGCTATTGGAGAGTGGAACCTATCAGGAACTCGGACCGGCCGCGCAGGAACCCAGACTGACCAACCTCGGTCCATGCGACCCCGACCGCTTTAAGCCGGACAAGGAACAATGGAGGTTCCTTCTCGAAGACTCTTCTTTATCCAGTGTCTTTACCATTACCATCAGGTAAAGACACCAAAAGTCGTGCTAAGAAATATTACTCTTTTTCCTATCTTTGGGTTTATCCTATTGGGTTTTTTGAAGAAGGTTTTAAAGAGACAATACTCAAACTGCGCAAGACGGTGAAGACTTCTTCACAATTCTACACCATTCACAAGTCACCACTAAATTTTTCTAAGTGTTTAACTGTGCTTTCTATCTTTTTATTTATATTTTTATAGACTAAGTATATTATGTGGGTTTATGAGTTATGTTGGCTACTTAAGCCCAAAGTTTCTTTTAAATTCGCCACCAGCTAGACTCCTTGTTGTTTTTATTTTCTTAAGGGGCTAAACATCATGTTGTTTAGCCTAAGTGTACCAAGGTGTTATATAAGCCTTTGAGCCATTCATTAATAAAATAACAAGCAATTCACAATTAAAACAAAATCCTAAGACGTTGTCTAAGTCCTTATTGGCGCCACCTCCAAGCCTCCTTGGTGATCTTGTCGTGTTTTTCAACCCTTTTGTTTGAAGTTCTTGGAGTATCACAAGCCATTCCACAGCTTGTGTGGTCCCTTCGATCCACCCATTTGTTTCCCCTCTTCTCTGTCCAGCCGCCGAAGCTCCTCAGTGAAAGACAGTCCACCAACGTTCTTACATCAGAGTGGCTCGTCATGCCATTCAGACTGTCCAACGTCCCAAGCACTTCGATGATTAAGGAACACACAGTTCCGAGGATAGTGCACTTGGAATGAAAGAAGTTTTCCCACTGCTTAATCTCTTCTGGTTCTATTCTGGAACTAAGAACCCATCTGATCATCAAAAGGTCTCCGGAGTCGGCGTATTCGACCTCATAGTCAGACTGGTTAGTCGCTGGCGTGACCTCCTCGGGTACATTTTCTGATTCATAGTCTCTTGACGGTGTCAAAACCATGGTCTGCTGGATTGTGTTGGAATGAAGAAGAAATGATGAAGGAATAAGGCCTTTAACACTTGATTAAAGGCGTGTGTAGTCTAATTCTAAGGGGAGTGTCTAAGGCTTGTTTGTGTTCTAGTATTATGTTATCCTTGTATCCATTTATGTATAAGTTAATCCTTGTATCCAAACAAGCCTAGACTAGATATAAATAACTATCTATCTCCTCATTTGTAACTTAGAAAACTATTATTCTCATTTTTATCTTAATACAATCATTCTTCTCTAATCTCTCTAATCTCTCAATATCTCATTCTCTAATTTTACAAATCTCTTAATCTCATATTATTTCATGGTATCAGAGCCAGGTTACATCAATCTGGATAAATTTCATCATTAAATATTTAAATCAGGAAGAAATCATCTTAATCACAATCTGTTTTTCATTTCTATTTCGTCCGTCAACTTTAATCGCAAATTCCGGCCAAACCACAACAGCTTTTGACAACCTGCTTTTTCTGGAATGTTCTTCGACAAGTTCTAAAGCCATGCCAATTGGATTTGCATCATTTTACTACGGGAATCAAAAGTTACAAATTTTCTTGCATCGGACCTCCGCGATTGCCTCCCCCGCGAACCTCCGTGTTTCTCTGATCATTCCATCATCAAATCTTCACCAAATCGTGTTTTTACAAATTCTAAAATCAAGCCCATCAAGTCTAATTTCTTTTTAAATAAATCAGAACTCAATTACCTTACGTTTGAAGGAATTTCTTGAAGTGTTTCCTGAAGACGTCAGAAATCGTCTCTAACAATAATCTGGTGATAAAATTCTTATCCTTCTCAGTTTTCTTCAAATCTTTGAATCTGTAAAGTTACATTAGTATCTTTTGAGGGTCTCCACAAAGTTTGGTTTCAATCAGAAGAGTTTAAGTCTTCAAGATTGATTTTCTTGATTTCCTTACCAATCTTTGAAAATATGGAAAATGGAGGGAAACTTGATTTTTTGATTAGAATATTGGTAAAATTCGAAAATTGTTGCTGGATCATTATTAGTTGTGAAGATAAGGACTGTTAGAGGTTAATCTTGTTGGTTGGAGTTGGTTGACTTCTGTTGCAGGGTTGGTTGGAGTTGGTTGACTTCTGTCCCATGCGGCCATTGTCCCACGCGGTTAGCCATTGTCCCATGCAGGCCACGCGCCAGCGTTCACATCCTTATATTGTTCCGTGTACGACCAGGCATTCCAAGTTTTTCCCAACCAGCTATTCAAGAAGCCACCAACCTACACTGTTCGATCAAGACTCACCTTGGTATCACAATACACTGTCCGATCAAGCCGTACTCCAAGCCGTACCTACGGACCGTGTACAAGCCCGAGCGTGTTCCATGGGTTGAACCAGTTACATCTCGACCAACTGTCCAGCATCCCGACCAGAAAAAAGCTTCATCCAGATTAATTGTGAAGCATGAAAGTGCAAACCACATTCAGAGCTCCTGTCATTCTACGTACAGCAAACTATCTCTTATGGTCTAGGACCATGAAAACAACATTGGATTGTAAAAGCCTTTGGAATCATATTTCAACCAATGGTCTTGAAGAGAATGAAGTTGCTGAAGTTAGTGAGGCTGTGGCTGCTCAAGCCAAATGGTACCAAGAAGACCAGTTGGTACTCTCTATACTTCAAAACTCTCTTGCTAGTGATCTCTTAGAGGCTTATTATTTTTGTGAGAATGCTAAGGAATTTTTGGGACATTTTGCAAAAGGTGTATGGAAACACCACTAACCTGTTAAGAATTTTTGAAGTGAAAAATGATTTGAATGAATTGAAGCAGGAGGATGCAGAATTCACAATGCACTATTGCTCATTCAGAGCATTGTGGGCTGAGCTAGAGATGCTAATGCCAGCAACCATTGACCCAATTGTTCTCCTTGAAAGGAAAGAACAAGATAAGGTGTTTGAGTTACTTTTAACTCTTAACACTACTTACTCAGATCTTATTAAGCATATTCTCAGGCCTGTAAGCTTCCTATCTTGGAAGATGTTTGTGCTCAAATCCAAAAGGGGCAAGGATCTCATGGACTATTTGGCAACAAGGCTGAATTGGTGGCTGCACACAAGAGCTTCTTTGAATCAGCAACAACAAATGAATCTAGGAAGAAGAGACAAACTTATGACCATTGCAAAAGGAGTGGCCATAAAATGAAAAAGTGTTGGGTACTTCACCCGGAGCTGAAACCAAGCTGGGCCCTTGAGAGACAACAGCCCACAGCCGGACAAACTCAGCTGCAAGTAGGCGGCCTTGGCGTGAACAAGCTTCCAGTTTCTTCAAAGGCATGTACCAACTCCCATTGTCACTCAGCCTCAACTAGTGCCATGTCTTCAGCATTTGAATTTGTGATAAAATCAGATCTAGAAGCTCTTCTCAAAGCAATTAAGGATGGTATTATGTTGGGTAAAACTTTTCATGCTTCTTTTTAAACTTCTTTTACTTCTAATGCCACTAAATAATTGGTTGTTGATTCTGGTGTTTCTCATTATATGATTAGTGGTATAGGATTATTAGAGAACATAGAAACTGCCTTAGGTAATGTTGTCATTGCTAATAGAATTAAAGTACCAATTAAAGGCATAAGAAAGCTTAAGTTGTTTCATAAAGAATCTAAAGCCTTTTACATATCATCTTTTACTTCTAATTTGCTTTCAGTTAAAAGAGCTACTACTGATTTAAATTGTCAAGCTATCTTTGGTCCTAATGATTTCTACTTTCAGGATATTGAGACTAGTAGGAGATTTGTATGTGCTTGAAGATATGACCAATGCAAGAGGGTTAGAACCGTTTAGTGATGATTCTGATCTTTGGCATGCTAGATTAGGACATCCTCATCCTATATCACTAGAACTGATTGTTCCTGGTTTAAAAATTCCAAAGGATATGTGTGATTCTTGTATACTTGGAAAACATTGCAAAACAGTTGTTGAGAAATCTTTGCATACTTATGATAATTGTTTTGAGTTGGTGCATTCTGATGTTTGGACATCATCATTCCCATCTAGAGAAACCAGAAGTATTTTGTGACATTTATTGATGAAAAGTCCAAATATATTTGGATCACTTTTCTTAGTTCTAAAGATAGAGTACTTGATCAATTTTTAAATTTTCAAGCATATGTTACTAACCAATACAATGTAAGTATTAAATGCTTTAGAACAGACAATGGAGGAGAATACACTATGATGGGGTCATCCAAGCCACACCAACCAGATACTTGGAGGATGAAGGCCAGACCACCCCTTATGTGTCCCACCGTATTATGACTCGGAGCAGAGCCGCCCAAGGAGCCCAAGACAGGAGCAAAGGAGATCATGCCCAAGGAGACCAAGTGGAAGCCGCTCTAGCTCATGCAACCGGCTTTGGAGAGGAAGAGGAGGTTGAAGACAGGAACCGGCCTCTTGATCATGTTCAGCTGAGTGTTTCAGACCAAGGCACTCATGCACACAGCCTTAGGGATAAGGTCTTGTGTGTCCTTACTATCCATGAGTAAGGGCACTTCTAAAGACCTTAGGTGATTAGGGTACTCTTTTCCTTTTCAAGTTTACCATAATGGGTTCTTGGAAAGGTTTTTAATGAGACCTGAAAATCTAAGGCATCAAGCCTAGTGTCCCATTGATTTAAAGTGGATATGTCCCTTAAATCAATTAGGCTTGATTTCTATCCTTAGGCACATGTTAGCCTTTGTATTTTTCATTAAGACTTAGTATTATTTGGGGTTTGAATGCTTTGTTGACCACGGTCAACTAGGGGTTTAAGTCACTAAGCTTGTAGCCTATAAAAGGCAGAACCTACTTCATTTTCTAGATAGACAAGTTAGAACCCTAAACACTAATGGCCGCCTTGGTCTTTCTCTTCTTCCCTTGTTGAGTGTGTCTCCAAGAAAGAGTGAGTTCCTTGCTAGGTTGAGTGTGTCTCCCTACTTGGAAAGGCTGTATCTAAGTCTGCCATAGCTTAGTGAGTTGCCTCCTACCCCCTGTCCAAATCGCGATTGAAACCCCCATTCTTCACTTGACCATTTCACCATTCCTAAACCGTTAGCCGCGACCAGCCTCCTTGCCGCTCGCCGTTCATCCGTTCGTCGCCACGGTTGTGCCTCCGTTCGTGTATCCACCCGCAGGTCGTCCTTCTCCAGACCCCACGGTCATAAGGCCGCCCTGCCGTTCGAGCCCCCGTCCGCAGGTCACCCTTGGGTCGTCCTCCCGGTCGTGAGTTCGCCTACCATCCACGCCCAGCGTTCGTTAGCCGCGGCCTCACCCCCGTCCGTACCGCCGACCCGACTGCTCTTCTCCATTTCTGTACCTGTCCGGCGACCCTACCAGACTCTAAGACCATGGCTCGTAACATTTTGGTATCAGAGCCCAAGTTTCCTGAAAAAAAAAAAAAAGGTTGTGTCTTTCCAACTTGTCACTTAGGGTTTCAAATCTGTCCTAGGTTTTTGTTAGGGTGTTAGTACCTTGCTTAGTACGGGTTGTTTAGGTTGATTAGTTCTTGAATTTAGCTTGCTGTGTTAGGTTGTTTAGCTGTTGCCTGAGTTTGTTTCTTTTTTTCAATCCGCCATTGTTAGAGCTTAGGGAGGAAGAAGGAGTTTGGCGGGACAAAGGTTGCTTTTTGGCAGTCTTTTGGTGACTCACCGTGTGGTCCTCACCGGCTGATGTCACCATTGTCTCCCCCTTTGACCAAATTTGAATTTGAATGCATCCTTGCTTAGTGTTTAGGCGGTTGTTTACCTTAATGCATGCCATTTGAAATGTTGAATGGTTTAATGGATTAGTAGTTAGTTAAAGTTTAAATAAAGTTATTAGTGATTAATCTAGAGTAATTAGCATAAGTACTTTGACTTGTTGACTTTTTTTTTCTTTGGCAGGTACCCCGTGAGCTAGATGGCTGATCCAGCTCTAGCAGAAATCCTCACCAGCATCCAAGCTCAACTCCAGCAGCTGGGAGACCGTCTAGGCAGAGTAGAGCAGCCTCACCCACAGCCAGCACCGGCGCCTCCACCTCCACAACCAAGAGCGCCACCACCATGGCCTGAACAAGACATGGAAGGATTGTCAGAAGAAGATGCCTTTCTGCCTCATTACAGACGGCCAAGGCAGAGGGAGAGGAGGTTCCCTGAGGAGAGGGGACATCACAACCCACATAGAGCCCACTCCCCACACCTCAAGCTCACGCCACCCACTTTTGCCGGCAAGGTTGATCCGGAAGCCTACTTAGACTGGGAGAGAAGAATGGATCATATCTTTGAGGTTTATGGGTTTGAAGAACTCAAGAAGGTAGCCTATGCAGCAGCCCAACTTACTGATCATGCTCTGTCCTGGTGGGATCAAGACTCAGCCAAAAGAAGAAGAAGAGGAGAAGAACCGGTCAGATCATGGGAGATCATGAAGTTCATGATGAAGGGAAGGTACATTCCACCTATGTACCACAGAGAGCTACAAAAGAAGTTCAGAAAGCTCACCCAAGGCCAGAGGAGTGTAGAGGAGTATTTTGGAGAGTTTGAACACTTGAGAAACCGGCTTGGACTGGAAGATGCTGAAGAGACTCTCATGGCACAATTCCTAGATGGTCTTCAAGAAAAGATAGCTAGCAAAGTGGAGATGTACTCCTACAATGACCTCAATGAGCTGTTGCACCTGTCTACCCAAGTTGAAAACCAGCTTAAGAGGAAGACTAGAACCAGAGCCGCGGTCCACAACCCATGGAGAGCCTCTGCCCCAAACGCCAATCCGCAGGCTTCAAGCTCCCAGCCTGCCTTCCTTAGGCAAACCGACCGTGGCAAGGCTATAGCTCAGGATACCAGGGCACCTTACAAGCCCAGAGAGGGCACCCCTGCCCCACGGCCCGACAACCGCCCTGCCCCCACTGGTCCCAAGACCAGGGACATCATGTGCTTCAAGTGCCGCGGCCGTGGACACTATGCTCGGGACTGCCCAAATCCTAGGGCCATGATCATCACTGCCACAGGAGACTATGAGTCTCAAGATGAGATGGAGGCCCCTGAGGAAGCTGATGACGAGGAGGAGGACGTGGCCTATCCTGAAGTGGGAGACCTCTTGGTCTCAAGAAGGGTCCTTAGCACCATCCAAGAACCGGATGAGACAGCCCAAAGGGAGAACATTTTCCACACACGCTGCATGGTCAATGGTAAAGTATGCTCACTTATAATTGATGGTGGATCATGTGCTAATGTAGCTAGTACTTATATGGTTGAGAAATTGAACTTGGTAGCTACTAAGCATCCTAGACCTTATAGATTGAGATGGCTAAATGATAAGACTGAACTGAGGATTAGTGAACAAGTTAAGGTTTCATTTAGCATAGGCAAGTATGTTGATGAGGTTCTTTGTGATGTAGTACCTATGCAAGCCACTCATATATTACTAGGCAGACCTTGGCAATTTGATAGGGAAGTTGTGCATGATGGTAGAACCAACAAGTATACACTTATGCTTAATAAGAAACGAATTAGCTTAGCACCCTTGTTGCCTGCCCAAGTTCATGAAATGCAAGTTAAGCTAGCTAAGGAGAAATGCATGTCTAAAACCAATTTCTTGATTACATCTAGTGATGTTAGGCGTTCTCTCTTTGATCCCACTTGTCAGATTGTTTTGGTTGTTTATAAGGACTTGTTGAATTCTAGACCTACTAATGTGGTCTTGCCAAGGGAAATCCGAGTTTTGCTTGACAGGTACAAGGATGTGTTCCCTGAGGAGATACCAGCAGGCCTGCCACCCCTGAGAGGCATAGAGCATCAGATAGACTTCATCCCTGGTGCCCAACTCCCAAACCGGCCTGCATACCGCGTCAATCCCACGGAGGCAAAGGAGCTGGAAGCTCAGGTCCGAGACCTCATGGCTAAGGGATATGTGAGGGAGAGCCTAAGCCCTTGTGCCGTGCCTGTACTCTTAGTGCCCAAGAAGGACGGTTCCTACAGGATGTGTGTTGATTGTAGAGCCATCAACAACATCACCATCAAATATCGCCATCCAATCCCAAGGCTAGATGACATGTTGGATGAGCTGAGTGGAGCCACCATCTTCTCTAAGGTGGACTTAAAGAGTGGGTATCATCAAGTGAGGATGAGGGAAGGGGATGAGTGGAAGACTGCCTTCAAGACCAAGCATGGTCTGTATGAGTGGCTAGTCATGCCATTCGGCCTCTTCAATGCCCCAAGCACTTTCATGCGCCTCATGCACCATATCCTTAGACCCTTTATGGGCAAGTTCTTGGTAGTTTATTTTGATGATATTCTGATATATAGCTCTTGCTTGACTGATCATGTGGTGCATTTAGAACAGGTCTTAGAAACTCTTAGGAAAGAACACATGTATGCCAATTTGTCTAAATGCATTTTTTGCACAGATGAGGTTGTTTTCCTTGGCTTTGTGGTTAGCTCACAGGGACTGAGAGTAGATGTGGAGAAGATTGAGGCCATCCTCAGCTGGCCTAGACCGTCTTCAATCAGCCAAGTCAGAAGCTTCCATGGGCTGGCTAGCTTCTATAGGCGCTTTGTGAAGGATTTCAGCACCCTGGCTGCACCCCTGACCTCCTTGATCAAGAAGAATACCGGCTTTGAGTGGGGAGAGTTGCAAGAGCAAGCCTTCTTGAACCTTAAGTATCAGCTGACCCATGCGCCCATTCTTGCCCTACCCAACTTTGAGAAGACCTTTGAAGTAGAGTGTGATGCCTCAGGAGTAGGCATAGGAGCAGTTTTAACTCAAGGAGGAAGACCCGTGGCATACTTTAGTGAGAAGCTGACTGGAGCCACCCTAAACTACCCAGCCTATGACAAGGAGTTGTATGCACTGGTCCGGGCCATGCAAACATGGCAGCACTACCTCTTGGCTAGGGAGTGTGTGATACACACAGACCATGAGACCTTGCAACACTTGAGGGGTCAGACCGTGTTGAAGAAGAGGCATGCCAGATGGTTGGAGTTCATTGAGACATTCCCCTATGTGATCAAATACAAGAAGGGCAAGGAGAATGTAGTGGCGGATGCCTTGTCAAGGAGGCATGCTTTGATCTCTACCATGGATGCTAAGGTTTTGGGATTTGGACACTTGAAGACCTTGTACCCAGAAGACCCAGACCTCAAGGCCGCTTATGAGGGACATGGAACAGGAGCTTACACACAGTTTTTCTTGCATGATGGGTATCTATTCAAAGACAGGCGCCTGTGCATTCCCCAAGGGTCAATGAGAGAGTTGCTAGTGGAGGAAGCTCATGGAGGAGGTCTCATGGGACATTTTGGAGTGGAGAAGACTCTTAGTGTTCTTAAGGAACACTTCTACTGGCCAAATATGAAGAAGATGGTAGCCACTCACTGTGATAGGTGAATCACTTGCAGGAGAGCCAAGTCAAGACTACAGCCTCACGGCCTGTTCATGCCTCTGCCTGTCCCTACGCTTCCATGGGTGGACATCTCCATGGATTTTGTTCTGGGATTGCCCAAGATTCAGCACAAGGATTCAGTGTTTGTAGTGGTGGACCGCTTCTCCAAGATGGCTCACTTTATCCCCTGCTCCAAGACCAATGATGCATCTCAGACCGCGACCTTGTTCTTTAGGGAGGTGGTGAGGCTTCATGGAATCCCCAGGACCATTGTATCAGACCGTGATACCAAGTTCCTGTCACACTTCTGGAGGACCCTATGGAAGAAGCTAGGCACAAAGCTCTTGTTCTCTACCACATGCCATCCTCAAACTGATGGACAGACTGAAGTGGTCAACCGCACCTTAGGAGCATTGCTAAGATCAACCGTGGGCAGACATCTAACAACATGGGTGGAGAGCTTACCTCTGGTGGAATTTGCCTACAACTCAGCCAAGCACTCTACCACAGGCATGTCACCCTTTGAAGCTGTGTATGGCCGCAACCCAGACACTCCCCTGACCTTGACACCCTTGCCACCAACCGAAACCATGGACCTTGAAGGAGAAGCCAAAGCCGCGGCCATGAAGAAGATCTTTGAGCAAGTGCACGGCAACATTGAGAAGAGAAATGAGCAGGTCCGATCTAGGATCAACAATAAGAGGAAGCAGCTGGTGTTCCAACCAGGAGACTGGGTGTGGCTACACCTAAGGCCAGAGCGCTTCCCCAACAAGCGCAAGCACAAGCTAGACTTTAGAGGAGACGGCCCATTCCAAGTGGTGGAGCGCATCAATGACAATGCCTACAGACTCAAACTGCCAGGTGAGTACAATGTGTCTTCCTCATTTAATGTTTCTGATCTATCTCCTTTTGATGCACAGGATGTTGGTTCTTTGGAGACCAAAGCACTTGAAGAGGGTGGGGATGATGGGGTCATCCAAGCCACACCAACCAGATACTTGGAGGATGAAGGCCAGACCACCCCTTATGTGTCCCACCGTATTATGACTCGGAGCAGAGCCGCCCAAGGAGCCCAAGACAGGAGCAAAGGAGATCATGCCCAAGGAGACCAAGTGGAAGCCGCTCTAGCTCATGCAACCGGCTTTGGAGAGGAAGAGGAGGTTGAAGACAGGAACCGGCCTCTTGATCATGTTCAGCTGAGTGTTTCAGACCAAGGCACTCATGCACACAGCCTTAGGGATAAGGTCTTGTGTGTCCTTACTATCCATGAGTAAGGGCACTTCTAAAGACCTTAGGTGATTAGGGTACTCTTTTCCTTTTCAAGTTTACCATAATGGGTTCTTGGAAAGGTTTTTAATGAGACCTGAAAATCTAAGGCATCAAGCCTAGTGTCCCATTGATTTAAAGTGGATATGTCCCTTAAATCAATTAGGCTTGATTTCTATCCTTAGGCACATGTTAGCCTTTGTATTTTTCATTAAGACTTAGTATTATTTGGGGTTTGAATGCTTTGTTGACCACGGTCAACTAGGGGTTTAAGTCACTAAGCTTGTAGCCTATAAAAGGCAGAACCTACTTCATTTTCTAGATAGACAAGTTAGAACCCTAAACACTAATGGCCGCCTTGGTCTTTCTCTTCTTCCCTTGTTGAGTGTGTCTCCAAGAAAGAGTGAGTTCCTTGCTAGGTTGAGTGTGTCTCCCTACTTGGAAAGGCTGTATCTAAGTCTGCCATAGCTTAGTGAGTTGCCTCCTACCCCCTGTCCAAATCGCGATTGAAACCCCCATTCTTCACTTGACCATTTCACCATTCCTAAACCGTTAGCCGCGACCAGCCTCCTTGCCGCTCGCCGTTCATCCGTTCGTCGCCACGGTTGTGCCTCCGTTCGTGTATCCACCCGCAGGTCGTCCTTCTCCAGACCCCACGGTCATAAGGCCGCCCTGCCGTTCGAGCCCCCGTCCGCAGGTCACCCTTGGGTCGTCCTCCCGGTCGTGAGTTCGCCTACCATCCACGCCCAGCGTTCGTTAGCCGCGGCCTCACCCCCGTCCGTACCGCCGACCCGACTGCTCTTCTCCATTTCTGTACCTGTCCGGCGACCCTACCAGACTCTAAGACCATGGCTCGTAACACACTAGCACCATACTTCAACAACACTTGGCCAAGCATGGCATCGAATATCAAACCAGCTGTCCTTACACTCTACAACAAAATGGAGTGGCTGAAAGGAAGAATAGGCATTTGATGGAAGTGTGAGAACAATGATGTTCCACATGGAAGTTCCTTAAAGTTTTTTGGGGGGGATGCTCTTGTAGCTGCATGCTACTTGATTAATAGAAATCCTACAAAAGTCCTAGATGACTTGTCTCCATTTCAGGTACTAAACAAAACTACACCTAACATTGACCACTTGAGAGTTTTTGGGTGTGTTTGTTTTGTATTAGTTCCAAGAGAGCAAAGGAACAAGCTTGAATGAAAGAGTCTCAAAGCTATGTTCATTGGGTATTCCTCTATCCAAAAAGGATACAAATGCTATGATCCAGAGATTAGAAGTCTTAGTATCCAGAAATGTCAAATTCCAAGAATCAAAAGGGTTCTATGAAGAAGGAACTTGGGATCAATTCAAACACATCTCCACAACAAGATCAGACCAAGCTGAGAACTTGAGGAGACTCTTTGAGAGCAATGGCATAGTCTCTCCACATCCTCAGCCCACAAACACCTCATCTCAGCCACCTGCACAGGTAGCACCCGGCCCCAGCTCAGTCACGTCTCTGATACAGCCAGCCGAGCCGCGACCATCAACCCCGGCCGGCCCTTCCCATCCACAGCCTGGTCCCTTCAGCTCTCATGGCCTTCCTCCTCTTGAACATTGTGGGGAGAAGCATCTACTCATGTCCAACAAGACTCAGGAGATTCATCAATTCGAGTCTCAGCTTCCAAAAGATCAAGAGATGTACCTACTCTCATTGAAGCTTTAAGTGAAGAAGAATAGCCTATCCAAGAAGCTCCACCTACAGTGTTAAGAAGGAGCACAAGACAAACGAATCCACCAGTCTTCTACAATGGGAATGTTATGGTTCATCATGATCAGGGAGTTTGTAACATTGCTCACTTACCTACTAACCATGTTGCTTTCATTACAAGTCTTGATAAAGAACAGATTCCAAAGACATATGAGGAAGCTATGACTAAGAAAGAACGGAGGTAAGCTATCCTAGCTGAGAAACAAGCATGGAAAGGAATGGTACCTATGCTCCAGCCACTTTACCTAAAGGAAAAATGGTTGTAAGTTCTAAGTAGATTTTACCATTAAATACAAAAGCAATGGTGAAATTGATAGATATAAAGCTAGGTTGGTGGCTAGAGGTATTACTCAGACTTATGGTGAACATTGTTGGAATGAAAAAGAAATGATGAAATAAGAAAGCCTTTAAAGAAGTGTATGAAGGCGTGAGTTACTTAGGTCAAAGGGGAGTGTCTAAGGTTTGTTATCCTTCTAGCCTTTCATGTATAAGGCAATCCTTGTATCCAAACAAGCCTAAACTAGATTAGTATAAATATCTATCTCCCTTCTAATTTGTAACTTAGAAAACTATTATTCTCATTCTCTTAATAAAATCATTCTTCTCTTTATCTCTATAATCTCTCATTCTCTTATTCTACAAACTCTTAATCTCATATTCTTTTATGTTATCAAAGACAATTTGCATCAAATCTGGGTAAAATTCATCATTCAATCCTTGAATCAAGAAGAAATCATCTTCTTTAGAATCTTCTTTCAGTTCTATTTCATCTGTCAACTTTGATCGCGAATTCCGGCCAAACCATGGCATATTTTGACAATCCACTTTCTCTGGGTTGTTTTTCGGATAGTTCTGAAGCCACACCAATTGGAATTGCATCATTTTTTCATGTAAATCAAAAGTTACAAATTTTCTTGCATCGACCTTCGCGAGTGCCTCCGCCGCGAACCTTCGTGTTTCCCAGGTCATTCCGTCATCAAACTTCACCAAATCGCGATTTTAAAAATTTTAAACTCAATCCCTTCGAGTCTAGTTTCTGTTTAAAGAAAGCATAAATCAATTCTATTATGTTTGAAGGAAGTTCTTGAACTTCTTCTCAAAGACATCAGAATTTGCCTCTCACAAGAATCTGGTAATAAAATCTTTGAATCTTGAAAGTTAAATAAGTTTCTTGTGAGGGTCTCCACAAAATTTGATTTTCTTGATTTCTTTATTAATCTTTGAATTTTTTTTGAAAAAGGTGGAAATCTTGATCTTTTTGTAGGATTGGTTTATTAAAATTCGAATATTTTGCTTGTTGAACTTGTTGAATTGGATAAGGATTGTTAGAAGTAGATCTTGTTGGTTGGAGTTGGTTGAGTTTTGTTGAAGGGGTTGTTGAAGTCAGTTCAAGGTTGTTAAAGTTGTTTAGTTGGTTGAAGTCACGCGCCTGCCCAAGCCTTGGCGTGTCCGTGTGCTTGACGTGTCTGTGCTCCTATCTGTTTGGCGTGCCTGTGTTACCGAGCTGAAGAAAGGAGCACACAGCTCACACTTGGTTACCGAGCTAAAGAACAGAGCACACAGCCCTAGTCCACACTCACGGCCCACTGTCCAATAGTCACGCAACACCTCACGTCCCGACCAACAGCACCCGTCCCGACCAACACCTCACATCACGACCGGCTGTCACTTTCCTACCAAGCAAGTACCAGCCGCACACATTACCAGCTCGTTTGCAAGATTCCGTGGATCACACGCATTATTGGAGTGGCTATCACGTAACCGTGTACCTCCTGACCAGCCCTGTCTCGACCAAGCATTTTGACTAAGCGTACCGTGTTCCAGCCTTCTGTCCATCCATCCCGACCAGACAGATATCAGGCCTGGTATTGCACATTTGCTCTCGTACCTTGCCCACCCAGAACAAACGACTGCATTCATCTGGAACACGAGACCAGCTGTTCCTCGTCCCGACAAGTGTCCCGCGTCTCGTCCCGACAAGCGTCCCGTGTCTCGGCTGTACTTCAACAAGACATTCCGACCAACCTCTAACACATGGAGATCCAAGCTACATTCAGAGCTCCAGTGATTCTCCATGGAGCAAATTATCTCTTGTGGTCTAGGACCATGAAAACCACATTGGGTGGTTAAGGTCTTTGGAATCATATTTCTACAATTGGCCTTGAAGAAAATGATGTGGCTGAAATTAGTGAGGCTGTGGCTGCTCAAGCCAAATGGTACCAAGAATACCAGTTGATACTCTTTATACTTCAAAATTCTCTTGTTAGTGATCTCTTAGAGGCTTATTCCTTTTGTGAAAATGCTAAGGAACTTTGGGACACTTTGCAAAAGGTGTACGGAAACACCACTAATCTTTTAAGAATTTTTGAAGTGAAAAATGCTTTGAATGAATTAAGGCAGGATGATGCAGAATTCACAAAGCACAATGGTTCATTCAGAGCATTGTGGGCTGAGCTAGAGATGCTAAGGCCAACCACCATTGACCCAATTGTTCTCCTTGAAAGGAAAGAACAAGATAAGGTGTTTGGGTTACTACTAACTCTTAATACTACTTACTCGGATCTTATTACATATATTCTCAGGTCTGATAAGCTTCCTAACTTGGAAGATGTTTGTGATAAAATCCAAAAGGAGCAAGGATCTCATGGATTATTTGACAACAAGGCTGAATTGGTGGCTGCACACAAGAACTTCTTCAAATCAGCAACAACAAATGAATCTAGAAAGAGGAGATAAACTTGTGACCATTGCAAAAGGAGTGGCCATTCAAATAAGGAGTGTTGGATACTCCATCCTGAGCTGAAGACAAGATGGGCTGCTCGGCCACAACAACCCACGGCCAGCCACACGCAAGCTCACGGCCACGGCAACCAACCGCCGGCTCCTTCCAAGGCATGTACCAGCTCATATCTTCATTCCACCTCCACTAGTGCCATGTCTCCAGCATCTGAATTTGTGACAAAATCAGATCTAGAAGCCCTTATCAAAGCAATAAAGGATGGTAATGTGTTGGATAAAACATTTCATGCTTCTTTTCAAACTTCTTTTACTCCTAATGTCTCTAAATCATTGGTGGTTGATTATGGTTCTTTTTACCATATGATTAGTGATCTAGGATTGATAGAGAATGTAGAACCTGCCTAGAACCTGCCTTAGGTAATGTTGTCATTGCTAATGGAATTAAAGTACCAATTAAAGGCATAGGAAAACTTAAGTTGTTTGATAAAGAATCTACAGCCTTTTACATGCCTTCCTTTACCTCTAATTTGCTTTCAGTTAAAAGAGCTACTACTGATTTAAATTGTCAAGCTATCTCTGGTCCTAATGATTTATACTTTCAAGATATTGAGACTAGTAGAAGATTTGGACAAGGAACCACAAAAGATGACTTGTATGTGCTTGAAGACATGACTAAAGCTAGTGGGTTAGAAGCGTTTTTTAATGCTGGCACTTTTAGTAATGATTTTGATCTTTGGCATGCTAGATTTGGAAATCCTCATCCTAGAGAACTTGAACTAATTGTTCCTGGTTTAAAAATGCCAAATGATATGTGTGATTCTTGTATACTTGGAAAGCATTGCAAAACAGTTTTTGAAATTTTTTTGCATACTTACTATAATTGTTTTGAGTTGGTGCATTCTGATGTTTGGACATCTTCATTCCCATCTAGAGACAACCAAAATTATTTTGAGACTTTTATTAATGAAAAGTCCAAATATACTTAGGTTACTTTGCTTAGTTCTAAAGATAGAGTATTTGATGCATTTTTAAATTTTCAAGCATATGTTACTAATCAATACAATGCAAGTATTAAATGCTTTTGGACAGTTAATGGAGGAGAATACACTAGCACCAGACTCCAACAACACTTGACCAAGCATGACATTGAATATCAAACCAGTTGTCCTTACACTCCACAACAAAATGGAGTGGCTGAAAGAAAGAATAGGCATTTGATAGAAGTTGTGAGAACAATGATGTTCCACATGAAAGTTCCCAAAAGATTTTGGGGGATGCTCTTGTAGCTGCATGCTACTTGATTAATATGACTCCTACAAAAGTCCTAGATGACTTGTCTTCATTTGAGGTACTAAACAAAAATAGACCTACTATTGACCACTTAAGTGTTTTTGGTTGTGTTTGTTTTGTATTAGCTCCAAGGGAGCAAAGGAATAACCTGGAACCAAAGAGTAACAAAGCTATGTTCATTGGGTATTCCTCTATCCATAAAGGATACAAATGTTATGATCCAGAGACTAGAAGAGTCTTGGTATCCAGAGATGTCAAATTCCAAGAATCCAAAGGTTTCTATGAAGAAGGAACTTGGGATCAATTGAAAGACATCTCCACAACAAGATCAGACCAAGTTGAGAACTTGAGGAGGCTCTTGGAGAGTATTGATATAGTCTCACCTCATTTTCAGCAGCCCACGACTCCTCAGCCTGTACCGGCCGTCTCCAATTCCAGCCAGCCAGCCGCGGCACATCCAGGCGAGCCGTGGCCATCCACACCATCTGGCCATTCCATCCATCCACAGCCTGGTGTCTTCAGTTCTCCTGGACTTCCTCCTCTTGAACATGGGGGGGAGAGACATTTACTCATGTCCAACAAGATTCAGCAGGAGAAGAATCAGTTTTAGTCACAGCTTCCAAAAGATCAAGAGAAGTGCCCACTCTTATTGAAGTTTTAGGTGAAGAAGAGGATCCTATCCAAGAAGCTCCACCTACGGTCCTAAGAAGAATCACAAGACAAAGGAAACCACCAGTGTTCTACAATGGGAATGTTGTGGTTCATCATGATCAGGGAGTTTGTAATATTGTTCACTTACTTACTAATCATGTTGCTTTCATTTCAAGTCTTGATAAGGAGCAGATTCCAAAGACATATGATGAAGCTATGACCAATAAGGAATGGAGGGGAGCTATCCTAGCAGAGAAACAAGTCATGGAAAGATATGGTACCTATGCTTCAGCCACATTACCTAAAGGAAAAAAGGTTGTAAGTTCTAATTGGATTATTACCATTAAATACAAAAGCAATGGTGAAATTGATAGATATAAAGCTAGGTTGGTGGCTAGAGGTTTTACTCAGACATATGGTAAAGATTATAGGGATACCTTTCCACCTGTAGATAAGCTTCATTCTGCTAATGTTGTTCTTTCACTTGCTTTTAACCTTTAGTGGGTGTTATGGCAAATGGATGTTAAGAATGCATTCTTCCAAGGTAAACTAGAAGAAGAGGTATACATGTCACCTCCACCAGGTCTAGAGTAGAAGGTAGGAAGCGGCAACATTCTTAGTCTGAGGAAGGCCATCAATGGCCTTAAACTATCTCCAAGAGCTTGGTACCACAAGCTAAGTGTAATCTTAATGGATAAAAGTTTCAAAAGATCTGAAGTTGAACATACTTTTTTTACACTAAAGAGTAAGGAAGGTATTGTGGTAATTCTCATTTATGTAGATGATATAATCATATCTTATAGTGATAGTGTTGGTATTGCATCTACAAAAGAATACCTGAAGAATGTCTTTGATATTAAGGATCTAGGAGAACTTAAATACTTCTTAAGAATTGAAGTGTGTAGGTTTAAGGAAGCTTTCTTTTTATCTCAAAGGAAATATGTTGTAGATTTAATAACCTCTACAGGTATGATGGAGGCTAAACCAGCCAAAACACTCTTAGAAGAAGATTATAAAATCGGAACTAAGGGGGAGCTATAGGAGGAAATTGATTTTCATGATCCTAAGCTCTATTAGAAAGTGGTTGGTAAGCTTATTTATTTAACCATCACTAGACCAGATTTATGTTTTGCTGTGAATGAGGTATCACAACACATGAAAGGTCCAAATATGAGACATTGGGAGATGGCAAATCGGATTTTGAGATACCTAAAAGGCACTCATGAACAAGGTATATGGATGGGTTGCAATAAAAACACAAATGTGGTTGGTTATTGTGATGCAGATTGGGCAGGAGATAGGGGGATATGAGAAGTACCACATTTTATTGTACTTTCATAGGAGGGAACCTTGTGACTTGGAAAACCAAGAAGCAAAAGGTGGTAGCATGTTCAAGTGCAGAAACAGAATATAGAGCAATGAGGAAGCTTACAACTGAATGCATTTGGCTGAGGAAAATTTTGGAGGACTTGGCCGTGAAGTATGAAGAACCTATTACCATCCATTGTGACAATCATGCTGCTATACACATTACCTCCAACTCTGTGTTTCATGAAAGGACTAAGCATATAGAAGTAGACTGCCACAAAGTAAGAGAAGTTATTGGGAAGGGAATCATCTTGCCTTGTTATACAAGGAGTGAGGATAAACTAGCTGATGTGTTCACCAAGGCAACAACTCTTAAGAATGGCGCCTCCATCTATCCAAGGCTTGGTCTTATGACCATTCCACACCAATGATCCCAACATAGAGAGTTATACTCTTTTTCCCTAAGAAAAGGTTTTGTCCCAATTGGGTTTTCCTTCTTTAGGTTTTTTTAATGAGGTAATGCTTCATGGTTGCAAGCTTAGGCATTCACCATATCTTAAGCTTGAGGGGGAGTGTTGGAATGAAGAAGAAATGACGAAATAAGAAAGCCTTTAAAGAAGTGTATGAAGGCATGAGTTACTTAGGTCAAAGGGGAGTGTCTAAGGCTTGTTTGTGTTCTTGTGTTATGTTATCCTTGTAGTCATTCATGTATATGGCAATCCTTGTATCTAAACAAGCCTAGACTAGATTAGTATAAATATATATCTCCCTTCTCATTTGTAACTTATAAAACAATTATTTTCATTCTATTAATAAAATCATTCTTCTCTTTAATCTCTCTAATCTTTCTTTCTCTTATTATACAAATCTTTTAATCTCATATTCTTTCAAAGATTATAGGGATAACTTTGCACCTGTGGCTAAGCTTCATTCTGTTAATGTTGTTCTTTCACTTGCTACTAACCTTGATTGGGAATTATGGCAAATGGATGTTAAGAATGTGAATTAGAAGAAGAGGTATACATTTTACCTCCACCAGGTCTAGAGAAAGAGGTAGGGGCCGGCAACATACTCAGGCTGAGAAAGGCCATCTATGGCCTTAAACAATCTCCAAGAGCTTGGTACCACAAGGTAAGTGTAACCTTGATGGATAGAGGCTTCAAAAGATCTAAAGTTGAACATACTCTTTTAACACTAAAGATTAAGAAAGGTATTGTGGTATTTCTCATTTATGTAGATGATATAATCATATCTGGTAGTGATAGTGTTGGTATTGCATCTTCAAAAGAATACTTGAAGACTGTCTTGGATATTAAGGATCTAGGAGAACTTAATTATTTCTTAGGAATTGAAGTGTGTAAGTTCAAGGAAGGTCTCTTCTTATCTCAAAGAAAATATGTTGTAGATTTACTAACCTCTACAGGTATGATGGAAGCTAAACCAGCCAAAACTCCCTTACAAGAAGATTATAAAATCGGAACTAAGGGGGACCTAGAGGAGGAAATTGATTTTCATGATCCTAAGCTCTATAGGAAAGTAGTTGGGAAGCTTATTTATCTAACCATCACTAGACCAAATTTATGTTTTGCTGTGATTCAGGTATCTCAACACATGCAAGGTCCAAAGATGAGACATTGGGAGATGGCAAACCGAATTTTGAGATATCTAAAAGGCACTCATGAACAAGGTATATGGATGGGTTGCAATAGAAACACAAATATGGTTGGTTATTCTTATGCAGATTGGGCAGGAGATAGGGAGGATAGACGAAGTACCACAGACTATTGTACTTTCATAGGAGGGAACCTTGTGACTTAGAAAACAAAGAAGCAAAAGGTGGTGTCATGCTCTATTGCAAAATCAGAATATATAGCCATGAGGAAGCTTACAACTGAATGAAATTGGTTGAAGCAAATTCTTGAGGATCAAGCCGTGAGGTGTGATGAACCTATCACCATCCATTGAGACAATCAGGCTGCTATACACATTGCCTCAAACTCTGTGTTTCATGAAAGGACCAAGCATATAGAAGTAAACTGTCACAAAGTAAGAGAAGCTAGCTGATGTATTCACCAAGGCAACAACTTTGAAGAATGGCGCCTCCATCTATCCAAGGCTTGGCCTTATGACCATTCAACAACAATGATCCCAACATAGAGTGTTATACTCTTTTTCCCTGTAAAATGTTTTGTCCCAATTGGGTTTTCCTTCTGTAGGTTTTTAATGAGGTAATGCTTCATGGTCGTACGGCTTGGAGCCAATACTCCACGTGGTCCTTGCTCTAGGTGGTGTTGTGGCCTTGTGTTGGTTACTCTTCTCGATCTGTACCGTGAGGTGGAACAATTCGCCTATGTCATGATATGGATGACGCTCGACCGTACGTGTGATGGGTTCCGGTAGACCGTCTAGGAAATGAACCATGAGGCTCTCCTCCGATTCCTTCATCTCCAGTCGGTTTCATAGATGTTCGAATTCATCAATGTATTCTGACACCGTCTTGCTCCCTTGGGTAAGGCGTCTAAATATCCTCTGAAGCTCACGGTGGAAGTGGGGGGGGTGTTGGAATGAAGAAGAATGATGAAGACCAAAAGGAATGAAGATTGTGTGACTTTGATTCTAAGAAAGTGCCATGTGTCCAAAGGGGAGTGGCTTAGTCTTGTTTATGATTAATGTTATGTTATCTTGTAGCCAAACATATATTAGGTTATTTTAATATCCAAGCAAGCATAGACTAGTTTAGTATAAATAGTTAATTCTCTATTACTTTGTAAGCAAGAAATTCATTTTTTTAAAAATCTCAATATTATTCATTCTTACTTTCTCTCTTTAATCTCTCTCTCTCTCTCTCAATCTCCAAATCTCTAAATCTCTTAAACTTTTAATATTTCATGGTATCAGATCCTGGTAACATCAATCTGGCATAAGAATTCCGCAAATCTTCTTCATTCTTCACACAATCACTTTGCACCTTCGAACTCGGACCCATCGCGGGTGGTTCGAGGTTTGATCGATCATTCCGGCAAGAAATCAAACTTTCTTGCCATTTTCTTCCTCTAGGATTGTTCTCCGGTGAGTTCTTAGGATTTCTCCAGTGGTTTCACTCAATTTGGTTGCCTGAGCCAAAAGTGGTCCACGGCCAAGTCTGGTGGTGTCGCAGTTAGCCTCGCCGCGAGATCACAAGTTTGCATCTAGCATATCTCCTTCAATTCTTTATAAAATCAGGTGATATCAAAGCCTATCTCAAGTACAACGAGTTTAGTTGTTGAATCAGGAGGTCCGCGTTGCCTTTTTTTACGTTTAGAAGCTTTCTTGATCAATTTTTCTCAGTGTGTCCAGTTTTGACCTGTTTGTAGTATTTGTGTTAAAACCTTACATTTTTCTTAATCTTTTTCAAATCTTGAACGATCAAAACTTATTTTAAGATCTTATTGAGGGTCTCAAGAAGTTTCATTTCATTTTAAAGGAATTTTAGGTTTTAAGAAAGCTATTCTAGATTGATACTAAGAATCTTTTTATATTTTTAAGTTTTGGCAAAAGTGGATTAGATTTGTTTTTTTAAAATACTATTAACAGAATCTTTGGTCAAGACTTTTTATTGTTAGAAGTAGTTGGTAAAGGTCTATTACATTGTTGAAGGTAGTTACCGGTGGTTGCAAGTTGTTATTGGACATGCGGTTTTAGGTTGTTGATGCGCCTAGGTACCTAATCTCTTGGACAGGCACGTGTGTGGTCTGGTCTAGTCTTGTTCTCTTTTGTTTTATTTTCTTGCAGGAAATCAAGGCTAATGGAGTACCAGAAAAACATCAAGGCTCCAGTCATCCTTCATGGGACGAATTATCTACTATGGTCTAGAACCATGAGGACAACCTTGTGTAGTAAATGGTTATTGACTCACATTACAAAGGCGCTTGTTATAGTCATTAAAGGGGATGACTCAGATGATCAAGAAGATCATAACAAATGGTTTCAGGAAGACTAAATGGTACTTTCTATACTCAAAAATATCCTTGCTGGATCTCTGTTAGAAGCATATTCATATTGTGAAAATGCTAAAGATCTTTGGGAAATTTTGAAAAATGTATATGGCAATATTACTAACCTAATGAGAATTTTCCAGGTAAAGAAATCTTTGAATGATCTTAGACAGGAGGATGATGAGTTCACAAAACATTATGGATCCTTCAGAGCTTTATGGGAAGAGCTACAGATGCTAAGGCCTGCCACAATTGATCCCATTACTCTCCATGAAAGGAGAGAACAAGATAAGGTGTTTGGGTTATATTTGACTTTGAAAACTAACTATGTTGATTTGATTAAGCACATTCTTAGGGAGGACAAACTTCCTAGTTTGGAGGATGTCTGTGCCAAGATTCAGAAGGAGCAAGGGTCTCTTCAACAATTTGGAATTAAAGAAGAACCAGTGGTTGCCCACAAGAGCTTCTTCAAGGCGCCAGCTGAGTTTAAGAAAAAGAGGACCGTGTGTGATCACTGCAAGAGGACCGGCCACAAAAAGAAGAAATGCTGGGTGCTTCATCCTGAGTTGAAGCCAATTTGGTTCATTGACAGGTCTAAAGCTTCTTCTACAGGCGGTCTTAGCTCCTCCAACCTAGTACATACAAGCGCATCCACTATGATCACCAATCCGGCCCTTACTTCTTCATCTGATTTTGTGAAGAAATCAGACTTGGAGGCTCTCTTCAAAGTCTTTAGCTCTGGTAATGTGTTGGTAAATCACTTCATGCTTCTTTAATTGTTGATTCTGGAGCTTTTCATCACATGATAAGTGATTTAGGGTTGCTAGAAAACTTAGAATCAGCCTTATAGTGTTTTAATTGCTAATGGAATCAATGTTTCAATTTAAGAGATTGTGAAGCTTGAATTGTTTGATAAAGAATCTAAAGCCTTTTATTTGCCATCTTTCACATCTAACTTGTTGTCTATTAAGAGAGCTACCACAAATCTTAATTGTCAAGCTATATTTGGTCCTAATGATTTCTACTTTCAGGATATTCAAACAAGTAGGAAGTTTGACCAAGGAACAACAAAGAATGACTTGTATGTGCTTGAAGACTCATGCATTCCTTACATGAACCGTGTGCTAATAGTGTCAATGTTAATGATTCAGCTGAACTTTGGCATGCTGGATTAGACCATCCTCATCCTAGAGCTTTGGAATTAATAATACCTGAAATTAAAATACAAAATGATCTATGTGAATCATGTATTCTTGGAAAATATTGTAAGACTGTTTTGAAAAATCAATTCATTCATATGATAATTGTTTTGATATAGTGCATTCTGATGTTTGAACATATCCCTTTCCTTCTAGAGAAAATCATAAATATCTTGTGACCTTTATTGATGAAAAATCTAAATATACTTGGGTTACATTGCTTAGTTCTAAGGATAGAGTGTTTGATGCATTTATTAATTTTCAAACATTTGTTATTAATCAATACAATGCCAAGATTAAATGTTTTAGAACAAATAATGGAGGGGAATATACTAGCACCAAGTTTCAGCAACACTTGGCCAAACATGGCATTGAACATCAAAAAAGCCGTCCCTACACTCCACAACAAAATGGAGTAGTTGAGAGGAAAAACAGACATTTGATGGAAGTTATGAGAACAATGATGTTTCACAAGAAGGTTCCCAAACAGTTTTGGAGAGATGCTCTTGTGGCTGCATGTTACTTAATCAATAAAACTCCAACAAAATTTATAGATGATTTGTCTCCCTTTGAGGTATTAAACAAAACTAAGCCGAATATTGATCACTTAAGAGTATTTGGGTGTGTTTGTTTTGTTTTAGTACCAGGAGAACTTAGGAACAAGCTGGAACCAAAGAGCACCAAGGCAATGTTCATTGGGTATTCTCCTACACAAAAGGGTTACAAATGCTACAATCCAGAGACTAGATTAGTCCTTGTATCCAAAGATGTTAAATTTCAAGAATCAAAATGATTTTATGAAGAAGGAACATGGGAAGAATTCAAGGACTTCTCAACAACAAGGCATGAGCAAGCTGTGAATGTAAGAAGGATTTTGGAAAGCATAGGTATAGTCTCTCCACAAGCATCTGGCTTAGGGCCAGCTCACCAAGTACCAGGACCAGCTCGAGTGCCAGGGCTATCTCACCAAGCGCCAGGGCCAGATCATCATTTGCGCAACCCAGTTCAGCAATCGCCTGGACGAGGACCGGCCGAGCCCGACCAATGTTTGTAACACCCCCGTCCCTAGTAGACCGGAGATGCTACGATAGGTCTGAATCCCGCTCGTCCGTTCTCTCTAACATAGTCCGAAAGCCCGAACTCACAAGATCCGAACCCCGATTAAGACTCCTTCACGGTCGAGGTTTCTGAACCAAGACCGGATATCATGGTCGGGTATGCTCGGCCGAGACTTCAGAACATAAAATCTTTAAAGGGAAGAAATAAGCTTACGATAAAACCGAACAAATACTTAATTAAAAAATATCCCAAAGGTACAACAACTAAGATCCCACATAACTAAAACCGAATACAACAACCCGATCTAAACCGATATAATGGTTGTAAGTACACATGAGTGCCGAAAAATCTTACAATCGGATACATACTCTAAGACAAGGGAAATGGGGGAGAAATCTACACCGGAACCGTCACGTCTTTCTTTCAACCAACTTGTGGGATCTGCAAGAATGAGTTTGGTCAGCTATATGCTGAGTGAGCGGATGTAAAATACATAATAAAAACTAACCCCAACCCGATGAGAGCATGCACACAAGGAACAACAAGCATAACGATCACATGGAAATAAACGCACATAGTCTTACTCATCACCAGAACTCAACGACTCCTAGACCAAACACAAGTCTAGACTCAACAGACAGCTTAACCAAGCTTGCTTCTAATCTATCCATGCGCGCCGTGACCTTAGCCTATTCCCTTCCCGTCCTGGTCAGGTCCTTAGCCACACAGGCTACAAGGCACCTACGAAGATGGACGGTACTTACTGCCCCGGTCAGGTCCTTAGTCACCACGACTACAAGGCACCTACGAAGACGGGCACTAGCCTGGCAAGTCGCTCACAGGATGGTGGCAAGTCATCCCTCGCATGCACACGAAATAGCTAAGTCACAAAATCCCCACAACTCAATCCCATGATAACCACACAACCACTTAACCATGAAACCACTTCGTAATACCTTTGATCCGGTCCAGGTCCGTTTATTTAATTAACTGTGCAACAATCAAACAAGAACATGCACAGCCGACCAAATAGAACCTGAACTAGATTTAGGGTATACTAATGGATTCACTTAACCAAACTCAACCATAACTTATCATGCATGCGACTAATCATAATACATGACCTCCTAAACCAGACACCATTTCGTATCGCCCTCGGTCCAGTCTAGGCCTATTTATTTGACTAACTGTACAACAATCAAACAAGAACATGTACAGCCAATCAAATAAGACCTAAACTAAACCTAAGGTTCTACTAGTGGCATGTTTAGACCTAACTCAACAACTCAGTCAAACAAGAACATGCAAACATCTGATCAAACCATTAACATAGAGCAAATGATTAAGCATGCAAATCAAATGGTAACTCATCAATACAAGCTCATAAAATCATACTTAAATGCAATGCCAGAAATATACTTCACAATAGTTTAATCATGCATCACGAAATCTAAACCTCCCTTTAACATGCATAATACTTTCATAAAACTTCTTTAAATCCTTTTAAAACCAAAACACTTAAGATATAAAAGAATCAATGGAAATCCTTTAAAAAAAACTTGCATGCATGAATTTTTAAGAAAATACTTTGAAAACTTACTTATAAATACCCATAATAATTTTATAAATACTATGCTTGGATTTTAAAATCCAAGCTGATTGAAAACCATGCATGCAACCTTTGAAAACCGATTTTAAAACCTTTGAAAACGATTTGAAAACCGATTTAAAAACCTTTTTCAAAACCGATTGAAAAACCTTTTGAAAACGATTTGAAAACCTTTTTAAAATAAAACCGAACTCATTAACCACGTTCTTGCAAAAAGGAAAAATCCAACTCACAGGGCAATGCTCCTAATGAACGGACTAGGCAGCTCACGGACAGCCTCCTCCTCTCTCATAGCTCACGGCCAAGAATCCCTCTCTCTCTCTAAAGAATTCTCTAACTTCTCTCTAAACTTCTACAGCTTGGAAAAGGATGGGAAATGGTTTAAGTGAGGCCAGGGAGTGCTATTTATAGCCAAAGGGTGGAGATAGTGGATTTTGCCAAGGTCCATTTATTTGACCAACTGTGCAACAATCAAACAAGAACATGCACAGCTGACCAAATAGAACCCGAGCTAGATCTAGGGTATGCTAATGGTTCCACTAAACCGAGATTCAACCATAACATTTCTTCTTTTTTGCTCTGCCTAGACTAGTTATCAGACTCCAATGGCCTTGGTCAGACACTAGTGGTCGTCTGTGGTTCATCCATGCCGTACGTCTGGGATGTCTGTGTTGGGTATTTCCAGAACGTCTGGCAAACATCCGTGCGTTCGACATTTCTATCCGAACGTTCATCTGTTGGATATCCTGTTCATCCGTCTGGTCGTCTCTTCTGGGCGTTCCGAGGCTCACATCAACTCCATCATGATTGGTTTGTCCAGCTTGATCTTTCCTTGGTCTAGTCTTGCTCGATTTGCATCCGTTTCCTTAACTTCCTTCATCTTTTCTTCAGGCCATAGCTCACTTCTGATTTAACATTCACAATGCTTCCCTTACCGAACTTTGTCACTTACGACAGCAACAACTCACACAGCTTCCTCAGCACACTTGGCAACAACCCGGAAAGGTTTAAGGGTTAGGTTTATTTATTTATTTTTTTTTTTTGGGAAACCTAATTAGGCAGCTACTCACCGAAGGCTCCCTCAAAAGATTCTCTCTAACTTGAGATTACTAACTTACAGAAGAGCATCACCCTACATTTAACTTATAAACTATGCTAACAAGGCTATAGGCTAGCCACGCCTAAATCAACAATTCTAACAGCAACAGATCCGACTAAGCTATATTCACGCAATTCAGGTACATGGCGAGGGTAATCCGATCTGTCGTGCAACAATCAAACAAGAACATGCACGACTAACCATTGACTCTATCATGCCACCCAAATCTAAGTCCGAGTTAAATTCGATAGATCGTGCAACAATCAAACAAGAAAATGCACGACCCATCTCCTAAAACTCAAATCTGACCTGAATGCTAATGACATGAATCAAAATACCCAGGCCTAGCTACCTAAACATAAGCACTTATAGCAAAGTCTAAAACAGCCTAGAAATCTACACACTTAATCACTCATACTTACTTAATAAATAACACACACAATGAATCATGAACATGCATAAGCAAACATTGACTCAGTTATACTAACCGGTCTCAGCCCAAGTCAAAGTCGATCAACCGTGCAACAATCAAACAAGAAAATGCACGATTGACCTTCCAAAACTCAAACCTGACTTGATTAGTATAACATAAGCTAATCATCCAAACATATGTAATCCCAAAGGTTAAGCCCAACATACCACAATTTGGGGTAGAGGACAGAAGGATGCAGACCGGTTGTATCTAATGGTGCTTTCTTCCTCTCGGTGGCCGTGGCGGACGCGAGCTCTGACCCCTCGGACAAATCCATAACGGTGACCCATCTCCCCGCAAGTAGTACACATAATGATGGTGTGATCCATCATGAAAGTCCTACATGTGCCAATCTGATGGCCCTCAAATCCGCATCTCTCGCATATCAGGACCGGCTCCTCCGATCGTCCCATGGGTCGGTTGTGTGTGCACTTCCGGGTTTGTTCCAAAGTGTTCAGTGTCCTCATGCCTTGTTGTGCCCTCTCAACTTGCTCCGCAGCTAGTGTTCACTCCACATTCTCTGCTACTCGTACTAAGGTCGGCAGGTCCATAATCGGTACCCTCTCTAGTCGGATCCGCAACTCAGGCCTCAAATCACTCAAGAACAACTGTACCGTCCGATTTTCATCGTTCGGTTCGTAGCGGGTGATCTGTCGAAGTCGGTTAAACTCTGCCTCATATTCCCTCACGGTGTGTCCCAGCTGGTCCAACGAATGGTACTGATCCATTAGTCTTTCCCTAGCTTGAAGAGGAAAAAACTCATGGAGAAACTCGCTGCAGAACTGTACCCAGGAGGCTTCAGGGTGGTTACTTATCTCGTTTTCCTTCTCCACTCTATACCACCAGTCTTCCGCGTCCTTCTCCAAGTAGTATATCGCGACGTCTCTGCGGTATTCGTCCGGGCACTGCACTGCTTGCAGGTTCAGCTCCAGTCTCTGTAGCCATCCGTCTGCATCCAAGGGATCTGTACTGCCTGCGAATCTGTCCATCTCCAACATCCGCATCCGGAGCAGAATCTCATAGTAGCTTGGTCCAGTCCTTCTTTCTTGGTTTGTGGAAGCATCATCTCCTTCCGTCAGTGCTGATGGTATTGCTACCTGAGCTGGGTCCTCTGAGGCAACATGTCTGGGTGTATTGCGGATTTTCCAACCGATTCTCGTCGAGGTTCATCAGATGATCGTTCCTCTGGATTTTCTTCTACTAGATCCTCTTCTACTGGGTCTTCCTCAGGGTCTATTTCAACTGAGTCTGTCTCTGCTAGGGCAGGCTCCGTATCAGATGATATCACAATCAGCTCTGGCTCTTCTCTTGGCACTGGTCTTGGGCCACAATACAACCGTCTCAAACCTTGCCTCGTCTCTATCCTGTATGGATCCATCTGCAAAACAGAAACTTGTTACGAACTCATTAAGGAAAGACGAATGTTCCAGTTTCCTAAACCCCATTCCCAAAAAATTTTCTTTTCGAAAAGCGCTTAATTCCTAGTGACTCGAAAACCATGCTCTGATACCACCTCTTGTAACACCCCCGTCCCTAGTAGACCGGAGATGCTACGATAGGTCCAAATCCCGCTCGTCCGTTCTCTCTAACATAGTCCGAAAGCCAGAACTCACAAGATCCGAACCCCGATTAAGACTTCTTCACGGTCGAGGTTTCTGAACCAAGACCGGATATCATGGTCGGGTATGCTCGGCCGAGACTTCAGAACATAAAATCTTTAAAGGGAAGAAACAAGCTTACGATAAAACCGAACAAATACTTAATTAAAAATAATGCCAAAGGTACAACAATTAAGATCCCATATAACTAAAACCGAATACAACAACCCGATCTAAACCGATATAACGGTTGTAAGTACACATGAGTGCCGAAAAATCTTACAATCGGATACATACTCTAAGACAAGGGAAATGGGGGAGAAATCTACACCGGAACCGTCACGTCTTTCTTTCAACCAACTTGCGGGATCTGCAAGAATAAGTTCGGTCAGCTATATGCTGAGTGAGCGGATGTAAAATACATAATAAAAACTAACCCCAACCCGATGAGAGCATGCACACAAGGAACAACAAGCATAACGATCACATGGAAATAAACGCACATAGTCTTACTCATCACCAGAACTCAACGACTCCTAGACCAAACACAAGTCTAGACTCAACAGACAGCTAAACCAAGCTTGCTTCTAATCTACCCATGTGCGCCGTGACCTTAGTCTATTCCCTTCCCGTCCCGGTCAGGTCCTTATCCACACAGGCTACAAGGCACCTACGAAGATGGACGGTACTCACTGCCCTGGTCAGGTCCTTAGTCACCAAGACTACAAGGCACCTACGAAGACGGGCACTAGCCTGGCAAGTCGCTCAACCACTTAACCATGAAACCACTTCGCAATACCTTTGATCCGGTCCAGGTCCGTTTATTTAATCAACTGTGCAACAATCAAACAAGAACATGCACAGCCGACCAAATAGAACCCGAACTAGATTTAGGGTATACTAATGGATTCACTTAACCAAACTCAACCATAACTTATCATGCATGCGACTAATCATAATACATGACCTCCTAAACCAGACACCATTTCGTATCGCCCTCGGTCCAGTCTAGGCCTATTTATTTGACTAACTGTACAACAATCAAACAAGAACATGTACAGCCAATCAAATAAGACCTAAACTAAACCTAAGGTTCTACTAGTGGCATCCTTAGACCTAGCTCAACAACTCAATCAAACAAGAACATGCAAACATCTGATCAAACCATTAACATAGAGCAAATTATTAAGCATGCAAATCAAATGGTAACTCATCAATCCAAGCTCATAAAATCATACTTAAATGCAATGCCAGAAATATACTTCACAATAATTTAATTATGCATCACGAAATCTAAACCTCCCTTTAACATGCATAATACTTTCATAAAACTTCTTTAAATCCTTTTAAAACCAAAACACTTAAGATATAAAAGAATCAATGGAAATCCTTTAAAAAAAACTTGCATGCATGAATTTTTAAGAAAATACTTTGAAAACTTACTTATAAATACGCATAATAATTTTATAAATACTATGCTTGGATTTTAAAATCCAAGCTGATTGAAAACCATGCATGCAACCTTTGAAAACCGATTTTAAAACCTTTGAAAACCGATTTAAAAACCTTTTTGAAAACCGATTAAGAAACCTTTTAAAAACGATTTGAAAGCCTTTTTAAAATAAAACCGAACTCATTAACCACATTCTTGCAAAAAGGAAAAATCCCACTCACAGGGCAATGCTCCTAATGAACGGACTAGGCAGCTCACGGACAGCCTCCTCCTCTCTCCTAGCTCACGGCCAAGACTCCCTCTCTCTCTCTAAAGAAGTCTCTAACTTCTCTCTAAACTTCTACAGCTTGGAAAAGGATGGGAAATGGTTTAAGTGAGGCCAGGGAGTGCTATTTATAGCCAAAGGGTGGAGATAGTGGATTTTGCCAAGTGTTCTTCATGCTGAATGGACCAATGCATGAAATCCACTCACTTTGTATGCAAAGTGGAAACCGCCAGCTGTCCTCCTCCACTCATGCAAGCTTAAACAATAAATAATTCATCATAGTGGAATTTGCCATCTGTCCTTCTCCACTCATGCATGCATGCACAATTATTAATAATTCATCAAAGTGGAATCCCATCATCCTGCGGAAAGAACGGGCGGTGCACGACGGGCGTACGGCTGTCAAGCAGACGGTCGGCTGGTCGACCGTGTAGTACGGACTGAGGATGTACGAGCGGTTGTACAGAATGGTCGTTCTTAAGGTATGGGGCATTACAATGTTCGTCAAGGCATGATCCAGGTTCGACCCCAGTCCGACCCAGGCATAACTTAGGCACGTCCATGGTCCAACCCCGGTACGAACCAAGCATATCCCGAAAAGATCTTGGACCATCCGATCCTGGCATTTCCATGGTCCATTCGATCTCTCGGCCATGTACTAGGTCACAAGCGCGGCTTCATCTCCGGTACGTGGAGCGGCCTTCACTTTAACCAGGACAAGTGTCTCCCCTTGATCTTGAAGGGGTCCAGGAACCTAGACATGATCAAGAGGAGGATTCGGAAGTAGATATCTTACTCTCAGCTTCAAAAAGGCCAAGAAATATTTAACCTAATCTTGGGGATGCTCTAGAAGAATAAGGGAAATGAAAATCATTTGTTGTTCTTAGAAGAAGTATAAGACATAGATTTCCACCCAACTTCTACTACAACAACAATGCAGTAGTTCATCAAGACCAGAGAGTGTGTAATCTAGTTCATATACTTGATTCTCATGTTGCATTAACTGTTAGTCTTGATAAAGAGCAGATTCCAAAGACCTATGAGGAAGCTATGGAGATAAAGGAGTGGAGAGAATCAATTAAAGCTGAAAGACAAGCCATGGAGAAGAATCAAACCTATGCACCAGCTACTTTTCCAAAAGGAAAAAATACTGTAAGTTCTAAATGAATTTTTAGCATTAAATATAAAAGAAATGGTGAGATAGATAGGTATAAAGCTAAGTTGGTGGCTAGAGGATTGACACAAACTTATGGTGAAGATTATAGGGATACCTTTTGCTCCTGTGGCTAAATTACATTTTGTTAATGTTGTTTTGTCTCTTGCTGTTAATCTTGATTGGGATTTGTGGCAAATGGATGTTAATAATGCATTCTTACAAGGTGATCTAGAAGAGGAAGTGTACATGACAGCATCACCAGGTCTAGAAGATCAAGTTGGTGGCGGCAATACACTGAGATTAAGAAAGGCTATCGATGGCTTAAAAAAATCTTCAAGAGCTTGGTATCATAAATTTAATGTGACCTTAAGGGACAAAGGCTTCAAAAGGTCAGAAGTTGAACACACTCTCTTTAGACTTCAAAGTAAGGAAGGTATTGTGGTTATACTCATTTATGTTGATGACATAATCATATCAGGGAGTGATAAAGTAGGAATTAATTCTACTAAAGCATATTTTAAGAGTGTCTTTGATATTAAGGATCTAGGTGAACTTAAATACTTCTTAGGATTTTAAGTGTGTAGGTTCAAGGAATGTCTTTTCTTATCTCTACAGATATGTTACAAGATAGAACCTGAGAAGGAGCTAGGAGATGGCATGTTCCATGATACAAAGCTGTATAGAAAAGTGGTTGGTAAGCTCATATATTTAACCATTACTAGACCTGACTTGTGTTTTGTTGTGAATCAGGTGTTTCAACATATGCAAGACCCAAAGATAAGGCATAGGGAAATGATTATGCGCATATTGAGATATTTGAAAGGCACTAAAGAACAAGTTATATGGATGAGTTGTAATGGAAACACAGAAGTTGTAGGTTATTGTGATGCAGATTGGACAGGAGACAGAGTAGATAGGAGGACTACAACTGAATGCATCTGGCTGAAGCAACTCCTCCTTGACATACTTTGCGTGAGCTTGGAGTCTCCTATCACTGTCCATTGTGACAATCAAGCAGCTATACATATTGCATCTAACTCTCTGTTTCATGAAAGAACCAAGCATATTGAGGTGGATTGCCATAAGGTGAGGGAAGCTATTATAAATGAGATTATCTTACCTTGATACACAAGGAGTGAAGACCAATTAGCAGATGTATTCACTAAGGCTACTACATTGAAGACTAGCAGCTCTATATACGCACGCCTTGGTATCATGTTCATTCCTCAACATTGATCCTGAGCATGGATTATTATACTCTTTTTCCCTAAAAACGTTTTGTCCCAATTGGATTTTTCTTCTTTAGGTTTTTAATGAGGTAATGTTTCATGGCTGCAATCTTAGTCATTCTCCATGACTTAAGCTTGAGGGAGAGTGTTGGAATGAAGAAGAATGATGAAGACAAAAAGAAATGAAGATTGTGTGCCTTTGATTCTAAGAAGGCGCCATGTGTCCAAAGGGGAGTGGCTTAGGCTTGTTTGTGATTAATGTTATGTTATCCTTGTAGCCAAACATATATTAGGCTATCTAAGTATCCAAATAAGTCTAGACTAGTTTAGTATAAATAGTTAATTTTCTCTTTCTTTGTAAGCAAGAAATTCATTTTTCCAAAATCTCAGTAATATTCATTTTTACTTTCTCTCTTTAATCTCTCTCTCTCTCAATCTCCAAATCTCTAAACTCTTAAACTCTTAATCTTTCATGGGACGTAACGCCACCTCATCAAGTGGGTCAATTTGTACCACGATGTCAAAGGACCTAAACGTCATCTGCGTCGGGCGGTTACCTCTCGGTCCCACCATGCTAGCGCATGATCCGTGAATTAGACCGTCGCTAGGGCCACCTTCCTTGGATCATCGTAGTGGTAGTAGTCAAACAACAGCTTCATCCGTCTGTCCCAATCTAGGTATTCCTTGGGATCCAATTTCTCGCAAAAGATGGCGGGTTGATCTTGACGTTTAGAGGGATGGGCGTGTGCTGTAACGGCTGCGGGTCCCTGACCTGTTGGTCTCGTCCGATTCCATGGTTGGGCGCCATTGGTATGTTGGGTCGTCTGGGCGGTCGTGCAGGTTGTTCGAGGCGCTCCATGCGTGTAGCCATGAATGTCATCTGGGCCGTCAGATTTCGCAACATCTGCGTCATGGCTTGGTTGTCCGTTTCTGACGATGGTTCCTCGCTCTCTGAAGGAAAGTTTCCAAAAAATGGAAACTCACGGAAAAGGAAATATTTACAGAATCCAAAGAAAAATGGAAAATTACCTAAGTTCTAGTTATTCCTAAACAAATATCTAAGCTAAAAGGAAACTTTTCGAAGACTTAGAAACACTTATGGAAATCTATATTATGGCCTAAACACTAGAGGAAATTAGATATCTATGACTCTATAGAAAAAGCAAACTACCTATTACAAAAATCAAAAGATCCTAATACTTAGAGACACAGAATGGAAAGAATCCTAATCCTATACAACCGATCGTGGAGATCTAGACCAAGCTGCTAGGCGCGGACCCAACTCACACAAACCTAAGGCAGCAACTCGATCTAAGGACCTCATGGTCGCGTCTAAGGACCTAGATATTTTTGATTCCGGTTCAAAGGTAAGCCTCGCGAACCTCAAACTGCCCACAAACTCTAACTAGAACAAGGAACTCGACTACAGATGCGGACCTAAACCTATAAAACTATCGCGGCTAGTCCGCGACCCTCACACAAGACTAGGACTCGACTCGCACCAATGAAATCGACTCAACACCTGCTAGGATGAGAAAATCGAATCCTACCAAGCTAAACAGAACAAGAATCCAACCAAACTCCCTAACAACATACGCGTGGGCACTAGGAAACCAAGGTCCACGATTTCTCATGTGAAACAAGTGCGCTAGGTGGGTATTCTATTGATTCTAAATTTTGTTTTAACAACCTAACTCTTTTTATAGTTTCGTTTTTATGAAGGAAATCAAACAAGAAAATAAGCAAATAATAAAAAAAAAAAATTTGTATTTTTTGTATGAAATTGAAAGACAAGGATAGATTTAATCTAGTACTCGGGAGCTTTTCAGCTGTGATACCAGATGATACAAGCGTGTTGTCGGGGCTTTTTCTGTCAAGAAACTCGAGACTAGATAAAATGATGTTTAACCCAAACAACAGAAAGTCTAAATAAAAACAACATAAAGTTTAAATTGCTGAAAATAAAAATGAACATAGACCAAGACTTAAACATATAGGCTTGGGCCAAGGACAATTCGCCTAAAATATATGGAAATGGGCTTAAGGCCTTAATTCCACACTTAGTCTAAATAAAAGAAATAAGATAGATAAGCCACCAAAAGGAGGGGCCGAGTCCGACTTAGGCTCGTGAAGGATGTTTGGTTCGTGAATGGGCCTCGGTCGTCATGCACACTAAGAGTGTTGCCTCGTTAAAACCTTCTTCGGAAAACTCAGTAGGACAAAACCAAAGATAGGAAAAAGATTACAATGTCTTAGCATGTCTTTTGGTGTCTTCACCGGATAATAATGGTGAATACACCGGAGATGGAAGAATCTTCGAGCAGAAACCTCCATGGTCCCTTGTCTAGCGTGAATGAGCCTTGATGGGCCGGTCTGTTGTCTGGTGGGCTCTCTGGCTCAGGCTCCTGGTCGCTTGCTCGTTTCGCCAGTTGGTTGAACTTGTTCTCTAAGGCTCGGGCCTTAGCTCACGTTAATTGCCCAGGTGGTACTTTCGGGGCGGCAGAAGCACACGATTTTGCTGCTTCGCTGAGGCTGAGTCGGAGTAGATGTGGGGGTGGTCGGCTTTGGGGCAGCTGGGGCAGCCCTAGGGGCCAAGTTGCTGACCACGGCCTTTCCCTTGAGGCGTGGGTCACTGGTCGAAGTTTTCCGATCAAAGGGCTTGGAGCCGGTGCTCCAGGTACTCTTAGGTCTAGAAGGTGCGGCTAATTTCCTTTTATTGCACTTCTCAATCTGGACTGCTAAGTGCAACAACTCACCGAGATCATAGTAACGTTGTAGCTCAATCTTCCGGGCGATTGATTCATGTAATCCATCGATGAATTGGGCCATTAGGCTCACTTCTGATTCGTCTACGTCAAGTCTGTTGCGTAGGTGCTCGAATTTATCGAAATATTCTGACACTGTTTTGCTTCTTTGGATCTGGCGTCTGAATCGTCTCGGTAGTTCATGGTGGAAATGAGGAGGGACGTTCGTCTCCTCATGATCTGATGAGGACATCGAGTCAGCCACTGCACCAGTCATCCCACCAGGACATCTCACACAGTCCAAGAGGAAAGCTCTAGGAGAAAAGCTCAACATGCTATTGGAGACTGGAATCAGACAGGACCCCGAACCGACTGTGCCGACCAGGACCAGCCCCGGACCAACTGTGCCGACTATAACCAGCCCCGGACTGAGCGTGCCGACCACATCCATGCCAGGCCCAGCAGACCAAGCTGTGACCATGCCAGGACCATCCGACCCATTCCAACCGGACAAGGAACCATGGAGGTTCCTTCTCGAATATTCTTCTTCCACCGGTATCTTTACCATTACCATCCGGTAGAGACACCAAAAGTCGTGCTAGGAAATTGTTCGGTTATGTTCCACTGGTTTTCCGCAGAAGGTTTTAATGAGGCAATACTCTTAGTGCGCAAGACGGTGAAGACTTATTCACAACTTCACACCATTCACAAGTCACCACCAAATTTTAGCCTAAGTGTTATTGGACTTTTCTATCTTTAATTCTATTTGTAGACTAAGTATGTTATTTGGGCTTTGGGAGTCATGTTGATTAATTAGGCCCAAAGTCTATTTTAATTGTCATTAAGTAAACTTTTTACTATTTTAATTCCTTGAGAAGCTAAACATTATGTTGTTTAGCCCAAGTTGTAACAAGGCATTATATAAGCCTCTTGTCTACTCATTAATAAGACAACAAGCATTTTTAGAACAAAACCTAAGACTATTGTCTAGCTCCTAGCGCCGCCTCCAAGTCCTTGGTAGCAGCCGTTTTTTCAACCTATTTTGTTTAACTTCTAGGAGTATCACAAGCCCCTTTCACAGATTGTGTGGTCCATTTGATCCATCCTTCTGATGGGGTCATCCATGCTACACCAACCTGGTACTTGGAGGATGAGGTCTAGGCAACTCCATACGTGTCTCACCGCATCATGACAAGGAGCAGAGCTGCCCAAGGAGTGCAAGACAGGAGCCGGGACCAGGACCAAAGTCATGAAGATCAAGCTGGAGTCAACTTAGTCCAAGCACAAGACCGAGGAGAAGAAGGGGAGATTGAAGACACCAACCAGCCGTTTAACCTTGATCAGCTGGGTGTTCCTGACCAGAACATCCATGCACACAGCCTTAGGGATAAGGTCTTGTGTGTCCTACTATCCTTGAGTGAGGACACCCTTTAAGAACTTAGATAATTAGGGTACTATTTTCCTTCCTAAGTTTACCATAATGGGTTCTTGGAAAGATTTTTAATGAGACCTGAAAGTCTAAGGCATCAAGCCTAGTGTCCCATTGGTTTTAATGTGGATATGTCCATTTAAAACCAATTAGGCTTGATTCTATTTTAGGTATTTGTTTAGCCTTTTATGTCTTGTTTCATGACTTGTTAAAAGACTTAGTCTTATTTGGGTTTAGAGTTTGTGTAGCCTATAAAAGGCAAACCCTTCTTCATTTTTGTGCAGACTTTTTTAGAACCCAAAACCCCTTGTCCACGGCCGCCTAGGTCAATTCATTTTCTTCCTTGTGTGTGAGTGTGTCTCCAAGTAAGGAAGAGAGATTCTTTGAAGATTGAGTGTGTCTCTCTTCAAGGAAGGCTGTATCCAAGCCAGACATAGCTTGGTGAGTTGCCCTCAATCCATTTCTCAAATCGTTTCCAGAAAACCCCTTTGTTCATTCTAGTTCCATCACACACACCTGCCGTTCGTTTCACGTCCGTCCGGTACGACCTGCCGTTCGCATTTCACGACCGAACCCTCGTTCGGCAGCTCAGGTCTTCGTCCGCAAGGACGCACCTCGTTCGTGTCCTCAGCCGGAGCTTAAGCCCACGCCAGCCATACCCGAACTTCACCCAGCCGGCTTGCTCTCGTTCTTCCCCAAGTCAAGACCGTTCGTCCGCGTCTAGAACCCATCCGTACCGGCTGTTCTTTCTGGTTGTTCCGCACATCCCTCCGACCACCCCCTTGACCAGATGGCCTGGCTCGTATCATTTTGGTATCAGAGCTCACGTTCAAGGGTGCGTCCAAAGGGAGTTGCCACAAACCGGCAACAACAAACTCTAATAACCCCTATACATCTATAACAACCCATAACCGTCCTTGACCAATATTAGCAACAACGTCTAACAAAATTAACAGCCTAACTATCAAAGAATATGTTAATAAAGATGTTTCTAAAAAAATCCACTTTTGCCACAAATATCTAAAAAAACAGTTTCTTAGTAACAATCAAGAAAACCTTTCTTGAAGACTAAAATTCTTTAGAATGAAATGAAACTTCTTGAAACCCTCAATAAGGTCATAAAATAAGTTTTGATAGTCCAAGATTTGAAAAAGATGAAGAAAAATTTAAGATTTTAAAACACATACTACAAACAGGTCAAAACTGGACACACTTAGAAAGATTGATCAGGAAAGCTTCCAAAAATCAAAAGAGGCAAATAAGACCTCCTTATTCATCAATTATTCTCATTGTACTTGAGTTTAGGCTTTGGAATCACCTGATTTGATGAATAATTGAAGAAGATATGCTTGGTGCAAACTCGTGATCTCGCAACGAGGCTAACTGTAATGACCGCGATCGAGGGCAAAACGGGCAAGGTCGGGGAAAAAGGGGATTTTTGGATTATGGGCGAAGACATCCGGGAAAGGAGAATATATATTATCCTTGTAACAGATTTCCCGGGATTTCCGCGATATCCTATCGACCCGAAAGGAATAATCCCAAAGGAGAAAGGATTATTCCCAGTCGATAAGGAATTATCCTCGAAGGATAAGGGATTATTCCCAGAGGATGGGGAATTATTCCCGAAGGATAAGGAATTATCCCCAAAGGATAAGGGATTATTCCTAGCGGATAAGGGGATTGGGTTGGTCGAAGTTGTTGGTAACAACTTCCGGGATTTTCGCACTAAATCCCAACCACTTTCCGAAAATCACGCTAGTATTCCAACAAACAGGATGGACATTCGAAAGGGATAAGAGAGGCTGCGGATCAAGGGAAAATCCTAACCGCTTTCCGAAAATCTCGCTGATATTCCAACTGACGGATGGATATTCGAAGGGATAAGATGGGACTGCGGATTTAAGGAAAATCCTAACAGACTTCCCTTATAAATAAGGAGCAAGTCGCCTCATAAGTCCCTGCGTGAGTAAACGAAAAATCAGAACACTGAAAGAAAGAAAGTTCGAGGAAACTAAGTGATTTCTCTAGAAAGGTTCGAGAAGCGACCAGTTATCTGAGTTTTTATCGAGAGCGGATCATTCGGTTAAGGAAATCCGGGTAAGCATCGATAAACTTAGAGTTTTTCCTTTCTGGGCTATAAGCATCGAGAGACTTAGTGTTTTGGTCGATGTGTTCCGAGTAAATCGCTAGGTTTGTGTGACGTGCGTCGGTGCAGCTTGGACGATCTGCGTCAAGAGGTGTCAGAACGTGGGTTTTCATCGGTTCATCAAATCCTAAGGTGAGTGCGTGACTGTGGCTATGGTCTAGGGTCGTGAGCGTGTGTCGATTCAATAAGTGCTTGACTGTCTGATCTAATATACTTGTCCTGTCCTGTTTTAAGTGTTAAGCGTGAATAAGAGAGTCTTGTGTGACTCGTCCTGGTGAATGATCCAACAGTGGTTGGTGAATCACGTTTAGGAAAGTATATCGGCCTGATTTTGCATGATTGACTTATTGATTGGATTACTTGTTTTCGATTTCTTGACCATAGCTATGTGAGACGGGATGACCGCCTCACTAAGCAATTCGTTGCTTATGCCTCCTTATGGATGCAGGGTTAGGTAATACTCGGGAAGGTAACAGCAGTGGCTAGAACGCGAGACGAAGGCTGGAAAGAAGGGATGGTGGCTTAGTAGAATAATTGGGTCTAGTAGCTTAGACGATGTATTGGTAGACTTACCGTTGTACTAGAACCTCGGTTTTTATAATAAGTAATCTATTACACGTTTATGCACTGTTCCGCTGAATCAAATCTGAAAATGCTAAGAAAAAGTTAAGTAAAAATTTGAATCAAGAAATTTTTACTAAGTGTGGTTGTTTGGGTTGACCGCGGGTAGGAAACCTTTAACCTGGGGTAGTTTTCCCGGGTTAGGGCGCTTCAGTTTGGTATCAGAGCATGGTCGATTCTAGGACAGTGTTAAGCATAAACGGGTTAGTGGGTTAAGCCATCCTTTCCAGCCAGTCCCGCGGTAAGTGATATTTTAGAGAATAAGTTAGTCTCATGCTAACTTAATAAACTGTATGATTGATGCAAATGGTAAGGAACACTCGATCGCAGGTTGGGAATGGTGGTGCGCCTGAGGAACGCACCGATGGGAATGGTGCGAACCCCACCAACGGTCTGGAAGGCGACGCGGCAAATGTGCCTGCGAATGGAGCCGCTGCACCCCAGACCGAATTGGATCAGTTGATGGGGATGTTGGGGCAGATTCTGGAAAGATTGACGACTTCGGTACCTGCTCCTGCTGCACCTGCGCCTGTTGCGCCCGCGCCGGTGGTACCACCACCCGCGGTAAACGACCGGGTCGCTGAGGCAGTGGTTGAGGAGGTATTGCCAGAGCCGAGGGTTGCATCGTACCTTACGATGGCTGGTCATATGCGGAAGCTGGGTACAAAGTACTTCGCGGGTGGTGCAAAACCGATCGAGGCCGATGAGTGGCAATCGAGACTCGAGAGGAACTTTGCATCAATACGCTGTCCGGATCAGTATAAGAAGGACATCGCGGTTCACTACTTGGAAGGTGACGCGCATACTTGGTGGACCACGGTCGAGGCAAGGCGCCGAAATTGCTCATGGACCGTGTTCCGTGAGGAATTCCGCGCCAAGTACTTTCCAAGGGAAGTATTTGACCAATGCCAACGTGCGTTCCTTGAGTTGCGTCAAGGAAATATGAATGTGCGCGAATATGAGATTGAGTATAACTCTCTCATGAAGTTCGCGGGGCGCGAATTCGAGGATGAACAGACAAGGATAAGTCGGTTCTTGTGGGGACTTCGGGTCAATCTCCGCAATTGGTGCCAAGTGCGGAGATACGACTCGATGTCTGAGCTGGTAGAGGTAGCGGCTCTTTATGGAAATGGGCTTGAAGGAGGAAGCAGAGTTGGCAAACATGGAGTGGAAAGCGTCCACGGTACCTTCTGCTAGACTAAGACTCGGTTCGAGCCAAAGGAGGAACTCAGACAAGAGTCTTAGGAGCAACAAGACATTGACGGTGCAAACTGCATGTCAAAGTTGCGGGAAAACGCACTCGGGTCAGTGCAGGACCAGTTCGGGTGCGTGTTTCCGGTGTGGCAGTCTGAGCCATAAGATTGGGGACTGTCCGGAAAGGTACCCTGGGGCGCGAGAGTCGGGACGAAATTTTGGGGAGCAGATATGCTACCATTGCCGTGAGCCGGGACACTTCAGGTCTCAGTGTCCGAAGCTGGCGCAGTCATCCGGGAAACGGGCAAATGAGGGACTACCGCCACCACCACCAGCTAAGAGAACGGCCCATACAACTGGTGGAACACCACGGGTCTTCTCGATTTCTGAGGAGGCGATAGAAGGCAGCTCCTCTGTCCGATCACTGGTAAGTTCCTAACACTTACTAAGTAAATTCGATGTCTGCTTGTGTCCTTAGCAATTTAGGGGATATTGTAGGGACTATCCTTATGGGCGGAATACCGACCCATGTTCTGTTTGATTCCGGGGCGACACATTGTTTTGTTAGCCCTGAAGTGGTTGGGAAATCCGGGTTCCATAAGGAACTTGGAGATCAACTCGGACTTGTCCGAGCGGCGGGTGGTCAAGCTATGAAAACCTTTGGAAAAGTGCTTGACGTTCCGATAATGGTATGCGGTGTGGACATGCCAGCTGACCTAGTCATATGCGGAGTGAAAACTTATGAGGTGATATTGGGCATGGATTGGCTATGAAAGCATAAGGCCCATTTGGATTGTCATCGAGGGAGAATCCGGTTTGAGAGAGGGAACTCAACGCTGGAATACCAGGGAATTCGACCCACTTCAGGAAGCTTGATCATTTCAGCGATTCAAGCAGAACAATTGATCCAGAAAGGATGTGAGGCGTATTTGGCCACGATCACAACATCAGAAGTTGGACCAGACATAGGGCTTAACGATATTCCGGTAGTTAAAGATTTCGGTGATGTGTTCCAGGCCTTGGTTGGACCACCACCGGAAAGGTCGGATCCATTCACTATTGAATTGGAACATGGAACCGCCCCGATATCGAAAGCTCCCTATCGAATGGCACCAGCTGAAATGGCTGAATTAAAGAAACAGTTAGGTGAATTGATGGAGAAAGGGTTCATCCGTCCGAGCAGTTCACCTTGGGGAGCACCGGTCCTGTTCGTTAAAAAGAAAGATGGAAGCTTTAGGCTTTGCATCGATTATCGTGGGTTGAACCGAGTTACGGTGAAGAACAAGTATCCGCTTCCAAGGATTGACGAGTTGTTGGACCAACTCAAAGGAGCGACTTGTTTCTCCAAGATTGATCTGGCTTCGGGATATCATCAAATTCCGATAGCCGAGTCAGACGTTCGAAAGACGGCTTTTCGGACAAGGTATGGACATTACGAATTCGTAGTCATGCCTTTCGGATTGACCAATGCACCGGCTGCATTTATGAAGCTGATGAACACTGTTTTCCGAGATTTCTTGGATGAATTTGTGATCATTTTCATAGATGATATTCTGGTTTACTCGAAAAACCAAGATGAGCATCAAGGTCACTTAAGAACGGTTTTGGATAAGTTACGAGAACAGAAGTTATTTGCTAAGCTCAGCAAGTGTAGCTTTTGGCAAAGTGAAATTGGGTTCTTGGGTCATATAGTCTCGGATCAAGGAGTGTCTGTTGACCCAGAAAAGATCAGGGTTTGGCAGAATGGCCGAGACCCGAGAATGCCTCAGAGGTGCGGAGCTTTCTGGGATTGGCTAGCTATTATAGACGGTTTGTTAAGGGTTTTGCAAGCATGGCTCAGCCAATGACCAAGCTGACCGGTAAGGACGTTCGGTTTGTATGGTCAGCAGACTGTGAGACTAGTTTCGTTAAGCTGAAGGAAATGCTTACGAGTGCTCCAGTTTTGGCATTACCAGAACCCGATGCACCTTATGTAGTCTACACAGATGCATCTCGATTAGGACTTGGGTGCGTTCTGATGCAAGTGGGTAAGGTCATCGCTTATGCATCGAGACAACTAAGGAAACACGAAGCGAATTACCCAACCCATGACTTAGAGATGGCGGCTGTGGTATTTGCTTAAAAGATCTGGAGATCCTATCTTTACGGTGCTAAAGTTCAGATCTTTACGGATCACAAGAGTTTGAAGTATATCTTCACTCAGTCTGAACTAAACCTTCGGCAAAGGAGATGGATGGAACTTGTGGCCGATTATGACTTGACCATTGACTATCATCCGGGAAAGGCCAACTCGGTTGCAGATGCACTAAGTCGAAAGAAAGTGGTCAAGGATGTTGTAAGAGACATGGAAGGTCTGGTCAGTATGATAAGCACTTTGCGCCTTACCGCATTGACGGATGATGTGGAACCGTTGGGCTTAGGTGCTGCCGACCATGCGGATCTGTTAACCCGCGTTCGGCTAGCCCAGGATACCGACGAGAAACTTAAAGAGGCAGCAAAGAACGAGAACACTGAGTATCAGATATCGAATAATGGTACGATATTGGTGAATGGTCGGGTGTGTGTTCCCAAAGATCAGCAGTTGCGTGAGGAAATTCTTAAAGAGGCACATCAGTCCAAATTCTCCATTCACCCAGGAGCGACTAAAATGTATCGAGACTTAAAGCGATACTATCACTGGGTTGGAATGAAACGGGATGTAGCCAAATGGGTGGCTGGTTGTCATACATGCCAAAGGGTCAAAGCCGAACATCAAGTTCCGGCTGGGTTAATGCAGAGATTACCCATCCCCGAATGGAAGTGGGATTTGATCACGATGGACTTTGTTACCGGACTGCCTATGTGTGATAAGAAAGATGCGATTTGGGTCATTGTGGACCGTTTGACCAAATCTGCTCATTTCCTCGCAGTTAATCGGAAAGATGGTTCGGAGAAACTTGCGGAGTTGTATATAAAAGAAATTGTCCGATTACATGGAGTTCCTACGAGTATAATATCAGATCGGGACTCTAAGTTTGCGTCGGCGGTTTGGAAGTCATTGCATAAGCGGCTTGGGACGAAGGTCAACCTGAGCACGGCTTATCACCCGCAGACGGACGGACAATCGGAACGAACGATCCAGACACTTGAGGATTTGTTGAGAGCGGCTATCTTAGACTGGGGCGGTAAGTGGGAGCAGTACTTACCACTGGCCGAGTTTGCATACAACAATAGCTATCAGACTAGCATTGGAATGTCTCCGTATGAGGCATTGTATGGACGGCCTTGCCGAACCCCGCTATGTTGGACCGAAGTGGGGGAGCGAAGCATTTATGGACCAGACTTAGTCGATAGGACGACTGAGAAAATCAGGATTTTACAGATTAAGATTAAGGAAGCTCAGGATCGACAAAAGAGTTATGCAGACAAACATCGAAGGGAATTAGAATTCGAAGTTGGGGAAATGGTCTATCTTAAGACGGTCACCTATAAGGGAAAGGAAAGAACGAATCAGACCGCAAAATTAAGTCCGAGATATATGGGTCCGTATAAGATTTCGGAACGGATCGGACCAGTAGCATATAGATTGGAATTACCACAAGTCTTAAGTGCATTCCACAATGTGTTCCACGTTTCTATGCTAAGGAAGTGCATAAGTGATAGACATAACGTGATAGTGGAACCACCAGCAGATTTACAGGAAAATCTGACTGTGGAAGGAAGGCCAGTTCGAATCGTGGGAAGGAGAGTTAAGACAGATCGCAGGAAGAAAACCAAAATGATTCAAGTCGTTTGGGATTGTGATGGAGAAGAAGAAATCACATGGGAACCTGAAATCATTATGAAGGAAAAGTTTCCCAAATGGTTCGACAAACAAGCGGTCGAGACTTCTAAGTCCAAAAAGATTAAGTCCTAGATTCGAGGACGAATCTACCTAAGTGGGGGAGAATTGTAATGACCGCGATCGAGGGCAAAACGGGCAAGGTCGGGGAAAAAGGGAATTTTTGGATTATGGGCGAAGACATCCGGGAAAGGAGAATATATATTATCCTTGTAACAGATTTCTCGGGATTTCCGCGATATCCTATCGACCCGAAAGGAATAATCCCAAAGGAGAAAGGATTATTCCCAGTCGATAAGGAATTATCCTCGAAGGATAAGGGATTATTCCCAGAGGATGGGGAATTATTCCCGAAGGATAAGGAATTATCCCCAAAGGATAAGGGATTATTCCTAGCGGATAAGGGGATTGGGTTGGTCGAAGTTGTTGGTAACAACTTCCGGGATTTTCGCACTAAATCCCAACCACTTTCCGAAAATCACGCTAGTATTCCAACAAACAGGATGGACATTCGAAGTGATAAGAGAGGCTGCGGATCAAGGGAAAATCCTAACCGCTTTCCGAAAATCTCGCTGATATTCCAACTGACGGATGGATATTCGAAGGGATAAGATGGGACTGCGGATTTAAGGAAAATCCTAACAGACTTCCCTTATAAATAAGGAGCAAGTCGCCTCATAAGTCCCTGCGTGAGTAAACGAAAAATCAGAACACTGAAAGAAAGAAAGTTCGAGGAAACTAAGTGATTTCTCTAGAAAGGTTCGAGAAGCGACCAGTTATCTGAGTTTTTATCGAGAGCGGATCATTCGGTTAAGGAAATCCGGGTAAGCATCGATAAACTTAGAGTTTTTCCTTTCTGGGCTATAAGCATCGAGAGACTTAGTGTTTTGGTCGATGTGTTCCGAGTAAATCGCTAGGTTTGTGTGACGTGCGTCGGTGCAGCTTGGACGATCTGCGTCAAGAGGTGTCAGAACGTGGGTTTTCATCGGTTCATCGAAATCCTAAGGTGAGTGCGTGACTGTGGCTATGGTCTAGGGTCGTGAGCGTGTGTGGATTCAATAAGTGCTTGACTGTCTGATCTAATATACTTGTCCTGTCCTGTTTTAAGTGTTAAGCGTGAATAAGAGAGTCTTGTGTGACTCGTCCTGGTGAATGATCCAACAGTGGTTGGTGAATCACGTTTAGGAAAGTATATCGGCCTGATTTTGCATGATTGACTTATTGATTGGATTACTTGTTTTCGATTTCTTGACCATAGCTATGTGAGACGGGATGACCGCCTCACTAAGCAATTCGTTGCTTATGCCTCCTTATGGATGCAGGGTTAGGTAATACTCGGGAAGGTAACAGCAGTGGCTAGAACGCGAGACGAAGGCTGGAAAGAAGGGATGGTGGCTTAGTAGAATAATTGGGTCTAGTAGCTTAGACGATGTATTGGTAGACTTATCGTTGTACTAGAACCTCGGTTTTTATAATAAGTAATCTATTACACGTTTATGCACTGTTCCGCTGAATCAAATCTGAAAATGCTAAGAAAAAGTTAAGTAAAAATTTGAATCAAGAAATTTTTACTAAGTGTGGTTGTTTGGGTTGACCGCGGGTAGGAAACCTTTAACCTGGGGTAGTTTTCCCGGGTTAGGGCGCTTCACTAACCTCGACACCACCAGACTTGGCCGTGCACAAATTTTGATTCAGGCCATCAAATTGAGTAAAACCACCGTACAAATCCTCAGAACTCACCGGAGAACAATCCTAGAAGAAGAAAATGGCAAGAAAGTTCGAATTCTTGCTGGAAAGATCGATCAAACTTCAAACCACCTGCGATGGGTCAGGTTTCGAAGGTTCAAGAAGATTATGTGAAGAATGAAGAAGATTTGCGGAATTCTTATGCCAGAATGATGTAACATGGCTCTGATATGATGAAAGATTAAGAGATTCAGAGATTTGTAGATTGAGAGAGAGAGAGATTTAAGAGATTAGAGAAAAAAATGAGAATGATTATTATTAAGATTTTAGAAAAATGAATTTCTTGCTTACAAAGGAAGAGAGAGAGTCAACTATTTATACTAAAATAATTTAGGCTTGTTTGGATACTAAGATAACCTAATACATGTTTGGTTACAAGGATAACATATAATTCATCACAAACAAGCCTAAGCCATTCCCTTTGGACACATGGTGCTTACTTAAACACAAAAGCACACATTCTTCAGTTTCTCTTGAATTGTCTTCATCATTCTTCTTCATTCCATCAAATGAGAACAAGGAAAATATGTTTTCAAAGAATTGATAAAGGTAATGAAAATTTTGAAACAAGTGTTGTAAGATATGTGAAGATGGATGACCAAGTGTAGAATGTAAAAAGAAAGTGGTGCCTTAAGAGATGGAGCAGCGAACATAGAAATTGTGGTATTAGGTGACAGGACACTCGTTTAACTTTTCTTTAGTTCTCCCTTGGAGCAATCGGGTCCCCGTTCTCAGATCCTTCACTTTAAAATTAGCAGGAAAGAATTCCATAGAAACTTGATTAGTGTTGCACAAACGAAAAACTGAAATGAGATTTTTGTGAATATAGGGAACGTAAAGGACATCTTTTGCCACCATTGTACAGATGATGAAGAGACAAATTGTTCAAGTCCAATGTGAGATGATGTGTGGCATCATTACCAAGTAGCCACAGATTGGTGTTGCCAGTGGAGGTCGTTGCCAGATATGAAAAAGGCTGCTACAGAGTCGTGTTGTTGAATGGTCGCTATCGGCCTGTAGGAGCTTGCGGAGAGTTGAAGCCGTGAACACCTCTTAGCACTATGACCATTAACACCACATATTTGGCAACGTACCTGATATCCACAGGGAATGGAGTACTCTTGGCGTGGCTGAAACAGTTGTTGTTGGCATGTTTGATTGTTGTTGTGACCATGATTTTTGTTCGAGCGATTCTTTCTACGATTGTTGTTGTTGTTGCCACGATGATTAGTGACATTTGTAGAGATGGGAAGCGTTGGGGAAGTAATTGGTGTACATTGCAGCTTTACTTCATGATTCAGTAATTTCTCATGAATCTCAGTTAGGGCACGAGTGGTGTCTCATCCTTCAAGTTGATCTACAATGGTCTTGTATGTTGGAAAAAAAAAAGTATTTCCAATTTCTATTTAGTGGTCATCATATTTAATGCAATTATATTAGCTATTTAGTGGACTAATTTATTTTATGAAACTGAAAATAATTAATATGGACTAATTTATTCCATGAAACTGAAAATAATTAATTTATATGGACTAATTTATTCTATGAAACTGAAACTAATTAAGTTATGTTTTAACTGAATAAATTGAATTTTAGTAGTCTAAATTGTGGGATTTATGGGATTCTCATTTTTTACTATATAAAGAGACACATAGTTAAAGTTCCCAACATAATAAATCAAAAAGCTTTCCACATACCAATAAAAAAACATAAATGTCTCTTATAGACATAAAGAAGATTTAGTTGAGAAAGATCTCAAAACTCTTGATTTTAATCCTTTGATTAGTGATCGTCTTCATCATTCCGCAAAATCATGAATTCATGTATTATTAATGTATTAATGTTTTAATATTTAATAATCAAATAAGATGTGATTTTGGGAAATATATGAAAGTATTATTATGATTATTTTTATGGTGTTGTTTTATTTTTTTTTATTCCCAACAGTGTAGTCTTTCGGAAGACCCTCCAAGACATGTTTGACTTGATCTTCATGATCCAAAGGTTTTCCGAGAAGCACTAATTGGTCAAATTTGGTGGTAAAACCTTGAAAGTACTCATTGATGGTTTTAGTACCTTTGGTCCAATGCTTGGATTGTTGTCACAATTATTTGATGTGCACACAATTGGGTTTTGTTTAGGTGGAGGACCCAGATCTCAGCGGTAGTGTTCGTCGTAGAGAATAGCGAATGAATGGATGTGATGATGACACCCAACAAGTACAACAATTTATCTTGTCGTTTCCATAACGTTTACGCGTTATTAATAGTGATGACACGATTGATGGTGTTGGTGGGGGACGGGATCACAATGGAACCGTCTAGGTAGCCTGTGAGATTGTAACCATCGAGAAGTGCATGAACTTGACAACTCCACATCATGAAATTAGAAACCGTAAATTTGGTGACATTCATCATGTTGACATTAAGAAGGTTTTTGGTGTCAGAGAAAGTTATGGTCTCAGTTGATGTTGTTAGAATTTGTGAAATATGATTAAGAGTTTATGTAGAGTTTCTAGGTATAATGAAGAACAAGAGAATAAAACTAAGAGAAAGAGAGATTGGAGAAAAACATAAGCAAAGAAGAATAAAGAGAGTATGTGAAGGACTAGTATATTTCTTTGAGTTGTATGAATAAGTTACAACACATATATAAGATACAAACATCTCCATTAAAATTGAGAGTGTAACAGCTCTTTTGGGGAGTTGAATCAAGGTAGGAGGGTCTTTATTGTCTTTTGTGCTGAGCCTACATCTTTTTTTTATTTTAGAAAATTTCTCCAACAGCTATTTCTATTTTACAAAGATATTCAAACTTTCTTATTCATTTCGGACCTTTGACGTCCTCGATGCATTCCAAGATTCCTCCATGGTAAAGTTCTCTTTGTTATCTAGGACTTCAGTCGCCAGTCGTCCTAGATGCGTTCCAAGATTGCTCCATGGTTTAGCTTTTAGTCCAATAATTGGTCATCTAGGACTTCAGTCGTCCTAGATGCATTCCAAATGTTCTCCCTGGTTGAATATTCTTGGTCATCTTGGACTTCAGTCATCCTAGATGTGTTCCACGTTGGGATTGACCCATCTACCCTGGGCTTGGGCTTAACTTCATCACCTCAGCCTCAGTCCTATATGATTCACAAGCATAACCATTATTTATTATCTCAATACATGTAGCTGTTGAAGTGGACATGTTCAGGTGCGTTAACAAAGAGTTATGACAATTGTAAAAGTTTAGGTTTAGGTATCGCAGAAATTTTGATACCTTATAGATATAAGACAGTGACTCTTATTGAATGAGTTACTTACAATAATACATATAATGATTGCACTCACACGATAAATTAGGTATTAAGTAATTACTGTGTCATCTTTTACATATATAGTCTGTTGAAGATAAGCTTGAAAACAAAGATTGATGAGCAAAGAAATAAATATATGATTAGGAGTTATCTAATCATATCTAACTTAGGATCTATGTTAGAAGATAAAGTTTGTTGTGCAACAAAATCCCTTAAGTTTAGGAGCTATCTAGACTTATATAAAGAGGCTTATAACCTCAAGTTTATGTGTAGATTTTGAGAGATTGAGAGCTTATATTGAGTTAATTTTCTAAGCAATAAGAATAGCATATTTCTTATACTTGATCTCTATTATGCTTTTATACTAGCTTTGAATTCTTTAATTGGTATCAGAGCTAGAAGATTAATTGGGAGATCTTACTGTTACAACAACAAAACCGAAGGAAGGAGGAGGACCTTCCGCAATCCATTGTCCGATACTTACCGCCACCAACTACGCAGCATGGAGCCTGAGGATGAAAGTTATGCTACAGCTCAACAAGGTATGGGAGGTTATTGAAGGAGATAACGAAGATAAGGAGAAAAACATCTTAGCAAAGGCGCTCTTGTTTCAATCCATCCCTGAGACTTTACTACTTCAAATCGGTGAACTAGATGAAGCAAATAAAATTTGGGAAGCCATAAAGATGAGATACGTGGGAGCTGATAGAGTTAAGGAGGCGTGACTACAAACCTTGATGACCGAATTCGACCGACTCATGATGAAGGATGCTAAATCGATTGATGATTTTGTTGGCAAACTGTCAACGATCTCATCAAAGACTGCAGCATTAGGTTCAGTCATAGAGGAGTCAAAGCTAGTCAAGAAATTCCTTAAAAGTCTCTCGCGGAAGAAATATATTCAAATTGTAGCTTCTATTGAGCAGATGCTAGATTTAAATACAATCGGATTTGAAGAAATTATTGGGCGTCTAAAAGCTTATGAAGAACGTATCTTCGAGGAAGAAGAAACACATGAGGACCAAGGCAAGCTGATGTATGCTGACCAATATACTCAAGAAAACAGAGAGTATAATGGTACTTACAGAGGAAGAGGTCGAGGAGGACGTAGCTTTTATAGAGGCAGGGGACGTGCACGCAACGGAGGAAGAGACCTGTCCCAAATCACGTGTTTTCGCTGTGATAAAACAGGGCACTTTGCCTCCACTTGTCCTGATCGTTTACTAAAACTGCAGGAGATACATGAAGCAGACACAAATGACACTCAAGGCGCAGATAGACTCATGATCCATGAGATGGTGGTGTATTTAAACGAGCAAAACTGTAAGCCAAGCGAGTATGAAATCAAAGCAGGAGAAGAGAACATATGGTACCTTGACAACGGAGCTATAAATATATGATTAGGAGTTATCTAATCATATCTAACTTAGGAGTTATCTATGTTAGAAGATAAAGTTTGTTGTGCAACAAAATCCCTTAAGTTTAGGAGCTATCTAGACTTATATAAAGAGGCTTATAACCTCAAGTTTATGTGTAGATTTTGAGAGATTGAGAGCTTAGTTTTGAGTTAATTTTCTAAGCAATAAGAAGAGCATATTTCTTATACTTGATCTCTATTCTGTTTTTCTACTAGCTTTGAATTCTTTATAGTCTAGATCTTCCACCTGAGAAAGAAGTCAAGAGGAGAGCTTGATAAGGTAGAGAAAAATACAGAGGTCAACGAAAGACTTGTCTAAAAGCTGACTTGACATTTGGAGGGAAAGACTGTTTTTAGATACGTTTTATGCTTGATGATGTATGTGCTTAAAAAAGGCTATGAGTCCCTTCGAAAAGTAGCTATGAGACTTCGCCTCCGATTACCAAGAGATCATGAGAGTACGTGTTAGTTATCTTATTATAATCGTTTAGGTTATCAATAAACGAAGTGTTGCTTCTTTACAATTATATATAGAGGAGCTTCAATTTTCGAACTCTGTCAATTTATATCCCAAAATTTCAGTGCGTTGACAGTTAAGAAGCTTGTGTCGTATCAGAACCGTTTCTACTTTCCACTTTACTGAGAGATATCTCCAGAATCAAAGAAAACACAAATATGGAGAAAGAACAAAGCAATAATCTGAGTGACTGAGTAAATTTACATATTTTATTCATTGATCTGACACTTCATTAGTATTTTGCAATCGCATCAGAGAAGATGTTCACTGGAAAAACAAAAACAGAAATAATAACAATATAGGAAGGTCATGATTGTTATAGTAACTCTCCAGAAGAGGAAAAAGAGAGAAGAAGACAAGAGAGAAAGATCAAGCAGCTTTGAGGAATTTCAAGGTCTCATCAATGTGTTTCTCAGGCTGGAACTGGTTGTTGTAGATGAGCTGAACGAGACCGTTTTTGTCAAGAACGTAAGTCTGTCTCCCTGGTAATGCACCAAAAAGGTCTCCTGGCACTCCCCAATCTTTCCTCACCTTATTCCCTTCGTCGCTCAGTAATGTATAAGGCAGCTTGTACTTGCTTGCAAACGCCTGCAATGTTAAAAAAGACCGGAAAATGATATAGCCGGTAGGTTTGAATTTCAGAAACCAAAGATTTTATTTTGATGTCTTACCTTGTGAGAAGCAGAGTCATCACCACTTATGCCAATGACCTCTGCGCCAGCCTTCTTGAATTTCTCATAAGAGTCCCTGAATGCACAAGCCTGATGCACAACAGTAACCATTTCATTTCTATTTTCTGATTTAGAAAAAAAGTTGTTTAAAGTTTGTATTCCTGTATGTTGTTTTCATAGGATGTTTGCTTTTAGATTTTACACTATGAATTTAAAGCTGAGGTATTTCAGAGTTTTTAATTTGTTTCTGTTTCTTATCTTTTCATATTTGAATATCGTTCTGAACTCTTAACAAAATACACTAAGGAATGTAGATAAGAAGAAAGTAAAAATAAAATAAAAAGGACCTGCTTGGTGCAGCCAGGGGTTTCATCTGCAGGGTAGAAGTACAAAACAACAGGCTTCCCTTTATACTTCTTCAAGCTCACCGGCTTTCCATTCTGATCCTTTAATGTGAAGTCTGGTGCAGCCTGCCCCTTGTTAACCTGTTAACCAAACATCATATACACACACATAGATATATTCAAAGAATCATATGTCATATTATATATCTTTATTACGAAGATAAAAAAAAAAAACAAAGAGAAGAGAAGAGAAATTAGGACCTAAAGACCCGATTTTTTTACATGTTTTGTTTCTTAACCACAAATGGTTCTCAGTTTACATGCATAACCTAGACTTTGATTTACAATCAAATTCACTTACACATGTCATACTTTCATGTCTTAACCTTCACTTCTAGAATCTAAACTCTCTGAGAGCAATTATGTAGACTCACTCAAGAGGATTATGTACTGAAATTGTCTAGGAACCTAACATAAATAACAAATAACATTGGTCTAACAAAGAACCTAATTCCCAGAACTCAATGTAGCAAACAAACAATATATGCATCAATCGAACACGGGACTGTTCTTGAAATGTACCTTGGCAAAGATTGAGCTTTTGAGAGAATAGGAGGAGAGGGGAGAGAGAGAGGTAGAGTGAGAGAGTCTGACACCAAAGAAGTTAGATTCTGATGATTTTGTCGGAACTGAAAATTGGGTTTTGGTGAGAAGGGTGTTTATGTGAGGGAGAGAGTGCAGTGTAGCATGATTGGAGAAAGTGAAGGAAGACGAAGAAGCAGCCATTGTTTTCTCTCTACCAAGACGTCTCTCACTGCTTCGTGCACTTTTGTTCAAGTAATTATGGAATATAAGGAGTCGGAAAGAAGAAGATGAAGATAGGGAAAGATTGGTGACTGTGGTAACACGTCGATCTCTTTCCGAAGTTACAAAGTTTTTTTTTTTTGTTTGTTGTTGATGGAGTCTATTTCTGAAATACTCAAAAAGATAGAGAAAATTGCTAAAAATTAAATTTTTACCTTTCGATACCCTCTCCTCCTTTATTTTTCACGTCCAGCTTTTTTTTTTTTTTTTTTTAAATGTCGCACGTGAGGAAGAGTGTACACGTAATGAAGCTGGTGTCATGGGGCCCATGAAATTAAATCTTCTCTTCTTCCTCCTCCATTGCGATCTCAACCACCAAATGAACTTGTTTTTAATTTTTCTTCACCATACTCACGAGAAGAAATGAAGTTCAAGCACATTAGTCAACATCTTCTTCCATTCTTAACAATTTTTTTCTAAAATAAAGCTGCATATGAGAGAAAGGGAGCACATAATAAGTGGCGCTTAAAGCTTGAAGGTGATTGTTCTTAGTTTCGTTTTTTTGAAGAGGATTTGAGCAAAGGGTCTATATCTGGTCTGTGTCGAAGGTAATGTGAGTTATGTACATGTCCGTTTGTGGATTAGTGACGGGAATGGTGAAATACAGCTCATTTAGTGTATATTAAAGAAAATGCAACTACGCACAACTGGATACAACTATGTTTCTGGTTTATTAGATGATGTAGCTCGATTTTGTGAATAACTAATAAAATACAATTGTAAATAGGAATACTATTATGTTTATAGGTTATTGAATATAATGTTGAAATGTAGATCGATATTGTGTATATAAAAAATATTACTGAGTATACAAATGAGTACAATTATGTCTAAACGCATACAACTGAGTATAATCACTTATAATTTGTAACGAATACGACTGAGTATAACTGAGTATAACTAAGATGTATAACGAATATAACTGAATATAACTTAGTGTAAATTTGACGTTTATGAAAATTAATTGAGTACAACTATTAATGTTATGTTGAATATTGTTATTTTCAGGGTATAATGAATAATCAACAACGGACTCTGGTGCACTTTGATTATGGGGAAATTATATAAGGAAGGGAGTTGATGTTGTATGAATTTCTAGAGAAGATGTTTATTATGCTGTTTTGATTAAAAAGGCAAGTGGAGAAGTCACTTATAGGCTTTTGGTTGAAGATATATGCAAAAGGATAGGGGTGGACGAAGTTAGTACTGCAATGAAAATTAGTTACATCCCACTTTTAGTGGATCCCAAGAAACCTATCTATATCTCCGACGATGATGGTGTTTTGTGTTATTTGGAGTTGTATGAAGATCATGCAAAAAGTGTGTTGCATGTGGAAGTTGCTAATAATCAGACTTATGACAAACCAGCCAGAGATGATGTAGGAAGCCAATTTGTTGCTAGTGGTTCAAACATGGTTTCTAGTGTGAAAGAAAATTATCGACTTGATTGTGGAAACATGAATCAATCTGCAAGTGAGCCATCAGAACATAATGTTATTGTTGTACATGATGAAGAAAGAGGAGAGATGGATACTTTGTTTATTAATGAAGCTACTGAGGTTGCAACTTCTGTGGAAGGAGATGAGGTTGCAAATCTAGAATGGGAAGATGGGATGAATATGAAAGTAGGGCAAGAATTTGAAAGCAAGGGAGAGGTGCAAGATTTAGTAGAACAAGCTGGACATTTGAACTGTTTTCAGTATAGTATTGTGAATAGCGATAGAATGCGATATGTGGTGAAATGTTGTGGAGCAGAAAAAGATTGTAAGTGGTATTTATGAGCTGCGAGGCATAAGGATTCAACTCGGTTCTCAATTAGAAAGTACAACAACATTCATACGTGTTCTCGTGCAACTTCAAGTACAAGTTCAAAGAGAAGATGTGGAACTTCACGGTTAGTTTCTTCTGTTTTGCATGATGATTTTTCAGGAAGTCTTGATACACCAAATACGAAGAATATCATTGATTTGGTGCAAGAAAAATTAGGCGTGAAAGTATCACACACTACTGCGTGGAGAGGGAAAAACAAAGCTTGTGAAGAGGTATGCGGTTCTCCACAGGATAGTTATAAGATGTTCTTTTCTTATATGTACATGTTGGAGAAGCTGAACCCAGGTACTGTTACGTATGTGGAATTGGATGAAGATAAAAAGTTTAAGTACTTATTCTTCGCGTTGGGAGCAAGTATTAAAGGATTTTCAGCCATGAGGAAAGTGATTGTTGTTGATGGTACTAACCTTAAGAACATGTTCGGTGGAAAGTTAATAGTTGCGATCTCACAAGATCCGGATCATCACCACTATCCGATCGCCTTTGGTGTTGTTGACGGTGAGAATGATTTAAGCCTTACTTGGTTTTCAGTAAGTTGAAATCAGTAGTAACGGATAGTTGTGATCTAGTATTCGTGACAGATAGACATATGAGTCTCATCAAATCAATAGTGAGGTGTACCCGCTAGCTTTACATGGGTATTGTACTTATCATTTATCTCAGAATGTGAAGGGAAGCTGCTTCTATGTTAACAAATAAGCACTTGTGAAATCTTTCAGGGCAATGGCGGAAGTGTACACAGTGTGTGAGTTTGAGAAACAGTACAATGATTTTGTGAAAAGGTATCCTGCGGTCGGGGAGTATCTTGATAAAAGTTGTAAGGAAACTTGGAAGTGGGCAAGATGTTATTTTCCGGGAGATAGATACAACATCTACACAAGCAATGTATGTGAGTCTATTAACAATGTATTAAGAGAAGCAAGGAAATATTCTCTTCTGCCGATGATTGATGTCATTGTAACAAAGGTAGCTGAGTGGTTCAACAAGTACCGACAGAATTCTACCAAGGATGGGATTTTGGTACCTTTCATTGAGAAAACGCTGCACCCTTTGTGCGCTAGTTGAAGGTTACAGTGCTAAACAGTTTCTTCCTTGAATTAGACGTTCGTGGAGAAGATGGTAATGGTCACTTGGTTGAACTGAAAATGAAAACTTGCACATGCAAGCGCTTCGATCTTGATAAGTACCCGTGTGTCCATGCAATAGCTGCCCTATCAGAAGCGAGGAAGAATAGGTACACTGAAATGGAAATATAGGATTTGTGTTCCAAGTATTATTGGATGTCGAACTGGGTTTTGGCTTATTACAAAACGATATATCCTGTTCCTCATATGTCTAAATGGACAGTTATCGACCATATACGTGAATTAGTTGTCATACCTCCAGATTATGTCACCAAACGAGGACGACCCCAAGTAAGAAGGTTTCCATCAGTTGGAGAACATCGGCGAGGGAAAGGAAGTGCTCACAGTAGAGGTTTGTATTCATGGTTTGACTGTAGTAGTAGTAGTAGTGGCATGAGGGAGTGAAACAACTGGGTATTACTCGCACAACTATGTAATAAAAAGTATAACTGGGTGTCACCGGTACAACTACGTTGTATGGTTTAGGGTTTAGGGTTAGGGTTTAACGTTTTATGGGTATTGTACCCGATTAATGTAACCATTATTAGTTTGATTAATGAATATATTAAATTATTAAGAAAAAAATGTAATATTACATGTTTACATCTTATAATATCTTAAACTTGTATGTGTAATGTTAACAAGTTTGGCCATTTGGATGCAAATTACACAAATTTTACAATTTTAAAAATGTTTTACTATTAACGTTTACTAAACTTGTATTGTTTAACCTATGTAGTTGATACAACTAATAAAAGTATCAAAAATTACAAATACAACTGAAAAAACATTAAAAATGACTAACATACAACTATGTCTAGTTGGATACTACTCTTGCAATTGAGTACAACTACTTTATAACTCCTCTAGTGTGAACACAAATTATTTAATAATATTTAACTTTAAAGTAGTGTGAACATAAATTATTTAATAATATTTAACCTTAAAGTAGTGTGAACACACCATCAAGTGTGAACACGTCTGAGGCGCGTGAGATGCATCGTGTGCATGATACGCGGTTGTACTCAATTGTACTTAGTTGTACTCACTTATACACATTGATAATCATTTATACTCAGTTATACACCGAACCTGTTTTTTAAAATCCTTTCTTAACTAGTCGTATTCAGTTATACGCGGTTGTAAGAGTTCAAAACTAAATACATACTTAATCAAATTTCAAAACACAAAGTACATAAAGATAACAAAAGACAGTTCAACACACAAACAAAGTACATAAACATAGTTCAACATACATTTAAACATAAGGACTTTTGACAAACTTAAAAGGACATGTTTTCCTTGTCCTAGTTCTCGGCCTAGGAGTTGGAATCGCTCCCCTATCCTCATCCCCAGCAGCCTCATCACTGTCAGCGTCATCATTCCCAGCAGCCTCATCACCGCCAGCGTCATCATTCCCAGCAGTCTCATCACCTCCAGCTTCATCCCCCGCATCCTCATCACCTCCAGCTTCATCCCCCACATCCTCATCACCTCTAGCGGCATCAGCCCCACTCTGATCAGCCCCAGTCTCACCAGCCCCAGTCTCATCAACCTCACCGCCGTCACCCATAACCACATCATCACCATTACCACCTCCAACCTCATCACCTTCAGCCACACCCTCATTCATTTTCTCCATTAGCTCTACCCTTCTCTCCAATACATCTAACCTCTTGTTGATCTTCTCAAATCCGTCATTCATTGTCTTCATCAAATTTTGGAGAACGTCTTCATTAATATTGTTAACGGCTTCATCCAATACTGGGATTCCCTTTCTTCTTGCTGTCAATCCTCGACCAGCTATGTCTAACTCAAAGATGTCTTTCCAAAAAAATTTCTGCTTCTCATCGATCAAACACCGATTCCAGTTCAGAGATAAGTAGCTATCACTTTCATCATCTAGATAATCTTCGAAGATGTCTGATAGTATATCAACTTCGAAGACATCAAGTTCCAAGATGCTAATGATTCTCTGCGCATCCGTCTGCAAAACCAATAATCAGTTTACAAAATATTTAATAATATAACTTGGTATCACTATGTTTAATAATATAATTAGGTATCACTATGTACCTCTGTTGCTCCAAGTGTTTCGTTGATCTATTCCAACGGAAACCCTTTAAGATAACCACCATGTTCGCGTTTTCCGCTTGCACATTCGCAGACATCCAGGGTCAGCATTGGGGACATCATCACGATATTTTTGTCCCAATTGTGGAATGCACTCACATGCCAAAAGCTGCAAGTAATTAATTAGTCTAACCAATTAAGAAACTACATTAACAATAACTACATCATTGAGAATAACTTGGTATCACTATGTTTAATAATATAATTGCGTATAACTTGGTATCACTATGTTTAATAAAATAACTACATGATTGAGAATTACCTCTAACAGAATGATAAATCCCGGAAAACACCATGTGGATCTAGCAGAACCCTTGAAATAATCCATCATGTGGAAAATCTCTTCGATACAATCATCGAACGTGTATCGCCCCCACGGAAACTTGCTACACAGTTTTAGATCATCCACATTTCGAAGAATAAAAGGATAAATAAATACATAGCTTTTTGATCCTTTGATGACAGTTGATAAGAACAAAAGCACCGCCATTTTCAGTCGCTCTCCATTTCCGGCCATTTTTTTCATCTTCACCCTCACTTCGCTAACCGTAATATCCTTGGTTTTCTTAAAATGGCGCTTCACGAATCTCAAGTCCCTGAATGTTTCCAGTGGCAATCTAATCCACTAATCAATGCATGCTCTTTTAGAGAATATCGTACCGGCACACCATTAACGGCAAACTAACCAATTTTTGTCTTCTCCATGGGGACTGTGCGTAGGAGAAGCATCCACATTCCCATTAGTTTATGGTTTGGGGACCTCTCTCTATGCCATATATGCTGGAACTGGGGATGATTAGCAAACCAATCCGCTTCTTGTCCATCTTTTAGAGCCGCAATCTCGTTCAGTGTTTTGAAATATTCACACTTCGATGCTATCTTGCAGATTGTAGCATAGTCCGTCTTTTTGAAGTATAAGTTCCTCGGAGGACACGACACAATAATCTGCAATCCATACACATTTTTAATGTTTAGTTGTATACATTGATACTCAGTTGTAAGTCTAGTTGTATCAAACAATACTCAGTTGTACTATAACATGTATTCATATTAATTTCAGTTATACATTTATATTTAGTTGTATCTATTGACATTCGGTTGCACAATAAGGTATAGTTGTATCTATTGAAATCTAGTTGTACAACTCAGTTGTATATTAACGTTACCTAACTTGTAATTCAAAATTGCGATTTGGTTGTCAACTACAAATTAATAATTAGTAATACTCTTTTATATAACATACAACTACACATTAATACTTAGTAATATGCTTACCAACATCAACCAATTCCTTCAAATCAAGAACAAAATCATACCAAAAATGTTAAGGGTTTACCTCTGACATAGGAACCCGCGAAGACGAGGCACCCACTTGAATCGGATTTGGTGGAGGTGGAGGCAGCCAATGTGGAGGTGGAGAAGGCGATTGTGGAAGTGGAGAAGGCGTTTGTGGAGGTGGAGCCGGCGAATGTGGAGGTGGAGGTGGAGGCGGCGAATGAGGAGGTGGAGCCGGCGATTGTGGTAGAGCCGGCGAATGTTGATTTGGAGGCGGCGAACTTGGAGTTGGATCCGGCGAATGTGGACTTGGAGGCGGGGAACTTGGAGATGGAGCCGGCGAATGTAGAGGTGTATCCGAATGTGGAGGTGAAAGCGAAGGTGATGGTGGAGGAGAGGGTGAGGGTTCACACAAATGTGGAGGCTTCCAAATTACCATCCGCAACTCTCGTGGGGGACTAACACCTTGCGGGCCTTCGTTTTTCCGACTCGCCTTTCTCTTCTTTCCCCTTTTTCCGAGTTTCCCTTTGGCTGGAGGAGATTTGCGTTTTCTTGGAGGAGCCATTTAGGGTTAGAGATTTATAGATTTACCAAATTGGAGGATTCAAATAGAAGATTTGGTTGAGAATCGAAGTTTTCAACAAAAAAATATAAGAAATAGGCGAAGAATAAGGAAGAAATGAGGTGAGGGAGAGAACACGGGACGGTGAGGGAGGAGGAGAACGCGTTCGACGGGGAAGAGGGGGGAGAGGGGGAGAGGGGAGAGGGGGAGAGAGGGAATAACTCGAAGTGGTGGGTCCCACTAATTTTTTTAAAAAATAAAATAAATCGAAACCGGGTGGATCTAGATCCATATCCGATGGGTTCCGGTATGGGTCGTAATTTTTTAACAACTAATCAAATATTTTGGTCATTTTATACTTTTAACTTATAAAAAAAAATTTAAAAAAACAAAATATCAGAAGAGTATTTCAGCAATACTTTTTAAATTGGGGAGTATTTGAGCAATTGTTCCTTGTTGATGGCTTTATGATTTTTTATGATTTAGCCCGATTTTAGTTTTACTTTGAGGACTCATAAAAGCTTCACGCCTTGATTGTTTAATTGGTATTCAGTTTTAAATTTTTGATTTTTAGCTTTTAAATTTTAGTTTTTGGATTTTGGTTTTAAAATTTTTTTAATTTTTTAATTTTTCTATAGATGTTAGTTTTTCTAAAATTTGATTGGTGATTTGATTTAGTTTTTGGTTTGTGTATATATTTATTTTTTCAAAATTGTTTTATAGTTTGGTTTTTTAAACAAGTTAAAAATTTATTGAAATAATAATTCATAAAATTTTATAAACAATAACTATTTATTTTACACTTAAATGAGTTTTTTTCTTTCAAAAACTACTTAATTTAAGTTGATTTTTGATAAATTTAAAAATATTTGTATTAATATAAGTTATTTTAATAATTTTTTATTATATTTGGATGCAAATTTATCATTTTGTCTTAATAATTTACAGTAGCTATTAGATTTAAATGTGTATTTTATTTTAAATATATTTATTAATTATACATGTATGAAGATGTATTAAAATTCACATAATAATATCTCTTTATAATTGATGCATGATCTATTTTAATTGTTATTTACGTATGTATACTAAATTTTTTATATAAATTTTGATCCCTCAAATTTGCTATTTAAAATGATTGTGACACATAACAATAAGATAATTTAAGATATTGACATGTGTCAAAATATAATTTATATAATAAAACTAATAATTATTAATAAAAGAAAAATTAAAAAAAAGTTTTTCTTTTTAAAAAATCTATACTATAAGAAAGTTGATATTATAAGTCATTAAATCCTTTCATCTAGAATTTTAAATGCTCAATCAAGCTGTTCCTAATCAATATTTTAATTAAATTATTGAGAATTATTAAAATAGACCCAATTTACTAGCAAAATTAACATGTACGCTCGTTCTTATATAATTAAAATAATGGGTTTTTTTTGAAGATTGAAATCTCGATTAACCCTTACGTTTTATAAGGGAAAATATCCATTTAATTAAAGTTGTGGGTGGCGGAGAACTCGAAACCATTAACCCTAAATCAGTTTTCTCTCATTTTTTCCCCTCTTTGATTTTTTCCTTCAAATCGAAAAACGTTTTGGTCTGATTTCGTCACCAGCGTTTCCCATTCTTCACCTATGTCTTTATCTGAACTGTGTCTAAGCAATTTCGTTGCCATTCCGTTTTAACTGGAGATGTATACTTCTAATGAAAACGAATTCGACTTACCACATAAACTCTACGAACCGGGAATGGAGCCTCTACTCAGTGACCATATCAACTGCTACTCTAATCTCAATCTCTTTGGCGAGAAGTGAGATAGGTATTTTAAGGAGGACTTAGATTATATTAAGGTGTCTTCGTTTGGGTCAGGTACACATGTTCACTTCATTCTTACAAAACAGCTGGTAACAGAACGAAAAATACAAGATATGGTCTCTTTTTGGTGGGCAATTGATTCGTTTTTCACTAGAAGAGTTTGGATATATAACTGGACTCTCATGTGATAAATATCCCACTGATGATGTATAAGATGGTGAAGAAGTTACAAGTAGGTGGCCTAGGATGTTGAAGTCAAAACGTTATCCATCTTTACTAGATTTAGAAGAAATGGCTTCGGCATGTAGTGAATGGGATTATGCAGATCGGATTAGACTAGCATGTCTGATGATATTGGGTTGAATTTTGATGGCTCAAAAGAAATCAAGTCAATTACCTAGAAAATATATAGAACTCGTTAGAAATATTGATAACTTCGTGAAGTATCCATGGGGTAGGGCTGCTTTTGAGGTCCTAATTGCTTCGGTTCATGAGATAAGGAATGATTTGGGTAATCCATCATATGTTACCAACAGTTTCACTCAAGTGCTTGAAATCTGGGGATATGAGGCGGTCCCTTTATTGGTAAGAAGGTTAAAGCTTATGTATAAGGTGCTTTTCATGAATATGTAATGTTAAAGTCGAAGGGATCTTGAGGAAGGATCAACTTTTTAAGTCTCGAGGAAAACATATATAAGGTAAACTTAAGGGTTATGTCAATCGCATATATACTTGAGTTCAAGTTTATAGTGTGTTCTTAAAAATTTATTTGTTATTTGTAGGTTGATGTCACTCCATTTCTTAGTAATGTGTACCCGACAAATGTCATAGAACCAAAATTATATTATCTGAAATTAGCAACCTTTATCATCAGATATTATCTGAAATTATATTTGAAAAAGCCTCTGGATGATACGAGCCAAGCCATGGAAGCACTCGGTCGGACGATAGTGAACGGTAGCAGGGAGGCTTCGGACGAACAGCACGGATGATAGCGGCAAACCTCGGATGAACGACACGGACGACAGGCAGGTGAGCCTCGGACGAACGGAACGGTCGGTAGCAGGACGCCTCAGACGAACCGTACGGACGGCAGGCACGAACGGGGGCGAACGATCATGGATAACTGTACGGTCATAGCGAGAGCACCTTGAACGTACGCAGCGAAACCTTGGATTGAAGTGGACGTGGAACGACCAGGGAATGAGCGAACAGGTAGTGGATCGAGGGCAACACACCAAGCTAAGAATGGCTTGGATACAGCCTTCCTTGAAGAGAGACACACTCAATCTTCAAAGGAATCTCTTCCTCTCTTGGAGACAAACTCACAAACACAAGGAAGAAGTGGAATGACCTAGGCGGCCGTTTGGGGGAATTTGGTTTCTAAAACTTGTCAGCATAAAAGAGAGAGTGTTCTGCCTTTTATAGGCTACATTCTAAGACCTAGTTGACCATACAACCCGCGGTCAACACAACTACTCAAACCCAAATAGACTAAGTCCTTTAACAAGTGACAATACTAAAATAAAGGCTAAACAGGTGCCTAAAGATAGGATCAAGTCTAATTGATTTTAAATGGAAATATCCACATTAAAATCAATGGGACACTAGGCTTGATGCCTTTGACTTTCAGGTCTCATTAAAAACCTTTCCAAGAACCCATGGTGGTAAACATAGAAATAAAAGAGTACCCTAATTATCTAAGGTCTTTAAGAAGTGTCGTCACTCAAGGATAGTAAGGACACACAAGATCTTATCCCTAAGGCTGTGTGCATGGATGTTCTGTTCAGGAACATCCAGCTGATCAATGTCAAATGGCTGGCTGATGACTTCTGTCTCCCTTTCTTCTCCTTGGCCATGCGCTTGGGCTAGGCTGGTTCAGGCTTCAACTCCATGAGCTTGGTCTTGGTCCCGACCTTCTTCTTGCACTCCTTGGATAGCTTTGCTCCTAGTCATGATGCGATGATAGACATTAGGGGTTGCTTGAACCTCATCCTCCAAGTACCGGGTCGGTGTGGCTTGGATGACCCCATCATCCCCACCCTGTTCAAGTGCTTTGGTCTCCAAAGAACCAACGTCCTGCACATCAAAAGGAGATAAATCAGACACATTCAATGATGAAGACACGTTATACTCACCTGGTAGTTTGAGCCTGTAGGCATTGTCATTGATACGTTCCACCACTTGGAATGGTCCATCTCCTTAGAAATCCAACTTACACTTTCTTTTGTTGGGAAAGCGCTCTGGCCTTAGGTGTAGCCACACCCAATCTCCTGGTTGGAACACAGGTTGCTTCCTTTTCTTGTTGATCCTGGTCTTGATCTGATCATTCCTCTTCTCAATCATTCCATGTACTTTATCAAAGATCTTCTTCATTGCCGCGGCCTTAGCTTCTCCTCCAAGATCCATGGTCTCAGCTGGGGCAATGGTGCCAAGCTCAAAGGTGTGTCCGGATTGCGGTTATAGACAGCTTCAAAGGGTGACATGCCTGTTTTGGAGTGTCTGGCTGAGTTGTAAGCAAACTCCACTAAAGGAAGGCTCTCTACCCAAGTTGTCAAATGGCGCCAAATGGTTGATCTCAAGAGGGATCCCAAAGTGCGGTTCACCACCTCGGTTTGTCCATCCGTTTGAGGGTGGAAAGTAGTGGAGAACAATAACTTGGTGCCAAGCTTCTTTCACAGGGTTCTCCAGAATTGGGACAAGAACTTTGTGTCCCGGTCTGACACAATAGACTTTGGGATACCATGGAGCTGCACCACCTCTCTAAAGAATAGGGTTGCGGTTTGTGATGCATCATTAGTCTTGGAGCAGGGGATGAAGAGGGCCATCTTGGAGAACCGGTCTACAACCACAAACACTGAGTCTTTATATTGAATCTTGGATAGCCCTAAGACAAAGTCCATATAGATGTCCACCCATGGCAGTGTTGGAACCGGTTGTGGTAAGTAAAGACCACGAGGCTGAAGTCTAGACTTGGCCTTTTTGCAAGTGATGCACCTATCACAATGAGTTGTCACAATCTTCTTCATCTTAGGCCAGTAGAAATGCTCATTAAGGATACTCAGAGTCTTCTCAATCCCAAAGTGACCCATAATGCCACCACCGTGAGCTTCTTCCACAAGTAACTCCCTCATTGAGCATTGAGGAATGCATAGTCTCTTGTCCTTGAAGAGGAATCCATTATGGAGGAAAAACTTGGTGTAGGATCCTGTTCCATGCTCCTCATAGGCTGCCTTTAGGTCATGATCATTCGGGTACAAGGTCTTCAAGTATTCAAATCCAAGGACCTTAGCATCCATGGTTGCTATCAAGGCATGCCTCCTTGACAATGCATCTGCTACTACATTGTCCTTCCCCTTCTTATACTTGATCACATATGGGAATGTCTCTATGTACTCCAACCACCTTGCATGTCTCTTCTTCAGAACGGTCTGACCTCTGAGATGCTGCAAAGTCTTATAATCCGTGTGGATCACACACTCCCGGGCCAGCAAGTAGTGTTGCCACGTTTGCATTTCTCTGACCAAGGCATACAATTCCTTGTCATAGGTTGGGTAGTTCAATGTGGCACCAGTCAGCTTCTCACTGAAATAGGCTACTGGTCTCCCTCCTTGAGTTAGAACCGCTCTAATGCCTACTCCCGAGACATCACACTCCACTTCAAAAGTCTTCTCAAAGTTGGGTAATGCAAGGATGGGGGCGTGAGTCAGCTGGTACTTGAGCTCCAAGAAAGCCCTTTCTTGAGCTTCCCCCCACTCAAATCCGGTGCTCTTCTTGATCAGATATGTTAATGGCACGGCTAAAGTGCTGAAATACTTCACGAACAGTCGGTAGAAGCTGGCTAGTCCATGGAAACTCTGGACCTGGCTGATGGAAGTTGGTCTTGGCTAGCTAAGTATAGCTTTTATCTTCTCTATATCCACCCTAAGGCCATGTGAGCTAACAACAAAATCAAGGAAAACAACTTCTTCTGTGCAAAAGATGCACTTAGCTAGGTTAGCAAACATATGTTTCCTAAGGGTTTCTAGTACTTGTTCCAAATACAGCACATGATCAGATAAGCAAGAACTATAAATCAATATGTCATCAAAATAAACAACTAAGAACTTGCCCATGAAGGGTCTAAGGATATGATGCATGAGGCGCATGAAGGTGCTTGGGGCATTGGAGAGCCCAAACGGCATGACAACCACTCATATAAGCCATGCTTGGTCTTGAAGGCTGTCTTCCACTCATCACTTTTTCTCATCCTTACTTGGTGATATCCACTCTTCAAATCCTCCTTGGAAAAGATGGTTGCTCCACTGAGTTCATCCAGCATGTCATCTAGTCTTGGGATTGGATGGCGGTACTTGATGGTAATGTTGTTTATGGCTCGGCAGTCCACACACATCCTAGAGGAGCCATCCTTCTTGGGCACAAGGAGCACATGCACTACGCATGGACTGAGGCTCTCCCTCACATAACCCTTGGCCATGAGGTATCTGACTTGAGCCTCAAGCTCCTTAGCTTCTGCAGGGTTAACTTGGTAAGCTGGCCGGTTTGGAAGTTGTGCTCCAGGGATGAAGTCAATTTGGTGTTCAATGCCTCTCAAAGGGGGTAAACCAGCTGGTATCTCCTCTGGAAAGATATCCTTGTACCTGTCAATAAGAACTTGGATCTCCCTTGGCAAGACCACATTAGTATGCCCAATGTTTAACAAATCCTTATAGACAATTAGAACTACTTGACAAGTAGGATCAAAGAGTGAGCGTCTAACATCACTATGTGCAATTAAGAAGTTGGTTTTAGTCATGCATTTCTCCTTAGCTGACTTAATTTGCATTTCATGGACTTGGGAAGGCGATAATGGGGCTAGGCTAATCCGCTTTTTATTCATCATCAAGGTATACTTATTAGTCCTACCATCATGAACAACCTCCCTATCAAATTGTCAAGGTCTACCTAACAGAATATGAGTAGCTTGCAGAGGAACTACATCACAGAGAACCTCATCAACATATTTTCCTATGCTAAAATAAACCTTGACTTGTTCACTAATCTTCAATTCAGTCCTATCAGTCAACCACCTTAGTCTATATGGTCTAGGATGCTTGGTGGCTGCCAAGTTCAATTTATCTACCATATATGCACTGGCTACATTAGCACAAGAACCACCATCAATGATTAGTGAGCATACCTTACCACTTACCATACACCGGGTGTGAAAGATGTTCTCTCTTTGGGCTGTCTCATCCGGTTCTTGAATGGTGCTTAGAACTCTCCTTGAAACCAGAAGATCACCCACTTCAGGGTAGGCCACTTCATCCTCCTCTTCATCAGCTTCCTCAGAGGGTTCCATCTCATCCTGAGATTCATAGTCACCGGCTAGAGTGATGATCATAGCCCTTGGGTTGGGGCAGTCCCTTGCATAATGTCCTCAACCCCGCCATTTGAAACACATGATGTCTCTGGTCTTGGGTCTAGTAGGGGCGGCTCTGGCTTCAGGCCTTGGGGAAGGGGTAGTTTCCCTAGGCTTGTATGGTGGTCTTGCATCATGGACTATTGCCTTGCCACGGTCAGGTTGTCTGGTAAAAGCCGGGTTGGAGATGGAGGCATGAGGATTGGAGCCTGAGGCAGATGGTCTCCATGGAGTGTTGATCACGGCTCTAGTCCTGGTCTTCCTCTTGAGCTGACTTTCCACTTGTGTAGCTAAGTGTAGTCACTCATTAAGATCATTGTAGGAGTACATCTCCACCTTGTTAGCAATCTTCTCTTGGAGACCGTCCAAGAATTAGGCCATGAGAATCTCCTCGGCATCTTCTAGACCAAACCGGTTTCTCAAATGCTCAAACTCTCCAAAATACTCTCCTACACTCCTTTGGCCTTGGTTAAGTTTCCTAAACTTCTCTTGGCTGAGTCTTGATCCCACCAAGATAAGGCATGGTAAGTGAGCTAAGCTGCTGCATATGCTACTTTCTTTGGCCCTTCAAACCCATAGACATCAAATATATGGTCCATCCTCCTCTCCCAATCTAGGTAGGCTTCCTGGTCTACTTTGCCGGCAAAGGTGGGAGGGAAGATCTTGAGATGTGGGGAGTGAGTTTGCGGTGGATGGTGATGGCCTCTATCCTCAGGTAGCCTTCTTTCTCTATGTCTTGGCCTTCGGAAGTGAGGTGGGAAAGCTTGTTCCTCGGACAGGCCCTCCATTTCCTGATCTGGCCAAGGTGGTGGGACTCTCGGCTGTGGTGGCGGAGGTGCTTGGGCTGGCTGAGGCTGGGGCTGTTCTACTCGGCCAAGTTGGTCTCCTAGCTGCTGGAGCTGGGTCTGGATGCTGGTCAGGATATCCGCTAAAGCTGGATGAGCCATCCTTAGTTCGGGTACCTTGAAAACAAAAAGTCAACACTAGTCAACGGTACTTAAGTTAATTGCTTAGTGATTACTACTAATGATCTTAGCTAATTACTAAATTAATTTAAATTAAACAAAAGCTAATAACTTAATTAAACTTAGAGACAACTTAAACAAATTAACAAGAACCATCAAGGACAAGGAAATTTCGAATTCAAATTCAAAACCATGTAGGGGACAAAGTGACATCACCCGGGTGGACCACCGGCTGAGTCACCCGACCAAGGACGGTACAGTCCTGGCCAAAAGCAACTTTGTCCACACGTAACTCTTTCTTCCTCGACTAGCTTCAACAATGGCGGATTTTTACACAGACTAACAAGCTAAACAACAAATCTAAACAACCTAACATACACAGATTCAACAACCTAGATTTAGATTGAGACACAAGCAAGCAAGTCCATACTAACAATGCACAAAAAATTTGCAGAAAACCTAAGACTAAGAGATGGAAAAGTACAACCTTTCTTGGCAGGAACTTGAGCTCTGATACCAAAATGATACGAGCCAAGCCATGGAAGCACTCGGTCGGACGATAACGAATGGTAACAGGGAGGCTTCAGACGAACGACACGGACGATAGCGGGAAACCTTGGACAAACGACATGGACGGCAGGCGGGTGAGCCTCAGACGAACGGACCGGTCGGTAGCAGGACGCCTCAGACGAACGGTACGGACAGCAGGCACGAATGGGGGCGAACGATCACGGATAACAGTACGATCGGATCGTAGCGAGAACACCTTAAACGTACGACAGCAAACCTTGGATTGAAGCGGACGTGGAACGGCCAGGGAATGAGCGAACGGGTAGTGGATCGAGGGCAACACACCAAGCTATGAATGGCTTCGATACAGCCTTCCTTGAAGAGAGACACACTCAATCTTCAAAGGAATCTCTTCCTCTCTTGGAGACAATTTGGGAGAAATTTGGTTTCTAAAAATTGTCTGCATAAAAGAGAGAGTGTTCTGCCTTTTATAGGCTACATTCTAAGACCTAGTTGACCATACAGCCCACGGTAATCACAACTACTCAAACCCAAATAGACTAAGTCCTTTAACAAGTGATAAGACTAAAATAAAGGCTAAACAGATGCCTAAAGATAGGATCAAGCCTAATTGATTTTAAATGGACATATCCACATTAAAACCAATGGAACACTAGGCTTGATGCCTTAGACTTTCTGGTCTCATTAAAAACCTTTCCAAGAACCCATGGTAGTAAACTTAGAAATGAAAAGAGTACCCTAATTATCTAAGGTCTTTAAGAAGTGTCCTCACTCAAGGATATTAAGGACAAACAAGACCTTATCCCTAAGGCTGTGTGCATGGATGTTTTGGTCAGGAACATCCAGCTGATCAATGTCATATGGCTGGCTGATGACTTCTGTCTCCCTTTCTTCTCCTCGGCCATGCGCTTGGGCTAGGCTGGTTCTGGCTTCAACTCCATGAGCTTGGTCTTGGTCCCAGCCTTCTTCTTGCACTCCTTGGGCAGCCCTGCTCCTGGTCATTATGCGGTGAGAGACATAAGGGTTTTCTTGAACCTCATTTTCGAAGTTCCAGGTCGGTGTGGCTTGGATGACCCCATCACTGTATTGGTCAAAGTTTGAAGAAAGGATCGTCTAGTCGAGTAAAGAAGAGAAGATTTCAAAAGTCCAAGATGTAGAGGAATTTTCTGAAACAGACAAGATAATTACTCGAACGCATTTAGACTATTGTATTGCGAAGCTTCACAGAGAAATGACTAATGGTTTTGATACACTGAGCTCCAAAGTTGAGGGAATAAACAAGAAGATAAGTGAACTTGAGAAGAAAGTGAAGATTGTGCAACAATGTGAACCTATGGGTGAAAAAAATCAGATAATGTCAAGTAGTTCAGCGGCACCTGTAGTTCGAAAATGTAGCAAGGTCCATAGAAAGAAGAAATTATTATAGTTTTGTGAGCTTGTGCTTATCTTTTGTTTATTGTTATTCTACGATTATGTTTATGTTTTTTTGAACGGCTGATATGTTTGTCGGAAGTAACTAGTGGCATGTTTAATATTAGACATATGTGTTGTATGTTTATGACTTATGGTACTTAGTTGGCTTTGTAATATAAGAAATGTGTGTAATGTATGTTTATGATTTATGTTAACTATATAAAGTTTTGTTTTATTTATGCTTTTGCAGATAATAGAATATGGTTTGCGTGATGAATTGGAGTGTATTCGGCAAACTTTGGTGAATGAGAATATAATACATTGTTCACAATTAGAGAAGGAAGATTTTGTTCAATTTATATGGAATGCTCTCTCTGTTGAGAACAAGACTGCTTCTGTTCAGAGTATGTCGCCGACTCCATCAATAAAAAGGAATTTCAAAACCCGAAAGTCGCAGTTGGTCGATGCTAAGTTTAAACAGTTTACTGACACATTACATGCTGAGTTAGAAAAAACAAAGAGAGAAATGTGACCATCATAACTAGCTTCAATAATCGGGAAAACGATTCAGATCCCCATGAGATTTGGGACATCTTATCAGTTCCCTCCCATTTTCAAACCACAATTTTTATCTCCATACGACCATAGTTTTAGATTTATTTGAACCCGAATTTATATTTTTCGTCATATTTCCCCATAATTTCGGTTAATCGTGGTTTTGTTATGGAATCGACTGGTTTAGGATCCAAACCATATTTGATATCATATGAATCCGATTTTAAATCAAAATCAAAATCAATTTTACAAACCAAAATACCAATGAACCAATTTTGCAAACCAAACCAAAAATTCCTATCTGAAGGAAAAGAAAGATTAATTCTTTACTTTTCTGTCACGTCCAAAAATAATTAAAATGATTAATTTTTGGTTTGGTTTGTAAAATTGGTTTATTGGTATTTTGGTTTGTAAAATTGATTTTGATTTTGATTTAAAACCGGATTCATATGATACCAGATATGGTTTGGATTCTAAACCAGTCGATTCCATAACAAAACCACGATTAACCAAAATTATGGGGAAATAAGACTAAAATATAAATTCGGGTTCAAATAAATCTAAAACTATGGTCGCATGGGAATAAAAGTTGTGGTTCGAAAATGGGAGGGAACTGATAAGATGTCTCAAATCTCGTGGGGATCTGGATCGTTTTCCCTCAATAATCACTTGTCCCAAGAAAACATTTGTAAAACCATTGCATTCTTATGATCCATTTGGACTTGACAGAACAAAATTAGATTCACTCAATGAATGGAATGAGGTCGAAAGGTTAGTGAAATCATTACATATAGACTTTGTCATCTCATATTTTTGTATGAATTAATATTTTTTCTTACAGAAATGAACTTGAACTTGGTAATTACAAAGCGAACAAAAAGTTTTGGGAATATCTAAAGACCGAATCAAATAGCTTCACAGCGGGGTAAGTAATATTGTTCTCATTACTGAAGTTAAATATTTCATTTTAACTTGTTACAATATTGTATGCTTAACATTTCTACTTAGAAGATCACTTCAACGACCGTTTCTATTCCAAAGTGGTAGAGTGAGTTTTTTAGACACATATTTCAACCACTTAATTTCTTCAGGGTAAGACTTTTTGAAGAATACAAAAGACTATATTTGGGGATATCAATTAATCGATTACTACAATGGTGAGTATCATGGAAATTTTCAGACAAACAAAAAATTTTTGGTCGACCAGGATGAGCTCTACACAATCATAAACCTTGATAATGGTCATTGGATTGCTTTGGCTATATTGCTTGCAAAAAGAAGAGTTTATGTATATGATAGCCTAATAGCACATACAGATGATGAAGTCATTAAAGCAAAAGTAAAACCATATGCACACATGATTCCACATCTGATTAAAAAGTTGTCCGGTAATAGTAGGCTTGCAGAATCCTCCTATGACATATGTAGGGTTCAAAGGATACCGCAGCAGAATAGCCAAGTTGGTGGTGATTATTGTGTGTATGCGGTTAACTACATTGGGGGCTTGGCTTTGGGTGCTGATATAAAAACTGGTCTTTCACATGAAAACATTCATTATATCCGAAGGAAGTTAGCATCAGAGATATTCTATGAGGTTGTAATGTATGATAATCAGATTTTACATTTACTTTTTGTATTGATTTTCATTTGAATCAGATTGTAGTATTTATTATAGCGCTTATTATTGTAATCGTATCCTTCTCCTTTTCCTCTCGCAAATCTCTGTTTATATTGTCGTTGTGTTGCTTGTTTACTAAACAAACATGTTATCTGATTTTAATCTAACAGAATGTGAGAACAACATAAACAAACATGTTATCTGATTCAGGAAAATAGAAAAAACCTCAAAAATGGTTCAAAGTATAATCAACAAACGTTGGCAAATGCAACGATAACTACTAAAACAAATAAGAAACACTCTTGTAAACATTCATCATGGCAACGCCTCTTTGCACATGGCTTTATTAAGTAATGAAATCTTGCATCTTGAATATTTGTGTTCTCTCCGCGGTCGATTATTACTCAATGCAATCTCCAATGAAGATTGACATCTTTCTTTCTTTGGTCGTCCTTTACTATGTTGACCTTTTAAAGGTAAAGATTTATGTTCCTCAATTTCATGTGGATTACTAATATCATGAGAATTCCCTCAACTGGGTATATGGACTCAGAATATGCAGCGAACAAATATTGTTTTGTGTAGGAAGGATCAGATAGAGTGTGTGTTGTAATATTTTTCTTCCTCGCAACTGCAATAGCATGAATGCATGGGATCTTCTCTACGTCAAACTTACGACATGAACAACTTAATTTCTCAATGTCAACTACAGCATCATGTGGGCCACCAGTCACAGGAAACTGAGTCCTATTTATTGGATGCACTACAAGAGTATCTGCCTCTTCACATATTTTCCTAACCGTACTCTCACCATATGTTCCGAGTTCTGTTTATATTTTAGCTGCTTTTTCTTGACGCTCAAACGCATAAGAATGACACGTATATGATCAAGAAAAGCTACAATAAGTGATGAAAGAACCATGTGGTGGCTGTCCTTTCACCGAGAAGCTCAGGTTGCTGGACAGAAGAGATGGAAGAGAAGGGTAGATCGATGAGACCACACAAGCTGTGAGAGGGCTTGTGATACTCCAAGAACTTTAACCAAGGGATGGTTAAAGAATGCAGCTACTCTCCAAGGGACTTGGTGGCGGCGCCTAGGGTCTTAGCCAAGAAGTCTTAGGTTTTGTTTTGTTTTAAATTGCTTATTTTTTATTAATGATTGAACCAAAGGCTTATATAATGCCTTGTTACAACTTCGGCTAAACAACATGATGTTTAGCCTCTTAAAGTATAAAAACAACAAGAAGTTCACTTAATGGCGAAATTAAAATGGACTTTGGGACTAAGTAGCCAACATGACTCATAAGCCCAAATAACATACTTAGTATAGAAATAAATATAAATATAGAAAAAGCCAAGTAAACACATGCCAGAAATCGGTGATGACTTGTGAATGGTGTGGAGTTGTGAACAAGTCTTCATCGTCTTGCGCACTAAGAGTACTGTCTCATTAAAACCTTCTTCGGAAAATCCAGTGGGACAAAACCGAAGATAGCAAAAAGAGTATAATATCCTAGCACGACTTTTGGTGTCTCTACTGGATGGTAATGGTAAAGACACCGGATGAAGAAGAATCTTCGAGAAGGAAGCTCCGTTGTTTCTTATCCGGTTGGAAGGGGCGGTTCAGATGGACCTGGTCCTGGTATGGCCGGTGTGATCGGTTTGGGGCTAGGCGCGGTCGGTCAGGTTGGTCCGAGTTCCTGTCCGGTTCCACTCTCCAATAGCATGCTGAGCTTGTCTCCTAAAGCCTTCCTCTTGGACCGTGTGAGAGGTCCTGGTTGGATGACTGGTGCAGCGGATGGCTCGATATCCTCATCATTCTCTCCCTCTTGAAGTGATTTGGTCTCCAAATAAAACTCCTCACCTGCATCACATAACTCTAAGCCAGAAAAATTAAACGTACTAGACTTGTTATACTCACCTGGAATTTCGAGTTGGTAAACATTGTCATTGATTCTCCGTAGGACGCGGAATGGACCATCTCGCCGGGGTGCAACTTCCTCCTTGAACACCAAATGGAGACCGCTTCGTTCCAGAGTGTGTAGCCTTGTTGTAGGAAAACTCGACATATGGAAGGCATTCCAACCAGTTCTTTAGATTCCTTCCAATCGTTGCTCTCTGCGTCTGTGATAAGGTCCTGTTGACCACCTCTGTCTGTCTGTCTGCGGTAAAAAAAGAGATTGGTCCTTAGCTTGTGCCAAAATGCTCCTCAAAAGTGACTGAGGAACTTGGTGTCTCTGTCTGACACAATAGTCCTAGGAATACCGTGCAGTCGTACTATCTCCTTGAAGAATAGGTCGGCGGTTTGGCTTGCGTCATTGGTCTTGTTACAAGCGATGAAATACGCCATATTGGAAAAACGGTCAACCACTACGAAGATGGAATCCTTGTGGTTGATTTTTGGCAGTCCTAGCACGAAGTCGATGGAGATGTCTGTCCAGGGCGCATAAGGAACCGATAATGGCATGTAAGGACCTTGCGGATGCATCTTGGATTTAGACCGTTTGCAAATAAGTCACTTAGCACAGTGAGCCTCTACATCTCGTCGCTGGTGGGGCCAGTAGAAATGTTCCTTAAGCATGCTCAATGTCTTATCGATTCCGAAATTACCCATTAGACCTCTTGATGTAAGAACCGTGGGGTGGGCTGTCTTTCACCGAGAAGCTCAGGTTGCTGGACAGAAGAGATGGAAGCGAAGGGTGGATCGAAGGGACCACACAACATGTGAAAAGACTTTTGATACTCCAAGAACTTCAACCAAAAGTTGGTTGAAGAACACAGCTGCTACCAAGGGGCTTTGAGGCGCTGCCTAGTGACTTAGAAAAATAGTCTTAGGTTTTGTTTTGTTCTAAAATGCTTGTTATTTTATTAATAAATAGACAAAGGCTTATATAATGCTTTGTTACAACTTAGACTAAACAATATGATGTTTAGCCTCTCAAGAAATAAAAACAGCAAAAAGTTTACTTAATGGCAATTAAAAATAGACTTTGGGCCTAAGTAGCCAACATGACTCATAAGCCCAAATAACATACTTAGTCTAGAAATAAAGTTAAAGATAGAAAAAGCGCAATAACACTTAGGCTAGAAATTGGTGATGACTTGTGAATGGTGTGGGATTGTGAACAAGTTTTCACCATCTTGCGCACTAAGAGTATTGCCTCATTAAAACCTTCTTTGGTAAACCAAATGGGACAAAATCGAAGATAGGAAAAAGATTACAATTTCCTAGCACGACCTTTGGTGTCTCTACCGGATGGTAATGGTAAGCGATGAAATGCGCCATCTTGGAAAATCGGTCGACCACTTCAAAGATGGAGTCCTTGTGGTTGATTTTCGGCAGTCCTAGCACGAATTCCAAGGGTATGTCTTTCCAAGGCGCAGAAGGTACAGGTAATGGCATGTAAGGACCTTGCGGATGCATCTTGGATTTAGCTCGTATGCAGATAAGGCACTTAGCACAATGTGCCTCTACATCTCGTCTGGTAAGGCCAGTAGAAATGCTCCTAAAGCATGCTCAATGTCTTGTCAATTCCGAAATGACCCATTAAACCTACTCCATGGGCCTCTCTCAAAAGCAGCTCTCGAATCGATCCTCTCGGAATGGAGAGACGTTTTTACTTAAATAGGAATCCATCAACAAATAGAAGTTGCTGTAGGTGCCCTTGTCGAGCTCCTGGTAAGCCTGAGTGAAGTCGGCGTCTTCAGCATACAGCTCCTTGATCATTTCAAATCCCATAACCTTTGATTCCATCACTGAGATGACGTAGGGAAATGTCTCAATATACTCAAGCCAACGAGCATGTCTTTTCTTGAGTGTAGATTGTCCTCTGAGGTGCTGGAGTGTCTGGTGGTCGGTGTGAATCACACAATCCCAAGCAAGAAGATAGTGCTGCCAAGTCTCTAAGGCGCGAACCGATGCATAGAGCTCCTTGTCATAGGTCAGATAGTTAAGAGCGGCTCCACTTAACTTCTCGCTGAATTAGGCGACTGGTCTTCCGCCTTGGGTCAGGACAGCTTCGATGCCGATCCCTGAAGCGTCACATTCGACCTCGAAGGTCTGGTTAAAGTCGGGCAAGACTAGGACTGGGGCATGGGTGAGGCGTTCCTTTAGCAGCTTGAAGGATTTGTCTTGGTCGGGTCCCAAACAAAAGTCATGGTTCTTCTTGATTATAGAGGTTGAGAGACCAGCGATCATGCCGAAGTCTCGGACGAACCGTCGATAGAAACTGGTGAGTCCGTGGAATCTACGGACCTGGCTGGCGGTCGTCGGTGTGGGCCACTCCTGTATAGCCTTGACCTTCTAATTGTCCACTCGGAGTCCCTGGGAACTCAAGACGAATTCAAGGAAGACGACTTGTCTATGCAGAATGTACATTTCTTGAGGTTAGCGTACAACTGCTCTCTATGGAGGGTGGTGATGACAGCCTCTAGATGCTCTAAATTGTCTGAGTAGGACTTACTATAGACGAGAATTTTGTCAAAGTAGACTACTACGAACTTGCCAATGAACGGTCGAAGGACTTGGTTCATAAGGCGCATAATGTGCTTGTAGCATTGGATAGGCCGAATGGCATTACTAGTCACTCACAAAGACCCTGCTTGGTCTTGAACGCAGTCTTCCCTTCGTCTCCTTCTCACATCCTGACTTGATGGTATCCGCTTTTAAGGTTAATATTAGAGAATACCGCGGCTCTGCTTAATTCATGAAGCATGTTCTCCAGGCGCGAAATGGGGTGCTTGTACTTGATCGTGATATTGTTGATTGCGCGACAGTCGACACACATCCTCCAGCTCCCGTCCTTCTTTAGTACAAATAGGACCGGGACTGCACAGGGGCTAAGACTCTCTCTGACGGAACCTTGAGCCATCAGATCCTAGACTTGCAGTTCTAATTCTTTAGCCTCCTCAGGGTTGACTCTGTATGCAGGAGGGTTAGGTAGCTGAGCTCCGGAAATAAAATGGATATGGTGCTCAATCCCTCGGATAGGTGGAAGGCCGGCTGGAATCTCATTTGGGAACACGTCGTTATATCTCTCTAACAGTGCTCGGACCTCGGCAGGTAAGGGTTTCTCAGTGCTAGACGTGTGTAGGCTTTCTCTATAGAGCATCAGGACGAGTTGGGTACCCTTAGTACATGTGGCTTTCCTCATGTCTACCACATTGATTAGAAAATTCTCCTTGCGGGTATGTTGGTCTTTCGCCATCTTAGACTGCATTTCTTGAACGGCGTGTGAGAACATAGGTGCCAAGTTGTATCTACGCTCGTCGTAGAAAAATGAGTAAAAGTTGGTCCGTCCGTTGTGCGTAGTCTCTCGGTCGAATTGCCACGGTCATCCAAAGAGGAGATGTCCAGCTGACATCGGGACGACGTCGCAGGTGACCTGGTCCTGGTATCTGCCGATGCTGAATGAGACCTTAACTTAATCCAAAATGTATAACTCCATCTTGTTGTTCAGCCATCATAATTTATAAGGCTTATGATGCTTGGCCACGGGTTCCACCATATATTTGCTGGCGGCGTTGGTGCAGGACCCTCCATCTATAATCAACGAGCACACTTTTCCAAGGATTGTACATTTATAGTGGAAAATGTTCTCTCGCTGCTCTACCTCTTCCGGCTCAAATCTCTAGTTGAGAACTCGTCTAATCATGAGCATCTCTCCGGAATCAGCGTACTCTATTTCTCTGTCGGATTGCTGGTGAGTCGTAGGGCTGGCTCCTCGTGCTCGTCCCCGGACTCGTAGTCTCCTGAGGCAGTCAGTACCATGGTCCGCTGAGTGGGATATTCTCGGGACATGTGTGACGTGAACCAGGACGAATGTCAGGACTTTTGGAATGAAGAATAAATGATGAAATTAGAAAGCCTTTAATGCATTCTATAAAGGCGTGAGTTACTTAGGTCAAAGGGGAGTGTCTAAGGCTTGTTTGTGTTCTAGTGTTATGTTATTCTTGTAGCCATTAATATATAAGGCAATCCTTGTATCCAAACAAGCCTAGACTAGATTAGTATAAATATCTATCTCAGTTCTCATTTGTAACTTAGAAACTATTATTCTCATTCTCTTAATAAAATCATTCTTCTCTCTAAATCTCTATAATCTCTCATTTTCTTATTCTACAAATCTCTCAATCTCATATTCTTTCATGGTATCAGAACCAGGTTACATCAAATCTGGCTTTTGACGATCTTCTTTTTCTGAATTGTTCTTCGGAGAGTTCTGAAGCCACACCAATTGGATTTGCATCATTTGACCAAGGGAATCAAAAGTTACGAATCTCCGTGTTTCCCAGGTCATCAATCAGACCTTTGCAAGTGCATCCACTGCGAATCTCCGTGTTTCTCAGGTCATTCCGTCGTCAAATATTCACCAAAACGAAATTTTCCAAATCCTAAACTCAAGTCCTTTGAGTCTAGTTTCTGTTTACAAAAAATAAAACTCAATTATTTTATGTCTGAAGAAAGTTCTTGAAGTTTTTCTCAAAGACGTTAGAATTCGCCTCTCACAAGAATCTGGTGATAAAATTCTAATCCTTTCTCAGTTTTCTTTAAATCTTTGAATCTGGAAAGTTAGATAAGTATCTTGTGAGGGTTTCCACGAAATTTTGTTTCAATCGGACAGGTTTAAGACTTCAAGATTGATTTTCTTGATTTCCTTATTAATCTTTGAAATTTTTTTTTTGGAGAGGGAGTCTTAAATTTTTTAGGTTTGGTTTATTAAAATTCGAAATTTGTATTAAATCTTTATTGTTGGTAGAGATAAGGACTGTTATTAGTTAATCTTGGTTGTTGGAGTTTGTTAAAATTTGTTGCATGAATTGGTTGAAGTTAGTTAAAGGAGGTTAGGTAGTTATAGGTCGCTGGAACGGTCTAGAGCCGGGTCGCTGGTACGGTCGGGTACGTCCTCAAGTTTGTCTGGAACCTCGACCTGGGTCAGTTGTAGGTCATGGCCGCGGTCGTTCCTTCGTTCGTCCGGACTTTCATCCGTTCCGTCTTCACGGTCGTCCTTGAAAGATTATGGGATTATGATATTTGTATAATGAGAAAATGAGAGATTAAGAGATTTAGAGAGAAAAATTATTTTTTTAAGAGAATGAGAATAATAGTTTCTAAGTTACAAATGAGAAGGGAGATAGATATTTATAATAATCTAGTCTAGGCTTGTTTGGATACAAGGATTGCCTTATACATGAATGGCTACAAGCATAACATAACACTAGAACACAAACAAGTCTTAGATACTCCCCTGTGACCTAAGTAACTCACGCCTTTATAGAAAGCATTAAAGGCTTTCTAATTTCATCATTTCTTCTTCATTCCAACACTCTCCCTCAAGCTTAAGACATGGAGAATGCCTAAGCTTGCAACCATGAAGTATTATCTCATTAAAAACCTAAAGAAGGAAAACTTAATTGGGACAAAACCTTTTCTAGGGAAAAAAAGTATAACACTTCATGTTGGGATCATTGGTGTGAAATGGTCATAAGGCCAAGCCTTGGATAGATGGAGGCGCCATTCTTCAGAGTTGTTACCTTAATGAACACATCAGCTAGTTGATCCTCACTCCTTGTATAACAAGACAAGATGATTCTCTTTCCAATAGCTTTTATTACTTTGTTGCAGTCAACTTCTATATGCTTGGTCCTTTCACGAAATACAAAGTTGGATGCAATGTGTATAGCAGCCTGATTATCACGATGTATGGTGATAGGTTCTTCATACTTCCTTATTGCTTTATATTTTGATTCAAAACTAGAACATGAAACCACCTTTTGCTTCTTGGTTTTCCAAGTCACAAGGTTCCCTCTTATGAAAGTACAATAGCCTGTGGTACTTCTCTTATCCTCCCTATCTCCTGTCCAATCTGCATCACAATAACCAACTGCATTTGTGTTTTTATTGCAATCCATCCATATACCTTGTTCATGAGTGCCTTTTAGGTATCTCAAAATCCGATTTTCCATCTCCCAGTGTCTCATCTTTGGACATTGCATGTGTTGAGATACCTGATTCACAGCAAAACATAAATCTGGTATGGCTAAATAAATAAGTTTACCAACTACTTTCCTATAGATATTAGGATCATGAAAATCAATTTCCTCCTTTAGCTTCCCCTTAGATCCAATATTATAATTTTCTTCTAAGGGTGTTTTGGATGGTTTAGCTTCCATCATACCTGTAGAAGTTAGTAAATCTCTAATATATTTTATTTGAGAAAAAAATAGACCTTCCTTGAACCTACACACTTCAGTTCCTAAGAAGTATTTAAGTTCTCCTAAATCCTTAATATAAAAGACACTCTTCAAATATTCTTTTGTAGATGCAATACCAACACTATCACTACCAGATATGATTATATCATCTACATAAATGAGAATTACCACAATACCTTCCTTACTCTTTAGTGTAAAAAGAGTATGTTCAACTTCAGATCTTTTGAAGCCTTTATCCATCAATGTTACACTTAGCTTGTGGTACCAAGCTCTTGGAGATTTTTTTAAGGCCATAGATGGCCTTCCTCAGCCTAAGTATGTTGCCGCTTCCTACCTCCTCCTCTAGACATGGTGGAGGTGATATGTATACCTCTTCTTCTAGTTCACCTTGCAAGAATGCATTCTTAACATCCATTTGCCATAACTCCCACTCAAGGTTAGTAGCAAGTGAAATAACAACATTAACAGAATGAATTTTAGCTACAGGTGCAAAGGTATCCCTATAATCTTCACCATATGTCTGAGTAAAACCTCTAGCCACCAACCTAGCTTTATATCTATCAATTTCACCATTATTTTTGTATTTAATGGTAAAAATCCACTTAGAACTTACAACCCTTTTTCCTTTAGGTAAAGTGGCTGAAGCATAGGTACCATTCCTTTCCATGGCTTGTTTCTCAGCTAGGATAACTTCCCTTCATTCCTTCTTGGTCATAGTTTCCTCTTATGCTCTTTAGAATCTGCTCCTTATCAATGGGAATGTTCAACAACATTCCCATTGTATAACACTGGTGGTTTTCTTTGTCTTGGATAGGATCCTCCTCTTCACCTAAAGCTTCAATAATAGTGGGAACAACTCTTGATCTTTTAGAAGTTGAGACTAAAATTGATTCATCTCCTGCTGAGTCTCTGGATCATAACATTTGTATCCTTTTTGAGTAGAAGAATACCCAATGAACATAACTTTGGTACTCCTTGGGTCCAGCTTGTTCCTTTGCTCCCTTGAAACTAATACAAAACAAACACAAACAAAAACTCTTAAGTGGTCAATATTGGGTCTAGTTTTGTTTAGTACCTCAAATGGAGACAAATCATCTAGGAATTTTATAGGAGTCCTATTAATCAAGTAGCATGCAGCTACAAGAGCATCCTTCCAAAATCTTTTGGGAACTTTCATGTGGAACATCATTGTTCTCACAACTTCCATCAAATGCCTATTCTTCCTTTCAGCCACTCCATTTTGTTGGGGAGTGTAAGGGCAGCTGGTTTGATGTTCATTGACATGCTTAGCCAAGTGTTTTTGGAGTCTGGTGCTAGTGTATTCTCTTCCATTATCTGTTCTAAAGCATTTAATACTTGCATTGTATTGATTAGTAACATATGCTTGAAAATTTAAAAATGCATCAAATATTCTATCTTTAGAACTAAGAAAAGTAATCCAAGTATATTTGGACTTTTTCATCAATGAATGTCACAAAGTACTTATGGTTTTTTCTATATGGGAATGGAGATGTCCAAACATCAGAATGCACCAACTCAAAACAATTTTTATAATTACGCAAAGATTTTTCAAAAACAGTTATACAATGCTTTTTAAGTATATAAGAATCACACATATCCTTTGGCATTTTTAAACCAGGAACAATCAGTTCTTCCTTCATCATTTCTTCTTCATTCCAACACTCCCCCTCAAGCTTAAGACATGGAGAATGCCTAAGCTTTCAACCATGAAGCATTACCTCATCAAAAACCTAAAGAATGAAAACCTAATTGGGACAAAATCTTTTCTAAGGAAAAAAGTATAACACTCCATGTTGGGATCATTGTTGTGGAATGGTCATAAGGCCAAGCCTTGGATAGATGGAAGCGTCATTCTTCAAAATTGTTGCATTGGTGAACACATCAGCTAGTTGATCCTCACTCCTTGTATAGCAAGACAAGATGATTCCTTTTCCAGTAGCTTCTCTTACTTTGTGGCAGTCTAGTTCTATATGATTGGTCCTTTCATGAAACACAGAGTTAAAAGCAATGTGTATAGCAGCCTGATTTTCACAATGGATGGTGATAGGATCATCAAAGCTCATGGGTAAATCCTCAAGGAGTTGCATCAGCCAAATGCATTCAGTTGTAAGCATTCTCATGGCTTTATATTCTGATTATGCACTGGAGCATGACACCACCTTTTGCTTCTTGGTTTTCCAAGTCACAAGGTTCCCTCCTATGAAAGTACAATAGCATGTGGTACTTCTTCTATCCTCCCTATCTCCTGCCCAATCAGAATCACAATGACCAAACACATTTGTGTTTCTATTGCAACCCATCCATATACCTTGTTCATGAGTGCCTTTTAGATATCTCAAAATTCGATTTGCCATCTCCCAATGTCTCATCTTTGGACCTTGCATGTGTTTAGATACCTGATTCACAGAAAAACATATATCTGGTCTAGTGATGGTTAGATAAATAAGCTTACCAACCACTTTCCATAGAGCTTAGGATCATGATAATCAATTTCCTCCTCTAGCTCCCCCTTAGTTCTGATTTTATTGTCTTCTTCTAAGGGTGTTTTGGTTGGTTTAGCTTCCATCATACATGTAGATGTTAGTAAATCTACAACATATTTTCTTTGAGATAAGAAGAGACCTTCCTTGAACCTACACACTTCAATTCCTAAGAAGTATTTAAGTTCTCCTAAATCATTAATATCAAAGACACTCTTCAAAAATTATTTTGTAGATGCAATACCAACACTATCCCTACCAGATATGATTATATCACCTTCCTTAGTCTTTAGTGTAAAACGAGTATGTTCAACTTCAGATCTTTTGAAGTCTCTATCCATCAAGGTTACACTTAGCTTGTGGTACAAAGCTCTTGGAGATTGCTTAAGGCCACAAATGTCCTTCCTCAGCCTGAGTATGTTGTCAGCCCCTACCTCTTCCTGTAGACCTGGTGGAGGTGACATGTATACCTCTTCTTCTAATTCACCTTGTAAGAATGCATTTTTAACATCCATTTGCCATAATTTCCAATCAAGGTTAGTAGCAAGTGAAAGAACAACATTAACAGAGTGAAGCTTTGCTACAGGTGCAAAGGTATCCCTATAATCTTCACCATAAGTCTGAGTAAATCCTTTAGCCACCAACCTAGCTTTATATCTATCAATTTCACCATTGCTTTTGTAATTAATGGTAAAAATACACTCAGAACTTACAGTCCTTTTTCCTTTAGGTAAAAGGGCTGGAACATAGGTACCATTCCTTTCCATAACTTGTTTCTCAGCTAGGATAGCTTTCCTCCTTTCCTTCTTAGTCATTGTTTCCTCATATGTCTTTGGAATTTGTTCTTTATCAAGACTTGAAATAAATGCAACATGGTTAGTAGGTAAGTGAACAATGTTACAAACTCCATGATCATGATGAACCACAACATTCCCATTGTAGTAGACTGGTGGATTCCTTTGTCTTGTGCTCCTTTTTAACACTGTAGGTGGAGCTTCTTGGATAGGCTCCTCCTCTTCACCTAAAACTTCAATAAGAGTGGGTACATCTCTTGATCTTTTGGAAGCTGTGACTAGAGTTGATTCATCTCCTGCTGAGTCTTGTTGGACATGAGTAGATGTTTCTCCCCCCCCCCATGTTCAAGAGGAGGAAGCCCAGGAGAGCTGAAGGGAAGACCAGGCCGCGGATTGGATGGACCGGCTGGGGTGGATGGCCACAGCCCAGCCGGCTGTGCCGGTGCCGTGGCTGTGCTGGGGCTGGGCTCCTCTTGTGAAGATGGCTGAGATGAGGTGACCGTGGGCTGAGGATGAAAGGAGACTATGCCAATGCTCTCCAAGAGTCTCCACAAGTTCTCAGCTTGGTCTGCTATTTATGTGGAGATGTCCTTGAATTGATCCCAAGTTCCTTCTTCAAAGAAACCTTTTGATTCTTGGAATTTGATATTTCTGGATACTAAGACTCTTCTAGTCCCTAGATCATAGCATTTGTATCCTTTCTGGGTAGAATAATACCCAATGTACATAACTTTAGTACTCTTTTGTTCCAGCTTGTTCCTTTGCTCCCTTGGAACTAATACAAAACAAACACAACCAAAAACTCTGAAGTGGTCAATGTTAGGTCTAATTTTGTTTAGTACCTAAAATGGAGATAAGACATCTAGAACTTTTGTAGGAGTCATATTAATCAAGTAGCATACAGCCACCAGAGCATCCCCAAAAATCTTTTGGGAACTTTCATGTGGAACATCATTGTTCTCACAACTTCCATAAAATGCCTATTCTTCCTTTCAGCCACTCCATTTTGTTGTGGAGTCTAAGTACAGCTGATTTGATGTTCAACACCATGCTTGGCCAAGTGTTGTTGAAGCCTTGTGCTAGTGTATTTTCCTCCATTATCTTTTCTAAAGCATTTAGTACTTGCATTGTATTGGTTAGTAACATATGCTTGAAAATTTAGAAATGCATCAAATACTCTATCTTTAGAACTAAGCAAAGTGACACACGTATATTTGGAATTTTCATCAATAAATTTCACAAAATACTTGTTGTTTTCTCTCGATGGGAATGGACATGTCCAAACATCAGAATACACCAACTAAAAACAATTATCATAAGTATGCAAAGATTTTTCAAAAACAGTTTTGCAATGTTTTTCAAGTATACAAGAGTCATATATATCCTTTGGCATTTGTAAACCAGGAACAATTAGTTCTAGTTCTCTAGGATGAGGATTTCCTAATATAGCATCCCAAAGATCAGAATTATCACTAAAAGAGCTAGTACTAGCAACCGGTTATACTCTTCTTACATTGGTCATATCTTAATGCACATACAAGTCATTCCTTGTAGTTCCCTGTCCAAATTTCCTACTTGTCTCAATATCCTGAAAGTAGAAATCATTAGGACCAAAGATAGCTTGAAAATTTAAATCAGTAGTGGCTCTTTTAACTGAAAGCAAATTTGATGTAAAAGATGGCATGTAAAAGGCTTTAGATTTTTTATCAAACAATTTAAGCTTTCCCAAGGCTTTTGATTGGTACTTTTTCCATTAGCAGTGATATTATCATTTAAGGCAGATTCTAAATTCTCTAGCAATCCTAGATCATTAATCATATGATGAGAAGCACCAGAATCAACAACCAACGATTTAAAAGCATTAGGAGTAAAAGAAGTTTGAAAAGAAGCATGGAAATTTTTACCCAACACATTACCATCCTTAATTGCTTGAGAAGAGCTTATAGATATGATTTTGTCACAAATTCAGATGCTGAAGACATAGAACTAGTTGGTGCTGAATGACAATGGGAGCTGGTACATGCCTTTGAATAAGCCGGGAGCTGGTACACGCCATGGCCGACAGCTTGCAAATGAGTGTGGTCGGCTGTGTGCTGTTGTCTCCCAAAAGCCCAGCTTGGCTTCAGCTCAGGATGGAGAACCCAACACTCCTTTGTATGGCCACTCATTTTTCTATGGTCACAAGTTGGTCGCTTCTTCCTAGGTTCATTTGTTGTTTTTGGTTTGAAGAGACTTTTGTGTGCAACCATCAATTCAGCCTTGTTGCTAAAGAGTCCATGGGATCCTTGCTCCTTTGGGATTTGAGCACAAACATCTTCCAAGCTAGGAAGCTTATCAGACCTTAGAATATGCTTAATAAGATTTGAGTAAGTTATGTTAAGAGTTAATAGTAACTCAAACACCTTATCTTGTTCTTTTCTTTCTAGGAGAACAATTGGGTCAATTGTGGCTGGCCTTAGCATCTCTAGCTCAGCCCAAAATGATCTGAATGAGCCATAGTGCTTTGTTAATTCTGCATCCTCCTGCTTCAATTCATTCATAGATTTTTTCACCTCAAAAATTCTTAAGAGGTTAGTAGTGTTTCCATACACGTTTTGCAAAGTGTCCCAAAGTTCCTTAGCATTCTCACAAAATGAACAAGCGTCTAAGAGATCAGTAGCAAGAGAGTTTTGAAGTATAAAGGGTACCAACTGGTCTTCTTGGTACAATTTAGCTTGAGCAGCCACAGCCTCATTAACTTCATTAACTTTATTTTATTCAAGACCATTGGTTGAAATATGATTCCAAAGGCCTTTACCACCCAATGTGGTTTTCATGGTCCTAGCTATAAGAGATAGTTTGCTCCATGTAGAGTGACAGGAGTCCTGAATGTGGTTTGTATTTCCATGGTTTTCAATTGGTTTTGATGAAGATTGCCAATAAAAAGCTGGTAGGGAAGAGCTGGTCGGGACGTGGGACAGCTGGTCGGAACGCTGGACAGCTGGTCGGGACACGATACTTAGGCCGTGAGAGCGTGTTCGTAGGCCGTGTTCGGACAAGGTAGCAGCTTGGAATTAACGTGGTCACGTGTGCAGCTTGACTGGTCGGACACGGGACAGTGCAGGAACGTGGTGAGGAAGGCGGGCACGTGTGGAACAAGGCTGATACCAGCCCGTGTGGAACAATGCCTAGCCAAGAACCCTTTCAACCAACTCCTGCAACAGAATTCAACCAACTCAAACCAACAAGATCAACTTCTAACAGTCATTATCTTCACAACCAATGATGATCTAGCACAAAATATCGAATTTTACTAATATACCAATCCAAAATCAAGTTTTCCTCCTTTTTTTAGAATTTCAAAGTTTGATAAAAAATCAAGAAAATCAATCTTGAAGACTTAAACCCTTCTGATTGAAACCAAACTTCGTGGAGACCCTCACAAGATACTTATCTAACTTTCCAGATTCAAAGATTTGAAGAAAACTGAGAAAGGATAAGAATTTTATCACCAGATTCTTCTAAGAGGCAATTTATGATGTCTTGAGGCAAAACTTCAAGAAATTCCTTCAAACATTGGAGAATTGAGTTCTGCTTTCTGTAAACAGGAACTAGACTCGTTGTGCTTGATATTAGCATTTTTAAAATCATGATTTGGTGAAGTTTTGACGATGGATGGCTCAGAGAAACAAGGAGGTTTGCGGCGGAGGCAATCACGGAGGTTCGATGGAAGACAAATCATATCTTTTGATTCCCGTGGTAAAATGATGCAAATCCAATTGGCGTGGCTTCAGAAATCGCCGAAGACCAATCCAGAAAAAGCAGATTGTCAAAAGCTGCCGTGGTTTGACCGAAATTCGCGATGAAGATGATTTCTTTTTGATTCAAAGATTTAATGATGAATTTTACTCAGATTGTTGTAAAATGGCTCTGATACCATGAAAGAATATGAGATTAAGAGATTTGTAGAATTAGAGAATGAGAGAATGAGAGATTAGAGAGATTAGAGAAGAATGATTGTATTAAGAAAATGAGAATAATAGTTTCTAAGTTACAAATGAGGAGAGAAATATCTATTTATACTAATGTAGTCTAGGCTTGTTTGGATATAAGGATTGCCTTATACATGAATGGCTAAAAGGATAACATAATACTAGAACACAAACAAGCCTTAGACTCTCCCTTTAAATGACTTAGACCACACACCTTTAATACTATAGTTCAAGGCCTTCTTCCTTCATCATTTCTTCTTTATTTCAACAAGAACTTAAGGCCATCGTGCGGAAACGTTTTGTACCAAGTCATTTCCATAGATATCTTCACCAACGATTCAGGCAACTCACTCAAGGTAGCTGTTGTATGGAAGATTAATTTCAGGAGATGGAGACCTTGTTGATAAGGGCTGGAGTTACTGAGGATTGTGAGGCAACCATTTCACGTTTCTCGGGTGGTCTCAACCAAGACATACAGGACCGGCTGAAAATACAGCACTATGTGGATCTTGAGGAGTTTTTTCATAAGGCCATTCTTAAAGAACAACAATTGAAAAGGAAGCCTAACTTGGGATTTTATCATGTTCCAGGTTCCTTGGGAAGCAAGCAATCTTATCCGCGTGAATTCAAACCAAGTCACCCAAGTAACTTTACCTTAACAACCTCTAAGGCATTAAACAATCTGCATTTCAACCGGATGGACAAAGGGAAGGCCGTAGATCGTCCCATCCGGACACGGGAGATTAGATGCTTTAAGTGTCAGGGTCTTGGACACTATGCAAATGAATGCGTCAATAAGAAGGTCATGATAGTCCTTGACAATGGAGAGGTACAAACTGAGGATGAGGAGGAAATAACCCTCAAGGATGACAACGGAGCCGGAAGATGGAATTGAACCGCCTGTCCCTGGACAGCTCTTAGAGGCCAGACGTTCTTTAAGCGTTCAATCCAAGAAAGATGGGCAAGAGCAAAGGAAAACTTGTTTCACATCAGATGTGTTGTTAAAAAAAAGGTATGTAGTCTCATTATAGATGGGGGAAGTTGTACTATTGTGGCTAGTGAGACTATGGTTCAGAAACTAGGGCTTGAGAAGACTAAACACCCAAAGCTGTATCCTTTGCAATGGTTAAATGAGTCTGGAGAGCTGCGAGTAACTCATCAGGTGATTGTGCCCTTAGAAATTGACAAATACAAAGATGAAATCTTGTGTGATGTTTTGCTTATGGAAGCCGCCCACATCCTACTTGGAAGGCCTTGGGAGTCAGATCGCAAAGTCATTCAGGAGGGCTTTACAAACCGGCATCACTTCACCTTTAATGGCCGTAAGACAACATTAGTCCCAATGACTCCACATGAGGTTTACTTAGACAACCTACACCTTAAACAACATAAAAAGAAGGAAGGTAAGTCTAAGGTTAATTTCTTTATCAAGACCAGTGAAATGCAAAAGAACTTGTATCACAAGCAACCTATTATCATGATTGTCTATAAAGAATATTGCTTGTCTGCTACTAACCTTAAGTCGGAGATACCGAGCAGCCTTGACAATGTCTTACATGAGTTTCATGATGTCTTCCTAGAGGAATGCACAAAAGGGTTGCCTCCTGTCTGTGGGATAGAGCATCAGATTGATTTTGTCCCAGGCGCGGTCTGATGGGGTCATCCATGCTACACCAACCCAGTACTTGGAGGATGAGGTCCAGACAACTCCCTATGTGTCTCACTGCATCATGACCAGGAGTAGGGCTGGCCAAGGAGTGCAAGACAAGAGCCGGGACCAGGACCAAACTCATGGAGATCAAGCTGGAGTCAACTTAGTCCAAGCACAAGACCAAGAAGGAGAAAGGGAGATTGAAGATACCAGCCAGCCGTTTGATCATGATCAGCTGGGTGTTCCTGACCAGGACATCCATGCACACAGCCTTAGGGATAAGGTCTTGTGTGTCCTTACTATCCTTGAGTAAGGGCACCCCTTAAGACCTTAGATGATTAGGGTACTCTTTTCCTTTCTAAGTTTACCATAATGGGTTCTTGGAAAGGTTTTTAATGAGACCTGAAAGTCTAAGGCATCAAGCCTAGTGTCCCATTGATTTTTAAGTTGGATATGTCCATTTAAAATCGATTAGGCTTGATCCTATCTTAGGCATTGTTTAGCCTTTGCATTATGGTTTGTAATCCTTTTGAAAGACTTAGTTTTTATTTTGGGTTTTAGAAATGTTGACCACGAGTCTTGTGGTCAACTAGGTCACTGATGTAACCTATAAAAGGGAAAGCTCGTTTACATTTTACTCAGACTAGATGAATGAAAAACCCTAAGCGGCCTATTGGTCCAAACCGCCTTCTTTCCTTGTGAGTGTGTCTCCGAGAGAAAGAGTGTATTCCCTGAAGATTGAGTGTGCCTCTCTTCAAGGTAGGTTGTATCCAAGCCTGTCACAGCTTGGTGTGTTGCCCACAATCCATTTTCAGTTCGCTTCTAAACCCTTCTCCTTCATTCCAGCCTCGTTCTTCCTCTTGTCTTACGAGTCGCTTCCTTACCGTACTTCTCACGCGTTCGCCTGCTCAAACGACCAAGGCCCTGTCCAGCCGTCCCTAGTCTCGCCCACAAGGTTACATTGATCGGAGCCTAGTTCCTCGTTTGTCCTCTCGCACTTCAGCTGGTCGCTTGTCCCGTTCTTGCCTTAAGCCCCAGCCGGTTCAACTGTATCAAAGACCATCCGTACCGCCGCTCTTCCCGGCCATGTCGCGCATTCTCTCGACCGCTACCCTGTCCTGATGGTTTGGCGTGTAACATTTCGGTATCAGAGTCCAAGTTCCATTAAGAAAGGTTGTACCTTTCCATCCCTTAGACTTAGGGTTTTAAAATATTTTTTCTTGCATTTGTGTGTGGTTTAGTTAGGATTTCTGTGTGTTAGGGTGTTAGATTACTTGTTTAAACTTTGTTAGGACTGTGTAGAAATCCACCATTGTTGAGCTCGCTGAAGAAGAAAGGGTTAGGTAGAGACAAGTTTACTTTTGGGTCAGGTCCGTACCACCTTGGTCGGTGAGTCACCGAGTGGTCCACACCGGATGATGTCACCTTGTCTCTAGCAGGCTTGACCGGTTTAAAATTTGAAATTCTTGCTTTTTTCTTTTGGCGGTTCATGGTTTGATGATGAGTCTTGATTAAAAGTTAATTAAGCGTAGTGATTAGTTTAAACTTAATGCTAATATTAATCAAGTCATTAGTGTTAGACATAAGTCATTGGTTAAAGCTACTTTGACTCGTTGACTTTTCTTCTTTTGCATGGTCCCCCGAATTAAATGGCCGACCCAGTCCTAGCAGACATCTTGGCTAACCTACAAGCTCAGCTCCAACAACTAGGAGACCGGTTGGGCAGAGTAGAACAGCCCCAAGCCCAACCCGCTCAAGCTCCTCCTCAACCACGACCGAGAACGCCTCCACCCTTTTGGCCAGATCAAGAGATGGAAGGCTTGTCCGAAGAAGATTCTTTTCATCCTCGTGTTAGGAGACCCAGGCCCAGGGAAAGGAGACCACCTGAGGAGAGGGATCATCATCACCATCCCCGGGCTCACTCTCCCCACCTCATGATCTCCCCACCAACCTTTGCCGGTAAGGTCGACCCGGAAGCTTACCTCGATTGGGAGAGAAGGATGGACCATATCTTTGATATATATGGCTTAGAAGAACTCAAGAAGGTAGCTTATGCAGCAGCCCAGCTCACTGACCAAGCCTTGTCTTGGTGGGATTAAGACTCAGCCAAAAGGAGAAGGCGAGGAGAAGAGCCGGTCCGATCATGGGAGATTATTAAATTCATGATGAAAGGAAGGTACATCCCACCCATGTACCACAGATAGCTTCAGAAGAAGTTTAGAAAGCTTACCCAAGGCCAGAGGAGCGTTGAAGAGTACTTTGGAGAGTTTGAACACCTAAGAAACCGGCTTGGACTAGAAGATGCCGAGGAGACCCTCATGGTCCAATTCTTGGATGGACTCCAAGAGAAGATTGCTAGCAAGGTGAAGATGTACTCCTACAACGATCTCAATGAGCTCCTACACCTCTCCACTCAAGTAGAGACTCAGCTCAAGAGAAAGACAAGGACTAGAGCTGTGGTCAACAACCCATGGAGATCCTCTGCCCCAAACTTAAATCCGCAAGCATCTAGTTCTAACCCTGTCTTCACTAGGCAATCTGACCGAGGCAAAGCTATAGCCCAAGACACTCCTGATGTGAGCTAAGGTGGTGATGCAATTGTTGATCGAGAAGCTCGAGACCTTCAGAAGCGAATTGGGTGAAAAGCGGTGGATTGAAGGGACCACACAAGCTGCGGAAGACTTGTGATACACCAGGTAATTTTTCTTGGAACAAGAAGAAATCATGGGCAACTCTCCAAGGGAGGTGGTAGCCGTCAAAGACAAAGTAGTCTAATGTTTTTTGTTCTTTAAAATTCGAGTTGTTCTATGACTTGTAAGTAATGAGGCTTATATAGGCCTTGTGGTTACAACTTAGGGTAAACAACATGATGTTTACCCAAAACAACAGGTAGTCTAAATAAAAACAGCATGTAGTTCTTTTTGCTGTAGAAAAACAATGGGCTGAAGTCCTAATGACTTAAACATAAAATCATGGGCTGAAGGCCCTAAACTTATACTTAGTCTAAATAAGAAACAAATTGGATAGATAAGCCTTGTAGATGACTAAGGCCGAATTGACTAAGACTTGTGAAGGAGTCGGATTGTGTGAACAAGTCTTCGTTGTCATGCGCACTAAGAGTGTTGCCTTATTAAAACCTTCTCCGGAAAACCCAATGGGACAAAACTGAAGGTAGGAAAAAAAGTACAATTTCCTAGCACGGCTTTTGGTGTCTTTACCGAATGGTAATGGTAAAGACACCGGAGGTGGAAGAGTCTTCGAGCAGGAACTTCCAATGTTCCTTAGCTGAGACGAACGGGTCCTGCTGATCTCCTGAACCGTCTGGTGGCTCTTCATCTGTGAGTTCCTGGACGCCTGCTTGCTCTATTAGCTGGTTGAACTTGTCTTCTAGATCTCGATCCTTGGAACGTGTCAAAAGTCCTGGTGGAACTCGTGGTACAGCCTTTGGTACGATGTCCTCATCATTCCCTCCCTCTTCAGGTGCTTTGGTCTCCAAAGCAAAGTCTTCACCTGCATCAAATAACTCCAAGTCAGCAACATTAAACGTAATGGAAACATTATACTCACCTGGAAGCTCCAGTTGGTAGGCATTGTCGTTGATTTGCCGGAGGACTCGGAATGGACCATCTCCACGTGGTGCCAACTTGCTCTTGCGTCGTTGGGGAAAACGATCGGGTCGTAGATGTAACCAGACCCAGTCTCCTTCCTTGAAAACCACGTGCCTCCTGCCCTTGTTGGCGTGTTTTGCTGTCTGGGTATTTCTCCGCTCCAGATTTTCTTTGATTTCCTGGTGCATGCGCTTGACATATTCTGCTTTTTCTTCTCCCTCCAAGCTGACAACCTCTCCAAGTGGAATATGGGTAAATTCAATTGGTGCAGTGGGGTTGAAGCCGTAGACGATCTCGAACGGTGTCTTCTTGGTGCCGGAGTGGACTGCTCTGTTGTAGGCGAACTCGAGCCAATTCTTCAGGTTACGACCAATTGTAGCATGCAACATCTGAGAGAGTGTTCGGTTGACGACCTCAGTCTGACCATCCGTCTGTGGGTGATATGCCGTAGAGATAAGTAGTTTGGTGCCAAGTTTCTTCCACAGAACCCGCCAGAAATGACTGAGGAACTTAGTGTCCCTGTCGGACACAATGGTCCGTGGAATGCCGTGTAGACGAACGATCTCTCGGAAAAACAAATTCGCTGTCTGAATTGCATCGTTCGTCTTGTATAAGTGCTCCTTGAGCATACTCAAGGTCTTGGCGACACCAAAATGCCCCATCAATCCGCCACCATGAGCCTCTCTAAGAAGGATTTCGCGAACTGATCCGCCGGGAATGCAAAGACGCTTGTCCTTAAGGAGGAATCCATCAAACAAGTAGAAGCGGATGTACTTGCCCTGTCCATGTTCCTTGAAAGCCTCCTTGAAATCGTGGTCTTCAGCGTAAAGGTCCTTGAGCATTTCAACTCCTATAACTTTCGACTCCATGACCGAGATCAAGTTATGTCTGCGGGATAGTGCATCAGCGACAACATTATCTGTACCCTTCTTGTACTTGATGACATACAGAAATGTCTCGATAAACTCTAACCACCGAGCGTGCCTTTTCTTGAGGGTCATTTGTCCCTTGAGATGTTGGAGGGTCTGGTGGTCCGTGTGTATAACGCACTCTCGTGAGAGCAAGTAATGCTGCCAGGTCTGCAAGGCTCGGACCAATGCGTAGAGTTCTTTGTCGTACGTGGGGTAGTTTAGGGCGGCGCCGCTTAATTTCTCACTAAAGTAGGCAATTGGTTTTCCATCCTGTGTCAGGACTGCTCCAATGCCTACACCTGAAGCGTTGCATTCTACCTCGAAAGTCTTGTCAAAATTCGGCAATGTCAGGACATGTGCTTGTGTGAGGCGCTCCTTTAACAGCTGACACGACTTTTCTTGTTCAGGGCCCCACCTGAAGTCTTGGTTCTTCTTGATGGTTGCTGTCAACGGGCTGGCGATCGTACTGCAGTCTCGTACAAATCGACGATAGAAGCTTGCCAAGCCATGAAAACTCCGGACTTGGCTGGCATTAGTTGGCGTGGGCCACTCCTGAATGACACGAATCTTTTCTTCGTCAACTCGAAGCCCTTGCGAGCTCACGACGAATCCAAAGAAGACGATCTGATCCGTGCAGAAAGTACACTTCTTAAGGTTGGCGTAGAGCTGCTCCTTTTGAAGTGTCGTGATCACTGTCTCCAAATGCTCCAAGTGGTTGGAATAAGACGCACTGTAGACGAGTATGTCGTCAAAATAGACCACGACGAATTTGCCTATGAATGGCCGAAGGACTTGGTTCATGAGACGCATGAAGGTGCTTGGTGCGTAGGACAGGCCGAAGGGCATCACCAACCACTCGTAGATACCTTGCTTGGTCTTGAAAGCCGTCTTCCATTCATCACCTTCGCGCATGCGAACTTGATGATATCCACTCTTGAGATCAATTTTGGAGAAGATAGATGCTCCGCTCAATTCATATAACATGTCGTCAAGTCGCGGAATGGGATGCCGATATTTAACAGTGATGTTGTTTATGGCACGACAGTCGATGCACATTTGCCAACTTCCATCCTTCTTCGGCACAGGGGCTAAGGCTTTCTCGGACGTAGCCTTGAGCCATGAGAACCTGAACTTGACGCTCAAGTTCCTTTGCTTCCTCCGGGGTAACCTTGTAGGCTGGTTTGTTTGGCAGCTGGGCTCCGGGAATGAGATCGATGTGATGCTCAATACCTCTGAGAGGTGGCAGCCCAAGTGGAATCTCGTCTGGGAAGACGTCCGAATACATCTCCAGGAGTACCTGGACATACGCAGGCAAGGCGCTGCTGGCGGCCTCAGATGCGTTCAAGACCTCCTGATAGAGCATGAGGACGAGCTGAGTGCCTATGGTACTTGCCGCCTTCCTCATGTCTGCTACGTTGACGAGGAAGTTCTCTTTTCTGGCATGCTGATCTTTTGCCATCTTTGATTGCATGCCGTGCACTTCTTGAGGGGACATAGGGGCCAGGTTGTACCTACGTTTATCGTGGACGAATGAGTAGAAGTTTGTGCGTCTATTATGAGTGGTCTCCTTATCGAACTGCCAGGGTCGTCCCAATAGGAGATGTCCAGCTGACATGGGAACGACGTCGCACAAAACTTGGTCCTGATATCGTCCGATGCTGAAAGAAACTCGGACCTGGTCGGAAATGTACAGCTTCGTCTTGTTGTTAAGCCAACGAAGTCTGTAGGGCTTTGGATGTTTCGTCACAGGTAATCCAAGCTTCTCTAGCATATACTTGCTAGCGGCATTAGTGCAGGAGCCGCCATCAATGATCAGAGAACAGACTTTTCCGAGGATAGTACACTTTGAATGGAAAATGTTCTCACGCTGCTCGATTTCTTCTTGATCTAGGCGTGAGCTGAGAACTCTCCTGATCATCAACATCTCGCCTGAATCAGCGTACTCGACTTCCCCTTCAGACATGGGGCTGTCGTGGATGGGTCTTCTTCTTGCTCATCTGCTGAGTCGTAATCTCCAGAAGCAGTCAAAATCATGGTTCTTTGGTTGGGGCATTCACGAGACATGTTCCCTCTACCCTTGCATTTAAAGCATGTAATGGCACTGCTCTTCTGGGGTTGACCTGCGTTAGAGGCCGGTGGGGCAGGTCTAGAAGTGGTCACGGGTGCCTTGGTAGGCACATTGCTATCCACGGCTCTTCTTCGCTGTCGTGGGTCACTGGTGGAGGCAGTGCGGTCAAATGCCTTGGGGCCAGTACCCCAAGTACTCTTAGGTCCGATGGGCGCAGAGGACTTGCGCCGGTTGCTCTTCTCGATCTGAACGGCCAGATGGAAGAGCTCTCCAAGGTCGTGGTAGGGTTGCAGCTGTATTTTTCGAGCTATCGACTCATATAATCCGTCGATAAAATGAGCCATGAGGCTTTCTTCGGAGTCTTCCATTTCGAGCCTGTTCCGTAAGTGCTCGAACTCGTCGAAATACTCAGACACCGATTTGCTGCCTTGGGTAAGGCGTCTGAATCGTCTCTGTAGCTCTCGGTGAAAGTGAGGTAGGACATAGCGTCGCCTCATTATCTGAGTCAACTCGTACCAGGATGTGAGAGCACCCATTCTTGCTCTTCTGCGAGTGGCTAACTCGCGGTCCCACCATGCCAGTGCGTGGTCGGTAAACTGGGCTGTCACTAGGGTTACCATACGTTCTTCGTCGTAGTGGTAATAGTCGAAGATTAACTCCATTTGACGTTTCCAGTCTAGGTATTCTTCGGGGTCTAGCTTTCCCGAGAAAGGGGGTGGGTTGAGCTTAATATCATGGTGGCCGGCTGGTTGCCTGGGTGCCGGCGGTGGCTCGTCGTAGTTGGGGTCTCTCCCTAGACCTCGATGGGACGCCTCGGGTCGATCATACTGGTACTGATGTGGATCTTGCCGGTGATCGTGGCGTGTATTCGCGGCTGGTGCGCGTACCGGCTCCTCCAAACGCTCAAGACGAGTCGTGAAGGTGGTCATCTGGGCAGTGATTGCTTGCAGCATCTGCATACCATTGGGTCGGACTGCCCAGGCGGAGACTCGTCTCGACTTGACATATTTCCTTTTCCGAGGAAAAGGAAATTTCAGAAAAGGAAAGTTTCATTTTCGGGAAACTTGCAGATTTTGGAAACTTTCCTTATGTGGAAAGGTTCTAAAGATATTATTTTATTTAATTTATTTTATTTTATAAAAGGGAAATCAGAATTAAAGAAAATTTCCTAAGATACACAAAGGAAATAAAAATAAAAGGAAAATTTCCTAAGTCTAGAAATGGCAACCTAGATTATGGAAAATATCCTAAAGATATATTTCCCTAAACTAAGATATGGAAATATATTAAATACTAAATATCTAAGAGAATAAAAATCTAAGTATTTCCTAATTCCTAAAAGGAAACTAACTATCTATCTATTAATTCTAGGAAATTTCCTAAAACTAGCTAGACAGATTTCCTAAACTAATTTTATTGCCTAATACCTTTAGGGAAACTATCTAATGAATCTAGATCACTAAGGGAAACTTCCTAAACTAAAACTACAATGCCTAAACCTACCAGAAACCTAGCCGCCTAACTAGTCGAACTAGGACGCGGACGCGGCTACACCTGGGGGGCGCGGGACGGGTGGCTGCTAAGCGGATGCGACTTAACCTAGGGATGGTCTAAGACACTACGCAGGACAGGAGCACCAGACTAGCGACCCAAACACCGGACACTGCTAGCTACCTAGGACGCGAAGACTGGACGCGACTAGGACAAGACTCGGCTACACGACAAGACTAGCCTAGGATGCGGAAGCCCTAGAGAGCTATAGACGCGGACGCTAAGGGCTGGACGCGACCTGGTGACCAACTAACTAAGAAGCCCTAGACACGACACAAGTAAAAAGACCTAGGTAAGACCTAGCGAGGCACACAACGACCTAACCCTAGACACAAGCTAAGGACTTAAGCCTACACGGCTTGGACCTAAGGATGCGGGGCAGGGAGGACAACTGAAACGTAGACGCAACCTGGGGGGCACTAGACTGAGAGGCGGCTAACGGCTTGGAGCACAAGCCGCGAGCACAAACACCTTAGACCTAGAACACAAAGCGGCCAACACAACCAACTGTCCTATGACTTGACAACAAAGAAACCTAACAAAGAACAAACAACAAACAAATCCTTAAGGACCAGGTATGTGAATGGTGTTCTATGTGAGTTTCTAAAATTTTCCTAGTTGATTTTAAACAACCTAAACAAGATATATTTTGTTTTTCTTTTCTTAAAAAAAAAATTTGTAGCAATATCAAACAATAAAACAAGCAAATTTTTTTATATATATATATATATATTTTATAAGATGAAACAAAAACAATAGAATGATAGAACCTGATTTTTTGTATTTTTTTGTGGATTATTTGTGGTATATGACTTGAATCTTCTCCTTCTTACCGAGAACTTCAAGGGGAAAGAGAAAGGAACAAAATCAAAAGCCAAAAACTGTTGGACAAACAATAACAAATCGCAAAACAAAAATGAACAAGGATATAATCAACGTGATGTTTAAGAGCTTTTAGACTCTGATACCAGATGATGTGAGCTAAGGTGGTGATGCAACTGTTGATCGAGAAGCTCGAGGCCTTCAGAAGCGAATTGGGTGAAAAGGGGTGGATTGAAGGGACCACACAAGCTGCGGAATACTTGTGATACACCAGGTGATTCTTCTTGGAACAAAAAGAAATCGTGGGCAACTCTCCAAGGGAGGTGGTAGCCGTCAAAGACAAAGTAGTCTAGGGTTTTTTGTTCTTTAAAATTCGAGTTGTGTCTATGACTTGTAAGTAATGAGGCTTGTATAGGCCTTGTGGTTACAACTTAGGGTAAACAACATGATGTTTACCCAAAACAACAGGTAGTCTAAATAAAAACAGCATGTAGTTCATTTTGCTGTAGAAAAACAATGGGCTTAAGTCCTAATGACTTAAACATAAAAACATGGGCTGAAGGCCCTAAACTTATAATTAGTCTAAATAAGAAAGAAATGGGATAGATAATCCTTGTAGATGACTAAGGCCGAATTGACTAAGACTTGTGAAGGAGTAGGATTGTGTGAACAAGTCTTCGTCGTCATGCGCACTAAGAGTGTTGCGTCATTAAAACCTTCTTCGGAAAACCAAGTGGGACAAAACCGAAGGTAGGAAAAAGAGTACAATTTCCTAGCACGTCTTTTGGTGTCTTTACCGAATGGTAATGGTAAAGACACCAGTGGTGGAAGAGTCTTCGAGCAGGAACCTCCAATGCTCTTTAGCTGAAACGAACGAGTCCTGCTGATCTCATTAACCGTCTGGTGGCTCTTCATCTGTGAGTTCCTGGACGCATGCTTGCTCCATTAGCTGGTTGAACTTGTCTTCTAGAGCTCGAGCCTTGGAATGTGTCAAAGGTCCTGGTGGAACTCGTGGTACAGCCTTTGGTACGATGTCCTCATCAACTCCTGCCCCAAGACCTGAAGCCAGACCTACTCCTACTGGCCCCAAAACCCGGGACATCATGTGATTCAAATGCCGAGGCCGAGGGCATTATGCAAGGGACTGCCCAAATCCCAGGGCTATGATTATCACCCCATCTGGTGACTATGAATCCCAAGATGAAATGAAGCCTTTTGAGGAAGCTGATGAAGAGGAGGATGATGTAGCTTACCCTGAAGTGGGAGACCTCTTGGTCTCAAGAAGAGTCCTTAGCACCATCTAAGAACCGGATGATACAGCCCAAATGGAAAACATTTTCCACACCCGTTGTATGGTAAGTGGTAAGGTATGTTCTCTGATAATTGATGGTGGATCTTGTGCTAATGTGGCTAGCACTTACATGGTTGAGAAATTGAATTTGGTAGCTACTAAGCATCCTAGGCCTTATAGACTAAGGTAGCTAAACGATAAAACCGAATAGAAAATTAGTGAACAAGTTAAGGTCTTTTTTAGCATAGGCAAGTTTGTTGATGAGGTTCTTTGTGATGTAGTTCCTATGCAAGCCACTCACATTTTGTTAGGCCGACCTTTGCAATTTGATAGGGAAGTTTTGCATGATGGTAGGACTAACAAGTATACCCTTATGATGAACAAGAAACGGATTAGTTTAGCCCCATTGTTGCCTTCTCAAGTTCATGAGATGCAAGTCAAGTTAGCTAAAGAGAAATGCATGTCTAAAACTAATTTCTTGATTGCACCCAGTGATGTTAGACGTTCCCTCTTTGATCCCACTTGTCAGGTTGTTTTGATTGTTTACAAGGATCTGTTGACTGTTGAACGTACTAACGTGGTCTTGCCAAGGGAAATCCGAGCTTTACTTGACAGGTACAAGGACGTCTTCCCTGAGGAGATACTAACTGGATTGCCACCTTTGAGAGGCATAGAACACGATATTGACTTCATCCCTGGAGCACAACTCCCAAACCGGCCAGAATACCGAGTCAATCCCGCGGAGGCTAAGGAACTTGAGGCTCAAGTCCGAGACCTCATGGCTAAGGGATATGTGAGGGAGAGCTTAAGCCCATGTGCCGTGCCTGTGCTCCTTGTGCCCAAGAAGGATGGCTCCTATAGGATGTGTGTTGATTGCCGAGCCATCAACAACATCACTATCAAATACCGCCATCCAATCCCAAGGCTAGACGACATGTTGGATGAGCTGAGTGGAGCAACCATCTTTTCCAAGGTGGACCTGAAGAGTGGATATCATCAGGTGAGGATGAGAGAAGGGGATGAGTGGAAGATCGCCTTCAAGACCAAGCGTGGCTTATATGAGTGGCTAGTCATGCCGTTCGGCCTCTCCAATGCCCCAAGCACCTTCATGCGCCTCATGCACCATATCCTTAGACCCTTCATGGGCAAGTTTTAAGTTGTCTATTTCGATGATATTTTGATTTATAGCTTCTGCATATCTGATCATGTGCTGCACTTGGAACAAGTCTTAGAAACTCTTAGGAAGGAACACATGTTTGCAAATTTGTCTAAATGCATATTTTGCACAGATGAGGTTGTTTTCCTTGGCTTTGTGGTTAGCTCACAGGGACTCAGAGTGGATGTGGAGAAGATAGAAGTCATACTTGGCTGGCCTAGACCGACCTCAATCAGTCAATTCCGAAGCTTCCATGGATTGGCCAGCTTTTACCGACGCTTTGTGAAGGATTTCAGCACCTTGGCTGCTCCATTAACCTCCCTGATCAAGAAGAACACTGGTTTTGAATGGGGAGAAGCTCAAGAACGAGCCTTCTTGGAGCTCAAGTACCAACTGACCCATGCACCTATCCTCGCCTTACCCAACTTTGAGAAGACCTTTGAAGTGGAGTGTGATGCCTCAGGGGTAGGCATAGGAGCGGTTCTGACTCAAGGGGGAAGACCAGTGGCCTATTTTAGTGAGAAGCTGACCGGTGCTACCCTGAACTATCTAGCTTATGACAAGGAAATTTATGCATTGGTCAGGGCGATGCAAACGTGGCAACACTACCTCTTGGCTAGGGAGTGTGGGATCCACACAGACCATGAAACTTTGCAACACCTCAGAGGCCAAACCGCATTGAAGAAGAGGCATGCTAGGTGGATAGAGTATATAGAAACCTTTCCATATGTGATAAAATACAAGAAGGGGAAGGATAATGTGGTGGCACATGCTTTGTCAAGGAGGCACATGCTTTGTCAAGGAGGCACGCTTTGATATCTACAATGGATGCTAAGGTCTTGGGATTTGGACATTTGAAGACCATGTACCCTGAAGACCCTGACCTTAAGACAGCATATAAGGAGCATGGGACAGGAGCATACATGCGGTTCTTTCTCCATGATGGGTTCCTTTTTAAAGACAAACGATTGTGTATTCCCCAATGTTCAATGAGGGAGTTACTTGTGGAGAAAGCTCATGGTGGTGGCCTTATGGGTCACTTTGGAGTTGAGAAGACCCTCAGTGTTCTTAAGAAACATTTCTACTGGCCAAAGATGAAGAAGATGGTGGCTACTCACTGTGACCGGTGCATCACCTGCAAGAGAGCCAAGTCCAGACTCCACCCACACGGCTTTTACATGCCCCTACCAGTCTCCACTCTACCATGGGTAGATATCTCAATGGATTTCGTCTTGGGGTTGCCAAAAATCCAACACAAGGATTCGGTGTTTGTGGTGGTGGACTGTTTCTCCAAAATGGCTCACTTCATACCCTGCTGCAAGACCAATGACGCCTCTCAGACCGCGACCCTATTCTTCAGAGAGGTGGTGAGACTTCATGGCATCCCAAGGACCATTGTGTCGGACCGGGACACAAAGTTCTTGTCCCACTTCTGGAGGACCCTGTGGAAGAAGCTTGGTACCAAGCTCTTGTTCTCTACTACGTGCCATCCTCAAACGGATGGACAGACCGAGGTGGTTAACCGCACCTTAGGAGCACTCTTGAGGTCAACCATTGGACGTCATCTAACAACTTGGGTGGAGAGCCTCCCCTTGGTGGAGTTTGCCTACAATTCGGCCAAGCATTCTACCACAGGCATGTCCCCTTTTGAAGCTGTGTATGGTCGCAACCCAGAAACTCATTTGAACTTGGCACCTTTGCCACCGACCGAGACCATGGACCTTGAAGGAGAAGCCAAAGCCGCAGCCATTAAGAGGATATTTGAGCAAGTGCATGGCAAGATTGAGAAGAGGAACGACCAAATCCGATCCAGGATCAATAAGAAGAGGAAGCAGCTGGTGTTCCAACCAGGAGATTGGGTGTGGTTACAACTAAGGCCAGAGCGTTTTCCCAACAAGCGAAAGCACAAGCTGGATTTCAGAGGAAATGGGCCATTTCAAGTGTTGGAACGCATCAATGACAACGCCTATAGGCTCAAGCTACCAGATGAGTATAATGTGTCTTCGTCCTTTAATGTTCCTGATTTATCTCCCTTTGATGCACAGGATGTTGGCTCTTTGGAGACCAAAGCACTTGAAGAGGGTGGGGATGATGGGGTCATCCATGCTACACCAACCCGGTACTTGGAGGATGAGGTCCAGGCAACTCCCTATGTGTCTCACCGCATCATGACCAGGAGTAGGGCTGGCCAAGGAGTGCAAGACAAGAGCCGGGACCAGGACCAAACTCATGGAGATCAAGCTGGAGTCAACTTAGTCCAAGCACAAGACCAAGAAGGAGAAAGGGAGATTGAAGATACCAGCCAGCCGTTTGATCATGATCAGCTGGGTGTTCCTGACCAGGACATCCATGCACACAGCCTTAGGGATAAGGTCTTGTGTGTCCTTACTATCCTTGAGTAAGGGCACCCCTTAAGACCTTAGATGATTAGAGTACTCTTTTCCTTTCTAAGTTTACTATAATGGGTTCTTGGAAAGGTTTTTAATGAGACCTGAAAGTCTAAGGCATCAAGACTAGTGTCCCATAGATTTTTAAGTTGGATATGTCCAATTAAAATCGATTAGGCTTGATCCTATCTTAGTCATTGTTTAGCCTTTGCATTATGGTTTGTAATCCTTTTGAAAGACTTAGTTTTTATTTTGGGTTTTAGAAATGTTGACCACGAGTCTTGTGGTCAACTAGGTCACTAATGTAGCTTATAAAAGGGCAAGCTCGTTTACATTTTATTCAGACTAGATGAATGAAAAACCCTAAGCGGCCTATTGGTCCAAACCGCCTTCTTTCCTTGTGAGTGTGTCTCCGAGATAAAGAGTGTATTCCCGGAAGATTGAGTGTCTCTCTTCAAGGTAGGCTGTATCCAAGCCTGTCACAGCTTGGTGTGTTGCCCACAATCCATTTTCAGTTCGCTTCTAAACCCTTTTCCTTCATTCTAGCCTCGTTCTTCCTCTTGTCTTACCAGTCGCTTCCTTACCGTACTTCTCACGCCTTCGCCTGCTCAAACGACCAAGGCCCTGTCCAGCCGTCCCTAGTCTCGCCCACAAGGTTACATTGATCGGAGCCTAGTTCCTCGTTTGTCCTCTCGCACTTCAGCTGGTCGCTTGTCCCGTTCCTGCCTTAAGCCCCAGCCGGTTCAACTGTATCAAAGACCATCTGTACCGCCGCTCTTCCCGGCCATGTCGCGCATTCTCTCGACCACTCCCCTGTCCTGATGGTTTGTCGTGTAACACGGTCTTACCCAACCGTCCGGCCTATAGGAACAATCCCACTAAAACCAAGGAACTCCAAATGCAGGTAGAGGAACTCATGCGCAAGGGACATTTCCGAGAAATTCTTAGTCCATGTGCAGTGCTTGTACTCTTAGTTCCCAAGAGCAATCAACAACATTACGGTCAAATACAAACATCATATACCGAGGCTTGATGATATGTTGGATGAACTTCATGGTGCTAGTCTATTCTCAAAGATAGACCTCAGGAGTGGCTACCATCAAATTCACATGAAGATGGGCGATGAGTGGAAGACCGCCTTCAAAACTAAGCAAAGGCTCTATGAATGGCTTGTGATGCCATTTGGCTTGACAAATGCACGCAGCACGTTTATGAGGTTAATGAATCATATTCTTAGGGATTATATAGGTCATTTTGTCGTAGTATACTTTGATGATATATTAATCTATAGTAAGTGTTGGAATTAAAAAGAATGATGAAGACAATTCAAGAAAAAATGAAGAATGTGTGCCTTTGTGTTTAAGTAGGCTCCATGTGTCCAAAGGGAGTGGCTTAAGCTTGCTTGTGATTAATGATATCTTATCCTTGTAGTCAAACATGTATTAGGCTATCCTAGTATAAATAGTTAACTCTCTCTTCCTTTGTAAGTAAGAAATTCATTTTCTAAAATCTTAATAATAATCATTCTCTTTTCTCTCTGATCTTTCTAATCTCTCTCTCTCTCTCTCTCTCTCTCTCAATCTACAAATATCTGAATCCCTTAATCTCATAATATTTCATGTTATCAGAGCCATGTTATATCAATCTGGCATAAGAATCCTGCAAATCTTTTTCAATCTTAACCAGATTCCAAAGCCTAAACTCAAGTAAAACGAGTCTAATTGAAGAATCAGGAGGTCAGCTTTGCCCCTTTTTGCATTTAGAAGCTTTCGTGATCATTCTTTCTCAGTGTGTTCAGTTTTGACATGTTTGTAGTATTTGTGTTTAAACCTTCAATTTTTCTTAATCTTTTTAAAATCTTGGACAATCAAAACTTAGTTTAGGATCTTGTGGAAGGTTTCAAGAAGTGGATTTTTTTTTAGAAACAACTTTATTAACAGAATCTTTGCTAGTTAGGCTGCTAATATTGTTAGAAGTTGTTGATAATAATTTTCAAGGACGATTAGGGGTTGTTATAGGCTGTTGCAAGTTGTTGGAGTTTGTTGTTGGCGATTGTAGTTGGACGTGCCTTGCACACTAACCCTTTGGACAGGCGCATGTCTGGTCTAGTCTTGGTCTCTTGTTTTATTTTTATGCAGGGTTAAATCAAGTATATTGGAGTACCAGACCAACATCAAGGCTCCAGTGATTCTTCATAGGACAAATTACCTCCTATGGTCTAGAACCATGAGAATAACTTTCTGTAGCAAGGGGTTATGGTCTCATGTTACAAAGGCACATGTCATAGCCATTGAAGGAGATGACTTAGATGATCAAGATGATCAAAACAAATGGTTCCAGGAAGACCAGATTGTACTTTATATTCTACATAATTCCCTAGATGGATCTCTTTTAGAAACATATTCATATTGTGAAAATGCTAAAGATCTTTAGGAAACTTTGAAAATGTATATGGGAATACTACTAACCTCATGAGAATTTTTTAGGTCAAGAAATCTTTGAATGATCTTAGACAGGAGGATGCTGAGTTCACAAAGCATTATGGATCCTTCAGAGCATTATGGGAAGAGCTAGAAATGCTAAGGCCTGCCACAATTCATCCCATTACTCTCCATGAAAGGAGAGAAAAAGATAAGGTGTTTGGTTTACTTTTGACTTTGAACCCTAACTATGTTGATTTGATTAAGCATATTCTTAAGGAAGACAAGCTACCTAGTTTGGAGGATGTCTTTGCCAAGATTTAGAAGGAGCAAGGGTCACTTCAGCTGTTTGGCAATAAAGAAAAACCGGTGGTTGCCCACAAGAGCTTCTTCAAGGCGCCAGCTGAGTCTAAGAAGAAGAGAACCGTGTGTGACCACTGCAAGGGAACCAGACAAACAAAGAAGGAGTGCTGAGTGCTTCATCCAGAATTGAAGCCAAGCTGGTTCATTGACAGGTCCAAAGTCCCTTCTACAAGTGGCCCTAGCTCCTCCCATTTAGTGCATACAAGCGCTTCTACATTGACAACCAATCCGGTCTCTTCATCTGAGTTTGTGAAGAAATTAAATTTGGAAGCTCTCTTCAAAGTCTTTAGCTCTGGTAATGTGTTGGGTGAATCTCTTCATGCTTCTTTTCAAACATCTATAGCTACTAAACCTTTGATTGTTGATTCTGGAGCTTCCCATAGTGATTTAGATTTGCTATAAAACTTAGAATCTGCCTTAGGTAGTGTGGTAATAGCTAATTGAATCAATATTCCAATTAAAGGAATTAGGAAGCTTAAGTTGTTTGACAAAGAATCTAAAGCCTTTTACTTGCCATCCTTTACATCTAATTTGTTGTTTATTAAGAGGACTACTACTGATCTTAATTGTCAAGCCATATTTTTTCCTAATGAGTTTTATTTTCTGGATATTGAAACAAGTAGGGAATTAGGTCAAGGGACAACAAAGAATGACTTGTATGTACTTGAAGATCGGTCCTTCCAAGAACTGTGTGCTAATAGTGTGAATATTAATGTTTCAGCTTATCTTTGGCATGCTAGATTAGGTCATCCTCATCCTAGAGATTTATAATTAATCATCCCTTGATTAAAATTCCAAAATGATTTGTATAAATCATGTATTCTTGGGAAACATTGTAAGATTGTTTTGATTTAGTACATTTTGATGTTTGGACATCTCCCTTTTCTTCTAGAGAAAACCAAAAATATTTTGTAACCTTTATTGATGAAAAATCTAAATATATTTGGATTACATTGCTTAGTTCTAAGGATAGGGTTTTTGATGCATTTCTGAATTTTCAAACATTTGTTATTAATCAATACAATACCAAGATTTAATTTTTTAGGACAGATAATGGATGAGAATATACTAACACCAAGTTCCTGAAAGATTATGATATTAAGAGATTTGTAGAATGAGAGAATGAGAGATTAGAGGGATTAGAGAGAAGAATGGTTTTATTAAGAGAATAAGAATAATAGTTTCTAAGTTACAAATAAAAATGGTGAGAGATATTTATACTAATCTAGTCTAGGCTAGTATGGATACAAGGATTGCCTTATACATGAATGGCTATAAGGATATCATAACACTAGAACACAAACAAGCCTTAGACACTCTCCTTTGACTAAGTATCTCACGCCATTTATAAAAAGCTTTAAGGGCTTTCTAATTTCATCATTTCTTATTCATTCCAACACTCCCCCTCAAGCTTAAGACATGGACAATGTCTAAGCTTGCAACCACGAAGTATTACCTCATTAAAAACCTAAAGAAGGAAAACCCAGTTGGGACAAAACCTTTTCTAGGGAAAAAGAGTATAACACTCAATGTTGGGATCATTGGAATGGTCATAAGGCCAAGCATTTGATAGATGGAGGCGCCATTCTTCAGAGTTGTTGCCTTGGTGAACACATCAGCTAGGTGACCTTCACTTCTTGTATAACAAGGCAAAATGATTCCCTTCCCAATGGCTTCCCTTACTTTGTGGCAGTCTACTTCTATATGCTTGGTCCTCTCATGGAACACATAGTTGGAGGCTATGTCTATGGCAGCCTGATTGTCACAATGGATGGTGATAGGTTCTTCATACTTCATGGCCAGATCCCCCAAAATTTGCCTCAGCCAAATGCATTCAGTTGTGAGCTTTCTCATTGCTCTATATTCTGATTCTGCACTAGAGCATGATACCACCTTTTGCTTCTTGGTTTTCCAAGTCACAAAGTTCCCTCCTATGAAGTTACAATAGCCTGTGGTACTTCTCTTATCCTCCCTATCTGCTGCCCAATCTGCATCACAATAACAAACCACATTTGTGTTTCTATTTTAACCCATACAAATACCTTGTTCATGAGTGCCTTTTAGGTATCTTAGAATCCGCTTAGCCATCTCCCAATGTCTCATCTTTGGACCTTGCATGTGTTGAGATACCTGATTCACAGAAAAATATAAATCTGGTCTTGTGATGGTTAGATAAATTAGCTTACCAACCACTTTCCTATAGAGATTAGGATCATGAAAATCAATTTCCTCCTCTAGCTCCCCCTTAGTTCCGATTTTATAATCTTCTTCTAATGGTGTTTTGGCTGGTTTAGCTTTCATCATACCTGTAGAAGTTAGTAAATCTACAACATATTTCCTTTGAGATAAAAAGAGAACTTCCTTGAACCTACACACTTCAATTCCTAAAAAATATTTAAGTTCTCCTAGATCCTTAATATCAAAAACACTCTTTAAGTAATCTTTAGTATATGCAATACCAACACTATCACTCCCAGATATGATTATATCATCTACATAAATAAGAATTACCATAATACCTTCCTTGCTTTTTAGTGTAAAAAGAGTATGTTCAACTTCAGATCTTTGGAAGTCTTTATTCATCAATGTTACACTTAGCTTGTGGTACCAAGCTCTTGGAGATTTTTTAAGGCCATAAATGGCCTTCCCCAGGCTAAGAATGTTGCCGCTTCCTACGTCCTCCTCTAGGCCTAGTGGAGGTGACATGTATACCTCTTCTTCTTGTTCACCTTGCAAGAATGCATTCTTAACATCCATTTGCCATAACTCCCACTCAAGGTTAGTAGCAAGTGAAAGAACAACATTAACAGAATGAAGCTTAGCTACAGGTGCAAAGGTATCCCTATAATCCTAACATATCTATCAATTTCACCATTTCTCTTGTATTTAATGGTAAAAATCCATTTAGAACTTACAACCCTTTTTTCTTTTGGTAAAGTAGATGAAGCATAGGTGCCATTCGTTTCCATGGCTTGTTTTTCAGCTATAATAGCTTCCCTCCATTCCTTCTTGGTCATAGCTTCCTCATATGTCTTTGGAATCTACTCCTTATCAAGATTAGAAATGAAAGCAACATGATTAGTAGGTAAGTGAGCAATATTACAAACTCCCTGATCATGATGAACCACAACATTCCCATACTAGAATACTGGTTGTTTCCTTTGTGTTGTGCTCCTTCTTAGGACTGTAGGTGGAGCTTCTTGGATAGGATCCTCCTCTTCACCTAAAACTTCCATAGGAGTGGCACTTCATTTGAACTTTTAGAAGCTGAGACCAAAATTGATTGTTCTCCTGCTGAGTCTTGTTGGACATGAGTAGATGTCTCTCCCCCCCATGTTCAAGAGGAGGAAGGCCAGGAAAACTAAGGATACTAGGTGGCTGACGGATGGAAGACCAGGTAGGTGTAGAAGGTCGTGGATCGGCTGATGTGGCCGCGGCTTGTTGTGTAGGACTGGTCACGGCCGTGGGCTGCTGAGCATTAGGAGCTGTGGCCGTGCGCTGCTGAGCATGAGGTGAAACTATACCAATGCTCTCCAAGACCCTCCTCAAGTTCTCCGCTTGGTCTAATCTTGTTGTTGAGATGTCTTTAAATTGATCCCAAGTTCCTTCTTAATAGAAACTTTTGGATTCTTGGAACTTAACATCTCTTGATACAAAGACTCTTCTAGTCTCTGGATCATAACATTTGTATCCTTTCTGAGTAGAAAAATACCCAATGAACATAGCTTTGGTACTCTTTGGGTCCAGCTTGTTCCTTTGCTCTTTTGGAACTAAAACAAACAATCACAACCAAAAACTATTAAGTGATCCATATTGGATCTAGTTTTGTTTAGTACCTCAAGTGGAGAAAAGTCATCTAGGACTTTTGTAGGAGTCCTATTAATCAAGTACCATGCAGCTACAAGAGCATCCGCCCAAAATCTTTTGGGAACTTTTATGTGGAACATCATTGTTCTCGCAACTTCCATCAAATGCATATTCTTCCTTTCAGCCACTCCATTTTGTTGTGGAGTGTAAGGAAAACTGGTTTGATTTTCAATGTCATGCTTGGCCAGGTGTTGTTGGAGTCTGGTGCTAGTGTATTCTTCTCCATTATCTGTTATAAAGTATTTAATACTTGCATTGTATTGACTAGTAATATATGCTTGAAAATTTAAAAATGCATCAAATACTCTATCTTTAGAACTAAGCAAGGTAACCCATGTATATTTAGACTTTTTATCAATAAATGTCACAAAGTACTTATGGTTTTCTCTATATGGGAATGAAGATGTCCAAACATCAGAATGCACCAACTCAAAACAATTTTTATAATTATGCAAAGATTTTTCAAAAACAGTTATACAATGCTTTCCAAGTATACAAGAATCACACGTATCTTTTGGCATTTTTAAAGCAGGAACAATCAATTCAAGTGCTTTATGATGAGGATGTCCTAATCTAGCATGCCAAAGATCAGAATCATCACTAAAAGAACCAGCATTAAAGACTGCCTCTAATCCACTAGCTTTAGTCATGTCTTCAAACACATACAAGTCATCTCTTGTGGTTCCTTGTCCAAATCTTCTACTAGTTTCAATATCCTGAAAGTAGAAATCATTAGGACCGAAGATAACTTGACAATCTAAATCAGTAGTAGTTTTTCTAACTGAGAGAAAATTAGAAGTAAATGAAGGCATGTAAAAGGCTTTAGATTCTTAATCAAACAAGTTAAGTTTTCCTATGCCTTTAATTGGTACTTTAATTCCATTAGATTCTACATTCTCTAGCAATTCTAGATCACTAATCATGTGGTGAGAAGCACCAGAATCAACCACCAATGATTTAGAGACATTAGGAGTAAACGAAGTTTGAAAAGAAGCATGAAAAGTTTTACCTTACCATCCTTAATTGCTTTGATAAGAGCTTCTAAATCTGATTTTGTCAAAAATCAGATGCTGAGGACATGGAACTAGTTGGGGCTGAGTGAAGAAACGAGCTGGTACAGGCCTTTAAGGAACCGGCCGCTGGTACCCTCCAAGGCCGTGAGCTTGCAGCTGCGTAATACCGGTTGTAGGTTGTTGTGGCCGAGAGGCCCAGCTTGGCTTCAGTTCAGGCTGAAGAACCCAACACTCCTTCTTTGTGTGGCCACTTCTTTAGCAATGGTCATTAGTTTGTCTCCTCTTCCTAGATTCATTTGTTGTTGCCGATTTGAAGAAGCTCTTGTGTGCAGCCACTAATTCAGATGTTGTATGGCTGGAGATTAAGAAAGATTAAGAGAGATTATAGAAGAGTAAAACATAAAGAACATGAAATGCCATTAGAGGAGAGTATGAAGAGTAATATATTCCACTTAACATGAATTGTATCTGCATACAAACTATTTATAGAGAGAAAGAAGGGAGAGAAGAAGTTGTGGTGTACAAGGGGTGAAAGGGACAGCTCATAAACGGCCACCACATTTAAATTAAGTCCACATGTGAGTTATTCAAATTGGTGAGAGGGAAAATAGTCTTCTAAAAGGTTTGACAATTCTTGGTGAGACTAAACAGGCCTTGGGTCACTTCATGGGCTTGTACATGTGCATTCCCTTAAGGTCATGCACACATATGGGCTTGTAGACTTCACATGGGCTAGAACACACTTTACGGGCTCTGGTGAAGACCTGTGAGGATTCTGGACCTCTTTATTCTTTTAGTGAGGCTAATGACTTTTTATGGGCCGTCTGGACAATGCACCTGGTCAAGCCTTCTTCCTTTCTCTGTCTCTTCATTCCAATACTCCCCCTCAAGCTTAGCATTAGGAGTTTCGTATTGAGCTAATGCTGAGCTTGGACTTGGCCTGAGCTTGTCTTGGCCTCGGCTTCCTTCCTTCTTTCTAATACTCCCCCTCAAGCTTGACCTTAGGTGATCCAGGGATCAAGCTTGGAACTTTAAAGAACTTCCTCATTAAAAACCTTAGCATGGAAAACCCAGTGGGACAAAACCAAGCTAAGGGAAAAAGAGTGGAGTCTTCTTAGCCTAGAGATTGGCCAGTGGGTCTATGAATTGTAGGATCATTTTGATGGACTTCATAGACCCTGGATCATGGCCTTCTTGAATCATCAAGTGAGATATTCTTCCTTGCTTCACAAGTTTGAGTAGCTTGAAGCTTCTTCATAGACCGGTACTTATCTCCCCCTTTCTTCTGAACTCTTGTTCTTTAGAAGGTTAAGGAATCCGGCTTTAGCACATAAGCTCCAAGTTGTACCTTGTATCTGTTTGGAATGTTGATGAAGAGAGTCAGCCAAGTATTGATCAGTCTTGTCTGCTACTTCTACTTCATACCTTCTGATCAAACTGCCCTTTGTTGCCTCTTCTTTGGAGTCTTTGGATTTGTTGATACCACACTTGTATGCAACCATCATCTGAACTTGATTACTCACGGCAACTCCTTGGGAAGATTGATATCTTGGCGCAGCCATACAGGCTCCTGAGCTGATTCAACACCTTTGTAGTTTCTTAGTAGCTTCTTCAGCCACTTTGTTGTTTGAAGAAACTTTGGATTGATTAACACATCTTGTGGCAAATATTCCAGTTACTTCTTATTTAGTCACAGTCCTGAGCTGATTCATCACTTTCCACCATATTACTTCTTTAGGAGCATGGCGGCCCTTGGTTCTAACTCAGGTTGTATTCATTCTTTAGACATCTTCTTCAAATATCGGCCACCACCTTCTCTTTTGTTCCCAATATTGTTTCCCAATATTGTCTGCCTCTTCTTTGCTTCTTTAACTTAGGCCTTCTCTTCTTCTTTAACTTCAAATACACTGTGCCTAGTTGGTCACGTCTCTTAAGAGTGCTCCTTGGTAGATTTTGAATTTGGTGCACCTTCAAGACAACTTCACTTCAGTGGAACACAAGCCTTTGCATTGTTTGCGCCTTTAGGTTCCTTGATTATACAACAGATGGATGCTCATTCTCACCCCCTCCTCAAGCTTGACTCAGAGAATAAGAGTATTGAGTCAAGTTTGGAAAGATGAGCATCAATGACCACACTGGTTATGGACTGCCATTCTACAAGAATGCCTTCTTGTTTGATTTAGCCATGCTCTCCAACTTCAGGAATATACATTCTTTGATGTAGGCTCTGATAGGAGGAGGCTGCTTCTTGTTGGTTTTTGTATGCCAAGCCAATTCGTCTTATGAGTTCACAGCTTGACTGCCTTCTATGCAGCATATGTGGCCTCCCATTTCTTCACTCAGGAATATACCCTTGAAGGGTAGGCTCTGATGTGTAAGGTATTGGTAGAGTGCCATTCTCGCCAATGTGTTCATTCCTTTAATCCTTCATGATTTGGTTTTGCTTTGTATGAATCTCTTCTTGCCATCTTTGCTTTGAGGCTCTCATGGTCTCCTTTACCCTTAAACAAGTCATAAAGAAGAAGAATATGAGTATGCCATGAGGAATATCAAAGTTATAAGTGTGCAATTAAGACTTCACATAAGACAGTAGCAAGATCAATTGAACTAAAGTAATGAATTCAACACACTTTAGATGAGATAGAATTTATAAGTTTATAGAGTATATAGAGTGAGTAACTAGAGATTAGAGTATAAGTAACCAAGATTGGAGTATAAGTAACCAGAGATTGTAAGATTATGTAGAATAAGCAGAATTAAGTAGAATGGAGATTAGAGTGAAAGGATCCCTTAAGGACTTTTGGATTCATCATGCTTCCTTATACTTGTGAGAGTGAAGGAAAACATGGTTCACTTCCCTTAAGTGGTTTTAAAGAGGACTTTTGGATTCATCATGGTCCTAAATGCCAAGCATAGTTCACCAAGGTTCACTTCCCTCTTTTAAATAATTCTAAATCATTTTAATCAAATTGAGATAGACATTAGTTTAGAGATAGCCTTTGACAAAGGCTTTGATACTAAGCCTTTGTGATTCTTTCTTAGAGGCTGATATGAATAATTGAATGCTTCTGGAATTGGAGGCTCCCCCTCATGGATTGCTCTCCTTCATTGGTTTTGAGACTCCTTCTCACGGATTGCTCTCCAACATCACAACTGATTAACATCTTTTCCTGCATAAGAAGAAACATCACAACTGATTAACATCTTTTCCTGCATAAAAGAGGTGTTTTTCGTGGCTAAATAGCTGTGAAACCAGTGAAGCAAAACGGTTTACCCACTGGTCCAAGCAATGCTTCCTAAATGTTGAAGCAATTTTGAATTCTTTCTCTTCTTCAAGCTTTGTCTTTGAACCATAAAAGATTTTTAAGACAAAGTTTTATACGCCATTGTAGATGAGGAGAAGAGTAGAATTGTATGAAACAATTTGAAATTCAAATTTTGGACCATTGGATAAAGTTATTACCCAATGGATAAAACAGTTTTACAAAGATTTTGAGAAAACGTTTTGTTGGAAATGAAACAGGAAAGGTTTAATTGAAGTTTAGAGTGGTCAATCCACAAGAAATAAACTATCCTAACCTCTCACAACTCAGCACCATTTAGGTTTTGAGGATTGTTCAATCTCAGAGTGAGTAGATTAGGATAATTTATTGCAAGGGAAGATATGAATCTTCTTGATTCAAGACCATGCTCTGATACCATGTTAGAATTTGCGGAAATACATAGAGAAATAAGAGATGTTGTATGGCTGGAGATTAAGAAAGATTAAGAGAGATTATAGAAGAGTAAAACATAAAGAACATGAAATGCCATTAGATGAGAGTATGAAGAGTAATATATTCCACTTAACATGAATTGTATCTGCATACAAACTATTTATAGAGAGAAAGAAGGGAGAGAAGAAGTTGTGGTGTCCAAGGGGTGAAAGGGACAGCTCATAAACGGCCACCACATTTAAATTAAGTCCACATGTGAGTTATTCAAATTGGTGAGAGGGAAAATAGTCTTCTAAAATGTTTGACAATTCTTGGTGAGACTAAACAGGCCTTGGGTCACTTCATGGGCTTGTACATGTGCATTCCCTTAAGGTCATGCACACATATGGGCTTGTAGACTTCACATGGGCTAGAACACACTTTACGGGCTCTGGTGAAGACCTGTGAGGATTCTGGACCTCTTTATTCTTTTAGTGAGGCTAATGACTTTTTATGGGCCGTCTGGACAATGCACCTGGTCAAGCTTTCTTCCTTTCTTTGTCTCTTCATTCCAATAAAAAACGCCTTCCAAACTCTGGTTAGTCTCTTATCTACTAGACTAAGCATTTTCTCCTAAAGGTTAAGACCTGGATCAATAGTTTAGACACTTCAAATCAAGCAACAAAAGCTGCTACACACAGACCTACCTCACGCGCCCTCTACTTGCTAAGGGCGAGTGAGTAACTGATCCTAACAACTCCAACCGCCTCCTAACCACTTTACAACAGCCAAAACAACTCTAAAATTATCACAATATGATGATTCAACAAGAATTAATTGATTAAACCGTTTAACCAAACTAAAAATAACTTTCCCTCCAAAAATTCAAAAATCCAGATTTTGAACCTCTTTCAAGAAAACCTTTCTTGAAACCTAAAATTGTTTAGATTGAGCTGAAACTTCTTGGAACACTCTATTAGAACCTTATATAACTTCTGAACTTCCAAGATTTGAAAAGAATCAAGAAGAGATAAGAATTCTGTTACCAAAACCCCAGAGGGTTCGAAACTGGACACGTCGAGGGATTTCATTCAGGAAATCATCAAAACGTGAAAAGGGGAAAAGCGGACCTCCTGATTCATTAACTAGACTCATTTTACTTAAGTTTAGGCTTTGGAATTACTCGATTTGATGAAGTTTTGAAGAAGTTATGCTCGTTTCAAAGGTGGACAAAGGCGGAGAACTTCGACGGAACCGATCGCGACGCCATTGAGAAGAACTGATCAAGAAACCTTTTAATATCATCTTTGAATAAGAACGGACCTCTTGTTTCTTCAACAGGACTCTTGCTTCTACATTTTAGGCGGTGGATTGATTGAATTTGATGAAGATCTCGAGCTTTTATGGTCGCTTCAATGGAGACCTTCGCGGATGAAGCCAATCGCGGATATCTTGTGTAAGAAAACTCATATCTTTTGATTCCTGTGGCCAAATCATGCGATTCAACTTGCCGAGTCTTCAGAATTCGCCGGAGAACAATCCAGAAAAAACAGATCAAGAAAATCTGTCGTGGTTTAATCGGAATCAATGATCAAAGATGGCGGATTTCTCGGCAGCCTTGATTTTGAAGGTAGCGCAAGAACTTGAAGATTTTGAAGGTTTCATGAGGAGAATTGATCGAAACCTGCTCTGATACCATATGGTGCGATCCTAGACAGGTCCAATGAGAATGCTAAGCGATATGGACAAGAAGAGGATTTTGATAAGATGGAGCTAGACCAGAAGCAGGCCATAGACGTGGAGCTGTACCAGGAGAAGCTCATGGACGTGGAGATTCAAGAAGATGAGGCCCAAGACGTGTTTAAAAGCCAACTAACTCATTCTAGAGTTAAAGCCAAGAGAAAACCCATTCTGCAAGTGATTTGGGCCTGGTTAAGAAGGAAAAGGAAGCCCAAAGAGAGTAAACCAATTGGACTGGTTTAATTTAATTTAATGGTTTATAATCACTTAAATTAAACCAAAGGAGATTAGGATAGAGTAAGAATATCTTTTGAATTTAAATTATAAATCAATTAAAATTAAAGATATTCTTGCTAGCTAGAATCTAGGAAAAGTAGTTAAGATATGATTTTGTAGATATGACCTAGATAGGATTTTCAGCCTATATAAAGGCTTCACCCCCCCCCTTGTACAAAAACATCGAATTTTATAAAACTTAGAAAAGCTCTTTTGCTTCTTGCTTTCTCTGTTTAGCTTAAGAACATTGATCTTTATTCACTTAAGGGTAGAGTAATCTACTGTGAAATTCCATAGCTCTTTGCAGGGTGATCCTGTGCTAGTGGAATCAAACCCCTCATCAATCACATCACTTGGAGAGTTAGTAACCTCCAAACCCTCACCCATCCATCCGCCATCAACACTTGTCTACATGGGAAGCTAGTAGCTTCCTTCCAAACATTCATCAATCCGCTGCCTAAGGAGAGTTAGTAGCCTCCTTCCATACCTCCTTACAGCCGTGACCACAAAGGAGTGTTAGTAACCTCCTCAATTCGCCATTCCACCTTCCTTCAAGTCGATCCTTTGGTTTAACATAACCAGGGCCGCACCAAGTGGTATCAGAGCCTCTTGAAGGTTAGGGTTTCTGAAATCACTTTGATTTCAAAACCACCATCAATTTCTTTTCAATTTTTTTTAGTTTAATAAACAAATTATTTTCTTTCTATCTGTTGTAAGTCAGCTGAGCCTTTCCCTGAATTACAAAAGATCTAAGAAAAGGATCTATATTTAAAAAAAAAAAAAAAAAAAATCTCGAAAATTTTTATAAAAAAAAAAAAAAGTGTATAGCAGAAGAGAAACCCTGCTAGGAAACGGTTAATCAGCTGACGAAAAAATCTTGCAATCTTTCTATCTTAATCACATTAGGTTATAGCTCTAGATCTTAGGTGACTGGGCTTTGATCTATTCTGAACTTGTGGAAATAGCAAAAGGATTGAACACAGAGAGAACCAAAAAAAAAAAGAGAGAGAGAGAGAGGATTTTCTAATCTGTTTGCTGAGTTTGTTTCAGGAACTTCATGGCAAGGAAAAATTCAGTGGATCAGATTGTTCATCTTGATCAGTTCCAATGTGAAGCTATGATGGCTGAGATCACTAGGAAGCTGCAAAAAGATTTCAATAGGACTAACCATGCTAATGAGTTTCATGACTTTTCAAAAAATCAGGAGTTAACTCTTATCACCATTGTCGCCATACAACAGAAGAATACCTTAGTCAATCCAAGCTTGGGATTCCATCATTCCATGGGAAGATTGATCATGAAGCTTATCTGGAATGGGAAGAAGAGATGGAATGGGTGTTCAGTTGTTATCACTACACTGAGGCAAAGAAGATCAAACTTGCAACAAGTGGATTCAGTGGTCATGCCATCCATTGGTGGGATCAGATTGCATCCACAAGGAGGCACCATGGAGAACCTCAGATTGCTTCTTGGTTTGAGATGAAATTTGTAATGAAAAAGAGGTTTGCTCCAGATTATAAAAAAAATGGTTATGTGCAGGACAAACACCAAAGAAGATCACATGAGAGACTAACCACACGCCCATCATCAGCCAAGTTGACACGCCAGGAGCATTGGTGTTCTCATGCAAAACTGGCCTTCCAACAGCCAGAAATAAATCAATTTAGTCCAATCTGCAGAGGTAAGAAACAAAATTCAAATTTAAAAGATTTCTCTAATGAATCTTTTATGTACAACTACAGGAAACAAAGTCCTAGAAGATTGTTTGTGGAGAGTGCTGACAATAACAATGAGGAAAGGAATGAGCTCTTAAATGACTTAATCTCATCTAAGTGTTTTTACCATCTTCTCAAATTGATTCTATTCCTATGGGAAAAGAGATTTGTAGAGAACTAACGATATGTGAACCGGTGAGTCCGAGTAACCTTGTCTTCTCTTCACAGAACTTTGAGGAGGAGATACCAGTAGAGGTACCCAAGAAAGCACCACCAGCCATAGGCAGGGAGATGCTGGAAGTTGCTAACGATGCCAATGGAGTTAGAGGAAGAAGGGAGATGTCTGATCCATTGCCAAATTCTCCTAAGAGTGAGACATCACTAGCTGAAGGTGAACTGTTGGTAAAAGAAAATCTCTGTGAGCTTGACAAATATATTTTCTCTGTTCCATCAGCTAGAGTATTAGATGATACTTGTATAAGTGTTACTAATCTTAAACCGGTGCAACCGAGTAGCAATGAGCTTTCCTTGCAGGACCATGAAGAGAAACTATTGAAGGAATCACCAAGGGAATTGTCTTTGGACAGTAAGCTGGTGCCTACAACTAGCTGGGAGTTCAAGTCATTCACTCCTTCTTTCATTGATGAAAGTCATATCAAACTCTGTAAGGATATTGGGATGACAAATTCTTTATCTAGTTTGTTTGTGATTGTTACACCTGAAGAAGAGAAACAATATGGTTTAGAGAATGTGAAAGAACTTTGTGTTTCTAGGTTTATTTTTGATAAGATGATTCAATATTTTGAAGCACCTAGGCATGAAATGTTTTCTAGATCAGAATGTTCTTTGATTGCTAATACTGGGAGTTCAGAGTTTGCTTTGAGTCATAAGTTGATTAGGAGAACATTAAGACATAAATCGGTGAGGATTGATGCAGATCTTGTGATTGATGAATGTTTCTCTAATAAAGTGCTGCATAACATGAAATCAGTTAGAAAATGCTGTAAAACTTTGTGCTGTGAAGATTTTTGGGTTTTAAAACTTTGTAATATGGACTCAACCTTGAGAGAAAACGTTTTTGAGAGTTTGTCCAAGTTAGATCATGAGTTTGCATTACTAGAATGGTGGTCTAGGAACATGCATGACCTGCTTAGAGCTAAAAGAAGTTATGAATTTGAATATGTTGAGAGAGTTTCTAAGTTAGCACAATCCAATCTGTTTGCTAGCAATGATATCTATTTGTTTGGTTTGTGTTCAAAAGAAAAATTTTGTTCCAGTGAGTGTTTTAATGCTAGAATGATTTAAGATCTTGTCTTAGATGGTGATTCTAGGAACCTGAATCTTGTTTTTAAGATCTTAAACCAATGGAATTCAGTTGTCTATCTCTGTCGCACATTTGATGTGGTTTTCCTAGTGTTTAAAAAAAAGCAGGATAGACAGGTTATGGAGTTTGTTCCAAGAACAAGGAGGATTCAGGGTCCTGACAAACAAGTTGATTATGGACCAAAAGAACACTTGTTTGCTCTTACTTGGCAACCGCTTCCAACATTCCAAGGTAAGTACACCCTTAATCATACCTCCAAAGATTCCAACTTGTTTTCTTGTTTTGCAGATGAATTGGATTTGAGGTCAAATCCTTTCAAAGGAGGAGGGGATGGTGCGATCCTAGACAGGTCCAATGAGAATGCTAAGCGACATGGACAAGAAGAGGATTTAGATAAGATGGAGCTAGACCAGAAGCAAGCCATAGACGTGGAGCTGTACCAGGAGAAGCTCATGGACGTGGAGATTCAAGAAGATGAGGCCCAAGACGTGTTTAAAAGCCAACTAACTCATTCTAGAGTTAAAGACAAGAAAAAACCCATTCTGCAAGTGATTTGGGCCTGGTTAAAAAGGAAAAGGAAGCCCAAAGAGAGTAAACCAATTGGACTGGTTTAATTTAATTTAATGGTTTATAATCACTTAAATTAAACCAAAGGAGATTAGGATAGAGTAAGAATATCTTTTGAATTTAAATTATAAATCAATTAAAATTAAAGATATTCTTGCTAGCTAGAATCTAGGAAAAGTAGTTAAGATATGATTTTGTAGATATGACCTAGATAGGATTTTCAGCCTATATAAAGGCTTCACCCCCCCTTGTACAAAAACATCGAATTTTATAAAACTTAGAAAAGCTCTTTTGCTTCTTGCTTTCTCTGTTTAGCTTAAGAACATTGATCTTTATTCACTTAAGGGTAGAGTAATCTACTGTGAAATTCCATAGCTCTTTGCAGGGTGATCCTGTGCTAGTGGAATCAAACCCCTCATCAATCACATCACTTGGAGAGTTAGTAACCTCCAAACCCTCACCCATCCATCCGCCATCAACACTTGTCTACAAGGGAAGCTAGTAGCTTCCTTCCAAACATTCATCAATCCGCTGCCTAAGGAGAGCTAGTAGCCTCCTTCCATACCTCCTTACAGCCGTGACCACAAAGTAGTGTTAGTAACCTCCTCAATTCGCCATTCCACCTTCCTTCAAGTCGATCCTTTGGTTTTAACATAACCAGGGCCGCACCAGATACCATATTAGAATTGAAGATTATGATTCACCATTGGAGAAGAGAGAGTTTTAGAGAGAGAAAGGATTTATTTTATTAATATGAAGAGAATAATGAATCTTACTTACAAATGTGAAGAGAGTAAGGTATTTATACTAATCTAGTCTAGGCTTGTTTGGATACAAGGATAGCCTTATACTTGAATGGCTACAAGGATAACATAACACTAGAACACAAACAAGCCTTAGACACTCTCCTTTGACCTAGATAGCTCACACCTTTATACTTGTAAGTGAAGGCTTTCATCTTTCACCATTTCTTCTTCATTCCAACAGGGGCATCATCAAAAGGAGGAGGAGGAGGAGAAGTGGCTGGTGATGGAGAAGCAGCTGGTGCATTAGGGAATGTGATTCCTAGGTTCTCCATAAGATGTTTAAGATTGGTAGCTCGGTCTGATGGAGATTGGAAGAGATCTTTAAGATCATCCCAATTCTTATCTTCATAGAACCCCTTTGCTTCTACAAACTTCACATCTTGTGAGACTAGCACCTTTCTAGTCTCTGGATTATAGCACTTGTATCCCTTTTGGGTAGTGGGATACCCTATAAACATGGCTTTCACACTTCTTGCTTCTAACTTATTCCTTTGTTATCCTTGAATAAGAACATAACAAACACACCCAAAGACACGTAAGTGTGAAATAGATGGTTTACTCTTATTAAGTACCTCAAATGGGGATAAATCCTCCAAGATTTTTTTTGGGGAGTCTATTGATGAGGTAGCAAGCGGTAACAAGTGCATCTCCCCAAAACTTCTTTGGGACATTGCTTTGGAACATGATAGACCGTGCCACTTCCATGAGATTCCTGTTCTTTCTTTCAGCCACTCCATTTTGTTGGGGCGTGTAAGGACAACTTGTTTGATGGATGATTCCATGTTTATTTAAGTATTGTTTGAATGCTAGACTTGTATATTCCCCTCCATTATCTGATCTAAAAATTTTGATCTTGGCATTATAATGGTTAGTCACATACATTTGAAATTTAGTGAATGCTTCTAGGACTCTATCTTTTGTTGGCAATAGTGTTACCCAAGTATATTTCGATTTTTGGTCTATGAATGTAACAAAGTATTTATGGTTGTCTCTAGATGTGCATGGTGAAGTCCAAACATCAGAGTGAATGAGATCAAAGCAATTTTCATATATAGTTGTAGACTTAGGAAACACAGATTTACAATGTTTACCTAGTATACAAGCTTCACAATCATCATTTTTAAAAGACATACTTGGCAACAATAGTTCTAAAGCCCTAGAGTGAGGATGTCCTAATCTAGAATGCCAAATAGCACTATTAGCCTTATTCAAAACAGAGTTGAAAGCAATAGATAAAGAGAAATCTGGTTGTGTGTCTTCAAGCACATACAAGTCATCCTTGGACACTCCCTTTGTTGGAATGAAGGAGTGTTTATGAAGGCTAAAGGAGGTTCTAGAAGGCGAATGGATAAGGCTTGGATAAGGCTTCCCTAACCTGCTCCAACGGGCGTCTCCAGCTCACCATGCCACGCCTTCAGATGCTAAAGTAGATGCTCTGGATATTCCTCCTAATCTATTCTATTTAAGCTTATGTAATGGTCATTATGTAATCAAGCAATCAATAATAGAAACTTATATTCGAAATCTCTAAACTCTAAAACATGATTCTCTTTACCTTAATCTCTTAAGAAACTTGTTTTTCAATATGGTATCAGAGCATTACATGCTCCTAGGTTACTAATTCATCCGCAAAACTCTTCCTTTCCTTAAGTTCTTGTTGTTACTTACAATAAACAACTCTTAATATATCCACTCTAAGCTCTATTATCTTCATTCATCTGTTGATAATGAGTTATGGAAGATTAGAGGCGATTATTGTTTGTTCTTCTTAAAAGCTTAAGGACTTCTTTTTCATTCGTATTCAAAACCCACTAAAACACCATTGTTGTACGGCTCTAAGCTCTCAAGGTCGCTACTTTTGGTCCAAGGTCACGTCTTTTAGCTTTAAAACAGTAGTGGATCGAGTCGGATTGCGTGTGGTCGGTCTCTAGCAAGGTTCTGGTCACTCCTGGTCGTATCACAGAAAAGGTTTGGTCAAACCGCGCCATTGTTGTACGGATCAAATCTCGATTCGTGTTCATCACTCTTTCAAACCTTCATCCTTGGTCGTAGAAGTCTCCTACATCAGTTCCTCTTGAGTTGGAGCCACGAAAAGCAGCTAAAGGATGGACCTTTGCTAGGTGTCCGTACTCATCTCCTCATCCTCTCGCAAACCAGGGTCCGTACCAAGCCGCGATCTTCAAGAAAGGAGACTCATTTCCAGAAGAAAAGACTCTCATTCGGACTTTAAGCAACTGGTGAATAGATTCAAGGCAAGGAGGAAGGATTTGAGGTAAAAAAATAAAAACCCTGTTCTTCCCGCCTGAAGCCGCGTTTGAAGAGGATCCGTACCACTCAAGCATATCGATGGAAACTTCAAAAATGATTGTAGCTCCAGTTGTTAATTAAGTGTACTCATTTGAGAGCAAGAACACTTATGACCAGGATTAGGTTAAGTACAATTCTTTGCCTTTCTTCTTAAGCCCCATCAAGTTCTCTAAGTCATTTATTGGATTTCAAATCAAAAGACAGCCATTTTTGAATTTTTCAAATGTTTTCTATTATCCATTGGACAATAACTTGAACTATTGGGTATTAGTGCCTTTCCTTTGAGAAAGTAAGACACTTCAAGCCATAGTCCACTTTGAATTTCCATGGATAGCAAACCACAAGCATTCAAGTAAACCGCAAACTTGAACTTGTCTCCTTTCTTGAGTAATGAGAGACACTTTAGCTTGTTGTAGCTTATTGTTCAAGTATTTCGGTTTGTGCTTGTTTGTTTTGTGTTTAAAACCTTTGACTAAGTTTTCTTTCATGTGAAATGTGGAACAACAAAGTCCATTGAAGTATGGTTGGAGTCAGTTTTAGTAGCACAATAGAGAACCATGAATAAAGTTCTAAGTTATGATGGAAGTATGCTCTGTGGTTGCCATTAGAATGGATCCTCCACATCAGAAATCTTAATAAGCTAATACAGGACTTAAAACCATGATGAATCCTATTGTGCTTCTATGAGGATTTGGGATAAGAGAACCATGGTGGTATGCATTGCATCAGAAACTGTGTTGAATCCAAAAGCCCAAATCTAAATATATATATTTGTTTGATTAAATTTGGTTTACACTTTGTAGTAATTTCTTTGCTATTATGAGTCTAACTCTTGAAGTTATGAGAATCTAGAGCTTTGTTTGTGTTTCTTCTTATGAAGGAAATGATTCAACCATGTGTGGTAGTACAAATCAACCCGTGAGGAACAGCCTCATAATCTCAACGGTCACTGAAGGAGAGCAATCCGTGAGGGGGAGCCTTCAATCTAAGTCACTCAAACCAGCCTCTAAGACAAAATCACAAAGGCTTAATATCAAAGCCTTTGTCAAAAAGGCTATCTCTATACTCACATCTATCTCAATTTGATTAAAATTCTAATTTAGAATTGTTTAAAAGAGGGAAGTGAACCTTGGTGAACTATGCTAGACATTTAGGACCATAGATGAATCCAAAAGTCCTCTTCAAAACCACTTAAGGCAAGTGAACCATGTTTTCCTTTATTCTCAAAAGTATAAGGAAGCATGATGAATCCAAAAGTCCTTAAGGGATCCTTTTACTTTCTGTCTCATTCTCTTAATTATGCTTATACTCAATCAGTCTCCTATAATCTTGGTTACTTATACTCTAATCATTGGTTACTCATTCTATATACTCTATACATTTATAAACTCTATCTCATCTAAAGTGTTGAAATTCATTACTTTAGTTCAATTGATCTTTGCTACTGTCTTATTTGAATTCTTAAAATTGCACATTTATAACTTTGATATTTCTCATGGCATACTTAAAATTCTTCTTCTTTATAACTTGTTTAAGGGTAAAGGAGACCATGAGAGCCTCAAAGAAAAGATGGCAAGCAGGAATTCATACAAAGCAACACCAAATCATGAAGGACTAAAGGAGTGAAAACATTGGAAAAAGGTGGCACTCTACATTACCTTACACATCAGAGCCTATCCTTCAAGGGTATATTCCTGAGTGAAGAAGTGGGAGGCCACATATGCTGCGTAGAAGGCAGTCAATCCGTGAAATCATGAGGAAATTTGGCTTGGAATACAAAAGCCCACAAGAAGCAGATTCCTCCTATCAGAGTCTACATCAAGAATGTATATTCCTGAAGTTGGAGAGCATGGCTAACGCAAACAAGAAGGCATTCTTGAAGAAAGGTGGTCCAATATCACTGATGATCTTTGATGCTCATCCTTCCAAACTTGACTTAATACTCTTATTCTCTGAGTTAAGCTTGAGGAGGGGTGAGATGAGCATCCATCTGATGTTAATCAAGGAACCTATAGGCACAATAATGCAAACGTTTAAGTGTCACAATGAAGTGAGGGTGTCTTGATGATGCACCAAATTCAAATTCTTCCAAGGAGCACTCAAAGGCGTGGACAACAAGTTACAACCTTAGCTGATCTGCCAAGAAAGAAGTTCTGAGTGAGTGATACTACAGGATAGTTGCAGCCTTGCAGAAGGCATATCAACTCGCTCTAAAGTCGTTGATATGTAAGTCAGGTCCAAGAATGCGCTGATGATACATCAGCATAGATGTTGGTATTCTCAGAGAAACTGCGCAAATGGTCCTAGAAGACTTGGTGATGTGTGCTGGTTATTCTCTGGAGAAGTTGCTAAAAGCATTATATGGTCCTCACCTTCATCATGAAGATGAAGACTATTGGAATCTATCAAAGAAGCTGTTGAAGAAAAAAACTACAAAGATGCAACACAAGCTTGAGATTAGAACCAATGGCCATTAAGCTGGAAGAACTCACAAGTAGAGTGTCAAGCAGATGGAATGTGTTGAATCAGCTCAAAAAACAGAATATTTTTGCCGAGAAGATAATCAATCAACCCAAGGAGTTGCCGTGACTAATCAAGTTCAAATGATGGATTGGACCTAAGGAAGGTTGCATACAAGTGTGGTATCAACAAATTAATCCAAAGACTCCAAAGAAGAGGCAACAAAGGGCGGTTTTATATGAAGGAATGAAGTGAAAGAAGTTCAAAGTAGAAAACTTACTTGGCTGACACTCTTCATCAACATTCCAAACAGATACAAGGGAAGATCCTAAACCATCCTATATATATTTTTGGATAGGTCTATCCCTTGTGAATTGATGCATGCGTTTGTGTGTGCTGAAGCAGGTACAGCTTGGAGCTTATGTGCTAAAGCCGGATTTATTAACCTTCTAAAAGACAAGAGTTCAGAAGAAATGGGGAGATAAGTACTGGTCTATAAAGAAGCTTCAAGCTACTCAAACTTGTGAAGCAAGGAAGAAGTTCTCTCACTTGCTGATTCAAAGAGGCCATGATCAGAGTCTATGAAATCCAACAAGATAGTCCTAATTCTCATAGACTCACTGGCCAATACCTAGGCTGAGAAGGCTCCACTCTTTTTCCCTTAGCTTGGTTTTGTCCCACTGGGTTTTCCATGCTAAGGTTTTTAATGAGGGAGCTCTTCAAAGTTCCAAGATTGATCTCTGGATCTTCTATGATCAAGCTTGAGGGGGAGTATTAGAAATAAGGAAGGAAAAGGAGCCAAGGCCAAGAAAAAGTCAGGCCGTGTTCAAGCTCAGCATTACCACATCCAAACTCCTAATGTTAAGCTTGAGGGAGATTATTGGACTGAGAAGCAAAGAAAGAAGAGGAGTGACCAGAAGCTCTACGCCATCAATAATGGTGATCTATTCAAGCCCATCACAGCCAGAAGAATAAGGCCATCCATAAGGTGCATTTCCCAGATGGCCCATAAGGTGCATTAGTCCATTCAAAGAATAAGGAGGCCCAGGACCAAAGGAACACTAGACAGCCCAATTGTGCACAGGCCTGTATAAATAAGAAAGGAATTGAGTCCATGAGCCAGCCTGTGTGCAAATACCTCCACAAAGGCCCAAGTCCACAAGAAACCTTCTAGAAGGGCAAGAAAAGTTGTTGGTGGCCAAGAAGCAAGCATTCACGTGTGGATAAAGAGGAGAAGGCAGTTGATGACAAGTCACTATCAACCTTGCTCTCCACACCATTCAAATTCAAACCATTTTCCCCCCTCTTCTCTTCACTTGTATCTCTATAAATATTCTTCACATGTAACCATTTAAGACTAAGGAAATATACTCATCCTTCACAAATTCTCCATTCTCTCATTCTCTTAGTTTATTCTCTTGTTCTTCATTCTACCCAAAATCTCCAACCAAAGTCTTTTGTAAACTCTCTTATATCTATCTAATTCCGCAAATTCTAACATTTATGATGGACAAAAGTGGGAAGACATAAAGGATATATCATCTTCTTCAGAAGATAGAGCTTCCAGTCTCAGAAAACTTCTAGAGGATCTCGGTCTCAATCATATTCCTCAGCAGACTTCTACTCCTACAGTACCAGTTTCAGAAGAATCAACAACATAGCCGGATGAACCAAGTGATAGTCCTGATCATGAAGGAGGGAATGCTATTCCTGAATACTCAGAAGTCCATAATCAGGACAACCAGGGCCAGCAATCTACATCTTCATCACCAGCTGCTCAAAACGATCAACCTGATCAAACCGCTCAAGAAGAAGAAGCAGTTGAACTAAGGAGAAGCAAAAGGGTGAAGTATCCACCTGAACACTGGAAGAGCACGAGGGTCTATTACAACAATCAAGCTGTTGCTCATCCAGAACAGGCTGTCTGCAACTCAGCTCATATCCCTCAGGAACATCAGGTTTTTATTGGAACCTTGGATCAAGAATGCGTCCCTAAACACTATGAGGAGGCCAAGGAACACAGAGTATGGAGAGAGGCTGTTGCTGATGAAAGAATGGCTATGGAAAGGAATCATACTTGGGATGAGTCTGATCTACCAAAAGGCAAAAAGGCAGTGAGCTCTAGATGGGTGTTCACAATCAAATACAGAAGCAATGGAGAAGTGGAGAGATATAAGGCAAGGCTTTTGCCAGGGGCTTCACTCAGACATATGGAGACGACTACAGGGACACCTTTGCTCCGGTTGCCAAGCTCCATACAGTAAGAGTCATTATTTCCCTTGCTACCAACTTAGAATGGGATCTATGGCAGATGGATGTCAAGAATGCCTTCCTTCAAGGAGAATTAGAGGAAGGGGTGTACATGACACCACCTCCTGGTCTAGAAGATACTGTCACTCCAGGAAAGGTTCTAAGATTGAGGAAAGCAATCTATGGTCTCAAACAGTCTCCCAGAGCCTGGTATCACAAATTGAGTGTTACACTGAGAGATAAAGGATTCAGAAGATCAGAAGCTGATCATACCTTGTTCACACTTCAGGGCCAAGCAGGTATTGTTGTCATTCTCATCTATGTAGATGATATTATCATCTCAGGGAATGACAAGGTAGGAATTCTTTCCACTAAAGAATACTTGAAATCTGTTTTTGACATCAAAGATCTTGGAGAACTCAAGTATTTTCTTGGAATTGAAGTATGCAGGACTAATGATGGTTTGTTTATCTCTCAGAGAAAGTACATTCTTGATTTACTAACAAATGCAGGGATGTTACAAGCCAAGGAAGCTAAGACTCCATTAGAAGAGGGGTATAAAGCTGGAACTCAGGGGGAGCAAGAAGATGACGTCTTTGAAGATGCCAAACTCTACAGAAGATTAGTTGGTAAGCTAATTTATCTAACTATAACTAGACCTGATCTGTGTTTTGCTGTGAATCAGGTAAGCCAACATATGCAAACACCTAAGATGTGTCACTGGAGGATGATAGATCGAATTCTAAGATACCTCAAGGGGACTCATGCTCACGGAATCTGGATGGGGAACAACAAGAACACTGAAGTGGTTGGATACTGTGATGCTGATTGGGCTGGAGACAGACATGATAGGAAGTCTACTACTGGATATTGCACTTTCATTGGAGGCAATCTTGTTACCTGGAAAACCAAGAAGCAAAAGGTTGTCTCATGCTCAAGTGCTGAAGCTGAATACAGGGCAATGAGGAAGTTAACCACCGAATGCATATGGCTCAAGGCTCTTCTTCATTATGTAATGGTCATTATGTAATCAAGCAATCAATAATAGAAACTTGTATTCGAAATCTCTAAACTCTAAAACATGATTCTCTTTACCTTAATCTCTTAAGAAACTTGTTTTTCAATACCCTTTCCAAACACCTTATTAGTCTTAATATCCTGAAAGTAAACATCATTAGGACCAAAGATAGCATAGCTGAAAGATTTGATGATTGAGAGAATTTGAGAATCAGAGATTGAGAGATAAAGAGATTAGAGAGAAAAAGAGATTGATGTTATTAAGATTTTTAGAAAAATGAATTTCATACTTACAAAGTGAGAGAGAACATTTATTTATACTAATCCTATTCTAGACTTGTTTGGATACAGAGATACTCTTATCATTAACCTACACAAGTCTAAGATATAGTCATAGTGAAGACATCTACAACACACTCAAATACATTCACCAATCTTCTTCATTCCAACACTCCCCCTCAAGCTTAAGACATGAACAATGCCTAAGCTTGCAACCATGAAGCATTACCTCATTAAAAACCTAGAGAAGGAAAACCCAATTGGGACAAAACTTTTTCTAGGGAAAAGAGTATAACACTTAGGATCATTGGTGTGGAAGAGACATCAAACCAAGTCTAGGGTAGATGGAACCGCCTGTCTTCAAAGTTACAGCTTTGGTAAACACATCAGCTAGCTGATCTTCACTCCTTGTGTAGCAAGGTAGAATTGTACCATTTTCAATAGCTTCTCTTACCTTATGGCAGTCAACCTCAATATGCTTGGTTCTCTCATGAAACACAGAGTTAGAGGCAATGTGTATGGCAGCTTGATTATCACAATGGACAGTGATTGGTGATTCTAAGCTCTCGCCTAAAATGTCAAAGAGGAGTTGCTTGAACCAGATGCATTCTGTTGTGAGCTTCCTCATAGCCCTGTGAACAGCTTCTGCACTAGAACAAGATACAACCTTTTTCTTCTTAGTCTTCCAAGTTACAAGATTACCTCCTATGAAGGTACAATAGCCAGTTGTGCTTCTCCTATCTTCTCTGTCTCCTGCCCAATCTGCATCACAATAACCTACAACCTCTGTGTTCTTATTACATCCCATCCATATACCTTGTTCCTTAGTTCCTTGCAGATATCTCAAAATGCGAATGATCATATCCCAATGCCTTGTCCTTGGGTCTTGCATATGTTGAGATACCTGATTTACTGCAAAACATAAGTCAGGTCTAGTGATGGTTAAGTAAATAAGCTTACCAACCACTTGTCTATACAATTTTGCATCATGAAACTTGTCATTTCCTAGCTCCCCCTCAGGTTCTATTTTGTAGCCTTCTTCAAGGGGTGTCTTAGCTGGTTTAGCTTCAAACATGCCTGTGGAGGTTAGTAAATCCACAATATATTTCCTTTGAGATAAAAAGAGACCTTCCTTGAATCTACATATTTCAATTCCTAAGAAATATTTCAATTCTCCTAGATCCTTAATATCAAAAACACTTTTCAAATAGGCTTTAGTTGATTCAAAACCAACTTTATCACCTCCTGATATGATTATATCATCCACATAGATAAGTATAACCACAATACCTTCCTTACTCTTAAGTGTAAACAGAGTGTGTTCAACTTCTGACCTTTTGAAACCTCTATCCCTTAGAGTTACATTAAGCTTATGATACCAAGCTCTTGGAGATTGCTTAAGACCATAGATTGCCTTTCTTAGTCTGAGAGTGTTGCCGCCATTAACCTCATCTTCCAAACCTGGTGGTGGTGTCATGTACACTTCTTCCTCTAGTTCACCTTGTAAGAAAGCATTCTTAACATCCATTTGGAACAAATCCCATTCAAGGTTAGTAGCAAGAGAAAGAACAACATTAACAGAGTGAAGTTTAGCTACTGGAGCAAAGGTATCCCTATAGTCTTCACCATAAGTTTGTGTGAATCCTCTAGCCACCAACCTAGCTTTATACCTATCTATCTCACCATTGCTTTTATACTTAATGGTGAATATCCATTTTGAACTTACAGCCTTTTTCCCTTTTGGTAAGATGGCTGGAGCATAGGTTCCATTCTTCTCCATAGCTTGTTTCTCATCTTGAATGGCATCTCTCCATTCCTTAATCTCCATGGCCTCCTCATAGATCTTAGGAATCTGTTCTTTATCTAAACTCACAGTGAAAGCAACATGATTAGTAGGAATAGTAACTAGAGAACATACTCCCTGATCATGATGTGCTACTGCATTGTGGTTGTAGTACACCCTTGTATTCTTCCAGTTGTCAGCTGGGAACTTCTGCCTTGTACTTCTTCTGAGAGCCACAGGTTGATTTGTTTCTTCCTCTAAAGCGGCTTGTACAAGATTAGGTTGATCCCTTGGCCTTTTCGATGCTGTAACTAGAATATCATCTTGAGCATGTGTACTCTCTTCTCCCCCCTTATGGTCAAGAGGATGTTGTTCAGGAGGACTGGATGGTGGAGAGGGCATTGATGGAATGTCGGATGAACTTGAAGTACCAGCACCACTAGATGAATCATGGACAGCCCCAGGGACCAAGGTAGGACGAGATGAGCTAGAAGCAACTTCACATGGATCATGTGGCGACTGAAGATTATGCACAAAGTCAGGTTCAGGGACGGTTTCACTTGTTGGACGGCCATGACCAGAAGTCGTCCGGTTGGATGCAGCCGGATCATGCCAGCTATGAGTCCGACTTGGACCCTGTTGCTGCGGTACATGGACATGTGCTGGTTTGTTAGGCTGAACTATACCAAGATTTTCTAAAATTTTCCTTAGGTTCTCAGCCTGATCAGAATTTGATGTAGATATGTCCTTAAGTTCTTCCCAAGTTCCATCTTCATAGAATCCTTTATTCTCTTGGAACTTGACATCCCTAGACACCAGAACCCTTCTAGATTCTGGATTGTAGCATTTGTATCCTTTCTGAGTACGAGAGTATCCTAGAAACATAGCCTTGATGCTTTTTGGTTCCAGCTTATTCCTAAGTTCCCCTGGTACCAAAACAAAACAAACACACCCAAAAGTTCTTAAATGATCAATAATTGGCTTGGTTTTGTTTAATACCTCAAAAGGACTCAAATCATCTAAAACTTTGGTTGGAGTTCTATTGATTAGATAACATGCAGTGAGTAATGCATCTCCCCAAAATCTTTTGGGAACCTTCTTGTGAAACATCATTGTTCTCACAACCTCCATCAAATGTCTGTTTTTCCTCTCAGCTACTCCATTTTGTTGTGGAGTGTAAGGACAGCTTGTTTGATGTTCAATGCCATGCTTGACTAAGTGTTGCTGAAACTTGGTGCTAGTATACTCCCCTCCATTGTCAGTCCTAAAAATCTTTATCTTGGCATTATATTGGTTAGTAACATATGTCTGAAAGTTAAGAAATGCATCAAACACCCTATCCTTTGAATTAAGCAATGTTACCCAAGTATTTTTCATCAATAAAAGTAACAAAATACTTTTGATTTTCTCTAGAAGGAAAGGGAGATGTCCAAACATCAGAATGTACTAAATCAAAGCAATTATCATAAGCATGAGATGATTGTTCAAACACTGCTCTACTATGCTTTCCAAGAATACAAGATTCACAAATGTTGTTAAGCAATTTTATTCCAGGTACAATCAATTCAAGGGCTCTAGAATGGGGATGTCCTAGTCTAGCATGCCACAATTCAGCATTTAAGGTCATATCAACTTTATTTGCACACGGTTGTAATAAGAAGGCAGGTAAATCTTCTAGCACATACAAGTCACTCCTTGTAGTTCCTTTTGTTAAAATTAGCGGAAATAAACAAGAGAATAGAAGAGTTTAGTTGGAGATTAAGAGAGATTAACTAAGATTAGGAAGCTAAACATATAAAGTATAAAATTCAAGAAGAAAGAATGTGAAGGATAATTTGTATTTCCTTGGTCTTAAATGGTTACATGTGAAGAGTATTTATAGAGACACAAGTGAAGAGAAGAGGGGGAAAATGGTTTGAATTTGAATGGTGTGGAGAGCAAGGTTGATAGTGACTTGTCATCAACTGCCTTCTCCTCCTTATCCACACGTGAATGTTTGCTTCTTGGCCACCAACAACTTTTCTTGCCCTTCTAGAAGGTTTCTTGTGGACTTGGGCCTTTGTGGAGGTATTTGCACACAGGCTGGCTCATGGACTCAATTCCTTTCTTATTTATACAGGCCTGTGCACACTTGGGCTGTCTAGTGTTCCTTTGGTCCTGGGCCTCCTTATTCTTTCAATGGACTAATACACCTTATGGGCCGTCTGGGCAATGCACCTTATGGATGGCCTTATTCTTCTGGCTGTGATGGGCTTGAATAGATCACAATTATTGATGGCGTAGAGCTTCTGGTCACTCCTCTTCTTTCTTTGCTTCTCAGTCCAATACTCCCCCTCAAGCTTAGCATTAGGAGTTTGGATGTGGTAATGCTAAGCTTGAACACGGCCTGACCTTGTCTTGGCCTTGGCTCATTTGAATTTGAATGGTGTGGAGAGCAAGGTTGATAGTGACTTGTCATCAACTGCCTTCTCCTCCTTATCCACACGTGAATGTTTGCTTCTTGGCCACCAACAACTTTTCTTGCCCTTCTAGAAGGTTTCTTGTGGACTTGGGCCTTTGTGGAGGTATTTGCACACAGGCTGGCTCATGGACTCAATTCCTTTCTTATTTATACAGGCCTGTGCACACTTGGGCTGTCTAGTGTTCCTTTGGTCCTGGGCCTCCTTATTCTTTCAATGGACTAATACACCTTATGGGCCGTCTGGGCAATGCACCTTATGGATGGCCTTATTTTTCTGGCTGTGATGGGCTTGAATAGATCACCATTATTGATGGCGTAGAGCTTCTGGTCACTCCTCTTCTTTCTTTGCTTCTCAGTCCAATACTCTCCCTCAAGCTTAGCATTAGGAGTTTGGATGTGGTAATGCTAAGCTTGAACACGGCCTGACATTGTCTTGGCCTTGGCTCATTTTCCTTCCTTATTTCTAATACTCCCCCTCAAGCTTGATCATAGAAGATCCAGAGATCAAGCTTGGAACTTTGAAGAGCTCCCTCATTAAAAACCTTAGCATGGAAAACCCAGTGGGACAAAACCAAGCTATGGGAAAAAGAGTGGAGCCTTCTCAGCTTAGGGATTGACCAGTGAGTCTATGAGCCTTAGGACTATCTTGTTGGATTTCATAGACTCTGGATCATGGCCTCTTTGAATCAGCAAGTGAGAACTTCTTCCTTACTTCACAAGTTTGAGTAGCTTGAAGCTTCTTCATAGACCAGTACTTATCTCCCCCTTTCTTCTGAACTCTTGTCCTTCAGAAGGTTAATAAATCCTGCTTTAGCACATAAGCTCCAAGCTGTACCTGCTTCAGCACACACAAACGCATGCATCAATTCACAAGGGATAGACCTATTCAAAATTATATATAGGATGGTTTAGGATCTTCCCTTGTATCTGTTTGGAATGTTAGATGAAGAGTGTCAGCCAAGTAAGTTTTCTACTTCTGAACTTCTTTGGATTAATTTGTTGATACAACACTTGTATGCAACCTTCCTTAGCTCCAATCCATCATTTGAACTTGATTAGTCACGGCAACTCCTTGGGTAGATAGATTATCTTCTCGGCACAAACATTCAGGCTTTTGAGCTGATTCAACACATTCCATCTGCTTGACACTCTACTTGTGAGTTCTTCCAGCTTAATGGCTATTGGTTCTAATCTCAAGCTTGTGTTGCATCTTTGTAGTTTCTTTCTTCAACAGCTTCTTTGATAGATTCCAATAGTCTTCATCTTCATGATGAAGGTGAGGACCATATAATGCTTTTATCAACTTCTCCAGAGAATAACCAGCACACATCACCAAGTCTTCTAGGACCATTTGCGCAGTTTCTCTGAGAATAATACCAACACCTATGCTGATGTATCATCAGCGCATTCTTGGACCAGACTTACATATCAACGACTTTAGAGCGAGTTGATATGCCTTGTTCAAGGCTGCAACTATCCTGTAGTATCACTCACTCAGAACTTCTTTCTTGGCAGATCAGCTAAGGTTGTAACTTGTTGTCCACGCCTTTGATTGCTCCTTGGTAGAATTTGAATTTGGTGCATCTTTAAGACACCCTCACTTCATTGTAACACTTAAGCGTTTGAATTTGGTGCATCTACAAGATACCCTCACTTCATTGTAACACTTAAGCGTTTGCATTGTTATGCCTATAAGTTCCTTGATTAACATCAGATGGATGCTCATCTCACCCCTCCTCAAGCTTGACTAAGAGAATAAGAGTATTAAGTCAAGTTTGGAAGGATGAGCATCAAAGATCATCAGTGATATTGGACCACTTTTCTTTAAGAATGCCTTCTTGTTTGCGTTAGCCATGCTCTCCAACTTCAGGAATATACATTCTTGATGTAGGCTCTGATAGGAGGAAGCTGCTTCTTGTTGGCTTTTGTATTCCAAGCCAAATTGCCTCATGATTTCACGGATTGACTGCCTTATACGCAGCATATGTGGCCTCCCACTTCTTCACTCAGGAATATACCCTTGAAGGATAGGCTCTGATGTGTAAGGTAATATAGAGTGCCACTTCTTTTCAATTTTGTTTTTCACTCCTTTAGTCCTTCATGATTCGGTGTTGCTTTGTATGAATCCCTGCTTGCCATCTTTTCTTTGAGGCTCTCATGGTCTCCTTTACCCTTAAACAAGTTATAAAGAAGAAGAATTTTAAGTATGCCATGAGGAATATCAAAGTTATAAATGTGCAATTTAAGAATTCAAATAAGAAAATAGCAAAGATCAATTGAACTAAAGTAATGAATTTCAACACTTCAGATGAGATAGAGTTTATAAATGTATAAAGTATATAGAATGAGTAACCAATGATTAGAGTATAAGTAACCAAGATTATAGGAGACTGATTGAGTATAAGCAGAATTAAGAGAATGAGACAGAAAGTAAAAGGATCCCTTAAGGACTTTTGGATTCATCATGCTTCCTTATACTTTTGAGAATAAAGGAAAACATGGTTCACTTCCCTTAAGTGGTTCTGAAGAGGACTTTTGGATTCATCTATGGTCCTAAATGTCTAGCATAGTTCACCAAGGTTCACTTCCCTCTTTTAAACAATTCTAAATTAGAATTTTAATCAAATTGAGATAGTTGTGAGTATAGAGATAGCCTTTTTGACAAAGGCTTTGATACTAAGCCTTTGTGATTTTGTCTTAGAGGCTGGTTTGAGTGACTTAGATTGAAGGCTCCCCCTCACGGATTGCTCTCCTTCAGTGACCTTTGAGATTGTGAGGCTGTTCCTCACGGGTTGATTTGTACTACCACACATGGTTGCATCATTTCCTTCATAAGAAGAAACACAAACAAAGCTCTAGATTCTCATAACTTCAAGAGTTAGACTCATAGCAAAGAAATTTTACTACAAAGTGTAAACCAAATTTAATGAAACAAATTACAATTCTCTCTTTCTTAATAATATATATTTAGATTTGGGCTTTTGGATTAACCACAGTTTGTGATGCAATGCATACCACCATGGTTCTCTTTTCCCAAATTCTCATAGGAGCACAATAGGATTCATCATGGTTTTAAGTCTTGTATTAGCTTATTAAGATTTCTGATGTGGAGGATCCATTCTAATGACAACCACAGAGCATACTTTCCATCATAACTTAGAACTTTATTCATGGTTCTCTATTGTGCTACCAAAACTGACTCCAACCATACTTCAATGGACTTTGTTGTTCCACATTTCACATGAAAGGAAACTTAGTCCAAGGTTTTAAACACAAAACAAACAAGCACAAACCGAAATACTTGAACAATAAGCTACAACAAGCTAAAGTGTCTCTCATTACTCAAGAAAGGATGCAAGTTCAAGTTTGCGGTTTACTTGAATGCTTGTGGTTTGCTATCCATGGAAATTCAAAGTGGAGTATGGCTTGAAGTGTCTTACTTTCTCAAAGGAAAGGCACTAATACCCAATAGTTCAAGTTATTGTCCAATGGGTAAGAGAAAACATTTGAAATTCAAAAATGGCTGTCTTTATTTTGAAATCCAATAAATGACTTAGAGAACTTGATGGGGCTTAAGAAGAAAGGCAAAGAATGGTACTTAACCTAATCCTGGTCATAAGTGTTCTTGCTCTCAAATGAGTACACTTAATTAACCAATGGATTAGCAATTTTAGGAACCCATCCATTTCTTCCCTCTTTGTGATTCCAAGCAACCGCCACCATTCTTTCCTCTTCATTATCATCTATCTAGCCACGGTTTATGATTTCCAAAGAAAAACGCACATGGACCAATGGTCACTAGCTTTACCCATTGGTTAAAGGGTTGTATCATCAGAATAACTTATGAGAAAGAAGTTTTCTGATAATTACAGACACTACGATCATCAGAACAACATAAAAGAGGTGTTTTTCGTGGCTAAATAGCTGTGAAACCAGTGAAGCAAAATGGTTTACCCACTGGTCCAAGCAATGCTTCCTAAATGTTGAAGCAATTTTAAATTCATTCTCTTCTTCAAGCTTTGTCTTTGAACCATAAAAGATTTTAAGACAAAGTTTTATACACCATTGTAGATGAGGAGTAGAGTAGAATTGTATGAAACAATTTGAAATTCAAATTTTGGACCATTGGATAAAGTTATTACCCAATGGATAAAACAGTTTTACAAAGATTTTGAGAAAACGTTTTGTTGGGAATGAAACAGGAGAGGTTTAATTGAAGTTTGGAGTGGTCAATCCACAAGAAATAAACTATCCTAACCTCTCACAACTCAGCACCATTTAGGTTTTGAGGATTGTTCAATCTCAGAGTGAGTAGATTAGGATGATTTATTGCAAGGGAAGATATGAATCTGCTTGATTCAAGACCATGCTCTGATACCATGTTAGAATTAGCGGAAATAAACAAGAGAATAGAAGAGTTTAGTTGGAGATTAAGAGAGATTAACTAAGATTAGGAAGCTAAACATATAAAGTATAAAATTCAAGAAGAAAGAATGTGAAGGATAATTTGTATTTCCTTGGTCTTAAATGGTTACATGTGAAGAGTATTTATAGAGACACAAGTGAAGAGAAGAGGGGGAAAATGGTTTGAATTTGAATGGTGTGGAGAACAAGGTTGATAAATACTTGTCATCAACTGCCTTCTCCTCCTTATCCACACGTGAATGTTTGCTTCTTGGCCACCAACAACTTTTCTTGCCCTTCTAGAAGGTTTCTTGTGGACTTGGGCCTTTGTGGAGGTATTTGCACACAGGCTGGCTCATGGACTCAATTCCTTTCTTATTTATACAGGCATGTGCACACTTGGGCTGTCTAGTGTTCCTTTGCTCTGCCTCCTTATTCTTTCAATGGACTAATACACCTTATGGGCCGTCTGGGCAATGCACCTTATGGATGGCCTTATTCTTCTGGCTGTGATGGGCTTGAATAGATCACCATTATTGATGGCGTAGAGCTTCTGGTCACTCCTCTTCTTTCTTTGCTTCTCAGTCCAATACCTTGGCCAAACTTCCTACTTGTTTCAATATCCTGAAAGTAAAAATCATTAGGACCAAAGATAGCTTGACAATTCAAATCAGTAGTAGTTCTTTTAGCAGAGAGTAAATTGGATGTAAAAGAAGGCATATAAAAAGCCTTGGATTCCTTATCAAACACCCTAAGATTACCTACTCCTTTAATTGGTACATTAACTCCATTTGCAATTACAACACTTCCTAGGGCAGGTTCAACATTGTCTAGCAAACCTAAGTCTTTAATCATATGATGAGATGCACCAGAATCAACAATTAAGGAGTTAGAAGCCATAGATGTGTTTAAGGAAACATGATAAGTTTTACCCAATACATTACCAGACTTGAATGCTTTGAGGAGGTTTTCTAGATCAGCCTTTGTAACATATTCATTTTGGTTAGCCATAGTTGAAGAGGATGCATTCGCCGGCTCCATGGTACACGCACTTGAGCAACCTACAACATGAACCATGTTAGAAGAACTAGGACCGGTTGAAGATTTCTTGCTCCTCTCAACAAACCAGCTAGGCTTGAGTTCTGGATGAAGCACCCAACACTCCTTCTTGCTATGGCCTGTTCTCTTACAATGGTCACATAGCTGCTTCTTCCTCCTGATTTCAGCAGTTGTCGGCTTAAAAACACCTTTATGCGCCACCACCATCTCCACTTTGTGTCCAAAAAGCTCATGAGACCCTTGTTCCTTTTGGATCTTTGCACAAACATCCTCAAGACTTGGCAGCTTATCTTCCCTGAGAATATGTTTGATCAAGTCAGTGTATGAATTGTTCAAAGTCATTAGCAGCCCAAACACCTTATCTTGCTCTCTCTTTTCAAGAAGAGTGAGAGGATCAATGGAGGCTGGTCTAAGCATCTCCAGCTCTGCCCACAAAGCTCTGAATGATCCATAGTATTTGGTAAACTCCACATCTTCCTGTTTAAGCTCATTCAAAGCTTTCTTTACCTCAAAAATTCTTAAGAGGTTAGTAGTATTGCCATAAACTGTTTTCAAAGTCTCCCAAAGTTCCTTAGCACTAGAGCAATAAGAGTATGCTTCTAAAAGAGAGCTAGCTAGGGAGCATTGAAGAATAGCTAATACCGTTTGATCTTGCTGGAACCATAGGGTTTGTTCAGCATTTCCATCCTGAGTTTCCTCCTCAGTTATCATGTGAGCCGGTTATTGGTTATGATTCCATAACCCTTTGCTGCACAATGTGGTCCTCATTGTCCTGGACCAGAGCAAGTAATTTGCTCCTTGGAGCATGATAGGAGCCTTCACTTGTGGATGCAGCTCCATTTGAATCGATCTTAGGCCTGCACAATCACAAACAACCAGACCACGCCACACACACGCGAGAAGACAAACACAAAGTCCAAAGAACGCTTGACAAGAAACCAGGATCAATCAGATAACCTTCTGCCTATCATTTAAAACTTGTCCACAGACCTAAACTACTTCAATACTAGAGATCCAGATGACAAACAGCTCCAGATATCAATCAAAAATCGAAACAACCGTTTCCCGCCATATTTAGTTTGAATCGATAGTTCCTTATAATGCAAGTAACACAATCTTGAGGATTAAAAACAATAGGATTGCAACCAAATCTCCAGAACTTAGTCACAAGGTCCTAAACTAAGATTGGATCAATCACGATTCAAGGATGATCAAGAGAAAAATGAAAAACACGATCAAATACCCACGGTGGCGCAAAAAAGGACCGATTTTCGAAAATCGATGAGATTGATCACAAAACTTGAATTTGAGCTGAGCGGACCTCCCGATTCATCATCTTGATTCAATTTTATTGAGTTTTGGCTTTTGAATCACAAGATTTGATGAAGAATTGAAGAAGAACTTGAAGATCAAAACCCAGGCACTCACGGCGATTCGATCGCGAAACCGCAAATTGAAGAATCTTGATAACTTTTGATATAAGAAACCAAATTTGATGAAATCACCGAGGAAATCCACAGAATTCGCCGGAGAATCGTCCTAGATAAAGAATCTGGAAAGAAATCGTGAGTTCTTGCAGTTGATGATTGATGAACACCGGGACTTCCGCGATGGGCTTCGCTTCGAGGTTGGATGGTGATCGCGAGTTAGAAACAAAGAGTTTTCGAAATTCTTGTGCCAGTTTGATCAAACCTGGCTCTGATACCATGAAAGATTTGATGATTGAGCGAACTTGAGAATCAGAGATTGAGAGAGAAAGAGATTAGAGAGAAAAAGAGATTGATGTTATTAAGATTTTTAGAAAAATGAATTTCATACTTACAAAGTGAGAGAGAACATCTATTTATACTAATCCTATTCTAGACTTGTTTGGATACAGAGATACTTTTATCATTAACCTACACAAGTCTAAGATATACTCATAGTGAAGACGTCTACAACACACTCAAATACATTCACCAATCTTCTTCATTCCAACAAATTAAGATCAGAGGTTGTTTTCTTAACACTTAGCAAGTTTGAGGTGAATGTGGGCATATAGAAGGCTGTTGATTCTTTATTAAACAATTTCAGGTTTCCAATTCCTCTTATTGGTATCTTATCACCATTAGCTATTACTACATCTCCTAAAGCCGGTTTCATATTGATAAATAGATTTTTGTCACTAATCATATGATGAGAAGCTCCTGAATCTACAATAAGTGGCTTAGTGAGATTTAGAGCTTGAAAAGAGTTACCAGAGGTATTGTTAGATTTGAAAGAGATTAAGCTATTTTATGAAGAACAAATGAAGAACAAAAGAAGAAAAGAGGGAAATTCGTAATCTAGAAAGAGAGAGAGAGAGATAGAAGCTTTTTCTTATTAGAATTGCTTGAAAGGTTACAAATGGTGAAGGCTGCTTTATATAGAGCAAGGCCACGAATTTTTGAAAGGAAAACAAGTGTAGATACATTGTATGGGAGCCTCTAAAGGATTTAAAAAGATGCTGTATGCAAAAGAGAAGATGCCTTCTCCTTTTGCTTTAATGACCACCTTTTGCTTTTGCTTTTACTTTTGCTTTTGCTTTTCCTTTAGCTTTTCTGGAAACCTTATCCTCCCAACAGCTCTTTTTGGAACTCCCGGACTTTGCACTTTGTGATTTCCAGAACTCTCGAACTCTGCACGGTACTTCCGGAAGTCCCCAACTTTGCACGGACCTTCCGGAAGTCCCCAACTTTGCACGGGTCTCTTTCCTCTTTGTAACTGCAATCCAACATTATTGATTTTCAGAAGTCCCCGACTTTGCACGGACCTTCCGGAAGTCCCCAACTTTGCACGGACCTTCCGGAAGTCCCCAACTTTGCACGGACCTCTTTCTTCTTGTAACTTCAATCCAACATTATTGATTTCCGGAAGTCCCCAACTTTGCACGGTCCTTCCAGAAGTCCCTAACTTTGCACGGGACTCTTTATTAACCCATTCCAACACTCCCCCTCAAGCTTGACCATAGGAGATCCGGAGGTCAAGATTGGAACCTTGAAGAACTCCCTCATTAAAAACCTTAACAAGGAAAACCCAATGGGACAAAACCTTGTTAAGGGAAAAAGAATAGAGTCTTCTCAGCCTAGGGATTGGCCAGTGAGTCTATGAATCTTAGGACCATCTTGGTGGACTTCATAGACTCTGGATCATGGCCTCCTTGAATCAGCAAGTGTGAACTTCTTCCTTGCTTCACAAGTTGGAGTAGCTAGAAGCTTCTTCATAGACCGGTACTTAAAACATTTGTGAATCTTGTATTCTTGGAAAGCATAGTAGAACTGTTTTTGAACAATCATCTCATGCTTATGATAATTGCTTTGATTTAGTGCATTCTGATGTTTGGACATCCCCCTTTCCTTCTAGAGAAAATCAGAAGTATTTTGTTACTTTTATTGATGAAAAATCTAAGTATACTTGGGTGACATTGCTTAATTCAAAGGATAGGGTGTTTGATGCATTTCTTAACTTTCAGACTGAAAGACTTGATGATTGAGAGAATTTGAGAATCAGAGATTGAGAGAGAAAGAGATTAGAGAGAAAAAGAGATTGATGTTATTAAGATTTTTAGAAAAATGAATTTCATACTTACAAAGTGAGAGAGAACATCTTTTTATACTAATCCTATTCTAGACTTGTTTGGATACAGAGATACTCTTATCATTAACCTACACAAGTCTAAGATATACTCATAGTGAAGACGTCTACAACACACTCAAATACATTCACCAATCTTCTTCATTCCAACACTCCCCCTAAAGCTTAAGACATGAACAATGCCTAAGCTTGCAACCATGAAGCATTACCTCATTAAAAACCTAGAGAAGGAAAAACCAATTGGGACAAAACATTTTCTAGGGAAAAAGAGTATAACACTCCATATTAGGATCATTGGTGTGGAAGAGACATCAAACCAAGTCTAGGGTAGATGGAACCGCCTGTCTTCAAAGTTACAGCTTTGGTAAACACATCAGCTAGCTGATCTTCACTCCTTGTGTAGCAAGGTAGAATTGTACCATTTCCAATAGCTTCTCTTACCTTATGGCAGTCAACCTCAATATGCTTGGTTCTCTCATGAAACACAGAGTTACAGGCAATGTGTATGGCAGCTTGATTATCACAATGGACAGTGATTAGTGATTCTAAGCTCTCGCCTAAAATGTCAAAGAGGAGTTGCTTCAACCAGATGCATTCTGTTGTGAGCTTCCTCATAGCCCTGTATCCAGCTTCTGCACTAGAATAAGATACAACCTTTTGCTTCTTAGTCTTCCAAGTTACAAGATTACCTCCTATGAAGGTACAATAGCCAGTTGTGCTTCTCCTATCTTCTCTGTCTCCTGCCCAATCTGCATCACAATAACCTACAACCTCTGTGTTCTTATTACATCCCATCCATATACCTTGTTCCTTAGTTCCTTGCAGATATCTAAAAATGCGAATGATCATATCCCAATGCCTTGTCCTTGGGTCTTGCATATGTTGAGATACCTGATTTACTGCAAAACATAGGTCAGGTCTAGTGATGGTTAAGTAAATAAGCTTACCAACCACTTGTCTATACATTTTGCATCATGAAACTTGTCATTTCCTAGCTCCCCCTCAGGTTCTATTTTGTAGCCTTCTTCAAGGGGTGTCTTAGCTGGTTTAGCTTCAAACATGCATGTGGAGGTTAGTAAATCCACAATATATTTCCTTTGAGATAAAAAGAGACCTTCCTTGAATCTACATATTTCAATTCCTAAGAAATATTTCAATTCTCCTAGATCCTTAATATCAAAAACACTTTTCAAATAGGCTTTAGTTGATTCAATACCAACTTTATCACTTCCTGATATGATTATATCATCCACATATTGAGTTAGAAAAGGAAATAAAGAGGAGTGGTCAACCAATTCTTAAGTTGGGACACAGACATAGACAGCTCAGACATGAGGAACATGGACGGGCTAAGTATTTGGAATGTGGAACAGCCCAAGATGAAGTAGGACGTGGGACGGCCCAGGAAGACTTAGCGATTGAGACATGGAATGGCCCAGGATGGAGTTGGGACATGGGACGGCCCAGGGAAGACTTGGTGTGGCCCAATCACTTAAAATGTTCTAGAAGGAGTCTTGGCAAGAGGAGAAGACCGTTGGAGGACTTTGACCAGCCAAGATCACGTTGTTAGAATTTGCAGAATAATAGTTAGAATAGGTAGGAGAGTTTCTGGGTTTATATTTGATAAGGGAAGAACAAGAGTGAAAATAATAGAGAGATTGTGAGACAGAGAGTATGGAAGGAGGATTCTATTTCCTTGATTGATTTATGGTGAGCATACAATGTATTTATAGCCAAAGAATAGAGATAAGACAAAGGCACTTCACCAAATGGTGAAAGTGACAGCTCCTAACAGCTAGAAATTCAAATTGGTTAAGCCAACATGTGACTCTTCCTTCCCTCTCCAAACCCACGCATAGGAGAGCTTCTAAAAGGTGTCTTGGACAGTTTTGAGCTTGTTTGGGCTTACTTAATTCAGGCCTTGTGTTGCACATGTGTGGACAGACCCTGGGCTTCACTTCATTATCTCAGCCTAATGCACAGACCTTGAACTTCTGATTTGGGCTTGGGCTTCATTAACTTTTTCAGCTTCAAGCCTAAGGCTTCAATCCAATACTCCCCCTCAAGCTTAGCCATGAGATGAATGGTTAAGCTTGGAACCATGAAGACCCACCTCATTAAAAACCTTAGAATGGAAAACCCATTGGGACAAAACCATACTAAGGGAAAAAGAGTGTGGACTCCATGATTAGGAGAATCATTGGCTGGTAAGGTTGATGAGTCCAAGTTTTGGGAGGATGGACTCACATACCTTGAGACTTGCAGCCTTGGTGAAAATGTCTGCGAGTTGATCTGAGCTTCTTGTGTAGCACGGTAAGATTATGCCTTGCTCCACTACTTGTCTGACCTTGTGACAGTCAACTTCAATGTGTTTGGTTCTCTCATGAAACACATTGTTGGATGCTATGTGTATGGCTGCTTGATTGTCGCAATGCATGGTGATTGGTGTTGAGACTTCTATGTTTAGATCCTTGAGAAGGTTCTTGAGGCAAGTGAGTTCAGTGGTCAGCTTTCTCATGGCACGATATTCAGCTTCAGCACTTGAGCAGGAGACCACTTTTTGCTTCTTTGTCTTCCAAGTGACTAGATTGCCTCCAATGAATGTGCAATAGCGGTTGTTGATCTTCTGTCATTTCTGTCTCCAGCCCAATCAGCATCACAATATCCTACAATCTCTGAGCTCCCATTGCATCCCATCCAAATGCCTTGATCATGGGTTCCTTTGAGGTACCTCAAGATCCGGTCCACCATATTCCAGTGGTGCAATTTTGGAGCTTGCATATGTTGGCTGACCTGATTCACAGCAAAACACAAGTCAGGTCTAGTAATGGTTAGATAGATTAACTTACCAACCATCTTCCTATAGAGTTTGGTTTCTTCAAACGATTCATCTCCAAGCTCCCCCTCACGTTCCACCTTATAGCCTTCCTCTAGGGGAGTCTTTGCTGGTTTGGCTTCTAACTTTCCTGCATCAGTTAGAAGATCAAGTGTGTACTTCCTTTGTGATAAGAAGAGGCCTTCTTTTGTTCGGCATACTTCTATCCCTAGGAAGTACTTAAGTTCACCTAAGTCTTTAATATCAAAAATAGACTTAAGATAATCTTTAGTAGATTGAATTCCTACCTTGTCATTCCCTGAGATGATTATATCATCTACATAAATGAGAATGACTACCATACCTGATTGGCTTTGGAGTGTGAAGAGAGTGTGATCAGCTTCAGACTTCCTAAATCCTCTATCTCTCAGTGTCATACTCAACTTGTGGTACCAAGCTCTTGGTGATTGTTTAAGTCCATAGATAGCTTTTCTTAGCCTTAGAACCTTTCCTGGAGTTACTGTGTCTTCAAGGCCAGGTGGAGGTGTCATATAGACTTCATCCTCTAATTCTCCTTGTAGGAAAGCATTCTTGACATCCATCTGCCATAACTCCCATTCAAGGTTAGTAGCAAGAGATAGAAGAACTCTTACAGTGTGTAGTTTGGCTACTGGTGCAAATGTATCATGGTAGTCTTCTCCATAGGTCTGAGTGAACCCTCTTGCTACCAATCTAGCCTTGTATCGTTCTATCTCTCCATTGCTTTTGTATTTGATGGTGAAGATCCATCTTGAGCTCACTGTCCTCTTGTCCTTAGGTAGATCAGCTTCATCCCAAGTGTGATTGATCTCCATGGCCTTAGATTCAGCCTTAACTGCTTCTCTCCACACCTTATGCTCCTTAGCTTCCTCATAGTCTCTTGGAATCTGCCCTTGATCTAGAGCTGTTGTAAAGGCTTGGTGTTCTGAAGGAATATGAGCTAGAGAGCAAATCACTTGTGTTGGATGGGCTACTGCTTGTGCATTGTAGTAGACTCTGATATTGATCCAATTTGAGGCTGGTTTCTTCTCCCTTTGGCTTCTCCTTAGCACCATTTGTTCTTCTTGATATTCTTCTTCCTCAGTCTGAACTTCTGGCGCATATTCTTCTTGATTATGGACACTAGAACTTGCATCCTGGTCGTGTGATTCAGATGCAATCTCTTGTTCATCCTCTGTGCCCCCCTCATGATCAAGAGGAATAGCCGGGGCAACATCAAAAAGAGGAGGAGGAGGAGAAGTGGCTGGTGATGGAGAAGCAGCTGGTGCATTAGGGAATGAGATTCCTAGGTTCTCCATAAGATGTTTAAGATTGGTAGCTCGGTCTGATGGAGATTGGGAGAGATCTTTAAGATCATCCCAATTCTTTTCTTCATAGAACCCCTTTGCTTCTACAAACTTCACATCTCGTGAGACTAGCACCTTTCTAGTCTCTGGATTGTAGTACATGTATCCTTTTTGGGTAGTGAAATACCCTATAAACATGGCTTTCACACTTCTTGCTTCTAACTTATTCCTTTGTTCTCCTGGAATAAGAACATAACAAACACACCCAAAGACACGTAAGTGTGAAATAGATGGTTTACTCTTATTAAGTACCTCAAATGGGGATAATTCCTCCAAGATTTTTGTGGGGAGTCTATTGATGAGGTAGCAAGCGGTAACAAGTGCATCTCCCCAAAACTTCTTTGGGACATTGCTTTGGAACATGATAGACCGCGCCACTTCCATGAGATGCATGTTCTTTCTTTCAGCCACTCCATTTTGTTGGGGCGTGTAAGGACAACTTGTTTGATGGATGATTCCATGTTTATCTAAGTGCTGTTTGAATGCTAGACTTGTATATTCCCCTCCATTATCTGATCTAAAAATTTTGATCTTGGCATTATAATGGTTAGTCACATACATTTGAAATTTAGTGAAGGCTTCTAGGACTCTATCTTTTGTTGGCAATAGTGTTATCCAAGTATATTTCGATTTTTGGTCTATGAATGTAACAAAGTATTTATGGTTGTCTCTAGATGTGCATGGTGAAGTCCAAACATCAGAGTTAATGAGATCAAAGCAATTTTCATATATAGTTGTAGACTTAGGAAACACTGATTTACAATGTTTACCTAGTATACAAGCTTCACATTCATCATTTTTAAAAGACATACTTGGCAACAATAGTTCTAAAGCCCTAGAGTGAGGAAGCCCTAATCTAGAATGCCAAATAGCACTATTAGCCTTATTCAAAACAGAGTTGAAAGCAATAGATAAAGAGAAATCTAGTTGTGTGTCTTCAAGCACATACAAGTCATCCTTGGACAGTCCCTTTCCAAACACTTTATTAGTCTTAATATCCTGAAAGTAAACATCATTAGGACCAAATATAGCATAGCAATTAAGATCAGAGGTTGTTTTCTTAACACTTAGCAAGTTTGAGGTGAATGTGGGCATATAGAAGGATGTTGATTCTTTATTAAACAATTTCAGGTTTCCAATTCCTCTTATTGGTATCTTATCACCATTAGCTATTACTACATCTCCTAAAGCCGGTTTCATATTGATAAGTAGATTTTTGTCACTAATCATATGATGAGAAGCTCCTGAATCTACAATAAGTGGCTTAGTGAGATTTAGAGCTTGAAAAGAGTTACCAGAGGTATTAGCTTCCTTAAGTGCTTTTATCAGTGCATCAAAGTCCGATTTTCTAACGAATTCTTGTTGAAATGTTGCAAGGGCTTTCCCTTCTTCATTGGTTGGCGTGGATGAGCTAGTGCTAGCCTTGGCTCTTGCCTCATGAGTTGCTTCTTGGGAGAGATTGGCCCTTGGTTGGTTTACCCATTTTGGCTTTAAGTGTGGATGGAGAATCCAACACTTGTCCTTAGTGTGGCCTTCTTTCTTGCAATAATCACAGAATCCTCTTCTTTCCCCACGGTTCAAGCCTCCTTTCTGGTAGGTGTTTGCCTTGTTGGCTGTGATGAGCTCTCCTTTGCCTCCAAAGAGGCCTAATGATCCTTGTTCCTTCTGAATCTTATTGCATACTTCTTCAAGACTTGGAAGAGTGTCTGACCTTAAGATGTGCTTGATAAGATCATTGTAAGTTGGGTTTAGAGTCGAGAGGAGTCCAAAGACCTTATCTTGCTCACGTCTTTCATTTAGCACCTTGGGATCCATGGTGCTTGGTCTAAGCATTTCAAGTTCAGCCCACAATGATCTGAACTTGCCAAAGTGTTGAGTGAACTCCATGTTTTCTTGAGTTAACTCATTAATGGTCTTCTTTACTTCAAAGACACGACTGAGATTGGAAGTGTTGCCATAAACATTTTGAAGTGTCTCCCATAACTCCTTGGCTGTCTCACAATAAGAATAAGCTTCAAGGAGAGATGCTTCAAGGGAGTTTTGGATCACGGATAGCACCAGTTGGTCTTCTTGAAACCACCGGTCTTTATTCATGATGGCGACTTCTTGGCCACTCTTGAGGATGTGGCTCCATAAGCCACGGCTACACAATACTGTCTTGGTGGTTCTAGCCCATAAAAGGTAGTTTACCCCTTTCAGTGTCACTGGAACAACCACTCTTGAGCTTTCCATGGTGTTTACACACGTTTTAGAATTTGAGCTAGGAACCGTTGGGTATAGCTATTAACCACTAGATGAAAGCAAATGGTAAGGGTTTTGAGAAAGTGGTTTGTTTGGAAAGAGAGTTGAGTAGCTGAATTGAGGAATGAAGTGAGTAATTCTCAAGAAATAACCTATCCTAACCTCTCACAACTCAGCACCACTTGGTTTTGAGGATTGATTAATCTCAGAGTGAGTAGATTAGAAAAAGTTATTGCAAGAGTAGATTGAGAAACTGGTTTGAAGAGAGTTGAGTAATTCTCAAGAAATAACCTATCCTAACCTCTCACAACTCAGCACCACATGGTTTTGAGGATTAATTAATCTCAGAGTGAGTAGATTAGAACAAGTTATTGCAAGAGTAAACAGAGAATTTGCTTGATCCAAAACCAAGCTCTGATACGATGTTAGAATTTGCAGAATAATAGTTAGAATAGGTAGGAGAGTTTCTGGGTTTATATTTGATAAGGGAAGAACAAGAGTGATAATAATAGAGAGATTGTGAGACAGAGAGTATGGAAGGAGGATTCTATTTCCTTGATTGATTTATGGTGAGCATACAATGTATTTATAGCCAAAGAATAGAGATAAGACAAAGGCACTTCACCAAATGGTGAAAGTGACAGCTCCTAACAGCTAGAAATTCAAATTGGTTAAGCCAACATGTGACTCTTCCTTCCCTCTCCAAACCCACGCCTAGGAGAGCTTCTAGAAGGTGTCTTGGACAGTTTTGGGCTTGTTTGGGCTTACTTAATTCAGGCCTTGTGTTGCACATGTGTGGACAGACCCTGGGCTTCACTTCATTATCTCAGCCTAATGCACAGACCTTGAACTTCTGATTTGGGCTTGGGCTTCATTAACTTTTTCAGCTTCAAGCCTAAGGCTTCAATCCAATACACGTGTGGAAGCAAACTCCCACCCGTTAGGAGCTGTCGCCATCAACCTTGGATCCAGCACTCTCTCTCTCTCATTTGTTTATTGTTTATCTCCCTATTTCGAAAACCTAGCTACCTAAGTGTCTGTCTATATAAACAATGTACCTAAGGTTGTAAAGATACTAACTAAGGAAATCGAATTCTTCCTTGTTCCTATACTCTCTCTTCCTCCATTAAACTTCTGTCTAAACTTCTCTTATTCTCTTTGAATCTCTTAATTCCGCAAACTTAATCATTCTTTCATGGTATCAGAGCATGGAATAAACATCCATTGCATCTAATCTTTCTAATCCATCCTTTCTTATTCGCTTTACACAAACGAGTTGTTATTATCCATTGGGTAAAGAGTTTGTCCAACGGTCCAAACATTCTCAGCCATGGAAAACTCAAAGCCATTGATTGTTCCAGTCATCCTGAAAGGTGGGAACTACTTGCTATGGTCAAGAACCACTAAGACCGCCCTGTGCAGCCGTGGGTTGTGGAATCATGTTCTTGAAGAAGCGGCTCCAATGAAGGCGGTTGATGAAGATGAAGAAGAGATGGTGATGGATGAAAGAAACAAGTGGTTTCAAGAAGACCAGACTGTCTTAGCCATCCTTCAAAACTCACTTGAAGCTTCTATCCTTGAAGCTTACTCCTATTGTGAAACGGCCAAGGAGCTGTGGGAAACACTACAGAATGTGTTTGGAAACATCTCCAATCTCAGCCGGGTATTTGAAGTCAAGAAAGCTATTAATGACCTGAGCCAAGAAGATATGGACTTCACCAAACATTTTGGAAAGTTTAGAGCCCTATGGGCAGAGCTGGAAATGCTGAGGCCAAGCTCTGTGGACCCCATGGTCCTGAATGAACGCCGAGAACAAGACAAGGTGTTCGCCCTGTTGCTGACCTTGAACCCAACCTTTAATGATCTTATCAAGCATTTTCTGAGAGCTGACAAGCTACCAACCTTGGATGAGGAGTGTTCACAACTCCAAAAGGAACAAGGGTCTTTGGGGCTCTTTGGAAGGAAGGGCGAGTTGGTCACAGCCAACAAAGGAGAACTAGCCACGGCAAACAAGAGCAACTTCAAGTATGAAAACAGGAAGATGTTGGTGTGTGATCATTGCAAGAAGAGAGGACATCTCAAGGAGGAATGCTGGATCTTGCATCCCCACCTCAAAAACAATCGGTGGAAGGAGCCAAGAGCCAACTACTCGTCTGAAGGGAGTTCCCTAGCCACGCACCACACAGACCCTCCTAAGCGCATATGGCCGAATGGGGAAGGATCATCCATAGCAGCCTCCTCAGAATTTGTGAAGAAGTCAGACCTGGAGGCCCTCATCAAAGCCTTAAAAGAATCTGGTAACTCTTATCATGCATCTAAAATTCAGAAACCCTTGATTGTTGATTCAGGTGCTTCACACCATATGATTAGTGATATACAATTAATAGAGAACTTAGAACCTGCATTAGGGAATGTTACTATAGCTAATGGTGAAAAGGTTCCAATCAAAGGGATAGGATATTTAAAACTGTTTGATAAGAGTTCTAAGGCCTTTTACCTACCATCCTTTACCTCAAACTTGTTATCTGTTAGGAAAGCGACTTCTGACCTTAATTGTCATGCAATTTTCAGTCCTAATGAAGTTTGGTTTCAGGATATTAATACAAGAGAAGTACTTGGACAAGGAACAACTAAGGATGGACTTTATGTGTTGGAAGATACAAAGTCTCTATCATCTCTTTTAAGCGCTTTTAGTTCTCTTTTGGCTAATGCAAATAATGCAATTTGGCATGCTAGATTAGGACATCCACATTTTCGTGCTATGAATCTATTATTGTCTGATGTTAAGTTTCAAAACAATGAGTGTGAAGCCTGTATATTAGGCAAACACTGTAAGTCTGTCTTTCCTAAGTCTACTACAATTTATGAGAAGTGTTTTGATTTGATTCACTCTGATGTATGGACATCACCTTGCATTTCAAGAGAAAATCACAAATACTTTGTCACATTTATAGATGAGAAGTCTAAGTACACTTGGTTAACCTTAATTCCATCTAAAGATAGAGTTCTTGAAGCTTTTACCAACTTTTATAATTATGTCACTAACCATTATAATGCTAAAGTTAAAATCTTAAGATCAGATAATGGTGGTGAATACACAAGTCAAGCCTTCAAATCTCTCTTATCCAAACATGGAATTCTTCACCAGACAAGCTGCCCATATACACCACAACAAAATGGTGTGGCTGAGAGAAAGAACAGACATCTTATGGAAGTGGCCAGGTCCATGATGTTCCATACCAATGTACCCAAAAGGTTCTGGGGAGATGCTGTGGTTGCGGCTTGTTATCTGATCAACCGATTGCCAACCAGAATCCTCCAAGACATATCACCCTTTGAGGTACTTAACAATTCCAAGCCTTCTATTAACCACCTAAGAGTCTTTGGATGTGTGTGTTATGTTTTGGTTCCAGGAGAAAACCGTAACAAACTAGATGCCAAGAGCATGAAGAGTATGTTTCTTGGTTATTCTATCACGCAAAAGGGGTATAAGTGTTTTGTTCCAGAGACTGTAAAGGTGTTGGTGTCAAGGGACGTTAAATTCTTGGAAAGCAAGGGATACTACACTGAAAAAGACTGGGATAGTCTAAAGGAGATTTCTACTTCTCAGTCAGACCGAGCAGCTAATCTGAGGAGTCTACTAGAAACACTTGGTATATCTTCTTTGCCGAGCTCCACTAGTCACGGATCATCCTCAGAAGCCTCTGGACTTGCTCCTGAGGGGGAGAATTCACATGCTGACCATGATCATGATCAAGTCTCGGTTCATGAGGACGAGGAAGAAGCTCAGATTGACTCGGCTCAAGAAGTATCCAATACTCAAGACGAGGACAACACCTCCACTAATGCTCATCCCAATGACCGCACAACAGAAGCAGAGGTGGTACCTTTGAGAAGAAGCCAGAGAGTGAGGAAGGATCCATCCAACTGGATAAACACTAGAGTCTATTTCAACAGCCAGGCTGTTGCTCACCCTATTCAAGCCGTTTGCTCTCTAGCTAGCTATCCAGATGATCACCTGGCCTTCATTGGAACACTTGATCATCATGAGGTACCTAAGACGTATGCTGAAGCTAAAGAACACAAGGTGTGGAGAGATGCAGTAGGAGAGGAACATGGAGCCATGCAGAGGAACCATACATGGGATGAAGCCGAGTTACGAAAGGGGAAGAAAGCAGTAGGATCAAGATGGGTCTTTACCATTAAGTACAGGAGTAATGGAGAAATTGAGAGATACAAAGCCAGGCTAGTGGCTAAAGGGTTCACCCAAACCTATGGAGAAGATTACTGTGACACCTTTGCACCAGTGGCCAAGCTTCACATAGTGAGAGTCTTACTTTCCCTAGCTACAAATCTGGAATGGGAATTGTGGCAGATGGATGTCAAAAACGCATTCCTTCAAGGAGAACTAGAAGAGGAAGTTTACATGACACCACCTCCAGGCCTTGAAGATACAGTTACACCAGGCAAAGTTCTAAGACTTAGAAAGGCAATCTATGGTCTAAAGCAGTCTCCAAGGGTTTGGTACCACAAACTTAGCTCAACACTTCTCAGCCGCGGTTTCAAGAAGTCAGAATCAGATCATACTCTCTTCATCCTTACAGGCCAGAAAGGTATTATAGTCATTCTCATATATGTAGATGATATTATCATCTCTGGGAATGACAAGGTAGGAATTCTTGATACAAAAACTTACCTTAAATCCATATTTGATATCAAAGACTTAGGAGAACTCAAATACTTTCTTGGTATAGAAGTGTGTAGATCAAAGGAAGGATTATTTTTATCACAGAGAAAATATGCACTTGACCTTTTAAGTGAAGCAGGTGACTTAGGAGACAAACCGGTTACAACACCCATTGAGGACTCATACAAGACTAATAGACAGGGGGAGCTTGAAGATCAACCATTTGAAGATGTGACTCAATACCGCAAGATGGTTGGTAAGCTCATATATCTTACAATTACAAGACCTTACTTATGCTTTGCTGTGAACCAGGTTAGCCAACACATGGAAGCTCCAAGGATACAGCATTGGAACATGGTGAACCGCATACTCAAGTACATCAAGGGAGCTCCAGGCCAAGGCATTTGGATGGGTTGCAATGGGAGCTCTGAGATTGTTGGGTACTGTGATGCGGATTGGGCAGGAGACCGTGATGACAGGAGGTCTACCACGGGATATTGTACATTCATTGGAGGGAACTTGGTTACTTGGAAGAGCAAGAAGCAGAAGATCGTGGCATGCTCCAGTGCTGAGGCAGAGTACAGAGCAATGAGGAGGCTCACAACAGAGTTAATGTGGCTCAAGAACTTGCTTAAAGACTTGGGAATAGAATCACAATCTCCTATCACAATGCATTGTGATAACCAAGCAGCAATTCACATTGCTTCAAACTCAGTCTTTCATGAGAGGACCAAACACATAGAGGTGGATTGTCACAAGGTCAGGGAGCAAATACAACTAGGAGTGATCCTGCCGTGTTATACCAAGAGTTCAGACCATCTTGCTGATATCTTCACCAAAGCAGCCAGCTCCAGGGTTTGTGACTTTGTTCATGATAAACTTGGACTCACAAACCTCCCTTGTCAATAGCTCTCTTGATCAGTGGAGACCATACTCTTTTTCCCTTATTATGTTTTTATCCCAAAGTGGTTTTTCATACTAAGGTTTTTAATGAGGTAGTTCTTCATTGTTCCAAGATAAACCATTCACCATGGTTGATCTTCAGGGGGAGTATTGAGTTAGAAAAGGAAATAAAGAGGAGTGGTCAACCAATTCTTAAGTTGGGACACAGACATAGACAGCCCAGACATGAGGAACATGGACGGGCTAAGTATTTGGAATGCGGAACAGCCCAAGATGAAGTAGGACGTGGGACGGCCCAGGAAGACTTAGCGATTGAGACATGGAATGGCCCAGGATGGAGTTGGGACATGGGACGGCCCAGGGAAGACTTGGTGTGGCCCAATCACTTAAAATGTTCTAGAAGGAGTCTTGGCAAGAGGAGAAGACCGTTGGAGGACTTTGACCAGCCAAGATCACGTGTGGAAGCAAACTCCCACCCGTTAGGAGCTGTCGCCATCAACCTTGGATCCAGCACTCTCTCTCTCTCATTTGTTTATTGTTTATCTCCCTATTTCGAAAACCTAGCTACCTAAGTTTCTGTCTATATAAACAATGTACCTAAGGTTGTAAAGATACTAACTAAGGAATCGAATTCTTCCTTGTTCCTATACTCTCTCTTCCTCCATTAAACTTCTGTCTAAACTTCTCTTATTCTCTTTGAATCTCTTAATTCCGCAAACTTAATCATTATTTCACAAACAAGAAGGCATTCTTGAAGAAAGGTGGTCCAGTATCATTGGTGATCATTGATGCTCATCCTTCCAAACTTGCCTCATACTCTTATTCTCTGAGTCAAGCTTGAGGAGGGGTGAGATGAGTATCCATCAGATGACACCAACAAGGAATTTAAAGACGTGACCAACACAGGACAATGTACTTGAAGTTGAAGAAGCAGAGAAGGCCGAAGTCTTCATCCTTGAACAAGGCTGACCAACTCTGAGAAAGAAGAGGCATACACTGTTGGGATCAAAAGAGAAGATGATGGCGGATATTTGCAAGACTGGAGAAGCTACTAAATTATCTAGTATTCTCAGACTTCATGAAGATGAAGCCTATTAGATTAGACCTCTCCAATGAAGTGAAGTTGTCTTGAGGGTGCACCAAATTCAAAGTCTACCAAGGAGCACTCAAAGGCGTGGCCACAAGGTTCTGCCAAGAAAGCAGAGTTCTGAGTGACTGATACAACAATATAATTCTCACAATGGAAATGGAGTAACAAAAGAAAGCCAGTCACCACATCAGTCAATGCCTGAAAGAAGTACATTTGGAGTTGCAGAAGTGTTTGAAGAAGTTGTCTTATGAGCATTCTCAACCACATCAAGCTTTAGTGCAGTTTTGGAGCAGTTGTCTTATGAGTATGAGTTCACTACAACCAAGGAGGCGCTGATGATGAATCAGCTTAGGCATTGGTGTTTTAAAGAAAGCTGTACAATTGGATCCATAAGACTTGGTGGTGTGTGTTGATAAGTCTCTGGAGAAGCTGCTAAGAACCAGATAAGCTTCAAAATAAAGAAAGTCAGTACATTGAATACTGAAAACATCAAAGAAAGAAGCGGTTGAAGAAACAACAACAAAACTACAAGGTGCATCACGAGCTTGAGACTAGAACCAAGGGCCATCATTGAAAGATTTGATGATTGAGAGAATTTGAGAATCAGAGATTGAGAGAGAAAGAGATTAGAGAGAAAAAGAGATTGATGTTATTAAGATTTTTAGAAAAATGAATTTCATACTTACAAAGTGAGAGAGAACATCTATTTATACTAATCCTATTCTAGACTTGTTTGGATACAGAGATACTCTTATCATTAACCTACACAAGTCTAAGATATACTCATAGTGAAGACGTCTACAACACACTCAAATACATTCACCAATCTTTTTCATTCCAACACTCCCCCTCAAGCTTAATACATGAACAATGCCTAAGCTTGCAACCATGAAGCATTACCTCATTAAAAACCTAGAGAAGGAAAACCCAATTGGGACAAAACCTTTTCTAGGGAAAAAGAGTATAACACTCCATGTTAGGATCATTGGTGTGGAAGAGACATCAAACCAAGTCTAGGGTAGATGGAACCGCCTGTCTTCAAAGTTACAGCTTTGGAAAACACATCAGCTAGCTGATCTTCACTCCTTGTGTAGCAAGGTAGAATTGTACCATTTCCAATAGCTTCTCTTACCTTATGGCAGTCAACCTCAATATGCTTGGTTCTCTCATGAAACACAGAGTTAGAGGCAATGTGTATGGCAGCTTGATTATCACAATGGACAGTGATTGGTGATTCTAAGCTCTCGCCTAAAATGTCAAAGAGGAGTTGCTTCAACCAGATGCATTCTGTTGTGAGCTTCCTCATAGCCCTGTATTCAGCTTCTGCACTAGAACAAGATACAACCTTTTGCTTCTTAGTCTTCCAAGTTACAAGATTACCTCCTATGAAGGTACAATAGCCAGTTGTGCTTCTCCTATCTTCTCTGTCTCCTGCCCAATCTGCATCACAATAACCTACAACCTCTGTGTTCTTATTACATCCCATCCATATACCTTGTTCCTTAGTTCCTTGCAGATATCTCAAAATGCGAATGATCATATCCCAATGCCTTGTCCTTGGGTCTTGCATATGTTGAGATACCTGATTTACTGCAAAACATAGGTCAGGTCTAGTGATGGTTAAGTAAATAAGCTTACCAACCACTTGTTTATACAATTTTGCATCATGAAACTTGTCATTTCCTAGCTCCCCCTCAGGTTCTATTTTGTAGCCTTGTTCAAGGGGTGTCTTAGCTGGTTTAGCTTCAAACATGCCTGTGGAGGTTAGTAAATCCACAATATATTTCCTTTGAGATAAAAAGAGACCTTCCTTGAATCTACATATTTCAATTCCTAAGAAATATTTCAATTCTCCTAGATCCTTAATATCAAAAACACTTTTCAAATAGGCTTTAGTTGATTCAATACCAACTTTATCACTTCCTGATATGATTATATCATCCACATAGATAAGTATAACCACAATACCTTCCTTACTCTTAAGTGTAAACAGAGTGTGTTCAACTTCTGACCTTTTGAAACCTCTATCCCTTAGAGTTACATTCAGCTTATGATACCAAGCTCTTGGAGATTGCTTAAGACCATAGATTGCCTTTCTTAGTCTGAGAGTGTTGCCGCCATTAACCTCATCTTCCAAACCTGGTGGTGGTGTCATGTACACTTCTTCCTCTAGTTCACCTTGTAAGAAAGCATTCTTAACATCCATTTGGAACAAATCCCATTCAAGTTAGTAGCAAGAGAAAGAACAACATTAACAGAGTGAAGATTAGCTACTGGAGCAAAGGTATCCCTATAGTCTTCACCATAAGTTTGTGTGAATCCTCTAGCCACCAACCTAGCTTTATACCTATCTATCTCACCATTGCTTTTATACTTAATGGTGAATATCCATTTTGAACTTACAGCATTTTTCCCTTTTGGTAAGATGGCTGGAGTATAGGTTCCATTCTTCTCCATAGCTTGTTTCTCATCTTGAATGGCATCTCTCCATTGCTTAATATCCATAGCCTCCTCATAGCTCTTAGGAATCTGTTCTTTATCTAAACTCACAGTGAAAGCAACATGATTAGTAGGAATAGTAACTAGAGAACATACTCCCTGATCATGATGTGCTACTGCATTGTGGTTGTAGTACACCCTTGTATTCTTCCAGTTGTCAGCTGGAAACTTCTGCCTTGTACTTCTTCTGAGAGCCACAGGTTGATTTGTTTCTTCCTCTAAAGCGGCTTGTACAAGATTAGGTTGATCCCTTGGCCTTTTCGATGCTGTAACTAGAATATCATCTTGAGCATGTGTACTCTCTTCTCCCCCCTCATGGTCAAGAGGATGTTGTTCAGGAGGACTGGATGGTGGAGAGGGCATTGATGGAATGTCGGATGAACTTGAAGTACCAGCACCACTAGATGAATCATGGACAGCCCCAGGGACCAAGGTAGGACGAGATGAGCTAGAAGCAACTTCACATGGATCATGTGGCGACTGAAGATTATGCACAAAGTCAGGTTCAGGGACGGTTTCACTTGTTGGACGGCCATGACCAGAAGTTGTCCGGTTGGATGCAGCCGGATCATGCCAGCTATGAGTCGGACTTGGACCCTGTTGCTGCGGTACATGGACATGTGCTGGTTTGTTAGGCTGAACTATACCAAGATTTTCTAAAATTTTCCTTAGGTTCTCAGCCTGATCAGAATTTGATGTAGATATGTCCTTAAGTTCTTCCCAAGTTCCATCTTCATAGAATCCTTTATTCTCTTGGAACTTGACATCCCTAGACACCAGAACCCTTCTAGATTCTGGATTGTAGCATTTGTATCCTTTCTGAGTAGGAGAGTATCCTAGAAACATAGCCTTGATGCTTTTTGGTTCCAGCTTATTCCTAAGTTCCCCTGGTACCAAAACAAAACAAAGACACCCAAAAATTCTTAAATGATCAATAATTGGCTTGGTTTTGTTTAATACCTCAAAACGACTCAAATCATCTAGAACTTTGGTTGGAGTTCTATTGATTAGATAACATGCAGTGAGTAATGCATCTCCCCAAAATCTTTTGGGAACCTTCTTGTGAAACATCATTGTTCTCACAACCTCCATCAAATGTCTGTTTTTCCTCTCAGCTACTCCATTTTGTTGTGGAGTGTAAGGACAGCTTGTTTGATGTTCAATGCCATGCTTGACTAAGTGTTGCTGAAACTTGGTGCTAGTATACTCCCCTCCATTGTCAGTCCTAAAAATCTTTATCTTGGCATTATATTGGTTAGTAACATATGTCTGGAAGTTAAGAAATGCATCAAACACCCTATCCTTTGAATTAAGCAATGTTACCCAAGTATACTTAGATTTTTCATCAATAAAAGTAACAAAATACTTTTGATTTTCTCTAGAAGGAAAGGAAGATGTCCAAACATCAGAATGTACTAAATCAAAGCAATTATCATAAACATGAGATGATTGTTCAAACGCTGCTCTACTATGCTTTCCAAGAATACAAGATTCACAAATGTTGTTAAGCAATTTTATTCCAGGTACAATCAATTCAAGGGCTCTAAAATGGGATGTCCTAGTCTAGCATGCCACAATTCAGCATTTAAGGTCATATCAACTTTATTTGTACACGGTTGTAATGGGAAGGCAGGTAAATCTTCTAGCACATACAAGTCATTCCTTGTAGTTCCTTGGCCAAACTTCCTACTTGTTTCAATATCCTGAAAGTAAAAATCATTAGGACCAAAGATAGCTTGACAATTCAAATCAGTAGTAGTTCTTTTAACAGAGAGTAAATTGGATGTAAAAGAAGGCATATAAAAAGCCTTGGATTCCTTATCAAACACCATAAGATTACCTACTCCTTTAATTGGTACATTAACTCCATTTGCAATTACAACACTTCCTAGGGCAGGTTAAACATTTTCTAGCAAACCTAAGTCTTTAATCATATGATGAGATGCACCAGAATCAACAATTAAGGAGTTAGAAGCCATAGATGTGTTTAAGGAAACATGATAAGTTTTACCCAATACATTACCAGACTTGAATGCTTTGAGGAGGTTTTCTAGATCCGCCTTTGTAACATATTCATTTTGGTTAGCCATAGTTGAAGAGGATGCATTCGCCGGCTCCATGGTACACGCACTTGAGCAACCTACAACATGAACCATGTTAGAAGAACTAGGACCGGTTGAAGATTTCTTGCTCCTCTCAACAAACCAGCTAGGCTTGAGTTCTGGATGAAGCACCCAACACTCCTTCTTTCTATGGCCTGTTCTCTTACAATGGTCACATAGCTGCTTCTTCCTCCTGATTTCAGCAGTTGTCGGCTTAAAAACACCTTTATGCGCCACCACCATCTCCACTTTGTGTCCAAAAAGCTCATGAGACCCTTGTTCCTTTTGGATCTTTGCACAAACATCCTCAAGACTTGGCAGCTTATCTTCCCTGAGAATATGTTTGATCAAGTCAGTGTATGAATTGTTCAAAGTCATTAGTATTAATCTACACACGACAGCAAGCCCAACTATAAGACTTCTAGAAGAAAGATACAGGCAGCTGGGAGAAGTTAATGGTCTGTGATGTCGATTACTCAAGTGAGGAAAGGAAGTTAATGACCTTGGATGTCGACTACTCAAGTAAGGAAAGGAAGTTAATGGCCTGGATGTCGATTACTCAAGGTTGGAAAGGAAGTTAATTACTTTCACTTTGAGAGTTAGGCAACAAATAGTTTATGGAAAGTAAATATTTGAGCCTAATTAATGTAATTAATGTATTTATTGTAACTTAGGCTATAAATACTCTAACCTATGTAACTAATCTGTCAAGGAAATATAATTCTCCTTCTCTAATTCTCTCATACCAGCCGCCAGCTCTATCACTCTCATTTGTCACAAAATCTCTTCCTCTTAGTCTTCCATACTTTTGTTCTTCATCTTATTCAGAAAACTCTCTCTAATCTTCTCTTATATTCCGCATATTCTTACATGGTATCAGAGCCTTGGCTCTTATATTCTCAAAATCTCTGTACACTCTTGAAATAAATCCTCCTAATCTCCTCACTCTGAGATTGAACAATCCTCAAATCCTTGTGGTGCTGAGTTCTGAGAGGTTAGGATTATTTATTTCTTGAAAACACTTCATCCTACTCTTTCATCACCTAAATCGTTTGTAATCATCATGGAAGGCACAAGAGTTGTTGTTCCAGTGACTTTGAAAGGGGTTAATTACCTCCTCTGGGCTAGAACCACCAAGACAGTGCTATGTAGCCGTGGTTATGGAGCCACATCCTTAGGAGTGAAGCACCTAATGCCACGGTTGAAGGAACTGGTCAGGAAGTGGCTATCACCAATGAAGACAGGTGGTTTCAAGAAGACCAACTAGTCCTATCTGTGATTCAAAACTCACTTGAATCAACTATCCTTGAAGCATACTCCTACTGTGAGACAGCCAAAGAGCTGTGGGAGACTCTTCAAAATGTCTATGGCAACACCTCCAATCTCAGCCGTGTGTTTGAAGTTAAGAAAGCCATCAATGAGTTAACTCAAGAAGACATGGAGTTCACTCAACATTTTGGAAAATTCAGATCCTTATGGGCTTAACTTGAAATGCTTAGACCAAGCATAGTGGATCCCATGGTTCTGAATGAGAGGCGTGAGCAAGATAAAGTCTTTAGACTTCTCTTGACTTTAAATTCCTCCTACAATGATCTCATCAAACACCTCCTAAGGTCAGACACCCTTTCAAGCCTTGAAGAAGTGTGCAATAAGATTCAGAAGGAACAAGGTTTACTTGGTCTCTTTGGAGGCAAAAGAGAACTCATCTCAGCCAACAAAGCAGCTGTGTACCATAAGGGAGGCTTAAATCGTGGAGAAAGGAGGGCATACTGTGACCACTGCAAGAAGGAAGGGCATACCAAGGACAAGTGCTGGATCCTCCATCCACACTTAAAGCCAAAAGTGGGAAACCAACCAAGATCCAACCTCATTCAAGAAGTAACTCTTGAACAAAGGAACAAGGCAAGCCCAAGCTCATTCACGCCAATCACTGAGGGAGATGGGAAAGCACTTGCAACATTCCAACAAGATTTTGTGAGGAAATCCGACCTTGATGCACTGGTCAAGGCACTCAAAGAATCAAACCTCTCTGGTAACTCATTCCAAGCTTTAAATACCTCTAAACCACTTATTGTAGACTCAGGAGCCTCTCATCATATGATTAGTGATAAGAATCTAATGAGCAATATAGAACCGGCTTTAGGAGATGTATTAATAGCTAATGGAGATAAGATACCAATTAGGGGAATTGGGAACCTTAAATTGTTTGATAAAGATTCAACTGCCTTCTATATGCCTACATTTACCTCTAACTTACTAAGTGTTAAGAAGACAACCTCTGATCTTAATTGCTATGCAATCTTTGGTCCTAATGATGTTTTCTTTCAGGATATTAAGACCAATAAAATTCTTGGAAAAGGAGTGTCCAAGAATGATTTGTATGTACTTGAAGACATACAACCAGACTCAACTCTATCTATTGCTTTTAATTCTATTTTGAATAAGGCTAATAGTGCTATTTGGCATTCTAGACTAGGTCATCCCCATTCTAGGGCCTTAGAACTATTGTTGCCAAGCATGTCTTTTAAAAATAATGAATGTGAAGCTTGTATACTTGGAAAACATTGTAGATCAGTGTTTCCCAAGTCCTCAACTATTTATGAAAATTGTTTTGATCTTATTCACTCTGATGTTTGGACTTCACCATGCATGTCTAGGGATAATCATAAGTACTTTGTCACATTTATAGATCAAAAATCAAAATATACTTGGATAACTCTCTTACCAACAAAAGATAGGGTCCTAGATGCATTTACTAAGTTTCAAGCATATGTGACTAACCATTACAATGCCAAGATCAAAATCTTTAGACCAGATAATGGAGGAGAATACACAAGTCTAGTATTCAAGCAATACTTGGACAAACATGGAATCATCCACCAAACTAGTTGTCCATACACACCGCAACAGAATGGAGTGGCTGAAAGGAAGAACCGGCATCTCATGGAGGTGGCGAGATCCATCATGTTCCAAAGCAATGTTCCAAAGAAATTTTGGGGAGATGCCCTTGTCACAGCTTGCTATCTCATCAATCGCCTACCAACCAAAGTCTTGGAGGACTTAACTCCATTTGAGGTACTCAACAAAAGTAAACCATCTATCTCACACTTACGAGTCTTTGGGTGTGTGTGTTATGTACTTGTTCCAGGAGAACAAAGAAATAAATTGGAAGCCAGGAGTATTAAAGCCATGTTCATTGGCTATTCAACTACTCAAAAGGGATACAAATGCTACAATCCAGAGACAAGAAAGGTTCTTGTATCTAGGGATGTGAAGTTTGTAGAATCCAAAGGATTCTATGAAGAAAAGAATTGGGATGAACTCAAAGACCTCTCCCAATCCACATCTGACCGGGCCACCAACCTCAGACATCTTATGGAGAATCTTGGGATAACATTACCAGATGCACCAAAATCAACTCACCAAGAACCGCCAACTACTTCTCCATCTAATACAACTCAAACGGCTAGTTCTCTTGATCATGAGAGAGGCAATGAAGGTGATGAGCTTGATGAGCTTGAACTTGAACCTACTAACCAAGAAACAAGCTCACATGTACATGATCACGAAGAACATGAGGAATCCGAAACTGAGGCTGAACAACAAGCAGAAGAACAGGCGGCCCAACCAGACACCCAAGTAGTACTAAGGAGAAGCCAAAGGGAAAGGCGACCAGCTTCAAATTGGATCAACACCAGAGTATACTACAATGCCCAAGCAGTAGCTCACCCAACTCAAGCTGTTTGCTCCCTAGCTCATGTTCCCTTAGAACATCAAGCATTTGCAGCAGTCCTCAACCAAGAACATATACCAAGAAACTATGAGGAAGCAAAGGAGCTTAAAGTGTGGAGAGATGCAGTTAAGGCTGAATGCAATGCCATGGACATCAATCACACTTGGGATGAGGCCGATTTACCTAAGGACAAGAGGACAGTGAGCTCCAGATGGATCTTTACCATTAAATACAAAAGCAATGGAGAGATAGAAAGATACAAGGCAAGACTAGTTGCAAGAGGTTTCACTCAGACCTATGGAGAAGACTAGAATGACACCTTTGCACCAGTAGCCAAATTACACACTGTAAGGGTTCTTCTCTCTTTAGCTACTAACCTTGATTGGGAGTTGTGGCAGATGGATGTCAAGAATGCCTTCCTACAAGGAGAACTAGAAGATGAAGTGTATATGACACCTCCACCAGGCCTTGAAGATACGGTGACTCCAGGAAAGGTTCTAAGGCTGAGAAAAGCTATCTATGGCCTCAAACAGTCAACAAGAGCTTGGTACCATAAGCTAAGTATCACACTTAGAGATAGGGGCTTTAGAAAGTCTGAGGCAGATCATACCCTCTTCACACTCCAAAGTCAAACAGGTATTGTAGTCATTCTCATCTATGTAGATGATATAATCATCTCAGAGAATGACAAGGTAGGAATTCAATCCACTAAGGTTTATCTTAAATCTATGTTTGATATAAAAGACTTGGGTGAACTAAAGTACTTCCTAGGGATAGAAGTATGCCGAACACAAGAAGGCCTCTTCTTATCACAAAGGAAGTACACACTTGATCTTCTAGTTGATGCAGGAAGATTAGAAGCTAAACCAGCGAAGACTCCCCTAGAAGAAGGGTACAAGGTGGAACGTGAGGGGGAGCTTGGAGATGAGATGTTTGGAGACACCAAACTCTATAGGAAGATGGTTGGTAAGCTAATTTATCTAACCATTACTAGACCTGACTTGTGCTATGCTGTGAATCAGGTCAGTCAACATATGCAAGTCCCAAAGGTGCATCACTGGAACATGGTGGACCGGATCTTAAGATACCTGAAAGGGACACACGACCAAGGCATCTGGATGGGGCGCAACGGAAGCTCTGAAATCGTGGGCTATTGTGATGCTGATTGGGCTGGAGACAGGAATGATAGGAGATCAACTACCGGTTATTGCACATTCATTGGAGGCAACCTAGTTACTTGGAAAACAAAGAAGCAGAAGGTGGTTTCTTGTTCAAGTGCTGAAGCTGAGTACCGAGCCATGAGGAAGCTCACCACAGAACTTACCTGGCTCAAGAATCTACTCAAGGATCTAAACATAGAAGTCACAACACCAATCACCATGCATTGTGACAACCAAGCTGCCATACATATAGCATCCAACAATGTATTTCATGAGAGAACCAAGCACATTGAAGTAGACTGCCACAAAGTGAGACAAGTAGTGGAGCAAGGAGTTGTTCTACCATGTTACACAAGGAGCTCGGATCAACTTGCAGATATATTCACCAAATCCGCAAGTTTAAAGGTATGTGAGTCCATATTTCCAAAACTTGGGCTCATAAACCTTCCCAACCAGGGAATCCCCTAGCCAAAAGATCCATACTCTTTTTCCCTTAAGATGTTTTTGTCCCAAAGGGTTTTGCATCTTAATGTTTTTAATGAGGTGAGTCTTTATGGTTCCAAGCTTAACCATTCATCATGGTTGAGCTTGAGGGGGAGTATTAATCTACACACGACAGCAAGCCCAACTATAAGACTTCTAGAAGAAAGATACAGGCAGCTGGGAGAAGTTAATGGTCTGTGATGTCGATTACTCAAGTGAGGAAAGGAAGTTAATGACCTTGGATGTCGACTACTCAAGTAAGGAAAGGAAGTTAATGGCCTGGATGTCGATTACTCAAGGTTGGAAAGGAAGTTAATTACTTTCCCTTTGAGAGTTAGGCAACAAATAGTTTATGGAAAGTAAATATGTGAGCCTAATTAATGTAATTAATGTATTTATTGTAACTTAGGCTATAAATACTCTAACCTATGTAACTAATCTGTCAAGGAAATATAATCCTCCTTCTCTAATTCTCTCATACCAGCCGCCAGCTCTATCTCTCTCATTTGTCACGAAATCTCTTCCACTTAGTCTTCCATACTTTTGTTCTTCATCTTATTCAGAAAACTCTCTCTAATCTTCTCTTATATTCCGCATATTCTTACAATTAGCAGCCCAAACACCTTATCTTGCTCTCTCCTTTCAAGAAGAGTGAGAGGATCAATGGAGGCTGGTCTAAGCGTCTCCAGCTCTGCCCACAAAGCTCTGAATGATCCATAGTGTTTGGTAAACTCCACATCTTCCTGTTTAAGCTAATTCAAAGCTTTCTTTACCTCAAAAATTCTTAAGAGGTTAGTAGTATTGCCATAAACTGTTTTCAAAGTCTCCCAAAGTTCCTTAGCACTAGAGCAATAAGAGTATGCTTCTAAAAGAGAGCTAGCTAGGGAGCATTGAAGAATAGCTAATACCGTTTGATCTTGCTGGAACCATAGGGTTTGTTCAGCATTTCCATCCTGAGTTTCCTCCTCAGTTATCATGTGAGCCGGTTGTTGGATATGATTCCATAACCCTTTGCTGCACAATGTGGTCCTCATTGTCCTGGACCAGAGCAAGTAATTTGCTCCTTGGAGCATGATAGGAGCCTTCACTTGTGGATGCAGCTCCATTTGAATCGATCTTAGGCCTGCACAATCACAAACAACCAGACCACGCCACACACACGCGAGAAGACAAACACAAAGTCCAAAGAACGCTTGACAAGAAACCAGGATCAATCAGATAACCTTCTGCCTATCCTTTAAAATTTGTCCACAGACCTAAACTACTTCAATACTAGAGATCCAGATGACAAACAGCTCCAGATATCAATCAAAAATCGAAACAACCGTTTCCCGCCATATTTAGTTTGAATCGATAGTTCCTTATAATGCAAGTAACACAATCTTGAGGATTAAAAACAATAGGATTGCAACCAAATCTCCAGAACTTAGTCACAAGGTCCTAAACTAAGATTGGATCACTCACGATTCAAGGATGATCAAGAGAAAAATGAAGAACACGATCAAATACCCACGGTGGCGCGAAAAAGGACCGAAAATCGATGAGATTGATCACAAAACTTGAATTTGAGCTGAGCGGACCTCCCGATTCATCATCTTGATTCAATTTTATTGAGTTTTGGCTTTTGAATCACAAGATTTTATGAAGAATTGAAGAAGAACTTGAAGATCAAAACCCAGGAACTCACAGCGATTCGATCGCGAAACCGCCAATGGAAGAATCTTGATAACTTTTGATTTAAGCAACCAAATTTGATGAAATCACCGTGGAAATCCACAGAATTCGCCGGAGAATCGTCCTAGATAAAGAATCTGGAAAGAAATCATGATTTCTTGCAGTTGATGATCGATGAACACCGGGACTTCCGCGATGGGCTTCGCTTCGAGGTTGGATGGTGATCGCGAGTTAGAAACAAAGAGTTTTCGAAATTCTTGTGCCAGTTTGATCAAACCTGGCTCTGATACCATGAAAGATTTGATGATTGAGAGAATTTGAGAATCAGAGATTGAGAGAGCAAGAGATTAGAGAGAAAAAGAGATTGATGTTATTAAGATTTTTAGAAAAATGAATTTCATACTTACAAAGTGAGAGAGAACATCTATTTATACTAATCCTATTCTAGACTTGTTTGGATACAGAGATACTCTTATCATTAACCTACACAAGTCTAAGATATACTCATAGTGAAGACGTCTACAACACACTCAAATACATTCACCAATCTTCTTCATTCCAACAATCATGCTGTCAAAACCCACAAGTGGAGGGACAAGCAGGTGGAAGGTGATGAATCAGCTCAAAGCATAAGTGTTTACATCAAGAAAGATGATTAATCAGCCCATGAAGTTGCATTAGTAATCAAACTCAAAGAAGAGAGAGGAGCTAAGGGAGATTGTTCACAAGTGTGGTATCAACAAATCAAACCAAAAGCTTCAAAGAAGAGGCAAGAAAGGCGGATTGAGGAGTTTTTCAAATGATTAAGCTAAAGCCATCACTCCTCCTTATCATTCCAAGTTCAAACAAGGTACTTAGGTACCAAGCCAGATCAGTTCAAATCTCAAAATGACTAAAGATCAGAAGAGAGAGGGAGACAAGTGCTGGTCATAAAAAGAAGCTTCAAGAAAAGTGTGAAGCAAGAAGGAAGTTCTTACTTGCCATTTATGGCGGCCATGATCCAGGGTCTATGAAGTCCATCAAGATGATCCTGAGATTCATAGACCCACTGGCCAATCCCTAGGCTAAGAAGGCTCCACTCTTTTTCCCTTAGCTTGGTTTTGTCCCACTGGGTTTTCCATGCTAAGGTTTTTGATGAGGGAGCTCTTCAAAGTTCCAAGCTTGATCTTGGATGTTTATGATCAAGCTTGAGGGGGAGTATTAGACAGAAGTAAGTAAAAGGAGCCAAGACCAAATCCAAAGTCTAGAAGACAAGGTCAGCCAAGTCCAAGCTCAGCATTAGCATATTACCAAACTCCTAATGCTAAGCTTGAGGGGGAGTATTGAACTGAAGAAATAAAGACAGAAGAGATGGGCTTGCAAAAGGACCTTCCAGCCCAGAGCAAGTTGGGCTAATGTCTGTCCAGCCTAAGCCCAAATCAGAGAAAGAAGGTCTGTGCATTAGGCTGAGATAATGAAGTGAAGCCCAAGGTTTGAAGCCCAGGGTCTGTCCATACTTGTGCAGCACAAGGCCTGAATTAAGTAAGCCCAAGACACCTTCTAGAAGCTCTCCTAGGCGTGGGTTTGAAGAGGGAAGGAAGAGTCACATGTTGGCTTAACCAATTTGAATTTCTAACTGTTAGGAGCTGTCATTTTCACCATGTGGTGAAGTGCCTTGGTCTTATTCTCTACTCTTTGGCTATAAATACATTGTATACTCACCATAAATCAATCAAGGAAATATACTCATCCTTCACAAATTCTCCATTCTCTCATTCTCTTAGTTTATTCTCTTGTTCTTCATTCTACCCAAAATCTCCAACCAAACTCTTTTGTAAACTCTCTTAATTCTATTTAATTCCGCAAATTCTAACAGTATGCTCACCATAAATCAATCAAGGAAATAGAATCCTCCTTCCATACTCTCTGTCTCACAATCTCTCTATTATTCTCACTCTTGTTCTTCCTTTATCAAATATAAACCCAGAAACTCTCCTACCTATTCTAACTATTATTCTGCAAATTCTAACATGGTATCAGAGCTTGGTTTTGGATCAAGCAAATTCTCTGTTTACTCTTGCAATAACTTGTTCTAATCTACTCACTCTGAGATTAATTAATCCTCAAAACCATGTGGTGCTGAGTGTTAGAATTTGCGGAATTAAATAGATATAAGAGAGTTTACAAAAGAGTTTGGTTGAAGATTTTGGATAGAATGAAGAACAAGAGAATAAACTAAGAGAATGAGAGAATGGAGAATTTGTGAAGGATGAGTATATTTCCTTAGTCTTAAATGGTTACATGTGAAGAGTATTTATAGAGACACAAGTGAAGAGAAGAGGGGGAAAATGGTTTGAATTTGAATGGTGTGGAGAGCAAGGTTGATAGTGACTTGTCATCAACTGCCTTCTCCTCCTTATCCACACGTGAATGCTTGCTTCTTGGCCACCAACAACTTTTCTTGCCCTTCTAGAAGGTTTCTTGTGGACTTGGGCCTTTTTGGAGGTATTTGCACACAGGCTGGATCATGGACTCAATTCCTTTCTTATTTATACATGCCTGTGCACACTTGGGCTGTCTAGTGTTCCTTTGGTCCTGGGCCTCCTTATTCTTTGAATGGACTAATGCACCTTATGGGCCATCTGGGAAATGCACCTTATGGATGGCCTTATTCTTCTGGCTGTGATGGGCTTGAATAGATCACCATTATTGATGGCGTAGAGCTTCTGGTCACTCCTCTTCTTTCTTTGCTTCTCAGTCCAATACTCTCCCTCAAGCTTAGCATTAGGAGTTTGGATGTGGTAATGCTGAGCTTGAACACGGCCTGACCTTTTCTTGGCCTTGGCTCCTTTTCCTTCCTTATTTCTAATACTCCCCCTCAAGCTTGATCATAGAAGATCCAAAGATCAAGCTTGGAACTTTGAAGAGATCCCTCATTAAAAACCTTAGCATGGAAAACCCAGTGGGACAAAACCAAGCTAAGGGAAAAAGAGTGGAGCCTTCTCAGCCTAGGGATTGGCCAGTGAGTCTATGAGCATTAGGACTATCTTGTTGGATTTCATAGACTCTGGATCATGGCCTCTTTGAATCAGCAAGTGAGAGAACTTCTTCCTTGCTTCACAAGTTTTAGTAGCTTGAAGCTTCTTCATAGACCAGTACTTATCTCCCCCTTTCTTCTGAACTCTTGTCCTTTAGAAGGTTAATAAATCCGGCTTTAGCACATAAGCTCCAAGCTGTACCTGCTTCAGCACACACAAACGCATGCATCAATTCAAAAGGGATAGACCTATCCAAAAATATATATAGGATGGTTTAGGATCTTCCCTTGTATCTGTTTGGAATGTTGATGAAGAGTGTCAGCCAAGTAAGTTTTCTACTTTGAACTTCTTTCACTTCATTCCTTCATATAAAACCGCCCTTTGTTGCCTCTTCATTGGAGTCTTTGGATTAATTTGTTAATACCACACTTGTATGCAACCTTCCTTAGATCCAATCCATCATTTGAACTTGATTAGTCATGACAACTCCTTGGGTAGATTGATTATCTTCTCGGCACAAACATTCTGTCTTTTGAGCTGTTTCAACACATTCCATCTGCTTGACACTCTACTTGTGAGTTCTTCCAGCTTAATGGCCATTGGTTCTAATCTCAAGCTTGTGTTGCATCTTTGTAGTTTCTTTCTTCAACAGCTTCTTTGATAGATTCCAATAGTCTTCATCTTCATGATGAAGGTGAGGACCATATAATGCTTTTAGCAACTTCTCCAGAGAACAACCAGCACACATCACCAAGTTTTCTAGGACCATTTGCGCAGTTTCTCTGAGAATAATACCAACATCTATGCTGATGTATCATCAGCGCATTCTTGGACCAGACTTACATATCAATGACTTTAGAGCGAGTTCATATGCCTTCTTCAAGGCTGCAACTATCCTGTAGTATCACTCACTCTGAACTTCTTTCTTGGCAGATAGCTAAGGTTGTAACTTGTTGTCCACGCCTTTGAGTGCTCCTTGGAAGAATTTGAATTTGGTGCATTTTCAAGACACCCTCACTTCATTGTAACACTTAAGCATTTGCATTGTTGTGCATATAGGTTCCTTGATTAACATCAGATGGATGCTCATCTCACCCCTCCTCAAGCTTGACTCAGAGAATAAGAGTATTAAGTCAAGTTTGGAAGGATGAGCATCAAAGATCATCAGTGATATTGGACCACCTTTCTTCAAGAATGCCTTCTTGTTTGCGTTAGCCATGCTCTCCAACTTCAAGAATATACATTCTTGATGTAGGCTCTGATAGGAGGAAGCTGCTTCTTGTGGGCTTTTGTATTCCAAGCCAAATTTCCTCATGATTTCACGGATTGACTGCCTTCTACGCAGCATATGTGGCCTCCCACTTCTTCACTCAGGAATATACCCTTGAAGGATAGGCTCTGATGTGTAAGGTAATGTAGAGTGCCACTTCTTTCAAATGTTTTCACTCCTTTAGTCCTTCATGATTTGGTGTTGCTTTGTATGAATTCCTGCTTGCCATCTTTTCTTTGAGGCTCTCATGGTCTCCTTTACCCTTAAACAAGTTATAAAGAAGAAGAATTTTAAGTATGTCATGAGGAATATCAAAGTTATAAATGTGCAATTTAAGAATTCAAATAAGACAATAGCAAAGATCAATTGAACTAAAGTAATGAATTTCAACACAATTTCAAGAGTTAGACTCATAATAGCAAAGAAATTTTACTACAAACTGTAAACCAAATTTAATGAAACAAATTACAATTCTCTTTCTTAATAATATATATATATTTAGATTTGGGCTTTTGGATTCAACAGAGTTTCTGATGCAATGCATACCACCATGGTTCTCTTTTCCCAAATCCTCATAGAAGCACAATAGGATTCATCATGGTTTTAAGTCATGTATTAGCTTATTAAGATTTCTGATGTGGAGGATCCATTCTAATGGCAACCACAGAGCATACTTTCCATCATAACTTAGAACTTTATTCATGATTCTCTATTGTGCTACCAAAACTGACTCCAACCATACTTCAATGGACTTTTGTTGTTCCACATTTCACATGAAAGGAAACTTAGTCCAAGGTTTTAAACACAAAACAAACTGTAAGAATATGCGGAATATAAGAGAAGATTAGAGAGAGTTTTCTGAATAAGATGAAGAACAAAAGTATGGAAGACTAAGAGGAAGAGATTTCGTGACAAATGAGAGAGAGAGAGCTGGCGGCTGGTATGAGAGAATTAGAGAAGGAGGATTATATTTCCTTGACAGATTAGTTACATAGGTTAGAGTATTTATAGCCTAAGTTACAATAAATACATTAATTACATTAATTAGACTCACATATTTACTTTCCATAAACTATTTGTTGCCTAACTCTCAAAGGGGAAGTAATTAACTTCCTTTCCAACCTTGAGTAATCGACATCCAGGCCATTAACTTCCTTTCCTTACTTGAGTAGTCGACATCCAAGGTCATTAACTTCCTTTCCTCACTTGAGTAATCGACATCCCAGACCATTAACTTCTCCCAGCCGCCTGTTTCTTTCTTCTAGAAGTCTTATAGTTGGGCTTGCTGTCGTGTGTAGATTAATACTCCCCCTCAAGCTCAACCATGATGAATGGTTAAGCTTGGAACCATAAAGACTCACCTCATTAAAAACCTTAAGATGCAAAACCCTTTGGGACAAAAACATCTTAAGGGAAAAAGAGTATGGATCTTTTGGCTAGGGGATTCCCTGGTTGGGAAGGTTTATGAGCCCAAGTTTTGGAAATATGGACTCACATACCTTTAAACTTGCGGATTTGGTGAATATATCTGCAAGTTGATCCGAGCTCCTTGTGTAACATGGTAGGACAACTCCTTGCTCCACTACTTGTCTCACTTTGTGGCAGTCTACTTCAATGTGCTTGGTTCTCTCATGAAATACATTGTTGGATGCTATATGTATGGCAGCTTGGTTGTCACAATGCATGGTGATTGGTGTTGTGACTTCTATGTTTAGATCCTTGAGCAGATTCTTGAGCCAGGTAAGTTCTGTGGTGAGCTTCCTCATGGCTCGGTACTCAGCTTCAGCACTTGAACAAGAAACCACCTTCTGCTTCTTTGTTTTCCAAGTAACTAGGTTGCCTCCAATGAATGTGCAATAACCGGTAGTTGATCTCCTATCATTCCTGTCTCCAGCCCAATCAGCATCACAATAGCCCACGATTTCAGAGCTTCCGTTGCGCCCCATCCAGATGCCTTGGTCGTGTGTCCCTTTCAGGTATCTTAAGATCCGGTCCACCATGTTCCAGTGATGCACCTTTGGGGCTTGCATATGTTGACTGACCTGATTCACAGCATAGCACAAGTCAGGTCTAGTAATGGTTAGATAAATTAGCTTACCAACCATCTTCCTATAGAGTTTGGTGTCTCCAAACATCTCATCTCCAAGCTCCCCCTCACGTTCCACCTTGTACCCTTCTTCTAGGGGAGTCTTCGCTGGTTTAGCTTCTAATCTTCCTGCATCAACTAGAAGATCAAGTGTGTACTTCCTTTGTGATAAGAAGAGGCCTTCTTGTGTTCGGCATACTTTTATCCCTAGGAAGTACTTTAGTTCACCCAAGTCTTTTATATCAAACATAGATTTAAGATAAACCTTAGTGGATTGAATTCCTACCTTGTCATTCCCTGAGATGATTATATCATCTACATAGATGAGAATGACTACAATACCTGTTTGACTTTGGAGTGTGAAGAGGGTATGATCTGCCTCAGACTTTCTAAAGCCCCTATCTCTAAGTGTGATACTTAGCTTATGGTACCAAGCTCTTGGTGACTGTTTGAGGCCATAGATAGCTTTTCTCAGCCTTAGAACCTTTCCTGGAGTCACCGTATCTTCAAGGCCTGGTGGAGGTGTCATATACACTTCATCTTCTAGTTCTCCTTGTAGGAAGGCATTCTTGACATCCATCTGCCACAACTCCCAATCAAGGTTAGTAGCTAAAGAGAGAAGAACCCTTACAGTGTGTAATTTGGCTACTGGTGCAAAGGTGTCATTGTAGTCTTCTCCATAGGTCTGAGTGAAACCTCTTGCAACTAGTCTTGCCTTGTATCTTTCTATCTCTCCATTGCTTTTGTATTTAATGGTAAATATCCATCAGGAGCTCACTGTCCTCTTGTCCTTAGGTATATCGGCCTCATCCTAAGTGTGATTGATGTCCATGGCATTGCATTCAGCCTTAACTGCATCTCTCCACACTTTAAGCTCCTTTGCTTCCTCATAGTTTCTTGGTATATGTTCTTGGTTGAGGATTGTTGCAAATGCTTGATGTTCTAAGGGAACATGAGCTAGGGAGCAAACAGCTTGAGTTGGGTGAGCTACTGCTTGGGCATTGTAGTATACTCTGGTGTTGATCCAATTTGAAGCTGGTCGCCTTTCCCTTTGGCTTCTCCTTAGTACTACTTGGGTGTCTGGTTGGGCCGCCTGTTCTTCTGCTTGTTGTTCAGCCTCAATTTCGGATTCCTCATGTTCTTCGTGATCATGTACGTGTGAGCTTGTTTCTTGGTTAGTAGGTTCAAGTTCAAGCTCATCAAGCTCATCACCTTCATTGCCTCCCTCATGATCAAGAGAACTAGCCGCTTGAGTTGTATTAGATGGAGAAGTAGTTGGCGGTTCTTGGTGAGTTGATTTTGGTGCATCTGGTAATGTTATCCCAAGATTCTCCATAAGGTGTCTGAGGTTGGTGGCCCGGTCAGATGTGGATTGGGAGATGTCTTTGAGTTCATCCCAATTCTTTTCTTCATAGAATCCTTTGGATTCTACAAACTTCACATCCCTAGATACAAAAACCTTTCTTGTCTCTGGATTGTAGCATTTGTATCCCTTTTGAGTAGTTGAATAACCAATGAACATGGCTTTAATACTCCTGGCTTCCAATTTATTTCTTTGTTCTCCTGGAACAAGTACATAACACACACACCCAAAGACTCGTAAGTGTGAGATAGATGGTTTACTTTTGTTGAGTACCTCAAATGGATTTAAGTCCTCTAAGACTTTGGTTGGTAGGCGATTGATGAGATAGCAAGCTGTGACAAGGGCATCTCCCCAAAATTTCTTTGGAACATTGCTTTGGAACATGATGGATCTCGCTGATAGATTTGCATAGATGATAGATTATATTATGAACAATGAAGGTGTATGAATGGAGAGTAAGTTAGCCATAAGAGTGTATTCGATTATTCAAGTGTATTTACACAGAGTGGCTACACAACCTTTAAATAGAAAGCTAGCTAGGATACTAGGTCTAGGGATAAGCACATGAGCTTATAGGACCGTTACAAAAGAGCTTATCACCTATGCATACTCCTTATCACACGCATACTGCTTTAGCTCCTTCCTTATCACTCATGTGTTCCTCCTTCCTTATCACAAGACTAGCTATCATACCACACAGGCTCGGAACCCACCTCGTTATTCCTGTCCAATACTCCCCCTCAAGCTAAGTTCTGATGAAGATCATTAGCTTGGAAACCATAAACAATCACCTCATTAAAAACCTTATGTTGTAAAACCCAGTGGGATAAAAGCACACATAAGGGAAAAAGAGTATGACTGCTTATAGTTAGAGGAGTCATGGAAGAGAGATATCAACGAGTCCTAATCTTGGTAGAATGGACTCATATACCTTGGAGGTTGTAGCTTTGGTGAAGATATCTGCAAGCTGATCCACACTCCTAGTGTAGCATGGTAAGACTGTCCCTTGCTCCACAGCTTGCCTCACTTTGTGACATTCAACCTCTATGTGCTTCGTTCTCTCATGGAATACAGAATTTGAAGCTATGTGAATGGCTGCCTGGTTATCACAATGCATGGTCATTGGTTTGGTTGTCTCTATTCCCAAATCCTTCAGAATGGCCTTGATCCATGTTAGCTCATTAGTGAGTTTCTTCATAGCACGATATTCGGCCTCAGCACTGGAGCAGGAGACTATCTTCTGTTTCTTTGTCTTCCACGTGACTAAGTTACCCCCAACAAAGGTGCAGTAGCCAGTAGTGGATCTCCTGTCTTCTCTATCCCCAGCCCAGTCTGCGTCGCAATACCCTACTATCTCTGAACTTTTGTTAGCTCCCATCCAGATTCCTTGTTCGGAAGTTCCTCTCAAGTATCTAAGAACTCTTTCCAGCATGTTCCAGTGATGGACCTTGGGAGCTTGCATATGCTGGCTCACCTGATTCACAGAGAAACACAGATCAGGTCTAGTAAGAGTTAAATAGATTAGCTTACCTACTAGTCTTCTGTAGAGCTTTGGGTTTTCGAATGGTTGATCTTCAATCTCCCCCTCACTGATAGCTTTGTAACTATCCTCCAATGGTGTAGTCACTGGTTTTGCATCTAACTTCCCTGTTTCAGACAATAGATCAAGAGTATACTTCCTTTGGGATAAAAATAGTCCTTCTTTAGAACGACATATTTCAATCCCTAGAAAATACTTAAGCAAGCCTAAATCTTTAATATCAAATATAGACTTAAGATAAGCTTTGGTTTCTTCAATTCCTTTCCTGTCATCAGCAGTGATAATAATGTCATCCACATAGACCAATACAACTATGATACCTGACTTGCTAGGAAGGGTGAAGAGGGTGTGATCAGCTTCAGACTTTCTGAATCCTCTATCCCTTAGTGTTATACTTAACTTGTGATACCAGGCTCTGGGCGATTGTTTCAATCCATAAATAGCCTTCCTCAATCTCAAGATTTTGCCTGGTTGAACAATTTCTTCAAGGCCTGGAGGGGGGCGCATGTATACTTCTTCTTCAAGCTCTCCTTGCAAGAATGCATTTCTCACATCCATCTGCCACAGTTCCCACTCCAGATTTGTTGCTAGAGATAAAACAATCCTCACAGTGTGCAACTTTGCCACAGGAGAAAAAGTATCACCAAAGTCTTCACAATAGGTTTGGGTGAATCCTCTTGCTACAAGCCTGGCCTTATATATTTCTATATCTCCATTGCTCTTGTATTTGATTGTAAACACCCACTTTGAGCTTACTGCCTTCTTTCCCTTGGGTAGCACAGCTTCATCCCATGTGTGATTCCTTTCCATGGCTCCTGTCTCATCGCTTATAGCATCTCTCCAGACTTTAAGTTCCTTAGCTTCTTCATAAGAAGTAAGAACATGTCCCTGATCCAACCTGCCTATGAAGACCTTATGTTCTTCAGGGAATGACGCAAAGGAACAAACGACTTGGGATGGATGAGCAACAACACTTGCATTGTAATACACTTTAGTATTCACCCAGTTTGATGGATCCTTCTTGAGTCTTGTACTTCTTCTTAGAGGTGGAGCTTGTTGTGATGACTCTGCTGCTTGATCATGTCCTTCTTCTGGTTGATCGAGGCTTTCAGAAGAAGAGATATCGTGGTCATGGTCTTCCTGAGTAGTTTGAGCATGATCTTGATCTTCTTCAAGATGTGTTCCCCCCTCTCGATCAAGCGGTGGCTGAGATGAGCTTGCATCAGTATTTGGGTGAGATAAACTTGGACTATGTGGAACGTGCGGAGCATGGTCAGGACCCAAATGTGAGCTAGGCTTTGGGCTTTGGACAGTGTCTGAACATGGTTGCTTGGAGAGAGGAATGCCGAGGTGATCAAAGATGTGTCGAAGACTGGTGGACCGATCTGAGGATATGTTGGTTAGGTCAGCTAGATCATCCCATTGTTGATCACCATAATAGCCTCTTTCTTCAATGAATTTAACATCCCGGGACACAAGCACCTTTCTGGCCTCAGGATCATAACATTTGTAACCACGTTGAGTAGTAGAGTACCCAATGAAGATAGACTTTGTACTCTTTGCATCTAGTTTGGTTCTGTTTTCACCTGGAACCAACACAGAGCACAAACACCCAAACACTTTGAGGTGAGTTAATGAAGGTTTGGTAGAGTTTAGTACCTCAAACGGTGAGAGATCATTGAGAACTCTTGTAGGAACTCTGTTAATGAGATAGCAAGCTGTAAGAACCGCATCTCCCCAGAACCTCTTTGGGACTTTGGATTGGAACATCATGGACCGAGCTACTTCCATCAAGTGGCGGTTCTTTCTCTCGGCCACACCATTCTGTTGAGGTGTATAGGGACAGCTAGTCTGATGAAGAATTCCATGCTTATTAAGATGATCTTTAAAAGCATTACTTGTATACTCCCCACCATTGTCTGATCTGAAGATTTTGATCCTTGCATTGAAATGATTAGTAATATAGTTCTGAAAATTTATAAAGACCTCTAAAGCTCTATCTTTGGATTGCAACAAGGTTATCCAGGTATATTTAGATTTCTCATCTATAAAGGTGATGAAGTATTTCTGATTTTCTCTAGATAAACAAGGTGCAGTCCAAACATCCGAATGCACAAGATCAAAGCATCTTTCATAAACCGTTTTAGACTTAGGGAAAACAGATTTGCAATGTTTGCCCATGATACAAGCTTCACAATCATCATTTTTAAACACAATATCAGGGAACATGAGGCTGAAGGCCCTTGAGTGGGGATGTCCTAATCTAGCATGCCATAGTGCATTATTCGCATAAGCAGGAACAGAATTGAAAGAACATAAAACAGAAGCTAAAGGTTGATCCTTTCCCAGCAGATAAAGACCATCCTTAGTTATTCCTTTCCCAAGCAACTTGCTTGTCTTAATATCCTGAAAATGCACATCATTAGGAGTGAAGATAATATTGCAATCCAAATCATTTGTGGCCATATGAACCGAAACCAAATTTGAGGTGAAATCAGGCATGAAGAAGGCTCTAGTCTTTCTATCAAATAGTTTTAAGTTTCCTACCCCTTTAATTGGAATTCTATCCCCATTAGCAATAACAACATGACCTCTAGCCGGTTCTAAATCCTTAATTAATTCAACATTGCTAATCATATGGTGGGATGCTCCAGAGTCAATGACTAATGGTTTTTCATATAGTTTTATGGAATGAGCAGAAGCATGAAAAGAGAAACCAATATCATTACCATAACTTTCTTTTAGGGCTTTGATGAGAGCGTCCAGTTCCGACCGTTTCACCACTTGATCTTGGTCAGCTACATGCGCAGCTTGAGCATTGATCACGGCCATACCATCCCCTTCAGAACTGCGTGAAGATGTTCCTCCTTGGTCGGCCTTAATCTTGGTAATGTTTGCTCTAGCATCTTTGTCCTTAGTATGGCCCCTCCTCTTGCAGTGTTCGCAAAATGATCCTCTCCTTTCATCTGGTTTGAAGTATACTCCCTTGTTTGCGGTTACCAGCTCTCCCTTTCCACTGAAGAGACCGTGAGATCCTTGTTCTCTCTGAATGTAAGAAAACACTTCCTCAAGTGTTGGGAGCTTTTCTGATCGCAGGAGGTGTTTGATCAAGTCATTGTACATAGGGTTAAGAGTAAGGAGAAGGCCAAAGACCTTGTCTTGTTCTCGCCGTGCAAGCAGAGTCTCTGGATCAGTAGAGTTAGGTCTGAGCATTTCAAGCTCAGCCCAGAGGGAGCGAAACTTGCCAAAGTGAGCTGTGAATTCCAAGTCCTCTTGGTGAAGGTTGTTGATCGCCCTGTTTACCTCAAAGACCCTGCTGAGATTTGTGGTATTGCCATAGACCTTTTTAAGAGTTTCCCATAACTCCTTAGCACTCTCACAGTAGGAATAAGCTTCTAAGATAGGTGCATCCAGAGAGGTTTGAATAATAGATAGAACAAACTGATCCTCCTGAACCCATTTATCTTCATCAACAACCATGATTTCCTGTCCATCTTCTTGGTGAAAATCTTTTGGTGGAGCTTCATCTAAGAGGAGATGCATTCCTAGACCGCGACCACCCAGAGTAGTCTTTACCATTCTAGACCATAGCAAATAGTTGAGACCTTTGAGAGTAACCGGTATAACCATGGGTCTTGTATTCTCCATTCAAGAAGAGTCGAACAGAGTACTTAAGGATTTTAGAAGAATGAGAAGCTTATCTAGCTTCAATACTCAGATATCACTGCTAGGAATTCAAGACGGCACTTGGGGAGAAGAGAATGACCTATCTTAAGACCAAATGAGCTATCTTTCTGAGTAAAACAGAGTTTGTACGGACTCTGGTTCGAGACGGGGCGAGGAAGACGAGTACGGACACACACCTTCTTTGAGCACAACGTCTTCTCTTGTGCCTTTTTAGTCACGAATGAGCTGAAACTTCCTTCTTCACCACTTAAGTGAACAAAGAAGTTATCTTGAAGAATATGTAGTAAACCCAGAAGAAACGTCCGTACAACAATGGTGAAGAACACGCAAAACTCGTATAACAACTCAACACCAAAGATAACCACACCTAATCTTCTTCAGCTCAATACTCATTGTTCTGAGGATCTTTAGACCTTAGAGAAGACAGATTTAGCTATAGTTATCTCTGTGGAAGCGTTTGAGAAAGCGTTTGAAAGAGGGTTTTAGAAATATAAGAACTCAAGGAAGAAGATTAAGGCCGTAGGGGAGAGACTGATGAGAATGAGTGTGCGGAAGATTATGAGCGAATCAAACTCGCTCTGATACCATGATAGTTTTGCATAGATGATAGATTATATTATGAACAATTAAGGTGTATGAATGGAGAGTAAGTTAGCCATAAGAGTGTATTCGATTATTCAAGTATATTTACACAGAGTGGCTACACAGCCTTTAAATAGAAAGCTAGCTAGGATACTATGTCTAGGGATAAGCACATGAGCTTATAGGACCGTTACAAAAGAGCTTATCACCTATGCATACTCCTTATCACACGCATACTGCTTTAGCTCCTTCCTTATCACTCATGTGTTCCTCCTTCCTTATCACAAGACTAGCTATCATACCACACAGGCTCGGAACCCACCTCGTTATTCCTGTCCAATACTCGCCACCTCCATGAGATGCCGGTTCTTCCTTTCAGCCACTCCATTCTGTTGTGGTGTGTATGGACAACTAGTTTGGTGGATGATTCCATGTTTGTCCAAGTATTGCTTGAATGCTAGACTTGTGTATTCTCCTCCATTATCTGATCTAAAGATTTTGATCTTGGCATTGTAATGGTTAGTCACATATGCTTGAAACTTAGTAAATGCATCTAGGATCCTATCTTTTGTTGGTAAGAGAGTTATCCAAGTATATTTTGATTTTTGATCTATAAATGTGACAAAGTACTTATGATTATCCCTAGACATGCATGGTGAAGTCCAAACATCAGAGTGAATAAGATCAAAACAATTTTCATAAATAGTTGAGGACTTGGGAAACACTGATCTACAATGTTTTCCAAGTATACAGGCTTCACATTCATTATTTTTAAAAGACATGCTTGGCAACAATAGTTCTAAGGCCCTAGAATGGGGATGTCCTAGTCTAGAATGCCAAATAGCACTATTAGCCTTATTCAAAATAGAATTAAAAACAATAGATAGAGTTGAGTCTGGTTGTATGTCTTCAAGTACATACAAATCATTCTTGGACACTCCTTTTCCAAGAACTTTATTGGTCTTCATATCCTGAAAATAAACATCATTAGGACCAAAGATTGCATAGCTATTAAGATCAGAGGTTGTCTTCTTAACACTTAGTAAGTTAGAGGTAAATGTAGGCATATAGAAGGCAGTTGATTCTTTATCAAACAATTTAAGGTTCCCAATTCCCCTAATTGGTATCTTATCTCTATTAGCTATTAATACATCTCCTAAAGCTGGTTCTATATTGCTCATTAGATTCTTATCACTAATCATATGATGAGAAGCTCATGAGTCTACAATAAGTGGTTTAGAGGTATTTAAAGCTTGGAATGAGTTACCAGAGAGGTTTGATTCTTTGAGTGCCTTGACCAGTGCATCAAGGTCGGATTTCCTCACAAACTCTTGTTGGAATGTTGCAAGTGCTTTCCCATCTCCCTCAGTGATTGGCGTGAATGAGCTTGGGCTTGCCTTGTTCCTTGGTTCAAGAGTTACTTCTTGAGTGAGGTTGGCTCTTGGTTGGTTTCCCACTTTTGGCTTTAAGTGTGGATGGAGGATCCAGCACTTGTCCTTGGTATGCCCTTCCTTCTTGCAGTGGTCACAGTATGCCCTCCTTTCTCCACGATTTAAGCCTCCCTTATGGTACACAACTGCTTTGTTGGCTGAGATGAGTTCTCCTTTGCCTCCAAAGAGACCAAGTGAACCTTGTTCCTTCTGAATCTTATTGCACACTTCTTCAAGGCTTGGAAGGGTGTCTGACCATAGGAGGTGTTTGATGAGATCATTGTAGGAGGAATTTAAAGTCAAGAGAAGTCCAAAGACTATCTTGCTCACGCCTCTCATTCAGAACCATGGGATCCACTGTGCTTGGTCTAAGCATTTTAAGTTCAGCCCATAAGGATCTGAATTTTCCAAAATGTTGAGTGAACTCCATGTATTCTTGAGTTAACTCATTGATGGCTTTCTTAACTTCAAACACACGGCTGAGATTGAAGATGTTGCCATTAACATTTTGAAGAGTCTCCCACAGCTCTTTGGCTGTCTCACAGTAGGAGTATGCTTCAAGGATAGTTGATTCAAGTGAGTTTTGAATCACAGATAGGACTAGTTGGTCTTCTTGAAACCACCTGTCTTCATTGGTGATAGCCACTTCCTGACCAGTTCCTTCAACCGTGGCATTAGGTGCTTCACTCCTAAGGATGTGGCTCCATAACCCACGGCTACATAGCACTGTCTTGGTGGTTCTAGTCCAGAGGAGGTAATTAACCCCTTTCAAAGTCACTGGAACAACAACTCTTGTGCCTTCCATGATGATTACAAACGATTTAGGTGATGAAAGAGTAGGATGAAGTGTTTTCAAGAGTAGGATTGTTCAATCTCAGAGTGAGGAGATTAGGAGGATTTATTTCAAGAGTGTACAGAGATTTTGAGAATATAAGAGCCAAGGCTCTGATACTATGTAAGAATATGCGGAATATAAGAGAAGATTAGAGAGAGTTTTCTGAATAAGATGAAGAACAAAAGTATGGAAGACTAAGAGGAAGAGATTTCGTGACAAATGAGAGAGAGAGAGCTGGCGGCTGGTATGAGAGAATTAGAGAAGGAGGATTATATTTCCTTGACAGATTAGTTACATAGGTTAGAGTATTTATAGCCTAAGTTATAATAAATACATTAATTACATTAATTAGGCTCACATATTTACTTTCCATAAACTATTTGTTGCCTAACTCTCAAAGGGGAAGTAATTAACTTTCTTTCCAACCTTGAGTAATCGACATCCAGGCCATTAATTTCCTTTCCTTACTTGAGTAGTCGACATCCAAGGTCATTAACTTCCTTTCCTCACTTGAGTAATCGACATCCCAGACCATTAACTTCTCCCAGCCGCCTGTTTCTTTCTTCTAGAAGTCTTATAGTTGGGCTTGCTGTCGTGTGTAGATTAATACAAATAAGCACAAACCAAAATACTTGAACAATAAGCTACAACAAGCTAAAGTGTCTCTCATTACTCAAGAAAGGAGACAAGTTCAAGTTTGCGGTTTACTTGAATGCTTTTGGTTTGCTATCCATGGAAATTCAAAGTGGACTATGGCTTGAAGTGTCTTACTTTCTCAAAGGAAAGGCACTAATACCCAATAGTTCAAGTTATTGTCCAATGGATAATAGAAAACATTTGAAACATTCAACAACAGGTTATTGTACTTTTGTGGGAGGAAATCTTGTGACTTGGAAGACCAAGAAACAGAAGGTGGTCGCATGTTCTAGTGCTGAAGCTGAGTATAGGGCCATGAAGAAACTCACAAATGAACTAATCTGGATCAAGGCTGTTCTTAAGGACTTGCAAATTGAAGATTCAAGACCTATCACAATGCATTGTGATAATCAGGCAGCCATTCATATAGCTTCCAACTCGGTATTTCATGAGAGGACCAAACACATAGAAGTAGACTGCCACAAGGTGAGACAAGCTGTTGAACAAGGGATCATATTACCTTGTTACACAAGGAGTTCAGATCAATTGGCAGATGTCTTTACAAAAGCAGCTACAACAAAGGTGTATGAGTCTATCCTTCCAAGATTGGGACTAACAAGTATTGCTGGGTAATCCCCTCAACTTTAGGAGTCATACTCTTTTTCCCTCAAAGTTGTTTTGTCCCAATTGGGTTTTTAATGAGGTTTGGTATCCATGATTAGATAGTCTTGTATTTAGATTAACCCTGTATCCAAACACACCTAGGAAGCTTAGTATAAATACTCTTCTAATCACACTTGTATCACTTACTCTCAGATAATAAAATCTCTATTCTACATTCTTTAATCTCTTTCTCCATAACATACGATTCATTCTCTCCATATTCGCTCTCAATTCTCACTCTTCAACCCTAAATCTTTCTTAAATCTTCAAGTTTACATATACAAGTAGGAGTGATCTTGCCGTGTTATACCAAGAGTTCAGACCAGCTTGCTGATATCTTCACCAAAGCAGCCAGCTCCAGGGTTTGTGAGTTTGTTCATGATAAACTTGGACTCACAAACCTCCCCTGTCAATAGCTCCCTTAATCAGTGAAGACCATACTCTTTTTCCCTTAGTATGTTTTTATCCCAAAGTGGTTTTTCATACTAAGGTTTTTAATGAGGTGGTTCTTCTCTGGTCCAAGATAAACCATTCATCATGGTTGATCTTGAGGGGGAGTATTGAACTGAATAAGGGAATGGATCGAGTTTAATAAAGCAATGGACAGTGGACATGAAGCGGTTTAGGACATGGACGGCCCAGCGACATGGTGCGGTACATGGACAGCCCAGCGAATCCAAAAGATGGACAAGGCAAGAAGTAAGGTGGCCCAGGTGAAGAAGACATGGCCCAATAGCTGAAATAATGTTCTAGAAGGTGTTTGGAGCCGTTGGAGACACTCGCCAAGGAAGATCACGTGTGGAGACAAGCTCCCACCCGTTAGGAGCTGTCACTCTCATGCCTTGGATCCAGCAAGTCTTCTCTTTGTTTATTATTTATGTCATTGTCCTGCACAGGCCTAGTGTCTCACATGTCTGGCTATAAGTATCATGTGTCCTACATTGTATTCGAATCAATAAATGGAAATACACTCTTCCTTCTTCTAAACTCTCTCACTCTCGCCATTAAACTCTCCTTCAAGCTCTCCACTCTTCTATCTAAACTTAAATTCCGCAAACACATACATTCTTTCAGTTACTACCTGTGATAATGATGTCATCAACATAAACTAATACCACAATATTACCTAAACAGCTAGGTAAGTTAAACAAAGTATGATCAACTTCAGATCTTCTAAAACCTTTATCTCTTAAAGTCATACTAAGTTTATGATACCAGGCTCTTGGAGATTGCTTTAATCCATAGATGGCCTTCCTTAATCTTAAAACATTGTTGTCATTCACTAAGCCTTCTAAACCGGGAGGTGGTTTCATATACACCTCTTCCTCTAGTTCTCCTTGGAGGAATGCATTCTTCACATCCATCTGCCACAACTCCCATTCTATTGAGTTAGAAAAGGAAATAAAGAGGAGTGGTCAACCAATTCTTAAGTTGGGACACAGACATAGACAGCCCAGACATGAGGAACATGGACGGGCTAAGTATTTGGAATGTGGAACAGCCCAAGATGAAGTAGGACGTGGGAAGGCCCAGGAAGACTTAGCGATTGAGACATGGAATGGCCCAGGATGGAGTTGGGACATGGGACGGCCCAGGGAAGACTTGGTGTGGCCCAATCACTTAAAATGTTCTAGAAGGAGTCTTGGCAAGAGGAGAAGACCGTTGGAGGACTTTGACCAGCCAAGATCACGTGTGGAACCAAACTCCCACCCGTTAGGAGCTGTCGCCATCAACCTTGGATCCAGCACTCTCTCTCTCTCATTTGTTTATTGTTTATCTCCCTATTTCGAAAACCTAGCTACCTAAGTGTCTGTCTATATAAACAATGTACCTAAGGTTGTAAAGATACTAACTAAGGAAATCGAATTCTTCCTTGTTCCTATACTCTCTCTTCCTCCATTAAACTTCTGTCTAAACTTCTCTTATTCTCTTTGAATCTCTTAATTCCGCAAACTTAATCATTCTTTCATGGTATCAGAGCATGAAATAAACATCCATTGCATCTAATCTTTCTAATCCATCCTTTCTTATTCGCTTTACACAAACGAGTTGTTATTATCCATTGGGTAAAGAGTTTGTCCAACGGTCCAAACATTCTCAGCCATGGAAAACTCAAAGCCATTGATTGTTCCAGTCATCCTGAAAGGTGGGAACTACTTGCTATGGTCAAGAACCACTAAGACCGCCCTGTGCAGCCGTGGGTTGTGGAATCATGTTCTTGAAGAAGCGGCTCCAATGAAGGCGGTTGATGAAGATGAAGAAGAGATGGTGATGGCTGAAAGAAACAAGTGGTTTCAAGAAGACCAGACTGTCTTAGCCATCCTTCAAAACTCACTTGAAGCTTCTATCATTGAAGCTTACTCCTATTGTGAAACGGCCAAGGAGCTGTGGGAAACACTACAGAATGTGTTTGGAAACATCTCCAATCTCAGCCGGGTGTTTGAAGTCAAGAAAGCTATTAATGACCTGAGCCAAGAAGATATGGACTTCACCAAACATTTTGGAAAGTTTAGAGCCCTATGGGCAGAGCTGGAAATGCTGAGGCCAAGCTCTGTGGACCCCATGGTCCTGAATGAACGCCGAGAACAAGACAAGGTGTTCGCCCTGTTGCTGACCTTGAACCCAACCTTTAATGATCTTATCAAGCATTTGCTGAGAGCTGACAAGCTACCAACCTTGGATGAGGTGTTTTCACAAGTCTAAAAGGAACAAGGGTCTTTGGGGCTCTTTGGAAGGAAGGGCGAGTTGGTCACAGCCAACAAAGGAGAACTAGCCACGGCAAACAAGAGCAACTTCAAGTATGAAGACATGAAGATGTTGGTGTGTGATCATTGCAAGAAGAGAGGACATCTCAAGGAGAAATGCTGGATCTTGCATCCCCACCTCAAGAACAATCGGTGGAAGGAGCCAAGAGCCAACTACTCGTCTGAAGGGAGTTCCCTAGCCACGCACCACACAGACCCTCCTAAGCGCATATGGCCGAATGGGGAAGGATCATCCATAGCAGCCTCCTCTGAATTTGTGAAGAAGTCAGACCTGGAGGCCCTCATCAAAGCCTTAAAAGAATCTGGTAACTCTTATCATGCATCTAAAATTCAGAAACCCTTGATTGTTGATTCAGGTGCTTCACACCATATGATTAGTGATATACAATTAATAGAGAACTTAGAACCTGCATTAGGGAATGTTACTATAGTTAATGGTGAAAAGGTTCCAATCAAAGGGATAGGAGATTTAAAACTGTTTGATAAGAGTTCAAAGGCCTTTTACCTACCATCCTTTACCTCAAACTTGTTATCTGTTAGGAAAGCGACTTCTGACCTTAATTGTCATGCAATTTTCAGTCCTAATGAAGTTTGGTTTCAGGATATTAAGACAAGAGAAGTACTTGGACAAGGAACAACTAAGGATGGACTTTATGTGTTGGAAGATACAAAGTCTCCATCATCTCTTTTAAGCGCTTTTAGTTCTCTTTTGGCTACTGCAAATAATGCAATTTGGCATGCTAGATTAGGACATCCACATTTTCGTGCTATGAATCTATTATTGCATGATGTTAAGTTTCAAAACAATGAGTGTGAAGCCTGTATATTAGGCAAACACTGTAAGTCTGTCTTTCCTAAGTCTACTACAATTTATGAGAAGTGTTTTGATTTGATTCACTCTGATGTATGGACATCACCTTGCATTTCAAGAGAAAATCACAAATACTTTGTCACATTTATAGATGAGAAGTCTAAGTACACTTGGTTAACCTTAATTCCTTCTAAAGATAGAGTTCTTGAAGCTTTTACCAACTTTTATAATTATGTCACTAACCATTATAATGCTAAAGTTAAAATCTTAAGATCAGATAATGGTGGTGAATACACAAGTCAAGCCTTCAAATCCCTCTTATCCAAACATGGAATTCTTCACCAGACAAGCTGCCCATATACACCACAACAAAATGGTGTGGCTGAGAGAAAGAACAGACAACTTATGGAAGTGGCCAGGTCCATGATGTTCCATACCAATGTACCCAAAAGGTTCTGAGGAGATGCTGTGGTTGCGGCTTGTTATCTGATCAACCGATTGCCAACCAGAATCCTCCAAGACATATCATCCTTTGAGGTACTTAACAATTCCAAGCCTTCTATTAACCACCTAAGAGTCTTTGGATGTGTGTGTTATGTTTTGGTTCCAGGAGAAAACCGTAACAAACTAGATGCCAAGAGCATGAAGAGTATGTTTCTTGGCTATTCTATCACGCAAAAGGGGTATAAGTGTTTTGTTCCAGAGACTGGAAAGGTGTTGGTGTCAAGGGATGTTAAATTCTTGGAAAGCAAGGGATACTACACTGAAAAAGACTGGGATAGTCTAAAGGAGCTTTCTACTTCTCAGTCGGACCGGGCAGCTAATCTGAGGAGTCTACTAGAAACACTTGGTATATCTTCTTTGCCGAGCTCCACTAGTCACGGATCATCCTCAGAAGCCTCTGGACTTGCTCCTGAGGGGGAGAATTCACATGCTGACCATGATCATGATCAAGTCTCGGTTCATGAGGACGAGGAAGAAGCTCAGATTGACTCGGCTCAAGAAGTATCCAATACTCAAGACGAGGACAACACCTCCACTAATGCTCATCCCAATGACCGCACCACAGAAGCAGAGGTGGTGTAATGCCCCGTACCTTAGGTCGGATAAAACGACCATTCCGTTACGAACGCTCGTACATCCGCAGCCCGTACTACATGGTCGACCAGCCGACCGTCCGCTTGACAGCCGTACGCCCGTCCTGCACCCGTCCTTTCACCGCGGCTGATGTGGATTCCACTTAGAGAAATTTATTAATTAATCTGCATGCATGCATCAGTGGAGTATACAGCTGTCAAAATCCACTAAGTATGGATTAATTAAACTATAAAGTTGCATGGGTGGAGGCAGACAGCTGGCGGTTTTATGTTGCATGCAAAGTGAGTGGATTTCATGCATTGGTCCATTCAGCATGAAGAACACTTGGCAAAATCCACTAACTTCACCTCCTGGCTATAAATACCACCCCTGGCCACACTTAACCCATTTTTCCCATTCCTTTGCAACCTGTAGAAAGTTAGAGAGAAGTTAGAGAGTTTAGAAAGAGAGAGAGAGGGAGAGTTTTAGCCGTGAGCTAGGAGAGAGAGGAGCTTGGCCGTGAGCTAGGGAGGAAGAGGAGAGGCTGTCCGTGAGCTGCCTAGTCCATTCCTTAGGAGCATTGCCCTGTGAGTTGGATTTTCTTTTGCAAGAATGTGGTTAATGAGTTCGGTTTTATTTTAAAAAGGTTTTCAAATCGTTTTCAAAGGTTTTTCAAATTCGTTTTCAAAAGGTTTTCAAATCGGTTTTCAAAGGTTTTTAAAATTGGTTTTCAAAGGTTGCATGCATGGTTTTCAATCAGTTTGGATTTTAAAATCCAAGCTTAATATTTTTATAAAATTATTATGGGTATTATTATGTATGTTTTCAAAGTATTTTCTTAAAAAGTTCATGCATGCTAGTTTTCAAAGGTTTTTCATTTATGTTTAAGTGTTTGGTTTAAGAAGGATTTTAGAAGTTTCATGAAAGTATTATGCATGTTAAAATGGAGGTTTACGTTTCATGATGCATGGTTATTTATTGTGAAGTATTTTATGGCATTATGTTTAAGTATGATTTTATGAGTGTGGATTGATGAGTTACCATTTAAGTTGCATGTTTGATCATTTGTTCTATGTTAATGGTTTGATTAGATGTTGCATGTTCTGGTTTGATTGAGTTGTTGAGTTAGGTCTAAGGATGCAATTAGTAGAACCTTAGGTTTGGTTTAGGTCTTATTTGATTGGTTGTACATGTTCTTGTTTGATTGTTGTGCAGTTAGTCAAATAAATAGGCCTAGACTGAACCGAGGGCGATACGAAGTGGTGTCTGGTTTAGGCGGTTGTTTGATGTTGTGTTAAAGGTCTATTCGAGAAAAGGTGACTCGGATATGACATGTCATGTTAGACGTTGTGTTAAAGGTCTATGCGAGAAACGGTGACTAGCATATGACTTGGGTTATGGGTTTGAGTTGTGGGGAATTTGTGACTTAGCTATTCCGTGTGCATGCGAGGGATGGCTTGCCACCATCCTGTGAGCGACTTGCCAGGCTAAAGCCCATCTTCGTAGGTGCCTTATAGCATGTAGCGACTAAGGACCTGACCGGGGCAGTGAGTACCGTCCATCTTCGTAGGTGCCTTGTAGCATGTGTGGCTAAGGACCTGACCGGGACGGGAAGGAATAGGCTAAGGTCACGGCGCGCATGGGTAGTTTAGAGTAAGCTTGGTTAAGCTGTCTGTTGAGTATAGACTTGTGTTTGGTCTATGAGTTGTTGAGTCCTAGTGTTGAGTAGGACTATGTGTGGTTGCTTCCATCTGATCGTTATGTTTATTGTTTTTGTGTGTGCTTGCTCATCGGGTTGGGGTTAAGTTTTTATTATGTATTTTACATCCGCTCACTCAGCATATAGCTGACCGAACTCATTCTTGCAGATCCCGCAAGTTGGTTGGAAGAAAGGCGTGACGGTTCCGGTGTAGATTTCTCCCCCATTTCCCTTGTCTTAGAGTATGTATCCGGTTGTAAGATTTTTCGACACTTATGTGTACTTACAACCGTTATATCGGTTTTAGATAGGGTTGTTGTTTTCGGATTTAGTTATGCGTCGGATCTTGGTTGTAGAACCTTTGAATTTTTAATTTAAGTATTTATTTCGGTTTTATCGTGAGCTTGTTTCCTTTCCTTTAAGATTTTATGTTCTGAAGTCTCGGCCGAGCATACCCGACCATGATATCCGGTCTTGGTTCAGAAATCTCGACCGTGAAGGAGTCTTACTTGGGGTTCGGATCTTGTGAGTTCGGGCTTTCGGACTATGTTCGGAAGAACGGACGAGCGGGATTCGGACCTATCGTAGCATCTCCGGTCTACTAGGGACGGGGGTGTTACAGGTGGTACCTTTGAGAAGAAGCTAGAGAGTGAGGAAGGATCCATCCAACTGGATAAACACTAGAGTCTATTTCAACAGCCAGGCTGTTGCTCACACTATTCAAACCGTTTGCTCTCTAGCTAGCTATCCAGATGATCACCTGGCCTTCATTGGAACACTTGATCATCATGAGGTACCTAAGACGTATGCTGAAGCTAAAGAACACAAGGTGTGAAGAGATGCAGTAGGAGAGGAACATGGAGCCATGCAGAGGAACCATACATGGGATGAAGCCGAGTTACCAAAGGGGAAGAAAGCAGTAGGATCAAGATGGGTCTTTACCATTAAGTACAGGAGTAATGGAGAAATTGAGAGATACAAAGCCAGGCTAGTGGCTAAAGGGTTCACCCAAACCTATGGAGAAGATTACTGTGACACCTTTGCACCAGTGGCCAAGCTTCACACAGTGAGAGTCTTACTTTCCCTAGCTACAAATCTGGAATGGGAATTGTGGCAGATGGATGTCAAAAACGCATTCCTTCAAGGAGAACTAGAAGAGGAAGTTTACATGACACCACCTCCAGGCCTTGAAGATACAGTTACACCAGGCAAAGTTCTAAGACTTAGAAAGTGATGTGAGCTAAGGTGGTGGTGCAACTGTTGATCGAGAAGCTCGAGACCTTCAGTAGCAAGGCGATGGAATGGGGTGGATTGAAAGGACCACACAAGCTGCGGAAGACTTGTGATACACCAGGTGATTCTCCTTGGCACAAGAAGAATCCGTGAGGCACTCTCCAATGGGGTAGTAGCCGTCAACAAAGTAGAAGTCTAGGGTTTTGTTTTTGTGTAAAATCGAGTTGTTTATTCATTCTAAGTGATGAGGCTTATATAGGCCTTATGGTTACAACTTAGGGTAAACAACATGATGTTTACCCAAAACAACAAGTAATGTAAATTAAAACAGCATGTAGTTCATTTTGCTGTATAAAATAAAAGGGCTTAAGTCCTAATGACTTAACCATAAAATATGGGCTGAAGGCCCTAAACTTATACTTAGTCTACAAAAGAAAGAAATGGGATAGATAAGCCTTATAGATTAATAAAGGCCGAATTTGACTAAGACTTGTGAAGGTGTTGGATTGTGTGAACAAGTCTTCGTCGTCATGCGCACTAAGAGTGTTGCCTCATTAAAACCTTATCCGGAAAACCCAGTGGGACAAAACAGAAGATAGGAAAAAGAGTACAATTTCTTAGCACGTATTTTGGTGTCTTTACCGAATGGTAATGGTAAAGACACCGGAGGTGGAAGAGTCTTCAAGCAGGAACCTCCAATGCTCCCTAGCTGAAGTGAACGGATCCGACTGGTCTTCTGAGCCATCCGGTGGCTCCTCATCCGTGAGCTCCTGGTTGTCTGCATGCTCCATGAGCTGGTTGAACTTGTCTCCTAAAGCTCGTGCTCTGGATCGTGTCAAAGGCCCCGGTGGAACTCGTGGTATAGCCTGTGGGACGATGTCCTCATCATTCCCTCCCTCTTCAGGTGCTTTGGTCTCCAAAGCAAAGCCGTCACCTGCATCAAATAACTCCAAGTCAGCAACATTAAACGTAGTAGAAACATTATACTCACCTGGAAGCTCCAGTTGGTAGGCGTTGTCGTTGATTCGTCGCAGGACTCAGAATGGGCCATCTCCACGTGGTTCTAGCTTGCTCTTACGCCGTTGGGGAAAACGTTTGGGTCGTAGATGTAACCAGACCCAATCTCCCTCTTTGAAGACCATGTGCCTCCTTCCCTTGTTGGCGTGTTTTGCTGTCTGGGCATTCCTTTGTTCCAGATTCTCCTTGACTTCCCGGTGTAAGCATTTGACATATTCCGCTTTCTCTTCGCCTTCTAAGCTGACGACCTCACCAAGTGGAATAGGGGCGAATTCGATGGGTGTAGTGGGGTTGAAGCCGTAGACAATCTCGAACGGTGTCTTCTTGGTGCCGGAATGAACTGCTCTGTTGTAGGCGAACTCGACATAAGAGAGACACTCGAGCCAATTCTTCAGGTTGCGACTAATCGTCGCACGCAACATTTGAGATAGGGTTCGGTTGACGACCTCGGTCTTACCATCCGTCTGTGGGTGATATGCCGTAGAGAATAGTAGACTGGTACCAAGTTTCTTCCACAGAACCCGCCAGAAGTGACTGAGAAACTTAGTGTCCCTGTCGGACACAATGGTGCGGGGAATGCCATGTAGACGGACGATCTCTCGGAAGAACAGGTTCGCTGTCTGAATCGCATCGTTCGTCTTGTTGCAGGGTATGAAATGTGCCATCTTCGAGAAACGGTCGACGACGACGAGTATGGAGTCCTTGTGATGGACTTGAGGTAAACCCAAGACCAAATCCATGGAGATATCCGTCCAAGGAGATGACGGAACTGGAAGTGGTGTGTAGGGGCATTGAGGATGCATCTTAGACTTAGACAGTTTGCAGACAAGGCATTTTTCGCAATGGGCTTCCACATCTCGGCGTTGGCGTGGCCAGTAGAAGTGCTCCTTGAGCATGCTCAAGGTCTTGGCAACGCCAAAGTGCCCCATCAATCCGCCTCCATGAGCTTCTCTGAGTAGAAGTTCACGAACTGAGCCGCCTGGAATACAAAGACGCTTGTCCTTGAATAGGAACCCGTCAAACAGGTAGAAGCGGGTGTATTTGCCCTGTCCGTGCTCCTTGAAGGCTTCCTTGAAATCGTGGTCTTCAGCATAAAGGTCCTTGAGCATTTCATATCCCATAACCTTTGACTCCATGACCGAGATCAAGCTATGCCTTCGGGAAAGTGCATCTGCGACGACATTGTCCGTACCCTTCTTGTACTTGATGACATACGGAAATGTCTCGATAAACTCCAGCCACCGGGCGTGTCTCTTCTTGAGGGCTGTCTGCCCTTTGAGGTGCTGGAGTGTCTGATGGTCCGTGTGTATAACGCATTCTCGCGAGAGCAAGTAATGCTGCCATGTCTGTAGAGCTCGGACCAAAGCGTACAATTCCTTATCGTACGTGGGGTAGTTGAGAGCTGCGCCGCTTAACTTTTCACTAAAGTAGGCAATTGGTTTTCCACCATGTGTCAGGACTGCTCCAATGCCTACACCTGAAGCGTCGCACTCTACCTCGAAAGTCTTATCGAAATTCGGTAATGTCAGCACAGGTGCTTGCGTGAGTCGTTCCTTTAGCAGCTGAAACGACTTTTCCTGTTCTGGGCCCCATCTGAAGTCTTGATTTTTCTTGATAGTCGCTGTCAAGGGGCTGGCGATCGTACTGAAGTCACGTACAAATCGGTGATAGAAGCTTGCAAAGCCATGAAAACTTCGGACGTGGCTGGCGTTGGTTGGCGTGGGCCATTCTTGAATAGCACGGATCTTTTCTTCGTCAACTCGAAGCCCTTGTGAGCTGACGACGAATTCGAGGAAGACGACCTGATCCATGCAGAAGGTGCACTTCTTAAGGTTGGCGTAGAGCTGTTCCTTCTGAAGTGTCGTGATCACTGTCTCCAAGTGCTCTAAGTGGGCGGAATAGGAAGCACTGTAGACGAGTATGTCGTCAAAATAGACAACGACGAATTTGCCTATGAATGGTCGAAGGACTTGGTTCATGAGGCGCATGAAAGTGCTGGGTGCGTTGGACAGACCGAAAGGCATAACCAACTACTCGTACACACCTTGCTTGGTCTTGAAAGCCGTTTTCCATTCATCGCCCTCTCGCATGCGAACTTGATGATATCCGCTCTTGAGGTCAATTTTTGAGAAAATGGATGCTCCGCTTAGTTCATCTAGCATGTCGTCAAATCGCGGAATCGGATGCCGTTATTTCACTGTGATGTTGTTAATTGCTCGGCAGTCGACGAACATTCGCCAACTTCCATCCTTCTTTGGCACAAGGAGGACGGGAACGGCGCAAGGGCTAAGGCTTTCTCTGACGTAGCCTTGAGCCATGAGATCCTGAACTTGTCGCTCAAGTTCTTTTGCTTCCTCCGGGGTGACTTTATAGGCGGGCTTGTTTGGCAGCTGGGCTCCGAGAATAAGGTCGATGTGATGCTCAATGCCTCTGAGAGGTGGTAGCCCAGGCGGAATCTTGTCTGGAAAGACGTCCGAGTATTTGTCCAGGAGTGCCTGGACATCCGCCGGTAACGGAGTGCTGGGGGCCTTGGATGCGCTCAAGACCTCTTGATAAAGCATGAGGACGAGCTGGGTGCCTGCGGTGCTTGCAGCCTTCCTCATGTATGCGACGTTGACTAGGAAGTTTTCTTTTCTGGCATGCTGATCCTTCGCCATCTTTGCTTGCATGCCGTGCACTTCTTGAGGAGTCATAGGTGCCAGGTTGTACCTACGTTTATCGTGGACGAAGGAGTAGAAGTTTGTGCGTCCATTGTGAGTGGTCTCCTTGTCGAATTGCCAGGGTCTTCCCAATAGGAGATGTCCAGCTGACATGGGAACGACGTCGCACAATACTTGTTCCTGATATCGTCCAATGCTGAAGGAAACTCGGACCTGGTCGGAAATGTACAGCTCCGTTTTGTTGTTGAGCCAACGAAGTCTGTAGGGCTTGGGGTGCTTTGTCACGGGCAATCCAAGCTTCTCTACTATGTACTTACTGGCCGCGTTGGTGCAGGAGCCGCCGTCAATGATCAGAGAGCAGACTTTTCCGAGAATAGTGCACTTCGAGTGGAAGATGTTCTCACGCTGCTCGATTTCCTCTTGATCTAGGCGTGAGCTGAGAACTCTCCGGATCATCAACATCTCGCCTGAGTCGGCGTATTCGACTTCCCCTTCAGACATAGGGTCCGTCGTGAGTGGATACTCGTCTTGTTCGTCTGCGGAGTCGTAGTCTCCGGAAGCAGTCAAGATCATGGTTCGTTGGTTGGGGCATTCACGAGACATATGCCCTCTACCCTTGCACTTAAAACACGTGATGGCACTGCTCTTCTGGGGTTGACCTGCGTTGGTTGCCGGTGGGGTAGGTCTAGGGGTGGTCACGGGTGCCTTGGTAGGCATGGCGCTGTCTATGCTCCTTCCTCGAGGTCGCGGGTCACTGGTGGAGGCAGTGCGGTCAAATGCCTTAGGGCTAGTACCCCAGGCATTCCTAGGTCGGATTGGCGCGGAAGATTTGCGCCGGTTGCTCTTTTCGATCTGAACGGCCAAATGGAAGAGCTCTCCAAGGTCGTGGTAGGGTTGCAGCTCGATCTTACGTGCTATCGACTCGTGTAGCCCATCGATAAACTGAGCCATAAGACTCTCCTCTGAATCCTCCATTTCGAGTCTGTTTCGAAGATGCTCGAACTCGTCGAAGTACTCAGGGACCGACTTGCTGCCTTGGGTAAGGCGTCTAAATCGTCGCTGCAGCTCTCGGTGGAAGTGAGGTGGCACGTATCGTCGCCTCATTATCTGAGTCAACTCGTACCATGTCGTAGGAGCTCCCATTCTTGCTCTCCGGCGAGTGGCTAACTCGCGATCCCACCATGCCAGTGCGTGGTCGGTAAACTGGGCTGTCGCTAAGGTGACCTTGCGTTCCTCGTCGTGGTGGTAGTAGTCGTGGATTAACTCCATTCGTCGTTCCCAGTCTAAGTATTCTTCGGGGTCTAGCTTTCCCGAGAAAGGGGGTGGGTTGAGCTTGATGTCATGGTGGCCGGCTGGATGCCTGTGCGCCGGCGGTGGGTCATCGTAATAGGGGTCTCTGCCTAGACCACGGTGAGACGCCTCTGGTCGGTCGAAGTGGGGCAGATGGGGTTCCTGCCGGTGGCGCGTGTGGTTGGTGCGAACCGGCTCCTCCAGACGATCTATTCGAGTCGTCACAGTGTTTAACTGGGCAGTGATGGCTTGCAGCATCTGCCTTACTGTGGGGTCGGATTGACCAGTCGGGGATTCATCTCGTCCTGACATATTTCCTTTTCCGAGAAAAGGAAATTTCAAGAAAAGGAAAGTTTCCTTTTCGGGAAACTTGCAGACTTGGAAACTTTCCTTATATGGAAAATCTCCAAGGATAATATTTTTAATTTTATTTTATTAATAAAAGTAATTGACAAAAGAAAATAAAAACTAAAGTAAAATTTCCTAAAACACAAAAGGAAATATTGAAAATCTACTAAATCTAGAATATGGAAAATATCTTAATGATATATTTCCCTAAACTAAGATATGGAAAAATATCCTAAATATCTATGTGAATAATATCTAAATATTTCCTAATTCCTAAAAGGAAACTAAATAATCTATCTATTAGTTGTAGGAAATTTCCTAAAAACTATCTAGACAAACTTCCTAAACTAATTATATGGCCTAAAAACTTAAGGAAACTAACTAATAACACTAAGGAAAACTTCCTAAAATCTAAACTGAACTCCTACACTTCCTAGAAACCCTAGCCGCTAATCCGAACTGGGCGTTGGACGGAGACGTGGCTGGCTGGACCTATCGAACTAAGACGCGACCAGGAACGGACGCAGGATGGTACTATGCGTGACATGAGGACAGTGCGGCTTAAACCTAGACCTAGACACTCGTTCGGGAACACGAACTCGACCTAACTCTAGATGAGGAACTCGGCTAAGACTCGCGCGACCTAATCTAAACGCTTGACACTGCTAGCTACCTAGGATGCGACCGGAAGTTACTAACCTAGAGGTGGACGGCGACCTAGCGGACGGGACAAGGTGCTACCTATCAAGACACGGCAACAAGAACACACACGCGGCTAGAATGCGGCTAACCTAGAACGCGGCTAACCTAAGGATCCTAGCAGCTACTCGCGGACAGGAACAGAGGAGACTAGACCTAGCGAGAAACACAAGAACTAAACCTAGACACACGGCGGCCCAAACGACTAACCCTAGACGTAGGACACACGGCAAGATGAATTGCACTCGACTCAGACTACACACACAAGCACAAAGGAAGAGAAACCTATGGACTCACAATTTCAATGAGAACAAATGCTCTAGGTGTGTTTTCTAAAAGTTCTAATTAATTTTAAACAACCTAACAATATATATTTTGTTTTTCTTTTTCTTAAAAAAAAAATTTCTAGCAATAACAACAATGAAACAAGCAATTTTTTTTTTTGTATATTTTTTGAAATATGAAACAAGTAAACAATGGAATGATAGAACCTGATTTTTTTTTTTGTATTTTTTTTTTGTGGATTGTTTGTGGTAGATGACTTGAATCTTCTCCTTCTTACCGAGAACCTCAAGGAAAAAGAGAAAGGAACAAAATCAAAAGTCAAAAACTAATAAATAAGACAATGAGAAATCGCAAACTAAGAGGATAGAATCAACCTGATGTCTAAAGAGCTATTAGGCTCTGATACCAGATGATGTGAGCTAAGGTGGTGGTGCAACTGTTGATCGAGAAGCTCGAGACCTTCAGTAGCAAGGCGATGGAATGGGGTGGATTGAAAGGACCACACAAGCTGCGGAAGACTTGTGATACACCAGGTGATTCTCCTAGGCACAAGAAGAATCCGTGAGGCACTCTCCAATGGGGTAGTAGCCGTCAACAAAGTAGAAGTCTAGGGTTTTGTTTTTGTGTAAAATCGAGTTGTTTATTCATTCTAAGTGATGAGGCTTATATAGGCCTTATGGTTACAACTTAGGGTAAACAACATGATGTTTACCCAAAACAACAAGTAATGTAAATTAAAACAGCATGTAGTTCATTTTGCTGTATAAAATAAAAGGGCTTAAGTCCTAATGACTTAACCATAAAATATGGGCTGAAGGCCCTAAACTTATACTTAGTCTACAAAAGAAAGAAATGGGATAGATAAGCCTTATAGATTAATAAAGGCCGAATTTGACTAAGACTTGTGAAGGTGTCGGATTGTGTGAACAAGTCTTCGTCGTCATGCGCACTAAGAGTGTTGCCTCATTAAAACCTTCTCCGAAAAACCCAGTGGGACAAAACCGAAGATAGGAAAAAGAGTACAATTTCTTAGCACCTCTTTTGGTGTCTTTACCGAATGGTAATGGTAAAGACACCGGAGGTGGAAGAGTCTTCAAGCAGGAACCTCCAATGCTCCCTAGCTGAAGTGAACGGATCCGACTGGTCTTCTGAGCCATCCGGTGGCTCCTCATCCGTGAGCTCCTGGTTGTCTGCATGCTCCATGAGCTGGTTGAACTTGTCTCCTAAAGCTCGTGCTCTGGATCGTGTCAAAGGCCCTGGTGGAACTCGTGGTATAGCCTGTGGAACAATGTCCTCATCAGAAAGGCAATCTATGGTCTAAAGCAGTCTCCAAGGGCTTGGTACCACAAACTTAGCTCAACACTTCTCAGCCGCGGTTTCAAGAAGTCAGAATCAGATCATACTCTCTTCATCCTTACAGGCCAGAAAGATATTATAGTCATTCTCATATATGTAGATGATATTATCATCTCTGGGAATGACAAGGTAGGAATTCTTGATACAAAAACTTACCTTAAATCCATATTTGATATCAAAGACTTAGGAGAACTCAAATACTTTCTTGGTATAGAAGTGTGTAGATCAAAGGAAGGATTATTTTTATCACAGAGAAAATATGCACTTGACCTTTTAAGTGAAGCAGGTGACTTAGGAGACAAACCGGTTACAACACCCATTGAGGACTCATACAAGACTAATAGACAGGGGGAGCTTGAAGATCAACCATTTGAAGATGTGACTCAATACCGCATGATGGTTGGTAAGCTCATATATCTTACAATTACAAGACCTTACTTATGCTTTGCTGTGAACCAGGTTAGCCAACACATGAAAGCTCCAAGGATACAGCATTGGAACATGGTGAACCGCATACTCAAGTACATCAAGGGAGCTCCAGGCCAAGGCATTTGGATGGGTTGCAATGGGAGCTCTGAGATTGTTGGGTACTGTGATGCGGATTGGGCAGGAGACCGTGATGACAGGAGGTCGATTGTCACAAGGTCAGGGAGCAAATACAACTAGGAGTGATCCTGCCATGTTATACCAAGAGTTCAGACCAGCTTGCTGATATCTTCACCAAAGCAGCCAGCTCCAGGGTTTGTGAGTTTGTTCATGATAAACTTGGACTCACAAACCTCCCTTGTCAATAGCTCTCTTGATCAGTGGAGACCATACTCTTTTTCCCTTAGTATGTTTTTATCCCAAAGTGGTTTTCATACTAAGGTTTTTAATGAGGTGGTTCTTCATTGTTCCAAGATAAACCATTCATCATGGTTGATCTTGAGGGGGAGTATTGAGTTAGAAAAGGAAATAAAGAGGAATGGTCAACCAATTCTTAAGTTGGGACACAGACATAGACAGCCCAGACATGAGGAACATGGACGGGCTAAGTATTTGGAATGTGGAACAGCCCAAGATGAAGTAGGACGTGGGACGGCCCAGGAAGACTTAGCGATTGAGACATGGAATGGCCCAGGATGGAGTTGGGACATGGGACGGCCCAGAGAAGACTTGGTGTGGCCCAATCACTTAAAATGTTCTAGAAGGAGTCTTGGCAAGAGGAAAAGACCGTTGGAGGACTTTGACCAGCCAAGATCACGTGTGGAAGCAAACTCCCACCCGTTAGGAGCTGTCGCCATCAACCTTGGATCCAGCACTCTCTCTCTCTCATTTGTTTATTGTTTATCTCCCTATTTCGAAAACCTAGCTACCTAAGTGTCTGTCTATATAAACAATGTACCTAAGGTTGTAAAGATACTAACTAAGGAAATCGAATTCTTCCTTGTTCCTATACTCTCTCTTCCTCCATTAAACTTCTGCCTAAACTTCTCTTATTCTCTTTGAATCACTTAATTCCGCAAACTTAATCATTCTTTCACATTCAAGGTTAGTAGCAAGAGAAAGTACAATCCTTACAGTGTGAAGTTTTGCAACTGGAGCAAAAGTATCTCCAAAGTCTTCTCCATATGTTTGAGTAAAACCTCTTGCTACAAGTCTAGCCTTATATCTTTTAATCTCACCATTACTCCTGTACTTAATAGTAAACACCCATTTAGAACTTACTGTGTTCTTACCTTTGGGCAAATATGACTCATCCCAAGTATGGTTTCTCATCATAGCCTCTATTTCATCTTGAACAGCATCTCTCCAAACCTTTAGTTCCATAGCTTCCTCATATGTGTTAGGAATATGATTTTGATCTAATGAGCTAATGAATACCTTGTGTTCTGTTGGGAATTGAGCAAATGAACAAGTGGCTTGTATAGGATGTTCTACTGCTTGAGCATTGTAGTAGACCCTAGTGTTGACCCAGTTAGCCGGATCTCTCCTTATCCTTGTGCTTCTTCGTAATACTTGAGGTGATTCAACAACCGCTACTTCATGATCATAGACTTGATCAGGACCAGCTGGTACACTCTCCCCCTCATGAGCAAGACTAGGATGCACATTTGAAGAACTACTTTGAGTATACTCCCCCTCTCCATCAGAGCCGTGTCCCAGTCCCATTGTTCCATGATCAGACGCTGCCGACCCATAATCACTTTTAGTTGGTACATGCGCAGTAGATGGTACCACTGGTTCATGTTGAGAAGAAGGCGGTTCTTCTTGAGAACTTTGAGTTTGTTCAGGCCCTGATCTAGATTGCCTAGAAACATCAAAGCTTTCCAACAACTTTCTAAGATAAACATTACTATCAGTACTTGAATTGGATAAATTCTTGATTGTTTCCCAAGTTCCATCAGTATAATAAGACTTTTCTTCAAGAAACTTGACATCTCTAGATACTAATACCTTTTGTGATTCAGGATTATAACACTTATAACCTTTTTGAGTAGATGAGTAGCCTATAAACATTGCTCTAGTACTCTTTTCTTCCAACTTATTCCTTCTTTCTCCTGGTATTAAGACAAAGCACAAGCAACCAAAAACTTTCAAATGGTCAATATGTGGTTTGGTTTTATTTAGTACCCATATGGTGAGATTTCATCAAGAACTTTAGTGGGTAGTCTATTGATTAGGTAGCACGCCGTGAGTACTGCATCACCCCAAAACCTTTTAGGTACATGTCTATAAAACATTATAGACCTAGCAACCTCCATAAGGTGGCGGTTCTGTTAGAATTTGCGGAAATACATAGAGAAATAAGAGATGTTGTATGGCTGGAGATTAAGAAAGATTAAAAGAGATTATAGAAGAGTAAAACATAAAGAACATAAAATGCCATTAGAGGAGAGTATGAAGAGTAATATATTTCACTTAGGTTTACAAATGGGAGATGCTACATATTTATAGACAGACACAAAGATTGAAATGAGTTTGAATTTGAATTAAGCTGCTGGATCCAAGGTAGTGAAAGTGACATGTCACAACAGCTATTTGCTTAAGTTGAACATGTGACTTTGGTTCTCTCCAGCCTTCTTACGCAAGTGGAGAAGATGGCGTGAGTGGTTGGGCGCCTGTTAACATGCTAACTCATTATGGGCCTCAACATTCCTTCACTTCTTTCTGGGCTATAGACTTCACATGGGCTGGAACACTCCTTGTGGGCAATGCACCTTATGGATTGCCTTATTCTTCTGGCTGATGGGCTTCTTATTATTTTTTCCTTGTTTGCATATGGCCTGTGCTTGGCTGAGTGGTCGAATGCCTTTGGATCAGTGGTAAGAAACTTCTGGTCAAGCCTTCTTCTTCTCTTTGTCTCTTCTTTCCAATATTCCCCCTCAAGCTTAGCATTAGGAGTTTAGTATTGAGCTAATGCTGAGATTGGACTTGGTTGGCCTTGTTCTCTATTAATAGTTTGGCCTTGGCTCCCTTTTCTTTCTTCTCTCTAATACTCCCCCTCAAGCTTGATCATAGAAGATCCAGAGATCAAGCTTGGAACTTTGAAGAGCTCCCTCATTAAAAACCTTAGCATGGAAAACCCAGTGGGACAAAACCAAGCTAAGGGAAAAAGAGTGGAGCCTTCTTAGCCTAGGGATTGGCCAGTAGGTCTATGAAATGCTAGGATCAATTTGATGGACTTTATAGACCCTGGATCACGGCCACCTTGAACGGCAAGTGAGATATTCTTCCTTGCTTCACAAGTTTGAGTAGCTTGAAGCTTCTTCATAGACCGGTACTTATCTCTCCTTTTCTTCTGAACTCTTGTCCTTTAGAAGGTTAAGAAATCCGGCTTTAGCACATAAGCTCCAAGTTGTACCTGTTTCAGCACACACAAACGCATGCATCAATTCTCAAGGGATAGACATACCAAAAATTTATATATGATAGTTTATGATCTTCCCTTGTATCTGTTTGGAATGTTGATGAAGGGTGTCAGCCAAGTATTGATCAGTCTTGTCTGCTACTTCTGAACTCCTTCACTTCATTTCTCCTTGCTCTAACCGCCATTTGCTGCTTCACAGCTTCTTGACAGATTTGATGATTGAGAGAATTTGAGAATCAGAGATTGAGAGAGAAAGAGATTAGAGAGAAAAAGAGATTGATGTTATTAAAATTTTTAGAAAAATGAATTTCTTACTTACAAAGTGAGAGAGAACATCTATTTATACTAATCCTATTCTAGACTTGTTTGGATACAGAGATACTCTTATCATTAACCTACACAAGTCTAAGATATACTCATAGTGAAGACGTCTACAACACACTCAAATACATTCACCAATCTTCTTCATTCCAACACTCACCCTCAAGCTTAAGACATGAACAATGCCTAAGCTTGCAACCATGAAGCATTACCTCATTAAAAACCTAGAGAAGGAAAACCCAATTGGGACAAAACCTTTTCTAGGGAAAAAGAGTATAACACTCCATGTTAGGATCATTGGTGTGGAAGAGACATCAAACCAAGTCTAGGGTAGATGGAACCGCCTGTCTTCAAAGTTACAGCTTTGGAAAACACATCAGCTAGCTGATCTTCACTCCTTGTGTAGCAAGGTAGAATTGTACCATTTCCAATAGCTTCTCTTACCTTATGGCAGTCAACCTCAATATGCTTGGTTCTCTCATGAAACACAGAGTTAGAGGAAATGTGTATGGCAGCTTGATTATCACAATGGACAGTGATTGGTGATTCTAAGCTCTAGCCTAAAATGTCAAAGAGGAGTTGCTTCAACCAGATGCATTCTGTTGTGAGCTTCCTCATAGCCCTGTATTCAGCTTCTGCACTAGAACAAGATACAACCTTTTGCTTCTTAGTCTTCCAAGTTACAAGATTACCTCCTATGAAGGTACAATAGCCAGTTGTGCTTCTCCTATCTTCTCTGTCTCCTGCCCAATCTGCATCACAATAACCTACAACCTCTGTGTTCTTATTACATCCCATCCATATACCTTGTTCCTTAGTTCCTTGCAGATATCTCAAAATGCGAATGATCATATCCCAATGCCTTGTCCTTGGGTCTTGCATATGTTAAGATACCTGATTTACTGCAAAACATAGGTCAAGTCTAGTGATGGTTAAGTAAATAAGCTTACCAACCACTTGTCTATACAATTTTGCATCATGAAACTTGTCATTTCCTAGCTCCCCCTCAGGTTCTATTTTGTAGCCTTCTTCAAGGGGTGTCTTAGCTGGTTTAGCTTCAAACATGCCTGTGGAGGTTAGTAAATCCACAATATATTTCCTTTGAGATAAAAAGAGACCTTCCTTGAATCTACATATTTCAATTCCTAAGAAATATTTCAATTCTCCTAGATTCTTAATATCAAAAACACTTTTCAAATAGGCTTTAGTTGATTCAATACCAACTTTATCACTTCCTGATATCATTATATCATCCACATAGATAAGTATAACCACAATACCTTCCTTACTCTTAAGTGTAAACAGAGTGTGTTCAACTTCTGACCTTTTGAAACCTCTATCCCTTAGAGTTACATTCAGCTTAGGATACCAAGCTCTTGGAGATTGCTTAAGACCATAGATTGCCTTTCTTAGTCTGAGAGTGTTGCCGCCATTAACCTCATCTTCCAAACCTGGTGGTGGTGTCATGTACACTTCTTCCTCTAGTTCACCTTGTAAGAAAGCATTCTTAACATCCATTTGGAACAAATCCCATTCAAGGTTAGTAGCAAGAGAAAGAACAACATTAACAGAGTGAAGTTTAGCTACTGGAGCAAAGGTATCCCTATAGTCTTCACCATAAGTTTGTGTGAATCCTCTAGCCACCAACCTAACTTTATACCTATCTATCTCACCATTGCTTTTATACTTAATGGTGAATATCCATTTTGAACTTACAGCCTTTTTCCCTTTTGGTAAGATGGCTGGAGCATAGGTTTCATTCTTCTCCATAGCTTGTTTCTCATCTTGAATGGCATCTCTCCATTCCTTAATCTCCATAGCCTCCTCATAGCTCTTAGGAATCTGTTCTTTATCTAAACTCACAGTGAAAGCAACATGATTAGTAGGAATAGTAACTAGAGAACATACTCCCTGATCATGATGTGCTACTGCATTGTGGTTGTAGTACACCCTTGTATTCTTCCAGTTGTCAGCTGGGAACTTCTGCCTTGTACTTCTTCTGAGAGCCAAAGGTTGATTTGTTTCTTCCTCTAAAGCGGCTTGTACAAGATTAGGTTGATCCCTTGGCCTTTTCGATGCTGTAACTAGAATATCATCTTGAGCATGTGTACTCTCTTCTCCCCCCTGATGGTCAAGAGGATGTTGTTCAGGAGGACTGGATGGTGGAGAGGGCATTGATGGAATGTCGGATGAACTTGAAGTACCAGCACCACTAGATGAATCATGGACAGCCCCAGGGACCAAGGTAGGACGAGATGAGCTAGAAGCAACTTCACATGGATCATGTGGCGACTGAAGATTATGCAAAAAGTCAGGTTCAGGGACGGTTTCACTTGTTAGACGGCCATGACCAGAAGTCGTCCGGTTGGATGCAGCCGGATCATGCCAGCTATGAGTCGGACTTGGACCCTGTTGCTGCGGTACATGGACATGTGCTGGTTTGTTAGGCTGAACTATACCAAGATTTTCTAAAATTTTCCTTAGGTTCTCAGCCTAATCAGAATTTGATGTAGATATGTCCTTAAGTTCTTCCCAAGTTCCATCTTCATAGAATCCTTTATTCTCTTGGAACTTGACATCCCTAGACACCAGAACCCTTCTAGATTCTGGATTGTAGCATTTGTATCCTTTCTGAGTAGGAGAGTATCCTAGAAACATAGCCTTGATGCTTTTTGGTTCCAGCTTATTCCTAAGTTCCCCTGGTACCAAAACAAAACAAACACACCCAAAAATTCTTAAATGATCAATAATTGGCTTGGTTTTGTTTAATACCTCAAAAGGACTCAAATCATCTAGAACTTTGGTTGGATTTCTATTGATTAGATAACATGCAGTGAGTAATGCATCTCCCCAAAATCTTTTGGGAACCTTCTTGTGAAACATCATTGTTCTCACAACCTCCATCAAATGTCTGTTTTTCCTCTCAGCTACTCCATTTTGTTGTGGAGTGTAAGGACAACTTGTTTGATGTTCAATGCCATGCTTGACTAAGTGTTGCTGAAACTTGGTGCTAGTATTGTCAGTCCTAAAAATCTTTATCTTGGCATTATATTGGTTAGTAACATATGTCTGAAAGTTATGAAATGCATCAAACACCCTATCCTTTGAATTAAGCAATGTTACCCAAGTATACTTAGATTTTTCATCAATAAAAGTAACAAAATACTTTTGATTTTCTCTAGAAGGAAAGGGAGATGTCCAAACATCAGAATGTACTAAATCAAAGCAATTATCATAAGCATGAGATGATTGTTCAAACACTGCTCTACTATGCTTTCCAAGAATACAAGATTCACAAATGTTGTTAAACAATTTTATTCCAGGTACAATCAATTCAAGGGCTCTAGAATGGGGATGTCCTAGTCTAGCATGCCACAATTCAGCATTTAAGGTCATATCAACTTTATTTGCACACGGTTGTAATGGGAAGGCAGGTAAATCTTCTAGCACATACAAGTCATTCCTTGTAGTTCCTTGGCCAAACTTCCTACTTGTTTCAATATCCTGAAAGTAAAAATCATTAGGACCAAAGATAGCTTGACAATTCAAATCAGTAGTAGTTCTTTTAACAGAGAGTAAAATGGATGTAAAAGAAGGCATATAAAAAGCCTTGGATTCCTTATCAAACACCCTAAGATTTCCTACTCCTTTAATTGGTACATTAACTCCATTTGCAATTACAACACTTCCTAGGGCAGGTTCAACATTGTCTAGCAAACCTAAGTCTTTAATCATATGATGAGATGCACCAGAATCAACAATTAAGGAGTTAGAAGCCATAGATGTGTTTAAGGAAACATGATAAGTTTTACCCAATACATTACCAGACTTGAATGCTTTGAGGAGGTTTTCTAGATCAGCCTTTGTAACATATTCATTTTGGTTAGCCATAGTTGAAGAGGATGCATTCGCCGGCTCCATGGTACACGCACTTGAGCAACCTACAACATGAACCATGTTAGAAGAACTAGGACCGGTTGAAGATTTCTTGCTCCTCTCAACAAACCAGCTAGGCTTGAGTTCTGGATGAAGCACCCAACACTCCTTCTTGCTATGGCCTGTTCTCTTACAATGGTCACATAGCTGCTTCTTCCTCCTGATTTCAGCAGATGTCGGCTTAAAAACACCTTTATGCGCCACCACCATCTCCACTTTGTGTCCAAAAAGCTCATGAGACCCTTGTTCCTTTTGGATCTTTGCACAAATATCCTCAAGACTTGGCAGCTTATCTTTCCTGAGAATATGTTTGATCAAGTCAGTGTATGAATTGTTCAAAGTCATTAGCAGCCCAAACACCTTATCTTGCTCTCTCCTTTCAAGAAGAGTGAGAGGATCAATGGAGGCTGGTCTAAGCATCTCCAGCTCTGCCCACAAAGCTCTGAATGATCCATAGTGTTTGGTAAACTCCACATCTTCCTGTTTAAGCTCATTCAAAGCTTTCTTTACCTCAAAAATTCTTAAGAGGTTAGTAGTATTGCCATAAACTGTTTTCAAAGTCTCCCAAAGTTCTTTAGCACTAGAGCAATAAGAGTATGCTTCTAAAAGAGAGCTAGCTAGGGAGCATTGAAGAATAGTTAATACAGTTTGATCTTGCTGGAACCATAGGGTTTGTCAGCATTTCCATCCTGAGTTTCCTCCTCAGTTATCATGTGAGCCGGTTGTTGGATATGATTCCATAACCCTTTGCTGCACAATGTGGTCCTCATTGTCCTGGACCAGAGCAAGTAATTTGCTCCTTGGAGCATGATAGGAGCCTTCACTTGTGGATGCAGCTCCATTTGAATCGATCTTAGGCCTGCACAATCACAAACAACCAGACCACGCCACACACACGCTTGACAAGAAACCCTGATAACCTTCTGCCTATCCTTTAAAACTTGTCCACAGACCTAAACTACTTCAATAATAGAGATCCAGATGACAAACAGCTCCAGATATCAATCAAAAATCGAAACAACCGTTTCCCGCCATATTTAGTTTGAATCGATAGTTTCTTATAATGCAAGTAACACAATCTTGAGGATTAAAACCAATAGGATTGCAACCAAATCTCCAGAACTTAGTCACAAGGTCCTAAAATAAGATTGGATCACTCCCGATTCAAGGATGATCAAGAGAAAAATGAAGAACACGATCAAATACCCACGGTGGCGCGAAAAAGGATCGATTTTCGAAAATCGATGAGATTGATCACAAAACTTGAATTTGAGCTGAGCGGACCTCCCGATTCATCATCTTGATTCAATTTTATTGAGTTTTGGCTTTTGAATCACAAGATTTGACGAAGAATTGAAGAAGAACTTGAAGATCAAAACCCAGGAACTCACGGCGATTCGATCGCGAAACCGCCAATGAAAGAATCTTGATAACTTTTGATTTAAGCAACCAAATTTGATGAAATCACCGAGGAAATCCACAGAATTCGCCGGAGAATCGTCCTAGATAAAAAATCTGGAAAGAAATCGTGAGTTCTTGCAGTTGATGATCGATGAACACCGGGACTTCCGCGATGGGCTTCGCTTCGAGGTTGGATGGTGATCGCGAGTTAGAAACAAACAGTTTTCGAAATTCTTGTGCCAGTTTGATCAAAACTGGCTCTGATACCATGAAAGATTTGATGATTGAGAGAATTTGAGAATCAGAGATTGAGATAGAAAGAGATTAGAGAGAAAAAGAGATTGATGTTATTAAGATTTTTAGAAAAATGAATTTCTTACTTACAAAGTGAGAGAGAACATCTATTTATACTAATCCTATTCTAGACTTGTTTGGATACAGAGATACTCTTATCATTAACCTACACAAGTCTAAGATATACTCATAGTGAAGACGTCTACAACACACTCAAATACATTCACCAATCTTCTTCATTCCAACACTTCTGAGCTGATTCAACACCTTTGTACTTTCTTAGTAGCTTCTTCAGCCACTTTCTTGTTTGAAGAGACTTTGGGTTGATTAACACATCTTGTGGCAAATCTTCCAGTTACTTCTTATTTAATCACAATCCTGAGCTGATTCATCACTTTCCACCATATTACTTCTTTAGGAGCATGGCGGCCCTTGGTTCTAACTCAGGTTGTGTTCATTCCTTAGACATCTTCTTCAAATATCCGCCACCACCTTCTCTTTTGTTCCCAATATTGTCTGCCTCTTCTTTGTTTCTTTAACTTCAGCCTTCTCTGCTTCTTTAACTTCAAATACACTGTGCCTAGTTGGTCACGTCTCTTAAGAGTGCTCCTTGGTAGATTTTGAATTTGGTGCACCTTCTGTAAGATTTGATGATTGAGAGTATTTGAGATTTAGAGATTGAGAGAGATTGAGAGAGATTGAGAGAAAAAGAGAATGAACTTTTATTAAGAATTTTAGAAAATGATTTTCATACTTACAAAGTGAGTGAGAGACACCTATTTATACTAATCCTATTCTAGACTTGTTTGGATACAGAGATATACTTATCATTAATCTACACAAGTCTAAGGCATATACATGGTGAAAGACGCCAATACTTCACTCAGATGAATTCATCATACTTCTTCATTCCAACACTCCCCCTCAAGCTTAAGACATCAAAAATGCCTAAGCTTGCAACCATGAAGTATTACCTCATTAAAAACCTAGAGAAGGAAAACCCAATTGGGACAAAACCTTTTCTAGGGAAAAAGAGTATAACATTCCATGTTGGGATCATTGATGTGGAAGAGACATCAAACCAAGTCTAGGGTAGATGGAACCGCCTGTCTTCAAGGTTACAGCTTTGGTAAACACATCAGCTAGCTGATCTTCACTCCTTGTGTAGCAGGGTAGAATTGTACCATTTCCAATAGCTTCTCTTACCTTATGGCAGTCAACCTCAATATGCTTGGTTCTCTCATGAAACACAGAGTTAGAGGCAATGTGTATGGCAGCTTGATTATCACAATGGACAGTGATTGGAGACTCTAATCTTTCTCCTAAAATGTCAAAGAGGAGTTGCTTCAACCAGATGCATTCAGTGGTGAGCTTCCTCATGGCCCTGTATTCAGCTTCTGCACTAGAACAAGATACAACCTTTTGCTTCTTAGTCTTCCAAGTTACAAGGTTACCTCCTATAAAAGTGCAATAGCCAGTTGTGCTTCTCATATCTTCTCTGTCACCTGCCCAATCTGCATCACAATAACCTACAACCTCTGTGTTCTTATTACATCCCATCCATATACCTTGTTTCTTAGTTTCTTGCAGATATCTCAAAATGCGAATGATCATATCCCAATGCCTTGTTCTTGGGTCTTGCATATGTTGAGATACCTGATTTACTGTAAAACATAGGTCAGGTCTAGTGATGGTTAAGTAAATAAGCTTACCAACCACTTGTCTATACAATTTTGCATCATGAAACTTGTCATTTCCTAGCTCCCCCTAAGGTTCTATTTTGTAGCCTTCTTCAAGGGGTGTCTTAGCTGGTTTAGCTTCAAACATACCTGTGGAGGTTAGTAAATCCACAATATATTTCCTTTGAGATAAAAAGAGACCTTCCTTGAATCTACATATTTCAATTCCTAAGAAATATTTCAATTCTCCTAGATCCTTAATATCAAAAACACTTTTCAAATAGGCTTTAGTTGATTCAATACCAGCTTTATCACTCCCTGATATGATTATATCATCCACATAGATAAGTATAACCACAATACCTTCCTTACTCTTAAGTGTAAACAGGGTGTGTTCAACTTCTGACCTTTTGAAACCTCTATCCCTTAGAGTTACATTCAGCTTATGATACCAAGCTCTTGGAGATTGCTTAAGACCATAGATTGCCTTCCTTAGCCTGAGGGTGTTGCCGCCATTAACTTCATCTTCCAAACCTGGTGGTGGTGTCATGTACACTTCTTCCTCTAATTCACCTTGTAAGAAAGCATTCTTAACATCCATTTGCCACAAATCCCATTCAAGGTTAGTAGCAAGAGAAAGAACAACATTAACAGAGTGAAGTTTAGCTACTGGAGCAAAGGTATCCCTATAGTCTTCACCATAAGTCTGTGTGAATCCCCTAGCCACCAACCTAGCTTTATACCTATCTATCTCACCATTACTTTTATACTTAATGGTAAATATCCATTTTGAACTTACACCCTTTTTCCCTTTTGGTAAGGTGGCTGGAGCATAAGTTCCATTTTTCTCCATAGCTTGTTTTTCATCTTGAATGGCATCTCTCCATTCCTTAATCTCCATAGCCTCCTCATAGCTATTAGGGATCTGTTCTTTATCTAAACTCACAGTGAAAGCAACATGATTAGTAGGAATACTAATTAAAGAACATACTCCCTGATCATGATGTGCTACTGCATTGTAGTTGTAGTACACCCTTGTATTCTTCCAGTTTTCAGCTGGGAACCTCTGCCTTGTACTTCTTCTGAGTGCCACAGGTTGATTTGTTTCTTCTTCTAAAGCGGCTTGTACAAGATTGGGTTGATCCCTTGGCCTTTTTGATGCTGAAACTAGAATATCATCTTGAGTATGTGTACTCTCTTCTCCCCTCTCATGGTCAAGAGGATGCTGTTCAGGAGGAATGGATGGTGGAGAAGGCATTGATGGAATGTTGGATGAACCGGAAGAACTAGCACCAGTTGATGGATCATGGACAGCCCCGGGAACTGAGACAGGACGGGATGAGCTAGATGCAAGGTCATGACCAGAGATCGTCTCCTGGTTGGATGTAGCCGGACCATGCCAGCTAGTATTCGGGCTTGAATCATGTTGCTGAGGTACATGGACAGGTGCTGGAGCGGTTGGCTGAACTATGCCAAGGTTTTCTAAAATTTTCCTTAGATTCTCAGCCTGATCAGAATTTGATGTAGATATGTCTTTAAGATCTTCCCAAGTTCCATCTTCATAAAATCCTTTGTTCTCATTAAACTTGACATCCCTAGACACCAGGACCCTCCTAGTCTCTGGATTGTAGCATTTGTATCCTTTTTGAGTAGGAGAGTATCCTAGGAACATAGCCTTGATGCTTTTTGGTTCCAGCTTATTCCTAAGTTCTCCTGGTAATAAAACAAAACAAACACATCCAAAAATTCTTAAATGATCAATAGTTGGCTTAGTTTTGTTTAATACCTCAAAAGGACTCAAATCATCTAGAACTTTAGTTGGAGTTTTATTGATTAAGTAACATGCAGCTAGTAATGCATATCCCCAAAATCATTTAGGAACCTTCTTGTGGAACATCATTGTTCTCACAACTTCCATCAAATGTCTGTTCTTCCTCTCAGCTACTCCATTTTTTTGTGGAGTGTAAGGACAGCTTGTTTGATGTTCAATGCCATGTGTGGCTAAGTGTTGCTGAAACTTGGTACTAGTATATTCCCCTCTATTGTCTGTCCTAAAATCTTTATCTTGGCATTATATTGGTTAGTAACATATGTCTGAAAGTTAAGAAATGCATCAAACACCCTATCCTTTGAATTAAGCAATGTCACCCAAGTATACTTAGATTTTTCATCAATGAAGGTAACAAAATACTTCTGATTTTCTCTAGAAGGAAAGGGAGATGTCCAAACATCAGAGTGTACTAAATCAAAGCAATTATCATAAGCATGAGTTGATTGTTCAAAGACAGTTCTACTATGCTTTCCAAGAACACAAGATTCACAAATGTTATTAAGCAATTTTATTCCAGGTACAATCAATTCAAGAGCTCTAAAATGTGGATGTCCTAGTCTAGCATGCCACAATTCAGCATTTAGAGTCATATCAACATGATTTGCACACGGTTGTAATGGAAACGCAGGTAAATCTTCTAGCACATACAAGTCATTCCTTGTAGTTCCTTGGCCAAATTTCTGACTTTTTTCAATATCCTGAAAGTAAAACTCATTAGGAGCAAAGATAGCCTTACAATTCAAATCAGTAGTAGCCTTTTTAACAGAGAGTAAAAGCTGTGAAACCAGTAAAAGCTGTTTTTCGTGGCTAAATAGCTGTGAAACCAGTGAAGCAAAACGGTTTACCCATTGGTCCAAGCAATGCTTCCAAAAATTTGAAGCAATTTTGAATTCTTTCTCTTCTTCAAGCTTTGTCTTTGAACCATAAAAGATTTTTAAGACAAAGTTTTATTCACCATTGTAGATGAGGAGAAGAGAAGAATTGTATGAAACAATTTGAAATTCAAATTTTGGACCATTGGATAAAGTTATTACCCAATGGATAAAACAGTTTTACAAAGATTTTGAAAAAACGTTTTGTTGTAAATGAAACATGAGAGGTTTAATTGAAGTTTAGAGTGGTCAATCCACAAAAAATAAACTATCCTAACCTCTCACAACTCAGCACCATTTAGGTTTTGAGGATTGTTCAATCTCAGAGTGAGTAGATTAGGATGATTTATTGCAAGGGAATATTGAGCAGGAAATGGCTTGAGCATCATGGCTTAGCACCATAGTCCAAGATTCGCCAAGTCTGTGTATACAAGCCCATCCAAGATTAGTTGTGTGTGCAGCCCAGTTTGGAATTAGCCTAATAAGGCCTTGGCCTGCTAAGAAGGAATTAGTCACAAAGGGAGAGCTTCTAGAAGGGGAGAACGGTCGCAAGAAGAAGTCACGGGTGGTATAGCCGTTTGTGACCAGTCACTTTCACTCCTTGGGCTTGCTTCCTTGTCACTATCTCATTTGAATTCCTCTGTGTAACTCAGGCCTATATTAAGGACTTCTCCCACATTGTAGCACACACACTTTAAGCAATAAACTTCTCTCATTATTCTCTTTGTCGAGTTCCTCCATGGAACTCACCTAATCTCTAAAACTTCTCCCTCCTTACTTCCGCAAATTCAACATGGTATCAGAGCAACATTGATCCATAATTCTCTTTTAAACTTTTTAATACTCTATTACACTCTTAAACTCCCACACCAAACACTTCTTCTTCACGCCATTACTCTTCTCACTCAAGAACACTCATAATCTGGGTTGAGATACTATTGTCCATTGGGTAATAACCAAAATTTCTTCACAACCTTGCTCAATCTTGCGTTCAAACCCTCTCTAGGTGTGAAAAACATACCGGCTCACCAAATAAACTCTCCTATCTTACTCACGTTGAGATTGTAACGATCCTCAAACATCCATTGGATGCTGAGTTGTGAGAAGGTAGGATTGGTTATTTCTTGAGATTGCTCATACCATTGTCAAATTCATATCCTCATCCTCATTCTCCCACAAACCGTGCCTCCAAACTCTCAGCCAATTCTCTTTAACCGCTGGACAAAAGCATTATCCAGTGGTCCATACATTTGAAATTTGAAATTTAAAAAAAAAAAAAAAAAAAAAAGCCGCCATGGACAACAACAAACAACTTGTAATTCCCATTATTCTGAAGGGCCAGAACTACTTGATAGTTTTGTAAGAGTAAGAGTTTTAGAGTAGGATGAAGAATGGAGTAAAGGAGTATAAGCTAAAGATAGAGATCGATTTCATTATTTTATTGTGTACAAAGAGAGGCTGCTTAGCCTTTAAATAGAAATCTACCTAGGTTACATGATAGGTTGTCTAGACTAGGGATAAGGGAGAGAGCTTATAGAGCCGTTACATGATTGCTTATCACTTATCACACGCTTCCTTATACAAGCTTCCCTTCCATATCACTTAATACACGAACCTCCTCTTATCATTAGGCATGAACCAACTCCTCCTTGTACACTCTAGGTCCAATACTCCCCCTCAAGCTAAATTCTGATGAAGAACTTAGCTTGGAAACCATAAACAACCACCTCATTAAAAAAACCTTATGGTGTAAAACCCAATGGGACAAAAGCACACATAAGGGAAAAAGAGTATGATTGCTTATGGTTAGGGAAGTCATGGAGTAGTAATATCTATGAGTCCAAGTCTGGGTAAAATGGACTCATATACCTTAGGTGTTGTTGCTTTGGTAAAGATGTCAGCAAGCTGATCCACACTCCGAGTATAGCAAGGTAAGACTATCCCCAGCTCTACGGCTTGCCTCACCTTGTGACAGTCAATCTCTATGTGCTTTGTTCTCTCATGGAAGACCGAATTTGAAGCTATATGAATGGCCGCCTGGTTATCACAATGCATGGTCATTGGTTTGGATGTCTCTATTCCCAAATCCTTCAAAATGGCTTTGATCCATGTTAGCTCATTAGTGAGTTTCTTCATGGCACGGTATTCGGCTTCAGCACTGGAGCAGTATTGAGCAAGATACTAACTTGGGCATCACGGACTACTTAAGACAGACGTGTGGGTCAAGATTGGTCAAGTCCGAATGCATATAGCCCAAGAGAGAAACTCAGTTTAGACAAGTCCAATAAGGCCTTAGTCCATTAAGGAAGTGTGATGAAAAGCTTCTAGAAGCAGAGATGATTCAACCAGAGAAGTCACGGGTGCACAAAGCCGTTGTTGTGCGGTCACTATCACTTCTTGGGCTTGCTATGCGGTCACTATCACATTTTGAATCTCCTTGTGTAATCGTATAATCCTTTGCCTATATTAGGACTTCTTCTCACATTGTATCAGATACACTTTAAGCAATAAACACTCTTCACCTTATTCTTCTTGTCTCCCTTGTCTCCCTCTTCATTCTTCTGGTCGGGTTTCACCATGAAACTCACCTAATTTATCCTCTTACTTCCGCAAAATTAACATGGTATCAGAGCAACTCGATTCATAAACTCTCTTTAAACTCCCACATACTCTCTAATACTCCTCAAATACTCACGGCCTTCTCCATCTCCTCACTCAAGAACACAGAAAATCTGGGTTCAGTTGCTATTAACCACTGGGTAATAAGCAAACTTTCTCTAAAACCTAACCCAAACTCAAGCTCATACTCTCCTAGGTGTGTAATACATACCGACTCTCTAAATAAACACTCCTTATCTTACTCACTCTGAGATTGTAACAATCCTCAAACATCCATTTGGTGCTGAGTTGTGAGAAGATAGGATTGGTTATTTCTTGAGATTATCCACTATTCCATTCAATTCATCTCTCTAGCTACATTCTCCCACAAACCGTGTTCTTAAATTCCTAGCCATCTCTCTTTAACCGCTGGACAATAGCATTATCCTGTGGTCCATACATTTGAAATTTGAAATCCATTAGAAGCTGCAATGGAGAACAACAAACAACCTGTCATTCCCATCATTCTGAAGGGACAAAACTACTTGCTATGGTCTAGAACAGCAAGAACCGCGTTGTGTAGCCGCGGACTTTGGGAGCATACTCACAAAACTTATGCCTCAAAGGAAGACTCCACAGAGAAGGAAGAAACGTTTACTTTGGCTGAAGAAACCAAATGGTTTCAAGAAGATCAAACCGTGTTGGCCATACTCCAAAGCTCCCTTGAGGTCTCCATCCTTGAAGCCTATTCTTACTGTGAAACCGCCAAGGACCTCTAGGAGACTCTCAAGAATGTGTACGGCAATGTATCCAACCTAACTCGGGTGTTTGAAATCAAAAGATCACTCACTACTCTCAGCCAAGAAGATGGAGACTTCACAAAACATCTTGGCAAGTATCAGGCGCTACGGGCAGAGCTGGAAGCACTAAGACCCAATTCTATGGACCAGACGGTTCTACTCGAAAGGAAGGAGCAAGACCGCGTGTTTGGGCTCCTACTTACCTTGGACACAATGTACAACGACTTAATCAAGCATCTACTGAGGTCAGACAAGCTTCCAAGCTTTGATGAAGTGTGTGCCCAAATCCAAAAGGAACAAGGATCACATGGTCTGTTTGGTGGAAGAGGAGAACTTCCCACAGCTAACAAAGTCATGTTTAGACATGATGATAAGAAGCCATGGATATGTGACCATTGCAAAAGAAAGGGGCATAATAAGGGACAGTGCTGGATCCTTCATCCTCATCTCAGGCCGAGCACACCAAGACCTTCCATCAACCGTCCCTTCAAAGATTTCCAAGGAAGTTCTAAGGCAAATCTCAGCCAGAACACACCGAATGAACAAGGACAAGCCGGTCCATCAAAGAGGCATGAAGATGGAGCAGCTATGACTGCACATGGCACAACCCCTCATGCACCATCACCAAATGACATAATGCGCAGATCAGACTTGGAGGTCATTCTCCAGTCCATTGCCTCCCTCAAAGAGTCTGGTATCTCTCTCTACTCTCATAGACCTAGTAAAGCCTTAGCTGTTGACTCCGGGGCCTCACACCACATGATTAGTAACCCTGAACTGTTAAACAACTTAGAACCGGCTCTAGGTAATGTAGAAATAGCTAATGGAGAAAGAATACCAGTTAAAGGAATAGGCAACCTCAAGCTATTTGATAAGGAATCTAGAGCCCTATTTATGCCTAGCTTCACATCTAATCTATTATCTGTAAAGAAGGCCACTACTGACCTGAATTGCTATGCCATATTTGGTCCTAACAATGTTCATTTTCAGGATATTGAGAGCATGAGGCTGCTTGGAAAAGGAGTAGCCAAAGATGACCTATATGTTTTGGAAGATACTTCCTTTAGTAGTTCACAATCTGTTCCTTTTAAATCATGTTTTTCGGTCAAGCTTGATGTAATGTGGCATGCTAGGCTAGGCCACCCTCATTTTCGTGCATTAAAACTCATGCTACCCAATGTTTCTTTTGAGAATTCTAGTTGTGAGGCTTGTATTCTAGGGAAACATTGCAAATCCGTTTTTCCTAAATCTACCACCATTTATGAGAAATGTTTTGATTTAATTCACTCTGATGTTTGGACTTCACCTTGCATATCTAGAGACAACAACAAATACTTTGTAACCTTTATAGATGAGAAATCAAAGTACACATGGCTAACTTTACTACCATCAAAGGACCGTGTGTTTGAAGCATTTACAAAATTTCAAAGCTATGTCACTAATCATTACCAAGCTAACATAAAAATTTTGAGAACAGATAATGGAGGTGAATACATGAGTCATCAGTTTAAGGAACACCTCACCAAACATGGAATATTGCACCAAACCAGTTGCCCATACAATCCACAGCAGAATGGTGTAGCTGAGAGAAAGAATAGACACCTCATGGAAGTGGCCCGTTCCATGATGTTCCACACTAATGTGCCTAAACGTTTTTGGGGAGACGCGGTCATGACCGCATGCTATCTGATCAACCGAATCCCTACCAGAGTCCTGGATGATCAATCCCCATTTCAGGTACTCAATAAAACCTCCCCAATAGTTGATCACCTTCGGGTATTTGGATGTATGTGCTTTGTATCGGTTCCAGGAGAGCTCAGGAATAAGTTAGAGGCAAAGAGTACAAGATGCATATTCATTGGTTACTTATCAAGTCAGAAAGGGTACAAATGCTTTGATCCAACTACCAATAGAACCATGGTCTCCCGGGATGTCAAGTTCTTGGAGGAACAAGGATATCATGATAAACAAGATTGGGCTAGTTTGAAAGATCTTGCTAAGCCCTCAGAACAAGCAGCTAGCCTTCGTTTCCTCTTAGACCACTTAGATCATCATAAGCCCTCATCATCCTCAGGAGACCAACAGCAGTCACCATCTCCTTCAGATCACTACCATACGGCACCTAGTTCACCAACTCAGCAGGAAGATTCTACAGAAGGGTCTCACCCGGATCCGTCCCAAGTAGAAGGCTCCTCTCCTGGGTTGGAACACACTGCAGCAGTAGATGAAGAAGTTGGTACTACACAAATTCTTAGGAGGAGCACTAGACTTAGACGTGATCCATCCAACTGGATCAATACCAGCGTGTACTACAATGCTCATGCTGTGGTTCATCCGGTTCAAGCGTTCCTTGGAAAGATTTTGAAAGACACCATTCCCTCGTCATATGAGGAGGCTAAGCAAATGAAGGTCTGGCGAGAGGCTGTTGCTGATGAGGTAGGAGCTATGGAACACAATCACACATGGGACGAGTCTATTCTTCCTAAGGGCAAACGTGCAGTCAGCTCCAAATGGGTGTTCACCATTAAGTACAAGAGTAATGGAGATATTGAACGCTACAAGGCCAGGCTTGTAGCTCGAGGGTTTACTCAAACATATGGCCAAGACTATGGGGACACATTTGCTCCAGTGGCTAAGCTACCAACAGTGCGAGTTGTTCTCTCCTTGGCCACCAATCTGTCATAGGATCTATGGCAAATGGACGTCCGGAATGCCTTCCTTCAGGGGGAGCTTGAAGATGAAGTCTATATGACACCACCCCCGGGGCTTGATGAACTTGTTGCACCAGGCAAGGTTCTGCGTTTACGGAAGGCCATCTATGGACTCAAACAATCACCCCGGGCCTGGTACCATAAGCTCAGCTTCACCCTCAGAGACCATGGCTTTAGACGTTCAGAGGCTGATCACACATTGTTCACCCTTCAGAATGATCAAGGTATAGTTGTTGTCCTTATTTATGTAGATGATCTCATCATCTCAGGGGACAACCAGGTTGGTATTCAAACAACTAAATCCTTTCTTAAATCCACGTTTGACATTAAAGACTTAGGGGAACTCAAATATTTTCTTTGGATTGAAGTTTGCCGTTCTACTGATGGGCTCTTTCTCTCCCAACGAAAATATGTTACTGACCTTTTAACTGAGACAGGATATATGGATGCCAAACCAGCCAAATCACCCTTGGAAGATGGCTACAAGGTCATTCGAGAGGGGGAGAATGCTGATGAGCCCTATGCAGATGTTGCACAATACAAACGCATTGTAGGTAAGCTCATATACCTCACTATCACCAGACATGATCTCTGCTTTGCTGTGAATCAGATTAGCCAGCACATGAAGACTCCTACAAAGCATAATTGGAGCATGGCAGAAAGGATCCTGAGGTATCTTAAAGGAAGCCTAGACCGTGGCATTTGGATGGGCCAAAACAAGGACACAGAGATTGTGGGGTATTGTGACGCGGACTGGGCTGGAGACAGAGCTTATAGGAAGTCCACAACCGGCTATTGTACCTTCATAGGAGGAAATTTGGTCACTTGGAAGACCAAGAAGCAAAAAGTAGTAGCATGCTCCACAGCTGAAGCAGAATACCGTGCATTGAGAAAGTTGACCAACGAATTGACATGGTTGAAAGCACTCCTCAAAGACCTCAACGTTGATCAGAACACTCCAATCACCATGCATTGTGACAACCAAGCAGCCATTCACATTGCAACAAATTCAGTCTTCCATGAGAGAACCAAACACATAGAAGTGGACTGCCATAAGGTTAGAGAAAAGATTGAAGAAGGAGTGATTCTTCCATGCTATACAAGAAGTGAAGACCAATTGGCTGACATCTTCACCAAGGCTGCTAGCCCCAAGATTTGCTCCCACATCTATAGCAAACTTGGGCTGATAGACATTCCACAACCATAAGCCGTGCTTCCCTCACCTATAGACAACACACTCTTTTTCCCTTTTCATAGTTTTTATCCCAAGTGGTTTTTCTATGATATGGTTTTTAATGAGGTGTTGCTCTAGGGGTTTCCAAGCTTAGCTTCTCCAATACTAAGCTTGAGGGGTAGTATTGAGCAAGATACTAACTTGGGCATCACGGACTACTTAAGACAGACGTGTGGGTCAAGATTGGTCAAGTCCGAATGCATATAGCCCAAGAGAGAAACTCAGTTTAGACAAGTCCAATAAGGCCTTAGTCCATTAAGGAAGTGTGATGAAAAGCTTCTAGAAGCAGAGATGATTCGACCAGAGAAGTCACGGGTGCACAAAGCCGTTGCTGTGCGGTCACTATCACTTCTTGGGCTTGCTATGCGGTCACTATCACATTTTGAATCTCCTTGTGTAATCGTGTAATCCTTTGCCTATATTAGGACTTCTTCTCACATTGTATCAGATACACTTTAAGCAATAAACACTCTTCACCTTATTCTTCTTGTCTCCCTTGTCTCCCTCTTCATTCTTCTGGTCGGGTTTCACCATGAAACTTGGGCATCACGGACTACTTAAGACAGACTTGTGGGTCAAGATTGGTCATCACAGATGAGCTAAAGTGGCATCAGGAGGACCTATATGTCCTATCCGTTCTGCAAAACTCCTTAGATGGTCCAATCCTGGAGACCTACTCACACTGTGAAACGTCAATGGAACTATGGACTATTCTCAAGAAGGTCTATGGCAACACCTCCAACCTTAGCAGGATCTTTCAAGTCAAGCAGGCCATCAACAATCTAAGTCAAGATGATCCAAACTTCACCTCCTTGTTTGGGAAGTTCAGTTCCTTATGGGCAGAATTAGATATGCTCCGACCTGTGTCCTTTGATCCTGAAGTCATTAAGGAAAGGCAGGAACAAGATAAAGTCTTTAGCCTTCTCATGATTCTCAGTCCCACATACAACGATCTCATTAAACACATCTTGAGGTCAGATAAACTCCCTTCCCTTGAAGATGTATGCTCTCAGATACAGAAGGAATCCGGATCAAATGGATTGTTTGGAAGAAAAGGTGACCTTCTCACGGCTCACAAAAGCACATACAAGACCGAAGAAGAACCCATCTCAGCAAATAAAGGGTTTTACAAACCGGAAAACAAAAAGAGCATAATGTGTGATCATTGTAAAAGGAAAGGACATTCCAAAGATAAGTGTTGGATTCTTCATCCACACCTCAAGCCAAGCAAGTGGAAGGAAGTTCCTAGAGCTCATTTCACTCAGGAAACTGGATACTATCCCAAGAAGAACCTCCCATACCAAATCGCTCACGGCCCAGCTAGCTCTAATCAACAAGCCAGCTCATCAAGTTCATCGTGCATTGGAGGTCCTCAAACTCATCCAGCTCATATGGTGCCATACCAACCAATGCAGTCAGAGTATGTCAGGAAATCCGATCTTGAAGCTCTCATCAAAGCATTCAAAGACAACTCTGGTAATGCGATTGTTGGTAGATCATTACATGCCTCAGTTAATGCTTTCACTAAGTCTAAACCATTAATTGTAGATTCAGGGGCATCTCACCATATGATCAGTGATATGAATTTGATTAAGAACATTGAACCGGCTGTAGGGAATGTCTTGATAGCAAATGGAACAAATGTGCCAATAGAAGGAATAGGTGATCTTAGATTATTCAATAAGGAATCTAGAGCCTTTTATATGCCCTCATTCACTTCTAACCTTCTATCTGTCAAGAGAGCTACAACCGATTTAAACTGTCATGCTATCTTTGGGCCTAATGACTTTGTGTTTCAGGATATTGAAACTAAGGAGATTCTTGGACAAGGTGTTACCAGAAATGATCTATATGTGCTTGAAGACTTATCTCCTAGTTCTCCTAGTCGTTTAGCTTCATGTTTTTCAAATTTCAATAATTCTGAGATGAATGGTGATTTGTGGCATGCTAGGCTTGGTCATCCTCATCTTAAAGTGCTAGAGTTAATGTTTCCTAAAACAGTTTTCAATAATGAATTATGTGAAGCATGTATCCTTGGAAAACACTGTAGGTCTGTTTTTCCTAAATCTCAAACTATAAATGAAAACTGCTTTGATCTTTGGTGCGGCCCTGGTTGTTCTAAACCTGAGGATCGACTTGAAGGCAGGTAGGATGATGATTAAGAGGTATGGAAGGAGGCTACTAGCTCTCCTTAGGCAGCGGATTGATGATTTGAATGGAAGGGAGCTACTAGCTTCCCTTGTAGGTAAGTGATTGATGGCGGTGATTAGGGGTTTAATTGGAGGTTACTAACTCTCCAATTGATGTGAATGATGAAGGGGTTTGATTCCACTAGCACAGGATCACCCTGCAAAGAGCTATGGAATATCACAGTAGATTACTCTACTCTTTAGTGATCAAGGGTCAAAGTTCTTAGGCTGAACAGAGAAAGCAAGAAGCAAAATAGCTTTAAGATTGTTTATAAAATTCGATGTGTTTTTACAAGAGGGGGTGAAGCCTTTTTATAGGCTGAAAATCCTATCTAAATCATATCCTAACTACCTTCCTAATTTCTATACAACAAGAATATCCTTGATTTAATTAATTAATGTCAAAAGATATTATACTCTTATCCTAATTTTAAGCTAACAAGAATATCTTTTGATTTAATGGATTTAATTTCAAAAGATATCTTACTTTATCCTAATTCCTTTGGTTTAATTAAAGTGATTACAAACCAGTAAATTAAACCATTGGATTGGTTTGATCCTTCTTATTTCCTCTTGGTGGTCGAATTTGGTTAAGGTCTGTAGGTCCTCCCTTTGGGCTTCACTTCTTGATCTTGTCATTGGACCAAGCCATAATTCTCCTTGGGTCTGATCTTGGGCCATGTCTTCCTCTTCTTCGGTTGAATCCAAGTCCTCTAGAGTTGCAATTAAATCCGGTGCATTCCGGATCGTACCATCCCCTCCTCCTTTAAAAGGATTTGACCTCAAATCCACTTCATCTGCAATAAAATGAATTAAGTCAGAAACATTAAAAGTGGAACTTATAGAATACTTACCTTGGAGGTCTATTTGGTATGCATTATTGTTGATTCTGCGTATTACTGAAAAAGGTCCATCCACTCTTGGCATTAATTTCGATTTTCTCTCATTTGGAAACCTTTCTTTCCTTAGATGGATCCACACAAGATCTCCAGGTTCTAGAACTAGTTCTTTTCGACCCTTGTTTTTCTTTTTAGTATACATTTTAGTCCTTTCACCAATATTCTTCTTAACCTGTTCATGCAAATATTTAACAAACTCGGCTTTCTTTTGGCCATCAAGGTTAGTCTGTTCCTTTAAAGGTAAATCAAGTAAATCTAAAGGAGACAATGGATTAAACCCATATACAACTTGAAAAGGTGTCATTTTTGTTGCTGAGTGGACTGATCTATTATATGCAAATTCAACATGAGGTAAGCAATCCTCCCAAGTTTTAATGTTCTTTTTAATAATAGCTCTTAAAATAGTAGAAAGGGTTTTATTGACTGATTCTGTTTGACCATCAGTTTGTGGATGACAAGTTGTGGAAAATAATAGTGTAGTGCCTAACTTTCCCCAAAGGGTCCTCCAGAAATGAGTAAGGAATTTAGAATCCCTATCTGAAACAATTGTTCTAGGCATTCCATGTAACCTAACAACTTCCCTAAAGAATAAATCAGCCACTAAAACTTCGTCATCTGTTTTATGACATGGAATAAAATGAGCCATTTTTGAAAATCTATCAACTACTACAAAGATGCTGTCAGTTCCTTTCCTAGTTCTAGGCAGTCCTAAAACAAAGTCCATAGAAATGTCTACCCAAGGATGATCAGGAATAGGTAATGGAGTATACAAACCTGTGGGCTGTACCTTAGATTTGGCTTGTTTACACTCAACACATTTTGAACAGATTCTTTCCACATCTCGTTTCATGTTGGGCCAGTACAAGTGTTCTTGTATCGTGGCTAAGGTCTTAGCAACACCAAAATGTCCCATTAGACCTCCTCCATGGGCTTCCCTAACATAAAGTTCTCTGATGGTTCCACATGGTACACACAACTGACTGTCACGAAATAGGAATCCTTTGAACTGATAAAATCGTCCTTGAGCATGAGAACTAGTTTCCTTATACAACTCTCCAAAATCAGGGTCATTAGTGTAACAAGTTTTAAGATGTTCAAAACCTAGTAATTTGGTTTCCATAGATGATAAAAGAGCATACCTTCTTGAGAGAGCATCTGCCACAATGTGCTCCTTACCTTGTTTATAGTGAATGACATAAGGAAAAGTTTCAATGAATTCCATCCACCTTGCATGTCTTTTATTTAACTTTTGTTGTCCCTTGAGGTGTTTAAGAGATTCATGATCTGTGTGAATCACAAACTCCTTAGGCCATAAGTAATGTTGTCATATTTGTAGGGCTCTAACTAGAGCATAAAGCTCTTTATCATAAGTAGGATAATTAAGAGTAGCTCCTCCTAACTTCTCACTGAAGTAAGCTATAGGTCTCCTTTCCTGCATCAATACAGCACCAATTCCAATTCCTGAGGCATCACATTCTATTTCAAAAGTTTTCGAAAAATCTGGTAACACAAGTAAAGGTGCATTAGTCAACTTCCCTTTTAGCAATTCGAATGCCTCAGACTGGGCTGGTCCCGAAGTAAATCCCACGGTTTTCTTGATGACTTCTGTGAGTGGAGCTGCAATGGTGCTAAAGTCTTTCACAAATCTTCTATAGAATCCAGCAAGTCCATGGAAGCTCCTTACTTCTCCTACAGTTTTAGGCGTGGGCCATTCCCTGATTGCCTTCACCTTTTCTTCATCTACCTGAATACCCTGAGAAGTAACAACAAAACCTAAAAAAACCAAGTTATCTGTTCCAAAAGAGCATTTCTTTCGATTTGCATATAAGTTTTCCTTCCTTAAAACATTTAAGACATGTCTAAGGTGATCAAGATGTTCTGCCATGTTTTTACTGTAAATTAGGATATCATCAAAATAGACTACTACAAATCGCCCTATGAATGCCCTTAATACATGGTTCATTAATCTCATAAAGGTACTAGGTGCATTAGTAAGTCCAAAAGGCATAACTAACCATTCATACAATCCTAACTTTGTTTTAAAAGCAGTTTTCCATTCATCTCCCTCTTTCATTCTAATTTGGTGATACCACTTTTCAAATCTATCTTAGAAAAAATGAAAGATCCATATAACTCATCAAGCATATCATCTAAGCGAGGAATATGATGTCTGTACTTAACTGTTATGTTATTAATGGCTCTGCAATCTACACACATGCGCCAGCTACCATCTTTCTTAGGTACAAGTAAAACAGGTACTGCACAAGGGCTTAAGCTCTCGCGGATGTCCTTTCTCCAAGAGCTCATTGACCTGTCTTTGTAGCTCCTTTGTCTCTACAGGATTGGTCCTGTAAGCTGGTCTGTTCGGAAGAGTGGCGCCTGGTACAAAGTCAATCTGATGTTCTATACCTCTGAAAGGAGGTAATCCCACTGGTTGATCTTCTGGAAACACATCCTTGTACTCTTGCAAAAGAAACTCAATCTCTCTCGGTATTTCTGGAGTCAGGTTAGTACTACTAGCTAGCAATTCCTTGCAAACTAGTAACATCATGAATTGTTGTTCATTTAGGGCATGTTTAACTTCACTAGGAGTAGCAAAGAGACTATGATGACTTACCTTAGGGTGTTCATAGCCGTGAGTTGTTGGTGTTAAAGCTTTGGCTTCTTCTCTTCTTTGTTTTAGCTGCATCTGATCTTGGTGAACCTCCTGGGGCGTAAGTGGCACTAATGTGATCTGTTTTCCTTTGTGTTTGAATGAATGCCGGTTGGTGTACCCATCATGTATGGCTCGTTTGTCATATTGCCAGGGTCTTCCCAAAAGAATGTGACTTGCTTCCATGGGCAACACATCACATATGATCTGATCCTGGTACTTCCCAATGCTTAAAGGTACTTCCACTTGTTCTGTAACTTTCATTTCGCCTTCTTCATTGAGCCATTGTAGTTGGTATGGTCTAGGATGTTTGTGAGTGACCAGGTTGAGCCGGTCCACAAGTGTTTGGCTGGCCACATTGGTGCAGCTTCCTCCATCTATGATCAAGCTACACACCTTTTCCTGAATGAAGCATCGAGTGTGGAACAAGTTCTCCCTTTGTTCTTGTATCTTAGGTTGTGCACTTAAGGTTCTCCTAGTTACCAATAGTTGCCCTTGGACAGGATAAGCTTCACTTTTGGTTTCTGACTGGTCATCCTCTGATGTTAACTCTCCATTCTCTAGGATAAGCATCACCCTTTTGTTTGAACATTCATTGGCATAATGTCCATAGCCTTGACATCTGAAACACTTGATGTTTCTGGTCCTTGTTGGAGGCGTTGGAGTTGATGGTCCTTTACCCTTGTCTTCACGTGAAGGTGGCATAGGTAATCACTCCTTAGTCTTAGCAGGCGTCTTGAAAGATGACTCTCCTTGCCTATCATTGTGGTTGTAAGGCGGTTTAGAGTTGGTCATATAGGGGTTCCTTGTATTACTCCTCCTTTTGTTTTGTTGTTCAATAAGAATGGCTTTATGGAGTAATTCATCCATGTCTTCATACTCCTGTAACTCTAATCGATCCTGAATATCTCTGTTAAGTCCTCCTTGAAACCGTGCCATGGTAGCTTCCATAGTCTCATCTATTTCAGCTTTGATCATAAGACTCTCCATTTCTTGATGATAATCTTTTACACTCCTTGTACCTTGATTTAATCTCCTCGGTTTCTGGTGTAAATCTCTCCCATAATGGACTGGTACAAATCTTTTTCTCATCATGGTTTTCATCTCATACCAAGATGTGACCTGGGGCTCTCCATTGCGACGTCTTGTGGTGGCAATCTGCTCCCACCAGTTGATAGCATATCCATCGAATTCTGTGGCTGCTATCTTGACCTTCTTTTCCTCAGAATAGTTTTGGCAGCTGAAGACTATTTCAATCTTCTTTTCCCATTCCAAATAGGAATCTGGATCATTCTTTCCTGAGAAAGGGGGAATTCGAAGCTTGAGTCCTCCTAAGTTGTTATCTGGTCTCGGTTCTTGAGTTTGATATTGGTCTCCACTCTCATCCGAGTATCCCTGAGCTTCCTCTTCATTACGCCTAACTCCTGATCTAACTCTCACCCTTGCGCCTCTTCCTAAGCGCCCTCCTCCTCGGTTTGACCTTTCTCCACGAGCTGATCTACCTGCAAGAGGATCAACTCCATAAAGAAACTCATTAGCTTGGTTAGTTCTGTTTTCAAAAATAGTCTGAAGTCTCCTAGTTATTTCATCCATCATTGCTTCCATCTGTAATGGGTCAAGCCTATAAGGTCGTGTGTTTCCTTCTCCTCTAGGGGTTTCTTCGTTTGGATTCTCCATTTTTCCTGAAACAACTTAGCAAACTGGTTAATTAAACTCTCTCTCTCTCACTTTTCTTGGTAATCACTCACTAGCTCCTTCTCTTGCTATTCCCAAAAGTTCAGATTGGATCAAAGCTCAATCACCTAAGACCTAGAGCTAAACCTACTGAATTTTTAGATAGAAAGATTGCAAGATTTTTTCGTCAGCTGATTAACCAATTCCTAGCAGGGTTCCTCTTCTGCTCTTTACTTTTTTTTTTTTTTTTTTTTTTTTTTTTTAATAAAAGTTTTCGATTTTTTTTTTTTTTAAATATAGATCTTTTCGTAGATCTTTTGTAATTCAGGAAAGGCTCAGCTGATTTACAACAGATAGAAAGAAAAGAATTTAAAACTAAAATTTAAAAAATTTGATGGTGGTTTTGAAATCAAGATGATTTCACAAACCCTAACCTTCAAAAGGCTCTGATACCACTTGGTGTGGCCCTGGTTGTTATAAACCTGAGGATCGACTTGAAGGCAGGTAGGATGATGATTAAGAGGTATGGAAGGAGGCTACTAGCTCTCCTTAGGCAGCGGATTGATGATTTGAATGGAAGGGAGCTACTAGCTTCCCTTGTAGGTAAGTGATTGATGGCGGTGATTAGGGGTTTAATTGGAGGTTACTAACTCTCCAATTGATGTGAATGATGAAGGGGTTTGATTCCACTAGCACAGGATCACCCTGCAAAGAGCTATGGAATATCACAGTAGATTACTCTACTCTTTAGTGATCAAGGGTCAATGTTCTTAGGCTGAACAGAGAAAGCAAGAAGCAAAATAGCTTTAAGATTGTTTATAAAATTCGATGTGTTTTTACAAGAGGGGGTGAAGCCTTTTTATAGGCTGAAAATCCTATCTAAATCATATCCTAACTACCTTCCTAATTTCTATACAACAAGAATATCCTTGATTTAATTAATTAATGTCAAAAGATATTATACTCTTATCCTAATTTTAAGCTAACAAGAATATCTTTTGATTTAATGGATTTAATTTCAAAAGATATCTTACTTTATCCTAATTCCTTTGGTTTAATTTAAGTGATTACAAACCAGTAAATTAAACCATTGGATTGGTTTGATCCTTCTTATTTCCTCTTGGTGGTCGAATTTGGTTAAGGTCTGTAGGGCCTCCCTTTGGGCTTCACTTCTTGATCTTGTCATTGGACCAAGCCATAATTCTCCTTGGGTCTGATCTTGAGCCATGTCTTCCTCTTCTTCGGTTGAATCCAAGTCCTCTAGAGTTGCAATTAAATCCGGTGCATTCCGGATCGTACCAATCTTGTTCACTCTGATGTTTGGACTGCCCCATGTGTCTCTAGAGATAATCACAAGTATTTTGTTAGTTTCATAGATGAGAAATCAAAATACACTTGGGTTACCTTAATGCCATCTAAGGGTAGAGTTCTTGAAGCGTTTATGAGTTTTAACAAGTATGTGACTAACCAATATGATGCTAAAGTTAAATGTCTAAGATCAGATAATGGTGGGGAGTATACTAGCCAGGCCTTTAAACACTATCTCAACAAACATGGAATTGAGCACCAGACAAGTTGTCCCTATATGATGTGAGCTAAGGTGGTGGTGCAACTGTTGATCGAGAAACTCGAGACCTTCAGGAGCAAAGCGATGGAATAGGTGGATTGAAAGGACCACACAAGCTGCGGAAGACTTGTGATACACCAGGGTGATTCTCCTTGGCAAGAAGAATCCGTGAGGCAAGCTCTCCAAAGGGAGTGGTAGCCGTCAACTTGTTTAGAGACTAGGGTTTTTGTTTCATAAAAATCGTGTTGTATTTCTCATTCTAAGTGATGAGTCTTATATAAGCCTTATGGTTACAACTTAGGGTAAACAACATGATGTTTCCCCAAAACAACAAGTAGTGTAAACTAAAACAGCATGTAGTTTTTTTTGCTGTATAAAATAAAAGGGCTTAAGTCCTAATGACTTAACCATAAAATATGGGCTGAAGGCCCTAAACTTATACTTAGTCTACAAAAGAAAGAAATGAGATAGATAAGCCTTATATAGGAGTAAAAGGCCGAATTTGACTAAGACTTGTGAAGGTGTCGGATTGTGTGAACAAGTCTTCGTCGTCTTGCGCACTAAGAGTGTTGCCTCATTAAAACCTTCTTCGGAAAACCCAGTGGGACAAAACCGAAGATAGGAAAAAGAGTACAATTTCTTAGCACGTCTTTTGGTGTCTTTACCGAATGGTAATGGTAAAGACACCGGAGGTGGAAGAGTCTTCAAGCAGGAACCTCCAATGCTCCTTAGCTGAAGTGAACGGATCCGGCTGGTCTTCTGAGCCGTCTGGTGGCTCCTCATCCGTGAGCTCCTGGTCGTCTGCGTGTTCCATGAGCTGGTTGAACTTGTCTCCTAATGCTCGTGCTCTGGATCGTGTCAAAGGCCCTGGTGGAACTCGTGGTATCGCTTGTGGTACGATGTCCTCATCATTCCCTCCCTCTTCAGGTGCTTTGGTCTCCTAAGCAAAGTCGTCACCTGCATCAAATAACTCCAAGTCAGCAACATTAAACGTAGTAGACACATTATACTCACCTGGAAGCTCCAGTTGGTAGGTGTTGTCGTTGATGCGTCGCAAGACTCGGAATGGGCCATCTCCACGTGGTGCTAGCTTGCTCTTACGCCGTTGGGGAAAACGTTCGTGTCGTAGATGTAACCAGACCCAATCTCCCTCGTGGAAGACCACGTGCCTCCTTCCCTTGTTGGCGTGTTTTGCTGTCTGGGCATTCCTTCGTTCCAGGTTTTCTTTGACTTCCCGTTGTAAGCGCTTGACATATTCCGCTTTTTCTTCGCCTTCTAAGCTGACGATCTCAACAAGTGGAATAGGGCGAACTCGATCGGTGTAGTGGGGTTGAAGCCGTAGACAATCTCAAATGGTGTCTTTTTGGTGCCGGAATGAACTGCTCTGTTGTAGGCGAACTCGACATAAGGGAGACACTCGAGCCAATTCTTCAGGTTACGACCAATCGTCGCGCGCAACATCTGAGATAAGGTTCGGTTGACCACCTCGGTCTGACCATCCGTCTGTGGGTGATATGCCGTCGAAAAGAGTAGACTGGTGCCAAGTTTCTTCCACAGAACCCGCCAGAAGTGACTGAGAAACTTAGTGTCCCTGTCGGACACAATGGTGCGGGGAATGCCATGTAGACGAACGATCTCTCGGAAGAACAGGTTCGCTGTCTGAATCGCATCGTTCGTCTTGTTGCAAGGTATGAAGTGCGCCATCTTCGAGAAACGGTCTACGACGACGAGTATGGAGTCCTTGTGATGGACTTGAGGTAAACCCAAGACAAAATCCATGGAGATATCCGTCCAAGGAGATGACGGAACTGGAAGTGGCGTGTAGGGGCCTTGAGGATGCATCTTAGACTTAGACCGTTTGCAGACAAGGCATTTTTCGCAATGGGCTTCCACATCACGGCGTTGACGAGGCCAGTAGAAGTGTTCCTTGAGCATGCTCAAGGTCTTGGCAACACCAAAGTGTCCCATCAATCCGCCTCCATGAGCTTCCCTGAGTAGAAGTTCGCGAACTGAACCGCCTGGGATGCAAAGACGTTTGTCCTTGAAAAGTAAACCGTCAAACAGGTAGAAACGTGTGTATTTGCCCTGTCCGTGCTCCTTGAAGGCTTCTTTGAAATCGTGGTCTTCAGCATAAAGGTCCTTGAGCATTTCAAATCCCATAACCTTTGACTCCATGACCGAGATCAAGCTATGCCTTCGGGAAAGTGCATCTGCGACGACATTGTCCGTACCCTTCTTGTACTTGATGACATACGGAAATGTCTCGATAAACTCCAGCCACCGGGCGTGTCTCTTCTTTAGGGTCGTCTGCCCTTTGAGGTGTTGGAGTGTCTGATGGTCCGTGTGTATAACGCATTCTCGCGAGAGCAAGTAATGCTGCCATGTCTGTAGAGCTCGGACCAAAGCGTACAATTCCTTATCGTAAGTGGGGTAGTTGAGAGCTGCGCCGCTTAACTTCTCACTAAAGTAGGCAATTGGTTTTCCACCCTGTGTCAGGACTGCTCCAATGCCTACACCTGAAGCGTCGCACTCTACCTCGAAAGTCTTATCGAAATTCGGTAATGTCAGGACAGGTGCTTGCGTGAGTCGTTCCTTTAACAGCTTAAACGACTTTTCTTGTTCTGGGCCCCATCTGAAATCTTGGTTCTTCTTGATAGTCGCTGTCAAGGGGCTGGCGATCGTACTGAAGTCACGTACAAATCGGCGATAGAAACTCGCCAAGCCATGAAAACTTCGGACTTGGCTGGCGTTGGTTGGCGTGGGCCATTCTTGAATAGCACGGATCTTTTCTTCGTCAACTCGAAGCCCTTGTGAGCTGACGACGAATCCAAGAAAGACGACCTGATCCGTGCAGAAGGTACACTTCTTAAGGTTGGCGTATAGCTGTTCTTTTTGAAGTGTCGTGATCACTGTCTCCAAGTGCTCTAAGTGGTCGGAATAGGAAGCACTGTAGACGAGTATGTCGTCAAAGTAGACTACGAAAAATTTGCCTATGAATGGCCGAAGGACTTGGTTCATGAGGCGCATGAAAGTGTTGGGTGCGTTGGACAGACCGAAAGGCATAACCAACCTCTCGTACAGACCTTGCTTGGTCTTGAAAGCCGTTTTCCATTCATCGCCTTCCCTCATGCGAACTTGATGATATCCGCTCTTGAGGTCAATCTTCGAGAAGATGGATGCTCCGCTTAGTTCGTCTAGCATGTCGTCAAGTCACGGAATCGGATGCCGGTATTTCACGGTGATGTTGTTAATTGCTCGGCAGTCGACGCACATTCGCCAACTTCCATCCTTCTTTGGTACAAGGAGGACGGGAACAGCGCAGGGGCTAAGGCTTTCTCTGACGTAGCCTTGAGCCATGAGGTCCTGAACTTGTCGCTCAAGTTCTTTTGCTTCCTCCGGTGTGACTTTATAGGCGGGCTTGTTTGGCAGCTGAGCTCCGGGAATGAGGTCGATATGATGCTCAATGCCTCTGAGTGGTGGTAGCCCGGGCGGAATCTCGTTCGGGAAGACGTCCGAATATTTGTCCAGGAGTGCCTGGACATCCGCCGGTAAAAGAGCGCTGGGGGCCTCGGATACGCTCAAGACCTCTTGATAAAGCATGAGGACGAGCTGGGTGCCGGAGGTGCTTGCAGCCTTTCTCATGTCTGCGACGTTTACGAGGAAGTTCTCTTTTCTGGCATGCTGATCCTTGGCCATCTTGGATTGCATGCCGTGGACTTCCTGGGGGGACATTGGTGCTAGGTTGTACCTACGCTTGTCGTGGACAAAGGAGTAGAAGTTTGTGCGACCGTTGTGAGTGGTCTCTTTGTCAAATTGCCATGGTCATCCCAATAGAAGATGTCCAGCTGACATGGGAACGACGTCGCACAATACTTGATCCTGGTAGCGTCCAATGCTGAAGGAAACTCGGACCTGGTCGGAAATGTACAGCTCCATTTTGTTGTTGAGCCAACGAAGTCTGTAGGGCTTGGGGTGCTTTGTCACGGGCAAGCCAAGCTTCTCGACCATGTACTTACTGGCGGCGTTGGTGCAGGAGCCGCCGTCAATAATCAGTGAGCAGACCTTTCCGAGAATAGTGCACTTCGAGTGAAAGATGTTCTCACGCTGCTCGATTTCTTCTTGATCCAAGCGTGAGCTGAGGACTCTCCGGATCATCAACATCTCTCCTGAGTCGGCGTATTCGACTTCCCCTTTAGACATGGGGTCCGTCGTGAGAGGATACTCGTCTTGCTCGTCTGCGGAGTCGTAGTCTCCGGAAGCAGTCAAGATCATGGTTCGTTGGTTAGGGCATTCACGAGACATATGCCCTCTAGCCTTGCACTTAAAACACGTGATGGCACTGCTCTTCTGGGGTTGACCTGCAATGGTGGCCGGTGGGGCAGGCCTAGGAGTGGTCGCGGGTGCCTTGGTCGGTATGGCGCCGTCCGTGGGTCTCCCTCGAGGTCGCGAGTCACTGGTGGAGGCAGTGCGGTCAAATGCCTTAGGGCTAGTACCCCAGGCATTACTGGGTCGGAGTGGTGCGGAAGATTTGCGCCGGTTGCTCTTTTCGATCTGAACAGCCAAGTGGAAAAGCTCTCCAAGGTCGTGGTAAGGTTGCAGCTCGATCTTACGTGCTATCGACTCATGTAGTCCGTCGATAAATTGAGCCATGAGACTCTCCTCCGAATCCTCCATTTCTAGTCTGTTTCGAAGATGTTCGAACTCGTCGAAATATTCAGGAACCGACTTGCTGCCTTGGGTAAGGCGTCAAAATCGTCGCTCCAGCTCTCGGTGGAAATGAGGTGGCACATATCGTCGCCTCATTATCTGAGTCAACTCGTACCACGTTGTAGGAGTTCCCATTCTTGCTCTCCGGCGAGTGGCTAGCTCGCGATCCCACCACGCCAGTGCGTGGTCGGTGAACTGGGCTGTCGCTAAGGTGACCTTACGTTCCTCGTCGTGGTGGTAGTAGTCGTGAATCAACTCCATCCGACGTTCCCAGTCTAAGTACTCTTCGGGGTCTAACTTTCCCGAGAATTGGGGTGGGTTGAGCTTGATGTCATGGTGACCGGCTGGCTGCCTGTGTGCCGGTGGTGGCTCTTCGTAATAGGGGTCTCTGCCTAGTCCACGGTGAGACGCCTCTGGTCGGTCGAAGTGGGGTGGATAGGGTCCCTGCCGGTGGCGCGTGTGGGTGGTGCCAGACGGCTCCTCCAGACGATCTATTCGAGTCGTCACAGTGTTTAGCTGGGCAGTGATGGCGTGCAGCATCTGCATTACTGTGGGGTCGGATTGACCAGTCGGGGATTCATCTCTTCCTGTCATATTTCCTTTTCCAAGAAAAGGAAATTTCAAGAAAAGGAAAGTTTCCTTTTCGGGAAACTTGCAGACTTAGAAACTTTCCTTATATGGAAATTTCCAAGGATAATATTTTTATTTTATTTGTAAAGAAAAAAAATAATAAAAGAAAATATAACTAAGGGATAATTTCTAAAATACAAAAAGAAAGTCAACTAAAAGGAAAAAAAAAAACCAAGATTATGGAAAATATCCTAGAATTAAATACAGGAAATCTATGAGAATAAAATCTATAAATTTCTTAATTCTAAAAAGGAAACTTAAATATCTACTTATTAAACTTCTAGGGAAGAATTTCCTAAAACTTCCTAGACAGATTTCCTAAACTAAACTATTGCCTAAAACCTTTTAGGGAAATATCTAATAAATCTAGGATACTGAGGGGAAAACTTCCTAAACTATCTAGGAAAGCCCTAGACTACCTAAAAACCCTAGTACACACGACCTAGACGGCTGGGACAGGAGTGGGATGCACGGCTGCCTATGGTGGACGTGACTGGACCTAAGGCGACTAATGACCTAGACTCGCGGAAGGGGGCTGGGACCTAGACACTCGAGACGACCCAACACGGCTACTGGAAGGAACACTCGCGGGATAGGACAGCTAGCTAGGCGGGCAAGAAGCTAAACCTACGCACGTGAACTACATAAGGACGAGACACGGCTATGCTGCGGTTAACCTGACGAAGAACAGGACGCGGGACACGACCTGAAGGACTCGACCTAGAACGCTGCTACAAGACCTAAACTACTAAGCGGCCCTAGACACTGAATAGACTCGCGGGATAGCTGGGCACACGCTAGGGCGGAACAAGGCTACCTAACCCTAGACACTTGAGAGGACGGATCGCGGTTGTCAAAGACTGATACAGGACGTGCTAGGACGAGGCTAGCTAACCCTAGCAGGCGGCTCACAGCTGGAGTAAGACGCGAACACTGAACCTAGACCTAGGACTCTCACGCGACCAAGCAAGCAAACAACAGGACCTATGGCTTCGCTACTAAGGAACCTAACAAACAACACTCAACACACAATTCCTTAAGGATTTTCAAGTATGGTGAAGGTGTTCTAGGTGAGTTTCTAAGAACCCTAGTTTGATTTTAAACAACCTAAACAAGATATAATTTTGTTTTTTCTTTCTTAAAAAAAAATTTCTAGCAATAACAACAATGAAACAAACAAGCAAATTCCTTTTTTTTTTTTTTTTTTGTATTATGAAAACAAGTAAAGATTGATAGAACCTGATTTTTTTTTTTTTTTTTTTTTTGTGGATTGTTTGTGGTAGATGACTTGAATCTTCTCCTTCTTACCGAGAACCTCAAGGGGAAAGAGAAGCAACAAAAATCAAAAGCCAAAAACTTCAAAACAAGACAGTAACAAACGCAAATTAAGAGATGAACAAGGATAGAATCAACCTGATGTCTAAGAGCTTTTAGGCTCTGATACCAGATGATGTGAGCTAAGGTGGTGGTGCAACTGTTGATCGAGAAACTCGAGACCTTCAGGAGCAAAGCGATGGAATGGGTGGATTGAAAGGACCACACAAGCTGCGGAAGACTTGTGATACACCAGGGTGATTCTCCTTGGCAAGAAGAATCCGTGAGGCAAGCTCTCCAAAGGGAGTGGTAGCCGTAACCTTGTTTAGAGACTAGGGTTTTTGTTTCATAAAAATCGTGTTGTATTTCTCATTCTAAGTGATGAGGCTTATATAAGCCTTATGATTACAACTTAGGGTAAACAACATGATGTTTCCCCAAAACAACAAGTAGTGTAAACTAAAACAGCATGTAGTTCTTTTTGCTGTATAAAATAAAAGGGCTTAAGTCCTAATGACTTAACCATAAAATATGGGCTGAAGGCCCTAAACTTATACTTAGTCTACAAAAGAAAGAAATAAGATAGATAAGCCTTATATAGGAGTAAAAGGCCGAATTTGACTAAGACTTGTGAAGGTGTCGGATTGTGTGAACAAGTCTTCGTCGTCTTGCGCACTAAGAGTGTTGCCTCATTAAAACCTTCTTCGGAAAACCCAGTGGGACAAAACCGAAGATAGGAAAAAGAGTACAATTTCTTAGCACGTCTTTTGGTGTCTTTACCGAATGGTAATGGTAAAGACACCGGAGGTGGAAGAGTCTTCAAGCAGGAACCTCCAATGCTCCTTAGCTGAAGTGAACGGATCCGGCTGGTCTTCTGAGCCGTCTGGTGGCTCCTCATCCGTGAGCTCCTGGTCGTCTGCGTGTTCCATGAGCTGGTTGAACTTGTCTCCTAATGCTCGTGCTCTGGATCGTGTCAAAGGCCCTGGTGGAACTCGTGGTATCGCTTGTGGTACGATGTCCTCATCACTATACCCCTCAGCAGAATGGAGTTGCTGAGAGGAAAAACAGACACTTAATGGAGGTGACTAGAGCCATGATGTTTCATAGGAAGGTTCCTAAACAGTTTTGGGGTGATGCCTTAGTTACGGCCTGCTACTTAATCAACAGACTTCCGACCAAAATCCTACATGACATCTCACCGTTTGAGGTACTTACTAAAACCAAACCTCATCTTGATCATATTAGAGTGTTTGGATGTGTTTGCTATGTGTTGATCCCAGGGGAACAGAGGAACAAGTTAGAGGCTAAGAGCACAAAGGCCATGTTTCTTGGATATTCAACCACACAGAAAGGGTATAAGTGCTACAATACTAATACCAACCGTGTCCTTATCTCCCGGGATGTTAAGTTTCTTGAAGACAAAAGCTATTTCTCGGATGGTACGTGGGAGTCTATCAAGAACATATCCTCACAATCGACCAACCAGGCTGAGAATTTAAATAAGATCTTAGAGAACCTGGGTATATCCTCTTTTGGTCCAGACACTCATCAGCATTCGCCGCATCATCCTCTTCATCCTGAGGGGGGACAACAAGACTATGGTCATGATGAGGAGGATGAAGATTCAGCTACTAATTCAAACAACACCCAAAGAAGAGAATCTGAACCTGAGTCACAAACCGGTCCAAGTAACACTGAAGGAAACTCAGAAGCTGAAGTTGGTTCGAGTTCTGGAAGTACCAATGATCAACATCAACACTCGCATGAAGTACCAGCACCATTAGAACTCCGGAGAAGCACTAGACAACGATTCCCTCCAGCAAACTGGAAGAACACGAGAGTTTACTACAATAATAATGCAGTGGCTCATCCTACTCAAGCGGTTTGCAACATGGTTCATATTCCACAACAACATCTGGCTTTCACAGGCAGTCTAGATCAAGAGTTAGTTCCCAAGACTTATGATGAAGATAAGGAGCTAAAAGTCTGGAGAGATGCCGTGGGAGCAGAAAGAACTGCAATGGAGAAAAATCATACATGAGATGAAGCAGACTTACCAAAAGGAAAGAAGGCAGTGAGCTCTAGATGGATTTTCACCATCAAATACAAAAGTAATGGGGAGAAGATTACAGAGACACATTTGCTCCAGTAGCAAAAATGCATACAATCAGAGTTGTTCTGTCTCTTGCTGCAAACTTAGACTGGGAACTATGGCAGATGGATGTCAAAAACGCATTCCTTCAAGGAGAATTAGAAGAAGAAGTCTACATGACCCCTCCACTGAGAGTTTAAGAAGTATAGAAGATTAGAGAAAGAGAGAGATCGAGTATGGTGGAGCCGCCATTAAGGCCAAAAGAGAAGTAGCAAGAATTGATTACTTCATATTATTATGTCTACAAATGAGGAATACATAGCCTTAAATAGGAAACTAGCTAGATTACCTAGTGCTAGGGATAAGAGAGATTACATATAAGACCGTTATACACTTGCTTATCACTTATACACATTCGCTTATCACACAAGCTTCCTTATCACTCATAATGTAACCTTCCTTCCTTATCACATTGACCAAGAGCTTGCTTATAACCTTCTGGCCGTGAGTTACCTCTTGTAGTTTATGTCCAACACTCCCCCTCAAACTAAGTTCTGATGAAGAGCTTTAGCTTGGAAACCATAAACAACCACCTCATTAAAAACCTTATGATGTAAAACCCATTGGGACAAAAGCATCATAAGGGAAAAAGAGTATGATTGCTTATGGTTAGAGGAATCATGGAGAAGACATGTCAATGAGTCCAAGCCTTGGTAGAATGGACTCATATACCTTAGACGTTGTTGATTTGGTGAAGATATCCGCAAGCTGATCCATACTTCTGGTGTAGCATGGTAAAACTATTCCTTGCTCCACTGCTTGCCTCACCTTGTGGCAATCAACTTCTATGTGCTTAGTTCTCTCGTGGAATACAGAATTAGAGGCTATGTGGATGGCTGCTTGGTTGTCACAGTGCATGGTCATTGGTCGAGCAGTCTCCACTCCCAAATCCTTTAGAATAGCTTTGATCCAGGTTAGTTCATTGGTAAGCTTTTTCATAGCACGGTATTCGGCCTCTGCACTGGAACAGGATACAATCTTCTGTTTCTTTGTCTTCCATGTGACCAAATTTCCTCCAACAAAGGTACAGTAGGCTGTGGTGGACCTCCTGTCTTCCCTATCACCGGCCCAATCCGCATCACAGTATCCCACTATTTCTGAACTTCCATTCGTTCCCATCCAAATCCCATGCTCTGAGGTGCCTCTCAAGTATCTAAGAACTCTTTCCAGCATGTTCCAATGATGGACTTTTGGTTCTTGCATATGTTGGCTAACCTGATTCACAGAGAAACACAAATCAGGCCTAGTAAGCGTTAAATAAATCAACTTACCTACTAGTCTTCTGTAGAGCTGTGGATTGTTGTATGGTTGATCTTCAGTCTCCCCCTTACTGATAGCCTTGTAGCTGTCTTCCATGGGTGTGTTTACTGGTTTTGCATCTAGCTTTCCTGTTTCAGATCAAGTGTATACTTCCTTTGAGATAGAAATAGCCCCTCTTTAGAACGACATATCTCAATCCCTAGGAAATACTTAAGCAAGCCAAGATCTTTAATATCAAATATAGACTTAAGGTAAGCTTTAGTTTCTTTGATACCTTCCCTGTCATCACCAGAGATAATGATATCATCCACATAAATCAGTACCACTATGATACCTGATTGACTAGGAAGAGTGAACAGGGTATGATCGGCTTCTGACTTCCTAAATCCTCTATCCCTTAGTTTCATGCTTAGCTTATGATACCAGGTTCTGGGTGATTGTTTCAATCCATAAATTGCCTTTCTTAACCTCAAGACTTTGCCTGGTTGAACAATCCCTTCTAGTCCTGGAGGTGGACGCATATATACTTCTTCCTCTAGCTCTCCTTGGAGGAAGGCATTCTTTACATCCATCTGCCACAGTTCCCAATCCAAATTCGTTGCTAGAGATAGAACAATCCTCACAGTATGAAGCTTTGCAACAGGAGCAAAAGTATCACCAAAGTCTTCACCATAGGTTTGCGTGAAACCTCTTTACACCAGTCTTGCCTTGTGCCTTTCTATCTCTCCATTACTTTTGTACTTGATTGTAAAGACCCATTTTGAGCTTACTGCCTTCTTTCCTTTAGGTAGCACAGCTTCATCCCATGTATGGTTCTTTTCCATAGCATCTGTTTCATCAGTTATGGCCTCCCTCCATACTTTGAGTTCTTTAGCTTCTTCATAGGATGTTGGAACATGTCCTTGGTCAAGGCTACTGATAAACGCTTTATGTTCTTCAGGGAATGAGGCAAATGAGCAGACAACTTGGGATGGGTGAGCAACCGCATTAGCATTATAATAGACTCTTGTATTAACCCAGTTTGATGGATCCTTCCTAAGTCTTGTGCTTCTCCGTAGAGGTTGGACTGGCCCGGATTCTCGATCTCGCTCTGGCCCGGATGGTTCTTGATCTCGTTCTTGTCCTTGATCGTGGCTTCCAGAAGAAGAACTTGTCCGGTCTTGATCAACGTCATGTCGTCCAGAAGAAGAACTTGTCCGGTCTTGATCAACGTCATCTTCTTCAGTATTTCCCCCCTCACGAGCAAGGTCATGCTGAGGTCCAACCTGAGGTGAGACTGGTCCCGGTCCAGACGAGCTTGTATCGTGTTGAGCAGCTGGTGAGATAGGGACAGGGCCCGGTATGGGACAGGCACCTGGTTGGGACGACAAAGGTATCCCCAAATGATCAAAGATGTTCCGAAGGGTAGTGGCACGGTCCAAAGAGGTACCAGCAAGATCAGCCAAGTCATCCCACTGTTGGTCACCATAGTAGCTCTGGTTTTCAATAAATTTGACATCCCGGGACACCATAACCCTTCTAGCTTCAGGGTCATAGCACTTATAGCCTCGTTGGGTAGGTGAGTATCCAATGAACATGGACCGTGTGCTTTTAGCATCAAGCTTGGTTCGGTTTTCTCCTGGAACCAAAACAAAACACACGCAACCAAACACTTTTAAGTGAGTTAAGGAAGGTTTACGAGTGTTCAATACCTCAAACGGAGAGATGTCATTGAGAACTCTGGTAGGAATCCTGTTAATAAGATAACAAGCCGTGAGGACAGCATCTCCCCAAAACCGCTTTGGAACCTTGGTGTGAAACATCATTGATCTGGCCACTTCCATCAGGTGGCGGTTCTTTCTCTCAGCCACACCGTTCTGTTGGGGTGTATAGGGGCAGCTCGTTTGATGAAGAATCCCATGCTTATGAAGATGATCACGGAAGGCATGACTTGTATACTCTCCACCATTGTTTGTTCTAAAAATTTTTATCCTTGCATTGAAGTGGTTAGTGATGTAATTTTGAAAATTCACAAATGCTTCTAGAGCTCTATCCTTTGATTGCATTAAGGTAAGCCAGGTATATTTAGATTTCTCATCTATGAAAGTAATGAAGTATTTCTGATTCTCTCTAGACAAGCAAGGAGCAGTCCATACATTTGAATGCACAAGATCAAAACATTTTTCATAAATTGTCTCAGATTTAGGGAAAATAGACTTGCAATGTTTACCTAAGATACATGCCTCACAATCATCATTCTTAAACACAATATTAGGTAACATTAAACTCCGAGAGTGGGGATGCCCTAGTCTAGCATGCCATAACACATTATTAGCATAAGCAGGAGTATATTCTAAAGAACTTAAAACAGAAGCTAAAGGTTGATCATCTTTCAGCAAATAAAGACCATCCTTAGTTATTCCTTTCCCAAGCGTCTTACTTGTCTTAATATCCTGAAAATGAACATCATTAGGAGTGAAGATAACATTGCAATCCAAATCATTTGTAGCCTTATATACAGAAACCAAGTTTGAGGTAAAGTCAGGCATGAAGAAAGCCCTAGTCTTTCTATCAAATAATTTTAAATTCCCTACCCCTTTAATTGGAATCTTATCACCATTTGCAATGACTACATGACCTTTAGCCGGTTCTAAGTACTTAATCAAATCAACATTACTAATCATATGATGTGATGCTCCTGAATCAACGACTAGCGGTTTTTCATCTAGTTTCATAGTATATGCAGAAGCATGGTAAGAGTAACCTGTCACATTACCATAGCTTTCCTTCAGAGCTTTGATAAGAGCATCAAGTTCTGACCGCCTCACCACCTGGTCCTGAACTGCGATCTGAGCCGTTTGAGCATTGATATTGGCCGTGCCATCTCCTTCTTGATGTTGTGACGAGGATCCTCCCCCTGATTCAACCTTTGCCTTGATGATGTTGACTCGGAAATCTTTGAATTTTGGAGGTTTAAGATGTGGATGCAGGATCCAGCATTTGTCCTTAGTATGACCCTTCCTATTGCAGTGATCACAAGCCAAACCTCTCCGATCATCCTGCTTGAAGTACACCCCTTTGTTTGCAGTTACAAGCTCTCCTTTTCCACTGAATAAACCGTGAGACCCTTGTTCTCTCTGGATGTAGGAACACACTTCTTCGAGAGATGGAAGCTTCTCTGATCTGAGTAGATGTTTGATCAGATCATTGTACATAGGATTCAGATTGAGAAGAAGACCAAACACTTTGTCGTTCACGCCTTGCAAGAAGTGTCTCTGGATCGGTAGAGTTGGGTCTAAGCATCTCAAGCTCTGCCCAAAGGGAGCGGAATTTGCCAAAGTGAGCTGTGAATTCCAAGTCCTCTTGATGAAGGTTGTTGATAGCTCTTTTTACTTCAAAGACCCTACTGAGATTGGTGGTGTTACCATAGACCTTCTTAAGGGTTTCCCATAACTCCTTAGCGCTTTCAAAGTAAGAGTAGGCTTCTAGGATAGGTCCATCCAGTGAGCTTTGAATGATAGACAGAACAAACTGATCTTCCTGAATCCATTTCTCCTCATCAACAATCATGATCTCCTGTCCATCTTCTTGGTGGAACGCCTTTGGTGGAGCTTCATCTAGGAGAAGATGTATCCCTAGTCCTCGACCACCTAGAGTAGTCTTTACCATTATGGACCATAGAAGGTAGTTAAGTCCCTTTAAGGTAACAGGGATAACCATAGGCCTTGTGTTTTCCATTTTAGAAGTTACAAGTGATTCCGTGACCTAAAACACCTCAAAAGAGTCACCCTTATCCTAACACCGTTCCAACCTTAATCTAAGAATCTCCTTTTCCTTAAGAAACCCCCTTAAGAAGCAAAACAGCTGAGACGTACCAAACCCAGAACAGAGAACCCTACTTGCGTTCCAAGGAAGGCAGAGCACTCGACCAGATACAGAACTGCTACTCAGGAAGGAAAAGCAAACCTGAACAAGACTCAATAGCACTGTCTTGAAAGAAAAGGAGCCTCCTTTCAAGGTTTTAGCGCGGATTGTACGGATTCTGCAAAACCCTTGCCGAGGAAGACGAGTACGGACACTCTTGGAATCAGCTAAAACCGCCTCCTTTCAAGCTTCTAAAACCACGGACGAGCTCAGGAAGACCCTTCGACCTAAGTACTGAAGAAAGGAATGGATTTGAACGGGAAAGACACGTTCTTTTGAGGAAAGTGTCCGTACAACAATGGCGGACAAGGTTTAATGAAGAGCGAATGCTCTAAACTTGTTTCGACCAAAGCAATAGTCACTTAAGCTTTAAGGTTAAGATAAAAGGGAAGATTTGCGGAATGAAAAGAGACTTTGAGCGCTTAACACTGCTCTGATACCATGAGAGTTTAAGAAGTATAGAAGATTAGAGAAAGAGAGAGACCGAGTATGGTGGAGCCGCCATTAAGGCCAAAGAGAAGTAGCAAGAATTGATTACTTCATATTATTATGTCTACAAATGAGGAATACATAGCCTTAAATAGGAAGCTAGCTAGGTTACCTAGTGCTAGGGATAAGAGAGATTACATATAAGACCGTTATACACTTGCTTATCACTTATACACATTCGCTTATCACACAAGCTTCCTTATCACTCATAATGTAACCTTCCTTCCTTATCACATTGACCAAGAGCTTGCTTATAACCTTCTGGCCGTGAGTTACCTCTTGTAGTTTATGTCCAACATCCACCTGGATTAGAAGACTTAGTTTCACCAGGGAAAGTCCTTAGATTAAGAAAGGCAATCTATGGCCTTAAACAGTCACCTAGGGTCTGGTATCACAAGCTGAACGTCACTCTAAGAGACAGAGGTTTCAGGAGATCAGAATCCGATCACACCTTGTTCACCTTACATAGCCAAAAAGGTATAGTTGTCATTTTCATTTATGTGGATGATATTATCATCTCTGGGAATGACAAGGTAGGAATTTCTGCTACAAAAGAATATCTTAAAGCTATGTTTGACATTAAAGATCTTGGTGAACTCAAATATTTCTTGGGTATTGAAGTCTGCAGGTTTAAAGATGGGTTGTTTATATCTCAGAGGAAATACATTGTAGACTTACTAACTAATGCAGGAATGATGGATTCAAAAGCAGCAAGAACGCCCTTAGAAGATGGTTACAAGGCTAAAACTGAGGGGGAGCAAGATGAAGATACATTTGAGGATCCGAAGCTGTACAGAAAACTTGATGGTAAGCTCATATATTTGACAATTACAAGACCTGACTTGTGCTTTGTTGTGAATCAGGTAAGTCAGTATATGAAAGCCCCTGGGAAGAATCATTGGATGATGATACAACGCATTCTAAGATACTTGAAAGGGACTTACACTCAGGGAATATGGATGGGAAAGAATGGAAACGCTAAAGTAGTTGGCTATTGTGATGCTGATTGGGCTGGGGATAGGAAAGACAGAAGATCAACTACTGGTTATTGCACCTTCATAGGTGGTAATCTTGTCACTTGGAAGACCAAGAAGCAGAAAGTAGTATCCTGTTCAAGTGCTGAAGCTGAATATAGGGCTATGAGGAAGTTAACTACCGAGTGTATATGGCTAAAGGCTCTTCTCAAAGACTTCAACATTGAAAGCAGCACACCTATAGCAATGCATTGTGATAATCAGGCAGCCATTCATATTGCATCCAATTCTGTCTTCCATGAACGAACCAAGCACATTGAGGTGGACAGCCACAAGGTTAGAGAAGCTGTGGAGAAAGGAATCATACTTCCATGCTATACAAGAAGTTCTGATCAATTGGCTGATATATTCACAAAGGCGACAAGTTTGAAGGTTTGTGAGTTCATCCATACTAAGCTTGGACTCACAACCCTACCAATCCAGTAACTTCCCTATCATGAAGGATTCATACTCTTTTTCTCTTAGAATGTTTTTCTCCCACTGGGTTTTGCATTCTAAGGTTTTTAATGAGGTGAATCCTCTTGATGTCCAAGTTTTAATCATTCACCAATGATGTAAAACTTGAGGGGGAGTGTTGGAATGAGGAAGCAATTCACCAAGGAAAAGAGTGTTAACGGCTAGTAATGAATCTTCTAGAAGGATTGGTGACTCACCTATGCCAGCACAAAAGGGGAAAGAGGCGCCAGCACTAAAGAGGAAGCACACACTCTTACCTAAGTAGTCGCTTTTAGGTTATCCATTTCTGTATAAAAGGATCATTAAGGTCTCTCTTTGTAATCAAGAAATCCTATTCTAATAATATGTGTTTACCTAATCTCTCGCCTAAACTCTCTCCACTCTTCCTAAACTTCTAAAACTTACACTTTGGAGTCTTTGGATTGATTGTTGATACCACACTTTTATGCAACCTTCCTTAGCTCCAATCCATCATTTGAACTTGATTACTCACGGCAACTCCTTGGGAAGATTGATATCTTGGCGCAACCATACAAGCTTATGAGCTGATTCAACACCTTCCATTTGCATGCCTCTCCACTTGTGAATTCTGACAGTTTGCCTCTCCATTTGCATCATGGGTTTTGACAAACATTTTGTCCCTTCACTTGTGGGTTCTGACTTTTTGATGGCCATTGGTTCTAATCTCAAGCTTCTGCTACACCTTTGTAGTTTCTTAGTAGCTTTTTTCAGCCACTTGTTTGAAGTAACTCTGGATTGATTAACACATCTTGTGACAAATCTTTCAGTTACTTTTAATCACAATCCTGAGCTGATTCATCACTTTCCACCATATTACTTCTTCAGGAGCATGGTGGCCCTTGGTTCTAACTCAGGTTGTGTTGAACCCTTCTTTTCCTTTGAACCTTTAGACATCTTCTTCAAAGCCACACATACACCATCTTTATCTTATTATCCAAGAGATGAACACTTCTTTCCCACTAGGTCTGGACTTCTTATAGAAGTGTTGTCCATGGTCAAGACATTGTGGACGGTCGGCTGGTATTAAGCTTTGACCGGCTTGTATGAGCTAGCAAACACCACATAGTCATCTCGCTTGATCTCAACGCCAAATGTTCTGTCTGGTCTGGTTGTGGCATGATAAGGCCGAGTTCTTCACACACTTCTCTTGGATTTGAATTCGGTATAGGATGGATGCTCATTCTCTCCCCTCCGCAAGCTTGACTCTCCGACCAAAAGAGACAAGTTTGAAGAAAAAATGAGCTCCATTTGAACAGATTTAAGGCCGATGGTCACCGGGGCTTTAGGTCATGTTTCTTCTAGGCTTCAGGAATGACCTCTTTGTTGAGTAAGCTTTGCTTTCCACCTTCAGGAATATACACTCTCTGGTGCAGGCTCTGATAAGTGTGCTGTTCTTCCTTCTCCTTCTTCAGGAATGTACACTCTCTGGTGTAGGCTCTGATAGATAGGATGCTTTCTTTCTCCATCTTCAGGAATATACACTCTCTGGTGTAGGCTCTGATAGATGGGCATTTCTTTCTACATTCAGAATGTAAACTTGCGTAGGCTCTGGGATGTTTTTACTCCATGTTCATCTGCATAGTCATCTTTGAAAGATTTGAAGAATGATGAAGATTATTGAAGAATGGTGAAAGATTGATATCGAATGCTAGAGAGAATGTGAGAGAGAATTGTGAATGAAAGAGTTTTGAGAATAGAGAAGAATAGAATTAACTTCGAAAATGTGGAGTACAAGGGTATTTATATGTGATTACATGATGTGTTAATCACACTTAATACACGCCTACTCTTATTTAACTAGGTGATTACATGACTAATCTAACACTCCCCCTCAAGCTTAACTATGATGAATGGTTAAGCTTGGACAAACTATAGGAGATCACCTCATTAAAAACCTCAAAGTGTAAAACCCAAATGGGACAAAAACAACTTTGAGGGAAAAAGAGTATGATCCCTCTAGTTAAGGGACTCACTCAGCAATGCTTGTCAATCCAAGTCTTGGAAGAATGGACTCACACACCTTTGTAGTGGCGGCTTTAGTGAATACATCCGCCAATTGATCAGAACTTCTTGTATAGCATGGCAAAACTACTCCTTGTTCACCCGCCTGTCTTACCTTGTGGCAATCTACTTCAATGTGCTTAGTCCTCTCATGGAACACTGAGTTTGAAGCTATATGAATGGCTGCCTGATTGTCACAATGCATAGTAATAGGCCTTGAGTCTTCAATTTGTAAATCCTTAAGGACAGCCTTGATCCAAATTAGTTCATTTGTAAGTTTCTTCATGGCTCTATATTCAGCTTCAGCACTGGAACATGAGACCACCTTCTGTTTCTTAGTTTTCCAAGTCACTAGATATCCTCCCACAAAGGTACAATAGCCGGTTGTTGATCTCCTATCATTCTTATCACCAGCCCAATCAGCATCACAATATCCTACTATCTCTGTGTTTTTGTTGCAACTCATCCAGATTCCATGATCATAAGTTCCTTTCAAGTATCTTAACACTCTTTCCAACATCTCCCAGTGCTTAACCGTGGGTGATTGCATATGCTGACTCACCTGGTTCACTGCAAAACAAATATCTGGTCTAGTAAGAGTTAGATAGATAAGCTTACCTACCAATCTCCTATATTGTTTTGGATCATCATAGAGTTGGTCTTTAGTCTCTCCATCAACAGCCGTTTTGTATCCATCTTTAATAGGAGTGCTGATAGGTTTTGCATCCTTCTTTCCTGTTTCATTCAACAATTCCAAAACATACTTTCTCTGGGACAAGAACAAACCCTCTTTAGACCTACATATTTAAATCCCTAAGAAATATTTCATTAAACCAAGATCCTTGATATCAAACTTAGACTTAAGATATTCTTTAGTCTCTTGAATACCATCCTTATTACTACCTGTGATAATGATATCATCAACATAAACTAATACCACAATAACACCTAAACCGCTAGGTAAAGTAAACAGAGTATGATCAACTTCAGATCTTCTAAAACCTCTATCTCTTAAAGTCATACTAAGTTTATGATACCAGGCTCTTGGAGATTGCTTTAATCCATAGATGGCCTTCCTTAACCTCAAAACATTGTCGTCCTTCACCAAACCTTCTAACCCGGGAGGTGGCTTCATATACACCTCTTCTTCTAATTCTCCTTGGAGGAATGCATTCTTCACATCCATCTGCCACAACTCCCAATCAAGGTTAGTAGCAAGAGAAAGTACAATTCTTACAGTGTGAAGTTTTGCTACTGGAGCGAATGTATCTCCAAAGTCTTCTCCATATGTTTGAGTAAAACCTCTTGCTACAAGTCTAGCCTTATACCTTTCAATCTCACCATTACTCCTGTACTTAATAGTAAACACCCATTTAGAACTTACTGCTTTCTTACCTTTAGGCAAATGTGACTCATCCCAAGTATGGTTTCTCATCATAGCTTCTATTTCATCTTGAACAGCATCTTTCCAAACCTTCAGTTCCATAGCTTCCTCATATGTGTTAGGAATATGATTTTGATCTAAAGAGCTAATGAATACCTGATGTTCTGTTGGGAATTGAGCAAATGAACAAGTAGCTTGTATAGGATGTTCTACTGCTTGAGCATTGTAGTAGACCCTAGTGTTGACCCAGTTTGCCGGATCTCTCCTTATCCTTGTACTTCTTCGTAATACTTGAGGTGATTCAACAACCGCTACTTCATGATCATAGACTTGATCAGGACCAGCTGGTACACTCTCCCCCTCATGAGCAAGACTAGGATGCACATTTGACGAACTACTTTGAGGATACTCCCCCTCTCCATCAAGGCCGTGTCCCAGTCCCATTGTTCCATGATCAGATGCTACCGACTCATGATCACTTTGAGTTGGTACATGCCCAGTAGGTGGTACCACTGGTTCATGTTGAGAAGAAGTCACTCCTTCTTGAGAACTTTGAGTCTGTTCAGGCCCTGATCTAGACTGCCTAGAAACATCAAAACTTCCCAACAATTTTCTAAGATAGGCATTAGTATCAGTACTAGAATTAGACAAATTCTTGATTGTTTCCCAAGTTCCATCAGTATAATAAGATTTTTCTTCAAGAAACTTGACATCTCTAGATACTAATACCTTTTGTGATTCAGGATTATAACACTTATAACCCTTTTGAGTAGAGGAGTAGCCTATAAACATCGCTCAAGTACTATTTTCTTCCAACTTATTCCTCCTTTCTCCTGGTACTAAGACAAAGCACAAGCAACCAAAAACTTTCAAGTGATCAATATGTGGTTTGGTTTTATTTAGTACCTCATATGGTGAGATGTCATCAAGAACTTTAGTGGGTAGTCGATTGATTAGGTAGCACGCCGTGAGTACTGCATCACCCCAAAACCTTTTAGGTACATGTCTATAAAACATTATAGACCTAGCAACCTCCATAAGGTGTCGGTTCTTCCTCTCAGCTACCCCATTCTGTTCAGGTGTATATGAGCAACTAGTTTGATGAAGAATTCCATACTTAAGTAGATAATCTCTTAATGCTTTGCTTGTGTACTCTCCTCCATTATCTGTTCTAAAAACCTTAATCTTTGCATTATACTGATTAGTAATATAAGAATGAAAGTTAATAAAGGCCTCTAGAACTCTATCTTTGGAAGGTAACAAAGTAATCCAGGTATACTTAGACTTTTCATCTATAAAAGTAACAAAATATTTTTGTTGTTCTCTAGAGACACAAGGAGCTGTCCACACATCAGAATGAATAAGATCAAAACAGTAATCATATGTATGAGAAGAACTAGGAAAAACTGTTCTACAATGTTTACCAAGAATGCAAGCTTCACATTCACTTTGATTAAAAGAAATATTAGGAAACACCAATTCAAGAGCTTTAAAATGTGGATGACCAAACCTAGCATGCCACAATGTTCCATCTTTGAGCTCATTATTACTAGACAAGCAAGAACCTAAACTAGAAGATAGATCAGTAAGAATGTAAAGGTTGTCCTTAGTGCCGCCTCTGCCAAGCACCCTCTTTGTTTCAATATCCTGAAAACAACACTCATTAGGACTAAAGATCACATTACAATTCAAATCATTTGTAGCTCTCTTTACAGAAACCAAGTTAGATGTGAATGATGGCATATAAAATGCTTTACTATCTTTTTCAAACAACCTTAGATTACCTATTCCTTTAATTGGGATTTTGGTTCCATTAGCAATAACAACATTCCCTAAGGCAGGTTCTAGATTGTTTATCAAGTTTATATCACTAATCATATGATGAGATGCTCCTGAATCTACTATTAATGGTTTGTTAATAGTATGAACATTATAAGAAGCATGAAGTGATTTTCCAACAACTTTACCAGATGTTTCTTGTAAAGCCTTAATGATGGCATCAAGGTCTGATTTTGTAACATACTCTTGACCGGATGATGTTGATGCAACCTGTACTTCTTTTCCTGATCTCTGGCCAATTTCAAAAGTATTGTTAGCCTGAGAGACATGTAATGGAACACTTACTTGGTTCCCTCGTCCGGATAAGTTGTTCCTATTGAGCTGAATAAGGGAGTGGATAGAGTTCACTAATACAATGGACAATGTGGACATGTGAGGTGCGGTACATGGACGGCCCAGCGAAGATGGTGCGGTACATGGACGGCCCAGCGAATACAGAAGTTAGACAAGTCAAGGAATGAAGTGGCCCAAATGAATAAGAGGAAGCCCAACAACTGAAATGACCTTCTAGAAGGAGTTTGGAGCCGTTGGACACACTCACCAAGCGAGATCACGTGTGGAGAGAAGCTCCCACCCGTTAGGAGCTGTCACTTTCATGTCTTGGATCCAGCAAGTATTCCCTTTGTTTATTATTTGTGTCACTTTCATGCACAAGTCGAGAGTCCTGTATGTCTGGCTATAAGTATCAAGTGTCCAACATTGTATTTGATTTAAGAAAAGGAAATAAACTCTTCCTTCTTCCACTCTCTCATACTCGCCATTAAAACTCTGTCCAAACTCTCATCCTTCTCTTGCAAACACTTAATTCCGCAAACACATACATTCTTTCATGGTATCAGAGCATGGAATAAACATCCATTGCATCTAATCTTTCTAATCCATCCTTTCTTATTCGCTTTACACAAACGAGTTGTTATTATCCATTGGGTAAAGAGTTTGTCCAACGGTCCAAACATTCTCAGCCATGGAAAACTCAAAGCCATTGATTGTTCCAGTCATCCTGAAAGGTGGGAACTACTTGCTATGGTCAAGAACCACTAAGACGGCCCTGTGCAGCCGTGGGTTGTGGAATCATGTTCTTGAAGAAGCGGCCCCAATGAAGGCGGTTGATGAAGATGAAGAAGAGATGGTGATGGCTGAAAGAAACAAGTGGTTTCAAGAAGACCAGACTGTCTTAGCCATCCTTCAAAACTCACTTGAAGCTTCTATCCTTGAAGCTTACTCCTATTGTGAAACGGCCAAGGAGCTGTGGGAAACACTACAGAATGTGTTTGGAAACATCTCCAATCTCAGCCGGATGTTTGAAGTCAAGAAAGCTATTAATGACCTGAGCCAAGAAGATATGGACTTCACCAAACATTTTGGAAAGTTTAGAGCCCTATGGGCAGAGCTGGAAATGCTGAGGCCAAGCTCTGTGGACCCCATGGTCCTGAATGAACGCCGAGAACAAGACAAGGTGTTCGCCCTGTTGCTGACCTTGAACCCAACCTTTAACGACCTTATCAAGCATTTGCTGAGAGCTGACAAGCTACCAACCTTGGATGAGGTGTGTTCACAAGTCCAAAAGGAACAAGGGTCTTTGGGGCTCTTTGGAAGGAAGGGCGAGTTGGTCACAGCCAACAAAGGAGAACTAGCCACGGCAAACAAGAGCAACTTCAAGTATGAAGACAGGAAGATGTTGGTGTGTGATCATTGCAAGAAGAGAGGACATCTCAAGGAGAAATGCTGGATCTTGCATCCCTACCTCAAGAACAATCGGTGGAAGGAGCCGAGAGCCAACTACTCGTCTGAAGGGAGTTCCCTAGCCTCGTACCACGCAGACCCTCCTAAGCGCATATGGCCGCATGGGGAAGGATCATCCATAGCAGCCTCCTCTGAATTTGTGAAGAAGTCGGACCTGGAGGCCCTCATCAAAGCCTTAAAAGAATCTGGTAACTCTTATCATGCATCTAAAATTCAGAAACCCTTGATTGTTGATTCAGGTGCTTCACACCATATGATTAGTGATATACAATTAATAGAGAACTTAGAACCTGCATTAGGGAATGTTACTATAGCTAATGGTGAAAAGGTTCCAATCAAAGGGATAGGAGATTTAAAACTGTTTGATAAGAGTTCTAAGGCCTTTTACCTACCATCCTTTACCTCAAACTTGTTATCTGTTAGAAAAGCTACTTCTGACCTTAATTGTCATGCAATTTTCAGTCCTAATGAAGTTTGGTTTCAGGATATTAAGACAAGAGAAGTACTTGGACAAGGAACAACTAAGGATGGACTTTATGTGTTGGAAGATACAAAGTCTCCATCATCTCTTTTAAGCGCTTTTAGTTCTCTTTTGGCTACTGCAAATAATGCAATTTGGCATGCTAGATTAGGACATCCACATTTTCGTGCTATGAATCTATTATTGCCTGATGTTAAGTTTCAAAACAATGAGTGTGAAGCCTGTATATTAGGCAAACACTGTAAGTCTGTCTTTCCTAAGTCTACTACAATTTATGAGAAGTGTTTTGATTTGATTCACTCTGATGTATGGACATCACCTTGCATTTCAAGAGAAAATCACAAATACTTTGTCACATTTATAGATGAGAAGTCTAAGTACACTTGGTTAACCTTAATTCCATCTAAAGATAGAGTTCTTGAAGCTTTTACCAACTTTTATAATTATGTCACTAACCATTATAATGCTAAAGTTAAAATCTTAAGATCAGATAATGGTGGTGAATACACAAGTCAAGCCTTCAAATCCCTCTTATCCAAACATGGAATTCTTCACAAGACAAGCTGCCCATATACACCACAACAAAATGGTGTGGCTGAGAGAAAGAACAGACATCTTATGGAAGTGGCCAGGTCCATGATGTTCCATACCAATGTACCCAAAAGGTTCTGGGGAGATGCTGTGGTTGCGGCTTGTTATCTGATCAACCGATTACCAACCAGAATCCTCCAAGACATATCACCCTTTGAGGTACTTAACAATTCCAAGCCTTCTATTAACCACCTAAGAGTCTTTGGATGTGTGTGTTATGTTTTGGTTCCAGGAGAAAACCGTAACAAACTAGATGCCAAGAGCATGAAGAGTATGTTTCTTGGCTATTCTATCACGCAAAAGGGGTATAAGTGTTTTGTTCCAGAGACTGGAAAGGTGTTGGTGTCAAGGGATGTTAAATTCTTGGAAAGCAAGGGATACTACACTGAAAAAGGCTGGGATAGTCTAAAGGAGCTTTCTACTTCTCAGTCGGACCGAGCAGCCAATCTGAGGAGTCTACTAGAAACACTTGGTATATCTTCTTTGCCGAGCTCCACTAGTCACGGATCATCCTCAGAAGCCTCTGGACTTGCTCCTGAGGGGGATAATTCACATGCTGACCATGATCATGATCAAGTCTCGGTTCATGAGGACGAGGAAGAAGCTCAGATTGACTCGGCTCAAAACGTATCCAATACTCAAGATGAGGACAACACCTCCACTAATGCTCATCCCAATGACCGCACCACAGAAGCAGAGGTGGTACCTTTGAGAAGAAGCCAGAGAGTGAGGAAGGATCCATCCTACTGGATAAACACTAGAGTCTATTTCAACAGCCAGGCTGTTGCTCACCCTATTCAAGCCGTTTGCTCTCTAGCTAGCTATCCAGATGATCACCTGGCCTTCATTGGAACACTTGATCATCATGAGGTACCTAAGACGTATGTTGAAGCTAAAGAACATAAGGTGTGGAGAGATGCAGTGGGAGAGGAACATGGAGCCATGCAGAGGAACCATACATGGGATGAAGCCGAGTTACCAAAGGGGAAGAAAGCAGTAGGTTCAAGATGGGTCTTTACCATTAAGTACATGAGTAATGGAGAAATTGAGAGATACAAAGCCAGGCTAGTGGCTAAAGGGTTCACCCAAACCTATGGAGAAGATTACTGTGACACCTTTTCACCAGTGGCCAAGCTTCACACAGTGAGAGTCTTACTTTCCCTAGCTACAAATCTGGAATGGGAATTGTGGCAGATGGATGTCAAAAACGCATTCCTTCAAGGAGAACTAGAAGAGGAAGTTTACATGACACCACCTCCAGGCCTTGAAGATACGGTTACACCAGGCAAAGTTCTAAGACTTAGAAAGGCAATCTATGGTCTAAAGCAGTCTCCAAGGGCTTGGTACCACAAACTTAGCTCAACACTTCTCAGCCGCGGTTTCAAGAAGTCAGAATCAGATCATACTCTCTTCATCCTTACAAGCCGGAAAGGTATTATAGTCATTCTCATATATGTAGATGATATTATCATCTCTGGGAATGACAAGGTAGGAATTCTTGATACAAAAACTTACCTTAAATCCATATTTGATATCAAAGACTTAGGAGAACTCAAATACTTTCTTGGTATAGAAGTGTGTAGATCAAAGGAAGGATTATTTTTATCACAGAGAAAATATGCACTTGACCTTTTAAGTGAAGCAGGTGACTTAGGAGACAAACCGGTTACAACACCCATTGAGGACTCATACAAGACTAATAGACAGGGGGAGCTTGAAGATCAACCATTTGAAGATGTGACTCAATACCGCAGGATGGTTGGTAAGCTCATATATCTTACAATTACAAGACCTGACTTATGCTTTGCTGTGAACCAGGTTAGCCAACACATGAAAGCTCCAAGGGTACAGCATTGGAACATGGTGAACCGCATACTCAAGTACATCAAGGGAGCTCCAGGCCAAGGCATTTGGATGGGTTGCAATGAGAGCTCTGAGATTGTTGGGTACTGTGATGCGGATTGGGCAGGAGACTGTGATGACAGGAGGTCTACCACAGGATATTGTACATTCATTGGAGGGAACTTGGTTACTTGGAAGAGCAAGAAGCAGAAGATCGTGGCATGCTCCAGTGCTGAGGCAGAGTACAGAGCAATGAGGAGACTCACAACAGAGTTAATGTGGCTCAAGAACTTGCTTAAAGACTTGGGAATAGAATCAAAATCTCCTATCACAATGCATTGTGATAACCAAGCAGCAATTCACATTGCTTCAAACTCAGTCTTTCATGAGAGGACCAAGCACATAGAAGTTGATTGTCACAAGGTCAGAGAGCAGATACAACTAGGAACAATCCTACCGTGTTATACCAAGAGTTCAGACCAGCTTGCTGATATCTTCACCAAAGCAGCCAGCTCCAGGGTTTGTGAGTTTGTCCATGATAAACTTGGACTCACAAACCTCCCTTGTCAATAGCTCCCTTGATCAGTGAAGACCATACTCTTTTTCCCTTAGTATGTTTTTATCCCAAAGTGGTTTTTCATACTAAAGTTTTTTTAATGAGGTGGTTCTTCATTGTTCCAAGATAAACCATTCATCATGGTTGATCTTGAGGGGGAGTATTGAGCTGAATAAGGGAATGGATAGAGTTCACTAATACAATGGACAATGTGGACATGTGAGGTGCGGTACATGGACGGCCCAGCGAAGATGGTGCGGTACATGGACGGCCCAGCGAATACAGAAGTTAGACAAGTCAAGGAATGAAGTGGCCCAAATGAATAAGAGGAAGCCCAACAGCTGAAATGACCTTCTAGAAGGAGTTTGGAGCCGTTGGACACACTCACCAAGCGAGATCACGTGTGGAGAGAAGTTCCCACCCGTTAGGAGCTTTCACTTTCATGTCTTGGATCCAGCAAGTATTCCCTTTGTTTATTATTTGTGTCACTTTCATGCACAAGTCGAGAGTCCTGTATGTCTGGCTATAAGTATCAAGTGTCCAACATTGTATTTGATTTAAGAAAAGGAAATAAACTCTTCCTTCTTCCACTCTCTCATACTCGCCATTAAAACTCTGTCCAAACTCTCATCCTTCTCTTGCAAACACTTAATTCCGCAAACACATACATTCTTTCATGGTATCAGAGCATGGAATAAACATCCATTGCATCTAATCTTTCTAATCCATCCTTTCTTATTCGCTTTACACAAACGAGTTGTTATTATCCATTGGGTAAAGAGTTTGTCCAACGGTCCAAACATTCTCAGCCATGGAAAACTCAAAGCCATTGATTGTTCCAGTCATCCTGATTTTGTAACATACTCTTGACCGGATGATGTTGATGCAACCTGTACTTCTTTTCCTGATCTCTGGCCAATTTCAAAAGTATTGTTAGCCTGAGAGACATGTAATGGAACACTTACTTGGTTCCCTCGTCCGGATAAGTTGTTCCTATTGAGCTGAATAAGGGAGTGGATAGAGTTCACTAATACAATGGACAATGTGGACATGTGAGGTGCGGTACATGGACGGCCCAGCGAAGATGGTGCGGTACATGGACGGCCCAGCGAATACAGAAGTTAGACAAGTCAAGGAATGAAGTGGCCCAAATGAATAAGAGGAAGCCCAACAACTGAAATGACCTTCTAGAAGGAGTTTGGAGCCGTTGGACACACTCACCAAGCGAGATCACGTGTGGAGAGAAGCTCCCACCCGTTAGGAGCTGTCACTTTCATGTCTTGGATCCAGCAAGTATTCCCTTTGTTTATTATTTGTGTCACTTTCATGCACAAGTCGAGAGTCCTGTATGTCTGGCTATAAGTATCAAGTGTCCAACATTGTATTTGATTTAAGAAAAGGAAATAAACTCTTCCTTCTTCCACTCTCTCATACTCGCCATTAAAACTCTGTCCAAACTCTCATTCTTCTCTTGCAAACACTTAATTCCGCAAACACATACATTCTTTCAGTTCCTGAAGTTAGTCACTCTATTAGCATCACGCCATCTAGGAATAGAAGTAGGTTTCAGATGTGGGTGAAGAGTCCAGCATTGATCCTTATGATGTCCCTTCTGTTTGCAATGAGCACAAACCGCATTTCTCTTGTCATCCCTTTTGAAGAAGCTCTTGTTTGCAGTTACTAAGTCTCCTTTGCTCCCAAACAAACCATGAGACCCCTGTTCCTTTTGGACCTTTGCGCATACTGATAGTTTTGTAAGAGTAAGAGTTTTAGAGTAGGATGAAGAATGGAGTAAAGGAGTATAAGCTAAAGATAGAGATCGATTTCATTATGTTATTATGTACAAAGAGAGGCTGCTTAGCCTTTAAATAGAAATCTACCTAGGTTACATGATAGGTTGTCTAGACTAGGGATAAGGGAGAGAGCTTATAGAGCCGTTACATGATTGCTTATCACTTATCACACGCTTCCTTATACAAGCTTCCCTTCCAAATCACTTAATACACGAACCTCCTCTTATCATTAGGCATAAACCAACTCCTCCTTGTACACTCTAGGTCCAATACTCCCCCTCAAGCTAAATTCTGATGAAGAACTTAGCTTGGAAACCATAAACAACCACCTCATTAAAAACCTTATAGTGTAAAACCCAATGGGACAAAAGCACACATAAGGGAAAAAGAGTATGATTGTTTATGGTTAGGGAGTAGTAATATCTATGAGTCCAAGTCTGGGTAAAATGGACTCATATACCTTAGGTGTTGTTGCTTTGGTAAAGATGTCAGCAAGCTGATCCACACTCCGAGTATAGCAAGGTAAGACTATCCCCAGCTCTACGGCTTGCCTCACCTTGTGACAGTCAATCTCTATGTGCTTTGTTATCTTGTATTTGATAGTAAATACCCACTTGGAGCTTACTGCCTTCTTTCCCTTGGGTAGCACGGCTTCATCCCATGTGTGGTTCCTTTCCATGGCTCCTGTCTCATCACTTATAGCATCTCTCCAGACTTTAAGTTCCTTAGCTTCGTCATAAGATGTAGGAATATGTCCCTGATCCAAGCTGCTTATAAAGACCTTATGTTCTTCAGGGAAAGAGGCAAAGGAGCAGACAACTTGGGAAGGATGAGCAACTGCATTCGCATTGTAATACACCCTTGTATTCACCCAGTTGGATGGATCCTTCTTGAGTCTTGTACTTCTTCTTAGAGGTTGAACTGGTCTTGATGATTCTGCTTCCTGATCATGTCCTTTACTTGCCGCTTGATCGTGGCTTTCAGAAGAAGAGCTAGCCCTGTCTTGATCATGGTCTTCTTCTTCAAGATATGTGCCCCCCTCACGGTCAAGCTCTGGTCGAGGCAAGGGCGGTACATTAGGCAACATTAGGCTTAAGGCCCTTGAGTGAGGATGTCCTAATCTAGCATGCCTTAGCGCATTATTAGCATAAGCAGGAACCGAATTTAAAGAGCATAAAACAGAGACTAAAGGTTGATCATTTTCCAGCAGATAAAGACCATCCTTGGTTATTCCTTTCCCAAGCAACTTGCTTGTCTTAATATCCTGAAAATGCACATCATTAGGAGTGAAGATAACATTGCAATCCAAGTCGTTTGTGGCCTTATGAACAGAGACTAGATTAGAGGTGAAGCTAGGCATAAAGAAAGCTCTAGTCTCTCTATCAAATAGATTCAAGTTGCCTACTCCTTTAATTGGAATTCGATCACCATTAGCAATAACAACATGACCATTAGCCGGTTCTAAGTCTCTAATCAATTCAACATTGCTAATCATGTGATGAGATGCACCAGAATCAATTACTAGTGGTTTATTATCCAATTTTATAGTGTGAGTAGAAGCATGAAAAGAGAAACCCATAGTATTACCATAACTTTCTTTCAAGGCTTTGATGAGTGCATCCAGTTCTGACCGCTTTACCACCTGGTCTTGATCAGCTACATGTGCAGCTTGAGCATTGATCACGGCCATACCATCTCCTTCAGAACCGCGACAGGATGTCCCTCCTTGATCCACCTTTGCTTTAGTAAGGTTAGCTCGGACATCTCTGAATTTGGATGGCTTGAGGTGTGGATGGAGAATCCAGCATTTGTCCTTAGTATGGCCCCTCCGCTTACAGTGCTCACAGAACGATCCTCTTCTATCATCTTGCTTGAAGTAGACACCTTTGTTTGCTGTCACAAGCTCCCCCTTTCCACTTAAAAGGCCATGAGAACCTTGTTCCCTCTGAATGTAAGCGCATACTTCTTCAAGGGATGGAAGCTTGTCTGACCTCAGGAGATGTTTGATCAGGTCATTGTACATTGGATTCAGGGTAAGAAGAAGACCAAAGACCTTGTCCTGTTCACGCCTTGCAAGAAGAGTCTCTGGATCAGTCGAGTTTGGCCTCAGCATTTCAAGCTCGGCCCATAAGGAGCGAAATTTGCCAAAATGTGCCGTGAACTCCAAGTCTTCTTGGTGGAGGTTGTTGATTGCTCTCTTCACCTCAAACACCCGACTTAGATTTGTAGTATTTCCATACACCTTCTTGAGTGTTTCCCATAGCTCCCTAGCACTTTCACAATACGAATATGCTTCCAAGATAGGTCCATCCAGTGAGCTTTGAATGATGGACAGGACAAGCTGGTCCTCTTGAATCCATTTTTCTTCATCAACAATCATAATCTCCTGTCCATCCTCCTGTTGAAAAGCTTTTGGAGGTGCTTCATCTAGTAGAAGGTGCATTCCTAGTCCTCGCCCTCCGAGAGTAGTCTTCACCATTCTGGACCAGAGAAGATAGTTGAGGCCCATAAGAGTAACTGGGATCACCATAGGTCTTGTGTTCTCCATTTGAACGGATATGAAGACTCAAGAATACAAAACCCCGAAACAGAGGACTAGGGTTTAGGTGAAGGTAGGGTTTTTCGAGCTCAAAGGAGTAGAATATCACTCTGGGACGTCAAGACGGTCCTTGGAGAGTTGAAAGAAGAAAGCTTTGAGGTTAAATGAGCTATCTTTAGAGGAAAAGATACTAGTGTACGGACTCTGGTTCGATCCAGCCGAAGAAGACGAGTACGGACACACACTGATCTTGCTAGGAACGTCTCCTCTTGTGCCTTCGTGACCATAGATGAGCTTGACCTTACTACTCTCACCATTTTAGTGAAGAAAAGAGCTGTCTTGGTCGATGAAGAATGCAACCCATGGGAATGGTCCGTACAACAATGGCGAAAGAAATGGGTAATCTTTAAACAACTTTAGCACAAGGGATAATCACACCTAGTCTTCTTCAACTCATCACCCATGGTTCTGAGAATCTTATGAAAGAAAGACTGAGCTGTAACTATCACAAGGAAAGCGTTTTGAGATTGAAGAACACACAAAGAGAAACCAACACCAGAGAAACGAGATTGCGGAAGATTAGAAAAGGATTAGAGTTGCTCTGATACCATGATAGTTTTGTAAGAGTAAGAGTTTTAGAGTAGGATGAAGAATGGAGTAAAGGAGTATAAGCTAAAGATAGAGATCGATTTCATTATGTTATTGTGTACAAAGAGAGGCTGCTTAGCCTTTAAATAGAAATCTACCTAGGTTACATGATAGGTTGTCTAGACTAGGGATAAGGGAGAAAGCTTATAGAGCCGTTACATGATTGCTTATCACTTATCACACGCTTCCTTATACAAGCTTCCCTTCCATATCACTTAATACACGAACCTCCTCTTATCATTAGGCATGAACCAACTTCTCCTTGTACACTCTAGATCCAATAACAAGTTTTCCCTATACCCCTCAGCAGAATGGAGTTGCTGAGAGGAAAAACAGACACTTAATGGAGGTGACTAGAGCCATGATGTTTCATAGGAAGGTTCCTAAACAGTTTTGGGATGATGCCTTAGTTACGGCCTGCTACTTAATCAACAGACTTCCGACCAAAATCCTACATGACATCTCACCGTTTGAGGTACTTACTAAAACCAAACCTCATCTTGATCATATTAGAGTGTTTGGATGTGTTTGCTATGTGTTGATCCCAGGGGAACAGAGGAACAAGTTAGAGGCTAAGAGCACAAAGGCCATATTTCTTGGATATTCAACCACACAGAAAGGGTATAAGTGCTACAATACTAATACCAACCGTGTCCTTATCTCCTGGGATGTTAAGTTTCTTGAAGACAAAAGCTATTTCTCGGATGGTACGTGGGACTCTATCAAGAACATATCCTCACAATCGCCCAATCAGGCTGAGAATTTAAAGAAGATCTTAGAGAACCTAGGTATATCCTCTTTTGGTCCAGACACTCATCAGCATTCGCCGCATGATCCTCTTCATCCTGAGGGGGGACAACAAGACTATGGTAATGATGAGGAGGATGAAGATTCAGCTACTAATTTAAACAACACCCAAAGAAGAGAATCTGAACCTGAGTCTCAAACCGGTCCAAGTAATACTGAAGGAAACTCAGAAGCTGAAGTTGGTTCGAGTTCTGGAAGTACCAATGATCAACATCAACACTCGCATGAAGTACCAGCACCATTAGAACTCCGGAGAAGCACTAGACAACGATTCCCTCCAGCAAACTGGAAGAACACAAGAGTTTACTACAATAATAATGCAGTGGCTCATCCTACTCAAGCGGTTTGCAACATGGTTCATATTCCACAACAACATCTGGCTTTCACAGGCAGTCTAGATCAAGAATTAGTTCCCAAGACTTATGATGAAGCTAAGGAGCTAAAAGTCTGGAGATATGCCGTGGGAGCAGAAAGAACTGCAATGGAGAAAAATCATACATGGGATGAAGCAGACTTATCAAAAGGAAAGAAGGCAGTGAGCTATAGATGGATTTTCACCATCAAATACAAAAGTAATGGGGAGATTGAGAGATATAAGGCAAGACTGGTAGCAAGAGGATTCACCCAGACCTATGGAGAAGATTACAGAGACACATTTGCTCCAGTAGCAAAAATGCATACAATCAGAGTTGTTCTGTTTCTTGCTGCAAACTTAGACTGGGAACTATGGCAGATGGATGTCAAAAACGCATTCCTTCAAGGAGAAATAGAAGAAGAAGTCTACATGACCCCTCCACCTGGATTAGAAGACTCAGTTGCACCAGGGAAAGTCCTTAGATTAAGAAAGGCAATCTATGGCCTTAAACAGTCACTTAGGGCCTGGTATCACAAGCTGAACGTCACTCTAAGAGACAGAGGTTTCAGGAGATGAGAATCCGATCACACCTTGTTCACCTTACATAGCCAAGAAGGTATAGTTGTCATTCTCATTTATGTGGATGATATTATCATCTCTGGGAATGACAAGGTAGGAATTTCTGCTACAAAAGAATATCTTAAAGCTATGTTTGACATTAAAGATCTTGGTGAACTCAAATATTTCTTGGGTATTGAAGTCTGCAGGTTTAAAGATGGGTTGTTTATATCTCAGAGGAAATACATTGTAGACTTACTAACTAATGCAGGAATGATGGATTCAAAAGCAGCAAGAACGCCCTTAGAAGATGGTTACAAGGCTAAAACTGAGGGGGAGCAAGATGAAGATACATTTGAGGATCCAAAGCTGTACAGAAAAACTTGTTGGTAAGCTCATATATTTGACAATTACAAGACATGACTTGTGCTTTGCTGTGAATCAGGTAAGTCAGTATATGAAAGCCCCTGGGAAGAATCATTGGATGATGATACAACGCATTCTGAGATACTTGAAAGGGACTTACACTCAGGGAATATGGATGGGAAAGAATGGAAACGCTGAAGTAGTTGGCATGTAGCCTCGTTGGGTAGGTGAGTATCCAATGAACATGGACCGTGTGCTTTTAGCATCAAGCTTGGTTCGGTTTTCTCCTGGAACCAAAACAAAACACACGCAACCAAACACTTTTAAGTGAGTTAAGGAAGGTTTACGAGTGTTCAATACCTCAAACGGAGAGATGTCATTGAGAACTCTGGTAGGAATCCTGTTAATAAGATAACAAGCCGTGAGGACAGCATCTCCCCAAAACCGCTTTGGAACCTTGGTGTGAAACATCATTGATCTGGCCACTTCCATCAGGTGGCGGTTCTTTCTCTCAGCCACACCGTTCTGTTGGGGTGTATAGGGGCAGCTCGTTTGATGAAGAATCCCATGCTTATGAAGATGATCACGGAAGGCATGACTTGTATACTCTCCACCATTGTCTGTTCTAAAATTTTTTATCCTTGCATTGAAGTGGTTAGTGATGTAATTTTGAAAATTCACAAATGCTTCTAGAGCTCTATCCTTTGATTGCATTAAGGTAAGCTAGGTATATTTAGATTTCTCATCTATGAAAGTAATGAAGTATTTCTGATTCTCTCTAGACAAGCAAGGAGCAGTCCATACATTTGAATGCACAAGATCAAAACATTTTTCATAAATTGTCTCAGACTTAGGGAAAATAGACTTGCAATGTTTACCTAAGATACATGCCTCACAATCATCATTCTTAAACACAATATTAGGTAACATTAAACTCCAAGAGTGGGGATGCCCTAGTCTAGCATGCCATAACACATTATTAGCATAAGCAGGAGTATATTCTAAAGAACTTAAAACAGAAGCTAAAGGTTGATCATCTTTCAGCAAATAAAGACCATCCTTAGTTATTCCTTTCCCAAGCGTCTTACTTGTCTTAATATCCTGAAAATGAACATCATTAGGAGTGAAGATAACATTGCAATCCAAATCATTTGTAGCCTTATGTACAGAAACCAAGTTTGAGGTAAAGTCAGGCATGAAGAAAGCCCTAGTCTTTCTATCAAATAATTTTAAATTCCCTACCCCTTTAATTGGAATCTTATCACCATTTGCAATGACTACATGACCTTTAGCCGGTTCTAAGTACTTAATCAAATCAACATTACTAATCATATGATGTGATGCTCCTGAATCAACGACTAGCGGTTTTTCATCTAGTTTCATAGTATATGCAGAAGCATGGTAAGAGTAACCTGTCACATTACCATAGCTTTCCTTCAGAGCTTTGATAAGAGCATCAAGTTCTGACCGCCTCACCACCTGGTCCTGAACTGCGATCTGAGCCGTTTGAGCATTGATATTGGCTGTGCCATCTCCTTCTTGATGTTGTGACGAGGATCCTCCCCCTGATTCAACCTTTGCCTTGATGATGTTGGCTCGGAAATCTTTGAATTTTGGAGGTTTAAGATGTGGATGCAGGATCCAGCATTTGTCCTTAGTATGACCCTTCCTCTTGCAGTGATCACAAGCCAAACCTCTCCTATCATCCTGCTTGAAGTACACCCCTTTGTTTGCAGTTACAAGCTCTCCTTTTCCACTGAATAAACCGTGAGACCCTTGTTCTCTCTGGATGTAGGAACACACTTCTTCGAGAGATGGAAGCTTCTCTGATCTGAGTAGATGTTTGATCAGATCATTGTACATAGGATTCAGATTGAGAAGAAGACCAAACACTTTGTCTTGTTCACGCCTTGCAAGAAGTGTCTCTGGATCGGTAGATTTGGGTCTAAGCATCTCAAGCTCTGCCCAAAGGGAGCGGAATTTGCCAAAGTGAGCTGTGAATTCCAAGTCCTCTTGATGAAGGTTGTTGATAGCTCTTTTTACTTCAAAGACCCTACTGAGATTGGTGGTGTTACCATAGACCTTCTTAAGGGTTTCCCATAACTCCTTAGCGCTTTCACAGTAAGAGTAGGCTTCTAGGATAGGTCCATCCAGTGAGCTTTGAATGATAGACAGAACAAACTGATCTTCCTGAATCCATTTCTCCTCATCAACAATCATGATCTCCTGTCCATCTTCTTGGTGGAACGCCTTTGGTGGAGCTTCATCTAGGAGAAGATGTATCCCTAGTCCTCGACCACCTAGAGTAGTCTTTACCATTATGGACCATAGAAGGTAGTTAAGTCCCTTTAAAGTAACAGGGATAACCATAGGCCTTGTGTTTTCCATTTTAGAAGTTACAAGTGATTCCGTGACCTAAAACACCTCAAAAGAGTCACCCTTATCCTAACACCGTTCCAACCTTAATCTAAGAATCTCCTTTTCCTTAAGAAACCCCCTTAAGAAGCAAGACAGCCGAGACGTACCAAACCCAGAACAGAGAACCCTACTTGCGTTCCAAGGAAGGCAGAGCACTCGACCAGATACAGAACTGCTACTCAGGAAGGAAAAGCAAACATGAACAAGACTCAATAGCACTGTCTTGAAAGAAAAGGAGCCTCCTTTCAAGGTTTTAGCGCGGATTGTACAGATTCTGCAAAACCGTTGCCGAGGAAGACGAGTACGGACACTCTTGGAATCAGCTAAAACCGCCTCCTTTCAAGCTTCTAAAACCACGGACGAGCTCAGGAAGACCCTTCGACCTAAGTACTGAAGAAAGGAATGGATTTGAACGGGAAAGACACGTTCTTTTGAGGAAAGTGTCCGTACAACAATGGCGGACAAGGTTTAATGAAGAGCGAATGCTCTAAACTTGTTTCGACCAAAGCAATAGTCACTTAAGCTTTAAGGTTAAGATAAAAGGGAAGATTTGCGGAATGAAAAGAGACTTTGAGCGCTTAACACTGCTCTGATACCATGAGAGTTTAAGAAGTATAGAAGATTAGAGAAAGAGAGAGACCGAGTATGGTGGAGCCGCCATTAAGGCCAAAAGAGAAGTAGCAAGAATTGATTACTTCATATTATTATGTCTACAAATGAGGAATACATAGCCTTAAATAGGAAGCTAGCTAGGTTACCTAGTGCTAGGGATAAGAGAGATTACATATAAGACCGTTATACACTTGCTTATCACTTATACACATTCGCTTATCACACAAGCTTCCTTATCACTCATAATGTTACCTTCTTTCCTTATCACATTGACCAAGAGCTTGCTTATAACCTTCTGGCCGTGAGTTACCTCTTGTAGTTTATGTCCAACATCCACCTGGATTAGAAGACTCAGTTTCACTAGGGAAAGTCCTTAGATTAAGAAAGGCAATCTATGGCCTTAAACAGTCATCTAGGGTCTGGTATCACAAGCTGAACGTCACTCTAAGAGACAGAGGTTTCAGGAGATCAGAATCCGATCACACCTTGTTCACCTTACATAGCCAAGAAGGTATAGTTGTCATTCTCATTTATGTGGATGATATTTTCATCTCTGGGAATGACAAGGTAGGAATTTCTGCTACAAAAGAATATCTTAAAGCTATGTTTGACATTAAAGATCTTGGTGAACTCAAATATTTCTTGGGTATTGAAGTCTGCAGGTTTAAAGATGGGTTGTTTATATCTCAGAGGAAATACATTGTAGACTTACTAACTAATGCAGGAATGATGGATTCAAAAGCAGCAAGAACGCCCTTAGAAGATGGTTACAAGGCTAAAACTGAGGGGGAGCAAGATGAGTCTCTTATTACCTGATGTTAAGTTTCAAAACAATGAGTGTGAAGCTTGTATTCTAGGCAAACACTGCAAGTCTGTTTTCCCGAAGTCTACTACAATTTATGAGAAGTGTTTTGATTTGATTCATTCAGATGTGTGGACATCACCTTGCATTTCAAGAGAAAATCACAAATACTTTGTCACTTTTATAGATGAGAAGTCTAAGTAAACTTGGCTAACTTTAATTCCATCTAAAGACAGAGTCCTTGAAGCCTTTACCAACTTTTATAATTATGTCACTAACCATTATAATGCTAAAGTTAAAATCTTAAGATCAGATAATGGCGGTGAATACACAAGTCAAGCCTTCAAATCCCTCCTATCCAAACACGGCATCCTTCATCAAACAAGCTGCCCATATACCCCACAACAAAATGGTGTGGCTAAGAGAAAGAATAGACATCTCATGGAGGTTGCCAGGTCCATGATGTTCCATACCAATGTACCAAAATATTAATCTACACACGACAGCAAGCCCAACTATAAGACTTCTAGAAGAAAGAAACAGGCGGCTGGGAGAAGTTAATGGTCTGGGATGTCGATTACTCAAGTGAGGAAAGGAAGTTAATGACCTTGGATGTCGACTACTCAAGTAAGGAAAGGAAGTTAATGGCCTGGATGTCGATTACTCAAGGTTGGAAAGGAAGTTAATTACTTCCCCTTTGAGAGTTAGGCAACAAATAGTTTATGGAAAGTAAATATGTGAGCCTAATTAATGTAATTAATGTATTTATTATAACTTAGGCTATAAATACTCTAACCTATGTAACTAATCTGTCAAGGAAATATAATCCTCCTTCTCTAATTCTCTCATACCAGCCGCCAGCTCTCTCTCTCTCATTTGTCACGAAATCTCTTCCTCTTAGTCTTCCATACTTTTGTTCTTCATCTTATTCAGAAAACTCTCTTTAATCTTCTCTTATACTCCGCATATTCTTACATGGTATCAGAGCCTTGGCTCTTATATTCTCAAAATCTCTGTACACTTTTGAAATAAATCCTCCTAATCTCCTCACTCTGAGATTGAACAATCCTCAAATCCTTGTGGTGCTGAGTTGTGAGAGGTTAGGATTATTTATTTCTTGAAAACACTTCATCCTACTCTTTCATCACCTAAATCGTTTGTAATCATCATGGAAGGCACAAGAGTTTTTGTTCCAGTGACTTTGAAAGGGGTTAATTACCTCCTCTGGGCTAGAACCACCAAGACAGTGCTATGTAGCCGTGGGTTATGGAGCCACATCCTTAGGAGTGAAGCACCTAATGCCACGGTTGAAGGAACTGGTCAGGAAGTGGCTATCACCAATGAAGACAGGTGGTTTCAAGAAGACCAACTAGTCCTATCTGTGATTCAAAACTCACTTGAATCAACTATCCTTGAAGCATACTCCTACTGTGAGACAGCCAAAGAGCTGTGGGAGAGTCTTCAAAATGTCTATGGCAACACCTCCAATCTCAGCCGTGTGTTTGAAGTTAAGAAAGCCATCAATGAGTTAACTCAAGAAGACATGGAGTTCACTCAACATTTTGGAAAATTCAGATCCTTATGGGCTGAACTTGAAATGCTTAGACCAAGCACAGTGGATCCCATGGTTCTGAATGAGAGGCGTGAGCAAGATAAAGTCTTTGGACTTCTCTTAAATTCCTCCTACAATGATCTCATCAAACACCTCCTAAGGTCAGACACCCTTCCAAGCCTTGAAGAAGTGTGCAATAAGATTCATAAGGAACAAGGTTCACTTGGTCTCTTTGGAGGCAAAGGAGAACTCATCTCAGCCAACAAAGCAGCTGTGTACCATAAGGGAGGCTTAAATCGTGGAGAAAGGAGGGCATACTGTGACCACTGCAAGAAGGAAGGGCATACCAAGGACAAGTGCTGGATCCTCCATCCACACTTAAAGCCAAAAGTGGGAAACCAACCAAGAGCCAACCTCACTCAAGAAGTAACTCTTGAACCAAGGAACAAGGCAAGCCCAAGCTCATTCACGCCAATCACTGAGGGAGATGGGAAAGCACTTGCAACATTCCAACAAGAGTTTGTGAGGAAATCCGACCTTGATGCACTGGTCAAGGCACTTAAAGAATCAAACATCTCTGGTAACTCATTCCAAGCTTTAAATACCTCTAAACCACTTATTGTAGACTCAGGAGCCTCTCATCATATGATTAGTGATAAGAATCTAATGAGCAATATAGAACCGGCTTTAGGAGATGTATTAATAGCTAATGGAGATAAGATACCAATTAGGGGAATTGGGAAACTTAAATTGTTTGATAAAGAATCAACTGCCTTCTATATGCCTACATTTACCTCTAACTTACTAAGTGTTAAGAAGACAACCTCGGATCTTAATTGCTATGCAATCTTTGGTCCTAATGATGTTTATTTTCAGGATATTAAGACCAATAAAGTTCTTGGAAAAGGAGTGTCCAAGAATGATTTGTATGTACTTGAAGACATACAACCAGACTCAACTCTATCTATTGCTTTTAATTCTATTTTGAATAAGGCTAATAGTGCTATTTGACATTCTAGACTAGGACATCCCCATTCTAGGGCCTTATAACTATTGTTGCCAAGCATGTCTTTTAAAAATAATGAATGTGAAGCTTGTATACTTGGAAAACATTGTAGATCAGTGTTTCCCAAGTCCTCAACTATTTATGAAAATTGTTTTGATCTTATTCACTCTGATGTTTGGACTTCACCATGCATGTCTAGGGATAATCATAAGTATTTTGTCACATTTATAGATCAAAAGTCAAAATATACTTGGATAACTCTCTTACAAACAAAAGATAGGGTCCTAGATGCATTTACTAAGTTTCAAGCATATGTGACTAACCATTACAATGCCAAGATCAAAATCTTTAGATCAGATAATGGAGGAGAATACACAAGTCTAGCATTCAAGCAATACTTGGACAAACATGGAATCATCCACCAAACTAGTTGTCCATACACACCACAACAGAATGGAGTGGCTGAAAGGAAGAACCGGCATCTCATGGAGGTGGCGAGATCCATCATGTTCCAAAGCAATGTTCCAAAGAAATTTTGGGGAGATGCCCTTGTCACAACTTGCTATCTCATCAATCGCCTACCAACCAAATTCTTAGAGGACTTAACTCCATTTGAGGTACTCAACAAAAGTAAACCATCTATCTCACACTTACGAGTCTTTGGGTGTGTGTCTTATGTACTTGTTCCAGGAGAACAAAGAAATAAATTGGAAGCCAGGAGTATTAAAGCCATGTTCATTGGCTATTCAACTACTCAAAAGGGATACAAATGCTACAATCCAGAGACAAGAAAGGTTCTTGTATCTAGGGATGTGAAGTTTGTAGAATCCAAAGGATTCTATGAAGAAAAGAATTGGGATGAACTCAAAGACCTCTCCCAATCCACATCTGACCGGGCCACCAACCTCAGACACCTTATGGAGAATCTTGGGATAACATTACCAGATGCACAAAAATCAACTCACCAAGAACCGCCAACTACTTCTCCATCTAATACAACTCAAGCGGCTAGTTCTCTTGATCATGAGGGAGGCAATGAAGGTGATGAGCTTGATGAGCTTGAACTTGAACCTACTAACCAAGAAACAAGCTCACACGTACATGATCACGAAGAACATGAGGAATCCGAAACTGAGGCTGAACAACAAGCAGAAGAACAGGCGGCCCAACCAGACACCCAAGTAGTACTAAGGAGAAGCCAAAGGGAAAGGCGACCAGCTTCAAATAGGATCAACACCAGAGTATACTACAATGCCTAAGCAGTAGCTCACCCAACTCAAGCTGTTTGCTCCCTAGCTCATGTTCCCTTAGAACATCAAGCATTTGCAGCAATCCTCAACCAAGAACATATACCAAGAAACTATGAGGAAGCAAAGGAGCTTAAAGTGTGGAGAGATGCAGTTAAGGCTGAATGCAATGCCATGGACATCAATCACACTTGGGTTGAGGCCGATTTACCTAAGGACAAGAGGACAGTGAGCTCCAGATGGATCTTTACCATTAAATACAAAAGCAATGGAGAGATAGAAAGATACAAGGCAAGACTAGTTGCAAGAGGTTTCACTCAGACCTATGGAGAAGACTACAATGACACCTTTGCACCAGTAGCCAAATTACACACTGTAAGGGTTCTTCTCTCTTTAGCTACTAACCTTGATTGGGAGTTGTGGCAGATGGATGTCAAGAATGCCTTCCTACAAGGAGAACTAGAAGATGAAGTGTATATGACACCTCCACCAGGCCTTGAAGATACGGTGACTCTAGGAAAGGTTCTAAGGCTGAGAAAAGCTATCTATGGCCTCAAACAGTCACCAAGAGCTTGGTACCATAAGCTAAGTATCACACTTAGAGATAGGGGCTTTAGAAAGTCTGAGGCAGATCATACCCTCTTCACACTCCAAAGTCAAACAGGTATTGTAGTCATTCTCATCTATGTAGATGATATAATCATCTCAGGGAATGACAAGGTAGGAATTCAATCCACTAAGGTTTATCTTAAATCTATGTTTGATATAAAAGACTTGGGTGAACTAAAGTACTTCCTAGGGATAGAAGTATGCCGAACACAAGAAGGCCTCTTCTTATCACAAAGGAAGTACACACTTGATCTTCTAGTTGATGCAGGAAGATTAGAAGCTAAACCAGCGAAGACTCCCCTAGAAGAAGGGTACAAGGTGGAACGTGAGGGGGAGCTTGGAGATGAGATGTTTGGAGACACCAAACTCTATAGGAAGATGGTTGGTAAGCTAATTTATCTAACCATTACTAGACCTGACTTGTGCTATGCTGTGAGTCAGGTCAGTCAACATATGCAAGCTCCAAAGGTGCATCACTGGAACATGGTGGACCGGATCTTAAGATACCTGAAAGGGACACACGACCAAGGCATCTGGATGGGGCGCAACGGAAGCTCTGAAATCGTGGGCTATTGTGATGCTGATTGGGCTGGAAACAGGAATGATAGGAGATCAACTACCGGTTATTGCACATTCATTGGAGGCAACCTAGTTACTTGGAAAACAAAGAAGCAGAAGGTGGTTTCTTGTTCAAGTGCTGAAGCTGAGTACCGAGCCATGAGGAAGCTCACCACAGAACTTACCTGGCTCAAGAATCTGCTCAAGGATCTAAACATAGAAGTCACAACACCAATCACCATGCATTGTGACAACCAAGCTGCCATACATATAGCATCCAACAATGTATTTCATGAGAGAACCAAGCACATTGAAGTAGACTGCCACAAAGTGAGACAAGTAGTGGAGCAAGGAGTTGTCCTACCATGTTACACAAGGAGCTCGGATCAACTTGCAGATATATTCACCAAATCCGCAAGTTTAAAGGTATGTGAGTCCATATTTCCAAAACTTGGGCTCATAAACCTTCCCAACCAGGGAATTCCCTAGCCAAAAGATCCATACTCTTTTTCCCTTAAGATGTTTTTGTCCCAAAGGGTTTTGCATCTTAAGGTTTTTAATGAGGTGAGTCTTTATGGTTCCAAGCTTAACCATTCATCATGGTTGAGCTTGAGGGGGAGTATTAATCCACACACGACAGCAAGCCCAACTATAAGACTTCTAGAAGAAAGATAGAGGCGGCTGGGAGAAGTTAATGGTCTGGGATGTCGATTACTCAAGTGAGGAAAGGAAGTTAATGACCTTGGATGTCGACTACTCAAGTAAGGAAAGGAAGTTAATGGCCTGGATGTCGATTACTCAAGGTTGGAAAGGAAGTTAATTACTTCCCCTTTGAGAGTTAGGCAACAAATAGTTTATGGAAAGTAAATATGTGAGCCTAATTAATGTAATTAATGTATTTATTGTAACTTAGGCTATAAATATATTCTAACCTATGTAACTAATCTGTCAAGGAAATATAATCCTCCTTCTCTAATTCTCTCATACCAGCCGCCAGCTCTATCTCTCTCATTTGTCACGAAATCTCTTCCTCTTAGTCTTCCATACTTTTGTTCTTCATCTTATTCAGAAAACTCTCTCTAATCTTCTCTTATATTCCGCATATTCTTACACCAAAGAGATTCTGGGTGTTGGAATGATGAAGCAATTCACCAAGGAAAAGAGTGTTAACGGCTAGTAATGAATCTTCTAGAAGGATTGGTGACTCACCTCTGCCAGCACAAAAGGGGAAAGAGGCGCCAGCACTAAAGAGGAAGCACACACTCTTACCTAAAGTAGTCGCTTTTAGGTTATCCATTTCTGTATAAAAGGATCATTAAGGTCTCTCTTTGTAATCAAGAAATCCTATTCTAATAATATGTGTTTACCTAATCTCTCGCCTAAACTCTCTCCACTCTTCCTAAACTTCTAAAACTTACACTGGGGAGATGTTGTGGTTGCAGCTTGCTATCTGATCCACCGCCTACCAACCAAAATCCTTCAAGACATATCACCCTTTGAGGTACTCAACAATTCCAAGCCTTCTATTAATCACCTAAGAGTCTTTGGATGCGTGTGTTATGTCTTAGTTCCAGGAGAAAACCGCAATGTTTCTTGGATACTCCATCACACAGAAAGGATATAAGTGTTTTGTTCCATAGACTGGCAAGGTGTTGGTGTCACGGGATGTTAAGTTCTTAGAAAGCAAGGGATACTACACTGAAAAGGATTAGGATAGTCTAAAAGAGCTCTCCACTTCTCAGTCTGACCGAGCAGCTAATTTGAAGAGCCTACTAGAGACACTTGGGATCTCATCTTTTCCGAATCCCATTACTCATGAATCACCCTCAGAAGTGAAAGACTTGATGATTGAGAGAATTTGAGAATCAGAGATTGAGAGAGAAAGAGATTAGAGAGAAAAAGAGATTGATGTTATTAAGATTTTTAGAAAAAATGAATTTCTTACTTACAAAGTGAGAGAGAACATCTATTTATACTAATCCTATTCTAGACTTGTTTGGATACAGAGATACTCTTATCATTAACCTACACAAGTCTAAGATATACTCATAGTGAAGACGTCTACAACACACTCAAATACATTCACCAATCTTCTTCATTCCAACACTCCCCCTCAAGCTTAAGACATGAACAATGCCTAAGCTTGTAACCATGAAGCATTACCTCATTAAAAACCTAGAGAAGGAAAACCCAATTGGGACAAAACCTTTTATAGGGAAAAAGAGTATAACACTCCATGTTAGGAACATTGGTGTGGAAGAGACATCAAACCAAGTCTAGGGTAGATGGAACCGCCTGTCTTCAAAGTTACAGCTTTGGTAAACACATCAGCAAGCTGATCTTCACTCCTTGTGTAGCAAGGTAGAATTGTACCATTTCCAATAGCTTCTCTTACCTTATGGCAGTCAACCTCAATATGCTTGGTTCTCTCATGAAACACAGAGTTAGAGGCAATGTGTATGGCAGCTTGATTATCACAATGGACAGTGATTGGTGATTCTAAGCTCTCGCCTAAAATGTCAAAGAGGAGTTGCTTCAACCAGATGCATTCTGTTGTGAGCTTCCTCATAGCCCTGTATTCAGCTTCTGCACTAGAACAAGATACAAACTTTTGCTTCTTAGTCTTCCAAGTTACAAGATTACCTCCTATGAAGGTACAATAGCCAGTTGTGCTTCTCCTATCTTCTCTGTCTCCTGCCCAATCTGCATCACAATAACCTACAACATCTGTGTTCTTATTACATCCCATCCATATACCTTGATCCTTAGTTCCTTGCAGATATCTCAAAATGCGAATGATCATATCCCAATGCCTTGTCCTTGGGTCTTGCATATGCTGAGATACCTGATTTACTGCAAAACATAGGTCAGGTCTAGTGATGGTTAAGTAAATAAGCTTACCAACCACTTGTCTATACAATTTTGCATCATGAAACTTGTCATTTCCTAGCTCCCCCTCAGGTTCTATTTTGTAGCCTTCTTCAAGGGGTGTCTTAGCTGGTTTAGCTTCAAACATGCCTGTGGAGGTTAGTAAATCCACAATATATTTCCTTTGAGATAAAAAGAGACCTTCCTTGAATCTACATATTTCAATTCCTAAGAAATATTTCAATTCTCCTAGATCCTTAATATCAAAAACACTTTTCAAATAAGCTTTAGTTGATTCAATACCAACTTTATCAGTTCCTGATATGATTATATCATCCACATAGATAAGTATAACCACAATACTTTCCTTACTCTTAAGTGTAAACAGAGTGTGTTCAACTTCTGACCTTTTGAAACCTCTATCCCTTAGAGTTACATTCAGCTCATGATACCAAGCTCTTGGAGATTGCTTAAGACCATAGATTGCCTTTCTTAGTCTGAGAGTGTTGCCGCCATTAACCTCATCTTCCAAACCTGGTGGTGGTGTCATGTACACTTCTTCCTCTAGTTCACCTTGTAAGAAAGCATTCTTAACATCCATTTGGAACAAATCCCATTCAAGGTTAGTAGCAAGAGAAAGAACAACATTAACAGAGTGAAGTTTAGCTACTGGAGCAAAGGTATCCCTATAGTCTTCACCATAAGTTTGTGTGAATCCTCTAGCCACCAACCTAGCTTTATACCTATCTATCTCACCATTGCTTTTATACTTAATGGTGAATATCCATTTTGAACTTACACCCTTTTTCCCTTTTGGTAAGATGGCTGGAGCATAGGTTCCATTCTTCTCCATAGCTTGTTTCTCATCTTGAATGGCATCTCTCCATTCCTTAATCTCCATAGCCTCCTCATAGCTCTTAGGAATCTGTTCTTTATCTAAACTCACAGTGAAAGCAACATGATTAGTAGGAATAGTAACTAGAGAACATACTCCCTGATCATGATGTGCTACTGCATTGTGGTTGTAGTACACCCTTGTATTCTTCCAGTTGTCAGCTGGGAACTTCTGCCTTGTACTTCTTCTGAGAGCCAAAGGTTGATTTGTTTCTTCCTCTAAAGCGGCTTGTACAAGATTAGGTTGATCCCTTGGCCTTTTCGATGCTGTAACTAGAATATCATCTTGAGCATGTGTACTCTCTTCTCCCCCCTCATGGTCAAGAGGATGTTGTTCAGGAGGACTGGATGGTGGAGAGGGCATTGATGGAATGTCGGATGAACTTGAAGTACCAGCACCACTAGATGAATCATGGACAGCCCCAGGGACCAAGGTAGGACGAGATGAGCTAGAAGCAACTTCACATGGATCATGTGGCGACTGAAGATTATGCACAAAGTCAGTCAGGGACGGTTTCACTTGTTGGACGGCCATGACCAGAAGTCGTCCGGTTGGATGCAGCCGGATCATGCCAGCTATGAGTCGGACTTGGACCCTGTTGCTGCGGTACATGGACATGTGCTGGTTTCTTAGGCTGAACTATACCAAGATTTTCTAAAATTTTCCTTAGGTTCTCAGCCTGATCAGAATTTGATGTAGATATGTCCTTAAGTTCTTCCCAAGTTCCATCTTCATAGAATCCTTTATTCTCTTGGAACTTGACATCCCTAGACACCAGAACCCTTCTAGATTCTGGATTGTAGCATTTGTATCCTTTCTGAGTAGGAGAGTATCCTAGAAACATAGCCTTGATGCTTTTTGGTTCCAGCTTATTCCTAAGTTCCCATGGTACCAAAACAAAACAAACACACCCAAAAATTCTTAAATGATCAATAATTGGCTTGGTTTTGTTTAATACCTCAAAAGGACTCAAATCATCTAGAACTTTAGTTGGAGTTCTATTGATTAGATAACATGCAGTGAGTAATGCATCTCCCCAAAATCTTTTGGGAACCTTCTTGTGAAACATCATTGTTCTCACAACCTCCATCAAATGTCTGTTTTTCCTCTCAGCTACTCCATTTTGTTGTGGAGTGTAAGAACAGCTTGTTTGATGTTCAATGCCATGCTTGACTAAGTGTTGCTGAAACTTGGTGCTAGTATACTCCCCTCCATTGTCTGTAACGCCCCCGATCCTACTAGACCGAAGGTGTTACGATAGGCCCGAATCCTGTCCGACCGTTCTTCCGAATATAGTCCGAAAGCCCGAACAGACACGATCCGAACCCCGATTAAATCAACTCCATCTCATTCAAGGTTCCGTGACCAAGAACGGATATCCTTGTTGAGGTTAGCCCGGCCGGGACTTAGGTATTCAGAACTTAAAATTTAACTAAGACTTTAATAAGATATACGGAAAACCTCCATTGTATATATTAAACATACTTCTAAAGGTTCTTACAAAACCCGATTACAATACTTAGCGAAAGCGTCATACTTCCTATGAAATTTACATAAGTCCAAAAGAAACATACTTTCTACTAAGGGGTCTTCAAATCTACACTGGACTGTTCCGCCCTCCTTCCACAACCTTGCCTTTATCTGCAAGAACGAGTTCGGTCAGCTAATGCTGAGTGAGCTGGTCGAAAAGTGCTATCTAACCCATCCCGTAATAATGCAAGTGAACTCAAACAAGATCAATCACGTTTAAAACCAATGTTCTATAACTCAACAGACGGCTTAACCAATCTTGACTCCAAACTACCCATGCGCGCCGTGACCTTAGCCTATTCCTTCCCGTCCCGGTCAGGTCCTTAGCCACACATGCTACAAGGCACCTACGAAGATGGACGGTACTCACTGCCCCGGTCAGGTCCTTAGTCGCTACATGCTATAAGGCACCTACGAAGATGGGCTTTAGCCTGGCAAGTCGCTCACAGGATGGTGGCAAGCCATCCCTCGCATGCACACGGAATAGCTAAGTCACAATTCCCACAACTTAAACCCATAACTCAAGTCACATACGAGTCACCGTTTCTCGCATGGACAACAACACCACGACTAACAAGACATGTCATATTCGAGTCACCTCTTCTCGAATAGACCAACACAACATAACCACAAACGACTTCCTAAACCAGACACCACTTCGTATCGCCCTCGGTCCAATCTAGGTCTATTATTTGACCAACTGCACAACAATCAAACAAGAACATGTACAGCCAATCAAATAAGACCTAAACCAACCTGAGGTTCTACTAATGGCATCCTTGGACCTAGCGCAACAACTTAATCATAATTTATCATGCATGCAACTGATCATGAAACATAACCGCAAAATTCAACTGTAATTCAACATGCATGCAATCCACTAAATCACAACACAACATTAAAATAGAAATTATTAATGCACAGCAAAGCATCATGCAAACAATCCCAAACGTCCTAACCGAACTCGGATCAACTGTCTTGCTTTAAAAGAAAATAAAAGACCAACTCACAGAACACGGATGAACAGCCTAAACACTCGGACAGGCCTGAGAACACTCGCGGATGGCCTCCTCTCCTCACGGTTGCACAGCCTCTTACCAGGCGCCTATCTCCCTCTCTAACTCTCTTAGTATACAGCTTTTAAACTTAAGATTTCTAAACAGAATTATGGTAACAAGGGTGGGTATTTATAAGGTGAAAGTGCATGGGTTTAACTTGACACCTGTCCCACTTAATCTCTTAATTTCACTAAATCATGACACCTGCCCCACTAATTAACTTAAATCCACTAAAACCAGACAGCTGTCCCACTAAACAAATTAACAGCCTTAAATCTCTACACCTGTCCCACTTAAACCAAAATTTTACTTACTTAAAAAAAATTAAAATGACTAAAAAGGACTAAGTGGAAATCCCCATCATCATGCCATGCCAGATCATCGCCACATCATTTCTAACCTGAATTTTCTGCGGATGAACGACCACACATCTCTCGGATCGACCACACGTCCTAACACAACTGCCCGTTCTCGACCGCGGCTGTTCCGTACGGTCGTCCTACGGAACGGGGCATTACATTGTCAGTCCTAAAAATCTTTATCTTGGCATTATATTGGTTAGTAACATATGTCTGAAAGTTAAGAAATGCATCAAACACCCTATCCTTTGAATTAAGCAATGTTACCCAAGTATACTTAGATTTTTCATCAATAAAAGTAACAAAATACTTTTGATTTTCTCTAGAAGGAAAGGGAGATGTCCAAACATCAGAATGTACTAAATCAAAGCAATTATCATAAGCATGAGATGATTGTTCAAACACTGCTCTACTATGCTTTCCAAGAATACAAGATTCACAAATGTTGTTAAGCAATTTTATTCCAGGTACAATCAATTCAAGGGCTATAGAATGGGGATGTCCTAGTCTAGCATGCCACAATTCAGCATTTAAGGTCATATCAACTTTATTTGCACACGGTTGTAATGAGAAGGCAGGTAAATGTTCTAGCACATACAAGTCATTCCTTGTAGTTCCTTGGCCAAACTTCCTACTTGTTTCCATATCCTGAAAGTAAAAATCATTAGGACCAAAGATAGCTTGACAATTCAAATCAGTAGTAGTTCTTTTAACAGAGAGTAAATTGGATGTAAAAGAAGGCATATAAAAAGCCTTGGATTCCTTATCAAACACCCTAAGATTACCTACTCCTTTAATTGGTACATTAACTCCATTTGCAATTACAACACTTCCTAGGGCAGGTTCAACATTGTCTAGCAAACCTAAGTCTTTAATCATATGATGAGATGCACCAGAATCTACAATTAAGGAGTTAGAAGCCATAGATGTGTTTAAGGAAACATAATAAGTTTTACCCAATACATTACCAGACTTGAATGCTTTGAGGAGGTTTTCTAGATCAGCCTTTGTAACATATTCATTTTGGTTAGCCATAGTTGAAGAGGATGCATTCGCAGGCTCCATGGTACATGCACTTGAGCAACCTACAACATGAACCATGTTAGAAGAACTAAGACCGGTTGAAGATTTCTTGCTCCTCTCAACAAACCAGCTAGGCTTGAGTTCTGGATGAAGCACCCAACACTCCTTCTTGCTATGGCCTGTTCTCTTACAATGGTCACATAGCTGCTTCTTCCTCCTGATTTCAGCAGTTGTCGGGTTAAAAACACCTTTATGTGCCACCACCATCTCCACTTTGTGTCCAAAAAGCTCATGAGACCCTTGTTCCTTTTGGATCTTTGCACAAACATCCTCAAGACTTGGCAGCTTATCTTCCCTGAGAATATGTTTGATCAAGTCAGTGTATGAATTGTTCAAAGTCATTAGCAGCTCTCTCCTTTCAAGAAGAGTGAAAGGATCAATGGAGGCTGGTCTAAGCATCTCCAGCTCTGCCCACAAAGCTCTGAATGATCCATAGTGTTTGGTAAACTCCACATCTTCCTGTTTAAGCTCATTCAAAGCTTTCTTTACCTCAAAAATTCTTAAGAGGTTAGTAGTATTGCCATAAACTGTTTTCAAAGTCTCCCAAAGTTCCTTAGCACTAGAGCAATAAGAGTATGCTTCTAAGAGAGAGCTAGCTAGGGAGCATTGAAGAATAGCTAATACCGTTTGATTCCATAACCCTTTGCTGCACAATGTGGTCCTCACTGTCCTGGACCAGAGCAAGTAATTTGCTCCTTGGAGCATGAAAGGAGCCTTCACTTGTGGATGCAGCTCCATTTGAATCTATCTTAGGCCTGCACAATCACAAACAACCAGACCACGCCACACACACGCGAGAAGACAAACACAAAGTCCAAAGAACGCTTGACAAGAAACCAGGATCAATAGATAACCTTCTGCCTATCCTTTAAAAATTGTCCACAGACCTAAACTACTTCAATACTAGAGATCCAGATGACAAACAGCTCCAGATATCAATCAAAAATCGAAACAACCGTTTCCCGCCATATTTAGTTTGAATTGATAGTTCCTTATAATGCAAGTAACACAATCTTGAGGATTAAAAACAATAGGATTGCAACCAAATTTCCAGAACATAGTCACAAGGTCCTAAACTAAGATTGGATCACTCACGATTCAAGGATGATCAAGAGAAAAATGAAGAACACGATCAAATACCCACGGTGGCGCGAAAAAGGACCGATTTTCGAAAATCGATGAGATTTTATCACAAAACTTGAATTTGAGCTGAGAGAACCTCCCGATTCATCATCTTGATTCAATTTTATTGAGTTTTGGCTTTTGAATCACAAGATTTGATAAAGAATTGAAGAAGAACTTGAAGATCAAAACCAAGGAACTCACGGCGATTCGATCGCGAATCCGCCAATTGAAGAATCTTGATAACTTTTGATTTAAGCAACCAAATTTGATGAAATCACCGAGGAAATCCACAGAATTCGCCGGAGAATCGTCCTAGATAAAGAATCTGGAAAGAAATCGTGAGTTCTTGCAGTTGATGATCGATGAACACCGGGACTTCCGCGATGGGCTTCGCTTCGAGGTTGGATGGTGATCGCGAGTTAGAAACAAAGAGTTTTCGAAATTCTTGTGCCAGTTTGATCAAACCTGGCTCTGATACAATGAAAGATTTGATGATTGAGAGAATTTGAGAATCAGAGATTGAGAGAGAAAGAGATTAGAGAGAAAAAGAGATTGATGTTATTAAGATTTTTAGAAAAAATGAATTTATTACTTACAAAGTGAGAGAGAACATCTATTTATACTAATCCTATTCTAGACTTGTTTGGATACAGAGATACTCTTATCATTAACCTACACAAGTCTAAGATATACTCATAGTGAAGACGTCTACAACGCACTCAAATACATTCACCAATCTTCTTCATTCCAACAAGAAGCCTCTGGACTTGCTCCTGAGGGGGAGAATTCAGATAGTCATGATCAAGTCTCCTCGGTTCATGAGGATGTGGAAGAGGTCCAGATAGACTCGGATCAAGAGGTTTCAACTTCCAATACTCAAGGTGAACATCTAGCCTCCACAGATGCACAATCCACTGATTGCACCACTTCAGTCACAGAGGTGGTACCTTTGAGAAGAAGCACCAGAGTAAGGAAGGATCCATCGAACTGGGTAAACACCAGAGTCTATTTCAACAGTCAGGCTGTTGCTCACCCTATTCAAGCCGTGTGTTCTCTGTCTCAGTATCCGGATGACCACCTAGTCTTTATTGGTACACTTGATCAACATGAAGTGCCTAAGACGTATGATGAAGCTAAAGAACACAAAGTGTGGAGAGAAGCCGTAGGGGAGGAACATGGAGTTATGCAAAGGAACCACACATGGGATGAAGCCGATTTGCCAAAAGAGAAGAAGGCAGTAGGATCAAGATGGGTCTTTACCATTAAGTATAGGAGTAGTGGGGAGATTGAGAGATACAAGGCTAGGCTAGTAGCTAAAGGTTTTACACAAACCTATGGAGAGGACTACTGTGATACTTTTGCACCAGTTGCCAAGCTACACACAGTGAGAGTCTTACTCTCCCTAGCCACTAACCTGGAATGGGAATTGTGGCAGATGGATGTGAAAAACGCATTCCTTCAAGGGGAATTAGAAGAGGAGGTTTATATGACACCACCTCGAGGCCTTGAATATACAATTGCACCAGGCAAAGTACTAAAGCTGAGAAAGGCAATCTATGGACTCAAGCAGTCTCCAAGGGCCTGGTACCACAAGCTTAGCTCAACCCTACTCAACCGTGGATTCAAGAAATCGGAATCAGATCACACTCTCTTCATCCTTACAGGCCAGAAAGGTATTATAGTCATTCTCATATATGTAGATTATATTATCATCTCTGGGAATGACAAGGTAGGAATCCTTGATACAAAAACATATCTTAAATCTATATTTGACATCAAGGATTTAGGAGAGCTTAAATATTTTCTTGGTATAGAAGTATGTAGATCAAAGGAAGGACTATTTTTATCCCAGAGGAAATATGCACTTGACCTTTTGAGTGAAGCAGGTGACTTAGGAGACAAACCAGTGATGACACCCATTGAAGACTCATACAAGACTAATAGACAAGGGGAGCTTGAAGATCAACCATTTGAAGATGTGACTCAATACCGCAGGATGGTTGGTAAGCTTATATACCTCACAATCACAAGACCTGATCTATGCTTTGCTGTGAACCAGGTTAGCCAACACATGAAAGCTCCAAGGATACAGAATTGGAACATGGTGAACCGCATACTCAAGTACATCAAGGGAGCTCCAGGCCAAGGCATTTGGATGGGTTGCAATGGGAGCTCTGAGATTGTTGGGTACTGTGATGCGGATTGGGCAGGAGACCGTGATGACAGGAGGTCTACCACGGGATATTGTACATTCATTGGAGGGAACTTGGTTACCTGGAAGAGCAAGAAGCAGAAGATCGTGGCATGCTCCAGTGCTGAGGCAGAGTACAGAGCAATGAGGAGGCTCACAACAGAATTAATGTGGATTAAGAACTTGCTTAAAGACTTGGGAATAGAATCACAATCTCCTATCACAATGCATTGTGATAACCAAGCAGGAATTAACATTGCTTCAAACTCAGTATTTCATGAGAGGACCAAGCACATAGAAGTTGATTGTCACAAGGTCAGAGAGCAGATACAACTAGGAGTGATCTTGCCGTGTTATACCAAGAGTTCAGACCAGCTTGCTGATATCTTCACCAAAGCAGCCAGCTCCAGGGTTTGTGAGTTTTTTCATGATAAACTTGGACTCACAAACCTCCCCTGTCAAAAGCTCCCTTAATCAGTGAAGACCATACTCTTTTTCCCTTAGTATGTTTTTATCCCAAAGTGGTTTTTCATACTAAGGTTTTTAATGAGGTGGTTCTTCATTGGTCCAAGATAAACGATTCATCATGGTTGATCTTGAGGGGAGTATTGAACTGAATAAGGGAATGGATCGAGTTTAATAAAGCAATGGACAGTGGACATGAAGCGGTTTAGGACATGGACGGCCCAGCGACATGGTGCGGTACATGGACAGTCCAGCGAATCCAAAAGATGGACAAGGCAAGAAGTAAGGTTGCCCAGGTGAAGAAGACATGGCCCAATAGCTGAAATAATGTTCTAGAAGGTGTTTGGAGGCGTTGGAGACACTCGCCAAGGAAGATCACGTGTGGAGACAAGCTCCCACCCGTTAGGAGCTGTCACTCTCATGCCTTGGATCCAGCAAGTCTTCTCTTTGTTTATTATTTATGTCATTGTCCTGCACAGGCCTAGTGTCTCATATGTCTGGCTATAAGAATCATGTGTCCTATATTGTATTCGAATCAAGAAATGGAAATACACTCTTCCTTCTTCTAAACTCTCTCACTCTCGCCATTAAACTCTCCTTCAAGCTCTCCACTCTTCTATCTAAACTTAAATTCTGCAAACACATACATTCTTACAATAGTTGTTGGAATGAGGAAGCAATTCACCAAGGAAAAGAGTGTTAACGGCTAGCAATAAATCTTCTAGAAGGATTGGTGACTCACCTCTGCCAGCACAAAAGGGGAAAGAGGCGCCAGCACTAAAGAGGAAGCACACACTCTTACCTAAAGTAGTCATTTTTAGGTTATCCATTTCTGTATAAAAGGATCACTAAGGTCTCTCTTTGTAATCAAGAAATCATATTCTAATAATATGTGTTTACCTAATCTCTTGCCTAAACTCTCTCCACTCTTCCTAAACTTCTAAAACTTTTATGGTATCAGAGCATTTGCTCACAAATCTTCCTTAAATCATTCGTAAACTCTTCATTCCTCTCACTATTCAATCCACAAATCTCTTTCTCTCTGGATTTTAAAGCGCTTAATCTATGATAACATGTTCTAGCCTATCCTCTCTGAGATCTAAAGATCCTCAGAACCATTGGTGATGAGTTGAGGAAGACTAGATGTGGGTATCATGCGGATTATAGTAGTCTTTGCTGGGTCCAGGTCTTGTTCTTTCTCTCGCGGCCATTGATGTATGGTCCATAGCTCATATTCCACAAGTTTGAAACGTGTTTCTACTCAAAAGAAGAACTAAAAGGCTACTCAAAGCTTCACGGTTCAAAATACTTTCGAAAGGAGCCATCTTTCAACCTCCTTCACTGAGCCGTATTCATCTTCCTCATCGTGCTGTAGAAACCCAGAATCCGTACACCCTTCTAAACTCTTCAAAGGCAGTTCCTCTGGTCTCCTTTCTCAACAAATCGCTCTTTCCTGCATCCGGTGAAGTCATTTAAGACCAAAAGAAGGCATTTTGCTTTAAGTTTCAAGTCTACGAAAAGAGGGTTTTGTATCTGTCCGTACAAGTTCGAGGGTTTTTCTGCTGAAACTCCAGACTAAGTAAAGGAGGCTCCTTCCGTCCCATTTCAAGTCCCCTTACCAGAACCAATCATCAATCCTCTCAAACAACAGTGATCTTTGCCCTACCATGAAGACCAAGCTTTATCCACCATTGTTGTACGGACCTAAACCCTACCTCATGGAAAACACTCGCCAAATAGCCGTTCCAGTGATCCTCAAGGGTTTGTCTTGTGGTCTCGCATGATAAAGACTGCTCTTGGAGGCCGGGGTTTGGGAGATCATCTCCTATTTAATGAAGCACCTCCTAGTCTAATCCAGAATGAAGATGGTGATGAAATGGTCATCACAGATGAACGAAAGTGGCATCAGGAGGACCTATATGTCCTATCCGTTTTGCAAAACTCCTTAGATGGTCCAATCCTGGAGTGCTACTCACACTGTGAAACGTCAATGGAACTATGGAATATTCTCAAGAAGGTCTATGGCAACACCTCCAACCTTAGCAGGATCTTTCAAGTCAAGCAGGCCATCAACAATCTAAGTCAAGATGATCCAGACTTCACCTCCTTGTTTGGGAAGTTCAGTTCCTTATGGGCAGAATTAGATATGCTCCGACCTGTGTCCTTTGATCCTGAAGTCATTAAGGAAAGGCGGGAACAAGATAAAGTCTTTAGCCTTCTCATGATTCTCAGTCCCACATACAACGATCTCATTAAACACATCTTGAGGTCAGATAAACTCCCTTCCCTTGAAGATGTATGCTCTCAGATACAGAAGGAATCCAGATCAAATGGATTGTTTGGAAGAAAGGTGACCTTATCACGGCTCACAAAAGCACATACAAGACCGAAGAAGAACCCATCTCAGCAAATAAAGGGTTTTACAAACCGGAAGACAAGAAGAGCATAATGTGTGATCATTGTAAAAGGAAAGGACATTCCAAAGATAAGTGTTGGATTCTTCATCCACACCTCAAGCCAAGCAAGTGGAAGGAAGTTCCTAGAGCTCATTTCACTCAGGAAACTGGATACTATCCCAAGAAGAACCTCCCATACCAAATCGCTCACGGCCCAGCTAGCTCTAATCAACAAGCCAGTTCCTCAAGTTCATCGTGCATTGGAAGTTCTCAAACTCATCCAGCTCATATGGTGCCATACCAACCAATGCAGTCAGAGTATGTTAGGAAATCCGATCTTGAAGCTCTCATCAAATCATTCAAAGACAACTCTGGTAATGCGATTGTTGGTAGATCATTACATGCCTCATTTAATGCTTTCACTAAGTCTAAACCATTAATTGTAGATTCAGGGGCTTCTCACCATATGATCAGTGATATGAATTTGATTAAGAACATAGAACCGGCTGTAGGGAATGTCTTGATAGCAAATGGAACAAATGTGCCAATAGAAGGCAGTGAGCTCATTCACTTCTAAACCCTCATTCACTTCTAACCTTCTATCTGTCAAGAGAGATACAACCGACTTAAACTGTCATGCTATCTTTGGGCCTAATGACTTTGTGTTTCAGGATAGTGAAACTAAGGAGATTCTTGGACAAGGTGTTACCAGAAATGATCTATATGTGCTTGAAGACTTATCTCCGAGTTCTCCTAGTCGTTTAGCTTCCTGTTTTTCAAATTTCAATAATTCTGAGATGATTGGTGATTTGTGGCATGCTAGGCTTGGTCATCCTCATCTTAAAGTGCTAGAGTTAATGTTTCCTAAAACAGTTTTCAATAATGAATTATGTGAAGCATGTATCCTTGGAAAACACTGTAGGTCTGTTTTTCTTAAATCTCAAACTATGTATGAAAACTGCTTTGATCTTGTTCACTCTGATGTTTGGACTGCCCCATGTGTCTCTAGAGATAATCACAAGTATTTTGTTAGTTTCATAGATGAGAAATCAAAATACACTTGGGTTACCTTAATGCCATCTAAGGGTAGAGTTCTTGAAGCGTTTATGAGTTTTAACAAGTATGTGACTAACCAATATGATGCTAAAGTTAAATGTCTAAGATCAGATAATGGTGGGGAGTATACTAGCCAGGCCTTTAAACACTATCTCAACAAACATGGAATTGAGCACCAGACAAGTTGTCCCTATACCCCTCAGCAGAATGGAGTTGCTGAGAGGAAAAACAGACACTTAATGGAGGTGACTAGAGCCATGATGTTTCATAGGAAGGTTCCTAAACAGTTTTGGGGTGATGCCTTAGTTACGGCCTGCTACTTAATCAACAGTCTTCCGACCAAAATCCTACATGACATCTCACCGTTTGAGGTACTTACTAAAACCAAACCTCATCTTGATCATATTAGAGTGTTTGGATGTGTTTGCTATGTGTTGATCCCAGGAGAACAGAGGAACAAGTTAGAGGCTAAGAGCACAAAGGCCGTATTTCTTGGATATTCAACCACACAGAAAGGGTATAAATGCTACAATACTAATACCAACCGTGTCCTTATCTCCCGGGATGTTAAGTTTCTTGAAGACAAAAGCTATTTCTCGGATGGTATGTGGGAGTCTATCAAGAACATATCCTCACAATCACCCAACCAGGCTCATAATTTAAAGATTGGTCCAGACACTCATCCGCATTCGCCGCATCATCCTCTTCATCCTGAGGGGGGACAACAAGACTATGGTCATGATGAGGAGGATGAAGATTCAGCTACTAATTCAAACAACACCCAAAGAAGAGAATCTGAACCTGAGTCACAAACCGGTCCAAGTAACACTGAAGGAAACTCAGAAGCTGAAGTTGGTTCGAGTTCTGAAAGTACCAATGATCAACATCAACACTCGCATGAAGTACCAGCACCATTAGAACTCCGGAGAAGCACTAGACAACGATTCCCTCCAGCAAACTGGAAGAACACGAGAGTTTACTACAATAATAATGCAGTGGCTCATCCTAATCAAGCGGTTTGCAACATGGTTCATATTCCACAACAACATCTGGCTTTCACAGGCAGTCTAGATCAAGAGTTAGTTCCCAAGACTTATGATGAAGCTAAGGAGCTAAAAGTCTGGAGAGATGCCGTGGGAGCAGAAAGAACTGCAATGGAGAAAAATCATACATGGGATGAAGTAGACTTACCAAAAGGAAAGAAGGCAGTGAGCTCTAGATGGATTTTCACCATCAAATACAAAAGTAATGGGGAGATTGAGAGATATAAGGCAAAACTGGTAGCAAGAGGATTCACCCAGACCTATGGAGAAGATTACAGAGACACATTTGCTCCAGTAGCAAAAATGCATACAATCAGAGTTGTTCTGTCTCTTGCTGCAAACTTAGACTGGGAACTATGGCAGATGGATGTCAAAAACGCATTTCTTCAAGGAGAATTAGAAGAAGAAGTCTACATGACCCCTCCACCTGGATTAGAAGACTCAGTTGCACCAGGGAAAGTCCTTAGATTAAGAAAGGCAATCTATGGCCTTAAACAGTCACCTAGGGCCTGGTATCACAAGCTGAACGTCACTCTAAGAGACAGAGGTTTCAGGAGATCAGAATCCGATCACACCTTGTTCACCTTACATAGCCAAGAAGGTATAGTTGTCATTCTCATTTATGTGGATGATATTATCATCTCTGGGAATGACAAGGTAGGAATTTCTGCTACAAAAGAATATCTTAAAGCTATGTTTGACATTAAAGATCTTGGTGAACTCAAATATTTCTTGGGTATTGAAGTCTGCAAGTTTAAAGATGGGTTGTTTATATCTCAGAGGAAATACATTGTAGACTTACTAACTAATGCAGGAATGATGGATTCAAAAGCAGCAAGAACGCCCTTAGAAGATGGTTACAAGGCTAAAACTGAGGGGGAGCAAGATGAAGATATTGGAATGAAGAGACAAAGAAAGGAAGAAGGCTTGACCAGGTGCATTGTCCAGACGGCCCATAAAAATTCATTAGCCTCACTAAAAGAATAAAGAGGTCCAGAATCCTCACAGGTCTTCACCAGAGCCCGTAAAGTGTGTTCTAGCCCATGTGAAGTCTACAAGCCCATATGTGTGCATGACCTTAAGGGAATGCACATGTACAAGCCCATGAAGTGACCCAAGGCCTGTTTAGTCTCACCAAGAATTGTCAAACCTTCTAGAAGACTATTTTCCCTCTCACCAATTTGAATAACTCACATGTGGACTTAATTTAAATGTGGTGGCCGTTTATGAGCTGTCCCTTTCACCCCTTGGACACCACAACTTCTTCTCTCCCTTCTTTCTCTCTATAAATAATTTGTATGCAGATACAATTCGTGTTAAGTGAAATATATCATTCTTCACTCTTCTCTAATGGCATTTTATGTTCTTTATGTCTTACTCTTTTATAATCTTGCTTAATCTCTCTTAATCTTTCTTAATCTTCAACCATAAAACTTCCCTTATTTCTCTATGTATTTCCGCAAATTCTAACATGGTATCAGAGCATGGTCTTGAATCAAGAAGATTCATATCTTCCCTTGCAATAAATTATTCTAATCTACTCACTCTGAGATTGAACAATCCTCAAAACCTAAATGGTGCTGAGTTGTGAGAGGTTAGGATAGTTTATTTCTTGTGGATTGACCACTCTAAACTTCAATTAAACCTTTCCTGTTTCATTTCCAACAAAACGTTTTGTCAAAATCTTTGTAAAACTGTTTTATCCATTGGGTAATAACTTTATCCAATGGTCCAAAGTTTGAATTTCAAATTGTTTCATGCAATTCTTCTCTTCTCCTCTACAATGATGTTGAAAACTTTGTCTTAAATCTCTCTTATGGTTCAGAGACAAAGTTTGAAGAAGAGAAAGAATTCAAAATGGCTTCAACATTTAGGAAGCATTGCTTGGACCAGTGGGTAAACCGTTTTGCTTCACTGGTTTCACAGCTATTTAGCCACGAAAAAAACACCTTCTTGTGTTGTTCTGATGATCCTAGTGTATGTTATTATCAGAAAACTTCTCCCTATAAGTTATTTTGGTGATATAACCCTTTAACCAGTGGGTAAAGCTAGTGACCATTGGACCATAGGTGTTCTTCTTTGGAAATCATAAACCATGGCTAGATAGGTGACAATGAAGAGGAAGGAATGGTGGCAGTGGCTTAGGATCACAAAAGAATGGGAAGAAATGGATGGTTGCCTAAACCGCTTATCCATTGGTCCATTAAGTGTACTCATTTAAGAGTAAAGAACACTTGAGACCAGGATAGGGTTAGTACCATTTGTTTACTTTCTTCTTAAGCCCCATCCAATTCTCTAAGTCATTTATTTTAGATTTCAAACAAAAAAAAAAATTAGAAGACAGCCATTTTTGAATTTCTTACAAAAGTTTTATGTTATCCATTTGGACAATAACTTGAACTATTGGGCATTGGTGCCTTTCCTTTGAGAAAGTAAGACACTTCAAGCCATAGTCAACTTTGAAGTTCCATGGATAGCAAACCGCAAGCATTCAACAAATCGCAGCCTTGGGCTTGTCTCCTTTCTTATGTAATGAGAGACACTTTAGCTTGCTGTAACTTGTTCAAGTATTTCGGCTTGTGCTTGTTTGTTATGTATTTAAAACCTTGGACTAAGTTTCCTTTCATGTGAAATGTGGAACAACAAAGTCCATTGAAGTGTGGTTGGAACTCATGTTGGTGATACAATAGAGAACCATGTCTAATTTCCTCACTTAGATAGAAAGTATGCTCTGTGGTTGCCACTAGAATAGATCTTCCACATCAGAAATTTTACTAAGCTAATTAAGGATTTCAAGTCATGATGCATCCTATTGCGCACTTGTGAGGAATTTTGGAAGAGAACCATGGCTGTATGCATTGCATTAGAAACTATGTTGTATCCAAATCCAAATTCTTAATTTAAAGAAGAGAGAATAATGACTTATATATACTACATCCTGTTTCTATTGCTTTACTCTTATGAGTTTAAGCCTTGAAATCATGAGAATCTTGTGTGTGGATATCTTTATGTGTCTTCTTATGCAGGAAAAGATGTTAATCACTTGTGATGTTGAAAAGAAATCCGTGAGAAGGAGTATCAAAACCAGTGAAGGAGAGCAATCCATGAGGGGGAGCCTCCAATTCCAGAAGCATTCAATTATTCAAATCAGCCTCTAAGAAAGAATCACAAAGGCTTACTATCAAAGCCTTTGTCAAAGGCTATCTCTAAACTAATATCTATCTCAATTTGATTAAAATGATTTAGAATTATTTAAAATAGGGAAGTGAACCTTGGTGAACTATGCTTGGCATTTAGGACCATGATGAATCCAAAAGTCCTCTTTAAAACCACTTAAGGGAAGTGAACCATGTTTTCCTTCACTCTCAAAAGTATAAGGAAGCATGATGAATCCAAAAGTCCTTAAGGGATCCTTTCACTCTAATCTCCATTCTACTTAATTCTGCTTATTCTACATAATCTTACAATCTCTGGTTACTTATACTCCAACCTTGGTTACTTATACTCTAATCTCTAGTTACTCACTCTATATACTCTATAAACTTATAAATTCTATCTCATCTAAAGTGTGTTGAATTCATTACTTTAGTTCAATTGATCTTGCTACTGTCTTATGTGAAGTCTTAATTGCACACTTATAACTTTGATATTCCTCATGGCATACTCAAATTCTTCTTCTTTATGACTTGTTTAAGGGTAAAGGAGACCATGAGAGCCTCAAAGCAAAGATGGCAAGAAGGGATTCATACAAAGCAAAACCAAATCATGAAGGATTAAAGGAATGAACACATTGCCGAGAATGGCACTCTACCAATACCTTACACATCAGAGCCTACCCTTCAAGGGTATATTCCTGAGTGAAGAAATGGGAGGCCACATATGCTGCATAGAAGGCAGTCAAGCTGTGAACTCATAAGGCGAATTGGCTTGGCATACAAAAGCCAACAAGAAGCAGCCTCCTCCTATCAGAGCCTACATCAAAGAATGTATATTCCTGAAGTTGGAGAGCATGGCTAAATCAAACAAGAAGGCATTCTTGTAGAATGGCAGTCCATAACCAGTGTGGTCATTGATGCTCATCTTTCCAAACTTTACTCAATACTCTTATTCTCTGAGTCAAGCTTGAGGAGGGATGAGAATGAGCATCCATCTGTTGTATAATCAAGGAACCTAAAGGCGCAAACAATGCAAAGGCTTGTGTTCCACTGAAGTGAAGTTGTCTTGAAGGTGCACCAAATTCAAAATCTACCAAGGAGCACTCTTAAGAGACGTGACCAACTAGGCACAGTGTATTTGAAGTTAAAGAAGAAGAGAAGGCCTAAGTTAAAGAAGCAAAGAAGAGGCAGACAATATTTGGAAACAATATTGGGAACAAAAGAGAAGGTGGTGGCCGATATTTGAAGAAGATGTCTAAAGAATGAATACAACCTGAGTTAGAACCAAGGGCCGCCATGCTCCTAAAGAAGTAATATGGTGGAAAGTGATGAATCAGCTCAGGACTGTGACTAAATAAGAAGTAACTGGAAGATTTGCCACAAGATGTGTTAATCAATCCAAAGTTTCTTCAAACAACAAAGTGGCTGAAGAAGCTACTAAGAAACTACAAAGGTGTTGAATCAGCTCAGGAGCCTGTATGGCTGCGCCAAGATATCAATCTTCCCAAGGAGTTGCCGTGAGTAATCAAGTTCAGATGATGGTTGCATACAAGTGTGGTATCAACAAATCCAAAGACTCCAAAGAAGAGACAACAAAAGGGCAGTTTGATCAGAAGGAATGAAGTGAAGGAGTTCAGAAGTAGCAGACAAGACTGATCAATACTTGGCTGACTCTCTTCATCAACATTCCAAACAGATACAAGGTACAGCTTGGAGCTTATGTGCTAAAGCCGGATTCCTTAACCTTCTAAAGAACAAGAGTTCAGAAGAAAGGGGGAGATAAGTATCGGTCTATGAAGAAGCTTCAAGCTACTCAAACTTGTGAAGCAAGGAAGAATATCTCACTTGCTGATTCAAGAAGGCCATGATCCAGGGTCTATGAAGTCCATCAAAATGATCCTACAATTCATAGACCCACTGGCCAATCCCTAGGCTAAGAAGACTCCACTCTTTTTCCCTTAGTTTGGTTTTGTCCCACTGGGTTTTCCATGCTAAGGTTTTTAATGAGGGAGTTCTTCAAAGTTCCAAGCTTGATCCCTGGATATTCTAAGGTCAAGCTTGAGGGGGAGTATTAGAAAGAAGGAAGGAAGCCGAGGCCAAGACAAGCTCAGGCCAAGTCCAAGCTCAGCATTAGCTCAATACGAAACTCCTAATGCTAAGCTTGAGGGGGAGTATTGGAATGAAGAGACAAAGAAAGGAAGAAGGCTTGACCAGGTGCATTGTCCAGACGGCCCATAAAAAGTCATTAGCCTCACTAAAAGAATAAAGAGGTCCAGAATCCTCACAGGTCTTCACCAGAGCCCGTAAAGTGTGTTCTAGCCCATGTGAAGTCTACAAGCCCATATGTGTTCATGACCTTAAGGGAATGCACATGTACAAGCCCATGAAGTGACCCAAGGCCTGTTTAGTCTCACCAAGAATTGTCAAACCTTCTAGAAGACTATTTTCCCTCTCACCAATTTGAATAACTCACATGTGGACTTAATTTAAATGTGGTGGCCGTTTATGAGCTGTCCCTTTCACCCCTTGGACACCACAACTTCTTCTCTCCCTTCTTTCTCTCTATAAATAGTTTGTATGCAGATAAAATTCATGTTAAGTGAAATATATCATTCTTCACTCTTCTCTAATGGCATTTTATGTTCTTTATGTCTTACTCTTTTATAATCTTGCTTAATCTCTCTTAATCTTTCTTAATCTTCAACCATAAAACTTCCTTTATTTCTCTATGTATTTCCGCAAATTCTAACAGAAGATACATTTGAGGATCCGAAGCTGTACAGAAAACTTGTGCTTTGCTGTGAATCAGGTAAGTCAGTATATGAAAGCCCCTGGAAAGAATCATTGGATGATGATACAACGCATTCTGAGATACTTGAAAGGGACTTACACTCAGGGAATATGGATGGGAAAGAATGGAAACGCTGAAGTAGTTGGCTATTGTGATGCTGATTGGGCTGGGGATAGGAAAGACAGAAGATCAACTACTGGTTATTGCACCTTCATAGGTGGTAATCTTGTCACTTGGAAGACCAAGAAACAGAAAGTAGTATCATGTTCAAGTGCTGAAGCTGAATATAGGGCTATGAGGAAGTTAACTACGGAGTGTATATGGCTAAAGGCTCTTCTCAAAGACTTCAACATTGAAAGCAGCACACCTATCACAATGCATTGTGATAATCAGGCAGCCATTCATATTGCATACAATTCTGTCTTCCACGAACGAACCAAGCACATTGAGGTGGACTGCCACAAGGTTAGAGAGGCTGTGGAGAAAGGAATTATACTTCCATGCTATACAAGAAGTTCTGATCAATTGGCTGATATCTTCACCAAGGCGGCAAGTTTGAAGGTTTGTGAGTTCATCCATACTAAGCTTGGACTCACAACCCCACCATTCCAGTAACTTCCCTATCATGAAGGATTCATACTCTTTTTCCCTTAGAATGTTTTTCTCCCACTGGGTTTTGTATTCTAAGGTTTTTAATGAGGTGAATCCTCTTGATGTCCAAGTTTTAATCATTCACCAATGATGTAAAACTTGAGGGGGAGTGTTGGAATGAGGAAGCAATTCACCAAGGAAAAGAGTGTTAACGGCTAGCAATGAATCTTCTAGAAGGATTGGTGACTCACCTCTGCCAGCACAAAAGGGGAAAGAGGCGCCAGCACTAAAGAGGAAGCACACACTCTTACCTAAAGTAGTCATTTTTAGGTTATCCATTTCTGTATAAAAGGATCATTTTGAGATTAAGGACACACCTTTAGTGTGTACAACATTTGCTGCTTGTTTAATTAAGACAGGAAGAAATTTTGAAGCAAAACACAAGATTTTAAAGATTATGTACAGACACAGAGCTTAAACCCAGAAAGCATCTGTACATTAATGGAGTTTTGCAACAGAAAATAAGCTCAAGAACACAAAATCAGAGAAAGGACCTTCATGTAAGAATGTATGTGTTTGCGGAATTTAAGTTTAGATAGAAGAGTGGAGAGCTTGAAGGAGAGTTTAATGGCGAGAGTGAGAGAGTTTAGAAGAAGGAAGAGTGTATTTCCATTTCTTGATTCGAATACAATGTAGGACACATGATACTTATAGCCAGACATGTGAGACACTAGGCCTGTGCAGGACAATGACATAAATAATAAACAAAGAGAAGACTTGCTGGATCCAAGGCATGAGAGTGACAGCTCCTAACGGGTGGGAGCTTGTCTCCACACGTGATCTTCCTTGGCGAGTGTCTCCAACGGCTCCAAACACCTTCTAGAACATTATTTCAGCTATTGGACCATGTCTTCTTCACCTTGTAAGATTTGATGATTGAGAGTATTTGAGATTTAGAGATTGAGAGAGATTGAGAGAGATTGAGAGAAAAAGAGAATGAACTTTTATTAAGAATTTTAGAAAATGATTTTCATACTTACAAAGTGAGTGAGAGACACCTATTTATACTAATCCTATTCTAGACTTGTTTGGATACAGAGATATACTTATCATTAATCTACACAAGTCTAAGGCATATACATGGTGAAGGACGCCAATACTTCACTCAGATGAATTCATCATACTTCTTCATTCCAACACTCCCCCTCAAGCTTAAGACATGAAAAATGCCTAAGCTTGCAACCATGAAGTATTACCTCATTAAAAACCTAGAGAAGGAAAACCCAATTGGGACAAAACCTTTTCTAGGGAAAAAGAGTATAACATTCCATGTTGGGATCATTGTTGTGGAAGAGACATCAAACCAAGTCTAGGGTAGATGGAACCGCCTGTCTTCAAGTTTACAGCTTTGGTAAACACATCAGCTAGCTGATCTTCACTCCTTAGCTTGTTTTTCATCTTGAATGGCATCTCTCCATTCCTTAATCTCCATAGCCTCCTCATAGCTCTTAGGGATCTGTTCTTTATCTAAACTCACAGTGAAAGCAACATGATTAGTAGGAATACTAATTAAAGAACATACTCCCTGATCATGATGTGCTACTGCATTGTGGTTGTAGTACACCCTTGTATTCTTCCACTTTTCAGCTGGGAACCTCTGCCTTGTACTTCTTCTGAGTGCCACAGGTTGATTTGTTTCTTCTTCTAAAGCGGCTTGTACAAGATTGGGTTGATCCCTTGGCCTTTTTGATGCTGAAACTAGAATATCATCTTGAGCATGTGTACTCTCTTCTCCCCCCTCATGGTCAAGAGGATGCTGTTCAGGAGGACTGGATGGTGGAGAGGGCATTGATGGAATGTTGGATGAGCCGGAAGAACTAGCACCAGTAGATGGATCATGGACAGCCCCGGGAACTGAGACAGGACGAGATGAGCTAGATACAAGGTCATGACCAGAGATCGTCTGATGAGGACATCGGCTCTTCAACAATGACAGCTGAACCAGAGGGAGTGCAGATCATCCCTCAAGTACCTAATGGACCCATAACTCGCCAGAGAGCCAGAACCATCGCACACAAGTTCAACCATCTAGTAGAATTTTTGCTCGAGCAAGGATCAACTAGTCTTTGTCCACCCTCAGTCATCGACAGCAGCAAGGGAGAAGACCCATTTTCAAGCATCTCGTGCGAGCTTCTCCAGTGTCAGACATCATCTTCTGGTGTCTTTACTATCACTATAGAGTAAAGACACACAAAGACATGCTAGGGAATTGTACTCTTTTTCCTACCTTCGGTTTTGTCCCTATAGGTTTTCTGAAGGGGGTTTTAACGAGGCAACACCTCTAGTGTGTAAGACAGGGCCTGTTCTACGATAATAACCTTTTACCAGCCCCTAGAATAATCAGAAGATGAGGACCCTCCAATGAAGACAAGCTACAGCAGTCTTCAACACTAAGTATAATTTCTGGTTTTTAAGTTTTAAACTGTTTGTAGTTTTTTTGTGGAAGTTTTGAACGCCTTGTTGTTTTTCTTTTAAAACTACTTGTTGTTTTTTTAGGCTAGGAAAATTAAAACCTTAGCCTCCCCTGGAATGACAGACAGAATTAATTTGACAGCAAATTTCAGAGCCCTAGTCGATTTTTCCTTAATCTGTAGCAATCGAATTCTTCTGCCTTGATCTGTCATCCATGCGCGAAGAACATTGGTGTATCACGAGATCATTCCTCCCTCGTGTGGTCCAAATCGCTTCCCCCTTCGTGTTTAACCAGGAGAGGATCTCCCTTGTTGGCACAAACACTAACCCCTTGGTCTGCATCCTCTTCTGACAACCAGAGCGTGTATCATCTTTTGGTATCAGAGCTGAAGATTCTACCTTCTCAGGGAGTGTCTAAACCTATCTCTTTTTAACTTTTTGTCTGCAACTTTCATTCACTCTAAAAAAAAAAAAAAAAAAAACTGACAGATTCTTAGTCCTTTGGAATTGAGTCTGAATTATTAGTAGAAACGAGTTTAGAATAGTTAGACACCTTTAAACTAGTAGGATTCTAGAGTCTGTAGACGAAACTAGAGGAAAAAAAACGGCTAGGAATTTCGTATTTCACTTTGGTTTTGGTTTGTATACAGATGACAGGAACTTTCAGAGAGAGGAAAACCTGAGCCCAGATCGACCGATCCCTCTTTGGATCGATCGATCTCCCTCTGCAAAGCGGCTGCGGGGAGACTTTAAATTAGTGGAAACCCTAGACGTAAAGGATCAGGAACGATCGATCAACTTTGGATCGACCGATCTACTTTTGCGGACAATTACAAGATCGACCGAGCGGACCTAGATCGACCGATCGTACCTTGGATCGATCACATCTAAGATTGACCGATCCCCAAACAGACCGATCGATCCAACCTTCTACGGACGAATTTCAGATCGACCGATCGACGTTAAGATCGACCGATCGCCTAGAGAATCGACCACTCCTCAACTGGATCGAATCCTTGTCCAGAACAACAATGTCTGATAGCTCAGAACAAGTAGATGCCACTAATGCCATGATCCAAATGCTAGCAGCCATCAATGGGCAACTCAGCAACATGGCAGCTGGTATGGATCGTTTGGGGCAACTCTTGCAGCCTGGAAGACCAGATATACCTAAAACGGCTAGACAAGGAGAAGCGCGTGGCTTGGGAGAGCAATCAGCTCAAACACCACCTTTTCAAGCACCACCATTCCATGCCCATGCACCACCATTCCATGCACCACCGCAACAACCACAGTACCCAGCTCCTGATGTTAAGCTTAATCCACCAACCTTTGCTGGAAGAGTGGACCCAGAAGCTTATCTTGATTGGGAGAGAAGGATGGAGCATATTTTCGAATACTATAGATATGCTGATCCACGGAGAGTAGCTCTAGCTACAGCCCAGTTCACTGACCATGCTCTTACTTGGTGGGACAGAGAAGTGACTGAGAGGAGGAGGAACCGATATGGGAATATAGTGACTTGGGAAGAGCTCAAATACATTATGAGAAGGCGCTATGTACCACCACACTTTCACCGAGATATGCAGAAGCGTTTTAGACGTTTGAAACAAGGCAACAAGAGTGTGGAGGAGTATTATGAGGAATTTGAGCATCTGAGAAACCGGTTGGAAGTAGAGACTCTCTGGAGAGTCTAATGGCACAATTTGTGGATGGTTTGCAAGAAAAGATTGCTAGGAAGGTTGAGAGACAAACATACCATGACTTAGGAGAGTTGCTACATCTTGCCATTCAGATTGAACAACAGAACAAGCGCAAGGCAGCAAACAATACTCGGCCTAAGACCATCTGGAACCCCACATTTAAGCCAACAGAGAGGAACACTAGTACACCAGGAGATAGCCGGTTCAAGAGCAAAGTGAGTGAACTCACCAAGTTGACCAAACCCGGCCTTAGTGCACCTCAACATGCCACGCCAACTGCTTCCACTCAACGGAGCCGAGACATTTTGTGCTTCAAGTGCAATGGGAGAGGACATATGGCAAGAGAGTGTCCTAATCAACGAGCCATGATCCTCACACCAGCTGGAGACTACGAGTCTCAAGACGAAGGAGAAGAGGAATCCCATGACTATGGTGAACCAGAGGACATAGAGTACCCAGACTCAGGAGAACTTTTGATGATGAGAAGAGTTCTTAATGCAATGGTAGGTCCTGAAGAGGTTGCACAAAGAGAAAACATCTTCCATACTCGGTGCACCATTCAGGGAAAGGTATGTTCTCTAATCATTGATGGAGGTTCTTGTACTAATGTAGCTAGTTCTTATATGGTATACAAACTTGGCCTTGAGAGAACTAAACACCCTCATCCTTATAAGTTGAGGTGGCTCAATGATAAGGATGAGTTACACATATCCGATCAAGTTAAGGTTCCATTTAGTGTGGGACGATACCATGATCAAGTGATATGTGATGTGGTCCCGATGCAAGCTGGTCATCTCTTATTGGGACGTCCATGGCAGTTTGACAGGGAAACCACACATAATGGACGGACTAATCTCTATTCTTTTGAGTATAAAAAGCGCAGGTACAAACTGGCTCCATTATCACCTCAACAAGTGAGGGACATGCAAACAAAAATGGCTAAGGATGGGAGTAAACGCAAAGAGAACTTCTTAATCAACTCCAGTGACATTCGAAAAGCTATTGGTAAGGGAGATGAACATGTTCTTCTACTGATGTTTAAAGAGCTTTTGATTGTAGATAAAGCAGATATCAAGCTACCATCAGAGGTGAATACATTGCTGGAAACATATGCTGATGTGTTTCCTGAAGAACTACCACCTGGATTGCCGCCAGTAAGGGGCATAAAACACAACATTGACTTTATTCCAGGAGCCCAGCTACCCAATAAGGCTGCCTACAGAGTCAATCCAGAAGAAGCCAAAGAATTTGAACGCCAAATCAGGGAGTTAATGGCTCAAGGATATGTGAGAGAGAGCCTCAGCCCCTGTGCAGTTCCAGTTCTACTTGTGCCAAAGAAAGATGGCAGCTGGAGAATGTGTGTGGACTGTAGGGCAATCAACAATATAACCATCAAGTATAGGCACCCCATTCCCAGACTTGATGACATGCTTGATGAGCTCAGTGGCGCCACCATCTTCTCCAAGATCGACCTGAAAAGTGGATACCACCAAGTCATAATGCGAGAGGGAGATGAGTGGAAAACTGCCTTCAAGACTAAACATGGGTTGTATGAGTGGCTGGTCATGCCATTCGGCTTATCCAACGCCTCCAGTACATTTATGCGTCTAATGAACCATGTTCTTAGACCATACATCAGTAAGTTTGTGGTTGTATATTTTGATGATATACTAGTTTACAGCTCATCTTATTCTGACCATGTGACGCATCTTGAGACAGTAATACGAACACTTCAGAAAGAGAAGTTGTATGCTAATCTCAAGAAGTGCACATTCTGCACTGACAAAGTTGTCTTTTTAGGTTTTGTTGTGAGTTCGCAGGGATTACAAGTTGATGAAGAAAATATAAAAGCCATTAAGGAGTGGCCTACGCCAACCAGTATTAGCTTAGTGCGAAGTTTTCACGGCCTAGCCAGCTTTTATAGGCGTTTTGTCAGAGACTTTAGCACTACCGCAGCTCCTCTGACCTTTGTAATCAAAAAGAACCATGAGTTTAAATGGGGAGAGGAACAAGAACGAGCTTTCCAACTCCTCAAAGAGAGATTGACGCATGCACCTCTTCTAGCACTTCCAGACTTCAACAAAACATTTGAGGTGGAGTGTGATGCATCAGGCATTGGAATAGGAGCAGTGCTGACACAAGGAGGGAAACCAGTAGCATACTTCAGTGAGAAGCTCAGTGGTGCTTTATTGAACTACCCCACCTATGACAAGGAGCTTTATGCACTGGTGAGGGCAATGGAAGCTTGGCAACACTACTTACTTGCCAGAGAGTGTGTTATCCACACAGACCATCAGACCCTACAACATCTCAAAGGCCAAACTAAGCTAAAAAGGAGACATGCAAGATGGCTGGAATTCATTGAAACATTTCCCTACGTCATCAAATATAAGAAGGGAAAGGAGAATGTTGTAGCTGACGCACTATCAAGGAGATACAGCCTTATTTCGATCATGGAATCCAAAGTGCTAGGATTTGAATTGATCAAGGATCTGTATGCAGAAGATGATGACTTTAAGGAGAGCTACAAGGACCATGGAAAAGGCGCCTACAGCAACTTCTACCTGTTCGATGGGTTCTTGTAAAGGGAAGAGACTTTGCATTCCAAGAGGATCCATCAGAGACTTACTGCTGAGAGAGGCGCATGGAGGAGGATTGATGGGACATTTTGGCGTGGACAAGACATTGAGCATGCTGAAGGAACATTTCTTCTGGCCTCACCAGAGAAGAGATGTGGAAGCTCATTGTGCTCGCTGCTTAGTCTGCAAAAGAGCCAAGTCCAAGTCTCACCCACACGGTTTGTATATGCCACTTCCTATTCCTACTACTCCTTGGACTGACATATCTATGGACTTTGTGCTAGGCTTGCCTAAGGTAAACCACAAAGACTCCATCTTTGTTGTAGTAGACAGGTTTTCTAAGATGGCGCATTTCATACCATGTGCTAAGACAAATGATGCTAGTCAAATCACCAGCTTGTTCTTCAAGGAAGTAGTGAGGCTTCATGGAATTCCCAGGACAATAGTGTCAGACAGAGACACAAATTTCTTGAGTCATTTCTGGAGGTCAATGTGGAAGAAACTAGGAACCAAATTGGTGTTCTCGACAACATGCCATCCACAAACTGATGGGCAGACAGAGGTGGTTAATAGAACGTTGTCAACATTGCTGAGGGCAACTATTGGGCAAAACTTGAAGACTTGGCTTGAGTGCATCCCTTTTGTGGAATTTGCCTACAACAGAGCTACTCACTCAGCCTCTAAGATGTCTCCATTTGAGGTTGTCTATGGTTTCAACCCACAATCGCCCCTTGACCTTACTCCACTGCCTCCAGCCGAAATTGTTAGCCTACAAGGAGAGACAAAAGCCGAGTTCATCAAGAAGCTTCATCAAAAAGCTAGGGAGAACATAGAAAAGAAGACAGAAGCATATGCAAGACAAGCCAATAAAGGAAGAAAGCAAGTTACTTTCAAGGAAGAGATTGGGTATGGCTGCAAATGAGGACAGAAAGGTTTCCCCAGAAGAGGAAAGATAAACTTGCGCCAAGAGGAGATGGTCCATTCAGAATTTTAAAGAAGATCAACGACAATGCATACCAATTGGAACTTCCAGGTGAGTTTAATGTATCTTCTACTTTTAATGTTGCTGATTTGGAAATTTTTGATGCAGGAGATGATCCAGTTTTGAGGACAAAACCTGCTGAAGAGGGAGGGAATGATGAGGACATCGGCTCTTCAACAATGACAGCTGAACCAGAGGGAGTGCAGATCATCCCTCAAGTACCTAATGGACCCATAACTCGCCAGAGAGCCAGAGCCATCGCACACAAGTTCAACCATCTAGTAGAATTTGTGCTCGAGCAAGGATCAACTAGTCTTTGTCCATCCTCAAGTCTTTGTACTCTTTTTCCTACCTTCGGTTTTGTCCCTATGGGTTTTCTGAAGGGGGTTTTAACGAGGCAACACCTCTAGTGTGCAAGACAGGGCCTGTTCTACGATAATAACCTTTTACCAGCCCCTGGAATAATCAGAAGATGAGGACCCTCCAATGAAGACAAGCTACAGCAGTCTTCAACACTTAGTATAATTTCTGGTTTTTAAGTTTTAAACTGTTTGTAGTTTTTTTGTGGAAGTTTTGAACGCCTTGTTGTTTTTCTTTTAAAACTACTTGTTGTTTTTTTAGGCTAGGGTAATTAAAACCTTAGCCTCCCCTGGAATGACAGACAGAATTAATTTGACAGCAAATTTCAGAGCCATAGTCGATTTTTCCTTAATCTGTAGCAATCGAATTCTTCTGCCTTGATCTGTCATCCAGGCGCGAAGAACATTGGTGTATCACGAGATCATTCCTCCCTCGTGTGGTCCAAATCGCTTCCCCCTTCGTGTTTAACCAGGAGAGGATCTTACTTGTTGGCACAAACACTAACCCCTTGGTCTGCATCCTCTTTTGACAACCAGAGCGTGTATCATCGTCTCCTGGTTGAATGTAGCCGGACCATGCCAGCTAGTATTCGGGCTTGAATCATGTTGCTGAGGTACATGGACAGGTGCTGGAGAGGTTGGCTGAACTATGCCAAGGTTCTCTAAAATTTTCCTTAGATTCTCAGCCTGATCAGAATTTGATGTAGATATGTCTTTAAGATCTTCCCAAGTTCCATCTTCATAGAATCCTTTGTTCTCATTAAACTTGACATCCCTAGACACCAGGACCCTCCTAGTCTCTGGATTGTAGCATTTGTATCCTTTTTGAGTAGGAGAGTATCCTAGGAACATAGCCTTGATACTTTTTGGTTCCAGCTTATTCCTAAGTTCTCCTGGTACTAAAACAAAACAAACACATCCAAAAATTCTTAAATGATCAATAGTTGGCTTAGTTTTGTTTAATACCTCAAAAGGACTCAAATCATCTAGAACTTTAGTTGGAGTTCTATTGATTAAGTAACATGCAGCTAGTAATGCATCTCCCCAAAATCTTTTAGGAACCTTCTTGTGGAACATCATTGTTCTCACAACTTCCATCAAATGTCTGTTCTTCCTCTCAGCTACTCCATTTTGTTGTGGAGTGTAAGGACAGCTTGTTTGATGTTCAATGCCATGTGTGGCTAAGTGTTGCTGAAACTTGGTACTAGTATATTCCCCTCCATTGTCTGTCCTAAAAATCTTTATCTTGGCATTATATTGGTTAGTAACATATGTCTGAAAGTTAAGAAATGCATCAAACACCATATCCTTTGAATTAAGCAGTGTCACCCAAGTATACTTAGATTTTTCATCAATGAAGGTAACAAAATACTTCTGATTTTCTCTAGAAGGAAAGGAAGATGTCCAAACATCAGAGTGTACTAAATCAAAGCAATTATCATAAGCATGAGTTGATTGTTCAAAGACAGTTCTACTATGCTTTCCAAGAACACAAGATTCACAAATGTTATTAAGCAATTTTATTCCAGGTACAATCAATTCAAGAGCTCTAGAATGTGGATGTCCTAGTCTAGCATGCCACAATTCAGCATTTAGAGTCATATCAACATGATTTGCACACGGTTGTAATGGAAAGGCAGGTAAATCTTCTAGCACATACAAGTCATTCCTTGTAGTTCCTTGGCCAAATTTCTGACTTGTTTCAATATCCTGAAAGTAAAACTCATTAGGACCAAAGATAGCCTTACAATTCAAATCAGTAGTAGCCTTTTTAACAGAGAGTAAGTTGGATGTAAAAGAAGGCATATAAAAGGCTTTAGATTCCTTATCAAACAACCTAAGATTCTCTACTCCTTTAATTGGTACATTAACTCCATTAGCAATTACAACACTTCCTAAAGCAGGTTCAACATGGTCTAGCAAACCTAAGTCTTTAATCATGTGATGAGATGCACCAGAATCTACAATTAAGGAGTTAGAAGCCATAGATTTGTTTAAAGAAACATGATAAGTTTTACCCAACACATTACCAGACTTGAATGCTTTGAGAAGATTTTCAAGATCAGCTTTGGTGACATATTCAGTTTGGTTGGCCATAGTTGAGGAGGAAGCATTCACCGGCTCCATGGTACATGCGCTTGAGCAACCTACAACATGAACCATGTTAGAAGAACTATGACCGGTTGAAGATTTCTGGCTCCTCTCAACAAACCAACTAGGCTTGAGTTCTGGATGGAGCACCCAGCACTCCTTCTTGCTATGGCCTATTCTCTTGCAATGGTCACACAGCTGCTTCTTCCTCTTGATGTCAGCTGGAACCGATCTGAAAACACCCTTATGCGCCACCACCATTTCACTTTTGTGCCCAAAGAGTTCATGTGACCCCTGTTCCTTCTGAATCTTTGCACAAACATCCTCAAGACTTGGTAGCTTATCATCCCTGAGAATGTGTTTTATCAGGTCAGTGTAAGAATTGTTCAAAGTCATAAGCAGCCCAAACACTTTATCCTGCTCTCTCCTTTCAAGAAGAGTGTGTGGATCAATTGAAGCTGGTCTAAGCATCTCCAGCTCTGCCCACAAGGCTCTGAATGATCCATAGTGTTTGGTAAACTCCACATCTTCCTGTTTAAGCTCATTCAAAGCTTTCTTAACCTCAAAAATTCTTAAGAGATTAGTAGTATTGCCATAAACTGTTTTCAAAGTCTCCCACAGTTCCTTAGCATTAGAGCAATAAGAATAAGCTTCCAAAAGAGAACTAGCTAAGGAACTTTGAAGAATGGCAAGTACCATTTGATCTTGCTGAAACCATAGAGCTTGTTAAGCATTTTGATTCTGAACCTCCTCATCTGTCAACAAGTGAGCCGGTTCATGAATGTGGCTCCACAGTCCCTTGCTACAAAGCGTGGTTCACATTGTCCTGGACCAGAGCAGGTAATTTGCTCCTTGAAGTATAACGGGAGCCTTCATCTGTGAATGTAACTCCATTTGATCTCTCCTGAAGCCTACACACAAAGATTAAGCAACCAAGCTTGCGTGCACCTCACAAACACAAATCGCGTGAACCAGCTGTGTGATCAATACTCAAGCAGGTATACCTACTTCTCATAACCATTCACAACTAGCAATAACAGTCTAAACTACTCCAACAGATGATCCAGAAGTAAAACCAATCTTGAAGACCAAGCAAAACAACAATTCTAAGATTCCCGCCTTTTCCGTTTTCAAAATCGATCTTTCTTCACTTGCAAGAAATCGACTAATGAGGATTAAAACCCAGAGGATTACAATCAAATCTCCAGAAGTTCTTCACAAGATCCTAAACTAAGGTTGGATCTTGCAGGATTCAAAAATGAACGAGAGAAAACAGAGAAAAGGATTCGAATAACCAGAGGAGTGTGCGAGAAGACCAATTGCAAGAAATCGATTGACAGAACCTCTAATCTTGAAATTGAGCAATGCGGACCTCCCGATTCATCATCTGGACTCAATTAAATTGAGTTTCGGCTTTGGAAACACATGATTTGACGAAGAATTGAAGAAGATTTCAAGGATTGAACTCTGGAGTTTCGCGGCGGAGCGATCACGTAACTACCTGTGGCGGGAAAAATGATAACTTTTGATTTTGATGATCAAACTCGATGAAATAGTCGTGGATCATCACAGATTTCGCCGGAGAACCGTTCAGGGTAAAGAAATTAGCAAGAATCGATGAAAACTTGAAGAAAAAGCCGATCAACAATCGAGCTTCCCGACGATGAACAACCGCGAACCACCTTGTGCAAGGTTCGATCGTAACTTTTGATTTACTCAACCAAAATCAAAGATTTCAACGGGGAAATCAACAGGATTCGCCGATGAGATGATCTTGATGAAGAATCTGATCAAAACTCTTCAAGATCTTGCAGATTGGACGCGGTGAATATGGATGAATTGCGATTTTGCAATTACTTGTAATCGAAGAAAATCCGATTACTTGCTGAAGAAGAATGCGAAATTTTAAGTACCAGATTGATCAAACCTGGCTCTGATACCATTTAAGATTTGATGATTGAGAGTATTTGAGATTGAGAGATTGGGAGAGATTGAGAGAGATTGAGAGAAAAAGAGAATGAACTTTTATTAAGAATTTTAGAAAATGATTTTCATACTTACAAAGTGAGTGAGACACACCTATTTATACTAATCCTATTCTAGACTTGTTTGGATACAGAGATATACTTATCATTAATCTACACAAGTCTAAGGCATATACATGGTGAAGGACGCCAATACTTCACTCAGATGAATTCATCATACTTCTTCATTCCAACACACCTGGGCCACCTTACTTCTTGCCTTGTCCATCTTTTGGATTCGCTGGGCTGTCCATGTACCGCACCATGTCGCTGGGCCGTCCATGTCCTAAACCGCTTCATGTCCACTGTCCATTGCTTTATTAAACTCGATCCATTCCCTTATTCAGTTCAGTACTCCCCCTCAAGATCAACCATGATGAATGGTTTATCTTGGACCAATGAAGAACCACCTCATTAAAAACCTTAGTATGAAAAACCACTTTGGGATAAAAACATACTAAGGGAAAAAGAGCATGGTCTTCACTGATTAAGGGAGCTATTGACAGAGGAGGTTTGTGAGTCCAAGTTTATCATGCACAAACTCACAAACCCTGGAGCTGGCTGCTTTGGTGAAGATATCAGCAAGCTGGTCTGAACTCTTGGTATAACACGGCAAGATCACTCCTAGTTGTATCTGCTCTCTGACCTTGTGACAATCAACTTCTATGTGCTTGGTCCTCTCATGAAATACTGAGTTTGAAGCAATGTGAATTGCTGCTTGGTTATCACAATGCATTGTGATAGGAGATTGTGATTCTATTCCCAAGTCTTTAAGCAAGTTCTTAAGCCACATTAACTCTGTTGTGAGCCTCCTCATTGCTCTGTACTCTACCTCAACACTGGAGCATGCCACGATCTTCTGCTTCTTGCTCTTCCAGGTAACCAAGTTTCCTCCAATGAATGTACAATATCCCGTGGTAGACCTCCTGTCATCACGGTCTCCTGCCCAATCCGCATCACAGTACCCAACAATCTCAGAGCTCCCATTGCAACCCATCCAAATGCCTTGGCCTGGAGCTCCCTTAATGTACTTGAGTATGCGGTTCACCATGTTCCAATGCTGTATCCTTGGAGCTTTCATGTGTTGGCTAACCTGGTTCACAGCAAAGCATAGATCAGGTCTTGTGATTGTGAGGTATATAAGCTTACCAACCATCCTGCGGTATTGAGTCACATCTTCAAATGGTTGATCTTCAAGCTCCCCCTGTCTATTAGTCTTGTATGAGTCATCAATGGGTGTCATCACTGGTTTGTCTCCTAAGTTACCTGCTTCACTCAAAAGGTCAAGTGCATATTTCCTCTGGGATAAAAATAGTCCTTCCTTTGATCTACATACTTCTATACCAAGAAAATATTTAAGCTCTCCTAAATCCTTGATGTCAAATATAGATTTACGATATGTTTTTGTATCAAGGATTCCTACCTTGTCATTCCCAGAGATGATAATATCATCTACATATATGAGAATGACTATAATACCTTTCTGGCCTGTGAGGATGAAGAGAGTGTGATCTGATTCCGATTTCTTGAATCTACGGTTGAGTAGGGTTGAGCTAAGCTTGTGGTACCAGGCCCTTGGAGACTGCTTGAGTCCATAGATTGCCTTTCTCAGCTTTAGTACTTTGCCTGGTGCAATTGTATCTTCAAGGCCTGGAGGTGGTGTCTTATAAACCTTCTCTTCTAATTCCCCTTGAAGGAATGCGTTTTTGACATCCATCTGCCACAATTCCCATTCCAGGTTAGTGGCTAGGGAGAGTAAGACTCTCACTGTGTGTAGCTTGGCAACTGGTGCAAAAGTATCACAGTAGTCCTCTCCATAGGTTTGTGTAAAACCTTTAGCTACTAGCCTAGCCTTGTATCTCTCAATCACCCCACTACTCCTATACTTAATGGTAAAGACCCATCTTGATCCTACTGCCTTCTTCCCTTTTGGCAAATCGGCTTCATCCCATGTGTAGTTCCTTTGCATAGCTCCATGTTCCTCCCCTACGGCTTCTCTCCACACTTTGTGTTCTTTAGCTTCATCATACGTCTTAGGCACTTCATGTTGATCAAGTGTACCAATAAAGACTAGGTGGTCATCCGGATACTGAGCCAGAGAACACACGGCTTGAATAGGGTGAGCAACAGCCTGACTGGACCTCTTCCCATCCTCATGAACCGAGGAGACTTGATCATGACTATCTGAATTCTCCCCCTCAGGAGTAAGTCCAGAGGCTTCTGAGGGTGATCCATGACTAATGGGATTCGGAAAAGATGAGATCCCAAGTGTCTCTAGTAGGCTCTTCAAATTAGCTGCTCGGTCAGACTGAGAAGTGGAGAGCTCTTTTAGACTATCCCAATCCTTTTCAGTGTAGTATCCCTTGCTTTCTAAGAACTTAACATCCCGTGACACCAATGTTGGAATGAAGAAGAAATGGTGAAAGATGAAAGCCTTCACTTACAAGTATAAAGGCGTGAGCTATCTAGGTCAAAGGAGAGTGTCTAAGGCTTGTTTGTGTTCTAGTGTTATGTTATCCTTGTAGCCATTCAAGTATAAGGCTATCCTTGTATCCAAACAAGCCTAGACTAGATTAGTATAAATACCTTACTCTCTTCACATTTGTAAGTAAGATTTATTATTCTCTTCATATTAATAAAATAAATCATTTCTCTCTCTAAAACTCTCTCTTCTCCAATGGTGAATCATAATCTTCAATTCTAATATGGTATCAGAGCAGTTTTCGATCAATTCTCCTCATGAAACCTTCAAAATCTTCAAGTTCTTGCGCTACCTTCAAAATCAAGGCTGCCGAGAAGTCCGCCATCTTTGATCATTGATTCCGATCAAACCACGATAGATTTTCTTGATCTGTTTTTTTGGATTGTTCTCCGGCGAATTATGAAGACTCGGCAAGTTGAATCGCATCATTTGGCCACAGGAATCAAAAGATATGAGTTTTCTTACACAAGATATCCGCGATTGGCTTCATCCGCGTAGGTCTCCATTGAAGCGACCATAAAAGCTCGAGATCTTCATCAAATTCAATCAATCCACCGCCTAAAATGTAGAAGAAAGAGTCCTGTTGAAGAATCAAGAGGTCCGTTCTTATTCAAAGATGATATTAAAAGGTTCTTGATCAGTTCTTCTCAACGGCGTCGCGATCGGCTCCGTCGAAGTTCTCCGCCTTTGTCCACCTTTGAAACGAGCATAACTTCTTCAAAACTTCATCAAATCGAGTAATTCCAAAGCCTAAACTCAAGTAAAATGAGTCTAGTTGATGAATCGGGAGGTCTGCTTTGCCTCTTTTCACCTTTTGATACTTTCCTGAATGAAATCCCTCGACGTGTCCAGTTTCGAACCCTCTGGGGTTTGGGTAACAGATTTCTTATCTCTTCTTGATTCTTTTCAAATCTTGGATGTTCAGAAGTTAGATAAGGTTCTAATAGAGTGTTCCAAGAATTTTCAGCTCAATCTAAACAATTTTAGGTTTCAAGAAATGTTTTCTTGAAAGAGGTTCAAAATCTGGATTTTTGAATTTTTGGAGGGAAAGTTATTTTTAGTTTGGTTAAACGGTTTAATCAATTAATTCTTGTTGAATCATCATATTGTGATAAGCTTAGAGTTTTTTTGGCTGTTGTAAAGTGGTTAGGAGGCGGTTGGAGTTGTTAGGATCAGTTACTCACTCGCCCTTAGCAAGTAGAGGGCGCGTGAGGTAGGTCTGTGTGTAGCAGCTTTTGTTGCTTGATTTGAAGTGTCTAAACTCGTGATCCAGGTCTTAACCTTCAGGAGAAAATGCTTAGTCTAGTAGATAAGGGACTAACCAGAGTTTGGAAGGCGTTTTTCAAGTTTTGTTTTAGGTTTGACATGCATACACTCATGGAGTTTGCAAAAGGAATGAACTATCTTCTTGTGGTCAAGAATGGATGGAAAATGCAAGGAAGAGAAGTTTTAAGAAAGGATAAACCTTCGAAGAAAGAAGTTTCAAATGATTCTACATAGGTTGTTGCTCCAAAGAAGGAGGCATTGCTTCACCACCAAAGGCGCTTTCAAAGAGAGGGAGTGCCTAGATCAGAACCAGTTCCTAAACTCAAATGCAAAGACCTAGTATCAAATTCTTATGCATTCAGGCTATTTCTAAACTCTTATCCAACTATTTTATTGATTTCATTGATGGTTGTGTGAGTTAGAACTCTAAAAAATCTGGTATCTAGGTGGTTAGTAAATCATGAATTCTATTGAATTGTTTTCATGTATTTAGAAATTGTTAAAATGGGACATTTTGAACCTAGTTTAGCTAGCTGAATCATTTGTTCATGAATTGCATTGATCTTAAGGGAAGAGAACCTTGTCTTTGACTTAGAACAATAAGTTTAAGAAGGCATGTTGAATCCAAAAGTCCTTAGGCAGTGTTTAAAATTAAGTTTGGTTACTCTTAATCACTCTCTTTCACTCACTACCTTTTGTTTAGAATCTGTTTATGATCAACAGGTTAAAAGGCTTAAGGTGGGAGTTGATGTTTAGCTTGATTGTCTAACAAAGGCAAAAGAAATCAAGTGGAAAAGACACAGCACATGGAGAATGAGTTAGAACCGATTGCCACCAAGAACAGCCACCACAAAGAGTGGAGAGGAAAGACTGGTGGAATGTGATGAATCAGCTCTCCCATGGAGTCATGTGTCATTTGGCGTGTTCTTGTAGTGAAAAATAACTAAGCACTCATGCTGAAAGATCAGATCATAATCAATCAGAAAGGAGGAATACTCACAAAGACTTAGTATCAAAGTCTTTGCAAAGGCTATTTCTAAACCTTTTACTTATTCCTTGATTGATTACATTCTCATTTAGAAATGTTCATAGGATGAAAGAGAACCTAGGAAGACTTTGCATTGCATTTAGAACCTAGATGGATCCAAAATTCACCTCATAGGATGAAAGAGAACCTAGGAAGACTTTGCATTGCATTTAGAACCTAGATGGATCCAAAATTCACCTTGACATTCATCATCATCATTCTCTATTATTCTCCATCATTCTCTTAAATCTCATCTATTCTACTTAACATCATATACTTTTTAATCTCCAAATCTTATATTCTTCATATTCTTTGTGGCAGTGTACTTTAATGTGCTTGGTTCTCTCATGAAATACATTGTTGGATGCTATATGTATGGCAGCTTGGTTGTCACAATGCATGGTGATTGGTGTTGTGACTTCTATGTTTAGATCCTTGAGCAGATTCTTGAGCCAGGTAAGTTCTGTGGTGAGCTTCCTCATGGCTCGGTACTCAGCTTCAGCACTTGAACAAGAAACCACCTTCTGCTTCTTTGTTTTTCAAGTAACTAGGTTGCCTCCAATGAATGTGCAATAACCGGTAGTTGATCTCCTATCATTCCTGTCTCCAGCCCAATCAGCATCACAATAGCCCACGATTTCAGAGCTTCCGTTGCGCCCCATCCAGATGCCTTGGTTGTGTGTCCCTTTCAGGTATCTTAAGATCCGGTCCACCATGTTCCAGTGATGCACCTTTGGGGCTTGCATTTGTTGACTGACCTGATTCACAGCATAGCACAAGTCAGGTCTAGTAATGGTTAGATAAATTAGCTTACCAACCATCTTCCTATAGAGTTTGGTGTCTCCAAACATCTCATCTCCAAGCTCCCCCTCACGTTCCACCTTGTACCCTTCTTCTAGGGGAGTCTTCGCTGGTTTAGCTTCTAATCTTCCTGCATCAACTAGAAGATCAAGTGTGTACTTCCTTTGTGATAAGAAGAGGCCTTCTTGTGTTCGGCATACTTCTATCCCTAGGAAGTACTTTAGTTCACCCAAGTCTTTTATATCAAACATAGATTTAAGATAAACCTTAGTGGATTGAATTCCTACCTTGTCATTCCCTGATATGATTATATCATCTACATAGATGAGAATGACTACAATACATGTTTGACTTTGGAGTATGAAGAGGGTGTGATCTGCCTCAGACTTTCTAAAGCCCCTATCTCTAAGTGTGATACTTAGCTTATGGTACCAAGCTCTTGGTGACTGTTTGAGGCCATAGATAGCTTTTCTCAGCCTTAGAACCTTTCCTGGAGTCACCGTATCTTCAAGGCCTGGTGGAGGTGTCATATACACTTCATCTTCTAGTTCTCCTTGTAGGAAGACATTCTTGACATCCATCTGCCACAACTCCCAATAAAGGTTAGTAGCTAAAGAGAGAAGAACCCTTACAGTGTGTAATTTGGCTACTGGTGCAAAGGTGTCATTGTAGTCTTCTCCATAGGTCTGAGTGAAACCTCTTGCAACTAGTCTTGCCTTGTATCTTTCTATCTCTTCATTGCTTTTGTATTTAATGGTAAAGATCCATCTGGAGCTCACTGTCCTCTTGTCCTTAGGTAAATTGGCCTCATCCCAAATTTGATTGATGTCCATGGCATTGCATTCAGCCTTAACTGCATCTCTCCACACTTTAAGCTCCTTTGCTTCCTCATAGTTTCTTGGTATATTTTCTTGGTTGAGGATTGCTGCAAATGCTTGATGTTCTAAGGGAACATGAGATAGGGAGCAAACAGCTTGAGTTGGGTGAGCTACTGCTTGGGCATTGTAGTATACTCTGGTGTTGATCCAATTTGAAGCTGGTCACCTTTCCCTTTGGCTTCTCCTTAGTACTACTTGGGTGTCTGCTTGGGCATTTTGATCTTGGCATTGTAATGGTTAGTCACATATGCTCCATTAGCTATTAATACATCTCCTAAAGCCGGTTCTATATTGCTCATTAGATTCTTATCACTAATCATATGATGAGAGGCTCCTGAGTCTACAATAAGTGGTTTAGAGGTATTTAAAGCTTGGAATGAGTTACCAGAGAGGTTTGATTCTTTGAGTGCCTTGACCAGTGCATCAAGGTCGTATTTCCTCACAAACTCTTGTTGGAATGTTGCAAGTGCTTTCCCATCTCCCTCAGTGATTGGCGTGAATGAGCTTGGGCTTGCCTTGTTCCTTGCTTCAAGAGTTACTCCTTATTGGATCAACACCAGAGTATACTACAATGCCCAAGCAGTAGCTCACCCAACTCAATCTGTTTGCTCCCTAGCTCATGTTCCCTTAGAACATCAAGCATTTGCAGCAGTCCTCAACCAAGAACATATACCAAGAAACTATGAGGAAGCAAAGGAGCTTAAAGTGTGGAGAGATGCAGTTAAGGCTGAATGCAATGCCATGGACATCAATCACACTTGGGATGAGGCCGATTTACCTAAGGACAAGAGGACAGTGAGCTCCAGATGGATCTTTACCATTAAATACAAAAGCAATGGAGAGATAGAAAGATACAAGGCAAGACTAGTTGCAAGAGGTTTCACTCAGACCTATGGAGAAGACTACAATGACACCTTTGCACCAGTAGCCAAATTACACACTCTAAGAGTTCTTCTCTCTTTAGCTACTAACCTTGATTGGGAGTTGTGGCAGATGGATGTCAAGAATGCCTTCCTACAAAGAGAACTAGAAGATGAAGTGTATATGACACCTCCACCAGGCCTTGAAGATACGGTGACTCCAGGAAAGGTTCTAAGGCTGAGAAAAGCTATCTATGGCCTCAAACAGTCACCAAGAGCTTGGTACCATAAGCTAAGTATCACACTTAGAGATAGGGGCTTTAGAAAGTCTGAGGCAGATCATACCCTCTTCACACTCCAAAGTCAAACAGGTATTGTAGTCATTCTCATCTATGTAGATGATATAATCATCTCAGGGAATGACAAGGTAGGAATTCAATCCACTAAGGTTTATCTTAAATCTATGTTTGATATAAAAGACTTGGGTGAACTAAAGTACTTCCTAGGGATAGAAGTATGCCGAACACAAGAAGGCCTCTTCTTATCACAAAGGAAGTACACACTTGATCTTCTAGTTGATGCAGGAAGATTAGAAGCTAAACCAGCGAAGACTCCCCTAGAAGAAGGGTACAAGGTGGAACGTGAGGGGGAGCTTGGAGATGAGATGTTTGGAGACACCAAACTCTATAGGAAGATGGTTGGTAAGCTAATTTATCTAACCATTACTAGACCTGACTTGTGCTATGCTGTGAATCAGGTCAGTCAACATATGCAAGCCCCAAAGGTGCATCACTGGAACATGGTGGACCGGATCTTAAGATACCTGAAAGGGACACACGACCAAGGCATCTGGATGGGGCGCAACGGAAGCTCTGAAATTGTGGGCTATTGTGATGCTGATTGGGCTGGAGACAGGAATGATAGGAGATCAACTACCGGTTATTGCACATTCATTGGAGGCAACCTAGTTACTTGGAAAACAAAGAAGCAGAAGGTGGTTTCTTGTTCAAGTGCTGAAGCTGAGTACCGAGCCATGAGGAAGCTCAGCACAGAACTTACCTGGCTCAAGAATCTGCTCAAGGATCTAAACATAGAAGTCACAACACCAATCACCATGCATTGTGACAACCAAGCTGCCATACATATAGCATCCAACAATGTATTTCATGAGAGAACCAAGCACATTGAAGTAGACTGCCACAAAGTGAGACAAGTAGTGGAGCAAGGAGTTGTCCTACCATGTTACACAAGGAGCTCGGATTAACTTGCAGATATATTCACCAAATCCGCAAGTTTAAAGGTATGTGAGTCCATATTTTCAAAACTTGGGCTCATAAACCTTCCCAACCAGGGAATCCCCTAGCCAAAAGATCCATACTCTTTTTCCCTTAAGATGTTTTTGTCCCAAAGGGTTTTGCATCTTAAGGTTTTTAATGAGGTGAGTCTTTATGGTTCCAAGCTTAACCATTCATCATGGTTGAGCTTGAGGGGGAGTATTAATCTACACACGACAGCAAGCCCAACTATAAGACTTCTAGAAGAAAGATACAGGCGGTTGGGAGAAGTTAATGGTCTGGGATGTCGATTACTCAAGTGAGGAAAGGAAGTTAATGACCTTGGATGTCGACTACTCAAGTAAGGAAAGGAAGTTAATGGCCTGGATGTCGATTACTCAAGGTTGGAAAGGAATTTAATTACTTCCCCTTTGAGAGTTAGGCAACAAATAGTTTATGGAAAGTAAATATGTGAGCCTAATTAATGTAATTAATGTATTTATTATAACTTAGGCTATAAATACTCTAACCTATGTAACTAATCTGTCAAGGAAATATAATCCTCTTTCTCTAATTCTCTCATACCAGCCGCCAGCTCTCTCTCTTTCATTTGTCACGAAATCTCTTCCTCTTAGTCTTCCATACTTTTGTTCTTCATCTTATTCAGAAAACTCTCTCTAATCTTCTCTTATATTCCGCATATTCTTACATCCCTTATGGTACACAGCTGCTTTGTTGGCTGAGATGAGTTCTCCTTTGCCTCCAAAGAGACCAAGTGAACCTTGTTCCTTCTGAATCTTATTGCACACTTCTTCAAGGCTTGGAAGGGTGTCTGACCTTAGGAGGTGTTTGATGAGATCATTGTAGGAGGAATTTAAAGTCAAGAGAAGTCCAAAGACATTATCTTGCTCACGCCTCTCATTCAGAACCATGGGATCCACTGTGCTTGGTCTAAGCATTTCAAGTTCAGCCCATAAGGATCTGAATTTTCCAAAATGTTGAGTGAACTCCATGTCTTCTTGATTTAACTCATTGATGGTTTTCTTAACTTCAAACACACGGCTGAGATTGGAGGTGTTGCCATAGACATTTTGAAGAGTCTCCCACAGTTCTTTGGCTGTCTCACAGTAGGAGTATGCTTCAAGGATAGTTGATTCAAGTGAGTTTTGAATCACAGATAGGACTAGTTGGTCTTCTTGAAACCACCTGTCTTCATTGGTGATAGCCACTTCCTGACCAGTTCCTTCAACCGTGGCATTAGGTGCTTCACTCCTAAGGATGTGGCTCCATAACCCACGGCTACATAGCACTGTCTTGGTGGTTCTAGCCCAGAGGAGGTAATTAACCCCTTTCAAAGTCACTGGAACAACAACTCTTGTGCCTTCCATGATGATTACAAACGATTTAGGTGATGAAAGAGTAGGATGAAGTGTTTTCAAGAAATAAATAATCCTAACCTCTCACAACTCAGCACCACAAGGATTTGAGGATTGTTCAATCTCAGAGTGATGAGATTAGGAGGATTTATTTCAAGAGTGTACAGAGATTTTGAGAATATAAGAGCCAAGGCTCTGATACCATGTAAGAATATGCGGAATATAAGAGAAGATTAGAGAGAGTTTTCTGAATAAGATGAAGAACAAAAGTATGGAAGACTAAGAGGAAGAGATTTCGTGACAAATGAGAGAGAGAGAGCTGGCGGCTGGTATGAGAGAATTAGAGAAGGAGGATTATATTTCCTTGACAGATTAGTTACATAGGTTAGAGTATTTATAGCCTAAGTTACAATAAATACATTAATTACATTAATTAGGCTCACATATTTACTTTCCATAAACTATTTGTTGCCTAACTCTCAAAGGGGAAGTAATTAACTTCCTTTCCAACCTTGAGTAATCGACATCCAGGCCATTAACTTCCTTTCCTTACTTGAGTAGTCGACATCCAAGGTCATTAACTTCCTTTCCTCACTTGAGTAATCGACATCCCAGACCATTAACTTCTCCCAGCCGCCTGTTTCTTTCTTCTAGAAGTCTTATAGTTGGGCTTGCTGTCGTGTGTAGATTAATATGGTCGGGCTTCTCGACCCGTGGCTGACTTCGCTGGTACATATACGTGGACCTGCTGGATCCTGATCGTTCTGCAGGACAGTATCTTCGACCTGGCCAGGTACTAGATCATGGACGTGCCTATGTCTGTGCTGAGTTTGGAATGGACAAGCTGGAGCTGGAGGTGCAAACAAGGACAATCACATTCAGGGAGTGTCTGGCACAAGCAAGGACAACACAAGAAGTGGGTCTGGTGCAAACAAGGGCATTGAAGGTGTCTAATGCATTCAAAAGCTTTCAAGACACAAAGAAGGATATTCCAAGAAGGAGATATCTGGTGCATAAAAAGGCTATCAAGTCACAAACAAGGACATTCAAAGATTAGTCTGGCACACTCAAGGGCTTCCAAGCTGTCTGCCAAAACTAAGTGAGCATAAGAAGTCTGCTCAGTCTGTTTCTCTCATGGAGGGCGCAAGTAAGGTCATCCAAATCATCTGTTATCAACTGAGGATTGAACCAATGGTCATCAAGCTACCAAGTCTCATGGAGAAGGAGTAAGCTGATGGAAAGTGATGAATCACCTCAGGACCAAATTCTTTCATCAAAGGTTCTATCTAGGATAAGTTCTTTAACTCTATGATTTTTAGGTTGAGAATTTGGCTAGATATTATACTTGATACCAGACTTGATATTACTCAAGTTCTGGAATACTAATCTTTATTTTTGAGTTGCTATGATGTTTTAGATCAGGAAGTGATGGAAAACAATCATAAGCATGACTTACCCTACATCATTTAGTGGAAGCATGGTGGAAAAGTGTATTAGGAGATAAGTGTGCTCACTCTACTTAAGCTTAATTTTACAATCTTATTCTCTTGAGTTAGGCTTATTGAAAGTAGAAGGTGAAGCAAAATGAAGCTGGTCAAAGGGGATCAAAAACATATAAGGGAAGAGAACCATGTGATCATGATGAATCCAAAGACCTTAATGTGGAGTCCTTAGACAACCAGACTGGTCTAGAACATATCATTCAAATCGCCATCCACTCTTATAAAAGGGAAGTTAAAATCATTCTTACATTATAATGCATTTGTTTAGCTTGTGAGAATTGATACATGCATGTATATGTATGTGAAACAGGTTTAAATTGAAGGCTTTAAGGAAAGCTGGATCATAATCACCTCTTAAAGACAAGGAGTCAAAAGAAAGGGGGAGAAATGGACCAGACTTAAAAGGAGCTTCAAGACAACCATTCACAAACGTTTGTCACTAAGCCCTTTATCCAAGGATCTATGGAGCTCTCTGGTGAATTTAAAGCTCATAGATTCAATGGCCAATCCCTAAGCTAAGAAGACTTCACTCTTTTTCCCTTAGTATTGGTTTTGTCCCAAAGGGTTTTCCATACTAAGGTTTTTAATGAGGAAGTGCTTTAAGGTTACAAGCTTGGTTTCTATGAACATTAATTAAGAATGAAAGGGAGTAAAAGAGGAAGAAGGAGGAATTCTCTTCATCTTTGCAAGTTCAACCATTCACCCATGCTTAAACTTGAGGGGGAGTGTTGGAATGAAGAAGAAATGGTGAAAGATGAAAGCCTTCACTTACAAGTATAAAGACGTGAGCTATCTAGGTCAAAGGAGAGTGTCTAAAGCTTGTTTGTGTTCTAGTGTTATGTTATCCTTGTAGCCATTCAAATATAAGGCTATCCTTGTATTTAAACAAGCCTAGACTAGATTAGTATAAAATAAATCATTTCTCTCTCTAAAACTCTCTCTTCTCCAATGGTGAATCATAATCTTCAATTCTAATAACCAACACCTTGCCAGTCTCTGGAACAAAACACTTATATCCTTTCTGTGTGATGGAGTATCCAAGAAACATACTCTTCATACTCTTGGCATCAAGCTTATTGCGGTTTTCTCCTGGAACTAAGACATAACACACGCATCCAAAGACTCTTAGGTGATTAATAGAAGGCTTGGAATTGTTGAGTACCTCAAAGGGTGATATGTCTTGAAGGATTTTGGTTGGTAGGCGGTTGATCAGATAGCAAGCTGCAACCACAGCATCTCCCCAGAATCTCTTTGGTACATTGGTATGGAACATCATGGACCTGGCAACCTCCATGAGATGTCTATTCTTTCTCTCAGCCACACCATTTTGTTGTGGGGTATATGGGCAGCTTGTTTGATGAAGGATGCCGTGTTTGGATAGGAGGGATTTGAAGGCTTGACTTGTGTATTCACCGCCATTATCTGATCTTAATATTTTAACTTTAGCATTATAATGGTTAGTGACATAATTATAAAAGTTGGTAAAGGCTTCAAGGACTCTGTCTTTAGATGGAATTAAAGGTAGCCAAGTGTACTTAGACTTCTCATCTATAAAAGTGACAAAGTATTTGTGATTTTCTCTTGAAATGCAAGGTGATGTCCACACATCTGAATGAATCAAATAAAAACACTTCTCATAAATTGTATTAGACTTAGGGAAAACAGACTTGCAGTGTTTGCCTAGAATACAAGCTTCACACTCATTGTTTTGAAACTTAACATCAGGTAATAAGAGACTCAAAGCACGAAAATGTGGGTGTCCTAGTCTAGCATGCCAAATTGCATTATTAGCAGTGATAACAATAGAGTTGAAAGCGCTTAAAAGAGAAGATGGAGACTTTGTATCTTCCAAAACATAAAGGCCATCCTTAGTTGTTCCTTTTCCAAGGACTTCACTTGTCTTAATATCCTGAAATAAAACTTCATTAGGACTAAAAATTGCATAACAATTAAGATCAGATGTAGCCTTTCTAACTGATAACAAGTTTGAAGTGAAGGATGGTAGATAGAAGGCCTTAGAATTCTTATCAAACAACTTTAAATCTCCTATCCCTTTGATTGGTACCTTTTCACCATTAGCTATCGTAACATTTCCTAATGCAGGTTCTAAGTTCTCAATTAATTGTATATCACTAATCATATGGTGTGAAGCACCTAAATCAACAATCAAGGGTTTTTAAGTTTTAGATGCATGATAAGAGTTACCAGATTCTTTGAAGGCTTTGATAAGGGCCTCCAGGTCTGATTTCCTCACAAACTCAGAGGAGGCGGCTATGGATGTTCCTTCTCCATTTGGTCCCATGAGCTTGGAGTGCCCAGCTGGTTCTGTGTTGTGCATGACTTGAGTGTCGCCTTCATGTGAGTAGTTGGCCCTTGGCTCCTTCCACCGGTTGTTCTTGAGATGAGGATGCAAGATCCAGAATTTCTCATTGAGGTGTCCTCTCTTCTTGCAATGATCACACACCAAGGTCTTCCGGTCTTCATACTTGAAGGTGCTCTTGTTTGCCATGGCTAGTTCTCCTTTGTTGGCTGTAACCAGCTCGCCCTTCCTTCCAAAGAGCCCCAACGACCCTTGTTCCTTCTGGACTTGAGAACACACTTCGTCCAAGGTTGGTAGCTTGTCAGCTCTCAGTAGATGCTTGATGAGATCATTGAAGGCTGGATTCAGGGTTAGCAACAAGGCAAACACCTTGTCTTGTTCACAGCGCTCATTAAGGACCATGGGATCCACTGAGCTTGGCCTCAACATTTCCAGCTCTGCCCATAGGGCTCTGAACTTTCCAAAGTGTTTGGTGAAGTCCATATCCTCTTGGCTCAAGTCATTGATGGCTTTTTTGACCTCAAACACCCGGCTTAGGTTGGAGATATTCTCAAAAACGTTTTGGAGAGTTTCCCACAGCTCCTTAGCTGTTTCACAATAAGAGTAAGCTTCAAGAATAGAAGCTTCAAGGAAGTTTTGGAGGATGGCTAGGACAGTCTTGTCTTCTTGAAACCACTTTTTTCTTCCGGCCATCACCACCTCAACCTCATCTTCATCAATCGCCTTCATTGGTGCAGCTTCTTCAAGAACATGGCCCCACAGTCCACGGCTGCACAAGGCGGTCTTTGTGGTTCTTGACCACAACAAGTAGTTCCCACCCTTCAGGATTACTGGAACGACTAACAGCTTTGAGTTTTCCATGGTTGAGAAGTTTGGACCGTTGGATAAACTCTTTACCCACTGGTTAATAGAAAAGTACTTGTGTAAATCGACTAAGAAACGATGAAATAAAGAGATTAGATGCAATGGATGTTTATTCCTTGCTCTGATACCATGTAAGAATGTATGTGTTTGCGGAATTTAAGTTTAGATAGAAGAGTGGAGAGCTTGGAGAGTTTAATGGCGAGAGTGAGAGAGTTTAGAAGAAGGAAGAGTGTATTTCCATTTCTTGATTCGAATACAATGTAGGACACATGATACTTATAGCCAGACATGTGAGACACTAGGCCTGTGCAGGACAATGACATAAATAATAAACAAAGAGAAGACTTGCTGGATCCAAGGCATGAGAGTGATAGCTCCTAACGGGTGGGAGCTTGTCTCCACACGTGATCTTCCTTGGCGAGTGTCTCCAACGGCTCCAAACACCTTCTAGAACATTATTTCAGCTATTGGGCCATGTCTTCTTCACCTGGGCCACCTTACTTCTTGCCTTGTCCATCTTTTGGATTCGCTGGGCTGTCCATGTACCGCACCATGTCGCTGGGCCGTCCATGTCCTAAACCGCTTCATGTCCACTGTCCATTGCTTTATTAAACTCGATCCATTCTCTTATTCAGTTCAATACTTCAGGCCGCTTGGTTTGGCACAGTAAAGCATAAACTTCAAAGCCAAAACACATGATTTAGAGGTGTTACTCACGGATTTCCTGGGTTTAAGACCTCCATCCTTACACCATTGGTGTTCTTGATAAAGAAAAAAACGTTTTTAAAGAAGAAAATAGCTCAAGAACACTTCTTGACTTTAGAATGTTTGATTTAGCACTCAAAAGTATGAACTTTGAAGCTAAACCATGAATTTGAAGAGTTTTTTTTTTTCCTGGATTTCCTGGGTTTGAAACCTCCATCCATTCAACAATGGTGTTCTTGTCAAGAAAAACAGATTTCAAAGAAGTAAATTTTATACGGAAATACAACAGAATAAGAGCAACTACTCTGATACCATGTTAGATTTGAAAGAGATTAAGCTATTCTATGAAGAACAAATGAAAAACAAAAGAAGAAAAGAGGGAAATTCGTAACCTAGAAAGAGAGAGAGAGATAAAAGCTTTTTCTTATTAGAATTGCTTGAAAGGTTACAAATGGTGAAGGCTGCTTTATATAGAGCAAGGCCATGAATTTTTGAAAGGAAAACAAGTCTAGATACATTGTATGGGAGCCTCTAAAGGATTTAAAAAGATGTTGTATGCAAAAGAGAAGATGTCTTCTCCTTTTGCTTTATTGACCACCTTTTGCTTTTGCTTTTGCTTTACCTTTTGCTTTTCTGGAAACCTTATCCTCCCAACAGCTCTTTCTGGAACTCCCGGACTTTGCACTTTGTGATTTCCAGAACTCTCGATCTCTGCACGGTACTTCCGGAAGTCCCCAACTTTGCACGGACCTTCCGGAAGTCCCCAACTTTGCACGGGCCTCTTTCCTCTTTGTAACTGCAATCCAACATTGTTGATTTTCAGAAGTCCCCGACTTTGCACGGACCTTCCGGAAGTCCCCAACTTTGCACGGACCTTCCGGAAGTCCCCAACTTTGCACGGACCTCTTTCTTCTTGTAACTTCAATCCAACATTATTGATTTCCGGAAGTCCCCAACTTTGCACGGTCTTTCCAGAAGTCCCTAACTTTGCACAGGACTCTTTATTAACCCATTCCAACAGGTATTAGCTTCCTTAAGTGCTTTTATCAGTGCATCAAAGTCCGATTTTCTAACGAATTCTTGTTGAAATGTTGCAAGGGCTTTCCCTTCTTCATTGGTTGGCGTGGATGAGCTAGTGCTAGCCTTGGCTCTTGCCTCATGAGTTGCTTCTTGGGAGAGATTGGCCCTTGGTTGGTTTACCCATTTTGGCTTTAAGTGTGGATGGAGAATCCAACACTTGTCCTTAGTGTGGCCTTCTTTCTTGCAATAATCACAGAATCCTCTTCTTTTCCCACGGTTCAAGCCTCCTTTCTGGTAGGTGTTTGCCTTGTTGGCTGTGATGACCTCTCCTTTGCCTCCAAAGAGGCCTAATGATCCTTGTTCCTTCTGAATCTTATTGCATACTTCTTCAAGACTTGGAAGAGTGTCTGACCTTAAGATGTGCTTGATAAGATCATTGTAAGTTGGGTTTAGAGTCAAGAGGAGTCCAAAGACCTTATCTTGCTCACGTCTTTCATTTAGCACCTTGGGATCCATGGTGCTTGGTCTAAGCATTTCAAGTTCAGCCCACAATGATCTGAACTTGCCAAAGTGTTGAGTGAACTCCATGTTTTCTTGAGTTAACTCATTAATGGCCTTCTTTACTTCAAAGACACGACTGAGATTGAAAGTGTTGCCATAAACATTTTGAAGTGTCTCCCATAACTCCTTGGCTGTGTCACAATAAGAATAAGCTTCAAGGAGAGATGCTTCAAGGGAGTTTTGGATCACGGATAGAACCAGTTGGTCTTCTTGAAACCACCGGTCTTTATTCATGATGGCGACTTCTTGGCCACCTTCTGTTGAGATTTGAGGAAATACATAGAGAAATAAGGGAAGTTTTATGGTTGAAGATTAAGAAAGATTAAGAGAGATTAAGCAAGATTATAAAAGAGTAAGACATAAAGAACATAAAATGCCATTAGAGAAGAGTGAAGAATGATATATTTCACTTGAATTGAATTGTGTCTGCATACAACTATATATAGGGAGAAAGAATGGAGAGAAGAAGTTGTGGTGTCCAAGGGGTGAAAGTGACATGACCAAACGGCTACAACATTCAAAATGCTTCATCCCACACGTGAATCCTCTCTTCCTTGGCCACAAACAACTTTCTTGCCCTTCTAGAAGGTTTCTTGTGGACTTGGGCCTTTGTGGAGGTATTTGCAAACATGCTGGCTCATGGACTCAATTCCTCATATTATTTATACAGGCCTGTGCACACTTGGGCTGTCTAGTGTTCTAGCTGAGATGGGCTGGGCTGCCTTGTTCCTATGGGCCGCCTATGAGCTGGTTTGTTTGCACACGGCCTGGGCTGCTTCCTTGTTCCTCTCCTTGTTTGCATACGGCCTTCTCTTCCAGGCTCATTTCTTCCCTCTTTATTTCCTCAGTCCAATACTCCCCCTCAAGCTTAGCATTAGGAGTTTAGTAATGTGCTAATGCTGAGCTTGAACATGGCCTGAGCTTGTCTTGGCCTCGGCTTCCTTCCTTCTTTCTAATACTCCCCCTCAAGCTTGATCATAGGTGATCCAGGGATCAAGCTTGGAACTTTGAAGAACGCCCTCATTAAAAACCTTAACAAGGAAAACCCAATGGGACAAAACCTTGTTAAGGGAAAAAGAGTATAGTCTTCTCAGCCTAGGGATTGGCCAGTGAGTCTATGAGCCTTAGGACCATCTTGGTGGACTTCATAGACTCTGGATCATGGCCTCTTTGAATCAGCAAGTGAGAACTCCTTCCTTGTTTTATAAGTTTGAGTAGCTTGAAGCTTCTTCATAGACCGGTACTTATCTCCCCCTTTCTTCTAAACTCTTGTCCTATAGAAGGTTAGTAAATCCGGCTTTAGCACATAAGCTCCAAGTTGTACCTGTTTCAGCACACACAAATGCATGCATCAATTCACAAGGGATAGACCTATTCAAAATATATATAGGATGATTTTGGATCTTCCATTGTATCTGTTTGGAATGTTGATAAAGAGTGTTAGCCAAGTATGTCTGCTACTTCTGAACTCCTTCACTTTATTCCTCCTTGCTCTAACCGCCATTTGCTGCTTCACAGCTTCTTGGCAGGTTGATATCTCGGCGCAGCCATACAAGCTTCTGAGCTGATTTAACACCTTCCATTTGCATGCCTCTCCACTTGTGATTTCTGAAAGTTTGCCTCTCCATATGCATCATGGGTTTTGACAAACATTTTGTCCCTTCACTTGTGGGTTCTGACAGCTTGATGGTCCTTGTTGCTTGCTTCTTTGCGCCTTCTCATTAGTACTAAATGTACTTATTCTTTCTTTATTGGTGAGTGGCTTTCTCAGGTTCTTAAACGCTCCTGAAGTCTAATCCAATAGGCTTCATTTTCGTGAAGTCTGAGAATTCTAGACAACTTTAGTAATCTCCAGTCTTGCAAATATCCGCCACCACCTTCTCTTTTGTTCCCAACATTTTCTGCCTCTTCTTTCTCATAGTTAGTCAGCCTTGTCCAAGGATGAAGACTTTGGCCTTCTCTGGTTCTTCATCTTCAAATACACTGTGCCTAGTTGGTCACGTCTTTTAGGAGTGCTTTTAAGAGTGCTCCTTGGTCACTGAGCTGATTCAACACCTTTGTAGTTTCTTAGTAGCTTCTTCAGCCACTTCCTTGTTTGAAGAAACTCTGGATTGATTAACACATCTTGTGGCAAATCCCAGTTACTTCTTATTTAATCACAATCCTGAGCTGATTCATCACTTTCCACCATATTACTTCTTTAGGAGCATGGCGGCCCTTCGTTCTAACTCAGGTTGTGCTGAACCTTTGTAGTTTCCTTCTTCAACAGCTTCTTTGATTGATTCAAATAGTCTCCATCTTCATGATGAAGGTGAGGACCATATAATGCTTTTAGCAACTTCTCCAGAGAATAACCAGCACACATCACCAAGTCTTCTAGGACCATTTGCGCAGTTTCTCTGAGAATAATACCAACACCTATGCTGAGGTATCATCAGCGCATTCTTGGACCAAACTTAGTTGACAACGAATTTAGGAGCGAGTTGATATGCTTTCTTCAAGGCTGCAATTGATGACATTGCTTTCTTCAAGGCTACCACTATCTTGTAGTATCTCAGAGCTGCTTTCAGGAGATCAGCCAAGGTTGTTCCTTGTTGTCCACGCCTTTGAGTGCCCCTTGGTAGAGTTTGAATTTGGTGCACCTTCAAGACCTTCCCTTCATTGGAACACTTAAGCGTTTGCATTGTTGTGCCCATAGGTTCCTTGATTAACATCAGATGGATGCTCATTCTCAGATGGATGCTCATTCTCATCCCTCCTCAAGCTTGACTCAGAGAATAAGAGTATTGAGTCAAGTTTGGAAGGATGAGCATCAAAGATCACCAATGATATTTGACCTCCTTTCTTCAGGAATGCCTTCTTGTTTGCGTTAGCTATGTTCTTCTACTTCAGGAATATACATTCTTTGATGTAGGCTCTGATAGGAGGAGGCTGCTTCCACCTTCAAGAATATCCACTCTCTGGTGGTGTAGGCTCTGATAGGTGGTGTCATTTCTTGTTGGCTTTTGTATGCTAAGCCAAATTGCCTCATGATTTCACGGATTGACTGCCTTCTACGCAGCATATGTGGCCTCCCACTTCTTCACTCAGAAATTTACCCTTGAAGGATAGGCTCTGATGTGTAAGGTAATGTAGAGTGCCATTCTTGCCAATGTGTTCACTCCTTTAGTCCTTCATGATTTGGTTTTGCTTTGTATGAATCCCTGCTTGCCATCTTTCCTTTGAGGCTCTCATGGTCTTCTTTACCCTTAAACAAGTCATAAAGAAGAAGAATTTTAACTATGCCATGAGGAATATCAAAGTTATAATGTGCAAGTAAGAATTCACATAAGACAGTAGCAAAGATCAATTGAACTAAAGTAATGAATTTCAACAATTTAGATGAGATAAAATTTATGTGTATAGAGTATATAGAGTGAGTAACTAGAGATTAGAGTATAAGTAACCAAGGATTGTAGTATAAGTAACCAGAGATTGTAAGATTATGTAGAATAAGCAGAATTAAGAGAATGAGACTGAAAGTAAAAGGATCTCTTAAGGACTTTTGGATTCATCATGTTTCCTTCTACTTTTGAGAGTAAAGGAAAACATGGTTCACTTCCCTTAAGTGGTTTTGAAGAGGACTTTTGGATTCATCTATGGTCCTAAATGCCAAGCATAGTTCACCAAGGTTCACTTCACTCTTTTAAACGATTCTAAATCAGAATTTTAATCAAACTGAGATAGATAAGAGTTTAGAGATTGCCTTTTGACAAAGGCTTTGATACTAAGCCTTTGTGATTCTTTCTTAGAGGCTGATTTGAATAATTGAATGCTTCTGGAATTGGAGGCTCCCCCTCATGGATTGCTCTCCTTTATTGGTTTTGAGACTCCTTCTCACGGATTGCTTTTCAACATCACAAGTGATTAACATCTTTTCCTGCATAAGAAGACACATACAGACATCCACACACAAGATTCTCATGATTTTAAGGCTTAAACTCATAAGAGTAAAGCAATAGAAACAGGATGTAGTATACATAAGTTATTATTCTCTCTTTCTTAAATTAAGAATTTGGATTTGGATACAACATAGTTTCTGATGCAATGCATACAACCATGGTTCTCTTCCAAAATTCCTCACAAGGGCGCAATAGGATGCATCATGACTTGAAATCCTTAATTAGCTTAGTAAGATTTCTGATGTGGAAGATCCATTCTAGTGGCAACCACAGAGCATACTTTCTATATAAGTGAGGAAATTAGACATGGTTCTCTATTGTATTACCAACATGAGCTCCAACCACACTTCAATGGACTTTGTTGTTCCACATTTCACATGAAAAGAAACTTGGTCCAAGGTTTTAAATACATAACAAACAAGCACAAACCGAAATACTTGAACAAGTTACAGCAAGCTAAAGTGTCTCTCATTACATAAGAAAGGAGACAAGCCCAAGGCTGCGATTTGTTGAATGCTTGCGGTTTGCTATCCATGGAACTTCAAAGTTGACTATGGCTTGAAGTGTCTTACTTTCTCAAAGGAAAGGCACCAATGCCCAATAGTTCAAGTTATTGTCCAAATGGATAACATAAAACTTTTGTAAGAAATTCAAAAATGGCTGTCTTCTGATTTTTTTTTTTTTTTTTGAAATCTAAAAGAAATGACTTAGAGAATTGGATGGGGCTTAAGAAGAAAGTAAACAAATGGTACTAACCCTATCCTGGTCTCAAGTGTTCTTTACTCTTAAATGAGTACACTTAATGGACCAATGGTAAGCGGTTTAGGCAACCATCCATTTCTTCCCATTCTTTTGTGATCCTAAGCCACTGCCACCATTCCTTCCTCTTCATTGTCACCTATCTAGCCATGGTTTATGATTTCCAAAGAAGAACACCTATGGTCCAATGGTCACTAGCTTTACCCACTGGTTAAAGGGTTATATCACCAAAATAACTTATAGGAAGAAGTTTTCTGATAATAACATACACTAGGATCATCAGAACAACACAAGAAGGTGTTTTTTTCGTGGCTAAATAGCTGTGAAACCAGTGAAGCAAAACTTTGTCTCTGAACCATAAGAGAGATTTAAGACAAAGTTTTCAACATCATTGTAGAGGAAAAGAGAAGAATTGCATGAAACAATTTGAAATTCAAACTTTGGACCATTGGGTAAAGCTATTACCCAATGGATAAAACGTTTTTAAAAGGATTTTTCGAAAACTTTTGCATAAAGAACAAGAAAATTGATCTCAGGAGCTTAATGCTCTGATACCATGTTGAGATTTGCGGAAATACATAGAGAAATAAGGGAAGTTTTATGGTTGAAGATTAAGAAAGATTAAGAGAGATTAAGCAAGATTATAAAAGAGTAAGACATAAAGAACATAAAATGCCATTAGAGAAGAGTGAAGAATGATATATTTCACTTGAATTGAATTGTGTCTGCATACAACTATATATAGGGAGAAAGAATGGAGAGAAGAAGTTGTGGTGTCCAAGGGGTGAAAGTGACATGACCAAACGGCTACAACATTCAAAATGCTTCATCCCACACGTGAATCCTCTCTTCCTTGGCCACCAACAACTTTCTTGCCCTTCTAGAAGGTTTCTTGTGGACTTGGGCCTTTGTGGAGGTATTTGCAAACATGCTGGCTCATGGACTCAATTCCTCATATTATTTATACAGGCCTGTGCACACTTTGGCTGTCTAGTGTTCTAGCTGAGATGGGCTGGGCTGCCTTGTTCCTATGGGCCGCCTATGAGCTGGTTTGTTTGCACACGGCCTGGGCTGCTTCCTTGTTCCTCTCCTTGTTTGCATATGGCCTTCTCTTCCAGGCTCATTTCTTCCCTCTTTATTTCCTCAGTCCAATACCTTCTTCAGTCATGGCAATGGAAGTTTCACTCTTGAGGATGTGGCTCCATAAGCCACGGCTACACAACACTGTCTTGGTGGTTCTAGCCCATAAAAGGTAGTTGACCCCTTTCAGTGTCACTGGAACAACCACTCTTGAGCTTTCCATGGTGTTTACACACGTTTTAGTTTGAATTTGAGCTAGGAACCGTTGGGTATAGCTGAAAGAATATGAGTTTTAGAGATTTGTAGAATGAGAGAATGAGAGATTAGAGAGAATTAGAGAATTAGAGAAAAGAATGATTTTATTAGCGAATGAAAATTATGGATTCTTACTTACAAAATGTGAAGAGAGTAAGGTATTTATACTACACTTAGTCTAGGCTTGTTTGGATACAAGGATAGACTTATACTTAAATGGCTTACAAAGATAACATAATTATATAATACAAACAAGCCTTAGACTCTCCCATTCACATAAAAACAAATCGCCATTTATTTATAATAAAAGGCTTCCATAAATTTCTCATTTCTTCTTCATTCCAACACTCCCCCTCAAGCTTAAGACATAAAATATTTAAGCTTGTAACCATGAAGTATTACCTCATTAAAAACCTAGAAAAGGAAAACCCAATTGGGACAAAACCTTTTCTTAGGGAAAAAGAGTATAATACTTTATGTTGGGATCATGGGTATGGAATGGACATGAGACCAAGTCTTGGATAGATTGATGTACCAACTTTCAGAGATGCTGCCTTGGTGAATATATCAGCCAATTGATCCTCACTCCTTGTATAGCAAGGTAAGATGATACCTTTCACAATAGCTTCCCTTACTTTGTGGCAGTCCACTTCTATGTGCTTAGTCCTTTCATGAAACACTGAATTTGAGGCTATGTGAATGGCGGATTGGTTGTCACAATGAATGGTGATAGGCTCCTCACACTTCACAGCTAAATCTCCCAAAATTTGTTTCAGCCAGATGCATTCAGTAGTGATCTTCCTCATTGCTCTATATTCTGATTCTGCACTAGAGCATGAAACAACCTTTCGCTTCTTGGTTTTCCAAGTCACAAGGTTACCACCTATGAAAGTACAATAGCCAGTAGTACTCCTCCTATCTTCCTTATCTCCTGTCCAATCTGCATCACAATAACCAACCATATTTGTGTTTTTATTATTACCCATCCAAATACCTTTTTCATGTGTGCCTTTGAGATATCTTAGAATCCGCATGGCCATGTCCCAATGCCTCATTTTTGGCCCTTGCATATGTTGAGATACCTGATTCACAGCAAAACATAAATCTGGTCTTGTAATGGTAAGATAAATAAGCTTACCAACCACTTTCCTATAGAGCTTAGGATCATGAAAATCAATTTCCTCCTCTAGCTCCCCCTTAGTGGCGATTTTATAACCTTCCTCTAAGGGTGTTTTGGCTGGCTTAGCTTCCATCATACCTGTGGATGTTAGAAGATCTACAACATATTTCCTTTGAGAAAGAAAGAGACCTTCCTTAAACCTACATACTTCAATTCCTAGAAAGTATTTAAGTTCACCTAAATCCTTTATGTCAAAGACACTCTTTAAGTAATCTTTAGTAGATGCAATACCAACACTATCACTACCAGATATGATTATATCATCTACATAGATAAGAATTACTATAATACCTTCCTTACTCTTTAATGTAAAAAGAGTATGTTCCACTTCAGACCTTTTGAAGCCTTTATCCATCAAAGTAACACTTAATTTGTGGTACCATGCTCTTGGAGATTGTTTAAGGCCATAAATAGCCTTCCTTAGTCTCAGTATATTACCGGTTCCTACTTCATCCTCTAGGCCAGGTGGAGGTGACATGTAAACTTCTTCTTCTAGTTCACCTTGCAAGAAAGCATTCTTGACATCCATTTGCCACAATTCCCACTCAAGATTAGTAGCAACAGTAAGCACAACATTGACAGAATGAAGCTTAGCTACAGGAGCAAATGTATCCCTATAATCCTCACCATATGTCTGAGTAAAACCCCTAGCTACCAACCTAGCTTTATATCTATCAATTTCACCATTGCTTTTGTATTTAATGGTAAAAATCCATTTAGAACTTACAGCCTTCTTTCCTTTTGGTAATGTGGCTGGGGCATATGTACCATTCTTCTCCATAGCTTGTTTCTCAGCTGAGATAGCTTCCCTCCATTCCTTTATAGACATAGCTTCTTCATATGTCTTTGGAATCTGCTCATTGTCAAGACTAGAAATAAAAGCAACATGAGTAGAGGGTAAGTGTGCAATATTACAAACTCCCTGATCATGATGTACTACAACATTTCCATTGTAGAAGACTGGTGGATTTCTTTGTCTTGTACTTCTTCTTAGAACAGTAGGTGGAGCATCCTCTTCCTCTTCACTCAAGATCTCAATGAGAGTAGGTCTTGATCTTTTGGATGCTGAAGCTAGAATGGAATCATCTCCTGCTGAGTCTTGTTGGACATGAGTAGATGCTTCTCCCCCCCCCATGTTCAAGAGGAGGAAGCCCAGGTGAACCAAGATTTGGCCGTGACATAGGTTGTGAGGAAGCGGCTGGGCCAGAGGTATCCGCCATGCCGGATGGACCCGGATCTGCAAAGTCGTGAGGGTCATTCTGAGGAGCCGTGACTGAGGGGCTTGGATTACCTGCTGCTGGGACATTTGACTGAGGTGTATGCTGACTACCTCCTATTCCAATGCTCTCCAAAAGTTTCCTTATGTATTCAGCTTGGTCTGTTCTTGTGGATGAGATGTCTTTAAATTGTTCCCAAGTTCCTTCTTCAAAAAAACTTTTGTCTTCTTGGAACTTCACATCTCTAGACACCATGACCCTTCTAGTCTCAGGGTCATAACATTTGTATCCTTTTTGAGTGGAGGAATATCCAATGAACATAGCCTTTACACTCTTTGGTTCAAGCTTGTTCCTTTGTTCCCTAGGAATTAACACAAAGCAAACACACCCAAAAACTTTTAAATGATCAATGGTGGGTTTAGTGTTGTTTAATACCTCAAATGGAGATAGATCATCAAGGACTTTTGTAGGTGTCCTGTTGATTAAGTAGCAGGCTGCTACAAGTGCATCCCCCCAAAATCGCTTAGGCACCTTCATGTGGAACATTATAGTTCTCACAACCTCCATTAGGTGCCTGTTCTTTCTTTCAGCAACTCCATTTTGCTGTGGAGTATAAGGGCAGCTTGTCTGATGCTCAATGCCATGCTTAGCTAGATGTTCCTGAAGTCTGGTACTTGTGTACTCCCCACCATTATCTGTTCTAAAGCACTTAATTCTTGCATTGTATTGATTAGTCACATATGCTTGAAAATTTATGAATGCATCATACACTCTATCTTTGGAACTAAGGAGAGTAACCCATGTATATTTGGACTTTTCATCAATAAATGTCACAAAATATTTATGATTTTCTCTAGATGGAAATGGGGATGTCCACACATCAGAATGCACCAATTCAAAACAATTTTCATATTTATGTATTGATTTTTCAAAAACTGTTTTACAATGCTTTCCAAGAATACATGAATCACACAATTCTTTTGACATTTTTAAACCAGGCACAATTAATTCAAGTGCTCTTGGATGAGGATGTCCTAGTCTAGCATGCCACAAATCTGAATCAGTACTAAAACCATGCGCCTGAAACACTGATTCTAATGCATTACAACTAGCCATATTATCAAGCACATACAAGTCATCTTTTGTGGTTCCTTGTCCAAAACACCTTCTAGTTTCAATATCCTGAAAATAAAAATCATTTGGGCCAAATATAGCATGACAATTCAAATCAGTAGTAGCTCTTTTAACTGAGAGCAAGTTGGAGGTAAATGAAGGCATATAAAATGCCTTAGATTCTTTATCAAACAATTTCAATTTTCCTATGCCTTTGATTGGTACTTTAATTCCATTTGCAATAAGAACATTCCCTAGGGCAGGTTCTACATTTTCTAGCAAATCTAGATCACTAATCATGTGATGAGAAGCACCAGAATCAACAACCAAGGATTTAGGAGTATTAGATGTATAAGATGTTTGAAAAGAAGCATGAAAAGTTTTACCCATCACATTGCTCTCCTTTATTGCCTTAATGAGGGCTTCCAAATCTGATTTTGTCACAAAATCTGATGCTTGTGACATGGTGTTGTTGGCGCCTGGTTGGTAAGGAGAATGGCTACAGACGGCTGCCTTGGAGGACACCAAACCGTAGGCTTGCCTGGCTGAGGAGATGACCGGCTGCTGTGGTGGACGTGAAGCCCAAGAAGGCTTAAGATGAGGGTGAAGTTCCCAGCAATCCTTCTTTACATGTCCCTCCTTCTTGCAATGATCACAAAATGGCCTCCTCTTCTTAGATGCATTTGTTGGCCTGAAGAAACTTTTGTGAGCAGCTACTAGTTCAGCTTTGTTGCCAAACAATCCATGTGATCCTTGCTCCTTTTGAATTTGAGCACACACTTCCTCCAAGCTAGGCAACTTATCAGACCTGAGAATATGCTTAATAAGATCTGAGTAAGTAGAATTAAGAGTTAAAAGTAACCCAAACACCTTATCTTGTTCCTTTCTTTCAAGGAGTACAAGTGGTTCAATAGTGGCTGGCCTTAGCATGTCTAGCTCAGCCCACAAAGCTCTGAATGAGCCATAGTGCTTTGTGAATTCAGCATCCTCCTGCCTTAATTCATTCAAAGCTTTCTTCACTTCAAAAATACTCAAAAGGTTAGTAGTGTTACCATACACTTTAAGCAAAGTGTCCCAAAGATCTTTTGCATTTTCACAAAAAGAATAAGCTTCTAAAAGATCACTAGCAAGAGAATTTTGTAATATAGAAAGTACCAACTGATCTTCTTGGTACCATTTGGCTTGTGCTGCATCAGTCACTTCAGCCACTTCATTGTCTTCAATTCCATTTGTGGCAATGTGGTTCCAAAGACCTTTACCACCTAATGTGGTTTTCATGGTCCTTGACCATAGGAGATAATTGGCTCCATATAGAATGACTGGAGCTCTAAGAGATGTCTGTATTTCCATGTTTTAAAAAAAAATGATCAGTAATTCAGGTCACAAATTGTGATTCCAAAAAAAACTTTGGCGAGGTCTGAATTGGTCAGTAAGCCGGCTTGGTGTGGACAAAACCACTCGCTTGTCGCGACTTGGTATCTTGGTGGGCGTGGTCACGCACTTGAATCCTTGGTCACGCACCAGAATCCTTGGTCACACTCTCGGTTAAACTGATCACAAGTTTCAAGTCTCCCACAAGCGCTCCCACAAGCAACCGTGGAACACACGTAAACTTCAGCTCCCACTCGTGATCAGGTATGTAAACAAGTGTGCTTGTCAAGTTGTAAACACTCAGCTTGGTCTGGACACGATTTAATTCCTGTACAATTACTCAATACAACTTGCAAGAACAGGAATTAGTAAGCAAGGAGAAGAATATATGTCCTCCTCCTTTAAAAAAAAAATTGGCGCCAATATCACAATTCAAGTGTAACCACCACTAACTACCTAAAACCACCTGTAACTGATCCTAACAACTCAATTAACCAGAATTGTAACAATTTGAGAATATTAAATTTGACTTTATCAAGATTCAATTAAAGAAAATTCGAATTTAAACCCTAGAACATTTGATGAATTCAAGGAATCAAATTTTAAGACTTCCAAAACTGAACAAGCAATTCAAGAAAATCAATCTTGAAACCCTAAACCTATTGGATTGACTTGAAATTTCGAAGGAACCCTCACAAGATACTAATAAAACTTTCCAGATTCAAAGAATTAAAGAAAACTGAGAAAGAATTAGAATTATATCACCAGAATCTTGAGACAGGTATTTGCGAACGTCTTTCAGTAAAACTTCAAGAAAACCTTTAAACCGCAATGGAATCAAGTTCTGCTTTCTTTAAACAGATACTAGACTCAAGGGGCTTGAGTTTAGGCTTTTGAAATTCACGATTTGACGAAATATTGACGTCGAGATGACCTGGGGAATGTAGAGGTTTGAAACGAACGCGATCACGAACACCTTTTGGAAGAAAATTCGTATCTTTTGATTCCCTGGGCCAAATAATACGATTTTGGTGGCTATGGATGCGGAATTCGCCGATGCACACTCCAGAGAAAGCCGATCGTCAATTGGAGTCGTGGATTGATCGCAATTTGATTTGCAAGATGACGTTCGAACTTGATCCAGAAACAGATGAAGAACAAGATGAATTCTTGTTAAATCAATGAAAGAATGATGAAAATTTCCCAGATTTGATGTAACCTGGCTCTGATACCATAAAAGAATATGAGTTTTAGTGATTTGTAGAATGAGAGAATGAGAGATTAGAGAGAATTAGAGAATTAGAGAAAAGAATGATTTTATTAGAGAATGAAAATTATGGATTCTTACTTACAAAATGTGAAGAGAGTAAGGTATTTATACTACACTTAGTCTAGGCTTCTTTGGATACAAGGATAGCCTTATACTTAAATGGCTTACAAAGATAACATAATTCTATAATACAAACAAGCCTTAGACTCTCCCATTCACATAAAAACAAATCGCCATTTATTTATAATAAAAGGCTTCCATAAATTTTTCATTTCTTCTTCATTCCAACAATAGCTATTAACCACTAGATGAAAGCAAATGGTAAGGGTTTTGAGAAAGTGGTTTGTTTGGAAAGAGAGTTGAGTAGCTGAATTGAGGAATGAAGTGAGTAATTCTCAAGAAATAACCTATCCTAACCTCTCACAACTCAGCACCACTTGGTTTTGAGGATTGATTAATCTCAGAGTGAGTATATTAGAAAACGTTATTGCAAGAGTATATTGAGAAAGTGGTTTGTTTGGGAAGAGAGTTGAGTAATTCTCAAGAAATAACCTATCCTAACCTCTCACAACTCAGCACCACATGGTTTTGAGGATTAATTAATCTCAGAGTGAGTAGATTAGAACAAGTTATTGTTAGAGTAAACAGAGAATTTGCTTGATCCAAAACCAAGCTCTGATACCATGTTAGAATTTGCAGAATAATAGTTAGAATAGGTAGGAGAGTTTCTGGGTTTATATTTGATAAGGGAAGAACAAGAGTGAGAATAATAGAGAGATTGTGAGACAGAGAGTATGGAAGGAGGATTCTATTTCCTTGATTGATTTATGGTGAGCATACAATGTATTTATAGCCAAAGAATAGAGATAAGACAAAGGCACTTCACCAAATGGTGAAAGTGACAGCTCCTAACAGCTAGAAATTCAAATTGGTTAAGCCAACATGTGACTCTTCCTTCCCTCTCCAAACCCACGCCTAGGAGAGCTTGTAGAAGGTGTCTTGGACAGTTTTGGATTTGTTTGGGCTTACTTAATTCAGGCCTTGTGTTGCACATGTGTGGACAGACCCTGGGCTTCAATTCATTATCTCAGCCTAATGCACAGACCTTGAACTTCTGATTTGGGCTTGGGCTTCATTAACTTTTTCAGCTTCAAGCCTAAGGCTTCAATCCAATATTCACCAAATGGTGAAAGTGACAGCTCCTAACAGCTAGAAATTCAAATTGGTTAAGCCAACATGTGACTCTTCCTTCCCTCTCCAAACCCACGCCTAGGAGAGCTTCTAGAAGGTGTCTTGGACAGTTTTGGGCTTGTTTGGGCTTACTAAATTCAGGCCTTGTGTTGCACATGTGTGGACAGACCCTGGGCTTCACTTCATTATCTCAGCCTAATGCACAGACCTTGAACTTCTGATTTGGGCTTGGGCTTCATTAACTTTTTCAGCTTCAAGCCTAAGGCTTCAATCCAATACTTGTACCCTTTTTGCATGGAGGAGTAGCCTAGAAACATAGCCTTAACACTAGTAGCATCGAGTTTACTTCTCTGTTCCCCTGGAATTAACATAAAGCACACACATCCAAACACTCTTAAATGTTCTATTAAACTACACACGACAGCAAGGAAAAGGCCCAACTAACTTAGGCTTGGAGCTGGAATACTTAAGGAAGCCCAAGCCCAACCGGAAGACTTCTAGAAGAAAGATACAGGCGGCTGGGAGACTTTAATGACCTTGGATGTCGATTAATCAAGTTTGGAAAGAAAGTTAATTGCTTCCCCTTTTAGATTTAGGCAACAAATAGTTTACGGAAAGTAAATATGTTAGCCTAATTAATGTAATTAATGTATTTATTGTAACTTAGGCTATAAATACTCTAACCTATGTAACTAATCTGTCAAGGAAATACAATCATCCTTCTCTATTCTCTAAAAGCAGCCGCCAACTCTCTCTCTCTCTCTCTCTTGTCACGAAATTCTCTTAGTCTTCCATACTTGTGTTCTTCATCTTACTCAGAAACTCTCTATTCTTCCACATACTAATCCGCATATTCTTTCATGGTATCAGAGCCTTGGCTCTTATAATCTCAAAATCTCTGTGCACTCTTGAAATAAATCCTCCTAATCTCCTCACTCTGAGATTTAACAATCCTCAAATCCTTGTGGTGCTGAGTTGTAAGAGTTTAGGATTATTTATTTCTTGAAAACACTTCATCCTACTCTTTCATCATCTAAATCGTTTGTAATCATCATGGAAGGCATAAGAGTTGTTGTTCCAGTAACTTTGAAAGGGGTTAATTACCTCCTATGGGCTAGAACCACCAAGACAGTGCTATGTAGCCGTGGGTTATGGAGTCACATCCTTAGGAGTGAAGCACCTAATGCCACGGTTGAAGGAACTGGTCAGGAAGTGGCTATCACCAATGAAGACAGGTGGTTTCAAGAAGACCAACTAGTCCTATCTGTGATTCAAAACTCACTTGAATCAACTATCCTTGAAGCATACTCCTACTGTGAGACAGTCAAAGAGCTGTGGGAGACCTTCAAAAACGTCTATGGCAACACCTCCAATCTCAGCCGTGTGTTTGAAGTTAAGAAAGCCATCAATGAGGTAACTCAAGAAGACATGGAGTTCACTCAATATTTTGGTAAATTCAGATCCTTATGGGCTGAACTTGAAATGCTTAGACCAAGCACAGTGGATCCCATGGTTCTGGATGAGAGGCGTGAGCAAGATAAATTCTTTGGACTTCTCTTGACTTTAAATTCCTCCTACAATGATCTCATCAAACACCTCCTAAGGTCAGACACTCTTCCAAGCCTTTAAGAATTATGCAATAAGATTCAAAAGGAACAAGGTTCACTTGGTCTCTTTGGAGGCAAAGGAGAACTCATCTCAGCCAACAAAGCAGCTGTGTACCATAAGGGAGGCTTAAATTGTGGAGAAAGGAGGGCATACTGTGACCACTGCAAAAAGGAAGGGCATACCAAGGACAAGTGATGGATCATCCATTCACACTTAAATCCAAAAGTGGGAAACAAACCAAGAGCCAACCTCACTCAAGAAGTAACTCTTGAACCAAGGAACAAGGCAAGACCAAGCTCATTCACGCCAATCACTGAGGGAGATGGGAAAGCACTTGCAACATTCCAACAAGAGTTTGTGAGGAAATCCGACCTTGATGCACTGGTCAAGGCACTCAAAGAATCAAACCTCTCTGGTAACTCATTCCAAGATTTAAATACCTCTAAACCACTTATTGTAGACTCATGAGCCTCTCATCATATGATTAGTGATAAGAATCTAATGAGCAATGTAGAACCGGCTTTAGGAGATGTATTAATAGTGAATGGAGATAAGATACCAATTAGAGGAATTGGGAACCTTAAGTTGTTTGATAAAGAATCAACTGCCTACTATAGGTCTACATTCACCTCCAACTTACTAAGTGTTAAGAAGACAACCTCTGATCTTAATTGCTATGCAATCTTTAGTCCTAATGATGTTTATTTTCAGGATATTAAGACCAATAAAGTCCTTGGAAAATGAGTGTCCAAGAATGATTTGTATGTACTTGAAGACATACAACCAGACTCAACTCTATCTATTGCTTTTAATTCTATTTTAAATAAGGCTAATAGTGCTATTTGGCATTCTAGACTGGGACATCCCCATTCTAGGGCCTTAGAACTATTGTTGCCAAGCATGTCTTTTAAAAATAATGAATGTGAAGCTTGTATACTTGGAAAACATTGTAGATCAGTGTTTCCCAAGTCTTCAACTATTTATGAAAATTGTTTTGAACTTATTCACTATGATGTTTGGACTTCACCATGCATGTCTAGGGATAATCATAAGTACTTTGTCACATTTATAGATCAAAAATCAAATATACCTGGATAACACTCTTACCTACAAATGCCAAGATCAAAATCTTTAGATCAGATAATGGAGGAGAATACACAAGTCTAGCATTCAAGCAATACTTGGAAAAACATGGAATCATCCACCAAACTAGCTGTCCATACACACCACAACAGAATAGAGTGGCTGAAAGGAAGAACCGGCATCTCATGGAGGTGGCAATGTCCATCATGTTCCAAAAAAATTTTGGGGAGATGCCCTTGTCACAGCTTGCTATCTCAACAATCGCCTACCTACAAAAGTCTTGGAGGACCTAACTCCATTTGAGGTACTTAATAAAAGTAAACCATCTATCTCACACTTACGAGTCTTTGGGTGTGTTTGTTATGTACTTGTTCCAGGAGAACAAAGAAATAAATTGGAAGCCAAGAGTGTTAAAGCCATGTTTATTGGCTATTCAACTACTCAAAAGGGATACAAGTGCTACAATCCAGAGACTAGGAAGGTACTTGTATCCAGGGATGTGCAATTTGTAGAATCAAAAGGATTCTATGAAGAAAAGAATTGGGATGATCTCAAAGACCTCTCCCAATCTACCTCGGATCGAGCCACCAACCTCAGACACCTTATGGAGAATCGTGGGATAACATTACCAAAATCACCAAAGCCAACTCTCCAAGAACCGCCAACCACTTCTACATCTAGTACTCCTTCGGCTAGCTCGCTTGATCATGAGGGACGCATAGAAGGTGATGAGCGTGAACTTGGACAGAGCAACCAAGAAACAAGCCCACACATCCATGATCAATCTGAACCTGAGGAGGAACAACAAGAACAAGAAGAAGAACAAACAGAACAGGCGGCCCAACAAGACAATCCATGTAATGCCCCGTACCTTAGGACGACCGTACGGCACAGTCGCGGCCGAGAAAGAACAACTGTGATGGTACGGATGGTCGTACCGCGGAACGTAGGGCCAGTCATCCGCTGGAAAATTAGGTCAGAGAATGAGGTGGCAGTGATGTGGCGATTACGTGGAAGCTGATTGGGATTCCACTAATGGGGTGATGATGGGGAATTCCACTAATGGGGTGATGATGGAGAATTCCACTAAGTCCTTTTTAACCATTTTTTTAATTAAGTTAGTGGGATTTTGGTTAAGCGGGACAGGTGTGGTGATTTAAAGGTGTTAAATGGGTTAGTGGGACACGTCATGATTTAGTGAAATTAAACTAATTAATGGGACAGGTGTCAAAGTAAAACCATGCATTTTCACCTTATAAATACCCCCCCCCTTAGTTACCATAATCCATGTTTTAGAAATCTGAAGTTTAAAGCCTTATGTTAAGAGAGTTAGAGAAGAGAAAGAGGTACCTGGTGAGAAGCTGTGCAACCGTGAGGAAAGGAGGCTGTCCGCGTGTGACCGTGGGCTTGTCCGGGTGATAGGCCGTTCATCCGTTGTTCCGTGAGTTGGTCTTTTATTTTTTTTTTTAAAAAAAAAGCAAGACAGTTGATCCGAGTTTGGTTAGGACGTTGGGATTGTTTGCATGATGCATTGCTCTGCATTAATGATTCTTATTTTAATGATGTGCTGAATTTTCGTGATTGCATGCATGTTGAGTTATAGTTGATTTTCGGTTATGTATCATGATCAGTCTCATGCATGATGAGTTATGGTTGAATTTGGTTAAGTGAATCCATTAGTATACCCTAAATCTAGTTCGGGTTCTATTTGGTCGACTGTGCATGTTCTTGTTTGATTGTTGCACATTTGATTAAATAAATGGACCTGGACCGGATCAAAGGTATTGCGAAGTGGTTTCATGGTTAAGTGGTTGTATGGTTATCGTGGGAAGTATGGGGATTTTGTGACTTAGCTATTCCGCGTGCATGCGAGGGATGACTTGCCACCATCCTGTGAGCGACTTGTCAGGCTAGTGCCCGTCTTCGTAGGTGCCTTGTAGTCTTGGTGACTAAGGACCTGACCGGGGCAGTGAATACCGTCCATCTTCGTAGGTGCCTTGTGTTGGAATGAAGAGGAATGATGAATGCTATTAAGGAACTAGTAGTCGCCATAAACTAAGTGAGAATGACTTAGACTTGTGTAGGTTTAATGATATGTTTATCTCTGTAGCCTGTGAGAATTAGTAGAATGATGAAAGATTGAGAAAGATTATACCTAGAATGAATTTGAATTAGAGAGAATGTGAGAGAGAATTGTGAATGAAAGAGTTTTGAGAATAGAGAAGAATGAATTGTTATTTCGAAAATTTAGAGTACAAGGAGTATTTATAGGTGATTACATGATGAGTTAATCACTCTTAATACATGCCTAATCTTATTTAGTCTAAAATTTTCTAATCTAACACTCCCCCTCAAGCTTAACTATGATTAATAGTTAAGCTTGGACAAACTATAGGAGATCACCTCATTAAAAACCTCAAAGTGTAAAACCCAAATGGGACAAAAACAACTTTGAGGGAAAAAGAGTATGATTCCTATAGTTAATGAGATCACTCAGCAATGCTTGTTAATCCAAGTCTTGGTAGAATGGACTCACACACGTTTGAAGTGGCGGCTTTAGTGAAAACATCCGCCAATTGATCTGAGCTTCTTGTATAGCATGGCAAAACAATTCCTTGTTCAACCGCCTGTCTTACCTTGTGGCAATCTACTTCAATGTGCTTAGTCCTCTCATGGAACACCGAGTTTGAAGCTATATGAATGACTGCTTGATTGTCACAATGCATAGTAATAGGCCTTGAGTCTTCAATTTGTAAATCCTTAAGGACAGCCTTGATCCAAATTAGTTCATTTATAAGTTTCTTCATGGCTCTATACTCAGCTTCAGCACTGGAACATGAGACTACCTTCTGTTTCTTAGTCTTCCAAGTCACTAGATTTCCTCCCACAAAGGTACAATAGCCAGTTGTTGATCTTCTATCATTCCTATCACCAGCCCAATCAACATCACAATATCCTACTATCTCTGTGTTTTTGTTGCAACTCATCCAGATTCCATGATCATAAGTCCCTTTCAAGTATCTTAGTATTCTTTCTATCATCTCCCAGTGCTTAACCGTAGGTGATTGCATATGTTGGCTCACTTGGTTCACTGCAAAACAAATATATGGCCTAGTAAGTGTTAGATAGATAAGCTTACCTACCAATCTCCTATATTGTTTTGGATCATCATAGAGTTGGTCTTCAGTTTCTTCATCACTAGCCGCTTTGTAGCTGCCTTCAATAGGAGTGCTGATAGGTTTTGCATCCTTTTTTCCTGTCTCATTCAACAATTCCAACACATATTTTCTTTGGGACAAGAACAAACCTTCTTTAGACCTACATATTTCAATTCCTAAAAAATATTTCATTAAACCAAGATCTTTGATATCAAACTTAGACTTAAGATACTCTTTAGTCTCTTGAATACCCTCCTTGTTACTACCTGTGATAATGATGTCATCAATATAAACTAATACCACAATAATACCTAAACAGCTAGGTAAGGTAAACAAAGTATGATCAACTTCAGATCTTCTAAAACCTTTATATCTTAAAGTCATACTAAGTTTATGATACCAGGCTCTTGGAGATTGCTTTAATCCATAGATGGCCTTCCTTAATCTTAAAACATTGTTGTCATTCACTAAGCCTTCTAAACCGGGAGGTGGTTTCATATACACCTCTTCCTCTAGTTCTCCTTGGAGGAATGCATTCTTCACATCCATCTGCCACAACTCCCATTCAAGGTTAGTAGCAAGAGAAAGTACAATCCTTACAGTGTGAAGTTTTGCAACTGGAGCAAAGGTATCTCCAAAGTCTTCTCCATATGTTTGAATAAAACCTCTTGCTACAAGTCTAGCCTTATATCTTTCAATCTCACCATTACTCCTGTACTTAATAGTAAACACCCATTTAGAATTTACTGTCTTCTTACCTTTGGGCAAATATGACTCATCCCATAGCTTTCTCATATGTGTTAGGAATATGATTTTGATCTAATGAGCTAATGAATACCTTGTGTTCTGTTGGGAATTGAGCAAATGAACAAGTGGCTTGTATAGGATGTTCTACTGCTTGAGCATTGTAGTAGACCCTAGTGTTGACCCAGTTAGCCGGATCTCTCCTTATCCTTGTGCTTCTTCGTAATACTTGAGGTGATTCAACAACCGCTACTTCATGATCATAGACTTGATCAGGACCAGCTGGTACACTCTCCCCCTCATGAGCAAGACTAGGATGCACATTTGAAGAACTACTTTTAGTATACTCCCCCTCTCCATCAGAGCCGTGTCCCAGTCCCATTGTTCCATGATCAGACGCTGCCGACCCATAATCACTTTGAGTTGGTACATGTGCAGTAGATGGTACCACTGGTTCATGTTGAGAAGAAGGCGGTTCTTATTGAGAACTTTGAGTTTGTTCAGGCCCTGATCTAGATTGCCTAGAAACATCAAAGCTTTCCAACAACTTTCTAAGATAGACATTACTATCAGTACTTGAATTGGATAAATTCTTGATTGTTTCTCAAGTTCCATCAGTATAATAAGACTTTTCTTCAAGAAACTTGACATCTATAGATACTAATACCTTTTGTGATTCAGGATTATAACACTTATAACCTTTTTGAGTAGATGAGTAGCCTATAAACATTGCTCTAGTACTCTTTTCTTCTAACTTATTCCTTCTTTCTCCTGGTATTAAGACAAAGCACAAGCAACCAAAAACTTTCAAATGGTCAATATGTGGTTTGGTTTTATTTAGTACCTCATATGGTGAGATGTCATCAAGAACTTTAGTGGGTAGTCTATTGATTAGGTAGCACGCCGTGAGTACTGCATCACCCCAAAACCTTTTAGGTACATGTCTATAAAACATTATAGACCTAGCAACCTCCATAAGGTGGCGGTTCTTCCTCTCAGCTACCCCATTCTGCTCAGGCGTATATGAGCAACTAGTTTGATGAAGAATTCCATACTTAAGTAGATAATCTCTTAATGCTTTGCTTGTGTACTCTCCTCCATTATCTGTTCTAAGAATCTTAATCTTTGCATTATACTGGTTAGTAATATAAGAATGAAAGTTAATAAAGGCCTCTAGAACTCTATCTTTGGACGGTAACAAAGTAATCCAGGTATACTTAGACTTTTCATCTATAAAAGTAACAAAATATTTTTGTTGTTCTCTAGAGACACACGGAGCTGTCCATACATCAGAATGAATAAGATCAAAACAGTAATCATATGTATGAGAAGAACTAGAAAAAACTGTTCTACAATGTTTACCAAGAATGCAAGCTTCACATTCACTTTGATTAAAAGAAATATTAGGAAACACCAATTCAAGAGCTTTAAAATGTGGATGACCTAACCTAGCATGCCACAATGTTCCATCTTTGAGCTCATTATTACTAGACAAACAAGAACCTAAACTAGAAGATAGATCAGTAAGAATGTAAAGGTCGTCCTTAGTACCGCCTCTGCCAAGCACCCTCTTTGTTTCAATATCCTGAAAACAACACTCATTAGGACTAAAGATCACATTACAATTCAAATCATTTGTAGCTCAATTTACAGAAACCAAGTTAGATGTAAATGATGGCATATAAAATGCTTTACTATCTTTTTCAAACAACCTTAGATTACCTATTCCTTTAATTGGGATTTTGGTTCCATTAGCAATAACAACATTCCCTAAGGCAGGTTCTAGATTGTTTATCAAATTTATATCACTAATCATATGATGAGATGCTCCTGAATCTACTATTAATGGTTTGTTAATAGTATGAACATTATAAGAAGCATGAAGTGATTTACCAACAACTTTACCAGATGTTTCTTGTAGAGCTTTAATGATGGCATCAAGGTCTGATTTTGTAACATACTCTTGACCGGATGATGTTGATGCAGCCTTTACTTCTTTTCCTGATCTCTGGCCAATTTCAAAAGTATTGTTAGCCTGAGAGACATGTGATGGAACACTTACTTGGTTCCCTCGTCCAGATAAGTTGTTCCTAAAGTTGGTCACTCTATTAGCATCACGCCATCTAGGAATAGAAGTAGGTTTCAGATGTGGGTGAAGAGTCCAGCATTGATGCCATCATTAAAGCTCTACAAGAAACATCTGGTAAAGTTGTTGGTAAATCACTTCCAAACTTGGCAACTTGGCAACTTATTTTCACGCAAGAGGTTTTTAATCAAGTCGGCATAGCTGGAGTTTAAAGTCATCAAAAGCCCAAAGACTTTGTCCTGTTCCCTTCTCTCATGAAGAACCATTGGATCAGTAGTAGCTGGTCTTAACATATCCAACTCTGCCCAAAGTGCTCTAAAAATCCCAAAATGCTTGGTGAATTCAACCTCATCTTGTCTTAACTCATTTATAGACTTCTTGACTTCCAAAATCCTCATGAGATTTGAGGTATTGTCATAGACATTTTGAAGAGTGTCCCATAAGTCCTTGGCATTCTCACAATAGGAATAAGCTTCTAATAGGGACTTCTCAAGAGAGTTTTGTAAGATGGAGAGAACCATCTGATCTTCTTGGAACCATTTCCCTTCTTCCTCAGTCTGAGCTGCCTGATCCTCCAGAACCTCTCCCTCTATTCCAACATTTGGAGTTCAACCAAGAAGAATGTGAGACCATAAACCTCTACTACATAGAGCCGTCTTCATTGTCCTAGTGCAAAGAAGATAATTTGCCCCTTTGAGAATGATTGGAGCCATAACTAGTTGCTTCTGAAACTCCATAATAACACCTTTGAAAAAGAACCTCACAGATGGCTGCAAGAGAACCAAAATGAAAGCAACCAGACCCAACTAAAACCCGCTTGACGAGAAATCCTTATTCACAACGTATGATAAGACTTCGTGATATACAAGCAGCACACTAGTTCACTGATCAAGTGGACCTAGATTTTGAACCGGAGACTAAACACCTTCAAGAGAAACTACCAGATACTTGCCGAGATGAACCAACACACCAACATGCAAAGAAACACAATACGCACTTGGAGGCGTGAACCACAAGTAACAGGCTGTTCTAAACAACTCTCAACCACTTGTAAACCAACCAAACAGCTTCCTATTTTGCAAATAGGAATGATCCAATCACTAAGAATGATCCAAGATTAGACTAAATCTCATGCAACAATCAAATTACAGTTCCCGCCAAATTTCAATTTGAAAAATGCGATTCCTTATCCAACAAGAAACCCTTTCTCGAAGTTGAATAATCACTGGAGTGCAATCAAACTTCCTGAACCCCTTAACAAGATCCTAGACATAGATTTGATCGTCCAAGATAGGAAAAGGTTCGAAGAAATTCGAAGAATTGAAGAAGAATATCCAGGAGATGACGAAAACAAAGTCTACTTCAAGAACAGAGCAAAGAGAGTACCAAACATGCAAAAGGGCAAAGCGGACCTCTCGATTCTTCAAATAGACTCAATAAACCTGAGATTTGGCTTTGGAAACGCGTGATTTGGTGAAAAATTGCAGGAGATAAGGTGGTTACACGGTGAAGAACTCGCGGCGAAGGCGATCGCGCCACCGTCGGGAACAAAGATTGATAACTTTTGATTCTGTCAACCAAATTTCGTGATTCCACCTGGGATGTGTTCAGAATTCGCCGGAGAATAATCCTGTTGTGATTTGATGAAGATTTGAATAAGATTCGATCATTGTAGAATGAAGAACCCACGGAGGAGACGATCGCGACACCGTACGGACAAAAAGTTGATAACTCTTGATTCCGTCGACCACATTTCGTTATTCCACCGGGGTTATGATCAGAGTTCGCCGGAGAATGGCCCTTGAGAAAGAAAATTGCAAAAGAAAATCAAGACTTCCCAAGAAACGTGACGGATGATCGGAAGACCTCGCGGCGTGGTTAGTTTCGAAGGTTGTAGTGAGATATTGAACAAAGATCGAATAATATGCAGGGAACCTGCTCTGATACCATGTGAGAATTAGTAGAATGATGAAAGATTAAGAAAGATTATACCTAGAATGAATTTGATTAGAGAGCATGTGAGAGAGAATTGTGAATGAAAGAGTTTTGAGAATAGAGAAGAATGAATTGTTATTTCGAAAGTTTAGAGTACAAGGAGTATTTATAGGTGATTACATGATGAGTTAATCACTCTTAATACATGCCTAATCTTATTTTGTCTAAACTTTTCTAATCTAACATAGCCAAACATGTAATTAGGCTATCTTAGTATCCAAACAAGTATATAATAAGATTAGTATAAATAGATGTTTCTCACTCTCTTTGTAAGTATGAAATTTATTTTTCTAAAAATCTTAATAAGATCATTCTCTCTTTTCTCTCTAATCTCTTTCTCTCTCAATCTCTAAATCTCAATTTCTCTCATTCATCAAATCTTTCATGGTATCAGAGCCAGGTTTGATCAAACTGGCACAATAATTTTGAAAACTCCCGATCAACAATCTAGCCTCGAGGAGAAGTCCGTCGCGGATCCTCCGGTGTTCGTCGATCATCAGCTGCAAGAACTCACGATTTCTTGCCAGATTCTTTACCCTGGACGATTCTCCGGCAAATTCTGTGGATTTCCTCGGTGATTTCATCGAATTTGGTTGCTTGAATCAAAAGTTACAAAAGTTATTCCCACGGTGGTTCGCGATAATCTCCGCCGAAGATACCTGGATTTCAAAGGTGCATAACTACAATCCTTCACCAAATCAAACATTTCCATAGCCAAAACTCAAATTTATTGAGTTTAATTGAAGAATCGGGAGGTCCGCTTTGCTCTTTTTCAAGTTTGGTAATCGTTTTGCTCTGTTTCTTGGACGATCAGATCTTGGTTTAGGGTCTAGTGAAGAGGTTCAGAAAGTTTGATTACAATCAAATGAATATTTGACTTCAAGATAGAGTTTCTTGTGTGACAAGATATCGCGATTTTTCAAAATATAAAGGTGGGAATGTTGGTTAGGTAGTTTTTACTGGTAACAAGTCTTTTTTTTCACCTCTGGAGCATCTGGTGCTAAGTATTTTAAGGTGTTGTTGCAAGTTGGTGAAGGTTAGACAAGTTGTTATACCGTTTGGACGGTTGTTCACTCCTTGTGTAGTCGCGCCTTGTGTTAGTAAAGTGCACGCAGGTCTACTTGGTTGGTTTGTTTTTTGCGTGTGTGTAGGACAGTTCAAATGGAGTTACATCCACAAATGAAGGCTCCTGTCATACTTCAAGGGGCAAACTATCTGCTCTGGTCTAGGACAATGAGGACCACATTGTGTAGCAAAGGATTGTGGAATCATATTCAACAACCGGCTCACTTGTTAACTGAGGAGGAAGCTCAGGATGGAAATGCTGAACAAACCCTATGGTTCCAGCAAGACCAAATGGTATTAGCCATTCTTCAAAGCTCTCTAGCTAGTTCTCTTTTGGAAGCTTATTCTTATTGCTCTAATGCTAAGGAACTTTGGCAGACTTTAAAAACATTATATGGCAATACAACTAACCTCTTAAGAATTTTTGAGGTAAAGAAAGCATTGAATGAGCTTAAACAGGAAGACATTGAGTTTACCAAGCACTATGGATCATTCAGAGCATTGTGGGCAGAGCTGGAGATGCTTAGACCAGCCTCAGTTGATCCACTAACTCTTCTTGAAAGAAGAGAGCAAGATAAGGTATTTGGGTTGCTTATGACATTGAATAACTCATACACTGACTTGATCAGACATATTCTTAGGGAGGATAAGCTTCCAAGATTAAAGAAGTCTGTGCAAAGATTCAAAAAGAACAGGGGTCACATGAACTTTTTGGGCACAAAGGTGAAATGGTGGTGGCACATAAGGGTGTTTTTAAATCGGCTACAGCTGACATCAAAAGGAAGAAGCAGCTGTGTGACCATTGCAAGAGAACAGGCCATAGCAAGAAGGAGTGCTGGGTGCTTCATCCAGAACTAAAGCCCAGCTGGTTTGTTGAGAGGAACAAGAAGTCATCAACCGGTCCTAGTTCTTCTAACATGGTTCATGTTGCAGGTTGCTCAAGTGCATGTACCATGGGGCCGGCGAATGCATCATCCTCACCTATGGCTACCCAAAATGAATATGTTACAAAGGCTGATCTTGAAAATCTTCTCAAAGCATTCAAGTCTGGTAATGTGTTGGGTAAAACTTATCATGTTTCTTTAAGAACATCTATGGCTTCTAACTCCTTAATTGTTGATTCTGGTGCATCACATCATATGATTAAAGACTTAGGTTTGCTAGACAATATTGAACCTGCCTTAGGTAGTATTGTGATTGCAAATGGAGTTATTGTTCCAATTAAAGGACTCTAAGGCTTTTTATATGCCTTCTTTTACATCCAATTTACTCTCTGTTAAAAGAGCTACTACTGACTTGAATTGTCAAGCTATCTTTGGCCCAAATGATTTTTACTTTCAGGATATTGAAACAAGTAAGAAGTTTGGCCAAGGAACTACAAGGAATGACTTGTATGTGCTAGAAGATTTACCTGATTCCTCATTGCAACCGTGTGATAATAATGTTGATATGACTCTAAATGGTGAATTATGGCATGCTAGATTAGGACATCCCCATTCTAGAGCCCTTGAATTGACTGTACCTGGAATAAAATTGCTTAATAACATTTGTGAATCTTGTATTCTTGGGAAGCATAGTAGAACAGTTTTTGAACAATCAACTCATGCTTATGTTAATTGCTTTGATTTAGTACATTCTGATGTTTGGACATCTCCCTTTCCTTCTAAAGAAAATCAGAAGTATTTTGTTACCTTTATTGATGAAAAATCTAAGTATACTTCAGTGACATTGCTTAATCCAAAGGATAGGGTGTTTGATGCTTTCCTTAACTTTTAGACATATGTTACTAACCAATATAATGCCAAGATAAAGATTTTTAGGACAGACAATGGAGGGGAGTATACTAGCACCAAGTTTCAGCAACACTTAGCCAAGCATGGCATTGAACATCAAACAAGCTGTCCTTACACTCCACAACAAAATGGAGTAGCTGGGAGGAAGAACAGACATTTGATGGAGGTTGTGAGAACAATGATGTTTCACAAGAAGGTTCCCAAAAGATTTTGGGGAGATGCATTACTAGCTGCATGTTACTTAATCAATAGAACTCCAACTAAAGTTCTAGATGATTTGAGTCCTTTTGAGGTATTAAACAAAACTAAGCCAACTATTGATCATTTAAGAATTTTTGGGTGTGTTTGTTTTGTTTTAGTACCAGAAGAACTTAGGAATAAGCTGGAACCAAAAAGCATCAAGGCTATGTTTCTAGGATACTGTCCCACTCAAAAGGATACAAATGCTATAATCCAGAGACTAGAAGGGTCCTGGTGTCTAGGGATGTCAATTTTCAAGAGAATAAGGGATTCTATGAAGATGAAACTTGGGAAGAATTTAAAGACATATCTACATCTACTTCTGATCAGGCTGAGAATCTAAGGAAAATTTTAGAGAACCTTGGCATTTTTCATCCTACCGCTCCAGTGTTAGATTTGAAAGAGATTAAGCTATTTTATGAAGAACAAATGAAGAACAAAAGAAGAAAAGAGGGAAATTCGTAACCTAGAAAGAGAGAGAGAGAGAGAGATAGAAGCTTTTTCTTATTAGAGCAAGGCCACGAATTTTTGAAAGGAAAACAAGTCTAGATACATTGTATGGGAGCCTCTAAAGGATTTAAAAAGATGCTGTATGCAAAAGAGAAGATGCCTTCTCCTTTTGCTTTATTGACCACCTTTTGCTTTTGCTTTTACTTTTGCTTTTGCTTTTCCTTTTGCTTTTCTGGAAACCTTATCCTCCCAACAGCTCTTTTTGGAACTCCCGGACTTTGCACTTTGTGATTTCCAGAATTCTCAAACTCTGTACGGTACTTCCGGAAGTCCCCAACTTTGCACGGACCTTCCGGAAGTCCCCAACTTTGCACGGGCCTCTTTCCTCTTTGTAACTGCAATCCAACATTTTTGATTTTCAGAAGTCCCCGACTTTGCACGGACCTTCCGGAAGTCCCCAACTTTGCACGGACCTTCCGGAAGTCCCCAACTTTGCACAGACCTCTTTCTTCTTGTAACTTCAATCCAACATTATTGATTTCCGGAAGTCCCCAACTTTGCACGGTCCTTCCAGAAGTCCCTAACTTTGCACTGGACTCTTTATTAATCCATTCCAACACTCCCCCTCAAGCTTGACCATAGGAGATCCGGAGGTCAAGATTGGAACCTTGAAGAACTCCCTCATTAAAAACCTTAACAAGGAAAACCCAATGGGACAAAACCTTGTTAAGGGAAAAAGAGTAGAGTCTTCTCAGCCTAGGGATTGGCCAGTGAGTCTATGAACATTAGGACCATCTTGGTGGACTTCATAGACTCTGGATCATGGCCTCCTTGAATCAGCAAGTGTGAACTTCTTCCTTGCTTCACAAGTTGGAGTAGCTAGAAGCTTCTTCATAGACCGGTACTTATCTCCCCTTTCTTCTGAACTCTTGTCCTTGAGAAGGTTAATAAATCCGGCTTTAGCACATAAGCTCCAAACTGTACCGGTTTCAGCACACACAAACGCATGCATCAATTCACAAGAGATAGACCTATTCAAAAATATATATAGGATGGTTTAGGATCTTCCTTTGCATCTGTTTGGAATGTTGATGAAGAGTGTCAGCCAAGTATGTCTGCTACTTCTGAACTTCATTCACTTCATTCCTTCTTATAAAACCGCCCTTTGTTGCCTCTTCTTTGGAGTCTTTGGATTGATTGTTGATACCACACTTGTATGCAACCTTCCTTAGCTCCAATCCATCATTTGAACTTGATTACTCACGGCAACTCCTTGGGAAGATTGATATCTTGGCGCAGCCATACAAGCTTCTGAGCTGATTCAACACCTTCCATTTGCATGCCTCTCCACTTGTGAATTCTGACAGTTTGCCTCTCCATTTGCATCATGGGTTTTGACAAACATTTTGTCCCTTCACTTGTGGGTTCTGACTGTTTGATGGCCATTGGTTCTAATCTCAAGCTTCTGCTACACCTTTGTAGTTTCTTAGTAGCTTTTTTCAGCCAATTTCTTGTCTGAAGTAACTCTGGATTGATTAACACATCTTGTGACAAATCTTCCAGTTACTTTTAATCACAATCCTGAGCTGATTCATCACTTTCCACCATATTACTTCTTCAGGAGCATGGTGGCCCTTGGTTCTAACTCAGGTTGTGTTGAACCCTTCTTTTCCTTTGAACCTTTAGACATCTTCTTCAAAGCCACACATACGCCATCTTTATCTTATTATCCAAGAGATGAACACTTCTTTCCCACTAGGTCTGGACTTCTTATAGAAGTGTTGTCCATGGTCAAGACATTGTGGACGGTCGGCTGGTATTAAGCTTTGACCGGCTTGTATGAGCTAGCAAACACCACATAGTCATCTTGCTTGATCTCAACGCCAAATGTTCTGTCTAGTCTGGTTGTGGCAAGATAAGGCCGAGTTCTTCACACACTTCTCTTGGATTTGAATTCGGTATAGGATGGATGCTCATTCTCTCCCCTCCGCAAGCTTGACTCTCCGACCAAAAGAGACAAGTTTGAAGAAAAAATGAGCTCTATTTGAACAGATTTAAGGCCGATGGTCACCGGGGCTTTAGGTTTGCTTTCTACCTTCAGGAATATACACTCTCTGGTGCAGGCTCTGATAAGTGTGCTATTCTTCCTTCTCCATCTTCAGGAATGTACACTCTCTGGTGTAGGCTCTGATAGATAGGCTGCTTTCTTTCTCCATCTTCAGGAATATACACTCTCTGGTGTAGGCTCTGATAGATGGGCATTTCTTTCTACATTCAGAATGTAAACTTGGGTAGGCTTTGGGATGTTTTTACTCCATGTTCATTTGCATAGTCATCTTGCCACATCTTTGTGCTTCCCTTGACATCATAGCAATATCAAGAGACCAGAGTTGGTTTCCTTGTGCTCTCCAAATGTAGGCGGCTTGCAGAAATCATGAGTACCATTCCTTGTAGCCTCCTCTTCAACTCATAGCCCTTAAGCCTTCCATGACTTGATGTATTCTTACAAGAGCTCATCCTTGCCATCTTTTCTCTGAGGCTCTCATGGCCTTCTTTATCCTTAAATAAGATATAAAGAAGAAAGATTATAAGTTTGCCATGATGAATATCAGAGATTTTAAATGATCAAGATGAAAACAATAAGAGGACAGGAATCATTTAAGCTAAGGCAGATAATTTCAACACAATGAGATAGAGAATATGATCTAAGTAACCAGAGATTTTAGTAACCAGAGATTAAAAGTAAGCAGAGTTTAAACAAGATTATAAAAGAGTTTAAGATATAAAGAGATTTTAAAGGAGTTTAAAGAGAGTTTAGAGAGATTTAGGAAAAGATTAAAGAGATTATAGTATAATATAAGCAGAATAAACACAAAGACTTCCTTAAGGACTTTTGGATTCAACATGATCCCATATACTCATGATTGTGTATGGAAACCAAGGTTCACTTCCCTTAAGATACTTCAAAGGAACATATGGATTCAACTTAGTCCTAAATGCAAAGCATAATTCACCAAGGTTCACAATTGCCCTAAATCACCACTTAAGTCAACATGACATAGATAAAGGTTTAGAAATAGCCTTTTTCATGGACAAAGGCTTTGATACTAAGCCTTTGCGGTTCAGCATAAGGAGAGCAAATCTGAATGATTGGGATTGAAGGTTCTTCCTTCTCAGATTGAGCTCCTCCATTGGGACTTCTCTTCACTGGTGGTTTGGAAGAATTCCTGCAAAAATAAAACAAACCAAACACAAGTCTTATCATGTCTTCAAGGCTTAGACTCATAAGAGCAAACCCATGAGACTGATTTAAAAAGTTTATCAAACAAATTAACTTTTATTTTCTTAAGGACTTTTGGATTCATCATGACTTCTTATACTCATAAGAGTGAAGAAGATCAAGGTTCTCTTCCCTTAAGACTCAAGAGGACTTTTGGATTCAACAAGGCCCTAAATGCTTTGCACAATTAGCCAAGGTTCACTTCCCTCTTTATATATATCTCTCTCTCTTATCTTTAAGGTTTAAATTTGGATCATTGGATTCATCACAGTTTCTGATGCATTGCATCCAACTATGGTTCTCCTTTCCAAAACCTTATATGAGTATAATTGGATGCATCATGCTTACAAGGCTTTTATTAGATTAGGATGATTTCTGATGTGGAGGTTCCATTTAAGTGGCAACTGTTGGAATGAAGAAGAATGATGAATGTATTTGAGTGAAGTGTTGGCGTCATCTCTATGTATATATCTTAGACTTGTATAGGTTAATGATAAGTATATCTCTGTATCCAAACAAGTCTAGAATAGGATTAGTATAAATAGATGTCTCTCACTCACTTTGTAAGGTGAAGAAATCATTTTCTCTGAAATCTAATAATAACATTCTCTTTCTCTCTCAATCTCTAATTCTCAATTTCTCTCTAAATCATAAATCTTTCATGGTATCAGAGCCAGGTTGGATCAATCTGGTATTCAAAAATCGAAATCTTCTTCATCAATTCATTGAAATTTCTTCGATCTCACGTTTCCGGTTGATCGCGAGTTCATCATTGTCGCGATTCAAGACTGCATCCAAAGTTCTTCGATTCCTAACGCAAGATCTCAAGTCTTCTGATCAAATTCATCATCTGGCTCTTTCCTCCGGCTATTTCTGTTGATATTCCTGTTGATTTCATCGAATTTGGTTGAGAAAATCGGAAGTTTTCATCATTTGATCACGGTGGTTCTGCGAAGGTTTTCACCGCAAGGACCTGGGGTTTAAAGGTGCACAATTTCTTTAATTCTTCATCAATTCTTGTGATTCCAAAGTCGAAACTCAAGATTAAGAGGTCTAGTAGATGAATCGAGAGGTCATTGTTACTCTTTTGCAAGTTTTGGTGCTTCCTTGATCAGTTTCTTGAAATCGACTCTGTTCTTCATCCGCATCTGGTTTTTCTCTGGAGGTGCGATTTTTGATCGGTTTCTTCGACAAGGATTTGTGATTTCTTGCTAGTTTCTTTATCTTGGATTCATCTCCGGCGAAATATGGGAATTTCATCGGTGATTTCATCAAGTTTGGTTGTCAGAATCGAAAGTTATCGACTTCTCTTCGTCGACGGTTTCGCAATCCAGTCGCCGTGAAAACCTGGGTTTCAAACTCGTGTTTCTTCTTCAATTCTTCATCAAATTTGGTGATTCAAAAGCCGAAACTCAAGGAATTTGAATCTAGATTATGAATCGGCAGGTCTGCTTTGCTCAATCACAAGTTTTGTAAGATTCCTCATCAATTCCTTGTTATTGGTCCAGTTTCGCGCTAATCTGGGTTCTCGACTGCATTTTTCAAATTCGTCTCAATCTTCATTGATTTTTGATCGATTCGGATTAAGTTTAGGATCGTGTGTAGGAGTTCTGACGATTTAAAAGTGATCCATCGATTTTAAATCTAAAAGAATCGATTCCTTGTCAAGGAAGGCAGATTGTTTTTCAAATCGAAAAAGGGCGGGAACTTCAAAATTGTGTTTAATCCTGTAAGATTTGATGATTGAGAGTATTTGAGATTTAGAGATTGGGAGAGATTGAGAGAGATTGAGAGAGATTGAGAGAGATTGAGAGAAAAAGAGAATGAACTTTTATTAAGAATTTTAGAAAATGATTTTCTTACTTCCAAAGTGAGTGAGAGACACCTATTTATACTAATCCTATTCTAGACTTGTTTGGATAAATAGATATACTTATCATTAATCTACACAAGTCTAAGGCATATACATGGTGAAAGACGCCAATACTTCACTCAGATGAATTCATCATACTTCTTCATTCCAACACTCCCCCTCAAGCTTAAGACATGAAAAATGCCTAAGCTTGCAACCATGAAGTATTACCTCATTAAAAACCTAGAGAAGGAAAATCCAATTGGGACAAAACCTTTTCTAGGGAAAAAGAGTATAACATTCCATGTTGGGATCATTGATGTGGAAGAGACATCAAACCAAGTCTAGGGTAGATGGAACCGCCTGTCTTCAAGGTTACAGCTTTGGTAAACACATCAGCTAGCTGATCTTCACTCCTTGTGTAGCAGGGTAGAATTGTACCATTTCCAATAGCTTCTCTTACCTTATAGCAGTCAACCTCAATATGCTTGGTTCTCTCATGAAACACAGAGTTAGAGGCAATGTGTATGGCAGCTTGATTATCACAATGGACAGTGATTGGAGACTCTAAGCTTTCGCCTAAAATGTCAAAGAGGAGTTGCTTCAACCAGATGCATTCAGTGGTGAGCTTCCTCATGGCCCTGTATTCAGCTTCTGCACTAGAACAAGATACAACCTTTTGCTTCTTAGTCTTCCAAGTTACAAGGTTACCTCCTATAAAAGTGCAATAGCCAGTTGTGCTTCTCCTATCTTCTCTGTCTCCTGCCCAATCTGCATCACAATAACATACAACCTCTGTGTTCTTATTACATCCCATCCATATACCTTGTTCCTTAGTTCCTTGCAGATATCTCAAAATGCGAATGATCATATCCCAATGCCTTGTTCTTGGGTCTTGCATATGTTAAGATACCTGATTTACTGCAAAACATAGGTCAGGTCTAGTGATGGTTAAGTAAATAAGCTTACCAACCACTTGTCTATACAATTTTGCATCATGAAACTTGTCATTTCCTAGCTCCCCCTCAGGTTCTATTTTGTAGCCTTCTTCAAGGGGTGTCTTAGCTGGTTTAGCTTCAAACATACCTGTGGAGGTTAGTAAATCCACAATATATTTCCTTTGAGATAAAAAGAGACATTCCTTGAATCTACATATTTCAATTCTTAAGAAATATTTCAATTCTCCTAGATCCTTAATATCAAAAACACTTTTCAAATAGGCTTTAGTTGATTCAATACCAGCTTTATGTTAGATTAGTCATGTAATCACCTAGTTAAATAAGAGTAGGCGTGTATTAAGTGTGATTAACACATCATGTAATCACATATAAATACCCTTGTACTCCACATTTTCGAAGTTAATTCTATTCTTCTCTATTCTCAAAACTCTTTCATTCACAATTCTCTCTCACATTCTCTCTAGCATTCGATATCAATCTTTCACCATTCTTCAATAATCTTCATCATTCTTCAAATCTTTCATGGTATCAGAGCAGGTTTTCTGCATATTATTCGATCTTTGATTCAATATCTCACCACAACCTTCGAAACTAACCACGCCGCGAGGTCCTCCGATCATCCGTCACGTTTCTTGGGAAGTCTTGATCTTCTTTTGCAAATTTCTTTCCCAAGGGTTATTCTCCGGCGAACTCTGATCATAACCCCGGTGGAATCACGAAATTTGGTCGACGGAATCAAGAGTTATCAACTTTTTGCCCGTACGGTGTCGCGATCGTCTCCTCCGTGGGTTCTTCATCCTACAACGATCAAATCCCATTCAAATCTTCATCAAATCACAACAGGGTTATTCTCCGGCGAATTCTGATCACATCCCAGGTGGAATCACGAAATTTGGTTGACAGAATCAAAAGTTATCAATCTCTGTTCCCGACGGTGGCGCGATCAACTTCGCCGCGAGTTCTTCACCGTGTAACAACCTTATCTCCTGCAATTCTTCACCAAATCACGTGTTTCCAAAGCCAAAACTCAGGTTTATTGAGTCTATTTGAAGAATCGAGAGGTCCGCTTTGCCCATTTGCATGTTTGGTACTTTCTTTGCTCTGTTCTTGAAGTAGGCTCTGTTTTAGTCAACTCATGGATATTCTTCTTCGATTCTTCAAATTTCTTCGAACCTTCTCCAATCTTCGATGATCAAATCTGTGTTTAGGATCTTGTTAAGGGATATCGGAAGTTTGATTGAAATCCAGTGATTATCCGACTTCAAGGAAGGGTTTCTTGTTGGATAAGGAATCGCATTTTTCAAATTGAAATTGGCGGCAACTGTAATTTGATTGTTGCATGAGATTTAGTCTAATCTTGGATCATTCTTAGTGATTGGATTATTCCTATTTGAAAAATAGGAAGCTGTTTGGTCGGTTTATAATTGGTTAAGAGTTGTTTAGAACAGCTTGTTATCTTGTGGTTCACGGCTCCAAGTGCGTATTGTGTTTCTCTGCATGTTGATGTGTTGATTCATCTCGGCAAGTATCTGGTAGTCGGAAAGGTGTTATTATGGAGTTTCAGAAACAACTAGTTATGGCTCCAATTATTCTCAAAGGAACAAATTATCTTCTTTGGACTAGGACAATGAAGACGACTTTATGTAGTACGGGCTTATGGTCTCACATTCTTCATGGTAGAACTCCAAATGTTGGAATAGAAGGAGAGGTTCTGGAGGATCAGGCAGCTCAAACTGAGGAAGAAGGGAAATGGTTCCAAGAAGATCAGATGGTTCTTTCCATCATACAAAATTCTCTTGAGAAGTCCCTATTAGAAGCTTATTCTTATTGTGAGAATGCTAAGGACTTATGGGACACTCTTCACAACGTCTATGGCAATACCTCAAATCTCATGAGGATTTTGAAGTTAAGAAGTCTATAAATGAGTTAAGACAAGATGAGGTTGAATTCACCAAGCATTTTGGGGTTTTTAGAGCACTTTGGGCTGAGTTGGAGATGTTAAGACCGGCTACTACTGATCCGATGGTCCTTCATGAGAGAAGGGAACAAGACAAAGTCTTTGGGCTCTTGATGACTTTAAACTCCAGCTATGCCGACTTGATTAAACACCTCTTGTGTGAAGATAAGTTGCCAAGTTTGGAAGATGTATGCGCAAAGGTCCAAAAGGAACAGGGGTCTCATGGTTTGTTTGGGAGCAAAGGAGACTTAGTAACTGCAAACAGGAGCTTCTTCAAAAGGGATGACAAGAGAAATGCGGTTTGTGCTCATTGCAAACAGAAGGGACATCATAAGGATCAATGCTGGACTCTTCACCCACATCTGAAACCTACTTCTATTCCTAGATGGCGTGATGCTAATAGAGTGACCAACTTCAGGAACAACTTATCCGGACGAGGGAACCAAGTAATTGTTCCATTACATGTCTCTCAGGCTAACAATACTTTTGAAATTGTCCAGAGATCACGAAAAGAAGTACAGGTTGCATCAACATCATCCGGTCAAGAGTATGTTACAAAATCAGACCTTGATGCCATCATTAAGGTTTTACAAGAAACATCTGGTAAAGTTGTTGGAAAATCACTTCATGCTTCTTATAATGTTCATACTATTAACAAACCATTAATAGTAGATTCAGGAGCATCTCATCATATGATTAGTGATATAAACTTGATAAACAATCTAGAACCTGCCTTAGGGATTGTTGTTATTGCTAATGGAACCAAAATCCCAATTAAAGGAATATGTAATCTAAGGTTGTTTGAAAAAGATAGTAAAACATTTTATATGCCATCATTCACATCTAACTTGGTTTCTGTAAAGAGAGCTACAAATGATTTGAATTGTAATGTGATCTTTAGTCCTAATGAGTGTTGTTTCAGGATATTGAAACAAAGAGGGTGCTTGGCAGAGGCGGCACTAAGGACGACCTTTACATTCTTACTGATCTATCTTCTAGTTTAGGTTCTTGCTTGTCTAGTAATAATGAGCTCAAAGATGGAACATTGTGGCATGCTAGGTTAGGTCATCCACATTTTAAAGCTCTTGAATTGGTGTTTCCTAATATTTCTTTTAATCAAAGTGAATGTGAAGCTTGCATTCTTGGTAAACATTGTAGAACAGTTTTTCCTAGTTCTTCTCATACATATGATTACTGTTTTGATCTTATTCATTCTGATGTGTGGACAGCTCCTTGTGTCTCTAGAGAACAACAAAAATATTTTGTTACTTTTATAGATGAAAAGTCTAAGTATACCTGAATTACTTTGTTACCTTCCAAAGATAGAGTTCTAGAGGCCTTTATTAACTTTCATTCTTATATTACTAATCAGTATAATGCAAAGATTAAGGGTTTTAGAACAGATAATGGAGGAGAGTACACAAGCAAAGCATTAAGAGATTATCTACTTAAGTATGGAATTCTTCATCAAACTAGTTGCTCATATAAACCTGAACAGAATGGGGTAGCTGAGAGGAAGAACCGACACCTTATGGAGGTTGCTAGGTCTATAATGTTTTATAGACATGTACCTAAAAGGTTTTGGGGTGATGCAGTACTCACGGCGTGCTACCTAATCAATCGACTACCCACTAAAGTTCTTGATGACATCTCACCATATGAGGTACTAAATAAAACCAAACCACATATTGATCACTTGAAAGTTTTTGGTTGCTTGTGCTTTGTCTTAGTACCAGGAGAAAGGAGGAATAAGTTGGAAGAAAAGAGTACTAGAGCGATGTTTATAGGCTACTCCTCTACTCAAAAGGGTTATAAGTGTTATAATCCTGAATCACAAAAGGTATTAGTATCTAGAGATGTCAAGTTTCTTGAAGAAAAATCTTATTATACTGATGGAACTTGGGAAACAATCAAGAATTTGTCTAATTCTGGTACTGATACTAATGCCTATCTTAGAAAATTGTTGGAAAGTTTTGATGTTTCTAGGCAGTCTAGATCAGGGCCTGAACAGACTCAAAGTTCTCAAGAAGGAGTGACTTCTTCTCAACATGAACCAGTGGTACCACCTACTGGGCATGTACCAACTCAAAGTGATCATGAGTCGGTAGCATCTGATCATGGAACAATGGGACTGGGACACGGCCTTGATGGAGAGGGGGAGTATCCTCAAAGTAGTTCGTCAAATGTGCATCCTAGTCTTGCTCATGAGGGGGAGAGTGTACCAGCTGGTCCTGATCAAGTCTATGATCATGAAGTAGCGGTTGTTGAATCACCTCAAGTATTACGAAGAAGTACAAGGATAAGGAGGGATCCGGCAAACTGGGTCAACACTAGGGTCTACTACAATGCTCAAGCAGTAGAACATCCTATACAAGCTACTTGTTCATTTGCTCAATTCCCAACAGAACATCAGGTATTCATTAGCTCTTTAGATCAAAATCATATTCCTAACACATATGAGGAAGCTATGGAACTGAAGGTTTGGAAAGATGCTGTTCAAGATGAAATAGAAGCTATGATGAGAAACCATACTTGGGATGAGTCATATTTGCCTAAAGGTAAGAAAGCAGTAAGTTCTAAATGGGTGTTTACTATTAAGTACAGGAGTAATGGTGAGATTGAAAGGTATAAGGCTAGACTTGTAGCAAGAGGTTTTACTCAAACATATGGAGAAGACTTTGGAGATACATTCGCTCCAGTAGATAAACTTCACACTGTAAGAATTGTACTTTCTCTTGCTACTAACCTTGATTGGGAGTTGTGGCAGATGGATGTGAAGAATGCATTCCTCCAACGAGAATTAGAAGAAGAGGTGTATATGAAGCCACCTCCCGGGTTAGAAGGTTTGGTGAAGGACAACAATGTTTTAAGGTTAAGGAAGGCCATCTATGGATTAAAGCAATCTCCAAGAGCCTGGTATCATAAACTTACTATGACTTTAAGAGATAGAGGTTTTAGAAGATCTGAAGTTGATCATACTCTATTTACTTTACCTAGCGGTTTAGGTATTATTGTGGTATTAGTTTATGTTGATGATATCATTATCACAGGTAGTAATAAGGATGGTATTCAAGAGACTAAAGAATATCTTAAGTCTAAGTTTGATATCAAGGATCTTGGTTTAATGAAATATTTCTTAGGGATTGAAATATGTAGGTCTAAAGAGGGTTTGTTCTTGTCCCAGAGAAAGTATTTTTTGGAATTGTTTAATGAAACAGGAAAGAAGGATGCAAAACCTATCAGCACTCCTATTGAAGATGGATACAAAACGGCTGTTGATGGAGAGACTAAAGACCAACTCTATGATGATCCAAAACAATATAGGAGATTGGTAGGTAAGCTTATCTATCTAACTCTTACTAGACCAGATATTTGTTTTGCAGTGAACCAGGTGAGTCAGCATATGCAATCACCCACGGTTAAGCACTGGGAGATGTTGGAAAGAGTGTTAAGATACTTGAAAGGAACTTATGATCATGGAATCTGGATGAGTTGCAACAAAAACACAGAGATAGTAGGATATTGTGATGCTGATTGGGCTGGTGATAGGAATGATAGGAGATCAACAACCGGCTATTGTACCTTTGTGGGAGGAAATCTAGTGACTTGGAAAACTAAGAAACAGAAGGTGGTCTCATGTTCCAGTGCTGAAGCTGAATATAGAGCCATGAAGAAATTTACAAATGAACTAATTTGGATCAAGGCTGTCCTGAAGGATTTACAAATTGAAGACTCAAGGCCTATTACTATGCATTGTGACAATCAGGCAGCCATTCATATAGCTTCAAACTCAGTGTTCCATGAGAGGACTAAGCACATTGAAGTAGATTACCACAAGGTAAGACAGGCGGTTGAACAAGGAGTAGTTTTGTCATGCTATACAAGAAGTTCTGATCAATTGGCGGATGTATTCACTAAAGCCGCCACTACAAAGGTGTGTGAGTCCATTCTTCCAAGACTTGGATTGACAAGCATTGCTGAGTGAGTCCCTTAACTAGAGGGATCATACTCTTTTTCCCTCAAAGTTGTTTTTGTCCCATTTGGGTTTTACACTTTGAGGTTTTTAATGAGGTGATCTCCTATAGTTTGTCCAAGCTTAACCATTCATCATAGTTAAGCTTGAGGGGGAGTGTTAGATTAGTCATGTAATCACCTAGTTAAATAAGACTAGGCGTGTATTAAGTGTGATTAACACATCATGTAATCACATATAAATACCCTTGTACTCCACATTTTCGAAGTTAATTCTATTCTTCTCTATTCTCAAAACTCTTTCATTCACAATTCTCTCTCACATTCTCTCTAGCATTCGATGTCAATCTTTCACCATTCTTCAATAATCTTCATCATTCTTCAAATCTTTCACTTTATCACTCCCTGATATGATTATATCATCCACATAGATAAGTATAACCACAATACCTTCCTTACTCTTAAGTGTAAACAGGGTGTGTTCAACTACCTTTTGAAACCTTTATCCCTTAGAGTTACATTCAGCTTATGATACCAAGCTCTTGGAGATTGCTTAAGACCATAGATTGCCTTCCTTAGTCTGAGGGTGTTGCCGCCATTAACTTCATCTTCCAAACCTGGTGGTGGTGTCATGTACACTTCTTCCTCTAATTCACCTTGTAAGAAAGCATTCTTAACATCCATTTGCCACAAATCCCATTCAAGGTTAGTAGCAAGAGAAAGATCAACATTAACAGAGTGAAGTTTAGCTACTAGAGCAAAGGTATCCCTATAGTATTCACCATAAGTCTGTGTGAATCCCCTAGCCACCAACCTAGCTTTATATCTATCTATCTCACCATTACTTTTATACTTAATGGTAAATATCCATTTTGAACTTACAGCCTTTTTCCCTTTTGGTAAGGTGGCTGGAGCATAAGTTCCATTTTTCTCCATAGCTTGTTTTTCATCTTGAATGGCATCTCTCCATTCCTTAATCTCCATAGCCTCCTCATAGCTCTTAGGGATCTGTTCTTTATCTAAACTCACAGTGAAAGCAACATAATTAGTAGGAATACTAATTAAAGAACATACTCCCTGATCATGATGTGCTACTGCATTGTGGTTGTAGTACACCCTTGTATTCTTCCAGTTTTCAGCTGGGAACCTCTGCCTTGTACTTCTTCTGAGTGCCACAGGTTGATTTGTTTCTTCTTCTAAAGCGGCTTGTACAAGATTGGGTTGATCCCTTGGCCTTTTTGATGCTGAAACTAGAATATCATCTTGAGCATGTGTACTCTCTTCTCCCCCCTCATGGTCAAGAGGATGCTGTTCAGGAGGACTGGATGGTGGAGAGGGCATTGATGAAATGTTGGATGAACCGGAAGAACTAGCACCAGTAGATGGATCATGGACAGCCCCGGGAACTGAGACAGGACGGGATGAGCTAGATGCAAGGTCATGACCAGAGATCGTCTCCTGGTTGGATGTAGCCGGACCATGCCAGCTAGTATTCGGGCTTGAATCATGTTGCTGAGGTACATGGACAGGTGCTGGAGCGGTTGGCTGAACTATGCCAAGGTTCTCTAAAATTTTCCTTAGATTCTCAGCCTGATCAGAATTTGATGTAGATATGTCTTTAAGATCTTCCCAAGTTCCATCTTCATAGAATCTTTTGTTCTCATTAAACTTGACATCCCTAGACACCAGGACCCTCCTAGTCTCTGGATTGTAGCATTTGTATCCTTTTTGAGTAGGAGAGTATCCTAGGAACATAGCCTTGATGCTTTTTGGTTCCAGCTTATTCCTAAGTTCTCCTGGTACTAAAACAAAACAAACACATCCAAAAATTCTTAAATGATCAATAGTTGGCTTAGTTTTGTTTAATACCTCAAAAGGACTCAAATCATCTAGAACTTTAGTTGGAGTTCTATTGATTAAGTAACATGCAGCTAGTAATGCATCTCCCCAAAATCTTTTAGGAACCTTCTTGTGGAACATCATTGTTCTCACAACTTCCATCAAATGTCTGTTCTTCCTCTCAGCTACTCCATTTTGTTGTGGAGTGTAAGGGAGATGTCCAAACATCAGAGTGTACTAAATCAAAGCAATTATCATAAGCATGAGTTGATTGTTCAAAGACAGTTCTACTATGCTTTCCAAGAACACAAGATTCACAAATGTTATTAAGCAATTTTATTCCAGGTACAATCAATTCAAGAGCTCTAGAATGTGGATGTCCTAGTCTAGCATGCCACAATTCAGCATTTAGAGTCATATCAACATGATTTGCACACGGTTGTAATGGAAAGGCAGGTAAATCTTCTAGCACATACAAGTCATTCCTTGTAGTTCCTTGGCCAAATTTCTGACTTGTTTCAATATCCTGAAAGTAAAACTCATTAGGACCAAAGATAGCCTTACAATTCAAATCAGTAGTAGCCTTTTTAACAGAGAGTAAGTTGGATGTAAAAGAAGGTATATAAAAGGCTTTAGATTCCTTATCAAACAACCTAAGATTCCCTACTCCTTTAATTGGTACATTAACTCCATTAGCAATTACAACACTTTCTAAAGCAGGTTCAACATAGTCTAGCAAACCTAAGTCTTTAATCATGTGATGAGATGCACCAGAATCTACAATTAAGGAGTTAGAAGCCATAGATGTGTTTAAAGAAACATGATAAGTTTTACCCAACACATTACCAGACTTGAATGCTTTGAGAAGATTTTCAAGATCAGCTTTGGTGACATATTCAGTTTGGTTGGCCATAGTTGAGGAGGAAGCATTCACCGGCTCCATGGTACATGCGCTTGAGCAACCTACAACATGAACCATGTTAGAAGAACTAGGACCGATTGAAGATTTCTTGCTCCTCTCAACAAACCAACTAGGCTTGAGTTCTGGATGGAGCACCCAGCACTCCTTCTTGCTATGGCCTGTTCTCTTGCAATGATCACAAAGCTGCTTCTTCCTCTTGATGTCAGCTGGAACCGATCTGAAAACACCCTTATGTGCCACCACCATTTCACTTTTGTGCCCAAAGAGTTCATGTGACCCCTGTTCCTTCTGAATCTTTGCACAAACATCCTCAAGACTTGGTAGCTTATCATCCCTGAGAATGTGTTTTATCAGGTCAGTGTAAGAATTGTTCAAAGTCATAAGCAGCCCAAACACTTTATCCTGCGCTCTCCTTTCAAGAAGAGTGTGTGGATCAATTGAAGCTGGTCTAAGCATCTCCAGCTCTGCCCACAAGGCTCTGAATGATCCATAGTGTTTGGTAAACTCCACATCTTCCTGTTTAAGCTCATTCAAAGCTTTCTTAACCTCAAAAATTCTTAAGAGATTAGTAGTATTACAAAAGAGAATAAGAATAAGCTTCCAAAAGAGAACTAGCTAAGGAACTTTGAAGAAAGGCAAGTACCATTTGATCTTGCTGAAACCATAGAGCTTGTTCAGCATTTTGATTCTGAACCTCCTCATCTGTCAACAAGTGAGCCGGTTCATGAATGTGGCTCCACAGTCCCTTGCTACAAAGCGTGGTTCGCATTGTCCTGGACCAGAGCAGGTAATTTGCTCCTTGAAGTATAACGGGAGCCTTCATCTGTGAATGTAACTCCATTTGATCTCTCCTGAATCCTACACACAAAGATTAAGCAACCAAGCCTGCGTGCACCTCACAAACACAAATCGCGTGAACCAGCTGTGTGATCAATACTCAAGCAGGTATACCTACTTCTTATAACCATTCACAACTAGCAATAACAGTCTAAACTACTTCAACAGATGATCCAGAAGTAAAACCAATCTTGAAGACCAAGAAAAACAACAATTCTAAGATTCCCGCCTTTTCCGTTTTCAAAATCGATCTTTCTTCACTTGCAAGAAATCGACTAATGAGGATTAAAACACAGAGGATTACAATCAAATCTCCAGAAGTTCTTCACAAGATCCTAAACTAAAGTTGGATCATGCAGGATTCAAAAATGAACGAGAGAAAACAGAGAAAAGGATTCGAATAACCAGAGGAGTGTGCGAGAAGACCAATTGCAAGAAATCGATTGACAGAACCTCTAATCTTGAAATTGAGCAATGCGGACCTCCCGATTCATCATCTGGACTCAATTAAATTGAGTTTCGGCTTTGGAAACACACGATTTGACGAAGAATTGAAGAAGATATCAAGGATTGAACTTCGGAGTTTCGCGGCGGAGCGATCACGTAACCACCTGTGGCGGGAAAAATGATAACTTTTGATTTTGATGATCAAACTCGATGAAATAGCCGTGGATCGTCACAGATTTCGCCGGAGAACCGTTCAGGGTAAAGAAATTAGCAAGAATCGATGAAAACTTGAAGAAAAAGCCGATCAACAATCGAGCTTCCCGACGATGAACAACCGCGAACCACCTTGTGCAAGGTTCGATCGTAACTTTTGATTTACTCAACCAAAATCAAAGATTTCAACGGGGAAATCAACAGGATTCGCCGATGAGATGATCTTGATGAAGAATCTGATCAAAACTCTTCAAGATCTTGCAGATTGGACGCGGTGAATATGGATGAATCGCGATTTTGCAATTACTTGTAATCGAAGAAAATCCGATTACTTGCTGAAGAAGAATGCAAAATTTTAAGTACCAGATTGATCAAACCTGGCTCTGATACCATGTAAGATTTGATGATTGAGAGTATTTGAGATTTAGAGATTGAGAGAGATTGAGAGAGATTGAGAGAAAAAGAGAATGAACTTTTATTAAGAATTTTAGAAAATGATTTTCATACTTACAAAGTGAGTGAGAGACACCTATTTATACTAATCCTATTCTAGACTTGTTTGGATACAGAGATATACTTATCATTAATCTACACAAGTCTAAGGCATATACATGGTGAAAGACGCCAATACTTCACTCAGATGAATTCATCATACTTCTTCATTCCAACACTCCCCCTCAAGCTTAAGACATGAAAAATGCCTAAGCTTGCAACCATGAAGTATTACAAATCCATTCTTAAACTCAATTTTATATCTTAGATCATTTGTGGTACATAGATTTTCAGAAGTATTGAAGAAAAGTGTTGATTGTTAGACAAGTGATCATCAGTTTGGGTTTGTGTTACTCTTGGTACTTGTTGGTGTGTGTGTATCTGGTCTTGGGATCTTACTTGTGCAGGCTTTAAATCGAAACCTATGGAGTTGCATCCTCAAATGAAAGCTCCTGTAATGCTCCAGGGAGCAAATTACTTGCTCTGGTCCAGAACAATGCGGACTACATTGTGTAGCAAGGGTTTATGGAGCCACATTCAAGAACCAGCACACTTATTGACAGATGAAGAGTCCCAAGCTGAAACCGCAGAACAAGCTCTATGGTTCCAACAAGATCAAATGGTACTTGCAATTCTTCAAAGCTCTCTAACTAGTTCTCTGTTAGAAGCATATTCTTACTGCTCTAGTGCTAAGGAACTTTGGGAGACATTGAAAACTGTCTATGGCAATACAACTAACCTCTTAAGGATTTTTGAGTTAAAGAAAGCTTTGAATGAGCTTATAGAGGATGATTGTGAGTTCACTAAACACTATGGAATATTCAGAGCACTGTGGACAGAGATGGAAATCCTTAGACCTGCCTCAGTTGATCCAATCACTCTTCTTGAAAGAAGGGAGCAAGATAAGGTGTTTGGTCTTCTTATGACTTTGAACAACTCATACACTAACCTGATCAAACATATACTTAGGGAAGATAAACTACCAAGTCTTGAAGATTTTTGTGCAAAGATTCAAAAGGAACAGGGGTCCCATGAACTTTTTGGTCACAAAGTTGAGATGGTAATGGCGCATAAAGGTGTTTTCAAATCGACTGATGTCAGGAAGAAGAAGCAGCTATGTGACCATTGTAAGAAAACAGGCCACAGCAAGAAGGAGTGTTGGGTGCTTCATCCAGAATTAAAGCCTAGCTGGTTTGTTGAAAGGAACAAGAAGCCGCCTACTGGTCCTAGTACTTCACACATTGTTCATGTTGCAGGCAGCTCAAGCGTGGGTAACATGGTGCAAGGAAACCCATCAATTCTGGCGGCTAATTCAACATCCTCACCAATGGCTACACCAAATGAATATGTTACCAAGGCTGATCTTGAACAACTTCTTAAAGCATTCAAGTCTGGTAATGTTTTGGGTACAACTTATCATGTTTCCTTAAATACTTCTATGGCTTCAAATTCTTTAATTGTGGATTCTGGTGCTTCTCATCACATGATAAAGGACCTAGGTTTGCTAGATAATATAGAACCTGCTTTAGGTAGTGTTGTGATTGCAAATGGAGTTAATGTTCCAATCAAAGGAGTAGGCAAGCTTAAGTTGTTTGATAAGGAATCTAAAGCTTTTTACATGCCTTCTTTCACATCCAATTTGTTTTATGTTAAAAGAGCTACTACTGATTTGAATTGTAAAGCAATATTTGGGCCTAATGATTTTTACTTTCAGGATATTGAAACAAGTAAGAAGTTTGGCCAAGGAACTACAAGGAATGATTTTTATGTACTAGAAGATTTACCTGATTTTTCTTTCATTCAACCGTGTGCAAACAATGTTGATATGAGTTTGAATGCTGAACTATGGCATGCTAGACTAGGGCATCCCCATTCTAGAGCTCTTGAATTGATTGTACCTGGAATAAAATTGCTTAATAACATTTGTGAATCTTGTGTGCTTGGTAAACATATTAGAACTTTTTTTGATCAATCAACCCATACTTATGAATGTTGCTTTGACTTAGTTCATTCTGATGTTTGGACATCTCCCTTTCCCTCTAGAGAAAATCAGAAATACTTTGTTACCTTCATAGATGAAAAAACTAAATATACTTGGGTAACATTACTTAATTCAAAGGATATGGTATTTGATGCTTTTCTTAACTTTCAAACATATATTACTAACCAATATAATGCAAAGATTAAAGATCTTTAGAACCGACAATGGAGGGGAGTATACTAGCAACAAATTTCAGCAGCATCTTGCTAAGCATGGAATTCAACATCAGACAAGCTGTCCATATACTCCACAGCAGAATGGAGTTGCTGAAAGGAAAAACAGACATCTAATGGAGGTTGTGAGAACTATTATGTTCCACAAGAAGGTTCCAAAACGCTTTTGGGGGGATGCATTACTGACTGCATGCTATCTAATCAATAGAACACCAACCAAAGTTCTGGATGATTTATCTCCTTTTGAGGTAATGAATAAAACTAAGCCAAATATTGATCACTTGAAGGTGTTTGGGTGTGTGTGTTTTGTTTTGGTGCCAGGGGAACTTAGGAACAAGCTAGAACCAAGGAGCATCAAAGCTATGTTTATAGGTTACTCTCCTACTCAAAAAGGTTATAAATGCTACAATCCAGAAACTAGAAAAGTTTTGGTGTCTAGAGATGTCAAGTTCCAAGAGAATAAAGGATTATATGAGGATGGAACTTGGGAAGAACTCCAAGACATATCTACATCTAATTCTGATCAAGCTGAGAACTTAAGAAGAATCTTAGAGAACCTTGGTATAGTTCAGCCTGCTGCTCCACCTGCTCCACCTGTCCATGTACCGCAGCAAGAGGGTCCAAGTCCAAATAATAGCTGGCATGGTTCAGCTACATCCAACGAGAAGTCGGCTTCTGGTCATGATCATACATCAAGTGCAACTGTTCCTGAACCTGACTTTGCAAATGATTTCCCATCTCCACATGAACCATCGACGGGCGCTAGTACACCCGGTCTATCCAACGTCCAACATCCACCATCTAGTCCTCCTGAACTTCATCCTCTTGATCATGAGGGGGGAGAAGAGAGTACACATGTTCAAGATGAAATTCTAGTTTCAGCATCAAAAAGGCCACCGGTTCAACCTAATCTTGTACAAGCCGCTTTAGAGGAAGAAACAAATCAACCTGTGGCACTCAGAAGGAGTACAAGGCAGAAGTTCCCACCTGACAACTGGAAGAATACAAGGGTGTATTACAACCACAATGCAATTGCACATCATGATCAGGGAGTATGTTCTCTAGTTAATATCCCTACTAATCATGTTGCTTTCACTGTGAGTTTAGATAAAGAACAGATCCCTAAAAGCTATGAGGAGGCTATGGAGATTAAGGAATGGAGAGATGCCATTATAGATGAGAAACTAGCTATGGAGAAAAATGGAACCTATGCCCCAGCCACATTACCAAAAGGGAAGAAGGCTGTAAGTTCAAAATGGATATTCACCATTAAGTATAAAAGCAATGGTGAGATAGATAGGTATAAAGCTAGGTTGGTGGCTAGAGGATTCACACAATCTTATGGTGATGACTATAGGGATACCTTTGCTCCAGTAGCTAAACTTCATTCTGTTAATGTTGTTCTTTCTCTTGCTACTAACCTTGAATGGGATTTATGGCAAATGGATGTTAAGAATGCTTTCTTACAAGGTGAACTAGAAGAAGAGGTTTACATGACACCACCACCAGGTTTGGAGATAAACAGCGACAACACTTCCCCCGAGGAACACACTCAGACTGAGGAAGGCTATCTATGGCCTTAAACAATCTCCAAGAGCTTGGTATCATAAGTTGAATGTAACTCTAAGGGACATAGGCTTCATAAGGTCAGAAGTTGAACACACTCTGTTTACACTTAAGAGTAAGGAAGGTATTGTGGTTATACTTATCTATGTTGATGATATAATCATATCAGGAAGTGATAAAGTTGGTATTGAATCAACTAAAGCCTATTTGAAAAGTGTGTTTGATTCAAGGAAGGTCTCTTTGAAATATTTAAATATTTCTTAGGAATTGAAATATGTAGATTCAAGGAAGGTCTCTTTCTTTCTCAAAGGAAATATATTGTGGACTTACTAACCTCTACAGGCATGTTTGAAGCCAAACCAGCTAAGACACCTCTTGAAGAAGGTTACAAAATGTAGAAAATAAGTAGTGTTGAATGACTCTAAGTAAAAGAGAAGGTCTATACTTGGGTATTACATTCGCATAATAAGTGTAAGGCTATGGCCATGTTACATCTTGTAATCTACTATAAATACCTGATGTATACATTGATTCATTAATATACATATACTTCATTCTCTTATACTTTTCGAATATCTCTCTCTCTATTCTTCTTCTTCTTCATTCTTCTGCTAATCTTTGTTAATTCTTTCATATTCTTCAATCATACTCTTGAATTCTCACATGGTATCAGAGCATTTTTTCGATCATAATGCTCAAATTCTTCATATCTCTTGTTTAGTTCTTGATCCGATTTGAAAATTTCGAAAACCAGAGTATTCGCGCCAAAACCCTGGGTTCGTAAGTCTTCAGCTACCAAATCAATTCACCTGGCTTGTTGATTTCAAGTGGATAGTTATCAGAAGTCGCCGATCCTTGATTGTTTGAATCATCGATTTGATTCTTCCTCTTGAAGTTCTGTTTCTGCAAATCGCGAAGAACAGATCACGAAAGTTACTTCTTCCGTATGAAAACCGTACAGATCACGACGATCTTCAATCTTTTCCGGTTTCTTGGATCTTTGGTTGGTGAAAGATCATTAGAAGGTGCCGATCAACAATCCATATAACCTATATTCACGATAAGTTTCTGCAAATCAGAGATAATCTTCCGCGAGTCTCCGATCAAATCGATTTCTTCTTTTACACGAAAGGTTATCAGATCGAGCCGATCCTTGATTCTTCATTTGTTGATCCATCGTCTGATCAATTCTGGTATCAATCCTTTATCCTCAACATCAAATCAATTCAGATCCTGTATTCGATCGAGTTAAGGAGTCTTCAGCAAGTTTTTCGCGAGTTCGCGGATTCAAAATTCTCAAGTTCTGATTATCCTTTCATTGCTATTCTTCTTGATTCTGAATCAGTATTTGAAATCGTGAAGTCCGTTTCAATGATATTCCAGATAAGGATTGTTTTTGATCAGGATTGAAAGGAGTCGAAGTCAAGGTTGTAGAGTACTTGGTAAGTACGTTATCTCTTTTCCGTGAACCAGGTGTATGCTATTCACATAAAGAGATAGTATTAAGCGATTAGAAGTAGATTTGGAGATTATCTTGTGAACTCTGAATCATCTTGGACGCTGCAAATAGGGGTGTGTAATAGTTTCTGTGTTGGAACGGGTTCATTTGAGAGTACCTAATACTGGTTGCGGTATAGATTCTGTGCTAGCGGTTGTCTTGGTTCGTTGTGTTTCTCATTTGCAGAAGTGGTGAAGTGTTCAAATCGGCATCTATGGACTATCATAAGCAAATGATAATGGCACCAATTACACTCAAAGGAGCCAACTATCTCCTCTGGACTAGGACTATGAAGACGATATTGTGCAGTAGGGGTTTATGGTCACATATCCTCCATAGTAATGCACCTAACAATGTCATAGAAGGAGAAGTTCTGGAGGATCAGCAGGTTCATTCTGAGGAGGAAGGGAAATGGTTCCAAGAGGATCAAATGGTTCTATCCATTTTACAAAATTCTCTTGAGAAATCCTTACTAGAAGCCTACTCATACTGTGAAAGTGCAAAGGATTTGTGGGACACTCTTCAGAATGTCTATGGGAATACCTCCAACTTAATGAGGATATTTGAGGTCAAGAAATCACTTAGTGACCTTAGACGGGAGGAGGTTGAATTCACCAAACACTTTGGAACTTATAGAGCTCTTTGGGCAGAGCTGGAAATGTTAAGACCACCAACTACTGATCCTATGATCCTACATGAGAGAAGGGAGCAAGACAAAGTCTTTGGACTTTTAATGACTTTGAACTCAAGCTACACTGACCTGATTAAACATCTTTTGCGTGAAGACAAGTTACCAAACTTGGATGATGTGTGTGCTAAGGTCCAAAAGGAACAAGGTTCACAGGGCCTGTTTGGAAGTAAAGGAGATTTGGTTACTGCAAATAAAAGTTTCTTCAAAGGGGATGATAGGCGAGTTGTGGTGTGTGCACATTGTAAAAGGAAATGGCATAATAAAGACCAGTGTTGGATCCTCCATCCACACCTTAAACCGGCCAATATACCACGATGGCGTGACTTCAACAATGGTAACAAGACAAATGGTTTCAAAAACAACTTAACTGGAAAAGGAAATCAAGTAAGTGCACCCTTTCCTGTCTCACGGACTATAACTACCACTGAGAGTGTACAAGGACCAGGAAGGGAAGTGAAACTTGCCTCTTCATCATCCGGCCAAGACTATGTTACCAAGTCTGATCTAGATGCCATCATCAAAGCCCTTCAAGAGAATTCTGGTAAAGTTGTTGGTAAATTACTACATGCTTCTTATAATGTCCATACTAGTAATAAGCCTTTGATTGTTGATTCTGGAGCATCTCATCACATGATTAGTGATATAGGATTGATAAATGACGTAGAACCTGCCTTAGGAAATGTTGTGATTGCAAATGGAACTAAAATTCCAATCAAAGGTATAGGTAATCTAAGATTGTTTGACAAAAATAGTAAAGCATTTAATATGCCATCTTTTACATCAAATTAGGTTTCTGTGAAAAGAGCAACAACTGACCTAAATTGCAATGTAATTTTTAGTCCTAATGAGTGTTGCTTTCAGGATATTGACACCAAGAAGGTGCTTGGCAGAGGCGGCACTAAGGATGAACTTTATGTCTTGAGTGACCTATCTTCTAGTATAGTATCTTGTTTGTCTAGCAATAATAAGTTGAATGATGGATCATTGTGGCATGGTAGATTAGGTCATCCTCATTTTAAAGCTCTTGAACTCATGTTTCCACAAATTTCTTTTAATCAAAATGAATGTGAAGCTTGCATTCTTGGTAAACACTGCAAGACTGTTTTTCCTAGTTCATCTACTACTTATGATCATTGCTTTGATTTAATTCATTATGATGTTTGGACAGCTCCTTGTGCTTCTAGAGAAAAACAAAAATATTTTGTCAAATTTATAGATGAGAAATCTAAATATACATGGATTACTTTGCTTCCTTCTAAAGATAGAGTTCTGGAATCTTTCATTAATTTTCATTCTTATATCACTAACCAATATAATGCCAAGATGAAAGTTTTTAGGACAGATAATGGTGGAGAATTTACAAATAGAGCTTTCAGAGATTATCTACTCAAATATGGTATTCTTCATCAAACTACTTGCCCATACACACCTGAGCAGAATGGAGTGGCTGAGCGCAAAAACCGGCATCTTATGGAAGTGGCCAGATCTATGATGTTTCATAGGAATGTGCCTAAGAGATTTTGGGGAGATGCAGTGCTTACAGCTTGCTATTTGATTAATAGAACACCAACTAAAGTTCTTCATGACATTTCACCATTTGAGGTATTAAACAACATTAAACCACACCTTGATCATTTAAAAGTGTTTGGTTGTGTGTGTTATGTTTTCATACCAGGGAATAACAGGAACAAGTTGGATGAAAAAAGTACTAAAGCAATCTTTATAGGCTATTCTTCCACTCAAAAAGGTTATAAATGCTATGATCCTGAATCACAAAAGGTATTAGTTTCAAGGGATGTTAAATTTTTGGAAAATAAGCCTTATTATACTGATGGCACTTGGGAAACTATACAAGACATATCTAAATCTAGTAATGATACTAATGCTTACCTCAAAAAGTTGTTAGAAAGTTTTGATGTTTCTAGGCAGCCAGCATTAAAGCCGGTCCTTGGTCAGGAAGTTTCTCAGGAGGTACCGCAGAGACAGGAGCATACATCAGATTCAAATGTGACTGTCCCGGTTGGCAATGATCATGGTTCTGGAAGGAATGAGCATGGTCAGGTACAAGGTACGCAAAGTCTTGATTGTGAATCATGGCCTGTTCATAGCCAGGGGGAGCATTTACCTAGCTCATCGTCTACATTGGATCACGGTCATGATCGTGAGGGGGAGAGTAGTTCTATGGTTTCCGATCAAGACCATGACCACATCCAGGGTCCACAAGGAATAGAAGCTGAAGATGATCATGAGATAGCTGTTATTGAATCACCTCAAATACTAAAAAGAAGTACAAGGATTAGAAAAGATCCAGCCAACTGGATCAACTTGCTCTTTTGCTTATTTTCCAGAAGAACACCAGGTATTCATAAGTTCTCTGGATCAAAATCAAATTCCTAACACATATGAGGAAGCTATGAAGTTAAAAGTATGGAGAGATGCTGTCCAAGATGAAAAGGAGGCAATGATAAGAAATCATACTTGGGATGAATCATATCTACCCAAAGGTAAGAAAGCAGTAAGTTCAAAATGGGTTTTCACCATTAAATACAAAAGTAATGGTGAGATTGAAAGGTATAACGCTAGATTAGTTGCTAGAGGGTTCACTCAAACATATGGTGAGGATTTTGGAGATACATTTGCACCAGTTGCAAAACTCCACACTGTTAGGATTGTTCTTTCTCTAGCTACTAATTTAGAATGGGAGTTGTGGCAGATGGATGTAAAGAATGCCTTTCTTCAAGGAGAATTAGAAGAAGAGGTATACATGAGACCACCTCCTGGGTTAGAAGATTTAGTAAATGGTAATAATGTTTTGAGATTAAGAAAGGCCATTTATGGGTTGAAACAATCTCCAAGAGTTTGGTATCATAAACTAAGTATGACTTTGAGGGATAAAGGTTTTAGAAGGTCTGAAGTTGATCACACTCTCTTTACTCTTCCTAGCTGCTCAGGTATTATTGTAGTGTTGGTTTATGTTGATGATATAATTGTCACAGGTAGTAATAAGGAAGGTATTCTAGAAACTAAGGCTTATCTTAAATCAAAATTTGATATTAAAGATCTTGGTCTGATGAAATATTTCTTAGGTATAGAAATATGTAGATCTAAAGAGGGTTTGTTTTTGTCTCAAAGGAAATATACTCTTGATTTGTTAAAAGAAACAGGAAAGATGGAAGCAAAATCAGTTAGCACACCCTTGGCAGATGAGTACAAATCCGCTAGTAAGGGGGAGCAGGATGAAGAACTCTATGAAGATCCAAAACTATACAGGAGGCTGGTAGGTAAACTTATATATCTTACTCTAACTAGGCCTGACATTTGTTTTGCAGTGAATCAGGTGAGTCAGCAGATGCAGGAACCTACAGTTTACCATTGGCGAATGTTAGAAAGGATCCTTAGATACTTGAAAGGCACTTATGATCATGGAATTTGGATGAGTTGCAACAAAAGCACAGATATAGTTGGATATTGTGATGCAGATTGGGCTGGAGATAGGAAAGATAGAAGATCAACTACTGGCTATTGTACATTTGTAGGAGGAAACCTTGTGACATGGAAGACTAAGAAACAAAAGGTTGTCTCATGTTCTAGTGATGAAGCTGAATATAGAGCAATGAAGAAGCTTACCAATGAGTTGATATGGATCAAGGCGGTGCTTAGGGATTTACAGATTGAAGACTCAAGTCCTATTACTATGCATTGTGACAACCAGGCTGCCATTCATATTGCATCTAACTCAGTTTTCCATGAGAGGACAAAACACATAGAGGTAGACTGTCACAAGGTTAGGCAAGCAGTGGAACAAGGAATTATATTGCCTTGCTACACAAGGAGTTCAGATCAATTAGCAGATATCTTCACCAAAGCTGCTTCCACTAAGGTCTGTGATTCCATTTATCCAAGACTAGGTCTTACAAGTGTTGCTGGATGATCCCTTTAAGTCATAGAAGTCATACTCTTTTTCCCTTTAAGACGTTTTTGTCCCAATGGGTTTTACATCTTTAAGGTTTTAATGAGGTGATTTTCTATGATTTTATCAAGTTTAACCATTTATCATGGTTAAGCTTGAAGGGGAGTGTAGAAAATAAGTAGTGTTGAATGACTCTAAGTAAAAGAGAAGGTCTATACTTGGGTATTACATTCGCATAATAAGTGTAAGGCTATGGCCATGTTACATCTTGTAATCTACTATAAATACCTGATGTATACATTGATTCATTAATATACATATACTTCATTCTCTTATACTTTTCGAATCTCTCTCTCTCTATTCTCCTTCTTCTTCTTCATTCTTCTGCTAATCTTTGTTAATTCTTTCATATTCTTCAATCATACTCTTGAATTCTCACACAAAATAGAACCTGAGGGGGAGCTAGGAAATGATGAATTTCATGATGCAAAACTGTATAGACAAGTGGTTTGTAAGCTTATTTACTTAACCATCACTAGACCTGACCTATGTTTTGTAGTAAATCAGGTATCTCAACATATGCAAGACCCAAGGACAAGGCATTGGGATATGATCATTCGCATTTTGAGATATTTGCAAGGAACAAAGGAACAAGGTATATGGATGGGATGTAATAAAAACACAGAGATTATAGGTTATTGTGATGCAGATTGGGCAGGAGACAGAGAAGATAGAAGAAGCACAACTGGCTATTGCACTTTTATAGGAGGCAATCTTGTAACTTGGAAGACTAAGAAGCAAAAGGTTGTATCTTGTTCTAGTGCAGAAGTTGAATACAGGGCCATGAGGAAGCTCACAACAGAATGCATCTGGTTGAAGCAAATCCTCTTTGATATTTTAGGCGAGTGTCTAGAATCACCAATCACTGTCCATTGTGATAACCAAGCTGCCATACACATTGCTTCTAACTCTGTGTTTCATGAGAGAACCAAGCATATTGAGGTTGACTGCCATAAGGTAAGGGAAGCTATTGGAAATGGTACAATTCTACCTTGCTACACAAGGAGTGAAGATCAGCTAGCTGATGTGTTTACCAAAGCTGTAACCTTGAAGACAGGCGGCTCCATCTACCCTAGACTTGGTTTGATGTCTCTTCCACATCAATGATCCCAACATGGAGTGTTATACTCTTTTTCCCTAGAAAAGGTTTTGTCCCGATTGGGTTTTCCTTCTCTAGGTTTTTAATGAAGTAATACTTCATGGTTGCAAGCTTAGGCATTTTTCATGTCTTAAGCTTGAGGGGGAGTGTTGGAATGAAGAAGAATGATGAATGTATTTGAGTGAAGTGTTGGCGTCATCTCTATGTATATATTTTAGACTTGTATAGGTTAATGATAAGTATATCTCTGTATCCAAACAAGTCTAGAATAGGATTAGTATAAATAGATGTCTCTCACTCACTTTGTAAGGTGAAGAAATCATTTTCTCTGAAATCTAATAATAACATTCTCTTTCTCTCTCAATCTCTAATTCTCAATTTCTCTCTAAATCATAAATCTTTCAGCAACCACAGAGCATACTTTTAATCCAACCTTAAGACCTTAGGCATGGTTCTCTATCATACCACAGCTAGGCAAGAATTCCCTTAAAAATTTCAATGGACTTTGGTCTTCCTCATTTCATAAGGAAAGAAACTTAATCCAAGGTTTTAAAACAAGCCAAGACTCATGTATCAAACCGCAATACAGACAATCATGGACTGATGGACAGATGAGTCCCATAGTTCATAAGAATGAACACAAGTCTAAGATTTCAAAGTATAGCAGTTTGTTTGAGTAAGAAATAAGTGATTAATTTGACCCTTCTCTAAGTGTCTTATATTCATAAGGATGCACATTAAAGGATTATGATTTCACACTCATTTCATTACTTCTTTGCAACACTACAATAGAATTTAACAAGGCTTTCAAGCGATTTCTAGCTTAATAAGATTTCTGTTGTGGAAGATCCATTAGTGACAACCACAGAGCATACTCTTCTTATTAGCTTAACCATTTTAGCCATGATTCACTATTGTAGGAATAATCATGAATCTGACCAGAACTGCAAGACTTAAAAACAACAAGATACAATGGGATTAATTATCACTCACTTCATAACAAGGAGGACATGCCCAAGGTTTCAAAACGCTTGCAGTCTGATATCCAAGGAATTCTAAGCAGTTTGTGATTATAATGTCTTATATTCACAAAGGAAAGGCACTATAACCTATCAGTCCAAGCTTATAATCTCTTCGAACAAAAGACAGACACAAGAACAAGCAGTTTTAAAGAAGCATTTTGAGATTAAGGACACACCTTTAGTGTGTACAAAATTTGCTGCTTGTTTAATTAAGACAGGAAGAAATTTTGAAGCAAAACACAATATTTTAAAGATTATGTACAGACACAGAGCTTAAACCCAGAAAGCATCTGTACATTAATGGAGTTTTGCAACAGAAAATAAGCTCAAGAACACAAAATCAGAGAAACGACCTTCAGGCCGCTTGGTTTGGCACAGTAAAGCATAAACTTCAAAGCCAAAACACATGATTTAGAGGTGTTACTCATGGATTTCCTGGGTTTAAGACCTCCATCCTTACACCATTGGTGTTCTTTATAAAGAAAAAAACGTTTTTAAAGAAGAAAATAGCTCAAGAACACTTCTTGCCTTTAGAATGTTTGATTTAGCACTCAAAAGTATGAACTTTGAAGCTAAACCACGAATTTGAAGAGTTTTTTTTTTTTCATGGATTTCCTGGGTTTGAAACCTCCATCCATTCAACAATGGTGTTCTTGTCAAGAAAAACAGATTTCAAAGAAGTAAATTTTATGCGGAAATACAACAGAATAAGAGCAACTGCTCTGATACCATGTTAGATTTGAAAGAGATTAAGCTATTTTATGAAGAACAAATGAAGAACAAAAGAAGAAAAGAGGGAAATTCGTAACCTAGAAAGAGAGAGAGAGAGATAGAAGCTTTTTCTTATTAGAATTGCTTGAAAGGTTACAAATGGTGAAGGCTGCTTTATATAGAGCAAGGCCACAAATTTTTGAAAGGAAAACAAGTCTAGATACATTGTATGGGAGCCTCTAAAGGATTTAAAAAGATGTTGTATGCAAAAGAGAAGATGCCTTCTCCTTTTGCTTTATTGACCACCTTTTGCTTTTGCTTTTACTTTTGCTTTTGCTTTTACTTTTGCTTTTGCTTTTCCTTTTGCTTTTCTGGAAACCTTATCCTCCCAACAGCTCTTTCTGGAACTCCCGGACTTTGCACTTTGTGATTTCCAGAACTCTCGAACTCTGCACGGTACTTCCGGAAGTCCCCAACTTTGCACGGACCTTCCGGAAGTCCCCAACTTTGCACGGGCCTCTTTCCTCTTTGTAACTGCAATCCAACATTATTGATTTTCAGAAGTCCCCGACTTTGCACGGACCTTCCGGAAGTCTCCAACTTTGCACGGACCTTCCGGAAGTCCCCAACTTTGCACAGACCTCTTTCTTCTTGTAACTTCAATCCAACATTATTGATTTCCGGAAGTCCCCAACTTTGCACGGTCCTTCCAGAAGTCCCTAACTTTACACGGGACTCTTTATTAACCCATTCCAACATCCAGCACCTGTCCATGTACCGCAGCAACAAGGTCCAAGTCCGAATGCTAGCTGGCATGGACTGGTTGCATCCAACCGGAAGACGACGTCTGGTCATGATCTTGCATCAGATGAAACCGTCCCTGAACCTGACTATGCAAACAATCTTCAGTCAACACATGATCCATGTGAAGTTACTTCTAGATCATCCCGACCTGTCCTGGTCCCTGGGGCTGTCCATGATCCATCTACTGACCAGCCTATCCATGCCTCATCCACTGGCGATAGTATTTCATCCAAAATTCAATCAATGCACTCTCCACCATCCAGTCCTACTGAACTACATCCTCTTGAACATGAGGGGGGAGAAGAGAGTACACATGCTCAAGATGATACAATTCTAGTGTCAGCATCAAAAAGGCCAAGGGATCAACCTAGTCTTGTACAAGCCGTCTTAGAGGAAGAAACGAATCAACCTGTGGCACTCAGAAGAAGTACAAGGCAGAAGTTCCCAGCTGACAACTGGAAGAATACAAGGGTGTACTACAACCACAATGCAATAGCACATCATGATCAGGGAGTATGTTCTCTAATTACTATTCCTACTAATCATGTTGCTTTCACTGTGAGTTTAGATAAATAACAGATCCCTAAGAGCTATGAGGAGGCTATGGAGATTAAGGAATGGAGAGATGCCATTCAAGATGAAAAACAAGCTACGGAGAAAAATGGAACCTATGCTCCAGCTACCTTACCAAAAGGAAAAAATGCTGTAAGTTCAATATGGATATTCACATTAAGTATAAAAGCAATGGTGAGATAGATAGGTATAAAGCTAGGTTGGTGGCTAGAGGATTCACACAAACTTATGGTGAAGACTATAGGGATACCTTTGCTCCAGTAGCTAAACTTCACTCTGTTAATGTTGTTCTTTCTCTTGCTACTAACCTTGAATGGGATTTGTGGCAAATGGATGTAAAGAATGCTTTCTTACAAGGTGAACTAGAAGAAGAGGTTTACATGACACCACCACCAGGTTTGGAAGATGAAGTTGGTGGCGGCAACACACTCAGACTGAGGAAGGCAATCTATGGCCTTAAGCAATCTCCAAGAGCTTGGTACCATAAGTTGAATGTAACTCTAAGGAACAGAGGTTTCAAAAGATCAGAAGTTGAACATACCCTTTTTACACTTAAGAGTAAGGAAGATATTGTGGTTATACTTATCTATGTGGATGATATAATCATATCAGGAAGTGATAAAGTTGGTATTGAATCAACTAAAGCCTATTTGAAAAGTGTTTTTGATATTAAGGATCTAGGAGAATTGAAATACTTCTTAGGAATTGAAATATGTAGATTCAAGAAAGGTCTCTTTTTATCTCAAAGGAAATATATTGTGGATTTACTAACCTCCACAGGCATGTTTGAAGCTAAACCAGCTATGACACCCTTTGAAGAAGGCTACATGAGAGAACCTGAGGGGGAGCTAGGAAATGACAAGTTTCATGATGCAAAATTGTATAGACAAGTGGTTGGTAAGCTTATTTACTTAACTATCACTAGACCTGACCTATGTTTTGCAGTAAATCAGGTATCTCAACATATGCAAGACCCAAGACAAGGCACTGGGATATGATCATTCACATTTTGAGATATTTGCAAGGCACTAAGGAACAAGGTATATGGATGGGATGTAATAAGAACATAGAGGTTGTAGGTTATTGTGATGCAGATTGGGCAGGAGACAGGGAAAATAGGAGAAGCACAACTGGCTATTGCACTTTTATAGGAGGTAACCTTGTTACTTGGAAGACTAAGAAGCAAAAGGTTGTATCTTGTTCTAGTGCAGAAGCTGAATACAGGGCCATGAGGAAGCTCACAACAGAATGCATCTGGTTGAAGCAACTCCTCTTTGATATTTTAGGCGAATGCTTAGAATCACCAATTACTGTCCATTGTGATAATCAAGCTGCCATACACATTGTTTCTAACTCTGTGTTTCATGAGAGAACCAAGCATATTGAGGTTGACTGTCATAAGGTGAGGAAAGTTATTGGAAATGTTACAATTCTACCTTGCTACACAAGGAGTGAAGATCAGCTAGCTGATGTGTTTACCAAGGCTGTAACATTGAAGACAGGCGGTTCCATCTATCCTAGACTTGGTTTGATGTCTCTTCCACATCAGTGATCCCAACATGAAGTGTTATACTCTTTTTCCCTAGAAAATGTTTTGTCCCAATTGGGTTTTCCTTCTTTAGGTTTTTAATGAGGTAATACTTCATTGTTGCAAGCTTAAGCATTCTCCATGACTTAAGCTTGAGGGGGAGTGTTGGAATGAAGAGGAATGATGAATGCTATTAAGGAACTAGTAGTCGCCATAAACTAAGTGAGAATGACTTAGAGTTGTGTAGGTTCAATGATATGTTTATATCCGTAGCCAAACATGTAATTATGCTATCTTAGTATCCAAACAAGTCTAGAATAAGATTAGTATAAATAGATGTTTCTCATTCTCTTTGTAAGTATAAAATTTATTTTTCTAAAAATCTTAATAAGATCATTCTCTCTTTTCTCTCTAATCTCTTTTTCTCACAATCTCTAAATCTCAATTTCTCTCATTCATCAAATCTTTCACCTTGTAGCCTGAGTGGCTAAGGACCTGACCGGGACGGAAAGGGAATAGGCTAAGGTCACGACGCGCATAGGTAGACTAGAAGTAAAGCTTGGTTAAGCTGTCTGTTGAGTCATGAGTATATTGGTCTTTGCATGATTGATCTTGGTTGAGTTTACTTGCATTGGTAATTGCGGGATGGGTTAGATATTATTTTTCGACCAGCTCACTCAGCATTAGCTGACCGAACTCGTTCTTGCAGATAAAGGCAAGGTTGTGGGAGGAGGGCGGAACAGTCCAGTGTAGATTTAAAGACCTCTTAGTAGAAAGTATGTTTCTTTTGGACTTGTATAAATTTCATAAGAAGTATAACGCTTTCGCAAGTGCTGTAATCGGGTTTTGGATGATTTGTTAAAAGTATGTTTAATATATAATGGAGGTTTTTCCGTGTATCTTATTAAAGTCTTAGTTAAATTTTAAGTTCTGAATACCTAAGTCCCGGCCGGGCTAACCTCAACAAGGATGTCCGTTCTTGGTCACGGAACCTTGAATGAGATGGAGTTGATCTAATCGGGGTTCGGATCGTGTCTATCCGGGCTTTCGGACTATATTCGGAAGAACGGTCGGACAGGATTCGGGCCTATCGTAACACCTTCGGTCTAGTAGGATCGGGGGCGTTACAATCCAGTGGTTCTTAGAAGGAGTCAAAGAGTGAGACAACCAGCTTCAAATTGGATGAACACAAGAGTATACTACAATGCCCAAGCAGGAGCTCATCCAACTCAAGCAGTTTGCTCCCTATCTCATATTCCCTTAGAACATCAAGCATTTGCAGCAGTCCTCAACCAAGAACATATACCAAGAAACTATGAGGAAGCAAAGGAGCTTAAGGTGTGGAGAAATGCAGTTAAGGCTGAATGCAATGCCATGGACATCAACCACACTTGGGATGAGGCCGAATTACCTAAGGACAAGAGGACAGTGAGCTCCAGATGGATCTTTTCCATTAAATACAAAAGCAATGGAGAGATAGAAAGATACAAGGCAAGACTGGTTGCAAGAGGTTTCACTCAGACCTATGGAGAAGACTACAATGACACCTTTGCACCAGTAGCAAAGTTACACACTGTAAGGGTTCTTCTCTCTTTAGCTACTAACCTTGATTGGGAGTTGTGGCAGATGCATGTCAAGAATGCCTTCCTACAAGGAGAACAGAAGATGAAGTATATATGACACCTCCACCAGGCCTTGAAGATACAGTGACTCCAGGAAAGGTTCTAAGGCTGATAAAAGCTATCTATGGTCTTAAACAGTCACCAAAAGTTTGGTACCATAAGCTAAGTATCACACTTAGAGATAAGGGCTTTAGGAAGTCTGAGGCAGGTCATACCCTCTTCACACTCCAAAGTCAAACAGGTATTGTAGTCATTCTCATTTATGTAGATGATATAATCATCTCAGGGAATGACAAGGTAGGAATTCAATCCACTAATGTTTATCTTAAATCTATGTTTGATATAAAAGACTTGGATGAACTAAAGTACTTCCTAGGGATAGAAGTATGCCGAACACAAGAAGGCCTCTTATTATCACAAAGGAAGTACACACTTGATCTTCTAGTTGATGCAGTTAGATTAGAAGCTAAACCAGCGAAGACTCCCCTAGAAGAAGGGTACAAGGTGGAACGTGAGGGGAAGCTTGGAGATGAGATGTTTGGAGACACCAAACTCTATAGGAAGATGGTTGGTAAGTTAATTTATCTAACCATTACTAGACCTGACTTGTGCTATGCTGTGAATCAGGTCAGTCAACATATGCAAGCTCCAAAGGTGCATCACTGGAACATGGTGGACCGGATCTTAAGATACCTAAAAGGGACACAAGACCAAGGCATCTGGATGGGGCGCAATGGAAGCTCTGAAATCGTGGGCTACTGTGATGCTGATTGGGCTGGAGACAGGAATGATAGGAGATCAACTACCGGTTATTGCACATTCATTGGAGGCAACCTAGTTACTTGGAAAACAAAGAAGCAGAAGGTGGTCTCTTGTTCAAGTGCTGAAGCTGAATACCGAGCCATGAGGAAGCTCACCACAGAACTTACCTGGCTCAAGAATCTGCTCAAGGATCTAAACATAGAAGTCACAACACCAATCTATTGAGCAAGATACTAACTTGGGCATCACGGACTACTTAAGACAGACGTGTGGGTCAAGATTGGTCAAGTCCGAATGCATATAGCCCAAGAGAGAAACTCAGTTTAGACAAGTCCAATAAGGCCTTATTCCATTAAGGAAGTGTGATGAAAAGCTTCTAGAAGCAGAGATGATTCGACCAGAGAAGTCACGGGTGCACAAAGCCGTTGCTGTGCGGTCACTATCACTTCTTGGGCTTGCTCCCAAGTCACTGTCCCATTTTGAATCTCCTTGTGCAATTGTGTAATCCTTTGCCTATATTAGGACTTCTTCTCACATTGTATCAGATACACTTTAAGCAATAAACACTCTTCACCTTATTCTTCTTGTCTCCCTTGTCTCCCTCTTCATTCTTCTGGTCGGGTTCACCATGAAACTCACATAATCTCTCCTCTTACTTCCACAAAATTAACATGGTAGCAGAGCAACTCGATTCATAAACTCTCTTTAAACTCCCACATACTCTCTAATAATCCTCAAATACTCACTGCCTTCTCCATCTCCTCACTCAAGAACACAGAAAATCTGGGTTCAGTTGCTATTAACCACTGGGTAATAAGCAAACTTTCTCTAAAACCTAACCCAAACTCAAGCTCATACTCTCCTAGGTGTGTAATACATACCGACTCTCTAAATAAACACTCCTTATCTTACTCACTCTGAGATTGTAACAATCCTCAAACATCCATTTGGTGCTGAGTTGTGAGAAGATAGGATTGGCTATTTCTTGAGATTATCCACTATTCCATTCAATTCATCTCTCTAGCTACATTCTCCCACAAAACGTGTTCTTAAATTTCTAGCCATCTATCTTTAACCGCTGGACAATAGCATTATCCAGTGGTCCATACATTTGAAATTTGAAATCAATTAGAAGCTGCAATGGAGAACAACAAACAACCTGTCATTCCCATCATTCTGAAGGGACAAAACTACTTGCTATGGTCTAGAACAGCAAGAACCGCGTTGTGTAGCCGCGGACTTTGGGAGCATACTCACAAAACTTATGCCTCAAAGGAAGACTCCACAGAGAAGGAAGAAACGGTTACTTTGGCTGAAGAAACCAAATGGTTTCAAGAAGACCAAACCGTGTTGGCCATACTCCAAAGCTCCCTTGAGGTCTCCATCCTTGAAGCTTATTCTTACTGTGAAACCGCCAAGGACCTCTGGGAGACTCTCAAGAATGTGTACGGCAATGTATCCAACCTAACTCGGGTGTTTGAAATCAAAAGATCACTCACTACTCTAAGCCAAGAAGATGGAGACTTCACAAAACATCTTGGCAAGTATCAGGCGCTATGGGCAGAGCTGGAAGCACTAAGACCCAATTCTATGGACCAGACGGTTCTACTCGAAAGGAAGGAGCAAGACCGCGTGTTTGGGCTCCTACTTACCTTGAACACAATGTACAACGACTTAATCAAGCATCTACTGAGGTCAGACAAGCTTCCAAGCTTTGATGAAGTGTGTGCCCAAATCCAAAAGGAACAAGGATCACATGGTCTGTTTGGTGGAAGAGGAGAACTTCCCACAGCTAACAAAGTCATGTTTAGACATGATGATAAGAAGCCATGGATATGTGACCATTGCAAAAGAAAGGGGCATAATAAGGGACAGTGCTGGATCCTTCATCCTCATCTCAGGCCGAGCACACCAAGACCTTCCATCAACCGTCCCTTCAAAGATTTCCAAGGAAGTTCTAAGGCAAATCTCAGCCAGAACACACCGAATGAACAAGGACAAGCCGGTCCATCAAAGAGGCATGAAGATGGAGCAGCTATGACTGCACATGGCACAACCCCTCATGCACCATCACCAAATGACATAATGCGCAGATCAGACTTGGAGGTCATTCTCCAGTCCATTGCCTCCCTCAAAGAGTCTGGTATCTCTCTCTACTCTCATAGACCTAGTAAAGCCTTAGTTGTTGACTCAGGGGCCTCACACCACATGATTAGTAACCCTGAACTGTTAACCAACTTAGAACCGGCTCTAGGTAATGTAGAAATAGCTAATGGAGAAACAATACCAGTTAAAGGAATAGGCAACCTCAAGCTACTTGATAAGGAATCTAGAGCCCTATTTATGCCTAGCTTCACATCTAATCTATTATCAGTAAAGAAGGCCATTACTGACCTGAATTGCTATGCCATATTTGGTCCTAACAATGTTCATTTTCAGGATATTGAGAGCATGAGGCTGCTTGGAAAAGGAGTAGCCAAAGATGACCTATATGTTTTGGAAGATACTTCCTTTAGTAGTTCACAATCTGTTCCTTTTAAATCATGTTTTTCGGTAAAGCTTGATGCAATGTGGCATGCTAGGCTAGGCCACCCTCATTTTCGAGCATTAAAACTCATGCTACCCAATGTTTCTTTTGAGAATTCTAGTTGTGAGGCTTGTATTCTAGGGAAACATTGCAAATCCGTTTTCCCTAAATCTACCACCATTTATGAGAAATGTTTTGATTTAATTCACTCTGATGTTTGGACTTCACCTTGCATATCTAGAGACAACAACAAATACTTTGTAACCTTTATAGATGAGAAGTCAAAGTACACATGGCTAACTTTACTACCATCAAAGGACCGTGTGTTTGAAGCATTTACAAAATTTCAAAGCTATGTCACTAACCATTACCAAGCTAACATAAAAATTTTGAGAACAGATAATGGAGGTGAATACATGAGTCAACAGTTTAAGGAACACCTCACCAAACATGGAATATTGCACCAAACCAGTTGCCCATACAATCCACAGCAGAATGGTGTAGCTGAGAGAAAGAATAAACACCTCATGGAAGTGGCCCGTTCCATGATGTTCCACACTAATGTGCCTAAACGTTTTTGGGGAGACGCGGTCATGACCGCATGCTATCTGATCAACCAAATCCCTACCAGAGTCCTGGATGATCAATCCCCCTTTCAGGTACTCAATAAAACCTCCCCAATAGTCGATCACCTTCGGGTATTTGGATGTGTGTGCTTTGTATTGGTTCCAGGAGAGCTCAGGAATAAGTTAGAGGCAAATAGTACAAGATGCATATTCATTGGTTACTCATCAAGTCAGAAAGGGTACAAATGCTTTGACCCAACTACCAATAGAACCATGGTCTCCCGGGATGTCAAGTTCTTGGAGGAACAAGGATATCATGATAAACAAGATTGGGCTAGTTTGAAAGATCTTGCTAAGCCCTCAGAACAAGCAGCTAGCCTTCGTTTCCTCTTAGACCACTTAGATCATCATAAGCCCTCATCATCCTCAGGAGACCAACAGCAGTCACCATCTCCTTCAGATCACAACCATACGGCACCTAGTTCACCAACTCAGCAGGAAGACTCTACAGAAGGGTCTCACCCGGATCCGTCCCAAGTAGAAGGCTCCTCTCCTGGGTTGGAACACACTGCAGCAGTAGATGAAGAAGTTGGTACTACACAAATTCTTAGGAGGAGCACTAGACTTAGACGTGATCCATCCAACTGGATCAATACCAGGGTGTACTACAATGCTCATGCTGTAGCTCATCCGGTTCAGACGACATGCTCTCTTGCCCTTGTTCCATCTCATCACCAAGCGTTCCTTGGAAAGATTTTGAAAGACACCATTCCCTCGTCATATGAGGAGGCTAAGCAAATGAAGGTCTGGCGAGACGCTGTTGCTGATGAAGTAGGAGCTATGGAACGCAATCACACATGGGACGAGTCTATTCTTCCTAAGGGCAAACGTGCAGTCAGCTCCAAATGGGTGTTCACCATTAAGTACAAGAGTAATGGAGATATTGAACGCTACAAGGCCAGGCTTGTAGCTCGAGGGTTTACTCAAACATATGGCCAAGACTATGGGGACACATTTGCTCCAGTGGCTAAGCTACCAACAGTGCGAGTTGTTCTCTCTTTGGCCACCAATCTGCCATGGGATCTATGGCAAATGGACGTCCGGAATGCCTTCCTTCAGGGGGAGCTTGAAGATGAAGTCTATATGACACCACCCCCGGGGCTTGATGAACTTGTTGCACCAGGCAAGGTTCTGCGTTTACGGAAGGCCATCTATGGACTCAAACAATCACCCCGGACCTGGTACCATAAGCTCAGCTTCACCCTCAGAGACCATGGCTTTAGACGTTCAGAGGCTGATCACACATTGTTCACCCTTCAGAATGATCAAGGTATAGTTGTTGTCCTTATTTATGTAGATGATCTCATCATCTCAGGGGACAACCAGGTTGGTATTCAAACAACTAAATCCTTTCTTAAATCCACGTTTGACATTAAAGACTTAGGAAAACTCAAATATTTTCTTGGGATTGAAGTTTGCCGTTCTACTGATGGGCTCTTTCTCTCCCAACGAAAATATGTTACTGACCTTTTAACTGAGACAAGATATATGGATGCCAAACCAGCCAAGTCACCCTTGGAAGATGGCTACAAGGTCATTCGAGAGGGGGAGAATGCTGATGAGCCCTATGCAGATGTTGCACAATACAGACGCATTGTAGGTAAGCTCATATACCTCACTATCACCAGACCTGATCTCTGCTTTGCTGTGAATCAGATTAGCCAGCACATGAAGACTCCTACAAAGCATAATTGGAGCATGGCAGAAAGGATCCTGAGGTATCTTAAAGGAAGCCTAGACCGTGGCATTTGGATGGGCCAAAACAAGGACACAGAGATTGTGGGGGTATTGTGATGCGGACTGGGCTGGAGACAGAGCTGATAGGAAGTCCACAACCGGCTATTGTACCTTCATAGGAGGAAATTTGGTCACTTGGAAGACCAAGAAGCAAAAAGTAATAGCATGCTCCACAGCTGAAGCAGAATACCGTGCAATGAGAAAGTTGACCAACGAATTGACATGGTTGAAAGCACTCCTCAAAGACCTCAACGTTGATCAGAACACTCCAATCACCATGCATTGTGACAACCAAGCAGCCATTCACATTACAACAAATTCAGTCTTCCATGAGAGAACCAAACACATAGAAGTGGACTGCCATAAGGTTAGAGAAAATATTGAAGACGGAGTGATTCTTCCATGCTATACAAGAAGTGAAGACCAATTGGCTGACATCTTCACCAAGGCTGCTAGCCCCAAGATTTGCTCCCACATCTATAGCAAACTTGGGCTGATAGACCTTCCACAACCATAAGCCGTGCTTCCCTCACCTATAGACAACACACTCTTTTTCCCTTTTCATAGTTTTTATCCCAAGTGGTTTTTCTATGATAAGGTTTTTAATGAGGTGTTGCTCTAGGGGTTTCCAAGCTTAGCTTCTCCAATACTAAGCTTGAGGGAGAGTATTGAGCAAGATACTAACTTGGGCATCACGGACTACTTAAGACAGACGTGTGGGTCAAGATTGGTCAAGTCCGAATGCATATAGCCCAAGAGAGAAACTCAGTTTAGACAAGTCCAATAAGGCCTTAGTCCATTAAGGAAGTGTGATGAAAAGCTTCTAGAAGCAGAGATAATTCGACCAGAGAAGTCACGGGTGCACAAAGCCGTTGCTGTGCGGTCACTATCACTTCTTGGGCTTGCTCCCAAGTCACTGTCCCATTTTGAATCTCCTTGTGTAATCGTGTAATCCTTTGCCTATATTAGGACTTCTTCTCACATTGTATCAGATACACTTTAAGCAATAAACACTCTTCACCTTATTCTTCTTGTCTCCCTTGTCTCCCTCTTCATTCTTCTGGTCGGGTTTCACCATGAAACTCACATAATCTCTCCTCTTACTTCCGCAAAATTAACACAATCATCATGCATTGTGACAACCAAGCTGCTATACATATAACATTCAACAATGTGTTTCATGAGAGAACCAAGCACATTGAAGTAGAATGCCACAAAGTGAGACAAGTAGTGGAGCAAGGAATTGTTCTACAATGTTACACAAGGAGCTCGGATCAACTTGCAGATATATTCACTAAATCCGCAAGTTTAAAGGTATGTGAGTCCATATTTCCAAAACTTGGACTCATAAACCTTCCCAACCAGGGAATCCTCTAGCCAAAAGATCCATACTCTTTTTCCCTTAAGATATTTTTGTCCCAAAGGATTTTGCATCTTAAAGTTTTTTAATGAGGTGAGTCTTTATGTTTCCAAGCTTAACCATTCATCATGGTTGAGCTTGAGGGGGAGTATTAAACTACACACGACAGCAATGAGAAGGCCCAACTAACTTAGGCTTGGAGCTGGAATACTTAAGAAAGCCCAAGCCCAACCAGAAGACTTCTAGAAGAAAGATACAGGCGGCTGGGAAACTTTAATGGCCTTGGATATCGATTAATTAAGTTTGGAAATGAAGTTAATTGCTTCCCCTTTTAGATTTAGGCAACAAATAGTTTATGGAAAGTAAATATGTTAGCCTAATTAATGTAATTAATGTATTTATTGTAACTTAGGCTATAAATACTCTAACCTATGTAACTAATCTGTCAAGGAAATACAATCATCCTTCTTTATTCTCTAAAAGCAGCCGCCAGCTCTCTCTCTCTCTTGTCACGAAATTCTCTTAGTCTTCCATACTTGTGTTGTTCATCAGAAACTCTCTATTCTTCCACATACTAATCCGCATATTCTTTCATGTTCAAGGTGAGGTTTGGTTCTAGTAAGTACCTCAAAAAGAGAAGTGTCATAAAGAGCTTTTGTTGGAATCCTGTTGATAAGATAGCAAGCTGCCACTAAAGCGTCACCCCAAAAACGTTTAGGAACTCGCGTATGAAACATCATGGCTCTTGTTACTTCCATTAGGTGCCTGTTTTTCCTTTCTGCTATTAAAGTACATACGACAGCAAGGAGAAGGCCCAACTAACTTAGGCTTGGAGCTGAAATATTTAAGGAAGCCCAAACCTAACCAGAAGACTTCTAGAAGAAAGATACAGGCGGCTGGGAGACTTTAATGGCCTTGGATGTCGATCAATCAAGTTTGGAAAAGAAGTTAATTGCTTTCCCTTTTAGATTTAGGCAAAGGTATCCCTATATTCTCCTTTCATATTCATTCATGGTTCATACTATAATCTATGCTAAACTATCACAAGGTTAGTAGCAAGAGAGAGAACAACATTAACAAAGTGAAGTTTAGCTACAGGAGCAAAGGTATCCCTATAGTCTTCCCCATAAGTTTGGGTGAATCCTCTAGCCTCCAACCTAGCTTTATACCTATCTATCTCACCATTGCTCTTATACTTAATGGTGAATATCCATTTTGAACTTACGGCCTTTTTTCCTTTTGGGAAAGTGGCTGGAGCATAGGTTCCATTTTTCTCCATGGCTAGTTTCTCATCTTGAATGGCATCTCTCTATTCCTTAATCTCCATTGCCTCCTCATAGCTCTTAGGAATCTGCTCTTTATCTAAACTCACAGTGAAGGCAACATGATTAGTAGGAATAGTAACAAGAGTACATACCCCCTGATCAGGATGTGCTACTGCATTATGATTGTAGTATACCCTAGTATTCTTCCAATTATCAGCTGGAAACTTCTGCCTTGTGCTTCTTCTGAGAGCCACAGGTTGTTCTGCTTCTTCCTCTAATATTGCTTGCACAAGATTAGGTTGATCACTTGGCCTTTTAGATGCTGATACAAGAATTGTATCTTCCCTTGTGGAATCATCTTGAGCATGAGAACAGTCTTCTTCCCCCCCCATATGCTCTAGAGGATGGAGATCAGGAGGGCTAGATGATGGAGAACACATTGAATGTACTTGAGACGACTCTGAATTACTATCTCCTGTGTGCTGAACATGGACCGGCTGGCATGGTTCATGGACGTACCCGGGGACATGTAAAGGCCGAGATGTGTTGGAAGAATGCTCGCATTGTTCATGGGATGGTCGAAGTGTAACAGGACAACTTGGTTGAAGACCCGGTCCGGATGATTGTTCAGGAACAGGTCTGCATGATTCAAGAACCTGTCCTGGAGCCATATTTCGACTGGAGGAAGCCGGTTCATGTGAAGATGCAGGACAAGCATCTGAGATGTGTTGTGGAGGAGCAGGAGCATTAACTTTAGGAGGAACAACACCAATATTCTTCAAGATTTTCCTTAAGTTTTTAGCTTGGTGAGATGTTGTTGTAGAAATATCTTTAAATTCTTCCCAACTTCCATCTTCATAGAATCCTTTATTCTCTTGAAACTTGACATCCCTAGACACCAGGACTCTTCTAGTTTCTGGATTGTAACATTTGTATCCTTTTTGAGTTGTAGAGTATCCTAGAAACATTGTCTTGATACTTTTTGGTTCCAGTTTGTTCCTAAGTTCACCTGGTACTAAAACAAAACAAACACATCCAAAAACTCTTAGGTGATCAATATGAGGCTTAGTTTTGTTTAGTACCTCAAAAGGAGAAAAATCATCTAGAACTTTAGTTGGAGTTCTATTGATTAGATAACATGCAGTGAGTAATGCATCACCCCAAAATCGTTTGGGGACCTTCTTGTGGAACATCATTGTTCTCACAACCTCCATCAAATGTCTGTTTTTCCTTTTAGCTACTTCATTTTGTTGTGGAGTGTAAGGACAGCTTGTTTGATGTTCAATACCATGCTTGGTCAAAATGTTGCTTGAACTTGTTGCTAGTGGGCATATAAAAGGCTTTAGATTCCTTATCAAACAATTTAAGCTTTCCTACCCCTTTTATTGGAACATTAACCCCATTTGCAATCACAACACTACCTAAAGCAGGTTCTATATTATTTAGCAAACCTAGATCTTTTATCATATGATGTGATGCACCAGAATCAACAATTAAAGAATTTGAGGCCATAGAAGTGTTTAAAGAAACATGATATGTTTTACCCAACACATTACTAGATTTGAATGCCTTGAGAAAAGTTTCAAGATCAGCCTTTGTGACATATTCATTTGGGGAAGCCATATTTGAAGGTGAGGCAGACACATGTATAATGCTGCATCTGTTTGAACAACCAGCCATATGAGATGAGCTCGCGCCAGTGACCAATGAAGTCTTCTTCTTGTCAACAAACCAACTCGGTTTTAAATCTGGATGAAGCACCCAACACTCTTTCTTGCTATGGCCGGTTCTTTTACAATGTTCACATAGTTGTTTCTTCCTCTTAGCATCATTTGGCCCTGACTTGAATACTCCTTTATGAGCAACCACCAATTCAGCCTTTTGTCCAAACAGTTCATGAGACCCCTGCTCTTTTTGAATCTTTGCACAAACATCTTCAAGACAAGGAAATTTGTCATCCTTTAGAATATGCTTTATCAAGTAAGTGTATGAGATGTTCAAAGTCATAAGCAACCCAAACACTTTATCCTGCTCCCTTCTTTCAAGAAGATTTATTGGATCCATTGTTGTTGGTCTAAGCATCTCCAGCTCTGCCCACAGAGCCCTAAATGATCCATAATGCTTAGTAAACTCAACATCCTCCTGTTTAAGCTCATTTAGAGCTTTCTTTACCTCAAAAATTCTTAAGAGGTTAGTGGTATTTCCATAAACTGTTTTCAATGTCTCCCAAAGTTCCCTAGCACTAGAGCAATAAGAGTATGCTTCTAAAAGAGAACTAGCTAGAGAGCATTGAAGAATAGCCAATACCATTTCATCTTGCTGAAACCATAGGGCATGTTCAGCATTTTCAACCTGAGACTCCTCATCGGTCAACATAGCTGCCGATTGTTGAATGTGGTTCCACAGCCCTTTGCTGCATAATGTGGTCCGTATTGTCCTGGACCAGAGCAAGTAATTTGCTCCTTGGAGCATTACAGGAGCTTTCATTTGCGGATGTAACTCCATTGTTTTCGATTTCAAGCCTGCACAAGCAAAATCCACAAACCAAAGACACACGCACCAACAAGAGACCAAGGCGAGAGTAACACTGAACTAGACTGATGACCACTTGCCTAACCGTCAGCACCTTTCTTCGATTATTCGAAAACAATGTACCACAGATGATCCAAAGGGTAAAAAACCGATTTTAACAACAGATTGATCAACAATTTTGAACTTCCCGCCTTTTTTCTTTTGAAACCGATCTTTCTTCACTTGCAAGAAATCGATTATTGAATATTAAAAATCAATGGATTGCAATCAAATCTCCAGAACTTCTTCACAAGATCCTAAACTAAGATTGGATCGATCAAGATTCGAAAAAGATCGAGGAACAATTGAAGAATGAAGCCAAATACCCAGAGTAGTGCAAAATTGGACCAATTGTAGGAAATCGATGAAGATGATTACAAAACTTGAAATTGAGCTAAGCGGACCTCCCGATTCATCATCTGGACTCAATTTAATTGAGTTTTGGCTTTTGAATCACAAGATTTGGTGAAGAATTGAATAAGAAATGAGGGTTTGAAACCCAGGGACTCGCGGCGGCAAGATCGCGTAACCACCGGCGGAAGAAACTCGATAACTTTCGATTCCGACCACCAAATTTGATGAAATCACCGTGGATCTTCACAGAATTTGCCGGAGAATCACCCTAGATGAAGAAACCGGCAAGAAACCACGAATCTTTGTCAAATTAAACGAACAAAAATCGAACCTCCCGCGAATGGCTTAATCGCGAAGGTTCGAAGAAAAATGGAGCATTGATCATGGAGATTGCGGAATTTGAATACCAGATTGATGTAACCTGGCTCTGATACCATAAAAGATTGAGAATTGAAGAGAATTCAAAAAATAGAGATTGAGAGAAAGAGAGATTAGAGAGAAAGTGAAGAATGAATGTTATTAAGAATTTTTAGAAAAATGAATTTCTTGTTTACAAAGTAAGTGAGAGACATCTATTTATACTACTCTAAATCAGGCTTGTTTGGATACTAAGATAGCCTAATACTTGATTGACTATAGTGATAACATATCATAAAATCCAAACAAGCCTAAGTCACCCTCCTTTATACAACAGGCGACTATAAGTGACTAAGGCACTCATGCTTCATTTTGTCTTGTTGACTTCAACATTCCTCTTCATTCCAACATTCCTGATGCCATTTCCTTTAATCCATTACAACCAGCTCATCTCCATCTTCATTCTGAATCAAGCTGGGAGGCGCTTCGTTGAACAGGAGATGATCGCCAAGACCCCTTTCTCCAAGATCAGTTTTAATCATCCGAGACCATATGACATAGTTTAGCCCCTTTAGTATGATGGGCACAGAGATTTGGCGAGTGTTTTCCATGACCCACACTTCTTAGGTCCGTACAGCAATGGTGAAGCTTGAGACTCACGATTTGAGAAAACCAAATGAATGGAACGATAGGAAGCTTGAAAAGAGCTTCCTTTAAGCTTTCCTTGAGACAGAAAAGAGCTTTCATTAGCTTTAACCAGCTTTCCTTTTCGCTTAATGAAGGGATGGTACAGACAAGACAAAACCTTGGACGAAAGAGAGGATTTTAGACTTCTCAGGATCCTTGAATGATTTAGGCTTCACTCCTGATTGCTGAATGATGAAACTTGAGATTAAAGACGCTTGTTTTAAAGAGATTTTTGAAATGGTACGGTTACTGGTCCGCTGGGTCGACTGAAGAAGACGAGTACGGCTTTTGAGGAAATGATACAAAGGCGGTTCTTTGCTTCTTCTTTTGGAACTGGTTGTCTAGATGAGCTTAGATGAGATGAACTAGGTCTTTTAATCCTTTTTTGAGGTTGATATTCGCAGATTTCAAATAAACCCATAACAGAGTATTGGAATGAAGAGACAAAGAAAGGAATAAGGCTTGACCAGGTGCATTGTCCAGACGGCCCATAAAAAGTCATTAGCCTCACTAAAAGAATAAAGAGGTCCAGAATCCTCACAGATCTTCACCAGAGCCCGTAAAGTGTGTTCTAGCCCATGTGAAGTCTACAAGCCCATATGTGTGCATGACCTTAAGGGAATGCACGTGTACAAGCCCATGAAGTGACCCAAGGCCTGTTTAGTCTCACCAAGAATTATCAAACCTTCTAGAAGACTATTTTCCCTCTCACCAATTTGAATAACTCACATGTGGACTTAATTTAAATGTGGTGGATGTTTATGAGCTGTCCCTTTCACCCCTTGGACACCACAACTTCTTCTCTCCCTTCTTTCTCTCTATAAATAGTTTGTATGCAGATACAATTCAAGTTAAGTGAAATATATTACTCTTCATACTCTCCTCTAATGGCATTTCATGTTCTTTATGTTTTACTCTTCTATAATCTCTCTTAATCTTTCTTAATCTCCATCCATACAACATCTCTTATTTGTCTATGTATTTCCGCAAATTCTAACATGGTATCAGAGCATGGTCTTGAATCAAGAAGATTCATATCTTCCCTTGCAATAAATCATCCTAATCTACTCACTCTGAGATTGAACAATCCTCAAAACCTAAATGGTGCTGAGTTGTGAAAGGTTAGGATAGTTTATTTCTTGTGGATTGACCACTCTAAACTTCAATTAAACCTCTCCTGCTTCATTTCCAACAAAACGGTTTCTCAAAATCTTTGTAAAACTGTTTTATCCATTGGGTAATTACTTTATCCAATGATCCAAAATTTGAATTTCAAATTGTTTCATACAATTCTACTCTTCTCCTCATCTACAATGGCGTATAAAACTTTGTCTTAAAAATCTTTTATGGTTCAAAGACAAAGCTTCAACATTTAGAAGCATTGCTTGGACCAGTGGGTAAACCGTTTTGCTTCACTGGTTTCACAGCTATTTAGCCACGAAAAACACCTCTTTTATGTTGTTCTGATGATCCTAGTGTCTGTAATTATCAGAAAACTTCTTTTCATAAGTTACTCTAATGATACAACCCTTTAACCAATGGGTACAGCTAGTGACCATTGGTCCATGTGTGTTTTTCTTTGGAAATCATAAACCGTGGCTAGATAGATGACAATGAAGAGGAAAGAATGGTGGCGGTTGCTTGGAATCACAAAGAAGGAAGAAATGGATGGGTTCCTAAAATCACTAATCCATTGGTTAATTAAGTGTACTCATTTGAGAGCAAGAACACTTATGACCAGGATTAGGTTAAGTACAATTCTTTGCTTTTATTCTTAAGCCCCATCCTGTTCTCTAAGTCATATATTGGATTTCAAATCAAAAGACAGTCATTTTTGAATTTTTCAAATGTTTTCTATTATCCATTGGACAATAACTTGAACTATTGGGTATTAGTGCCTTTCCTTTGAGAAAGTAAGACACATCAAGCCATAGTCCACTTTAAATTTCCATGGATAGCAAACCACAAGCATTCAAGTAAACCGCAAACTTAAACTTGTCTCCTTTCTTGAGTAATGAGAGACACTTTAGCTTGTTGTAGCTTATCGTTCAAGTATTTCGGTTTGTGCTTGTTTGTTTTGTGTTTCAAACCTTGGACTAAGTTTCCTTTCATGTGAAATGTGTGTTAGAATTTGCGGAATTAAATAGAATTAAGAGAGTTTACAAAAGAGTTTGGTTGGAGATTTTGGGTAGAATGAAGAACAAGAGAATAAACTAAGAGAATGAGAGAATGGAGAATTTGTGAAGGATGAGTATATTTCCTTGATTGATTTATGGTGAGCATACAATGTATTTATAGCCAAAGAGTAGAGAATAAGACCAAGGCACTTCACCACATGGTGAAAGTGACAGCTCCTAACTGCTAGAAATTCAAATTGGTTAAGCCAACATGTGACTCTTCCTTCCCTCTTCAAACCCACGCCTAGGAGAGCTTCTAGAAGGTGTCTTGGGCTTGTTTGGACTTACTTAATTCAGGCCTTGTGCTGCAAAAGTGTGGACAGACCCTGAGCTTCACTTCATTATCTCAGCCTAATGCACAGACCTTGGACTTCTGATATGGGCTTGGGCTGGACAAACATTAGGCCAACTTTATATAGGCTGGAAGGTCCTTTTGCAAGCCCATCTCTTTTGTCTTTATTTCTTCAGTCCAATAATGTGGAACAACAAAGTCTATTAGTGTGGTTGGAACTCATGTTGGTGATACAATAGAGAACCATGTCTAATTTCCTCACTTAGATAGAAAGTATGCTATGTGGTTGCCACTAGAATGGATCTTCCACATCAAAAATTTTACTAAGCTAATTAAGGATTTTAAGTCATGATACATCCTATTGCACACTTGTGAGGAATTTCGGAAGAGAACCATGGTTGTATGCATTGCATCAGAAACTATGTTGTATCCAAATCCAAATTCTTAATTTAAAGAAGAGAGAATAATGACTCATATATACTACATCCTGTTTCTATTGCTTTACTCTTATGAGTTTAAGCCTTGAAATCATGAGAATCTTGTGTGTGGATATCTTTATGTGTCTTCTTATGCAGGAAAAGATGTTAATCACTTGTGATGTTGAAAAGCAATCCGTGAGAAGGAGTATCAAAACCAGTGAAGGAGAGCAATCCATGAGGGGGAACCTCCAATTCCAGAAGCATTCAATTATTAAAATCAGCCTCTAAGAAAGAATCACAAAGGCTTAGTATCAAAGCCTTTGTCAAAGGCTATCTCTAAACTCATATCTATCTCAATTTGATTAAAATTCTGATTTAGAATTGTTTAAAAGAGGGAAGTGAACCTTGGTGAACTATGCTTGGCATTTAGGACCATGATGAATCCAAAAGTCTTCTTTAAAACCACTTAAGGGAAGTGAACCATGTTTTCCTTCACTCTCAAAAGTATAAGGAAGCATGATGAATCCAAAAGCCCTTAAGGGATCCGTTCACTCTAATCTCCATTCTACTTAATTCTGCTTATTCTACATAATCTTACAATCTCTGGTTACTTATACTCCAATCTTGGTTACTTATACTTTAATCTCTAGTTACTCACTCTATATACTCTATAAACTTATAAATTCTATCTCATCTAAAGTGTGTTGAATTCATTACTTTAGTTCAATTGATCTTGCTACTGTCTTATGTGAAGTCTTAATTGCACACTTATAACTTTGATATTCCTCATGGCATACTCAAATTCTTCTTCTTTATGACTTGTTTAAGGGTAAAAGAGACCATGAGAGCCTCAAAGCAAAGATGGCAAGAACGGATTCATACAAAGAAAAACCAAATCATGAAGGATTAAAGGAATGAACACATTGGCGAGGATGGCACACTACCAATACCTTACATATCAGAGCCTATCCTTCAAGGGTATATTCCTGAGTGAAGAAATGGGAGGCCACATATGCTGCATAGAAGGCAGTCAAATCCATGAAATCATGAGGCAATTACGCTTAGCATACAAAAGCCAACAAGAAAGGACACCACCTATCAGAGCCTACACCAGAGAGTGTATATTCCTGAAAGTGGAAGGAACCTCCTCATATCAGAACCTACATCAAAGGATGTATATTCCTGAAGTTGGAGAGCATAGCTAATGCAAACAAGAAGGCATTCTTGAAGAAAGGTGGTCCAATATCGTTGGTGATCATTGATGCTCATCTTTCCAAACTTGACTCAATACTCTTATTCTCTGAGTCAAGCTTGAGGAGGGGTGAGAATGAGCATCCATCTGCTGTATAATCAAGGAACCTAAAGGCGCAAACAATGCAAAGACTACTGAGGGAAAGCCTACTGAATTGAAGAAGCCAATTTTTGTGAATAAAATGGAAGTTCCATACTGCATTGTTAAGGGCGAATCAGGACTGGGCTGTGGCTTTGAAGAAGATGTCTAAAGAATGAACACAACCTGAGTTAGAACCAAGGGCCACCATGCTCCTGAAGAAGTAATATGGTGGAAAGTGATGAATCAGCTCAGGATTGTGATTAAAAGAAACTGGAAGATTTGCCACAAGATGTGTTAATCAATCCAGAGTTACTTCAAACAAGAAAGTGACTGAAGAAACTACTAAGAAACTACAAAGGTGTAGCAGAAGCTTGAGATTAGAACCAATGGCCATCAAGCAGTCAAAACCCACAAGTGAAGGGACAAAATGTTTGTCAAAACCCATAATGCAAATGGAGAGACAAACTGTCAGAATTCACAAGTGGAGAGGCATGCAAATGGAAGGTGTTGAATCAGCTCAGAAGCTTGTATGGCTGCACCAAAATATCAGTCTTCCCAAGGAGTTGCCGTGAGTAATCAAGTTCAAATGATAGATTGGAGCTAAGGCAGGTTGCATACAAGTGTGGTATCAACAATTAATCCAAAGACTCCAAAGAAGAGGCAACAAAGGGCGGTTTTATCAGAAAGGAATGAAGTGAAGGAATAACAGACAAGACTGATCAATACTTGGCTGACTCTCTTCACCAACATTCCAAACAGATACAAGGGAAGATCCTAAACTATCATATATAAAAATTTTGGTAGGTCTATCCCTTGAGAATTGATGCATGCGATTGTGTGTGCTGAAACAGGTACAGCTTGGAGCTTATGTGCTAAAGCCGGATTCCTTAACCTTCTAAAGAACAAGAGTTCAGAAGAAAGGGGGAGATAAGTACCGGTCTATGAAGAAGCTTCAAGCTACTCAAACTTGTAAAGCAAGGAAGAATATCTCACTTGCTGATTCAAGAAGGCCATGATCCAGGGTCTATGAAGTCCATCAAAATGATCCTACAATTCATAGACCCACTGGCCAATCCCTAGGCTAAGAAGACTCCACTCTTTTTCCCTTAGCTTGGTTTTGTCCCACTGGGTTTTCCATGCTAAGGTTTTTAATGAGGGAGTTCTTCAAAGTTCCAAGCTTGATCCCTGGATCACCTAAGGTCAAGCTTGAGGGGGAGTATTAGAAAGAAGGAAGGAAGCCGAGGCCAAGACAAGCTCAGGCCAAGTCCAAGCTCAGCATTAGCTCAATATTAAACTCCTAATGCTAAGCTTGAGGGGGAGTATTGGAATGAAGAGACAAAGAAAGGAAGAAGGCTTGACCAGGTGCATTGTCCAGACGGCCCATAAAAAGTCATTAGCCTCACTAAAAGAATAAAGAGGTCCAGAATCCTCACAGGTCTGCACCAGAGCCCGTAAAGTGTGTTCTAGCCCATGTGAAGTCTACAAGCCCATATGTGTGCATGACCTTAAGTGAATGCACGTGTACAAGCCCATGAAGTGACCCAAGGCCTGTTTAGTCTCACCAAGAATTGTCAAACCTTCTAGAAGACTATTTTCCCTCTCACCAATTTAAATAACTCACATGTGGACTTAATTTAAATGTGGTGGCCGTTTATGAGCTGTCCCTTTCACCCCTTGGACACCACAACTTCTTCTCTCCCTTCTTTCTCTCTATAAATAGTTTGTATGCAGATACAATTCAAGTTAAGTGAAATATATTACTCTTCATACTCTCCTCTAATGGCATTTCATGTTTTTTATGTTTTACTCTTCTATAATCTCTCTTAATCTTTCTTAATCTCCAGCCATACAACATCTCTTATTTCTCTATGTATTTCCGCAAATTCTAACACAGAGTCCGTACAACAATGGCAAAGAGATTGAGAGAATGAACCGGGAGCTAAAATGCTAAGACTAAAGAACCGCTAAACACAAGGAATAACTATACCTAGCCTTCCTCAACTCATCACCCATGGATCTGAGGATCTTTTGATCTCAGAGAGGATAGACTAAGGTATATGTATTCGCATGGTAAGGGCCAGAAGCTTAGCAATCATCCGGATGAGAAAGAACCTGCGGAAGGTATATGAAGATTATGAGCATATGCTCTGATACCATGTTAGATTTAGGAGATTAAAGAAGTTTTAAAGGTATGAAGAGATTTATGATTCAAGGGGAGAGTAGAAAACAATTGTTTTTATTTGTATAGAACATGTTGATTACAACTGAATGCATAAGAGCTTATTTATACTAAAGGCTAAACCTAGAAACATTTTGATCGAATGCAGTGTGCTGTCATTAGCTATTGTTCTGGCAAGGATGAGTCACCAAAGGAAGGCGCCTACCAGCTTCTAGAAGATCTCACTAGCCGTTTGATGATTCCTTGCTTAGGCTGTAATGAAAGCTTCTGATTCACCCAAAGTGTTCCTTCATTCCAACAGGGATATTGCACATTCATTGGAGGGAACTTAGTTACATGGAAGAGTAAGAAGCAGAAGATCGTGGCATGCTCCAGTGCTGAGGCAGAATACAGAGCAATGAGGATGCTTACTGTTAGAATTTGCAGAGCAATGTAGGAGAGTTTCTGGGTTTATATTTGATAAGGGAAGAACAAGAGTGAGAATAATAGAGAGATTGTGAGACAGAGAGTATGGAAGGAGGATTCTATTTCCTTGATTGATTTATGGTGAGCATACAATGTATTTATAGCCAAAGAATAGAGATAAGACAAAGGTACTTCACCAAATGGTGAAAGTGACAGCTCCTAACAGCTAGAATTCAAATTGGTTAAGCCAACATGTGACTCTTCCTTCCCTCTCCAAACCCACGCCTAGGAGAGCTTCTAGAAGGTGTCTTGGACAGTTTTGGGCTTGTTTGGGCTTACTTAATTCAGGCCTTGTGTTGCACATGTGTGGACAGACCCTGGGCTTCACTTCATTATCTCAGCCTAATGCACAGACCTTGAACTTTTGATTTGGGCTTGGGCTTCATTAACTTTTTCAGCTTCAAGCCTAAGGCTTCAATCCAATATTCCCCCTCAAGCTTAGCCATGAGATGAATGGTTAAGCTTGGAACCATGAAGACCCACCTCATTAAAAAAGTTAGAATGGAAAAACCCATTGGGACAAAACCATACTAAGGGAAAAAGAGTGTGGACTCCATGATTAGGCGAATCATTGGCTTGGAAGGTTGATTAGTCCAAGTTTTGGGAGGATGGACTCACATACCTTGAGACTTGCAGCCTTGGTGAAAATGTCTGCGAGTTGATCTGAGCTTCTTGTGTAGCACGGTAAGATTATGCCTTGCTCCACTACTTGTCTGACCTTGTGACAGTCAACTTCAATGTGTTTAGTTCTCTCATGAAACACATTGTTGGATGCTATGTGTATGGCTGCTTGATTGTCGCAATGCATGATGATTGGTGTTGAGACTTCTATGTTTAGATCCTTGAGAAGGTTCTTGAGCCAAGTGAGTTCAGTGGTCAGCTTTCTCATGGCACGATATTCAGCTTCAGCACTTGAGCAGGAGACCACTTTCTGCTTCTTTGTCTTCCAAGTGACTAGATTGCCTCCAATGAATGTGCAATAGCCGGTTGTTGATCTTCTGTCATTTCTGTCTCCAGCCCAATCAGCATCACAATATCCTACAATCTCTGAGCTCCCATTGCATCCCATCCAAATGCCTTGATCATGGGTTCCTTTGAGGTACCTCAAGATCCGGTCCACCATATTCCAGTGGTGCAATTTTGGAGCTTGCATATGTTGGCTGACCTGATTCACAGCAAAACACAAGTCAGGTCTAGTAATGGTTAGATAGATTAACTTACCAATCATCTTCCTATAGAGTTTGGTTTCTTCAAACGGTTCATCTCCAAGCTCCCCCTCACGTTCCACCTTATAGCCTTCCTCTAGGGGAGTCTTTGCTGGTTTGGCTTCTAACTTTCCTGCATCAGTTAGAAGATCAAGTGTGTACTTCCTTTGTGATAAGAAGAGGCCTTCTTTTGTTCGGCATACTTCTATCCCTAGGAAGTACTTAAGTTCACCTAAGTATTTAATATCAAAAACAGACTTAAGATAATCTTTAGTAGATTGAATTCCTACCTTGTCATTCCCTGAGATGATTATATCATCTACATAAATGAGAATGACTACCATACCTGATTGGCTTTGGAGTGTGAAGAGAGTGTGATCAGCTTCAAACTTCCTAAAGCCTCTATCTCTCAGTGTCATACTCAACTTGTGGTACCAAGCCCTTGGTGATTGTTTAAGTCCATAGATAGCTTTTCTTAGCCTTAGAACCTTTCCTGGAGTTACTGTGTCTTCAAGACCAGGTGGAGGTGTCATATAGACTTCATCCTCTAATTCTCCTTGTAGGAAAGTATTCTTGACATCCATCTGCCATAACTCCCATTCAAGGTTAGTAGCAAGAGATAGAAGAACTCTTACAGTGTGTAGTTTGGCTACTGGTGCAAATGTATCATGGTAGTCTTCTCCATAGGTCTGAGTGAACCCTCTTGCTACCAATCTAGCCTTGTATCGTTCTATCTATCCATTGCTTTTGTATTTGATGGTGAAGATCCATCTTGAGCTCACTGTCCTCTTGTCCTTAGGTAGATCAGCTTCATCCCAAGTGTGATTGATCTCCATGGCCTTACATTCAGCCTTAACTTCTTCTCTCCACACCTTATGCTCCTTAGCTTCCTCATAGTCTCTTGGAACCTGCCCTTGATCTAGAGCTGTTGTAAAGGCTTGATGTGTAAGAATATGCGGAATATAAGAGAAGATTAGAGAGAGTTTTCTGAATAAGATGAAGAACAAAAGTATGGAAGACTAAGAGGAAGAGATTTCGTGACAAATGAGAGAGAGAGAGCTGGCGGCTTGTATGATAGAATTAGAGAAGGAGGATTATATTTCCTTGACAAATTAGTTACATAGGTTAGAGTATTTATAGCCTAAGTTACAATAAATACATTAATTACATTAATTAGGCTCACATATTTACTTTCCATAAACTATTTGTTGCCTAACTCTCAAAGGGGAAGTAATTAACTTCCTTTCCAACCTTGAGTAATCGACATCCAGGCCATTAACTTCCTTTCCTTACTTGAGTAGTCGACATCCAAGGTCATTAACTTCCTTTCCTCACTTGAGTAATCGACATCACAGACCATTAACTTCTCCCAGCTTGCTGTCGTGTGTAGATTAATACTCCCCCTCAAGCTCAACCATGATTAATGGTTAAGCTTGGAACCATAAAGACTCACCTCATTAAAAACCTTAAGATGCAAAACCCTTTGGGACAAAAACATCTTAAGGGAAAAAGAGTATGGATCTTTTGGCTAGGGGATTCCCTGGTTGGGAAGGTTTATGAGCCCAAGTTTTGGAAATATGGACTCACATACCTTTAAACTTGCGGATTTGGTGAATATATCTGCAAGTTGATCCGAGCTCCTTGTGTAACATGGTAGGACAACTCCTTGCTCCACTACTTGTCTCACTTTGTGGCAGTCTACTTCAATGTGCTTGGTTCTCTCATGAAATACATTGTTGGATGCTATATGTATGGCAGCTTGGTTGTCACAATGCATGGTGATTGGTGTTGTGACTTCTATGTTTAGATCCTTGAGCAGATTCTTGAGCCAGGTAAGTTCTGTGGTGAGCTTCCTCATGGCTCGGTACTCAGCTTCAGCACTTGAACAAGAAACCACCTTCTGCTTCTTTGTTTTCCAAGTAACTAGGTTGCCTCCAATGAATGTGCAATAACCGGTAGTTGATCTCCTATCATTCCTGTCTCCAGCCCAATCAGCATCACAATAGCCCACAATTTCAGAGCTTCCGTTGCGCCCCATCCAGATGCCTTGGTCGTGTGTACCTTTCAGGTATCTTAAGATCCGGTCCACCATGTTCCAGTGATGCACCTTTGGGGCTTGCATATGTTGACTGACCTGATTCACAGCATAGCACAAGTCAGGTCTAGTAATGGTTAGATAAATTAGCTTACCAACCATCTTCCTATAGAGTTTGGTGTCTCCAAACATCTCATCTCCAAGCTCCCCCTCACGTTCCACCTTGTACCCTTCTTCTAGGGGAGTCTTCGCTGGTTTAGCTTCTAATCTTCCTGCATCAACTAGAAGATCAAGTGTATACTTCCTTTGTGATAAGAAGAGGCCTTCTTGTGTTCGGCATACTTCTATCCCTAGGAAGTACTTTAGTTCACCCAAGTCTTTTATATCAAACATAGATTTAAGATAAACCTTAGTGGATTGAATTCCTACCTTGTCATTCCCTGAGATGATTATATCATCTACATAGATGAGAATGACTACAATACCTGTTTGACTTTGGAGTGTGAAGAGGGTATGATCTGCCTCAGACTTTCTAAAGCCCCTATCTCTAAGTGTGATACTTAGCTTATGGTACCAAGCTCTTGGTGACTGTTTGAGGCCATAGATAGCTTTTCTCAGCCTTAGAACCTTTCCTGGAGTCACCGTATCTTCAAGGCCTGGTGGAGGTGTCATATACACTTCATCTTCTAGTTCTCCTTGTAGGAAGGCATTCTTGACATCCATCTGCCACAACTCCCAATCAAGGTTAGTAGCTAAAGAGAGAAGAACCCTTACAGTGTGTAATTTGGCTACTGGTGCAAAGGTGTCATTGTAGTCTTCTCCATAGGTTTGAGTGAAACCTCTTGCAACTAGTCTTGCCTTGTATCTTTCTATCTCTCCATTGCTTTTGTATTTAATGGTAAAGATCCATCTGGAGCTCACTGTCCTCTTGTCCTTAGGTAAATCGGCCTCATCCCAAGTGTGATTGATGTCCATGGCATTGCATTCAGCCTTAACTGCATCTCTCCACACTTTAAGCTCCTTTGCTTCCTCATAGTTTCTTGGTATATGTTCTTGGTTGAGGACTGCTGCAAATGCTTGATGTTCTAATGGAACATGAGCTAGGGAGCAAACAGCTTGAGTTGGGTGAGCTACTGCTTGGGCATTGTAGTATACTCTGGTGTTGATCCAATTTGAAGCTGGTCGCCTTTCCCTTTGGCTTCTCCTTAGTACTACTTGGGTGTCTGGTTGGGCCGCCTGTTCTTCTGCTTGTTGTTCAGCCTCAGTTTCGGATTCCTCACGTTCTTCGTGATCATGTACGTGTGAGCTTGTTTCTTGGTTAGTAGGTTCAAGTTCAAGCTCATCAAGCTCATCACCTTCATTGCCTCCCTCATGATCAAGAGAACTAGCCGCTTGAGTTGTATTAGATGGAGAAGTAGTTGGCGGTTCTTGGTGAGTTGATTTTGGTGCATCTGGTAATGTTATCCCAAGATTTTCCATAAGGTGTCTGAGGTTGGTGGCCCGGTCAGATGTGGATTGGGAGAGGTCTTTGAGTTCATCCCAATTCTTTTCTTCATAGAATCCTTTGGATTCTACAAACTTCACATCCCTAGATACAAGAACCTTTCTTGTCTCTGGATTGTAGCATTTGTATCCCTTTTGAGTAGTTGAATAGCCAATGAACATGGCTTTAATACTCCTGGCTTCCAATTTATTTCTTTGTTCTCCTGGAACAAGTACATAACACACACACCCAAAGACTCGTAAGTGTGAGATAGATGGTTTACTTTTGTTGAGTACCTCAAATGGAGTTAAGTCCTCTAAGACTTTGGTTGGTAGGCGATTGATGAGATAGCAAGCTGTGACAAGGGCATCTCCCCAAAATTTCTTTGGAACATTGCTTTGGAACATGATGGATCTCGCCACCTCCATGAGATGCCGGTTCTTCCTTTCAGCCACTCCATTCTGTTGTGGTGTGTATGGACAACTAGTTTGGTGGATGATTCCATGTTTGTCCAAGTATTGCTTGAATGCTAGACTTGTGTATTCTCCTCCATTATCTGATCTAAAGATTTTGATCTTGGCATTGTAATGGTTAGTCACATATGCTTGAAACTTAGTAAATGCATCTAGGACCCTATCTTTTGTTGGTAAGAGAGTTATCCAAGTATATTTTGATTTTTGATCTATAAATGTGACAAAGTACTTATGATTATCCCTAGACATGCATGGTGAAGTCCAAACATCAGAGTGAATAAGATCAAAACAATTTTCATAAATAGTTGAGGACTTGGGAAACACTGATCTACAATGTTTTCCAAGTATACAAGCTTCACATTCATTATTTTTAAAAGACATGCTTGGCAACAATAGTTCTAAGGCCCTAGAATGGGGATGTCCTAGTCTAGAATGCCAAATAGCACTATTAGCCTTATTCAAAATAGAATTAAAAGCAATAGATAGAGTTGAGTCTGGTTGTATGTCTTCAAGTACATACAAATCATTCTTGGACACTCCTTTTCCAAGAACTTTATTGGTCTTAATATCCTGAAAATAAACATCATTAGGACCAAAGATTGCATAGCAATTAAGATCAGAGGTTGTCTTCTTAACACTTAGTAAGTTAGAGGTAAATGTAGGCATATAGAAGGCAGTTGATTCTTTATCAAACAATTTAAGGTTCCCAATTCCCCTAATTGGTATCTTATCTCCATTAGCTATTAATACATCTCCTAAAGCCGGTTCTATATTGCTCATTAGATTCTTATCACTAATCATATGATGAGAGGCTCCTGAGTCTACAATAAGTGGTTTAGAGGTATTTAAAGCTTGGAATGAGTTACCAGAGAGGTTTGATTCTTTGAGTGCCTTGACCAGTGCATCAAGGTCGGATTTCCTCACAAACTCTTGTTGGAATGTTGCAAGTGCTTTCCCATCTCCCTCAGTGATTGGCGTGAATGAGCTTGGGCTTGCCTTGTTCCTTTGTTCAAGAGTTACTTCTTGAGTGAGGTTGGCTCTTGGTTGGTTTCCCACTTTTGGCTTTAAGTGTGGATGGAGGATCCAGCACTTGTCCTTGGTATGCCCTTCCTTCTTGCAGTGGTCACAGTATGCCCTCCTTTCTCCACGATTTAAGCCTCCCTTATGGTACACAGCTGCTTTGTTGGCTGAGATGAGTTCTCCTTTGCCTCCAAAGAGACCAAGTGAACCTTGTTCCTTCTGAATCTTATTGCACACTTCTTCAAGGCTTGGAAGGGTGTCTGACCTTAGGAGGTGTTTGATGAGATCATTGTAGGAGGAATTTAAAGTCAAGAGAAGTCCAAAAACTTTATCTTGCTCACGCCTCTCATTCAGAACCATGGGATCCACTGTGCTTGGTCTAAGCATTTCAAGTTCAGCCCATAAGGATCTGAATTTTCCAAAATGTTGAGTGAACTCCATGTCTTCTTGAGTTAACTCATTGATGGCTTTCTTAACTTCAAACACACGGCTGAGATTGGAGGTGTTGCCATAGACATTTTGAAGAGTCTCCCACAGCTCTTTGGCTGTCTCACAGTAGGAGTATGCTTCAAGGATAGTTGATTCAAGTGAGTTTTGAATCACAGATAGGACTAGTTGGTCTTCTTGAAACCACCTGTCTCCATTGGTGATAGCCACTTCCTGACCAGTTCCTTCAACCGTGACATTAGGTGCTTCACTCCTAAGGATGTGGCTCCATAACCCACGACTACATAGCACTGTCTTGGTGGTTCTAGCCCAGAGGAGGTAATTAACCCCTTTCAAAGTCACTGGAACAACAACTCTTGTGCCTTCCATGATGATTACAAACGATTTAGGTGATAAAAGAGTAGGATGAAGTGTTTTCAAGAAATAAATAATCCTAACCTCTCACAACTCAGCACCACAAGGATTTGAGGATTGTTCAATCTCAGAGTGAGGAGATTAGGAGGATTTATTTCAAGAGTGTACAGAGATTTTGAGAATATAAGAGCCAAGGCTCTGATACCATGTAAGAATATGCGGAATATAAGAGAAGATTAGAGAGAGTTTTCTGAATAAGATGAAGAACAAAAGTATGGAAGACTAAGAGGAAGAGATTTCGTGACAAATGAGAGAGAGAGAGCTGGCGGCTTGTATGATAGAATTAGAGAAGGAGGATTATATTTCCTTGACAAATTAGTTACATAGGTTAGAGTATTTATAGCCTAAGTTACAATAAATACATTAATTACATTAATTAGGCTCACATATTTACTTTCCATAAACTATTTGTTGCCTAACTCTCAAAGGGGAAGTAATTAACTTCCTTTCCAACCTTGAGTAATCGACATGATGTTCTGAAGGAATATGAGCTAGAGAGCAAATCACTTGTGTTGGATGGGCTACTGCTTGTGCATTATAGTAGACTCTGGTATTGATCCAATTTGAGGCTGGTTTCTTCTCCCTTTGGCTTCTCCTTAGCACCACTTGTTCTTCTTGATATTCTTCTTCCTCAGTCTGAACTTCTGGCGCATATTCTTCTTGATTATGGACACTAGAGCTTGCATCCTGGTCGTGTGATTCAGATGCAATCTCTTGTTCATCCTCTGTGCCCCCCTCATGATCAAGAGGAATAGCCGGGGCAACATCAAAAGGAGGAGGAGGAGGAGAAGTGGCTGGTGATGGAGAAGCAGCTGGTGCATTAGGGAATGAGATTCCTAGGTTCTCCATAAGATGTTTAAGATTGGTAGCTCGGTCTGATGGAGATTGGGAGAGATCTTTAAGATCATCCCAATTCTTATCTTCATAGAACCCCTTTGCTTCTACAAACTTCACATCTCGTGAGACTAGCACCTTTCTAGTCTCTGGATTGTAGCACTTGTATCCCTTTTGGGTAGTGAAATACCCTATAAACATGGCTTTTACACTTCTTGCTTCTAACTTATTCATTTGTTCTCCTGGAATAAGAACATAACAAACACACCCAAAGACACGTAAGTGTGAAATAGATGGTTTACTGTGGGGAGTCTATTGATGAGGTAGCAAGTGGTAACAAGTGCATCTCCCCAAAACTTCTTTGGGACATTGCTTTGGAACATGATAAACCGTGCCACTTCAATGAGATGCCTCTTCTTTCTTTCAGCCACTCCATTTTGTTGGGGCGTGTAAGGACAACTTGTTTGATGGATGATTCCATGTTTATCTAAGTGCTGTTTGAATGCTAGACTTTTATATTCCCCTCCATTATCTGATCTAAAAATTTTGATCTTGGCATTATAATGGTTAGTCACATACATTTGAAATTTAGTGAAGGCTTCTAGGACTCTATCTTTTGTTGACAATAGTGTTACCCAAGTATATTTCGATTTTTGGTCTATGAATGTAACAAAGTATTTATGGTTGTCTCTAGATGTGCATGGTGAAGTCCAAACATCAGAGTGAATGAGATCAAAGCAATTTTCATATATAGTTGTTGACTTAGGAAACACTGATTTACAATGTTTACCTAGTATACAAGCTTCACATTCATCATTTTTAAAAGACATACTTGGCAACAATAGTTCTAAAGCCCTAGAGTGAGGATGTCCTAATCTAGAATGCCAAATAGCACTATTAGCCTTATTCAAAACAGAGTTGAAAGCAATAGATAAAGAGAAATCTGGTTGTGTGTCTTCAAGCACATACAAGTCATCATTGGACACTCCCTTTCCAAACACCTTATTAGTCTTAATATCCTGAAAGTAAACATCATTAGGACCAAAGATAGCATAGCAATTAAGATCAGAGGTTGTTTTCTTAACACTTAGCAAGTTTGAGATGAATGTGGGCATATAGAAGGCTGTTGATTCTTTATTAAACAATTTCAGGTTTCCAATTCCTCTTATTGGTATCTTATCACCATTAGCTATTACTACATCTCCTAAAGCCGGTTTCATATTGATAAGTAGATTTTTGTCACTAATCATATGATGAGAATCTCCTGAATCTATAATAAGTGGCTTAGTGAGATTTAGAGCTTGAAAAGAGTTACCAGAAGTATTAGCTTCCTTAAGTGCTTTTATCAGTGCATCAAAGTCCGATTTTCTAACAAATTCTTGTTGAAATGTTGCAAGGGCTTTCCCTTCTTCATTGGTTGGCGTGGATGAGCTAGTGCTAGCCTTGGCTCTTGCCTCATGAGTTGCTTCTTGGGAGAGATTGGCCCTTGGTTGGTTTACCCATTTTGGCTTTAAGTGTGGATGGAGAATCCAACACTTGTCCTTAGTGTGGCCTTCTTTCTTGCAATAATCACAAAATCTTCTTTTTTCCCCACGGTTCAAGCCTCCTTTCTGGTAGGTGTTTGCCTTGCTGGCTGTGATGAGCTCTCCTTTGCCTCCAAAGAGGCCTAATGATCCTTGTTCCTTCTGAATCTTATTGCATACTTCTTCAAGACTTGGAAGAGTGTCTGACCTTAAGATGTGCTTGATAAGATCATTGTAAGTTGGGTTTAGAGTCAAGAGGAGTCCAAAGACCTTATCTTGCTCACGTCTTTCATTTAGCACCTTGGGATCCATGGTGCTTGGTCTAAGCATTTCAAGTTCAGCCCACAATGATCTGAACTTGCCAAAGTGTTGAGTGAACTCCATGTTTTCTTGAGTTAACTCATTAATGGCCTTCTTTACTTCAAAGACACGACTGAGATTGGAAGTGTTGCCATAAACATTTTGAAGTGTCTCCCATAACTCCTTGGCTGTCTCACAATAAGAATAAGCTTCAAAGAGAGATGCTTCAAGGGAGTTTTGGATTACGGATAGCACCAGTTGGTCTTCTTGAAACCACCGGTCTTTATTCATGATGGTGACTTCTTGGCCACCTTCTTCAGTCATGGCAATGGAAGTTTCACTCTTGAGGATGTGGCTCCATAAGCCACGGCTACACAACACTGTCTTGGTGGTTCTAGCCCATAAAAGGTAGTTGACCCCTTTCAGTGTCACTGGAACAACCACTCTTGAGCTTTCCATGGTGTTTACACACGTTTTAGTTTGAATTTGAGCTAGGAACCGTTGGGTATAGCTATTAACCACTAGATGAAAGCAAATGGTAAGGGTTTTGAGAAAATGGTTTGTTTGGAAAGAGAGTTGAGTAGCTGAATTAAGGAATGAAGTGAGTAATTCTCAAGAAATAACCTATCCTAACCTCTCACAACTCAGCACCACTTGGTTTTGAGGATTGATTAATCTCAGAGTGAGTAGATTAGAAAAAGTTATTGCAAGAGTAGATTGAGAAAGTGGTTTGTTTGGGAAGAGAGTTGAGTATTTCTCAAGAAATAACCTATCCTAACCTCTCACAACTCAGTATTAGAAATAAGGAAGGAAAAGGAGCCAAGGCCAAGAAAAGGTCAGGCCGTGTTCAAGCTCAGCATTACCACATCCAAACTCCTAATGCTAAGCTTGAGGGGGAGTATTGGACTGAGAAGCAAAGAAAGAAGAGGAGTGACAAGAAGCTCTACGCCATCAGTAATGGTGATCTATTCAAGCCCATCACAGCCAGAAGAATAAGGCCATCCATAAGGTGCATTTCCCAGATGGCCCATAAGGTGCATTAGTCCATTCAAAGAATAAGGAGGCCCAGGACCAAAGGAACACTAGACAGCCCAAGTGTGCACAGGCCTGTATAAATAAGAAAGGAATTGAGTCCATGATCCAGCCTGTGTGCAATTACCTCCACAAAGGCCCAAGTCCACAAGAAACCTTCTAGAAGGGCAAGAAAAGTTGTTGGTGGCCAAGAAGCAAGCATTCACGTGTGGATAAGGAGGAGAAGGCAGTTGATGACAAGTCACTATCAACCTTGCTCTCCACACCATTCAAATTCAAACCATTTTCCCCCTCTTCTCTTCACTTGTGTCTCTATAAATACTCTTCACATGTAACCATTTAATACTAAGGAAATATACTCATCCTTCACAAATTCTCCATTCTCTCATTCTCTTAGTTTATTCTCTTGTTCTTCATTCTACCCAAAATCTCCAACCAAACTCTTTTGTAAACTCTCTTATATCTATTTAATTCCGCAAATTCTAACATGGTATCAGAGCATGGTCTTGAATCAAGCAGATTCATGTCTTCCGTTTCAATAAATCATCCTAATCTACTCACTCTGAGATTGAACAATCCTCAAAACCTAAATAGTGCTGAGTTGTGAGAGGTTATGATAGTTTATTTCTTGTGGATTGACCACTCCAAACTTCAATTAAACTTCTCTTGTTTCATTTCCAACAAAACGTTTTCTCAAAATCTTTGTAAAACTGTTTTATCCATTGGGTAATAGCTTTATCCAATGGTCCAAAATTTGAATTTCAAATTGTTTCATACAATTCTACTCTTCTCCTCATCTACAATGGTGTATAAAACTTTTCTTAAAATCTTTTATGGTTCAAAGACAAAGCTTGAAGAAGAGAAAGAATTCAAAATTGCTTCAACATTTAGGAAGCATTGCTTGGACCAGTGGGTAAACCGTTTTGCTTCACTGGTTTCACAGCTATTTAGCCACGAAAAACACCTCTTTTATGTTGTTCTGATGATCCTTGTATATGTAATTATCAGAAAACTTCTTTCTCATAAGTTATTCTGATGATACAACCCTTTAACCAATGGGTAAAGCTAGTGACCATTGGTCCATGTGTCTTTTTCTTTAGAAATCATAAACCGTGGCTAGATAGATGACAATGAAGAGGAAAGAATGGTGGCGGTTGCTTGGAATCACAAAGAGGGAAGAAATGGATGGTTCCTAAAATTGCTAATCCATTGGTTAATTAAGTGTACTCATTTGAGAGCAAGAACACTTATGACCAGGATTAGGTTAAGTACAATTCTTTGCCTTTCTTCTTAAGCCCCATCAAGTTCTCTAAGTCATTTATTGGATTTCAAATCAAAAGACAGCCATTTTTGAATGTTTCAAATGTTTTCTATTATCCATTGGACAATAACTTGAACTATTGGGTATTAGTGCCTTTCCTTTGAGAAAGTAAGACACTTCAAGCCATAGTCCACTTTGAATTTCCATGGATAGCAAACCAAAAGCATTCAAGTAAACCGCAAACTTGAACTTGTCTCCTTTCTTGAGTAATGAGAGACACTTTAGCTTGTTGTAGCTTATTGTTCAAGTATTTCGGTTTGTGCTTGTTTGTTTTGTGTTTAAAACCTTGGACTAAGTTTCCTTTCATGTGAAATGTGGAACAACAAAGTCCATTGAAGTATGGCTGGAGTCAGTTTTGGTAGCACAATAGAGAACCATGAATAAAGTTCTAAGTTATGATGGAAAGTATGCTCTGTGGTTGCCATTAGAATGGATCCTCCACATCAGACATCTTAATAAGCTAATACATGACTTAAAACCATGATGAATCCTACTGTGCTTCTATGAGGATTTGGGAAAAGAGAACCATGGTGGTATGCATTGCATCAGAAACTGTGTTGAATCCAAAAGCCCAAATCTAAATATATATATTATTAAGAAAGAGAGAATTGTAATTTGTTTCATTAAATTTGGTTTACAGTTTGTAGTAAAATTTCTTTGCTATTATGAGTCTAACTCATGAAGTTATGAGAATCTAGAGCTTTCTTTGTGTTTCTTCTTATGAAGGAAATGATGCAACCATGTGTGGTAGTACAAATCAACCCGTGAGGAACAGCCTCACAATCTCAAAGGTCACTGAAGGAGAGCAATCCGTGGGGGAGCCTTCAATCTAAGTCACTCAAACCAGCCTCTAAGACAAAATCACAAAGTCTTAGTATCAAATCCTTTGTTAAAAAGGCTATCTCTATACTCACATCTATCTCAATTTGATTAAAATTCTAATTTAGAATTGTTTAAAAGAGGGAAGTGAACCTTGGTGAACTATGCTAGACATTAGGACCATAGATGAATCCAAAAGTCCTCTTCAAAACCACTTAAGGGAAGTGAACCATGTTTTCCTTTATTCTCAAAAGTATAAGGAAGCATGATGAATCCAAAAGTTCTTAAGGGATCTTTTTACTTTCTGTCTCATTCTCTTAATTCTGCTTATACTCAATCAGTCTCCTATAATCTTGGTTACTTATACTCTAATCATTGGTTACTCATTCTATATACTCTATACATTTATAAACTCTATCTCATCTAAAGTGTTGAAATTCATTACTTTAGTTCAATTGATCTTTGCTATTGTCTTATTTAAATTCTTAAATTGCACATTTATAACTTTGATATTCCTCATGACATACTTAAAATTCTTCTTCTTTATAACTTGTTTAAGGGTAAAGGAGACCATGAGAGCCTCAAAGAAAAGATGGCAAGCAGGAATTCATACAAAGCAACACCAAATCATGAAGGACTAAAGGAGTGAAAACATTGGAAAGAAGTGGCACTCTACATTACCTTACACATCAGAGCCTATCCTTCAAGGGTATATTCCTGAGTGAAGAAGTGGGAGGCCACATATGCTGCGTAGAAGGCAGTCAATCCGTGAAATCATGAGGAAATTTGGCTTGGAATACAAAAACCCACAAGAAGCAGCTTCCTCCTATCAGAGCCTACATCAAGAATGTATATTCCTGAAGTTGGAGAGCATGGCTAACGCAAACAAGAAGGCATTCTTGAAGAAAGGTGGTCCAATATTGTTGGAATGAAGAAGTATGATGAATTCATCTGAGTGAAGTATTGGCGTCTTTCACCATGTATATGCCTTAGACTTGTGTAGATTAATGACAAGTATATCTCTGTATCCAAACAAGTCTAGAATAGGATTAGTATAAATAGGTGTCTCTCACTCACTTTGTAAGTATGAAAATCATTTTCTAAAATTCTTAATAAAAGTTCATTCTCTTTTTCTCTCAATCTCTCTCAATCTCTCTCAATCTCTAAATCTCAAATACTCTCAATCATCAAATCTTACATGGTATCAGAGCCAGGTTTGATCAATCTGGTACTTAAAATTTCGCATTCTTCTTCAGCAAGTAATCGGATTTTCTTCGATTACAAGTAATTGCAAAATCGCGATTCATCCATATTCACCGCGTCCAATCTGCAAGATCTTGAAGAGTTTTGATCAGATTCTTCATCAAGATCATCTCATCGGCGAATCCTGTTGATTTCCCCGTTGAAATCTTTGATTTTGGTTGAGTAAATCAAAAGTTACGATCGAACCTTGCACAAGGTGGTTCGCGGTTGTTCATCGTCGGGAAGCTCGATTGTTGATCGGCTTTTTCTTCAAGTTTTCATCGATTCTTGCTAATTTCTTTACCCTGAACGGTTCTCCGGCGAAATCTGTGATGATCCACGACTATTTCATCGAGTTTGATCATCAAAATCAAAAGTTATCATTTTTCCCGCCACAGGTGGTTACGTGATCGCTCCGCCGCGAAACTCCGGAGTTCAATCCTTGATATCTTCTTCAATTCTTCGTCAAATCGTGTGTTTCCAAAGCCGAAACTCAATTTAATTGAGTCCAGATGATGAATCAGGAGGTCCGCATTGCTCAATTTCAAGATTAGAGGTTCTGTCAATCGATTTCTTGCAATTGGTCTTCTCGCACACTCCTCTGGTTATTCGAATCCTTTTCTCTGTTTTCTCTCGTTCATTTTTGAATCCTGCATGATCCAACCTTAGTTTAGGATCTTGTGAAGAACTTCTGGAGATTTGATTGTAATCCTCTGGGTTTTAATCCTCATTAGTCGATTTCTTGCAAGTGAAGAAAGATCGATTTTGAAAACGGAAAAGGCGGGAATCTTAGAATTGTTGTTTTGCTTGGTCTTCAAGATTGGTTTTACTTCTGGATCATCTGTTGAAGTAGTTTAGACTGTTATTGCTAGTTGTGAATGGTTATAAGAAGTAGGTATACCTGCTTGAGTATTGATCACACAGCTGGTTCACGCGATTTGTGTTTGTGAGGTGCACGCAGGCTTGGTTGCTTAATCTTTGTGTGTAGGCTTCAGGAGAGATCAAATGGAGTTACATTCACAGATGAAGGCTCCCGTTATAATTCAAGGAGCAAATTACCTGCTCTGGTCCAGGACAATGCGAACCACGCTTTGTAGTAAGGGACTGTGGAGCCACATTCATGAACCGGCTCACTTGTTGACAGATGAGGAGGTTCAGAATCAAAATACTGAACAAGCTCTATGGTTTCAGCAAGATCAAATGGTACTTGCCATTCTTCAAAGTTCCTTAGCTAGTTCTCTTTTGGAAGCTTATTCTTATTCTCTTTTGTAATACTACTAATCTCTTAAGAATTTTTGAGGTTAAGAAAGCTTTGAATGAGCTTAAACAGGAAGATGTGGAGTTTACCAAACACTATGGATCATTCAGAGCCTTGTGGGCAGAGCTGGAGATGCTTAGACCAGCTTCAATTGATCCACACACTCTTCTTGAAAGGAGAGCGCAGGATAAAGTGTTTGGGCTGCTTATGACTTTGAACAATTCTTACACTGACCTGATAAAACACATTCTCAGGGATGATAAGCTACCAAGTCTTGAGGATGTTTGTGCAAAGATTAAGAAGGAACAGGGGTCACATGAACTCTTTGGGCACAAAAGTGAAATGGTGGTGGCGCATAAGGGTGTTTTCAGATCGGTTCCAGCTGACATCAAGAGGAAGAAGCAGCTGTGTGATCATTGCAAGAGAACAGGCCATAGCAAGAAGGAGTGCTGGGTGCTCCATCCAGAACTCAAGCCTAGTTGGTTTGTTGAGAGGAGCAAGAAATCTTCAATCGGTCCTAGTTCTTCTAACATGGTTCATGTTGTAGGTTGCTCAAGCGCATGTACCATGGAGCCGGTGAATGCTTCCTCCTCAACTATGGCCAACCAAACTGAATATGTCACCAAAGCTGATCTTGAAAATCTTCTCAAAGCATTCAAGTCTGGTAATGTGTTGGGTAAAACTTATCATGTTTCTTTAAACACATCTATGGCTTCTAACTCCTTAATTGTAGATTCTGGTGCATCTCATCACATGATTAAAGACTTAGGTTTGCTAGACTATGTTGAACCTGCTTTAGAAAGTGTTGTAATTGCTAATGGAGTTAATGTACCAATTAAAGGAGTAGGGAATCTTAGGTTGTTTGATAAGGAATCTAAAGCCTTTTATATACCTTCTTTTACATCCAACTTACTCTCTGTTAAAAAGGCTACTACTGATTTGAATTGTAAGGCTATCTTTGGTCCTAATGAGTTTTACTTTCAGGATATTGAAACAAGTCAGAAATTTGGCCAAGGAACTACAAGGAATGACTTGTATGTGCTAGAAGATTTACCTGCCTTTCCATTACAACCGTGTGCAAATCATGTTGATATGACTCTAAATGCTGAATTGTGGCATGCTAGACTAGGACATCCACATTCTAGAGCTCTTGAATTGATTGTACCTGGAATAAAATTGCCTAATAACATTTGTGAATCTTGTGTTCTTGGAAAGCATAGTAGAACTGTCTTTGAACAATCAACTCATGCTTATGATAATTGCTTTGATTTAGTACACTCTGATGTTTGGACATCTCTCTTTCCTTCTAGATAAAATCAGAAGTATTTTGTTACCTTCATTGATGAAAAATCTAAGTATACTTGGGTGACATTGCTTAATTCAAAGGATAGGGTGTTTGATGCATTTCTTAACTTTCAGACATATGTTACTAACCAATATAATGCCAAGATAAAGATTTTTAGGACAGACAATGGAGGGGAATATACTAGTACCAAGTTTCAGCAACACTTAGCCACACATGGCATTGAACATCAAACAAGCTGTCCTTACACTCCACAACAAAATAGAGTAGCTGAGAGGAAGAACAGACATTTGATGGAAGTTGTGAGAACAATGATGTTCCACAAGAAGGTTCCTAAAAGATTTTGGGGAGATGCATTACTAGCTGCATGTTACTTAATCAATAGAACTCCAACTATAGTTCTAGATGATTTGAGTCCTTTTGAGGTATTAAACAAAACTAAGCCAACTATTGATCATTTAAGAATTTTTGGATGTGTTTGTTTTGTTTTAGTACCAGGAGAACTTAGGAATAACCTGGAACCAAAAAGCATCAAGGCTATGTTCCTAGGATACTCTCCTACTCAAAAAGGATACAAATGCTACAATCCAGAGACTAGGAGGGTCCTGGTGTCTAGGGATGTCAAGTTTAATGAGAACAAAGGATTCTATGAAGATGGAACTTGGGAAGATCTTAAAGACATATCTACATCAAATTCTGATCAGGCTGAGAATCTAAGGAAAATTTTAGAGAACCTTGGCATAGTTCAGCCAACCGCTCCAGCACCTGTCCATGTACCTCAGCAACATGATTCAAGCCCGAATACTAGCTGGCATGGTCCGGCTACATCCAACCAGGAGACGATCTCTGGTCATGACTGTGAGAATTGAAAGAATGATCGAAGAATATTGAAGAAACAACAAGAAATCGTGTGTGATGATGATAAAGAATGAAGAAGATGAATCTGAGAATAGAGAGAATTAGGGAGAGAATTCGAATGTAGAGTAAACAGAGAGAATGAAGAGTATTTCTTATTAATCTGAATCAAGTATACAACAGGTATTTATAGAAGATTACAACTCGAAAATGGCCAAAGCCTTACATTACTCATGCGTGAACTAAACCCTCTCTTATACTGAGAGTGTAGGAAAGAAATAGATTTGTGAGACTCTCAGTATAAGAGAGGGTTTAGTTCACGCATGAGTAATGTAAGGCTTTGGCCATTTTCGAGTTGTAATCTTCTATAAATACCTGTTGTATACTTGATTCAGATTAATAAGAAATACTCTTCATTCTCTCTGTTTACTCTACATTCGAATTCTCTCCCTAATTCTCTCTATTCTCAGATTCATCTTCTTCATTCTTTATCATCATCACACACGATTTCTTGTTGTTTCTTCAATATTCTTCGATCATTCTTTCAATTCTCACATGGTATCAGAGCATTTTTCGATCATATATCCTCTGATTCTTCAAAAATTTTCGTGAAATCTTGATCATCACTTGTAAAATTCGAAAAAACGGTCGTTGGCGCCAAAACCCTGGGTTCATGAAATCGCGATCTCCTTCATCAGATCATCTCAGCTGTTAAATTCAACGGAGGTGTCATCAGACGACGCCGATCTGCACTTATCTGATTCCGTGTTTCGTTTCTTGATCTGGGAGTATTGATTCTGCAAATCGCGAAGAACAGATCAAACCGATTGCTTCTGCCGTACGGAAGTAAGAACAGAGACGAAGATCTTCCTTTCTTCTTCGATTCTTGGATCTATAAGCAGTGAAAGATCGACAGATAACGCCGATCAACAATCCTATTCATCTGTATTCAAGCCTATCAACCTTGAATTCGAGATTCCAGTTCACAAGTTCTCGATTGTGTCGGTTTCTTCTATCTCACGAAATTTTGGAACCAGATCGGGCCGATTCTTCAATTGCCAGCTATAATCGGGATTCTGCAGCTGATCGATATTAAATACCGAGGAGTCCGACTCTGTTTTATTCCCGATTCAACAAATTTGTGATCGGAATTGGATCTTGTTATTCACGTCGGTATTGCAGAAGTGATAAGGTACATTCTTTATCACTTTCTTTGTGGACTGGTTGAAAGCTTGGCACAATAAGGAAATAGAATAAGAGGCTAGAGGAGGACTTGGAATATTGCTAGAGCTCGCTTGCGAACCTTAGTGATCTCATACTCTGTTTCTTGCGGATCAAGTGACTTGATCATAGGAGTATTAGTTGTGTAGTGTTCAAGTCGGCATCTATGGATTATCATAAGCAAATGATAATAGCACCGGTTACACTTAAAGGAGCTAAGTATCTCCTCTGGACTAGAACTATGAAGACGACTTTATGTAGTAGGGGCTTGTGGTCTCACATTGTTCATAGTAATGCATCAAATAATGTTGTAGAAGGCGAGATTCTTGAGGGTCAGGAAGTTCATTCTGAGGAAGAAGGGAAATGGTAGGATCAGATGGTTCTATCAATTTTGCAAAATTCTCTGGAGAAATCTTTACTAGAAGCATACTCATACTGTGAAAGTGCAAAGGATTTGTGGGACACTCTTCAGAATGTCTATGGGAATACCTCAAACTTAATGAGAATCTTTGAGGTCAAGAAGTCTCTTAGTGAACTTAGACAAGAGGAGGTAGAATTCACCAAGCACTTTGGAACTTATAGAGCTCTTTGGGCAGAGTTGGAAATGTTAAGACCAGCTACAATTGATCCAATGACTTTGCATGAGAGGAGAGAGCAAGATAAGGTCTTTGGACTCTTGATGACATTGAACTCAAGCTATACTGACCTGATTAAGCATCTTTTGCGTGATGACAAGTTACCAAGCCTGGATGATGTGTGTGCTAAAGTTCAAAAGGAACAAGGTTCACAAGGTTTGTTTGGAAGTAAGGTGGATTTAGTTACTGCAAACAAAAGCTTTTTCAAAGGGGATGATAGGCGGCTGTTGGTATGTCCTCACTGTAAACGGAAAGGTCATAATAAGGATCAGTGTTGGTCACTTCATCCACACCTCAAACCGACGAATATACCAAGGTGGCGTGACTTCAACAATGGTAACAGGGCAAATGGATTCAAAAACAATCTAACTGGGAAGGGAAATCAAGTGAGTGTTCCTTTTCATGTCTCACGGCCTGTGACTACCATTGAGAATGAACAAAAACCAGGGAAGGAAGTGCAAATTGTTCCTTCATCATCCGGCCAAGACTATGTTACCAAGTCTGACCTAGATGCTATCATCAAAGCTCTCCAAGAGAATTCTGGTAAAACTGTTGGTAAATCACTTCATGCTTCTTATAATGTTCATACTAGTAATAAACCTTTAATTGTTGACTCTGGAGCATCTCATCACATGATTAGTGATATAGGTTTAATAAATGATTTAGAACCTGCCTTAGGGAATGTTGTGATTGCAAATGGAACAAAGATTCCAATCAAAGGGATAGGTAATCTAAGATTGTTTGAAAAGGATAGTAAAGCATTTTATATGCCATCATTTACATCAAATTTGGTTTCTGTGAAAAGGGCTACAACTGATTTAAATTGTAATGTAATCTTTAGTCCTAATGAGTGTTGTTTTCAGGATATTGACACAAAGAAGGTGCTTGGCAGAGGTGGCACTAAGGATGATCTTTACGTTTTGAGTGACCTATCTTCTAGTATAGTTTCTTGTTTGTCTAGTCAGAATGAGTTGAATGATGGATCATTGTGGCATGCTAGATTAGGCCATCCTCATTTTAAAGCTCTTGAACTCATGTTTCCAAAAATTTCTTTTAATCAAAATGAATGTGAAGCTTGCATACTTGGTAAACACTGCAAGACTGTTTTTCCTAATTCATCAACTACTTATGATCACTGCTTTGATTTGATTCATTCTGATGTTTGGACTGCACCTTGTGCTTCTAGAGAGCAGCAAAAATATTTTGTTACATTCATAGATGAGAAATCTAAATATACATGGATTACTTTACTTCCTTCCAAAGATAGGGTTCTAGAATCTTTCATTAACTTTCACTCTTACATCACTAACCAATATAATGCAAAGTTAAAAGTGTTTAGGACAGATAATGGAGGGGAATATACAAGTAAGGCCTTCAGAGATTATCTTCTCAAGTATGGAATTTTACATCAAACAACATGTCCATACACACCTGAGCAGAATGGAGTGGCTGAGCGAAAAAACCGGCATCTTATGGAAGTGGCCAGATCTATGATGTTCCATAGGAATGTGCCTAAGAGATTTTGGGGAGATGCAGTACTCACAGCTTGTTATCTGATTAATAGAACACCAACTAAATTTCTTCATGACATTTCACCATTTGAGGTATTAAACAACATTAAACCACATCTTGATCATCTAAAAGTGTTTGGTTGTGTGTGTTTTGTTTTGATACCAGGGAATAACAGGAATAAGTTGGATGAAAAGAGTACTAAAGCAATCTTTATAGGATATTCCTCAACCCAAAAAGGTTATAAATGCTATGATCCTGAGTCACAAAGGGTATTAGTTTCAAGGGATGTTAAATTTTTGGAAAATAAGCCTTATTATATAGATGGTACTTGGGAAACTATACAAGATATCTCTAAGTCTAACAATGATAATAATGCTTATCTAAAGAAGTTGCTAGAAAGTTTTGATGTCTCTAGACAGCCAGCACCAAGGCCGGTCCATGTACAGGAGGTTTCTCAAGACATACCGCATAGACAAAAACATCCGGAAGACTATGATACGAATGCTCCAGTTGCCAGTGATCATGATTCTGAAAGAAATGAACACGGCCAGGTACAAGGTGGCCAAGGTTCTGATCGTGAATCATGGCATGTTCACCACCAGGAAATGCACTTACCCGGTTCATCTTCAACTTTGGATTATGGTCATGATCGTGAGGGGGAGAGTACTATGAATTCTAATCAAGACCATGACCAGATCCAAGATTCACAAGGAATAGAAACTGAAGATGATCATGAGATAGCTGTTGTTGAATCACCCCAAGTATTAAGGAGAAGTACAAGGATTAGAAAAGATCCAGCCAACTGGATCAACACTAGAGTTTACTACAATGCTAATGCAGTGGAGCATCCTATACAAGCGACTTGCTCTTTTGCTCATTTTCCAGAAGAACACCAGGTATTCATAAGCTCTCTGGATCAAAATCATATTCCTAACACATATGAGGAAGCTATGGAACTAAAAGTATGGAGAGATGCTGTCCAAGATGAAAAAGAGGCAATGATAAGAAATCATACTTGGGATGAATCATATCTACCCAAAGGTAAGAAAGCAGTAAGTTCAAAATGGGTTTTCACCATTAAATACAAAAGTAATGGTGAGATTGAAAGGTATAAGGCTAGATTAGTTGCTAGAGGGTTCACTCAAACATATGGTGAGGATTTTGGAAATACTTTTGCACCAGTTGCAAAACTTCATACTGTTAGGATTGTTCTCTCCTTGGCTACTAATTTAGAATGGGAGTTGTGGCAGATGGATGTTAAGAATGCTTTTCTTCAAGGAGAATTAGAAGAAGAGGTATACATGAGACCACCTCCTGGGTTAGAAGATCTAGTAAATGGCAATAATGTTTTAAGATTAAGAAAGGTCATTTATGGATTGAAACAATCTCCAAGAGCCTGGTATCATAAACTAAGTATGACCTTAAGAGATAAAGGTTTTAGGAGGTCTGAAGTTGATCATACTCTCTTTACTCTTCCTAGCAGCTCAGGTATTATTGTAGTGTTGGTTTATGTTGATGATATAATTGTCACAGGTAGTAATAAGGAAGGTATCCTAGAAACTAAGGCTTATCTTAAATCAAAATTTGATATTAAAGATCTTGGTCTGATGAAATATTTCTTAGGTATAGAAATATGTAGATCTAAAGAGGGTTTGTTTTTGTCTCAAAGGAAATATACTCTTGAATTGTTAAAAGAAACAGGTAAAATGGAAGCAAAATCAGTCAGCACACCCTTGGAAGATGAGTACAAATCCGCTAGTAAGGGGGAGCAGGATGAAGAACTCTATGAAGATCCAAAACTGTACAGGAGGCTGGTAGGTAAACTTATATATCTTACTCTCACTAGGCCTGACATTTGTTTTGCAGTGAATCAGGTGAGTCAGCAGATGCAGGAACCTACCATTTATCATTGGCGAATGTTAGAAAGGATCCTTAGATACTTGAAAGGCACCTATGATCATGGAATATGGATGAGTTGCAATAAAAGCACAGATATAGTTGGATATTGTGATGCAGATTGGGCTGGAGATAGGAAAGATAGAAGATCAACTACTGGTTATTGTACATTTGTGGGAGGAAACCTTGTGACATGGAAGACTAAGAAACAAAAGGTTGTCTCATGTTCTAGTGCTGAGGCTGAATATAGAGCTATGAAGAAGCTTACCAATGAGCTGATTTGGATCAAGGCAGTGCTTAAGGATTTACAGATTGAAGATTCAAGCCCCATCACTATGCATTGTGATAACCAGGCTGCTATTCATATTGCATCTAACTCAGTATTTCATGAGAGGACTAAACATATAGAGATAGATTGTCACAAGGTTAGGCAAGCAGTTGAACAAGGGATCATATTGCCTTGTTACACAAGAAGTTCAGATCAATTAGCAGATATCTTCACAAAAGCCGCCTCCACTAAAGTGTGTGACTCCATTTATCCAAGGTTAGGTCTTACAAGTATTGCTTGTTGATTCCTTTTTTTGGTCATAGAGATCATACTCTTTTTCCCTTAAGATGTTTTTGTCCCAATGGGTTTTACATCTTTAAGGTTTTTTTAATGAGGTGATTCTCTATGATTTCATCAAGTTTAACCATTCATCATGGTTAATCTTGAGGGGGAGTGTAGGAAAGAAATAGATTTGTGAGACTCTCAGTATAAGAGAGGGTTTAGTTCACGCATGAGTAATGTAAGGCTTTGGCCATTTTCGAGTTGTAATCTTCTATAAATACCTGTTGTATACTTGATTCAGATTAATAAGAAATACTCTTCATTCTCTCTGTTTACTCTACATTCGAATTCTCTCCCTAATTCTCTCTATTCTCAGATTCATCTTCTTCATTCTTTATCATCATCACACACGATTTCTTGTTGTTTCTTCAATATTCTTCGATCATTCTTTCAATTCTCACAGAGAGTCTCACAAATCTATTTCTTTCCTACACTCCCCCTCAAGATTAACCATGATGAATGGTTAAACTTGATGAAATCATAGAGAATCACCTCATTAAAAAAACCTTAAAGATGTAAAACCCATTGGGACAAAAACATCTTAAGGGAAAAAGAGTATGATCTCTATGACCAAAAAAGGAATCAACAAGCAATACTTGTAAGACCTAACCTTGGATAAATGGAGTCACACACTTTAGTGAAGGCTGCTTTTGTGAAGATATCTGCTAATTGATCTGAACTTCTTGTGTAACAAGGCAATATGATCCCTTGTTCAACTGCTTGCCTAACCTTGTGACAATCTATCTCTATATGTTTAGTCCTCTCATGAAATACTGAGTTAGATGCAATATGAATAGCAGCCTGGTTATCACAATGCATAGTGATGGGGCTTGAATCTTCAATCTGTAAATCCTTAAGCACTGCCTTGATCCAAATCAGCTCATTGGTAAGCTTCTTCATAGCTCTATATTCAGCCTCAGCACTAGAACATGAGACAACCTTTTGTTTCTTAGTCTTCCATGTCACAAGGTTTCCTCCCACAAATGTACAATAACCAGTAGTTGATCTTCTATCTTTCCTATCTCCAGCCCAATCTGCATCACAATATCCAACTATATCTGTGCTTTTATTGCAACTCATCCATATTCCATGATCATAGGTGCCTTTCAAGTATCTAAGGATCCTTTCTAACATTCGCCAATGATAAATGGTAGGTTCCTGCATCTGCTGACTCACCTGATTCACTGCAAAACAAATGTCAGGCCTAGTGAGAGTAAGATATATAAGTTTACCTACCAGCCTCCTGTACAGTTTTGGATCTTCATAGAGTTCTTCATCCTGCTCCCCCTTACTAGCGGATTTGTACTCATCTTCCAAGGGTGTGCTAACTGATTTTGCTTCCATTTTACCTGTTTCTTTTAACAATTCAAGAGTATATTTCCTTTGAGACAAAAACAAACCCTCTTTAGATCTACATATTTCTATACCTAAGAAATATTTCATCAGACCAAGATCTTTAATATCAAATTTTGATTTAAGATAAGCCTTAGTTTCTAGGATACCTTCCTTATTACTACCTGTGACAATTATATCATCAACATAAACCAACACTACAATAATACCTGAGCTGCTAGGAAGAGTAAAGAGAGTATGATCAACTTCAGACCTCCTAAAACCTTTATCTCTTAAGGTCATACTTAGTTTATGATACCAGGCTCTTGGAGATTGTTTCAATCCATAAATGGTCTTTCTTAATCTTAAAACATTATTGCCATTTACTAGATCTTCTAACCCAGGAGGTGGTCTCATGTATACCTCTTCTTCTAATTCTCCTTGAAGAAAAGCATTCTTAACATCCATCTGCCACAACTCCCATTCTAAATTAGTAGCCAAGGAGAGAACAATCCTAACAGTATGAAGTTTTGCAACTGGTGCAAAAGTATCTCCAAAATCCTCACCATATGTTTGAGTGAACCCTCTAGCAACTAATCTAGCCTTATACCTTTCAATCTCACCATTACTTTTGTATTTAATGGTGAAAACCCATTTTGAACTTACTGCTTTCTTACCTTTGGGTAGATATGATTCATCCCAAGTATGATTTCTTATCATTGCCTCTTTTTCATCTTGGACAGCATCTCTCCATACTTTTAGTTCCATAGCTTCCTCATATGTGTTAGGAATATGATTTTGATCCAGAGAGCTTATGAATACCTGGTGTTCTTCTGGAAAATGAGCAAAAGAGCAAGTCGCTTGTATAGGATGCTCCACTGCATTAGCATTGTAGTAAACTCTAGTGTTGATCCAGTTGGCTGGATCTTTTCTAATCCTTGTACTTCTCCTTAATACTTGGGGTGATTCAACAACAGCTATCTCATGATCATCTTCAGTTTCTATTCCTTGTGAATCTTGGATCTGGTCATGGTCTTGATTAGAATTCATAGTACTCTCCCCCTCACGATCATGACCATAATCCAAAGTTGAAGATGAACCGGGTAAGTGCATTTCCTGGTGGTGAACATGCCATGATTCACGATCAGAACCTTGGCCACCTTGTACCTGGCCGTGTTCATTTCTTTCAGAATCATGATCACTGGCAACTGGAGCATTCGTATCATAGTCTTCCGGATGTTTTTGTCTATGCGGTATGTCTTGAGAAACCTCCTGTACATGGACCGGCCTTGGTGCTGGCTGTCTAGAGACATCAAAACTTTCTAGCAACTTCTTTAGATAAGCATTATTATCATTGTTAGACTTAGAGATATCTTGTATAGTTTCCCAAGTACCATCTATATAATAAGGCTTATTTTCCAAAAATTTAACATCCCTTGAAACTAATACCCTTTGTGACTCAGGATCATAGCATTTATAACCTTTTTGGGTTGAGGAATATCCTATAAAGATTGCTTTAGTACTCTTTTCATCCAACTTATTCCTGTTATTCCCTGGTATCAAAACAAAACACACACAACCAAACACTTTTAGATGATCAAGATGTGGTTTAATGTTGTTTAATACCTCAAATGGTGAAATGTCATGAAGAACTTTAGTTGGTGTTCTATTAATCAGATAACAAGCTGTGAGTACTGCATCTCCCCAAAATCTCTTAGGCACATTCCTATGGAACATCATAGATCTGGCCACTTCCATAAGATGCCGGTTTTTTCGCTCAGCCACTCCATTCTGCTCAGGTGTGTATGGACATGTTGTTTGATGTAAAATTCCATACTTGAGAAGATAATCTCTGAAGGCCTTACTTGTATATTCCCCTCCATTATCTGTCCTAAACACTTTTAACTTTGCATTATATTGGTTAGTGATGTAAGAGTGAAAGTTAATGAAAGATTCTAGAACCCTATCTTTGGAAGGAAGTAAAGTAATCCATGTATATTTAGATTTCTCATCTATGAATGTAACAAAATATTTTTGCTGCTCTCTAGAAGCACAAGGTGCAGTCCAAACATCAGAATGAATCAAATCAAAGCAGTGATCATAAGTAGTTGATGAATTAGGAAAAACAGTCTTGCAGTGTTTACCAAGTATGCAAGCTTCACATTCATTTTGATTAAAAGAAATTTTTGGAAACATGAGTTCAAGAGCTTTAAAATGAGGATGGCCTAATCTAGCATGCCACAATGATCCATCATTCAACTCATTCTGACTAGACAAACAAGAAACTATACTAGAAGATAGGTCACTCAAAACGTAAAGATCATCCTTAGTGCCACCTCTGCCAAGCACCTTCTTTGTGTCAATATCCTGAAAACAACACTCATTAGGACTAAAGATTACATTACAATTTAAATCAGTTGTAGCCCTTTTCACAGAAACCAAATTTGATGTAAATGATGGCATATAAAATGCTTTACTATCCTTTTCAAACAATCTTAGATTACCTATCCCTTTGATTGGAATCTTTGTTCCATTTGCAATCACAACATTCCCTAAGGCAGGTTCTAAATCATTTATTAAACCTATATCACTAATCATGTGATGAGATGCTCCAGAGTCAACAATTAAAGGTTTATTACTAGTATGAACATTATAAGAAGCATGAAGTGATTTACCAACAGTTTTACCAGAATTCTCTTGGAGAGCTTTGATGATAGCATCTAGGTCAGACTTGGTAACATAGTCTTGGCCGGATGATGAAGGAACAATTTGCACTTCCTTCCCTGGTTTTTGTTCATTCTCAATGGTAGTCACAGGCCGTGAGACATGAAAAGGAACACTCACTTGATTTCCCTTCCCAGTTAGATTGTTTTTGAATCCATTTGCCCTGTTACCATTGTTGAAGTCACGCCACCTTGGTATATTCGTCGGTTTGAGGTGTGGATGAAGTGACCAACACTGATCCTTATTATGACATTTCCGTTTACAGTGAGGACATACCAACAGCCGCCTATCATCTCCTTTGAAAAAGCTTTTGTTTGCAGTAACTAAATCCACCTTACTTCCAAACAAACCTTGTGAACCTTGTTCCTTTTGAACTTTAGCACACACATCATCCAGGCTTGGTAACTTGTCATCACGCAAAAGATGCTTAATCAGGTCAGTATAGCTTGAGTTCAATGTCATCAAGAGTCCAAAGACCTTATCTTTCTCTCTCCTCTCATGCAAAGTCATTGGATCAATTGTAGCTGGTCTTAACATTTCCAACTCTGCCCAAAGAGCTCTATAAGTTCCAAAGTGCTTGGTGAATTCTACCTCCTCTTGTCTAAGTTCACTAAGAGACTTCTTGACCTCAAAGATTCTCATTAAGTTTGAGGTATTCCCATAGACATTCTGAAGAGTGTCCCACAAATCCTTTGCACTTTCACAGTATGAGTATGCTTCTAGTAAAGATTTCTCCAGAGAATTTTGCAAAATTGATAGAACCATCTGATCCTCTTAGAACCATTTCCCTTCTTCCTCAGAATGAACTTCCTGACCCTCAAGAATCTCGCCTTCTACAACATTATTTGATGCATTACTATGAACAATGTGAGACCACAAGCCCCTACTACATAAAGTCGTCTTCATAGTTCTAGTCCAGAGGAGATAGTTAGCTCCTTTAAGTGTAACCGGTGCTATTATCATTTGCTTATGATAATCCATAGATGCCGACTTGAACACTACACAACTAATACTCCTATGATCAAGTCACTTGATCCGCAAGAAACAGAGTATGAGATCACTAAGGTTCGCAAGCGAGCTCTAGCAATATTCCAAGTCCTCCTCTAGCCTCTTATTCTATTTCCTTATTGTGCCAAGCTTTCAACCAGTCCACAAAGAAAGTGATAAAGAATGTACCTTATCACTTCTGCAATACCGACGTGAATAACAAGATCCAATTCCGATCACAAATTTGTTGAATCGGGAATAAAACAGAGTCGGACTCCTCGGTATTTAATATCGATCAGCTGCAGAATCCCGATTATAGCTGGCAATTGAAGAATCGGCCCGATCTGGTTCCAAAATTTCGTGAGATAGAAGAAACCGACACAATCGAGAACTTGCGAACTGGAATCTCGAATTCAAGGTTGATAGGCTTGAATACAGATGAATAGGATTGTTGATCGGCGTTATCTGTCGATCTTTCACTGCTTATAGATCCAAGAATCGAAGAAGAAAGGAAGATCTTCGTCTCTGTTCTTACTTCCGTACGGCAGAAGCAATCGGTTTGATCTGTTCTTCGCGATTTGCAGAATCAATACTCCCAGATCAAGAAACGAAACACGGAATCAGATAAGTGCAGATCGGCGTCGTCTGATGACACCTCCGTTGAATTTAACAGCTGAGATGATCTGATGAAGGAGATCGCGATTTCATGAACCCAGGGTTTTGGCGCCAACGACCGTTTTTTCGAATTTTACAAGTGATGATCAAGATTTCACGAAAATTTTTGAAGAATCAGAGGATATATGATCGAAAAACGCTCTGATACCATGTGAGAATTGAAAGAATGATCGAAGAATATTGAAGAAACAACAAGAAATCGTGTGTGATGATGATAAAGAATGAAGAAGATGAATCTGAGAATAGAGAGAATTAGGGAGAGAATTCGAATGTAGAGTAAACAGAGAGAATGAAGAGTATTTCTTATTAATCTGAATCAAGTATACAACAGGTATTTATAGAAGATTACAACTCGAAAATGGCCAAAGCCTTACATTACTCATGCGTGAACTAAACCCTCTCTTATACTGAGAGTCTCACAAATCTATTTCTTTCCTACAATGACCTTGCATCTAGCTCATCCCGTCCTGTCTCAGTTCCCGGGGCTGTCCATGATCCATCTACTGGTGCTAGTTCTTCCGGTTCATCCAACATTCCATCAATGACCTCTCCACCATCCAGTCCTCCTGAACAGCATCCTCTTCACCATGAGGGGGAAGAAGAGAGTACACATGCTCAAGATGATATTCTAGTTTCAGCATCAAAAAGGCCAAGGGATCAACCCCAATCTTGTACAAGCCGCTTTAGAAGAAGAAACAAATCAACCTGTGGCACTCAGAAGAAGTACAAGGCAGAGGTTAGCTGAAAACTAGAAGAATACAAGGGTGTACTACAACCACAATGCAGTAGCACATCATGATCAGGGAGTATGTTCTTTAATTAGTATTCCTACTAATCATGTTGCTTTCACTGTGAGTTTAGATAAAGAACAGATCCCTAAGAGCTATGAGGAGGCTATGGAGATTAAGGAATGGAGAGATGCCATTCAAGATGAAAAACAAGCTATGGAGAAAAATGGAACTTATGCTCCAGCCACCTTACCAAAAGGGAAAAAGGCTGTAAGTTCAAAATGGATATTTACCATTAAGTATAAAAGTAATGGTGAGATAGATAGGTATAAAGCTAGGTTGGTGGCTAGGGGATTCACACAGACTTATGGTGAAGACTATAGGGATACCTTTGCTCCAGTAGCTAAACTTCACTCTGTTAATGTTGTTCTTTCTCTTGCTACTAACCTTGAATGGGATTTGTGGCAAATGGATGTTAAGAATGCTTTCTTACAAGGTGAATTAGAGGAAGAAGTGTACATGACACCACCACCAGGTTTGGAAGATGAAGTTAATGGCGGCAACACCCTCAGACTAAGGAAGGCAATCTATGATCTTAAGCAATCTCCAAGAGTTTGGTATCATAAGCTGAATGTAACTCTAAGGGATAGAGGTTTCAAAAGGTCAGAAGTTGAACACACCCTGTTTACACTTAAGAGTAAGGAAGATATTGTGGTTATACTTATCTATGTGGATGATATAATCATATCAGGGAGTGATAAAGCTGGTATTGAATCAACTAAAGCCTATTTGAAAAGTGTTTTTGATATTAAGGATCTAGGAGAATTGAAATATTTCTTAGGAATTGAAATATGTAGATTCAAGGAAGGTCTCTTTTTATCTCAAAGGAAATATATTGTGGATTTACTAACCTCCACAGGTATGTTTGAAGCTAAACCAGCTAAGACACCCCTTGAAGAAGGCTACAAAATAGAACCTGAGGGGGAGCTAGAAAATGACAAGTTTCATGATGCAAAATTGTATAGACAAGTGGTTGGTAAGCTTATTTACTTAACCATCACTAGACCTGACCTATGTTTTGCAGTAAATCAGGTATCTCAACATATGCAAGACCTAAGAACAAGGCATTGGGATATGATCATTCGCATTTTGAGATATCTGCAAGGATCTAAGGAACAAGGTATATGGATGGGATGTAATAAGAACACAGAGGTTGTAGGTTATTGTGATGCAGATTGGGCAGGAGACAGAGAAGATAGGAGAAGCACAACTGGCTATTGCACTTTTATAGGAGGTAACCTTGTAACTTGGAAGACTAAGAAGCAAAAGGTTGTATCTTGTTCTAGTGCAGAAGCTGAATACAGGGCCATGAGGAAGCTCACCACTGAATGCATCTGGTTGAAGCAACTCCTCTTTGACATTTTAGGCGAAAGCTTAGAGTCTCCAATCACTGTCCATTGTGATAATCAAGCTGCCATACACATTGCCTCTAACTCTGTGTTTCATGAGAGAACCAAGCATATTGAGGTTGACTGCCATAAGGTAAGAGAAGCTATTGCAAATGGTACAATTCTACCCTGCTACACAAGGAGTGTAGATCAGCTAGCTGATGTGTTTACCAAAGCTGTAACCTTGAAGACAGGCGGTTCCATCTACCCTAGACTTGGTTTGATGTCTCTTCCACATCAATGATCCCAACATGGAATGTTATACTCTTTTTCCCTAGAAAAAGTTTTGTCCCAATTGGGTTTTCCTTCTCTAGGTTTTTAATGAGGTAATACTTCATGGTTGCAAGCTTAGGCATTTTTCATGTCTTAAGCTTGAGGGGGAGTGTTGGAATGAAGAAGTATGATGAATTCATCTGAGTGAAGTATTGGCGTCTTTCACTATGTATATGCCTTAGACTTGTGTAGATTAATGATAAGTATATCTATGTATCCAAACAAGTCTAGAATAGGATTAATATAAATAGGTGTCTCTCACTCACTTTGTAAGTATGAAAATCATTTTCTGAACTTCTTAATAAAAGTTCATTCTCTTTTTCTCTCAATCTCTCTCAATCTCTCTCAATCTCTAAATCTCAAATACTCTCAATCATCAAATCTTACAAATATCACTGATGATCTTTGATGCTCATCCTTCAAAACTTGACTTAATACTCTTATTCTCTGAGTCAAGCTTGAGGAGGGGTGAGATGAGCATCCATCTGATGTTAATCAAGGAACCTATAGGCACAACAATGCAAATGCTTAAGTGTTACAATGAAGTGAGGGTGTCTTGAAGATGCACCAAATTCAAATTCTTCCAAGGAGCACTCAAAGGCGTGGACAACAAGTTACAACCTTAGCTATCTGCCAAGAAAGAAGTTCTGAGTGAGTGATACTACAGGATAGTTGCAGCCTTGAAGAAGGCATATGAACTCGCTCTAAAGTCGTTGATATGTAAGTCTGGTCCAAGAATGCGCTGATGATACATCAGCATAGATGTTGGTATTATTCTCAGAGAAACTGCGCAAATGGTCCTAGAAAACTTGGTGATGTGTGCTGATTGTTCTCTGGAGAAGTTGCTAAAAGCATTATATGGTCCTCACCTTCATCATGAAGATGAAGACTATTGGAATCTATCAAAGAAGCTGTTGAAGAAAGAAACTACAAAGATGCAACACAAGCTTGAGATTAGAACCAATGGCCATTAAGCTGGAAGAACTCACAAGTAGAGTGTCAAGCAGATGGAATGTGTTGAATCAGCTCAAAAGACAGAATGTTTGTGCCGAGAAGATAATCAATCTACCCAAGGAGTTGTCGTGACTAATCAAGTTCAAATGATGGATTGGAGCTAAGGAAGGTTGCATACAAGTGTGGTATTAACAAATTAATCCAAAGACTCCAATGAAGAGGCAACAAAGGGCGGTTTTATATGAAGGAATGAAGTGAAAGAAGTTCAAAGTAGAAAACCTACTTGGCTGACACTCTTCATTAACATTCCAAATAGATACAAGGGAAGATCCTAAACCATCCTATATATATTTTTGGATAGGTCTATCCCTTGTGAATTGATGCATGCGTTTGTGTGTGCTGAAGCAGGTACAGCTTGGAGCTTATGTGCTAAAGCCGGATTTATTAACCTTCTAAAGGATAAGAGTTCAGAAGAAAGGGGGAGATAAGTACTGGTCTATGAAGAAGCTTCAAGCTACTAAAACTTGTGAAGCAAGGAAGAAGTTCTCTCACTTGCTGATTCAAAGAGGCCATGATCCAAAGTCTATGAAATCCAACAAGATAGTCCTAATGCTCATAGACTCACTGGCCAATCCCTAGGCTGATAAGGCTCCACTCTTTTTCCCTTAGCTTGGTTTTGTCCCACTGGGTTTTCCATGCTAAGGTTTTTAATGAGGGAGCTCTTCAAAGTTCCAAGCTTGATCTCTGGATCTTCTATGATCAAGCTTGAGGGAGAGTATTAGAAATAAGGAAGGAAAAGGAGCCAAGGCCAAGAAAAGGTCAGGCCGTGTTCAAGCTCAGCATTACCACATCCAAACTCCTAATGCTAAGCTTGAGGGGGAGTATTGGACTGAGAAGCAAAGAAAGAAGAGGAGTGACCAGAAGCTCTACGCCATCAATAATGGTGATCTATTCAAGCCCATCACAGCCAGAAGAATAAGGCCATCCATAAGGTGCATTTCCCAGATGGCCCATAAGGTGCATTAGTCCATTCAAAGAATAAGGAGGCCCAGGACCAAAGGAACACTAGACAGCCCAAGTGTGCACAGGCCTGTATAAATAAGAAAGGAATTGAGTCCATGATCCAGCCTGTGTGCAAATACCTCCACAAAGGCCCAAGTCCACAAGAAACCTTCTAGAAGGGCAAGAAAAGTTGTTGGTGGCCAAGAATCAAGCATTCACGTGTGGATAAGGAGGAGAAGGCAGTTGATGACAAGTCACTATCAACCTTGCTCTCCACACCATTCAAATTCAAACCATTTTCCCCCTCTTCTCTTCACTTGTGTCTCTATAAATACTCTTCACATGTAACCATTTAAGACTAAGGAAATATACTCATCCTTCACAAATTCTCCATTCTCTCATTCTCTTAGTTTATTCTCTTTTTCTTCATTCTACCCAAAATCTCCAACCAAACTCTTTTGTAAACTCTCTTATATCTATTTAATTCCACAAATTCTAACACTCAGCACCACATGGTTTTGAGGATTAATTAATCTCAGAGTGAGTAGATTAGAACAAGTTATTGCAAGAGTAAACAGAGAATTTGCTTGATCCAAAACCAAGCTCTGATACCATGTTAGAATTTGCAGAATAATAGTTAGAATAGGTAGGAGAGTTTCTGGGTTTATATTTGATAAGGGAAGAACAAGAGTGAGAATAATAGAGAGATTGTGAGACAGAGAGTATGGAAGGAGGATTCTATTTCCTTGATTGATTTATGGTGAGCATACTGTTAGAATTTGCGGAATTAAATAGAATTAAGAGAGTTTACAAAAGAGTTTGGTTGGAGATTTTGGGTAGAATGAAGAACAAGAGAATAAACTAAGAGAATGAGAGAATCGAGAATTTGTGAAGGATGAGTATATTTCATTGATTGATTTATGGTGAGTATACAATGTATTTATAGCCAAAGAGTAGAGAATAAGACCAAGGCACTTCACCACATGGTGAAAATGACAGCTCCTAACAGCTAGAAATTCAAATTGGTTAAGCCAACATGTGACTCTTCCTTCCCTCTTCAAACCCACGCCTAGGAGAGCTTCTAGAAGGTGTCTTGTGCTTGTTTGGGCTTACTTAATTCAGGCCTTGTGCTGCACAAGTATGGACAGACCCTGGGCTTCAATCCTTGGGCTTCACTTCATTATCTCAGCCTAATGCACAGACCTTCTTTGTCTGATTTGGGCTTAGGCTGGACAGACATTAGCCCAACTTGCTCTGGGCTGGAAGGTCCTTTTGCAAGCCCATCTCTTCTGTCTTTATTTCTTCAGTCCAATACTCCCCCTCAAACTTAGCATTAGGAGTTTGGTAATATGCTAATGCTGAGCTTGGACTTGGCTGACCTTGTCTTCTAGACTTTGGATTTGGTCTTGGCTCCTTTTACTTACTTCTGTCTAATACTCCCCCTCAAGCTTGATCATAAACATCCAAGATCAAGCTTGGAACTTTGAAGAGCTCCCTCATTAAAAAACCTTAGCATGGAAAACCCAGTGGGACAAAACCAAGCTAAGGGAAAAAGAGTGGAGCCTTCTTAGCCTAGGGATTGGCCAGTGGGTCTATGAATCTCAGGATCATCTTGATGGACTTCATAGACCCTGGATCATGGCCGCCATAAATGGCAAGTAAGAACTTCCTTCTTTCTTCACACTTTTCTTGAAGCTTCTTCTTATGACCAGCGCTTGTCTCCCTCTCTCTTCTGATCTTTAGTCATTTTGAGATTTGAACTGATCTGGCTTGGTACCTAAGTACCTTGTTTGAATTTGGAATGATAAGGAGGAGTGATGGCTTTAGCTTAATCATTTGAAAAACTCCTCAATCCGCCTTTCTTGCCTCTTCTTTGAAGCTTTTGGTTTGATTTGTTGATACCACACTTGTGAACAATCTCCCTTAGCTCCTCTCTCTTCTTTGAGTTTGATTACTAATGCAACTTCATGGGCTGATTAATCATCTTTCTTGATGCAAACACTTATGCTTTGAGCTGATTCATCACCTTCCACCTGCTTGTCCCTCCACTTGTGGGTTTTGACAGCATGATGGCCCTTGGTTCTAGTCTCAAGCTTGTGATGCACCTTGTAGTTTTGTTGTTGTTTCTTCAACCGCTTCTTTCTTTGATCTTTTCAGTATTCAATGTACTGACTTTCTTTATTTTGAAGCTTATCTGGTTCTTAGCAGCTTCTCCAGAGACTTATCAACACACACCACCAAGTCTTATGGATCCAATTGTACAGCTTTCTTTAAAACACCAATGCCTAAGCTGATTCATCATCAGCGCCTCCTTGGTTGTAGTGAACTCATACTCATAAGACAACTGCTCCAAAACTGCACTAAAGCTTGATGTGGTTGAGAATGCTCATAAGACAACTTCTTCAAACACTTCTGCAACTCCAAATGTACTTCTTTCACGCATTGACTGATATGGTGACTGGCTTTCTTTTGTTACTCCATTTCCATTGTGAGAATTATATTGTAGTATCAGTCACTCAGAACTCTGCTTTCTTGGCAGAACCTTGTGGCCACGCCTTTGAGTGCTCCTTGGTAGACTTTGAATTTGGTGCACTATCAAGACAACTTCACTTCATTGGAGAGGTCTAATCTAATAGGCTTCATCTTCATGAAGTCTGAGAATACTAGATAATTTAGTAGCTTCTCCAGTCTTGCAAATATCCGCCATCACCTTCTCTTTCGATCCCAACAGTGTATGCCTCTTCTTTCTCAGAGTTGGTCAGCCTTGTTCAAGGATGAAGACTTCGGCCTTCTCTGCTTCTTCAACTTCAAGTACATTGTCCTGTGTTCGTCACGTCTTTAAATTCCTTGTTGGTGACATCTGATGGATACTCATCTCACCCCTCCTCAAGCTTGACTGAGAGAATAAGAGTATGAGGCAAGTTTGGAAGGATGAGCATCAATGATCACCAATGATACTGGACCACCTTTCTTCAAGAATGCCTTCTTGTTTGCGTTAACTATGCTCTCCAACTTCAGGAATATACATCCTTTGATGTGTAAACTTGAAGATTTAAGAAAGATTTAGGGTTGAAGAGTGAGAATTGAGAGAGAATATGGAGAGAATGAATCGTATGTTAAGGAGAAAAAGATTAAAGAATGTAGAATCGAAATTTTATTATCTGAGAGTAAGTGTTACAAGTGTGATTAGAAGAGTATTTATACTAAGCTTCCTAGGTGTGTTTGGATACAGGGTTAATCTAAATACAAGACTATCTATTCATGGATACCAAACACTCTCATAGTCGCCCATAATGATCCTCCTCATAATTCTTTTATAATCTAACACTCTCCCTCAAGCTTAACTATGATGAATGGTTAAGCTTGGATAAACTCTAGGAAATCACCTCATTAAAAACCTCAAAGTGTAAAACCCAATTGGGACAAAAACAACTTTGAGGGAAAAAGAGTATGACTCCTAAAGTTGAGGGGATTACCCAGCAATACTTGTTAGTCCCAATCTTGGAAGGATAGACTCATACACCTTTGTTGTAGCTGCTTTTGTAAAGACATCTGCCAATTGATCTGAACTCCTTGTGTAACACGGTAATATGATCCCTTGTTCAACAGCTTGTCTCACCTTGTGGCAGTCTACTTCTATGTGTTTGGTCCTCTCATGAAATACCGAGTTGGAAGCTATATGAATGGCTGCCTGATTATCACAATGCATTGTGATAGGTCTTGAATCTTCAATTTGCAAGTCCTTAAGAACAGCCTTGATCCAGATTAGTTCATTTGTGAGTTTCTTCATGGCCCTATACTCAGCTTCAGCACTAGAACATGAGACCACCTTCTGTTTCTTGGTCTTCCAAGTCACAAGATTTCCTCCCACAAAAGTACAATAACCTGTTGTTGATCTTCTATCATTCCTATCACCAGCCCAATCTGCATCACAATACCCTACTATATCTGTGTTTTTATTGCAACCCATCCAAATTCCATGATCATAAGTGCCTTTCAAGTATCTGAGGATCCTTTCCAACATTCTCCAATGATAAAGCGTGGGTTCTTGCATCTGCTGGCTCACTTGGTTTACTGCAAAACAAATGTCAGGTCTAGTAAGAGTAAGGTAAATGAGTTTACCTACAAGCCTCCTGTATAGCTTTGGATCTTCATAAAGCTCTGCTTCAAGCTCTCCCTGACTCACGGTTTTATACCCATCTTCCAAGGGAGTACTAACTGGTTTAGCTTCCATTTTTCCTGTCTCTTTCAACAATTCAAGTGTATACTTTCTTTGTGATAAGAACAAACCCTCTTTGGATCTACATATTTCAATTCCTAAGAAATATTTCATTAGACCAAGATCTTTAATATCAAATTTTGACTTAAGATAAGTCTTGGTTTCTTGAATACCTTCCTTATCACTACCTGTGACAATAATATCATCAACATATACTAACACCACAATGATACCTGAGCAACTAGGCAGGGTGAAGAGTGTGTGATCAACCTCAGACCTCCTGAAACCTTTATCCCTCAATGTCATGCTCAATTTGTGATACCAAGCTCTTGGGGATTGTTTCAATCCATAAATTGCTTTTCTTAATCTCAAAACACCATGATCATTTACTAATCCTTCCAAACCGGGAGGATGTTTCATATACACCTCTTCCTCTAGTTCTCCTTAGAGGAATGCATTCTTCACATCTATCAGCCACAACTCCCATTCAAGGTTATTAGCAAGAGAAAGTACAATCCTTACAATGTGAAGTTTTGCAACTGGAGCAAAAGTATCTCCAAAGTCTTCTCCATATGTTTGAGTAAAACCTCTTGCTACAAGTCTAGCCTTATACCTTTCAATCTCACCATTACTCCTGTACTTAATAGTAAACACCCATTTAGAACTTACTGCTTTCTTACCTTTGGGCAAATATGACTCATCCCAAGTATGGTTTCTCATCATAGCCTCTATTTCATCTTGAACAGCATCTCTCCAAACCTTCAGTTCCATAGCTTCCTCATATGTGTTAGGAATATGATTTTGATCTAATGAGCTAATGAATACCTGATGTTCTGTTGGGAATTGAGCAAATGAACAACTGGCTTGTATAGGATGTTCTACTGCTTGAGCATTGTAGTAGACCCTAGTGTTGACCCAGTTAGCCGGATCTCTCCTTATCCTTGTGCTTCTTCGTAATACTTGAGGTGATTCAACAACCGCTACTTCATGATCATAGACTTGATCAGGACCAGCTGGTACACTCTCCCCCTCATGAGCAAGACTAGGATGCACATTTGAAGAACTACTTTGAGTATACTCCCCCTCTCCATCAGGGCCGTGTCTCAGTCCCATTGTTCCCTGATCAGATACTGCCGACCCATGATCACTTTGAGCTGGTACATGCGCAGTAGGTGGTACCACTGGTTCATGCTGAGAAGAAGACGGTCCTTCTTGAGAACTTTGAGTCGGTTCAGGCCCTGATCTAGACTGCTTAGAAACATCAAAACTTTCCAACAATTTTCTAAGATAGGCATTAGTATCAGTACTTGAATTAGATAAATTCTTGATTGTTTCCCAAGTCCCATCAGTATAATAAGACTTTTCTTCAAGAAACTTGACATCTCTAGATACTAATACCTTTTGTGACTCAGGATTATAACACTTATAACCCTTTTCAGTAGATGAGTAGCCTATAAACATTGCTCTAGTACTCTTTTCTTCCAACTTATTCCTCCTTTCTCCTGGTACTAAGACAAAGCACAAGCAACCAAAAACTTTCAAGTGATCAATATGTGGTTTGGTTTTATTTAGTACCTCATATGGTGAGATGTCATCAAGAACTTTAGTGGGTAGTCGATTGATTAGGTAGCAAGCCGTGAGTACAGCATCACCCCAAAACCTTTTGGGTACATGTCTATAGAACATTATAGACCTAGCAACCTCCATAAGGTGTCGGTTCTTCCTCTCAGCTACCCCATTCTGCTCAGGTGTATATGAGCAACTAGTTTGATGAAGAATTCCATATTTGAGTAGATAATCTCTTAATGCTTTGCTTGTGTACTCCCCTCCATTATCTGTTCTAAGAATCTTAATCTTTGCATTATACTGGTTAGTAATGTAAGAGTGAAAATTAATGAAAGGCTCTAGAACTCTATCTTTGGAAGGTAACAAGGTGATCCAGGTATACTTAGACTTTTCATCTATAAAAGTAACAAAGTATTTTTGTTGTTATCTAGAAACACAAGGAGCTGTCCATACATCAAAGTGAATAAGATCAAAGCAGCAATCATACTTATGAGAAGAATTAGGAAAGACAGTTCTACAATGTTTACCAAGAATGCAAGCTTCACATTCACTTTGATTAAAAGAAATATTCGGAAACACCAAATCAAGAGCTTTAAAATGTGGATGACCTAACCTAGCATGCCACAATGTTCCATCATCAAGCTCATTATTACTAGACAAACAAGAACCTAAACTAGAAGATAGATCACTAAGAATGTATAGATCGTCCTTAGTGCCGCCTCTGCCAAGCACCCTCTTTGTTTCAATATCCTGAAAACAACACTCATTAGGACCAAAGATCACATTACAATTCAAATCATTTGTAGCCCTTTTTACAGAAACCAAGTTAGATGTAAATGATGGCATATAAAATGCTTTACTATCCTTTTCAAACAATCTTAGGTTACCTACTCCTTAAATTGGAATTTTAGTTCCATTAGCAATAACAACATTCCCTAAAGCAGGTTCTAAATTGTTTATCAAACTTATGTCACTAATCATATGGTGAGATGCTCCTGAATCTACTATTAATGGTTTAGTAATAGTATGAACATTATAAGAAGCATGAAGAGATTTGCCAACAATTTTACCAGAAGTCTCTTGTAAAGCTTTGATAATAGCATCAAGGTCTGACTTGGTAACATACTCCTGACTGGATGATGTAGATGCACCCTGTACTTCCTTTCCTGATCTCTGGCCAATTTCACAAGTAATGTTAGCCTGTGAGATATGTGATGGAACACTTACTTGGTTCCCTCGTCCAGATAGATTGTTCCTGAAGTTGGTCGCTTTGTCACGCCATCTCGGAATAGAAGCCGGTTTTAGATGTGGGTGAAGAGTCCAGCATTGGTCCTTATGATGACCCTTTGTTTGCAATGAGCACAAACCGCATTTCTCTTGTCATCCCCTTTGTAGAAACTCTTGTTTGCAGTTACTAACTCTCCTTTGCTTCCAAACAAGCCATGAGAACCCTGCTCCTTTTGGACCTTTGCACATACATCTTCCAGACTTGGCAGCTTATCTTCACGCAAGAGATGTTTAATCAAGTCGGCATAACTGGAGTTTAAGGTCATCAAGAGCCCAAATACTTTATCCTGTTCCCGTCTCTCATGAAGTATCATTGGATCAGTAGTAATCGGTCTTAACATCTCCAATTCTGCCCAAAGTGCTCTAAAAACTCCTAAATGCTTGGTGAATTCAACCTCATCTTGTCTTAGTTCATTTATAGACTTCTTGACTTCAAAGATCATCATGAGGTTTGAGGTATTGCCATAGACATTCTGAAGAGTATCCCATAAGTCCTTTGCATTCTCACAATAGGAATAAGCTTCTAATAGGGACTTCTCAAGAGAATTTTGTAAGATGGAGAGAACCATCTGATCCTCTTGGAACCACTTCCCTTCTTCTTCAGAATGAGCCGCATGATCTTCAAGAACCTCCCCTTCTGCAACATTATTTGAAGCTCTACCAAGAATAACATGTGACCATAAACCTCTACTGCACAAAGTTGTCTTCATTGTTCTGGTCCACAAAAGATAATTTGCTCCTTTGAGAACAATTGGAGCCATAACCATTTGTTTCTGGAGCTCCATGACTAATCCTTTCAAGACCTCCAATCACAATGGCCACACGGATAAACACCACACAGGACAACCAAATTTGCAGTCCAATCTACCGTATTTACCACTTCTTTTGACTAGAGGATAGCAAATTTCAAACCAAGATTTACTTCCTTCTAAGATAACCAATCAATCCTAATTCCCCAACAATTTATCAAGACTTTACTTCCAAAGTCATAATCCAGATAGATTCACTACTAACTCCGAAGTCAAACCATCTTGATACCAACTTGAATCTTTACACTGAAGGCGGGTAATTAGAATTCGAAGATAAGAACCTTACTTGCAGAGGAAGTATTCGATGATCCGAGAACGATTTTACAGAAGCCTCGGATTCTCTTAATCACAACAAACACGAACACAATCAGGGAGTTGGAGAGTAACCAGATTGAAGATCAGGAACCAAAGGATTGATGATCGGAACTATCTGTTCGAACTTTTGTAGAGAAGAAGTAAGTTTAGCTTGCGATCAAAGATTTCGAAAAACAGAGCCGATCTTTAGCAAATTCTCAGAATCTTGAATTAGAGTTGAAATGGATTGAAGATCGGCTAGTTCTGATGAAAATCCACAGGAGAAATATGATCCAGAAGACAAAGAACAACCAAATCGAGTTTCACGATCGTGAATTTTTGAAAACAATTTTGGCGCCAAAATTAGTTTGATCGGTTTTTCCAGATCAATAGATCAAATCCTGTTGATATACTCAAGAATCAGCAAATTGAGTCTTTAATCTTGATGAAGAAGACTAGAAATACTTGACTTGAAACAAGTCTTTGAAGAATTTGGTTGATCCAGATCGGAGAATCCTCGGCGAAGAGAACACGACACCGTACGGAAAGAGTTTGATAACTTTCGATCTAATCAACCGAAATGCGTGATTCCACCGGTGATGAATTCAGATTTCACCGATGAATGATCCACAAGAAAGAAAAATGCAGGATTGAAGCAAGATTTGCCGAGAATCAAGACGGAAGAACAGAGAACTCCTCGGCGTGCTCGGTTTCTACGTTACGATGAAGAATAGGATAGAATCGAAAGATTTGCAGAAGAAACCTGCTCTGATACAATGTAAACTTGAAGATTTAAGAAAGATTTAGGGTTGAAGAGTGAGAATTGAGAGAAAATATGGAGAGAATGAATCGTATGTTAAGGAGAAAGAGATTAAAGAATGTAGAATCGAAATTTTATTATCTGAGAGTAAGTGTTACAAGTATGATTAGAAGAGTATTTATACTAAGCTTCCTAGGTGTGTTTGGATACAGGGTTAATCTAAATACAATACTATCTATTCATGGATACCAAACACTCTCATAGTCGCCCATAATGATCCTCCTCATAATTCTTTTATAATCTAACATGATGTAGGCTCTGATAGGATGAGGCTGCTTCCACCTTCAGGAATATACACTCTCTGGTGTAGGCTCTGATATGTGGTGTCATTTCTTTTTGGTTTTTGTATTCCAAGCCAAATTGCCTCATGATTTTCACGGATTGACTGCCTTCTATGCAGCATAGGTGGCCTCCCATTTCTTCACTCAGGAATATACCCTTGAAGGATAGGCTCTGATGTGTAAGGTATTGGTAGAGTGTCATTCTTGCCAATATGTTCACTCCTTTAGTTCTTCATGATTTGGTTTTGCTTTGTATGAATCCATGCTTGCCATCTTTTCTTTGAGGCTCTCAAGGTCTCCTTTACCCTTAAACAAGTCATAAAGAAGAAGAATTTTAAGTATGCCATGAGGAATATCAAAGTTATAAATGTGCAAGTAAGAGTTCATATAAAACAGTAGCAAAGATCAATTCAACTAAAGTAATGAATTTCAACACTTTAGATGAGATAGAATTTATGTGTATAGAGTGTGAGTAACTAGAGATTAGAGTATAATTAATCAAGATTATAAGAGGCTGATTGAGTATAAGAAGAATTAAGAGAATGAAACAGAGAATAAAAGGATCCCTTAAGGACTTTTGGATTCATCATGCTTCCTTATACTTTTGAGAGTAAAGGAAAAACATGGTTCGCTTCCCTTAAGTGGTTTTGAAGAGGACTTTTGGATTCATCTATGGTCATAAATGCCAAGGCATAGCTCACCAAGGTTCACTTCCCTCTTTTAAACAATTCTAAATCAAAGTTTTAATCAAAAATTGAAATAGATAATGATGTAGAGATAACCTTTTGACAAAGGCTTTGATACTAAGCCTATGTGCTTCTTCTTAGAGGCTGGTTTGAATAATTGAATTCTTCTGGAATTGGAGGCTCCCCCTCATGGATTGCTCTCCATCATTGGTTTTTGAGACTCCTTCTCACGGATTGTTTTTCAACATCACAAATGGTTGACATCTTTTCCCTTAAGGACTTTTGGATTCATCATGCTTCCTTTAGCTCATGAGAGTGAAGGAGACCATGGTTCACTTCCCTTAAGTGGTTTCAAGAGTTGTTATGGACAGAGTTTTACTCTGTTTTCTTGACTCTTGTGGTTGCTGTAACAGCCAAGATCATCCAAGAATCAACAAGTGATTGGTGCTTTAGTGGCTGGAGCATTTTCGAATTCTTTCCCTCCCTCAAGCTTTGTCTAGAGACATCAACTAGACTAGGGACAAAGCTCACACACCATTAAAGTGGAGGAGAGAAGAATTGATTTAGTCAAACTTCAATGGACTTAGATGTTTAACATTTCACAAGAAAGAAAACATTGTCCAAGGTTTTAAAACAACATAAACCACAAGTCTAAACAACAACTACAATGAACTTAAGTGTCTCTCATTTTATAAGAAAGGAGACAAGTCCAAGGTTTTAAAAGAACTTGTGGTTCGTTATCCAAAGAGTTCTAAACATATATGGCTTGAAGTGTCTAACATTCTCAAAGGAAAGACACTAATACCCAATGATTCAACTTTATTGTCTAATGGATAATAAAAAAAATATTTTTTTTTTTTTTTTTTTTTTAAATTTAAAAATTAAAGACAAGAATTTTAAAATCCGAAAATGTGACTTAGAGTTTGAAATGTGGTTTAGGGAGAAGAAGAGAAGAGAATAAAAAACCTAACCCTTATCTAAGTGTCTTATATCCAAAAGGATGCACTTTAGAGACCAATGGGTAAATGATAAAGGCAACCACTCTCTTCTTTCTCTCCCTTGTAATTTTTCATTACTACCACCATTCATTCCTCTTTATTGTCACTTATTGAACCAAGGTTCATGAGAACAATGGAAGAACACAAAGAAAACCATGGGTATTTGCTTTTACCCACTGGTCAAAAACAAAATTCAAAATTCAAATCTATTATCCACTGGATAAAGCTATAATCCAGCGGTTACAAGAGAACGGCTGAGAATTCTGAAAAACGGTTTCTTGGAAATGAAAGATGAGATATTGAATTGAAGAATGGTATAAACAATTCTCAAGAAATAAAAGATCATAATCTCTCACAACTCAGCACCATTAGGTTTTGAGGATTATTCAATCTCAGAGTGAGTAGATTATAAAGATTTATTGCAAGAGTAGGAAATGAATTTGTTTGATTCAAAACCTTGCTCTGATACCATGTTAGAATTTGCGGAATTAAATAGAATTAAGAGAGTTTACAAAAGAGTTTGGTTGGAGATTTTGGGTAGAATGAAGAACAAGAGAATAAACTAAGAGAATGAGAGAATGGAGAATTTGTGAAGGATGAGTATATTTCCTTGATTGATTTATGGTGAGTATACAATGTATTTATAACCAAAGAGTAGAGAATAAGACCAAGACACTTCACCACATGGTGAAAATGACAGCTCCTAACAGCTAGAAATTCAAATTGGTTAAGCCAACATGTGACTCTTCCTTCCCTCTTCAAACCCACGCCTAGGAGAGCTTCTAGAAGGTGTCTTGGGCTTGTTTGGGCTTACTTAATTCAGGCCTTGTGCTGCACAAGTATGGACAGACCCTGGGCTTCAATCCTTGGGCTTCACTTCATTATCTCAGCCCAATGCAAGACCTTCTTTCTCTGATTTGGGCTTAGGCTGGACAGACATTAGCCCAACTTGCTCTGGGCTGGAAGGTCCTTTTGCAAGCCCATCTCTTCTGTCTTTATTTCTTCAGTCCAATACATACAATGTATTTATAGCCAAAGAATAGAGATAAGACAAAGGCACTTCACCAAATGGTGAAAGTGACAGTTCCTAACAGCTAGAAATTCAAATTGGTTAAGCCAACATGTGACTCTTCCTTCCCTCTCCAAACCCACGCCTAGGAAAGCTTCTAGAAGGTGTCTTGGACAGTTTTGGGCTTACTTAATTCAGGCCTTGTGTTGCACATGTGTGGACAGACCCTGGGCTTCTCTTCATTAACTCAGCCTAATGCACAGACCTTGAACTTCTGATTTGGGCTTGGGCTTCATTAACTTTTTCAGCTTCAAGCCTAAGGCTTCAATCCAATACTTACAACAGAGTTAATGTGGCTCAAGAACTTGCTTAAAGATTTGGGAATAGAATCACAAGCCCCTATCACAATGCATTGTGATAACCAAGTAGCAATTCACATTGCCTCAAACTCAGTCTTTCATGAGAGGACCAAACACATAGAGGTGGATTGTCACAAGGTCAGAGAGCAAATACAACTAGGAGTGATCTTGCCATTCTATACAAAGAGTTCAGACCAGCTAGCTGATATCTTCACTAAAGCAGCCAGCTCTAGAGTTTGTGAGTTCGTCCATGACAAGCTTGGACTCACAAACCTCCCTTACCAATAGTCCTCTTAACAGTGAAGGCCATACTCTTTTCCCTTAGTATGTTGAGGTTTTTCATACTAAAGTTTTTAATGAGGTGGTTCTTCATTGTTCCAAGATAAACCATTCATCATGGTTGATCTTGAGGGGGAGTATTGAGTTAGATAAGAAAATGAAGAGGAGTGGTCGACCAGTTATTAATATGGGACACTCCAAGAATAAGTGGAACGTGGGACAGCCCAGGGAGACTTTCCGATTGAGGGTGGAACAGCCCAGAGTAAAGTTGGAACGTGGGACGGCCCATGGACAATTTGAAATGGCCCAACAATTTAAAAGTGTTCTAGAAGAAGTCTTGGCAAGAGGAGAAGACCGTTGTGGACTTTGACCAGGCAGGACGTGTGGAAGCAAGCTCCCACCCGTTAGGAGCTGTCACCATCACACCTTGTTTATTGTTTATGTCCCTATCCTGCGAATACCTAGTTTCCTAAGTGTCTGTCTATAAAAACTACACACCTAAGGTTGTAAAGAAACTAACTAAGGAAATAAACTTCTTCCTTGTTCTTCATCTCTCTCATTCTCCATTAAACTCCTGTGCGAACTCTCTCTCATACTTCTCTAATCTCTTAATTCTGCAAACTTAAACAAACTTTCAAATACTTTGTCACATTTATAGATGAGAAGTCTAAGTACACTTGGTTAACATTAATTGCATCTAAAGATAGAGTCCTTGAAGCTTTTAAAAACTTCCATAATTATATCACTAACCATTATAATGCTAAAGTGAAAATCTTAAGATCAGAAAATATTGGTGAGTACACAAGTCAAGCTTTCAAATCTCTCCTATCCAAACATGGAATTCTTCACCAAACAAGCTGCCCATATACTCCACAACAAAATAGTACAGCTGAGAGGAAGAACAGACACCTGGGGAGATGATGTAGTTGCGGCTTGTTTTCTGATCAATAGGCTACCCACTCGAATTCTCCAAGACCAATCACCGTTTGAGGTATTGAACTACTGCAAGCCGTCTATTAATCACCTAGGAGTCTTTGGATGTGTGTGTTATGTTTTGGTTCCAGGAGAAAACCGTAACAAACTGGATGCCAAGAGTATGAAGAGTATTGATACAAGCCTGGATCAGGATCGTGTTGTGTCTGATCAGAAGAGAATCTCGATTCTGGACAAACACAAGATGGAGACGCGAATTGGACCACACAAGGGATGGAAACCTTGTGATACACCAGAAATCTCCGAGCCAGATGAAAGATCGAAGCTAGTATTGAGCAAGATACTAACTTGGGCATCACGGACTACTTAAGACAGACGTGTGGGTCAAGATTGGTCAAGTCCGAATGCATATAGCCCAAGAGAGAAACTCAGTTTAGACAAGTCCAATAAGGCCTTAGTCCATTAAGGAAGTGTGATGAAAAGCTTCTAGAAGCAGAGATGATTCGACCAGAGAGGTCACGGGTGCACAAAGCCGTTGCTGTACGGTCACTATCACTTCTTGGGCTTGCTCCCAAGTCACTGTCCCATTTTGAATCTCCTTGTGTAATCATGTAATCATTTGCCTATATTAGGACTTCTTCTCACATTGTATCAGATACACTTTAAGCAATAAAGACTCTTCACCTTATTCTTCTTGTCTCCCTTGTCTCCCTCTTCATTCTTCTGGTCGGGTTTCACCATGAAACTCACCTAATCTCTCCTCTTACTTCCGCAAAATTAACATGGTATCAGAGCAACTCGATTCATAAACTCTCTTTAAACTCCCACATACTCTCTAATACTCCTCAAATACTCACGGCCTTCTCCATCTCCTCACTCAAGAACACAGAAAATCTGGGTTCAGTTGCTATTAACCACTGGGTAATAAGCAAACTTTCTCTAAAACCTAACCCAAACTCAAGCTCATACTCTCCTAGGTGTGTAATACATACCGACTCTCTAAATAAACACTCCTTATCTTACTCACTCTGAGATTGTAACAATCCTCAAACATCCATTTGGTGCTGAGTTGTGAGAAGATAGGATTGGTTATTTCTTGAGATTATCCACTATTCCATTCAATTCATCTCTCTAGCTACATTCTCCCACAAACCGTGTTCTTAAATTCCTAGCCATCTCTCTTTAACCGCTGGACAATAGCATTATCCAGTGGTCCATACATTTGAAATTTGAAATCCATTAGAAGCTGCAATGGAGAACAACAAACAACCTGTCATTCCCATCATTCTGAAGGGACAAAACTACTTGCTATGGTCTAGAACAGCAAGAACCGCGTTGTGTAGCCGCGGACTTTGGGAGCATACTCACAAAACTTATGCCTCAAAGGAAGACTCCACAGAGAAGAAAGAGACGGTTACTTTGGCTGAAGAAACCAAATGGTTTCAAGAAGACCAAACCGTGTTGGCCATACTCCAAAGCTCCCTTGAGGTCTCCATCCTTGAAGCCTATTCTTACTGTGAAACCGCCAAGGACCTCTGGGAGACTCTCAAGAATGTGTACGACAATGTATCCAACCTAACTCGGGTGTTTGAAATCAAAAGATCACTCACTACTCTCAGCCAAGAAGATGGAGACTTCACAAAACATCTTGGCAAGTATCAGGCGCTATGGGCAGAGCTGGAAGCACTAAGACCCAATTCTATGGACCAGACGGTTCTACTCGAAAGGAAGGAGCAAGACCGCGTGTTTCGGCTCCTACTTACCTTGAACACAATGTACAACGACTTAATCAAGCATCTACTGAGGTCAGACAAGCTTCCAAGCTTTGATGAAGTGTGTGCCCAAATCCAAAAGGAACAAGGATCACATGGTCTGTTTGGTGGAAGAGGAGAACTTCCCACAGCTAACAAAGTCATGTTTAGACATGATGATAAAAAGCCATGGATATGTGACCATTGCAAAAGAAAGGGGCATAATAAGGGACAGTGCTGGATCCTTCATCCTCATCTCAGGCCGAGCACACCAAGACCTTCCATCAACCGTCCCTTCAAAGATTTCCAAGGAAGTTCTAAGGCAAATCTCAGCCAGAACACACCGAATGAACAAGGACAAGCCGGTCAATCAAAGAGGCATGAAGATGGAGCAGCTATGACTGCACATGGCACAACCCCTCATGCACCATCACCAAATGACATAATGCGCAGATCAGACTTGGAGGTCATTCTTCAGTCCATTGCCTCCCTCAAAGAGTCTGGTATCTCTTTCTACTCTCATAGACCTAGTAAAGCCTTAGTTGTTGACTCAGGGGCCTCACACCACATGATTAGTAACCCTGAACTGTTAAACAACTTAGAACCGGCTCTAGGTAATGTAGAAATAGCTAATGGAGAAAGAATACCAGTTAAAGGAATAGGCAACCTCAAGCTATTTGATAAGGAATCTAGAGCCCTATTTATGCCTAGCTTCACATCTAATCTATTATCTGTAAAGAAGGCCACTACTGACCTGAATTGCTATGCCATATTTGGTCCTAACAATGTTCATTTTCAGGATATTGAGAGCATGAGGCTGCTTGGAAAAGGAGTAGCCAAAGATGACCTATATGTTTTGGAAGATACTTCCTTTAGTAGTTCACAATCTGTTCCTTTTAAATCATGTTTTTCGGTCAAGCTTGATGTAATGTGGCATGCTAGGCTAGGCCACCCTCATTTTCGTGCATTAAAACTCATGCTACCCAATGTTTCTTTTGAGAATTCTAGTTGTGAGGCTTGTATTCTAGGGAAACATTGCAAATCCGTTTTTCCTAAATCTACCACCATTTATGAGAAATGTTTTGATTTAATTCACTCTGATGTTTGGACTTCACCTTGCATATCTAGAGACGACAACAAATACTTTGTAACCTTTATAGATGAGAAGTCAAAGTACACATGGCTAACTTTACTACCATCAAAGGACCTTGTGTTTGAAGCATTTACAAAATTTCAAAACTATGTCACTAACCATTACCAAGCTAACATAAAAATTTTGAGAACAGATAATGGAGGTGAATACATGAGTCATCAGTTTAAGGAACACCTCGCCAAACATGGAATATTGCACCAAACCAGTTGCCCATACAATCCACAGCAGAATGGTGTAGCTGAGAGAAAGAATAGACATCTCATGGAAGTGGCCCGTTCCATGATGTTCCACACTAATGTGCCTAAACGTTTTTGGGGAGACGCGGTCATGACCGCATGCTATCTGATCAACCGAATCCCTACCAGAGTCCTGGATGATCAATCCCCATTTCAGGTACTCAATAAAACCTCCCCCATAGTCGATCACCTTCGGGTATTTGGATGTGTGTGCTTTGTATTGGTTCCAGGAGAGCTCAGGAATAAGTTAGAGGCAAAGAGTACAAGATGCATATTCATTGGTTACTCATCAAGTCAGAAAAGGTACAAATGCTTTGACCCAACTACCAATAGAACCATGGTCTCCCGGGATGTCAAGTTCTTGGAGGAACAAGGATATCATGATAAACAAGATTGGGCTAGTTTGAAAGATCTTGCTAAGCCCTCAGAACAAGCAGCTAGCCTTCGTTTCCTCTTAGACCACTTAGATCATCATAAGCCCTCATCATCCTCAGGAGACCAACAGCAGTCACCATCTCCTTCAGATCACAACCATACGGCACCTAGTTCACCAACTCAGCAGGAAGATTCTACAGAAGGGTCTCACCCGGATCCGTCCCAAGTAGAAGGCTCCTCTCCTGGGTTGGAACACACTGCAGCAGTAGATGAAGAAGTTGGTACTACACAAATTCTTAGGAGGAGCACTAGACTTAGACGTGATCCATCCAACTGGATCAATACCAGGGTGTACTACAATGCTCATGCTGTGGCTCATCCGGTTCAGGCGACATGCTCTCTTGCCCTTGTTCCATCTCATCACCAAGCGTTCCTTGGAAAGATTTTGAAAGACACCATTCCCTCGTCATATGAGGAGGCTAAGCAAATGAAGGTCTGGCGAGAGGCTGTTGCTGATGAGGTAGGAGCTATGGAACGCAATCACACATGGGACGAGTCTATTCTTCCTAAGGGCAAACGTGCAGTCAGCTCCAAATGGGTGTTCACCATTAATTAAGTACAAGTGTAATGGAGATATTGAACGCTACAAGGCCAGGCTTGTAGCTCGAGGGTTTACTCAAACATATGGCCAAGACTATGGGGACACATTTGCTCCAGTGGCTAAGCTACCAACAGTGCGAGTTGTTCTCTCCTTGGCCACCAATCTGTCATGGGATCTATGGCAAATGGACGTCCGGAATGCCTTCCTTCAGGGGGAGCTTGAAGATGAAGTCTATATGACACCACCCCGGGGCTTGATGAACTTGTTGCACCAGGCAAGGTTCTGCGTTTACGGAAGGCCATCTATGGACTCAAACAATCACCCCGGGCCTGGTACCATAAGCTCAGCTTCACCCTCAGAGACCATGGCTTTAGACGTTCAGAGGCTGATCACACATTTTTCATCCTTCAGAATGATCAAGGTATAGTTGTTGTCCTTATTTATGTAGATGATCTCATCATCTCAGGGGACAACCAGGTTGGTATTCAAACAACTAAATCCTTTCTTAAATCCACGTTTGACATTAAAGACTTAGGGGAACTCAAATATTTTCTTGGGATTGAAGTTTGCCGTTCTACTGATGGGCTCTTTCTCTCCCAACGAAAATATGTTACTGACCTTTTAACTGAGACAGGATATATGGATGCCAAACCAGCCAAGTCACCCTTGGAAGATGGCTACAAGGTCATTCGAGAGGGGGAGAATGCTGATGAGCCCTATGCAGATGTTGCACAATACAGACGCATTGTAGGTAAGCTCATATACCTCACTATCACCAGACCTGATCTCTGCTTTGCTGTGAATCAGATTAGCCAGCACATGAAGACTCCTACAAAGCATAATTGGAGCATGGGAGAAAGGATCCTGAGGTATCTTAAAGGAAGCCTAGACCGTGGCATTTGGATGGGCCAAAACAAGGACACAGAGATTGTGGGGGTATTGTGACGCGGACTGGGCTGGAGACAGAGCTGATAGGAAGTCCACAACCGGCTATTGTACCTTCATAGGAGGAAATTTGGTCACTTGGAAGACCAAGAAGCAAAAAGTAGTAGCATGCTCCACAGCTGAAGCAGAATACCGTGCAATGAGAAAATTGACCAACGAATTGACATGGTTGAAAGCACTCCTCAAAGACCTCAACATTGATCAGAACACTCCAATCACCATGCATTGTGACAACCAAGCAGCCATTCACATTGCAACAAATTCAGTTTTCCATGAGAGAACCAAACACATAGAAGTGGACTGCCATAAGGTTAGAGAAAAGATTGAAGAAGGAGTGATTCTTCCATGTTATACAAGAAGTGAAGACCAATTGGCTGACATCTTCACCAAGGCTGCTAGCCCCAAGATTTGCTCCCACATCTATAGCAAACTTGGGCTGATAGACCTTCCACAACCATAAGCCGTGCTTCCCTCACCTATAGACAACACACTCTTTTTCCCTTTTCATAGTTTTTATCCCAAGTGGTTTTTCTATGATAAGGTTTTTAATAAGGTGTTGCTCTAGGGGTTTCCAAGCTTAGCTTCTCCAATACTAAGCTTGAGGGGGAGTATTGAGCAAGATACTAACTTGGGCATCACGGACTACTTAAGACAGACGTGTGGGTCAAGATTGGTCAAGTCCGAATGCATATAGCCCAAGAGAGAAACTCAGTTTAGACAAGTCCAATAAGGCCTTAGTCCATTAAGGAAGTGTGATCAAAAGCTTCTAGAAGCAGAGATGATTCGACCAGAGAGGTCACGGGTGCACAAAGCCGTTGCTGTGCGGTCACTATCACTTCTTGGGCTTGCTCCCAAGTCACTGTCCCATTTTGAATCTCCTTGTGTAATCGTGTAATCCTTTGCCTATATTAGGACTTCTTCTCACATTGTATCAGATACACTTTAAGCAATAAACACTCTTCACCTTATTCTTCTTGTCTCCCTTGTCTCCCTCTTCATTCTTCTGGTCGGGTTTCACCATGAAACTCACCTAATCTCTCCTCTTACTTCCGCAAAATTAACAGCTAGGCGAAGAAAATCTTAATTTAGGCTACACTAAGGATGTTACTCGACGGCTACAAGCTATTAGGGACTTAGGGTTTTGTTCTGAAAGTTCTTATTCTCATTAATGACTTAAAAGAGTTTATATAGTGCTTACAATTAGGTCTGAGTGTTTTTCCTTATGACATAAAAAGGAAATTGTCATCAAAAGCATAAAATATGAAATAAATGTCCAAAAATTAGTCCTAAACATGTTGGACCAACTATAGACTTAATTAAAAGGAAATAAAATCAAAAGAATTAAATAAAAGGTCCATCCAAAGTAGATGACCAATAATTAGATTAGAAGAAGAAGTCTTCTATTCTAAACACACTAAGGGTGTTGCCTTGTTAAAACATCTTTCGAAAAACCCAGTGGGACAAAACCGAAAGTAGGAAAAAGAGTACAATTCCTTAGCATGATTTTAAGTGTCTTTACTCTTGGTGATCGTAAAGACACCGGAGAAAGAAGTCTGAAGTCCTCGAAGCTCCAATGTCCTCATCATTCCCTCCCTCTTCAGAAGGTTTTGTCCTCAAAACTGGATCATTTCCTGCATCAAAAAATTTTAAGTTAGAAACATTGAATGTAGACGATACATTAAACTCACCTGGCAGCTCCAGCTGATATGCATTTTTGTTGATCTTTTTCAGGATTATTAATAGTCCATCTCCTCCCGGGGCAAGCTTGTCTTTTCTTTTATGGGGGAACAGCTCTGTCCGCATATGCAACCAGATCCAATCTCCTTCCTTGAAGCTCACTGATTTGCGGCCCTTATTGGCTTGTCGAGCATAAGGTTCTGTCCCCTTTTCGATATTCTCCTTAGCCTTTTGATGAAGCTCATTTACGAATTCAGCTTTGGTTTCTCCTACTGAGTTCACAATCTTGGCTGGAGGCAACAGAATAAGATCCAGTGGTGACTGCGGATTAAGTCCGTAGACTATCTCAAATGAATACATCTTAGTGGTTGAATGAGTAGCTCGGTTGTAGGCGAACTCCACAAACGAAATACACTCTAACCAGCTTTTTAGGTTTCGGCCAATAGTAGCTATAAGTAGAGTCGATAACATCCTATTAACCACCTCTATTTGCCCATCTGTCTGCGGATGACAAGTATTCGAGAAAACTAGTTTGGTTCCTAGTTTCTTCCATAAGGATCTCCATAAGTGACTCAAAAACTTCATGTCTCGATCTGACACTATGGTTCTCGGAATATCATGAAGCCGTACCACTTCCTTAAAGAATAAGTTGGCGGTTTGGCTTACGTCATTTGTCTTGGCGCAAGGTATGAAATGCACCATCTTTGAGAACCTGTTTACATGAGGATGGATTCTTGACTTAGCTTGTTTGCAGACCAAATAACGAGCACAATGAGCCTTAACGTCTCGCCTCTGATGCGGCCAATAAAAGTGTTCCTTAAGCGTGCTCAACGTCTTATCCACTCCAAAATGACCCATTAGTCCTCCTCCATGCGCTTTCCTCAGCACTAAATTCTGGATTTGACGTCTTATTTCTTTGGCTTCTTCCGGGTTAATTCGATATGCGGCTCGGTTAGGTCGTTCTGCACCCAGAATAAAGTCGATGTTGTCATCTATCTCCCTCACTGGCGGCAGTCCAGGTGGTAACTCCTCGGAGAAAACATCCGCAAATGTGATTGCCCTTTGGATATCGCAGGAGTTAATCAGAAAGTTCTCCTTGCGTTTAATTCCATCTGTAGTCATTTTCGCTTGTATTTCCTTTACTTGTTGAGGCGTCAATGGAGCTAAGTTGTACCTGCGCTTTTCATGCTCAAAAGAATACAAGTTAGTCCGTCCATTATGTGTGGTTTCCTTGTCAAACTGCCATGGAAGTCCCAATAAGAGATGACCAGCTTGCATCGGAACCACATCACATATCACTTGATCTTGGTACCGTCCCACACTAAATGGGACATTGACTTGATCGGATATGTGGAGCTCGGCTTTATCATTGAGCCATTTCAACTTATAAGGATGAGGATGTTTAGTTCTCTCCAAGCCGAGCTTTTCTACCACATAAGAACTAGCGACATTAGTACATAAACCACCGTCGATAATAAGAGAACATACCTTACCCTGAATGGTGCAACGATTATGGAAGATGTTTTCTCTTTGTGCAACCTCTTCAAGACTTACCATTGAGTTAAGAACTCGCCTAATCATCAGGAACTCTCCAGAGTCCGGGTACTCAACGTCCTCTTGGTCTCGATGCTGGTGTGATTCGTCATCTTCTTCATCTTGCGATTCGTACTCTCCAACTTGAGTAAGAATCATGACTCGTTGGTTAGGACACTCTCTCGCCATGTGTCCTCTTCCGTTGCATTTAAAGCAAAGGATGTCTCGACTCCGTTGTACCGGAGCTGTTGTAGTTGGCGTCAGCTGAGAAGTACTAGGAACGGGTCTAAGGGCCTTTGTGAAATCACTCACTTTAGCCTTAAACCGGTTGTCTGCTGGCGACTGAGTACTACTCCCCTTTGTTGGTTTGAAAATCGGATTCCATGTAGTTTTTAATCGAGAAATAGTCGCTGACTTGCGCTTGTTCTGGTTCTCGATCTGAATAGCTAAATGAAGTAACTCTCCGAGATCATGATAAGTATGTCTCTCCACTTTCCGAGAAATTCGTTCTTGCAATCCGTCAACAAATTGCGCCATTAAGCTCTCTAGAGAATCCTCGATCTCCAAACGGTTCCGCAGATGCTCAAACTCCTCGTAATATTCCTCCACACTTTTATTTTCTTGAGTCAAACGTCTGAAACGTTTTTGCATGTCTCGGTGAAAGTGTGGTGGAACATATCGTCTTCTAATAATATACTTGAGCTCCTCCCAAGCTATTATGTTTCCGTACCGATTTCTCCTTCTTTCGGTACATTCTCGTTCCCACCATGTAAGAGCATGGTCGGTGAACTGAGCCGTTGCTAAGGTGACTCTCCTCGGATCAGCATATCTATAATATTCAAAGATATGCTCCATCCGTCTTTCCCAATCCAGATAAGCTTCGGGATCCACCCTTCCGGCAAAGGTCGGTGTAGAAAGCTTAACATCGGGAGCTTGCGGAGGTGGTGGTGGCGGCGGGTGGAGGTTGAAACTCCGGTGGTGGTGGTGGCGGCGATGTATGAGCATAAAATGGCGGTGGTGGGGCTTGGTGTTCTCCGTATCCGCGAGCTGCTCCTTGACGAGCTGATTCTGGGATCTCGGCTCTCGTCGCCACTAGGAGCTCGCCTAGTCGGTCTATGCCCGCAGCCATAGCACTGTTGATGTCAGAAGAGTCCGACTTGTCGGACATTCCGTCTCTCTTGAGGAGAACCGGAATAAAAAAGAACTTAAAAACTAGTTGCAATTTTTTTTTTCTAAGGATTAATTATCCAAATAATTTTGACCTAGAGACATAGTATGCAATTAAGTTTAACCTAAGGATCTAGTATGCAAATAAACTTAATCTAAGGACTTAATATGCAAATAAATTTAATTTAAGGACCTAGTATGCAAATAAACGTAATCTAAGGACTTAATATGCAAATAAATTTAATCTAAGGACCTAGGGTGCAAATAAACTTAATCTAGGGACTTAATACGCAAATAGATTTAACCTAAGTTTAATGTAAATAGTGATAAATTAATGCTAATAAAACAATATGCTAATTTAATGCAAATAAAAATTATATTCTAAATTTATGCAAATAAAATTTTATTTTTTTTAAAAAAAACTATATGATAAAATTATCCTAAATCTTCTAATTGCATGAAATTTTGAAACCCAAAAAAATACCTAATCTAATCTAACCTAGAAAATAGCTAATCTAATCTAAATCTAACAAACTAATAATTTAAATTCAAACTTTTTTTTTTTATTTTTTCTCTAAACTCACGCAAGTTTTTTTTTTAAATTTTTTTTTCTTTCTTTTTCTTCTCTCACGCACGAGAGTTCAATTTTTTTTTTCAATTAGTTAGAAAATAATAAACAGAGAATAAATAATGAAAAACAAAGGAATGCAAATTGTGGTTTAAGGATGCAAGCGAATGAAAGTAATAAAACAAGGAGAACCTCACCTCTTCTTACCTTGTGCAGATCGCGTGGATGAAGGTTGATCGTGGATGGTGAGTTATGGATCGCGAATGATAGATTTCATATTATGATTTAAACCTGAAACACTTGACAAACAAATCAAAAATAACAAAAAGAAAACAAGGGATAGGGTTTATACACTACCCTGCGTCAGGAGCTTCAGCTCTGTTACCAAAGATGATACTGAAAGTTTTAGAAGTTTAGGAAGAGTGAAGAGAGTTTAGGCGAGAGATTAGGTAAACACATATTATTAGAATAAGATTTCTTGATTACAAAGAGAGACCTTAGTGATCCTTTTATACAGAAATGGATAACCTAAAAATGACTACTTTAGGTAAGAGTGTGTGCTTCCTCTTTAGTGCTGGCGCCTCTTTCCCCTTTTGTGCTGGCAGAGGTGAGTCACCAATCCTTCTAGAAGATTCATTCCTAGCCGTTAACACTCTTTTCCTTGGTGAATTGCTTCCTCATTCCAACACTCCCCCTCAAGTTTTACATCATTGGTGAATGATTAAAACTTGGACATCAAGAGGATTCACCTCATTAAAAACCTTAGAATGCAAAACCCAGTGGGAGAAAAACATTCTAAGGGAAAAAGAGTATGAATCCTTCATGATAGGGAAGTTACTGGAATGGTAGGGTTGTGAGTCCAAGCTTAGTATGGATGAACTCACAAACCTTCAAACTTGCCGCCTTGGTGAAGATATCAGCCAATTGATCAGAACTTCTTGTATAGCATGGAAGTATGATTCCTTTCTCCACAGCCTCTCTAACCTTGTGGCAGTCCACCTCAATGTGCTTGGTTCGTTCGTGAAAGACAAAATTGGATGCAATATGAAGAGTATTTATAGAGACACAAGTGAAGAGAAGAGGGGGAAAATGGTTTGAATTTGAATGGTGTGGAGAGCAAGGTTGATAGTGACTTATCATTAACTGCCTTCTCCTCCTTAACCACACGTGAATGCTTGCTTCTTGGCCACCAACAACTTTTCTTGTCCTTCTAGAAGGTTTCTTGTGGACTTGGGCCTTTGTGGAGGTATTTGCACACAGGCTGGCTCATGGACTCAATTCCTTTCTTATTTATACAGGCCTGTGCACACTTGGGCTGTCTAGTGTTCCTTTGGTCCTGGGCCTCCTTATTCTTTGAATGGACTAATGCATCTTATGGGCCGTCTGGGCAATGCACCTTATGGATGGCCTTATTCTTCTGGCTGTGATGGGCTTGAATAGATCACCATTATTGATGGCGTAGAGCTTCTGGTCACTCCTCTTCTTTCTTTGCTTCTCAGTCCAATAATAAGGACACGGTTGGTATTAGTATTGTAGCACTTATACCCTTTCTGTGTGGTTGAATATGATAGTTTTGTAAGAGTAAGAGTTTTAGAGTAGGATGAAGAATGGAGTAAAGGAGTATAAGCTAAAGATAGAGATCGATTTCATTATGTTATTGTGTACAAAGAGAGGCTGCTTAGCCTTTAAATAGAAATCTACCTAGGTTACATGATAGGTTGTCTAGACTAGGGATAAGGGAGAGAGCTTATAGAGCCGTTACATGATTGCTTATCACTTATCACACGCTTCCTTATACAAGCTTCCCGTCCATATCACTTAATACACGAACCTCCTCTTATCATTAGGCATGAACCAACTCCTCCTTGTACACTCTAGGTCCAATACTCCCCCTCAAGCTAAATTCTGATGAAGAACTTAGCTTGGAAACCATAAACAACCACCTCATTAAAAAAACCTTATGGTGTAAAACCCAATGGGACAAAAGCACACATAAGGGAAAAAGAGTATGATTGCTTATGGTTAGGGAAGTCATGGAGTAGTAATATCTATGAGTCCAAGTCTGGGTAAAATGGACTCATATACCTTAGGTGTTGTTGCTTTGGTAAAGATGTCAGCAAGCTGATCCACACTCCGAGTATAGCAAGGTAAGACTATCCCCAGCTCTACGGGTTGCCTCACCTTGTGACAGTCAATCTCTATGTGCTTTGTTCTCTCATGGAAGACCGAATTTGAAGCTATATGAATGGCCGCCTGGTTATCACAATGCATGGTCATTGGTTTGGATGTCTCTATTCCCAAATCCTTCAAAATGGCTTTGATCCATGTTAGCTCATTAGTGAGTTTCTTCATGGCACGGTATTCGGCTTTAGCACTGGAGCATGAGAGTTTAAGAAGTATAGAAGATTAGAGAAAGAGAGAGACCGAGTATGGTGGAGCCGCCATTAAGGCCAAAAGAGAAGTAGCAAGAATCGATTACTTCATATTATTATGTCTACAAATGAGGAATACATAGCCTTAAATAGGAAGCTAGCTAGGTTACCTAGTGCTAGGGATAAGAGAGATTACATATAAGACCGTTATACACTTGTTTATCACTTATACACATTCGCTTATCACACAAGCTTCCTTATCACTCATAATGTAACCTTCCTTCCTTATCACATTGACCAAGAGCTTGCTTATAACCTTCTGGCCGTGAGTTACCTCTTGTAGTTTATGTCCAACACTCCCCCTCAAGCTAAGTTCTGATGAAGAGCTTTAGCTTGGAAACCATAAACAACCACCTCATTAAAAACCTTATGATGTAAAATCCATTGGGACAAAAGCATCATAAGGGAAAAAGAGTATGATTGCTTATGGTTAGAGGAATCATGGAGAAGACATGTCAATGAGTCCAAGCCTTGGTAGAATGGACTCATATACCTTAGACGTTGTTGATTTGGTGAAGATATCCGCAAGCTGATCCATACTTCTGGTGTAGCATGGTAAAACTATTCCTTGCTCCACTGCTTGCCTCACCTTGTGGCAATCAACTTCTATGTGCTTAGTTCTCTCGTGGAATACAGAATTAGAGGCTATGTGGATGGCTGCTTGGTTGTCACAGTGCATGGTCATTGGTCGAGCAGTCTCCACTCCCAAATCCTTTAGAATAGCTTTGATCCAGGTTAGTTCATTGGTAAGCTTTTTCATAGCACGGTATTCGGCCTCTGCACTGGAACAGGATACAATCTTCTGTTTCTTTGTCTTCCATGTGACCAAATTTCCTCCAACAAAGGAACAGTAGCCTGTGGTGGACCTCCTGTCTTCCCTATCACCGGCCCAATCCGCATCACAGTATCCCACTATTTCTGAACTTCCATTCGTTCCCATCCAAATCCCATGCTCTGAAGTGCCTCTCAAGTATCTAAGAACTCTTTCCAGCATGTTCCAATGATGGACTTTTGGTTCTTGCATATGTTGACTAACCTGATTCACAGAGAAACACAAATCAGGCCTAGTAAGCGTTAAATAAATCAACTTACCTACTAGTCTTCTGTTGAGCTGTGGATTGTTGTATGGTTGATCTTCAATCTCCCCCTTACTGATAGCCTTGTAGCTGTCTTCCATGGGTGTGTTTACTGGTTTTGCATCTAGCTTTCCTGTTTCAGACAACAGATCAAGTGTATACTTCCTTTGAGATAGAAATAGCCCCTCTTTAGAACGACATATCTCAATCCCTAGGAAATACTTAAGCAAGCCAAGATCTTTAATATCAAATATAGACTTAAGGTAAGCTTTAGTTTCTTTGATACCTTCCCTATCATCACCAGAGATAATGATATCATCCACATAAATCAGTACCACTATGATACCTGATTGACTAGGAAGAGTGAACAGGGTATGATCGGCTTCTGACTTCCTAAATCCTCTATCCCTTAGTGTCATGCTTAGCTTATGATACCAGGCTCTGGGTGATTGTTTCAATCCATAAATTGCCTTTCTTAACCTCAAGACTTTGCCTGGTTGAACAATCCCTTCTAGTCCTGGAGGTGGACGCATATATACTTCTTCCTCTAGCTCTCCTTGGAGGAAGGCATTCTTTACATCCATCTGCCACAGTTCCCAATCCAAATTCGTTGCTAGAGATAGAACAATCCTCACAGTATGAAGCTTTGCAACAGGAGCAAAAGTATCACCAAAGTCTTCACCATAGGTTTGCGTGAAACCTCTTGCCACCAGTCTTGCCTTGTGCCTTTCTATCTCTCAATTACTTTTGTACTTGATTGTAAAGACCCATTTTGAGCTTACTGCCTTCTTTCCTTTAGGTAGCACAGCTTCATCCCATGTATGGTTCTTTTCCATAGCATCTGTTTCATCAGTTATGGCCTCCCTCCATACTTTGAGTTCTTTAGCTTCTTCATAGGATGTTGGAACATGTCCTTGGTCAAGGCTACTGATAAACGCTTTATGTTCTTCAGGGAATGAGGCAAATGAGCAGACAACTTGGGATGGGTGAGCAACCGCATTAGCATTATAATAGACCCTTGTATTAACCCAGTTTGATGGATCCTTCCTAAGTCTTGTGCTTCTCCGTAGAGGTTGGACTGGCCCGGATTCTCGATCTCGCTCTGGCCCGGATGGTTCTTGATCTCGCTCTTGTCCTTGATCGTGGCTTCCAGAAGAAGAACTTGTCTGGTCTTGATCAACGTCATGTCGTCCAGAAGAAGAACTTGTCCGGTCTTGATCAACGTCATCTTCTTCAGTATTTCGCCCCTCACGAGCAAGGTCATGCTGAGGTCCAACCTGAGGTGAGACTGGTCCCGGTCCAGACGAGCTTGTATCGTGTTGAGCAGCTGGTGAGATAGGGACAGGGCCCGGTACGGGACAGGCACCTGGTTGGGACGACAAAGGTATCCCCAAATGATCAAAGATGTTCCGAAGGGTAGTGGCACGGTCCAAAGAGGTACCAGAAAGATCAGCCAAGTCATCCCACTGTTGGTCACCATAGTAGCTCTGGTTTTCAATAAATTTGACATCCCGGGACACCATAACCCTTCTAGCTTCAGGGTCATAGCACTTATAGCCTCGTTGGGTAGGTGAGTATCCAATGAACATGGACCGTGTGCTTTTAGCATCAAGCTTGGTTCGGTTTTCTCCTGGAACCAAAACAAAACACACGCAACCAAACACTTTTAAGTGAGTTAAGGAAGGTTTACGAGTGTTCAATACCTCAAACGGAGAGATTTCATTGAGAACTCTGGTAGGAATCCTGTTAATAAGATAACAAGCCGTGAGGACAGCATCTCCCCAAAACCTCTTTGGAACCTTGGAGTGAAACATCATTGATCTGGCCACTTCCATCAGGTGGCGGTTCTTTCTCTCAGCCACACCGTTCTGTTGGGGTGTATAGGGGCAGCTCGTTTGATGAAGAATCCCATGCTTATGAAGATGATCACGGAAGGCATGACTTGTATACTCTCCACCATTTTCTGTTCTAAAAATTTTTATCCTTGCATTGAAGTGGTTAGTGATGTAATTTTGAAAATTCACAAATGCTTCTAGAGCTCTATCCTTTGATTGCATTAAGGTAAGCCAGGTATATTTAGATTTCTCATCTATGAAAGTAATGAAGTATTTCTGATTCTCTCTAGACAAGCAAGGAGCAGTCCATACATTTGAATGCACAAGATCAAAACATTTTTCATAAATTGTCTCAGACTTAGGGAAAATAGACTTGCAATGTTTACCTAAGATACATGCCTCACAATCATCATTCTTAAACACAATATTAGGTAACATTAAACTCAAAGCCCGAGAGTGGGGATGCCCTAGTCTAGCATGCCATAACACATTATTAGCATAAGCAGGAGTAGATTCTAAAGAACTTAAAACAGAAGCTAAAAGTTGATCATCTTTCAGCAAATAAAGACCATCCTTAGTTATTCCTTTCCCAAGCGTCTTACTTGTCTTAATATCCTGAAAATGAACATCATTAGGAGTGAAGATAACATTGCAATCCAAATCATTTGTAGCCTTATGTACAGAAACCAAGTTTGAGGTAAAGTCAGGCATGAAGAAAGCCCTAGTCTTTCTATCAAATAATTTTAAATTCCCTACCCCTTTAATTGGAATCTTATCACCATTTGCAATGACTACATGGCCTTTAGCCGGTTCTAAGTCCTTAATCAAATCAACGTTACTAATCATATGATGTGATGCTCCTGAATCAATGACTAGTGGTTTTTCATCTAGTTTCATAGTATATGCAGAAGCATGGTAAGAGTAACCTGTCACATTACCATAGCTTTCCTTCAGAGCTTTGATAAGAGCATCAAGTTCTGACCGCCTCACCACCTGGTCCTGAACTGCGATCTGAGCCGTTTGAGCATTGATATTAGCCGTGCCATCTCCTTCTTGATGTTGTGACGAGGATCCTCCCCCTGATTCAACCTTTGCCTTGATGATGTTGGCTCGGAAATCCTTGAATTTTGGAGGTTTAAGATGTGGATGCAGGATCCAGCATTTGTCCTTAGTATGACCCTTCCTCTTGCAGTGATCACAAGCCAAATTTCTCCGATCATCCTGCTTGAAGTACACCCCTTTGTTTGCAGTTACAAGCTCTCCTTTTCCACTGAATAAACCGTGAGACCCTTGTTCTCTCTGGATGTAGGAACACACTTCTTCGAGAGATGGAAGCTTCTCTGATCTGAGTAGATGTTTGATCAGATCATTGTACATAGGATTCAGAGTGAGAAGAAGACCAAACACTTTGTCTTGTTCACGCCTTGCAAGAAGTGTCTCTGGATCGGTAGAGTTGGGTCTAAGCATCTCAAGCTCTGCCCAAAGGGAGCGGAATTTGCTAAAGTGAGCTGTGAATTCCAAGTCCTCTTGATGAAGGTTGTTGATAGCTCTTTTTACTTCAAAGACCCTACTGAGATTGGTGGTGTTACCATAGACCTTCTTAAGGGTTTCCCATAACTCCTTAGCGCTTTCACAGTAAGAGTAGGCTTCTAGGATAGGTCCATCCAGTGAGCTTTGAATGATAGACAGAAAAAACTGATCTTCCTGAATCCATTTCTCCTCATCAACAATCATGATCTCCTGTCCATCTTCTTGGTGGAACGCCTTTGGTGGAGCTTCATCTAGGAGAAGATGTATCCCTAGTCCTCGACCACCTAGAGTAGTCTTTACCATTCTGGACCATAGAAGGTAGCTAAGTCCCTTTAAGGTAACAGGGATAACCATAGGCCTTGTGTTTTCCATTTTAGAAGTTACAAGTGATTCCGTGACCTAAAACACCTCAAAAGAGTCACCCTTATCCTAACACCGTTCCAACCTTAATCTAAGAATCTCCTTTTCCTTAAGAAACCCCCTTAAGAAGCAAAACAGCCGAGACGAACCAAACCCAGAACAGAGAACCCTACTTGCGTTCCAAGGAAGGCAGAGCACTCGACCAGATACAGAACTGCTACTCAGGAAGGAAAAGCAAACCTGAACAAGACTCAATAGCACTGTCTTGAAAGAAAAGGAGCCTCCTTTCAAGGTTTTAGCGCGGATTGTACGGATTCTGCAAAACCCTTGCCGAGGAAGACGAGTACGGACACTCTTGGAATCAGCTAAAGACGCCTCCTTTCAAGCTTCTAAAACCACGGACGAGCTCAGGAAGACCCTTCGACCTAAGTACTGAAGAAAGGAATGGATTTGAACGGGAAAGACACGTTCTTTTGAGGAAAGTGTCCGTACAACAATGGCGGACAAGGTTTAATGAAGAGCGAATGCTCTAAACTTGTTTCGACCAAAGCAATAGTCACTCAAGCTTTAAGGTTAAGATAAAAGGGAAGATTTGCGGAATGAAAAGAGACTTTGAGCGCTTAACACTGTTCTGATACCATGAGAGTTTAAGAAGTATAGAAGATTAGAGAAAGAGAGAGACCGAGTATGGTGGAGCCGCCATTAAGGCCAAAAGAGAAGTAGTAAGAATCGATTACTTCATATTATTATGTCTACAAATGAGGAATATATAGCCTTAAATAGGAAGCTAGCTAGGTTACCTAGTGCTAGGGATAAGAGAGATTACATATAAGACCGTTATACACTTGCTTATCACTTATACACATTCGCTTATCACACAAGCTTCCTTATCACTCATAATGTAACCTTCCTTCCTTATCACATTGACCAAGAGCTTGCTTATAACCTTATGGCCGTGAGTTACCTCTTGTAGTTTATGTCCAACAGAGCAGGAGACTATCTTCTGTTTCTTTGTCTTCCATGTCACTAAGTTACCTCCAACAAAGGTGCAATAGCCTGTCGTGGATCTCCTGTCTTCTCTATCCCCAGCCCAGTCAGCATCACAATATCCCACTATTTATGAGCTTCCATTAGCTCCCATCCAAATTCCTTGCTCAGAAGTCCCTCTTAAGTATCTAAGAACTCTCTCCAGCATGTTCCAATGATGGACATTAGGCTCTTGCATATGCTGGCTAACCTGATTCACAGAAAAACAAAGATCAGGTCTAGTAAGAGTTAAATAAATTAACTTACCTACTAGTCTTCTGTAGAGTTGCGGATTGTTGAATGGTTGATCTTCAAGCTCCCCCTCACTGATAGCTTTATAGTTGTCTTCCAGAGGTGTGGTCACCGGTTTTGCATCAAGCTTTCCTGTTTCAGACAAAAGATCAAGTGTGTATTTCCTTTGAGATAAGAATAGTCCCTCTTTCGAGCGACATATCTCAATCCCAAGGAAATACTTAAGCAAGCCTAAGTCTTTAATGTCAAAGATGGACTTAAGATAGGCTTTGGTTTCCTTGATACCTTCCCTATCGTCACCTGTGATGATGATATCATCCACATAGACCAATACAACTATGATACCTGACTGGCTAGGAAGCGTGAACAGAGTGTGATCGGCTTCAGACTTCCTGAAACCTCTATCCCTTAGTGTCATGCTTAACTTGTGATACCAGGCCCTAGGTGATTGTTTCAATCCATAAATAGCCTTTCTCAATCTCAAAACCTTGCCTGGTTGAACAATACCTTATAGACCTGGAGGTGGCCGCATATACACCTCTTCCTCTAGCTCTCCTTGCAAGAAGGCATTCTTTACATCCATCTGCCACAGTTCCCACTCCAGATTTGTTGCTAAGGATAGAACAATCCTCACGGTATGGAGTTTTGCTATCGGGGCAAAGGTATCATCAAAATCTTCTCCATAGGTCTGAGTGAAGCATCTTGCAACCAACCTGGCCTTGTACCTCTCTATGTCTCCATTACTCTTGTATTTGATCGTAAATACCCACTTGGAGCTTACTGCCTTCTTTCCCTTGGGTAGCACAGCTTCATCCCATGTGTGGTTCCTTTCCATGGCTCTTGTCTCATCACTTATAGCATCTCTCCAGACTTTAAGTTCCTTAGCTTCGTCATAAGATGTAGGAATATGTCCCTGATCCAAGCTGCTTATAAAGACCTTATGTTCTTCAGGGAAAGAGGCAAAGGAGCAGACAACTTGGGAAGGATGAGCAACTGCATTCGCATTGTAATACACCCTCGTATTCACCCAGTTGGATGGATCCTTCTTGAGTCTTGTACTTCTTCTTAGAGGTTGAACTGGTCTTGATGATTCTGCTTCCTGATCATGTCCTTTACTTGCCGCTTGATCGTGGCTTTCAGAAGAAGAGCTAGCCCTGTCTTGATCATGGTCTTCTTCTTCAAGATATGTGCCCCCCTCACGGTCAAGCTCTGGTCGAGGCAAGGGCGGTACACGCCGGGACGAGGCTGGTTCATTCTCGGTTGAGCTAGGAACTGGCCGGGATAAGCTTATATCTGGCTGATTAGAAGTTGGGACGTGTGAAGCAGTGTTAGGTACCGGGAACGAGCCAGGTTGAGGACACGGGACAGTGGCAGGACCAGGATGTTGCGAAAGAGGGATGCCAAGGTGATCAAAGATGTGTCGAAGACTAGTTGCCCGGTCCAAGGAGATCCCACTAAGATCTGCCAGATCATCCCACTTTTGGTCACCATAGTAGCCTTTGTTTTCAATGAAATTCACATCCCGGGACACAAGAACCTTCCTAGCTTCAGGATCATAACACTTATAGCCTCTTTGGGTAGTGGAGTATCCAATAAACATTGATCTTGTACTCTTAGCATCTAGTTTGGTTCTGTTTTCCCCTGGAACCAGAACAAAACACAAGCAACCAAAGACTTTTAGGTGAGCTAAAGAGGGCTTAGTAGAATTCAATACCTCAAAGGGAGATAGATCATTGAGAACTCTTGTGGGAATCCTGTTGATGAGATAACAAGCTGTAAGGACCGCATCTCCCCAAAACCTCTTTGGAACCTTGGATTGGAACATCATTGACCTGCCCACTTCCATCAAGTGGCGGTTCTTTCTCTCAGCTACACCATTCTGTTGAGGTGTATAGAGACAGCTGGTCTGATGAAGAATGCCATGTTTATTAAGATGTTCCTTAAATGCATTACTTGTATACTCCCCACCATTGTCTGATCTAAAGATTTTGATCCTTGCATTGAAATGGTTAGTAATATAGTTCTGAAAATTAACAAAGGCTTCTAAAGCTCTATCTTTGGATTTCAAAAGGGTTAACCATGTATATTTTGATTTCTCATCTATAAAGGTGATGAAGTATTTCTGATTTTCTCTAGACAAGCAAGGGGCAGTCCAAACATCTGAATGCACAAGATCAAAGCATCTCTCATAAACCATATTCGACTTAGGAAAAATAGATTTGCAATGTTTGCCCAAAATACAAGCTTCACAATCATCATTTTTAAACACAACATTAGGCAACATTAGGCTTAAGGCCCTTGAGTGAGCATGTCCTAATCTAGCATGCCATAGCGCATTATTAGCATAAGCAGGAACCGAATTTAAAGAGCATAAAACAGAGACTAAAGGTTGATCATGTAAGAATATGCGGAATATAAGAGAAGATTAGAGAGAGTTTTCTGAATAAGATGAAGAACAAAAGTATGGAAGACTAAGAGGAAGAGATTTCGTGACAAATGAGAGAGATAGAGCTGGCGGCTGGTATGAGAGAATTAGAGAAGGAGGATTATATTTCCTTGACAGATTAGTTACATAGGTTAGAGTATTTATAGCCTAAGTTACAATAAATACATTAATTAGGCTCACATATTTACTTTCCATAAACTATTTGTTGCCTAACTCTCAAAGGGGAAGTAATTAACTTCCTTTCCAACCTTGAGTAATCGACATCCAGGCCATTAACTTCCTTTCCTTACTTGAGTAGTCGACATCCAAGGTCATTAACTTCCTTTCCTCACTTGAGTAATCGACATCCCAGACCATTAACTTCTCCCAGCCGCCTCTATCTTTCTTCTAGAAGTTTTATAGTTGGGCTTGCTGTCGTGTGTAGATTAATACTCCCCCTCAAGCTCAACCATGATGAATGGTTAAGCTTGGAACCATAAAGACTCACCTCATTAAAAACCTTAAGATGCAAAACCCTTTGGGACAAAAACATCTTAAGGGAAAAAGAGTATGGATCTTTTGGCTAGGGGATTCCCTGGTTGGGAAGGTTTATGAGCCCAAGTTTTGGAAATATGGACTCACATACCTTTAAACTTGCGGATTTGGTGAATATATCTGCAAGTTGATCCGAGCTCCTTGTGTAACATGGTAGGACAACTCCTTGCTCCACTACTTGTCTCACTTTGTGGCAGTCTACTTCAATGTGCTTGGTTCTCTCATGAAATACATTGTTGGATGCTATATGTATGGCAGCTTGGTTGTCACAATGCATGGTGATTGGTGTTGTGACTTCTATGTTTAGATCCTTGAGCAGATTCTTGAGCCAGGTAAGTTCTGTGGTGAGCTTCCTCATGGCTCGGTACTCAGCTTCAGCACTTGAACAAGAAACCACCTTCTGCTTCTTTGTTTTCCAAGTAACTAGGTTGCCTCCAATGAATGTGCAATAACCGGTAGTTTATCTCCTATCATTCCTGTCTCCAGCCCAATCAGCATCACAATAGCCCACGATTTCAGAGCTTCCGTTCCGCCCCATCCAGATGCCTTGGTCGTGTGTCCCTTTCAGGTATCTTAAGATCCGGTCCACCATGTTCCAGTGATGCACCTTTGGGGTTGCATATGTTGACTGACCTGATTCACAGCATAGCACAAGTCAGGTCTAGTAATGGTTAGATATATCAGCTTACCAACCATCTTCCTATAGAGTTTGGTGTCTCCAAACATCTCATCTCCAAGCTCCCCCTCACGTTCCACCTTGTACCCTTCTTCTAGGGGAGTCTTCGCTGGTTTAGCTTCTAATCTTCCTGCATCAACTAGAAGATCAAGTGTGTACTTCCTTTGTGATAAGAAGAGGCCTTCTTGTGTTCGGCATACTTCTATCCCTAGGAAGTACTTTAGTTCACCCAAGTCTTTTATATCAAACATAGATTTAAGATAAACCTTAGTGGATTGAATTCCTACCTTGTCATTCCCTGAGATGATTATATCATCTACATAGATGAGAATGACTACAATACCTGTTTGACTTTGGAGTGTGAAGAGGGTATGATCTGCCTCAGACTTTCTAAAGCCCCTATCTCTAAGTGTGATACTTAGATTATGGTACCAAGCTCTTGGTGACTGTTTGAGGCCATAGATAGCTTTTCTCAGCCTTAGAACCTTTCCTGGAGTCACCGTATCTTCAAGGCCTGGTGGAGGTGTCATATACACTTCATCTTCTAGTTCTCCTTGTAGGAAGGCATTCTTGACATCCATCTGCCACAACTCCCAATCAAGGTTAGTAGCTAAAGAGAGAAGAACTCTTACAGTGTGTAATTTGGCTACTAGTGCAAAGGTGTCATTGTAGTCTTCTCCATAGGTCTGAGTGAAACCTCTTGCAACTAGTCTTGCCTTGTATCTTTCTATCTCTCCATTGCTTTTGTATTTAATGGTAAAGATCCATCTGGAGCTCACTGTCCTCTTGTCCTTAGGTAAATCGGCCTCATCCCAAGTGTGATTGATGTCCATGGCATTGCATTCAGCATTAACTGTATCTCTCCACACTTTAAGCTCCTTTGCTTCCTCATAGTTTCTTGGTATATGTTCTTGGTTGAGGACTGCTGCAAATGCTTGATGTTCTAAGGGAACATGAGCTAGGGAGCAAACAGCTTGAGTTGGGTGACCTACTGCTTGGGCATTGTAGTATACTCTGGTGTTGATACAAATTGAAGCTGGTCGCCTTTCCCTTTGGCTTCTCCTTAGTACTACTTGGGTGTCTGGTTGGGCCGCCTGTTCCTCTGCTTGTTGTTCAGCCTCAGTTTCGGATTCCTCATGTTCTTCGTGATCATGTACGTGTGAGCTTGTTTCTTGGTTAGTAGGTTCAAGTTCAAGCTCATCAAGCTCATCACCTTCATTGCCTCCCTCATGATCAAGAGAACTAGCCGCTTGAGTTGTATTAGATGGAGATGTAGTTGGCGGTTCTTGGTGAGTTGATTTTGGTGCATCTGGTAATGTTATCCCAAGATTCTCCATAAGGTGTCTGAGGTTGGTGGCCCGGTCAGATGTGGATTGTGAGAGGTCTTTGAGTTCATCCCAATTCTTTTCTTCATAGAATCCTTTGGATTCTACAAACTTCACATCCCTAGATACAAGAACCTTTCTTGTCTCTGGATTGTAGCATTTGTATCCCTTTTGAGTAGTTGAATAGCCAATGAACATGACTTTAATACTCCTGGCTTCCAATTTATTTCTTTGTTCTCCTGGAACAAGTACATAACACACACACCCAAAGACTCGTAAGTGTGAGATAGATGGTTTACTTTTGTTGAGTACCTCAAATGGAGTTAAGTCCTCTAAGACTTTGGTTGGTAGGCGATTGATGAGATAGCAAGCTGTGACAAGGGCATCTCCCCAAAATTTCTTTGGAACATTGCTTTGGAACATGATGGATCTCGCCACCTCCATGAGATGCCGGTTCTTCCTTTCAGCCACTCCATTCTGTTGTGGTGTGTATGGACAACTAGTTTGGTGGATGATTCCATGTTTGTCCAAGTATTGCTTGAATGCTAGACTTGTGTATTCTCCTCCATTATCTGATCTAAAGATTTTGATCTTGGCATTGTAATGGTTAGTCACATATGCTTGAAACTTAGTAAATGCATCTAGGACCCTATATTTTGTTGGTAAGAGAGTTATCCAAGTATATTTTGATTTTTGATCTATAAATGTGACAAAGTACTTATGATTATCCCTAGACATGCTTGGTGAAGTCCAAACATCAGAGTGAATAAGATCAAAACAATTTTCATAAATAGTTGTGGACTTGGGAAACACTGATCTACAATGTTTTCCAAGTATACAAGCTTCACATTCATTATTTTTAAAAGACATGCTTGGCAACAATAGTTCTAAGGCCCTAGAATGGGGATGACCTAGTCTAGAATGCCAAATAGCACTATTAGCCTTATTCAAAATAGAATTAAAAGCAATAGATAGAGTTGAGTCTGGTTGTATGTCTTCAAGTACATACAAATCATTCTTGGACACTCCTTTTCCAAGAACTTTATTGGTCTTAATATCCTGAAAATAAACATCATTAGGACCAAAGATTGCATAGCAATTAAGATCAGAGGTTGTCTTCTTAACACTTAGTAAGTTAGAGGTAAATGTAGGCATATAGAAGGCAGTTGATTCTTTATCAAACAATTTAAGGTTCCCAATTCCCCTAATTGGTATCTTATCTCCATTAGCTATTAATACATCTCCTAAAGCCGGTTCTATATTGCTCATTAGATTCTTATCACTAATCATATGATGAGAGGCTCCTGAGTCTACAATAAGTGGTTTAGAGGTATTTAAAGCTTGGAATGAGTTACCAGAGAGGTTTAATTCTTTGATTGCCTTGACCAGTGCATCAAGGTCGGATTTCCTCACAAACTCTTGTTGGAATGTTGCAAGTGCTTTCCCATCTCCCTCAGTGGTTGGCGTGAATGAGCTTGGGCTTGCCTTGTTTCTTGGTTCAAGAGTTACTCACAAACTCTTGTTGGAATGTTGCAAGTGCTTTCCCATCTCCCTCAGTGGTTGGCGTGAATGAGCTTGGGCTTGCCTTGTTTCTTGGTTCAAGAGTTACTTCTTGAGTGAGGTTGGCTCTTGGTTGGTTTCCCACTTTTGGCTTTAAGTGTGGATGGAGGATCCAGCACTTGTCCTTGGTATGCCCTTCCTTCTTGCAGTGGTCACAGTATGCCCTCCTTTCTCCACGATTTAAGCCTCCCTTATGGTACACAGCTGCTTTGTTGGCTGAGATGAGTTCTCCTTTGCCTCCAAAGAGACCAAGTGAACCTTGTTCCTTCTGAATCTTATTGCACACTTCTTCAAGGCTTGGAAGGGTGTCTGACCTTAGGAGGTGTTTGATGAGATCATTGTAGGAGGAATTTAAAGTCAAGAGAAGTCCAAAGACTTTATCTTGCTCATGCCTCTCATTCAGAACCATGGGATCCACTGTGCTTGGTCTAAGCATTTCAAGTTCAGCCCATAAGGATCTGAATTTTCCAAAATGTTGAGTGAACTCCATGTCTTCTTGAGTTAACTCATTGATGGCTTTCTTAACATCAAACACACGGCTGAGATTGGAGGTGTTGCCATAGACATTTTGAAGAGTCTCCCACAGCTCTTTGGCTGTCTCACAGTAGGAGTATGCTTCAAGGATAGTTGATTCAAGTGAGTTTTGAATCACAGATAGGACTAGTTGGTCTTCTTGAAACCACCTGTCTTCATTGGTAATAGCCACTTCCTGACCAGTTCCTTCAACCGTGGCATTAGGTGCTTCACTCCTAAGGATGTGGCTCCATAACCCACGGCTACATAGCACTGTCTTGGTGGTTCTAGCCCAGAGGAAGTAATTAACCCCTTTCAAAGTCACTGGAACAACAACTCTTGTGCCTTCCATGATGATTACAAACGATTTAGGTGATGAAAGAGTAGGATGAAGTGTTTTCAAGAAATAAATAATCCTAACCTCTCACAACTCAGCACCACAAGGATTTGAGGATTGTTCAATCTCAGAGTGAGGAGATTAGGAGGATTTATTTCAAGAGTGTACAGAGATTTTGAGAATATAAGAGCCAAGGCTCTGATACCATGTAAGAATATGTGGAATATAAGAGAAGATTAGAGAGAGTTTTCTGAATAAGATGAAGAACAAAAGTATGGAAGACTAAGAGGAAGAGATTTCGTGACAAATGAGAGAGATAGAGCTGGCGGCTGGTATGAGAGAATTAGAGAAGGAGGATTATATTTCCTTGACAGATTAGTTACATAGGTTAGAGTATTTATAGCCTAAGTTACAATAAATACATTAATTACATTAATTAGGCTCACATATTTACTTTCCATAAACTATTTGTTGCCTAACTCTCAAAGGGGAAGTAATTAACTTCCTTTCCAACCTTGAGTAATCGACATCCAGGCCATTAACTTCCTTTCCTTACTTGAGTAGTCGACATCCAAGGTCATTAACTTCCTTTCCTCACTTGAGTAATCGACATCCCAGACCATTAACTTCTCCCAGCCGCCTGTATCTTTCTTCTAGAAGTCTTATAGTTGGGCTTGCTGTCGTGTGTAGATTAATAGATCATTTTCCAGCAGATAAAGACCATCCTTGGTTATTCCTTTCCCAAGCAACTTGCTTGTCTTAATATCCTGAAAATGCACATCATTAGGAGTGAAGATAACATTGCAATCCAAGTCGTTTGTGGCCTTATGAACAAAGACTAGATTAGAGGTGAAGCTAGGCATAAAGAAAGCTCTAGTCTCTCTATCAAATAGATTCAAGTTGCCTACTCCTTTAATTGGAATTCGATCACCATTAGCAATAACAACATGACCATTAGCCGGTTCTAAGTCTCTAATCAATTCAACATTGCTAATCATGTGGTGAGATGCACCAGAATCAATTACTAGTGGTTTATTATCCAATTTTATAGTGTGAGTAGAAGCATGAAAAGAGAAACCCATAGTATTACCATAACTTTCTTTCAAGGCTTTGATGAGTGCATCCAGTTCTGACCGCTTTACCACATGGTCTTGATCAGCTACATGTGCAGCTTGAGCATTGATCACGGCCATACCATCTCCTTCAGAACCGCGACAGGATGTCCCTCCTTGATCCACCTTGGCTTTAGTAAGGTTAGCTCGGACATCTCTGAATTTGGATGGCTTGAGGTGTGGATGGAGAATCCAGCATTTGTCCTTAGTATGGCCCCTCCGCTTACAGTGCTCACAGAACGATCCTCTTATATCATCTTGCTTGAAGTAGACACCTTTATTTGCTGTCACAAGCTCCCCCTTTCCACTTAGAAGGCCATGAGAACCTTGTTCCCTCTGAATGTAAGCGCATACTTCTTCAAGGGATGGAAGCTTGTCTGACCTCAGGAGATGTTTGATCAGGTCATTGTACATTGGATTCAGGGTAAGAAGAAGACCAAAGACCTTGTCCTGTTCACGCCTTGCAAGAAGAGTCTCTGGATCAGTCGAGTTTGGCCTCAGCATTTCAAGCTCGGCCCATAATGAGCGAAATTTGCCAAAATGTGCCGTGAACTCCAAGTCTTCTTGGTGGAGGTTGTTGATTGCTCTCTTCACCTCAAACACCCGACTTAGATTTGTAGTATTGCCATACACCTTCTTGAGTGTTTCCCATAGCTCCCTAGCACTTTCACAATACGAATATGCTTCCAAGATAGGTCCATCCAGTGAGCTTTGAATGATGGACAGGACAAGCTGGTCCTCTTGAATCCATTTTTCTTCATCAACAATCATAATCTCCTGTCCATCCTCCTGTTGAAAAGCTTTTGGAGGTGCTTCATCTAGTAGAAGGTGCATTCCTAGTCCTCGCCCTCCGAGAGTAGTCTTCACCATTCTGGACCAGAGAAGATAGTTGAGGTCATTAAGAGTAACTGGGATCACCATAGGTCTTGTGTTCTCCATTTGAACGGATATGAAGACTCAAGAATACAAAACCCCGAAACAGAGGACTAGGGTTTAGGTGAAGGTAGGGTTTTTCAAGCTCAAAGGAGTAGAATATCACTCTGGGACGTCAAGACGGTCCTTGGAGAGTTGAAAGAAGAAAGCTTTGAGGTTAAATGAGCTATCTTTAGAGGAAAAGATACTAGTGTACGGACTCTGGTTCGATCCAGCCGAAGAAGACGAGTACGGACACACACTGATCTTGCTAGGAACGTCTCCTCTTGTGCCTTCGTGACCACAGATGAGCTTGACCTTGTTGAGATTTGCGGAAATAATAAGAGAAATAGGAGATTGTATGGTTGGAGATTAAGAAAGATTAGGCAAAATCATAAAAGAGTAAAACACAAAGATCATAAAATGCCACTAGAGAGGAGTAGAAAGGAAGATATATTTCACTTAAGTTTACAAATGGGAGATGCTACATATTTATAGACAGACACAAAGAGTGTTTGAATTTGAATTAGGCTGTGGATCCAAGGTAGTGAAAGTGACATGTCACAACAGCTATATGCTTAAGGTGAACATGTGACCTCATTTGAATTCCTACTCCCACGTTTTTGATAAAGGGGAGAACTCTTTTAGAAGCTTTAACCACCACTCTTTGGCGTGAACATCTTGGTCTTGTGGGCTCCTTATGGGCTCTGGTCCTTGGCCTCAACACTCCTTTATTTCTGTCTGGGCTATAGACTTCACATGGGCTGGAACATTCCTTATGGGCAATGCACATTATGGATGGCCTTATTCTTTAAGTGATGCTAGTGTAGTTTATGAGCGGCCTTCTTCTAGCTGATATGGGCTGGACTGCCTTGTTCCTATGGTCCGCTTATGGGCTGCATTGTTCCCCTCCTTATTTGCATACGGACTGGGCTGCCTCCTATTTGGTTGGCCTTCTCTTTCTCTCTTCAGTCCAATACTCCCCCTCAAGCTTAGGAGTTTAGTATTGAGCTAATGCTGAGCTTGGACTTGGCTGACCTTGTTCCCTTTTCTTTCTTCTCTCTAATACTCCCCCTCAAGCTTGATCATAGAAGATCCAGAGATCAAGCTTGGAACTTTGAAGAACTCCCTCATTAAAAACCTTAGCATGGAAAACCCAGTGGGATAAAACCAATGCTAAGGGAAAAAGAGTGGAGTTTTCTTAGCCTAGGGATTGGCCAGTTGGTCTATGAATCTCAGGATCATCTTGATGAACTTCATAGACCCTTGATCATGGCCGCCATAAATGGCAAGTAAGAACTTCCTTCTTGCTTCACACGTTTCTTGAAGCTTCTTCTTATGACCAGCGCTTGTGTCCCCCTCTTTTGGTACATAAGCTCTAAGTTGTACCTGTTTCAGCACACACAAACGCATGCATCAATTCACAAGGGATAGACCTATTCAAAAATATATATATATATAGGATGGTTTTGGATCTTCCCTTGTATCTGTTTGGAATGTTGATGAAGAGTGTTAGCCAGGTATGTCTGCTATTTCTGAACTCCTTCACTTCATTCCTTCTGATAAAACCGCCCTTTGTTGTCTTTTCTTTGGAGTCTTTTGGATTAATTTGTTGATACCACACTTGTATGCAACCTTCCTTAGCTCCAATCCATCATTTGAACTTGATTACTCACGGCAACTCCTTGGGAAGATTGATTATCTTCTTGGCGCAATCATTCAGGTTTTTGAGCTGATTCAACACATTCCATCTGCTTGTCCACTTGTTGGTTCTGACAGCTTGATGGTCCTTGTTGCTTGCTTCTTTGCGCCTTCTTATTAGTACTAAATGTACTTATTCTTCTTCATTGGTGAGTGGCTTTCTCAGGTTCTTAAACGCTCCTGAAGTCTAATCCAATAGGCTTCATATTCTCAGATGAAGTCTGAGAATTCTAGACAACTGTAGTAGTCTCCAGTCTTGCAAATATCCGCCACCACCTTCTCTTCTGTTCCTAACATTTTCTGCTCTTCTTTCTCATAGTTAGTCAGCCTTGTCCAAGGATGAAGACTTTGGCCCTCTCTGTTTCTTCATCTTCAAATACACTGTGCCTAGTTGGTCACGTCTTTTAGGAGTGCTTTTAAGAGTGCTCCTTGGTCACTGAGCTGATTCAACACCTTTGTAGTTTCTTAGTAGCTTCTTCAACCACTTTCTTGTTTGAAGAGACTCTGGATTGATTAACACATCTTGTGGCAAATCTTCAGTTACTTCTTATTTAATCACAATCCTGAGCTGATTCATCACTTTCCACCATATTACTTCTTTAGGAGCATGGCGGCCCTTGGTTCTAACTCAGGTGTTGCTGCACCTTTGTAGTTTCTTTCTTCAACAGCTTCTTTGATTGATTCAAATAGTCTCCAGCTTCATGATGAAGATGAGGACCATATAATGCTTTTAGAAACTTCTCCAGAGAATAACCAGCACACATCACCAAGTGTCTTAGGACCATTTGCGCAGTTCCTTTGAAAATAACACCAACACCTATGCTGAGGTATCATCAGCGCATTCTTGGATCAAACTTAGTTGACAACGACTTCAGGAGCGAGTTGATATGCTTTCTTCAAGACTACCACTATCCTTGGTAGAATTTGAATGCTCCTTCTAGACAACTTCACTTCAGTGGAACACAAGCCTTTGCATTGTTTGCGCTTTTAGGTTCCTTGATTATACATCAGATGCTCATTCTCACCCCTCCTCCAGCTTGACTCAGAGAATAAGTATTGAGTCAAGTTTGGAAAGATGAGCATCAATGACCATACTGATCTTGGACCGCCATTCTACAAGAATGCCTTTTTGTTTGAGTTAGCCATGCTCTCCAACTTCAGGAATATACACTCTCTGGTGTAGGCTCTGATAGGAGGAGGCTGCTTCTTGTTGGCTTTTGTATGCCAAGCCAATTTGCCTTATGAGTTCACGGCTTGACTGCCTTCTATGCAGCATATGTGGCCTCCCATTTCTTCACTCAGGAATATATCCTTGAAGGATAGGCTCGGATGTGTAAGGTATTGGGAGTGCCCTTCTTGCCAATGTGTTTACTTCTTTAATCCTTCATGATCTGTTTTGCTTTGTATGAATCCCTTCTTGCCATCTTTGCTTTGAGGCTCTCATGGTCTTCTTTAACCTTAAACAAGTCATAAAGAAGAAGAATTTGAGTATGCCATGAGGAATATCAAAGCTATAAGTGTGCAATTAAGAATTCACATAAGATAGTAGCAAGATCAATTGAACTAAAGTAATGGATTCAACACGCTTTAAATGAGAGTATAGAGTATTTGTAACCAGAGATTAGAGAAACCATAGATTATAAGAGACTGATTGAGTATAAGCAGAATTAAGAGTATGAGTATGAGAGCCATTGTATGAGAGTATAAGAATGAGTATGAGAATGAATATGAGAGTAAAAGGATCCCTTAAGGACTTTTGAATTCATCATGTTTCCTTATACTTTTGAGAGTAAAGGAAAACATGGTTCACTTCCCTTAAGTGGTTTTGAAGAGGACTTTTGGATTCATCTATGGTCCTAAATGCCAAGCATAGTTCACCAAGGTTCACTTCCCTCTTTTAAACGATTCTAAATCAGAATTTTAATCAAACTGAGATAGATAAGAGTTTAGAGATAGCCTTTTGACAAAGGCTTTGATACTAAGCCTTTGTGATTCTTTCTTAGAGGCTGATTTGAATAATTGAATGCTTCTGAAATTGGAGGCTCCCCCTCATGGATTGCTCTCCTTCATTGGTTTTGAGACTCCTTCTCACGGATTGCTTTTCAACATCACAAGTGATTAACATCTTTTCCTGCATAAGAAGACACATACAGACATCCACACACAAGATTCTCATGATTTTAAGACTTAAACTCATAAGAGTAAAGCAATAGAAACATGATGTAGTATACATAAGTCATTATTCTCTCTTTCTTAAATTAAGAATTTGGATTTGGATACAACATAGTTTCTGATGCAATGCATACAACCATGGTTCTCTTCCAAAATTCCTCACAAGGGCGCAATAGGATGCATCATGACTTGAAATCCTTAATTAGCTTAGTAAGATTTCTGATGTGGAAGATCCATTCTAGTGGCAACCACAGAGCATACTTTCTATCTAAGTGAGGAAATTAGACATGGTTCTCTATTGTATTACCAACATGAGCTCCAACCACACTTCTGAAAGAATGTGTATATTTGCGGAATTAAGAGTTTAGGAAAGTATGGAAGAGTTTGGACAGGAGTTTTAATGGAGAATGAGAGAGATGAAGAACAAGGAAGAAGTATATTTCCTTAGCTGGTTTTACTACAACATTAGGTGAAGGATATTTATAGACAGACACTTAGACAGCTAGGTATTCGCAGGATAGGGACATAAACAATAAACAAAGGGGAGAGAGTGCTGGATCCAAGGCGTGATGGTGACAGCTCCTAACGGGTGGGAGCTTGCTTCCACACGTGATCCTGCCTTGTCAAAGTCTTCAACGGTCCTCTCCTCTTGCCAAGACTCCTTCTAGAACATTTTAAGTGAAAGGGCCACACCAAGTCTTCCCTGGGCCGTCCCATGTCCTAACTTCACCTTGGGCCATTCCATGTCTCAATCGCTAAGTCTTCCTGGGCTGCCTAAGGCTGTGTCCCAACTTAAGAACTGGTTGACCACTCCTCTTTATTTCCTTTTCTAACTCAATACTCCCCCTCAAGATCAACCATGATGAATGGTTTATCTTGGAACAATGAAGAACCACCTCATTAAAAACCTTAGTATGAAAAACCACTTTGGGATAAAAACATACTAAGGGAAAAAGAGTATGGCCTTCACTGTTAAGAGGACTATTGGTAAGGAAGGTTTGTGAGTCCAAGCTTGTCATGGACGAACTCACAAACCCTGGATCTGGCTGCTTTGGTGAAGATATCAGCAAGCTGGTCTGAACTCTTGGTATAACACGGTAGGATCACTCCTAGTTGTATTTGCTCCCTGATCTTGTGACAATCCACCTCTATGTGTTTGGTCCTCTCATGAAAGACTGAGTTTGAAGCAATGTGAATTGCTGCTTGGTTATCACAATGCATTGTGATAGGAGATTGTGATTCTATTCCCAAGTCTTTAAGCAAGTTCTTGAGCCACATTAACTCTGTTGTGAGCCTCCTCATTGCTCTGTACTCTGCCTCAGCACTAGAGCATGCCACGATCTTCTGTTTCTTGCTCTTCCAAGTAACCAAGTTCCCTCCAATGAATGTACAATATCCTGTGGTAGACCTCCTGTCATCACGGTCGCCTGCCCAATCCGCATCACAGTACCCAACAATCTCAGAGCTCCCATTGCAACCCATCCAAATGCCTTGGCCTGGAGCTCCCTTGATGTACTTGAGTATGCGGTTCACCATGTTCCAATGCTGCATTCTTGGAGCTTTCATGTGTTGGCTAACCTGGTTCACAGCAAAGCATAAGTCAGGTCTTGTAATTGTAAGATATATGAGCTTACCAACCATCCTGCGGTATTGAGTCACATCTTCAAATGGTTGATCTTCAAGCTCCCCCTGTCTATTAGTCTTGTATGAGTCCTCAATGGGTGTCATCACTGGTTTGTCTCCTAAGTCACCTGCTTCACTCAAAAGGTCAAGTGCATATTTTCTCTGTGATAAAAATAATCCTTCCTTTGATCTACACACTTCTATCCCAAGAAAGTATTTGAGTTCTCCTAAGTCTTTGATATCAAATATGGATTTAAGGTAAGTTTTTGTATCAAGGATTCCTACCTTGTCATTCCCAGAGATGATAATATCATCTACATATATGAGAATGACTATAATACCTTTCTGGCCTGTAAGGATGAAGAGAGTATGATCTGATTCTGACTTCTTGAAACCGCGGCTGAGAAGTGTTGAGCTAAGTTTGTGGTACCAAGCCCTTGGAGACTGCTTTAGACCATAGATTGCCTTTCTAAGTCTTAGAACTTTGCCTGGTGTAACTGTGTCTTCAAGGCCTGGAGGTGGTGTCATGTAAACTTCCTCTTCTAGTTCTCCTTGAAGGAATGCGTTTTTGACATCCATCTGCCACAATTCCCATTCCAGATTTGTAGCTAGAGAAAGTAAGACTCTCACTGTGTGAAGCTTGGCCACTGGTGCAAAGGTGTCACAGTAATCTTCTCCATAGGTTTGGGTGAACCCTTTAGCTACTAGCCTGGCCTTGTATCTCTCAATCTCTCCATTACTCTTGTACTTAATGGTAAAGACCCATCTTGATCCTACTGCCTTCTTCCCTTTTGGTAAATCAGCTTCATCCCATGTATGGTTCCTTTGCATAGCTTCATGTTCTTCTCCTACGGCATCTCTCCATACCTTGTGTTCTTTAGCTTCATCATACGTCTTAGGTACCTCATGTTTATCAAGTGTACCAATGAAGGCTAGGTGGTCATCCGGATAGTGAGCTAGGGAGCACACGGCTTGAGTAGGGTGAGCAACCGCCTGACTGTTGAAGTAGACTCTGGTGTTAACCCAGTTGGATGGATCCTTCCTTACTCTCTGACTTCTTCTCAAAGGTACTACTTCTGCTTCTGAAGTGGTGTGATCGGTGGATTGTTCATCATCTTGAGTATTGGTTCCCTCCTGATCATTTTCTGTTGAAACCACTTCCATATCCTCATGAGCCGATGAGACTTGATCATGGTCACTAGTAGTATGTGAATTCTCCCCCTCAGGAGCAAGACCAGAGGCTTCTGAGGATGATTCATGACTAGTGGGATGTGGTAAGGAGGTGATACCAAGCGTTTCTAATAGGTTCCTTAGATTGGCTGCTCGGTCAGAATGAGAGGTTGATAACTCCTTTAGACTATCCCAATCCTTTTCAGTGTAGTACCCTTTGCTTTCCAAGAATTTTACATCCCTAGACACCAAAACCTTGCCCGTTTCTGGAACAAAACACTTGTATCCTTTCTGTGTGATGGAGTAGCCAAGAAACATGCTTTTCATACTCTTGGCATCAAGTTTATTGCGGTTTTCTCCTGGAACCAAAACATAACACACACATCCAAAGACTCTTAGGTGAGTAATAGGAGGCCTGGATTTGTTAAGTACCTCAAAGGGTGATATATCTTGGAGGATTTTGGTTGGTAAGCGGTTGATCAGGTAGCAAGCCGCAACCACAGCATCTCCCCAGAATCTTTTGGGCACATTGGTGTGGAACATCATGGACCTGGCCACCTCCATAAGATGTCTATTCTTTCTCTCAGCAACACCATTTTGTTGTGGTGTATATGGGCAGCTTGTCTGGTGAAGAATTCCATGTTTGGATAAGAGGGATTTGAAGGCTTGACTTGTGTATTCACCACCATTATCTGATCTTAAGATTTTAACTTTAGCATTATAATGGTTAGTGACATAATTATAAAAGTTGGTAAAGGCTTCAAGAACTCTGTCTTTAGATGGAATTAAGGTTAGCCAAGTGTACTTAGACTTCTCATCTATAAATGTGACAAAGTATTTGTGATTTTCTCTTGAAATGCAAGGTGATGTCCACACATCCGAATGAATCAAATCAAAACATTTCTCATAAACTGTAGTAGACTTAGGAAAGACAGACTTACAGTGTTTGCCTAATATACAGGCTTCACACTCATTGTTTTGAAACTTAACATCAGGCAACAAAAGATTCATAGCACGAAAATGTGGATGTCCTAATCTAGCATGCCAAATTGCATTATTTGCAGTAGCCACAAGAGAACTAAAAGCGCTTAAAAGAGAAGATGGAGACTTAGTATCCTCCAACACATAAAGTCCATCCTTAGTTGTTCCTTGTCCAAGTACCTCTCTTGTCTTAATATCCTGAAACCAAACTTCATTAGGACTGAAAATTGCATGACAATTAAGGTCAGAAGTCGCTTTTCTAACAGATAACAAGTTTGAGGTAAAGGATGGTAGGTAAAAGGCCTTAGAACTCTTATCAAACAGTTTTAAATCTCCTATCCCTTTGATTGGAACCTTTTCACCATTAGCTATAGTAACATTCCCTAATGCAGGTTCTAAGTTCTCTATTAATTGTATATCACTAATCATATGGTGTGAAGCACCTGAATCAACAATCAAGGGTTTTTGAATTTTATATGCATGATAAGAGTTACCAGATTCTTTTAAGGCTTTGATGAGGGCCTCCAGGTCTGACTTCTTCACAAATTCAGAGGAGGCTGCTATGGATGATCCTTCCCCATTCGGCCATATGCGCTTAGAGGGGTCTGTGTGGTGCGTGGCTAGGGAGCTTCCTTCAGACGAGTAGTTGGCTCTTGGCTCCTTCCACCGATTGTTCTTGAGGTGGGGATGCAAGATCCAGCATTTCTCCTTGAGATGTCCTCTCTTCTTGCAATGATCACACACCAACATCTTCCTGTCTTCATACTTGAAGTTGCTCTTGTTTGCCGTGGCTAGTTCTCCTTTGTTGGCTGTGATCAACTCGCCCTTCCTTCCAAAGAGCCCCAAAGACCCTTGTTCCTTTTGGACTTGTGAACACACCTCATCCAAGGTTGGTAGCTTGTCAGCTCTCAGCAAATGCTTGATAAGATCATTAAAGGTTGGGTTCAAGGTCAGCAACAGGGCAAACACCTTGTCTTGTTCTCGGCGTTCATTAAGGACCATGGGGTCTACTGAGCTTGGCCTTAACATTTCCAACTCTGCCCATAGGGCTCTGAACTTTCCAAAGTGTTTGGTGAAGTCCATATCTTCTTGGCTCAAGTCATTAATGGCTTTCTTGACCTCAAACACCCGGCTGAGATTGGAGATATTCCCAAAGACGTTTTGAAGAGTTTCCCACAGCTCCTTGGCTGTTTCACAATACGAGTAGGCTTCAAGAATAGAAGCTTCAAGAGAGTTTTGGAGGATGGCTAAGACGGTCTGGTCTTCTTGAAACCACTTGTTTCTTCCAGCCATCATCGCCTCTTCCTCATCTTCATCAGCCGTCTTCATGTGAGCGGTTTCTTCAACAACATGGCTCCACAGTCCACGGCTGCACAGGGCGGTCTTTGTGGTTCTTGACCATAACAAGTAGTTCCCACCTTTTAGGATAACTGGAACAACCAAAGGTTTTGAGTTTTCCATGGCTGAGAATGTTTGGACCGTTGGACAAACTCTTTACCCACTGGATAATAGCAAATCGTTTGTGTAAAGCGAATGAGAAAGGATGAATTAGAAAGATTAGATGCAATGGATGTTTATTCCATGCTCTGATACCATGAAAGAATGTGTATATTTGCGGAATTAAGAGTTTAGGAAAGTATGGAAGAGTTTGGACAGGAGTTTTAATGGAGAATGAGAGAGATGAAGAACAAGGAAGAAGTATATTTCCTTAGTTGGTTTTACTACAACATTAGGTGAAGGATATTTATAGACAGACACTTAGACAGCTAGGTATTCGCAGGATAGGGACATAAACAATAAACAAAGGGGAGAGAGTGCTGGATCCAAGGCGTGATGGTGACAGCTCCTAACGGGTGGGAGCTTGCTTCCACACGTGATCCTGCCTTGTCAAAGTCTTCAACGGTCCTCTCCTCTTGCCAAGACTCCTTCTAGAACATTTTAAGTGAAAGGGCCACACCAAGTCTTCCCTGGGCCGTCCCATGTCCTAACTTCACCTTGGGCCATTCCATGTCTCAATCGCTAAGTCTTCCTGGGCTGCCTAAGGCTGTGTCCCAACTTAAGAACTGGTTGACCACTCCTCTTTATTTCCTTTTCTAACTCAATAAATGGACTTTGTTGTTCCACATTTCACATGAAATGAAAATTGGTCCAAGGTTTTAAATACATAACAAACAAGCACAAACCGAAATACTTGAACAACAAGCTACAGCAAGCTAAAGTGTCTCTCATTACATAAGAAAGGAGACAAGTCCAAGGCTGCGGTTTGTTGAATGCTTGCGGTTTGCTATCCATGGAACTTCAAAGTTGACTATGGCTTGAGGTGTCTTACTTTCTCAAAGGAAAGGCACCAATGCCCAATAGTTCAAGTTATTATCCAAATGGATAACATAAAACTTTTGTAAGAAATTCAAAAATGGCTGTCTTCTGATTTTTGAAATCTAAAAGAAATGACTTAGAGAATTGGATGGGGCTTAAGAAGAAAGAAAACAAATGGTACTAACCCTATCCTGGTCTCAAGTGTTCTTTACTCTTAAATGAGTACACTTAATGGACCAATGGATAAGCGGTTTAGGCAACCATCCATTTCTTCCCATTCTTTTGTGATCCTAAGCCACTGCCACCATTCCTTCCTCTTCATTGTCACCTATCTAGCCATGGTTTATGATTTCCAAAGAAGAACACTTATGGTCCAATGGTCACTAGCTTTACCCATTGGTTAAAGGGTTATATCACCAAAATAACTTATAGGAAGAAGTTTTCTGATAATAACATACACTAGGATCATCAGAACAACACAAGAAGAGGTGTTTTTCGTGGCTAAATAGCTGTGAAACCAGTGAAGCAAAACGGTTTACCCACTGGTCCAAGCAATGCTTCCTAAATGTTGAAGCCATTTTGAATTCTTTCTCTTCTTCAAACTTTGTCTCTGAACCATAAGAGAGATTTAAGACAAAGTTTTAAACATCATTGTAGAGGAGAAGAGAAGAATTGCATGAAACAATTTGAAATTCAAACTTTGGACCATTGGGTAAAGCTATTACCCAATGGATAAAACGTTTTTAAAAGGATTTTTCGAAAACTTTTGCATAAAGAACAAGAAAATTGATCTCAGGAGCTTAATGCTCTGATACCATGTTGAGATTTGCGGAAATAATAAGAGAAATAGGAGATTGTATGGTTGGAGATTAAGAAAGATTAGGCAAAATCATAAAAGAGTAAAACACAAAGATCATAAAATGCCACTAGAGAGGAGTAGAAAGGAAATATATTTCACTTAAGTTTGCAATGGGAGATGCTACATATTTATAGACAGACACAAAGAGTGTTTGAATTTGAATTAGGCTGTGGATCCAAGGTAGTGAAAGTGACATGTCACAACAGCTATATGCTTAAGGTGAACATGTGACCTCATTTGAATTCCTACTCCCACGTTTTTGATAAAGGGGAGAACTCTTCTAGAAGCTTTAACCACCACTCTTTGGCGTGAACATCTTGGTCTTGTGGGCTCCTTATGGGCTCTGGTCCTTGGCCTCAACACTCCTTTATTTCTGTCTGGGCTATAGACTTCACATGGGCTGGAAGATTCCTTATGGGCAATGCACATTATGGATGGCCTTATTCTTTAAGTGATGCTAGTGTATGATAGTTTGTAAGAATGAAGAATGAAGTATAGAGGAGAATTAGATAATGGGAAATCGATTTTATTATTGTGTGTATACAATGAGAGGCTGCTTAGCCTTAAATAGAAATCTTCCTAGGTTACATGATAGGTTGTCTAGACTAGGGATAAGATAGTGTGCTTATAGAGCCGTTACATGAAGGCTTATCACTATCACACGCTTCCTTATACACAAGCTTCCCTTATCACACGAACCTTCTCATACCATTAGGCATGAACCAACTCCTCCTTGTACACACTCGGTCCAATACTCCCCCTCAAGCTAAATTCTGATGAAGAACTTAGCTTGGAAACCATAAACAACCACCTCATTAAAAACCTTATGGTGTAAAACCCAATGGGACAAAAGCACACATAAGGGAAAAAGAGTATGATTGCTTATGGTTAGGGAAGTTATGGAGTAGCAATATCAATGAGTCCAAGTCTGGGTAAGATGGACTCATATACCTTAGATGTTGTTGCCTTGGTAAGAATGTCAGCAAGCTGATCAACACTCCGAGTATAGCATGGTAGGACTATCCCTTGTTCCACAGCTTGTCTTACTTTGTGACAATCAATCTCTATGTGCTTCGTTCTCTCATGGAAGACCGAGTTTGAGGCTATATGAATGGCTGCCTGGTTATCACAATGCATGGTCATTGGCTTGGTTGTCTCAATTCCCAAGTCCTTCAAAATGGCTTTGATCCATGTTAGCTCATTAGTGAGTTTCTTCATGGCACGGTATTCAGCTTCAGCACTGGAGCAGGAGACTATCTTTTGTTTCTTTGTCTTCCATGTGACTAAGTTGCCTCCAACAAAGGTGCAATAGCCTGTCGTGGATCTCCTGTCTTCTCTATCTCCAGCCCAGTCTGCATCACAATACCCCACTATCTCTGAACTTTTGTTAGCTCCCATCCAAATTCCTTGCTCTGAAGTTCCTCTCAAGTATCTAAGAACTCTTTCCAGCATGTTCCAATGATGAACCTTGGGAGCTTGCATGTGCTGGCTAACCTGATTCACAGAGAAGCACAAATCAGGTCTGGTGAGGGTTAAATAGATTAACTTACCTACTAGTCTTCTGTAGAGCTGTGGGTCATTGAATGATTGATCTTCAATCTCCCCCTTACTGATAACTTTGTAGCTATCTTCCAGAGGTGTGGTCGCCGGTTTTGCATCTAACTTCCCTGTTTCAGACAATAGATCAAGAGTATACTTCCTTTGAGATAGAAATAGTCCTTCCTTTGAACGACATATCTCAATCCCTAGGAAGTACTTAAGCAGACCTAGATCTTTAATATCAAATATAGACTTAAGGTATGTTTTGGTTTCTCTAATTCCTTCCCTGTCATCACCGGTGATAATGATATCATCCACATAAACCAACACCACAATGATACCTGACTTGCTAGGAAGAGTGAAAAGGGTATGATCAGCTTCTGACTTTCTGAATCCCCTATCCCTTAGTGTCATGCTCAACTTGTGATACCAGGCTCTAGGTGATTGTTTCAAACCATAAATAGCCTTTCTCAATCTCAAGACTTTACCTGGTTGAACAATTCCTTCCAAGCCTGGAGGTGGTCGCATGTACACCTCTTCTTCAAGCTCTCCTTGCAAGAATGCATTCCTCACATCCATCTGCCACAGATCCCACTCTAAATTGGTTGCTAGAGATAACACAATCCTCACAGTGTGTAATTTTGCTACAGGAGCAAAGGTATCACCAAAGTCTTCACCATAGGTTTGAGTGAATCCTCTTGCTACAAGTCTTGCCTTATATCTTTCAATCTCTCCATTACTCTTGTACTTGATTGTAAACACCCATTTTGAACTCACGGCCTTCTTTCCCTTGGGCAGCACAGCTTCATCCCATGTATGATTTCTTTCCATGGCTCCTGTCTCATCACCTATAGCATCTCTCCAAACTTTGAGTTCCTTAGCTTCTTCATACGATGTAGGAATATGTCCTTGATCCAAGTTGCTTATAAAGACCTTATGTTCTTCAGGAAATGAAGCAAAGGAGCAGACGACTTGGGTCGGATGAGCAACTGCATTGGCATTGTAGTACACTCTTGTATTCACCCAGTTTGATGGATCCTTCTTGAGTCTTGTACTTCTCCTTAGAAATGGAACTGGCTCGGATGGAACTTGCTCGGATGGTTCTTCAACTTGATCATGGCTATCATCTGACTGGCTATCATCTGACTGTGCTGATACTTGATCGTGGCTATCATGTTCAAGGTCATCAAGTGTCCCCCCTTCACGGTCAAGTGTAGCACCTATGTTTGGTATGTGCCGGGACGGGTCAGGACCAGGCTGAGATGAGTTAGTGTCATGGGAAGATGAGCGTGAAGGACTAGAATCACTCTGCGGAACAGGACATGAACCAGGAGCCGGACCAGGACCAGCCGTAGTGAATGGGATGCCAAGGTGATCCATGATATTACGAAGGTTCGTGGCACGATCCATGGAGATATCAGACAAATCGGCTAAGTCATCCCATTGCTGCTTATCATAATAGCTTCGGTGTTCAATGAACTTGACATCCCTTGACACCAAAACCTTCTGAGTTATGGGATCATAACACTTATAGCCTCTTTGTGTGGTTGAATACCCAATAAACATTGCCCTTGTGCTCTTAGCATCCAATTTTGTTCTGTTTTCTCCTGGAATTAAGACAAAACACACACAACCGAATACTTTCAAGTGAGCTATAGAAGGTTTGGCTGAGTTCAATACCTCAAAGGGGGAAATGTCATCCAATATCCTTGTAGGGATACGGTTAATGAGATAGCAAGCTGATAGCACAGCATCGCCCCAGAACCTCTTTGGAACCTTGGAATGAAACATCATGGACCTTGCTACTTCCATTAGATGACGATTTTTCCTCTCGGCCACACCATTCTGCTGTGGTGTGTATGGGCAGCTCGTCTGATGAAGAATGCCATGCTTGGAAAGATGGTCTTTGAAGGCATTGCTGGTATACTCTCCACCATTGTCTGTTCTTAAGAGTTTAATCTTTGCATTGAATTGGTTAGTGACATAGTTCTGAAAGTTCACAAAGGCTTCTAAAGCTCTATCCTTAGATTGAATCAAAGTTAACCAAGTGTACTTGGATTTTTCATCTATGAAGGTGATGAAGTATTTGTGATTTTCTCTAGATAGGCAAGGAGCAGTCCAAATATCAGAATGCACAAGATCAAAACATTTTGCATAAACTGTCTTAGACTTAGGGAAAATAGACTTGCAATGTTTGCCTAAGATACAAGCTTCACACTCATCATTTTTAAACACAACATTAGGCAACATTAAGCTTAAAGCCCGAGAATGGGGATGTCCTAATCTAGCATGCCACAACGCATTATTAGCATAAGCAGAAGTAGAGTCTAAAGAGCATGGAACAGAAGATAAAACAGAAGATAAAGGCTGATCCTCCTTCAGTAGATAGAGACCATCCTTAGTTATTCCTTTCCCAAGCATCTTGCTTGTCTTAATATCCTGAAACTTCACATCATTAGGGGTGAAGATAACATTGCAATCCAAGTCATTTGTGGCTTTATGAACAGAGACTAAATTAGAGGTAAAATCAGGCATAAAGAAGGCTCTAGTCTTTCTATCAAATAGGTTCAAGTTTCCTACTCCCTTAATTGGAATTCGATCTCCATTAGCAATGACAACATGACCATTAGCCGGTTCTAAATCTCTAATCAATTCAACATTGCTAATCATATGGTGGGATGCACCAGAGTCAATCACTAATGGTTTATCATTCAATTTTATAGTGTGAGCAGAAGCATGAAAGGAGAAACCCATAGTATTACCATAACTTTCCTTCAAGGCTTTGATGAGTGCATCAAGTTCTGACCGCTTTACCACCTGGTCTTGATCAGCTACTTGTGCAGCTTGAGCATTGATTACAGCCATTCCATCTCCTTCTGGATTGCGTGAAGATGTTCCCTGGTCAGTTTTAGCCTTGGTAATGTTGGCTCGGACATCTCTGAACTTGGATGGCTTGAGATGCAGATGGAGGATCCAGCACTTGTCCTTCCCATGGCCCTTCCTCTTGCAGTGTTCGCAAAATGACCCTCTTCTATCATCTGGCTTGAAGTATACACCTTTGTTTGCTGTCACCAGCTCCCCCTTTCCATTTAGAAGCCCATGGGAACCTTGTTCCCTCTGGATGTATGCGCATACTTCTTCAAGGGATGGGAGCTTATCTGACCTCAAAAGATGTTTGATCAAGTCATTGTACATTGAATTCAGGGTGAGAAGGAGACCAAAGACCTTGTCCTGTTCACGCCTTGCAAGGAGAACCTCTGGGTCAATAGAGTTTGGTCTCAGCATTTCAAGCTCGGCCCATAGAGAGCGAAATTTGCCAAAATGTGCCGTGAACTCCAAGTCTTCCTGGTGGAGATTGTTGATTGCTCTCTTTACTTCGAACACCCTACTTAGATTTGTAGTATTGCCATACACCTTCTTGAGTGTTTCCCATAGCTCCCTAGCACTCTCACAATACGAATATGCCTCCAAGATAGGTCCATCAAGTGAACTCTGAATGATGGACAGAACAAACTGATCCTCTTGAATCCATTTTTCTTCATCAACAACCAGAATCTCCTGTCCATCCTCCTGTTGGAATACCTTTGGTGGTGCTTCGTCTAGGAGAAGATGCATTCCAAGTCCACGACCACCGAGAGTAGTTTTCACCATTCTGGACCATAGTAAGTAGTTGAGACCCTTTAAAGTGACCGGGATAACCATAGGCCTAGTATTCTCCATTTGTGAAGATCTCTAGTGAGCAACCTTCAGCAGCTGGAACCGGGAAAGATGAAGTTTTATGGTTCAAAATACTTAGTTATCGCCCTAGACACCCAAAGCAACTCCTCTAAGACTGCCTTAAAGATTTGAACCCAAACTGTACGGACCCTGTGAAACCCTTCCCGAGGAAGATGAGTACGGACACGCTTGTGTTCCAACTAAAGATGCTTCCTTTCTTGCTTCTAAGGGCACAGATGACCACAAGATAGAACCTTGCACCTTTGGGATGAAAAGAAAAGAGGCTTCAATCGTGAAAGACACGGTCTTTAAGGAGGTGGACCGTACAACAATGGCGGACGCAGTTTTTAAGATGAGCAAGAGCTCTAGACTTGCTCCGACCACCGAATCTTAACAACAGACACTCGGAGGTAAGCTTCTTTCACCTCTTAGATGAAGAAAGGAGCCATCTTTACTGCTGAGTGGAGCTCCTTGGGAGATTTATCCGTGCATCAATGGCGGATATCTTAGACTTTTTGCTTAAAAACAACTAAACGCAAGTGATAACCATGTCTAGCTTTCATTCAACTCATTTCCCATGGATTTGAGGATCTTTGATCTCAGAGAATATAGGTTAAGACATGATTAACACAAGGAAAGCGTTTTCTTGCAAGTATAACACGATTTGAAGAATCAAGAAAAGGAAGACACACGAATAAGAGATTTGCGGAAGGTTAGAAAGGATTAAGACTGCTCTGATACCATGATAGTTTGTAAGAATGAAGAATGAAGTATAGAGGAGAATTAGATAATGGGAAATCGATTTTATTATTGTGTGTATACAATGAGAGGCTGCTTAGCCTTAAATAGAAATCTTCCTAGGTTACATGATAGGTTGTCTAGACTAGGGATAAGATAGTGTGCTTATAGAGCCGTTACATGAAGGCTTATCACTATCACACGCTTCCTTATACACAAGCTTCCCTTATCACACGAACCTTCTCATACCATTAGGCATGAACCAACTCCTCCTTGTACACACTCGGTCCAATAGTGTAGTTTATGAGCGGCCTTCTTCTAGCTGATATGGGCTGCGCTGCCTCGTTCCTATGGTCCGCTTATGGGCTGCATTGTTCCCCTCCTTATTTGCATACGGACTGGGCTGCCTCCTATTTGGTTGGCCTTCTCTTTCTCTCTTCAGTCCAATAGACCTTACTACTCTCACCGTTTTAGTGAAGAAAGGAGCTGTCTTGGTCGATGAAGAATGCAACCCAGAGGAATGGTCCGTACAACAATGGCGAAAGAAATGGGTAATCTTTAAACAACTTTAGCACAAGGGATAATCACATCTAGTCTTCTTCAACTCATCACCCATGGTTCTGAGAATCTTATGAAAGAAAGACTGAGCTGTAACTATCACAAGGAAAGCGTTTTGAGATTGAAGAACACACAAAGAGAAACCAACACCAGAGAAACGAGATTGCGGAAGATTAGAAAAGGATTAGAGTTGCTCTGATACCATGATAGTTTTTTAAGAGTAAGAGTTTTAGAGTAGGATGAACAATGGAGTAAAGGAGTATAAGCTAAAGATAGAGATCGATTTCATTATGTTATTGTGTACAAAGAGAGGCTGCTTAGCCTTTAAATAGAAATATACCTAGGTTACATGATAGGTTGTCTAGACTAGGGATAAGGGAGAGAGCTTATAGAGCCGTTACATGATTGCTTATCACTTATCACACGCTTCCTTATACAAGCTTCCCTTCCATATCACTTAATACACGAACCTCCTCTTATCATTAGGCATGAACCAACTCCTCCTTGTACACTCTAGGTCCAATAGAATATCCAAGAAATACGGCCTTTGTGCTCTTAGCCTCTAACTTGTTCCTCTGTTCTCCTGGGATCAACACATAGCAAACACATCCAAACACTCTAATATGATCAAGATGAGGTTTGGTTTTAGTAAGTACCTCAAACGGTGAGATGTCATGTAGGATTTTGGTCGGAAGTCTGTTGATTAAGTAGCAGGCCGTAACTAAGGCATCACCCCAAAACTGTTTAGGAACCTTCCTATGAAACATCATGGCTCTAGTCACCTCCATTAAGTGTCTGTTTTTCCTCTCAGCAACTCCATTCTGCTGAGGGGTATAGGGACAACTTGTCTGGTGCTCAATTCCATGTTTGTTGAGATAGTGTTTAAAGGCCTGGCTAGTATACTCCCCACCATTATCTGATCTTAGACATTTAACTTTAGCATCATATTGGTTAGTCACATACTTGTTAAAACTCATAAACGCTTCAAGAACTCTACCCTTAGATGGCATTAAGGTAACCCAAGTGTATTTTGATTTCTCATCTATGAAACTAACAAAATACTTGTGATTATCTCTAGAGACACATGGGGCAGTCCAAACATCAGAGTGAACAATATCAAAGCAGTTTTCATACATAGTTTGAGATTTAGGAAAAACAGACCTACAGTGTTTTCCAAGGATACATGCTTCACATAATTCATTATTGAAAACTGTTTTAGGAAACATTAACTCTAGCACTTTAAGATGAGGATGACCAAGCCTAGCATGCCACAAATCACCATTCATCTCAGAATTATTGAAATTTGAAAAACAGGAAGCTAAACGACTAGGAGAACTAGGAGATAAGTCTTCAAGCACATATAGATCATTTCTGGTAACACCTTGTCCAAGAATCTCCTTAGTTTCAATATCCTGAAACACAAAGTCATTAGTGTGAGAATTGAAAGAATGATCGAAGAATATTGAAGAAACAACAAGAAATCGTGTGTGATGATGATAAAGAATGAAGAAGATGAATCTGAGAATAGAGAGAATTAGGGAGAGAATTCGAATGTAGAGTAAACAGAGAGAATGAAGAGTATTTCTTATTAATCTGAATCAAGTATACAACAGGTATTTATAGAAGATTACAACTCGAAAATGGCCAAAGCCTTACATTACTCATGCGTGAACTAAACCCTCTCTTATACTGAGAGTCTCACAAATCTATTTCTTTCCTACACTCCCCCTCAAGATTAACCATGATGAATGGTTAAACTTGATGAAATCATAGAGAATCACCTCATTAAAAAAACCTTAAAGATGTAAAACCCATTGGGACAAAAACATCTTAAGGGAAAAAGAGTATGATCTCTATGACCAAAAAAGGAATCAACAAGCAATACTTGTAAGACCTAACCTTGGATAAATGGAGTCACACACTTTAGTGGAGGCGGCTTTTGTGAAGATATCTGCTAATTGATCTGAACTTCTTGTGTAACAAGGCAATATGATCCCTTGTTCAACTGCTTGCCTAACCTTGTGACAATCTCTCTCTATATGTTTAGTCCTCTCATGAAATACTGAGTTAGATGCAATATGAATAGCAGCCTGGTTATCACAATGCATAGTGATGGGGCTTGAATCTTCAATCTGTAAATCCTTAAGCACTGCCTTGATCCAAATCAGCTCATTGGTAAGCTTCTTCATAGCTCTATATTCAGCCTCAGCACTAGAACATGAGACAACCTTTTGTTTCTTAGTCTTCCATGTCACAAGGTTTCCTCCCACAAATGTACAATAACCAGTAGTTGATCTTCTATCTTTCCTATCTCCAGCCCAATCTGCATCACAATATCCAACTATATCTGTGCTTTTATTGCAACTCATCCATATTCCATGATCATAGGTGCCTTTCAAGTATCTAAGGATCCTTTCTAACATTCGCCAATGATAAATGGTAGGTTCCTGCATCTGCTGACTCACCTGATTCACTGCAAAACAAATGTCAGGCCTAGTGAGAGTAAGATATATAAGTTTACCTACCAGCCTCCTGTACAGTTTTGGATCTTCATAGAGTTCTTCATCCTGCTCCCCCTTACTAGCGGATTTGTACTCATCTTCCAAGGGTGTGCTGACTGATTTTGCTTCCATTTTACCTGTTTCTTTTAACAATTCAAGAGTATATTTCCTTTGAGACAAAAACAAACCCTCTTTAGATCTACATATTTCTATACCTAAGAAATATTTCATCAGACCAAGATCTTTAATATCAAATTTTGATTTAAGATAAGCCTTAGTTTCTAGGATACCTTCCTTATTACTACCTGTGACAATTATATCATCAACATAAACCAACACTACAATAATACCTGAGCTGCTAGGAAGAGTAAAGAGAGTATGATCAACTTCAGACCTCCTAAAACCTTTATCTCTTAAGGTCATACTTAGTTTATGATACCAGGCTCTTGGAGATTGTTTCAATCCATAAATGGCCTTTCTTAATCTTAAAACATTATTGCCATTTACTAGATCTTCTAACCCAGGAGGTGGTCTCATGTATACCTCTTCTTCTAATTCTCCTTGAAGAAAAGCATTCTTAACATCCATCTGCCACAACTCCCATTCTAAATTAGTAGCCAAGGAGAGAACAATCCTAACAGTATGAAGTTTTGCAACTGGTGCAAAAGTATCTCCAAAATCCTCACCATATGTTTGAGTGAACCCTCTAGCAACTAATCTAGCCTTATACCTTTCAATCTCACCATTACTTTTGTATTTAATGGTGAAAACCCATTTTGAACTTACTGCTTTCTTACCTTTGGGTAGATATGATTCATCCCAAGTATGATTTCTTATCATTGCCTCTTTTTCATCTTGGACAGCATCTCTCCATACTTTTAGTTCCATAGCTTCCTCATATGTGTTAGGAATATGATTTTGATCCAGAGAGCTTATGAATACCTGGTGTTCTTCTGGAAAATGAGCAAAAGAGCAAGTCGCTTGTATAGGATGCTCCACTGCATTAGCATTGTAGTAAACTCTAGTGTTGATCCAGTTGGCTGGATCTTTTCTAATCCTTGTACTTCTCCTTAATACTTGGGGTGATTCAACAACAGCTATCTCATGATCATCTTCAGTTTCTATTCCTTGTGAATCTTGGATCTGGTCATGGTCTTGATTAGAATTCATAGTACTCTCCCCCTCACGATCATGACCATAATCCAAAGTTGAAGATGAACCGGGTAAGTGCATTTCCTGGTGGTGAACATGCCATGATTCACGATCAGAACCTTGGCCACCTTGTACCTGGCCGTGTTCATTTCTTTCAGAATCATGATCACTGGCAACTGGAGCATTCGTATCATAGTCTTCCGGATGTTTTTGTCTATGCGGTATGTCTTGAGAAACCTCCTGTACATGGACCGGCCTTGGTGCTGGCTGTCTAGAGACATCAAAACTTTCTAGCAACTTCTTTAGATAAGCATTATTATCATTGTTAGACTTAGAGATATCTTGTATAGTTTCCCAAGTACCATCTATATAATAAGGCTTATTTTCCAAAAATTTAACATCCCTTGAAACTAATACCCTTTGTGACTCAGGATCATAGCATTTATAACCTTTTTGGGTTGAGGAATATCCTATAAAGATTGCTTTAGTACTCTTTTCATCCAACTTATTCCTGTTATTCCCTGGTATCAAAACAAAACACACACAACCAAACACTTTTAGATGATCAAGATGTGGTTTAATGTTGTTTAATACCTCAAATGGTGAAATGTCATGAAAAACTTTAGTTGGTGTTCTATTAATCAGATAACAAGCTGTGAGTACTGCATCTCCCCAAAATCTCTTAGGCACATTCCTATGGAACATCATAGATCTGGCCACTTCCATAAGATGCCAGTTTTTTCGCTCAGCCACTCCATTCTGCTCAGGTGTGTATGGACATGTTGTTTGATGTAAAATTCCATACTTGAGAAGATAATCTCTGAAGGCCTTACTTGTATATTCCCCTCCATTATCTGTCCTAAACACTTTTAACTTTGCATTATATTGGTTAGTGATGTAAGAGTGAAAGTTAATGAAAGATTCTAGAACCCTATCTTTGGAAGGAAGTAAAGTAATCCATGTATATTTAGATTTCTCATCTATGAATGTAACAAAATATTTTTGCTGCTCTCTAGAAGCACAAGGTGCAGTCCAAACATCAGAATGAATCAAATCAAAGCAGTGATCATAAGTAGTTGATGAATTAGGAAAAACAGTCTTGCAGTGTTTACCAAGTATGCAAGCTTCACATTCATTTTGATTAAAAGAAATTTTTGGAAACATGAGTTCAAGAGCTTTAAAATGAGGATGGCCTAATCTAGCATGCCACAATGATCCATCATTCAACTCATTCTGACTAGACAAACAAGAAACTATACTAGAAGATAGGTCACTCAAAACGTAAAGATCATCCTTAGTGCCACCTCTGCCAAGCACCTTCTTTGTGTCAATATCCTGAAAACAACACTCATTAGGACTAAAGATTACATTACAATTTAAATCAGTTGTAGCCCTTTTCACAGAAACCAAATTTGATGTAAATGATGGCATATAAAATGCTTTACTATCCTTTTCAAACAATCTTAGATTACCTATCCCTTTGATTGGAATCTTTGTTCCATTTGCAATCACAACATTCCCTAAGGCAGGTTCTAAATCATTTATTAAACCTATATCACTAATCATGTGATGAGATGCTCCAGAGTCAACAATTAAAGGTTTATTACTAGTATGAACATTATAAGAAGCATGAAGTGATTTACCAACAGTTTTACCAGAATTCTCTTGGAGAGCTTTGATGATAGCATCTAGGTCAGACTTGGTAACATAGTCTTGGCCGGATGATGAAGGAACAATTTGCACTTCCTTCCCTGGTTTTTGTTCATTCTCAATGGTAGTCACAGGCCGTGAGACATGAAAAGGAACACTCACTTGATTTCCCTTCCCAGTTAGATTGTTTTTGAATCCATTTGCCCTGTTACCATTGTTGAAGTCACGCCACCTTGGTATATTCGTCGGTTTGAGGTGTGGATGAAGTGACCAACACTGATCCTTATTATGACCTTTCCGTTTACAGTGAGGACATACCAACAGCCGCCTATCATCCCCTTTGAAAAAGCTTTTGTTTGCAGTAACTAAATCCACCTTACTTCCAAACAAACCTTGTGAACCTTGTTCCTTTTGAACTTTAGCACACACATCATCCAGGCTTGGTAACTTGTCATCACGCAAAAGATGCTTAATCAGGTCAGTATAGCTTGAGTTCAATGTCATCAAGAGTCCAAAGACCTTATCTTGCTCTCTCCTCTCATGCAAAGTCATTGGATCAATTGTAGCTGGTCTTAACATTTCCAACTCTGCCCAAAGAGCTCTATAAGTTCCAAAGTGCTTGGTGAATTCTACCTCCTCTTGTCTAAGTTCACTAAGAGACTTCTTCACCTCAAAGATTCTCATTAAGTTTGAGGTATTCCCATAGACATTCTGAAGAGTGTCCCACAAATCCTTTGCACTTTCACAGTATGAGTATGCTTCTAGTAAAGATTTCTCCAGAGAATTTTGCAAAATTGATAGAACCATCTGATCCTCTTGGAACCATTTCCCTTCTTCCTCAGAATGAACTTCCTGACCCTCAAGAATCTCGCCTTCTACAACATTATTTGATGCATTACTATGAACAATGTGAGACCACAAGCCCCTACTACATAAAGTCGTCTTCATAGTTCTAGTCCAGAGGAGATAATTAGCTCCTTTAAGTGTAACCGGTGCTATTATCATTTGCTTATGATAATCCATAGATGCCGACTTGAACACTACACAACTAATACTCCTATGATCAAGTCACTTGATCCGCAAGAAACAGAGTATGAGATCACTAAGGTTCGCAAGTGAGCTCTAGCAATATTCCAAGTCCTCCTCTAGCCTCTTATTCTATTTCCTTATTGTGCCAAGCTTTCAACCAGTCCACAAATAAAGTGATAAAGAATGTACCTTATCACTTCTGCAATACCGACGTGAATAACAAGATCCAATTCCGATCACAAATTTGTTGAATCGGGAATAAAACAGAGTCGGACTCCTCGGTATTTAATATCGATCAGCTGCAGAATCCCGATTATAGCTGGCAATTGAAGAATCGGCCCGATCTGGTTCCAAAATTTCGTGAGATAGAAGAAACCGACACAATCGAGAACTTGCGAACTGGAATCTCGAATTCAAGGTTGATAGGCTTGAATACAGATGAATAGGATTGTTGATCGGCGTTATCTGTCGATCTTTCACTGCTTATAGATCCAAGAATCGAAGAAGAAAGGAAGATCTTCGTCTCTGTTCTTACTTCCGTACGGCAGAAGCAATCGGTTTGATCTGTTCTTCGCGATTTGCAGAATCAATACTCCCAGATCAAGAAACGAAACACGGAATCAGATAAGTGCAGATCGGCGTCGTCTGATGACACCTCCGTTGAATTTAACAGCTGAGATGATCTGATGAAGGAGATCGCGATTTCATGAACCCAGGGTTTTGGCGCCAACGACCGTTTTTTCGAATTTTACAAGTGATGATCAAGATTTCACGAAAATTTTTGAAGAATCAGAGGATATATGATCGAAAAACGCTCTGATACCATGTGAGAATTGAAAGAATGATCGAAGAATATTGAAGAAACAACAAGAAATCGTGTGTGATGATGATAAAGAATGAAGAAGATGAATCTGAGAATAGAGAGAATTAGGGAGAGAATTCGAATATAGAGTAAACAGAGAGAATGAAGAGTATTTCTTATTAATCTGAATCAAGTATACAACAGGTATTTATAGAAGATTACAACTCGAAAATGGCCAAAGCCTTACATTACTCATGCGTGAACTAAACCCTCTCTTATACTGAGAGTCTCACAAATCTATTTCTTTCCTACAATTAGGCCCAAAGATAGCATGACAATTTAAATCGGTTGTAGCTCTCTTGACAGATAAAAGGTTAGAAGTGAATGAGGGCATATAAAAGGCTCTAGATTCCTTATTGAATAATCTAAGATCACCTATTCCTTCTATTGGTACATTTGTTCCATTTGCTAACAAGACATTCCCTACAGCCGGTTCAATGTTCTTAATCAAATTCATATCACTGATCATATGGTGAGAAGCCCCTGAATCTACAATTAATGGTTTAGACTTAGTGAAAGCATTAAATGAGGCATGTAATGATCTACCAACAATCGCATTACCAGAGTTGTCTTTGAATGCTTTGATGAGAGCTTCAAGATCAGATTTCCTAACATACTCTGACTGCATTGGTTGATATGGCACCATATGAGCTGGATGAGTTTGAGAACTTCCAATGCACGATGAACTTGAGGAACTGGCTTGTTGATTAGAGCTAGCTGGGCCGTGAGCGATTTGGTATGGGAGGTTCTTCTTGGGATAGTATCCAGTTTCCTGAGTGAAATGAGCTCTAGGAACTTCCTTCCACTTGCTTGGCTTGAGGTGTGGATGAAGAATCCAACACTTATCTTTGGAATGTCCTTTCCTTTTACAATGATCACACATTATGCTCTTCTTGTCTTCCGGTTTGTAAAACCCTTAATTTGCTGAGATGGGTTCTTCTTCGGTCTTGTATGTGCTTTTGTGAGCCGTGAGAAGGTCACCTTTTCTTCCAAACAATCCATTTGATCCGGATTCCTTCTGTATCTGAGAGCAGACATCTTCAAGGGAAGGGAGTTTATCTGACCTCAAGATGTGTTTAATGAGATCGTTGTATGTGGGACTGAAAATCATGAGAAGGCTAAAGACTTTATCTTGTTCCCGCCTTTCCTTAATGACTTCAGGATCAAAGGACACAGGTCGGAGCATATCTAATTCTGCCCATAAGGAACTGAACTTCCCAAACAAGGAGGTGAAGTCTGGATCATCTTGACTTAGATTGTTGATGGCCTGCTTGACTTGAAAGATCCTGCTAAGGTTGGAGGTGTTGCCATAGACCTTCTTGAGAATAGTCCATAGTTCCATTGACGTTTCACAGTGTGAGTAGGACTCCAGGATTGGACCATCTAAGGAGTTTTGCAGAACGGATAGGACATATAGGTCCTCCTGATGCCACTTTCGTTCATCTGTGATGACCATTTCATCACCATCTTCATTCTGGATTAGACTAGGAGGTGCTTCATTAAATAGGAGATGATCTCCCAAACCCCGGCCTCCAAGAGCAGTCTTTATCATGAGAGACCACAAGACATAGTTTAAACCCTTGAGGATCACTAGAACGGCTATTTGGCGAGTGTTTTCCATGAGGTAGGGTTTAGATCCGTACAACAATGGTGGATAAAGCTTGGTCTTCACGGTAGGGCAAAGATCACTGTTGTTTGAGATGATTGATGATTGGTTCTGGTAAGGGGACTTGAAATGGGACGGAAGGAGCCTCCTTTACTTAGTCTGGAGCTTCAGCAGAAAAACCCTCGAACTTGTATGGACAGATACAAAACCCTCTTTTCGCAGACTTGAAACTTAAAGCAAAATGCCTTCTTTTGGTCTTAAATGACTTCACCGGATGCAGGAAGGAGGGATTTGTTGAGAAAGGAGACCAGAGGAACTGCCTTTGAAGAGTTTAGAAGGGTGTACGGATTCTGGGTTTCAACAGCACGATGAGGAAGATGAATACGGCTCAGTGAAGGAGGTTGAAAGATAGCTCCTTTCGAAAGTATTCTGAACCGTGAAGCTTTGAGTTGCCTTTTAGTTCTTCTTTTGAGTAGAAACACGTTTCAAACTTGTGGAATATGAGCTATGGACCGTACATCAATGGCCGCGAGAGAAAGAACAAGACCTGGACCCAGAAAAGACTACTATAATCCGCATGATACCCACATCTAGTCTTCCTCAACTCATCACCAATGGTTCTGAGGATCTTTAGATCTCAGAGAGGATAGGCTAGAACATGTTTATCATAGATTAAGCGCTTTAAAATCCAGAGAGAAAGAGATTTGTGGATTGAATAGTGAGAGGAATGAAGAGTTTACGAATGATTTAGGGAAGATTTGTGAGCAAAAGCTCTGATACCATGAAAGTTTTAGAAGTTTAGGAAGAGTGGAGAGAGTTTAGGCGAGAGATTAGGTAAACACATATTATTAGAATAGGATTTCTTGATTACAAAGAGAGACCTTAGTGATCCTTTACAGAAATGGATAACCTAAAAATGACTACTTTAGGTAAGAGTGTGTGCTTCCTCTTTAGTGCTGGCGCCTCTTTCCCCTTTTGTACTGGCAGAGGTGAGTCACCAATCCTTCTTGAAGATTCATTGCTAGCCGTTAACAATCTTTTCCTTGGTGAATTGCTTCCTCATTCCAACAGATACAAGCCTGGATCAGGATCGTGTTGTGTCTGATCAGAAGAGAATCTCGATTCTGGACAAACACAAGATGGAGACGCGAATTGGACCACACAAGGGATGGAAACCTTGTGATACACCAGAAATCTCCGAGCTAGATGAAAAATCGAAGCTAGGAGAAGAAAATCTTAATTTAGGCTACACTAAGGATGTTACTCGACGGCTACAAGCTATTAGAGACTTAGGGTTTTGTTCTGAAAGTTCTTATTCTCATTAATGACTTAAAAGAGTTTATATAGTGCTTACAGTTAGGTCTGAGCGTTTTTCCTTATGACATAAAAAGGAAATTGTCACCAAAAGCATAAAATATGAAATAAATGTCCAAAAATTAGTCCTTAACATGTTGGACCAACTAAGGACTTAATTAAAAGGAAATAAAATCAAAAGAATTAAATAAAAGGTCCATCCAAAGTAGATGACCAATAATTAGATTAGAAGAAGAAGTCTTATATTCTAAACAAACTAAGGGTGTTGCCTCGTTAAAACCTCTTTCGGAAAACCCAGTGGGACAAAACCGAAAGTAGGAAAAAGAGTACAATTCCTTAGCATGATTTTAAGTGTCTTTACTCTGGGTGATCGTAAAGACACCGGAGAAAGAAGTCTGAAGTCCTCGAAGCTCCAATGTCCTCATCAAGTATGTTCCTTGGCTATTCCATCACACAGAAGGGTTACAAGTGTTTTGTTCCAGAGACTAGGAAGGTGTTGGTGTCAAGGGATGTTAAGTTCTTAGAAAGCAAGGGATACTACACTGAAAAGGATTGGGATAGTCTAAAAGAGCTCTCCACCTCTCAGTCTGATCGAACAGCTAATTGAGGAGTCTACTAGAGACACTTGGTATCTCCTCTTTGCCGAATCCCATTAGTCATGGACCATCCTCAGAAGCCTCTGGACTTGCTCCTGAGGGGGAGAATTCAGATACTGGTCATGACCAAGTCTGCTCGATTCATGAGGATGTGGAAGAAGTCCAGATAGACTCGGATCAAGAAGTTTCCAGTACTCAAGGCGTTTCCAATACTCAAGGCGAGCATCTAACCTCCACTGATACACAATCCACTGATTGCACCACTTCAGCAACAGAGGTGGTACCTTTGAGAAGAAGCCAGAGAGTAAGGAAGGATCCATCCAACTGGGTAAACACTAGAGTCTATTTCAACAGTCAGGCTGTTGCTCACCCTATTCAAGACGTGTGCTCTCTGGCTCACTATTCGGATGACCACCTAGTCTTCATTGGTACACTTGATCAACATGAAGTGCCTAAAACGTATGATAAAGCTAAAGAACACAAGGTGTGGAGAGATGCCGTAGGAGAGGAACATGGAGCAATGCAAAGGAACCATACATGGGATGAAGCCGATTTACCAAAAGGAAAGAAGGCAGTAGGATCAAGAGGGACTTTACCATTAAGTACAGGAGTAATGGGGAGATTGAGAGATACAAAGCCAGACTAGTAGATAAAGGGTTCACACAAACCTATGGAGAAGATTATTGTGACATCTTTGCACCAGTGGCTAAGCTGCACACAGTAAGAGTCTTACTTTCCATAGCTACTAACCTGGAATGGGAATTATGGCAGATGGACGTCAAAAATGCATTCCTTCAAGGGGAATTAGAAGAAGAGGTTTACATGACACCACCTCCAGGCCTTGAAGATACAATTGCACCAGGCAAAGTACTAAAGCTAAGAAAGGCAATCTATGGACTCAAGCAGTCTCCAAGGGCCTGGTACCACAAGCTTAGCTCAACCCTGCTCAACCGTGGATTCAAGAAATCAGACTCAGATCACACTCTCTTCATCCTCACAGACCAGAAAGGTATTATAGTCATTCTCATATATGTAGATGATATTATCATCTCTGGGAATGACAAGATAGGAATCCTTGATACAAAACATATCTTAAATCCATATTTGACATTAAAGATTTAGGAGAGCTCAAATACTTTCTTGGTATAGAAGTATGTATATCAAAGGAAGGGTTATTTTTATCCCAGAGAAAATATGCACTTGACCTTTTGAGTGAAGCAGGTGACTTAGGAGACAAACTGGTTATGACACCCATTGAAGATTCTTACAAGACCAATAGACATGGGGAGCTTGAAGATCAACCTTTTGAAGATGTGACTCAATACCGCAGGATGGTTGGTAAACTCATATACCTTACAATCACAAGGCCTGACTTATGCTTTGCTGTGAACCAGGTTAGCCAACACATGAAAGCTCCAAGAATGCAGCATTGGAACATGGTAAACCGCATACTCAAGTACATCAAGGGAGCTCCAGGCCAAGGCATTTGGATGGGTTGTAATGGAAGCTCTGAGATTGTTGGGTATTGTGATGCGGATTGAGCAGGAGACCGTGATAACAGTGTTAGATTACAGAGAAGTTTAGCTTAAAAAAAATATTCGATCACTTAAGCAGAGTGTTAAGAGTGTTAAGAGTGTTTGGTAACAGGTTTTGTAAACATATATAAACCCGTGTACATCCTCTTTCGAAATTAAAATGAATCATTCTTCTCTTATTCTCAAAACTCTTATTCTCTTTTCTCTCTTCATAATCCAATCTTAATACTCTTCATTCTTCAAATCTTTCATGGTATCAGAGCAGATTCCCTGCAAATTTCTTTGTTTTTTCTTCGAAATCTCATTCGCACCTTTGAAACCAACGCAGCCGCGGAAGATCGTGATTGTACATTGAGTTTTCCGGCGAATTCTTCATCATTCTTCCATCATCTTCTCTGAAGGATTCATCTTCGGCGGCTTATGATCCTTTCTCTGTTAAGATTACACGATTTGATCGAAGATAATCGGAATCTTGAAGTCGAATTGGTTCCGTTCTGTTCTTGGCGCCAAAATCGGATTTGAATGATCGCGACCTGGAAATCTTCAATCTGGCTAATCGGATCTTCTGGATTGTAGTTCTCACGTGAATCATCATCAGAAAGCACCGATCTTTGTTCCATTTGATCGATTTCACAAGATCGATCACGATCTGTTCACGGAATTTTTGAATCTCCCGTTTGGCGCCATTTCTTCCCTGTTCGAGTTTCTTCGAAATTCTCCGATCAAATCTTCTGGATCTTTGGATTCGTTTAATTCTTGCGGATTGTAATCAGAAGAAGCCGATCTTCAATCCGTTGAATCAATGATTGGATATCTGTGAGTTGATCTCTGATTTTGCAAATTGCGATTTCTTTCTCTTTACGTAAGTTCTTCGTTCGATCTTGATCCTCAAATCTCGCGAGTTCGGTGGGTTTGTGATTTAATCGATCTTCAAGAAAGATCAACAGATTGATCTGATTCTCAAATTTACGGTGGCTGTTCTTCGTTCTGATCATCTCGCGATCCACAGTTCAGAGAAGAAACAGAACTGTGTCAGAGAGCTGGGTATGTTCTCTATCCTTCCTGTGTAAAATCTTTGAAGGATTGGTATATATCGAAGTTGAAAACGGATTTGGCATTCTGAAGAAATTATAAGCTCTTTCAGTATCAGCATTAGGTGGTAGTGGATTGGTATCTCTGATTGAAAGTGGATTGATCTAGAATCCAAGTCTTAGAATACAAGGTCTAGGATACAAAGTGGATTGGTTTCTGTTGCTTGGTGTGCTCTGTTTCTCTTTTAAATTGCAGAAGTGGTGTGGTACTCCAAGACTGCATCTATGGAATTTCACAAACAAGTTATAATGGCACCAATCACACTTAAAGGAGCAAACTATCTCCTTTGGACCAGAACAATGAAGACTACATTGTGTAGTCGGGGTTTGTGGTCTCATGTCACTCAGAGCAATGCGCCTGGCAATGTTCAAGGAGGAGAAACTCTTGAAGAAGAAGTGATCACTTCAGAGGATGAAGGGAAATGGTTCCAGGAAGATCAGATGGTTCTTTCAATCCTCCAAAATTCACTTAAGAAGTCCTTGCTTGAAGCCTACTCCTACTGTGAGAATGCCAAGGACTTATGGGATACCCTTCAGAATGTATATGGTAATGCATCAAACTTAATGAGGATTTTTGAAGTCAAGAAATCTCTCAGTGAACTGAGACAGGAGGAAGTAGAATTCACTAAACACTTTGGTACTTATAGAGCTCTGTGGGTAGAGCTGGAAATGTTAAGACCAGCTACTACTGATCCAATGACACTGCATGAGAGGAGAGAACAAGACAAAGTCTTTGGACTCTTAATGACTTTAAACTCAAGCTATACTGATCTAATCAAGCATCTTCTGCGTGAGGATAAGTTGCCAAGTTTAGAAGAAGTTTGTGCTAAGGTTCAAAAGGAACAAGGTTCTCAAGGTTTGTTTGGAAGTAAAGGAGAACTGGTTACCGCAAACAAGAGTTCTTTCAGGGGGGATGATAGGAAATCTGTTGTGTGTGCTGATTGCAAGAAGAATGGTCACTACAAGGATCAGTGCTGGATACTTCATCCACATCTAAAGCCGGCTGCTATCCCAAGATGGCGTGAACCTAACAGGACATCTAGCTTCAAGAACAATCTGTCTGGGAAAGGAAACCAAGCGAGTGTTCCTCTGCATATCCCACCAGCTAATCCTACACTTGAAAGCGGCCAGAGACAAGGAAAGGAAATGCAGCTTTCTTCTTCATCTGGTCATGACTATGTTACGAAGTCTGATTTAGATGCTATCATCAAAGCCCTACAAGAAAGCTCTGGTAAAGTTGTTGGAAAATCACTCCATGCTTCCTTTAATGCTAGTACTATTAATAAACCATTGATAGTAGATTCAGGAGCATCTCATCACATGATTAGTGATATAAATTTGATAAATAACTTGGAACCTGACTTAGGAAATGTAGTATTGCTAATGGAACCAAAATTCCCATAAAAGGCATAGGTAATCTCAAGATATTTGAGAAGGATAGTAAAGCCTTCTTTATGCCATCCTTTACATCTAATCTTGTGTCTGTTAAAAGAGCAACAACTGATTTAAATTTTCATGTGATATTTGGTCCTAATGAGTGTTGTTTTCAGGATATTGAAACAAAAAGAGTGCTTGGAAGAGGAAGCACAAAGGATGATCTATACATACTTGGCAATCTCTCTTCTAGTTTAGGTTCTTGTTTGTCTAGTAATAATGAACTTTCTGATGCAACATTGTGGCATGCTAGATTAGGCCATCCACAATGTAAACTAATATTTCCACAAATTTCTTTTAATCAAAATGAGTGTGAAGCTTGCATTCTTGGTAAACATTGCAAAACAGTTTTTTCTAGCTCAACACATACATTTGACCATTGTTTTGACTTGGTTCACTCTGATGTTTGGACAGCTCCTTGTGCATCTAGAGAGCAGCAAAAATATTTTGTTACTTTTATAGATGAGAAATCTAAGTATACTTGGCTTACTTTGCTTCCTTCTAAGGATAAAGTACTAGAAGCTTTTACAAATTTTCATGCTTATGTTACTAATCAATATAATGCAAAGATTAAAGTTTTTAGGACAGACAATGGAGGTGAATACACAAGTAAGGCATTCAGAGATTATATTCTCAAATATGGAATCCTTCATCAAACTAGCTGTCCATACACACCAGAACAGAATGGTGTGGCTGAGCGCAAAAACTGGCACCTAATGTGTTGAGATTTGCGGAAATACATAGAGAAATAAGGAAAGTTGTATGGTTGAAGATTAAGAAAGATTAAGAGAGATTATAGAAAAGTAAAACATAAAGAACATGAAATGCCATTAAAGAAGAGTGTGAAGAGAAATATTTCACTTAGGTTTACAAATGGGAGATGCTACATATTTATAGACAGACACAAAGAGTGTTTGAATTTGAATTAGGCTGCTGGATCCAAGGTAGTGAAAGTGACATGTCACAACAGCTCTTTTCTTAAGTTGAACATGTGACCTTCTTTCTCTCCAGCCTTCCTACGCAAGTGGAGAAGAGTGAAACTCTTCTAGAAGCTTTCTTCTCCCTGGCGTGAATGGTTGTGGGCCGGTTAACATTCTAATTCATTCTGGGCCTCAACACTCCTTCACTTCTTTCTGGGCTATAGACTTCACATGGGCTGGAACACTCCTTATGGGCAATACACCTTATGGATGGCCTTATTCTTCTGGCTGTGGTGGTCTTCTCATTATTCTTTCCTTGTTTGCATATGGCCCGTTCTTGGCTGAGTGGTCGAATGCCTTTGGATCAATGGTAACAAACTTCTGGTCAAGCCTTCTTCCGTTCGTTGTCTCTTCATTCCAATACTCCCCCTCAAGCTTAGCATTAGGAGTTTAGTATTAAGCTAATGTTGAGCTTGGACTTGGTTGGCCTTGTTCTCTATCAATAGTTTGGCCTTGGCTCCCTTTTCTTCTCTTTAATACTCCTCCTCAAGCTTGATCATACAAGATCCAAAGATCAAGCTTGGAACTTTGAAGAGCTCCCTCATTAAAAACCTTAACAAGGAAAACCCAATGGGACAAAACCTTGTTAAGGGAAAAAGAGTAGAGTCTTCTCAGCCTAGGGATTGGCCAGTGAGTCCATGAGCCTTAGGACCATCTTGGTGGACTTCATAGACTCTGGATCATGGCCTCTTTGAATCAGCAAGTGAGAACTCCTTCCTTGCTTCACAAGTTTGAGTAGCTTGAAGCTTCTTCACAGACCGGTACTAATTTCCCCCTTTCTTCTGAACTCTTGTCCTTTAGAAGGTTCATAAATTCGGCTTTAGCACATAAGCTCCAAGCTGTACCTGCTTCAGCACACACAAACGCATGCATCAATTCACAAGGGATAGACCTATTCAAAAATATATATAGGATGGTTTAGGATCTTCCCTTGTATCAGCTTGGAATGTTGATGAAGAGTGTCAGCCAAGTAAGTTTTCTACTTCGTAACTTCTTTCACTTCTCATTCCTTCATATAAAATCGCCCTTTGTTGCCTCTTCTTTGGAGTCTTTGGATTAATTTGTTGATACCACACTTGTATGCAACCTTCCTTAGCTCCAATCCATCATTTGAACTTGATTAGTCACGGCAACTCCTTGGGTAGATTGATTATCTTCTCGGCACATACATTCAGGTTTTTTTTGAGCTGATTCAACACATTCCATCTGCTTGACACTCTACTTGTGAGTTCTTCCAGCTCAATGGCCATTGGTTCTAATCTCAAGTGTTGGAATGAAGGAGTGTTTATGAAGGCTAAAGGCGGTTCTAGAAGGCGAATGGATAAGGCTTGGATAAGGCTTCCTAATCTGCTCCAACGGGCGTCTCCAGCTCACCATGCCACGCCTTCAGATGCTAAAGTAGATGCTCTGGATATTCCTCCTAATCTATCCTATTTAAGCTTATGTAATGGTCATTATGTAATCAAGCAATCAATAAATAAAAACTTGTATTCGAAATTTCTAAACTCTTAAACATGATTCTCTTTACCTTAATCTCTTAAGAAACATGTTTTTCAATATGGTATCAGAGCATTACATGCTCCTAGGTCACTTATTCATCCGCAAATCTCTTTCTTTCCTTAAGTTCTTGTTGTTACATACAATAAACGAATCTTAATTTATCCACTCTAAGCTCTATTATCTTCATTCATCTGTTGATAATGAGTTATGGAAGATTAGAGGCGATTATTGTTTGTTCTTCTTAAAAGCTTAAGGACTTCTTTTTCATTCTTAAAACCCACTAAAACACCATTGTTGTACGGCTCTAAGCTATCAAGGTCGCTGTTTTTGGTTCAAGGTCACGTCTTTTAGCTTTAAAACAGTAGTGGATCGAGTCGGGTTGCGTGTGGTCGGTCTCTAGCATGGTTCTGGTCACTCCTGGTCGTATCGCAGAAAAGGCTTGGTCGAACCACGCCATTGTTGTACGGACCAGAGCTCAATTCTTGTTCATCACTCTTTCAATCCTTCATCCTTGGCCGTAGAAGTCTCCTACATCAGTTCTTCTTGAGTTGAAGCCACGAAAAGCAGCTGAAGGATGGACCTTTGCTAGGTGTCCGTACTCATCCTCTCGCAAACCAGGATCCGTACCAAGCCGCGATCTTCAAGAAAGAAGGCTCATTTCCAGAAGAAAAGACTCTCATTCAGACTTTAAGCAACTCGTGCATAGATTTAAGGCAAGGAGGAAGGATTTGAGGTAGAAAATAAAAACCCTGCTCTTCCCGCCTGAAGCCGCGTTTGAAGAAGATCCGTACCACCCAAGCATATCGATGGAAACTTCAAAAATGATTGTAGCTCCAGTTATACTAAAGGGGCTAAACTACCTGTTATGGTCCAGAACTATGAAAACTACTCTGTGTAGTAGGGGCTTATGGACTCATGTTCTCCTTGATGAAGCACCAAGAGAAGCTGCTGAAGACGAAGCTCTCGGAGATCAAGGACAACTTACTATAGACGCCATGAACAAGTGGTTTCAAGAGGATCAACTAGTGCTCTCCATCCTTCAAAACTCCCTTGAAGGATCCTTGTTAGAAGCATACTCCTACTGTGAAACTGCCAAAGATCTCTGGAATACATTAAGGAATGTATATGGGAACACATCTAATCTCATGCGGTTGTTTGAGGTTAAGAAGGCCCTGAATGATCTTCATCAAGGGGATATGGAATTCACCAAGCACTATGGTCGATTCAGGGCTCTATGGGCAGAGGTTGAAATGTTAAGACCAAGTACCATTGATCCTATCACTCTTAATGAAAGGAGAGAGCAAGATAAGGTCTTTGGCTTGCTCATGACACTAAACCCGAGTTATACAGACCTCATTAAGCATCTTCTTAGAGAAGATAGGTTGCCAAGTCTTGAGGATGTGTGTGCTAAGATACAGAAAGAACAAGGATCTCAAGGCTTATTTGGAAACCGAGGAGATATCGTTGCAGCTCACAAGGTTTGGCACAAGCCAGAAACCAGGAAGGGTCCAGTTTGCGATCATTGCAAGAGAAAAGGACATACCAAAGAGAAATGCTGGTTGATTCATCCACACTTAAAACCTACTTGTGGAAAGATTCAAAGGTTCACTCTTCACAAGATGTATCATCACGCATGGCTTCAACAACTCAAGGGAATGGCTTTCAAGGGAACATTACTCAGCTCAACTTGCAACAAACTAAACAATCCGGGCCACATCCTGAGGGAGCACAATGCAGTGCAAATCAAATCAGCCTTAACCGGGGGAGTTCAAATCAGAATGGTGTTTATAGTCACAATGCATCAGAGGAAAGGAACCAAGTTCAAAGCGATGTAGTCACCAAATCCGACCTTGAAGCTCTTATCAAAGCTCTCAAGGAGTCTGGTATTTCTGGTCACACTTATACTGCTTCTCTTACTAGCTCCTATCATGATCTGAATGCCTTAAAACTATTAATAGTTGATTCAGGAGCATCACATCATATGATCAGTGACTCTAGGTTGATAAGTGATATAGAACCGGTTCTAGGGAATGTGATGATAGCTAATGGAGAACAAATACCTATTAAGGGAATTGGCAAACTTAGATTATTTGGAAAGGAATCAAAAGCCTTCTTTATGCCATCCTTTACTTCAAATCTACTGTCTGTGAAAAGAACAACCACTGATCTTAATTGCTATGCTACTTTTGGGCCTAATGATTTTTTCTTTCAGGATATTGAAACAAAGAGAGTCCTGGGCAGAGGAGGAACAAAGAATGATCTATATGTGCTTGAAGATCTCCAGCCTATTTCATTAGTTTCTAGTAGTTCTGTTTTCAATAATGCATCTAGCCTTAATGCTTCTAATCGTGAGAATGGTTTATGGCATGCTAGACTAGGTCATCCTCACTTAAAAGCTTTAGAACTGTTATTTCCTAAGATTTCGTTTAGTAATGCTTCATGTGAAGCATGTATCCTTGGTAAACATTGTAGGAGTGTATTTCCCTTATCTAAAACGATTTACAATGAATGTTTTGAACTTATTCATTCTGATGTTTGGACATCCCCATGTGAATCAAGAGATAATCACAAATACTTTGTTACTTTTATTGATGAGAAGTCAAAATACACTTGGATTACATTGCTTCCATCTAAGGATAGGGTTCTAGATGCTTTTAAGAACTTTCACTCTCACATATCTAACCAGTATAATGTTCAAATCAAATGTTTAAGGTCAGATAATGGAAGAGAGTATATGAGCCATGGATTCAAACACTTTCTTGCTGAGAAAGGAATTACACATCAGACAAGCTGCCCTTATACGCCTCAGCAGAATGGTGTGGCTGAGAGAAAGAACCGGCACTTGATGGAGGTGGCTAGGACGTTAATGTTCCATATGCATGTTCCAAAGAGGTTTTGGAGTGATGCAGTAGTCACGGCATGTTACCTCATCAATAGAACACCTACTCGCATTCTTTCTGATCAGTCACCCTTTGAGGTACTGAATAAAACTAAACCCTCTCTTGATCATTTAAGAGTGTTTGGATGTGTGTGTTTTGTCTATATCCCAGGTGACCACCGAAGTAAGTTAGATGCAAAGAGCATAAGGGCTATTTTTCTTGGATACTCTCCAACACAGAAGGGCTACAAGTGCTATGTACCAGATACAAGAAGAGTTATGGTGTCAAGAGATGTTCAATTTCTAGAAAACAGAAGTTTCTATGAAGGACAGAAGTTATTGAGTTAGAAAAGGAAATAAAGAGGAGTGGTCAACCAGTTCTTAAGTTGGGACACAGCCTTAGGCAGCCCAGGAAGACTTAGCGATTGAGACATGGAATGGCCCAAGGTGAAGTTAGGACATGGGACGGCCCAGGGAAGACTTGGTGTGGCCCTTTCACTTAAAATGTTCTAGAAGGAGTCTTGGCAAGAGGAGAGGACCGTTGAAGACTTTGACAAGGCAGGATCACGTGTGGAAGCAAGCTCCCACCCGTTAGGAGCTGTCACCATCACGCCTTGGATCCAGCACTCTCTCCCCTTTGTTTATTGTTTATGTCCCTATCCTGCGAATACCTAGCTGTCTAAGTGTCTGTCTATAAATATCCTTCACCTAATGTTGTAGAAAAACCAACTAAGGAAATATACTTCTTCCTTGTTCTTCATCTCTCTCATTCTCCATTAAAACTCCTGTCCAAACTCTTCCATACTTTCCTAAACTCTTAATTCCGCAAATATACACATTCTTTCATGGTATCAGAGCATGGAATAAACATCCATTGCATCTAATCTTTCTAATTCATCCTTTCTCATTCGCTTTACACAAACGATTTGCTATTATCCAGTGGGTAAAGAGTTTGTCCAACGGTCCAAACATTCTCAGCCATGGAAAACTCAAAACCTTTGGTTGTTCCAGTTATCCTAAAAGGTGGGAACTACTTGTTATGGTCAAGAACCACAAAGACCGCCCTGTGCAGCCGTGGACTGTGGAGCCATGTTGTTGAAGAAACCGCTCACATGAAGACGGCTGATGAAGATGAGGAAGAGGCGATGATGGCTGGAAGAAACAAGTGGTTTCAAGAAGACCAGACCGTCTTAGCCATCCTCCAAAACTCTCTTGAAGCTTCTATTCTTGAAGCCTACTCGTATTGTGAAACAGCCAAGGAGCTGTGGGAAACTCTTCAAAACGTCTTTGGGAATATCTCCAATCTCAGCCGGGTGTTTGAGGTCAAGAAAGCCATTAATGACTTGAGCCAAGAAGATATGGACTTCACCAAACACTTTGGAAAGTTCAGAGCCCTATGGGCAGAGTTGGAAATGTTAAGGCCAAGCTCAGTAGACCCCATGGTCCTTAATGAACGCCGAGAACAAGACAAGGTGTTCGCCCTGTTGCTGACCTTGAACCCAACCTTTAATGATCTTATCAAGCATTTGCTGAGAGCTGACAAGCTACCAACCTTGGATGAGGTGTGTTCACAAGTCCAAAAGGAACAAGGGTCTTTGGGGCTCTTTGGAAGGAAGGGCGAGTTGATCACAGCCAACAAAGGAGAACTAGCCACGGCAAACAAGAGCAACTTCAAGTATGAAGACAGGAAGATGTTGGTATTGGACAGGAATAACGAAGAGGGTACCAAGCCATTATGGTGATAGCTAGCCGTGTGATAAGGAAGGAGGAACACATGAGTGATAAGGAAGGAGTATGCGTGTGATAAGGAGTATGAATAAGTGATATACACTCTTGTAAACGGTCCTATAAGCTCATGTGCTTATCCCTAGACCTAATAACCTAGCTAGCTTTCTATTTAAGGGCAGTGTAGCCACTCTTTGTAGAATACACTTGAATAATCGATTTCTTCTTATGGCAAACTTATTCTTCATTCTCTTTCTCTCATTGTTCATAACATAATCATCTATGCAAAACTATCATGGTATCAGAGCAGGTTTGATTCGCTCATAATCTTCTGCACTCTCATTCTCACCAAATCTCTTGTTTGCCTTAATCTTCTCCTTCGTGTTCTTGTATTTCTAAAACCCTCTTTCAAACGCTTTCTCAAACGCTTTCACAAAGATAACTATAGCTGAGTCTGTCTTCTCTAAGGTCTAAAGATCCTCAAAACCATGAGTATTGAGCTGAAGAAGACTAGGTGTGGTTATCTTGAGTGTTGAGTTGTTATAAGAGTTTTACGTGTTCTTCGCCATTGCTGTACGGACACTCTTCTGGGTTTACTCTATTTCCTTCAAGTTCGTCTCTTTCCTCACTTAAGTGGTAGGAGAAGCAACCTTCAGCTCATCCGTGACTAAAAAGGCACAAGAGAAGACGTTGTGCTCAAAGAAGGTGTGTGTCCGTACTCGTCTTCTTCGTCCCGTCTCGAACCAGAGTCCGTACAAACTCTGTTTTTACTCAGAAAGATAGCTCCTTTGGTCTTAAGATAGGCTATTCTCTTCTTCCCAAGGGCCGTCTTGAAGTCTTAGTAGTGTTATTTGAGTATTGGAGCTTGATAAGCTTCTCATTCTTCCAAAACCCTTGCGTGCTCTGTACGGCTTGCCTTGAATGGAGAATACAAGACCCATGGTTATACCGGTTACCCTCAAAGGTCTCAACTATTTGCTATGGTCTAGAATGGTAAAGACCACTCTGGGTGGTCGTGGTCTTGGAATGCACCTCCTCTTAGATGAAGCTCCACCAAAAGCGTTCCACCAAGAAGATGAACAGGAAATAATGGTCGTTGATGAAGAGAAATGGGTTCAGGAGGATCAGTTTGTTCTATCTATTATTCAAACCTCTCTGGATGCACCCATCTTAGAAGCCTATTCTTACTGTGAAAGTGCTAAGGAGTTATGGGAAACTCTTAAGAAGGTCTATGGCAATACCACAAATCTCAGCAGGGTCTTTGAGGTAAAAAGGGCGATCAACAACCTTCACCAAGAAGACTTAGAATTCACAGCCCACTTTGGCAAGTTTCGCTCCCTCTGGGCTGAACTTGAAATGCTCAGACCAAACTCCACTGATCCAGAGACTCTACTTGCACGGCGTGAACAAGACAAGGTCTTTGGCCTTCTTCTTACTCTTAATCCTATGTATAATGACCTGATCAAACACCTCCTCCGATCAGAAAAGCTCCCAACACTTGAGGAAGTATGTTCCTATATTCAGAGAGAACAAGGATCTCACGGTCTCTTTAGTGGAAAGGGAGAGCTGGTCACCGCAAACAAGGGAGTATACTTCAAACCAGATGAAAGGAGAGGATCATTCTGCGAACACTGCAAGAGGAGGGGTCATACTAAGGAAAAATGCTGGATCCTTCACCCACATCTCAAGCCATCCAAATTCAAAGATGCTAGAGCAAACGTTACCAAGATTAAGGCAGACCAAGGAGCAACATCTTCACGTAGTTCTGAAGGGGATGGTATGGCCGTGATCAATGCTCAAGCTGCGCATGTATCTAACCAAGATCAAGTGGTGAAACGGTCTGAACTAGATGCTCTTATCAAAGCCTTAAAGGAAAGTTATGGTAATGATTTTGGTTTCTCCTTTCATGCTTGTGCTCACTCTGCTCATTCTATAAAACTAGATGAAAGACCATTAGTCATTGATTCTGGTGCATCCCACCATATGATTAGCAATGTTGAATTAATCAAGGATTTAGAACCGGCTAGAGGTCATGTTGTTATTGCTAATGGGGATAGAATTCCAATTAAAGGGGTAGGGAACTTAAAACTATTTGATAGAAAGACTAGAGCTTTCTTCATGCCTGATTTCACATCTAATTTGGTTTCGGTTCATAAGGCAACAAATGATTTGGATTGCAATGTTATCTTCACTCCTAATGATGTGCATTTTCAGGATATTAAGACAAGCAAGTTGCTTGGGAAAGGAATAACTAAGGATGGTCTTTATCTGCTGGGAAAGGATCAACCTTTAGCTTCTGTTTTCAGTTCTTTCAATTCTGTTTCTATTTATGCTAATAATGCACTATGGCATGCTAGATTAGGACATCCCCACTCAAGGGCCTTAAGCCTCATGTTTCCTGATGTTGTGTTTAAAAATGATGATTGTGAAGCTTGTATCATGGGCAAACATTGCAAATCTATCTTCCCTAAGTCTAAAACAGTTTATGAAAGATGCTTTGATCTTGTGCACTCGGATATTTGGACAGCACCTTGCTTATCTAGAGAAAATCAGAAATATTTCATCACCTTTATAGATGAGAAATCTAAATATACCTGGATAACCTTGTTACAATCCAAAGATAGAGCTTTAGAGGCTTTTATAAACTTTCGGAACTATGTTACTAATCATTTCAATGCAAGGATTAAAATCTTCAGGTCAGACAATGGTGGGGAGTATACAGGCCGTGTGTTTAAAGATCATCTTAATAAGCATGGAATTCTTCATCAGACTAGCTGCCCCTATACACCTCAACAGAATGGTGTGGCCGAAAGAAAGAACCGCCACTTAATGGAAGTAGCTCGGTCCATGATGTTCCAATCCAAAGTTCCAAAGAGGTTCTGGGGAGATGCGGTTCTTACAGCTTGCTATCTCATTAACAGAGTTCCCACAAGAGTTCTCAATGATCTCTCACCGTTTGAGGTATTAAATTCTACAAAACCTTCATTAACTCACCTTAAGGTGTTTGGGTGTTTGTGCTTTGTGTTGGTCCCAGGTGAACACAGGACCAAACTTGATGCAAAGAGTACAAAGTCTATCTTCATTGGGTACTCTACTACTCAACGTGGTTACAAATGTTATGACCCTGTGGCCAGAAAGGTGCTTGTGTCCCGGGATGTTAAGTTCATTGAAGAAAGAGGGTATTATGGTGATCAACAATGGGATGATCTAGCTGACTTGACCAGTGTTTCCTCAGATCGGGCCACCAATCTTCGACACATCTTTGATCACCTTGGCATTCCTATCTCCACGCAACCAGGTTCAGAAAATGTCCAACGTCCACAGTCTTGCTCACATTTGGGCCCTGACCATGCTACGCACGTTCCACATAGTCCAAGTTTGTCTCACCCAAATACTGATGCAAGCTCACCTCAACTTCCACTTGATCGAGAGGGGGGAACACATTTTGAAGAAGTTCAAGATCATGCTCAAACTACTCAGGAAGACCATGACCGCGATATCTCCTCTTCTGAAAGCCTCGACCAACCGGAAGAAGAACATGATCAAGCAGCAGAATCATCACAGCAAGATCCACCTCTAAGAAGAAGTACAAGACTCAGGAAGGATCCATCAAACTGGGTGAATACTAGAGTATATTATAATGCAAGTGCTGTTGCTCATCCATCCCAAGTTGTCTGTTCCTTTGCGTCATTTCCTGAAGAACATAAGGTCTTCATAAGCAGCTTGGATCAAGGACATATTCCTACTTCTTATGAAGAAGCCAAGGAAGTTAAAGTCTGGAGAGATGCTATAAGTGATGAGACAGGAGCCATGGAAAGGAATCACACATGGGATGAAGCTGTGCTACCTAAGGGAAAGAAGGCAGTGAGCTCAAAATGGGTGTTTACAATCAAATACAAAAGCAATGGAGATATAGAACGATATAAGGCCAGGCTTGTAGCAAGAGGATTTACTCAGACCTATGGTGAAGATTTTGGTGATACTTTTGCTCCAGTGGCAAAGTTGCATACTGTGAGGATTGTTTTATCTCTGGCAACAAATCTGGAGTGGGAACTGTGGCAGATGGATGTGAGAAATGCTTTCTTGCAAGGAGAGCTAGAAGAAGAAGTCTACATGCGTCCTCCTCCAGGACTTGAAGAAATGGTTCAACCAGGCAATGTCTTAAGATTGAGGAAGGCTATTTATGGATTGAAACAATCTCCTAGAGCCTGGTATCACAAGTTAAGCATGACACTGAGAGATAAAGGATTCAGAAAGTCTGAAGCTGATCACACCCTCTTCACCTTGCCTAGCAAGTCAGGTATCATAGTGGTATTGGTTTACGTGGATGATATTATTATCACTGGTAATGACAGGAAAGGAATTGAAGAAACCAAAGCTTACCTCAAGTCTATATTTGATATTAAGGATTTAGGCTTGCTTAAGTATTTTCTAGGGATTGAAATATGTCGTTCTACAGAAGGGCTATTTCTATCCCAAAGGAAGTATACACTTGATCTATTGTCTGAAACAGGGAAGTTAGATGCAAAACCGGTGACTACACCATTGGAGGATAGTTACAAGGCTATTAGTGAGGGGGAGATTGAAGATCAACCATTTGACAACCCAAAACTCTACAGAAGACTAGTAGGTAAGTTGATTTATTTAACTCTTACTAGACCTGATCTGTGTTTCTCTGTGAATCAGGTGAGCCAGCATATGCAAGCTCCCAAGGTCCATCACTGGAACATGCTGGAAAGAGTCCTTAGATACCTGAGAGGAACTTCAGACCAAGGAATCTGGATGGGAGCTAACAAGAGTTCAGAGATAGTAGGGTACTGTGATGCAGACTGGGCTGGGGATAGAGAGGACAGGAGATCCACTACTGGCTACTGCACCTTTGTTGGAGGTAACTTAGTTACATGGAAGACAAAGAAACAGAAGATAGTCTCCTGCTCCAGTGCTGAGGCTGAATACCGTGCTATGAAGAAACTCACTAATGAGCTAACATGGATCAAGGCCATTCTGAAGGATTTGGGAATAGAGACAACCAAGCCAATGACCATGCATTGTGATAATCAGGCAGCCATTCATATAGCCTCAAATTCTGTATTCCATGAAAGAACGAAGCACATTGAGGTTGACTGTCACAAAGTGAGGCAAGCCGTGGAGCAAGGGATAGTCTTACCATGCTACACTAGAAGTGTGGATCAGCTTGCAGATATCTTCACCAAAGCTACAACCTCCAAGGTATATGAGTCCATTCTACCAAGATTAGGACTCGTTGATATCTTGCTTCCATGACTCCTCTAACTATGAGCAGTCATACTCTTTTTCCCTTATGTGTGCTTTTGTCCCACTGGGTTTTACACCATAAGGTTTTTAATGAGGTGATTGTTCATAGTTTCCAAGCTAATGATCTTCATCAGAACTTAGCTTGAGGGGGAGTATTGGACAGGAATAACGAAGAGGGTACCAAGCCATTATGGTGATAGCTAGCCGTGTGATAAGGAAGGAGGAACACATGAGTGATAAGGAAGGAGTATGCGTGTGATAAGGAGTATGAATAAGTGATATACACTCTTGTAAACGGTCCTATAAGCTCATGTGCTTATCCCTAGACCTAATAACCTAGCTAGCTTTCTATTTAAGGGCAGTGTAGCCACTCTTTGTAGAATACACTTGAATAATCGATTTCTTCTTATGGCAAACTTATTCTTCATTCTCTTTCTCTCATTGTTCATAACATAATCATCTATGCAAAACTATCAGTTGGTGTGTGATCATTGCAAGAAGAGAGGAGATCTCAAGGAGAAATGCTGGATCTTGCATCCCCACCTCAAGAACAATCGGTGGAAGGAGCCAAGAGCCAACTACTCGTCTGAAGGAAGCTCCCTAGCCACGCACCACACAGACCCCTCTAAGCGCATATGGCCGAATGGGGAAGGATCATCCATAGCAGCCTCCTCTGAATTTGTGAAGAAGTCAGACCTGGAGGCCCTCATCAAAGCCTTAAAAGAATCTGGTAACTCTTATCATGCATCTAAAATTCAAAAACCCTTGATTGTTGATTCAGGTGCTTCACACCATATGATTAGTGATATACAATTAATAGAGAACTTAGAACCTGCATTAGGGAATGTTACTATAGCTAATGGTGAAAAGGTTCCAATCAAAGGGATAGGAGATTTAAAACTGTTTGATAAGAGTTCTAAGGCCTTTTACCTACCATCCTTTACCTCAAACTTGTTATCTGTTAGAAAAGCGACTTCTGACCTTAATTGTCATGCAATTTTCAGTCCTAATGAAGTTTGGTTTCAGGATATTAAGACAAGAGAGGTACTTGGACAAGGAACAACTAAGGATGGACTTTATGTGTTGGAGGATACTAAGTCTCCATCTTCTCTTTTAAGCGCTTTTAGTTCTCTTGTGGCTACTGCAAATAATGCAATTTGGCATGCTAGATTAGGACATCCACATTTTCGTGCTATGAATCTTTTGTTGCCTGATGTTAAGTTTCAAAACAATGAGTGTGAAGCCTGTATATTAGGCAAACACTGTAAGTCTGTCTTTCCTAAGTCTACTACAGTTTATGAGAAATGTTTTGATTTGATTCATTCGGATGTGTGGACATCACCTTGCATTTCAAGAGAAAATCACAAATACTTTGTCACATTTATAGATGAGAAGTCTAAGTACACTTGGCTAACCTTAATTCCATCTAAAGACAGAGTTCTTGAAGCCTTTACCAACTTTTATAATTATGTCACTAACCATTATAATGCTAAAGTTAAAATCTTAAGATCAGATAATGGTGGTGAATACACAAGTCAAGCCTTCAAATCCCTCTTATCCAAACATGGAATTCTTCACCAGACAAGCTGCCCATATACACCACAACAAAATGGTGTTGCTGAGAGAAAGAATAGACATCTTATGGAGGTGGCCAGGTCCATGATGTTCCACACCAATGTGCCCAAAAGATTCTGGGGAGATGCTGTGGTTGCGGCTTGCTACCTGATCAACCGCTTACCAACCAAAATCCTCCAAGATATATCACCCTTTGAGGTACTTAACAAATCCAGGCCTTCTATTACTCACCTAAGAGTGTTTGGATGTGTGTGTTATGTTTTGGTTCCAAGAGAAAACCGCAATAAACTTGATGCCAAGAGTATGAAAAGCATGTTTCTTGGCTACTCCATCACACAGAAAGGATACAAATGTTTTGTTCCAGAAACGGGCAAGGTTTTGGTGTCTAGGGATGTAAAATTCTTGGAAAGCAAAGGGTACTACACTGAAAAGGATTGGGATAGTCTAAAGGAGTTATCAACCTCTCATTCTGACCGAGCAGCCAATCTAAGGAACCTATTAGAAACGCTTGGTATCACCTCCTTACCACATCCCACTAGTCATGAATCATCCTCAGAAGCCTCTGGTCTTGCTCCTGAGGGGGAGAATTCACATACTACTAGTGACCATGATCAAGTCTCATCGGCTCATGAGGATATGGAAGTGGTTTCAACAGAAAATGATCAGGAGGGAACCAATACTCAAGATGATGAACAATCCACCGATCACACCACTTCAGAAGCAGAAGTAGTACCTTTGAGAAGAAGTCAGAGAGTAAGGAAGGATCCATCCAACTGGGTTAACACCAGAGTCTACTTCAACAGTCAGGCGGTTGCTCACCCTACTCAAGCCGTGTGCTCCCTAGCTCACTATCCGGATGACCACCTAGCCTTCATTGGTACACTTGATAAACATGAGGTACCTAAGACGTATGATGAAGCTAAAGAACACAAGGTATGGAGAGATGCCGTAGGAGAAGAACATGAAGCTATGCAAAGGAACCATACATGGGATGAAGCTGATTTACCAAAAGGGAAGAAGGCAGTAGGATCAAGATGGGTCTTTACCATTAAGTACAAGAGTAATGGAGAGATTGAGAGATACAAGGCCAGGCTAGTAGCTAAAGGGTTCACCCAAACCTATGGAGAAGATTACTGTGACACCTTTGCACCAGTGGCCAAGCTTCACACAGTGAGAGTCTTACTTTCCCTAGCTACAAATCTGGAATGGGAATTGTGGCAGATGGATGTCAAAAACGCATTCCTTCAAGGAGAACTAGAAGAGGAAGTTTACATGACACCACCTCCAGGCCTTGAAGACACAGTTACACCAGGCAAAGTTCTAAGACTTAGAAAGGCAATCTATGGTCTAAAGCAGTCTCCAAGGGCTTGGTACCACAAACTTAGCTCAACACTTCTCAGCCGCGGTTTCAAGAAGTCAGAATCAGATCATACTCTCTTCATCCTTACAGGCCAGAAAGGTATTATAGTCATTCTCATATATGTAGATGATATTATCATCTCTGGGAATGACAAGGTAGGAATCCTTGATACAAAAACTTACCTTAAATCCATATTTGATATCAAAGACTTAGGAGAACTCAAATACTTTCTTGGGATAGAAGTGTGTAGATCAAAGGAAGGATTATTTTTATCACAGAGAAAATATGCACTTGACCTTTTGAGTGAAGCAGGTGACTTAGGAGACAAACCAGTGATGACACCCATTGAGGACTCATACAAGACTAATAGACAGGGGGAGCTTGAAGATCAACCATTTGAAGATGTGACTCAATACCGCAGGATGGTTGGTAAGCTCATATATCTTACAATTACAAGACCTGACTTATGCTTTGCTGTGAACCAGGTTAGCCAACACATGAAAGCTCCAAGAATGCAGCATTGGAACATTGTGAACCGCATACTCAAGTACATCAAGGGAGCTCCAGGCCAAGGCATTTGGATGGGTTGCAATGGGAGCTCTGAGATTGTTGGGTACTGTGATGCGGATTGGGCAGGCGACCGTGATGACAGGAGGTCTACCACAGGATATTGTACATTCATTGGAGGGAACTTGGTTACTTGGAAGAGCAAGAAACAGAAGATCGTGGCATGCTCTAGTGCTGAGGCAGAGTACAGAGCAATGAGGAGGCTCACAACAGAGTTAATGTGGCTCAAGAACTTGCTTAAAGACTTGGGAATAGAATCACAATCTCCTATCACAATGCATTGTGATAACCAAGCAGCAATTCACATTGCTTCAAACTCAGTCTTTCATGAGAGGACCAAACACATAGAGGTGGATTGTCACAAGATCAGGGAGCAAATACAACTAGGAGTGATCCTACCGTGTTATACCAAGAGTTCAGACCAGCTTGCTGATATCTTCACCAAAGCAGCCAGCTCCAGGGTTTGTGAGTTCGTCCATGACAAGCTTGGACTCACAAACCTTCCTTACCAATAGTCCTCTTAACAGTGAAGGCCATACTCTTTTTCCCTTAGTATGTTTTTATCCCAAAGTCCTCTTAACAGTGAAGGCCATACTCTTGATGCAGTAGTCACGGCATGTTACCTCATCAATAGAACACCTACTCGCATTCTTTCTGATCAGTCACCCTTTGAGGTACTGAATAAAACTAAACCCTCTCTTGATCATTTAAGAGTGTTTGGATGTGTGTGTTTTGTCTATATCCCAGGTGACCACCGAAGTAAGTTAGATGCAAAGAGCATAAGGGCTATTTTTCTTGGATACTCTCCAACACAGAAGGGCTACAAGTGCTATGTACCAGATACAAGAAGAGTTATGGTGTCAAGAGATGTTCAATTTCTAGAAAACAGAAGTTTCTATGAAGGACAGAAGTTATTGAGTTAGAAAAGGAAATAAAGAGGAGTGGTCAACCAGTTCTTAAGTTGGGACACAGCCTTAGGCAGCCCAGGAAGACTTAGCGATTGAGACATGGAATGGCCCAAGGTGAAGTTAGGACATGGGACGGCCCAGGGAAGACTTGGTGTGGCCCTTTCACTTAAAATGTTCTAGAAGGAGTCTTGGCAAGAGGAGAGGACCGTTGAAGACTTTGACAAGGCAGGATCACGTGTGGAAGCAAGCTCCCACCCGTTAGGAGCTGTCACCATCACGCCTTGGATCCAGCACTCTCTCCCCTTTGTTTATTGTTTATGTCCCTATCCTGCGAATACCTAGCTGTCTAAGTGTCTGTCTATAAATATCCTTCACCTAATGTTGTAGAAAAACCAACTAAGGAAATATACTTCTTCCTTGTTCTTCATCTCTCTCATTCTCCATTAAAACTCCTGTCCAAACTCTTCCATACTTTCCTAAACTCTTAATTCCGCAAATATACACATTCAATCGCTAAGTCTTCCTGGGCTGCCTAAGGCTGTGTCCCAACTTAAGAACTGGTTGACCACTCCTCTTTATTTCCTTTTCTAACTCAATAGAAGTGGGAAGACATTAAGGATATATCATCTTCTTCAGAAGATAGAGCTTCCAGTCTCAGACAACTTCTAGAGGATCTCGGTCTCAATCATATTCCTCAGCAGACTTCTATTCCTACAGCACCAGTTTCAGAAGAATCAACAACATGGCCGGATGAACCAAGTGATAGTCCTGATCATGAAGGGGGGAATGCTATTCCTGAATACTCAGAAGTCCACAATCAGGACAATCAGGGCCAGCAATCTACATCTTCATCACCAGCTGGTCAAAACAACCAACCTGATCAAACCGCTCAAGAAGAAGAAGCAGTTGAATTAAGGAGAAGCAAAAGGGTGAAGTATCCACCTGAACACTGGAAGAGCACGAGGGTCTATTACAACAATCAAGCTGTTGCTCATCCAGAACAGGCTGTCTGCAACTTAGCACATATCCCTCAGGAACATCAGGCTTTTATTGGAACCTTGGATCAAGAATGCGTTCCTAAACACTATGAGGAGGCCAAGGAACACAGAGTATGGAGAGAGGCGGTTGCTGATGAAAGAATGGCTATGGAAAGGAATCATACTTGGGATGAGTCTGATCTACCAAAAGGCAAAAAGGCAGTGAGCTCTATATGGGTGTTCACAATCAAATACAGAAGCAATGGAGAGGTGGAGAGATATAAGGCAAGGCTTGTTGCCAGGGGCTTCACTCAGACGTATGGAGACGACTACAGGGACACCTTTGCTCCGGTTGCCAAGCTCCATACAGTAAGAGTCATTCTTTCTCTTGCTACCAACTTAGAATGGGATCTATGGCAGATGGATGTCAAGAATGCCTTCCTTCAAGGAGAATTAGAGAAAGAGGTGTACATGACACCACCTCCTGGTCTAGAAGATACTGTCACTCCAGGGAAGGTTCTAAGATTGAGGAAAGCAATCTATGGTCTCAAACAGTCTCCCAGAGCCTGGTATCACAAATTGAGTGTTACACTGAGAGATAAAGGATTCAGAAGATCAGAAGCTGATCATACCTTGTTCACACTTCAGAGCCAAGCAGGTATTGTTGTCATTCTCATCTATGTAGATGATATTATCATCTCAGGGAATGACAAGGTAGGAATTCTTTCCACTAAAGAATACTTGAAATCTGTTTTTGACATCAAAGATCTTGGAGAACTCAAGTATTTTCTTGGAATTGAAGTATGCAGGACTAATGATGGTTTGTTTATCTCGCAGAGGAAGTACATTCTTGATTTACTAACAGATGCAGGGATGTTACAAGCCAAGGAAGCTAAGACTCCATTAGAAGAGGGGTATAAAGCTGGAACTCAGGGGGAGCAGGAAGATGACGTCTTTGAAGATGCCAAACTCTACAGAAGAGTAGTTGGTAAGCTAATTTATCTAATTATAACTAGACCTGATCTGTGCTTTGCTGTGAATCAGGTAAGCCAACATATGCAAACACCTAAGGTGTGTCACTGGAGGATGATAGATCGGATTCTAAGATACCTCAAGGGGACTCATGCTCACGGAATCTGGATGGGGAACAACAAGAACACTGAAGTGGTTGGATACTGTGATGCTGATTGGACTGGAGACAGACATGATAGGAAGTCCACTACTGGATATTGCACTTTCATTGGAGGCAATCTTGTTACCTGGAAAACCAAGAAGCAGAAGGTTGTCTCATGCTCAAGTGCTGAAGCTGAATACAGGGCAATGAGGAAGTTAACCACCGAATGCATATGGCTCAAGGCTCTTCTTCAAGATTTGGGAATTGAAGTGAAGACTCCTATCACAATGCACTGTGATAATCAAGCAGCGATTCATATAGCTTCAAATTCAGTATTCCATGAGAGGACTAAGCACATTGAAGTTGATTGTCACAAAGTCAGAGAAGCCGTGGAGAAAGGAGTTATACTACCATGTTTTACAAGAAGCTCTGAGCAATTGGCAGATATATTCACCAAGGCAGCCAGTTTGAAAGTCTGTGAGTTCATTCTACCAAAGGTAATCCCAAATCCTTAGTCTCTCCTTGTCATGAGAACCATACTCTTTTTCCCTTGGAATGTTTTTGTCCCACTGGATTTTGCATTCTAAGGTTTTTAATGAGGTGGTTTCTCATGATATCCAAGTTCAACCATTCATCCATGATTGAACTTGAGGGGGAGTGTTGGAATGAAGGAGTGTTTATGAAGGCTAAAGGCGGTTCTAGAAAGCGAATGGATAAGGCTTGGATAAGGCTTCCTAATCTGCTCCAACGGGCGTCTCCAGCTCACCATGCCACGCCTTCAGATGCTAAAGTAGATGCTCTGGATATTCCTCCTAATCTATCCTATTTAAGCTTATGTAATGGTCATTATGTAATCAAGCAATCAATAAATAAAAACTTGTATTCGAAATCTCTAAACTCTTAAACATGATTCTCTTTACCTTAATCTCTTAAGAAACATGTTTTTCAATATCAAGCTTGTGTTGCATCTTTGTAGTTTCTTTCTTCAACAGCTTCTTTGATAGATTCCAATAGTCTTCATCTTCATGATGAAGGTGAGGACCATATAATGCTTTTAGCAACTTCTCCAGAGAATAACCAGCACACATCACCAAGTCTTCTAGGACCATTTGCGCAGTTTCTCTGAGAAAAATACCAACACCTATGCTGATGTATCATCAGCGAGTTGATATGCCTTCTTCAAGGCTGCAACTATCCTGTTGTATCACACTCAGAACTTCTTTCTTGGCAGATAATCTAAGGTTGTAACTTGTTGTCCACGGCTTTGAGTGCCCTTGGTAGAGTTGAAGACACCTTCCCTTCATTGGAACACTTAAGTGTTTGCATTGTTGTGCCCATAGGTTCCTTGATTAACATCAGATGGATGCTCATTCTCAGATGGATGCTCATTCTCACCCCTCCTCAAGCTTGACTCAGAGAATAAGAGTATTGAGTCAAGTTTGGAAGGATGAGCATCAAAGATCACCAATGATATTGGACCTCCTTTCTTCAGGAATGCCTTCTTGTTTGCGTTAGCTATGCTCTCCCACTTCAGGAATATACATTCTTTGATGTAGGCTCTGATAGGAGGTGTCATTTCTTGTTGGCTTTTGTATGCTAAGCCAAATTGCCTAATGATTTCACGGATTGACTGTCTTCTACGCAGCATATGTGGCCTCCCACTTCTTCACTCAGGAATTTACCCTTGAAGGATAGGCTCTGATGTGTAAGGTAATGTAGAGTGCCATTCTCTCCAATGTGTTCACTCCTTTAGTCCTTCATGATTTGATTTTGCTTTGTATGAATCCCTGCTTACCATCTTTCCTTTGAGGCTCTCATGGTCTCCTTTACCCTTAAACAAGTCATAAAGAAGAAGAATTTTAAGTATGCCATGAGAAATATCAAAGTTATAATGTGCAAGTAAGAATTCACATAAGACAGTAGCAAAGATCAATTGAACTAAAGTAATGAATTTCAACACTTTAGATGAGATAAAATTTATGTGTATAGAGTATATAGAGTGAGTAACTAGAGATTAGAGTATAAGTAACCAAGGATTGGAGTATAAGTAACCAGAGATTGTAAGAGTATGTAGAATAAGCAGAATTAAGAGAATGAGACAGAGAGTAAAAGGATCCCTTAAGGACTTTTGGATTCATCATGCTTCCTTATATTTTTGAGCATAAAGGAAAACATGGTTCACTTCCCTTAAGTGGTTTTGAAGAGGACTTTTGGATTCATCTATAGTCCTAAATGCCCAGCATAGTTCACCAAGGTTCACTTCCCTCTTTTAAACAATTCTAAATCAGAATTTTAATCAAATTGAAATAGATATGAGTTTAGAGATAGCCTTTTGACAAAAGCTTTGATACTAAGCCTTTGTGATTCTGTCTTAGAGGCTGGTTTGATTGACTTAGATTGATAGCTCCCCCTCACGGATTGCTCTCCTCCAGTGACCTTTGAGGCTGTGAGGCTCTTCCTCACGGGTTGGTTGATTAGCATCACCACTAGCACCATTGATTAGCATCATTTCCTACATAAAAGGAAACATAAAAGAAAAATTCCAAACACAAGATTTTCATAACTTCAAGACTTAAACTCATAAGAGTAAAGTCAGGGAGCATGATTCAAGGAGTTTTAATTTAAAAGAAAAATCGGATTCAGTATGAATAAGTCATAGTTCTCTCTTTCTCAAGGATTAGTTTTGGATCTTTTGATTCAACATGGTTTCTGATGCAATACATACTACCATGGTTCTCTTTTCCAAATCTCAATAGAAGCACAATAGGATTCATCATGGTTTTACTTCTGTATTAGCTTATTGAGATTTCTGATGTGGAGGATCCATTCTAATGGCAACCACAGAGCATACTTTCCATCATAGCATAGAACTTTATTCATGGTTCTCTATTGTGCTACCAAAGCTGACTCCAACCACACTTCAATGGACTTTTTTGTTCCACATTTCACATGAAAAGAAACTTGGTCCAAGGTTTTAAACACAAAACAAACAAGCACAAACCGAAATACTTGGACAACAAGCTACAGCAAGCTAAATTGTCTCTCATTACATAAAAAGGAGACAAGTCCAAGGTTGCGGTTTTAGTTAAATGCTTAAGGTTGTGGATTTTAGTAGAATGATGAAGAATTGAGAGAGATTTAGACTAGAGATTGAGAGAATAAAAGAGATTGAGAGAGAATCGATTTGAAGAAGAATGAATTGTGTATTATTAAACTCGTGTACAATCCCCTTTATATAGGGGTTTACATGACAAGGTATTAATCACTTCCTAATACATGACTACATACTCATTGTACACTCTAACTCTTCCTAAATTCTAACACTCCCCCTCAAGCTTAACTATGATGAATGGTTAAGCTTGGACAACATATAAGAGATCACCTCATTAAAAACCTCAAGGTGTAAAACCCAAAATGGGACAAAAACAACTTTGAGGGAAAAAGAGTATGATTCCTATAGTAAGAGGATTACCTAGAAATTCCAGTTAGTCCAAGTCTTGGTAGAATAGACTCACACACCTTAGTAGAAGCCGCTTTAGTAAAGACATCTGCCAATTGATCTGAGCTTCTTGTAGAACAAGGTAAAACAATCCCCTGTTCAACCGCCTGCCTTACCTTGTGGCAATCTACTTCAATATGTTTAGTTTATTGGACAGTGGCGTTACTAAAGGCAGCTCAGTCTAGTGTGATAAGCACTCTGGTCACTTGATAAGGAAGGGATAGTCACACATGATAAGATGAGAAGATAAGGAAGCATGTATGTTGATAAGTTCAGTTGCAACGGTCCTATATGTACTCTTACTTATCCCTAGCCTAGGCGACCTAGGAGTCTTTCTATTTAAGGCTATGCAGCCTCCTTGTAATCGCTCACTCTAATATAATAAGATTCTATTCTATTCCTCTTATGGCTAAACTCTATATGTTCTTGATATGTTCTTAATGTTTATAATCTAATCTATTCAAAACTTCTCCTTAATCTTTCCTAAAACTAACATGGTATCAGAGCAGGATATGATTCTCACATAGCTTCCGCATTCTTAAACTCATTCCTTCTCTTCTACTCTTTATATTTCTGGCTATACCCCAAACGCTTTCCTTGAGATAAACATGTTTAAGTCTGTCTTCTCTGAGATCCAGGATCCTCAGAACCATGGGTGATGAGTTGAAGAAGACTAGGCATGGTTATCTCTCGCGTTTAAGTTGTTTTCAAGTTTAGCCAGCTTTTTCACCATTGTTGTACGGACACATTTCTGGATAGTGAGTTCTTAGTGTAAAAAATAGCTGCTTTCTGTGTTGGGGTAGTAAAAGGAGTAAGCTTGAACTCATTCATGGCCTAAATAATACAAGGGGAGTTGTTTAGAGCTAAGTGGGTGAGTGTCCGTACTCACCTTCTTCGACCAAACCCGAACCAGAGTCCGTACACTACACCAAAACTGTCTAAAAATAGCTCATTTATCCTAAAGGTAGGTCATTTCTAGCTTACCAAAGAACGGCTTAAGGTCTTAGAAGGGTAGAGTTGCATCCTGAGCATAAACCTTCTTAAACCTTGTGCACCCTGTTTTTCTCAAACCCTCGTGTTCTCAAACCCTCGTGTTTTTCATAAAACCTACCCCTTTCAAGATGGAGAACACACGGCCCATGGTCATTCCAGTCACCCTCAAAGGCCTTAACTACCTTCTCTGGTCTAGAATGGTAAAAACTACTCTCGGTGGCCGAGGACTTGGAATGCATCTCCTTCTTGATGAAGCTCCACCTAAGACGTTTCAACAGGAGGATGGACAGGAGATTATGATTGTGGATGAAGAAAAATGGATTCAAGAGGATCAGTTTGTTCTGTCTATCATTCAAAGTTCATTGGATGGACCTATCTTGGAGGCATACTCGTATTGTGAAAGTGCTAGGGAGCTATGGGAAACACTCAAGAAGGTTTACGGTAACACTACAAATTTAAGTAGGGTGTTTGAAGTGAAGAGAGCAATCAACAACCTTCACCAAGAGGACTTGGAGTTTACAGCTCATTTTGGCAAGTTTCGCTCCTTGTGGGCTGAGCTTGAAATGTTAAGACCGAACTCAACTGATCCAGAGGTTCTCCTTGCAAGACGTGAACAAGACAAGGTCTTTGGTCTCCTTCTCACCCTGAATCCTATGTACAATGACTTGATCAAGCACCTCCTGAGATCAGATAAGCTTCCATCCCTAGAAGAAGTTTGCGCTTACATCCAGAGGGAACAAGGCTCTCATGGTCTTCTAAGTGGAAAGGGAGAGCTTGTGACAGCAAACAAAGGTGTCTACTTCAAGCAAGATGACAGAAGAGGGTTGTTCTGTGAGCACTGCAAGAGGAAGGGCCATACTAAGGAAAAATGCTGGATTCTCCACCCACATCTCAAGCCATCCAAGTTCAGAGATGTCCGAGCCAATATCACCAAGGCTAAAGCTGACCAGGGAACATCCTCACGCAATCCAGAGGAAGATGGAATGGCGGTGATCAATGCTCAAGCTGCACAAGTAGCCGGTCAAGATCAAGTGGTGAAGCGGTCAGAACTGGATGCTCTTATCAAAGCCCTGAAAGAAAGCTATGGTAATGGTATGGGGTTCTCTTTTCATGCTACTGCTCATACTATAAAACTGGATGAAAGACCATTAGTGATTGATTCTGGAGCATCCCATCATATGATTAGCAATATTGAACTGATTAAGGACTTAGAACCGGCTAAGGGTCATGTTGTGATTGCAAATGGGGATAGAATTCCAATTAAAGGGGTAGGAAACTTAGAACTATTTGATAGAAAGACTAGAGCTTTCTTTATGCCTGATTTCACCTCTAATTTAGTTTCTGTTCATAAGGCCACAAATGACTTGGATTGCAATGTTATCTTCACTCCTAATGATGTACATTTTCAGGATATTAAGACAAGCAAGTTGCTTGGGAAAGGAAGAACTAAGGATGGTCTTTATCTGCTGGGAAATGATCAACCTTTAGCTTTTGTTTTATGTTCTTTAAATTCTACTCCTGTTTATGCTAATAATGTGTTATGGCACGCTAGACTAGGACACCCTCACTCTCGGGCTTTAGGCTTAATGTTACCTAATGTTGTGTTTAAAAATGATAATTGTGAGGCATGTATCTTAGGTAAACATTGCAAGTCTGTTTTCACTAAGTCTGGAACCGTTTATGAAAAGTGTTTTGATCTTGTGCATTCAGATGTGTGGACTGCTCCTTGCTTATCTAGAGAGAATCAGAAATATTTCATTACTTTCATAGATGAGAAATCCAAATACACCTGGATAACCTTAATGCAATCAAAGGATAGAGCTTTAGAGGCCTTTGTGAACTTTCAAAATTATATCACTAACCACTTCAATGCAAAGATTAAAATCTTTAGAACAGACAATGGTGGAGAGTATACAAGTCATGCCTTCAGAGATCATCTCAATAAGCACGGAATTCTCCATCAAACGAGTTGTCCCTACACACCCCAACAGAATGGTGTGGCTGAGAGAAAGAATCGTCACCTGATGGAAGTAGCCAGGGCAATGATGTTTCATACAAAGGTTCCTAAGAGGTTTTGGGGAGATGCTGTCCTTACCGCATGTTATCTTATTAACAGGACTCCTACCCGAGTCCTCAATGATCTCTCCCCATTTGAGGTATTAAACGCTCTTAAACCTTCTCTAACCCACTTGAGAGTGTTTGGTTGCCTGTGCTTTGTTTTGATTCCAGGAGAGAACCGAACCAAGCTTGACGCTAAGAGTGCACGGTCCATGTTCATTGGGTATTCTACTACCCAAAGAGGCTACAAGTGCTATGACCCTGAAGCTAGGAAGGTGTTGGTGTCTCGTGATGTTAAGTTTATTGAGAACACTGGCTACTATAGTGATCAAAAGTGGGATAACTTGGTTGATCTTGCTGGTTCTTCCCTGGACCGGGCCACTAGCCTTCGGAATATCCTTGATCATCTTGGCATACCTTCACCATTCCAACCTGGTTCTACCGGTGTTCCATGTCCTCAACCTAGTTCATGTCCTGTTCCTGGCTTGGCTCCTGTTCAACCAGCTGTCCCGCATGAAATTACCTCGACCTGGTCAGAACCTAGCTCACCCGGAGGTGGTCCAACATTGTCCCGGACTGGACCAAGCTTACCGCAGCAAGACCTTAACTCTTCCCGGCCAGACATTGATCGTGAGGGGGGACATCTTGAAGAAGACAGTGATCAAGAGAGGACCGGCTCTTCTTCTGAAGGTCACGATCAAAGGCAAGAGCGGGAAGAAGAACCATCAGGGACAGCTCAACCTCTAAGGAGAAGCACAAGACTCAGGAAGGATCCATCAAACTGGGTGAACACAAGGGTCTATTACAATGCAAATGCGGTTGCTCATCCCTCTCAAGTTGTTTGCTCATTTGCTTCATTCCCTGAAGAGCACAAGACCTTTATTAGCAGCCTGGATCAGGGACACATTCCAACATCCTATGAAGAGGCTAAGGAACTCAAAGTCTGGAGGGATGCTATAAGTGATGAGACAGAGGCCATGGAAAGGAATCACACATGGGATGAAGCCGTGTTACCCAAGGGAAAGAAGGCAGTGAGCTCAAAGTGGGTATTTACGATCAAATACAAGAGTAATGGAGATGTGGAAAGATATAAGGCCAGGTTGGTCGCAAGAGGCTTCACTCAGACCTATGGAGAAGATTTTGGTGATACCTTTGCCCCTGTAGCAAAACTCCATACCGTGAGGATTGTCCTATCCTTAGCAACAAATCTGGATTGGGAATTGTGGCAGATGGATGTAAAGAATGCCTTCTTGCAAGGAGAGCTAGAGGAAGAGGTGTACATGCGGCCACCTCCAGGTCTAGAAGGGATTGTTCAACCAGGCAAGGTCTTGAGATTGAGAAAGGCTATTTATGGATTAAAACAATCACCTAGGGCCTGGTATCACAAATTAAGCATGACACTAAGGGACAGAGGATTCAGGAAATCAGAAGCTGATCACACACTGTTCACATCTTCTAGCCGGTCAGGTATCATAGTTGTGTTGGTCTATGTGGATGATATCATTATCACAGGTGATGATAGGGAAGGGATCAAGGATACCAAAGCCTACCTTAAGTCCATCTTTGAATTAAAGATTTAGGCTTGCTTAAGTATTTCCTAGGGATTGAGATATGTCGCTCTAAAGAGGGATTATTCTTATCTCAAAGGAAATACACACTTGACCTTTTGTCTGAAACAGGAAAGCTAGATGCAAAACCAGTGACCACACCTCTGGAGGACAGTTACAAAGCTATCAATGAGGGGGAGCTTGAAGATCAACCATTCAATAATCCGCAACTCTACAGAAGACTAGTAGGTAAGTTAATCTATTTAACTCTTACTAGACCTGATCTTTGCTTTTCTGTGAATCAGGTTAGCCAGCATATGCAAGAGCCGAAGGTCCATCATTGGAACATGCTGGAGAGAATTCTTAGATACTTGAGAGGAACTTCTGAGCAAGGAATCTGGATGGGAGCCAATGGAAGCTCAGAAATAGTGGGATACTGTGATGCTGACTGGGCTGGTGATAGAGAAGACAGGAGGTCTACCACAGGCTACTGTACCTTTGTTGGTGGAAACTTGGTCACATGGAAGACAAAGAAGCAGAAGATTGTGTCTTGTTCAAGCGCAGAGGCTGAATATCGTGCAATGAAGAAGCTCACCAATGAGTTAACATGGATCAAGGCCATTCTGAAGGACTTGGGTATAGAAACAGTTAGACCAATGACCATGCATTGCGACAACCAAGCAGCCATTCACATAGCATCCAATTCTGTATTCCACGAGAGAACTAAACACATAGAAGTTGACTGTCACAAGGTGAGGCAAGCAGTGGAGCAAGGAGTAGTCTTACCATGCTACACCAGAAGTATGGATCAACTTGCGGATATCTTCACCAAGGCAACAACTTCTAAGGTATATGAGTCCATTCTACCTAGGCTTGGACTCTTTGATATGTCTTATCCATGAATCCTCTAATCATAAGCAATCATACTCTTTTTCCCTTATGGTGCTTTTGTCCCATTGGGTTTTACATCATAAGGTTTTTAATGAGGTGGTTGTTTATGATTTCCAAGCTAAGTTCTTCATCAGAATTTAGCTTGAGGGGGAGTATTGGACAGTGGCGTTACTAAAGGCAGCTCAGTCTAGTGTGATAAGCACTCTGGTCACTTGATAAGGAAGGGATAGTCACACATGATAAGATGAGAAGATAAGGAAGCATGTATGTTGATAAGTTCAGTTGCAACGGTCCTATATGTACTCTTACTTATCCCTAGCCTAGGCGACCTAGGAGTCTTTCTATTTAAGGCTATGCAGCCTCCTTGTAATCGCTCACTCTAATATAATAAGATTCTATTCTATTCCTCTTATGGCTAAACTCTATATGTTCTTGATATGTTCTTAATGTTTATAATCTAATCTATTCAAAACTTCTCCTTAATCTTTCCTAAAACTAACATAGTTCTCTCATGGAACACTGAGTTGGAGGCTATGTGAATAGCTGCTTGATTATCACAATGCATAGTGATAGGACATGAATCTTCTATTTGCAAATCCTTAAGAACAGCCTTGATCCAGATTAGTTCATTTGTGAGTTTCTTCATGGCTCTATATTCAGCTTCAGCACTGGAACATGAGACCACCTTCTGTTTCTTGGTCTTCCAAGTCACAAGATTTCCTCCCACAAAAGTACAATAGCCTGTTGTTGATTTCCTATCATTCCTATCTCCAGCTCAATCAGCATCACAATAACCTACTATCTCTGTATTTTTGTTGCAGCCCATCCATATACCATGATCATAAGTGCCTTTCAAGTATCTTAGCACTCTCTCTAACATCTCCCAGTGCTTAACAGTTGGTGATTGCATATGTTGGCTCACCTGATTTACTGCAAAACAAATATCAGGTCTAGTAAGTGTAAGATAAATGAGCTTACCTACCAATCTCCTATACTGTTTTGGATCTTCATAGAGAAGATCTCCAGTCTCCTCTTCATTAGCCGATTTGTAGCTATCTTCAATAGGGGTGCTAATAGGTTTTGCATCCTTCTTTCCTGTTTCATTCAACAATTCCAAAACATACTTTCTTTGGGATAAGAATAAACCCTCTTTAGACCTACATATCTCAATTCCTAAGAAATATTTCATCAAACCAAGATCCTTAATATCAAACTTGTCATTACCTGTGATAATAATGTCATCAACATAGACCAATACCACAATTATACCTAAACAACTAGGAAAAGTGAACAGAGTATGATCAACTTCAGATCTTCTAAAACCTCTATCTCTTAAAGTCATACTGAGTTTATGATACCAGGCTCTTGGAGATTGCTTTAATCCATAGATAGCTTTCCTTAATCTCAGGACATTGCTATCAACCACTAAGCCTTCTAAACCCGGAGGCGGTTTCATGTATACTTCTTCCTCTAGCTCTCCTTGAAGGAATGCATTCTTCACATCCATCTGCCACAACTCCCATTCAAGATTAGTAGCAAGAGAAAGTACAATCCTTACAGTGTGAAGCTTAGCTACTGGAGCAAATGTATCACCAAAGTCTTCACCATATGTTTGAGTGAAGCCTCTTGCTACAAGTCTGGCCTTATATCTTTCAATCTCACCATTACTATTATATTTAATAGTAAACACCCATTTAGAACTTACTGCTTTCTTACCCTTAGGCAAGTATGATTCATCCCAAGTGTGATTTCTTATCATAGCTTCTATTTCATCTTGAACAGCATCTCTCCATTCCTTCAATTCCATAGCCTGCTCATATGTGTTAGGAATCTTATTTTGATCTAAAGAACTTATGAATACCTGATGTTCCTTTGGGAAATGAGCAAACGAACAAGTAGCTTGAATAGGATGTCCTACTGCTTGAGCATTGTAGTAGACCCTAGTGTTGATCCAGTTGGCAGGATCTTTCCTTACCCTTGTGCTCCTTCTTAATACTTGAGGAGATTCAACAACCGCTATTTCATCATCAGCTTCAGCTTCAGCTCCTGTACTCTGTAACTCTTGGTCATAGGCTTGATCATGAACCACTGGTATACTTACATTCTCCCCCTCATGATCAGGACTAGGATCCATATGTGAAGAAGAACCTGGATCTAACTCCCCCTGGCCACGACCTTGCCCCATCTCTCGAGCTATACTAGGCCTGCCAAGAATCGGATCATATTCATTCACAGTCGGTCCTATACCTCTTGTTGCCGGTCCATGATTAGAAGAAGGCCCAATATTTGCACTGGTCTCCGGATCATTTTGAAAAGGCACCTGAGGATTTGAAACCTGTGCTGGTCCAGTAGTTATAGTCCTGGAAATATCAAAACTTTCCAACAACTTTCGAAGGTACACATTCCTATCAATATTAGAATTAGACAAATTCTTTATACTTTCCCAAGTTCCATATATGTAAAAGGACTGATTTTTCCATAAACTTTACATCTCTAGAGATCAAAACCTTTTGCAATTCAGGATCATAACACTTATAACCTTTTTGAGTTGATGAATAACCCAAAAATACTGCCTTGGTACTCTTCTCATCCAGTTTATTCCTTTTTCCTCCTGGTACTAAAACAAAGCACACACAACCAAACACTTTCAAATGTTCAAGATGAGGTTTAGTTCCATTAAGTACCTCAAATGGTGAGATATCATGAAGAACTTTAGTAGGTATTCTGTTGATCAAATAGCAAGCCGTGAGTACTGCATCTCCCCAAAACTTCTTGGGTACACTCCTATGGAACATCATTGACCTTGCCACTTCCATTAGATGGCGGTTTTTTCTTTCAGCCACCCCATTCTGCTCTGGTGTGTATGGACAACTTGTTTGATGAAGAATACCATACTTGAGAAGGTAATCTCTAAATGCTTTGCTTGTGTATTCCCCTCCATTATCTGTTCTAAACACTTTAACTTTTGCATTATAATGATTAGTTGCATATGAATGAAAATTAATGAATGCTTCTAAAACTTTATCCTTAGAAGGGAGCAAAGTAATCCAAGTATATTTAGACTTCTCATCTATAAAAGTGACAAAATATTTTTGTTGTTCTCTAGATGCATAAGGAGCAGTCCAAACATCAGAATGTATTAGGTCAAAACAATGATCATACGTATGTGTAGAGTTAGGAAAGACTACTTTGCAATGTTTACCAAGAATGCAAGCTTCACACTCATTTTGATTAAAGGAAATATTTGGAAATATCAGTTCAAGAGCTTTAAAGTGTGGATGGCCTAATCTAGCATGCCATAATGTTCCATTAGAAAGCTCATTATTACTAGCCAAACAAGAACCTAAACTAGAAGTAGAAAGATCGTCAAGGATGTAAAGATCATCTTTTGTGCCTCCTCTTCCAAGTACTCTTTTTGTTTCAATATCCTGAAAACAACACTCATTAGGACCAAAAATCACATGACAATTCAAATCAGTTGTTGCTCTTTTAACAGACACAAGATTAGATGTAAAAGAGGGCATAAAGAAAGCTTTACTATCCTTATTAAACAATCTCAGATTACCTATGCCTTTAATTGGTATTTTGGTTCCATTAGCAATAACTACATTTCCTAAGGCAGGTTCCAAGTTGTTTATTAAGTCAATATCACTAATCATATGGTGAGAAGCCCCTGAGTCTATTATCAAAGGTTTATTCATATTATGAGCAACATAAGAGGCATGGAGAGATTTACCAACAACTTTACCAGATTCATCTTTGAAAACCCTTAGTAGCTTCTAAGTCTGATTTTCTGACAAACTCTTGATCAAATGTTGAAGTTCCAAGTTGTGTCTCCTTCCCAACTCGCTGGATTGATCTTGCCATACCATCATGAGATGTACTCGCAGTATGAGAGGACACAATTGCTTGATTTACGCTTGCTGAAGTGTTGGTTTTAAGACCTATAGGCTTAGTCTGGTCACGCCACCAAGCAGGTTTGAGATGCGGATGCAATGACCAACACTGGTCCTTGTGATGACCCTTTCGTTTGCAGTGTGAACAGATAGACACACCCTTCTTATCATCCCTTTTGTAAAAACTCTTGTTTGCAGTGACAAGTTCAACTTTATCCCCAAATAATGCGTGAGACCCTTGTTCCTTTTGAACACAAGCACACACCTCCTCTAGACTAGGTAACTTATCCTGTCTCAAAAGGTGCTTAGTGAGGTCTGTATAACTGGAATTCAGTGTCATCAACAACCCAAACACTTTGTCCTGTTCTCTTCTTTCATTAAGAGATATAGGTTCAGTAGTAGGTGGCCTCAACATTTCCAACTCAGCCCATAAAGCTCTAAAAACTCCAAAATACTTAGTAAATTCAGCCTCCCCCTGTTGAAGTTGATTCAAAGATTTCTTAACTTCAAAGATTCTTAACAGATTTGAGGTGTTACCATAAACATTCTGAAGAGTATCCCACAGCTCCTTGGCATCTTCACAGTATGAGTATGCTGCTAATAGTGATGCCTCAAGTGAATTTTGTAGAATAGCCAACACAAGCTGATCTTCCTGAAACCACTTGCTTCCCACGTCCTGTTCTGAGTGTTGGTCTGCTTCAAGAACCTCCCCTTCAGCAGCAATACTAGGCGGCCCTTTGGTGAGAATATGGGTCCAAAGCCCCCTACTGCACAATGTAGTCTTCATTGTTCGAGACCACAGCAAATAGTTCATACCCTTCAATGTAATCGGAGCCATCAACTGCTTATGAAGTTCCATAGCAACTATTTTGATATATCCCACACACACAGCAACAAGATTACCAGAGAATGATTTGGAATCAAAGACCTTATCAAGGAACTCAAACACGGCTGATCAAAGATATCCAACCAACAGGAGTACACAGACTAAATCAACTCCTAACCAATAACCAGCAGACTTAACCACCTATTCGATTGCACAATCTTCTCAAATCCAGTTATCTAACCTAACCCTCCAAGAAACCAGATTAAGAACCTGAGAAACAACTTACTCCACTCCTAATCCTCAGGTTATACAATCTTAAAACCAAATTGAAGATCAGATACCAGAAAACAGAGGATCGGTGATGTCTGTTGAAGTTTTCTTGAGGCAAAAGAAACTGAAACCTCGCGATTTGAAGAACAAGATTTAACTCCACGATCAAGATCGATCCTGTGAAGTAGATCAAATGGACTAAGGAACGGCACAAACTGATGTTAATCCAAGTGAAGAAGACAGCCCAGAAGAATCAGCTGGGAATTTTGAAGAACCTTCGAACAGAGGTTTGGCGCGAAGAAGAGATTCGAGTTCCCATGAACAGATCTCGATCGATCTTGTGAACTGGATCAATTGGATCAAGGATCGGTGCCTCCTGATGACAATCCACGTGAGAAAAACAATCCAGAAGATTCAATCAGCAAGATTTGAAGATCAGCAAATCACGACTTCGAACAGAAATTTTGGCGCGAAGGAAGAACAACTTTCGATTTTCACAATCACGATCAATCTTGTGTGAAATACCACCCACGGATTGAAGATCGGCACCTTCTAATGACAATCTGCGTGAGAAAGAAGATCCAGAGGAGCAAGATTGAAGATTTGTGATGATCGCATTTGAATCCAATTTTGGCGCCAAACGAACCAGGTTTAATTCGATCGCAAGAAACCGATCAATCTTATCGAATTCTGCAATTTTGATGAATGGATGATCAGAAATCACCAGAGAGATTGTCGTCTAGGAAGAGAATGATGATAGATGATGAAGAACTCGCCGAAATACTCGCCGAATGATCAAGACCTTCCGCGACTATGCTCGTTTCGAAGATGAAGATGAAGTTTTGAAGAAAAAGAGAAATTTGCAGAAAACCTGCTCTGATACCATGTGGATTTTAGTAGAATGATGAAGAATTGAGAGAGATTTAGACTAGAGATTGAGAGAATAAGAGAGATTGAGAGAGAATCGATTTGAAGAAGAATGAATTGTGTATTATTAAACTCGTGTACAATCCCCTTTATATAGGGGTTTACATGACAAGGTATTAATCACTTCCTAATACATGACTACATACTCATTGTACACTCTAACTCTTCCTAAATTCTAACAAAGGTTTGCTATCCATTGACATTCAAAGTGGACTATGGCTTGAAGTGGCTTACTTTCTCAAAGAAAAGGCACCAATACCCAACAATCCAAACTTATTGTCCAATGGTTTATATGAAACCTTTTGTAAGAAATTCAAAAATGGCTGTCTTCTGATTTTTGAAATCTGAAAGAAATGACTTAGAGAATTGGATGGGGCTTAAGAAGAAAGAAAAGGAATGGTACTAACCCTATCCTGGTCTCAAGTGTTATTTACTCTTAAATGAGTACACTTAATGAACCAATAGATAAGCAGTTTAGGCAACCATCCATTTCTTCCCATTCTTTTGTGATCCCAAGCCACTGCCACCATTCCTTCCTCTTCATTGTCACATATCTAGCCGTGGTTTATGATTTCCAAAGAAGAACACCTATGGACCAATGGTCACTAGCTTTACCCATTGGTTAAAGGGTTATATCACCAAAATAACTTATAGGAAGAAGTTTTCTGATAATAACATACACTAGGATCATCAGAACAACACAAGAAGAGGTGTTTTTCGTGGCTAAATAGCTGTGAAACCAGTGAAGCAAAACAGTTTACCCACTGGTCCAAGCAATGCTTCCTAAATGTTGAAGCCATTTTGAATTCTTTCTCTTCTTCAAACTTTGTCTCTGAACCCTAAGAGAGATTTAAGACAAAGTTTTAAACATCATTGTAGAGGAGAAGAGAAGAATCGCATGAAACAATTTGAAATTCAAACTTTGAACCATTGGGTAAAGCTATTACCCAATGGATAAAACGTTTTTAAAAGGATTTTTCGAAAAATTTTGCATGAAGAACAAGAGAATTGATCTCAGGAGCTTAATGCTCTGATACCATGTTGAGATTTACGGAAATACATAGAGAAATAAGGAAAGTTGTATGGTTGAAGATTAAGAAAGATTAAGAGAGATTATAGAAAAGTAAAACATAAAGAACATGAAATGCCATTAGAGAAGAGTGTGAAGAGAAATATTTCACTTAGGTTTACAAATGGGAGATGCTACATATTTATAGACAGAAACAAAGAGTGTTTGAATTTGAATTAGGCTGCTGGATCCAAGGTAGTGAAAGTGACATGTCACAACAGCTCTTTTCTTAAGTTGAACATGTGACCTTCTTTCTCTCCAGCCTTTCTCCTGGCGTGAATGGTTGTGGGCCGGTTAACATTCTAATTCATTCTGGGCCTCAACAGTCCTTCACTTCTTTCTGGGCTATAGACTTCACATGGGCTGGAACACTCCTTATGGGCAATACACCTTATGGATGGCCTTATTCTTCTGGCTGTGATGGGCTTCTCATTATTCTTTCCTTGTTTGCATATGGCCCGTTCTTGGCTGAGTGGTCGAATGCCTTTGGATCAATGGTAAGAAACTTCTGGTCAAGCCTTCTTCCTTTCTTTGTCTCTTCATTCCAATACTCCCCCTCAAGCTTAGCATTAGGAGTTTAGTATTAAGCTAATGTTGAGCTTGGACTTGGTTGGCCTTGTTCTCTATCAATAGTTTGGCCTTGGCTCCCTTTTCTTCTCTTTAATATAATGGAGGTTGCTCGGTCAATAATGTTCCATAGACATGTACCTAAGAGATTTTGGGGAGATGCAGTACTTACAGCCTGTTATTTGATTAATAGAATACCTACTAAGATCCTTCATGATGTTTCACCATTTGAGGTACTTAATAACACTAAACCTCACCTTGATCATTTGAAAGTATTTGGATGTGTTTGTTATGTCTTAGTGCCAGGAGGAATGAGGAACAAGTTGGAAGAGAAGAGTACTAAAACCTTGTTTGTGGGCTATTCTACTACACAAAAAGGTTATAAGTGCTATGATATTGAATCACAGAGGATTATAGTTTCTACAAATGTGAAATTCTTAGAGGACAAGTCATTTTTTAATGATGGAACTTGGGATACAATAAAAGATCTTACTAACTCAACTACTGATAGTAATGCTTATCTCAGAAAGTTGTTGGAAAGTTTTGATGTTTCTAGGAAAGTTGTTCCGGGTTCTAGCACGGCACAAAACAGACATGGCCAGGGGGAGTTCATGCCAGACTCTTCTTCATGCTTGGATCCTAGCAATGATCCGGAGGGGGAGAATGCGAATACACAAGTCTCGGATGTTGGTGTTCCTGATCAAGACTATGACCAAGAGCTGCAAGAAGGAAGAGATGAGGCTGAACACGGGGTGGTAGTTGTTGAATCTCCACAAGTTCTAAGAAGGAGTACTAGGGTAAGAAAAGATCCATCCAACTGGATTAATACTCGGGTCTATTATAATGCTCAAGCTGAAGGACATCCTGTTCAAGCCACTTGCTCATTTGCTCAATTTCCAAAGGAACATCAGATATTCATAAGCTCTTTAGATCAGAATCAAATTCCTAACACATATGAGGAGGCTATGGAATTGAAGGTATGGAGGGATGCTGTTCAAGATGAAATAGAGGCAATGATAAGAAATCATACTTGGGATGAATCATATTTGCCAAGAGGAAAGAAAGCAGTAAGTTCAAAATGGGTGTTTACTATTAAGTACAAAAGCAGTGGTAAAATTGAAAGGTATAAAGCTAGGGTTGTAGCAAGAGGCTTCACTCAAACATATGGTGAAGATTTTGGAGACACATTTGCGCCAGTTGCTAAGCTCCACACGGTAAGGGTTGTACTTTCTCTTGCTACTAATCTTGAATGGGATTTGTGGCAGATGGATGTAAAGAATGCATTCCTTCAAGGAGAATCAGAAGAAGAAGTATACATGAAGCCTGTAAACTTGAAGATTTAAGAAAGACTTAGGGTTGAAGAGTGAGAATTGAGAGAGAATATGGAGAGAATGAATCGTATGTTAAGGAGAAAGAGATTAAAGAATGTAGAATCGAAATTTTGTTATCTGAGAGTAAGTGTTACAAGTGTGATTAGAAGAGTATTTATACTAAGCTTCCTAGGTGTGTTTGGATACAGGGTTAATCTAAATACAAGACTATCTAATCATGGATACCAAACACTCTCATAGTCGCCCATAATGATCATCCTCATAATTCTTTTATAATCTAACACTCCCCCTCAAGCTTAACTATGATGAATGGTTAAGCTTGGATAAACTCTAGGAAATCACCTCATTAAAAACCTCAAAGTGTAAAACCCAATTGGGACAAAAACAACTTTGAGGGAAAAAGAGTATGACTCCTAAAGTTGAGGGGATTACCCAGCAATACTTGTTAGTCCCAATCTTGGAAGGATAAACTCATACACCTTTGTTGTAGCTGCTTTTGTAAAGACATCTGCCAATTGATCTGAACTCCTTGTGTAACACGGTAATATGATCCCTTCTTCAACAGCTTGTCTCACCTTGTGGCAGTCTACTTCTATGTGTTTGGTCCTCTCATGAAATACCGAGTTGGAAGCTATATGAATGGCTGCCTGATTATCACAATGCATTGTGATAGGTCTTGAATCTTCAATTTACAAGTCCTTAAGAACAGCCTTGATCCAGATTAGTTCATTTGTGAGTTTCTTCATGGCCCTATACTCAGCTTCAGCACTAGAACATGAGACCACCTTCTGTTTCTTGGTCTTCCAAGTCACAAGATTTCCTCCCACAAAAGTACAATAACCTGTTGTTGATCTTCTATCATTCCTATCACCAGCCCAATCTGCATCACAATACCCTACTATATCTGTGTTTTTATTGCAACCCATCCAAATTCCATGATCATAAGTGCCTTTCAAATATCTGAGGATCCTTTCCAACATTCTCCAATGATAAAGCGTGGGTTCTTGCATCTGCTGGCTCACTTGGTTTACTGCAAAACAAATGTCAGGTCTAGTAAGAGTAAGGTAAATGAGTTTACCTACAAGCCTCCTGTATAGCTTTGGATCTTCATAAAGCTCTGCTTCAAGCTCTCCCTGACTCACGGTTTTATACCCATCTTCCAAGGGAGTACTAACTGGTTTAGCTTCCATTTTTCCTGTCTCTTTCAACAATTCAAGTGTATACTTTCTTTGTGATAAGAACAAACCCTCTTTGGATCTACATATTTCAATTCCTAAGAAATATTTCATTAGACCAAGATCTTTAATATCAAATTTTGACTTAAGATAAGTCTTGTTTTCTTGAATACCTTCCTTATCACTACCTGTGACAATAATATCATCAACATATACTAACACCACAATGATACCTGAGCAACTAGGCAGGGTGAAGAGTGTGTGATCAACCTCAGACCTCCTGAAACCTTTATCCCTCAATGTCATGCTCAATTTGTGATACCAAGCTCTTGGGGATTGTTTCAATCCATAAATTGCTTTTCTTAATCTCAAAACACTATGATCATTTACTAATCCTTCCAAACCGGGAGGAGGTTTCATATACACCTCTTCCTCTAGTTCTCCTTGGAGGAATGCATTCTTCACATCCATCTGCCACAACTCCCATTCAAGGTTAGTAGCAAGAGAAAGTACAATCCTTACAGTGTGAAGTTTTGCAACTGGAGCAAAAGTATCTCCAAAGTCTTCTCCATATGTTTGAGTAAAACCTCTTGCTACAAGTCTAGCCTTATACCTTTCAATCTCACCATTACTCCTGTACTTAATAGTAAACATCCATTTAGAACTTACAGCTTTCTTACCTTTGGGCAAATATGACTCATCCCAAGTTTGGTTTCTCATCATAGCCTCTATTTCATCTTGAATAGCATCTCTCCAAACCTTCAGTTCCATAGCTTCCTCATATGTGTTAGGAATATGATTTTGATCTAATGAGCTAATGAATACCTGATGTTCTGTTGGGAATTGAGCAAATGAACAAGTGGCTTGTATAGGATGTTCTACTGCTTGAGCATTGTAGTAGACCCTAGTGTTGACCCAGTTAGCCGGATCTCTCCTTATCCTTGTGCTTCTTCGTAATACTTGAGGTGATTCAATAACCGCTACTTCATGATCATAGACTTGATCAGGACCAGCTGGTACACTCTCCCCCTCATGAGCAAGACTAGGATGCACATTTGAAGAACTACTTTGAGTATACTCCCCCTCTCCATCAGGGCCGTGTCTCAGTCCCATTGTTCCCTGATCAGATACTGCCGACCCATGATCACTTTGAGCTGGTACATGCACAATAGGTGGTACCACTGGTTCATGCTGAGAAGAAGACGGTCCTTCTTGAGAACTTTGAGTCGGTTCAGGCCCTGATCTAGACTGCTTAGAAACATCAAAACTTTCCAACAATTTTCTAAGATAGGCATTAGTATCAGTACTTGAATTAGATAAATTCTTGATTGTTTCCCAAGTCCCATCAGTATAATAAGACTTTTCTTCAAGAAACTTGACATCTCTAGATACTAATACCTTTTGTGACTCAGGATTATAACACTTATAACCCTTTTGAGTAGATGAGTAGCCTATAAACATTGCTCTAGTACTCTTTTCTTCCAAATTATTCCTCCTTTCTCCTGGTACTAAGACAAAGCACAAGCAACAAAAACTTTCAAATGATCAATATGTGGTTTTGTTTTATTTAGTACCTCATTGGTGAGATGTCATCAAGAACTTTAGTGGGTAGTCTATTGATTAGGTAGCAAGCCGTGAGTACAGCGTCACCCCAAAACCTTTTGGGTACATGTCTATAGAACATTATAGACCTAGCAACCTCCATAAGATGTCGGTTCTTTCTCTCAGCTACCCCATTCTGCTCAGGTGTATATGAGCAACTAGTTTGATGAAGAATTCCATATTTGAGTAGATAATCTCTTAATGCTTTGCTTGTGTACTCCCCTCCATTATCTGTTCTAAGAATCTTAATCTTTGCATTATACTGGTTAGTAATGTAAGAGTGAAAATTAATGAAAGGCTCTAGAACTCTATCTTTGGAAGGTAACAAGGTGATCCAGGTATACTTAGACTTTTCATCTATAAAAGTAACAAAGTATTTTTGTTGTTCTCTAGAAACACAAGGAGCTGTCCATACATCAGAGTGAATAAGATCAAAGCAGCAATCATACTTATGAGAATAATTAGGAAAGACAGTTCTATAATGTTTACCAAGAATGCAAGCTTCACATTCACTTTGATTAAAAGAAATATTCGGAAACACCAAATCAAGAGCTTTAAAATGTGGATGACCTAACCTAGCATGCCACAATGTTCCATCTTTGAGCTCATTATTACTAGACAAGCAAGAACCTAAACTAGAAGATAGATCAGTAAGAATGTAAAGGTCGTCCTTAGTGCCGCCTCTGCCAAGCACCCTCTTTGTTTCAATATCCTGAAAACAACACTCATTAGGACTAAAGATCACATTACAATTCAAATCATTTGTAGCTCTCTTTACAGAAACCAAGTTAGATGTGAATGATGGCATATAAAATGCTTTACTATCTTTTTCAAACAATCTTAGATTATCTATTCCTTTAATTGGGATTTTGGTTCCATTAGCAATAACAACATTCCCTAAGGCAGGTTCTAGATTGTTTATCAAGTTTATATCACTAATCATATGATGAGATGCTCCTGAATCTACTATTAATGGTTTGTTAATAGTATGAACATTATAAGAAGCATGAAATGATTTTCCAACAACTTTACCAGATGTTTCTTGTAAAGCCTTAATGATGGCATCAAGGTCTGATTTTGTAACATACTCTTGACCGGATGATGTTGATGCAATCTGTACTTCTTTTCCTGATCTCTGGCCAATTTCAAAAGTATTGTTAGCCTGAGAGACATGTAATGGAACACTTACTTGGTTCCCTCGTCCGGATAAGTTGTTCCTGAAGTTGGTCACTCTATTAGCATCACGCCATCTAGGAATAGAAGTAGGTTTCAGATGTGGATGAAGAGTCCAGCATTGATCCTTATGATGTCCCTTTTGTTTGCAATGAGCACAAACTGATAGTTTTGTAAGAGTTTATGAAGAATGAAGTATAGAGTAAAGGAGAATTAGATAATGAGGGAAATCGATTTTTATTATTGTGTTGCATTCAATGAGAGGCTGCTTAGCCTTAAATAGAAATCTTCCTAGGTTACATGATAGGTTGTCTAGACTAGGGATAAGATAGTGTGCTTATAGAGCCGTTACATGAAGGCTTATCACTATCACACGCTTCCTTATACACAAGCTACCCTTATCACACGAACCTTCTCATACCATTAGGCATGAACCAACTCCTCCTTGTACACACTCGGTCCAATACTCCCCCTCAAGCTAAATTCTGATGAAGAACTTAGCTTGGAAACCATAAACAACCACCTCATTAAAAACCTTATGGTGTAAAACCCAATGGGACAAAAGCACACATAAGGGAAAAAGAGTATGATTGCTTATGGTTGTTGGAATGAAGAAGAAATGATGAAAGATGAAAGCCTTCACTTACAAGTATAAAGGCGTGAGTATCTAGGTCAAAGGAGAGTGTCTAAGGCTTGTTTGTGTTCTAGTGTTATGTTATCCTTATAAGCCATTCAAGTATAAGGCTATCCTTGTTTCCAAACAAGCCTAGACTAGATTAGTATAAATACCTTACTCTCTTCACATTTGTAAGTAAGATGAATCATTCTCTTCATAATAATAAAAATAAATCCTTTCTCTCTCTAAAACTCTCTCTTCACCAATGGTGAATCATTATTTCTCATTCTCACATGGTATCAGAGCAGGTTTCGATCGATTCTCTTCATGAAACCTTCAAAATCTTCAAGTTCTTGCGCTACCTTCAAAACCAAGGCTGCCGAGAAGTCCGCCATCTTTGATCGTGAATTCCGACCGAACCACGACAGATTTTCACGATCTGTTTTCACTGGATTGTTCTCCGGCGAATTCTGAAGACTCGACAACTTGAATCGCATCATTTGGCCACGGGAATCAAAAGATATGAGTTTTCTTGCAACAGATATCCGCGATCGTCTTCCTCCGCGAAGGTCTCCATTGAAGCGACCATAAAAGCTCGAGATCTTCATCAATTTCAATCAAACCACCGCCAAAACTGTAGAAGAAAGAGTCCTGTTGAAGAATCAAGAGGTCCGGTCTTACCCTAAGGTGATTTTAAAGACGTTCTTGATCAGTTCTTCTCGACGGCGTCGCGATCGGCTCCATCGGGAATCTCCGACTTTGCAACAAGCATAACTTCTTAAAAACTTCATCAAATCACGCGATTCCAAAGCCAAAACTCAAGTATATTGAGTCTAGTTGATGAATCGGGATGTCCGCTTTGCCCCTTTCCAGGTTTTGTAGCTTCCTTGCTCTGTTTCTTGAAATCGGTCCTGTTTCGTCCTCTTCTGGGTAATTGACTTCAATCTCTCAATTTACTCGATCTGTTTCGAATCTTGGACGATCAAATCTTAGTTTAGGATGTTGTGAAGAGGTTCAGAAAGTTTTATTGCAATCCAATGATTTTTTGACTTCAAGAAAGTGTTTCTTGCAAGATAAGAAAAATTTCGAATTTGGAAAAAAGGCGGGAATGTTGTTTTTGAAGTCTTGTTGGTTATTGAAAACGGTTTTCACCTCTGAATCATCTATGTCTGAGTAGTAAAGAGACGTTATAGTTGTTGGCAAGTGGTTAGGAGGAGGTTGGAGTTGTTAGGATCAGTTGCTCACTCGCCCTTAGCAAGTAGAGGGCGCGTGAGGTAGGTCTGTGTGTAGCGGCCTTTGTTGCATGATTTGAAGTGTCTAAACTCGTGATCCTGGTCAAAATCTTCAGGAGAATATGCTTAGTCTAGTAGATAAGGGACTAACCAGAGTTTGGAAGGCGTTTTTCAATTTTTGTTTTAGGTTTCACATGCATACACTCATGGAGTGTGCAAAAGGAATGAACTATCTTCTTGTGGTCAAGAATGAATGGAAAATGCAAGGAAGAGAGGTTTGAAGAAAGGATAAACCTTCTAAGAAGGAGGTTTTAAATGATTCTACATAGGTTGCTGCTCCAAAGAAGGAGGCATTGCTTCACCACCAAAGGCGCTTTCAATGAGAGGGAGTGCCTAGATCAGAACCAGTTCCTAAACTCAAATGCAAAGACTTAGTATCAAAGTCTATGCATTCAGGCTATTTCTAAACTCTAATCCAACTATTTTATTGATTTCATTGATGGTTGTGTGAGTTAGAACTCTAGGAAATTTGGTATCTAGGTGGTTAGTAAATCATGAATTCTATTGAATTGTTTTCATGTATTTAGAAATTGTTAAAATGTGACATCTTGAACCTAGTTTAGCTAGCTGAATCATTTGTTAATGAATTGCATTGATCTTAAGGGAAGAGAACCTTGTCTTTTACTTAGAACAATAAGTTTAAGAAGGCATGTTGAATCCAAAAGTACTTAGGCAGTTTAAAATTAAGTTTGGTTAATCTTAATCATTCTCTTTCACTCACTACTTTTTGTTTAGAATCTGTTTATGATCAACAGGTTAAAAGGCTTAAGGTGGGAGTTGATGTTTAGCTTGATTGTCTAACAAAGGCAAAAGAAATCAAGTGGAAAAGACACAGCACATGGAGAATGAGTTAGAACCGATTGCCACCAAGAACAGCCACCACAAGGAGTGGAGAGGAAAGACTGGTGGAATGTGATGAATCAGCTCTCCCATGGAGTAATGTGTCATTTGGCGTGTGCTTGAAGTGAAATACAACTCAGCACACATGCTGCAAGATCAAATCATAATCAATCACAAAGGAGGAATACTCACAAAGACTTAGTATCAAAGTCTTTGCAAAGGCTATCTCTAAACCTTTTACTTATTCCTTGATTGATTACATTCTCATTTAGAAATGTTCATAGGATGAAAGAGAACCTAGGAAGACTTTGCATTGCATTTAGAACCTAGATGGATCCAAAATTCACCTTGACATTCATCATCATCATTCTCTATTATTCTTCATCATTCTCTTAAAATCTCATCTATTCTACTTAACATCATATACTTTTAATCTCCAAATCTAATATTCTTCATATTCTTTGATACTTTAAATCTTCTATTCTCTAGACATTGTCTATTCTACCAGATACTTACAATCATTCTCTAGACCAATTTAAGACATTCATTTATGCTCATTCTTCCAAACTTGACTCTTGTTCTTGTTTTTAGTGTCAAGCTTGTGGGGGGGAAAAGAAATGAGCATTCAATGGACAAAGAAAGGGCGGTTCATGAAGAGGATCCAAGTTGGCGCAAGGTGCTGTACCTTGGTCGGGCGGTTCATGGTCGAGCCTGGTACGTGGCTGGACTTCGCTGGATCGTGGCTGGTCGATGCTGGTACAAGTGGCGCATGAAGCTGGATCGTGGCAGGTCGAAGGTGAGGTGCTGGCCGTGCTAAGGTGTCTGGTTCAAGTAATCTCATGCCAAGGACGAGCTTGGTACATGGTCGGGCTTATCGACCCGTGGCTGACTTCGCTGGTACATATACGTGGACCTGCTGGATCCTGATCGTTCTGCGGGATAGTATCTTCGACCTGGCCAGGTACTGGATCATGGACGTGCCTATGTCTGTGCTGAGTTTGGAATGGACAAGCTGGAGCTGGAGGTGCAAGCAAGGAAAACACAAGAAGTGGGTCTGGTGCAAACAAGGGCATTGAAGGTGTCTGGTGCATTCAAAAGCTTTCAAGACACAAAGAAGGATATTCCAAAAAGGAGATATCTGGTGCATACAAAGGCTTTCAAGTCACAAACAAGGACATTCAAAGATTAGTCTGGCACACTCAAGGGCTTCCAAGCTGTCTGCCAAAACCAAGTGAGCATAAGAAGTGTGCTCAGTCTGTTTCTCTCATGGAGGCCGCAAGTAAGGTCATCAAAATCATCTGTCATCAATTGAGGATTGAACCAATGGCCATCAAGCTACCAAGTCTCATGGAGAAGGAGTAAGCTGATGGAAAGTGATGAATCACCTCAGGACCAAATTCTCTCATCAAAGGTTCTATCTAGGATAAGTTCTTTAAACTCTATGATTTTTAGGTTGAGAATTTGGCTAGATATTATACTTGATACCAGACTTGATATTACTCAAGTTCTGGAATACTAATCTTTATTTTTGAGTTGCTATGATGTTTTTAGATCAGGAAGTGATGAAAACAGTCATAAGCATGACTTACCCTACATCAATTAGTGGAAGCATGGTGGAAAAATGTTTAGGAGATAAGTGTGCTCACTCTACTTAAGCTTAATTCTACAATCTTATTCTCTTGAGTTAGGCTTATTGAAAGTAGAAGGTGAAGCAAAATGAAGCTGGTCAAAGGGGATCAAAAACATATAAGGGAAGAGAACCATGTGATCATGATGAATCCAGAAGAGAACCATGTGATCATGATGAATCCAAAGCCTTAATGTGGAGTCCTTAGAGAGCCAGACTGGTCTAGAACATATCATTCAAATCGCCATCCACTCTTATAAAAGGGAAGCTAAAATCATTCTTACATTATAATGCATTTGTTTAGCTTGTGAGAATTGATACATGCATGTATATGTATGTGAAACAGGTTTAAATTGAAGGCTTTAAGGAAAGCTGGATCATAATCACCTCTTAAAGACAAGGAGTCAAAAGAAAGGGGGAGAAATGGACCAGACTTAAAAGGAGCTTCAAGACAACCATTCACAAGCGTTTGTCATTAAGGCCTTTATCCAAGGATCTATGGAGCTCTCTGGTGAATTTAAAGCTCATAGATTCAATGGCCAATCCCTAAGCTAAGAAGACTTCACTCTTTTTCCCTTAGTATTGGTTTTGTCCCAAAGGGTTTTCCATACTAAGGTTTTTAATGAGGAAGTTCTTTAAGGTTACAAGCTTGGTTTCTATGAACATTAATCAAGCTTGAAAGGGAGTAAAGAGGAAGAAGGAGGAAGTCTCTTCATCTGTGCAAGTTCAACCATTCACCCATGCTTAAACTTGAGGGGGAGTGTTGGAATGAAGAAGAAATGATGAAAGATGAAAGCCTTCACTTACAAGTATAAAGGCGTGAGTATCTAGGTCAAAGGAGAGTGTCTAAGGCTTGTTTGTGTTCTAGTGTTATGTTATCCTTATAAGCCATTCAAGTATAAGGCTATCCTTGTTTCCAAACAAGCCTAGACTAGATTAGTATAAATACCTTACTCTCTTCACATTTGTAAGTAAGATGAATCATTCTCTTCATAATAATAAAAATAAATCCTTTCTCTCTCTAAAACTCTCTCTTCACCAATGGTGAATCATTATTTCTCATTCTCACAATGGTTAGGGAAGTTATGGAGTAGCAATATCAATGAGTCCAAGTCTGGGTAGGATGGACTCATATACCTTAGATGTTGTTGCCTTGGTAAGGATGTCAGCAAGCTGATCAACACTCCGAGTATAGCATGGTAGGACTATCCCTTGTTCCACAGCTTGTCTTACTTTGTGACAATCAATCTCTATGTGCTTCGTTCTCTCATGGAAGACCGAGTTTGAGGCTATATGAATGGCTGCCTGGTTATCACAATGCATGGTCATTGGCTTGGTTGTCTCAATTCCCAAGTCCTTCAAAATGGCTTTGATCCATGTTAGCTCATTAGTGAGTTTCTTCATGGCACGGTATTCAGCTTCAGCACTGGAGCAGGAGACTATCTTTTGTTTCTTTGTCTTCCATGTGACTAAGTTGCCTCCAACAAAGGTGCAATAGCCTGTCGTGGATCTCCTGTCTTCTCTATCTCCAGCCCAGTCTGCATCACAATACCCCACTATCTCTGAACTTTTGTTAGCTCCCATCCAAATTCCTTGCTCTGAAGTTCCTCTCAAGTAACTAAGAACTCTTTCCAGCATGTTCCAATGATGAACCTTGGGAGCTTGCATGTGCTGGCTAACCTGATTCACAGAGAAGCACAAATCAGGTCTGGTGAGAGTTAAATAGATTAACTTACCTACTAGTCTTCTGTAGAGCTGTGGGTCATTGAATGATTGATCTTCAATCTCCCCCTTACTGATAACTTTGTAGCTATCTTCCAGAGGTGTGGTCGCCGGTTTTGCATCTAACTTCCCTGTTTCAGACAATAGATCAAGAGTATACTTCCTTTGAGATAGAAATAGTCCTTCCTTTGAACGACATATCTCAATCCCTAGGAAGTACTTAAGCAGACCTAGATCTTTAATATCAAATATAGACTTAAGGTAAGTTTTGGTTTCTCTAATTCCTTCCCTGTCATCACCGGTGATAATGATATCATCCACATAAACCAACACCACAATGATACCTGACTTGCTAGGAAGAGTGAAAAGGGTATGATCAGCTTCTGACTTTCTGAATCCTCTATCCCTTAGTGTCATGCTCAACTTGTGATACCAGGCTCTAGGCGATTGTTTCAAACCATAAATAGCCTTTCTCAATCTCAAGACTTTACCTGGTTGAACAATTCCTTCCAAGCCTGGAGGTGGTCGCATGTACACCTCTTCTTCAAGCTCTCCTTGCAAGAATGCATTCCTCACATCCATCTGCCACAGATCCCACTCTAAATTGGTTGCTAGAGATAACACAATCCTCACAGTGTGTAATTTTGCTACAGGAGCAAAAGTATCACCAAAGTCTTCACCATAGGTTTGAGTGAATCCTCTTGCTACAAGTCTTGCCTTATATCTTTCAATCTCCCCATTACTCTTGTACTTGATTGTAAACACCCATTTTGAACTCACGGCCTTCTTTCCCTTGGGCAGCACAGCTTCATCCCATGTATGATTTCTTTCCATGGCTCCTGTCTCATCACCTATAGCATCTCTCCAAACTTTGAGTTCCTTAGCTTCTTCATACGATGTAGGAATATGTCCCTGATCCAAGTTGCTTATAAAGACCTTATGTTCTTCAGGAAATGAAGCAAAGGAGCAGACGACTTGGGTCGGATGAGCAACTGCATTGGCATTGTAGTACACTCTTGTATTCACCCAGTTTGATGGATCCTTCTTGAGTCTTGTACTTCTCCTTAGAAATGGAACTGGCTCGGATGGAATTGGCTCGGATGGTTCTTCAACTTGATCATGGCTATCATCTGATTGTGCTGATACTTGATCGTGGCTAACATGTTCAAGGTCATCAAGTGTCCCCCCGTCACGGTCAAATGTAGCTCCTATGTTTGGTATGTGCCGGGACGGGTCAGGACCAGGCTGAGACGAGTTAGTGTCATGGGAAGATGAGCGTGAAGGACTAGAATCACTCTGTGGGACAGGACATGAACCAGGAGCCGGACCAGGACCAGCCGTAGTGAATGGAATGCCAAGGTGATCCATGATATTGCGAAGGTTCGTGGCACGATCCATGGAGATATCAGACAAATCGGCTAAGTCATCCCATTGCTGCTTATCATAATAGCTTCGGTGTTCAATGAACTTGACATCCCTTGACACCAAAACCTTCTGAGCTATTGGATCATAACACTTATAGCCTCTTTGTGTGGTTGAATACCCAATAAACATTGCCCTTGTGCTCTTAGCATCCAATTTTGTTCTGTTTTCTCCTGGAATCAAGACAAAACACACACAACCGAATACTTTCAAGTGAGCTATAGAAGGTTTGGTTGAGTTCAATACCTCAAAGGGGGAAATGTCATCCAATATCCTTGTAGGGATACGGTTAATGAGATAGCAAGCTGATAGTACAGCATCGCCCCAGAACCTCTTTGGAACCTTGGAATGAAACATCATGGATCTTGCTACTTCCATTAGATGACGGTTTTTCCTCTCGGCCACACCATTCTGCTGTGGTGTGTATGGGCAGCTCGTCTGATGAAGAATGCCATGCTTGGTAAGATGGTCTTTGAAGGCATTGCTGGTATACTCTCCACCATTGTCTGTTCTTAAGAGTTTAATCTTTGCATTGAATTGGTTAGTGACATAGTTCTGAAAATTCACAAAGGCTTCTAAAGCTCTATCCTTAGATTGAATCAAAGTTAGCCAAGTGTACTTGGATTTTTCATCTATGAAGGTGATGAAGTATTTGTGATTTTCTCTAGATAGGCAAGGAGCAGTCCAAATATCAGAATGCACAAGATCAAAACATTTTGCATAAACTGTCTTAGACTTAGGGAAAATAGACTTGCAATGTTTGCCTAAGATACAAGCTTCACACTCATCATTTTTAAACACAACATTAGGCAACATTAAGCTTAAAGCCCGAGAATGGGGATGTCCTAATCTAGCATGCCACAACGCATTATTAGCATAAGCAGAAGTAGAGTCTAAAGAGCATGGAACAGAAGATAAAACAGAAGATAAAACAGAAGATAAAGGCTGATCATCCTTCAGTAGATAGAGACCATCCTTAGTTATTCCTTTCCCAAGCATCTTGCTTGTCTTAATATCCTGAAACTTCACATCATTAGGGGTGAAGATAACATTGCAATCCAAGTCATTTGTGGCCTTATGAACAGAGACTAAATTAGAGGTGAAATCAGGCATAAAGAAGGCTCTAGTCTTTCTATCAAATAGGTTCAAGTTTCCTACTCCCTTAATTGGAATTCGATCACCATTAGCAATAATAACATGACCATTAGCCGGTTCTAAATCTCTAATCAATTCAACATTGCTAATCATATGGTGAGATGCACCAGAGTCAATCACTAATGGTTTATCATTCAATTTTATAGTGTGAGCAGAAGCATGAAAGGAGAAACCCATAGTATTACCATAACTTTCCTTCAAGGCTTTGATGAGTGCATCAAGTTCTGACCGCTTTACCACCTGGTCTTGATCAGCTACTTGTGCAGCTTGAGCATTGATTACAGCCATCCCATCTCCTTCTGGATTGCGTGAAGATGTTCCCTGGTCAGCTTTAGCCTTGGTAATGTTGGCTCGGACATCTCTGAACTTGGGTGGCTTGAGATGCGGATGGAGGATCCAGCACTTGTCCTTCAAATGGCCCTTCCTCTTGCAGTGTTCGCAAAATGACCCTCTTCTATCATCTGGCTTGAAGTATACACCTTTGTTTGCTGTCACCAGCTCCCCCTTTCCATTTAGTAGCCCATGGGAACCTTGTTCCCTCTGGATGTATGCGCATACTTCTTCAAGGGATGGGAGCTTATCTGACCTCAAAAGATGTTTGATCAAGTCATTGTACATTGGATTCAGGGTGAGAAGGAGACCAAAGACCTTGTCCTGTTCACGCCTTGCAAGGAGAACCTCTGGGTCAATAGAGTTTGGTCTCAGCATTTCAAGCTCGGCCCATAGAGAGCGAAATTTGCCAAAATGTGCCGTGAACTCCAAGTCTTCCTGGTGGAGATTGTTGATTGCTCTCTTTACTTCGAACACCCTACTTAGATTTGTAGTATTGCCATACACCTTCTTGAGTGTTTCCCATAGCTCCCTAGCACTCTCACAATACGAGTATGCCTCCAAGATAGGTCCATCAAGTGAACTCTGAATGATGGACAGAACAAACTGATCCTCTTGAATCCATTTTTCTTCATCAACAATCAGAATCTCCTGTCCATCCTCCTGTTGGAATACCTTTGGTGGTGCTTCGTCTAAGAGAAGATGCATTCCAAGTCCACGACCACCGAGAGTCGTTTTCACCATTCTGGACCATAGTAAGTAGTTGAGACCCTTTAAAGTGACCGGGATAACCATAGGCCTAGTATTCTCCATTTGAGAAGATCTCTAGTGAGCAACCTCAGCAGCTGGAACCGGGAAGGATGAAGTTTTATGGTTCAAAATACTTAGTTACCGCCCTAGACACCCAAAGCAACCCCTCTAAGACTGCTTTAAAGGTTTGAACCCAAACTGTACGGACACTGTAAAACCCTTCCCGAGGAAGATGAGTACGGACACGCTTGTGTTCCAACTAAAGATGCTTCCTTTCTTGCTTCTAAGGGCACAGATGACCACAAGATAGAACCTTGCACCTTTGGGATGAAAAGAAAAGAGGTTTCAATCGTGAAAGACACGGTCTTTAAGGAGATGGACCGTACAACAATGGCGGACGCAGTTTTAAGATGAGCAGGAGCTCTAGACTTGCTCCGACCGCCGAACCTTAACAACAGACACTCGGAGGTAAGCTTCTTTCACCTCTTAGATGAAGAAAGGAGCCATCTTTACTGCTGAGTGGAGCTCCTTGGGAGATTTATCCGAGCATCAATGGCGGATATCTTAGACTTTTGCTTAAAAACAACTAAACGCAAGTGATAACCATGTCTAGCCTTCATTCAACTCATTTCCCATGGATTTGAGGATCTTTGATCCCAGAGAATATAGGTTAAGACATGATTAACACAAGGAAAGCGTTTTCTTGCAAGTATAACACGATTTGAAGAATCAAGGAAAGGAAAGCACACGAATAAAAGATTTGCGGAAGGTTAGAAAGGATTAAGACTGCTCTGATACCATGATAGTTTTGTAAGAGTTTATGAAAAATGAAGTATAGAGTAAAGGAGAATTAGATAATGAGGGAAATCGATTTTTATTATTGTGTTGCATTCAATGAGAGGCTGCTTAGCCTTAAATAGAAATCTTCCTAGGTTACATGATAGGTTGTCTAGACTAGGGATAAGATAATGTGCTTATAGAGCCGTTACATGAAGGCTTATCACTATCACACGCTTCCTTATACACAAGCTTCCCTTATCACACGAACCTTTTCATACCATTAGGCATGAACCAACTCCTCCTTGTACACACTCGGTCCAATACAAACCGCATTTCTCTTGTCATCCCTTTTGAAGAAGCTCTTGTTTGCAGTTACTAAGTCTCCTTTGCTCCCAAACAAACCATGAGACCCCTGTTCCTTTTGGACCTTTGCGCATACATCTTCCAAACTTGGCAACTTATCTTCACGCAAGAGGTGTTTAATCAAGTCGGCATAGCTGGAGTTTAAAGTCATCAAGAGCCCAAAGACTTTGTCTTGTTCCCTTCTCTCATGAAGGACCATCGGATCAGTAGTAGCCGGTCTTAACATCTCCAACTCAGCCCGAAGTGCTCTAAAAACCCCAAAATGCTTGGTGAATTCAACCTCATCTTGTCTTAACTCATTTATAGACTTCTTAACTTCAAAAATCCTCATGAGATTTGAGGTATTGCCATAGACGTTGTGAAGAGTGTCCCATAAGTCCTTTGCATTCTCACAATAGGAATAAGCTTCTAATAGGGACTTCTCAAGAGAATTTTGTAAGATGGAGAGAACCATCTGATCCTCTTGGAACCACTTCCCTTCTTCTTCAGAATGAGCCGCATGATCTTCAAGAACCTCCCCTTCTGCAACATTATTTGAAGCTCTACCAAGAATAACATGTGACCATAAACCTCTACTGCACAAAGTTGTCTTCATTGTTCTGGTCCACAAAAGATAATTTGCTCTTTTGAAAACAATTGGAGCCATAACCATTTGTTTCTGGAGCTCCATGACTAATCCTTTCAAGACCTCCAATCACAATGGCCACACGGATAAACACCACACAGGAAAACCAAATTTGCAGTCCAATCTACCGTATTTACCACTTCTTTTGACTAGATGATAGCAAATTTCAAACCAAGATTTACTTCCTTCTAAGATAACCAATCAATCCTAATTCCCCAACAATTTATCAAGACTTTACTTCCAATGTCATCAAGTGAATAATCCAGATAGATTCACTACTAACTCCGAAGTCAAACCATCTTGATACCAACTTGAATCTTTACACTGAAGGCGGGTAATTAGAATTCGAAGATAAGAACCTTACTTGCAGAGGAAGTATTCGATGATCCGAGAACGATTTTACAGAAGCCTCGGATTCTCTTAACCACAACAAACACAAACACAATCAGGGAGTTGGAGAGTAACCCGATTGAAGATCAGGAACCAAAGGATTGATGATCGGAACTATCTGTTCGAACTTTTGTAGAGAAGAAGTAAGTTTAGCTTGCGATCAAAGATTTCGAAAAACAGAGCCGATCTTTAGTAAATTCTCAGAATCTTGAATTAGAGTTGAAATGGATTGAAGATCGGCTAGTTCTGATGAAAATCCACAGGAGAAAGACGATCCAGAAGACAAAGAACAACCAAATCGAGTTTCACGATCGTGAATTTTCGAAAACAATTTTGGCGCCAAAATTAGTTTGATCGGTTTTTCCAGATCAATAGATCAAATCCTGTTGATCTACTCAAGAATCAGCAAATTGAGTCTTTAATCTTGATGAAGAAGACTAGAAATACTTGACTTGAAACAAGTCTTTGAAGAATTTGGTTGATCCAGATCGGAGAATCCTCGGCGAAGAGAACACGAAACCGTACGGAAAGAGTTTGATAACTTTCGATCTAATCAACCGAAATGCGTGATTCCACCGGTGATGAATTCAGATTTCACCGATGAATGATCCACAAGAAAGAAAAATGCAGGATTGAAGCAAGATTTGCCGAGAATCAAGACGGAAGAACAGAGAACTCCTCGGCGTGCTCGGTTTCTACGTTAAGATGAAGAATAGGATAGAATCGAAAGATTTGCAGGAGAAACCTGCTCTGATACCATGTAAACTTGAAGATTTAAGAAAGATTTAGGGTTGAAGAGTGAGAATTGAGAGAGAATATGGAGAGAATGAATCGTATGTTAAGGAGAAAGAGATTAAAGAATGTAGAACCGAAATTTTATTATCTGAGAGTAAGTGTTACAAGTGTGATTAGAAGAGTATTTATACTAAGGTTCCTAGGTGTGTTTGGATACAGGGTTAATCTAAATACAAGACTATCTAATCATGGATACCAAACACTCTCATAGTCGCCCATAATGATCCTCCTCATAATTCTTTTATAATCTAACAAAGCCACCTCCTGGTTTGGAAAGTCTAGTGAATGGGAGTGATGTTTTGAGATTAAGGAAGGCAATTTATGGATTAAAACAATCTCCAAGAGCCTGGTATCACAAATTAAGCATGACATTAAGGGATAAAGGTTTCAGGAGGTCTGAAGTTGATCATACTCTCTTTACCCTACCTAGTTGCTCAGGTATCATTGTGGTTTTAGTATATGTTGATGATATTATTGTCACAGGTAGTGATAAGGGAGGAATTCAAGAAACAAAGACTTATCTTAAGTCAAAATTTGTTATTAAAGATCTTGGTCTAATGAAATATTTCTTAGAAATTGAAATTTGTAGATCTAAAGAAGGATTGTTTTTATCCCAAAGGAAGTATACTCTTGAATTATTGAAGGAAACAGGAAAGATGGAGGCTAAACCAGTTAGTACACCCTTGGAAGATGGGTATAAAACCGCAAGTCAGGGGGAGCTTGAAGAGGAACCTTATGAAGATCCAAAGCTATATAGGAGGCTGGTAGGTAAACTCATCTACCTTACTCTTACTAGACCTGACATTTGTTTTGCAGTGAACCAGGTGAGTCAGCAAATGCAAGAACCCACGGTCTATCATTGGCAAATGATGGAAAGGATTCTCAGATACTTGAAGGGCACTTATGATCATGGAATCTGGATGGGCTGCAATAAAAACACAGATATAGTAGGGTATTGTGATGCAGATTGGGCTGGTGATAGGAATGATAGAAGATCAACAACAGGTTATTGTACTTTTGTGGGAGGAAATCTGGTGACTTGGAAGACCAAGAAACAGAAGGTGGTCTCATGTTCCAGTGCTGAAGCTGAGTACAGGGCCATGAAGAAACTCACAAATGAAGTAATCTGGATCAAGGTAGTTCTTAATGATTTGCAAATTGAAGATTCAAGACCTATCACTATGCATTGTGATAATCAGGCAGCCATTCATATAGCTTCCAATTCAGTGTTTCATGAGAGGACCAAACACATAGAAGTAGATTGTCACAAAGTGAGACAAGCGGTTGAACAAGGGATCATATTGCCCTGTTACACAAAGAGTTCAGATCAGTTAGCAGATGTCTACTAAGCTGCTACTACAAAAGTGTGTGAGTCCATACTCCCAAGACTTGGAATGACAAGCATTGCTGGGTGATTCTCCTTAACTATAGAAACCATACTCTTTTTCCCTCAAAGTTGTTTTTGTCCCACTTGGGTTTTACACTTTGAGGTTTTTAATGAGGTGGTTTCCTATGGTTTGTTCAAGCTTAATTATTCATCATAGTTAAGCTTGAGGGGGAGTGTTAGATTAGAGAGAAGTTTAGCTTAAAAGAAATATTAGATCACTTAAGCAGAGTGTTAAGAGTGTTAAGAGTGTTTGGTAACAGGTTTTGTAAACATATATAAACCCGTGTACATCCTCTTTCGAAATTAAAATGAATCATTCTTCTCTTATTCTCAAAACTCTTATTCTCTTTTCTCTCTTCATAATTCAATCTTAATACTCTTCATTATTCAAATCTTTCAGACAGGAGGTCTACCACGGGATATTGCACATTCATTGGAGGGAACTTAGTTACACGGAAGAGTAAGAAGCAGAAGATCGTGGCATGCTCCAGTGCTGAGGCAGAATACAGAGCAATGAGGAGGCTTACAACAGAGTTAATGTGGCTCAAGAACTTGCTTAAAGATTTGGGAATAGAATCACAAACTCCTATCACAATGCATTGTGATAACCAAGCAGCAATTCATATTGCCTCAAACTCAGTCTTTCATGAGAGGACCAAACACATAGAGGTGGATTGTCAAAAGGTCAGAGAGCAAATACAACTAGGATTGATCTTGCCATGCTATACAAAGAGTTCAGACCAGCTCTCTGATATCTTCACTAAAGCAGCCAGCTCTAGAGTTTGTGAGTTCGTCCATGACAAGCTTGACTTACAAACCTCCCTTACCAATAGTCCTCTTAACAGTGAAGGCCATACTCTTTTTCCCTTAGTATGTTTTTATCCCTAAAGAGGTTTTTCATACTAAAGTTTTTAATGAGATGGTTCTTCATTGTTCCAAGATAAACCATTCATCATGGTTGATCTTGAGGGGTAGTATTGAGTTAGATAAGGAAATGAAGAGGAGTGGTCGACCAGTTATTAAGATGGGACAGTCCAAGAAGAAGTGGAACGTGGGACGGCCCAGAGAGACTTTGCGATTGAGGCGTGGAACAGCCAAGAGTAGAGTTGGAACGTGGGACGGCCCAGGGACAATTTGGAATGGCCCAACAACTTAAAAGTATTCTTGAAGAAGTCTTGGCAAGAGGAGAAGACCGTTGAGAACTTTGACCAGGCAGGATCACGTGTTGAAGCAAGCTCCCACCCATTAGGAGCTTTCACCATCACACCTTGGATTCAGCTCTCTCTCCCATTTGTTTATTGTTTATGTCCCTATCCTGCGAATACCTAGTTCCCTAAGTGTCTGTCTATAAAAACTATACACCTAAGTATTGAGTTAGAAAAGGAAATAAAGAGGAGTGGTCAACCAGTTCTTAAGTTGGGACACAGCCTTAGGCAGCCCAGGAAGACTTAGCGATTGAGACATGGAATGGCCCAAGGTGAAGTTAGGACATGGGACGGCCCAGGGAAGACTTGGTGTGGCCCTTTCACTTAAAATGTTCTAGAAGGAGTCTTGGCAAGAGGAGAGGACCGTTGAAGACTTTGACAAGGCAGGATCACGTGTGGAAGCAAGCTCCCACCCGTTAGGAGCTGTCACCATCACGCCTTGGATCCAGCACTCTCTCCCCTTTGTTTATTGTTTATGTCCCTATCCTGCGAATACCTAGCTGTCTAAGTGTCTGTCTATAAATATCCTTCACCTAATGTTGTAGAAAAACTAACTAAGGAAATATACTTCTTCCTTGTTCTTCATCTCTCTCATTCTCCATTAAAACTCCTGTCCAAACTCTTCCATACTTTCCTAAACTCTTAATTCCGCAAATATACACATTCTTTCATGGTATCAGAGCATGGAATAAACATCCATTGCATCTAATCTTTCTAATTCATCCTTTCTCATTCGCTTTACACAAACGATTTGCTATTATCCAGTGGGTAAAGAGTTTGTCCAACGGTCCAAACATTCTCAGCCATGGAAAACTCAAAACCTTTGGTTGTTCCAGTTATCCTAAAAGGTGGGAACTACTTGTTATGGTCAAGAACCACAAAGACCGCCCTGTGCAGCCGTGGACTGTGGAGCCATGTTGTTGAAGAAACCGCTCACATGAAGACAGCTGATGAAGATGAGGAAGAGGCGATGATGGCTGGAAGAAACAAGTGGTTTCAAGAAGACCAGACCGTCTTAGCCATCCTCCAAAACTCTCTTGAAGCTTCTATTCTTGAAGCCTACTCGTATTGTGAAACAGCCAAGGAGCTGTGGGAAACTCTTCAAAACGTCTTTGGGAATATCTCCAATCTCAGCCGGGTGTTTGAGGTCAAGAAAGCCATTAATGACTTGAGCCAAGAAGATATGGACTTCACCAAACACTTTGGAAAGTTCAGAGCCCTATGGGCAGAGTTGGAAATGTTAAGGCCAAGCTCAGTAGACCCCATGGTCCTTAATGAACGCCGAGAACAAGACAAGGTGTTCGCCCTGTTGCTGACCTTGAACCCAACCTTTAATGATCTTATCAAGCATTTGCTGAGAGCTGACAAGCTACCAACCTTGGATGAGGTGTGTTCACAAGTCCAAAAGGAACAAGGGTCTTTGGGGCTCTTTGGAAGGAAGGGCGAGTTGATCACAGCCAACAAAGGAGAACTAGCCACGGCAAACAAGAGCAACTTCAAGTATGAAGACAGGAAGATGTTGGTGTGTGATCATTGCAAGAAGAGAGGACATCTCAAGGAGAAATGCTGGATCTTGCATCCCCACCTCAAGAACAATCGGTGGAAGGAGCCAAGAGCCAACTACTCGTCTGAAGGAAGCTCCCTAGCCACGCACCACACAGACCCCTCTAAGCGCATATGGCCGAATGGGGAAGGATCATCCATAGCAGCCTCCTCTGAATTTGTGAAGAAGTCAGACCTGGAGGCCCTCATCAAAGCCTTAAAAGAATCTGGTAACTCTTATCATGCATCTAAAATTCAAAAACCCTTGATTGTTGATTCAGGTGCTTCACACCATATGATTAGTGATATACAATTAATAGAGAACTTAGAACCTGCATTAGGGAATGTTACTATAGCTAATGGTGAAAAGGTTCCAATCAAAGGGATAGGAGATTTAAAACTGTTTGATAAGAGTTCTAAGGCCTTTTACCTACCATCCTTTACCTCAAACTTGTTATCTGTTAGAAAAGCGACTTCTGACCTTAATTGTCATGCAATTTTCAGTCCTAATGAAGTTTGGTTTCAGGATATTAAGACAAGAGAGGTACTTGGACAAGGAACAACTAAGGATGGACTTTATGTGTTGGAGGATACTAAGTCTCCATCTTCTCTTTTAAGCGCTTTTAGTTCTCTTGTGGCTACTGCAAATAATGCAATTTGGCATGCTAGATTAGGACATCCACATTTTCGTGCTATGAATCTTTTGTTGCCTGATGTTAAGTTTCAAAACAATGAGTGTGAAGCCTGTATATTAGGCAAACACTGTAAGTCTGTCTTTCCTAAGTCTACTACAGTTTATGAGAAATGTTTTGATTTGATTCATTCGGATGTGTGGACATCACCTTGCATTTCAAGAGAAAATCACAAATACTTTGTCACATTTATAGATGAGAAGTCTAAGTACACTTGGCTAACCTTAATTCCATCTAAAGACAGAGTTCTTGAAGCCTTTACCAACTTTTATAATTATGTCACTAACCATTATAATGCTAAAGTTAAAATCTTAAGATCAGATAATGGTGGTGAATACACAAGTCAAGCCTTCAAATCCCTCTTATCCAAACATGGAATTCTTCACCAGACAAGCTGCCCATATACACCACAACAAAATGGTGTTGCTGAGAGAAAGAATAGACATCTTATGGAGGTGGCCAGGTCCATGATGTTCCACACCAATGTGCCCAAAAGATTCTGGGGAGATGCTGTGGTTGCGGCTTGCTACCTGATCAACCGCTTACCAACCAAAATCCTCCAAGATATATCACCCTTTGAGGTACTTAACAAATCCAGGCCTTCTATTACTCACCTAAGAGTCTTTGGATGTGTGTGTTATGTTTTGGTTCCAGGAGAAAACCGCAATAAACTTGATGCCAAGAGTATGAAAAGCATGTTTCTTGGCTACTCCATCACACAGAAAGGATACAAGTGTTTTGTTCCAGAAACGGGCAAGGTTTTGGTGTCTAGGGATGTAAAATTCTTGGAAAGCAAAGGGTACTACACTGAAAAGGATTGGGATAGTCTAAAGGAGTTATCAACCTCTCATTCTGACCGAGCAGCCAATCTAAGGAACCTATTAGAAACGCTTGGTATCACCTCCTTACCACATCCCACTAGTCATGAATCATCCTCAGAAGCCTCTGGTCTTGCTCCTGAGGGGGAGAATTCACATACTACTAGTGACCATGATCAAGTCTCATCGGCTCATGAGGATATGGAAGTGGTTTCAACAGAAAATGATCAGGAGGGAACCAATACTCAAGATGATGAACAATCCACCGATCACACCACTTCAGAAGCAGAAGTAGTACCTTTGAGAAGAAGTCAGAGAGTAAGGAAGGATCCATCCAACTGGGTTAACACCAGAGTCTACTTCAACAGTCAGGCGGTTGCTCACCCTACTCAAGCCGTGTGCTCCCTAGCTCACTATCCGGATGACCACCTAGCCTTCATTGGTACACTTGATAAACATGAGGTACCTAAGACGTATGATGAAGCTAAAGAACACAAGGTATGGAGAGATGCCGTAGGAGAAGAACATGAAGCTATGCAAAGGAACCATACATGGGATGAAGCTGATTTACCAAAAGGGAAGAAGGCAGTAGGATCAAGATGGGTCTTTACCATTAAGTACAAGAGTAATGGAGAGATTGAGAGATACAAGGCCAGGCTAGTAGCTAAAGGGTTCACCCAAACCTATGGAGAAGATTACTGTGACACCTTTGCACCAGTGGCCAAGCTTCACACAGTGAGAGTCTTACTTTCCCTAGCTACAAATCTGGAATGGGAATTGTGGCAGATGGATGTCAAAAACGCATTCCTTCAAGGAGAACTAGAAGAGGAAGTTTACATGACACCACCTCCAGGCCTTGAAGACACAGTTACACCAGGCAAAGTTCTAAGACTTAGAAAGGCAATCTATGGTCTAAAGCAGTCTCCAAGGGCTTGGTACCACAAACTTAGCTCAACACTTCTCAGCCGCGGTTTCAAGAAGTCAGAATCAGATCATACTCTCTTCATCCTTACAGGCCAGAAAGGTATTATAGTCATTCTCATATATGTAGATGATATTATCATCTCTGGGAATGACAAGGTAGGAATCCTTGATACAAAAACTTACCTTAAATCCATATTTGATATCAAAGACTTAGGAGAACTCAAATACTTTCTTGGGATAGAAGTGTGTAGATCAAAGGAAGGATTATTTTTATCACAGAGAAAATATGCACTTGACCTTTTGAGTGAAGCAGGTGACTTAGGAGACAAACCAGTGATGACACCCATTGAGGACTCATACAAGACTAATAGACAGGGGGAGCTTGAAGATCAACCATTTGAAGATGTGACTCAATACCGCAGGATGGTTGGTAAGCTCATATATCTTACAATTACAAGACCTGACTTATGCTTTGCTGTGAACCAGGTTAGCCAACACATGAAAGCTCCAAGAATGCAGCATTGGAACATGGTGAACCGCATACTCAAGTACATCAAGGGAGCTCCAGGCCAAGGCATTTGGATGGGTTGCAATGGGAGCTCTGAGATTGTTGGGTACTGTGATGCGGATTGGGCAGGCGACCGTGATGACAGGAGGTCTACCACAGGATATTGTACATTCATTGGAGGGAACTTGGTTACTTGGAAGAGCAAGAAACAGAAGATCGTGGCATGCTCTAGTGCTGAGGCAGAGTACAGAGCAATGAGGAGGCTCACAACAGAGTTAATGTGGCTCAAGAACTTGCTTAAAGACTTGGGAATAGAATCACAATCTCCTATCACAATGCATTGTGATAACCAAGCAGCAATTCACATTGCTTCAAACTCAGTCTTTCATGAGAGGACCAAACACATAGAGGTGGATTGTCACAAGATCAGGGAGCAAATACAACTAGGAGTGATCCTACCGTGTTATACCAAGAGTTCAGACCAGCTTGCTGATATCTTCACCAAAGCAGCCAGCTCCAGGGTTTGTGAGTTCGTCCATGACAAGCTTGGACTCACAAACCTTCCTTACCAATAGTCCTCTTAACAGTGAAGGCCATACTCTTTTTCCCTTAGTATGTTTTTATCCCAAAGTGGTTTTTCATACTAAGGTTTTTAATGAGGTGGTTCTTCATTGTTCCAAGATAAACCATTCATCATGGTTGATCTTGAGGGGGAGTATTGAGTTAGAAAAGGAAATAAAGAGGAGTGGTCAACCAGTTCTTAAGTTGGGACACAGCCTTAGGCAGCCCAGGAAGACTTAGCGATTGAGACATGGAATGGCCCAAGGTGAAGTTAGGACATGGGACGGCCCAGGGAAGACTTGGTGTGGCCCTTTCACTTAAAATGTTCTAGAAGGAGTCTTGGCAAGAGGAGAGGACCGTTGAAGACTTTGACAAGGCAGGATCACGTGTGGAAGCAAGCTCCCACCCGTTAGGAGCTGTCACCATCACGCCTTGGATCCAGCACTCTCTCCCCTTTGTTTATTGTTTATGTCCCTATCCTGCGAATACCTAGCTGTCTAAGTGTCTGTCTATAAATATCCTTCACCTAATGTTGTAGAAAAACTAACTAAGGAAATATACTTCTTCCTTGTTCTTCATCTCTCTCATTCTCCATTAAAACTCCTGTCCAAACTCTTCCATACTTTCCTAAACTCTTAATTCCGCAAATATACACATTCTTTCACTAAGTTTGTAAAGAAACTAACTAAAGAAATATAATTCTTCTTTGTTCTTCATCTCTCTCATTCTCCATTAAACTCCTGTGCGAATTCTCCCACACTTTCCTAATCTCTTAATTCCGCAAACTTAAACAAACTTTCACAATAGGATTCATCATGGTGTTTAATGTTGGAATGAAGAAGAATGATGAATGTATTTGAGTGAAGTATTGGCGTCATCACTATGTGTATGTCTTAGACTTGTGTAGTTTAATGATAAGTATATCTCTGTATCCAAACAAGTCTAGAATAGGATTAGTATAAATAGATGTCTCTCACTCACTTTGTATGTATGAAATTCATTTTTCTAAAATCTTAATAAAGATCATTCTCTTTTCTCTCTCAATCTCTAAATCTCAAATTCTCTCAATCATCAAATCTTTCATGGTATCAGAGCCAGGTTGAATCAATCTGGTATTCAAAATTTCGCAATCTTCTTCATCAAGTAATCGATTTTTTCTTTGACTGCACGCAATCGTATGATCGTGTGTTCTTCGATTCTTTGTTCAATCTCTTTGGCAATATCGGTTGTTTTCTTGCCAGTTTCTTCATTTAGGGTGATTCTCCGGTGGATTCTGTGGATTTCCGTGGTGGTTTCACCGATCATCATCAAACCTCCGTCGCGATTCATCCAGGGTTTGCCGTTGTGAGTCATCTAGGGTTTGTCGTGTTCATCCTGTAAAATCTCAAGAGTTCTGATCAATATTGAACTGAATAAGGGAATGGATCGATTTTAATAAAGCAATGGACAGTGGACATGAAGCGGTTTAGGACATGGACGGCCCAGCGACATGGTGCGGTACATGGACAGCCCAGCGAATCCAAAAGATGGACAAGGCAAGAAGTAAGGTGGCCCAGGTGAAGAAGACATGGCCCAATAGCTGAAATAATGTTCTAGAAGGTGTTTGGAGACGTTGGAGACACGCGCCAAGGAAGATCACGTGTGGAGACAAGCTCCCACCCGTTAGGAGCTGTCACTCTCATGCCTTGGATCCAGCAAGTCTTCTCTTTGTTTATTATTTATGTCATTGTCCTGCACAGGCCTAGTGTCTCACATGTCTGGCTATCAGTATCATGTGTCCTACATTGTATTCGAATCAAGAAATGGAAATACACTCTTCCTTCTTCTAAACACTCTCGCCATTAAACTCTCCTTCAAGCTCTCCACTCTTCTATCTAAACTTAAATTCCGCAAACACATACATTCTTTCATGGTATCAAAGCAAGGAATAAACATCCATTGCATCTAATCTCTTCATTTCATCCTTTCTTAGTCGATTTACACAAGTACTTTTCTATTAACCAGTGGGTAAAGAGTTTATCCAACGGTCCAAACTTCTCAACCATGGAAAACTCAAAGCTGTTAGTCGTTCCAGTAATCCTGAAGGGTGGGAACTACTTGTTGTGGTCAAGAACCACAAAGACCGCCTTGTGCAGCCGTGGACTGTGGGGCCATGTTCTTGAAGAAGCTGCACCAATGAAGGCGATTGATGAAGATGAGGTTGAGGTGGTGATGGCCGGAAGAAACAAGTGGTTTCAAGAAGACCAGACTGTCCTAGCCATCCTCCAAAACTCCCTTGAAGCTTTTATTCTTGAAGCTTACTCTTATTGTGAAACAGCTAAGGAGCTGTGGGAAACTCTCCAAAACGTTTTTGGGAATATCTCCAACCTAAGCCGGGTGTTTGAGGTCAAGAAAGCCATCAATGACTTGAGCCAAGAGGATATGGACTTCACCAAACACTTTGGAAAGTTCAGAGCCCTATGGGCAGAGCTGGAAATGTTGAGGCCAAGCTCAGTGGATCCCATGGTCCTTAATGAGCGCCGTGAACAAGACAAGGTGTTTGCCTTGTTGCAAACCCTGAATCCAGCCTTCAATGATCTCATCAAGAATCTACTGAGAGCTGACAAGCTACCAACCTTGGACGAAGTGTGTTCTCAAGTCCAGAAGGAACAAGGGTCGTTGGGGCTCTTTGGAAGGAAGGGCGAGCTGGTTACAGCCAACAAAGGAGAACTAGCCATGGCAAACAAGAGCACCTTCAAGTATGAAGACCGGAAGACCTTGGTGTGTGATCATTGCAAGAAGAGAGGACACCTCAAGGAGAAATGCTGGATCTTGCATCCTCATCTCAAGAACAACCAGTGGAAGGAGCCAAGGGCCAACTACTCACATGAAGGCGGCACTCAAGTCATGCACAACATAGAACCAGCTGGGCACTCCAAGCGCATGGGACCAAATGGAGAAGGAATATTCATAGCAGCCTCCTCTGAGTTTGTGAGGAAATCAGACCTGGAGGCCCTTATCAAAGCCTTCAAAGAATCTGGTAACTCTTATCATGCATCTAAAACTCAAAAATCCTTGATTGTTGATTTAGGTGCTTCACACCATATGATTAGTGATATACAATTAATTGAGAACTTAGAACCTGCATTAGAAAATGTTATTATAGCTAATGGTGAAAAGGTACCAATCAAAGGGATAGGAGATTTAAAGTTGTTTGATAAGAATTCTAAGGCCTTCTATCTACCATCCTTCACTTCAAACTTGTTATCAGTTAGAAAGGCTACATCTGATCTTAATTGTTATGCAATTTTTAGTCCTAATGAAGTTTTATTTCAGGATATTAAGACAAGTGAAGTCCTTGGACAAGGAAAAACTAAGGATGGCCTTTATGTTTTGGAAGATACAAAGTCTCCATCTTCTCTTTTAAGCGCTTTCAACTCTATTGTTATCACTGCTAATAATGCAATTTGGCATGCTAGACTAGGACACCCACATTTTCGTGCTTTGAGTCTCTTATTACCTGATGTTAAGTTTCAAAACAATGAGTGTGAAGCTTGTATTCTAGGCAAACACTGCAAGTCTGTTTTCCCTAAGTCTACTACAATTTATGAGAAGTGTTTTGATTTGATTCATTCAGATGTGTGGACATCACCTTGCATTTCAAGAGAAAATCACAAATACTTTGTCACTTTTATAGATAAGAAGTCTAAGTACACTTGGCTAACTTTAATTCCATCTAAAGACAGAGTCCTTGAAGCCTTTACCAACTTTTATAATTATGTCACTAACCATTATAATGCTAAAGTTAAAATCATAAGATCAGATAATGGCGGTGAATACACAAGTCAAGCCTTCAAATCCCTCCTATCCAAACACGGCATCCTTCATCAAACAAGCTGCCCATATACCCCACAACAAAATGGTGTGGCTGAGAGAAAGAATAGACATCTCATGGAGGTTGCCAGGTCCATGATGTTCCATACCAATGTACCAAAGAGATTCTGGGGAGATGCTGTGGTTGCAGCTTGCTATCTGATCAACCGCCTACCAACCAAAATCCTTCAAGACATATCACCCTTTGAGGTACTCAACAATTCCAAGCCTTCTATTAATCACCTAAGAGTCTTTGGATGCGTGTGTTATGTCTTAGTTCCAGGAGAAAACCGCAATAAGCTTGATGCCAAGAGTATGAAGAGTATGTTTCTTGGATACTCCATCACACAGAAAGGATATAAGTGTTTTGTTCCAGAGACTGGCAAGGTGTTGGTGTTATTGGACAGTGGCGTTACTAAAGGCAGCTCAGTCTAGTGTGATAAGCACTCTGGTCACTTGATAAGGAAGGGATAGTCACACATGATAAGATGAGAAGATAAGGAAGCATGTATGTTGATAAGTTCAGTTGCAACGGTCCTATATGTACTCTTACTTATCCCTAGCCTAGGCGACCTAGGAGTCTTTCTATTTAAGGCTATGCAGCCTCCTTGTAATCGCTTACTCTAATATAATAAGATTCTATTCTATTCCTCTTATGGCTAAACTCTATATGTTCTTGATATGTTCTTAATGTTTATAATCTAATCTATTCAAAACTTCTCCTTAATCTTTCCTAAAACTAACATGGTATCAGAGCAGGATATGATTCTCACATAGCTTCCGCATTCTTAAACTCATTCCTTCTCTTCTACTCTTTATATTTCTGGCTATACCCCAAACGCTTTCCTTGAGATAAACATGTTTAAGTCTGTCTTCTCTGAGATCCAGGATCCTCAGAACCATGGGTGATGAGTTGAAGAAGACTAGGCATGGTTATCTCTCGCGTTTAAGTTGTTTTCAAGTTTAGCCAGCTTTTTCACCATTGTTGTACGGACACATTTCTGGATAGTGAGTTCTTAGTGTAAAAATAGCTGCTTTCTGTGTTGGGGTAGTAAAAGGAGTAAGCTTGAACTCATTCATGGCCTAAATAATACAAGGGGAGTTGTTTAGAGCTAAGTGGGTGAGTGTCCGTACTCATCTTCTTCGACCAAACCCGAACCAGAGTCCGTACACTACACCAAAACTGTCTAAAAATAGCTCATTTATCCTAAAGGTAGGTCATTTCTAGCTTACCAAAGAACGGCTTAAGGTCTTAGAAGGGTAGAGTTGCATCCTGAGCATAAACCTTCTTAAACCTTGTGCACCCTGTTTTTCTCAAACCCTCGTGTTCTCAAACCCTCGTGTTTCTCGTGTTTTTCATAAAACCTTTCAAGATGGAGAACACACTGCCCATGGTCATTCCAGTCACCCTCAAAGGCCTTAACTACCTTCTCTGGTCTAGAATGGTAAAAACTACTCTCGGTGGCCGAGGACTTGGAATGCATCTCCTTCTTGATGAAGCTCCACCTAAGACGTTTCAACAGGAGGATGGACAGGAGATTATGATTGTGGATGAAGGAAAATGGATTCAAGAGGATCAGTTTGTTCTGTCTATCATTCAAAGTTCATTGGATGGACCTATCTTGGAGGCATACTCGTATTGTGAAAGTGCTAGGGAGCTATGGGAAACACTCAAGAAGGTTTACGGTAACACTACAAATTTAAGTAGGGTGTTTGAAGTGAAGAGAGCAATCAACAACCTTCACCAAGAGGACTTGGAGTTTACAGCTCATTTTGGCAAGTTTCGCTCCTTGTGGGCTGAGCTTGAAATGTTGAGACCGAACTCAACTGATCCAGAGGTTCTGCTTGCAAGACGTGAACAAGACAAGGTCTTTGGTCTCCTTCTCACCCTGAATCCTATGTACAATGACTTGATCAAGCACCTCCTGAGATCAGATAAGCTTCCATCCCTAGAAGAAGTTTGCGCTTACATCCAGAGGGAACAAGGCTCTCATGGTCTTCTAAGTGGAAAGGGAGAGCTTGTGACAGCAAACAAAGGTGTCTACTTCAAGCAAGATGACAGAAGGGGGTTGTTCTGTGAGCACTGCAAGAGGAAGGGCCATACTAAGGAAAAATGCTGGATTCTCCACCCACATCTCAAGCCATCCAAGTTCAGAGATGTCCGAGCCAATATCACCAAGGCTAAAGCTGACCAGGGAACATCCTCACGCAATCCAGAGGAAGATGGAATGGCGGTGATCAATGCTCAAGCTGCACAAGTAGCCGGTCAAGATCAAGTGGTGAAGCGGTCAGAACTGGATGCTCTTATCAAAGCCCTGAAAGAAAGCTATGGTAATGGTATGGGGTTCTCTTTTCATGCTACTGCTCATACTATAAAACTGGATGAAAGACCATTAGTGATTGATTCTGGAGCATCCCATCATATGATTAGCAATATTGAACTGATTAAGGACTTAGAACCGGCTAAGGGTCATGTTGTGATTGCAAATGGGGATAGAATTCCAATTAAAGGGGTAGGAAACTTAGAACTATTTGATAGAAAGACTAGAGCTTTCTTTATGCCTGATTTCACCTCTAATTTAGTTTCTGTTCATAAGGCCACAAATGACTTGGATTGCAATGTTATCTTCACTCCTAATGATGTACATTTTCAGGATATTAAGACAAGCAAGTTGCTTGGGAAAGGAAGAACTAAGGATGGTCTTTATCTGCTGGGAAATGATCAACCTTTAGCTTCTGTTTTATGTTCTTTAAATTCTACTCCTGTTTATGCTAATAATGTGTTATGGCACGCTAGACTAGGACACCCTCACTCTCGGGCTTTAGGCTTAATGTTACCTAATGTTGTGTTTAAAAATGATAATTGTGAGGCATGTATCTTAGGTAAACATTGCAAGTCTGTTTTCACTAAGTCTGGAACCATTTATGAAAAGTGTTTTGATCTTGTGCATTCAGATGTGTGGACTGCTCCTTGCTTATCTAGAGAGAATCAGAAATATTTCATTACTTTCATAGATGAGAAATCCAAATACACCTGGATAACCTTAATGCAATCAAAGGATAGAGCTTTAGAGGCCTTTGTGAACTTTCAAAATTATATCACTAACCACTTCAATGCAAAGATTAAAATCTTTAGAACAGACAATGGTGGAGAGTATACAAGTCATGCCTTTAGAGATCATCTCAATAAGCACGGAATTCTCCATCAAACGAGTTGTCCCTACACACCCCAACAGAATGGTGTGGGTGAGAGAAAGAATCGTCACCTGATGGAAGTAGCCAGGGCAATGATGTTTCATACAAAGGTTCCTAAGAGGTTTTGGGGAGATGCTGTCCTTACCGCATGTTATCTTATTAACAGGACTCCTACCCGAGTCCTCAATGATCTCTCCCCATTTGAGGTATTAAACGCTCTTAAACCTTCTCTAACCCACTTGAGAGTGTTTGGTTGCCTGTGCTTTGTTTTGATTCCAGGAGAGAACCGAACCAAGCTTGACGCTAAGAGTGCACGGTCCATGTTCATTGGGTATTCTACTACCCAAAGAGGCTACAAGTGCTATGACCCTGAAGCTAGGAAGGTGTTGGTGTCTCGTGATGTTAAGTTTATTGAGAACACTGGCTACTATAGTGATCAAAAGTGGGATAACTTGGTTGATCTTGCTGGTTCTTCCCTGGACCGGGCCACTAGCCTTCGGAATATCCTTGATCATCTTGGCATACCTTCACCATTCCAACCTGGTTCTACCGGTGTTCCATGTCCTCAACCTAGTTCATGTCCTGTTCCTGGCTTGGCTCCTGTTCAACCAGCTGTCCCGCATGAAATTACCTCGACCTGGTCAGAACCTAGCTCACCCGGAGGTGGTCCAACATTGTCCCGGACTGGACCAAGCTTACCGCAGCAAGACCTTAACTCTTCCCGGCCAGACATTGATCGTGAGGGGGGACATCTTGAAGAAGATCTTGAAGAAGACAGTGATCAAGAGAGGACCGGCTCTTCTTCTGAAGGTCACGATCAAAGGCAAGAGCGGGAAGAAGAACCATCAGGGACAGCTCAACCTCTAAGGAGAAGCACAAGACTCAGGAAGGATCCATCAAACTGGGTGAACACAAGGGTCTATTACAATGCAAATGCGGTTGCTCATCCCTCTCAAGTTGTTTGCTCATTTGCTTCATTCCCTGAAGAGCACAAGACCTTTATTAGCAGCCTGGATCAGGGACACATTCCAACATCCTATGAAGAGGCTAAGGAACTCAAAGTCTGGAGGGATGCTATAAGTGATGAGACAGAGGCCATGGAAAGGAATCACACATGGGATGAAGCCGTGTTACCCAAGGGAAAGAAGGCAGTGAGCTCAAAGTGGGTATTTACGATCAAATACAAGAGTAATGGAGATGTGGAAAGATATAAGGCCAGGTTGGTCGCAAGAGGCTTCACTCAGACCTATGGAGAAGATTTTGGTGATACCTTTGCCCCTGTAGCAAAACTCCATACCGTGAGGATTGTCCTATCCTTAGCAACAAATCTGGATTGGGAATTGTGGCAGATGGATGTAAAGAATGCCTTCTTGCAAGGAGAGCTAGAGGAAGAGGTGTACATGCGGCCACCTCCAGGTCTAGAAGGGATTGTTCAACCAGGCAAGGTCTTGAGATTGAGAAAGGCTATTTATGGATTAAAACAATCACCTAGGGCCTGGTATCACAAGTTAAGCATGACACTAAGGGACAGAGGATTCAGGAAATCAGAAGCTGATCACACACTGTTCACATCTTCTAGCCGGTCAGGTATCATAGTTGTGTTGGTCTATGTGGATGATATCATTATCACAGGTGATGATAGGGAAGGGATCAAGGATACCAAAGCCTACCTTAAGTCCATCTTTGACATTAAAGATTTAGGCTTCCTTAAGTATTTCCTAGGGATTGAGATATGTCGCTCTAAAGAGGGATTATTCTTATCTCAAAGGAAATACACACTTGACCTTTTGTCTGAAACAGGAAAGCTAGATGCAAAACCAGTGACCACACCTCTGGAGGACAGTTACAAAGCTATCAATGAGGGGGAGCTTGAAGACCAACCATTCAATAATCCGCAACTCTACAGAAGACTAGTAGGTAAGTTAATCTATTTAACTCTTACTAGACCTGATCTTTGCTTTTCTGTGAATCAGGTTAGCCAGCATATGCAAGAGCCGAAGGTCCATCATTGGAACATGCTGGAGAGAATTCTTAGATACTTGAGAGGAACTTCTGAGCAAGGAATCTGGATGGGAGCCAATGGAAGCTCAGAAATAGTGGGATACTGTGATGCTGACTGGGCTGGTGATAGAGAAGACAGGAGGTCTACCACAGGCTACTGTACCTTTGTTGGTGGAAACTTGGTCACATGGAAGACAAAGAAGCAGAAGATTGTGTCTTGTTCAAGCGCAGAGGCTGAATATCGTGCAATGAAGAAGCTCACCAATGAGTTAACATGGATCAAGGCCATTCTGAAGGACTTGGGTATAGAAACAGTTAGACCAATGACCATGCATTGCGACAACCAAGCAGCCATTCACATAGCATCCAATTCTGTATTCCACGAGAGAACTAAACACATAGAAGTTGACTGTCACAAGGTGAGGCAAGCAGTGGAGCAAGGAGTAGTCTTACCATGCTACACCAGAAGTATGGATCAACTTGCGGATATCTTCACCAAGGCAACAACTTCTAAGGTATATGAGTCCATTCTACCTAGGCTTGGACTCTTTGATATGTCTTATCCATGAATCCTCTAATCATAAGCAATCATACTCTTTTTCCCTTATGGTGCTTTTGTCCCATTGGGTTTTACATCATAAGGTTTTTAATGAGGTGGTTGTTTATGATTTCCAAGCTAAGTTCTTCATCAGAATTTAGCTTGAGGGGGAGTATTGGACAGTGGCGTTACTAAAGGCAGCTCAGTCTAGTGTGATAAGCACTCTGGTCACTTGATAAGGAAGGGATAGTCACACATGATAAGATGAGAAGATAAGGAAGCATGTATGTTGATAAGTTCAGTTGCAACGGTCCTATATGTACTCTTACTTATCCCTAGCCTAGGCGACCTAGGAGTCTTTCTATTTAAGGCTATGCAGCCTCCTTGTAATCGCTTACTCTAATATAATAAGATTCTATTCTATTCCTCTTATGGCTAAACTCTATATGTTCTTGATATGTTCTTAATGTTTATAATCTAATCTATTCAAAACTTCTCCTTAATCTTTCCTAAAACTAACAGGTGTCACGGGATGTTAAGTTCTTAGAAAGCAAGGGATCTGAAAAGGATTGGGATAGTCTAAAAGAGCTCTCCACTTCTCAGTCTGACCGAGCAGCAAATTTGAAAAGCCTACTAGAGACACTTGGGATCTCATCTTTTCCGAATCCCATTAGTCATGAATCACCCTCAGAAGCCTCTGGACTTTCTCCTGAGAGGGAGAATTCAGATAGTCATGATCAAGTCTCCTCGGTTCATGAGGATGTGGAAGAGGTCCAGATAGACTCGGATCAAGAGGTTTCAACTTCCAATACTCAAGGTGAACATCTAGCCTCCACAGATGCACAATCCACTGATTGCACCACTTCAGTCACAGAGGTGGTACCTTTGAGAAGAAGCACCAGAGTAAGGAAGTGGTGCGAGCAAGGAAGCACATGGAGACTCAACAGACAAGAAGACAAAGGAGGAGGACGCTCATCAAGAAGAAACCCCTTCAATGATGCCAATAGGAGATGATCAAGGAGATAGCGTCAGCTCGACTAATCGAGACGGAAACTATGAAAGAGAATCAGAATTATGGATTGGACCAACAACAAGAGCAAGGAGTAAAGCACAAAAAAAGATCCTTCAAATTCTAATTGAAGACGTGGGAAAGGAAGAGAAAGAGGCTAAAATTAAACCAGCTTGTTGGTTTAATTTGTTTCTAGTCAATTACTCAAATTAAACCAGTAAGGTTAGAATTAGGAATAAACCTGGTTCATTAAAATTAAACCAGAGAGGATAGAATTAGATAAGGATATATCATTCTGGTATATTCCTTTATGATTAGATTAGATTAGATTAGATTAGATTAAGATTAAGTTAGATTAGATTAGATAGAATATGCTATTTTGGCATAATCTCTTTAGGTCTTTCTGCCTATAAAAAGGCATTCACCCCCCAATTGGAAGACACACAATTTTCTTATCAAAACTATAATAGAAAGACTTTTTCTTCCTCTTTTGCTTTCTTTGTTCAGCACAAGAACATTGACTAATCACTAAAAGGGTAGAGTAATCTACTGTGATCTTTCATAGCTCTATAGCAGGGTGATCCTGTGCTATTGGAATCCATAAATCCCTCCACTTGCGCCTGATTGGAGAGCTAGTAGCCTCCAATTCTTCATCCCTACCATACACCAATCTAATCTAAGGGCTAGTAGCCTTAGATTCCATCATTTACTCAATTTTCTAGAGAGTTAGTAACCTCTAGAGATTCATCATCCTACCCTCAAGAGATCCTTTCGAATCAGACACATCCAGGGACGCACCAAGTGGTATCAGAGCCATCTTGACGGCTAGGGTTTGTTGAAATATAATCGATTTCAATTCATTCCATCACATCACATCTCGTTTGTTTTCTTAAATACTTCTTTTCTTTCTATCTGTTGTAAGTCAGTTGAGCCTCTCCTGAATTACAAAAAAAAAAAAAAAAAAAATCGAAAAAAAAAAAAAAGAAGCAGAGGAGTAATCCTGCTAGGAGTTGGTTAATCAGCTGACGAAAAAAAATCTTGCAATCTTTCTATCTTAAGAATCAGTAGATTTAACTCTAGGTCTTAGGTGATTGGGTTTGATCTATTCTGAACTTTTGAGAATAGCAAGAGGAATTGAACGTCAAGAAAACAAAGTGAGAGAAAGAGAGTTTTTAACTAACAGTTTTTTAAGTTTTTTCAGGAACAATGGAGAATCCGAATGAAGAATCTCCTATAGGAGAAAGTTCCACTCAACCTCATAGGTTTGATCAGTTACAGATGGAGGTTATGATGGATGAGATCACTCGGAGACTACAAAATTTCTTTGAAAATAGGGCTAACCAAGCTAATGAATTTTTTTATGGAGCTGACCCACTTGCAGGTAGACCAGCTCGAGGAGGACAATTAGCTGGAGGAGGCGCCAGGAGAGGAGCTAGAAGAGGCGCCATGATGGGAGCAATGAGAGGCACCAGACATGGAGTCAATGAGGAGTTCATTGATTATTCAGACGATAATGGGGAAGGATCTCAAACTGGAGGAGATCTCAACAGGCAGCACAGGGTGCCTAGGATTGACGACAATCTAGGAAACCTCAAACTCAGGATTCCACCTTTCTCAGGAAAGAATGATCCAGATACTTACCTAGAATGGGAAAAGAAGCTTGAACTAGTTTTCAGTTGTCAAAACTACTCAGAGGAGAAGAAGGTGAAACTAGCAGCAACTGAATTCGAAGGATATGCTATCAACTTGTGGGAGCAGATTGCTACTACAAGGAGACGCAATGGTGAACCCCAAATCACTTCTTGGTTTGAAATGAAAACCATGATGAGGAAAAGATTTGTTCCAGTTCACTATGGGAGGGATCTACATCAAAAACTAAGAAGATTAACACAAGGTTCTAAGAGTGTCGAGGACTATCATCAGGAGATGGAAAGTCTAATGATGAAGGCTGAGATTGATGAAACAATGGAAGCTACCATGGCTAGATTTCAAGGAGGGCTCAATAGAGATATCCAAGATCGGTTGGAATTACAAGACTATGAGGATATGGATGAGTTGCTACACAAGGCAATTCTCATTGAACAACAAAACAAAAGGAGAAGTAACTCAAGGACACCATTCTCTTCATCCTCCAAGCCACCATATGCTAGAGAAGATAGAGGAGGAGTATCAATGTCTAGAACTCCTACCAAAGCCCTGGAACACATGCCATCAAGCTCCACTACACGTGAGGACAAGGGCAAAGGGCTACCACCCACAACACCTTCAGCAACAAGGACTAGAAACATCAAATGTTTCAGGTGTCAAGGTTTTGGTCATTATGCTAACGAATGTTCTAACAAAAAGGTTATGCTTATTCTAGAGAATGGAGAGCTGACATCAGAAGATGATCAATCAGAAGATGAAAGTATAGCTTATGTAGGAAAGAAATAGATTTGTGAGACTCTCAGTATAAGAGAGGGTTTAGTTCACGCATGAGTAATGTAAGGCTTTGGCCATTTTCGAGTTGTAATCTTCTATAAATACCTGTTGTATACTTGATTCAGATTAATAAGAAATACTCTTCATTCTCTCTGTTTACTCTACATTCGAATTCTCTCCCTAATTCTCTCTATTCTCAGATTCATCTTCTTCATTCTTTATCATCATCACACACGATTTCTTGTTGTTTCTTCAATATTCTTCGATCATTCTTTCAATTCTCACATGGTATCAGAGCATTTTTCGATCATATATCCTCTGATTCTTCAAAAATTTTCGTGAAATCTTGATCATCACTTGTAAAATTCGAAAAAACGGTCGTTGGCGCCAAAACCCTGGGTTCATGAAATCGCGATCTCCTTCATCAGATCATCTCAGCTGTTAAATTCAACGGAGGTGTCATCAGACGACGCCGATCTGCACTTATCTGATTCCGTGTTTCGTTTCTTGATCTGGGAGTATTGATTCTGCAAATCGCGAAGAACAGATCAAACCGATTGCTTCTGCCGTACGGAAGTAAGAACAGAGACGAAGATCTTCCTTTCTTCTTCGATTCTTGGATCTATAAGCAGTGAAAGATCGACAGATAACGCCGATCAACAATCCTATTCATCTGTATTCAAGCCTATCAACCTTGAATTCGAGATTCCAGTTCGCAAGTTCTCGATTGTGTCGGTTTCTTCTATCTCACGAAATTTTGGAACCAGATCGGGCCGATTCTTCAATTGCCAGCTATAATCGGGATTCTGCAGCTGATCGATATTAAATACCGAGGAGTCCGACTCTGTTTTATTCCCGATTCAACAAATTTGTGATCGGAATTGGATCTTGTTATTCACGTCGGTATTGCAGAAGTGATAAGGTACATTCTTTATCACTTTCTTTGTGGACTGGTTGAAAGCTTGGCACAATAAGGAAATAGAATAAGAGGCTAGAGGAGGACTTGGAATATTGCTAGAGCTCGCTTGCGAACCTTAGTGATCTCATACTCTGTTTCTTGCGGATCAAGTGACTTGATCATAGGAGTATTAGTTGTGTAGTGTTCAAGTCGGCATCTATGGATTATCATAAGCAAATGATAATAGCACCGGTTACACTTAAAGGAGCTAACTATCTCCTCTGGACTAGAACTATGAAGACGACTTTATGTAGTAGGGGCTTGTGGTCTCACATTGTTCATAGTAATGCATCAAATAATGTTGTAGAAGGCGAGATTCTTGAGGGTCAGGAAGTTCATTCTGAGGAAGAAGGGAAATGGTTCCAAGAGGATCAGATGGTTCTATCAATTTTGCAAAATTCTCTGGAGAAATCTTTACTAGAAGCATACTCATACTGTGAAAGTGCAAAGGATTTGTGGGACACTCTTCAGAATGTCTATGGGAATACCTCAAACTAAATGAGAATCTTTGAGGTCAAGAAGTCTCTTAGTGAACTTAGACAAGAGGAGGTAGAATTCACCAAGCACTTTGAAACTTATAGAGCTCTTTGGGCAGAGTTGGAAATGTTAAGACCAGCTACAATTGATCCAATGACTTTGCATGAGAGGAGAGAGCAAGATAAGGTCTTTGGACTCTTGATGACATTGAACTCAAGCTATACTGACCTGATTAAGCATCTTTTGCGTGATGACAAGTTACCAAGCCTGGATGATGTGTGTGCTAAAGTTCAAAAGGAACAAGGTTCACAAGGTTTGTTTGGAAGTAAGGTGGATTTAGTTACTGCAAACAAAAGCTTTTTCAAAGGGGATGATAGGCGGCTGTTGGTATGTCCTCACTGTAAACGGAAAGGTCATAATAAGGATCAGTGTTGGTCACTTCATCCACAACTCAAACCGACGAATATACCAAGGTGGCGTGACTTCAACAATGGTAACAGGGCAAATGGATTCAAAAACAATCTAACTGGGAAGGGAAATCAAGTGAGTGTTCCTTTTCATGTCTCACGGCCTGTGACTACCATTGAGAATGAACAAAAACCAGGGAAGGAAGTGCAAATTGTTCCTTCATCATCCGGCCAAGACTATGTTACCAAGTCTGACCTAGATGCTATCATCAAAGCTCTCCAAGAGAATTCTGGTAAAACTGTTGGTAAATCACTTCATGCTTCTTATAATGTTCATACTAGTAATAAACCTTTAATTGTTGACTCTGGAGCATCTCATCACATGATTAGTGATATAGGTTTAATAAATGATTTAGAACCTGCCTTAGGGAATGTTGTGATTGCAAATGGAACAAAGATTCCAATCAAAGGGATAGGTAATCTAAGATTGTTTGAAAAGGATAGTAAAGCATTTTATATGCCATCATTTACATCAAATTTGGTTTCTGTGAAAAGGGCTACAACTGATTTAAATTGTAATGTAATCTTTAGTCCTAATGAGTGTTGTTTTCAGGATATTGACACAAAGAAGGTGCTTGGCAGAGGTGGCACTAAGGATGATCTTTACGTTTTGAGTGACCTATCTTCTAGTATAGTTTCTTGTTTGTCTAGTCAGAATGAGTTGAATGATGGATCATTGTGGCATGCTAGATTAGGCCATCCTCATTTTAAAGCTCTTGAACTCATGTTTCCAAAAATTTCTTTTAATCAAAATGAATGTGAAGCTTGCATACTTGGTAAACACTGCAAGACTGTTTTTCCTAATTCATCAACTACTTATGATCACTGCTTTGATTTGATTCATTCTGATGTTTGGACTGCACCTTGTGCTTCTAGAGAGCAGCAAAAATATTTTGTTACATTCATAGATGAGAAATCTAAATATACATGGATTACTTTACTTCCTTCCAAAGATAGGGTTCTAGAATCTTTCATTAACTTTCACTCTTACATCACTAACCAATATAATGCAAAGTTAAAAGTGTTTAGGACAGATAATGGAGGGGAATATACAAGTAAGGCCTTCAGAGATTATCTTCTCAAGTATGGAATTTTACATCAAACAACATGTCCATACACACCTGAGCAGAATGGAGTGGCTGAGCGAAAAAACCGGCATCTTATGGAAGTGGCCAGATCTATGATGTTCCATAGGAATGTGCCTAAGAGATTTTGGGGAGATGCAGTACTCACAGCTTGTTATCTGATTAATAGAACACCAACTAAAGTTCTTCATGACATTTCACCATTTGAGGTATTAAACAACATTAAACCACATCTTGATCATCTAAAAGTGTTTGGTTGTGTGTGTTTTGTTTTGATACCAGGGAATAACAGGAATAAGTTGGATGAAAAGAGTACTAAAGCAATCTTTATAGGATATTCCTCAACCCAAAAAGGTTATAAATGCTATGATCCTGAGTCACAAAGGGTATTAGTTTCAAGGGATGTTAAATTTTTGGAAAATAAGCCTTATTATATAGATGGTACTTGGGAAACTATACAAGATATCTCTAAGTCTAACAATGATAATAATGCTTATCTAAAGAAGTTGCTAGAAAGTTTTGATGTCTCTAGACAGCCAGCACCAAGGCCGGTCCATGTACAGGAGGTTTCTCAAGACATACCGCATAGACAAAAACATCCGGAAGACTATGATACGAATGCTCCAGTTGCCAGTGATCATGATTCTGAAAGAAATGAACACGGCCAGGTACAAGGTGGCCAAGGTTCTGATCGTGAATCATGGCATGTTCACCACCAGGAAATGCACTTACCCGGTTCATCTTCAACTTTGGATTATGGTCATGATCGTGAGGGGGAGAGTACTATGAATTCTAATCAAGACCATGACCAGATCCAAGATTCACAAGGAATAGAAACTGAAGATGATCATGAGATAGCTGTTGTTGAATCACCCCAAGTATTAAGGAGAAGTACAAGGATTAGAAAAGATCCAGCCAACTGGATCAACACTAGAGTTTACTACAATGCTAATGCAGTGGAGCATCCTATACAAGCGACTTGCTCTTTTGCTCATTTTCCAGAAGAACACCAGGTATTCATAAGCTCTCTGTATTGGACAGTGGCGTTACTAAAGGCAGCTCAGTCTAGTGTGATAAGCACTCTGGTCACTTGATAAGGAAGGGATAGTCACACATGATAAGATGAGAAGATAAGGAAGCATGTATGTTGATAAGTTCAGTTGCAACGGTCCTATATGTACTCTTACTTATCCCTAGCCTAGGCGACCTAGGAGTCTTTCTATTTAAGGCTATGCAGCCTCCTTGTAATCACTCACTCTAAAATAATAAGATTCTATTCTATTCCTCTTATGGCTAAACTCTATATGTTCTTGATATGTTCTTAATGTTTATAATCTAATCTATTCAAAACTTCTCCTTAATCTTTCCTAAAACTAACATGGTATCAGAGCAGGATATGATTCTCACATAGCTTCCGCATTCTTAAACTCATTCCTTCTCTTCTACTCTTTATATTTCTGGCTATACCCCAAACGCTTTCCTTGAGATAAACATGTTTAAGTCTGTCTTCTCTGAGATCCAGGATCCTCAGAACCATGGGTGATGAGTTGAAGAAGACTAGGCATGGTTATCTCTCGCGTTTAAGTTGTTTTCAAGTTTAGCCAGCTTTTTCACCATTGTTGTACGGACACATTTCTGGATAGTGAGTTCTTAGTGTAAAAATAGCTGCTTTCTGTGTTGGGGTAGTAAAAGGAGTAAGCTTGAACTCATTCATGGCCTAAATAATACAAGGGGAGTTGTTTAGAGCTAAGTGGGTGAGTGTCCGTACTCATCTTCTTCGACCAAACCCGAACCAGAGTCCGTACACTACACCAAAACTGTCTAAAAATAGCTCATTTATCCTAAAGGTAGGTCATTTCTAGCTTACCAAAGAACGGCTTAAGGTCTTAGAAGGGTAGAGTTGCATCCTGAGCATAAACCTTCTTAAACCTTGTGCACCCTGTTTTTCTCAAACCCTCGTGTTCTCAAACCCTCGTGTTTTTCATAAAACCTTTCAAGATGGAGAACACACGGCCCATGGTCATTCCAGTCACCCTCAAAGGCCTTAACTACCTTCTCTGGTCTAGAATGGTAAAAACTACTCTCGGTGGCCGAGGACTTGGAATGCATCTCCTTCTTGATGAAGCTCCACCTAAGACGTTTCAACAGGAGGATGGACAGGAGATTATGATTGTGGATGAAGAAAAATGGATTCAAGAGGATCAGTTTGTTCTGTCTATCATTCAAAGTTCATTGGATGGACCTATCTTGGAGGCATACTCGTATTGTGAAAGTGCTAGGGAGCTATGGGAAACACTCAAGAAGGTTTACGGTAACACTACAAATTTAAGTAGGGTGTTTGAAGTGAAGAGAGCAATCAACAACCTTCACCAAGAGGACTTGGAGTTTACAGCTCATTTTGGCAAGTTTCGCTCCTTGTGGGCTGAGCTTGAAATGTTGAGACCGAATTCAACTGATCCAGAGGTTCTGCTTGCAAGACGTGAACAAGACAAGGTCTTTGGTCTCCTTCTCACCCTGAATCCTATGTACAATGACTTGATCAAGCACCTCCTGAGATCAGATAAGCTTCCATCCCTAGAAGAAGTTTGCGCTTACATCCAGAGGGAACAAGGCTCTCATGGTCTTCTAAGTGGAAAGGGAGAGCTTGTGACAGCAAACAAAGGTGTCTACTTCAAGCAAGATGACAGAAGGGGGTTGTTCTGTGAGCACTGCAAGAGGAAGGGCCATACTAAGGAAAAATGCTGGATTCTCCACCCACATCTCAAGCCATCCAAGTTCAGAGATGTCCGAGCCAATATCACCAAGGCTAAAGCTGACCAGGGAACATCCTCACGCAATCCAGAGGAAGATGGAATGGCGGTGATCAATGCTCAAGCTGCACAAGTAGCCGGTCAAGATCAAGTGGTGAAGCGGTCAGAACTGGATGCTCTTATCAAAGCCCTGAAAGAAAGCTATGGTAATGGTATGGGGTTCTCTTTTCATGCTACTGCTCATACTATAAAACTGGATGAAAGACCATTAGTGATTGATTCTGGAGCATCCCATCATATGATTAGCAATATTGAACTGATTAAGGACTTAGAACCGGCTAAGGGTCATGTTGTGATTGCAAATGGGGATAGAATTCCAATTAAAGGGGTAGGAAACTTAGAACTATTTGATAGAAAGACTAGAGCTTTCTTTATGCCTGATTTCACCTCTAATTTAGTTTCTGTTCATAAGGCCACAAATGACTTGGATTGCAATGTTATCTTCACTCCTAATGATGTACATTTTCAGGATATTAAGACAAGCAAGTTGCTTGGGAAAGGAAGAACTAAGGATGGTCTTTATCTGCTGGGAAATGATCAACCTTTAGCTTCTGTTTTATGTTCTTTAAATTCTACTCCTGTTTATGCTAATAATGTGTTATGGCACGCTAGACTAGGACACCCTCACTCTCGGGCTTTAGGCTTAATGTTACCTAATGTTGTGTTTAAAAATGATAATTGTGAGGCATGTATCTTAGGTAAACATTGCAAGTCTGTTTTCACTAAGTCTGGAACCATTTATGAAAAGTGTTTTGATCTTGTGCATTCAGATGTGTGGACTGCTCCTTGCTTATCTAGAGAGAATCAGAAATATTTCATTACTTTCATAGATGAGAAATCCAAATACACCTGGATAACCTTAATGCAATCAAAGGATAGAGCTTTAGAGGCCTTTGTGAACTTTCAAAATTATATCACTAACCACTTCAATGCAAAGATTAAAATCTTTAGAACAGACAATGGTGGAGAGTATACAAGTCATGCCTTTAGAGATCATCTCAATAAGCACGGAATTCTCCATCAAACGAGTTGTCCCTACACACCCCAACAGAATGGTGTGGCTGAGAGAAAGAATCGTCACCTGATGGAAGTAGCCAGGGCAATGATGTTTCATACAAAGGTTCCTAAGAGGTTTTGGGGAGATGCTGTCCTTACCGCATGTTATCTTATTAACAGGACTCCTACCCGAGTCCTCAATGATCTCTCCCCATTTGAGGTATTAAACGCTCTTAAACCTTCTCTAACCCACTTGAGAGTGTTTGGTTGCCTGTGCTTTGTTTTGATTCCAGGAGAGAACCGAACCAAGCTTGACGCTAAGAGTGCACGGTCCATGTTCATTGGGTATTCTACTACCCAAAGAGGCTACAAGTGCTATGACCCTGAAGCTAGGAAGGTGTTGGTGTCTCGTGATGTTAAGTTTATTGAGAACACTGGCTACTATAGTGATCAAAAGTGGGATAACTTGGTTGATCTTGCTGGTTCTTCCCTGGACCGGGCCACTAGCCTTCGGAATATCCTTGATCATCTTGGCATACCTTCACCATTCCAACCTGGTTCTACCGGTGTTCCATGTCCTCAACCTAGTTCATGTCCTGTTCCTGGCTTGGCTCCTGTTCAACCAGCTGTCCCGCATGAAATTACCTCGACCTGGTCAGAACCTAGCTCACCCGGAGGTGGTCCAACATTGTCCCGGACTGGACCAAGCTTACCGCAGCAAGACCTTAACTCTTCCCGGCCAGACATTGATCGTGAGGGGGGACATCTTGAAGAAGATCTTGAAGAAGACAGTGATCAAGAGAGGACCGGCTCTTCTTCTGAAGGTCACGATCAAAGGCAAGAGCGGGAAGAAGAACCATCAGGGACAGCTCAACCTCTAAGGAGAAGCACAAGACTCAGGAAGGATCCATCAAACTGGGTGAACACAAGGGTCTATTACAATGCAAATGCGGTTGCTCATCCCTCTCAAGTTGTTTGCTCATTTGCTTCATTCCCTGAAGAGCACAAGACCTTTATTAGCAGCCTGGATCAGGGACACATTCCAACATCCTATGAAGAGGCTAAGGAACTCAAAGTCTGGAGGGATGCTATAAGTGATGAGACAGAGGCCATGGAAAGGAATCACACATGGGATGAAGCCGTGTTACCCAAGGGAAAGAAGGCAGTGAGCTCAAAGTGGGTATTTACGATCAAATACAAGAGTAATGGAGATGTGGAAAGATATAAGGCCAGGTTGGTCGCAAGAGGCTTCACTCAGACCTATGGAGAAGATTTTGGTGATACCTTTGCCCCTGTAGCAAAACTCCATACCGTGAGGATTGTCCTATCCTTAGCAACAAATCTGGATTGGGAATTGTGGCAGATGGATGTAAAGAATGCCTTCTTGCAAGGAGAGCTAGAGGAAGAGGTGTACATGCGGCCACCTCCAGGTCTAGAAGGGATTGTTCAACCAGGCAAGGTCTTGAGATTGAGAAAGGCTATTTATGGATTAAAACAATCACCTAGGGCCTGGTATCACAAGTTAAGCATGACACTAAGGGACAGAGGATTCAGGAAATCAGAAGCTGATCACACACTGTTCACATCTTCTAGCCGGTCAGGTATCATAGTTGTGTTGGTCTATGTGGATGATATCATTATCACAGGTGATGATAGGGAAGGGATCAAGGATACCAAAGCCTACCTTAAGTCCATCTTTGACATTAAAGATTTAGGCTTCCTTAAGTATTTCCTAGGGATTGAGATATGTCGCTCTAAAGAGGGATTATTCTTATCTCAAAGGAAATACACACTTGACCTTTTGTTTGAAACAGGAAAGCTAGATGCAAAACCAGTGACCACACCTCTGGAGGACAGTTACAAAGCTATCAATGAGGGGGAGCTTGAAGACCAACCATTCAATAATCCGCAACTCTACAGAAGACTAGTAGGTAAGTTAATCTATTTAACTCTTACTAGACCTGATCTTTGCTTTTCTGTGAATCAGGTTAGCCAGCATATGCAAGAGCCGAAGGTCCATCATTGGAACATGCTGGAGAGAATTCTTAGATACTTGAGAGGAACTTCTGAGCAAGGAATCTGGATGGGAGCCAATGGAAGCTCAGAAATAGTGGGATACTGTGATGCTGACTGGGCTGGTGATAGAGAAGACAGGAGGTCTACCACAGGCTACTGTACCTTTGTTGGTGGAAACTTGGTCACATGGAAGACAAAGAAGCAGAAGATTGTGTCTTGTTCAAGCGCAGAGGCTGAATATCGTGCAATGAAGAAGCTCACCAATGAGTTAACATGGATCAAGGCCATTCTGAAGGACTTGGGTATAGAAACAGTTAGACCAATGACCATGCATTGCGACAACCAAGCAGCCATTCACATAGCATCCAATTCTGTATTCCACGAGAGAACTAAACACATAGAAGTTGACTGTCACAAGGTGAGGCAAGCAGTGGAGCAAGGAGTAGTCTTACCATGTGGTGCGATCTCGATAAGCCTTAATTTTAAGGATTTGAAGATCAACCATAAATCAAGCAACCAAGACCATTTTTCTCAACTAGCTAGAAATGACAGAGATTCTGGTAGTGCCAAAACTCAATTGGTTCATGTTAAATCAAGAGATGGTCGAATTTCCCTTTTGTTGGACCGTAGAGAACTAGTTCGACTATCCGAGCAAGTTCAAGAGGTTATACTTGTTTTTGATGATTCAAGGAAAGTCTTAGCTCAACCACATACAAGAGATAAGGCCCAAAAGACCCAGGAAGACACCAAGGACGAGTTAGGTCTACTAAAGGATGAGCCCAACAAGATGCGGGTTGAGCATGGCCCATATTGGCCCATGAAGCTGAAGGATCGACCACCATGGACTCTTATGGATGGATATGGACGTGGCCCAAGTAGAAAACTAGATTAAAGATAAACCAGCCTGTTGGTTTAAGTGTTATTGGTTTTTAATTAATCATTAAAATTAAACCAGGGAGTTGGTTATGATAGATTAGACAAAAAGTATCATTTTGGTATAATCTTTAGGATTAGATAAGTTAGTTAGGATAGATAAGATATATCATTCTGGTATAATCTTGTTAGGATTAGATTAGTTAGTTAGGATATATAAGATATAACATTCTGGTATATTCTTTTAGGATTAGATTAGACTAGATAGAATATTCTATTCAGGGCATAATCTATTTAGGATTTTCTGCTTATAAAAAGGCATTCACCCCATTGTAAAAAGACACCCACGAATTTAATCATAAAAAAAGACTTAGAGAACTTTTGTTCTTCCTCTTTGCTTTCTCTGTTCAGCCTAAGAACATTGAACCTTAAATCACTAAAGAGTAGAGTAATCTACTGTGATCGTCCGTGGCTCTTTGCAGGGTGAACCTGTGCCATCGGATTTGCAAAACATCTTTGGAGCATTCCATAGCTCTGACGAGAAGTCCATCGCCATATTCATCATCTATTTCTCCCCACTCCCTTCCTTCAAGTGATCCTAGGAGAGACAACCATTCCAAGATCGCACCATTTGGTATCAGAGCCACTTGGAAGTTAGGGTTTGAAGTCTCCTTCTGTTTCACCATCAATTCATCATACATCTAGCAAATCTGTCATGTATTCTTTTGGAAACAAGAAGAAACATGGAGAGAAGGCAAAACCACAAGCAACAAGGGAGAGAGTTGCACATACCCAAACCATGATCCTGAGTGAGAAGCAATTAGAGGATCTAACAGATCTGATCTACAATCAGATGAGAGACAAAATTTTCCACAAGCCAAGGTGGGAAGCGCCTGATCTAAAACCAGTAAATCCAAAGAAACAAGTCAACAACAGAGGTCGATCCCTACTATTTTCAGGAAATAGAAAAGATCCTGAAGTATACTTGCAGTGGGAAAGCGATATGGAAAAGTGGCTACAATTCAACAAAATTCCCAAGGAACTGGAGTTATCACAAGTGGTCTCAGCATTCACAGGAAAAGCTCATGAATGGTGGTTAAAGGAAAACCCTCCAACCATCTACAAGAAGTCAGTGCTAGATTGGAGAGGTCTCAAGGCACAGATGCATGAAGAATTTGTAGGGCAGTACCAATCCACCCCAACCAGAGTGACACCTATATCACCATCAGTTAAGGAGCACAAAATCAAGAGACATGAAGAAGATACAAAAGATTCCATCCTGCAGACTATCAACAAACCCAAACAAGACATACGACCAATCAACGGATCATACAAACCGGAACCAGGGGAATTAAGCAACAAATCGACTTGTTCCAGAAAATCAACTCATCAAGGAATCACTGAGAAAAAGAATTGGATCAAAATTGTTTCACATGAAGGAGATATTCAACTTCCAATTCGGCAGACTACCATTGAATCCGAAGAAGATCATCGTTTACCTATTGAAGGATCCCAAAAGAACCAGGATGAACCAAGTTGTAAACCAACTTGTTTTGGAAATATAATACTTCAGAGGAGCATGTCGAATTGGATTCATATCCAAATTCCTTATGGTTTAAAAGTTATTCAACTAATAAACCAAGAGATGCTCGGTTTACCTTATTTGGAAGCTTACGGGTTCAACCACTTACAAACCAGAATTTGGCGACCAGGAGAGGAATATAATCATTCTAGGGACATATCTAATCATCCAGAAGGTTCATCCATCAACTTAGAAAGTTCGTATTTGAGGACAAATCTTTTTAAAGGAGGAGGGGATGGTGCGATCTCGATAAGCCTTAATTTTAAGGATTTGAAGATCAACCATAAATCAAGCAACCAAGACCATTTTTCTCAACTAGCTAGAAATGACAGAGATTCTTGTAGTGCCAAAACTCAATTGGTTCATGTTAAATCAAGAGATGGTCGAATTTCCCTTTTGTTGGACCGTAGAGAACTAGTTCGACTATCCGAGCAAGTTCAAGAGGTTATACTTGTTTTTGATGATTCAAGGAAAGTCTTAGCTCAACCACATACAAGAGATAAGGCCCAAAAGACCCAGGAAGACACCAAGGACGAGTTAGGTCTACTAAAGGATGAGCCCAACAAGATGCGGGTTGAGCATGGCCCATATTGGCCCATGAAGCTGAAGGATCGACCACCATGGACTCTTATGGATGGATATGGACGTGGCCCAAGTAGAAAACTAGATTAAAGATAAACCAGCCTGTTGGTTTAAGTGTTATTGGTTTTTAATTAATCATTAAAATTAAACCAGGGAGTTGGTTATGATAGATTAGACAAAAAGTATCATTTTGGTATATTCTTTAGGATTAGATAAGTTAGTTAGGATAGATAAGATATATCATTCTGGTATAATCTTGTTAGGATTAGATTAGTTAGTTAGGATATATAAGATATAGCATTCTGGTATATTCTTTTAGGATTAGATTAGACTAGATAGAATATTCTATTCAGGGCATAATCTATTTAGGATTTTCTGCTTATAAAAAGGCATTCACCCCATTGTAAAAAGACACCCACGAATTTAATCATAAAAAAAGACTTAGAGAACTTTTGTTCTTCCTCTTTGCTTTCTCTGTTCAGCCTAAGAACATTGAACCTTAAATCACTAAAGAGTAGAGTAATCTACTGTGATCGTCCGTGGCTCTTTGCAGGGTGAACCTGTGCCATCGGATTTGCAAAACATCTTTGGAGCATTCCATAGCTCTGACGAGAAGTCCATCGCCATATTCATCATCTATTTCTCCCCACTCCCTTCCTTCAAGTGATCCTAGGAGAGACAACCATTCCAAGATCGCACCACCATGCTACACCAGAAGTATGGATCAACTTGCGGATATCTTCACCAAGGCAACAACCTCTAAGGTATATGAGTCCATTCTACCTAGGCTTGGACTCTTTGATATGTCTTATCCATGAATCCTCTAATCATAAGCAATCATACTCTTTTTCCCTTATGGTGCTTTTGTCCCATTGGGTTTTACATCATAAGGTTTTTAATGAGGTGGTTGTTTATGATTTCCAAGCTAAGTTCTTCATCAGAATTTAGCTTGAGGGGGAGTATTGGACAGTGGCGTTACTAAAGGCAGCTCAGTCTAGTGTGATAAGCACTCTGGTCACTTGATAAGGAAGGGATAGTCACACATGATAAGATGAGAAGATAAGGAAGCATGTATGTTGATAAGTTCAGTTGCAACGGTCCTATATGTACTCTTACTTATCCCTAGCCTAGGCGACCTAGGAGTCTTTCTATTTAAGGCTATGCAGCCTCCTTGTAATCACTCACTCTAAAATAATAAGATTCTATTCTATTCCTCTTATGGCTAAACTCTATATGTTCTTGATATGTTCTTAATGTTTATAATCTAATCTATTCAAAACTTCTCCTTAATCTTTCCTAAAACTAACACTCTGGATCAAAATCATATTCCTAACACATATGAGGAAGCTATGGAACTAAAAGTATGGAGAGATGCTGTCCAAGATGAAAAAGAGGCAATGATAAGAAATCATACTTGGGATGAATCATATCTACCCAAAGGTAAGAAAGCAGTAAGTTCAAAATGGGTTTTCACCATTAAATACAAAAGTAATGGTGAGATTGAAAGGTATAAGGCTAGATTAGTTGCTAGAGGGTTCACTCAAACATATGGTGAGGATTTTGGAGATACTTTTGCACCAGTTGCAAAACTTCATACTGTTAGGATTGTTCTCTCCTTGGCTACTAATTTAGAATGGGAGTTGTGGCAGATGGATGTTAAGAATGCTTTTCTTCAAGGAGAATTAGAAGAAGAGGTATACATGAGACCACCTCCTGGGTTAGAAGATCTAGTAAATGGCAATAATGTTTTAAGATTAAGAAAGGCCATTTATGGATTGAAACAATCTCCAAGAGCCTGGTATCATAAACTAAGTATGACCTTAAGAGATAAAGGTTTTAGGAGGTCTGAAGTTGATCATACTCTCTTTACTCTTCCTAGCAGCTCAGGTATTATTGTAGTGTTGGTTTATGTTGATGATATAATTGTCACAGGTAGTAATAAGGAAGGTATCCTAGAAACTAAGGCTTATCTTAAATCAAAATTTGATATTAAAGATCTTGGTCTGATGAAATATTTCTTAGGTATAGAAATATGTAGATCTAAAGAGGGTTTGTTTTTGTCTCAAAGGAAATATACTCTTGAATTGTTAAAAGAAACAGGTAAAATGGAAGCAAAATCAGTCAGCACACCCTTGGAAGATGAGTACAAATCCGCTAGTAAGGGGGAGCAGGATGAAGAACTCTATGAAGATCCAAAACTGTACAGGAGGCTGGTAGGTAAACTTATATATCTTACTCTCACTAGGCCTGACATTTGTTTTGCAGTGAATCAGGTGAGTCAGCAGATGCAGGAACCTACCATTTATCATTGGCGAATGTTAGAAAGGATCCTTAGATACTTGAAAGGCACCTATGATCATGGAATATGGATGAGTTGCAATAAAAGCACAGATATCGTTGGATATTGTGATGCAGATTGGGCTGGAGATAGGAAAGATAGAAGATCAACTACTGGTTATTGTACATTTGTGGGAGGAAACCTTGTGACATGGAAGACTAAGAAACAAAAGGTTGTCTCATGTTCTAGTGCTGAGGCTGAATATAGAGCTATGAAGAAGCTTACCAATGAGCTGATTTGGATCAAGGCAGTGCTTAAGGATTTACAGATTGAAGATTCAAGCCCCATCACTATGCATTGTGATAACCAGGCTGCTATTCATATTGCATCTAACTCAGTATTTCATGAGAGGACTAAACATATAGAGATAGATTGTCACAAGGTTAGGCAAGCAGTTGAACAAGGGATCATATTGCCTTGTTACACAAGAAGTTCAGATCAATTAGCAGATATCTTCACAAAAGCCGCCTCCACTAAAGTGTGTGACTCCATTTATCCAAGGTTAGGTCTTACAAGTATTGCTTGTTGATTCCTTTTTTTGGTCATAGAGATCATACTCTTTTTCCCTTAAGATGTTTTTGTCCCAATGGGTTTTACATCTTTAAGGTTTTTTTAATGAGGTGATTCTCTATGATTTCATCAAGTTTAACCATTCATCATGGTTAATCTTGAGGGGGAGTGTAGGAAAGAAATAGATTTGTGAGACTCTCAGTATAAGAGAGGGTTTAGTTCACGCATGAGTAATGTAAGGCTTTGGCCATTTTCGAGTTGTAATCTTCTATAAATACCTGTTGTATACTTGATTCAGATTAATAAGAAATACTCTTCATTCTCTCTGTTTACTCTACATTCGAATTCTCTCCCTAATTCTCTCTATTCTCAGATTCATCTTCTTCATTCTTTATCATCATCACACACGATTTCTTGTTGTTTCTTCAATATTCTTCGATCATTCTTTCAATTCTCACGCTTATCCTATCCAAGGACAATTGATGGTAACAAGGAGAACTTTAAGTTCACAACCTAAGATCCAGGAGCAAAGGGAGAACTTGTTTCATACCAGATGTTTCGTACAAGACAAAATATGCAGTCTTATAATTGATGGAGGAAGCTGTACTAATGTGGCCAGCCAACTACTTGTGACTCGTCTTAATTTAACTACTAGCAAGCATCCTAAACCTTATCAACTGCAATGGCTTAATGAAGATGGAGAAATGAAAGTGACAGAACAAGTGGTAGTACACCTAAGCATTGGGAGATATCAAGATGAGATCACTTGTGATGTATTACCTATGGAAGCCAGTCACATATTGCTAGGTAGACCTTGGCAATATGATAAGAAAGCAATCCATGATGGATTCACAAATAGAGACTCCTTCAACCACAAAGGTAAAAACATTACCTTGGTACCCCTCACTCCACAAGAAGTACATTTAGATCAGATTCAGATGAAGCAAAGAAGAACCAATACCAAACCTATAAGCACCAGTACAAGCATGGAGCAGGACACTAAGGTAAGTCACCATACTCTGTTTGCTACTCCAAGTGAAGTAAAACAAGCACTCTTCGATCAACAATTTATGATGTTATTGATTTGTAAAGAACTACTAACTAGTTCTTCTAACTTGGTTCCGGAGATTCCGAGAGATATTGAGTTGCTTTTACAGGGGTATAAGGATGTATTTCCAGAAGATCAACCAATTGGATTACCACCTATAAGAGGTATCGAACACCAGATTGACTTGGTTCCTGGCGCTACACTCCCAAATAGGCCTGCCTACTGAACTAATCCGGTGGAGACTAAGGAGATTCAGAAACAAGTCAACGAGCTTTTAGAGAAAGGACACATTCGCGAAAGCCTAAGCCCTTGTGCAGTACCAGTTCTACTTGTGCCAAAGAAGGATGGAAGTTGGCGCATGTGTGTAGACTGCAGAGCCATAAACAACATCACAGTTAAGTACAGACATCCTATTCCTCGTTTAGATGACATGTTAGACGAATTATATGGATCATGCATCTTCTCTAAGATTGATTTAAAAAGTGGATATCATCAGATTAGGATGAAAGAAGGAGATGAATGGAAAACGGCATTTAAAACAAAACTAGGATTGTATGAATGGTTAGTTATGCCTTTTGGATTAACCAATGCACCTAGTACCTTCATGAGGTTAATGAATCATGTCTTAAAAGCATTTATAGGACGATTTGTAGTGGTTTATTTTGATGATATTTTAATCTATAGCAAGACTAAGGAAGAACATCTAGACCACCTTAGACAAGTTTTGGACATGTTAAGGAAAGAACACCTGTATGCAAACAAAAAGAAATGCTCTTTTGGAACAGATAACTTGGTCTTTTTGGGTTTTGTTATTACTTCTCAGGGAATTCAGGTGGACAAGAAGAAGGTAAAAGCTATTAGAGAATGGCCAGCGCCCAAGAGTATTGGAGAGGTGCGGAGTTTTCATGGACTTGCTGGATTCTATAGGAGATTTGTGAAGGATTTTAGCACCATAGCAGCACCACTCACTGAAGTGGTAAAGAAGGCTGTGGGATTCACGTGGGGACCCTCTCAGCAGGAGGCATTCAGGCTTCTGAAAGGGAAGTTGACTAATGCTCCTTTACTTGCACTTCCAGATTTTTCTAAAACTTTTGAGATTGAATGTGATGCCTCTGGAATTGGAATTGGTGCTGTCTTAATGCAGGAAAAGAGGCCCATAGCATTTTTCAGTGAGAAATTAGGAGGAGCAACTCTCAACTATCCCACTTATGATAAAGAGCTATATGCTCTGGTGAGAGCTCTACAGATGTGGCAACACTACCTATGGCCAAAAGAGTTTGTCATTCATACAGATCATGAGTCTCTTAAGCATCTCAAGGGGCAACATAAACTAAACAAGAGACATGAACGATGGGTAGAATTCATCGAAACCTTTCCTTATGTCATTCATTATAAACAAGGTAAGGAAAATGTAGTAGCAGATGCACTATCAAGAAGGTATGCACTTCTATCTTCCATGGAAACAAAGCTACTAGGGTTCGAACATCTTAAATCTTATTATGCTACTGACCCAGACTTTAGCGAGATGTATAAGGATACTTACAGGCATGCCCAAGGGTGTTTCTATCAGTTCAATGGGTTCCTCTTCTGTGACAACCGACTATGTGTTCCTTGTGGAACAATGAGAGAGTTATATGCAAGAGAAGCTCATGGAGGCGGGCTCATGGGACACTTTGGAGTCGCCAAGACTCTAGCTACATTACAGGAACATTTTTACTGGCCCAGCATGAGAAGGGATGTCGAGAAGATATGTTCCAGATGCATCAAATGCAAGCATGCTAAGGCCCATGCGCAATCTTCAGGTTTGTATTCCCCTTTACCCATACCAGATCATCCTTGGACTGATATTTCGATGGATTTTGTGTTAGGATTACCAAGAACTAAGAAAGGAAAAGATAGTATCTTTGTGGTAGTTGACAGGTTTTCTAAAATGGCACATTTTATACCTTGTCATAAAACAGATGATGCCATTTCGGTAGCAGAACTGTTCTTTAAAGAAATAGTTAGATTACATGGAATGCCTAGGACAATTGTGTCAGACAGGGATACTAAGTTTCTTAGTCATTTCTGGAGAACTTTATGGGCAAAACTAGGGACTAAGCTGATGTTCTCAACTACTTGTCATCCTCAGACAGATGGGCAAACTGAAACCGTTAATAGGACACTTTCTGCCCTTTTAAGACCCATTATAAAAAAAAATATTAAGACTTGGGAAGATTGTTTACCTCATGTAGAGTTTGCTTATAATAGGTCTACACATTCAGCTACGAAGTTCACTCCATTCCAAGTAGTCTATGGTTTCAATCCATTATCTCCTTTAGATCTCATTGCCTTACCTTTGAAAGAACAAACTAACCTTGATGGCAAAAGGAAGGCCGAATTTGTCAAATCTTTGCATGAACAGGTTAAGAGGAACATAGGAGAAAGGACAAAAGTGTATGCTAAGAAGAAGAATAAAGGAAGAAAAGAGATGATATTTGAACCAGGAGATTTAGTATGGATCCACTTGAGTAAAGATAGATTTCCTAATGAAAGGAAGTCAAAATTAATGTCTCGAGTAGATGGACCTTTTCAAGTACTCAGGAGAATCAATAACAATGCCTATCAGATTGAACTTGGAGGTAAGTATTCTATTAGTAATACATTCAATGTTTCTGACTTAATTCCTTTTGTTGCAGATGATCCAGATTTGAGAACAAATCCTTTTGAAGGAGAAGGGGATGGTGCGAGCAAGGAAGCACATGGAGACTCAACAGACAAGAAGACAAAGGAGGAGGACGCTCATCAAGAAGAAACCCCTTCAATGATGCCAATAGGAGATGATCAAGGAGATAGCGTCAGCTCGACTAATCAAGACGGAAACTATGAAAGAGAATCAGAATTATGGATTGGACCAAAAACAAGAGCAAGGAGTAAAGCACAAAAAAAAATCCTTCAAATTCTAATTGAAGACGTGGGAAAGGAAGAGAAAGAGGCTAAAATTAAACCAGCTTGTTGGTTTAATTTGTTTCTAGTCAATTACTCAAATTAAACCAGTAAGGTTAGAATTAGGAATAAACCTGGTTCATTAAAATTAAACCAGATAGGATAGAATTAGATAAGGATATATCATTCTGGTATATTCCTTTAGGATTAGATTAGATTAGATTAGATAATTATATTAAGATTAAGTTAGATTAGATTAGATAGAATATGCTATTTTGGCATAATCTCTTTAGGTCTTTCTGCCTATAAAAAGGCATTCACCCCCCAATTGGAAGACACACAATTTTCTTATCAAAAGTATAATAGAAAGACTTTTTCTTCCTCTTTTGCTTTCTTTGTTCAGCACAAGAACATTGACTAATCACTAAAAGGGTAGAGTAATCTACTGTGATCTTCCATAGCTCTATATCAGGGTGATCCTGTGCTATTGAAATCCATAAATCCCTCCACTTGCGCCTGATTAGAGAGCTAGTAGCCTCCAATTCTTCATCCCTACCATACACCAATCTAATCTAAGTGCTAGTAGCCTTAGATTCCATCATTCACTCAATTTTCTAGAGAGTTAGTAACCTCTAGAGATTCATCATCCTACCCTCAAGAGATCCTTTCGAATCAGACACATCCAGGGACGCACCAGGAAGGATCCATCCAACTGGGTAAACACCAGAGTCTATTTCAACAGTCAGGCTGTTGCTCACCCTGTTCAAGCCGTGTGTTCTCTGGCTCAGTATCCGGATGACCACCTAGTCTTTATTGGTACACTTGATCAAGGTGAAGTGCCTAAGACGTATGATGAAGGTAAAGAACACAAAGTGTGGAGAGAAGCCGTAGGGGAGGAACATGGAGCTATGCAAAGAAACCACACATGGGATGAAGCCGATTTGCCAAAAGGGAAGAAGGCAGTAGGATCAAGATGGGTCTTTACCATTAAGTACAGGAGTAATGGGGAAATTGAGAGATACAAGTCTAGGCTAGTAGCTAAAGGTTTTACACAAACCTATGGAGAGGACTACTGTGATACTTTTGCACCAGTTGCCAAGCTACACACAGTGAGAGTCTTACTCTCCCTAGCCACTAACCTGGAATGGGAATTGTGGCAGATGGATGTCAAAAACGCATTCCTTCAAGGGGAATTAGAAGAGGAGGTTTATATGACACCACCTCCAGGCCTTGAAGATACAATTGCACCAGGCAACGTACTAAAGCTGAGAAAGGCAATATATGGACTCAAGCAGTCTCCAAGGGCCTGGTACCACAAGCTTAGCTCAACCCTACTCAACCGTGGATTCAAGAAATCGGAATCAGATCACACTCTCTTCATCCTCACAGGCCAGAAAGGTATTATAGTCATTCTCATATATGTAGATGATATTATCATCTCTGGAAATGACAAGGTAGGAATCCTTGATACAAAAACATATCTTAAATCTATATTTGACATCAAGGATTTAGGAGAGCTTAAATATTTTCTTGGTATAGAAGTATGTAGATCAAAGGAAGGACTATTTTTATCCCAGAGGAAATATGCACTTGACCTTTTGAGTGAAGCAGGTGACTTAGGAGACAAACCAGTGATGACACCCATTGAAGACTCATACAAGACTAATAGACAGGGGGAGCTTGAAGATCAACCATTTGAAGATGTGACTCAATACCGCAGGATGGTTGGTAAGCTTATATACCTCACAATCACAAGACTTGATCTATGCTTTGCTGTGAACCAGGTTAGCCAACACATGAAAGCTCCAAGGATACAGCTTTGGAACATGGTGAACCACATACTCAAGTACATCAAGGGAGCTCCAGGCCAAGGCATTTGGATGGGTTGCAATGGGAGCTCTGAGATTGTTGGGTACTGTGATGCGGATTGGGCAGGAGACCGTGATGACAGGAGGTCTACCACGGGATATTGTACATTCATTGGAGGGAACTTGGTTACCTGGAAGAGCAAGAAGCAGAAGATCGTGGCATGCTCCAGTGCTGAGGCAGAGTACAGAGCAATGAGGAGGCTCACAACAGAATTAATGTGGCTTAAGAACTTGCTTAAAGACTTGAGAATAGAATCACAATCTCCTATCACAATGCATTGTGATAACCAAGCAGCAATTCACATTGCTTCAAACTCAGTATTTGATGAGAGGACCAAGCACATAGAAGTTGATTGTCACAAGGTCAGAGAGCAGATACAACTAGGAGTGATCTTGCCGTGTTAAACCAAGAGTTCAGACCAGCTTGCTGATATCTTCACCAAAACATCCAGCTCCAGGGTTTGTGAGTTTGTTTATGATAAAATTGGACTCACAAACCTCCCCTGTCAATAGCTCCCTTAATCAGTGAAGACCATACTCTTTTTCCCTTAGTATGTTTTTATCCCAAAGTGGTTTTTCATACTAAGGTTTTTAATGAGGTGGTTCTTCATTGGTCCAAGATAAACCATTCATCATGGTTGATCTTGAGGGGGAGTATTGAACTGAATAAGGGAATGGATCGAGTTTAATAAAGCAATGGACAGTGGACATGAAGCGGTTTAGGACATGGACGGCCCAGCGACATGGTGCGGTACATGGACAGCCCAGCGAATCCAAAAGATGGACAAGGCAAGAAGTAAGGTGGACCAGGTGAAGAAGACATGGCCCAATAGCTGAAATAATGTTCTAGAAGGTGTTTGGAGCCGTTGGAGACACTCGCCAAGGAAGATCACGTGTGGAGACAAGCTCCCACCCGTTAGGAGCTGTCACTCTCATGCCTTGGATCTAGCAAGTCTTCTCTTTGTTTATTATTTATGTCATTGTCCTGCACAGGCCTAGTGTCTCACATGTCTGGCTATAAGTATCATGTGTCCTACATTGTATTCGAATCAAGAAATGGAAATACACTCTTCCTTCTTCTAAACTCTCTCACTCTCGCCATTAAACTCTCCTTCAAGCTCTCCACTCTTCTATCTAAACTTAAATTCCGCAAACACATACATTCTTTCAATCAAAGTCTCCGTCTAGATCATTTCTCCGGCGATTTCTGTTGAATTTCCCGTTGATTTCACTGAATTTGGTTGAGTAAATCGAAAGTTACACCAAATCATCTCACGGTGGTTCCGCGACGAACTTCACCGCATGTACCTGGGTTTCAAAGGATCTTATCTTTGTCAATTCTTTATCAATTAACGTGATTTCAAGGCCAAAACTCAAGGATTTTGAGTCTATTTGTCAAATCGGGAGGTCCGCTTTGCTCAAATTCAAGTTTTGGTGCTTTCTGGCTTGAATTCTTGCAATCGGTCCACGTTCTTGCTGTTTTTGGGTAATCGACTTCATTGATCAAACCTTGGTTTAGGATCTTGTGAAGAGGTTCAGAAAGTTTGGTTTCATTTCAATGATTTTTTTTTATTTCAAGATCGTGTTGCTTGCACACTAAGGAAGGTTGTTTTTGCTGGTGTTAAGGCTAGTTTTTCACTTCTGGAGCATCTGTTACTAGTTGGTTCGATTGTTGTTGCAAGTTGGTGGAGAATAGGCGAGTTGTTATATCAGTTTGCACATTTGTTCATTCTTGTACTCATGCCTAGTGCTAGTGAAGTGCTCGCAGGATTGATTGGATCATTTGTGTGTAGGATTCTGGAAACATCAAATGGAGTTGCATCCGCAAATGAAGGCTCCTGTCATACTTCAAGGAGCAAACTATCTGCTCTGGTCCAGGACAATGCGGACCACATTGTGTAGCAAAGGGTTGTGGAATCATATTCAACAACCGGCTTACATGTTAACTGAGGAGGAAGCTCAGGATGGAAATGCTGAACAAACCCTATGGTTCCAGCAAGATCAAATGGTATTAGCTATTCTTCAAAGCTCTCTAGCTAGTTCTCTTTTAGAAGCATACTTTTATTGCTCTAATGCTAAGGAACTATGGGAGACTTAAAAAACAGTATATGGCAATACAACTAACCTCTTAAGAATTTTTGAGGTCAAGAAAGCTTTGAATGAGCTTAAACAGGAAGATATTGAGTTTACTAAACACTATGGATCATTCAGAGCATTGTGGGCAGAGCTGGAGATGCTTAGACCAGCCTCAGTTGATCCACTCACTCTTCTTGAAAGAAGAGAGCAAGATAAGGTGTTTGGGCTGCTTATGACTTTGAACAATTCATACACTGACTTGATAAAACATATTCTCAGGGAAGATAAGCTACCAAGTCTTGAGGATGTTTGTGCAAAGATTCAAAAGGAACAGGGGTCACATGAACTCTTTGGGCACAAAAGTGAAATGGTGGTGGCACATAAGGGTGTTTTTAAATCGGCTACAGCTGACATCAAAAAGAAGAAGCAGCTGTGTGACCATTGTAAGAGAACAGGTAATAGCAAGAAGGAGTGTTGGGTGCTTCATCCAGAACTCAAGCCTAGCTGGTTTGTTGAGAGGAACAAGAAAGCTTCAACCGGTCCTAGTTCTTCTAACATGGTTCATGTTGTAGGTTGCTCAAATGCGTGTACCATGGAACCAGTGAATGCATCCTCCTCAACTATGGCTAACCAAAATGAATATGTCACAAAGGCTGATCTTGAAAACCTCGTCAAAGAATTCAAGTCTGGTAATGTGTTGGGTAAAACTTATCATGTTTCTTTAAACACATCTATGGCTTCTAACTCCTTAATTGTTGATTCTGGTGCATCTCATCATATGATTAAAGACTTAGGTTTGCTAGACAATGTTGAACCTGCCTTAGGAAGTGTTGTAATTGCAAATGGAGTTAATGTACCAATTAAAGGAGTAGGTAATCTTAGGTTGTTTGATAAGGAATCCAAGGCTTTTTATATGCCTTCTTTTACATCCAATTTACTCTCTGTTAAAAGAGCTACTACTTATTTGAATTGTCAAGCTATCTTTGGTCCTAATGATTTTTACTTTCAGGATATTGAAACAAGTAAGAAGTTTGGGCAAGGAACTACAAGGAATGACTTGTATGTGCTAGAAGATTTACCTACCTCCTCTATGCAACCGTGTGCAAATAATGTTGATATGACCTTAAATGCTGAATTGTGGCATGCTAGACTAGGACATCCCCATTCTAGAGCCCTTGAATTGATTGTACCTGGAATAAAATTGCTTAATAACATTTGTGAATCTTGTATTCTTGGAAAGCATAGTAGAACAGTTTTTGAACAATCATCTCATGCTTATGATAATTGCTTTGATTTAATGCATTCTGATGTTTGGACATCCCCCTTTCCTTCTAGAGAAAATCAAAAGTATTTTGTTACTTTTATTGATGAAAAATCTAAGTATACTTGGGTGACATTGCTTAATTCAAAGGATAGGGTGTTTGATGCATTTCTTAATTTTCAGACATATGTTACTAACCAATATAATGCCAAGATAAAGATTTTTAGGACTGACAATGGAGGGGAGTATACTAGCACCAAGTTTCAGCAACACTTAGCCAAGCATGGCATTGAACATCAAACAAGCTGTCCTTACACTCCACAACAAAATGGAGTAGCTGAGAGGAAAAACAGACATTTGATGGAGGTTGTGAGAACAATGATGTTTCACAAGAAGGTTCCCAAAAGATTTTGGGGAGATGCATTACTAACTGCATGTTATCTAATCAATAGAACTCCAACCAAAGTTCTAGATGATTTGAGTCCTTTTGAGGTATTAAACAAAACCAAACCAATTATTGATCATTTAAGAATTTTTGGGTGTGTTTGTTTTGTTTTAGTACCAGGAGAACTTAGGAATAAGCTGGAACCAAAAAGCATCAAGGCTATGTTTCTAGTATACTCTCCTACTTAAAAAGGATACAAATGCTGTTAGAATTTGCAGAATAATAGTTAGAATAGGTAGGAGAGTTTCTGGGTTTATATTTGATAAGGGAAGAACAAGAGTGAGAATAATAGAGAGACAGTGAGACAGAGATTATGGAAGGAGGATTCTATTTCCTTGATTGATTTATGGTGAGCATACAATGTATTTATAGCCAAAGAATAGAGATAAGACAAAGGCACTTCACCAAATGGTGAAAGTGACAGCTCCTAACAGCTAGAAATTCAAATTGGTTAAGCCAACATGTGACTCTTCCTTCCCTCTCCAAACCCACGCCTAGGAGAGCTTCTAGAAGGTGTCTTGGACAGTTTTGGGCTTGTTTGGGCTTACTTAATTCAGGCCTTGTGTTGCACATGTGTGGACAGACCCTAGGCTTCACTTCATTATCTCAGCCTAATGCACAGACCTTGAACTTCTGATTTGGGCTTGGGCTTCATTAACTTTTTCAGCTTCAAGCCTAAGGCTTCAATCCAATACTCCCCCTCAAGCTTAGCCAAGAGATGAATGGTTAAGCTTGGAACCATGAAGACCCACCTCATTAAAAACCTTAGAATAGAAAACCCATTGGGACAAAACCATACTAAGGGAAAAAGAGTGTGGACTCCATGATTAGGAGAATCATTGGCTGGGAATATTGGACCTAGAGTGTACAAGGTGGAGTTGGTTCATGCCTAATGATAAGAGGAGGTTCGTGTATTAAGTGATATGGAAGGGAAGCTTGTATAAGGAAGCGTGTGATAAGTGATAAGCAATCATGTAACGGCTCTATATGAAAGATTTGAAGAATGATGAAGATTATTGAAGAATGGTGAAAGATTGATATCGAATGCTAGAGAGAATGTGAGAGAGAATTGTGAATGAAAGAGTTTTGAGAATAGAGAAGAATGGAATTAATTCTCGAAAATGTGGAGTACAAGGGTATTTATATGTGATTACATGATGTGTTAATCACACTTAATACACGCCTACTCTTATTTAACTAGGTGATTACATGACTAATCTAACACTCCCCCTCAAGCTTAACTATGATGAATGGTTAAGCTTGGACAAACTATAGGAGATCACCTCATTAAAAACCTCAAAGTGTAAAACCCAAATGGGACAAAAACAACTTTGAGGGAAAAAGAGTTTGATCCCTCTAGTTAAGGGACTCACTCAGCAATGCTTGTCAATCCAAGTCTTGGAAGAATGGACTCACACACCTTTGTAGTGGCGGCTTTAGTGAATACATCCGCCAATTGATCAGAACTTCTTGTATAGCATGGCAAAACTACTCCTTGTTCAACCGCCTGTCTTACCTTGTGGCAATCTACTTCAATGTGCTTAGTCCTCTCATGGAACACTGAGTTTGAAGCTATATGAATGGCTGCCTGATTGTCACAATGCATAGTAATAGGCCTTGAGTCTTCAATTTGTAAATCCTTAAGGACAGCCTTGATCCAAATTAGTTCATTTGTAAGTTTCTTCATGGCTCTATATTCAGCTTCAGCACTGGAACATGAGACCACCTTCTGTTTCTTAGTTTTCCAAGTCACTAGATTTCCTCCCACAAAGGTACAATAGCCGGTTGTTGATCTCCTATCATTCCTATCACCAGCCCAATCAGCATCACAATATCCTACTATCTCTGTGTTTTTGTTGCAACTCATCCAGATTCCATGATCATAAGTTCCTTTTAAGTATCTTAACACTCTTTCCAACATCTCCCAGTGCTTGACCGTGGGTGATTGCATATGCTGACTCACCTGGTTCACTGCAAAACAAATATCTGGTCTAGTAAGAGTTAGATAGATAAGCTTACTATTGGACCGAGTGTGTACAAGGAGGAGTTGGTTCATGCCTAATGGTATGAGAAGGTTCGTGTGATAAAGGAAGCTTGTGTATAAGGAAGCGTGTGATAGTGATAAGCCTTCATGTAACGGCTCTATAAGCACACTATCTTATCCCTAGTCTAGACAACCTATCATGTAACCTAGGAAGATTTCTATTTAAGGCTAAGCAGCCTCTCATTGTATACACACAATAATAAAATCGATTTCCCATTATCTAATTCTCCTCTATACTTCATTCTTCATTCTTACAAACTATCATGGTATCAGAGCAGTCTTAATCCTTTCTAACCTTCCGCAAATCTCTTATTCGTGTGTCTTCCTTTTCTTGATTCTTCAAATCGTGTTATACTTGCAAGAAAACGCTTTCCTTGTGTTAATCATGTCTTAACCTATATTCTCTGAGATCAAAGATCCTCAAATCCATGGGAAATGAGTTGAATGAAGGCTAGACATGGTTATCACTTGCGTTTAGTTGTTTTTAAGCAAAAAGTCTAAGATATCCGCCATTGATGCACGGATAAATCTCCCAAGGAGCTCCACTCAGCAGTAAAGATGGCTCCTTTCTTCATCTAAGAGGTGAAAGAAGCTTACCTCCGAGTGTCTGTTGTTAAGATTCGGTGGTCGGAGCAAGTCTAGAGCTCTTGCTCATCTTAAAAACTGCGTCCGCCATTGTTGTACGGTCCACCTCCTTAAAGACCGTGTCTTTCACGATTGAAGCCTCTTTTCTTTTCATCCCAAAGGTGCAAGGTTCTATCTTGTGGTCATCTGTGCCCTTAGAAGCAAGAAAGGAAGCATCTTTAGTTGGAACACAAGCGTGTCCGTACTCATCTTCCTCGGGAAGGGTTTCACAGGGTCCGTACAGTTTGGGTTCAAATCTTTAAGGCAGTCTTAGAGGAGTTGCTTTGGGTGTCTAGGGCGGTAACTAAGTATTTTGAACCATAAAACTTCATCTTTCCCGGTTCCAGCTGCTGAAGGTTGCTCACTAGAGATCTTCACAAATGGAGAATACTAGGCCTATGGTTATCCCGGTCACTTTAAAGGGTCTCAACTACTTACTATGGTCCAGAATGGTGAAAACTACTCTCGGTGGTCGTGGACTTGGAATGCATCTTCTCCTAGACGAAGCACCACCAAAGGTATTCCAACAGGAGGATGGACAGGAGATTCTGGTTGTTGATGAAGAAAAATGGATTCAAGAGGATCAGTTTGTTCTGTCCATCATTCAGAGTTCACTTGATGGACCTATCTTGGAGGCATATTCGTATTGTGAGAGTGCTAGGGAGCTATGGGAAACACTCAAGAAGGTGTATGGCAATACTACAAATCTAAGTAGGGTGTTCGAAGTAAAGAGAGCAATCAACAATCTCCACCAGGAAGACTTGGAGTTCACGGCACATTTTGGCAAATTTCGCTCTCTATGGGCCGAGCTTGAAATGCTGAGACCAAACTCTATTGACCCAGAGGTTCTCCTTGCAAGGCGTGAACAGGACTTGATCAAACATCTTGATCAAACCCAGAGGTCTTTGGTCTCCTTCTCACCCTGAATTCAATGTACAATGACTTGATCAAACATCTTTTGAGGTCAGATAAGCTCCCATCCCTTGAAGAAGTATGCGCATACATCCAGAGGGAACAAGGTTCCCATGGGCTTCTAAATGGAAAGGGGGAGCTGGTGACAGCAAACAAAGGTGTATACTTCAAGCCAGATGATAGAAGAGGGTCATTTTGCGAACACTGCAAGAGGAAGGGCCATGGGAAGGACAAGTGCTGGATCCTCCATCCGCATCTCAAGCCATCCAAGTTCAGAGATGTCCGAGCCAACATTACCAAGGCTAAAACTGACCAGGGAACATCTTCACGCAATCCAGAAGGAGATGGAATGGCTGTAATCAATGCTCAAGCTGCACAAGTAGCTGATCAAGACCAGGTGGTAAAGCGGTCAGAACTTGATGCACTCATCAAAGCCTTGAAGGAAAGTTATGGTAATACTATGGGTTTCTCCTTTCATGCTTCTGCTCACACTATAAAATTGAATGATAAACCATTAGTGATTGACTCTGGTGCATCCCACCATATGATTAGCAATGTTGAATTGATTAGAGATTTAGAACCGGCTAATGGTCATGTTGTCATTGCTAATGGAGATCGAATTCCAATTAAGGGAGTAGGAAACTTGAACCTATTTGATAGAAAGACTAGAGCCTTCTTTATGCCTGATTTCACCTCTAATTTAGTCTCTGTTCATAAAGCCACAAATGACTTGGATTGCAATGTTATCTTCACCCCTAATGATGTGAAGTTTCAGGATATTAAGACAAGCAAGATGCTTGGGAAAGGAATAACTAAGGATGGTCTCTATCTACTGAAGGAGGATCAGCCTTTATCTTCTGTTTTATCTTCTGTTCCATGCTCTTTAGACTCTACTTCTGCTTATGCTAATAATGCGTTGTGGCATGCTAGATTAGGACATCCCCATTCTCGGGCTTTAAGCTTAATGTTGCCTAATGTTGTGTTTAAAAATGATGAGTGTGAAGCTTGTATCTTAGGCAAACATTGCAAGTCTATTTTCCCTAAGTCTAAGACAGTTTATGCAAAATGTTTTGATCTTGTGCATTCTGATATTTGGACTGCTCCTTGCCTATCTAGAGAAAATCACAAATACTTCATCACCTTCATAGATGAAAAATCCAAGTACACTTGGTTAACTTTGATTCAATCTAAGGATAGAGCTTTAGAAGCCTTTGTGAACTTTCAGAACTATGTCACTAACCAATTCAATGCAAAGATTAAACTCTTAAGAACAGACAATGGTGGAGAGTATACCAGCAATGCCTTCAAAGACCATCTTTCCAAGCATGGCATTCTTCATCAGACGAGCTGCCCATACACACCACAGCAGAATGGTGTGGCCGAGAGGAAAAATCGTCATCTAATGGAAGTAGCAAGGTCCATGATGTTTCATTCCAAGGTTCCAAAGAGGTTCTGGGGCGATGCTGTGCTATCAGCTTGCTATCTCATTAACCGTATCCCTACAAGGATATTGGATGACATTTCCCCCTTTGAGGTATTGAACTCAGCCAAACCTTCTATAGCTCACTTGAAAGTATTCGGTTGTGTGTGTTTTGTCTTAATTCCAGGAGAAAACAGAACAAAATTGGATGCTAAGAGCACAAGGGCAATGTTTATTGGGTATTCAACCACACAAAGAGGCTATAAGTGTTATGATCCCATAACTCAGAAGGTTTTGGTGTCAAGGGATGTCAAGTTCATTGAACACCGAAGCTATTATGATAAGCAGCAATGGGATGACTTAGCCGATTTGTCTGATATCTCCATGGATCGTGCCACGAACCTTCGTAATATCATGGATCACCTTGGCATCCCATTCACTACGGCTGGTCCTGGTCCGGCTCCTGGTTCATGTCCTGTTCCGCAGAGTGATTCTAGTCCTTCACGCTCATCTTCCCATGACACTAACTCATCTCAGCCTGGTCCTGACCCGTCTCGGCACATACCAAACATAGGTGCTACACTTGACCGTGAAGGGGGACACTTGATGACCTTGAACATGATAGCCACGATCAAGTATCAGCACAGTCAGATGATAGCCAGTCAGATGATAGCCATGATCAAGTTGAAGAACCATCCGAGCAAGTTCCATCCGAGCCAGTTCCATTTCTAAGGAGAAGTACAAGACTCAAGAAGGATCCATCAAACTGGGTGAATACAAGAGTGTACTACAATGCCAATGCAGTTGCTCATCCGACCCAAGTCGTCTGCTCCTTTGCTTCATTTCCTGAAGAACATAAGGTCTTTATAAGCAACTTGGATCAAGGACATATTCCTACATCGTATGAAGAAGCTAAGGAACTCAAAGTTTGGAGAGATGCTATAGGTGATGAGACAGGAGCCATGGAAAGAAATCATACATGGGATGAAGCTGTGCTGCCCAAGGGAAAGAAGGCCGTGAGTTCAAAATGGGTGTTTACAATCAAGTACAAGAGTAATGGAGAGATTGAAAGATATAAGGCAAGACTTGTAGCAAGAGGATTCACTCAAACCTATGGTGAAGACTTTGGTGATACCTTTGCTCCTGTAGCAAAATTACACACTGTGAGGATTGTGTTATCTCTAGCAACCAATTTAGAGTGGGATCTGTGGCAGATGGATGTGAGGAATGCATTCTTGCAAGGAGAGCTTGAAGAAGAGGTGTACATGCGACCACCTCCAGGCTTGGAAGGAATTGTTCAACCAGGTAAAGTCTTGAGATTGAGAAAGGCTATTTATGGTTTGAAACAATCACCTAGAGCCTGGTATCACAAGTTGAGCATGACACTAAGGGATAGGGGATTCAGAAAGTCAGAAGCTGATCATACCCTTTTCACTCTTCCTAGCAAGTCAGGTATCATTGTGGTGTTGGTTTATGTGGATGATATCATTATCACCGGTGATGACAGGGAAGGAATTAGAGAAACCAAAACATACCTTAAGTCTATATTTGATATTAAAGATCTAGGTCTGCTTAAGTACTTCCTAGGGATTGAGATATGTCGTTCAAAGGAAGGACTATTTCTATCTCAAAGGAAGTATACTCTTGATCTATTGTCTGAAACAGGGAAGTTAGATGCAAAACCGGCGACCACACCTCTGGAAGATAGCTACAAAGTTATCAGTAAGGGGGAGATTGAAGATCAATCATTCAATGACCCACAGCTCTACAGAAGACTAGTAGGTAAGTTAATCTATTTAACCCTCACCAGACCTGATTTGTGCTTCTCTGTGAATCAGGTTAGCCAGCACATGCAAGCTCCCAAGGTTCATCATTGGAACATGCTGGAAAGAGTTCTTAGATACTTGAGAGGAACTTCAGAGCAAGGAATTTGGATGGGAGCTAACAAAAGTTCAGAGATAGTGGGGTATTGTGATGCAGACTGGGCTGGAGATAGAGAAGACAGGAGATCCACGACAGGCTATTGCACCTTTGTTGGAGGCAACTTAGTCACATGGAAGACAAAGAAACAAAAGATAGTCTCCTGCTCCAGTGCTGAAGCTGAATACCGTGCCATGAAGAAACTCACTAATGAGCTAACATGGATCAAAGCCATTTTGAAGGACTTGGGAATTGAGACAACCAAGCCAATGACCATGCATTGTGATAACCAGGCAGCCATTCATATAGCCTCAAACTCGGTCTTCCATGAGAGAACGAAGCACATAGAGATTGATTGTCACAAAGTAAGACAAGCTGTGGAACAAGGGATAGTCCTACCATGCTATACTCGGAGTGTTGATCAGCTTGCTGACATTCTTACCAAGGCAACAACATCTAAGGTATATGAGTCCATCTTACCCAGACTTGGACTCATTGATATTGCTACTCCATAACTTCCCTAACCATAAGCAATCATACTCTTTTTCCCTTATGTGTGCTTTTGTCCCATTGGGTTTTACACCATAAGGTTTTTAATGAGGTGGTTGTTTATGGTTTCCAAGCTAAGTTCTTCATCAGAATTTAGCTTGAGGGGGAGTATTGGACCGAGTGTGTACAAGGAGGAGTTGGTTCATGCCTAATGGTATGAGAAGGTTCGTGTGATAAGGGAAGCTTGTGTATAAGGAAGCGTGTGATAGTGATAAGCCTTCATGTAACGGCTCTATAAGCACACTATCTTATCCCTAGTCTAGACAACCTATCATGTAACCTAGGAAGATTTCTATTTAAGGCTAAGCAGCCTCTCATTGTATACACACAATAATAAAATCGATTTCCCATTATCTAATTCTCCTCTATACTTCATTCTTCATTCTTACAAACTATCACTTACCTACCAATCTCCTATATTGTTTTGGATCATCATAGAGTTGGTCTTTAGTCTCTCCATCAACAGCCGTTTTGTATCCATCTTCAATAGGAGTGCTGATAGGTTTTGCATCCTTCTTTCCTGTTTCATTCAACAATTCCAAAACATACTTTCTCTGGGACAAGAACAAACCCTCTTTAGACCTACATATTTCAATCCCTAAGAAATATTTCATTAAACCAAGATCCTTGATATCAAACTTAGACTTAAGATATTCTTTAGTCTCTTGAATACCATCCTTATTACTACCTGTGATAATGATATCATCAACATAAACTAATACCACAATAATACCCAAACCGCTAGGTAAAGTAAATAGAGTATGATCAACTTCAGATCTTCTAAAACCTCTATCTCTTAAAGTCATACTAAGTTTATGATACCAGGCTCTTGGAGATTGATTTAATCCATAGATGGCCTTCCTTAACCTCAAAACATTGTCGTCCTTCACCAAACCTTCTAACCCGGGAGGTGGCTTCATATACACCTCTTCTTCTAATTCTCCTTGGAGGAATGCATTCTTCACATCCATCTGCCACAACTCCCAATCAAGGTTAGTAGCAAGAGAAAGTACAATTCTTACAGTGTGAAGTTTTGCTACTGGAGCGAATGTATCTCCAAAGTCTTCTCCATATGTTTGAGTAAAACCTCTTGCTACAAGTCTAGCCTTATACCTTTCAATCTCACCATTACTCCTGTACTTAATAGTAAACACCCATTTAGAACTTACTGCTTTCTCACCTTTAGGCAAATATGACTCATCCCAAGTATGGTTTCTTTTCATAGCTTCTATTTCATCTTGAACAGCATCTTTCCAAACCTTCAGTTCCATAGCTTCCTCATATGTGTTAGGAATATGATTTTAATCTAAAGAGCTAATGAATACCTGATGTTCTGTTGGGAATTGAGCAAATGAACAAGTAGCTTGTATAGGATGTTCTACTGCTTGAGCATTATAGTAGACCCTAGTGTTGACCCAGTTTGCCGGATCTCTCCTTATCCTTGTACTTCTTCGTAATACTTGAGGTGATTCAACAACCGCTATTTCATGATCATAGACTTGATCAGGACCAGCTGGTACACTCTCCCCCTCATGAGCAAGACTAGGATGCACATTTGACGAACTACTTTGAGGATACTCCCCCTCTCCATCAAGGCCGTGTCCCAGTCCCATTGTTCCATGATCAGATGCTACCGACTCATGATCACTTTGAGTTGGTACATGCCCAGTAGGTGGTACCACTGGTTCATGTTGAGAAGAAGTCACTCCTTCTTGAGAACTTGGAGTCTGTTCAGGCCCAGATCTAGACTGCCTAGAAACATCAAAACTTTCCAACAATTTTCTAAGATAGGCATTAGTATCAGTACTAGAATTAGACAAATTCTTGATTGTTTCCCATGTTCCATCAGTATAATAAGATTTTTCTTCAAGAAACTTGACATCTCTAGATACTAATACCTTTTGTGATTCAGGATTATAACACTTATAACCCTTTTGAGTAGAGGAGTAGCCTATAAACATCGCTCTAGTACTCTTTTCTTCCAACTTATTCCTCCTTTCTCCTGGTACTAAGACAAAGCACAAGCAACCAAAAACTTTCAAGTGATCAATATGTGGTTTGGTTTTATTTAGTACCTCATATGGTGAGATGTCATCAAGAACTTTAGTGGGTAGTCGATTGATTAGGTAGCACGCCGTGAGTACTGCATCACCCCAAAACCTTTTAGGTACATGTCTATAAAACATTATAGACCTAGCAACCTCCATAAGGTGTCGGTTCTTCCTCTCAGCTACCCCATTTTGTTCAGGTGTATATGAGCAACTAGTTTGATGAAGAATTCCATACTTAAGTAGATAATCTCTTAATGCTTTGCTTGTGTACTCTCCTCCATTATCTGTTCTAAAAACCTTAATCTTTGCATTATACTGATTAGTAATATAAGAATGAAAGTCAATTAAGGCCTCTAGAACTCTATCTTTGGAAGGTAACAAAGTAATCCAGGTATACTTAGACTTTTCATCTATAAAAGTAACAAAATATTTTTGTTGTTCTCTAGATACACAAGGAGCTGTCCACACATCAGAATGAATAAGATCAAAACAGTAATCATATGTATGAGAAGAACTAGGAAAAACTGTTCTATAATGTTTACCAAGAATGCAAGCTTCACATTCACTTTGATTAAAAGAAATATTAGGAAACACCAATTCAAGAGCTTTAAAATGTGGATGACCAAACCTAGCATGCCACAATGTTCCATCTTTGAGCTCATTATTACTAGACAAGCAAGAACCTAAACTAGAAGATAGATCAGTAAGAATGTAAAGGTTGTCCTTAGTGCCGCCTCTGCCAAGCACCCTCTTTGTTTCAATATCCTGAAAACAACACTCATTAGGACTAAAGATCACATTACAATTCAAATCATTTGTAGCTCTCTTTACAGAAACCAAGTTAGATGTGAATGATGGCATATAAAATGCTTTACTATCTTTTTCAAACAACCTTAGATTACCTATTCCTTTAATTGGGATTTTGGTTCCATTAGCAATAACAACATTCCCTAAGGCAGGTTCTAGATTGTTTATCAAGTTTATATCACTAATCATATGATGAGATACTCCTGAATCTACTATTAATGGTTTGTTAATAGTATGAACATTATAAGAAGCATGAAGTGATTTTCCAACAACTTTACCAGATATTTCTTGTAAAGCCTTAATGATGGCATCAAGGTCTGATTTTGTAACATACTCTTGACCGGATGATGTTGATGCAATCTGTACTTCTTTTCCTGATCTCTGGCCAATTTCAAAAGTATTGTTAGCCTGAGAGACATGTAATGGAACACTTACTTGGTTCCCTCGTCCGGATAAGTTGTTCCTGAAGTTGGTCACTCTATTAGCATCACGCCATCTAGGAATAGAAGTAGGTTTCAGATGTGGGTGAAGAGTCCAGCATTGATCCTTATGATGTCCCTTTTGTTTGCAATGAGCACAAACCGCATTTCTCTTGTCATCCCTTTTGAAGAAGCTCTTGTTTGCAGTTACTAAGTCTCCTTTGCTCCCAAACAAACCATGAGACCCCTGTTCCTTTTGGACCTTTGCGCATACATCTTCCAAACTTGGCAACTTATCTTCACGCAAGAGGTGTTTAATCAAGTCGGCATAGCTGGAGTTTAAAGTCATCAAGAGCCCAAAGACTTTGTCTTGTTCCCTTCTCTCATGAAGGACCATCGGATCAGTAGTAGCTGGTCTTAACATCTCCAACTCAGCCCAAAGTGCTCTAAAAACCCCAAAATGCTTGGTGAATTCAACCTCATCTTGTCTTAACTCATTTATAGACTTCTTAACTTCAAAAATCCTCATGAGATTTGAGGTATTGCCATAGACGTTGTGAAGAGTGTCCCATAAGTCCTTAGCATTCTCACAATAAGAATAAGCTTCTAATAGAGACTTCTCAAGAGAATTTTGTATGATGGAAAGAACCATCTGATCTTCTTGGAACCATTTCCCTTCTTCCTCAGTTTGAGCTGCCTGATCCTCCAGAACCTCTCCTTCTATTCCAACATTTGGAGTTCTACCATGAAGAATGTGAGACCATAAGCCCCTACTACATAGAGTCGTCTTCATTGTCCTAGTCCAAAGGAGATAATTTGCTCCTTTGAGAATAATTGGAGCCATAACTAGTTGTTTCTGAAACTCCATAATAACACCTTTCCGACTACCAGATACTCGCCAAGGTGAATCAACACATCAACATGCAGAGAAACACAATACTCACTTGGAGCCGTGAACCACAAGATAACAAGCTGTTCTAAACAACTCTTAACCAATTATAAACCGACCAAACAGCTTCCTATTTTTCAAATAGGAATAATCCAATCACTAAGAATGATCCAAGATTAGACTAAATCTCATGCAACAATCAAATTACAGTTCCCGCCAATTTCAATTTGAAAAATGCGATTCCTTATCCAACAAGAAACCTTTCCTTGAAGTCGAATAATCACTGGATTTCAATCAAACTTCCGGAATCCTTTAACAAGATCCTAAACACAGATTTGATCGTCGAAGATTGGAGAAGGTTTGAAGAAATTTGAAGAATCGAAGAAGAATATCCAGGAGATGACTAAAACAGAGCCTACTTCAAGAACAGAGCAAAGAAAATACCAAACATGCAAAGGGGTAAAGCGGACCTCTCGATTCTTCAAATAGACTCAATAAACCTGAGATTTGGCTTTGGAAACGCGTGATTTGGTGAAGAATTGCCGGAGATAAGGTTGTTACACGGTGAAGAACTCGCGGCGAAGTCGATCGCGTCACCGTCAGGAACAGAGATTGATAACTTTTGATTCTGTCAACCAAATTTCGTGATTCCACCTGGGATGTGATCAGAATTCGCCGGAGAAGAACCCTGTCGTGATTTGATGAAGATTTGAATGAGATTCGATCGTTGTAGGATGAAGAACCCACGGAGGAGACGATCGCGACACCGTACGGGCAAACAGTTGATAACTCTTGATTCCGTCGACCAAATTTCGTGATTCCGCCGGGGTTATGATCAGAGTTCGCCGGAGAATAACCCTTGGGAAAGAAATTTGCAAAAGAAGATCAAGACTTCCCAAGAAACGTGACGGATGATCGGAGGACCTCACGGCATGGTTAGTTTCGAAGGTTGTAGTGAGATATTGAATCAAAGATCGAATAATATGCAGGAAACCTGCTCTGATACCATGAAAGATTTGAAGAATGATGAAGATTATTGAAGAATGGTGAAAGATTGATATCGAATGCTAGAGAGAATGTGAGAGAGAATTGTGAATGAAAGAGTTTTGAGAATAGAGAAGAATGGAATTAATTCTCGAAAATGTGGAGTACAAGGGTATTTATATGTGATTACATGATGTGTTAATCACACTTAATACACGCCTACTCTTATTTAACTAGGTGATTACATGACTAATCTAACACTATAAGCTCTCTCCCTTATCCCTAGTCTAGACAACCTATCATGTAACCTAGGTAGATTTCTATTTAAAGGCTAAGCAGCCTCTCTTTGTACACAATAACATAATGAAATCGATCTCTATCTTTAGCTTATACTCCTTTACTCCATTCTTCATCCTACTCTAAAACTCTTACTCTTACAAAACTATCATGGTATCAGAGCAACTGTAATCCTTTTCTAATCTTCCGCAATCTCGTTTCTCTGGTGTTGGTTTCTCTTTGTGTGTTCTTCAATCTCAAAACGCTTTCCTTGTGATAGTTACAGCTCAGTCTTTCTTTCATAAGATTCTCAGAACCATGGGTGATGACTTGAAGAAGACTAGGTGTGATTATCCCTTGTGCTAAAGTTGTTTAAAGATTACCCATTTCTTTCGCCATTGTTGTACGGACCATTCCCCTAGGTTGCATTCTTCATCGACCAAGACAGCTCCTTTCTTCACTAAAACGGTGAGAGTAGTAAGTTCAAGCTCATCTGTGGTCACGAAGGCACAAGAGGAGACGTTCTTAGCAAGATCAGTGTGTGTCCGTACTCGTCTTCTTCGGCTGGATCGAACCAGAGTCCGTACACTAGTATCTTTTCCTCTAAAGATAGCTCATTTAACCTCAAAGCTTTCTTCTTTCAACTCTCCAAGGACCGTCTTGACGTCCCATAGTGATATTCTACTCCTTTGAGCTCGAAAAACCCTACCTTCACCTAAACCCTAGTCCTCTGTTTCGGGGTTTTGTATTCTTGAGTCTTCATATCCGTTCAAATGGAGAACAAAAGACCTATGGTGATCCCAGTTACTCTTAAGGGCCTCAACTATCTTCTCTGGTCCAGAATGGTGAAGACTACTCTCGGAGGGCGAGGACTAGGAATGCACCTTCTACTAGATGAAGCACCTCCAAAAGCTTTTCAACAGGAGGATGGACAGGAGATTATGATTGTTGATGAAGAAAAATGGATTCAAGAGGACCAGCTTGTCCTGTCCATCATTCAAAGCTCACTGGATGAACCTATCTTGGAAGCATATTCGTATTGTGAAAGTGCTAGGGAGCTATGGGAAACACTCAAGAAGGTGTATGGCAATATTACAAATCTAAGTCGGGTGTTTGAGGTGAAGAGAGCAATCAACAACCTCCACCAAGAAGACTTGGAGTTCACGGCACATTTTGGCAAATTTCGATCCTTATGGGCCGATCTTGAAATGCTGAAGCCAAACTCGACTGATCCAGAGACTCTTCTTGCAAGGGGTGAACAGGACAAGGTCTTTGGTCTTCTTCTTACCCTGAATCCAATGTACAATGACCTGATCAAACATCTCCTGAGGTCAGACAAGCTTCCATCCCTTGAAGAAGTATGCGCTTACGTTCAGAGGGAACAAGGTTCTCATGGCCTTCTAAGTGGAAAGGGGGAGCTTGTGACAGCAAACAAAGGTGTCTACTTCAAGCAAGATGATAGAAGAGGATCGTTCTGTGAGCACTGTAAGCGGAGGGGCCATACTAAGGACAAATGCTGGATTCTCCATCCACACCTCAAGCCATCCAAATTCAGAGATGTCCGAGCTAACCTTACTAAAGCCAAGGTGGATCAAGGAGGGACATCCTGTCGCGGTTCTGAAGGAGATGGTATGGCCGTGATCAATGCTCAAGCTGCACATGTAGCTGATCAAGACCAGGTGGTAAAGCGGTCAGAACTGGATGCACTCATCAAAGCCTTGAAAGAAAGTTATGGTAATACTATGGGTTTCTCTTTTCATGCTTCTACTCACACTATAAAATTGGATAATAAACCACTAGTAATTGATTCTGGTGCATCTCATCACATGATTAGCAATGTTGAATTGATTAGAGACTTAGAACCGGCTAATGGTCATGTTGTTATTGCTAATGGTGATCGAATTCCAATTAAAGGAGTAGGCAACTTGAATCTATTTGATAGAGAGACTAGAGCTTTCTTTATGCCTAGCTTCACCTCTAATCTAGTCTCTGTTCATAAGGCCACAAACGACTTGGATTGCAATATTATCTTCACTCCTAATGATGTGTATTTTCAGGATATTAAGACAAGCAAGTTGCTTGGGAAAGGAATAACCAAGGATGGTCTTTATGTTAGTTTTAGGAAAGATTAAGGAGAAGTTTTGAATAGATTAGATTATAAACATTAAGAACATATCAAGAACATATAGAGTTTAGCCATAAGAGGAATAGAATAGAATCTTATTATATTAGAGTAAGCGATTACAAGGAGGCTGCATAGCCTTAAATAGAAAGACTCCTAGGTCGCCTAGGCTAGGGATAAGTAAGAGTACATATAGGACCGTTGCAACTGAACTTATCAACATACATACTTCCTTATCTTCTCATCTTATCATGTGTGACTATCCCTTCCTTATCAAGTGACCAGAGTGCTTATCACACTAGACTGAGCTGCCTTTAGTAACGCCACTGTCCAATACTCCCCCTCAAGCTAAATTCTGATGAAGAACTTAGCTTGGAAATCATAAACAACCACCTCATTAAAAACCTTATGATGTAAAACCCAATGGGACAAAAGCACCATAAGGGAAAAAGAGTATGATTGCTTATGATTAGAGGATTCATGGATAAGACATATCAAAGAGTCCAAGCCTAGGTAGAATGGACTCATATACCTTAGAAGTTGTTGCCTTGGTGAAGATATCCGCAAGTTGATCCATACTTCTGGTGTAGCATGGTAAGACTACTCCTTGCTCCACTGCTTGCCTCACCTTGTGACAGTCAACTTCTATGTGTTTAGTTCTCTCGTGGAATACAGAATTGGATGCTATGTGAATGGCTGCTTGGTTGTCGCAATGCATGGTCATTGGTCTAACTGTTTCTATACCCAAGTCCTTCAGAATGGCCTTGATCCATGTTAACTCATTGGTGAGCTTCTTCATTGCACGATATTCAGCCTCTGCGCTTGAACAAGACACAATCTTCTGCTTCTTTGTCTTCCATGTGACCAAGTTTCCACCAACAAAGGTACAGTAGCCTGTGGTAGACCTCCTGTCTTCTCTATCACCAGCCCAGTCAGCATCACAGTATCCCACTATTTCTGAGCTTCCATTGGCTCCCATCCAGATTCCTTGCTCAGAAGTTCCTCTCAAGTATCTAAGAATTCTCTCCAGCATGTTCCAATGATGGACCTTCGGCTCTTGCATATGCTGGCTAACCTGATTCACAGAAAAGCAAAGATCAGGTCTAGTAAGAGTTAAATAGATTAACTTACCTACTAGTCTTCTGTAGAGTTGCGGATTATTGAATGGTTGGTCTTCAAGCTCCCCCTCATTGATAGCTTTGTAACTGTCCTCCAGAGGTGTGGTCACTGGTTTTGCATCTAGCTTTCCTGTTTCAGACAAAAGGTCAAGTGTGTATTTCCTTTGAGATAAGAATAATCCCTCTTTAGAGCGACATATCTCAATCCCTAGGAAATACTTAAGGAAGCCTAAATCTTTAATGTCAAAGATGGACTTAAGGTAGGCTTTGGTATCCTTGATCCCTTCCCTATCATCACCTGTGATAATGATATCATCCACATAGACCAACACAACTATGATACCTGACCGGCTAGAAGATGTGAACAGTGTGTGATCAGCTTCTGATTTCCTGAATCCTCTGTCCCTTAGTGTCATGCTTAACTTGTGATACCAGGCCCTAGGTGATTGTTTTAATCCATAAATAGCCTTTCTCAATCTCAAGACCTTGCCTGGTTGAACAATCCCTTCTAGACCTGGAGGTGGCCGCATGTACACCTCTTCCTCTAGCTCTCCTTGCAAGAAGGCATTCTTTACATCCATCTGCCACAATTCCCAATCCAGATTTGTTGCTAAGGATAGGACAATCCTCACGGTATGGAGTTTTGCTACAGGGGCAAAGGTATCACCAAAATCTTCTCCATAGGTCTGAGTGAAGCCTCTTGCGACCAACCTGGCCTTATATCTTTCCACATCTCCATTACTCTTGTATTTGATCGTAAATACCCACTTTGAGCTCACTGCCTTCTTTCCCTTGGGTAACACGGCTTCATCCCATGTGTGATTCCTTTCCATGGCCTCTGTCTCATCACTTATAGCATCCCTCCAGACTTTGAGTTCCTTAGCCTCTTCATAGGATGTTGGAATGTGTCCCTGATCCAGGCTGCTAATAAAGGTCTTGTGCTCTTCAGGGAATGAAGCAAATGAGCAAACAACTTGAGAGGGATGAGCAACCGCATTTGCATTGTAATAGACCCTTGTGTTCACCCAGTTTGATGGATCCTTCCTGAGTCTTGTGCTTCTCCTTAGAGGTTGAGCTGTCCCTGATGGTTCTTCTTCCCGCTCTTGCCTTTGATCGTGACCTTCAGAAGAAGAGCCGGTCCTCTCTTGATCACTGTCTTCTTCAAGATGTCCCCCCTCACGATCAATGTCTGGCCGGGAAGAGTTAAGGTCTTGCTGCGGTAAGCTTGGTCCAGTCCGGGACAATGTTGGACCACCTCCGGGTGAGCTAGGTTCTGACCAGGTCGAGGTAATTTCATGCGGGACAGCTGGTTGAACAGGAGCCAAGCCAGGAACAGGACATGAACTAGGTTGAGGACATGGAACACCGGTAGAACCAGGTTGGAATGGTGAAGGTATGCCAAGATGATCAAGGATATTCCGAAGGCTAGTGGCCCGGTCCAGGGAAGAACCAGCAAGATCAACCAAGTTATCCCACTTTTGATCACTATAGTAGCCAGTGTTCTCAATAAACTTAACATCACGAGACACCAACACCTTCCTAGCTTCAGGGTCATAGCACTTGTAGCCTCTTTGGGTAGTAGAATACCCAATGAACATGGACCGTGCACTCTTAGCGTCAAGCTTGGTTCGGTTCTCTCCTGGAATCAAAACAAAGCACAGGCAACCAAACACTCTCAAGTGGGTTAGAGAAGGTTTAAGAGCGTTTAATACCTCAAATGGGGAGAGATCATTGAGGACTCGGGTAGGAGTCCTGTTAATAAGATAACATGCGGTAAGGACAGCATCTCCCCAAAACCTCTTAGGAACCTTTGTATGAAACATCATTGCCCTGGCTACTTCCATCAGGTGACGATTCTTTCTCTCAGCCACACCATTCTGTTGGGGTGTGTAGGGACAACTCGTTTGATGGAGAATTCCGTGCTTATTGAGATGATCTCTAAAGGCATGACTTGTATACTCTCCACCATTGTCTGTTCTAAAGATTTTAATCTTTGCATTGAAGTGGTTAGTGATATAATTTTGAAAGTTCACAAAGGCCTCTAAAGCTCTATCCTTTGATTGCATTAAGGTTATCCAGGTGTATTTGGATTTCTCATCTATGAAAGTAATGAAATATTTCTGATTCTCTCTAGATAAGCAAGGAGCAGTCCACACATCTGAATGCACAAGATCAAAACACTTTTCATAAATGGTTCCAGACTTAGTGAAAACAGACTTGCAATGTTTACCTAAGATACATGCCTCACAATTATCATTTTTAAACACAACATTAGGTAACATTAAGCCTAAAGCCCGAGAGTGAGGGTGTCCTAGTCTAGCGTGCCATAACACATTATTAGCATAAACAGGAGTAGAATTTAAAGAACATAAAACAGAAGCTAAAGGTTGATCATTTCCCAGCAGATAAAGACCATCCTTAGTTCTTCCTTTCCCAAGCAACTTGCTTGTCTTAATATCCTGAAAATGTACATCATTAGGAGTGAAGATAACATTGCAATCCAAGTCATTTGTGGCCTTATGAACAGAAACTAAATTAGAGGTGAAATCAGGCATAAAGAAAGCTCTAGTCTTTCTATCAAATAGTTCTAAGTTTCCTACCCCTTTAATTGGAATTCTATCCCCATTTGCAATCACAACATGACCCTTAGCCGGTTCTAAGTCCTTAATCAGTTCAATATTGCTAATCATATGATGGGATGCTCCAGAATCAATCACTAATGGTCTTTCATCCAGTTTTATAGTATGAGCAGTAGCATGAAAAGAGAACCCCATACCATTACCATAGCTTTCTTTCAGGGCTTTGATAAGAGCATCCAGTTCTGACCGCTTCACCACTTGATCTTGACCGGCTACTTGTGCAGCTTGAGCATTGATCACCGCCATTCCATCTTCCTCTGGATTGCGTGAGGATGTTCCCTGGTCAGCTTTAGCCTTGGTGATATTGGCTCGGACATCTCTGAACTTGGATGGCTTGAGATGTGGGTGGAGAATCCAGCATTTTTCCTTAGTATGGCCCTTCCTCTTGCAGTGCTCACAGAACAACCCCCTTCTGTCATCTTGCTTGAAGTAGACACCTTTGTTTGCTGTCACAAGCTCTCCCTTTCCACTTAGAAGACCATGAGAGCCTTGTTCCCTCTGGATGTAAGCGCAAACTTCTTCTAGGGATGGAAGCTTATCTGATCTCAGGAGGTGCTTGATCAAGTCATTGTACATAGGATTCAGGGTGAGAAGGAGACCAAAGACCTTGTCTTGTTCATGTCTTGCAAGCAGAACCTCTGGATCAGTTGAGTTCGGTCTCAACATTTCAAGCTCAGCCCACAAGGAGCGAAACTTGCCAAAATGAGCTGTAAACTCCAAGTCCTCTTGGTGAAGGTTGTTGATTGCTCTCTTCACTTCAAACACCCTACTTAAATTTGTAGTGTTACCGTAAACCTTCTTGAGTGTTTCCCGTAGCTCCCTAGCACTTTCACAATACGAGTATGCCTCCAAGATAGGTCGATCCAATGAACTTTGAATGATAGACAGAACAAACTGATCCTCTTGAATCCATTTTTCTTCATCCACAATCATAATCTCCTGTCCATCCTCCTGTTGAAACGTCTTAGGTGGAGCTTCATCAAGAAGGAGATGCATTCCAAGTCCTCGGCCACCGAGAGTAGTTTTTACCATTCTAGACCAGAGAAGGTAGTTAAGGCCTTTGAGGGTGACTGGAATGACCATGGGCCGTGTGTTCTCCATCTTGAAAGGGGTAGGTTTTATGAAAAACACGAGGGTTTGAGAACACGAGGGTTTGAGAAAAACAGGGTGCACAAGGTTTAAGAAGGTTTATGCTCAGGATGCAACTCTACCCTTCTAAGACCTTAAGCCGTTCTTTGGTAAGCTAGAAATGACCTACCTTTAGGATAAATGAGCTATTTTTAGACAGTTTTGGTGTAGTGTACGGACTCTGGTTCGGGTTTGGTCGAAGAAGATGAGTACGGACACTCACCCACTTAGCTCTAAACAACTCCCCTTGTATTATTTAGGCCATGAATGAGTTCAAGCTTACTCCTTTTACTACCCCAACACAGAAAGCAGCTATTTTTACACTAAGAACTCACTATCCAGAAATGTGTCCGTACAACAATGGTGAAAAAGCTGGCTAAACTTGAAAACAACTTAAACGCGAGAGATAACCATGCCTAGTCTTCTTCAACTCATCACCCATGGTTCTGAGGATCCTGGATCTCAGAGAAGACAGACTTAAACATGTTTATCTCAAGGAAAGCGTTTGGGGTATAGCCAGAAATATAAAGAGTAGAAGAGAAGGAATGAGTTTAAGAATGCGGAAGCTATGTGAGAATCATATCCTGCTCTGATACCATGTTAGTTTTAGGAAAGATTAAGGAGAAGTTTTGAATAGATTAGATTATAAACATTAAGAACATATCAAGAACATATAGAGTTTAGCCATAAGAGGAATAGAATAGAATCTTATTATATTAGAGTAAGCGATTACAAGGAGGCTGCATAGCCTTAAATAGAAAGACTCCTAGGTCGCCTAGGCTAGGGATAAGTAAGAGTACATATAGGACCGTTGCAACTGAACTTATCAACATACATACTTCCTTATCTTCTCATCTTATCATGTGTGACTATCCCTTCCTTATCAAGTGACCAGAGTGCTTATCACACTAGACTGAGCTGCCTTTAGTAACGCCACTGTCCAATACTTTATCTGCTGGAAAATGATCAACCTTTAGTCTCTGTTTTATGCTCTTTAAATTTGGTTCCTGCTTATGCTAATAATGCGCTATGGCATGCTAGATTAGGACATCCTCACTCAAGGGCCTTAAGCCTAATGTTGCCTAATGTTGTGTTTAAAAATGATGATTGTGAAGCTTGTATTTTGGGCAAACATTGCAAATCTATTTTTCCTAAGTCGAATATGGTTTATGAGAGATGCTTTGATCTTGTGCATTCAGATGTTTGGACTGCCCCTTGCTTGTCTAGAGAAAATCAGAAATACTTCATCACCTTTATAGATGAGAAATCAAAATATACATGGTTAACCCTTTTGCAATCCAAAGATAGAGCTTTAGAAGCCTTTGTTAATTTTCAGAACTATATTACTAACCATTTCAATGCAAGGATCAAAATCTTTAGATCAGACAATGGTGGGGAGTATACAAGTAATGCATTTAAGGAACATCTTAATAAACATGGCATTCTTCATCAGACCAGCTGTCCCTATACACCTCAACAGAATGGTGTGGCTGAGAGAAAGAACCGCCACTTGATGGAAGTGGCCAGGTCAATGATGTTCCAATCCAAGGTTCCAAAGAGGTTTTGGGGAGATGCGGTCCTTACAGCTTGTTATCTCATCAACAGGATTCCCACAAGAGTTCTCAATGATCTATCTCCCTTTGAGGTATTGAATTCTACTAAGCCCTCTTTAGCTCACCTAAAAGTCTTTGGTTGCTTGTGTTTTGTTCTGGTTCCAGGGGAAAACAGAACCAAACTAGATGCTAAGAGTACAAGATCAATGTTTATTGGATACTCCACTACCCAAAGAGGCTATAAGTGTTATGATCCTGAAGCTAGGAAGGTTCTTGTGTCCCGGGATGTGAAGTTCATTGAAAACAAAGGCTACTATGGTGACCAAAAGTGGGATGATCTGGCAGATCTTAGTGGGATCTCCTTGGACCGGGCCACTAGTCTTCGACACATCTTTGATCACCTTGGCATCCCTCTTTCGCAACATCCTGGTCCTGCCACTGTCCCGTGTCCTCAACCTGGCTCGTGCCCGGTACCTAACACTGCTTCACACGTCCCAAATTCTAATCAGCCAGATATAAGCTTATCCCGGCCAGTTCCTAGCTCAACCGAGAATGAACCAGCCTCGTCCCGGCGTGTACCGCCCTTGCCTCGACCAGAGCTTGACCGTGAGGGGGGCACATATCTTGAAGAAGAAGACCATGATCAAGACAGGGCTAGCTCTTCTTCTGAAAGCCACGATCAAGCGGCAAGTAAAGGACATGATCAGGAAGCAGAATCATCAAGACCAGTTCAACCTCTAAGAAGAAGTACAAGACTCAAGAAGGATCCATCCAACTGGGTGAATACGAGGGTGTATTACAATGCGAATGCAGTTGCTCATCCTTCCCAAGTTGTCTGCTCCTTTGCCTCTTTCCCTGAAGAACATAAGGTCTTTATAAGCAGCTTGGATCAGGGACATATTCCTACATCTTATGACGAAGCTAAGGAACTTAAAGTCTGGAGAGATGCTATAAGTGATGAGACAGGTGCCATGGAAAGGAACCACACATGGGATGAAGCCGTGCTACCCAAGGGAAAGAAGGCAGTAAGCTCCAAGTGGGTATTTACGCAATACAAGAGTAATGGAGACATAGAGAGGTACAAGGCCAGGTTGGTTGCAAGAGGCTTCACTCAGACCTATGGAGAAGATTTTGGTGATACTTTTGCCCCGGTAGCAAAACTCCATACCGTGAGGATTGTTCTATCCTTAGCAACAAATCTGGAGTGGGAACTGTGGCAGATGGATGTAAAGAACGCCTTCTTGCAAGGAGAGCTAGAGGAAGAGGTGTATATGCGGCCACCTCCAGGTCTAGAAGGTATTGTTCAACCAGGCAAGGTTTTGAGATTGAGAAAGGCTATTTATGGATTGAAACAATCACCTAGGGCCTGGTATCACAAGTTAAGCATGACACTAAGGGATAGAGGTTTCAGGAAGTCTGAAGCCGATCACACTCTGTTCACGCTTCCTAGCCAGTCAGGTATCATAGTTGTATTGGTCTATGTGGATGATATCATCATCACAGGTGACGATAGGGAAGGTATCAAGGAAACCAAAGCCTATCTTGAGTCCATCTTTGACATTAAAGACTTAGGCTTGCTTAAGTATTTCCTTGGGATTGAGATATGTCGCTCTAAAGAGGGACTATTCTTATCTCAAAGGAAATACACACTTGATCTTTTGTCTGAAACAGGAAAGCTTGATGCAAAACCGGTGACCACACCTCTGGAAGACAACTATAAAGCTATCAGTGAGGGGGAGCTTGCAGATCAACCATTCAACAATCCGCAACTCTACAGAAGACTAGTAGGTAAGTTAATTTATTTAACTCTTACTAGACCTGATCTTTGTTTTTCTGTGAATCAGGTTAGCTAGCATATGCAAGAGCCTAAGGTCCATCATTGGAACATGCTGGAGAGAGTTCTTAGATACTTAAGAGGGACTTCTGAGCAAGGAATTTGGATGGGAGCTAATGGAAGCTCAGAAATAGTGGGATATTGTGATGCTGACTGGGCTGGGGATAGAGAAGACAGGAGATCCACGACAGGCTATTGCACCTTTGTTGGAGGTAACTTAGTAACATGGAAGACAAAGAAACAGAAGATAGTCTCCTGCTCCAGTGCTGAAGCCGAATACCGTGCCATGAAGAAACTCACTAATGAGCTAACATGGATCAATGCCATTTTGAAGGATTTGGGAATAGAGACATCCAAACCAATGACCATGCATTGTGATAACCAGGCGGCCATTCATATAGCTTCAAATTCGGTCTTCCATGAGAGAACAAAGCACATAGAGATTGGCTGTCACAAGGTGAGGCAAGCCGTAGAGCTGGGGATAGTCTTACCTTGCTATACTCGGAGTGTGGATCAGCTTGCTGACATCTTACAAAGCAACAACATCTAAGGTATATGAGTCCATTTTACCCAGACTTGGACTCATAGATATTACTACTCCATGACTTCCCTAACCATAAGCAATCATACTCTTTTTCCCTTATGTGTGCTTTTGTCCCATTGGGGTTTACACCATAAGGTTTTTTTTAATGAGGTGGTTGTTTATGGTTTCCAAGCTAAGTTCTTCATCAGAATTTAGCTTGAGGGGGAGTATTGGACCTAGAGTGTACAAGGAGGAGTTGGTTCATGCCTAATGATAAGAGGAGGTTCGTGTATTAAGTGATATGGAAGGGAAGCTTGTATAAGGAAGCGTGTGATAAGTGATAAGCAATCATGTAACGGCTCTATAAGCTCTCTCCCTTATCCCTAGTCTAGACAACCTATCATGTAACCTAGGTAGATTTCTATTTAAAGGCTAAGCAGCCTCTCTTTGTACACAATAACATAATGAAATCGATCTCTATCTTTAGCTTATACTCCTTTACTCCATTCTTCATCCTACTCTAAAACTCTTACTCTTACAAAACTATCAGGGAAGGTTGATGAGTCCAAGTTTTGGGAGGATGGACTCACATACCTTGAGACTTGCAGCCTTGGTGAAAATGTCTGCGAGTTGATCTGAGCTTCTTGTGTAGCACGGTAAGATTATGCCTTGCTCCACTACTTGTCTGACCTTGTTATTGAACTGAATAAGGGAATGGATCGAGTTTAATAAAGCAATGGACAGTGGACATGAAGCGGTTTAGGACATACAGTGGACATGAAGCGGTTTAGGACATGGACGGCCCAGCGACATGGTGCGGTACATGGACAGCCCAGCGAATCCAAAAGATGGACAAGGAAAGAAGTAAGGTGGCCCAGGTGAAGAAGACATGGCCCAATAGCTGAAATAATGTTCTAGAAGGTGTTTGGAGCCGTTGGAGACACTCGCCAAGGAAGATCACGTGTGGAGATAAGCTCCCACCCGTTAGGAGCTGTCACTCTCATGCCTTGGATCCAGCAAGTCTTCTCTTTGTTAATTATTTATGTCATTGTCCTGCACAGGCCTAGTGTCTCACATGTCTGGCTATAAGTATCATGTGTCCTACATTGTATTCGAATCAAGAAATGGAAATACACTCTTCCTTCTTCTAAACTCTCTCACTCTCGCCATTAAACTCTCCTTCAAGCTCTCCACTCTTCTATCTAAACTTAAATTCCGCAAACACATACATTCTTACATGGTATCAAAGCAAGGTTTAAACATCCATTGCATCTAATCTCTTCATTTCATCCTTTCTTAGTCGATTTACACAAGTACTTTTCTATTAACCAGTGGGTAAAGAGTTTATCCAACGGTCCAAACTTCTCAACCATGGAAAACTCAAAGCTGTTAGTCGTTCCAGTAATCCTGAAGGGTGGGAACTACTTGTTGTGGTCAAGAACCACAAAGACCGCCTTGTGCAGCCGTGGACTGTGGGGCCATGTTCTTGAAGAAGCTGCACCAACGAAGGCGATTGATGAAGATGAGGTTGAGGTGGTGATGGCCGGAAGAAACAAGTGGTTTCAAGAAGACCAGACTGTCCTAGCCATCCTCCAAAACTCCCTTGAAGCTTCAATTCTTGAAGCTTACTCTTATTGTGAAACAGCTAAGGAGCTGTGGGAAACTCTCCAAAACGTTTTTGGGAATATCTCCAACCTAAGCCGGGTGTTTGAGGTCAAGAAAGCCATAAATGACTTGAGCCAAGAGGATATGGACTTCACCAAACACTTTAGAAAGTTCAGAGTCCTATGGGCAGAGCTGGAAATGTTGAGGCCAAGCTCAGTGGATCCCATGGTCCTTAATGAGCGCCGTGAACAAGACAAGGTGTTTGCCTTGTTGCTAACCCTGAATCCAGCCTTCAATGATCTCATCAAGCATCTACTGAGAGCTGACAAGCTACCAACCTTGGACGAAGTGTGTTCTCAAGTCCAGAAGGAACAAGGGTCGTTGGGGCTCTTTGGAAGGAAGGACGAGCTGGTTACAGCCAACAAAGGAGAACTAGCCATGGCAAACAAGAACACCTTCAAGTATGAAGACCGGAAGACCTTGGTGTGTGATCATTGCAAGAAGAGAGGACACCTCAAGGAGAAATGCTGGATCTTGCATCCTCATCTCAAGAACAACCGGTGGAAGGAGCCAAGGGCCAACTACTCACATGAAGGCGGCACTCAAGTCATGCACAACACAGAACCAGCTGGGCACTCCAAGCGCATGGGACCAAATGGAGAAGGAACATCCATAGCCGCCTCCTTTGAGTTTGTGAGGAAATCAGACCTGGAGGCCCTTATCAAAGCCTTCAAAGAATCTGGTAACTCTTATCATGCATCTAAAACTCAAAAACCCTTGATTGTTGATTCAGGTGCTTCACACCATATGATTAGTGATATACAATTAATTGAGAACTTAGAACCTGCATTAGGAAATGTTACTATAGCTAATGGTGAAAAGGTACCAATCAAAGGGATATGAGATTTAAAGTTGTTTGATAAGAATTCTAAGGCCTTCTATCTACCATCCTTCACTTCAAACTTGTTATCAGTTAGAAAGGCTACATCTGATCTTAATTGTTATGCAATTTTTAGTCCTAATGAAGTTTTATTTCAGGATATTAAGACAAGTGAAGTCCTCGGACAAGGAACAACTAAGGATGGCCTTTATGTTTTGGAAGATACAAAGTCTCCATCTTCTCTTTTAAGCGCTTTCAACTCTATTGTTATCACTGCTAATAATGCAATTTGGCATGCTAGACTAGGACACCCACATTTTCGTGCTTTGAGTCTCTTATTACCTGATGTTAAGTTTCAAAACAATGAGTGTGAAGCTTGTATTCTAGGCAAACACTGCAAGTCTGTTTTCCCTAAGTCTACTACAATTTATGAGAAGTGTTTTGATTTGATTCATTCAGATGTGTGGACATCACCTTGCATTTCAAGAGAAAATCACAAATACTTTGTCACTTTTATAGATGAGAAGTCTAAGTACACTTGGCTAACTTTAATTCCATCTAAAGACAGAGTCCTTGAAGCCTTTACCAACTTTTATAATTATGTCACTAACCATTATAATGCTAAAGTTAAAATCTTAAGATCAGATAATGGCGGTGAATACACAAGTCAAGCCTTCAAATCCCTCCTATCCAAACACGGCATCCTTCATCAAACAAGCTGCCCATATACCCCACAACAAAATGGTGTGGCTGAGAGAAAGAATAGACATCTCATGGAGGTTGCCAGGTCCATGATGTTCCATACCAATGTACCAAAGAGATTCTGGGGAGATGCTGTGGTTGCAGCTTGCTATCTGATCAACCGCCTACCAACCAAAATCCTTCAAGACATATCACCCTTTGAGGTACTCAACAATTCCAAGCCTTCTATTAATCACCTAAGAGTCTTTGGATGCGTGTGTTATGTCTTAGTTCCAGGAGAAAACCGCAATAAGCTTGATGCCAAGAGTATGAAGAGTATGTTTCTTGGATACTCCATCACACAGAAAGGATATAAGTGTTTTGTTCCAGAGACTGGCAAGGTGTTGGTGTCACGGGATGCTAAGTTCTTAGAAAGCAAGGGATCTGAAAAGGATTGGGATAGTCTAAAAGAGCTCTCCACTTCTCAGTCTGACCGAGCAGCTAATTTGAAAAGCCTACTAGAGACACTTGGGATCTCATCTTTTCCGAATCCCATTAGTCATGAATCACCCTCAGAAGCCTCTGGACTTGCTCCTGAGGGGGAGAATTCAGATAGTCATGATCAAGTCTCCTCGGTTCATGAGGATGTGGAAGAGGTCCAGATAGACTCGGATCAAGAGGTTTCAACTTCCAATACTCAAGGTGAACATCTAGCCTCCACAGATGCACAATCTGTTGGAATGAGGAAGCAATTCACCAAGGAAAAGAGTGTTAACGGCTAGTAATGAATATTCTAGAAGGATTGGTGACTCACCTCTGCCAGCACAAAAGGGGAAAGAGGCGCCAGCACTAAAGAGGAAGCGCACACTCTTACCTAAAGTAGTCACTTTTAGGTTATCCATTTCTGTATAAAAGGATCATTAAGGTCTCTCTTTGTAATCAAGAAATCCTATTCTAATAATATGTGTTTACCTAATCTCTCACCTAAACTCTCTCCACTCTTCCTAAACTTCTAAAACTTACATGGTATCAGAGCATTTGCTCACAAATCTTCCCTGAATCATTCGTAAACTCTTCATTCCTCTCACTATTCAAATCCACAAATCACTTTCTCTCTGGATTTTAAAGCACTTAATCTATGATAAACATGTTCTAGCCTATCCTCTCTGAGATCTAAAGATCCTCAGAACCATTGGTGATGAGTTGAGGAAGACAAGATGTGGGTATCATGCGGATTATAGTAGTCTTTGCTGGGTACAGGTCTTGTTCTTTCTCTCGCGGCTATTGATGTACGGTCCATAGCTCATATTCCACAAGTTTGAAACGTGTTTCTACTCAAAAGAAGAACTAAAAGGCTACTCAAAGCTTCACGGTTCAAAATACTTTCGAAAGGAGCCATCTTTCAACCTCCTTCACTGAGCCGTATTCATCTTCCTCATCGTGCTGTTGAAACCCAGAATCCGTACACCCTTCTAAAACTCCTCAAAGGCAGTTCCTCTGGTCTCCTTTCTCAACAAATCCTTCCTTCCTGCATCCGGTGAAGTCATTTAAGACCAAAAGAAGGCATTTTGCTTCAAGATTCAAGTCTGCGAAAAGAGGGTTTTGTATCTGTCTGTACAAGTTCGAGGGTTTTTCTGCTGAAGTTCCAGACTAAGTAAAGGAGACTCCTTCCGTCCCATTTCAAGTCACCTTACCAGAACCAATCATCAATCTTCTCAAACAACAGTGATCTTTGCCCTACCGTGAAGACCAAGCTTTATCCACCATTGTTGTACGGACCTAAACCCTACCTCATGGAGAACACTCGTCAAATAGCCGTTCCAGTGATCCTCAAGGGTTTAAACTATGTCTTGTGGTCTCGCATGATAAAGACTGCTCTTGGAGGCCGGGGTTTGGGAGATCATCTCCTATTTAATGAAGCACCTCCTAGTCTAATCCAGAATGAAGATGGTGATGAAATGGTCATCACAGACGAGCGAAAGTGGCATCAGGAGGACCTATATGTCCTATCCGTTCTGCAAAACTCCTTAGATGGTCCAATTCTGGAGTCCTACTCACATTGTGAAACGTCAATGGAACTATGGACTATTCTCAAGAAGGTCTATGGCAACACCTCCAACCTTAGCAGGATTTTTCAAGTCAAGCAGGCCATCAACAATCTAAGTCAAGATGATCCAGACTTCACCTCCTTGTTTGGGAAGTTCAGTTCCTTATGGGCAGAATTATATATGCTCCGACCTGTGGCCTTTGATCCTGAGGTCATTAAGGAAAGGCGGGAACAAGATAAAGTCTTTAGCCTTCTCATGATTCTCAGTCCCACATACAACTATCTCATTAAACACATCTTGAGGTCAGATAAACTCCCCTTCCCTTGAAGATGTATGCTCTCAGATACAGAAGGAATCCGGATCAAATGGATTGTTTGGAAGAAAAGGTGACCTTCTCACGGCTCACAAAAGCACATACAAGACCGAAGAAGAACCCATCTCAGCAAATAAAGGGTTTTACAAACCGGAAGACAAGAAGAGCATAATGTGTGATCATTGTAAAAGGAAAGGGCATTCCAAAGATAAGTGTTGGATTCTTCATCCACACCTCAAGCCAAGCAAGTGGAAGGAAGCTCCTAGAGCTCATTTCACTCAGGAAACTGGATACTATCCCAAGAAGAACCTCCCATACCAAATCGCTCACGGCCCAGCTAGCTCTAATCAACAAGCCAGCTCCTCAAGTTCATCGTGCATTGGAAGTTCTCAAACTCATCCAGCTCATATGGTGCCATACCAACCAATGCAGTCAGAGTATGTCAGGAAATCCGATCTTGAAGCTCTCATCAAAGCATTCAAAGACAACTCTGGTAATGCGATTGTTGGTAGATCATTACATGCCTCATTTAATGCTTTCACTAAGTCTAAACCATTAATTGTAGATTCTGGGGCATCTCACCATATGATCAGTGATATGAATTTGATTAAGAACATTGAACCGGCTGTAGGGAATGTCTTGATAGCAAATGGAACAAATGTGCCAATAGAAGGAATAGGTGATCTTAGATTATACAATCAGGAATCTAGAGCCTTTTATATGCCCTCATTCACTTCTAACCTTCTATCTGTCAAGAGAGCTACAACCGATTTAAACTGTCATGCTATCTTTGGGCCTAATGACTTTGTGTTTCAGGATATTGAAACTAAGGAGATTCTTGGACAAGGTGTTACCAGAAATGATCTATATGTGCTTGAAGACTTATCTCCTAGTTCTCCTAGTCGTTTAGCTTCCTGTTTTTCAAATTTCAATAATTCTGAGATGAATGGTGATTTGTGGCATGCTAGGCTTGGTCATCCTCATCTTAAAGTGTTAGAGTTAATGTTTCCTAAAACAGTTTTCAATAATGAATTATGTGAAGCATGTATCCTTGGAAAACACTATGTCTGTTTTTCCTAAATCTCAAACTATGTATGAAAACTGCTTTGATCTTGTTCACTCTGATGTTTGGACTGCCCCATGTGTCTATAGAGATAATCACAAGTATTTTGTTAGTTTCATAGATGAGAAATCAAAATACACTTGGGTTACCTTAATGCCATCTAAGGGTAGAGTTCTTGAAGCGTTTATGAGTTTTAACAAGTATGTGACTAACCAATATGATGCTAAAGTTAAATGTCTAAGATCAGATAATGGTGGGGAGTATACTAGCCAGGCCTTTAAACACTATCTCAACAAACATGGAATTGAGCACCAGACAAGTTGTCCCTATACCCCTCAGCAGAATGGAGTTGCTGAGAGAAAAAACATACACTTAATGGAGGTGACTAGAGCCATGATGTTTCATAGGAAGGTTCCTAAACAGTTTTGGGGTGATGCCTTAGTTACGGCCTGCTACTTAATCAACAGACTTCCGACCAAAATCCTACATGACATCTCACCGTTTAAGGTACTTACTAAAACCAAACCTCATCTTGATCATATTAGAGTGTTTGGATGTGTTTGCTATGTGTTGATCCCAGGGGAACAGAGGAACAAGTTAGAGGCTAAGAGCACAAAGGCCATATTTCTTGGATATTCAACCACACAGAAAAGGTATAAGTGCTACAATACTAATACCAACCGTGTCCTTATCTCCCGGGATGTTAAGTTTCTTGAAGACAAAAGCTATTTCTCGGATGGTACGTGGGAGTCTATCAAGAACATATCCTCACAATCGCCCAACCAGGCTGAGAATTTAAAGAAGATCTTAGAGAACCTGGATATATCCTCTTTTGGTCCAGACACTCATCAGCATTCGCCGCATCATCCTCTTCATCCTGAGGGGGGACAACAAGACTATGGTCATGATGAGGAGGATGAAGATTCAGCTACTAATTCAAACAACACCCAAAGAAGAGAATCTGAACCTGAGTCTCAAACCGGTCCAAGTAACACTGAAGGAAACTCAGAAGCTGAAGTTGGTTCGAGTTCTGGAAGTACCAATGATCAACATCAACACTCGCATGAAGTACCAGCACCATTAGAACTCCGGAGAAGCACTAGACAACGATTCCCTCCAGCAAACTAGAAGAACACGAGAGTTTACTACAATAATAATGCAGTGGCTCATCCTACTCAAGCGGTTTGCAACATGGTTCATATTCCACAACAACATCTGGCTTTCACAGGCAGTCTAGATCAAGAGTTAGTTCCCAAGACTTATGATGAAGCTAAGGAGCTAAAAGTCTGGAGAGATGCCGTGGGAGCAGAAAGAACTGCAATGGAGAAAAATCATACATGGGATGAAGCAGACTTACCAAAAGGAAAGAAGGCAGTGAGCTCTAGATGGATTTTCACCATCAAATACAAAAGTAATGGGGAGATTGAGAGATATAAGGCAAGACTGGTAGCAAGAGGATTCACCCAGACCTATGGAGAAGATTACAGAGACACATTTGCTCCAGTAGCAAAAATGCATACAATCAGAGTTGTTCTGTCTCTTGCTGCAAACTTAGACTGGGAACTATGGCAGATGGATGTCAAAAACGCATTCCTTCATGGAGAATTAGAAGAAGAAGTCTACATGACCCCTCCACCTGGATTAAAAGACTCAGTTGCACCAGGGAAAGTCCTTAGATTAAGAAAGGCAATCTATGGCCTTAAACAGTCACCTAGGGCCTGGTATCACAAGCTGAACGTCACTCTAAGAGACAGAGGTTTCAGGAGATCAGAATCCGATCACACCTTGTTCACCTTACATAGCCAAGAAGGTATAGTTGTCATTCTCATTTATGTGGATGATATTATCATCTCTGGGAATGACAAGGTAGGAATTTCTGCTACAAAAGAATATCTTAAAGCTATGTTTGACATTAAAGATCTTGGTGAACTCAAATATTTCTTGGGTATTGAATGTTAGTTTTAGGAAAGATTAAGGAGAAGTTTTGAATAGATTAGATTATAAACATTAAGAACATATCAAGAACATATAGAGTTTAGCCATAAGAGGAATAGAATAGAATCTTATTATATTAGAGTGAGCGATTACAAGGAGGCTGCATAGCCTTAAATAGAAAGACTCCTAGGTCGCCTAGGCTAGGGATAAGTAAGAGTACATATAGGACCGTTGCAACTGAACTTATCATACATGCTTCCTTATCTTCTCATCTTATCATGTGTGACTATCCCTTCCTTATCAAGTGACCAGAGTGCTTATCACACTAGACTGAGCTGCCTTTAGTAACGCCACTGTCCAATACTCCCCCTCAAGCTAAATTCTGATGAAGAACTTAGCTTGGAAATCATAAACAACCACCTCATTAAAAACCTTATGATGTAAAACCCAATGGGACAAAAGCACCATAAGGGAAAAAGAGTATGATTGCTTATGATTAGAGGATTCATGGATAAGACATATCAAAGAGTCCAAGCCTAGGTAGAATGGACTCATATACCTTAGAAGTTGTTGCCTTGGTGAAGATATCCGCAAGTTGATCCATACTTCTGGTGTAGCATGGTAAGACTACTCCTTGCTCCACTGCTTGCCTCACCTTGTGACAGTCAACTTCTATGTGTTTAGTTCTCTCGTGGAATACAGAATTGGATGCTATGTGAATGGCTGCTTGGTTGTCGCAATGCATGGTCATTGGTCTAACTGTTTCTATATCCAAGTCCTTCAGAATGGCCTTGATCCATGTTAACTCATTGGTGAGCTTCTTCATTGCACGATATTCAGCCTCTGCGTTTGAACAAGACACAATCTTCTGCTTCTTTGTCTTCCATGTGACCAAGTTTCCACCAACAAAGGTACAGTAGCCTGTGGTAGACCTCCTGTCTTCTCTATCACCAGCCCAGTCAGCATCACAGTATCCCACTATTTCTGAGCTTCCATTGGCTCCCATCCAGATTCCTTGCTCAGAAGTTCCTCTCAAGTATCTAAGAATTCTCTCCAGCATGTTCCAATGATGGACCTTCGGCTCTTGCATATGCTGGCTAACCTGATTCACAGAAAAGCAAAGATCAGGTCTAGTAAGAGTTAAATAGATTAACTTACCTACTAGTCTTCTGTAGAGTTGCGGATTATTGAATGGTTGATCTTCAAGCTCCCCCTCATTGATAGCTTTGTAACTGTCCTCCAGAGGTGTGGTCACTGGTTTTGCATCTAGCTTTCCTGTTTCAGACAAAAGGTCAAGTGTGTATTTCCTTTGAGATAAGAATAATCCCTCTTTAGAGCGACATATCTCAATCCCTAGGAAATACTTAAGCAAGCCTAAATCTTTAATGTCAAAGATGGACTTAAGGTAGGCTTTGGTATCCTTGATCCCTTCCCTATCATCACCTGTGATAATGATATCATCCACATAGACCAACACAACTATGATACCTGACCGGCTAGAAGATGTGAACAGTGTGTGATCAGCTTCTGATTTCCTGAATCCTCTGTCCCTTAGTGTCATGCTTAACTTGTGATACCAGGCCCTAGGTGATTGTTTTAATCCATAAATAGCCTTTCTCAATCGCAAGACCTTGCCTGGTTGAACAATCCCTTCTAGACCTGGAGGTGGCCGCATGTACACCTCTTCCTCTAGCTCTCCTTGCAAGAAGGCATTCTTTACATCCATCTGCCACAATTCCTAATCCAGATTTGTTGCTAAGGATAGGACAATCCTCACGGTATGGAGTTTTGCTACAGGGGCAAAGGTATCACCAAAATCTTCTCCATAGGTCTGAGTGAAGCCTCTTGCGACCAACCTGGCCTTATATCTTTCCACATCTCCATTACTCTTGTATTTGATCGTAAATACCCACTTTGAGCTCACTGCCTTCTTTCCCTTGGGTAACACGGCTTCATCCCATGTGTGATTCCTTTCCATGGCCTCTGTCTCATCACTTATAGCATCCCTCCAGACTTTGAGTTCCTTAGCCTCTTCATAGGATGTTGGAATGTGTCCCTGATCCAGGCTGCTAATAAAGGTCTTGTGCTCTTCAGGGAATGAAGCAAATGAGCAAACAACTTGAGAGGGATGAGCAACCGCATTTGCATTGTAATAGACCCTTGTGTTCACCCAGTTTGATGGATCCTTCCTGAGTCTTGTGCTTCTCCTTAGAGGTTGAGCTGTCCCTGATGGTTCTTCTTCCCGCTCTTGCCTTTGATCGTGACCTTCAGAAGAAGAGCTGGTCCTCTCTTGATCACTGTCTTCTTCAAGATGTCCCCCCTCACGATCAATGTCTGGCCGGGAAGAGTTAAGGTCTTGCTGCGGTAAGCTTGGTCCAGTCCGGGACAATGTTGGACCACCTCCGGGTGAGCTAGGTTCTGACCAGGTCGAGGTAATTTCATGCGGGACAGCTGGTTGAACAGGAGCCAAGCCAGGAACAGGACATGAACTAGGTTGAGGACATGGAACACCGGTAGAACCAGGTTGGAATGGTGAAGGTATGCCAAGATGATCAAGGATATTCCGAAGGCTAGTGGCCCGGTCCAGGGAAGAACCAGCAAGATCAACCAAGTTATCCCACTTTTGATCACTATAGTAGCCAGTGTTCTCAATAAACTTAACATCACGAGACACCAACACCTTCCTAGCTTCAGGGTCATAGCACTTGTAGCCTCTTTGGGTAGTAGAATACCCAATGAACATGGACCGTGCACTCTTAGCGTCAAGCTTGGTTCGGTTCTCTCCTGGAATCAAAACAAAGCACAGGCAACCAAACACTCTCAAGTGGGTTAGAGAAGGTTTAAGAGCGTTTAATACCTCAAATGGGGAGAGATCATTGAGGACTCGGGTAGGAGTCCTGTTAATAAGATAACATGCGGTAAGGACAGCATCTCCCCAAAACCTCTTAGGAACCTTTGTATGAAACATCATTGCCCTGGCTACTTCCATCAAGTGACGATTCTTTCTCTCAGCCACACCATTCTGTTGGGGTGTGTAGGGACAACTCGTTTGATGGAGAATTCCGTGCTTATTGAGATGATCTCTGAAGGCATGACTTGTATACTCTCCACCATTGTCTGTTCTAAAGATTTTAATCTTTGCATTGAAGTGGTTAGTGATATAATTTTGAAAGTTCACAAAGGCCTCTAAAGCTCTATCCTTTGATTGCATTAAGGTTATCCAGGTGTATTTGGATTTCTCATCTATGAAAGTAATGAAATATTTCTGATTCTCTCTAGATAAGCAAGGAGCAGTCCACACATCTGAATGCACAAGATCAAAACACTTTTCATAAACGGTTCCAGACTTAGTGAAAACAGACTTGCAATGTTTACCTAAGATACATGCCTCACAATTATCATTTTTAAACACAACATTAGGTAACATTAAGCCTAAAGCCCGAGAGTGAGGGTGTCCTAGTCTAGCGTGCCATAACACATTATTAGCATAAACAGGAGTAGAATTTAAAGAACATAAAACAGAAGCTAAAGGTTGATCATTTCCCAGCAGATAAAGACCATCCTTAGTTCTTCCTTTCCCAAGCAACTTGCTTGTCTTAATATCCTGAAAATGTACATCATTAGGAGTGAAGATAACATTGCAATCCAAGTCATTTGTGGCCTTATGAACAGAAACTAAATTAGAGGTGAAATCAGGCATAAAGAAAGCTCTAGTCTTTCTATCAAATAGTTCTAAGTTTCCTACCCCTTTAATTGGAATTCTATCCCCATTTGCAATCACAACATGACCCTTAGCCGGTTCTAAGTCCTTAATCAGTTCAATATTGCTAATCATATGATGGGATGCTCCAGAATCAATCACTAATGGTCTTTCATCCAGTTTTATAGTATGAGCAGTAGCATGAAAAGAGAACCCCATACCATTACCATAGCTTTCTTTCAGGGCTTTGATAAGAGCATCCAGTTCTAACCGCTTCACCACTTGATCTTGACCGGCTACTTGTGCAGCTTGAGCATTGATCACCGCCATTCCATCTTCCTCTGGATTGCGTGAGGATGTTCCCTGGTCAGCTTTAGCCTTGGTGATATTGGCTCGGACATCTCTGAACTTGGATGGCTTGAGATGTGGGTGGAGAATCCAGCATTTTTCCTTAGTATGGCCCTTCCTCTTGCAGTGCTCACAGAACAACCCCCTTCTGTCATCTTGCTTGAAGTAGACACCTTTGTTTGCTGTCACAAGCTCTCCCTTTCCACTTAGAAGACCATGAGAGCCTTGTTCCCTCTGGATGTAAGCGCAAACTTCTTCTAGGGATGGAAGCTTATCTGATCTCAGGAGGTGCTTGATCAAGTCATTGTACATAGGATTCAGGGTGAGAAGGAGACCAAAGACCTTGTCTTGTTCACGTCTTGCAAGGAGAACCTCTGGATCAGTTGAGTTCGGTCTCAACATTTCAAGCTCAGCCCACAAGGAGCGAAACTTGCCAAAATGAGCTGTAAACTCCAAGTCCTCTTGGTGAAGGTTGTTGATTGCTCTCTTCACTTCAAACACCCTACTTAAATTTGTAGTGTTACCGTAAACCTTCTTGAGTGTTTCCCATAGCTCCCTAGCACTTTCACAATACGAGTATGCCTCCAAGATAGGTCCATCCAATGAACTTTGAATGATAGACAGAACAAACTGATCCTCTTGAATCCATTTTTCTTCATCCACAATCATAATCTCCTGTCCATCCTCCTGTTGAAACGTCTTAGGTGGAGCTTCATCAAGAAGGAGATGCATTCCAAGTCCTCGGCCACCGAGAGTAGTTTTTACCATTCTAGACCAGAGAAGGTAGTTAAGGCCTTTGAGGGTGACTGGAATGACCATGGGCCGTGTGTTCTCCATCTTGAAAGGGGTAGGTTTTATGAAAAACAAGAGGGTTTGAGAACACGAGGGTTTGAGAAAAACAGGGTGCACAAGGTTTAAGAAGGTTTATGCTCAGGATGCAACTCTACCCTTCTAAGACCTTAAGCCGTTCTTTGGTAAGCTAGAAATGACCTACCTTTAGGATAAATGAGCTATTTTTAGACAGTTTTGGTGTAGTGTACGGACTCTGGTTCGGGTTTGGTCGAAGAAGGTGAGTACGGACACTCACCCACTTAGCTCTAAACAACTCCCCTTGTATTATTTAGGCCATGAATGAGTTCAAGCTTACTCCTTTTACTACCCCAACACAGAAAGCAGCTATTTTTACACTAAGAACTCACTATCCAGAAATGTGTCCGTACAACAATGGTGAAAAAGCTGGCTAAACTTGAAAACAACTTAAACGCGAGAGATAACCATGCCTAGTCTTCTTCAACTCATCACCCATGGTTCTGAGGATCCTGGATCTCAGAGAAGACAGACTTAAACATGTTTATCTCAAGGAAAGCGTTTGGGGTATAGCCAGAAATATAAAGAGTAGAAGAGAAGGAATGAGTTTAAGAATGCGGAAGCTATGTGAGAATCATATCCTGCTCTGATACCATGTTAGTTTTAGGAAAGATTAAGGAGAAGTTTTGAATAGATTAGATTATAAACATTAAGAACATATCAAGAACATATAGAGTTTAGCCATAAGAGGAATAGAATAGAATCTTATTATATTAGAGTGAGCGATTACAAGGAGGCTGCATAGCCTTAAATAGAAAGACTCCTAGGTCGCCTAGGCTAGGGATAAGTAAGAGTACATATAGGTGTTGGAATGAAGGTGCATTCAATCAAAGGAAATGAGGGTGCTAACGGCTAGTAGGATCTTCTAGAAGGGCTGGTGACTCATCCATGCCAGCACAAAAGGGGAAGGAAGCCGCCAGCACAAAAGGAGTCCTCTCCTCTTTACCTAAAGTAGAAGCACCTAGGTTTATTTAGTTTGCTATAAAAGGACCTCTAAGGCATTCTCTTGTACTCAAGCAATTCGAATAATAAAAACATGTTTCTCATACTCTCTAAACTCCCTAAATCTCTCTAGCTCTCTAAAACTCTCTAAACTTGAATCTCTAAAACTAATATGGTATCAGAGCAGTTGCTCTTTCATCTTTTATAATCCGCAAATTTCTTTTCCATTTTTCCTTCTTTTTCATTCGAATCCAAAGCTAAGAATCAAGCACTTACCTTGAAGATAAACATGTCTTAATCTATCCTCTCTGAGATTTAAGATCCCCAGATCCATGGGTGATGGGTTGAGGAAGATTAGATATGGTTATATCATGTGTCTTAGTAGCTTAGTTTCTTAGCTATCTTTCTTCACCATTGTTGTACGGTTCCCTTGGTCTCGCCATTTTTGTACGGACCAAGTCTCCCAGAAGCTCTCAGTCCAAGTCATTTCTGTTCCAAGGAAGGTGAAAAAGACTCACCCTTTCTGTAGAAACAACCGGTGGTTCAAAAGACCAAGTCTTGCACTCTAGAGTCACAGGCCGTACTCATCTTCTCCGCGCTCGCTCAACCCAGTAGTCCGTACACCTCCTTTCACACTCATCAAAGGCAACTCCTTTCTGGTCTTTCTTCAGTTCAGGAGGTTTATCCACAGGCTAAACTCTTGAATCCTCAAAGAAGAAGTCCTGAACACTAACCACGAAGAGTGGGTATTTCTTCCGTACTGATTATAAACCGCTTGTGAAAGAAAGCTGAACCAAGCTAAAGGCAGCTCATTTCAAGATAAAATCATCTCATCCCTGGTTTCTCCTTCTGACTATTCTCTTCCCTGGTCAGACTCAACTCAAACGTGGGTCTCAAGCATCAACCTCCATTATTGTACGGTTCTCAAAAGCTTGAAGTATGGAAAACTCTCGGCAAATCTCTGTCCCAGTGATTCTTAAAGGCCTTAACTATGTGTTATGGTCTCGGATGATTAAAACTGCTTTAGGAGGAAGAGGTCTTGGAGACCATCTACTGTTTAATGAAGCTCCACCTTATCTGATCCAAAATGAAGATGGAGAAGAAATGGTGATAACTGATGAAAGGAAATGGCACCAAGAAGACCTCTATGTTCTCTCCATTCTCCAAAACTCATTAGATGGACCTATACTTGAGTCTTACTCTCATTGTGAAACCTCAATGGAACTTTGGGAAATCCTAAAAAAGGTTTATGGGAACACCTCAAATCTGACTCGCATTTTCCAAGTCAAACAGGCAATCCACAACCTCAACCAAGATGACTCAGATTTCACAGTTCTCTTTGGGAAATTCAGTTCTCTTTGGGCAGAACTTGACATGCTTAGACCAACATCCTTTGATCCAGAAGTTATCAAAGAAAGGCGAGAGCAGGACAAGGTGTTCAGCCTCCTCATGATCTTAAGTCCAGCCTACAATGATCTTATCAAACATATACTGCGGTCAGACAAGCTTCCCTCTCTTGAAGATGTATGTTCTCAAATCCAGAAGGAATGTGGATCAAATGGCTTGTTTGGAAAGAAAGGAGAGTTAATCACAGCACATAAGGGCATCTACAAGCAAGAAGAAGAAACAATTACTGCCAACAAAGGGTTCTACAAGCCGGAAGACAAGAAGAACATGATGTGTGATCACTGTAAAAGGAAAGGACATACCAAAGAAAAGTGTTGGATTCTTCATCCACACTTAAAGCCTAGTAAATGGAAAGAAGTTCCCAGAGCTCACTACACACAAGAGATAGGTCATTACCACAAGAAAGGCCTTCCTTACCAACTTACCAATGCTCCAGCAAGTTCATCGAACTCATCCGGGACAAGTGGCGGTACTCAAGTTCAACCAGCTCAAATGGTGTCCTATCAATCAGCTCAGTCTGAGTATGTCAAGAAGTCCGACCTTGAGGCTCTCATCAAAGCCTTCAAAGATAACTCTGGTAATGCCATCATTGGTAGATCACTACATGCCTCATTTAATACATTCACTAAGTCTAAACCACTGATAGTAGACTCAGGAGCATCTCACCATATGATAAGTGACCTTAACCTGATTAAAAATGTTGAACCGGCCATAGGAAATGTTTTGATTGCAAATGGTATTAATGTGCCAATAGAAGGAGTAGGAGACCTTAGGCTATTTAACAAAGAAACTCGTGCCTTTTACATGCCATCATTCACCTCAAATTTACTATCTGTCAAAAGAGCCACAACAGATTTAAATTGCCATGCTATTTTTGGGCCTAATGACTTTGTGTTTCAGGATATTGAAACTCAAGAGGTTCTTGGAAAAGGTGTTACAAGAAACGATTTATATGTGCTTGAAGACCTCTCTTCCAACCGCTTAGTTACTTGCTTTTCCAATTTGAATAATTCTAAAGTGAATGGTGGTTTATGGCATGCCAGGCTTGGTCATCCTCATTTTAAAGTTCTAGAAATAATGTTTCCTAGGATGTCTTTCAATAATGATTTATGTGAAGCTTGTATCCTAGGAAAACACTGTAGGTCTGTTTTTCCTAAGTCTCAAACAATGTATGCCAATTGCTTTGATCTTGTTCACTCTGATGTATGGACTGCACCATGTTTATCTAGAGATAATCAGAAATACTTTGTTAGTTTTATTGATGAAAAATCTAAATACACTTGGATAACCTTAATGCCATCTAAGGGTAGAGTTCTGGAAGCATTTATGAACTTTAATAAATATGTGACTAACCAGTATGATGCAAAGGTTAAGTGTTTTAGATCAGACAATGGGGGAGAGTATACTAGCCAAGCATTCAAACATTACCTCAACAAACATGGAATTGAGCATCAAACAAGTTGCCCCTATACCCCCCAACAGAATGGCGTTGCTGAAAGAAAGAACCGGCACCTCATGGAGGTCACTCGAGCCTTGATGTTTCATATGAAGGTGCCTAAACGTTTCTGGGGAGATGCATTACTTGCCGCTTGCTACCTGATCAACCGCATTCCAACCAAGACATTACTAGATCAATCCCCATTCGAGGTACTTACAAAGTCTAAACCTCAACTTGATCATATTAGAGTTTTTGGTTGTGTTTGCTATGTGTTGATTCCAGGAGAACAAAGAACAAAACTAGACGCCAAAAGCACTAAAGCCATGTTCCTGGGCTATTCCACGACACAGAAGGGATATAAATGCTATAATGCTGACACAAATCGTGTTCTCATCTCACGGGATGTTAAGTTCTTAGAGACTACAAGTTATTTTGAAGAAGGGACATGGGATTCAATCAAGGACATCTCTTCCCACTCTTCTGAACGAGCTGAGAACTTAAGGAAGATATTAGAAGGACTTGGCATTACTTCACCTCACGGTTCTCCTAGCCATCATCCCCTTCATCCTCTTAATCCTGAGGGGGAGCAACAATTCTCTGTTCATGATCAAGAGGATTCAATTGTTGATCACATGGATTCAGGACCGGAGAAAGAACAGGCAGAAACTGAGGGTAATAGACAAGGCTCAGAAGATAGAACAGGAAGTACTCAAGGCTCAGAAGATGAATTAAGTTCACAAAGCACTCAAGGTCCCACTGAAGGTTCCATCCAAAATCAAGCTCCTCTTGAACTCAGAAGAAGTACTCGGCAAAGATTTCCAGCTGAGAACTGGAAGAATACCAGGGTTTACTACAATAATAATGCGGTAGCTCACCCTGCTCAAGCCGTGTGCTCCTTAGTACAAATCCCTCAAGGCCATCAAGTGTTCATTGGAAGCTTAGATCAAGAATCTGTGCCTAGAAGCTATGATGAAGCAAAGGATATTAAGGTCTGGCGGGATGCTGTAACAGATGAAAGGAAAGCAATGGAAAAGAATCATACATGGGATGAGTCAAACTTACCTAAGGGAAAGAAGGCTGTCAGCTCCAGATGGATCTTCACTATTAAGTACCAAAGCAATGGAGAGATTGAAAGGCACAAGGCTAGACTAGTCGCAAGAGGCTTCACACAAACCTATGGAGATGATTATAGAGACACATTTGCCCCTGTGGCAAAGATGCACACAATCAGGGTGGTCCTCTCTCTAGCTGCAAACTTGGAATGGGAGCTATGGCAAATGGATGTCAAAAACGCATTCCTACAAGGAGAACTAGAAGAAGAAGTCTACATGACTCCACCACCTGGATTAGAAGACTCTGTTGCACCAGTGAAAGTCCTAAGACTAAGAAAGGCAATTTACGGGCTAAAGCAGTCTCCTAGAGCCTGGTACCACAAGTTGAATGTTACTCTCAGAGACAGAGGCTTTAGGAGATCTGAATCTGATCACACCTTGTTCACCCTCCACAGCCGAGAAGGTATAGTTGTCATTCTCATATATGTAGATGATATTATCATCTCAGGGAATGACAAGGTAGGAATTGCTTCTACAAAAGAATACCTTAAATCTATGTTTGATATAAAAGATCTTGGTGAACTTAAGTATTTCTTGGGCATTGAAGTATGCAGGTTTAAAGATGGACTGTTTATCTCACAAAGAAAGTATGTTAGAGACCTACTAACCAATGCAGGAATGATGGAGGCAAAGGCGGTTAGAACTCCCTTAGAGGAAGGATACAAAGTTGAAACTGAGGGGGAGCCAGAAGGAGAAGCATTCGAAGACCCTAAGCTCTACAGAAAACTTGTTGGTAAGCTCATCTACTTAACTATTACAAGACCTGACTTATGTTTTGCTGTGAATCAGGTGAGCCAGTATATGCAAGCTCCTAAGAAGAACCACTGGATGATGATTCAACGCATCTTAAGATATCTTAAAGGGACTTACACTCAAGGAGTTTGGATGGGAAAGAATAAGAATGCTGAGATCGTTGGTTACTGTGATGCTGATTGGGCTGGGGATAGGAAAGACAGGAAATCAACCACAGGATATTGCACCTTTATAGGAGGAAATCTTGTCACTTGGAAGACCAAGAAGCAGAAGGTAGTATCCTGCTCAAGTGCTGAAGCTGAGTACCGGGCCATGAGGAAACTAACCACTGAGTGTATATGGCTAAAGGCTCTCCTCAAAGACTTCAACATTGAAAGCAATACACCAATCACAATGCATTGTGACAACCAGGCGGCCATTCATATTGCATCCAATTCTGTCTTCCATGAACGCACTAAGCACATTGAAGTTGACTGCCACAAGGTGAGAGAAGCCGTGGCTCAAGGAATTATACTTCCATGCTATACCAAGAGTTCTGATCAATTGGCAGACATATTTACTAAGGCAGCAAATGTAAAGGTTTGTGAGTTCGTTCATTCAAAGCTTGGACTCACATCTCTCCCATTCCAGTAACTTCCCTATCAAGAAGGATTCATACTCTTTTTCCCTTAAAATGCTTTTGTCCCACTGGGTTTTGCATTTTAAGGTTTTTAATGAGGTGAATCCTCTTGGTGTCCAAGTTTAATCATTCACCAATGATTTAAACTTGAGGGGGAGTGTTGGAATGAAGGTGCATTCAATCAAAGGAAATGAGGGTGCTAACGGCTAGTAGGATCTTCTAGAAGGGCTGGTGACTCATCCATGCCAGCACAAAAGGGGAAGGAAGCCGCCAGCACAAAAGGAGTCCTCTCCTCTTTACCTAAAGTAGAAGCACCTAGGTTTATTTAGTTTGCTATAAAAGGACCTCTAAGGCATTCTCTTGTACTCAAGCAATTCGAATAATAAAAACATGTTTCTCATACTCTCTAAACTCCCTAAATCTCTCTAGCTCTCTAAAACTCTCTAAACTTGAATCTCTAAAACTAATAATAGGACCGTTGCAACTGAACTTATCATACATGCTTCCTTATCTTCTCATCTTATCATGTGTGACTATCCCTTCCTTATCAAGTGACCAGAGTGCTTATCACACTAGACTGAGCTGCCTTTAGTAACGCCACTGTCCAATATTGAAGTCTGCAGGTTTAAAGATGGGTTGTTTATATCTCAGAGGAAATACACTGTAGACTTACTAACTAATGCAGGAATGATGGATTCAAAAGCAGCAAGAACGCCCTTAGAAGATGGTTACAAGGCTAAAACTGAGGGGGAGCAAGATGAAGATACATTTGAGGATCCGAAGCTGTACAGAAAACTTGTTGGTAAGCTCATATATTTGACAATTACAAGACCTGACTTGTGCTTTGCTGTGAATCAGGTAAGTCAGTATATGAAAGCCCCTGGGAAGAATCATTGGATGATGATACAACGCATTCTGAGATACTTGAAAGGGACTTACACTCAGGGAATATGGATGGGAAAGAATGGAAACGCTGAAGTAGTTGGCTATTGTGATGCTGATTGGGCTGGGGATAGGAAAGACAGAAGATCAACTACTGATTATTGCACCTTCATAGGTGGTAATCTTGTCACTTGGAAGACCAAGAAGCAGAAAGTATTATCCTGTTCAAGTGCTGAAGCTGAATATAGGGCTATGAGGAAGTTAACTACCGAGTGTATATGACAATGCATTGTGATACAATGCATTGTGATAATCAGGCAGCCATTCATATTGCATCCAATTCTGTCTTCCATGAACGAACCAAGCACATTGAGGTGGACTGCCACAAGGTTAGAGAAGCTGTGGAGAAAGGAATCATACTTCCATGCTATACAAGAAGTTCTGATCAATTGGGTGATATCTTCACCAAGGCGGCAAGTTTGAAGGTTTGTGAGTTCATCCATACTAAGCTTGGACTCACAACCCTACCATTCCAGTAACTTCCCTATCATGAAGGATTCATACTCTTTTTCCCTTAGAATGTTTTTCTCCCACTGGATTTTGCATTCTAAGGTTTTTAATGAGGTGAATCCTCTTGATGTCCAAGTTTTAATCATTCACCAATGATGTAAAACTTAAGGGGGAGTGTTGGAATGAGGAAGCAATTCACCAAGGAAAAGAGTGTTAACGGCTAGTAATGAATCTTCTAGAAGGATTGGTGACTCACCTCTGCCAGCACAAAAGGGGAAAGAGGCGCCAGCACTAAAGAGGAAGCACACACTCTTACCTAAAGTAGTCACTTTTAGGTTATCCATTTCTGTATAAAAGGATCATTAAGGTCTCTCTTTGTAATCAAGAAATCCTATTCTAATAATATGTGTTTACCTAATCTCTCACCTAAACTCTCTCCACTTTTCCTAAACTTCTAAAACTTACACTTCTTGGGATAGTATCCAGTTTCCTGAGTGAAATGAGCTCTAGGAACTTCCTTCCACTTTCTTGGCTTGAGGTGTGGATGAAGAATCCAACACTTATCTTTGGAATGTCCTTTCCTTTTACAATGATCACACATTATGCTCTTCTTGTCTTCCGGTTTGTAAAACCCTTTATTTGCTGAGATGGGTTCTTCTTCGGTCTTGTATGTGCTTTTGTGAGCCGTGAGAAGGTCACCTTTTCTTCCAAACAATCCATTTGATCCGGATTCCTTCTGTATCTGAGAGCATACATCTTCAAGGGAAGGGAGTTTATCTGACCTCAAGATGTGTTTAATGAGATCGTTGTATGTGGGACTGAGAATCATGAGAAGGCTAAAGACTTTATCTTGTTCCCGCCTTTCCTTAATGACTTCAGGATCAAAGGACTATTAGAAAGAAGGAAGGAAGCCGAGGCCAAGACAAGCTCAGGCCATGTTCAAGCTCAGCATTAGCACATTACTAAACTCCTAATGCTAAGCTTGAGGGGGAGTATTGGACTGAGGAAATAAAGAGGGAAGAAATGAGCCTGGAAGAGAAGGCCGTATGCAAACAAGGAGAGGAACAAGGAATCAGCCCAGGCCGTGTGCAAACAAACCAGCTCATAGGCGGCCCATAGGAACAAGGCAGCCCAGCCCATCTCAGCTAGAACACTAGACAGCCCAAGTGTGCACAGGCCTGTATAAATGTTAGATCATAAAAGGATTATGAGGAGGATCATTATGGGCGACTATGAGAGTGTTTGGTATCCATGTTTAGATAAGTATTTAGATTAACCCTGTATCCAAACACACCTAGGAAGCTTAGTATAAATACTCTTCTAATCATTCTTGTAACGGTGAATACTCCTTAATAAAATATTTGATTCTACATTCTTCAATCCTTTCTTCTTTACATGCGATTCCTTTTCTTCATATTCTCTCTCAATTCTAACTCTTCAACCCTAAATCATTCTTAAATCCTCAAGTTTACATGGTATCAGAGCAGGTTTCCTGCAAATTTCCTTGGTTTTCTTCGAAATCTCTTTGTTTCTCTTCGAAACTTCATCTTTACCTTTCAATCTAACCCACCCGCGAAGATTGTGATCCTATATTGAGTTTTCTGGCGAATTCTTCATCAGTCTTCCATTATCTTCTCTAAAGGATCCATCATCGGTGGCTTATGATTCTTTATCTGTTAAGATCACACGATTTGATCAAAGATAATCGAAATCTTGAAGTCGAAGGTTCTGTTCTGTTCTTGGCGCCAAAATCGAATTTGAATAATCGCGACCTGGAAATCTTCGTTCTGGCTAATCGGATCTTCTGGATTGTAGTTCTTACATAAATCATCATCAGAAAGCACCGATCTGTGTTCCATTTGATCGATTTCTCAAGATCGATCTCGATCTGTTCACGGATTTTCGAATCTTCCTCTTCGCGCCATTTTTCTGTTATTGATCGCGAAACTTGATCTTGTGTTCTTCGTCTTCTGGATCTTCTATTTCCTGTGAATTGTCATCAGAAAGAGCCGATCTACAGTTCATTTGAATTCTATGTCAAGAATTGGGTGAGATTGCTTAGTTTTGACTCTGTTCTTCAGAATCTTCAATCGCAAGTCTTAATTGCGTCTTCCTCACGAAAGTTCTGGAAAATTCATCATCGTTCTTGGTCTTTTCTTCCAAGTAAGGTTCTATTTTCTCAAATCCTGAATGATCGCCTTCTCTAAAGATTCATAGAGGTGAAGTTACTCTGAGATTTCGATTTGTGATATTGGAAGTAGAAGTCTTTGTTGCGATTTGTCATCTGGATTGGTAGATTAGTTCAGAAGAAGGTCGGATCAGTTTGGAAATTGTTATTTTCTAGCTTGAAGAAGTGGTAGATACAGAAGCTAAGTCAGTATATCTCGGTTGACTAGTTCTTGTGGTTATTCTCTTAGTGTGTGAAGTTCTTCAAAAATTTGGTTATGGAGCTTCAGAAACAAATGATCATGGCTCCAATTATTCTCAAAGGAGCAAATTATCTTCTGTGGACTAGAACTATGAAGACAACATTGTGTAGTAGAGGATTATGGTCACATGTTCTACTTGGTAGAGTTTTAAACAATGTTACAGAAGGAGAGGTTCTTGAAGATCAGGCGGCTTATTCTGAAGAAGAAGGGAAGTGGTTCCAGAAAGATCAAATGGTTTTGTCCATCTTGCAAAACTCCCTTGAGAAGTCCTTACTAGAAGCTTATTCATACTGTGAAAGTGCAAAGGATTTGTGGGACACTCTTCAGAATGTCTATGGAAATACCTCAAACTTAATGAGGATTTTTGAAGTCAAGAAATCTCTCAGTGAACTTAGACAGGAGGAGGTAGAATTCACCAAGCATTTTGGGGTTTTCAGAGCACTTTGGGCTGAGTTGGAGATGTTAAGACCAGCTACTACTGATCAAATGGTTCTTCATGAGAGAAGGGAACAAGACAAAGTTTTTGGGCTCTTGATGACCTTAAACTCCAGTTATGCCGACTTGATTAAACATCTCTTGCGTGAAGATAAGCTGCCATGATAGTTTGTAAGAATGAAGAATGAAGTATAGAGGAGAATTAGATAATGGGAAATCGATTTTATTATTGTGTGTATACAATGAGAGGCTGCTTAGCCTTAAATAGAAATCTTCCTAGGTTACATGATAGGTTGTCTAGACTAGGGATAAGATAGTGTGCTTATAGAGCCGTTACATGAAGGCTTATCACTATCACACGCTTCCTTATACACAAGCTTCCCTTATCACACGAACCTTCTCATACCATTAGGCATGAACCAACTCCTCCTTGTACACACTCGGTCCAATACTCCCCCTCAAGCTAAATTCTGATGAAGAACTTAGCTTGGAAACCATAAACAACCACCTCATTAAAAACCTTATGGTGTAAAACCCAATGGGACAAAAGCACACATAAGGGAAAAAGAGTATGATTGCTTATGGTTAGGGAAGTTATGGAGTAGCAATATCAATGAGTCCAAGTCTGGGTAAGATGGACTCATATACCTTAGATGTTGTTGCCTTGGTAAGAATGTCAGCAAGCTGATCAACACTCCGAGTATAGCATGGTAGGACTATCCCTTGTTCCACAGCTTGTCTTACTTTGTGACAATCAATCTCTATGTGCTTCGTTCTCTCATGGAAGACCGAGTTTGAGGCTATATGAATGGCTGCCTGGTTATCACAATGCATGGTCATTGGCTTGGTTGTCTCAATTCCCAAGTCCTTCAAAATGGCTTTGATCCATGTTAGCTCATTAGTGAGTTTCTTCATGGCACGGTATTCAGCTTCAGCACTGGAGCAGGAGACTATCTTTTGTTTCTTTGTCTTCCATGTGACTAAGTTGCCTCCAACAAAGGTGCAATAGCCTGTCGTGGATCTCCTGTCTTCTCTATCTCCAGCCCAGTCTGCATCACAATACCCCACTATCTCTGAACTTTTGTTAGCTCCCATCCAAATTCCTTGCTCTGAAGTTCCTCTCAAGTATCTAAGAACTCTTTCCAGCATGTTCCAATGATGAACCTTGGGAGCTTGCATGTGCTGGCTAACCTGATTCACAGAGAAGCACAAATCAGGTCTGGTGAGGGTTAAATAGATTAACTTACCTACTAGTCTTCTGTAGAGCTGTGGGTCATTGAATGATTGATCTTCAATCTCCCCCTTACTGATAACTTTGTAGCTATCTTCCAGAGGTGTGGTCGCCGGTTTTGCATCTAACTTCCCTGTTTCAGACAATAGATCAAGAGTATACTTCCTTTGAGATAGAAATAGTCCTTCCTTTGAACGACGTATCTCAATCCCTAGGAAGTACTTAAGCAGACCTAGATCTTTAATATCAAATATAGACTTAAGGTATGTTTTGGTTTCTCTAATTCCTTCCCTGTCATCACCGGTGATAATGATATCATCCACATAAACCAACACCACAATGATACCTGACTTGCTAGGAAGAGTGAAAAGGGTATGATCAGCTTCTGACTTTCTGAATCCCCTATCCCTTAGTGTCATGCTCAACTTGTGATACCAGGCTCTAGGTGATTGTTTCAAACCATAAATAGCCTTTCTCAATCTCAAGACTTTACCTGGTTGAACAATTCCTTCCAAGCCTGGAGGTGGTCGCATGTACACCTCTTCTTCAAGCTCTCCTTGCAAGAATGCATTCCTCACATCCATCTGCCACAGATCCCACTCTAAATTGGTTGCTAGAGATAACACAATCCTCACAGTGTGTAATTTTGCTACAGGAGCAAAGGTATCACCAAAGTCTTCACCATAGGTTTGAGTGAATCCTCTTGCTACAAGTCTTGCCTTATATCTTTCAATCTCTCCATTACTCTTGTACTTGATTGTAAACACCCATTTTGAACTCACGGCCTTCTTTCCCTTGGGCAGCACAGCTTCATCCCATGTATGATTTCTTTCCATGGCTCCTGTCTCATCACCTATAGCATCTCTCCAAACTTTGAGTTCCTTAGCTTCTTCATACGATGTAGGAATATGTCCTTGATCCAAGTTGCTTATAAAGACCTTATGTTCTTCAGGAAATGAAGCAAAGGAGCAGACGACTTGGGTCGGATGAGCAACTGCATTGGCATTGTAGTACACTCTTGTATTCACCCAGTTTGATGGATCCTTCTTGAGTCTTGTACTTCTCCTTAGAAATGGAACTGGCTCGGATGGAACTTGCTCGGATGGTTCTTCAACTTGATCATGGCTATCATCTGACTGGCTATCATCTGACTGTGCTGATACTTGATCGTGGCTATCATGTTCAAGGTCATCAAGTGTCCCCCCTTCACGGTCAAGTGTAGCACCTATGTTTGGTATGTGCCGGGACGGGTCAGGACCAGGCTGAGATGAGTTAGTGTCATGGGAAGATGAGCGTGAAGGACTAGAATCACTCTGCGGAACAGGACATGAACCAGGAGCCGGACCAGGACCAGCCGTAGTGAATGGGATGCCAAGGTGATCCATGATATTACGAAGGTTCGTGGCACGATCCATGGAGATATCAGACAAATCGGCTAAGTCATCCCATTGCTGCTTATCATAATAGCTTCGGTGTTCAATGAACTTGACATCCCTTGACACCAAAACCTTCTGAGTTATGGGATCATAACACTTATAGCCTCTTTGTGTGGTTGAATACCCAATAAACATTGCCCTTGTGCTCTTAGCATCCAATTTTGTTCTGTTTTCTCCTGGAATTAAGACAAAACACACACAACCGAATACTTTCAAGTGAGCTATAGAAGGTTTGGCTGAGTTCAATACCTCAAAGGGGGAAATGTCATCCAATATCCTTGTAGGGATACGGTTAATGAGATAGCAAGCTGATAGCACAGCATCGCCCCAGAACCTCTTTGGAACCTTGGAATGAAACATCATGGACCTTGCTACTTCCATTAGATGACGATTTTTCCTCTCGGCCACACCATTCTGCTGTGGTGTGTATGGGCAGCTCGTCTGATGAAGAATGCCATGCTTGGAAAGATGGTCTTTGAAGGCATTGCTGGTATACTCTCCACCATTGTCTGTTCTTAAGAGTTTAATCTTTGCATTGAATTGGTTAGTGACATAGTTCTGAAAGTTCACAAAGGCTTCTAAAGCTCTATCCTTAGATTGAATCAAAGTTAACCAAGTGTACTTGGATTTTTCATCTATGAAGGTGATGAAGTATTTGTGATTTTCTCTAGATAGGCAAGGAGCAGTCCAAATATCAGAATGCACAAGATCAAAACATTTTGCATAAACTGTCTTAGACTTAGGGAAAATAGACTTGCAATGTTTGCCTAAGATACAAGCTTCACACTCATCATTTTTAAACACAACATTAGGCAACATTAAGCTTAAAGCCCGAGAATGGGGATGTCCTAATCTAGCATGCCACAACGCATTATTAGCATAAGCAGAAGTAGAGTCTAAAGAGCATGGAACAGAAGATAAAACAGAAGATAAAGGCTGATCCTCCTTCAGTAGATAGAGACCATCCTTAGTTATTCCTTTCCCAAGCATCTTGCTTGTCTTAATATCCTGAAACTTCACATCATTAGGGGTGAAGATAACATTGCAATCCAAGTCATTTGTGGCTTTATGAACAGAGACTAAATTAGAGGTGAAATCAGGCATAAAGAAGGCTCTAGTCTTTCTATCAAATAGGTTCAAGTTTCCTACTCCCTTAATTGGAATTCGATCTCCATTAGCAATGACAACATGACCATTAGCCGGTTCTAAATCTCTAATCAATTCAACATTGCTAATCATATGGTGGGATGCACCAGAGTCAATCACTAATGGTTTATCATTCAATTTTATAGTGTGAGCAGAAGCATGAAAGGAGAAACCCATAGTATTACCATAACTTTCCTTCAAGGCTTTGATGAGTGCATCAAGTTCTGACCGCTTTACCACCTGGTCTTGATCAGCTACTTGTGCAGCTTGAGCATTGATTACAGCCATTCCATCTCCTTCTGGATTGCGTGAAGATGTTCCCTGGTCAGTTTTAGCCTTGGTAATGTTGGCTCGGACATCTCTGAACTTGGATGGCTTGAGATGCGGATGGAGGATCCAGCACTTGTCCTTCCCATGGCCCTTCCTCTTGCAGTGTTCGCAAAATGACCCTCTTCTATCATCTGGCTTGAAGTATACACCTTTGTTTGCTGTCACCAGCTCCCCCTTTCCATTTAGAAGCCCATGGGAACCTTGTTCCCTCTGGATGTATGCGCATACTTCTTCAAGGGATGGGAGCTTATCTGACCTCAAAAGATGTTTGATCAAGTCATTGTACATTGAATTCAGGGTGAGAAGGAGACCAAAGACCTTGTCCTGTTCACGCCTTGCAAGGAGAACCTCTGGGTCAATAGAGTTTGGTCTCAGCATTTCAAGCTCGGCCCATAGAGAGCGAAATTTGCCAAAATGTGCCGTGAACTCCAAGTCTTCCTGGTGGAGATTGTTGATTGCTCTCTTTACTTCGAACACCCTACTTAGATTTGTAGTATTGCCATACACCTTCTTGAGTGTTTCCCATAGCTCCCTAGCACTCTCACAATACGAATATGCCTCCAAGATAGGTCCATCAAGTGAACTCTGAATGATGGACAGAACAAACTGATCCTCTTGAATCCATTTTTCTTCATCAACAACCAGAATCTCCTGTCCATCCTCCTGTTGGAATACCTTTGGTGGTGCTTCGTCTAGGAGAAGATGCATTCCAAGTCCACGACCACCGAGAGTAGTTTTCACCATTCTGGACCATAGTAAGTAGTTGAGACCCTTTAAAGTGACCGGGATAACCATAGGCCTAGTATTCTCCATTTGTGAAGATCTCTAGTGAGCAACCTTCAGCAGCTGGAACCGGGAAAGATGAAGTTTTATGGTTCAAAATACTTAGTTACCGCCCTAGACACCCAAAGCAACTCCTCTAAGACTGCCTTAAAGATTTGAACCCAAACTGTACGGACCCTGTGAAACCCTTCCCGAGGAAGATGAGTACGGACACGCTTGTGTTCCAACTAAAGATGCTTCCTTTCTTGCTTCTAAGGGCACAGATGACCACAAGATAGAACCTTGCACCTTTGGGATGAAAAGAAAAGAGGCTTCAATCGTGAAAGACACGGTCTTTAAGGAGGTGGACCGTACAACAATGGCGGACGCAGTTTTTAAGATGAGCAAGAGCTCTAGACTTGCTCCGACCACCGAATCTTAACAACAGACACTCGGAGGTAAGCTTCTTTCACCTCTTAGATGAAGAAAGGAGCCATCTTTACTGCTGAGTGGAGCTCCTTGGGAGATTTATCCGTGCATCAATGGCGGATATCTTAGACTTTTTGCTTAAAAACAACTAAACGCAAGTGATAACCATGTCTAGCCTTCATTCAACTCATTTCCCATGGATTTGAGGATCTTTGATCTCAGAGAATATAGGTTAAGACATGATTAACACAAGGAAAGCGTTTTCTTGCAAGTATAACACGATTTGAAGAATCAAGAAAAGGAAGACACACGAATAAGAGATTTGCGGAAGGTTAGAAAGGATTAAGACTGCTCTGATACCATGATAGTTTGTAAGAATGAAGAATGAAGTATAGAGGAGAATTAGATAATGGGAAATCGATTTTATTATTGTGTGTATACAATGAGAGGCTGCTTAGCCTTAAATAGAAATCTTCCTAGGTTACATGATAGGTTGTCTAGACTAGGGATAAGATAGTGTGCTTATAGAGCCGTTACATGAAGGCTTATCACTATCACACGCTTCCTTATACACAAGCTTCCCTTATCACACGAACCTTCTCATACCATTAGGCATGAACCAACTCCTCCTTGTACACACTCGGTCCAATATGCCAAGCCTAGAAGATGTATGTGCAAAGGTCCAAAAGGAGCAGGGTTCTCATGGCTTGTTTGGAAGCAAAGGAGAGTTAGTAACTGCAAACAAGAGTTTCTACAAAGGGGATGACAAGAGAAATGCGGTTTGTGCTCATTGCAAACGAAAGGGTCATCATAAGGACCAATGCTGGACTCTTCACCCACATCTAAAACCGGCTTCTATTCCAAGATGGCGTGACAAAGCGACCAACTTCAGGAACAACCTATCTGGACGAGGGAACCAAGTAAGTGTTCCATCACATATCTCACAGGCTAACCTTACTTGTGAAATTGGCCAGAGATCAGGAAAGGAAGTACAGGGTGCATCTACATCATCCAGTCAGGAGTATGTTACCAAGTCAGACCTTGATGCTATTATCAAAGCTTTACAAGAGACTTCTGGTAAAATTGTTGGCAAATCTCTTCATGCTTCTTATAATGTTCATACTATTACTAAACCATTAATAGTAGATTCAGGAGCATCTCACCATATGATTAGTGACATAAGTTTGATAAACAATTTAGAACCTGCTTTAGGGAATGTTGTTATTGCTAATGGAACTAAAATTCCAATTAAAGGAGTAGGTAACCTAAGATTGTTTGAAAAGGATAGTAAAGCATTTTATATGCCATCATTTACATCTAATTTGGTTTCTGTAAAAAGGGCTACCAATGATTTGAATTGTAATGTGATCTTTGGTCCTAATGAGTGTTGTTTTCAGGATATTGAAACAAAGAGGGTGCTTGGCAGAGGCGGCACTAAGGACGATCTATACATTCTTAATGATCTATCTTCTAGTTTAGTTTCTTGCTTGTCTAGTAATAATGAGCTTGATGATGGAACATTGTGGCATGCTAGGTTAGGTCATCCACATTTTAAAGCTATTGATTTGGTGTTTCCGAATATTTCTTTTAATCAAAGTGAATGTGAAGCTTGCATTCTTGGTAAACATTGTAGAACTGTCTTTCCTAATTCTTCTCATAAGTATGATCGTTGCTTTGATCTTATTCACTCTGATGTATGGACAGCTCCTTGTGTTTCTAGAGAACAACAAAAATACTTTGTTACTTTTATAGATGAAAAGTCTAAGTATACCTGGATCACTTTGTTACCTTCCAAAGATAGAGTTCTAGAGGCTTTCATTAACTTTCACTCTTACATTACTAACCAGTATAATGCAAAGATTAAGATTCTTATAACAGATAATGGACGGGAGTACACAAGCAAAGCATTAAGAGATTATCTACTCAAATATGGAATTCTTCATCAAACTAGTTGCTCATATACACCTGAGCAGAATGGGGTAGCTGAGAGAAAGAACCGACATCTTATGGAGGTTGCTAGGTCTATAATGTTCTATAGACATGTACCCAAAAGGTTTTGGGGTGATGCTGTACTCACGGCTTGCTACCTAATCAATAGACTACCCACTAAAGTTCTTGATGACATCTCACCATATGAGGTACTAAATAAAACAAAACCACATATTGATCATTTGAAAGTTTTTGGTTGCTTGTGCTTTGTCTTAGTACCAGGAGAAAGGAGGAATAAGTTGGAAGAAAATAGTACTAGAGCAATGTTTATAGGCTACTCATCTACTCAGAAGGGTTATAAGTGTTATAATCCTGAGTCACAAAAGGTATTAGTATCTAGAGATGTCAAGTTTCTTGAAGAAAAGTCTTATTATACTGATGGGACTTGGGAAACAATCAAGAATTTATCTAATTCAAGTACTGATACTATTGTATATCTTAGAAAATTGTTGGAAAGTTTTGATGTTTCTAAGCAGTTTAGATCAAGGCCTGAACCGACTCAAAGTTCTCAAGAAGGACCGTCTTCTTCTCAGCATGAACCAGTGGTACCACCTACTGCACATGTACCAGCTCCAAGTGATCATGGGTCGGCAGCATCAGATCAGGGAACAATGGGACTGGGACACGGCCCTGATGGAGAGGGGGAGTATACTCAAAGTAGTTCTTCAACTGTACATCCTAGTCTTGCTCATGAGGGGGAGAGTGTACCAGCTGGTCCTGATCAAGTCTATGATGATAAAGTAGCGGTTGTTGAATCACCTCAAGTATTACGAAGAAGCACAAGGATAAGGAGAGATCCGGCTAACTGGGTCAACACTAGGGTCTACTACAATGCTCAAGCAGTAGAACATCCTATACAAGCTACTTGTTCATTTGCTCAATTCCCAACAGAACATCAGGTATTCATTAGCTCATTAGATCAAAATCATATTCCTAACACATATGAGGAAGCTATGGAACTGAAGGTTTGGAGAGAGGCTGTTCAAGATGAAATAGAGGCTATGATGAGAAACCATACTTGGGATGAGTCATATTTTCCCAAAGGTAAGAAAGCAGTAAGTTCTAAATGGGTGTTTACTATTAAGTACAGGAGTAATGGTGAGATTGAAAGGTATAAGGTCAGACTTGTAGCAAGAGGTTTTACTCAAACATATGGAGAAGACTTTGGAGATACTTTTGCTCCAGTTGCAAAACTTCATACTGTAAGGATTGTACTTTCTCTTGCTACTAACCTTGAATGGGAGTTGTGGCAGATGGATGTGAAGAATGCATTCCTCCAAGGAGAACTAGAGGAAGAGGTGTATATGAAACCACCTCCCGGTTTGGAAGGATTAGTAAATGATCATGGTGTTTTGAGATTAAGAAAAGCAATTTATGGATTGAAACAATCCCCAAGAGCTTGGTATCACAAATTGAGCATGACATTGAGGGATAAAGGTTTCAGGAGGTCTGAGGTTGATCACACACTCTTCACCCTACCTAGTTGCTCAGGTATCATTGTGGTGTTAGTATATGTTGATGATATTATTGTCACAGGTAGTGATAAGGAAGGTATTCAAGAAACCAAGACTTATCTTAAGTCAAAATTTGATATTAAAGATCTTGGTATAATGAAATATTTATTAGGAATTGAAATATGTAGATCTAAAGAGGGGTTGTTCTTATCACAAAGAAAGTATACACTTGAATTGTTGAAAGAGACAGGAAAAATGGAAGCTAAACCAGTTAGTACTCCCTTGGAAGATGGGTATAAAACTGTGAGTCAGGGTGAGCTTGAAGCGGAGCTTTATGAAGACCCAAAACTATACTGGAGGCTTGTAGGTAAACTCATTTACCTTACTCTTACTAGACCTGACATTTGTTTTGCAGTAAACCATGTAAGCCAGCAGATGCAAGAACCCACGCTTTATCACTGGAGAATGTTGGAAAGGATCCTCAGATACTGGAAAGGCACTTATGATCATGGAATTTGGATGGGTTGCAATAAAAACACAGATATAGTAGGGTATTGTGATGCAGATTGGGCTGGTGATAGGAATGATAGAAGATCAACAACAGGTTATTGTACTTTTGTGGGAGGAAATCTTGTGACTTGGAAGACCAAGAAACAGAAGGTGGTCTCATGTTCTAGTGCTGAAGCCGAGTATAGAGCCATGAAGAAACTCACAAATGAACTAATCTGGATCAAGGCGGTTCTTAAGGACTTGCAAATTGAAGATCAAGACCTATTACAATGCATTGTTATAATCAGGCAGCCATTCATATAGCTTCTAACTCAGTGTTTCATGAGAGGACCAAACACATAGAAGTAGACTGCCACAAGGTGAGACAAGCTGTTGAACAAGGGATCATACTGAAAGAATGTGTATATTTGCGGAATTAAGAGTTTAGGAAAGTATGGAAGAGTTTGGACAGGAGTTTTAATGGAGAATGAGAGAGATGAAGAACAAGGAAGAAGTATATTTCCTTAGTTGGTTTTTCTACAACATTAGGTGAAGGATATTTATAGACAGACACTTAGACAGCTAGGTATTCGCAGGATAGGGACATAAACAATAAACAAAGGGGAGAGAGTGCTGGATCCAAGGCGTGATGGTGACAGCTCCTAACGGGTGGGAGCTTGCTTCCACACGTGATCCTGCCTTGTCAAAGTCTTCAACGGTCCTCTCCTCTTGCCAAGACTCCTTCTAGAACATTTTAAGTGAAAGGGCCACACCAAGTCTTCCCTGGGCCGTCCCATGTCCTAACTTCACCTTGGGCCATTCCATGTCTCAATCGCTAAGTCTTCCTGGGCTGCCTAAGGCTGTGTCCCAACTTAAGAACTGGTTGACCACTCCTCTTTATTTCCTTTTCTAACTCAATACTCCCCCTCAAGATCAACCATGATGAATGGTTTATCTTGGAACAATGAAGAACCACCTCATTAAAAACCTTAGTATGAAAAACCACTTTGGGATAAAAACATACTAAGGGAAAAAGAGTATGGCCTTCACTGTTAAGAGGACTATTGGTAAGGAAGGTTTGTGAGTCCAAGCTTGTCATGGACGAACTCACAAACCCTGGAGCTGGCTGCTTTGGTGAAGATATCAGCAAGCTGGTCTGAACTCTTGGTATAACACGGTAGGATCACTCCTAGTTGTATTTGCTCCCTGATCTTGTGACAATCCACCTCTATGTGTTTGGTCCTCTCATGAAAGACTGAGTTTGAAGCAATGTGAATTGCTGCTTGGTTATCACAATGCATTGTGATAGGAGATTGTGATTCTATTCCCAAGTCTTTAAGCAAGTTCTTGAGCCACATTAACTCTGTTGTGAGCCTCCTCATTGCTCTGTACTCTGCCTCAGCACTAGAGCATGCCACGATCTTCTGTTTCTTGCTCTTCCAAGTAACCAAGTTCCCTCCAATGAATGTACAATATCCTGTGGTAGACCTCCTGTCATCACGGTCGCCTGCCCAATCCGCATCACAGTACCCAACAATCTCAGAGCTCCCATTGCAACCCATCCAAATGCCTTGGCCTGGAGCTCCCTTGATGTACTTGAGTATGCGGTTCACCATGTTCCAATGCTGCATTCTTGGAGCTTTCATGTGTTGGCTAACCTGGTTCACAGCAAAGCATAAGTCAGGTCTTGTAATTGTAAGATATATGAGCTTACCAACCATCCTGCGGTATTGAGTCACATCTTCAAATGGTTGATCTTCAAGCTCCCCCTGTCTATTAGTCTTGTATGAGTCCTCAATGGGTGTCATCACTGGTTTGTCTCCTAAGTCACCTGCTTCACTCAAAAGGTCAAGTGCATATTTTCTCTGTGATAAAAATAATCCTTCCTTTGATCTACACACTTCTATCCCAAGAAAGTATTTGAGTTCTCCTAAGTCTTTGATATCAAATATGGATTTAAGGTAAGTTTTTGTATCAAGGATTCCTACCTTGTCATTCCCAGAGATGATAATATCATCTACATATATGAGAATGACTATAATACCTTTATGGCCTGTAAGGATGAAGAGAGTATGATCTGATTCTGACTTCTTGAAACCGCGGCTGAGAAGTGTTGAGCTAAGTTTGTGGTACCAAGCCCTTGGAGACTGCTTTAGACCATAGATTGCCTTTCTAAGTCTTAGAACTTTGCCTGGTGTAACTGTGTCTTCAAGGCCTGGAGGTGGTGTCATGTAAACTTCCTCTTCTAGTTCTCCTTGAAGGAATGCGTTTTTGACATCCATCTGCCACAATTCCCATTCCAGATTTGTAGCTAGGGAAAGTAAGACTCTCACTGTGTGAAGCTTGGCCACTGGTGCAAAGGTGTCACAGTAATCTTCTCCATAGGTTTGGGTGAACCCTTTAGCTACTAGCCTGGCCTTGTATCTCTCAATCTCTCTATTACTCTTGTACTTAATGGTAAAGACCCATCTTGATCCTACTGCCTTCTTCCCTTTTGGTAAATCAGCTTCATCCCATGTATGGTTCCTTTGCATAGCTTCATGTTCTTCTCCTACGGCATCTCTCCATACCTTGTGTTCTTTAGCTTCATCATACGTCTTAGGTACCTCATGTTTATCAAGTGTACCAATGAAGGCTAGGTGGTCATCCGGATAGTGAGCTAGGGAGCACACGGCTTGAGTAGGGTGAGCAACCGCCTGACTGTTGAAGTAGACTCTGGTGTTAACCCAGTTGGATGGATCCTTCCTTACTCTTTGACTTCTTCTCAAAGGTACTACTTCTGCTTCTGAAGTGGTGTGATCGGTGGATTGTTCATCATCTTGAGTATTGGTTCCCTCCTGATCATTTTCTGTTGAAACCACTTCAATATCCTCATGAGCCGATGAGACTTGATCATGGTCACTAGTAGTATGTGAATTCTCCCCCTCAGGAGCAAGACCAGAGGCTTCTGAGGATGATTCATGACTAGTGGGATGTGGTAAGGAGGTGATACCAAGCGTTTCTAATAGGTTCCTTAGATTGGCTGCTCGGTCAGAATGAGAGGTTGATAACTCCTTTAGACTATCCCAATCCTTTTCAGTGTAGTACCCTTTGCTTTCCAAGAATTTTACATCCCTAGACACCAAAACCTTGCCCGTTTCTGGAACAAAACACTTGTATCCTTTCTGTTGAAAGATTTGATGATTGAGAGAATTTGAGAATTAGAGATTGAGAGAGAAAGAGATTTAGAGAGAAAAGAGAATGATCTTATTATGATTTTTAGAAAAATGTATTTTCATACTTACAAAGAGAGTGAGAGACATCTATTTATACTAATCCTATTCTAGACTTGTTTGGATACAGAGATACACTTATCATTAACCTACACAAGTCTAAGACAAACACATGGAGATGTCGCCAATACTTCACTTAGATGCATTCATCATTCTTCTTCATTCCAACACTCCCCCTCAAGCTTAAGACATGGAGAATGCCTAAGCTTGCAACCATGAAGCATTACCTCATTAAAAACCTAGAGAAGGAAAACCCAATTGGGACAAAACCTTTTCTAGGGAAAAAGAGTATAACACTCCATGTTGGGATCATTGGTGTGGAAGAGACATCAAACCAAGTCTAGGGTAGATGGAACCGCCTGTCTTCAAGGTTACAGCTTTGGTAAACACATCAGCTAGCTGATCTTCACTCCTTGTGTAGCAAGGTAGAATTGTACCATTTCCAATAGCTTCCCTTACCTTATGACAGTCAACCTCAATATGCTTGGTTCTCTCATGAAACACAGAGTTAGAGGCAATGTGTATGGCAGCTTGATTATCACAATGGACAGTGATTGGAGATTCTAAGCTCTCGCCTAAAATGTCAAAGAGGAGTTGCTTCAACCAAATGCATTCTGTTGTGAGCTTCCTCATGGCCCTGTATTCAGCCTCTGCACTAGAACAAGATACAACCTTTTGCTTCTTAGTCTTCCAAGTTACAAGATTACCTCCTATGAAAGTGCAATAGCCAGTTGTGCTTCTCCTATCTTCTCTGTCTCCTGCCCAATCTGCATCACAATAGCCTACAACCTCTGTGTTCTTATTACATCCCATCCATATACCTTGTTCCTTAGTTCCTTGCAGATATCTCAAAATGCGAATGATCATATCCCAATGCCTTGTCCTTGGGTCTTGCATATGTTGAGATACCTGATTTACTGCAAAACATAGGTCAGGTCTAGTGATGGTTAAGTAAATAAGCTTACCAACCACCTGTCTGTACAATTTTGCATCATGAAACTTGTCATTTCCTAGCTCCCCCTCAGGTTCTATTTTGTAGCCTTCTTCAAGGGGTGTCTTAGCTGGTTTAGCTTCAAACATGCCTGTGGAGGTTAGTAAATCCACAATATATTTCCTTTGAGATAAGAAGAGACCTTCCTTGAATCTACATATTTCAATTCCTAAGAAATATTTCAATTCTCCTAGATCCTTAATATCAAAAACACTTTTCAAATAGGTTTTAGTTGATTCAATACCAACTTTATCACTTCCTGATATGATTATGTCATCCACATAGATAAGTATAACCACAATACCTTCCTTACTCTTAAGTGTAAACAGGGTGTGTTCAACTTCTGACCTTTTGAAACCTCTATCCCTTAGAGTTACATTCAGCTTATGATACCAAGCTCTTGGAGATTGCTTAAGACCATAGATTGCCTTTCTTAGTCTGAGAGTGTTGCCGCCATTAACTTCATCTTCCAAACCTGGTGGTGGTGTCATGTACACTTCTTCCTCTAGTTCACCTTGTAAGAAAGCATTCTTAACATCCATTTGGAACAAGTTCCATTCAAGGTTAGTAGCAAGAGAAAGAACAACATTAACAGAGTGAAGTTTAGCTACTGGAGCAAAGGTATCCCTATAGTCTTCACCATAAGTCTGTGTGAATCCTCTAGCCACCAACCTAGCTTTATACCTATCTATCTCACCATTGCTTTTATACTTAATGGTGAATATCCATTTTGAACTTACAGCCTTTTTTCCTTTTGGTAAGATGGCTGGGGCATAGGTTCCATTCTTCTCCATAGCTTGTTTCTCATCTTGAATGGCATCTCTCCATTCCTTAATCTCCATAGCCTCCTCATAGCTTTTAGGAATCTGTTCTTTATCTAAACTCACAGTGAAAGCAACATGATTAGTAGGAATAGTAATTAGAGAACATACTCCCTGATCATGATGTGCTACTGCATTGTGGTTGTAGTACACCCTTGTATTCTTCCAATTGTCAGCTGGGAACCTCTGCCTTGTACTTCTTCTGAGAGCCACAGGTTGATTTGTTTCTTCCTCTAAAGCGGCTTGTACAAGATTAGGTTGATCCCTTGGCCTTTTTGATGCTGAAACTAGAATATCATCTTGAGCATGTGTACTCTCTTCTCCCCCCTCATGGTCAAGAGGATGCTGTTCAGGAGGACTTGATGGTGGAGAGGGCAGTGAGTGAATGTTGGATGAACTTGAAGTACTAGCGCCACTAGATGAATCATGGACAGCCCCGGGGACTAAGGTAGGACGAGACGAGCTTGAAGCAACGTCACATGGATCATGTGTTGACTGGTCAGGTTCAGGGACGGTTTCACTTGTTGGACGGTCATGACCAGAAGTCGTCCGGTTGGATGCAGCCGGATCATGCCAGCTATTAGTCGGAACTGGACCCTGTTGCTGCGGTACATGGACAGGAGCTGGTTGGTGAGGCTGGACTATGCCAAGGTTTTCTAAAATTTTCCTTAGGTTCTCAGCCTGATCAGAATTTGATGTAGATATGTCTTTAAGATCTTCCCAAGTTCCATCTTCATAGAATCCTTTATTCTCTTGGAACTTGACATCCCTAGACACCAGAACCCTTCTAGATTCTGGATTGTAGCATTTGTATCCTTTCTGAGTAGGGGAGTATCCTAGAAACATAGCCTTGATGCTTTTTGGTTCCAGCTTATTCCTAAGTTCCCCTGGCACCAAAACAAAACAAACTGATAGTTTGTAAGAATGAAGAATGAAGTATAGAGGAGAATTAGATAATGGGAAATCGATTTTATTATTGTGTGTATACAATGAGAGGCTGCTTAGCCTTAAATAGAAATCTTCCTAGGTTACATGATAGGTTGTCTAGACTAGGGATAAGATAGTGTGCTTATAGAGCCGTTACATGAAGGCTTATCACTATCAAACGCTTCCTTATACACAAGCTTCCCTTATCACACGAACCTTCTCATACCATTAGGCATGAACCAACTCCTCCTTGTACACACTCGGTCCAATACTCCCCCTCAAGCTAAATTCTGATGAAGAACTTAGCTTGGAAACCATAAACAACCACCTCATTAAAAACCTTATGGTGTAAAACCCAATGGGACAAAAGCACACATAAGGGAAAAAGAGTATGATTGCTTATGGTTAGGGAAGTTATGGAGTAGCAATATCAATGAGTCCAAGTCTGGGTAAGATGGACTCATATACCTTAGATGTTGTTGCCTTGGTAAGAATGTCAGCAAGCTGATCAACACTCCGAGTATAGCATGGTAGGACTATCCCTTGTTCCACAGCTTGTCTTACTTTGTGACAATCAATCTCTATGTGCTTCGTTCTCTCATGGAAGACCGAGTTTGAGGCTATATGAATGGCTGCCTGGTTATCACAATGCATGGTCATTGGCTTGGTTGTCTCAATTCCCAAGTCCTTCAAAATGGCTTTGATCCATGTTAGCTCATTAGTGAGTTTCTTCATGGCACGGTATTCAGCTTCAGCACTGGAGCAGGAGACTATCTTTTGTTTCTTTGTCTTCCATGTGACTAAGTTGCCTCCAACAAAGGTGCAATAGCCTGTCGTGGATCTCCTGTCTTCTCTATCTCCAGCCCAGTCTGCATCACAATACCCCACTATCTCTGAACTTTTGTTAGCTCCCATCCAAATTCCTTGCTCTGAAGTTCCTCTCAAGTATCTAAGAACTCTTTCCAGCATGTTCCAATGATGAACCTTGGGAGCTTGCATGTGCTGGCTAACCTGATTCACAGAGAAGCACAAATCAGGTCTGGTGAGGGTTAAATAGATTAACTTACCTACTAGTCTTCTGTAGAGCTGTGGGTCATTGAATGATTGATCTTCAATCTCCCCCTTACTGATAACTTTGTAGCTATCTTCCAGAGGTGTGGTCGCCGGTTTTGCATCTAACTTCCCTGTTTCAGACAATAGATCAAGAGTATACTTCCTTTGAGATAGAAATAGTCCTTCCTTTGAACGACATATCTCAATCCCTAGGAAGTACTTAAGCAGACCTAGATCTTTAATATCAAATATAGACTTAAGGTATGTTTTGGTTTCTCTAATTCCTTCCCTGTCATCACCGGTGATAATGATATCATCCACATAAACCAACACCACAATGATACCTGACTTGCTAGGAAGAGTGAAAAGGGTATGATCAGCTTCTGACTTTCTGAATCCCCTATCCCTTAGTGTCATGCTCAACTTGTGATACCAGGCTCTAGGTGATTGTTTCAAACCATAAATAGCCTTTCTCAATCTCAAGACTTTACCTGGTTGAACAATTCCTTCCAAGCCTGGAGGTGGTCGCATGTACACCTCTTCTTCAAGCTCTCCTTGCAAGAATGCATTCCTCAAATCCATCTGCCACAGATCCCACTCTAAATTGGTTGCTAGAGATAACACAATCCTCACAGTGTGTAATTTTGCTACAGGAGCAAAGGTATCACCAAAGTCTTCACCATAGGTTTGAGTGAATCCTCTTGCTACAAGTCTTGCCTTATATCTTTCAATCTCTCCATTACTCTTGTACTTGATTGTAAACACCCATTTTGAACTCACGGCCTTCTTTCCCTTGGGCAGCACAGCTTCATCCCATGTATGATTTCTTTCCATGGCTCCTGTCTCATCACCTATAGCATCTCTCCAAACTTTGAGTTCCTTAGCTTCTTCATACGATGTAGGAATATGTCCTTGATCCAAGTTGCTTATAAAGACCTTATGTTCTTCAGGAAATGAAGCAAAGGAGCAGACGACTTGGGTCGGATGAGCAACTGCATTGGCATTGTAGTACACTCTTGTATTCACCCAGTTTGATGGATCCTTCTTGAGTCTTGTACTTCTCCTTAGAAATGGAACTGGCTCGGATGGAACTTGCTCGGATGGTTCTTCAACTTGATCATGGCTATCATCTGACTGGCTATCATCTGACTGTGCTGATACTTGATCGTGGCTATCATGTTCAAGGTCATCAAGTGTCCCCCCTTCACGGTCAAGTGTAGCACCTATGTTTGGTATGTGCCGGGACGGGTCAGGACCAGGCTGAGATGAGTTAGTGTCATGGGAAGATGAGCGTGAAGGACTAGAATCACTCTGCGGAACAGGACATGAACCAGGAGCCGGACCAGGACCAGCCGTAGTGAATGGGATGCCAAGGTGATCCATGATATTACGAAGGTTCGTGGCACGATCCATGGAGATATCAGACAAATCGGCTAAGTCATCCCATTGCTGCTTATCATAATAGCTTCGGTGTTCAATGAACTTGACATCCCTTGACACCAAAACCTTCTGAGTTATGGGATCATAACACTTATAGCCTCTTTGTGTGGTTGAATACCCAATAAACATTGCCCTTGTGCTCTTAGCATCCAATTTTGTTCTGTTTTCTCCTGGAATTAAGACAAAACACACACAACCGAATACTTTCAAGTGAGCTATAGAAGGTTTGGCTGAGTTCAATACCTCAAAGGGGGAAATGTCATCCAATATCCTTGTAGGGATACGGTTAATGAGATAGCAAGCTGATAGCACAGCATCGCCCCAGAACCTCTTTGGAACCTTGGAATGAAACATCATGGACCTTGCTACTTCCATTAGATGACGATTTTTCCTCTCGGCCACACCATTCTGCTGTGGTGTGTATGGGCAGCTCGTCTGATGAAGAATGCCATGCTTGGAAAGATGGTCTTTGAAGGCATTGCTGGTATACTCTCCACCATTGTCTGTTCTTAAGAGTTTAATCTTTGCATTGAATTGGTTAGTGACATAGTTCTGAAAGTTCACAAAGGCTTCTAAAGCTCTATCCTTAGATTGAATCAAAGTTAACCAAGTGTACTTGGATTTTTCATCTATGAAGGTGATGAAGTATTTGTGATTTTCTCTAGATAGGCAAGGAGCAGTCCAAATATCAGAATGCACAAGATCAAAACATTTTGCATAAACTGTCTTAGACTTAGGGAAAATAGACTTGCAATGTTTGCCTAAGATACAAGCTTCACACTCATCATTTTTAAACACAACATTAGGCAACATTAAGCTTAAAGCCCGAGAATGGGGATGTCCTAATCTAGCATGCCACAACGCATTATTAGCATAAGCAGAAGTAGAGTCTAAAGAGCATGGAACAGAAGATAAAACAGAAGATAAAGGCTGATCCTCCTTCAGTAGATAGAGACCATCCTTAGTTATTCCTTTCCCAAGCATCTTGCTTGTCTTAATATCCTGAAACTTCACATCATTAGGGGTGAAGATAACATTGCAATCCAAGTCATTTGTGGCTTTATGAACAGAGACTAAATTAGAGGTGAAATCAGGCATAAAGAAGGCTCTAGTCTTTCTATCAAATAGGTTCAAGTTTCCTACTCCCTTAATTGGAATTCGATCTCCATTAGCAATGACAACATGACCATTAGCCGGTTCTAAATCTCTAATCAATTCAACATTGCTAATCATATGGTGGGATGCACCAGAGTCAATCACTAATGGTTTATCATTCAATTTTATAGTGTGAGCAGAAGCATGAAAGGAGAAACCCATAGTATTACCATAACTTTCCTTCAAGGCTTTGATGAGTGCATCAAGTTCTGACCGCTTTACCACCTGGTCTTGATCAGCTACTTGTGCAGCTTGAGCATTGATTACAGCCATTCCATCTCCTTCTGGATTGCGTGAAGATGTTCCCTGGTCAGTTTTAGCCTTGGTAATGTTGGCTCGGACATCTCTGAACTTGGATGGCTTGAGATGCGGATGGAGGATCCAGCACTTGTCCTTCCCATGGCCCTTCCTCTTGCAGTGTTCGCAAAATGACCCTCTTCTATCATCTGGCTTGAAGTATACACCTTTGTTTGCTGTCACCAGCTCCCCCTTTCCATTTAGAAGCCCATGGGAACCTTGTTCCCTCTGGATGTATGCGCATACTTCTTCAAGGGATGGGAGCTTATCTGACCTCAAAAGATGTTTGATCAAGTCATTGTACATTGAATTCAGGGTGAGAAGGAGACCAAAGACCTTGTCCTGTTCACGCCTTGCAAGGAGAACCTCTGGGTCAATAGAGTTTGGTCTCAGCATTTCAAGCTCGGCCCATAGAGAGCGAAATTTGCCAAAATGTGCCGTGAACTCCAAGTCTTCCTGGTGGAGATTGTTGATTGCTCTCTTTACTTCGAACACCCTACTTAGATTTGTAGTATTGCCATACACCTTCTTGAGTGTTTCCCATAGCTCCCTAGCACTCTCACAATACGAATATGCCTCCAAGATAGGTCCATCAAGTGAACTCTGAATGATGGACAGAACAAACTGATCCTCTTGAATCCATTTTTCTTCATCAACAACCAGAATCTCCTGTCCATCCTCCTGTTGGAATACCTTTGGTGGTGCTTCGTCTAGGAGAAGATGCATTCCAAGTCCACGACCACCGAGAGTAGTTTTCACCATTCTGGACCATAGTAAGTAGTTGAGACCCTTTAAAGTGACCGGGATAACCATAGGCCTAGTATTCTCCATTTGTGAAGATCTCTAGTGAGCAACCTTCAGCAGCTGGAACCGGGAAAGATGAAGTTTTATGGTTCAAAATACTTAGTTACCGCCCTAGACACCCAAAGCAACTCCTCTAAGACTGCCTTAAAGATTTGAACCCAAACTGTACGGACCCTGTGAAACCCTTCCCGAGGAAGATGAGTACGGACACGCTTGTGTTCCAACTAAAGATGCTTCCTTTCTTGCTTCTAAGGGCACAGATGACCACAAGATAGAACCTTGCACCTTTGGGATGAAAAGAAAAGAGGCTTCAATCGTGAAAGACACGGTCTTTAAGGAGGTGGACCGTACAACAATGGCGGACGCAGTTTTTAAGATGAGCAAGAGCTCTAGACTTGCTCCGACCACCGAATCTTAACAACAGACACTCGGAGGTAAGCTTCTTTCACCTCTTAGATGAAGAAAGGAGCCATCTTTACTGCTGAGTGGAGCTCCTTGGGAGATTTATCCGTGCATCAATGGCGGATATCTTAGACTTTTTGCTTAAAAACAACTAAACGCAAGTGATAACCATGTCTAGCCTTCATTCAACTCATTTCCCATGGATTTGAGGATCTTTGATCTCAGAGAATATAGGTTAAGACATGATTAACACAAGGAAAGCGTTTTCTTGCAAGTATAACACGATTTGAAGAATCAAGAAAAGGAAGACACACGAATAAGAGATTTGCGGAAGGTTAGAAAGGATTAAGACTGCTCTGATACCATGATAGTTTGTAAGAATGAAGAATGAAGTATAGAGGAGAATTAGATAATGGGAAATCGATTTTATTATTGTGTGTATACAATGAGAGGCTGCTTAGCCTTAAATAGAAATCTTCCTAGGTTACATGATAGGTTGTCTAGACTAGGGATAAGATAGTGTGCTTATAGAGCCGTTACATGAAGGCTTATCACTATCACACGCTTCCTTATACACAAGCTTCCCTTATCACACGAACCTTCTCATACCATTAGGCATGAACCAACTCCTCCTTGTACACACTCGGTCCAATACAAACACACCCAAAAATTCTTAAATGATCAATAATTGGCTTGGTTTTGTTTAATACCTCAAAAGGACTCAAATCATCTAGAACTTTGGTTGGAGTTCTATTGATTAGATAACATGCAGTTAGTAATGCATCTCCCCCAAAATCTTTTGGGAACCTTCTTGTGAAACATCATTGTTCTCACAACCTCCATCAAATGTCTGTTTTTCCTCTCAGCTACTCCATTTTGTTGTGGAGTGTAAGGACAGCTTGTTTGATGTTCAATGCCATGCTTGGCTAGGTGTTGCTGAAACTTGGTGCTAGTATACTCCCCTCCATTGTCAGTCCTAAAAATCTTTAACTTGGCATTATATTGGTTAGTAACATATGTCTGAAAGTTAAGAAATGCATCAAACACCCTATCCTTTGAATTAAGCAATGTTACCCAAGTATACTTAGATTTTTCATCAATAAAAGTAACAAAATACTTTTGATTTTCTCTAGAAGGAAAGGGAGATGTCCAAACATCAGAATGTACTAAATCAAAGCAATTATCATAAGCATGAGATGATTGTTCAAAAACTGCTCTACTATGCTTTCCAAGAATACAAGATTCACAAATGTGATTAAGCAATTTTATTCCAGGTACAGTCAATTCAAGGGCTCTAGAATGGGGATGTCCTAGTCTAGCATGCCACAATTCAGCATTTAAGGTCATATCAACTTTATTTGCACACGGTTGTAATGGGAAGGCAGGTAAATCTTCTAGCACATACAAGTCATTCCTTGTAGTTCCTTGGCCAAACTTCCTACTTGTCTCAATATCCTGAAAGTAAAAATCATTAGGACCAAAGATAGCTTGACAATTCAAATCAGTAGTAGCTCTTTTAACAGAGAGTAAATTGGATGTAAAAGAAGGCATATAAAAAGCCTTGGATTCCTTATCAAACACCCTAAGGTTACCTACTCCTTTAATTGGTACATTAACTCCATTTGCAATCACAACACTTCCTAAGGCAGGTTCAACATTGTCTAGCAAACCTAAGTCTTTAATCATATGATGAGATGCACCAGAATCAACAATTAAGGAGTTAGAAGCCATAGATGTGTTTAAGGAAACATGATAAGTTTTACCCAATACATTACCAGACTTGAATGCCTTGAGAAGATTTTCTAGATCAGCCCTTGTGACATATTCATTTTGGTTAGCCATAGTTGAAGAGGATGCATTCGCCGGTTCCATGGTACACGCACTTGAGCTACCTACAACATGAACCATGTTAGAAGAACCAGGACCGGTTGAAGATTTCTTGCTCCTCTCAACAAACCAGCTAGGCTTGAGTTCTGGATGAAGCACCCAACACTCCTTCTTGCTATGGCCTGTTCTCTTACAATGGTCACACAGCTGCTTCTTCCTCTTGATGTCAGCTGGAGCCGATCGAAAAACACCCTTATGCGCCACCACCATTTCACTTTTGTGCCCAAAGAGTTCATGTGACCCCTGTTCCTTTTGAATCTTTGCACAAACATCCTCAAGACTTGGTAGCTTATCTTCCCTGAGAATATGTTTTATCAAGTCAGTGTATGAATTGTTCAAAGTCAAAAGCAGCCCAAACACCTTATCTTGCTCTCTCCTTTCAAGAAGAGTGAGTGGATCAATTGAAGCTGGTCTAAGCATCTCCAGCTCTGCCCACAAGGCTCTGAATGATCCATAGTGTTTGGTAAACTCAACATCTTCCTGTTTAAGCTCATTCAAAGCTTTCTTTACCTCAAATATTCTTAAGAGGTTAGTAGTATTGCCATAAACTGTCTTTAATATCTCCCAAAGTTCCTTAGCACTAGAGCAATAAGAGTATGCTTCTAACAGAGAACTAGCTAGAGAGCATTGAAGAATAGCCAATACCATTTGATCTTGCTGAAACCAGAGGGCATGTTCAGCATGTTCAACTTGAGATTCATCATCGGTTAGCATAGGTGCGGATTGCTGAATGTGATTCCACAGCCCTTTGCTGCATAGAGTGGTCCGTATCGTCCTGGACCAAAGCAAATAATTTGCTCCTTGAAGCATTACAGGAGCTTTCATTTGAGGATTCATCTCCATTGGATCGAATTCAAGTCTGCACAGACAAAAACAACAAGCGCAGCCACACACGAACCAACAAGAGACCAAGACGAGATAACCACACTTTCAGCAGACTACTACTTGCCTAATCCGTCAACAATTAACTTCAAATACTCCACACAATGAACCAGCAGAAGATCCAGAGAAAAAAAATTGAGTTTATCACCAATTTTGAATTTCCCGCCTAAATCAGTTAGATCCTAGCTTCCTTCTTTTGCAAGAAATCGAATTTTGAAAGTAAGAACTCAGTAAATTGTAATCAAATCTCCAGAATTCCTTCACAAGAACCTAAATCAAGATCGGATCAATCCAGAATTGAAAAGGATCGAGCAAGAATTGAAGATCAAAGCCGAGTACCAAGAAGCGCGCGAACTAGAACCGATTTCAAGAAATCAACGAAGAAGACTTCGAAACTTGAAATTGAGCAAAGCGGACCTCCCGATTCATCATCTGGACTCAATAAACTTGAGTTTTGGCTTTGGAAACGCTTGATTTGGTGAAGAATCGAAGTAGTTATGCACCTTTGAAATCCAGGTACCTTCGGCGGAGATCGTCGCGAACCACCGTGGAGGAGATTTGATGTAACTTTTGATTCAAGCAACCAAATTCAATGAAATCAACGAGGAAATCCACAGAATTCGCCGGAGAATCGTCCTGGAGAAAGAATCTGGCAAGAAATCGTGAATTCTTGTGGTGGAGGATCGACGAACACGGCGGATCCGCGACGGACTTCTCTTCGAGGCTGGGTTGTTGATCGCGAGTTAGAAACAGAAAGATTTCGAAATTCTTGTGCCAGTTTGATCAAACTTGGCTCTGATACCATGAAAGATTTGATGATTGAGAGAATTTGAGAATTAGAGATTGAGAGAGAAAGAGATTTAGAGAGAAAAGAGAATGATCTTATTATGATTTTTAGAAAAATGTATTTTCATACTTACAAAGAGAGTGAGAGACATCTATTTATACTAATCCTATTCTAGACTTGTTTGGATACAGAGATACACTTATCATTAACCTACACAAGTCTAAGACAAACACATGGAGATGTCGCCAATACTTCACTTAGATGCATTCATCATTCTTCTTCATTCCAACATCTGTGTGATGGAGTAGCCAAGAAACATGCTTTTCATACTCTTGGCATCAAGTTTATTGCGGTTTTCTCCTGGAACCAAAACATAACACACACATCCAAAGACTCTTAGGTGAGTAATAGAAGGCCTGGATTTGTTAAGTACCTCAAAGGGTGATATATCTTGGAGGATTTGGTTGGTAAGCGGTTGATCAGGTAGCAAGCCGCAACCACAGCATCTCCCCAGAATCTTTTGGGCACATTGGTGTGGAACATCATGGACCTGGCCACCTCCATAAGATGTCTATTCTTTCTCTCAGCAACACCATTTTGTTGTGGTGTATATGGGCAGCTTGTGTTGGAATGAAGAAGAATGATGAATGCATCTAAGTGAAGTATTGGCGACATCTCCATGTGTTTGTCTTAGACTTGTGTAGGTTAATGATAAGTGTATCTCTGTATCCAAACAAGTCTAGAATAGGATTAGTATAAATAGATGTCTCTCACTCTCTTTGTAAGTATGAAAATTCATTTTTCTAAAAATCATAATAAGATCATTCTCTTTTCTCTCTAAATCTCTTTCTCTCTCAATCTCTAATTCTCAAATTCTCTCAATCATCAAATCTTTCATGGTATCAGAGCCAAGTTTGATCAAACTGGCACAAGAATTTCGAAATCTTTCTGTTTCTAACTCGCGATCAACAACCCAGCCTCGAAGAGAAGTCCGTCGCGGATCCGCCGTGTTCGTCGATCCTCCACCACAAGAATTCACGATTTCTTGCCAGATTCTTTCTCCAGGACGATTCTCCGGCGAATTCTGTGGATTTCCTCGTTGATTTCATTGAATTTGGTTGCTTGAATCAAAAGTTACATCAAATCTCCTCCACGGTGGTTCGCGACGATCTCCGCCGAAGGTACCTGGATTTCAAAGGTGCATAACTACTTCGATTCTTCACCAAATCAAGCGTTTCCAAAGCCAAAACTCAAGTTTATTGAGTCCAGATGATGAATCGGGAGGTCCGCTTTGCTCAATTTCAAGTTTCGAAGTCTTCTTCATCGATTTCTTGAAATCGGTTCTAGTTCGCGCGCTTCTTGGTACTCGGCTTTGATCTTCAATTCTTGCTCGATCCTTTTCAATTCTGGATTGATCCGATCTTGATTTAGGTTCTTGTGAAGGAATTCTGGAGATTTGATTACAATTTACTGAGTTCTTACTTTCAAAATTCGATTTCTTGCAAAAGAAGGAAGCTAGGATCTAACTGATTTAGGCGGGAAATTCAAAATTGGTGATAAACTCAATTTTTTTTCTCTGGATCTTCTGCTGGTTCATTGTGTGGAGTATTTGAAGTTAATTGTTGACGGGTTAGGCAAGTAGTAGTCTGCTGAAAGTGTGGTTATCTCGTCTTGGTCTCTTGTTGGTTCGTGTGTGGCTGCGCTTGTTGTTTTTGTCTGTGCAGACTTGAATTCGATCCAATGGAGATGAATCCTCAAATGAAAGCTCCTGTAATGCTTCAAGGAGCAAATTATTTGCTTTGGTCCAGGACGATACGGACCACTCTATGCAGCAAAGGGCTGTGGAATCACATTCAGCAATCCGCACCTATGCTAACCGATGATGAATCTCAAGTTGAACATGCTGAACATGCCCTCTGGTTTCAGCAAGATCAAATGGTATTGGCTATTCTTCAATGCTCTCTAGCTAGTTCTCTTTTAGAAGCATACTCTTATTGCTCTAGTGCTAAGGAACTTTGGGAGACATTAAAGACAGTTTATGGCAATACTACTAACCTCTTAAGAATATTTGAGGTAAAGAAAGCTTTGAATGAGCATAAACAGGAAGATGTTGAGTTTACCAAACACTATGGATCGTTCAGAGCCTTGTGGGCAGAGCTGGAGATGCTTAGACCAGCTTCAATTGATCCACTCACTCTTCTTGAAAGGAGAGAGCAAGATAAGGTGTTTGGGCTGCTTTTGACTTTGAACAATTCATACACTGACTTGATAAAACATATTCTCAGGGAAGATAAGCTACCAAGTCTTGAGGATGTTTGTGCAAAGATTCAAAAGGAACAGGGGTCACATGAACTCTTTGGGCACAAAAGTGAAATGGTGGTGGCGCATAAGGGTGTTTTTCGATCGGCTCCAGCTGACATCAAGAGGAAGAAGCAGCTGTGTGACCATTGTAAGAGAACAGGCCATAGCAAGAAGGAGTGTTGGGTGCTTCATCCAGAACTCAAGCCTAGCTGGTTTGTTGAGAGGAGCAAGAAATCTTCAACCGGTCCTGGTTCTTCTAACATGGTTCATGTTGTAGGTAGCTCAAGTGCGTGTACCATGGAACCGGCGAATGCATCCTCTTCAACTATGGCTAACCAAAATGAATATGTCACAAGGGCTGATCTAGAAAATCTTCTCAAGGCATTCAAGTCTGGTAATGTATTGGGTAAAACTTATCATGTTTCCTTAAACACATCTATGGCTTCTAACTCCTTAATTGTTGATTCTGGTGCATCTCATCATATGATTAAAGACTTAGGTTTGCTAGACAATGTTGAACCTGCCTTAGGAAGTGTTGTGATTGCAAATGGAGTTAATGTACCAATTAAAGGAGTAGGTAACCTTAGGGTGTTTGATAAGGAATCCAAGGCTTTTTATATGCCTTCTTTTACATCCAATTTACTCTCTGTTAAAAGAGCTACTACTGATTTGAATTGTCAAGCTATCTTTGGTCCTAATGATTTTTACTTTCAGGATATTGAGACAAGTAGGAAGTTTGGCCAAGGAACTACAAGGAATGACTTGTATGTGCTAGAAGATTTACCTGCCTTCCCATTACAACCGTGTGCAAATAAAGTTGATATGACCTTAAATGCTGAATTGTGGCATGCTAGACTAGGACATCCCCATTCTAGAGCCCTTGAATTGACTGTACCTGGAATAAAATTGCTTAATCACATTTGTGAATCTTGTATTCTTGGAAAGCATAGTAGAGCAGTTTTTGAACAATCATCTCATGCTTATGATAATTGCTTTGATTTAGTACATTCTGATGTTTGGACATCTCCCTTTCCTTCTAGAGAAAATCAAAAGTATTTTGTTACTTTTATTGATGAAAAATCTAAGTATACTTGGGTAACATTGCTTAATTCAAAGGATAGGGTGTTTGATGCATTTCTTAACTTTCAGACATATGTTACTAACCAATATAATGCCAAGTTAAAGATTTTTAGGACTGACAATGGAGGGGAGTATACTAGCACCAAGTTTCAGCAACACCTAGCCAAGCATGGCATTGAACATCAAACAAGCTGTCCTTACACTCCACAACAAAATGGAGTAGCTGAGAGGAAAAACAGACATTTGATGGAGGTTGTGAGAACAATGATGTTTCACAAGAAGGTTCCCAAAAGATTTTGGGGAGATGCATTACTAACTGCATGTTATCTAATCAATAGAACTCCAACCAAAGTTCTAGATGATTTGAGTCCTTTTGAGGTATTAAACAAAACCAAGCCAATTATTGATCATTTAAGAATTTTTGGGTGTGTTTGTTTTGTTTTGGTGCCAGGGGAACTTAGGAATAAGCTGGAACCAAAAAGCATCAAGGCTATGTTTCTAGGATACTCCCCTACTCAGAAAGGATACAAATGCTACAATCCAGAATCTAGAAGGGTTCTGGTGTCTAGGGATGTCAAGTTCCAAGAGAATAAAGGATTCTATGAAGATGGAACTTGGGAAGATCTTAAAGACATATCTACATCAAATTCTGATCAGGCTGAGAACCTAAGGAAAATTTTAGAAAACCTTGGCATAGTCCAGCCTCACCAACCAGCTCCTGTCCATGTACCGCAGCAACAGGGTCCAGGTCCGACTAATAGCTGGCATGATCCGGCTGCATCCAACCGGACGACTTCTGGTCATGACCGTCCAACAAGTGAAACCGTCCCTGAACCTGACCAGTCAACACATGATCCATGTGACGTTGCTTCAAGCTCGTCTCGTCCTACCTTAGTCCCCGGGGCTGTCCATGATTCATCTAGTGGCGCTAGTACTTCAAGTTCATCCAACATTCACTCACTGCCCTCTCCACCATCAAGTCCTCCTGAACAGCATCCTCTTGACCATGAGGGGGGAGAAGAGAGTACACATGCTCAAGATGATATTCTAGTTTCAGCATCAAAAAGGCCAAGGGATCAACCTAATCTTGTACAAGCCGCTTTAGAGGAAGAAACAAATCAACCTGTGGCCCTCAGAAGAAGTACAAGGCAGAGGTTCCCAGCTGACAATTGGAAGAATACAAGGGTGTACTACAACCACAATGCAGTAGCACATCATGATCAGGGAGTATGTTCTCTAATTACTATTCCTACTAATCATGTTGCTTTCACTGTGAGTTTAGATAAAGAACAGATTCCTAAAAGCTATGAGGAGGCTATGGAGATTAAGGAATGGAGAGATGCCATTCAAGATGAGAAACAAGCTATGGAGAAGAATGGAACCTATGCCCCAGCCATCTTACCAAAAGGAAAAAAGGCTGTAAGTTCAAAATGGATATTCACCATTAAGTATAAAAGCAATGGTGAGATAGATAGGTATAAAGCTAGGTTGGCGGCTAGAGGATTCACACAGACTTATGGTGAAGACTATAGGGATACCTTTGCTCCAGTAGCTAAACTTCACTCTGTTAATGTTGTTCTTTCTCTTGCTACTAACCTTGAATGGGACTTGTTCCAAATGGATGTTAAGAATGCTTTCTTACAAGGTGAACTAGAGGAAGAAGTGTACATGACACCACCACCAGGTTTGGAAGATGAAGTTATGTTAGTTTAGGAAAGATTAAGGAGAAGTTTTGAATAGATTAGATTATAAACATTAAGAACATATCAAGAACATATAGAGTTTAGCCATAAGAGGAATAGAATAGAATCTTATTATATTAGAGTAAGCGATTACAAGGAGGCTGCATAGCCTTAAATAGAAAGACTCCTAGGTCGCCTAGGCTAGGGATAAGTAAGAGTACATATAGGACCGTTGCAACTGAACTTATCAACATACATACTTCCTTATCTTCTCATCTTATCATGTGTGACTATCCCTTCCTTATCAAGTGACCAGAGTGCTTATCACACTAGACTGAGCTGCCTTTAGTAACGCCACTGTCCAATACTCCCCCTCAAGCTAAATTCTGATGAAGAACTTAGCTTGGAAATCATAAACAACCACCTCATTAAAAACCTTATGATGTAAAACCCAATGGGACAAAAGCACCATAAGGGAAAAAGAGTATGATTGCTTATGATTAGAGGATTCATGGATAAGACATATCAAAGAGTCCAAGCCTAGGTAGAATGGACTCATATACCTTAGAAGTTGTTGCCTTGGTGAAGATATCCGCAAGTTGATCCATACTTCTGGTGTAGCATGGTAAGACTACTCCTTGCTCCACTGCTTGCCTCACCTTGTGACAGTCAACTTCTATGTGTTTAGTTCTCTCGTGGAATACAGAATTGGATGCTATGTGAATGGCTGCTTGGTTGTCGCAATGCATGGTCATTGGTCTAACTGTTTCTATACCCAAGTCCTTCAGAATGGCCTTGATCCATGTTAACTCATTGGTGAGCTTCTTCATTGCACGATATTCAGCCTCTGCGCTTGAACAAGACACAATCTTCTGCTTCTTTGTCTTCCATGTGACCAAGTTTCCACCAACAAAGGTACAGTAGCCTGTGGTAGACCTCCTGTCTTCTCTATCACCAGCCCAGTCAGCATCACAGTATCCCACTATTTCTGAGCTTCCATTGGCTCCCATCCAGATTCCTTGCTCAGAAGTTCCTCTCAAGTATCTAAGAATTCTCTCCAGCATGTTCCAATGATGGACCTTCGGCTCTTGCATATGCTGGCTAACCTGATTCACAGAAAAGCAAAGATCAGGTCTAGTAAGAGTTAAATAGATTAACTTACCTACTAGTCTTCTGTAGAGTTGCGGATTATTGAATGGTTGGTCTTCAAGCTCCCCCTCATTGATAGCTTTGTAACTGTCCTCCAGAGGTGTGGTCACTGGTTTTGCATCTAGCTTTCCTGTTTCAGACAAAAGGTCAAGTGTGTATTTCCTTTGAGATAAGAATAATCCCTCTTTAGAGCGACATATCTCAATCCCTAGGAAATACTTAAGGAAGCCTAAATCTTTAATGTCAAAGATGGACTTAAGGTAGGCTTTGGTATCCTTGATCCCTTCCCTATCATCACCTGTGATAATGATATCATCCACATAGACCAACACAACTATGATACCTGACCGGCTAGAAGATGTGAACAGTGTGTGATCAGCTTCTGATTTCCTGAATCCTCTGTCCCTTAGTGTCATGCTTAACTTGTGATACCAGGCCCTAGGTGATTGTTTTAATCCATAAATAGCCTTTCTCAATCTCAAGACCTTGCCTGGTTGAACAATCCCTTCTAGACCTGGAGGTGGCCGCATGTACACCTCTTCCTCTAGCTCTCCTTGCAAGAAGGCATTCTTTACATCCATCTGCCACAATTCCCAATCCAGATTTGTTGCTAAGGATAGGACAATCCTCACGGTATGGAGTTTTGCTACAGGGGCAAAGGTATCACCAAAATCTTCTCCATAGGTCTGAGTGAAGCCTCTTGCGACCAACCTGGCCTTATATCTTTCCACATCTCCATTACTCTTGTATTTGATCGTAAATACCCACTTTGAGCTCACTGCCTTCTTTCCCTTGGGTAACACGGCTTCATCCCATGTGTGATTCCTTTCCATGGCCTCTGTCTCATCACTTATAGCATCCCTCCAGACTTTGAGTTCCTTAGCCTCTTCATAGGATGTTGGAATGTGTCCCTGATCCAGGCTGCTAATAAAGGTCTTGTGCTCTTCAGGGAATGAAGCAAATGAGCAAACAACTTGAGAGGGATGAGCAACCGCATTTGCATTGTAATAGACCCTTGTGTTCACCCAGTTTGATGGATCCTTCCTGAGTCTTGTGCTTCTCCTTAGAGGTTGAGCTGTCCCTGATGGTTCTTCTTCCCGCTCTTGCCTTTGATCGTGACCTTCAGAAGAAGAGCCGGTCCTCTCTTGATCACTGTCTTCTTCAAGATCTTCTTCAAGATGTCCCCCCTCACGATCAATGTCTGGCCGGGAAGAGTTAAGGTCTTGCTGCGGTAAGCTTGGTCCAGTCCGGGACAATGTTGGACCACCTCCGGGTGAGCTAGGTTCTGACCAGGTCGAGGTAATTTCATGCGGGACAGCTGGTTGAACAGGAGCCAAGCCAGGAACAGGACATGAACTAGGTTGAGGACATGGAACACCGGTAGAACCAGGTTGGAATGGTGAAGGTATGCCAAGATGATCAAGGATATTCCGAAGGCTAGTGGCCCGGTCCAGGGAAGAACCAGCAAGATCAACCAAGTTATCCCACTTTTGATCACTATAGTAGCCAGTGTTCTCAATAAACTTAACATCACGAGACACCAACACCTTCCTAGCTTCAGGGTCATAGCACTTGTAGCCTCTTTGGGTAGTAGAATACCCAATGAACATGGACCGTGCACTCTTAGCATCAAGCTTGGTTCGGTTCTCTCCTGGAATCAAAACAAAGCACAGGCAACCAAACACTCTCAAGTGGGTTAGAGAAGGTTTAAGAGCGTTTAATACCTCAAATGGGGAGAGATCATTGAGGACTCGGGTAGGAGTCCTGTTAATAAGATAACATGCGGTAAGGACAGCATCTCCCCAAAACCTCTTAGGAACCTTTGTATGAAACATCATTGCCCTGGCTACTTCCATCAGGTGACGATTCTTTCTCTCAGCCACACCATTCTGTTGGGGTGTGTAGGGACAACTCGTTTGATGGAGAATTCCGTGCTTATTGAGATGATCTCTAAAGGCATGACTTGTATACTCTCCACCATTGTCTGTTCTAAAGATTTTAATCTTTGCATTGAAGTGGTTAGTGATATAATTTTGAAAGTTCACAAAGGCCTCTAAAGCTCTATCCTTTGATTGCATTAAGGTTATCCAGGTGTATTTGGATTTCTCATCTATGAAAGTAATGAAATATTTCTGATTCTCTCTAGATAAGCAAGGAGCAGTCCACACATCTGAATGCACAAGATCAAAACACTTTTCATAAATGGTTCCAGACTTAGTGAAAACAGACTTGCAATGTTTACCTAAGATACATGCCTCACAATTATCATTTTTAAACACAACATTAGGTAACATTAAGCCTAAAGCCCGAGAGTGAGGGTGTCCTAGTCTAGCGTGCCATAACACATTATTAGCATAAACAGGAGTAGAATTTAAAGAACATAAAACAGAAGCTAAAGGTTGATCATTTCCCAGCAGATAAAGACCATCCTTAGTTCTTCCTTTCCCAAGCAACTTGCTTGTCTTAATATCCTGAAAATGTACATCATTAGGAGTGAAGATAACATTGCAATCCAAGTCATTTGTGGCCTTATGAACAGAAACTAAATTAGAGGTGAAATCAGGCATAAAGAAAGCTCTAGTCTTTCTATCAAATAGTTCTAAGTTTCCTACCCCTTTAATTGGAATTCTATCCCCATTTGCAATCACAACATGACCCTTAGCCGGTTCTAAGTCCTTAATCAGTTCAATATTGCTAATCATATGATGGGATGCTCCAGAATCAATCACTAATGGTCTTTCATCCAGTTTTATAGTATGAGCAGTAGCATGAAAAGAGAACCCCATACCATTACCATAGCTTTCTTTCAGGGCTTTGATAAGAGCATCCAGTTCTGACCGCTTCACCACTTGATCTTGACCGGCTACTTGTGCAGCTTGAGCATTGATCACCGCCATTCCATCTTCCTCTGGATTGCGTGAGGATGTTCCCTGGTCAGCTTTAGCCTTGGTGATATTGGCTCGGACATCTCTGAACTTGGATGGCTTGAGATGTGGGTGGAGAATCCAGCATTTTTCCTTAGTATGGCCCTTCCTCTTGCAGTGCTCAGAGAACAACCCCCTTCTGTCATCTTGCTTGAAGTAGACACCTTTGTTTGCTGTCACAAGCTCTCCCTTTCCACTTAGAAGACCATGAGAGCCTTGTTCCCTCTGGATGTAAGCGCAAACTTCTTCTAGGGATGGAAGCTTATCTGATCTCAGGAGGTGCTTGATCAAGTCATTGTACATAGGATTCAGGGTGAGAAGGAGACCAAAGACCTTGTCTTGTTCATGTCTTGCAAGCAGAACCTCTGGATCAGTTGAGTTCGGTCTCAACATTTCAAGCTCAGCCCACAAGGAGCGAAACTTGCCAAAATGAGCTGTAAACTCCAAGTCCTCTTGGTGAAGGTTGTTGATTGCTCTCTTCACTTCAAACACCCTACTTAAATTTGTAGTGTTACCGTAAACCTTCTTGAGTGTTTCCCATAGCTCCCTAGCACTTTCACAATACGAGTATGCCTCCAAGATAGGTCCATCCAATGAACTTTGAATGATAGACAGAACAAACTGATCCTCTTGAATCCATTTTTCTTCATCCACAATCATAATCTCCTGTCCATCCTCCTGTTGAAACGTCTTAGGTGGAGCTTCATCAAGAAGGAGATGCATTCCAAGTCCTCGGCCACCGAGAGTAGTTTTTACCATTCTAGACCAGAGAAGGTAGTTAAGGCCTTTGAGGGTGACTGGAATGACCATGGGCCGTGTGTTCTCCATCTTGAAAGGGGTAGGTTTTATGAAAAACACGAGGGTTTGAGAACACGAGGGTTTGAGAAAAACAGGGTGCACAAGGTTTAAGAAGGTTTATGCTCAGGATGCAACTCTACCCTTCTAAGACCTTAAGCCGTTCTTTGGTAAGCTAGAAATGACCTACCTTTAGGATAAATGAGCTATTTTTAGACAGTTTTGGTGTAGTGTACGGACTCTGGTTCGGGTTTGGTCGAAGAAGATGAGTACGGACACTCACCCACTTAGCTCTAAACAACTCCCCTTGTATTATTTAGGCCATGAATGAGTTCAAGCTTACTCCTTTTACTACCCCAACACAGAAAGCAGCTATTTTTACACTAAGAACTCACTATCCAGAAATGTGTCCGTACAACAATGGTGAAAAAGCTGGCTAAACTTGAAAACAACTTAAACGCGAGAGATAACCATGCCTAGTCTTCTTCAACTCATCACCCATGGTTCTGAGGATCCTGGATCTCAGAGAAGACAGACTTAAACATGTTTATCTCAAGGAAAGCGTTTGGGGTATAGCCAGAAATATAAAGAGTAGAAGAGAAGGAATGAGTTTAAGAATGCGGAAGCTATGTGAGAATCATATCCTGCTCTGATACCATGTTAGTTTTAGGAAAGATTAAGGAGAAGTTTTGAATAGATTAGATTATAAACATTAAGAACATATCAAGAACATATAGAGTTTAGCCATAAGAGGAATAGAATAGAATCTTATTATATTAGAGTAAGCGATTACAAGGAGGCTGCATAGCCTTAAATAGAAAGACTCCTAGGTCGCCTAGGCTAGGGATAAGTAAGAGTACATATAGGACCGTTGCAACTGAACTTATCAACATACATACTTCCTTATCTTCTCATCTTATCATGTGTGACTATCCCTTCCTTATCAAGTGACCAGAGTGCTTATCACACTAGACTGAGCTGCCTTTAGTAACGCCACTGTCCAATAAGTTAATGGCGGCAACACTCTCAGACTAAGAAAGGCAATCTATGGTCTTAAGCAATCTCCAAGAGCTTGGTATCATAAGCTGAATGTAACTCTAAGGGATAGAGGTTTCAAAAGGTCAGAAGTTGAACACACCCTGTTTACACTTAAGAGTAAGGAAGGTATTGTGGTTATACTTATCTATGTGGATGACATAATCATATCAGGAAGTGATAAAGTTGGTATTGAATCAACTAAAACCTATTTGAAAAGTGTTTTTGATATTAAGGATCTAGGAGAATTGAAATATTTCTTAGGAATTGAAATATGTAGATTCAAGGAAGGTCTCTTCTTATATCAAAGGAAATATATTGTGGATTTACTAACCTCCACAGGCATGTTTGAAGCTAAACCAGCTAAGACACCCCTTGAAGAAGGCTACAAAATAGAACCTGAGGGGGAGCTAGGAAATGACAAGTTTCATGATGCAAAATTGTACAGACAGGTGGTTGGTAAGCTTATTTACTTAACCATCACTAGACCTGACCTATGTTTTGCAGTAAATCAGGTATCTCAACATATGCAAGACCCAAGGACAAGGCATTGGGATATGATCATTCGCATTTTGAGATATCTGCAAGGAACTAAGGAACAAGGTATATGGATGGGATGTAATAAGAACACAGAGGTTGTAGGCTATTGTGATGCAGATTGGGCAGGAGACAGAGAAGATAGGAGAAGCACAACTGGCTATTGCACTTTCATAGGAGGTAATCTTGTAACTTGGAAGACTAAGAAGCAAAAGGTTGTATCTTGTTCTAGTGCAGAGGCTGAATACAGGGCCATGAGGAAGCTCACAACAGAATGCATTTGGTTGAAGCAACTCCTCTTTGACATTTTAGGCGAGAGCTTAGAATCTCCAATCACTGTCCATTGTGATAATCAAGCTGCCATACACATTGCCTCTAACTCTGTGTTTCATGAGAGAACCAAGCATATTGAGGTTGACTGTCATAAGGTAAGGGAAGCTATTGGAAATGGTACAATTCTACCTTGCAACACAAGGAGTGAAGATCAGCTAGCTGATGTGTTTACCAAAGCTGTAACCTTGAAGACAGGCGGTTCCATCTACCCTAGACTTGGTTTGATGTCTCTTCCACACCAATGATCCCAACATGGAGTGTTATACTCTTTTTCCCTAGAAAAGGTTTTGTCCCAATTGGGTTTTCCTTCTCTAGGTTTTTAATGAGGTAATGCTTCATGGTTGCAAGCTTAGGCATTCTCCATGTCTTAAGCTTGAGGGGGAGTGTTGGAATGAAGAAGAATGATGAATGCATCTAAGTGAAGTATTGGCGACATCTCCATGTGTTTGTCTTAGACTTGTGTAGGTTAATGATAAGTGTATCTCTGTATCCAAACAAGTCTAGAATAGGATTAGTATAAATAGATGTCTCTCACTCTCTTTGTAAGTATGAAAATTCATTTTTCTAAAAATCATAATAAGATCATTCTCTTTTCTCTCTAAATCTCTTTCTCTCTCAATCTCTAATTCTCAAATTCTCTCAATCATCAAATCTTTCAGCTTGTCTGGTGAAGAATTCCATGTTTGGATAAGAGGGATTTGAAGGCTTGACTTGTGTATTCACCACCATTATCTGATCTTAAGATTTTAACTTTAGCATTATAATGGTTAGTGACATAATTATAAAAGTTGGTAAAGGCTTCAAGAACTCTGTCTTTAGATGGAATTAAGGTTAGCCAAGTGTACTTAGACTTCTCATCTATAAATGTGACAAAGTATTTGTGATTTTCTCTTGAAATGCAAGGTGATGTCCACACATCCGAATGAATCAAATCAAAACATTTCTCATAAACTGTAGTAGACTTAGGAAAGACAGACTTACAGTTTTTGCCTAATATACAGGCTTCACACTCATTGTTTTGAAACTTAACATCAGGCAACAAAAGATTCATAGCACGAAAATGTGGATGTCCTAATCTAGCATGCCAAATTGCATTATTTGCAGTAGCCACAAGAGAACTAAAAGCGCTTAAAAGAGAAGATGGAGACTTAGTATCCTCCAACACATAAAGTCCATCCTTAGTTGTTCCTTGTCCAAGTACCTCTCTTGTCTTAATATCCTGAAACCAAACTTCATTAGGACTGAAAATTGCATGACAATTAAGGTCAGAAGTCGCTTTTCTAACAGATAACAAGTTTGAGGTAAAGGATGGTAGGTAAAAGGCCTTAGAACTCTTATCAAACAGTTTTAAATCTCCTATCCCTTTGATTGGAACCTTTTCACCATTAGCTATAGTAACATTCCCTAATGCAGGTTCTAAGTTCTCTATTAATTGTATATCACTAATCATATGGTGTGAAGCACCTGAATCAACAATCAAGGGTTTTTGAATTTTAGATGCATGATAAGAGTTACCAGATTCTTTTAAGGCTTTGATGAGGGCCTCCAGGTCTGACTTCTTCACAAATTCAGAGGAGGCTGCTATGGATGATCCTTCCCCATTCGGCCATATGCGCTTAGAGGGGTCTGTGTGGTGCGTGGCTAGGGAGCTTCCTTCAGACGAGTAGTTGGCTCTTGGCTCCTTCCACCGATTGTTCTTGAGGTGGGGATGCAAGATCCAGCATTTCTCCTTGAGATGTCCTCTCTTCTTGCAATGATCACACACCAACATCTTCCTGTCTTCATACTTGAAGTTGCTCTTGTTTGCCGTGGCTAGTTCTCCTTTGTTGGCTGTGATCAACTCGCCCTTCCTTCCAAAGAGCCCCAAAGACCCTTGTTCCTTTTGGACTTGTGAACACACCTCATCCAAGGTTGGTAGCTTGTCAGCTCTCAGCAAATGCTTGATAAGATCATTAAAGGTTGGGTTCAAGGTCAGCAACAGGGCGAACACCTTGTCTTGTTCTCGGCGTTCATTAAGGACCATGGGGTCTACTGAGCTTGGCCTTAACATTTCCAACTCTGCCCATAGGGCTCTGAACTTTCCAAAGTGTTTGGTGAAGTCCATATCTTCTTGGCTCAAGTCATTAATGGCTTTCTTGACCTCAAACACCCGGCTGAGATTGGAGATATTCCCAAAGACGTTTTGAAGAGTTTCCCACAGCTCCTTGGCTGTTTCACAATACGAGTAGGCTTCAAGAATAGAAGCTTCAAGAGAGTTTTGGAGGATGGCTAAGACGGTCTGGTCTTCTTGAAACCACTTGTTTCTTCCAGCCATCATCGCCTCTTCCTCATCTTCATCAGCCGTCTTCATGTGAGCGGTTTCTTCAACAACATGGCTCCACAGTCCACGGCTGCACAGGGCGGTCTTTGTGGTTCTTGACCATAACAAGTAGTTCCCACCTTTTAGGATAACTGGAACAACCAAAGGTTTTGAGTTTTCCATGGCTGAGAATGTTTGGACCGTTGGACAAACTCTTTACCCACTGGATAATAGCAAATCGTTTGTGTAAAGCGAATGAGAAAGGATGAATTAGAAAGATTAGATGCAATGGATGTTTATTCCATGCTCTGATACCATGAAAGAATGTGTATATTTGCGGAATTAAGAGTTTAGGAAAGTATGGAAGAGTTTGGACAGGAGTTTTAATGGAGAATGAGAGAGATGAAGAACAAGGAAGAAGTATATTTCCTTAGTTGGTTTTTCTACAACATTAGGTGAAGGATATTTATAGACAGACACTTAGACAGCTAGGTATTCGCAGGATAGGGACATAAACAATAAACAAAGGGGAGAGAGTGCTGGATCCAAGGCGTGATGGTGACAGCTCCTAACGGGTGGGAGCTTGCTTCCACACGTGATCCTGCCTTGTCAAAGTCTTCAACGGTCCTCTCCTCTTGCCAAGACTCCTTCTAGAACATTTTAAGTGAAAGGGCCACACCAATGAAAGATTTGATGATTGAGAGAATTTGAGAATTAGAGATTGAGAAAGAAAGAGATTTAGAGAGAAAAGAGAATGATCTTATTATGATTTTTAGAAGAATGAATTTTCATACTTACAAAGAGAGTGAGAGACATCTATTTATACTAATCCTATTCTAGACTTGTTTGGATACAGAGATACACTTATCATTAACCTACACAAGTCTAAGACAAACACATGAAGATGTAGCCAATACTTCACTTAGATGCATTCATCATTCTTCTTCATTCCAACACTCCCCCTCAAGCTTAAGACATGGAGAATGCCTAAGCTTGCAACCATGAAGTATTACCTCATTAAAAACCTAGAGAAGGAAAACCCAATTGGGACAAAACCTTTTCTAGGGAAAAAGAGTATAACACTCCATGTTGGGATCATTGGTGTGGAAGAGACATCAAACCAAGTCTAGGGTAGATGGAACCGCCTGTCTTCAAGGTTACAGCTTTGGTAAACACATCAGCTAGCTGATCTTCACTCCTGGTGTAGCAAGGTAGAATTGTACCATTTCCAATAGCTTCCCTTACCTTATGACAGTCAACCTCAATATGCTTGGTTCTCTCATGAAACACAGAGTTAGAGGCAATGTGTATGGCAGCTTGATTATCACAATGGACAGTGATTGGAGATTCTAAGCTCTCGCCTAAAATGTCAAAGAGGAGTTGCTTCAACCAAATGCATTCTGTTGTGAGCTTCCTCATGGCCCTGTATTCAGCCTCTGCACTAGAACAAGATACAACCTTTTGCTTCTTAGTCTTCCAAGTTACAAGATTACCTCCTATGAAAGTGCAATAGCCAGTTGTGCTTCTCCTATCTTCTCTGTCTCCTGCCCAATCTGCATCACAATAGCCTACAACCTCTGTGTTCTTATTACATCCCATCCATATACCTTGTTCCTTAGTTCCTTGCAGATATCTCAAAATGCGAATGATCATATCCCAATGCCTTGTCCTTGGGTCTTGCATATGTTGAGATACCTGATTTACTGCAAAACATAGGTCAGGTCTAGTGATGGTTAAGTAAATAAGCTTACCAACCACCTGTCTGTACAATTTTGCATCATGAAACTTGTCATTTCCTAGCTCCCCCTCAGGTTCTATTTTGTAGCCTTCTTCAAGGGGTGTCTTAGCTGGTTTAGCTTCAAACATGCCTGTGGAGGTTAGTAAATCCACAATATATTTCCTTTGAGATAAGAAGAGACCTTCCTTGAATCTACATATTTCAATTCCTAAGAAATATTTCAATTCTCCTAGATCCTTAATATCAAAAACACTTTTCAAATAGGTTTTAGTTGATTCAATACCAACTTTATCACTTCCTGATATGATTATGTCATCCACATAGATAAGTATAACCACAATACCTTCCTTACTCTTAAGTGTAAACAGGGTGTGTTCAACTTCTGACCTTTTGAAACCTCTATCCCTTAGAGTTACATTCAGCTTATGATACAAAGCTCTTGGAGATTGCTTAAGACCATAGATTGCCTTTCTTAGTCTGAGAGTGTTGCCGCCATTAACTTCATCTTCCAAACCTGGTGGTGGTGTCATGTACACTTCTTCCTCTAGTTCACCTTGTAAGAAAGCATTCTTAACATCCATTTGGAACAAGTCCCATTCAAGGTTAGTAGCAAGAGAAAGAACAACATTAACAGTGTGAAGTTTAGCTACTGGAGCAAAGGTATCCCTATAGTCTTCACCATAAGTCTGTGTGAATCCTCTAGCCACCAACCTAGCTTTATACCTATCTATCTCACCATTGCTTTTATACTTAATGGTGAATATCCATTTTGAACTTACAGCCTTTTTTCCTTTTGGTAAGATGGCTGGGGCATAGGTTCCATTCTTCTCCATAGCTTGTTTCTCATCTTGAATGGCATCTCTCCATTCCTTAATCTCCATAGCCTCCTCATAGCTTTTAGGAATCTGTTCTTTATCTAAACTCACAGTGAAAGCAACATGATTAGTAGGAATAGTAATTAGAGAACATACTCCCTGATCATGATGTGCTACTGCATTGTGGTTGTAGTACACCCTTGTATTCTTCCAATTGTCAGCTGGGAACCTCTGCCTTGTACTTCTTCTGAGGGCCATAGGTTGATTTGTTTCCTCTTCTAAAGCGGCTTGTACAAGATTAGGTTGATCCCTTGGCCTTTTTGATGCTGAAACTAGAATATCATCTTGAGCATGTGTACTCTCTTCTCCCCCCTCATGGTCAAGAGGATGCTGTTCAGGAGGACTTGATGGTGGAGAGGGCAGTGAGTGAATGTTGGATGAACTTGAAGTACTAGCGCCACTAGATGAATCATGGACAGCCCTGGGGACTAAGGTAGGACGAGACGAGCTGGAAGCAACGTCACATGGATCATGTGTTGACTGGTCAGGTTCAGGGACGGTTTCACTTGTTGGACGGTCATGACCAGAAGTCGTCCGGTTGGATGCAGCCGGATCATGCCAGCTATTAGTCGGACCTGGACCCTGTTGCTGCGGTACATGGACAGGAGCTGGTTGGTGAGGCTGGACTATGCCAAGGTTTTCTAAAATTTTCCTTAGGTTCTCAGCCTGATCAGAATGTGATGTAGATATGTCTTTAAGATCTTCCCAAGTTCCATCGTCATAGAATCCTTTATTCTCTTGGAACTTGACATCCCTAGACACCAGAACCCTTCTAGATTCTGGATTGTAGCATTTGTATCCTTTCTGAGTAGGGGAGTATCCTAGAAACATAGCCTTGATGCTTTTTGGTTCCAGCTTATTCCTAAGTTCCCCTGGCACCAAAACAAAACAAACACACCCAAAAATTCTTAAATGATCAATAATTGGCTTGGTTTTGTTTAATACCTCAAAAGGACTCAAATCATCTAGAACTTTGGTTGGAGTTCTATTGATTAGATAACATGCAGTTAGTAATGCATCTCCCCAAAATCTTTTGGGAACCTTCTTGTGAAACATCATTGTTCTCACAACCTCCATCAAATGTCTGTTTTTCCTCTCAGCTACTCCATTTTGTTGTGGAGTGTAAGGACAGCTTGTTTGATGTTCAATGCCATGCTTGGCTAGGTGTTGCTGAAACTTGGTGCTAGTATACTCCCCTCCATTGTCAGTCCTAAAAATCTTTAACTTGGCATTATATTGGTTAGTAACATATGTCTGAAAGTTAAGAAATGCATCAAACACCCTATCCTTTGAATTAAGCAATGTTACCCAAGTATATTTAGATTTTTCATCAATAAAAGTAACAAAATACTTTTGATTTTCTCTAGAAGGAAAGGGAGATGTCCAAACATCAGAATGTACTAAATCAAAGCAATTATCATAAGCATGAGATGATTGTTCAAAAACTGCTCTACTATGCTTTCCAAGAATACAAGATTCACAAATGTGATTAAGCAATTTTATTCCAGGTACAGTCAATTCAAGGGCTCTAGAATGGGGATGTCCTAGTCTAGCATGCCACAATTCAGCATTTAAGGTCATATCAACTTTATTTGCACACGGTTGTAATGGGAAGGCAGGTAAATCTTCTAGCACATACAAGTCATTCCTTGTAGTTCCTTGGCCAAACTTCCTACTTGTCTCAATATCCTGAAAGTAAAAATCATTAGGACCAAAGATAGCTTGACAATTCAAATCAGTAGTAGCTCTTTTAACAGAGAGTAAATTGGATGTAAAAGAAGGCATATAAAAAGCCTTGGATTCCTTATCAAACACCCTAAGGTTACCTACTCCTTTAATTGGTACATTAACTCCATTTGCAATCACAACACTTCCTAAGGCAGGTTCAACATTGTCTAGCAAACCTAAGTCTTTAATCATATGATGAGATGCACCAGAATCAACAATTAAGGAGTTAGAAGCCATAGATGTGTTTAAGGAAACATGATAAGTTTTACCCAATACATTACCAGACTTGAATGCCTTGAGAAGATTTTCTAGATCAGCCCTTGTGACATATTCATTTTGGTTAGCCATAGTTGAAGAGGATGCATTCGCCGGTTCCATGGTACACGCACTTGAGCTACCTACAACATGAACCATGTTAGAAGAACCAGGACCGGTTGAAGATTTCTTGCTCCTCTCAACAAACCAGCTAGGCTTGAGTTCTGGATGAAGCACCCAACACTCCTTCTTGCTATGGCCTGTTCTCTTACAATGGTCACACAGCTGCTTCTTCCTCTTGATGTCAGCTGGAGCCGATCGAAAAACACCCTTATGCGCCACCACCATTTCACTTTTGTGCCCAAAGAGTTCATGTGACCCCTGTTCCTTTTGAATCTTTGCACAAACATCCTCAAGACTTGGTAGCTTATCTTCCCTGAGAATATGTTTTATCAAGTCAGTGTATGAATTGTTCAAAGTCAAAAGCAGCCCAAACACCTTATCTTGCTCTCTCCTTTCAAGAAGAGTGAGTGGATCAATTGAAGCTGGTCTAAGCATCTCCAGCTCTGCCCACAAGGCTCTGAATGATCCATAGTGTTTGGTAAACTCAACATCTTCCTGTTTAAGCTCATTCAAAGCTTTCTTTACCTCAAATATTCTTAAGAGGTTAGTAGTATTGCCATAAACTGTCTTTAATATCTCCCAAAGTTCCTTAGCACTAGAGCAATAAGAGTATGCTTCTAACAGAGAACTAGCTAGAGAGCATTGAAGAATAGCCAATACCATTTGATCTTGCTGAAACCAGAGGGCATGTTCAGCATGTTCAACTTGAGATTCATCATCGGTTAGCATAGGTGCGGATTGCTGAATGTGATTCCACAGCCCTTTGCTGCATAGAGTGGTCCGTATCGTCCTGGACCAAAGCAAATAATTTGCTCCTTGAAGCATTACAGGAGCTTTCATTTGAGGATTCATCTCCATTGGATCGAATTCAAGTCTGCACAGACAAAAACAACAAGCGCAGCCACACACGAACCAACAAGAGACCAAGACGAGATAACCACACTTTCAGCAGACTACTACTTGCCTAATCCGTCAACAATTAACTTCAAATACTCCACACAATGAACCAGCAGAAGATCCAGAGAAAAAAAATTGAGTTTATCACCAATTTTGAATTTCCCGCCTAAATCAGTTAGATCCTAGCTTCCTTCTTTTGCAAGAAATCGAATTTTGAAAGTAAGAACTCAGTAAATTGTAATCAAATCTCCAGAATTCCTTCACAAGAACCTAAATCAAGATCGGATCAATCCAGAATTGAAAAGGATCGAGCAAGAATTGAAGATCAAAGCCGAGTACCAAGAAGCGCGCGAACTAGAACCGATTTCAAGAAATCAACGAAGAAGACTTCGAAACTTGAAATTGAGCAAAGCGGACCTCCCGATTCATCATCTGGACTCAATAAACTTGAGTTTTGGCTTTGGAAACGCTTGATTTGGTGAAGAATCGAAGTAGTTATGCACCTTTGAAATCCAGGTACCTTCGGCGGAGATCGTCGCGAACCACCGTGGAGGAGATTTGATGTAACTTTTGATTCAAGCAACCAAATTCAATGAAATCAACGAGGAAATCCACAGAATTCGCCGGAGAATCGTCCTGGAGAAAGAATCTGGCAAGAAATCGTGAATTCTTGTGGTGGAGGATCGACGAACACGGCGGATCCGCGATGGACTTCTCTTCGAGGCTGGGTTGTTGATCGCGAGTTAGAAACAGAAAGATTTCGAAATTCTTGTGCCAGTTTGATCAAACCTGGCTCTGATACCATGAAAGATTTGATGATTGAGAGAATTTGAGAATTAGAGATTGAGAAAGAAAGAGATTTAGAGAGAAAAGAGAATGATCTTATTATGATTTTTAGAATAATGAATTTTCATACTTACAAAGAGAGTGAGAGACATCTATTTATACTAATCCTATTCTAGACTTGTTTGGATACAGAGATACACTTATCATTAACCTACACAAGTCTAAGACAAACACATGAAGATGTAGCCAATACTTCACTTAGATGCATTCATCATTCTTCTTCATTCCAACAACCAAGTCTTCCCTGGGCCGTCCCATGTCCTAACTTCACCTTGGGCCATTCCATGTCTCAATCGCTAAGTCTTCCTGGGCTGCCTAAGGCTGTGTCCCAACTTAAGAACTGGTTGACCACTCCTCTTTATTTCCTTTTCTAACTCAATACATACTACCGTGTTACACAGGGAGTTCAGATCAATTGGCAGATGTCTTTACAAAAGCAGCTACAACAAAGGTGTATGAGTCTATTCTTCCAAGATTGGGACTAACAAGTATTGCTGAGTAATCCTCTCAACTTTAGAAGTCATACTCTTTTTCCCTCAAAGTTGTTTTTGTCCCAATTGGGTTTTACACTTTGAGGTTTTTAATGAGGTGATTTCCTAGAGTTTGTCCAAGCTTAACCATTCATCATAGTTAAGCTTGAGGGGGAGTGTTAGATCATAAAAGGATTATGAGGAGGATCATTATGGGCGACTATGAGAGTGTTTGGTATCCATGTTTAGATAAGTATTTAGATTAACCCTGTATCCAAACACACCTAGGAAGCTTAGTATAAATACTCTTCTAATCATTCTTGTAACGGTGAATACTCCTTAATAAAATTTTTGATTCTACATTCTTCAATCTCTTTCTTCTTTACATGCGATTCCTTTTCTTCCTATTCTCTCTCAATTCTAACTCTTCAACCCTAAATCATTCTTAAATCCTCAAGTTTACAATAAATAATATGAGGAATTGAGTCCATGAGCCAGCATGTTTGCAAATACCTCCACAAAGGCCCAAGTCCACAAGAAACCTTCTAGAAGGGCAAGAAAGTTGTTGGTGGCCAAGGAAGAGAGGATTCACGTGTGGGATGAAGCATTTTGAATGTTGTAGCCGTTTGGTCATGTCACTTTCACCCCTTGGACACCACAACTTCTTCTCTCCATTCTTTTTCCCTATATATAGTTGTATGCAGACACAATTCAATTCAAGTGAAATATATCATTCTTCACTCTTCTCTAATGGCATTTTATGTTCTTTATGTCTTACTCTTTTATAATCTTGCTTAATCTCTCTTAATCTTTCTTAATCTTCAACCATAAAACTTCCCTTATTTCTCTATGTATTTCCGCAAATCTCAACATGGTATCAGAGCATTAAGCTCCTGAGATCAATTTTCTTGTTCTTTATGCAAAAGTTTTCGAAAAATCCTTTTAAAAACGTTTTATCCATTGGGTAATAGCTTTACCCAATGGTCCAAAGTTTGAATTTCAAATTGTTTCATGCAATTCTTCTCTTCTCCTCTACAATGATGTTGAAAACTTTGTCTTAAATCTCTCTTATGGTTCAGAGACAAAGTTTGAAGAAGAGAAAGAATTCAAAATGGCTTCAACATTTAGGAAGCATTGCTTGGACCAGTGGGTAAACCGTTTTGCTTCACTGGTTTCACAGCTATTTAGCCACGAAAAAAACACCTTCTTGTGTTGTTCTGATGATCCTAGTGTATGTTATTATCAGAAAACTTTTTCCTATAAGTTATTTTGGTGATATAACCCTTTAACCAGTGGGTAAAGCTAGTGACCATTGGACCATAGGTGTTCTTCTTTGGAAATCATAAACCATGGCTAGATAGGTGACAATGAAGAGGAAGGAATGGTGGCAGTGGCTTAGGATCACAAAAGAATGGGAAGAAATGGATGGTTGCCTAAACCGCTTATCCATTGGTCCATTAAGTGTACTCATTTAAGAGTAAAGAACACTTGAGACCAGGATAGGGTTAGTACCATTTGTTTACTTTCTTCTTAAGCCCCATCCAATTCTCTAAGTCATTTCTTTTAGATTTCAAAAAAAAAAAAAAATCAGAAGACAGCCATTTTTGAATTTCTTACAAAAGTTTTATGTTATCCATTTGGACAATAACTTGAACTATTGGGCATTGGTGCCTTTCCTTTGAGAAAGTAAGACACTTCAAGCCATAGTCAACTTTGAAGTTCCATGGATAGCAAACCGCAAGCATTCAACAAATCGCAGCCTTGGGCTTGTCTCCTTTCTTATGTAATGAGAGACACTTTAGCTTGCTGTAACTTGTTCAAGTATTTCGGTTTGTGCTTGTTTGTTATGTATTTAAAACCTTGGACCAAGTTTCCTTTCATGTGAAATGTGTAAGAATATGCGGAATATAAGAGAAGATTAGAGAAAGTTTTCTGAATAAGATGAAGAACAAAAGTATGGAAGACTAAGAGGAAGAGATTTCGTGACAAATGAGAGAGAGAGAGCTGGCGGCTGGTATGAGAGAATTAGAGAAGGAGGATTATATTTTTTTGACAGATTAGTTACATAGGTTAGAGTATTTATAGCCTAAGTTACAATAAATACATTAATTACATTAATTAGGCTCACATGTTTACTTTCCAACCTTGAGTAATCGACATCCAGGCCATTAACTTCCTTTCCTTACTTGAGTAGTCGACATCCAAGGTCATTAACTTCCTTTCCTCACTTGAGTAATCGACATCACAGACCATTAACTTCTCCTAGCTGCCTGTATCTTTCTTCTAGAAGTCTTATAGTTGGGCTTGCTGTCGTGTGTAGATTAATACTCCCCCTCAAGCTCAACCATGATGAATGGTTAAGCTTAGAACCATAAAGACTCACCTCATTAAAAACCTTAAGATGCAAAACCCTTTGGGACAAAAACATCTTAAGAGAAAAAGAGTATGGATCTTTTGGCTAGGGGATTCCCTGGTTGGGAAGGTTTATGAGCCCAAGTTTTGGAAATATGGACTCACATACCTTTAAACTTGCGGATTTGGTGAATATATCTGCAAATTGATCCGATCTCCTTGTGTAACATGGTAGGACAACTCCTTGCTCCACTACTTGTCTCACTTTGTGGCAGTATACTTCAATGTGCTTGGTTCTCTCATGAAATACATTGTTGGATGCTATATGTATGGCAGCTTGGTTGTCACAATGCATGGTGATTGGTGTTGTGAATTCTATGTTTAGATCCTTGAGCAGATTCTTGAGCCAGGTAAGTTCTGTGGTGAGCTTCCTCATGGCTCGGTACTCAGCTTCAGCACTTGAACAAGAAACCACCTTCTGCTTCTTTGTTTTCCAAGTAACTAGGTTGCCTCCAATGAATGTGCAATAACCGGTAGTTGATCTCCTATCATTCCTGTCTCCAGCCCAATCAGCATCACAATAGCCCACGATTTCAGAGCTTCCGTTGCGCCCCATCCAGATGCCTTGGTCGTGTGTCCCTTTCAGGTATCTTAAGATCTGGTCCACCATGTTCCAGTGATGCACCTTTGGGGCTTGCATATGTTGACTGACCTGATTCACAGCATAGCACAAGTCAGGTCTAGTAATGGTTAGATAAATTAGCTTACAAACCATCTTCCTATAGAGTTTGGTGTCTCCAAACATCTCATCTCCAAGCTCCCCCTCACGTTCCACCTTGTACCCTTCTTCTAGGGGAGTCTTCGCTGGTTTAGCTTCTAATCTTCCTGCATCAACTAGAAGATCAAGTGTGTACTTCCTTAGTGATAAGAAGAGGCCTTCTTGTGTTCGGCATACTTCTATCCCTAGGAAGTACTTTAGTTCACCCAAGTCTTTTATATCAAACATAGATTTAAGATAAACCTTAGTGGATTGAATTCCTACCTTGTCATTCCCTGAGATGATTATATCATCTACATAGATGAGAATGACTACAATACCTGTTTGACTTTGGAGTGTGAAGAGGGTATGATCTGCCTCAGACTTTCTAAAGCCCCTATCTCTAAGTGTGATACTTAGCTTATGGTACCAAGCTATTGGTGACTGTTTGAGGCCATAGATAGCTTTTCTCAGCCTTAGAACCTTTCCTGGAGTCACCGTATCTTCAAGGCCTGGTGGAGGTGTCATATACACTTCATCTTTTAGTTCTCCTTGTAGGAAGGCATTCTTGACATCCATCTGCCACAACTCCCAATCAAGGTTAGTAGCTAAAGAGAGAAGAACCCTTACAGTGTGTAATTTGGCTACTGGTGCAAAGGTGTCATTGTAGTCTTCTCCATAGGTCTGAGTGAAACCTCTTGCAACTAGTCTTGCCTTGTATCTTTCTATCTCTCCATTGCTTTTGTATTTAATGGTAAAGATCCATCTGGAGCTCACTGTCCTCTTGTCCTTAGGTAAATCGGCCTCATCCCAAGTGTGATTGATGTCCATGGCATTGCATTCAGCCTTAACTGCATCTGTCCACACTTTAAGCTCCTTTGCTTCCTCATAGTTTCTTGGTATATGTTCTTGGTTGAGGACTGCTGCAAATGCTTGATGTTCTAAGGGAACATGAGCTAGGGAGCAAACAGCTTGAGTTGGGTGAGCTACTGCTTGGGCATTGTAGTATACTCTGGTGTTGATCCAATTTGAAGCTGGTCGCCTTTCCCTTTGGCTTCTCCTTAGTACTACTTGGGTGTCTGGTTGGGCCGCCTGTTCTTCTGCTTGTTGTTCAGCCTCAGTTTCGGATTCCTCATGTTTTTCGTGATCATGTACGTGTGAGCTTGTTTCTAGGTTAGTAGGTTCAAGTTCAAGTTCATCAAGCTCATCACCTTCATTGCCTCCCTCATGATCAAGAGAACTAGCCGCTTGAGTTGTATTAGATGGAGAAGTAGTTGGCGATTCTTGGTGAGTTGATTTTGGTGCATCTGGTAATGTTATCCCAAGATTCTCCATAAGGTGTCTGAGGTTGGTGGCCCGGTCAGATGTGGATTGGGAGAGGTCTTTGAGTTCATCCCAATTCTTTTCTTCATAGAATCCTTTGGATTCTACAAACTTCACATCCCTAGATACAAGAACCTTTCTTGTCTCTGGATTGTAGCATTTATATCCCTTTTGAGTAGTTGAATAGCCAATGAACATGGCTTTAATACTCCTGGCTTCCAATTTATTTCTTTGTTCTCCTGGAACAAGTACATAACACACACACCCAAAGACTCGTAAGTGTGAGATAGATGGTTTACTTTTGTTGAGTACCTCAAATGGAGTTAAGTCCTCTAAGACTTTGGTTGGTAGGCGATTGATAAGATAGCAAGCTGTGACAAGGGCATCTCCCCAAAATTTCTTTGGAACATTGCTTTGGAACATGATGGATCTCGCCACCTCCATGAGATGCCGTTTCTTCCTTTCAGCCACTCCATTCTGTTGTGGTGTGTATGGACAACTAGTTTGGTGGATGATTCCATGTTTGTCCAAGTATTGCTTGAATGCTAGACTTGTGTATTCTCCTCCATTATCTGATCTAAAGATTTTGATCTTGGCATTGTAATGGTTAGTCACATATGCTTGAAACTTAGTAAATGCATCTAGGACCCTATCTTTTGTTGGTAAGAGAGTTATCCAAGTATATTTTGATTTTTGATCAATAAATGTGACAAAGTACTTATGATTATCCCTAGACATGCATGGTGAAGTCCAAACATCAGAGTGAATAAGATCAAAACAATTTTCATAAATAGTTGAGGACTTGGGAAACACTGATCTACAATGTTTTCCAAGTATACAAGCTTCACATTCATTATTTTTAAAAGACATGCTTGGCAACAATAGTTCTAAGGCCCTAGAATGGGGATGTCATAGTCTAGAATGTCAAATAGCACTATTAGCCTTATTCAAAATAGAATTAAAAGCAATAGATAGAGTTGAGTCTGGTTGTATGTCTTCAAGTACATACAAATCATTCTTGGACACTCCTTTTCCAAGAACTTTATTGGTCTTAATATCCTGAAAATAAACATCATTAGGACCAAAGATTGCATAGCAATTAAGATCAGAGGTTGTCTTCTTAACACTTAGTAAGTTAGAGGTAAATGTAGGCATATAGAAGGCAATTGATTCTTTATCAAACAATTTAAGGTTCCCAATTCCCCTAATTGGTATCTTATCTCCATTAGCTATTAATACATCTCCTAAAGCCGGTTCTATATTGCTCATTAGATTCTTATCACTAATCATATGATGAGAGGCTCCTGAGTCTACAATAAGTGGTTTAGAGGTATTTAAAGCTTGGAATGAGTTACCAGAGAGGTTTGATTCTTTGAGTGCCTTGACCAGTGCATCAAGGTCGGATTTCCTCACAAACTCTTGTTGGAATGTTGCAAGTGCTTTCCCATCTCCCTCAGTGATTGGCGTGAATGAGCTTGGGCTTGCCTTGTTCCTTTGTGTGAGAATGAGAAATAATGATTCACCATTGGTGAAGAGAGAGTTTTAGAGAGAGAAAGGATTTATTTTTATTATTATGAAGAGAAGGATTCATCTTACTTACAAATGTGAAGAGAGTAAGGTATTTATACTAATCTAGTCTAGGCTTGTTTGGAAACAAGGATAGCCTTATACTTGAATGGCTTATAAGGATAACATAACACTAGAACACAAACAAGCCTTAGACACTCTCCTTTGACCTAGATACTCACGCCTTTATACTTGTAAGTGAAGGCTTTCATCTTTCATCATTTCTTCTTCATTCCAACACTCCCCCTCAAGTTTAAGCATGGGTGAATGGTTGAACTTGCACAGATGAAGAGACTTCCTCCTTCTTCCTCTTTACTCCATTTCAAGCTTGATTAATGTTCATAGAAACCAAGCTTGTAACCTTAAAGAACTTCCTCATTAAAAACCTTAGTATGGAAAACCCTTTGGGACAAAACCAATACTAAGGGAAAAAGAGTGAAGTCTTCTTAGCTTAGGGATTGGCCATTGAATCTATGAGCTTTAAATTCACCAGAGAGCTCCATAGATCCTTGGATAAAGGCCTTAATGACAAACGCTTGTGAATGGTTGTCTTGAAGCTCCTTTTAAGTCTGGTCCATTTCTCCCCCTTTCTTTTGACTCCTTGTCTTTAAGAGGTGATTATGATCCAGCTTTCCTTAAAGCCTTCAATTTAAACCTGTTTCACATACATATACATGCATGTATCAATTCTCACAAGCTAAACAAATGCATTATAATGTAAGAATGATTTTAACTTCCCTTTTATAAGAGTGGATGGCGATTTGAATGATATGTTCTAGACCAGTCTGGCTCTCTAAGGACTCCACATTAAGGCTTTGGATTCATCATGATCACATGGTTCTCTTCTGGATTCATCATGATCACATGGTTCTCTTCCCTTATATGTTTTTGATCCCCTTTGACCAGCTTCATTTTGCTTCACCTTCTACTTTCAATAAGCCTAACTCAAGAGAATAAGATTGTAGAATTAAGTTTAAGTAGAGTGAGCACACTTATCTCCTAAACATTTTTCCACCATGCTTCCACTAATTGATGTAGGGTAAGTCATGCTTATGACTGTTTTCATCACTTCCTGATCTAAAAACATCATAGCAACTCAAAAATAAAGATTAGTATTCCAGAACTTGAGTAATATCAAGTCTGGTATCAAGTATAATATCTAGCCAAATTCTCAACCTAAAAATCATAGAGTTTAAAGAACTTATCCTAGATAGAACCTTTGATGAGAGAATTTGGTCCTGAGGTGATTCATCACTTTCCATCAGCTTACTCCTTCTCCATGAGACTTGGTAGCTTGATGGCCATTGGTTCAATCCTCAATTGATGACAGATGATTTTGATGACCTTACTTGCGGCCTCCATGAGAGAAACAGACTGAGCACACTTCTTATGCTCACTTGGTTTTGGCAGACAGCTTGGAAGCCCTTGAGTGTGCCAGACTAATCTTTGAATGTCCTTGTTTGTGACTTGAAAGCCTTTGTATGCACCAGATATCTCCTTTTTGGAATATCCTTCTTTGTGCCTTGAAAGCTTTTGAATGCACCAGACACCTTCAATGCCCTTGTTTGCACCAGACCCACTTCTTGTGTTGTCCTTGCTTGCACCTCCAGCTCCAGCTTGTCCATTCCAAACTCAGCACAGACATAGGCACGTCCATGATCCAGTACCTGGCCAGGTCGAAGATACTATCCCGCAGAACGATCAGGATCCAGCAGGTCCACGTATATGTACCAGCGAAGTCAGCCACGGGTCGATAAGCCCGACCATGTACCAAGCTCGTCCTTGGCATGAGATTACTTGAACCAGACACCTTAGCACGGCCAGCACCTCACCTTCGACCTGCCACGATCCAGCTTCATGCGCCACTTGTACCAGCATCGACCAGCCACGATCCAGCGAAGTCCAGCCACGTACCAGGCTCGACCATGAACCGCCCGACCAAGGTACAGCACCTTGCGCCAACTTGGATCCTCTTCATGAACCGCCCTTTCTTTGTCCATTGAATGCTCATTTCCTTTCCCCCCCACAAGCTTGACACTAAAAACAAGAACAAGAGTCAAGTTTGGAAGAATGAGCATAAATGAATGTCTTAAATTGGTCTAGAGAATGATTGTAAGTATCTGGTAGAATAGACAATGTCTAGAGAATAGAAGATTTAAAGTATCAAAGAATATGAAGAATATTAGATTTGGAGATTAAAAGTATATGATGTTAAGTAGAATAGATGAGATTTTAAGAGAATGATGAAGAATAATAGAGAATGATGATGATGAATGTCAAGGTGAATTTTGGATCCATCTAGGTTCTAAATGCAATGCAAAGTCTTCCTAGGTTCTCTTTCATCCTATGAACATTTCTAAATGAGAATGTAATCAATCAAAGAATAAGTAAAAGGTTTAGAGATAGCCTTTGCAAAGACTTTGATACTAAGTCTTTGTGAGTATTCCTCCTTTGTGATTGATTATGATTTGATCTTGCAGCATGTGTGTGTGAAAATAAAGAGTCCCGTGCAAAGTTAGGGACTTCCGGAAGGTCCGTGCAAAGTCGGGGACTTCCGGAAATCAATAATGTTGGAATAAAGTTATAAAGAATAAAGAGGTCCGTGCAAAGTTGGGGACTTCCGGAAGGTCCGTGCAAAAATAGGGACTTCCGGAAGTACCGTGCAGAGTCCGGGAGTTCTGGAAATCATAAAGTGCAAAGTCCGGGAGTTCCAGAAAGAGCTGTTGGGAGGATAAGGTTTCCAGAAAAGCAAAAAGGAAAAGCAAAAGCAAAAGTAAAAGGAAAAGCAAAAGCAAAAGGTGGTCAATAAAGCAAAAGGAGAAGGCATCTTCTCTTTTGTATCCAGCATCTTTTTAAACCTTTAAAGGCTCTCATACATTGTATTTAGACACATTTTGAGTAGGGATTTTCGTGGCTATCATTATATAAGGCCTTCACTCTCATTTGTAATCACTTAAGCAAGTAATAGAATTGCTTCTATCTCTCTCTCCCTCTTCCTCACGTTTTTATGTATTCTCTCTTGTTTTTCTTCTTGTTTTTCTTCTTGTTCTTCAAATCCTTTTCAAAACTTCTTAATCTTCCTAAAATCTAACATGGTATCAGAGCATTTAGCTCCTAAATCCTTGTTTTAGACCTTTTATTTCCGCAGAAACTGTTTTCTCTTCTTTAAAATCGTTTTTCTTCATCTATGTTCTTGTAACCTCCATTGTTGTACAGTCTTCAAGCTTAAAATGGCTGGTTTGGCTTCAAAGTTTTAGTCTTTTGATTGCTAAATCATGCGGCTTGAAGGTTACTTCAATGGAGGTATGTTTTTCATGAAAAACGTTTTGATTTGTCAAGAACACCATTGTGTATGGATGGAGGTTTCAAACCCAGGAAATCCATGTGTAAAACTTTTCAAAATCGTGTGTATGGCTTCAAAGTTCATACTTTGCTTAGTTAAACATGCAGCCTGATGTTTTACACACTAAAGGTGTGTCTTTGATTTCAAAAGTGGTTCTTTAGGGCAGCTTGAATCTCTGTTTTCCAAAAAGGGTTTCTGTTTTCATGTTTTTCTGTCATAATCCTCCACAATTGTGTATAAAGCTTCAAAGATTCGTTCTTCCTACTCATGTAAGTAGCCTGAAGCTTAAAACACTAAAGGAGGGTCTTTGAACTCAAAATCTCAGCTTTACCCTAAAGACCATGGATAATCTGTTTGTTTTTCACTGGTTTTATACACAGGAACATCTCTTCTTGTGTTTGCAGATGTTCCCAGTGTTTATCAATGGCTTCTCTAAAGGAGCCTAGTTTTCTTTTGATCTTAAGAGATTATAAGCTTGGACTGATAGGTAGTGCCTTTCCTTTTGTGAATATAAGACACTATGAATCATAGTCTGCTTAGAACTCTTTGATATCAAACCGCAAATGATTTGAAACCTTGAGTGTGTCTCCTTTGTTGTGGATTGTGAGATACTTGAGCTCATTGTATCTTGATATGTTTTAGCCTTGCGGTTTGGTGGGTTGTTTTAAAACCTTGGACCAAGTTTTCTTTCTTATGAAATGAGGAACATCAAAGTCCATTGTATCTTTTTAATGAGGAAATCGTTTTTTTGGTGTGACACAATAGGGAACCATGCTAAAAGAATCAAGTTAGGAATGGGAGTATGCTCTGTGGTTGCCATTGGAATGGATCCTCCACAACAGAAATCTTACTAATAAAGGTCTTAAAGGCATGATAAATCTAATTGTGTTCATATAAAGATTTGGGAAAGAGAACCTTGGTTGTATGCAATGCATCAGAAACCATGATGAATCCAAAGTCCCAAAATCTAAACCTAATGATAAAAGAGGGAGAGAGATATATATGAAGAGGGAAGTGAACCTTGGCAGACTATGCTTTGCATTTAAGGCCTTGTTGAATCCAAAAGTCCTCTTAAAATCACTTAAGGGAAGTGAACCATAGTTTCTTTCACTCTCATGAGTAGAAGGGAACATGATGAATCCAAAAGTCCTTAAGTGTGAGAAACTTTCTTAAGGGAAGAGAACCGTGAGTTCCTTACTCTGGTGAGTACAAGGAATCATGATGAATCCAAAAGTCCTTAAGGGTAATATTTTTCTGAAGGGAAGAGAACCTAGATCTTCTTTACTCCTATGAGTATAAGTAGACTAGATGAATCCAAAAGTCCTTAAAGAAGAGTTAAATCCAGAAGTCTTATGAATCTAAGTCTTAATGACATGAGAAGTATTGTATTTGTGTTTGGATTGTTTGATTTTGCAGGAATCCTTCCAAATGATCAGTAAGGAGAAGCCCTAATGGAGGAGCTCAATCCGCGAAGGAAGAACTTTCAATCCCAATCATTCAGAACCAGTCCCTATGGCTTAAACACAAAGGCTCAGTATCAAAACCTTTGTGCATAAAGGCTATTTCTAAAACTTTATATCTCTCATGCTTGAGCACATTGATTAAAATTATGATTTAGGACAAATGTGAATCTTGGTGAATTATGCTTTGCATTTATGTCTAAGTTGAATTCATATGTTCCTTCAAAGTATCTTAAGGGAAGTGAACCTTGGTTTCCATATATTCTCATGAGCATATGGGATCATGTTGAATCCAAAAGTCCTTAAAGAAGACCTTGTGTTTATTCTGCTAGTTTATTTTTCAAATTCTCTTATTCTACTAAAATCTCTTATATTCTACTATAATCTCTAGCTATTCTTTAAACCTTGTGTTACTGAAATCTCTTTTATTCTGTTGTTATTCTCTTTGTTTAATCTCTGGTTACTTAGATCATAATCTTTAAACTCATTCAATGTGTTGAATTTATCTTCCTTGGCTTAAATGTTTTTATGTTTTCTTACTATTTTCATCTTAATCATTTAAAATCTTTGATATTCCTCATGGCAAACTTATAATCTTTCTTCTTTATATCTTGTTTAAGGATAAAGAAGACCATGAGAACCTCAAAGAAAAGATAGCAAAGATGAGTTCTTGTGAGGATACATCAAGTCATGTAAGGCTAAAGGGCTATGAATGGAAAAGGAGGCTACAAGACGTGGTGCTCATTGTTTCTCAAAATGGTACTCATTGTCTCAGCAAGCCGCCTTCATTAGGAGAGTACAAGGAACCAACTCAGGTTCCTTGATAAAACAGCATGAAGGAACTACACCTCCAAGCCTACTCAAGAGGAGTATATTCTGGAGTGTAGAAAGAAAGCAGCCCATCTATCAGAGCCTACACCAGAGAGTGTATATTCCTGAAGATGGAGAAAGAAAACAGCCCATCTATCAGAGCCTACACCAGAGAGTGTATATTCCTGAAGATGGAGAAAGAAGAGCAGCCCACTTATCAGAGCCTACACCAGAGAGTGTATATTCCTGAAGGTGGAAAGCAAAGCTCACTCAACAAAAATGTCATTCCTGAAGCCTAGAAGAAACATGATCCAAAGCCCCGGTGACCATCAGCTTTAAATCTGTTCAAATGGAGCTCATTTTTTCTTCAAACTTGTCTCTCTTGGTCGAAGAGTCAAGCTTGCGGAGGGGAGAGAATGAGCATTCATCCTATACTGAATTCAAATCCAAGAGAAGTGTGTGAGGAACTCGGCCTTATCATGCCACGACCAGACTAGACAGAACATTTGGCGTGGAGATCAAGCGAGATGACTATGTGGTGTTCACAATGTCTGTTCACTATATGGACCGTTCACAATGTCTCGACCATGGTGTTCACAATACCAGCTGACCGTCCACAATGTCTCGACCATGGACACCACTTCTATAAGAAGTCCAGGCCTAGTGGGAAAGAAGTGTTCATCTCTTGGAAAAGCAGATCAAGATGGCGTATGTGTGGTTTTGAAGAAGATGTCTAAAGGTTCAAAGGAAAAGAAGTATTCAACACAACCTGAGTTAGAACCAAGGGCCACCATGCTCCTGAAGAAGTAATATGGTGGAAAGTGATGAATCAGCTCAGGATTGTGATTAAAAGTAACTGGAAGATTTGCCACAAGATGTGTTAATCAATCCAGAGTTATTTCAAACAAGAAAGTGGCTGAAGAAGCTACTAAGAAACTACAAAGATGTAGCAGAAGCTTGAGATTAGAACCAATGGCCATCAAGCAGTCAGAACCCACAAGTGAAGGGACAAAATGTTTGTCAAAACCCATGATGAAAATGGAGGGGCAAACTGTCAAGATTCACAAGTGGAGAGGCATGCAAATGGAAGGTGTTGAATCAGCTCAGAAGCTTGTATGGCTGCGCCAAGATATCAATCTTCCCAAGGAGTTGCCGTGACTAATCAAGTTCAAATGATGGATTGGAGCAAAGGAAGGTTGCATACAAGTGTGGTATCAACAATCAATCCAAAGACTCCAAAGAAGAGGCAACAAAGGGCGTTTTTTTTTTTTTTAAGAAGGAATGAAGTGAAAGAAGTTCAGAAGTAGCAGGCATACTTGGCTGACACTCTTCATCAACATTCCAAACAGATGCAAGGGAAGATCCTAAACCATCATATATATATTTTTGAATAGGTCTATCCCTTGTGAATTGATGCATGCGTTTATATGTGCTGAAACAGGTACAACTTGGAGCTTATGTCTTAAAGCCGGATTAATTAACCTTATGAAGGACAAGAGTTCAGAAGAAAGGGGGAGATAAGTACCGGTCTATGAAGAAGCTTCAAGATACTCAAACTTGTGAAGCAAGGAAGAAACTCACTTGCTGATTCAAGGAGGCCATGATCCAGAGTCTATGAAGTCCACCAAGATGGTCCTAAGACTCATAGACTCACTGGCCAATCCCTAGGCTGAGAAGACTCTACTCTTTTTCCCTTAACAAGGTTTTGTCCCATTGGGTTTTCCTTGTTAAGGTTTTTAATGAGGGAGTTCTTCAAGGTTCCAATCTTGACCTCCGGATCTCCTGTGGTCAAGCTTGAGGGGGAGTGTGAAAATAAAGAGTCCCGTGCAAAGTTAGGGACTTCCGGAAGGTCCGTGCAAAGTCGGGGACTTCCGGAAATCAATAATGTTGGAATAAAGTTATAAAGAATAAATAGGTCCGTGCAAAGTTGGGGACTTCCGGAAGGTCCGTGCAAAAATAGGGACTTCCGGAAGTACCGTGCAGAGTCCGGGAGTTCTGGAAATCATAAAGTGCAAAGTCCGGGAGTTCCAGAAAGAGCTGTTGGGAGGATAAGGTTTCCAGAAAAGCAAAAAGGAAAAGCAAAAGCAAAAGTAAAAGGAAAAGCAAAAGCAAAAGGTGGTCAATAAAGCAAAAGGAGAAGGCATCTTCTCTTTTGTATCCAGCATCTTTTTAAACCTTTAAAGGCTCTCATACATTGTATTTAGACACATTTTGAGTAGGGATTTTCGTGGCTATCATTATATAAGGCCTTCACTCTCATTTGTAATCACTTAAGCAAGTAATAGAATTGCTTCTATCTCTCTCTCCCTCTTCCTCACGTTTTTATGTATTCTCTCTTGTTTTTCTTCTTGTTTTTCTTCTTGTTCTTCAAATCCTTTTCAAAACTTCTTAATCTTCCTAAAATCTAACAGTGTGCTGAGTTGTTTTTCACTTCAAGCACACGCCAAATGACACATTACTCCATGGGAGAGCTGATTCATCACATTCCACCAGTCTTTCCTCTCCACTCCTTGTGGTGGCTGTTCTTGGTGGCAATCGGTTCTAACTCATTCTCCATGTGCTGTGTCTTTTCCACTTGATTTCTTTTGCCTTTGTTAGACAATCAAGCTAAACATCAACTCCCACCTTAAGCCTTTTAACCTGTTGATCATAAACAGATTCTAAACAAAAGGTAGTGAGTGAAAGAGAATGATTAAGATTAACCAAACTTAATTTTAAACACTGCCTAAGGACTTTTGGATTCAACATGCCTTCTTAAACTTATTGTTCTAAGTAAAAGACAAGGTTCTCTTCCCTTAAGATCAATGCAATTCATTAACAAATGATTCAGCTAGCTAAACTAGGTTCAAGATGTCACATTTTAACAATTTCTAAATACATGAAAACAATTCAATAGAATTCATGATTTACTAACCACCTAGATACCAAATTTCCTAGAGTTCTAACTCACACAACCATCAATGAAATCAATAAAATAGTTGGATTAGAGTTTAGAAATAGCCTGAATGCATAGACTTTGATACTAAGTCTTTGCATTTGAGTTTAGGAACTGGTTCTGATCTAGGCACTCCCTCTCATTGAAAGCGCCTTTGGTGGTGAAGCAATGCCTCCTTCTTTGGAGCAGCAACCTATGTAGAATCATTTAAAACCTCCTTCTTAGAAGGTTTATCCTTTCTTCAAACCTCTCTTCCTTGCATTTTCCATTCATTCTTGACCACAAGAAGATAGTTCATTCCTTTTGCACACTCCATGAGTGTATGCATGTGAAACCTAAAACAAAACTTGAAAAACGCCTTCCAAACTCTGGTAAGTCCCTTATCTACTAGACTAAGCATATTCTCCTGAAGATTTTGACCAGGATCACGAGTTTAGACACTTCAAATCATGCAACAAAGGCCGCTACACACAGACCTACCTCACGCGCCCTCTACTTGCTAAGGGCGAGTGAGCAACTGATCCTAACAACTCCAACCTCCTCCTAACCACTTGCCAACAACTATAACGTCTCTTTACTACTCAGACATAGATGATTCAGAGGTGAAAACCGTTTTCAATAACCAACAAGACTTCAAAAACAACATTCCCGCCTTTTTTCCAAATTCGATATTTTTCTTATCTTGCAAGAAACACTTTCTTGAAGTCAAAAAATCATTGGATTGCAATCAAACTTTCTGAACCTCTTCACAACATCCTAAACTAAGATTTTATTGTCCAAGATTCGAAACAGATCGAGTAAATTGAGAGATTGAAGTCAATTACCCAGAAGAGGACGAAACAGGACCGATTTCAAGAAACAGAGCAAGGAAGCTACAAAACCTGGAAAGGGGCAAAGCGGACCTCCCAATTCATCAACTAGACTCAATATACTTGAGTTTTGGCTTTGGAATCGCGTGATTTGATGAAGTTTTGAAGAAGTTATGCTTGTTGCAAAGTCAGAGATTCCCGATGGAGCCGATCGCGACGCCGTCGAGAAGCACTGATCAAGAACGTCTTTAAAATCACCTTAGGGTAAGACCGGACCTCTTGATTCTTCAACAGGACTCTTTCTTCTACAGTTTTGGCGGTGGTTTGATTGAAATTGATGAAGATCTCGAGCTTTTATGGTCGCTTTAATGGAGACCTTCGCGGAGGAAGACGATCGCGGATATCTGTTGCAAGAAAACTCATATCTTTTGATTCCCGTGGCCAAATGAAGCGATTCAAGTTGTCGAGTCTTCAGAATTCGCCGGAGAACAATCCAGAGAAAACAGATCGTGAAAATCTGTCGTGGTTCGATCGGAATTCACGATCAAAGATGGCGGACTTCTCGGCAGCCTTGGTTTTGAAGGTAGCGCAAGAACTTGAAGATTTTGAAGGTTTCATGAAGAGAATCGATCGAAACCTGCTCTGATACCATGTGAGAATGAGAAATAATGATTCACCATTGGTGAAGAGAGAGTTTTAGAGAGAGAAAGGATTTATTTTTATTATTATGAAGAGAAGGATTCATCTTACTTACAAATGTGAAGAGAGTAAGGTATTTATACTAATCTAGTCTAGGCTTGTTTGGAAACAAGGATAGCCTTATACTTGAATGGCTTATAAGGATAACATAACACTAGAACACAAACAAGCCTTGGACACTCTCCTTTGACCTAGATACTCACGCCTTTATACTTGTAAGTGAAGGCTTTCATCTTTCATCATTTCTTCTTCATTCCAACACTTTGTTCAAGAGTTACTTCTTGAGTGAGGTTGGCTCTTGGTTGGTTTCCCATTTTTGGCTTTAAGTGTGGATGGAGGATCCAGCACTTGTCCTTGGTATGCCCTTCCTTCTTGCAGTGGTCACAGTATGCCCTCCTTTCTCCACGATTTAAGCCTCCCTTATGGTACACAGCTGCTTTGTTGGCTGAGATGAGTTCTCCTTTGCCTCCAAAGAGACCAAGTGAACCTTGTTCCTTCTGAATCTTATTGCACACTTCTTCAAGGCTTGGAAAGGTGTCTGACCTTAGGAGGTGTTTGATGAGATCATTGTAGGAGGAATTTAAAGTCAAGAGAAGTCCAAAGACTTTATCTTGCTCACGCCTCTCATTCAGAACCATGGGATCCACTGTGTTTGGTCTAAGCATTTCAAGTTCAGCCCATAAGGATCTGAATTTTCCAAAATGTTGAGTGAACTCCATGTCTTCTTGAGTTAACTCATTGATGGCTTTCTTAACTTCAAACACACGGCTGAGATTGGAGGTGTTGCCATAGACATTTTGAAGAGTCTCCCACAGCTCTTTGGCTGTCTCACAGTAGGAGTATGCTTCAAGGATAGTTGATTCAAGTGAGTTTTGAATCACAGATAGGACTAGTTGGTCTTCTTGAAACCACCTGTCTTCATTGGTGATAGCCACTTCCTGACCAGTTCCTTCAACCGTGGCATTAGGTGCTTCACTCCTAAGGATGTGGCTCCATAACCCACGGCTACATAGCACTGTCTTGGTGGTTCTAGCCCAGAGGAGGTAATTAACCCCTTTCAAAGTCACTGGAACAACAACTCTTGTGCCTTCCATGATGATTACAAACGATTTAGGTGATGAAAGAGTAGGATGAAGTGTTTTCAAGAAATAAATAATCCTAACCTCTCACAACTCAGCACCACAAGGATTTGAGGATTGTTCAATCTCAGAGTGAGGAGATTAGGAGGATTTATTTCAAGACTGTACAGAGATTTTGAGAATATAAGAGCCAAGGCTCTGATACCATGTAAGAATATGCGGAATATAAGAGAAGATTAGAGAGAGTTTTCTGAATAAGATGAAGAACAAAAGTATGGAAGACTAAGAGGAAGAGATTTCGTGACAAATGAGAGAGAGAGAGCTGGCGGCTGGTATGAGAGAATTAGAGAAGGAGGATTATATTTTTTTGACAGATTAGTTACATAGGTTAGAGTATTTATAGCCTAAGTTACAATAAATACATTAATTACATTAATTAGGCTCACATATTTACTTTCCAACCTTGAGTAATCGACATCCAGGCCATTAACTTCCTTTCCTTACTTGAGTAGTCAACATCCAAGATCATTAACTTCCTTTCCTCACTTGAGTAATCGACATCACAGACCATTAACTTCTCCCAGCTGCCTGTATATTTCTTCTAGAAGTCTTATAGTTGGGCTTGCTGTCGTGTGTAGATTAATAAAATGTGGAACAACAAAGTCCATTGAAGTGTGGTTGGAGCTCATGTTGGTAATACAATAGAGAACCATGTCTAATTTCCTCACTTAGATAGAAAGTATGCTCTGTGGTTGCCACTAGAATGGATCTTCCACATCAGAAATCTTACTAAGCTAATTAAGGATTTCAAGTCATGATGCATCCTATTGCGCCCTTGTGAGGAATTTTGGAAGAGAACCATGGTTGTATGCATTGCATCAGAAACTATGTTGTATCCAAATCCAAATTCTTAATTTAAGAAAGAGAGAATAATAACTTATGTATACTACATCCTGTTTCTATTGCTTTACTCTTATGAGTTTAAGCCTTAAAATCATGAGAATCTTGTGTGTGGATGTCTGTATGTGTCTTCTTATGCAGGAAAAGATGTTAATCACTTGTGATGTTGAAAAGCAATCCGTGAGAAGGAGTCTCAAAACCAATGAAGGAGAGCAATCCATGAGGGGGAGCCTCCAATTCCAGAAGCATTCAATTATTCAAATCAGCCTCTAAGAAAGAATCACAAAGGCTTAGTATCAAAGCCTTTGTCAAAAGGCTATCTCTAAACTCTTATCTATCTCAGTTTGATTAAAATTCTGATTTAGAATCGTTTAAAAGAGGGAAGTGAACCTTGGTGAACTATGCTTGGCATTTAGGACCATAGATGAATCCAAAAGTCCTCTTCAAAACCACTTAAGGGAAGTGAACCATGTTTTCCTTTACTCTCAAAAGTAGAAGGAAGCATGATGAATCCAAAAGTCCTTAAGAGATCCTTTTACTCTCAGTCTCATTCTCTTAATTTTGCTTATTCTACATAATCTTACAATCTCTGGTTACTTATACTACAATCCTTGGTTACTTATACTCTAATCTCTAGTTACTCACTCTATATACTCTATACACATAAATTTTATCTCATCTAAATTGTTGAAATTCATTACTTTAGTTCAATTGATCTTTGCTACTGTCTTATGTGAATTCTTACTTGCACATTATAACTTTGATATTCCTCATGGCATACTTAAAATTCTTCTTCTTTATGACTTGTTTAAGGGTAAAGAAGACCATGAGAGCCTCAAAGGAAAGATGGCAAGCAGGGATTCATACAAAGCAAAACCAAATCATGAAGGACTAAAGGAGTGAACACATTGGCAAGAATGGCACTTTACATTACCTTAGACATCAGAGCCTATCCTTCAAGGGTAAATTCCTGAGTGAAGAAGTGGGAGGCCACATATGCTGCGTAGAAGGCAGTTAATCCGTGAAATCATGAGGCAATTTGGCTTAGCATACAAAAGCCAACAAGAAATGACACCACCTATCAGAGCCTACACCACCAGAGAGTGTATATTCTTGAAGGTGGAAGCAGCCTCCTCCTATCAGAGCCCACATCAAAGAATGTATATTCCTGAAGTAGGAGAGCATAGCTAACGCAAACAAGAAGGCATTCCTGAAGAAAGGAGGTCAAATATCATTGGTGATCTTTGATGCTCATCCTTCCAAACTTGACTCAATACTCTTATTCTCTGAGTCAAGCTTGAGGAGGGGTGAGAATGAGCATCCATCTGAGAATGAGCATCCATCTGATGTTAATCAAGGAACCTATGGGCACAACAATGCAAACGCTTAAGTGTTCCAATGAAGGGAAGGTCTTGAAGGTGCACCAAATTCAAACTCTACCAAGGGGCACTCAAAGGCGTGGACAACAAGGTACAACCTTGGCTGATCTCCTGAAAGCAGCTCTGAGATACTACAGGATAGTGGTAGCCTTGAAGAAAGCAATGTCATCAATTTCAGCCTTGAAGAAAGCATATCAACTCGCTCCTAAATTCGTTGTCAACTAAGTTTGGTCCAAGAATGCGCTGATGATACCTCAGCATAGGTGTTGGTATTATTCTCAGAGAAACTGCGCAAATGGTCCTAGAAGACTTGGTGATGTGTGCTGGTTATTCTCTGGAGAAGTTGCTAAAAGCATTATATGGTCCTCACCTTCATCATGAAGATGGAGACTATTTGAATCAATCAAAGAAGCTGTTGAAGAAGGAAACTACAAAGGTGCAGCACAACCTGAGTTAGAACCAAGGGCCGCCATGCTCCTAAAGAAGTAATATGGTGGAAAGTGATGAATCAGCTCAGGATTGTGATTAAATAAGAAGTAACTGGGATTTGCCACAAGATGTGTTAATCAATCCAGAGTTTCTTCAAACAAGGAAGTGGCTGAAGAAGCTACTAAGAAACTACAAAGGTGTTGAATCAGCTCAGTGACCAAGGAGCACTCTTAAAAGCACTCCTAAAAGATGTGACCAACTAGGCACAGTGTATTTGAACATGAAGAACCAGAGAAGGCCAAAGTCTTCATCCTTGGACAAGGCTGACTAACTATGAGAAAGAAGAGGCAGAAAATGTTGGGAACAAAAGAGAAGGTGGTGGCGGATATTTGCAAGACTGGAGACTACTAAAGTTGTCTAGAATTCTCAGACTTCACGAAAATGAAGCCTATTGGATTAGACTTCAGGAGCGTTTAAGAACCTGAGAAAGCCACTCACCAATGAAGAAAGAATAAGTACATTTAGTACTAATGAGAAGGCGCAAAGAAGCAAGCAACAAGGACCATCAAGCTGTCAGAACCCACAAGTGAAGGGAAAAAATGTTTGTCAAAACCCATGATGCATATGGAGAGGCAAACTTTCAGAAATCACAAGTGGAGAGGCATGCAAATGGAAGGTGTTAAATCAGCTCAGAAGCTTGTATGGCTGCGCCGAGATATCAACCTGCCAAGAAGCTGTGAAGCAGCAAATGGCGGTTAGAGCAAGGAGGAATAAAGTGAAGGAGTTCAGAAGTAGCAGACATACTTGGCTAACACTCTTCATCAACATTCCAAACAGATACAAGGGAAGATCCAAAATCATCCTATATATATTTTGAATAGGTTTATCCCTTGTGAATTGATGCATGCATTTGTGTGTGCTGAAACAGGTACAGCTTAGAGCTTATGTGCTAAAGCCGGATTTACTAACCTTCTATAGGACAAGAGTTTAGAAGAAAGGGGGAGATAAGTACCGGTCTATGAAGAAGCTTCAAGCTACTCAAACTTATAAAACAAGGAAGGAGTTCTCACTTGCTGATTCAAAGAGGCCATGATCCAGAGTCTATGAAGTCCACCAAGTTGGTCCTAAGGCTCATAGACTCACTGGCCAATCCCTAGGCTGAGAATTCTCTACTCTTTTTCCCTTAACAAGGTTTTGTCCCATTGGGTTTTCCTTGTTAAGGTTTTTAATGAGGGAGTTCTTCAAAGTTCCAAGCTTGATCCCTGGATCACCTATGATCAAGCTTGAGGGGGAGTATTAGAAAGAAGGAAGGAAGCCGAGGCCAAGACAAGCTCAGGCCATGTTCAAGCTCAGCATTAGCACATTACTAAACTCCTAATGCTAAGCTTGAGGGGGAGTATTGGACTGAGGAAATAAAGAGGGAAGAAATGAGCCTGGAAGAGAAGGCCGTATGCAAACAAGGAGAGGAACAAGGAAGCAGCCCAGGCCTTGTGCAAACAAACCAGCTCATAGGCGGCCCATAGGAACAAGGCAGCCCAGCCCATCTCAGCTAGAACACTAGACAGCCCAAGTGTGCACAGGCCTGTATAAATAATATGAGGAATTGAGTCCATGGGCCAGCATGTTTGCAAATACCTCCACAAAGGCCCAAGTCCACAAGAAACCTTCTAGAAGGGCAAGAAAGTTGTTGGTGGCCAAGGAAGAGAGGATTCACGTGTGGGATGAAGCATTTTGAATGTTGTAGCCGTTTGGTCATGTCACTTTCACCCCTTGGACACCACAACTTCTTCTCTCCATTCTTTCTCCCTATATATAGTTGTATGCAGACACAATTCAATTCAAGTGAAATATATCATTCTTCACTCTTCTCTAATGGCATTTTATGTTCTTTATGTCTTACTCTTTTATAATCTTGCTTAATCTCTCTTAATCTTTCTTAATCTTCAACCATAAATCTTCAACACAGGTCGGAGCATATCTAATTCTGCCCATAAGGAACTGAACTTCCCAAACAAGGAGGTGAAGTCTGGATCATCTTGACTTAGATTGTTGATGGCCTGCTTGACTTGAAAGATCCTGCTAAGGTTGGAGGTGTTGCCATAGACCTTCTTGAGAATAGTCCATAGTTCCATTGACGTTTCACAGTGTGAGTAGGACTCCAGGATTGGACCATCTAAGGAGTTTTGCAGAACGGATAGGACATATAGGTCCTCCTGATGCCACTTTCGCTCGTCTGTGATGACCATTTCATCACCATCTTCATTCTGGATTGGACTAGGAGGTGCTTCATTAAATAGGAGATGATCTCCCAAACCCCGGCCTCCAAGAGCAGTCTTTATCATGCGAGACCACAAGACATAGTTTAAACCCTTGAGGATCACTGGAACGGCTATTTGACGAGTGTTCTCCATGAGGTAGGGTTTAGGTCCGTACAACAATGGTGGATAAAGCTGAGAGTTTAAGAAGTATAGAAGATTATAGAAAGAGAGAGACCGAGTATGGTGGAGCCGCCATTAAGGCCAAAAGAGAAGTAGCAAGAATCGATTACTTCATATTATTATGTCTACAAATGAGGAATACATAGCCTTAAATAGGAAGGTAGCTAGGTTACCTAGTGCTAGGGATAAGAGAGAATACATATAAGACCGTTATACACTTGCTTATCACTTATACACATTCACTTATCACACAAGCTTCCTTATCACTCATAATGTAACCTTCCTTCCTTATCACATTGACCAAGAGCTTGCTTATAACCTTCTGGCCGTGAGTTACCTCTTGTAGTTTATGTCCAACACTCCCCCTCAAGCTAAGTTCTGATGAAGAGCTTTAGCTTGGAAACCATAAACAACCACCTCATTAAAAACCTTATGATGTAAAACCCATTGGGACAAAAGCATCATAAGGGAAAAAGAGTATGATTTCTTATGGTTAGAGGAATCATGGAGAAGACATGTCAATGAGTCCAAGCCTTGGTAGAATGGACTCATATACCTTAGACGTTGTTGATTTGGTGAAGATATCCGCAAGCTGATCCATACTTCTGGTGTAGCATGGTAAAACTATTCCTTGCTCCACTGCTTGCCTCACCTTGTGGCAATCAACTTCTATGTGCTTAGTTCTCTCGTGGAATACAGAATTAGAGGCTATGTGGATGGCTGCTTGGTTGTCACAGTGCATGGTCATTGGTCGAGCAGTCTCCACTCCCAAATCCTTTAGAATAGCTTTGATCCAGGTTAGTTCATTGGTAAGCTTTTTCATAGCACGGTATTCGGCCTCTGCACTGGAACAGGATACAATCTTCTGTTTCTTTGTCTTCCATGTGACCAAATTTCCTCCAACAAAGGTACAGTAGCCTGTGGTGGACCTCCTGTCTTCCCTATCACCGGCCCAATCCGCATCACAGTATCCCACTATTTCTGAACTTCCATTCGTTCCCATCCAAATCCCATGCTCTGAGGTGCCTCTCAAGTATCTAAGAACTCTTTCCAGCATGTTCCAATGATGGAATTTTGGTTCTTGCATATGTTGGCTAACCTGATTCACAGAGAAACACAAATCAGGCCTAGTAAGCGTTAAATAAATCAACTTACCTACTAGTCTTCTGTAGAGCTGTGGATTGTTGTATGGTTGATCTTCAATCTCCCCCTTACTGATAGCCTTGTAGCTGTCTTCCATGGGTGTGTTTACTGGTTTTGCATCTAGCTTTCCTGTTTCAGACAACAGATCAAGTGTATACTTCCTTTGAGATAGAAATAGCCCTTCTTTAGAACGACATATCTCAATCCCTAGGAAATACTTAAGCAAGCCAAGATCTTTAATATCAAATATAGACTTAAGGTAAGCTTTAGTTTCTTTGATACCTTCCCTGTCATCACCAGAGATAATGATATCATCCACATAAATCAGTACCACTATGATACCTGATTGACTAGGAAGAGTGAACAGGGTATGATCGGCTTCTGACTTCCTAAATCCTCTATCCCTTAGTGTCATGCTTAGCTTATGATACCAGGCTCTGGGTGATTATTTCAATCCATAAATTGCCTTTCTTAACCTCAAGACTTTGCCTGGTTGAACAATCCCTTCTAGTCCTGGAGGTGGACGCATATATACTTCTTCCTCTAGCTCTCCTTGGAGGAAGGCATTCTTTACATCCATCTGCCACAGTTCCCAATCCAAATTCGTTGCTAGAGATATAACAATCCTCACAGTATGAAGCTTTGCAACAGGAGCAAAAGTATCACCAAAGTCTTCACCATAGATTTGCGTGAAACCTCTTGCCACCAGTCTTGCCTTGTGCCTTTCTATCTCTCCATTACTTTTGTACTTGATTGTAAAGACCCATTTTGAGCTTACTGCCTTGTTTCCTTTAGGTAGCACAGCTTCATCCCATGTATGGTTCTTTTCCATAGCATCTGTTTCATCAGTTATTGAAAGATTTGATGATTGAGAGAATTTGAGAATTAGAGATTGAGAGAGAAAGAGATTTAGAGAGAAAAGAGAATGATCTTATTATGATTTTTAGAAGAATGAATTTTCATACATACAAAGAGAGTGAGAGACATCTATTTATACTAATCCTATTCTAGACTTGTTTGGATACAGAGATACACTTATCATTAACCTACACAAGTCTAAGACAAACACATGGAGATGTAGCCAATACTTCACTTAGATGCATTCATCATTCTTCTTCATTCCAACACTCCCCCTCAAGCTTAAGACATGGAGAATGCCTAAGCTTGCAACCATGAAGCATTACCTCATTAAAAACCTAGAGAAGGAAAACCCAATTGGGACAAAACCTTTTCTAGGGAAAAAGAGTATAACACTCCATGTTGGGATCATTGGTGTGGAAGAGACATCAAACCAAGTCTAGGGTAGATGGAACCGCCTGTCTTCAAGGTTACAGCTTTGGTAAACACATCAGCTAGCTGATCTTCACTCCTTGTGTAGCAAGGTAGAATAGTACCATTTCCAATAGCTTCCCTTACCTTATGACAGTCAACCTCAATATGCTTGGTTCTCTCATGAAACACAGAGTTAGAGGCAATGTGTATGGCAGCTTGATTATCACAATGGACAGTGATTGGAGATTCTAAGCTCTCGCCTAAAATGTCAAAGAGGAGTTGCTTCAACCAAATGCATTCTGTTGTGAGCTTCCTCATGGCCCTGTATTCAGCCTCTGCACTAGAACAAGATACAACCTTTTGCTTCTTAGTCTTCCAAGTTACAAGATTACCTCCTATGAAAGTGCAATAGCCAGTTGTGCTTCTCCTATCTTCTCTGTCTCCTGCCCAATCTGCATCACAATAGCCTACAACCTCTGTGTTCTTATTACATCCCATCCATATACCTTGTTCCTTAGTTCCTTGCAGATATCTCAAAATGCGAATGATCATATCCCAATGCCTTGTCCTTGGGTCTTGCATATGTTGAGATACCTGATTTACTGCAAAACATAGGTCAGGTCTAGTGATGGTTAAGTAAATAAGCTTACCAACCACCTGTCTGTACAATTTTGCATCATGAAACTTGTCATTTCCTAGCTCCCCCTCAGGTTCTATTTTGTAGCCTTCTTCAAGGGGTGTCTTAGCTGGTTTAGCTTCAAACATGCCTGTGGAGGTTAGTAAATCCACAATATATTTCCTTTGAGATAAGAAGAGACCTTCCTTGAATCTACATATTTCAATTCCTAAGAAATATTTCAATTCTCCTAGATCCTTAATATCAAAAACACTTTTCAAATAGGTTTTAGTTGATTCAATACCAACTTTATCACTTCCTGATATGATTATGTCATCCACATAGATAAGTATAACCACAATACCTTCCTTACTCTTAAGTGTAAACAGGGTGTGTTCAACTTCTGACCTTTTGAAACCTCTATCCCTTAGAGTTACATTCAGCTTATGATACCAAGCTCTTGGAGATTGCTTAAGACCATAGATTGCCTTTCTTAGTCTGAGAGTGTTGCCGCCATTAACTTCATCTTCCAAACCTGGTGGTGGTGTCATGTACACTTCTTCCTCTAGTTCACCTTGTAAGAAAGCATTCTTAACATCCATTTGGAACAAGTCCCATTCAAGGTTAGTAGCAAGAGAAAGAACAACATTAACAGAGTGAAGTTTAGCTACTGGAGCAAAGGTATCCCTATAGTCTTCACCATAAGTCTGTGTGAATCCTCTAGCCACCAACCTAGCTTTATACCTATCTATCTCACCATTGCTTTTATACTTAATGGTGAATATCCATTTTGAACTTACAGCCTTTTTTCCTTTTGGTAAGATGGCTGGGGCATAGGTTCCATTCTTCTCCATAGCTTGTTTCTCATCTTGAATGGCATCTCTCCATTCCTTAATCTCCATAGCCTCCTCATAGCTTTTAGGAATCTGTTCTTTATCTAAACTCACAGTGAAAGCAACATGATTAGTAGGAATAGTAATTAGAGAACATACTCCCTGATCATGATGTGCTACTGCATTGTGGTTGTAGTACACCCTTGTATTCTTCCAATTGTCAGCTGGGAACCTCTGCCTTGTACTTCTTCTGAGGGCCATAGGTTGATTTGTTTCTTCTTCTAAAGCGGCTTGTACAAGATTAGGTTGATCCCTTGGCCTTTTTGATGCTGAAACTAGAATATCATCTTGAGCATGTGTACTCTCTTCTCCCCCCTCATGGTCAAGAGGATGCTGTTCAGGAGGACTTGATGGTGGAGAGGGCAGTGAGTGAATGTTGGATGAACTTGAAGTACTAGCGCCACTAGATGAATCATGGACAGCCCCGGGGACTAAGGTAGGACGAGACGAGCTTGAAGCAACGTCACATGGATCATGTGTTGACTGGTCAGGTTCAGGGACGGTTTCACTTGTTGGACGGTCATGACCAGAAGTCGTCCGGTTGGATGCAGCCGGATCATGCCAGCTATTAGTCGGACCTGGACCCTGTTGCTGCGGTACATGGACAGGAGCTGGTTGGTGAGGCTGGACTATGCCAAGGTTTTCTAAAATTTTCCTTAGGTTCTCAGCCTGATCAGAATTTGATGTAGATATGTCTTTAAGATCTTCCCAAGTTCCATCTTCATAGAATCCTTTATTCTCTTGGAACTTGACATCCCTAGACACCAGAACCCTTCTAGATTCTGGATTGTAGCATTTGTATCCTTTCTGAGTAGGGGAGTATCCTAGAAACATAGCCTTGATGCTTTTTGGTTCCAGCTTATTCCTAAGTTCCCCTGGCACCAAAACAAAACAAACACACCCAAAAATTCTTAAATGATCAATAATTGGCTTGGTTTTGTTTAATACCTCAAAAGGACTCAAATCATCTAGAACTTTGGTTGGAGTTCTATTGATTAGATAACATGCAGTTAGTAATGCATCTCCCCAAAATCTTTTGGGAACCTTCTTGTGAAACATCATTGTTCTCACAACCTCCATCAAATGTCTGTTTTTCCTCTCAGCTACTCCATTTTGTTGTGGAGTGTAAGGACAGCTTGTTTGATGTTCAATGCCATGCTTGGCTAGGTGTTGCTGAAACTTGGTGCTAGTATACTCCCCTCCATTGTCAGTCCTAAAAATCTTTAACTTGGCATTATATTGGTTAGTAACATATGTCTGAAAGTTAAGAAATGCATCAAACACCCTATCCTTTGAATTAAGCAATGTTACCCAAGTATATTTAGATTTTTCATCAATAAAAGTAACAAAATACTTTTGATTTTCTCTAGAAGGAAAGGGAGATGTCCAAACATCAGAATGTACTAAATCAAAGCAATTATCATAAGCATGAGATGATTGTTCAAAAACTGCTCTACTATGCTTTCCAAGAATACAAGATTCACAAATGTGATTAAGCAATTTTATTCCAGGTACAGTCAATTCAAGGGCTCTAGAATGGGGATGTCCTAGTCTAGCATGCCACAATTCAGCATTTAAGGTCATATCAACTTTATTTGCACACGGTTGTAATGGGAAGGCAGGTAAATCTTCTAGCACATACAAGTCATTCCTTGTAGTTCCTTGGCCAAACTTCCTACTTGTCTCAATATCCTGAAAGTAAAAATCATTAGGACCAAAGATAGCTTGACAATTCAAATCAGTAGTAGCTCTTTTAACAGAGAGTAAATTGGATGTAAAAGAAGGCATATAAAAAGCCTTGGATTCTTTATCAAACACCCTAAGGTTACCTACTCCTTTAATTGGTACATTAACTCCATTTGCAATCACAACACTTCCTAAGGCAGGTTCAACATTGTCTAGCAAACCTAAGTCTTTAATCATATGATGAGATGCACCAGAATCAACAATTAAGGAGTTAGATGCCATAGATGTGTTTAAGGAAACATGATAAGTTTTACCCAATACATTACCAGACTTGAATGCCTTGAGAAGATTTTCTAGATCAGCCCTTGTGACATATTCATTTTGGTTAGCCATAGTTGAAGAGGATGCATTCGCCGGTTCCATGGTACACGCACTTGAGCTACCTACAACATGAACCATGTTAGAAGAACCAGGACCGGTTGAAGATTTCTTGCTCCTCTCAACAAACCAGCTAGGCTTGAGTTCTGGATGAAGCACCCAACACTCCTTCTTGCTATGGCCTGTTCTCTTACAATGGTCACACAGCTGCTTCTTCCTCTTGATGTCAGCTGGAGCCGATCGAAAAACACCCTTATGCGCCACCACCATTTCACTTTTGTGCCCAAAGAGTTCATGTGACCCCTGTTCCTTTTGAATCTTTGCACAAACATCCTCAAGACTTGGTAGCTTATCTTCCCTGAGAATATGTTTTATCAAGTCAGGGTATGAATTGTTCAAAGTCAGAAGCAGCCCAAACACCTTATCTTGCTCTCTCCTTTCAAGAAGAGTGAGTGGATCAATTGAAGCTGGTCTAAGCATCTCCAGCTCTGCCCACAAGGCTCTGAATGATCCATAGTGTTTGGTAAACTCAACATCTTCCTGTTTAAGCTCATTCAAAGCTTTCTTTACCTCAAATATTCTTAAGAGGTTAGTAGTATTGCCATAAACTGCCTTTAATGTCTCCCAAAGTTCCTTAGCACTAGAGCAATAAGAGTATGCTTCTAAAAGAGAACTAGCTAGAGAGCATTGAAGAATAGCCAATACCATTTGATCTTGCTGAAACCAGAGGGCATGTTCAGCATGTTCAACTTGAGATTCATCATCGGTTAGCATAGGTGCGGATTGCTGAATGTGATTCCACAGCCCTTTGCTGCATAGAGTGGTCCGTATCGTCCTGGACCAAAGCAAATAATTTGCTCCTTGAAGCATTACAGGAGCTTTCATTTGAGGATTCATCTCCATTGGATCGAATTCAAGTCTGCACAGACAAAAACAACAAGCGCAGCCACACACGTACCAACAAGAGACCAAGACGAGATAACCACACTTTCAGCAGACTACTACTTGCCTAATCCGTCAACAATTAACTTCAAATACTCCACACAATGAACCAGCAGAAGATCCAGAGAAAAAAAATTGAGTTTATCACCAATTTTGAATTTCCCGCCTAAATCAGTTAGATCCTAGCTTCCTTCTTTTGCAAGAAATCGAATTTTGAAAGTAAGAACTCAGTAAATTGTAATCAAATCTCCAGAATTCCTTCACAAGAACCTAAATCAAGATCGGATCAATCCAGAATTGAAAAGGATCGAGCAAGAATTGAAGATCAAAGCCGAGTACCAAGAAGCGCGCGAACTAGAACCGATTTCAAGAAATCGACGAAGAAGACTTCGAAACTTGAAATTGAGCAAAGCGGACCTCCCGATTCATCATCTGGACTCAATAATCTTGAGTTTTGGCTTTGGAAACGCTTGATTTGGTGAAGAATCGAAGTAGTTATGCACCTTTGAAATCCAGGTACCTTCGGCGGAGATCGTCGCGAACCACCGTGGAGGAGATTTGATGTAACTTTTGATTCAAGCAACCAAATTCAATGAAATCAACGAGGAAATCCACAGAATTCGCCGGAGAATCGTCCTGGAGAAAGAATCTGGCAAGAAATCGTGAATTCTTGTGGTGGAGGATCGACGAACACGGCGGATCCGCGACGGACTTCTCTTCGAGGCTGGGTTGTTGATCGCGAGTTAGAAACAGAAAGATTTCGAAATTCTTGTGCCAGTTTGATCAAACCTGGCTCTGATACCATGAAAGATTTGATGATTGAGAGAATTTGAGAATTAGAGATTGAGAGAGAAAGAGATTTAGAGAGAAAAGAGAATGATCTTATTATGATTTTTAGAAGAATGAATTTTCATACATACAAAGAGAGTGAGAGACATCTATTTATACTAATCCTATTCTAGACTTGTTTGGATACAGAGATACACTTATCATTAACCTACACAAGTCTAAGACAAACACATGGAGATGTAGCCAATACTTCACTTAGATGCATTCATCATTCTTCTTCATTCCAACAGTTATGGCCTCCCTCCATACTTTGAGTTCTATAGCTTCTTCATAGGATGTTGGAACATGTCCTTGGTCAAGGCTACTGATAAACGCTTTATGTTCTTCAGGGAATGAGGCAAATGAACAGACAACTTGGGATGGGTGAGCAACCGCATTAGCATTATAATAGACCCTTGTATTAACCCAGTTTGATGGATCCTTCCTCAGTCTTGTGCTTCTCCGTAGAGGTTGGACTGGCCCGGATTCTCGATCTCGCTCTGGCCCGGATGGTTCTTGATCTCGCTCTTGTCCTTGATCGTGGCTTCCAGAAGAAGAACTTGTCCGGTCTTGATCAACCTCATGTCGTCCAGAAGAAGAACTTGTCCGGTCTTGATCAACGTCATCTTCTTCAGTATTTCCCCCCTCACGAGCAAGGTCATGCTGAGGTCCAACCTGAGGTGAGACTGGTCCCGGTCCAGACGAGCTTGTATCGTGTTGAGCAGCTGGTGAGATAGGGATAGGGCCCGGTACGGGACAGGCACCTGGTTGGGACGACATATTGGACTGAGAAGCAAAGAAAGAAGAGGAGTGACTAGAAGCTCTACGCCATCAATAATGGTGATCTATTCAAGCCCATCACAGCCAGAAGAATAAGGCCATCCATAAGGTGCATTTCCCAGATGGCCCATAAGGTGCATTAGTCCATTCAAAGAATAAGGACGCCCAGGACCAAAGGAACACTAGACAGCCCAAGTGTGCACAGGCCTGTATAAATAAGAAAGGAATTGAGTCCATGAGCCAGCCTGTGTGCAAATACCTCCACAAAGGCCCAAGTCCACAAGAAACCTTCTAGAAGGGCAAGAAAAGTTGTTGGTGGCCAAGAAGCAAGCATTCACGTGTGGATAAAGAGGAGAAGGCAGTTGATGACAAGTCACTATCAACCTTGCTCTCCACACCATTCAAATTCAAACCATTTTCCCCCCTCTTCTCTTCACTTGTATCTCTATAAATACTCTTCACATGTAACCATTTAAGACTAAGGAAATATACTCATCCTTCACAAATTCTCCATTCTCTCATTCTCTTAGTTTATTCTCTTGTTCTTCATTCTACCCAAAATCTCCAACCAAACTCTTTTGTAAACTCTCTTATATCTATCTAATTCCGCAAATTCTAACATGGTATCAGAGCATGGTCTTGAATCAAGCAGATTCATATCTTCCCTTTCAATAAATCATCCTAATCTACTCACTCTGAGATTGAACAATCCTCAAAACCTAAATGGTGCTGAGTTGTGAGAGGTTATGATAGTTTATTTCTTGTGGATTGGCCACTCCAAACTTCAATTAAACCTTTCCTGTTTCATTTCCAACAAAACGTTTTATCAAAATCTTTGTAAAACCGTTTTATCCATTGGGTAATAGCTTTATCCAATGGTCCAAAATTTGAATTTCAAATTGTTTCATACAATTCTACTCTTCTCCTCATCTACAATGGTGTATAAAACTTTGTCTTAAAATCTTTTATTGTTCAAAGACAACGCTTGAAGAAGAGAAAGAATTCAAAATTGCTTCAACATTTAGGAAGCATTGCTTGGACCAGTGGGTAAACCGTTTTGCTTCACTGGTTTCACAGCTATTTAGCCACGAAAAACACCTCTTTTATGTTGTTCTGATGATCCTAGTGTCTGTAATTATCAGAAAACTTCTTTCTCATAAGTTATTCTGATGATACAACCCTTTAACCAATGGGTAAAGCTAGTGACCATTGGTCCATGTGTGTTTTTCTTTGGAAATCATAAACCGTGGCTAGATAGATGACAATGAAGAGGAAAGAATGGTGGCGGTTGCTTGGAATCACAAAGAGGGAAGAAATGGATGGGTTCCTAAAATTGCTAATCCATTGGTTAATTAAGTGTACTCATTTGAGAGCAAGAACACTTATGACCAGGATTAGGTTAAGTACAATTCTTTGCCTTTCTTCTTAAGCCCCATCAAGTTCACTAAGTCATTTATTGGATTTCAAATCAAAAGACAGCCATTTTTGAATTTTTCAAATGTTTTCTATTATCCATTGGACAATAACTTCAACTATTGGGTATTAGTGCCTTTCCTTTGAGAAAGTAAGACACTTCAAGCCATAGTCCACTTTGAATTTCCATGGATAGCAAACCACAAGCATTCAAGTAAACCGCAAACTTGAACTTGTCTCCTTTCTTGAGTAATGAGAGACACTTTAGCTTGTTGTAGCTTATTGTTCAAGTATTTCGGTTTGTGCTTGTTTGTTTTGTGTTTAAAACCTTTGACTAAGTTTTCTTTCATGTGAAATGTGGAACAACAAAGTCCATTGAAGTATGGTTGGAGTCAGTTTTAGTAGCACAATAGAGAACCATGAATAAAGTTCTAAGTTATGATGGAAAGTATGCTCTATGGTTGCCATTAGAATGGATCTTCCACATCAGAAATCTTAATAAGCTAATATTGGACTTAAAACCATGATGAATCCTATTGTGCTTCTATGAGGATTTGGGAAAAGAGAACCATGGTGGTATGCATTGCATCAGAAACTGTGTTGAATCCAAAAGCCCAAATCTAAATATATATATTATTAAGAAAGAGAGAATTGTAATTTGTTTCATTAAATTTGGTTTACACTTTGTAGTAAATTTCTTTGCTATTATGAGTCTAACTCTTGAAGTTATGAGAATCTAGAGCTTTGTTTGTGTTTCTTCTTATGAAGGAAATGATGCAACCATGTGTGGTAGTACAAATCAACCCGTGAGGAACAGCCTCACAATCTCAACGGTCACTGAAGGAGAGCAATCCGTGAGGGGGAGCCTTCATTCTAAGTCACTCAAACCAGCCTCTAAGACAAAATCACAAAGGTTTAGTATCAAAGCCTTTGTCAAAAAGGCTATCTCTATACTCACATCTATCTCAATTTGATTAAAATTCTAATTTAGAATTGTTTAAAAGAGGGAAGTGAACCTTGGTGAACTATGCTAGACATTTAGGACCATAGATGAATCCAAAAGTCCTCTTCAAAACCACTTAAGGGAAGTGAACCATGTTTTCCTTTATTCTCAAAAGTATAAGGAAGCATGATGAATCCAAAAGTCCTTAAGGGATCCTTTTACTTTCTGTCTCATTCTCTTAATTATGCTTATACTCAATTAGTCTCCTATAATCTTGGTTACTTATACTCTAATCATTGGTTACTCATTCTATATACTCTATACATTTATAAACTCTATCTCATCTAAAGTGTTGAAATTCATTACTTTAGTTCAATTGATCTTTGCTACTGTCTTATTTGAATTCTTAAAATTGCACATTTATAACTTTGATATTCCTCATGGCATACTTAAAATTCTTCTTCTTTATAACTTGTTTAAGGGTAAAGGAGACCATGAGAGCCTCAAAGAAAAGATGGCAAGCAGGAATTCATACAAAGCAACACCAAATCATGAAGGACTAAAGGAGTGAAAACATTGGAAAGAGGTGGCACTCCACATTACCTTACACATCAGAGCCTATCCTTCAAGGGTATATTCCTGAGTGAAGAAGTGGGAGGCCACATATGCTGCATAGAAGGCAGTCAATCCGTGAAATCATGAGGAAATTTGGCTTGGAATACAAAAGCCCACAAGAAGCAGATTCCTCCTATCAGAGCCTACATCAAGAATGTATATTCCTGAAGTTGGAGAGCATGGCTAACGCAAACAAGAAGGCATTCTTGAAGAAAGGTGGTCCAATATCACTGATGATCTTTGATGCTCATCCTTCCAAACTTGACTTAATACTCTTATTCTCTGAGTTAAGCTTGAGGAGGGGTGAGATGAGCATCCATCTGATGTTAATCAAGGAACCTATAGGCACAATAATGCAAACGCTTAAGTGTCACAATGAAGTGAGGGTGTCTTGAAGATGCACCAAATTCAAATTCTTCCAAGGAGCACTCAAAGGCGTGGACAACAAATTACAACCTTAGCTGATCTGCCAAGAAAGAAGTTCTGAGTGAGTGATACTACAAGATAGTTGCAGCCTTGAAGAAGGCATATCAACTCGCTCTAAAGTCGTTGATATGTAAGTCTGGTCCAAGAATGCGCTGATGATACATCAGCATAGATGTTGGTATTATTCTCAGAGAAACTGCGCAAATGGTCCTAGAAGACTTGGTGATGTGTGCTGGTTATTCTCTGGAGAAGTTGCTAAAAGCATTATATGGTCCTCACCTTCATCATGAAGATGAAGACTATTGGAATCTATCAAAGAAGCTGTTGAAGAAAAAAACTACAAAGATGCAACACAAGCTTGAGATTAGAACCAATGGCCATTAAGCTGGAAGAACTCACAAGTAGAGTGTCAAGCAGATGGAATGTGTTGAATCAGCTAAAAAAAAAACAGAATGTTTGTGCCGAGAAGATAATCAATCAACCCAAGGAGTTGCCGTGACTAATCAAGTTCAAATGATGGATTGGACCTAAGGAAGGTTGCATACAAGTGTCGTATCAACAAATTAATCCAAAGACTCCAAAGAAGAGGCAACAAAGGGCGGTTTTATATGAAGGAATAAAGTGAAAGAAGTTCAAAGTAGAAAACTTACTTGGCTGACACTCTTCATCAACATTCCAAAGAGATACAAGGGAAGATCATAAACCATCCTATATATATTTTTGGATAGGTCTATCCCTTGTGAATTGATGCATGCGTTTGTGTGTACTGAAGCAGGTACAGCTTGGAGCTTATGTGCTAAAGCCGGATTTATTAACCTTCTAAAGGACAAGAGTTCAGAAGAAATGGGGAGATAAGTACTGGTCTATGAAGAAGCTTCAAGCTACTCAAACTTGTGAAGCAAGGAAGAAGTTCTCTCACTTGCTGATTCAAAGAGGAAATGATCCAGAGTCTATGAAATCCAACAAGATAGTCCTAATGCTCATAGACTCACTGGCCAATCCCTAGGCTGAGAAGGCTCCACTATTTTTCCCTTAGCTTGGTTTTGTCCCACTGGGTTTTCCATGCTAAGGTTTTTAATGAGGGAGCTCTTCAAAGTTCCAAGATTGATCTCTGGATCTTCTATGATCAAGCTTGAGATGGAGTATTAGAAATAAGGAAGGAAAAGGAGCCAAGGCCAAGAAAAAGTCAGGCCGTGTTCAAGCTCAGCATTACCACATCCAAACTCCTAATGCTAAGCTTGAGGGGGAGTATTGGACTGAGAAGCAAAGAAAGAAGAGGAGTGACCAGAAGCTCTACGCCATCAATAATGGTGATCTATTCAAGCCCATCACAGCCAGATGAATAAGGCCATCCATAAGGTGCATTTCCCAGATGGTATTGAGTTAGAAAAGGAAATAAAGAGGAGTGGTCAACCAGTTCTTAAGTTGGGACACAGCCTTAGGCAGCCCAGACATGAGGAACATGGACGGGCTAAGTATTTGGAATGTGGAACAGCCCAAGATAAAGGAGAACGTGGGACGGCCCAGGAAGACTTAGCGATTGAGACATGGAATGGCCCAAGGTGAAGTTAGGACATGGGACGGCCCAGGGAAGACTTGGTGTGGCCCAATCACTTAAAATGTTCTAGAAGGAGTCTTGGCAAGAGGAGAGGACCGTTGAAGACTTTGACAAGGCAGGATCACGTGTGGAAGCAAGCTCCCACCCGTTAGGAGCTGTCACCATCACGCCTTGGATCCAGCACTCTCTCCCCTTTGTTTATTGTTTATGTCCCTATCCTGCGAATACCTAGCTGTCTAAGTGTCTGTCTATAAATATCCTTCACCTAATGTTGTAGAAAAACTAACTAAGGAAATATACTTCTTCCTTGTTCTTCATCTCTCTCATTCTCCATTAAAACTCCTGTCCAAACTCTTCCATACTTTCCTAAACTCTTAATTCCGCAAATATACACATTCTTTCATGGTATCAGAGCATGGAATAAACATCCATTGCATCTAATCTTTCTAATTCATCTTTTCTCATTCGCTTTACACAAACGATTTGCTATTATCCAGTGGGTAAAGAGTTTGTCCAACGGTCCAAACATTCTCAGCCATGGAAAACTCAAAACCTTTGGTTGTTCCAGTTATCCTAAAAGGTGGGAACTACTTGTTATGGTCAAGAACCACAAAGACCGCCCTGTGCAGCCGTGGACTGTGGAGCCATGTTGTTGAAGAAGCCGCTCACATGAAGACGGCTGATGAAGATGAGGAAGAGGCGATGATGGCTGGAAGAAACAAGTGGTTTCAAGAAGACCAGACCGTCTTAGCCATCCTCCAAAACTCTCTTGAAGCTTCTATTCTTGAAGCCTACTCGTATTGTGAAACAGCCAAGGAGCTGTGGGAAACTCTTCAAAACGTCTTTGGGAATATCTCCAATCTCAGCCGGGTGTTTGAGGTCAAGAAAGCCATTAATGACTTGAGCCAAGAAGATATGGACTTCACCAAACACTTTGGAAAGTTCAGAGCCCTATGGGCAGAGTTGGAAATGTTAAGGCCAAGTTCAGTAGACCCCATGGTCCTTAATGAACGCCGAGAACAAGACAAGGTGTTCGCCCTGTTGCTGACCTTGAACCCAACCTTTAATGATCTTATCAAGCATTTGCTGAGAGCTGACAAGCTACCAACCTTGGATGAGGTGTGTTCACAAGTCCAAAAGGAACAAGGGTCTTTGGGGCTCTTTGGAAGGAAGGGCGAGTTGATCACAGCCAACAAAGGAGAACTAGCCACGGCAAACAAGAGCAACTTCAAGTATGAAGACAGGAAGATGTTGGTGTGTGATCATTGCAAGAAGAGAGGACATCTCAAGGAGAAATGCTGGATCTTGCATCCCCACCTCAAGAACAATCGGTGGAAGGAGCCAAGAGCCAACTACTCGTCTGAAGGAAGCTCCCTAGCCACGCACCACACAGACCCTTCTAAGCGCATATGGCCGAATGGGGAAGGATCATCCATAGCAGCCTCCTCTGAATTTGTGAAGAAGTCAGACCTGGAGGCCCTCATCAAAGCCTTAAAAGAATCTGGTAACTCTTATCATGCATCTAAAATTCAAAAACCCTTGATTGTTGATTCAGGTGCTTCACACCATATGATTAGTGATATACAATTAATAGAGAACTTAGAACCTGCATTAGGGAATGTTACTATAGCTAATGGTGAAAAGGTTCCAATCAAAGGGATAGGAGATTTAAAACTGTTTGATAAGAGTTCTAAGGCCTTTTTCCTACCATCCTTTACCTCAAACTTGTTATCTGTTAGGAAAGCGACTTCTGACCTTAATTGTCATGCAATTTTCAGTCCTAATGAAGTTTGGTTTCAGGATATTAAGACAAGAGAGGTACTTGGACAAGGAACAACTAAGGATGGACTTTATGTGTTGGAGGATACTAAGTCTCCATCTTCTCTTTTAAGCGCTTTTAGTTCTCTTGTGGCTACTGCAAATAATGCAATTTGGCATGCTAGATTAGGACATCCACATTTTCGTGCTATGAATCTTTTGTTGCCTGATGTTCAGTTTCAAAACAATGAGTGTGAAGCCTGTATATTAGGCAAACACTGTAAGTCTGTCTTTCCTAAGTCTACTACAGTTTATGAGAAATGTTTTGATTTGATTCATTCGGATGTGTGGACATCACCTTGCATTTCAAGAGAAACTCACAAATACTTTGTCACATTTATAGATGAGAAGTCTAAGTACACTTGGCTAACCTTAATTCCATCTAAAGACAGAGTTCTTGAAGCCTTTACCAACTTTTATAATTATGTCACTAACCATTATAATGCTAAAGTTAAAATCTTAAGATCAGATAATGGTGGTGAATACACAAGTCAAGCCTTCAAATCCCTCTTATCCAAACATGGAATTCTTCACCAGACAAGCTGCCCATATACACCACAACAAAATGGTGTTGCTGAGAGAAAGAATAGACATCTTATGGAGGTGGCCAGGTCCATGATGTTCCACACCAATGTGCCCAAAAGATTCTGGGGAGATGCTGTGGTTGCGGCTTGCTACCTGATCAACCGCTTACCAACCAAAATCCTCCAAGACATATCACCCTTTGAGGTACTTAACAAATCCAAGCCTTCTATTACTCACCTAAGAGTCTTTGGATGTGTGTGTTATGTTTTGGTTCCAGGAGAAAACCGCAATAAACTTGATGCCAAGAGTATGAAAAGCATGTTTCTTGGCTACTCCATCACACAGAAAGGATACAAGTGTTTTGTTCCAGAAACGGGCAAGGTTTTGGTGTCTAGGGATGTAAAATTCTTGGAAAGCAAAGGGTACTACACTGAAAAGGATTGGGATAGTCTAAAGGAGTTATCAACCTCTCAGTCTGACCGAGCAGCCAATCTAAGGAACCTATTAGAAACGCTTGGTATCACCTCCTTACCACATCCCACTAGTCATGAATCATCCTCAGAAGCCTCTGGTCTTGCTCCTGAGGGGGAGAATTCACATACTACTAGTGATCATGATCAAGTCTCATCGGCTCATGAGGATATGGAAGTGGTTTCAACAGAAAATGATCAGGAGGGAACCAATACTCAAGATGATGAACAATCCACCGATCACACCACTTCAGAAGCAGAAGTAGTACCTTTGAGAAGAAGTCAGAGAGTAAGGAAGGATCCATCCAACTGGGTTAACACCAGAGTCTACTTCAACAGTCAGGCGGTTGCTCACCCTACTCAAGCCGTGTGCTCCCTAGCTCACTATCCGGATGACCACCTAGCCTTCATTGGTACACTTGATAAACATGAGGTACCTAAGACGTATAATGAAGCTAAAGAACACAAGGTATGGAGAGATGCCGTAGGAGAAGAACATGGAGCTATGCAAAGGAACCATACATGGGATGAAGCTGATTTACCAAAAGGGAAGAAGGCAGTAGGATCAAGATGGGTCTTTACCATTAAGTACAAGAGTAATGGAGAGATTGAGAGATACAAGGCCAGGCTAGTAGCTAAAGGGTTCACCCAAACCTATGGAGAAGATTACTGTGACACCTTTGCACCAGTGGCCAAGCTTCACACAGAGAGAGTCTTACTTTCCCTAGCTACAAATCTGGAATGGGAATTGTGGCAGATGGATGTCAAAAACGCATTCCTTCAAGGAGAACTAGAAGAGGAAGTTTACATGACACCACCTCCAGGCCTTGAAGACACAGTTACACCAGGCAAAGTTCTAAGACTTAGAAAGGCAATCTATGGTCTAAAGCAGTCTCCAAGGGCTTGGTACCACAAACTTAGCTCAACACTTCTCAGCCGCGGTTTCAAGAAGTCAGAATCAGATCATACTCTCTTCATCCTTACAGGCCAGAAAGGTATTATAGTCATTCTCATATATGTAGATGATATTATCATCTCTGGGAATGACAAGGTAGGAATCCTTGATACAAAAACTTACCTTAAATCCATATTTGATATCAAAGACTTAGGAGAACTCAAATACTTTCTTGGGATAGAAGTGTGTAGATCAAAGGAAGGATTATTTTTATCACAGATAAAATATGCACTTGACCTTTTGAGTGAAGCAGGTGACTTAGGAGACAAACCAGTGATGACACCCATTGAGGACTCATACAAGACTAATAGACAGGGGGAGCTTGAAGATCAACCATTTGAAGATGTGACTCAATACCGCAGGATGGTTGGTAAGCTCATATATCTTACAATTACAAGACCTGACTTATGCTTTGCTGTGAACCAGGTTAGCCAACACATGAAAGCTCCAAGAATGCAGCATTGGAACATGGTGAACCGCATACTCAAGTACATCAAGGGAGCTCCAGGCCAAGGCATTTGGATGGGTTGCAATGGGAGCTCTGAGATTGTTGGGTACTGTGATGCGGATTGGGCAGGCGACCGTGATGACAGGAGGTCTACCACAAGATATTGTACATTCATTGGAGGGAACTTGGTTACTTGGAAGAGCAAGAAGCAGAAGCTCGTGGCATGCTCTAGTGCTGAGGCAGAGTACAGAGCAATGAGGAGGCTCACAACAGAGTTAATGTGGCTCAAGAACTTGCTTAAAGACTTGGGAATAGAATCACAATTTCCTATCACAATGCATTGTGATAACCAAGCAGCAATTCACATTGCTTCAAACTCAGTCTTTCATGAGAGGACCAAACATATAGAGGTGGATTGTCACAAGATCAGGGAGCAAATACAACTAGGAGTGATCCTACCGTGTTATACCAAGAGTTCAGACCAGCTTGCTGATATCTTCACCAAAGCAGCCAGCTCCAGGGTTTGTGAGTTCGTCCATGACAAGCTTGGACTCACAAACCTTCCTTACCAATAGTCCTCTTAACAGTGAAGGCCATACTCTTTTTCCCTTAGTATGTTTTTATCCCAAAGTGGTTTTTCATACTAAGGTTTTTAATGAGGTGGTTCTTCATTGTTCCAAGATAAACCATTCATCATGGTTGATCTTGAGGGGGAGTATTGAGTTAGAAAAGGAAATAAAGAGGAGTGGTCAACCAGTTCTTAAGTTGGGACACAGCCTTAGGCAGCCCAGACATGAGGAACATGGACGGGCTAAGTATTTGGAATGTGGAACAGCCCAAGATAAAGGAGAACGTGGGACGGCCCAGGAAGACTTAGCGATTGAGACATGGAATGGCCCAAGGTGAAGTTAGGACATGGGACGGCCCAGGGAAGACTTGGTGTGGCCCAATCACTTAAAATGTTCTAGAAGGAGTCTTGGCAAGAGGAGAGGACCGTTGAAGACTTTGACAAGGCAGGATCACGTGTGGAAGCAAGCTCCCACCCGTTAGGAGCTGTCACCATCACGCCTTGGATCCAGCACTCTCTCCCCTTTGTTTATTGTTTATGTCCCTATCCTGCGAATACCTAGCTGTCTAAGTGTCTGTCTATAAATATCCTTCACCTAATGTTGTAGAAAAACTAACTAAGGAAATATACTTCTTCCTTGTTCTTCATCTCTCTCATTCTCCATTAAAACTCCTGTCCAAACTCTTCCATACTTTCCTAAACTCTTAATTCCGCAAATATACACATTCTTTCAGATGGCCCATAAGGTGCATTAGTCCATTCAAAGAATAAGGAGGCCCAGGACCAAAGGAACACTAGACAGCCCAAGTGTGCACAGGCCTGTATAAATAAGAAAGGAATTGAGTCCATGAGCCAGCCTGTGTGCAAATACCTCCACAAAGGCCCAAGTCCACAAGAAACCTTCTAGAAGGGCAAGAAAATTTGTTGGTGGCCAAGAAGCAAGCATTCACGTGTGGATAAAGAGGAGAAGGCAGTTGATGACAAGTCACTATCAACCTTGCTCTCCACACCATTCAAATTCAAACCATTTTCCCCCCTCTTCTCTTCACTTGTATCTCTATAAATACTCTTCACATGTAACCATTTAAGACTAAGGAAATATACTCATCCTTCACAAATTCTCCATTCTCTCATTCTCTTAGTTTATTCTCTTGTTCTTCATTCTACCCAAAATCTCCAACCAAACTCTTTTGTAAACTCTCTTATATCTATCTAATTCCGCAAATTCTAACACGACAAAGGTATCCTCAAATGATCAAAGATGTTCCGAAGGGTAGTGGCATGGTCCAAAGAGGTACCAGCAAGATCAGCCAAGTCATCCCACTGTTGGTCACCATAGTAGCTCTGGTTTTCAATAAATTTGACATCCTGGGACACCATAACCCTTCTAGCTTCAGGGTCATAGCACTTATAGCCTCGTTGGGTAGGTGAGTATCCAATGAACATGGACCGTGTGCTTTTAGCATCAAGCTTGGTTCGGTTTTTTCCTGGAACCAAAACAAAACACACGCAACCAAACACTTTTAAGTGAGTTAAGGAAGGTTTACGAGTGTTCAATACCTCAAACGGAGAGATGTCATTGAGAACTCTGGTAGGAATCCTGTTAATAAGATAACAAGCCGTGAGGACAGCGTCTCCCCAAAACCGCTTTGGAACCTTGGAGTGAAACATCATTGATCTGGCCACTTCCATCAGGTGGCGGTTCTTTCTCTCAGCCACACCGTTCTGTTGGGGTGTATAGGGGCAGCTCTATTAGACTGACGAAACAAAGAGGGAAGAGATGAGCCTGCAAAACAAGTGCCAACTAAACAAGGAGGCAGCCCAGGCCGTATGCAAATAAGGGGATCTCATAGGCGGCCCATAGGAACAAGGCAGCCCAGCCCATCTCAGCTAGAACACCAGTCCAGCCCAGAGCAAGTTAGGCTAATGTCTGTCCAGTCCAGCCCATATCAAGTAATGTCTGTCCAGTCCAGCCCATGTGAAGTCTACAAGCCCATAAGCTGCCCATATGTTCACGCCAAAGGAGACAAAGCTTCTAGAAGAGTTTCACTCTTCTCCACTTGCGTAGGAAGGCTGGAGAGAAAGAAGGTCACATGTTCAACTTAAGAAAAGAGCTGTTGTGACATGTCACTTTCACTACCTTGGATCCAGCAGCCTAATTCAAATTCAAACACTCTTTGTGTCTGTCTATAAATATGTAGCATCTCCCATTTGTAAACTTAAGTGAAATACACATTCCTTTCTACTTCTCTCTAATGGCATTTTATGATCTTTGTGTTTTACTCTTTTATGATTTTGCCTAATCTTTCTTAATCTCCAACCATACAATCTCCTATTTCTCTTATTATTTCCGCAAATCTCAACATGGTATCAGAGCATTAAGCTCCTGAGATCAATTTTCTTGTTCTTTATGCAAAAGTTTTCGAAAAATCCTTTTAAAAACGTTTTATCCATTGGGTAATAGCTTTACCCAATGGTCCAAAGTTTGAATTTCAAACTGTTTCATGCAATTCTTCTCTTCTCCTCTACAATGATGTTTAAAACTTTGTCTTAAATCTCTCTTATGGTTCAGAGACAAAGTTTGAAGAAGAGAAAGAATTCAAAATGGCTTCAACATTTAGGAAGCATTGCTTGGACCAGTGGGTAAACCGTTTTGCTTCACTGGTTTCACAGCTATTTAGCCACGAAAAACACCTCTTCTTGTGTTGTTCTGATGATCCTAGTGTATGTTATTATCAGAAAACTTCTTCCTATAAGTTATTTTGGTGATATAACCCTTTAACCAATGGGTAAAGCTAGTGACCATTTGACCATAGGTGTTCTTCTTTGGTAATCATAAACCACGGCTAGATAGGTGACAATGAAGAGGAAGGAATGGTGGCAGTGGCTTAGGATCACAAAAGAATGGGAAGAAATGGATGGTTGCCTAAACCGCTTATCCATTGGTCCATTAAGTGTACTCATTTAAGAGTAAAGAACACTTGAGACCAGGATAGGGTTAGTACCATTTGTTTTCTTTCTTCTTAAGCCCCATCCAATTCTCTAAGTCATCTCTTTTAGATTTCAAAAATCAGAAGACAGCCATTTTTTGAATTTCTTACAAAAGTTTTATGTTATCCATTTGGACAATAACTTGAACTATTGGGCATTGGTGCCTTTCCTTTGAGAAAGTAAGACACCTCAAGCCATAGTCAACTTTGAAGTTCCATGGATGGCAAACCGCAAGCATTCAACAAACCGCAGCCTTGGACTTGTCTCCTTTCTTATGTAATGAGAGACACTTTAGCTTGCTGTAGCTTGTTGTTCAAGTATTTCGGTTTGTGCTTGTTTGTTATGTATTTAAAACCTTGGACCAAGTTTCCTTTCATGTGAAATGTGGAACAACAAAGTCCATTGAAGTGTGGTTGGAGCTCATGTTGGTAATACAATAGAGAACCATGTCTAATTTCCTCACTTAGATAGAAAGTATGCTCTGTGGTTGCCACTAGAATGGATCCTCCACATCAGAAATCTTACTAAGTTAATTAAGGATTTCAAGTCATGATGCATCCTATTGCGCCCTTGTGAGGAATTTTGGAAGAGAACCATGGTTGTATGCATTGCATCAGAAACTATGTTGTATCCAAATCCAAATTCTTAATTTAAGAAAGAGAGAATAATGACTTATGTATACTACATCATGTTTCTATTGCTTTACTCTTATGAGTTTAAGTCTTAAAATCATGAGAATCTTGTGTGTGGATGTCTGTATGTGTCTTCTTATGCAGGAAAAGATGTTAATCACTTGTGATGTTGAAAAGCAATCCGTGAGAAGGAATCTCAAAACCAATGAAGGAGAGCAATCCATGAGGGGGAGCCTCCAATTCCAGAAGCATTCAATTATTCAAATCAGCCTCTAAGAAAGAATCACAAAGGCTTAGTATCAAAGCCTTTGTCAAAAGGCTATCTCTAAACTCTTATCTATCTCAGTTTGATTAAAATTCTGATTTAGAATCGTTTAAAAGAGGGAAGTGAACCTTGGTGAACTATGCTTGGCATTTAGGACCATAGATGAATCCAAAAGTCCTCTTCAAAACCACTTAAGGGAAGTGAACCATGTTTTCCTTTACTCTCAAAAGTATAAGGAAACATGATGAATCCAAAAGTCCTTAAGGGATCCTTTTACTCTCATATTCATTCTCATACTCATTTTTATACTCTCATACAATGGCTCTCATACTCTTAATTCTGCTTATACTCAATGAGTCTCTTATAATCTATGGTTTCTCTAATCTCTGGTTACAAATACTCTATACACTCATTTAAAGCGTGTTGAATCCATTATTTTAGTTCAATTGATCTTGCTACTGTCTTATGTGAATTCTTAATTGCACACTTATAGCTTTGATATTCCTCATGGCATACTCAAATTCTTCTTCTTTATGACTTGTTTAAGGGTAAAGAAGACCATGAGAGCCTCAAAGCAAAGATGGCAAGAAGGGATTCATACAAAGCAAAACCAGATCATGAAGGATTAAAGAAGTAAACACATTGGGAAGAAGGGCACTCCCAATACCTTACACATCAGAGCCTATCCTTCAAGGGTATATTCCTGAGTGAAGAAATGGGAGGCCACATATGCTGCATAGAAGGCAGTCAAGCCGTGAACTCATAAGGCAAATTGGCTTGGCATACAAAAGCCAACAAGAAGCAGCCTCCTCCTATCAGAGCCTACACCAGAGAGTGTATATTCCTGAAGTTGGAAAGCATGGCTAACTCAAACAAAAAGGCATTCTTGTAGAATGGCGGTCCAAGATCAGTATGGTCATGGATGCTCATCTTTCCAAACTTGACTCAATACTTATTCTCTGAGTCAAGCTTGAGGAGGGGTGAGAATGAGCATCTGATGTATAATCAAGGAACCTAAAGGCGCAAACAATGCAAAGGCTTGTGTTCCACTGAAGTGAAGTTGTCTAGAAGGAGCATTCAAATTCTACCAAGGATAGTGGTAGTCTTGAAGAAAGCATATCAACTTGCTCCTAAAGTCGTTGTCAACTAAGTTTGATCCAAGAATGCGCTGATGATTATTGGACCGAGTGTGTACAAGGAGGAGTTGGTTCATGCCTAATGGTATGAGAAGGTTCGTGTGATAAGGGAAGCTTGTGTATAAGGAAGCGTGTGATAGTGATAAGCCTTCATGTAACGGCTCTATAAGCACACTATCTTATCCCTAGTCTAGACAACCTATCATGTAACCTAGGAAGATTTCTATTTAAGGCTAAGCAGCCTCTCATTGTATACACACAATAATAAAATCGATTTCCCATTATCTAATTCTCCTCTATACTTCATTCTTCATTCTTACAAACTATCATGGTATCAGAGCAGTCTTAATCCTTTCTAACCTTCCGCAAATCTCTTATTCGTGTGTCTTCCTTTTCTTGATTCTTCAAATCGTGTTATACTTGCAAGAAAACGCTTTCCTTGTGTTAATCATGTCTTAACCTATATTCTCTGAGATCAAAGATCCTCAAATCCATGGGAAATGAGTTGAATGAAGGCTAGACATGGTTATCACTTGCGTTTAGTTGTTTTTAAGCAAAAAGTCTAAGATATCCGCCATTGATGCACGGATAAATCTCCCAAGGAGCTCCACTCAGCAGTAAAGATGGCTCCTTTCTTCATCTAAGAGGTGAAAGAAGCTTACCTCCGAGTGTCTGTTGTTAAGATTCGGTGGTCGGAGCAAGTCTAGAGCTCTTGCTCATCTTAAAAACTGCGTCCGCCATTGTTGTACGGTCCACCTCCTTAAAGACCGTGTCTTTCACGATTGAAGCCTCTTTTCTTTTCATCCCAAAGGTGCAAGGTTCTATCTTGTGGTCATCTGTGCCCTTAGAAGCAAGAAAGGAAGCATCTTTAGTTGGAACACAAGCGTGTCCGTACTCATCTTCCTCGGGAAGGGTTTCACAGGGTCCGTACAGTTTGGGTTCAAATCTTTAAGGCAGTCTTAGAGGAGTTGCTTTGGGTGTCTAGGGCGGTAACTAAGTATTTTGAACCATAAAACTTCATCTTTCCCGGTTCCAGCTGCTGAAGGTTGCTCACTAGAGATCTTCACAAATGGAGAATACTAGGCCTATGGTTATCCCGGTCACTTTAAAGGGTCTCAACTACTTATTATGGTCCAGAATGGTGAAAACTACTCTCGGTGGTCGTGGACTTGGAATGCATCTTCTCCTAGACGAAGCACCACCAAAGGTATAACAGGAGGATGGACAGGAGATTCTGGTTGTTGATGAAGAAAAATGGATTCAAGAGGATCAGTTTGTTCTGTCCATCATTCAGAGTTCACTTGATGGACCTATCTTGGAGGCATATTCGTATTGTGAGAGTGCTAGGGAGCTATGGGAAACACTCAAGAAGGTGTATGGCAATACTACAAATCTAAGTAGGGTGTTCGAAGTAAAGAGAGCAATCAACAATCTCCACCAGGAAGACTTGGAGTTCACGGCACATTTTGGCAAATTTCGCTCTCTATGGGCCGAGCTTGAAATGCTGAGACCAAACTCTATTGACCCAGAGGTTCTCCTTGCAAGGCGTGAACAGGACAAGGTCTTTGGTCTCCTTCTCACCCTGAATTCAATGTACAATGACTTGATCAAACATCTTTTGAGGTCAGATAAGCTCCCATCCCTTGAAGAAGTATGCGCATACATCCAGAGGGAACAAGGTTCCCATGGGCTTCTAAATGGAAAGGGGGAGCTGGTGACAGCAAACAAAGGTGTATACTTCAAGCCAGATGATAGAAGAGGGTCATTTTGCGAACACTGCAAGAGGAAGGGCCATGGGAAGGACAAGTGCTGGATCCTCCATCCGCATCTCAAGCCATCCAAGTTCAGAGATGTCCGAGCCAACATTACCAAGGCTAAAACTGACCAGGGAACATCTTCACGCAATCCAGAAGGAGATGGAATGGCTGTAATCAATGCTCAAGCTGCACAAGTAGCTGATCAAGACCAGGTGGTAAAGCGGTCAGAACTTGATGCACTCATCAAAGCCTTGAAGGAAAGTTATGGTAATACTATGGGTTTCTCCTTTCATGCTTCTGCTCACACTATAAAATTGAATGATAAACCATTAGTGATTGACTCTGGTGCATCCCACCATATGATTAGCAATGTTGAATTGATTAGAGATTTAGAACCGGCTAATGGTCATGTTGTCATTGCTAATGGAGATCGAATTCCAATTAAGGGAGTAGGAAACTTGAACCTATTTGATAGAAAGACTAGAGCCTTCTTTATGCCTGATTTCACCTCTAATTTAGTCTCTGTTCATAAAGCCACAAATGACTTGGATTGCAATGTTATCTTCACCCCTAATGATGTGAAGTTTCAGGATATTAAGACAAGCAAGATGCTTGGGAAAGGAATAACTAAGGATGGTCTCTATCTACTGAAGGAGGATCAGCCTTTATCTTCTGTTTTATCTTCTGTTCCATGCTCTTTAGACTCTACTTCTGCTTATGCTAATAATGCGTTGTGGCATGCTAGATTAGGACATCCCCATTCTCGGGCTTTAAGCTTAATGTTGCCTAATGTTGTGTTTAAAAATGATGAGTGTGAAGCTTGTATCTTAGGCAAACATTGCAAGTCTATTTTCCCTAAGTCTAAGACAGTTTATGCAAAATGTTTTGATCTTGTGCATTCTGATATTTGGACTGCTCCTTGCCTATCTAGAGAAAATCACAAATACTTCATCACCTTCATAGATGAAAAATCCAAGTACACTTGGTTAACTTTGATTCAATCTAAGGATAGAGCTTTAGAAGCCTTTGTGAACTTTCAGAACTATGTCACTAACCAATTCAATGCAAAGATTAAACTCTTAAGAACAGACAATGGTGGAGAGTATACCAGCAATGCCTTCAAAGACCATCTTTCCAAGCATGGCATTCTTCATCAGACGAGCTGCCCATACACACCACAGCAGAATGGTGTGGCCGAGAGGAAAAATCGTCATCTAATGGAAGTAGCAAGGTCCATGATGTTTCATTCCAAGGTTCCAAAGAGGTTCTGGGGCGATGCTGTGCTATCAGCTTGCTATCTCATTAACCGTATCCCTACAAGGATATTGGATGACATTTCCCCCTTTGAGGTATTGAACTCAGCCAAACCTTCTATAGCTCACTTGAAAGTATTCGGTTGTGTGTGTTTTGTCTTAATTCCAGGAGAAAACAGAACAAAATTGGATGCTAAGAGCACAAGGGCAATGTTTATTGGGTATTCAACCACACAAAGAGGCTATAAGTGTTATGATCCCATAACTCAGAAGGTTTTGGTGTCAAGGGATGTCAAGTTCATTGAACACCGAAGCTATTATGATAAGCAGCAATGGGATGACTTAGCCGATTTGTCTGATATCTCCATGGATCGTGCCACGAACCTTCGTAATATCATGGATCACCTTGGCATCCCATTCACTACGGCTGGTCCTGGTCCGGCTCCTGGTTCATGTCCTGTTCCGCAGAGTGATTCTAGTCCTTCACGCTCATCTTCCCATGACACTAACTCATCTCAGCCTGGTCCTGACCCGTCCCGGCACATACCAAACATAGGTGCTACACTTGACCGTGAAGGGGGGACACTTGATGACCTTGAACATGATAGCCACGATCAAGTATCAGCACAGTCAGATGATAGCCAGTCAGATGATAGCCATGATCAAGTTGAAGAACCATCCGAGCAAGTTCCATCCGAGCCAGTTCCATTTCTAAGGAGAAGTACAAGACTCAAGAAGGATCCATCAAACTGGGTGAATACAAGAGTGTACTACAATGCCAATGCAGTTGCTCATCCGACCCAAGTCGTCTGCTCCTTTGCTTCATTTCCTGAAGAACATAAGGTCTTTATAAGCAACTTGGATCAAGGACATATTCCTACATCGTATGAAGAAGCTAAGGAACTCAAAGTTTGGAGAGATGCTATAGGTGATGAGACAGGAGCCATGGAAAGAAATCATACATGGGATGAAGCTGTGCTGCCCAAGGGAAAGAAGGCCGTGAGTTCAAAATGGGTGTTTACAATCAAGTACAAGAGTAATGGAGAGATTGAAAGATATAAGGCAAGACTTGTAGCAAGAGGATTCACTCAAACCTATGGTGAAGACTTTGGTGATACCTTTGCTCCTGTAGCAAAATTACACACTGTGAGGATTGTGTTATCTCTAGCAACCAATTTAGAGTGGGATCTGTGGCAGATGGATGTGAGGAATGCATTCTTGCAAGGAGAGCTTGAAGAAGAGGTGTACATGCGACCACCTCCAGGCTTGGAAGGAATTGTTCAACCAGGTAAAGTCTTGAGATTGAGAAAGGCTATTTATGGTTTGAAACAATCACCTAGAGCCTGGTATCACAAGTTGAGCATGACACTAAGGGATAGGGGATTCAGAAAGTCAGAAGCTGATCATACCCTTTTCACTCTTCCTAGCAAGTCAGGTATCATTGTGGTGTTGGTTTATGTGGATGATATCATTATCACCGGTGATGACAGGGAAGGAATTAGAGAAACCAAAACATACCTTAAGTCTATATTTGATATTAAAGATCTAGGTCTGCTTAAGTACTTCCTAGGGATTGAGATATGTCGTTCAAAGGAAGGACTATTTCTATCTCAAAGGAAGTATACTCTTGATCTATTGTCTGAAACAGGGAAGTTAGATGCAAAACCGGCGACCACACCTCTGGAAGATAGCTACAAAGTTATCAGTAAGGGGGAGATTGAAGATCAATCATTCAATGACCCACAGCTCTACAGAAGACTAGTAGGTAAGTTAATCTATTTAACCCTCACCAGACCTGATTTGTGCTTCTCTGTGAATCAGGTTAGCCAGCACATGCAAGCTCCCAAGGTTCATCATTGGAACATGCTGGAAAGAGTTCTTAGATACTTGAGAGGAACTTCAGAGCAAGGAATTTGGATGGGAGCTAACAAAAGTTCAGAGATAGTGGGGTATTGTGATGCAGACTGGGCTGGAGATAGAGAAGACAGGAGATCCACGACAGGCTATTGCACCTTTGTTGGAGGCAACTTAGTCACATGGAAGACAAAGAAACAAAAGATAGTCTCCTGCTCCAGTGCTGAAGCTGAATACCGTGCCATGAAGAAACTCACTAATGAGCTAACATGGATCAAAGCCATTTTGAAGGACTTGGGAATTGAGACAACCAAGCCAATGACCATGCATTGTGATAACCAGGCAGCCATTCATATAGCCTCAAACTCGGTCTTCCATGAGAGAACGAAGCACATAGAGATTGATTGTCACAAAGTAAGACAAGCTGTGGAACAAGGGATAGTCCTACCATGCTATACTCGGAGTGTTGATCAGCTTGCTGACATTCTTACCAAGGCAACAACATCTAAGGTATATGAGTCCATCTTACCCAGACTTGGACTCATTGATATTGCTACTCCATAACTTCCCTAACCATAAGCAATCATACTCTTTTTCCCTTATGTGTGCTTTTGTCCCATTGGGTTTTACACCATAAGGTTTTTAATGAGGTGGTTGTTTATGGTTTCCAAGCTAAGTTCTTCATCAGAATTTAGCTTGAGGGGGAGTATTGGACCGAGTGTGTACAAGGAGGAGTTGGTTCATGCCTAATGGTATGAGAAGGTTCGTGTGATAAGGGAAGCTTGTGTATAAGGAAGCGTGTGATAGTGATAAGCCTTCATGTAACGGCTCTATAAGCACACTATCTTATCCCTAGTCTAGACAACCTATCATGTAACCTAGGAAGATTTCTATTTAAGGCTAAGCAGCCTCTCATTGTATACACACAATAATAAAATCGATTTCCCATTATCTAATTCTCCTCTATACTTCATTCTTCATTCTTACAAACTATCAATGATACCTCAGCATTATATGGTCCTCATCTTCATCATGAAGCTGGAGACTATTTGAATCAATCAAAGAAGCTACTAAGAAACTACAAAGGTGTTGAATCAGCTCAGTGACCAAGGAGCACTCTTAAAAGCACCCCTAAAAGACGTGACCAAATAGGCACAGTGTATTTGAAGGTGAAGAAGCAGAGAAGGCCAAAGTCTTCATCCTTGGACAAGGCTGACTAACTATGAGAAAGAAGAGGCAGAAAATGTTGGGAACAGAAGAGAAGGTGGTGGCGGATATTTGCAAGACTGGAGACTACTACAGTTGTCTAGAATTCTCAGACTTCATCTGAGAATATGAAGCCTATTGGATTAGACTTCAGGAGCGTCTAAGAACCTGAGAAAGCCACTCACCAATGAAGAAGAATAATTACATTTAGTACTAATGAGAAGGCGCAAAGAAGCAAGCAACAAGGACCATCAAGCTGTCAGAACCAACAAGTGGACAAGCAGATGGAATGTTTTGAATCAGCTCAAAAGCCTGAATGATTGCGCCAAGAAGATAATCAATCTACCCAAGGAGTTGCCGTGAGTAATCAAGTTCAAATGATGGATTGGAGCTAAGAAAGGTTGCATACAAGTGTGGTATCAACAAATTAATCCAAAAGACTCCAAAGAAAAAAAACAAAAGGGTGGTTCTATATGAAGGAATGAAGTGAAAGAAGTTCAGAAGTAGAAAACTTACTTGGCTGACACTCTTCATCAACATTCCAAACAGATACAAGGGAAGATCCAAAACCATCCTATATATATTTTGAATAGGTCTATCCCTTGTGAATTGATGCATGCATTTGTGTGTGCTGAAACAGGTACAGCTTAGAGCTTATGTGCTAAAGCCGGATTTACTAACCTTCTAAAGGACAAGAGTTCAGAAGAAAGGGGGAGATAAGTACCGGTCTATGAAGAAGCTTCAAGCTACTCGAACCTGTGAAGCAAGGAAGGAGTTCTCACTTGCTGATTCAAAGAGGCCACGATCCAGAGTCTATGAAGTCCACCAAGATGGTCTTAAGGCTCATGGACTCACTGGCCAATCCCTAGGCTGAGAAGACTCTACTCTTTTTCCCTTAACAAGGTTTTGTCCCATTGGGTTTTCCTTGTTAAGGTTTTTAATGAGGGAGTTCTTCAAAGTTCCAAGCTTGATCCCTGGATCACCTATGGTCAAGCTTGAGGGGGAGTATTAGAGAGAAGGAAGGAAGCCGAGGCCAAGACAAGCTCAGGCCATGTTCAAGCTCAGCATTAGCACATTACTAAACTCCTAATGCTAAGCTTGAGGGGGAGTATTAGACTGAGGAAACAAAGAGGGAAGAGATGAGCCTGCAAAACAAGTGCCAACTATACAAGGAGGCAGCCCAGGCCGTATGCAAATAAGGGGAGCTCATAGGCGGCCCATAGGAACAAGGCAGCCCAGCCCATCTCAGCTAGAACACCAGTCCAGCCCAGAGCAAGTTAGGCTAATGTCTGTCCAGTCCAGCCCATATCAAGTAATGTCTGTCCAGTCCAGCCCATGTGAAGTCTACAAGCCCATAAGCTGCCCATATGTTCACGCCAAAGGAGACAAAGCTTCTAGAAGAGTTTCACTCTTCTCCACTTGCGTAGGAAGGCTGGAGAGAAAGAAGGTCACATGTTCAACTTAAGAAAAGAGCTGTTGTGACATGTCACTTTCACTACCTTGGATCCAGCAGCCTAATTCAAATTCAAACACTCTTTGTGTCTGTCTATAAATATGTAGCATCTCCCATTTGTAAACTTAAGTGAAATACACATTCCTTTATACTTCTCTCTAATGGCATTTTATGATCTTTGTGTTTTACTCTTTTATGATTTTGCCTAATCTTTCTTAATCTCCAACCATACAATCTCCTATTTCTCTTATTATTTCCGCAAATCTCAACACTTAATTCAGGCCTTGTGTTGCACATGTGTGGACAGACCCTGGGCTTCACTTCATTATCTCAGCCTATTGCACAGACCTTGAACTTCTGATTTGGGCTTGGGCTTCATTAACTTTTTCAGCTTCAAGCCTAAGGCTTCAATCCAATACTCCCCCTCAAGCTTAGCCATGAGATGAATGGTTAAGCTTGGAACAATGAAGACCCACCTCATTAAAAACCTTCGAATGGAAAACCCATTGGGACAAAACCATACTAAGGGAAAAAGAGTGTGGACTCCATGATTAGGAGAATCATTGGCTGGGAAGGTCGATGAGTCCAAGTTTTGGGAGGATGGACTCACATACATTGAGACTTGCAGCCTTGGTGAAAATATCTGCAAGTTGATCTGAGCTTCTTGTGTAGCACGGTAAGATTATGCCTTGCTCCACTACTTGTCTGACCTTGTGACAGTCAACTTCAATGTGTTTGGTTCTCTCATGAAACACATTGTTGGATGTTATGTGTATGGCTGCTTGATTGTCACAATGCATGGTGATTGGTGTTGAGACTTCTATGTTTAGATCCTTGAGAAGGTTCTTGAGCCAAGTGAGTTCAGTGGTCAGCTTTCTCATGGCACGATATTCAGCTTCAGCACTTGAGCAGGAGACCACTTTCTGCTTCTTTGTCTTCCAAGTGACTAGATTGCCTCCAATGAATGTGCAATAGCCGGTTGTTGATCTTCTGTCATTTCTGTCTCCAGCCCAATCAGCATCACAATATCCTACAATCTCTGAGCTCCCATTGCATCCCATCCAAATGCATTGATCATGGGTTCCTTTGAGGTACCTCAAGATCCGGTCCACCATATTCCAGTGGTGCAATTTTGGAGCTTGCATATGTTGGCTGACCTGATTCACAGCAAAACACAAGTCAGGTCTAGTAATGGTTAGATAGATTAACTTACCAACCATCTTCCTATAGAGTTTGGTTTCTTCAAACGGTTCATCTCAAAGCTCCCCCTCACGTTCCACCTTATAGCCTTCCTCTAGGGGAGTCTTTGCTGGTTTGGCTTTTAACTTTCCTGCATCAGTTAGAAGATCAAGTGTGTACTTCCTTTGTGATAAGAAGAGGCCTTCTTTTGTTCGGCATACTTCTATCCCTAGGAAGTACTTAAGTTCACCTAAGTCTTTAATATCAAAAACAGACTTAAGATAATCTTTAGTAGATTGAATTCCTACCTTGTCATTCCCTGAGATGATTATATCATCTACATAAATGAGAATGACTACCATACCTGATTGGCTTTGGAGTGTGAAGAGAGTGTGATCAGTGTCATACTCAACTTGTGGTACCAAGCTCTTGGTGATTGTTTAAGTCCATAGATAGCTTTTCTTAGCCTTAGAACCTTTCCTGGAGTTACTGTGTCTTCAAGACCAGGTGGAGGTGTCATATAGACTTCATCCTCTAATTCTCCTTGTAGGAAAGCATTCTTGACATCCATCTGCCATAACTCCCATTCAAGGTTAGTAGCAAGAGATAGAAGAACTCTTACAGTGTGTAGTTTGGTTACTGGTGCAAATGTATCATGGTAGTCTTCTCCATAGGTCTGAGTGAACCCTCTTGCTACCAATCTAGCCTTGTATCGTTCTATCTCTCCATTGCTTTTGTATTTGATGGTAAAGATCCATCTTGAGCTCACTGTCCTCTTGTCCTTAGGTAGATCAGCTTCATCCCAAGTATGATTGATCTCCATGGCCTTACATTCAGCCTTAACTGCTTTTCTCCACACCTTATGCTCCTTAGCTTCCTCATAGTCTCTTGGAACCTGCCCTTGATCTAGAGCTGTTGTAAAGGCTTGGTGTTCTGAAGGAATATGAGCTAGAGAACAAATCACTTGTGTTGGATGGGCTACTGCTTGTGCATTGTAGTAGACTCTGGTATTGATCCAATTTGAGGCTGGTTTCTTCTCCCTTTGGCTTCTCCTTAGCACCACTTGTTCTTCTTGATATTCTTCTTGTTAGTTTTAGGAAAGATTAAGGAGAAGTTTTGAATAGATTAGATTATAAACATTAAGAACATATCAAGAACATATAGAGTTTAGCCATAAGAGGAATAGAATAGAATCTTATTATATTAGAGTGAGCGATTACAAGGAGGCTGCATAGCCTTAAATAGAAAGACTCCTAGGTCGCCTAGGCTAGGGATAAGTAAGAGTACATATAGGACCGTTGCAACTGAACTTATCAACATACATGCTTCCTTATCTTCTCATCTTATCATGTGTGACTATCCCTTCCTTATCAAGTGACCAGAGTGCTTATCACACTAGACTGAGCTGCCTTTAGTAACGCCACTGTCCAATACTCCCCCTCAAGCTAAATTCTGATGAAGAACTTAGCTTGGAAATCATAAACAACCACCTCATTAAAAACCTTATGATGTAAAACCCAATGGGACAAAAGCACCATAAGGGAAAAAGAGTATGATTGCTTATGATTAGAGGATTCATGGATAAGACATATCAAAGAGTCCAAGCCTAGGTAGAATGGACTCATATACCTTAGAAGTTGTTGCCTTGGTGAAGATATCCGCAAGTTGATCCATACTTCTGGTGTAGCATGGTAAGACTACTCCTTGCTCCACTGCTTGCCTCACCTTGTGACAGTCAACTTCTATGTGTTTAGTTCTCTCGTGGAATACAGAATTGGATGCTATGTGAATGGCTGCTTGGTTGTCGCAATGCATGGTCATTGGTCTAACTGTTTCTATACCCAAGTCCTTCAGAATGGCCTTGATCCATGTTAACTCATTGGTGAGCTTCTTCATTGCACGATATTCAGCCTCTGCGCTTGAACAAGACACAATCTTCTGCTTCTTTGTCTTCCATGTGACCAAGTTTCCACCAACAAAGGTACAGTAGCCTGTGGTAGACCTCCTGTCTTCTCTATCACCAGCCCAGTCAGCATCACAGTATCCCACTATTTCTGAGCTTCCATTGGCTCCCATCCAGATTCCTTGCTCAGAAGTTCCTCTCAAGTATCTAAGAATTCTCTCCAGCATGTTCCAATGATGGACCTTCGGCTCTTGCATATGCTGGCTAACCTGATTCACAGAAAAGCAAAGATCAGGTCTAGTAAGAGTTAAATAGATTAACTTACCTACTAGTCTTCTGTAGAGTTGCGGATTATTGAATGGTTGGTCTTCAAGCTCCCCCTCATTGATAGCTTTGTAACTGTCCTCCAGAGGTGTGGTCACTGGTTTTGCATCTAGCTTTCCTGTTTCAGACAAAAGGTCAAGTGTGTATTTCCTTTGAGATAAGAATAATCCCTCTTTAGAGCGACATATCTCAATCCCTAGGAAATACTTAAGGAAGCCTAAATCTTTAATGTCAAAGATGGACTTAAGGTAGGCTTTGGTATCCTTGATCCCTTCCCTATCATCACCTGTGATAATGATATCATCCACATAGACCAACACAACTATGATACCTGACCGGCTAGAAGATGTGAACAGTGTGTGATCAGCTTCTGATTTCCTGAATCCTCTGTCCCTTAGTGTCATGCTTAACTTGTGATACCAGGCCCTAGGTGATTGTTTTAATCCATAAATAGCCTTTCTCAATCTCAAGACCTTGCCTGGTTGAACAATCCCTTCTAGACCTGGAGGTGGCCGCATGTACACCTCTTCCTCTAGCTCTCCTTGCAAGAAGGCATTCTTTACATCCATCTGCCACAATTCCCAATCCAGATTTGTTGCTAAGGATAGGACAATCCTCACGGTATGGAGTTTTGCTACAGAGGCAAAGGTATCACCAAAATCTTCTCCATAGGTCTGAGTGAAGCCTCTTGCGACCAACCTGGCCTTATATCTTTCCACATCTCCATTACTCTTGTATTTGATCGTAAATACCCACTTTGAGCTCACTGCCTTCTTTCCCTTGGGTAACACGGCTTCATCCCATGTGTGATTCCTTTCCATGGCCTCTGTCTCATCACTTATAGCATCCCTCCAGACTTTGAGTTCCTTAGCCTCTTCATAGGATGTTGGAATGTGTCCCTGATCCAGGCTGCTAATAAAGGTCTTGTGCTCTTCAGGGAATGAAGCAAATGAGCAAACAACTTGAGAGGGATGAGCAACCGCATTTGCATTGTAATAGACCCTTGTGTTCACCCAGTTTGATGGATCCTTCCTGAGTCTTGTGCTTCTCCTTAGAGGTTGAGCTGTCCCTGATGGTTCTTCTTCCCGCTCTTGCCTTTGATCGTGACCTTCAGAAGAAGAGCCGGTCCTCTCTTGATCACTGTCTTCTTCAAGATCTTCTTCAAGATGTCCCCCCTCACGATCAATGTCTGGCCGGGAAGAGTTAAGGTCTTGCTGCGGTAAGCTTGGTCCAGTCCGGGACAATGTTGGACCACCTCCGGGTGAGCTAGGTTCTGACCAGGTCGAGGTAATTTCATGCGGGACAGCTGGTTGAACAGGAGCCAAGCCAGGAACAGGACATGAACTAGGTTGAGGACATGGAACACCGGTAGAACCAGGTTGGAATGGTGAAGGTATGCCAAGATGATCAAGGATATTCCGAAGGCTAGTGGCCCGGTCCAGGGAAGAACCAGCAAGATCAACCAAGTTATCCCACTTTTGATCACTATAGTAGCCAGTGTTCTCAATAAACTTAACATCACGAGACACCAACACCTTCCTAGCTTCAGGGTCATAGCACTTGTAGCCTCTTTGGGTAGTAGAATACCCAATGAACATGGACCGTGCACTCTTAGCGTCAAGCTTGGTTCGGTTCTCTCCTGGAATCAAAACAAAGCACAGGCAACCAAACACTCTCAAGTGGGTTAGAGAAGGTTTAAGAGCGTTTAATACCTCAAATGGGGAGAGATCATTGAGGACTCGGGTAGGAGTCCTGTTAATAAGATAACATGCGGTAAGGACAGCATCTCCCCAAAACCTCTTAGGAACCTTTGTATGAAACATCATTGCCCTGGCTACTTCCATCAGGTGACGATTCTTTCTCTCAGCCACACCATTCTGTTGGGGTGTGTAGGGACAACTCGTTTGATGGAGAATTCCGTGCTTATTGAGATGATCTCTAAAGGCATGACTTGTATACTCTCCACCATTGTCTGTTCTAAAGATTTTAATCTTTGCATTGAAGTGGTTAGTGATATAATTTTGAAAGTTCACAAAGGCCTCTAAAGCTCTATCCTTTGATTGCATTAAGGTTATCCAGGTGTATTTGGATTTCTCATCTATGAAAGTAATGAAATATTTCTGATTCTCTCTAGATAAGCAAGGAGCAGTCCACACATCTGAATGCACAAGATCAAAACACTTTTCATAAATGGTTCCAGACTTAGTGAAAACAGACTTGCAATGTTTACCTAAGATACATGCCTCACAATTATCATTTTTAAACACAACATTAGGTAACATTAAGCCTAAAGCCTGAGAGTGAGGGTGTCCTAGTCTAGCGTGCCATAACACATTATTAGCATAAACAGGAGTAGAATTTAAAGAACATAAAACAGAAGCTAAAGGTTGATCATTTCCCAGCAGATAAAGACCATCCTTAGTTCTTCCTTTCCCAAGCAACTTGCTTGTCTTAATATCCTGAAAATGTACATCATTAGGAGTGAAGATAACATTGCAATCCAAGTCATTTGTGGCCTTATGAACAGAAACTAAATTAGAGGTGAAATCAGGCATAAAGAAAGCTCTAGTCTTTCTATCAAATAGTTCTAAGTTTCCTACCCCTTTAATTGGAATTCTATCCCCATTTGCAATCACAACATGACCCTTAGCCGGTTCTAAGTCCTTAATCAGTTCAATATTGCTAATCATATGATGGGATGCTCCAGAATCAATCACTAATGGTCTTTCATCCAGTTTTATAGTATGAGCAGTAGCATGAAAAGAGAACCCCATACCATTACCATAGCTTTCTTTCAGGGCTTTGATAAGAGCATCCAGTTCTGACCGCTTCACCACTTGATCTTGACCGGCTACTTGTGCAGCTTGAGCATTGATCACCGCCATTCCATCTTCCTCTGGATTGCGTGAGGATGTTCCCTGGTCAGCTTTAGCCTTGGTGATATTGGCTCGGACATCTCTGAACTTGGATGGCTTGAGATGTGGGTGGAGAATCCAGCATTTTTCCTTAGTATGGCCCTTCCTCTTGCAGTGCTCACAGAACAACCCCCTTCTGTCATCTTGCTTGAAGTAGACACCTTTGTTTGCTGTCACAAGCTCTCCCTTTCCACTTAGAAGACCATGAGAGCCTTGTTCCCTCTGGATGTAAGCGCAAACTTCTTCTAGGGATGGAAGCTTATCTGATCTCAGGAGGTGCTTGATCAAGTCATTGTACATAGGATTCAGGGTGAGAAGGAGACCAAAGACCTTGTCTTGTTCACGTCTTGCAAGCAGAACCTCTGGATCAGTTGAGTTCGGTCTCAACATTTCAAGCTCAGCCCACAAGGAGCGAAACTTGCCAAAATGAGCTGTAAACTCCAAGTCCTCTTGGTGAAGGTTGTTGATTGCTCTCTTCACTTCAAACACCCTACTTAAATTTGTAGTGTTACCGTAAACCTTCTTGAGTGTTTCCCATAGCTCCCTAGCACTTTCACAATACGAGTATGCCTCCAAGATAGGTCCATCCAATGAACTTTGAATGATAGACAGAACAAACTGATCCTCTTGAATCCATTTTTCTTCATCCACAATCATAATCTCCTGTCCATCCTCCTGTTGAAACGTCTTAGGTGGAGCTTCATCAAGAAGGAGATGCATTCCAAGTCCTCGGCCACCGAGAGTAGTTTTTACCATTCTAGACCAGAGAAGGTAGTTAAGGCCTTTGAGGGTGACTGGAATGACCATGGGCCGTGTGTTCTCCATCTTGAAAGGGGTAGGTTTTATGACAAACACGAGGGTTTGAGAACACGAGGGTTTGAGAAAAACAGGGTGCACAAGGTTTAAGAAGGTTTATGCTCAGGATGCAACTCTACCCTTCTAAGACCTTAAGCCGTTCTTTGGTAAGCTAGAAATGACCTACCTTTAGGATAAATGAGCTATTTTTAGACAGTTTTGGTGTAGTGTACGGACTCTGGTTCGGGTTTGGTCGAAGAAGATGAGTACGGACACTCACCCACTTAGCTCTAAACAACTCCCCTTGTATTATTTAGGCCATGAATGAGTTCAAGCTTACTCCTTTTACTACCCCAACACAGAAAGCAGCTTTTTTACACTAAGAACTCACTATCCAGAAATGTGTCCGTACAACAATGGTGAAAAAGCTGGCTAAACTTGAAAAACAACTTAAACGCGAGAGATAACCATGCCTAGTCTTCTTCAACTCATCACCCATGGTTCTGAGGATCCTGGATCTCAGAGAAGACAGACTTAAACATGTTTATCTCAAGGAAAGCGTTTGGGGTATAGCCAGAAATATAAAGAGTAGAAGAGAAGGAATGAGTTTAAGAATGCGGAAGCTATGTGAGAATCATATCCTGCTCTGATACCATGTTAGTTTTAGGAAAGATTAAGGAGAAGTTTTGAATAGATTAGATTATAAACATTAAGAACATATCAAGAACATATAGAGTTTAGCCATAAGAGGAATAGAATAGAATCTTATTATATTAGAGTGAGCGATTACAAGGAGGCTGCATAGCCTTAAATAGAAAGACTCCTAGGTCGCCTAGGCTAGGGATAAGTAAGAGTACATATAGGACCGTTGCAACTGAACTTATCAACATACATGCTTCCTTATCTTCTCATCTTATCATGTGTGACTATCCCTTCCTTATCAAGTGACCAGAGTGCTTATCACACTAGACTGAGCTGCCTTTAGTAACGCCACTGTCCAATACTTCTTCCTCAGTCTGAACTTCTGGCGCATATTCTTCTTGATTATGGACACTAGAGCTTGCATCCTGGTCGTGTGATTCAGATGCAATCTCTTGTTCATCCTCTGTGCCCCCCTCATGATCAAGAGGAATAGCCGGGGCAACATCAAAAGGAGGAGGAGGAGGAGAAGTGGCTGGTGATGGAGAAGCAGCTGGTGCATTAGGGAATGAGATTCCTAGGTTCTCCATAAGATGTTTAAGATTGGTAGCTCGGTCTGATGGAGATTAGGAGAGATCTTTAAGATCATCCCAATTCTTATCTTCATAGAACCCCTTTGCTTCTACAAACTTCACATCTCGTGAGACTAGCACCTTTCTAGTCTCTGGATTGTAGCACTTGTATCCCTTTTGGGTAGTGGAATACCCTATAAACATGGCCTTCACACTTCTTGCTTCTAAATTATTCCTTTGTTCTCCTGGAATAAGAACATAACAAACACACCCAAAGACACGTAAGTGTGAAATAGATGGTTTACTCTTATTAAGTACCTCAAATGGGGATAAATCCTCCAAGATTTTTGTGGGGAGTCTATTGATGAGGTAGCAAGCGGTAACAAGTGCATCTCCCCAAAACTTCTTTGGGACATTGCTTTGGAACATGATAGACCGTGCCACTTCCATGAGATGCCTGTTCTTTCTTTCAGCCACTCCATTTTGTTGGGGCGTGTAAGGACAACTTGTTTGATGGATGATTCCATGTTTATCTAAGTGCTGTTTGAATGCTAGACTTGTATATTCCCCTCCATTATCTGATCTAAAAATTTTGATCTTGGCATTATAATGGTTAGTCACATACATTTGAAATTTAGTGAAGGCTTCTAGGACTCTATCTTTTGTTGGCAATAGTGTTACCCAAGTATATTTCGATTTTTGGTCTATGAATGTAACAAAGTATTTATGGTTGTCTCTAGATGTGCATGGTGAAGTCCAAATATCAGAGTGAATGAGATCAAAGCAATTTTCATATATAGTTGTAGACTTAGGAAACACTGATTTACAATGTTTACCTAGTATACAAGCTTCACATTCATCATTTTTAAAAGACATACTTGGCAACAATAGTTCTAAAGCCCTAGAGTGAGGATGTCCTAATCTAGAATGCCAAATAGCACTATTAGCCTTATTCAAAACAGAGTTGAAAGCAATAGATAAAGAGAAATCTGGTTGTGTGTCTTCAAGCACATACAAGTCATCCTTGGACACTCCCTTTCCAAACACCTTATTAGTCTTAATATCCTGAAAGTAAACATCATTATGACCAAATATAGCATAGCAATTAAGATCAGAGGTTGTTTTCTTAACACTTAACAAGTTTGAGGTGAATGTGGGCATATAGAAGGCTGTTGATTCTTTATTAAACAATTTCAGGTTTCCAATTCCTCTTATTGGTATCTTATCACCATTAGCTATTACTACATCTCCTAAAGCCGGTTTCATATTGATAAGTAGATTTTTGTCACTAATCATGTGATGAGAAGCTCCTGAATCTACAATAAGTGGCTTAGTGAGATTTAGAGCTTGAAAAGAGTTACCAGAGGTATTAGCTTCCTTAAGTGCTTTTATCAGTGCATCAAGGTCCGATTTTCTAACGAATTCTTGTTGAAATGTTGCAAGGGCTTTCCCTTCTTCATTGGTTGGCGTGGATGAGCTAGTGCTAGCCTTGGCTATTGCCTCATGAGCTGCTTCTTGGGAGAGATTGGCCCTTGGTTGGTTTACCCATTTTGGCTTTAAGTGTGGATGGAGAATCCAACACTTGTCCTTAGTGTGGCTTTCTTTCTTGCAATAATCACAGAATCCTCTTCTTTCCCCACGGTTCAAGCCTCCTTTCTGGTAGGTGTTTGCCTTGTTGGCTGTGATGAGCTCTCCTTTGCCTCCAAAGAGGCCTAATGATCCTTGTTCCTTCTGAATCTTATTGCATACTTCTTCAAGACTTGGAAGAGTGTCTGACCTTAAGATGTGCTTGATAAGATCATTGTAAGTTGGGTTTAGAGTCAAGAGGAGTCCAAAGACCTTATCTTGCTCACGTCTTTCATTTAGCACCTTGGGATCCATGGTGCTTGGGCTAAGCATTTCAAGTTCAGCCCACAATGATCTGAACTTGCCAAAGTGTTGAGTGAACTCCATGTTTTCTTGAGTTAACTCATTAATGGCCATCTTTACTTCAAAGACACGACTGAGATTGGAAGTGTTGCCATAAACATTTTGAAGTGTCTCCCATAACTCCTTGGCTGTCTCACAATAAGAATAAGCTTCAAGGAGAGATGCTTCAAGGGAGTTTTGGATCACGGATAGCACCAGTTGGTCTTCTTGAAACCACCGGTCTTTATTCATGATGGCGACTTCTTGGCCACCTTCTTCAGTCATGGGAATGGAAGTTTCACTCTTGAGGATGTGGCTCCATAAGCCACGGCTACACAACACTGTCTTGGTGGTTCTAGCCCATAAAAGGTAGTTGACCCCTTTCAGTGTCACTGGAACAACCACTCTTGAGCTTTCCATGGTGTTTACACACGTTTTTGTTTGAATTTGAGCTAGGGACCGTTGGTTATAGCTATTAACCACTGGATGAAAGCAAATGGTAAGGGTTTTGAGAAAGTGGTTTGTTTGGAAAGAGAGTTGAGTAGCTAAATTGAGGAATGAAGTGAGTAATTCTCAAGAAATAACCTATCCTAACCTCTCACAACTCAGCACCACTTGGTTTTGAGGATTGATTAATCTCAGAGTGAGTAGATTAGAAAAAGTTATTGCAAGAGTAGATTGAGAAAGTGGTTTGTTTGGGAAGAGAGTTGAGTAATTCTCAAGAAATAACCTATCTTAACCTCTCACAACTCAGCACCACATGGTTTTGAGGATTAATTAATCTCAGAGTGAGTAGATTAGAACAAGTTATTGCAAGAGTAAACAGAGAATTTGCTTGATCCAAAACCAAGCTCTGATACCATGTTAGAATTTGCAGAATAATAGTTAGAATAGGTAGGAGAGTTTCTGGGTTTATATTTGATAAGGGAAGAACAAGAGTGAGAATAATAGAGAGAGATTGTGAGAAAGAGAGTATGGAAGGAGGATTCTATTTCCTTGATTGATTTATGGTGAGCATACAATGTATTTATAGCCAGAGAATAGAGATAAGACAAAGGCACTTCACCAAATGGTGAAAGTGACAGCTCCTAACAGCTAGAAATTCAAATTGGTTAAACCAACATGTGACTCTTCCTTCCCTCTCCAAACTCACGCCTAGGAGAGCTTCTAGAAGGTGTCTTGGACAGTTTTGGGCTTGTTTGGGCTTACTTAATTCAGGCCTTGTGTTGCACATGTGTGGACAGACCCTGGGCTTCACTTCATTATCTCAGCCTAATGCACAGACCTTGAACTTCTGATTTGGGCTTGAGCTTCATTAATTTTTTCAGCTTCAAGCCTAAGGCTTCAATCCAATACCAAGAAACAAGGCAAGCCCAAGCTCATTCACGCCAACCACTGAGGGAGATGGGAAAGCACTTGCAACATTCCAACAAGAGTTTGTGAGGAAATCCGACCTTGATGCACTGGTCAAGATAATCAAAGAATCAAACCTCTCTGGTAACTTATTCCAAGCTTTAAATACCTCTAAACCACTTATTGTAGACTCAAGAGCCTCTCATCATATGATTAGTGATAAGAATCTAATGAGCAATATAGAACCGGCTTTAGGAGATGTATTAATAGCTAATGGAGATAAGATACTAATTAGGGGAATTGGGAACCTTAAATTGTTTGATAAAGAATCAACTGCCTTCTATATGCCTACATTTACCTCTAACTTACTAAGTGTTAAGAAGACAACCTCTGATCTTAATTGCTATGCAATCTTTGGTCCTAATGATGTTTATTTTCAGGATATTAAGACCAATAAAGTTCTTGGAAAAGGAGTGTCCAAGAATGATTTGTATGTACTTGAAGACATACAACCAGACTCAACTCTATCTATTGCTTTTAATTCTATTTTGAATAAGGCTAATAGTGCTATTTGGCATTCTAGACTAGGACATCCCCATTCTAGGGCCTTAGAACTATTGTTGCCAAGCATGTCTTTTAAAAATAATGAATGTGAAGCTTGTATACTTGGAAAACATTGTAGATCAGATAATGGAGGAGAATCATAAGTACTTTGTCACATTGATGTCAAGCATGTCTTTGTTTTGATCTTATTCACTCTGATGTTTGGACTTCACCATGCATGTCTAGGGATAATCATAAGTACTTTGTCACATTTATAGATCAAAAATCAAAATATACTTGGATAACTCTCTTACCAACAAAAGATAGGGTCCTAGATGCATTTACTAAGTTTCAAGCATATGTGACTAACCATTACAATGCTAAGATCAAAATCTTGAGATCAGATAATGGAGGAGAATACACAAGTCTAGCATTCAAGCAATACTTGGACAAACATGGAATCATCCACCAAACTAGTTGTCCATACACACCGCAACAGAATGGAGTGGCTGAAAGGAAGAACCGGCATCTCATGGAGGTGGCGAGATCCATCATGTTCCAAAGCAATGTTCCAAAGAAATTTTGGGGAGATGCCCTTGTCACAGCTTGCTATCTCATCAATCGCCTACCAACCAAAGTCTTGGAGGACTTAACTCCATTTGAGGTACTCAACAAAAGTAAACCATCTATCTCACACTTACGAGTCTTTGGGTGTGTGTGTTATGTACTTGTTCCAGGAGAACAAAGAAATAAATTGGAAGCCAGGAGTATTAAAGCCATGTTCATTGGCTATTCAACTACTCAAAAGGGATACAAATGCTACAATCCAGAGACAAGAAAGGTTCTTGTATCTAGGGATGTGAAGTTTGTAGAATCCAAAGGATTCTATGAAGAAAAGAATTGGGATGAACTCAAAGACCTCTCCCAATCCACATCTGACCGGGCCACCAACCTCAGACACCTTATGGAGAATCTTGGGATAACATTACCAGATGCACCAAAATAAACTCACCAAGAACCGCCAACTACTTCTCCATCTAATACAACTCAAGCGGCTAGTTCTCTTGATCATGAGGGAGGCAATGAAGGTGATGAGCTTGATGAGCTTGAACTTGAACCTACTAACCAAGAAACAAGCTCACACGTACATGATCACGAAGAACATGAGGAATCCGAAACTGAGGCTGAACAACAAGCAGAAGGACAGGCGGCCCAACCAGACACCCAAGTAGTACTAAGGAGAAGCCAAAGGGAAAAGCGACCAGCTTCAAATTGGATCAACACCAGAGTATACTACAATGCCCAAGCAGTAACTCACCCAACTCAAGCTGTTTGCTCCCTAGCTCATGTTCCCTTAGAACATCAAGCATTTGCAGCAGTCCTCAACCAAGAACATATACCAAGAAACTATAAGGAAGCAAAGGAGCTTAAAGTGTGGAGAGATGCAGTTAAGGCTGAATGCAATGCCATGGACATCAATCACACCTGGGATGAGGCCGATTTACCTAAGGACAAGAGGACAGTGAGCTCCAGATGGATCTTTACCATTAAAAACAAAAGCAATGGAGAGATAGAAAGATACAAGGCAAGACTAGTTGCAAGAGGTTTCACTCAGACCTATGGAGAAGACTACAATGACACCTTTGCACCAGTAGCCAAATTACACACTGTAAGAGTTTTTCTCTCTTTAGCTACTAACCTTGACTGGGAGTTGTGGCAGATGGATGTCAAGAATGTCTTCCTACAAGGAGAACTAGAAGATGAAGTGTATATGACACCTCCACCAGGCCTTGAAGATACGGTGACTCCAGGAAAGGTTCTAAGGCTGAGAAAAGCTATCTATGGCCTCAAACAGTCACCAAGAGCTTGGTATCATAATCTAAGTATCACACTTAGAGATAGGGGCTTTAGAAAGTCTGAGGCAGATCATACCCTCTTCACACTCCAAAGTCAAACAGGTATTATAGTCATTCTCATCTATGTAGATGATATAATCATCTCAGGGAATGACAAGGTAGGAATTCAATCCACTAAGGTTTATCTTAAATCTATGTTTGATATAAAAGACTTGGGTGAACTAAAGTACTTCCTAGGGATAGAAGTATGCCGAACACAAGAAGGCCTCTTCTTATCACAAAGGAAGTACACACTTGATCTTCTAGTTGATGCAGGAAGATTAGAAGCTAAACCAGAGAAGACTCCCCTAGAAGAAGGGTACAAGGTGGAACGTGAGGGGGAGCTTGGAGATGAGATGTTTGGAGACACCAAACTCTATAGGAAGATGGTTGGTAAGCTAATTTATCTAACCATTACTAGACCTGACTTGTGCTATGCTGTGAATCAGGTCAGTCAACATATGCAAGCCCCAAAGGTGCATCACTGGAACATGGTGGACCGGATCTTAAGATACCTGAAAGGGACACACGACCAAGGCATCTGGATGGGGCGCAACGGAAGCTCTGAAATTGTGGGCTATTGTGATGCTGATTGGGCTGGAGACAGGAATGATAGGAGATCAACTACTGGTTATTGCACATTCATTGGAGGCAACCTAGTTACTTGGAAAACAAAGAAGCAGAAGGTGGTTTCTTGTTCAAGTGCTGAAGCTGATTACCGAGCCATGAGGAAGCTCACCACAGAACTTACCTGGCTCAAGAATCTGCTCAAGGATCTAAACATAGAAGTCACAACACCAATCACCATGCATTGTGACAACCAAGCTGCCATACATATAGCATCCAACAATGTATTTCATGAGAGAACCAAGCACATTGAAGTAGACTGCCACAAAGTGAGACAAGTAGTGGAGCAAGGAGTTGTTCTACCATGTTACACAAGGAGCTCGGATCAACTTGCAGATATATTCACCAAATCCGCAAGTTTAAAGGTATGTGAGTCCATATTTCCAAAACTTGGGCTCATAAACCTTCCCAACCAGGGAATCCCCTAGCCAAAAGATCCATACTCTTTTTCCCTTAAGATGTTTTTGTCCCAAAGGGTTTTGCATCTTAAGGTTTTTAATGAGGTGAGTCTTTATGGTTCCAAGCTTAACCATTCATCATGGTTGAGCTTGAGGGGGAGTATTAATCTACACACGACAGCAAGCCCAACTATAAGACTTATAGAAGAAAGATACAGGCAGCTGGGAGAAGTTAATGGTCTGTGATGTCGATTACTCAAGGTTGGAAAGGAAGTTAATTACTTTCCCTTTGAGAGTTAGGCAACAAATAGTTTATGGAAAGTAAATATGTGAGCCTAATTAATGTAATTAATGTATTTATTGTAACTTAGGCTATAAATACTCTAACCTATGTAACTAATCTATCAAGGAAATATAATCCTCCTTCTCTAATTCTCTCATACCAGCCGCCAGCTCTCTCTCTCTCATTTGTCACGAAATCTCTTCCTCTTAGTCTTCCATACTTTTGTTCTTCATCTTATTCAGAAAACTCTCTCTAATCTTCTCTTATATTCCGCATATTCTTACAAAGCTGACCACACGTTGTTTACTCTTCAGAATGACCAAGGTATTGTTGTTGTCCTCATATATGTAGATGATCTAATCATCTCAGGGGACAACAAGGTAGGTATTCACACCACTAAATCCTTTCTTAAATCCACCTTTGACATAAAAGATTTAGGTGAACTCAAGTACTTTCTTGGGATTGAAGTATGCCGTTCCCCTTATGGCCTTTTTCTTTCCCAAAGAAAGTATGTGACTGATCTTTTAAATGAGACAGGTTATATAGATGCCAAACCAGCCAAGTTACCATTGGACGATGGCTACAAGGTCATTCGAGAGGGGGAGAACACAGATGAGCTGCATGAAGATGTTGCACAATACAGACGCTGTAGGAAAGAAATAGATTTGTGAGACTCTCAGTATAAGAGAGGGTTTAGTTCACGCATGAGTAATGTAAGGCTTTGGCCATTTTCGAGTTGTAATCTTCTATAAATACCTGTTGTATACTTGATTCAGATTAATAAGAAATACTCTTCATTCTCTCTGTTTACTCTACATTCGAATTCTCTCCCTAATTCTCTCTATTCTCAGATTCATCTTCTTCATTCTTTATCATCATCACACACGATTTCTTGTTGTTTCTTCAATATTCTTCGATCATTCTTTCAATTCTCACATGGTATCAGAGTGTTTTTCGATCATATATCCTCTGATTCTTCAAAAATTTTCGTGAAATCTTGATCATCACTTGTAAAATTCGAAAAAACGGTCGTTGGCGCCAAAACCCTGGGTTCATGAAATCGCGATCTCCTTCATCAGATCATCTCAGCTGTTAAATTCAACGGAGGTGTCATCAGACGACGCCGATCTGCACTTATCTGATTCCGTGTTTCGTTTCTTGATCTGGGAGTATTGATTCTGCAAATCGCGAAGAACAGATCAAACCGATTGCTTCTGCCGTACGGAAGTAAGAACAGAGACGAAGATCTTCCTTTCTTCTTCGATTCTTGGATCTATAAGCAGTGAAAGATCGACAGATAACGCCGATCAACAATCCTATTCATCTGTATTCAAGCCTATCAACCTTGAATTCGAGATTCCAGTTCGCAAGTTCTCGATTGTGTCGGTTTCTTCTATCTCACGAAATTTTGGAACCAGATCGGGCCGATTCTTCAATTGCCAGCTATAATCGGGATTCTGCAGCTGATCGATATTAAATACCGAGGAGTCCGACTCTGTTTTATTCCCGATTCAACAAATTTGTGATCGGAATTGGATCTTGTTATTCACGTCGGTATTGCAGAAGTGATAAGGTACATTCTTTATCACTTTCTTTGTGGACTGGTTGAAAGCTTGGCACAATAAGGAAATAGAATAAGAGGCTAGAGGAGGACTTGGAATATTGCTAGAGCTCACTTGCGAACCTTAGTGATCTCATACTCTGTTTCTTGCGGATCAAGTGACTTGATCATAGGAGTATTAGTTGTGTAGTGTTCAAGTCGGCATCTATGGATTATCATAAGCAAATGATAATAGCACCGGTTACACTTAAAGGAGCTAACTATCTCCTCTGGACTAGAACTATGAAGACGACTTTATGTAGTAGGGGCTTGTGGTCTCACATTGTTCATAGTAATGCATCAAATAATGTTGTAGAAGGCGAGATTCTTGAGGGTCAGGAAGTTCATTCTGAGGAAGAAGGGAAATGGTTCCAAGAGGATCAGATGGTTCTATCAATTTTGCAAAATTCTCTGGAGAAATCTTTACTAGAAGCATACTCATACTGTGAAAGTGCAAAGGATTTGTGGGACACTCTTCAGAATGTCTATGGGAATACCTCAAACTTAATGAGAATCTTTGAGGTCAAGAAGTCTCTTAGTGAACTTAGACAAGAGGAGGTAGAATTCACCAAGCACTTTGGAACTTATAGAGCTCTTTGGGCAGAGTTGGAAATGTTAAGACCAGCTACAATTGATCCAATGACTTTGCATGAGAGGAGAGAGCAAGATAAGGTCTTTGGACTCTTGATGACATTGAACTCAAGCTATACTGACCTGATTAAGCATCTTTTGCGTGATGACAAGTTACCAAGCCTGGATGATGTGTGTGCTAAAGTTCAAAAGGAACAAGGTTCACAAGGTTTGTTTGGAAGTAAGGTGGATTTAGTTACTGCAAACAAAAGCTTTTTCAAAGGGGATGATAGGCGGCTGTTGGTATGTCCTCACTGTAAACGGAAAGGTCATAATAAGGATCAGTGTTGGTCACTTCATCCACACCTCAAACCGACGAATATACCAAGGTGGCGTGACTTCAACAATGGTAACAGGGCAAATGGATTCAAAAACAATCTAACTGGGAAGGGAAATCAAGTGAGTGTTCCTTTTCATGTCTCACGGCCTGTGACTACCATTGAGAATGAACAAAAACCAGGGAAGGAAGTGCAAATTGTTCCTTCATCATCCGGCCAAGACTATGTTACCAAGTCTGACCTAGATGCTATCATCAAAGCTCTCCAAGAGAATTCTGGTAAAACTGTTGGTAAATCACTTCATGCTTCTTATAATGTTCATACTAGTAATAAACCTTTAATTGTTGACTCTGGAGCATCTCATCACATGATTAGTGATATAGGTTTAATAAATGATTTAGAACCTGCCTTAGGGAATGTTGTGATTGCAAATGGAACAAAGATTCCAATCAAAGGGATAGGTAATCTAAGATTGTTTGAAAAGGATAGTAAAGCATTTTATATGCCATCATTTACATCAAATTTGGTTTCTGTGAAAAGGGCTACAACTGATTTAAATTGTAATGTAATCTTTAGTCCTAATGAGTGTTGTTTTCAGGATATTGACACAAAGAAGGTGCTTGGCAGAGGTGGCACTAAGGATGATCTTTACGTTTTGAGTGACCTATCTTCTAGTATAGTTTCTTGTTTGTCTAGTCAGAATGAGTTGAATGATGGATCATTGTGGCATGCTAGATTAGGCCATCCTCATTTTAAAGCTCTTGAACTCATGTTTCCAAAAATTTCTTTTAATCAAAATGAATGTGAAGCTTGCATACTTGGTAAACACTGCAAGACTGTTTTTCCTAATTCATCAACTACTTATGATCACTGCTTTGATTTGATTCATTCTGATGTTTGGACTGCACCTTGTGCTTCTAGAGAGCAGCAAAAATATTTTGTTACATTCATAGATGAGAAATCTAAATATACATGGATTACTTTACTTCCTTCCAAAGATAGGGTTCTAGAATCTTTCATTAACTTTCACTCTTACATCACTAACCAATATAATGCAAAGTTAAAAGTGTTTAGGACAGATAATGGAGGGGAATATACAAGTAAGGCCTTCAGAGATTATCTTCTCAAGTATGGAATTTTACATCAAACAACATGTCCATACACACCTGAGCAGAATGGAGTGGCTGAGCGAAAAAACCGGCATCTTATGGAAGTGGCCAGATCTATGATGTTCCATAGGAATGTGCCTAAGAGATTTTGGGGAGATGCAGTACTCACAGCTTGTTATCTGATTAATAGAACACCAACTAAAGTTCTTCATGACATTTCACCATTTGAGGTATTAAACAACATTAAACCACATCTTGATCATCTAAAAGTGTTTGGTTGTGTGTGTTTTGTTTTGATACCAGGGAATAACAGGAATAAGTTGGATGAAAAGAGTACTAAAGCAATCTTTATAGGATATTCCTCAACCCAAAAAGGTTATAAATGCTATGATCCTGAGTCACAAAGGGTATTAGTTTCAAGGGATGTTAAATTTTTGGAAAATAAGCCTTATTATATAGATGGTACTTGGGAAACTATACAAGATATCTCTAAGTCTAACAATGATAATAATGCTTATCTAAAGAAGTTGCTAGAAAGTTTTGATGTCTCTAGACAGCCAGCACCAAGGCCGGTCCATGTACAGGAGGTTTCTCAAGACATACCGCATAGACAAAAACATCCGGAAGACTATGATACGAATGCTCCAGTTGCCAGTGATCATGATTCTGAAAGAAATGAACACGGCCAGGTACAAGGTGGCCAAGGTTCTGATCGTGAATCATGGCATGTTCACCACCAGGAAATGCACTTACCCGGTTCATCTTCAACTTTGGATTATGGTCATGATCGTGAGGGGGAGAGTACTATGAATTCTAATCAAGACCATGACCAGATCCAAGATTCACAAGGAATAGAAACTGAAGATGATCATGAGATAGCTGTTGTTGAATCACCCCAAGTATTAAGGAGAAGTACAAGGATTAGAAAAGATCCAGCCAACTGGATCAACACTAGAGTTTACTACAATGCTAATGCAGTGGAGCATCCTATACAAGCGACTTGCTCTTTTGCTCATTTTCCAGAAGAACACCAGGTATTCATAAGCTCTCTGGATCAAAATCATATTCCTAACACATATGAGGAAGCTATGGAACTAAAAGTATGGAGAGATGCTGTCCAAGATGAAAAAGAGGCAATGATAAGAAATCATACTTGGGATGAATCATATCTACCCAAAGGTAAGAAAGCAGTAAGTTCAAAATGGGTTTTCACCATTTAATACAAAAGTAATGGTGAGATTGAAAGGTATAAGGCTAGATTAGTTGCTAGAGGGTTCACTCAAACATATGGTGAGGATTTTGGAGATACTTTTGCACCAGTTGCAAAACTTCATACTGTTAGGATTGTTCTCTCCTTGGCTACTAATTTAGAATGGGAGTTGTGGCAGATGGATGTTAAGAATGCTTTTCTTCAAGGAGAATTAGAAGAAGAGGTATACATGAGACCACCTCCTGGGTTAGAAGATCTAGTAAATGGCAATAATGTTTTAAGATTAAGAAAGGCCATTTATGGATTGAAACAATCTCCAAGAGCCTGGTATCATAAACTAAGTATGACCTTAAGAGATAAAGGTTTTAGGAGGTCTGAAGTTGATCATACTCTCTTTACTCTTCCTAGCAGCTCAGGTATTATTGTAGTGTTGGTTTATGTTGATGATATAATTGTCACAGGTAGTAATAAGGAAGGTATCCTAGAAACTAAGGCTTATCTTAAATCAAAATTTGATATTAAAGATCTTGGTCTGATGAAATATTTCTTAGGTATAGAAATATGTAGATCTAAAGAGGGTTTGTTTTTGTCTCAAAGGAAATATACTCTTGAATTGTTAAAAGAAACAGGTAAAATGGAAGCAAAATCAGTCAGCACACCCTTGGAAGATGAGTACAAATCCGCTAGTAAGGGGGAGCAGGATGAAGAACTCTATGAAGATCCAAAACTGTACAGGAGGCTGGTAGGTAAACTTATATATCTTACTCTCACTAGGCCTGACATTTGTTTTGCAGTGAATCAGGTGAGTCAGCAGATGCAGGAACCTACCATTTATCATTGGCGAATGTTAGAAAGGATCCTTAGATACTTGAAAGGCACCTATGATCATGGAATATGGATGAGTTGCAATAAAAGCACAGATATAGTTGGATATTGTGATGCAGATTGGGCTGGAGATAGGAAAGATAGAAGATCAACTACTGGTTATTGTACATTTGTGGGAGGAAACCTTGTGACATGGATGAAAGATTTGATGATTGAGAGAATTTGAGAATTAGAGATTGAGAGAGAAAGAGATTTAGAGAGAAAAGAGAATGATCTTATTATGATTTTTAGAAGAATGAATTTTCATACATACAAAGAGAGTGAGAGACATCTATTTATACTAATCCTATTCTAGACTTGTTTGGATACAGAGATACACTTATCATTAACCTACACAAGTCTAAGACAAACACATGGAGATGTAGCCAATACTTCACTTAGATGCATTCATCATTCTTCTTCATTCCAACACTCCCCCTCAAGCTTAAGACATGGAGAATGCCTAAGCTTGCAACCATGAAGCATTACCTCATTAAAAACCTAGAGAAGGAAAACCCAATTGGGACAAAACCTTTTCTAGGGAAAAAGAGTATAACACTCCATGTTGGGATCATTGGTGTGGAAGAGACATCAAACCAAGTCTAGGGTAGATGGAACCGCCTGTCTTCAAGGTTACAGCTTTGGTAAACACATCAGCTAGCTGATCTTCACTCCTTGTGTAGCAAGGTAGAATAGTACCATTTCCAATAGCTTCCCTTACCTTATGACAGTCAACCTCAATATGCTTGGTTCTCTCATGAAACACAGAGTTAGAGGCAATGTGTATGGCAGCTTGATTATCACAATGGACAGTGATTGGAGATTCTAAGCTCTCGCCTAAAATGTCAAAGAGGAGTTGCTTCAACCAAATGCATTCTGTTGTGAGCTTCCTCATGGCCCTGTATTCAGCCTCTGCACTAGAACAAGATACAACCTTTTGCTTCTTAGTCTTCCAAGTTACAAGATTACCTCCTATGAAAGTGCAATAGCCAGTTGTGCTTCTCCTATCTTCTCTGTCTCCTGCCCAATCTGCATCACAATAGCCTACAACCTCTGTGTTCTTATTACATCCCATCCATATACCTTGTTCCTTAGTTCCTTGCAGATATCTCAAAATGCGAATGATCATATCCCAATGCCTTGTCCTTGGGTCTTGCATATGTTGAGATACCTGATTTACTGCAAAACATAGGTCAGGTCTAGTGATGGTTAAGTAAATAAGCTTACCAACCACCTGTCTGTACAATTTTGCATCATGAAACTTGTCATTTCTTAGCTCCCCCTCAGGTTCTATTTTGTAGCCTTCTTCAAGGGGTGTCTTAGCTGGTTTAGCTTCAAACATGCCTGTGGAGGTTAGTAAATCCACAATATATTTCCTTTGAGATAAGAAGAGACCTTCCTTGAATCTACATATTTCAATTCCTAAGAAATATTTCAATTCTCCTAGATCCTTAATATCAAAAACACTTTTCAAATAGGTTTTAGTTGATTCAATACCAACTTTATCACTTCCTGATATGATTATGTCATCCACATAGATAAGTATAACCACAATACCTTCCTTACTCTTAAGTGTAAACAGGGTGTGTTCAACTTCTGACCTTTTGAAACCTCTATCCCTTAGAGTTACATTCAGCTTATGATACCAAGCTCTTGGAGATTGCTTAAGACCATAGATTGCCTTTCTTAGTCTGAGAGTGTTGCCGCCATTAACTTCATCTTCCAAACCTGGTGGTGGTGTCATGTACACTTCTTCCTCTAGTTCACCTTGTAAGAAAGCATTCTTAACATCCATTTGGAACAAGTCCCATTCAAGGTTAGTAGCAAGAGAAAGAACAACATTAACAGAGTGAAGTTTAGCTACTGGAGCAAAGGTATCCCTATAGTCTTCACCATAAGTCTGTGTGAATCCTCTAGCCACCAACCTAGCTTTATACCTATCTATCTCACCATTGCTTTTATACTTAATGGTGAATATCCATTTTGAACTTACAGCCTTTTTTCCTTTTGGTAAGATGGCTGGGGCATAGGTTCCATTCTTCTCCATAGCTTGTTTCTCATCTTGAATGGCATCTCTCCATTCCTTAATCTCCATAGCCTCCTCATAGCTTTTAGGAATCTGTTCTTTATCTAAACTCACAGTGAAAGCAACATGATTAGTAGGAATAGTAATTAGAGAACATACTCCCTGATCATGATGTGCTACTGCATTGTGGTTGTAGTACACCCTTGTATTCTTCCAATTGTCAGCTGGGAACCTCTGCCTTGTACTTCTTCTGAGGGCCATAGGTTGATTTGTTTCTTCTTCTAAAGCGGCTTGTACAAGATTAGGTTGATCCCTTGGCCTTTTTGATGCTGAAACTAGAATATCATCTTGAGCATGTGTACTCTCTTCTCCCCCCTCATGGTCAAGAGGATGCTGTTCAGGAGGACTTGATGGTGGAGAGGGCAGTGAGTGAATGTTGGATGAACTTGAAGTACTAGCGCCACTAGATGAATCATGGACAGCCCCGGGGACTAAGGTAGGACGAGACGAGCTTGAAGCAACGTCACATGGATCATGTGTTGACTGGTCAGGTTCAGGGACGGTTTCACTTGTTGGACGGTCATGACCAGAAGTCGTCCGGTTGGATGCAGCCGGATCATGCCAGCTATTAGTCGGACCTGGACCCTGTTGCTGCGGTACATGGACAGGAGCTGGTTGGTGAGGCTGGACTATGCCAAGGTTTTCTAAAATTTTCCTTAGGTTCTCAGCCTGATCAGAATTTGATGTAGATATGTCTTTAAGATCTTCCCAAGTTCCATCTTCATAGAATCCTTTATTCTCTTGGAACTTGACATCCCTAGACACCAGAACCCTTCTAGATTCTGGATTGTAGCATTTGTATCCTTTCTGAGTAGGGGAGTATCCTAGAAACATAGCCTTGATGCTTTTTGGTTCCAGCTTATTCCTAAGTTCCCCTGGCACTAAAACAAAACAAACACACCCAAAAATTCTTAAATGATCAATAATTGGCTTGGTTTTGTTTAATACCTCAAAAGGACTCAAATCATCTAGAACTTTGGTTGGAGTTCTATTGATTAGATAACATGCAGTTAGTAATGCATCTCCCCAAAATCTTTTGGGAACCTTCTTGTGAAACATCATTGTTCTCACAACCTCCATCAAATGTCTGTTTTTCCTCTCAGCTACTCCATTTTGTTGTGGAGTGTAAGGACAGCTTGTTTGATGTTCAATGCCATGCTTGGCTAGGTGTTGCTGAAACTTGGTGCTAGTATACTCCCCTCCATTGTCAGTCCTAAAAATCTTTAACTTGGCATTATATTGGTTAGTAACATATGTCTGAAAGTTAAGAAATGCATCAAACACCCTATCCTTTGAATTAAGCAATGTTACCCAAGTATATTTAGATTTTTCATCAATAAAAGTAACAAAATACTTTTGATTTTCTCTAGAAGGAAAGGGAGATGTCCAAACATCAGAATGTACTAAATCAAAGCAATTATCATAAGCATGAGATGATTGTTCAAAAACTGCTCTACTATGCTTTCCAAGAATACAAGATTCACAAATGTGATTAAGCAATTTTATTCCAGGTACAGTCAATTCAAGGGCTCTAGAATGGGGATGTCCTAGTCTAGCATGCCACAATTCAGCATTTAAGGTCATATCAACTTTATTTGCACACGGTTGTAATGGGAAGGCAGGTAAATCTTCTAGCACATACAAGTCATTCCTTGTAGTTCCTTGGCCAAACTTCCTACTTGTCTCAATATCCTGAAAGTAAAAATCATTAGGACCAAAGATAGCTTGACAATTCAAATCAGTAGTAGCTCTTTTAACAGAGAGTAAATTGGATGTAAAAGAAGGCATATAAAAAGCCTTGGATTCTTTATCAAACACCCTAAGGTTACCTACTCCTTTAATTGGTACATTAACTCCATTTGCAATCACAACACTTCCTAAGGCAGGTTCAACATTGTCTAGCAAACCTAAGTCTTTAATCATATGATGAGATGCACCAGAATCAACAATTAAGGAGTTAGATGCCATAGATGTGTTTAAGGAAACATGATAAGTTTTACCCAATACATTACCAGACTTGAATGCCTTGAGAAGATTTTCTAGATCAGCCCTTGTGACATATTCATTTTGGTTAGCCATAGTTGAAGAGGATGCATTCGCCGGTTCCATGGTACACGCACTTGAGCTACCTACAACATGAACCATGTTAGAAGAACCAGGACCGGTTGAAGATTTCTTGCTCCTCTCAACAAACCAGCTAGGCTTGAGTTCTGGATGAAGCACCCAACACTCCTTCTTGCTATGGCCTGTTCTCTTACAATGGTCACACAGCTGCTTCTTCCTCTTGATGTCAGCTGGAGCCGATCGAAAAACACCCTTATGCGCCACCACCATTTCACTTTTGTGCCCAAAGAGTTCATGTGACCCCTGTTCCTTTTGAATCTTTGCACAAACATCCTCAAGACTTGGTAGCTTATCTTCCCTGAGAATATGTTTTATCAAGTCAGTGTATGAATTGTTCAAAGTCAGAAGCAGCCCAAACACCTTATCTTGCTCTCTCCTTTCAAGAAGAGTGAGTGGATCAATTGAAGCTGGTCTAAGCATCTCCAGCTCTGCCCACAAGGCTCTGAATGATCCATAGTGTTTGGTAAACTCAACATCTTCCTGTTTAAGCTCATTCAAAGCTTTCTTTACCTCAAATATTCTTAAGAGGTTAGTAGTATTGCCATAAACTGCCTTTAATGTCTCCCAAAGTTCCTTAGCACTAGAGCAATAAGAGTATGCTTCTAAAAGAGAACTAGCTAGAGAGCATTGAAGAATAGCCAATACCATTTGATCTTGCTGAAACCAGAGGGCATGTTCAGCATGTTCAACTTGAGATTCATCATCGGTTAGCATAGGTGCGGATTGCTGAATGTGATTCCACAGCCCTTTGCTGCATAGAGTGGTCCGTATCGTCCTGGACCAAAGCAAATAATTTGCTCCTTGAAGCATTACAGGAGCTTTCATTTGAGGATTCATCTCCATTGGATCGAATTCAAGTCTGCACAGACAAAAACAACAAGCGCAGCCACACACGTACCAACAAGAGACCAAGACGAGATAACCACACTTTCAGCAGACTACTACTTGCCTAATCCGTCAACAATTAACTTCAAATACTCCACACAATGAACCAGCAGAAGATCCAGAGAAAAAAAATTGAGTTTATCACCAATTTTGAATTTCCCGCCTAAATCAGTTAGATCCTAGCTTCCTTCTTTTGCAAGAAATCGAATTTTGAAAGTAAGAACTCAGTAAATTGTAATCAAATCTCCAGAATTCCTTCACAAGAACCTAAATCAAGATCGGATCAATCCAGAATTGAAAAGGATCGAGCAAGAATTGAAGATCAAAGCCGAGTACCAAGAAGCGCGCGAACTAGAACCGATTTCAAGAAATCGACGAAGAAGACTTCGAAACTTGAAATTGAGCAAAGCGGACCTCCCGATTCATCATCTGGACTCAATAATCTTGAGTTTTGGCTTTGGAAACGCTTGATTTGGTGAAGAATCGAAGTAGTTATGCACCTTTGAAATCCAGGTACCTTCGGCGGAGATCGTCGCGAACCACAGTGGAGGAGATTTGATGTAACTTTTGATTCAAGCAACCAAATTCAATGAAATCAACGAGGAAATCCACAGAATTCGCCGGAGAATCGTCCTGGAGAAAGAATCTGGCAAGAAATCGTGAATTCTTGTGGTGGAGGATCGACGAACACGGCGGATCCGCGACGGACTTCTCTTCGAGGCTGGGTTGTTGATCGCGAGTTAGAAACAGAAAGATTTCGAAATTCTTGTGCCAGTTTGATCAAACCTGGCTCTGATACCATGAAAGATTTGATGATTGAGAGAATTTGAGAATTAGAGATTGAGAGAGAAAGAGATTTAGAGAGAAAAGAGAATGATCTTATTATGATTTTTAGAAGAATGAATTTTCATACATACAAAGAGAGTGAGAGACATCTATTTATACTAATCCTATTCTAGACTTGTTTGGATACAGAGATACACTTATCATTAACCTACACAAGTCTAAGACAAACACATGGAGATGTAGCCAATACTTCACTTAGATGCATTCATCATTCTTCTTCATTCCAACAATGGAAGACTAAGAAACAAAAGGTTGTCTCATGTTCTAGTGCTGAGGCTGAATATAGAGCTATGAAGAAGCTTACCAATGAGCTGATTTGGATCAAGGCAGTGCTTAAGGATTTACAGATTGAAGATTCAAGCCCCATCACTATGCATTGTGATAACCAGGCTGCTATTCATATTGCATCTAACTCAGTATTTCATGAGAGGACTAAACATATAGAGATAGATTGTCACAAGGTTAGGCAAGCAGTTGAACAAGGGATCATATTGCCTTGTTACACAAGAAGTTCAGATCAATTAGCAGATATCTTCACAAAAGCCGCCTCCACTAAAGTGTGTGACTCCATTTATCCAAGGTTAGGTCTTACAAGTATTGCTTGTTGATTCCTTTTTTGGTCATAGAGATCATACTCTTTTTCCCTTAAGATGTTTTTGTCCCAATGGGTTTTACATCTTTAAGGTTTTTTTAATGAGGTGATTCTCTATGATTTCATCAAGTTTAACCATTCATCATGGTTAATCTTGAGGGGGAGTGTAGGAAAGAAATAGATTTGTGAGACTCTCAGTATAAGAGAGGGTTTAGTTCACGCATGAGTAATGTAAGGCTTTGGCCATTTTCGAGTTGTAATCTTCTATAAATACCTGTTGTATACTTGATTCAGATTAATAAGAAATACTCTTCATTCTCTCTGTTTACTCTACATTCGAATTCTCTCCCTAATTCTCTCTATTCTCAGATTCATCTTCTTCATTCTTTATCATCATCACACACGATTTCTTGTTGTTTCTTCAATATTCTTCGATCATTCTTTCAATTTTCACAGACGCCTTGTGGGTAAGCTCATATACCTTACTATCACTCGACCTGATTGAAAGATTTGATGATTGAGAGAATTTGAGAATTAGAGATTGAGAGAGAAAGAGATTTAGAGAGAAAAGAGAATGATCTTATTATGATTTTTAGAAAAATGTATTTTCATACTTACAAAGAGAGTGAGAGACATCTATTTATACTAATCCTATTCTAGACTTGTTTGGATACAGAGATACACTTATCATTAACCTACACAAGTCTAAGACAAACACATGGAGATGTCGCCAATACTTCACTTAGATGCATTCATCATTCTTCTTCATTCCAACACTCCCCCTCAAGCTTAAGACATGGAGAATGCCTAAGCTTGCAACCATGAAGCATTACCTCATTAAAAACCTAGAGAAGGAAAACCCAATTGGGACAAAACCTTTTCTAGGGAAAAAGAGTATAACACTCCATGTTGGGATCATTGGTGTGGAAGAGACATCAAACCAAGTCTAGGGTAGATGGAACCACCTGTCTTCAAGGTTACAGCTTTGGTAAACACATCAGCTAGCTGATCTTCACTCCTTGTGTAGCAAGGTAGAATTGTACCATTTCCAATAGCTTCCCTTACCTTATGACAGTCAACCTCAATATGCTTGGTTCTCTCATGAAACACAGAGTTAGAGGCAATGTGTATGGCAGCTTGATTATCACAATGGACAGTGATTGGAGATTCTAAGCTCTCGCCTAAAATGTCAAAGAGGAGTTGCTTCATATTGGACAGTGGCGTTACTAAAGGCAGCTCAGTCTAGTGTGATAAGCACTCTGGTCACTTGATAAGGAAGGGATAGTCACACATGATAAGATGAGAAGATAAGGAAGCATGTATGTTGATAAGTTCAGTTGCAACGGTCCTATATGTACTCTTACTTATCCCTAGCCTAGGCGACCTAGGAGTCTTTCTATTTAAGGCTATGCAGCCTCCTTGTAATCGCTTACTCTAATATAATAAGATTCTATTCTATTTCTCTTATGGCTAAACTCTATATGTTCTTGATATGTTCTTAATGTTTATAATCTAATCTATTCAAAACTTCTCCTTAATCTTTCCTAAAACTAACATGGTATCAGAGCAGGATATGATTCTCACATAGCTTCCGCATTCTTAAACTCATTCCTTCTCTTCTACTCTTTATATTTCTGGCTATACCCCAAACGCTTTCCTTGAGATAAACATGTTTAAGTCTGTCTTCTCTGAGATCCAGGATCCTCAGAACCATGGGTGATGAGTTGAAGAAGACTAGGCATGGTTATCTCTCGCGTTTAAGTTGTTTTCAAGTTTAGCCAGCTTTTTCACCATTGTTGTACGGACACATTTCTGGATAGTGAGTTCTTAGTGTAAAAATAGCTGCTTTCTGTGTTGGGGTAGTAAAAGGAGTAAGCTTGAACTCATTCATGGCCTAAATAATACAAGGGGAGTTGTTTAGAGCTAAGTGGGTGAGTGTCCGTACTCACCTTCTTCGACCAAACCCGAACCAGAGTCCGTACACTACACCAAAACTGTCTAAAAATAGCTCATTTATCCTAAAGGTAGGTCATTTCTAGCTTACCAAAGAACGGCTTAAAGTCTTAGAAGGGTAGAGTTGCATCCTGAGCATAAACCTTCTTAAACCTTGTGCACCCTGTTTTTCTCAAACCCTCGTGTTCTCAAACCCTCGTGTTTTTCATAAAACCTACCCCTTTCAAGATGGAGAACACACGGCCCATGGTCATTCCAGTCACCCTCAAAGGCCTTAACTACCTTCTCTGGTCTAGAATGGTAAAAACTACTCTCGGTGGCCGAGGACTTGGAATGCATCTCCTTCTTGATGAAGCTCCACCTAAGACGTTTCAACAGGAGGATGGACAGGAGATTATGATTGTGGATGAAGAAAAATGGATTCAAGAGGATCAGTTTGTTCTGTCTATCATTCAAAGTTCATTGGATGGACCTATCTTGGAGGCATACTCGTATTGTGAAAGTGCTAGGGAGCTATGGGAAACACTCAAGAAGGTTTACGGTAACACTACAAATTTAAGTAGGGTGTTTGAAGTGAAGAGAGCAATCAACAACCTTCACCAAGAGGACTTGGAGTTTACAGCTCATTTTGGCAAGTTTCGCTCCTTGTGGGCTGAGCTTGAAATGTTGAGACCGAACTCAACTGATCCAGAGGTTCTCCTTGCAAGACGTGAACAAGACAAGGTCTTTGGTCTCCTTCTCACCCTGAATCCTATGTACAATGACTTGATCAAGCACCTCCTGAGATCAGATAAGCTTCCATCCCTAGAAGAAGTTTGCGCTTACATCCAGAGGGAACAAGACTCTCATGGTCTTCTAAGTGGAAAGGGAGAGCTTGTGACAGCAAACAAAGGTGTCTACTTCAAGCAAGATGACAGAAGGGGGTTGTTCTGTGAGCACTGCAAGAGGAAGGGCCATACTAAGGAAAAATGCTGGATTCTCCACCCACATCTCAAGCCATCCAAGTTCAGAGATGTCCGAGCCAATATCACCAAGGCTAAAGCTGACCAGGGAACATCCTCACGCAATCCAGAGGAAGATGGAATGGCGGTGATCAATGCTCAAGCTGCACAAGTAGCCGGTCAAGATCAAGTGGTGAAGCGGTCAGAACTGGATGCTCTTATCAAAGCCCTGAAAGAAAGCTATGGTAATGGTATGGGGTTCTCTTTTCATGCTACTGCTCATACTATAAAACTGGATGAAAGACCATTAGTGATTGATTCTGGAGCATCCCATCATATGATTAGCAATATTGAACTGATTAAGGACTTAGAACCGGCTAAGGGTCATGTTGTGATTGCAAATGGGGATAGAATTCCAATTAAAGGGGTAGGAAACTTAGAACTATTTGATAGAAAGACTAGAGCTTTCTTTATGCCTGATTTCACCTCTAATTTAGTTTCTGTTCATAAGGCCACAAATGACTTGGATTGCAATGTTATCTTCACTCCTAATGATGTACATTTTCAGGATATTAAGACAAGCAAGTTGCTTGGGAAAGGAAGAACTAAGGATGGTCTTTATCTGCTGGGAAATGATCAACCTTTAGCTTCTGTTTTATGTTCTTTAAATTCTACTCCTGTTTATGCTAATAATGTGTTATGGCACGCTAGACTAGGACACCCTCACTCTCGGGCTTTAGGCTTAATGTTACCTAATGTTGTGTTTAAAAATGATAATTGTGAGGCATGTATCTTAGGTAAACATTGCAAGTCTGTTTTCACTAAGTCTGGAACCGTTTATGAAAAGTGTTTTGATCTTGTGCATTCAGATGTGTGGACTGCTCCTTGCTTATCTAGAGAGAATCAGAAATATTTCATTACTTTCATAGATGAGAAATCCAAATACACCTGGATAACCTTAATGCAATCAAAGGATAGAGCTTTAGAGGCCTTTGTGAACTTTCAAAATTATATCACTAACCACTTCAATGCAAAGATTAAAATCTTTAGAACAGACAATGGTGGAGAGTATACAAGTCATGCCTTCAGAGATCATCTCAATAAGCACGGAATTCTCCATCAAACGAGTTGTCCCTACACACCCCAACAGAATGGTGTGGCTGAGAGAAAGAATCGTCACCTGATGGAAGTAGCCAGGGCAATGATGTTTCATACAAAGGTTCCTAAGAGGTTTTGGGGAGATGCTGTCCTTACCGCATGTTATCTTATTAACAGGACTCCTACCCGAGTCCTCAATGATCTCTCCCCATTTGAGGTATTAAACGCTCTTAAACCTTCTCTAACCCACTTGAGAGTGTTTGGTTGCCTGTGCTTTGTTTTGATTCCAGGAGAGAACCGAACCAAGCTTGACGCTAAGAGTGCACGGTCCATGTTCATTGGGTATTCTACTACCCAAAGAGGCTACAAGTGCTATGACCCTGAAGCTAGGAAGGTGTTGGTGTCTCGTGATGTTAAGTTTATTGAGAACACTGGCTACTATAGTGATCAAAAGTGGGATAACTTGGTTGATCTTGCTGGTTCTTCCCTGGACCGGGCCACTAGCCTTCGGAATATCCTTGATCATCTTGGCATACCTTCACCATTCCAACCTGGTTCTACCGGTGTTCCATGTCCTCAACCTAGTTCATGTCCTGTTCCTGGCTTGGCTCCTGTTCAACCAGCTGTCCCGCATGAAATTACCTCGACCTGGTCAGAACCTAGCTCACCCGGAGGTGGTCCAACATTGTCCCGGACTGGACCAAGCTTACCGCAGCAAGACCTTAACTCTTCCCGGCCAGACATTGATCGTGAGGGGGGATATCTTGAAGAAGACAGTGATCAAGAGAGGACCGGCTCTTCTTCTGAAGGTCACGATCAAAGGCAAGAGCGGGAAGAAGAACCATCAGGGACAGCTCAACCTCTAAGGAGAAGCACAAGACTCAGGAAGGATCCATCAAACTGGGTGAACACAAGGGTCTATTACAATGCAAATGCGGTTGCTCATCCCTCTCAAGTTGTTTGCTCATTTGCTTCATTCCCTGAAGAGCACAAGACCTTTATTAGCAGCCTGGATCAGGGACACATTCCAACATCCTATGAAGAGGCTAAGGAACTCAAAGTCTGGAGGGATGCTATAAGTGATGAGACAGAGGCCATGGAAAGGAATCACACATGGGATGAAGCCGTGTTACCCAAGGGAAAGAAGGCAGTGAGCTCAAAGTGGGTATTTACGATCAAATACAAGAGTAATGGAGATGTGGAAAGATATAAGGCCAGGTTGGTCGCAAGAGGCTTCACTCAGACCTATGGAGAAGATTTTGGTGATACCTTTGCCCCTGTAGCAAAACTCCATACCGTGAGGATTGTCCTATCCTTAGCAACAAATCTGGATTGAGAATTGTGGCAGATGGATGTAAAGAATGCCTTCTTGCAAGGAGAGCTAGAGGAAGAGGTGTACATGCGGCCACCTCCAGGTCTAGAAGGGATTGTTCAACCAGGCAAGGTCTTGAGATTGAGAAAGGCTATTTATGGATTAAAACAATCACCTAGGGCCTGGTATCACAAGTTAAGCATGACACTAAGGGACAGAGGATTCAGGAAATCAGAAGCTGATCACACACTGTTCACATCTTCTAGCCGGTCAGGTATCATAGTTGTGTTGGTCTATGTGGATGATATCATTATCACAGGTGATGATAGGGAAGGGATCAAGGATACCAAAGCCTACCTTAAGTCCATCTTTGACATTAAAGATTTAGGCTTGCTTAAGTATTTCCTAGGGATTGAGATATGTCGCTCTAAAGAGGGATTATTCTTATCTCAAAGGAAATACACACTTGACCTTTTGTCTGAAACAGGAAAGCTAGATGCAAAACCAGTGACCACACCTCTGGAGGACAGTTACAAAGCTATCAATGAGGGGGAGCTTGAAGATCAACCATTCAATAATCCGCAACTCTACAGAAGACTAGTAGGTAAGTTAATCTATTTAACTCTTACTAGACCTGATCTTTGCTTTTCTGTGAATCAGGTTAGCCAGCATATGCAAGAGCCGAAGGTCCATCATTGGAACATGCTGGAGAGAATTCTTAGATACTTGAGAGGAACTTCTGAGCAAGGAATCTGGATGGGAGCCAATGGAAGCTCAGAAATAGTGGGATACTGTGATGCTGACTGGGCAGGTGATAGAGAAGACAGGAGGTCTACCACAGGCTACTGTACCTTTGTTGGTGGAAACTTGGTCACATGGAAGACAAAGAAGCAGAAGATTGTGTCTTGTTCAAGCGCAGAGGCTGAATATCGTGCAATGAAGAAGCTCACCAATGAGTTAACATGGATCAAGGCCATTCTGAAGGACTTGGGTATAGAAACAGTTAGACCAATGACCATGCATTGCGACAACCAAGCAGCCATTCACATAGCATCCAATTCTGTATTCCACGAGAGAACTAAACACATAGAAGTTGACTGTCACAAGGTGAGGCAAGCAGTGGAGCAAGGAGTAGTCTTACCATGCTACACCAGAAGTATGGATCAACTTGCGGATATCTTCACCAAGGCAACAACTTCTAAGGTATATGAGTCCATTCTACCTAGGCTTGGACTCTTTGATATGTCTTATCCATGAATCCTCTAATCATAAGCAATCATACTCTTTTTCCCTTATGGTGCTTTTGTCCCATTGGGTTTTACATCATAAGGTTTTTAATGAGGTGGTTGTTTATGATTTCCAAGCTAAGTTCTTCATCAGAATTTAGCTTGAGGGGGAGTATTGGACAGTGGCGTTACTAAAGGCAGCTCAGTCTAGTGTGATAAGCACTCTGGTCACTTGATAAGGAAGGGATAGTCACACATGATAAGATGAGAAGATAAGGAAGCATGTATGTTGATAAGTTCAGTTGCAACGGTCCTATATGTACTCTTACTTATCCCTAGCCTAGGCGACCTAGGAGTCTTTCTATTTAAGGCTATGCAGCCTCCTTGTAATCGCTTACTCTAATATAATAAGATTCTATTCTATTTCTCTTATGGCTAAACTCTATATGTTCTTGATATGTTCTTAATGTATCTAATCTATTCAAAACTTCTCCTTAATCTTTCCTAAAACTAACACTTCAACCAAATGCATTCTGTTGTGAGCTTCCTCATGGCCCTGTATTCAGCCTCTGCACTAGAACAAGATACAACCTTTTGCTTCTTAGTCTTCCAAGTTACAAGATTACCTCCTATGAAAGTGCAATAGCCAGTTGTGCTTCTCCTATCTTCTCTGTCTCCTGCCCAATCTGCATCACAATAGCCTACAACCTCTGTGTTCTTATTACATCCCATCCATATACCTTGTTCCTTAGTTCCTTGCAGATATCTCAAAATGCGAATGATCATATCCCAATGCCTTGTCCTTGGGTCTTGCATATGTTGAGATACCTGATTTACTGCAAAACATAGGTCAGGTCTAGTGATGGTTAAGTAAATAAGCTTACCAACCACCTGTCTGTACAATTTTGCATCATGAAACTTGTCATTTCCTAGCTCCCCCTCAGGTTCTATTTTGTAGCCTTCTTCAAGGGGTGTCTTAGCTGGTTTAGCTTCAAACATGCCTGTGGAGGTTAGTAAATCCACAATATATTTCCTTTGAGATAAGAAGAGACCTTCCTTGAATCTACATATTTCAATTCCTAAGAAATATTTCAATTCTCCTAGATCCTTAATATCAAAAACACTTTTCAAATAGGTTTTAGTTGATTCAATACCAACTTTATCACTTCCTGATATGATTATGTCATCCACATAGATAAGTATAACCACAATACCTTCCTTACTCTTAAGTGTAAACAGGGTGTGTTCAACTTCTGACCTTTTGAAATCTCTATCCCTTAGAGTTACATTCAGCTTATGATACCAAGCTCTTGGAGATTGCTTAAGACCATAGATTGCCTTTCTTAGTCTGAGAGTGTTGCCGCCATTAACTTCATCTTCCAAACCTGGTGGTGGTGTCATGTACACTTCTTCCTCTAGTTCACCTTGTAAGAAAGCATTCTTAACATCCATTTGGAACAAGTCCCATTCAAGGTTAGTAGCAAGAGAAAGAACAACATTAACAGAGTGAAGTTTAGCTACTGGAGCAAAGGTATCCCTATAGTCTTCACCATAAGTCTGTGTGAATCCTCTAGCCACCAACCTAGCTTTATACCTATCTATCTCACCATTGCTTTTATACTTAATGGTGAATATCCATTTTGAACTTACAGCCTTTTTTCCTTTTGGTAAGATGGCTGGGGCATAGGTTCCATTCTTCTCCATAGCTTGTTTCTCATCTTGAATGGCATCTCTCCATTCCTTAATCTCCATAGCCTCCTCATAGCTTTTAGGAATCTGTTCTTTATCTAAACTCACAGTGAAAGCAACATGATTAGTAGGAATAGTAATTAGAGAACATACTCCCTGATCATGATGTGCTACTGCATTGTGGTTGTAGTACACCCTTGTATTCTTCCAATTGTCAGCTGGGAACCTCTGCCTTGTACTTCTTCTGAGAGCCACAGGTTGATTTGTTTCTTCCTCTAAAGCGGCTTGTACAAGATTAGGTTGATCCCTTGGCCTTTTTGATGCTGAAACTAGAATATCATCTTGAGCATGTGTACTCTCTTCTCCCCCCTCATGGTCAAGAGGATGCTGTTCAGGAGGACTTGATGGTGGAAAGGGCAGTGAGTGAATGTTGGATGAACTTGAAGTACTAGCGCCACTAGATGAATCATGGACAGCCCCGGGGACTAAGGTAGGACGAGACGAGCTTGAAGCAACGTCACATGGATCATGTGTTGACTGGTCAGGTTCAGGGACGGTTTCACTTGTTGGACGGTCATGACCAGAAGTCGTCCGGTTGGATGCAGCCGGATCATGCCAGCTATTAGTCGGAACTGGACCCTGTTGCTGCGGTACATGGACAGGAGCTGGTTGGTGAGGCTGGACTATGCCAAGGTTTTCTAAAATTTTCCTTAGGTTCTCAGCCTGATCAGAATTTGATGTAGATATGTCTTTAAGATCTTCCCAAGTTCCATCTTCATAGAATCCTTTATTCTCTTGGAACTTGACATCCCTAGACACCAGAACCCTTCTAGATTCTGGATTGTAGCATTTGTATCCTTTCTGAGTAGGGGAGTATCCTAGAAACATAGCCTTGATGCTTTTTGGTTCCAGCTTATTCCTAAGTTCCCCTGGCACCAAAACAAAACAAACACACCCAAAAATTCTTAAATGATCAATAATTGGCTTGGTTTTGTTTAATACCTCAAAAGGACTCAAATCATCTAGAACTTTGGTTGGAGTTCTATTGATTAGATAACATGCAGTTAGTAATGCATCTCCCCAAAATCTTTTGGGAACCTTCTTGTGAAACATCATTGTTCTCACAACCTCCATCAAATGTCTGTTTTTCCTCTCAGCTACTCCATTTTGTTGTGGAGTGTAAGGACAGCTTGTTTGATGTTCAATGCCATGCTTGGCTAGGTGTTGCTGAAACTTGGTGCTAGTATACTCCCCTCCATTGTCAGTCCTAAAAATCTTTAACTTGGCATTATATTGGTTAGTAACATATGTCTGAAAGTTAAGAAATGCATCAAACACCCTATCCTTTGAATTAAGCAATGTTACCCAAGTATATTTAGATTTTTCATCAATAAAAGTAACAAAATACTTTTGATTTTCTCTAGAAGGAAAGGGAGATGTCCAAACATCAGAATGTACTAAATCAAAGCAATTATCATAAGCATGAGATGATTGTTCAAAAACTGCTCTACTATGCTTTCCAAGAATACAAGATTCACAAATGTGATTAAGCAATTTTATTCCAGGTACAGTCAATTCAAGGGCTCTAGAATGGGGATGTCCTAGTCTAGCATGCCACAATTCAGCATTTAAGGTCATATCAACTTTATTTGCACACGGTTGTAATGGGAAGGCAGGTAAATCTTCTAGCACATACAAGTCATTCCTTGTAGTTCCTTGGCCAAACTTCCTACTTGTCTCAATATCCTGAAAGTAAAAATCATTAGGACCAAAGATAGCTTGACAATTCAAATCAGTAGTAGCTCTTTTAACAGAGAGTAAATTGGATGTAAAAGAAGGCATATAAAAAGCCTTGGATTCCTTATCAAACACCCTAAGGTTACCTACTCCTTTAATTGGTACATTAACTCCATTTGCAATCACAACACTTCCTAAGGCAGGTTCAACATTGTCTAGCAAACCTAAGTCTTTAATCATATGATGAGATGCACCAGAATCAACAATTAAGGAGTTAGAAGCCATAGATGTGTTTAAGGAAACATGATAAGTTTTACCCAATACATTACCAGACTTGAATGCCTTGAGAAGATTTTCTAGATCAGCCCTTGTGACATATTCATTTTGGTTAGCCATAGTTGAAGAGGATGCATTCGCCGGTTCCATGGTACACGCACTTGAGCTACCTACAACATGAACCATGTTAGAAGAACCAGGACCGGTTGAAGATTTCTTGCTCCTCTCAACAAACCAGCTAGGCTTGAGTTCTGGATGAAGCACCCAACACTCCTTCTTGCTATGGCCTGTTCTCTTACAATGGTCACACAGCTGCTTCTTCCTCTTGATGTCAGCTGGAGCCGATCGAAAAACACCCTTATGCGCCACCACCATTTCACTTTTGTGCCCAAAGAGTTCATGTGACCCCTGTTCCTTTTGAATCTTTGCACAAACATCCTCAAGACTTGGTAGCTTATCTTCCCTTAGAATATGTTTTATCAAGTCAGTGTATGAATTGTTCAAAGTCAAAAGCAGCCCAAACACCTTATCTTGCTCTCTCCTTTCAAGAAGAGTGAGTGGATCAATTGAAGCTGGTCTAAGCATCTCCAGCTCTGCCCACAAGGCTCTGAATGATCCATAGTGTTTGGTAAACTCAACATCTTCCTGTTTAAGCTCATTCAAAGCTTTCTTTACCTCAAATATTCTTAAGAGGTTAGTAGTATTGCCATAAACTGTCTTTAATGTCTCCCAAAGTTCCTTAGCACTAGAGCAATAAGAGTATGCTTCTAACAGAGAACTAGCTAGAGAGCATTGAAGAATAGCCAATACCATTTGATCTTGCTGAAACCAGAGGGCATGTTCAGCATGTTCAACTTGAGATTCATCATCGGTTAGCATAGGTGCGGATTGCTGAATGTGATTCCACAGCCCTTTGCTGCATAGAGTGGTCCGTATCGTCCTGGACCAAAGCAAATAATTTGCTCCTTGAAGCATTACAGGAGCTTTCATTTGAGGATTCATCTCCATTGGATCGAATTCAAGTCTGCACAGACAAAAACAACAAGCGCAGCCACACACGAACCAACAAGAGACCAAGACGAGATAACCACACTTTCAGCAGACTACTACTTGCCTAATCCGTCAACAATTAACTTCAAATACTCCACACAATGAACCAGCAGAAGATCCAGAGAAAAAAAAATTGAGTTTATCACCAATTTTGAATTTCCCGCCTAAATCAGTTAGATCCTAGCTTCCTTCTTTTGCAAGAAATCGAATTTTGAAAGTAAGAACTCAGTAAATTGTAATCAAATCTCCAGAATTCCTTCACAAGAACCTAAATCAAGATCGGATCAATCCAGAATTGAAAAGGATCGAGCAAGAATTGAAGATCAAAGCCGAGTACCAAGAAGCGCGCGAACTAGAACCGATTTCAAGAAATCGACGAAGAAGACTTCGAAACTTGAAATTGAGCAAAGCGGACCTCCCGATTCATCATCTGGACTCAATAAACTTGAGTTTTGGCTTTGGAAACGCTTGATTTGGTGAAGAATCGAAGTAGTTATGCACCTTTGAAATCCAGGTACCTTCGGCGGAGATCGTCGCGAACCACCGTGGAGGAGATTTGATGTAACTTTTGATTCAAGCAACCAAATTCAATGAAATCAACGAGGAAATCCACAGAATTCGCCGGAGAATCGTCCTGGAGAAAGAATCTGGCAAGAAATCGTGAATTCTTGTGGTGGAGGATCGACGAACACGGCGGATCCGCGACGGACTTCTCTTCGAGGCTGGGTTGTTGATCGCGAGTTAGAAACAGAAAGATTTCGAAATTCTTGTGCCAGTTTGATCAAACTTGGCTCTGATACCATGAAAGATTTGATGATTGAGAGAATTTGAGAATTAGAGATTGAGAGAGAAAGAGATTTAGAGAGAAAAGAGAATGATCTTATTATGATTTTTAGAAAAATGTATTTTCATACTTACAAAGAGAGTGAGAGACATCTATTTATACTAATCCTATTCTAGACTTGTTTGGATACAGAGATACACTTATCATTAACCTACACAAGTCTAAGACAAACACATGGAGATGTCGCAAATACTTCACTTAGATGCATTCATCATTCTTCTTCATTCCAACACTGATCTCTGCTTTGCTGTGAATCAGGTCAGTCAACACATGAAGGCTCCCACAAAGCATGACTGGAGCATGGTTGAAAGGATCTTAAGGTACCATAAAAGAAGCTTGGATCGCGGCATTTGGATGGGCAAGAACCAGGACACAGAAATCGTTGGGTATTGTGATGCAGATTGGGCTGGAGATAAAGCAAATAGGATATCTACAACTGGCTATTGCACCTTCATAGGAGGCAACTTGGTCACCTGGAAAACTACGAAGCAGAAAGTGGTGGCATGCTCAACAGCTGAAGCAGAATACCGTGCAATGAGAAAAGTTAACAAATGAATTAACATGGCTGAAGGCACTCCTCAAGGATCTTAATGTTGTTCAGGACACTCCAATCACTATGCACTGTGACAACCAAGCAGCCATCCATATTGCAACCAACTCAGTCTTCCATGAGAGAACCAAACATATAGAGGTGGACTGCCACAAGGTCAGAGAGAAGATTGAAGAAGGAGTAATTCTCCCATGCTACACAAGAAGTGAAGACCAGTTAGCTGACATATTCACCAAGGCTGCTAGCTCCAAAGTTTGCTCCCACATCTATGGAAACTTGGGCTGATAGACCTTCCACAACCATAAGCCGTGCTTCCCTAACCTATAGACAACACACTCTTTTTCCCTCATCATAGTTTTTTTTCCCAAGCGGTTTTTCTATGATGAGGTTTTTAATGAGGTGTTGCTCTAAGGGTTTCCAAGCTTAACATCTCCATTGCTAAGCTTGAGGGGGAGTATTGAGCAAAGCAACATGACTTGGACATCACGGCTTACCTTAGGCCGCATTCAACTCAAAAGAAGCTAAGTCCAAGTTTGTGTAGCCCATGACGAGACAGAGAACCGTTTGTGAGATGTCACTTTCACTCCTTGGGCTTGCTCCCATGTCATTGTCTAGTTTGAATTCACCTGTGTAGCTCAGCCTATATTAAGGCACTTCCTCACATTGTTGTATACATACTTTTAGCAATAAACCTCTTCCCTTATTCTCTTCGTCATCCTCTTCATTCTCCTTGTCGAGTTTCTCCATGGAACTCATTTAAACTCTAAACTTCTTCATTCTTACTTCCGCAAATTCAACACACCTTGTAAGAAAGCATTCTTAACATCCATTTGGAACAAATCCCATTCAAGGTTAGTAGCAAGAGAAAGAACAACATTAACAGAGTGAAGTTTAGCTACTGGAGCAAAGGTATCCCTATAGTCTTCACCATAAGTTTGTGTGAATCTTCTAGTCACCAACCTAGCTTTATACCTATCTATCTCACCATTACTTTTATACTTAATGGTGAATATCCATTTTGAACTTACAGCCTTTTTTCCTTTTGGTAAGGTGGCTGGAGCATAGGTTCCATTTTTCTCCATAGCTTGTTTTTCATCTTGAATGGCATCTCTCCATTCCTTAATCTCCATAGCCTCCTCATAGCTCGTAGGGATCTGTTCTTTATCTAAACTCACAGTGAAAGCAACATGATTAGTAGGAATAGTAATTAGAGAACATACTCCCTGATCATGATGTGCTACTGCATTGTGGTTGTAGTACACCCTTGTGTTCTTCCAGTTTCAGCTGGGAACTTCTGCCTTGTATTGGACCGAGTGTGTACAAGGAGGAGTTGGTTCATGCCTAATGGTATGAGAAGGTTCGTGTGATAAGGGAAGCTTGTGTATAAGGAAGCGTGTGATAGTGATAAGCCTTCATGTAACGGCTCTATAAGCACACTATCTTATCCCTAGTCTAGACAACCTATCATGTAACCTAGGAAGATTTCTATTTAAGGCTAAGCAGCCTCTCATTGTATACACACAATAATAAAATCGATTTCCCATTATCTAATTCTCCTCTATACTTCATTCTTCATTCTTACAAACTATCATGGTATCAGAGCAGTCTTAATCCTTTCTAACCTTCCGCAAATCTCTTATTCGTGTGTCTTCCTTTTCTTGATTCTTCAAATCGTGTTATACTTGCAAGAAAACGCTTTCCTTGTGTTAATCATGTCTTAACCTATATTCTCTGAGATCAAAGATCCTCAAATCCATGGGAAATGAGTTGAATGAAGGCTAGACATGGTTATCACTTGCGTTTAGTTGTTTTTAAGCAAAAAGTCTAAGATATCCGCCATTGATGCACGGATAAATCTCCCAAGGAGCTCCACTCAGCAGTAAAGATGGCTCCTTTCTTCATCTAAGAGGTGAAAGAAGCTTACCTCCGAGTGTCTGTTGTTAAGATTCGGTGGTCGGAGCAAGTCTAGAGCTCTTGCTCATCTTAAAAACTGCGTCCGCCATTGTTGTACGGTCCACCTCCTTAAAGACCGTGTCTTTCACGATTGAAGCCTCTTTTCTTTTCATCCCAAAGGTGCAAGGTTCTATCTTGTGGTCATCTGTGCCCTTAGAAGCAAGAAAGGAAGCATCTTTAGTTGGAACACAAGCGTGTCCGTACTCATCTTCCTCGGGAAGGGTTTCACAGGGTCCGTACAGTTTGGGTTCAAATCTTTAAGGCAGTCTTAGAGGAGTTGCTTTGGGTGTATAGTATTGGACAGTGGCGTTACTAAAGGCAGCTCAGTCTAGTGTGATAAGCACTCTGGTCACTTGATAAGGAAGGGATAGTCACACATGATAAGATGAGAAGATAAGGAAGCATGTATGTTGATAAGTTCAGTTGCAACGGTCCTATATGTACTCTTACTTATCCCTAGCCTAGGCGACCTAGGAGTCTTTCTATTTAAGGCTATGCAGCTTCCTTGTAATCGCTCACTCTAATATAATAAGATTCTATTCTATTCCTCTTATGGCTAAACTCTATATGTTCTTGATATGTTCTTAATGTTTATAATCTAATCTATTCAAAACTTCTCCTTAATCTTTCCTAAAACTAACATGGTATCAGAGCAGGATATGATTCTCACATAGCTTCCGCATTCTTAAACTCATTCCTTCTCTTCTACTCTTTATATTTCTGGCTATACCCCAAACGCTTTCCTTGAGATAAACATGTTTAAGTCTGTCTTCTCTGAGATCCAGGATCCTCAGAACCATGGGTGATGAGATGAAGAAGACTAGGCATGGTTATCTCTCGCGTTTAAGTTGTTTTCAAGTTTAGCCAGCTTTTTCACCATTGTTGTACGGACACATTTCTGGATAGTGAGTTCTTAGTGTAAAAATAGCTGCTTTCTGTGTTGGGGTAGTAAAAGGAGTAAGCTTGAACTCATTCATGGCCTAAATAATACAAGGGGAGTTGTTTAGAGCTAAGTGGGTGAGTGTCCGTACTCATCTTCTTCGACCAAACCCGAACCAGAGTCCGTACACTACACCAAAACTGTCTAAAAATAGCTCATTTATCCTAAAGGTAGGTCATTTCTAGCTTACCAAAGAACGGCTTAAGGTCTTAGAAGGGTAGAGTTGCATCCTGAGCATAAACCTTCTTAAACCTTGTGCACCCTGTTTTTCTCAAACCCTCGTGTTCTCAAACCCTCGTGTTTTTCATAAAACCTACCCCTTTCAAGATGGAGAACACACGGCCCATGGTCATTCCAGTCACCCTCAAAGGCCTTAACTACCTTCTCTGGTCTAGAATGGTAAAAACTACTCTCGGTGGCCGAGGACTTGGAATGCATCTCCTTCTTGATGAAGCTCCACCTAAGACGTTTCAACAGGAGGATGGACAGGAGATTATGATTGTGGATGAAGAAAAATGGATTCAAGAGGATCAGTTTGTTCTGTCTATCATTCAAAGTTCATTGGATGGACCTATCTTGGAGGCATACTCGTATTGTGAAAGTGCTAGGGAGCTATGGGAAACACTCAAGAAGGTTTACGGTAACACTACAAATTTAAGTAGGGTGTTTGAAGTGAAGAGAGCAATCAACAACCTTCACCAAGAGGACTTGGAGTTTACAGCTCATTTTGGCAAGTTTCGCTCCTTGTGGGCTGAGCTTGAAATGTTGAGACCGAACTCAACTGATCCAGAGGTTCTGCTTGCAAGACGTGAACAAGACAAGGTCTTTGGTCTCCTTCTCACCCTGAATCCTATGTACAATGACTTGATCAAGCACCTCCTGAGATCAGATAAGCTTCCATCCCTAGAAGAAGTTTGCGCTTACATCCAGAGGGAACAAGGCTCTCATGGTCTTCTAAGTGGAAAGGGAGAGCTTGTGACAGCAAACAAAGGTGTCTACTTCAAGCAAGATGACAGAAGGGGGTTGTTCTGTGAGCACTGCAAGAGGAAGGGCCATACTAAGGAAAAATGCTGGATTCTCCACCCACATCTCAAGCCATCCAAGTTCAGAGATGTCCGAGCCAATATCACCAAGGCTAAAGCTGACCAGGGAACATCCTCACGCAATCCAGAGGAAGATGGAATGGCGGTGATCAATGCTCAAGCTGCACAAGTAGCCGGTCAAGATCAAGTGGTGAAGCGGTCAGAACTGGATGCTCTTATCAAAGCCCTGAAAGAAAGCTATGGTAATGGTATGGGGTTCTCTTTTCATGCTACTGCTCATACTATAAAACTGGATGAAAGACCATTAGTGATTGATTCTGGAGCATCCCATCATATGATTAGCAATATTGAACTGATTAAGGACTTAGAACCGGCTAAGGGTCATGTTGTGATTGCAAATGGGGATAGAATTCCAATTAAAGGGGTAGGAAACTTAGAACTATTTGATAGAAAGACTAGAGCTTTCTTTATGCCTGATTTCACCTCTAATTTAGTTTCTGTTCATAAGGCCACAAATGACTTGGATTGCAATGTTATCTTCACTCCTAATGATGTACATTTTCAGGATATTAAGACAAGCAAGTTGCTTGGGAAAGGAAGAACTAAGGATAGTCTTTATCTGCTGGGAAATGATCAACCTTTAGCTTCTGTTTTATGTTCTTTAAATTCTACTCCTGTTTATGCTAATAATGTGTTATGGCACGCTAGACTAGGACACCCTCACTCTCGGGCTTTAGGCTTAATGTTACCTAATGTTGTGTTTAAAAATGATAATTGTGAGGCATGTATCTTAGGTAAACATTGCAAGTCTGTTTTCACTAAGTCTGGAACCATTTATGAAAAGTGTTTTGATCTTGTGCATTCAGATGTGTGGACTGCTCCTTGCTTATCTAGAGAGAATCAGAAATATTTCATTACTTTCATAGATGAGAAATCCAAATACACCTGGATAACCTTAATGCAATCAAAGGATAGAGCTTTAGAGGCCTTTGTGAACTTTCAAAATTATATCACTAACCACTTCAATGCAAAGATTAAAATCTTTAGAACAGACAATGGTGGAGAGTATACAAGTCATGCCTTTAGAGATCATCTCAATAAGCACGGAATTCTCCATCAAACGAGTTGTCCCTACACACCCCAACAGAATGGTGTGGCTGAGAGAAAGAATCGTCACCTGATGGAAGTAGCCAGGGCAATGATGTTTCATACAAAGGTTCCTAAGAGGTTTTGGGGAGATGCTGTCCTTACCGCATGTTATCTTATTAACAGGACTCCTACCCGAGTCCTCAATGATCTCTCCCCATTTGAGGTATTAAACGCTCTTAAACCTTCTCTAACCCACTTGAGAGTGTTTGGTTGCCTGTGCTTTGTTTTGATTCCAGGAGAGAACCGAACCAAGCTTGACGCTAAGAGTGCACGGTCCATGTTCATTGGGTATTCTACTACCCAAAGAGGCTACAAGTGCTATGACCCTGAAGCTAGGAAGGTGTTGGTGTCTCGTGATGTTAAGTTTATTGAGAACACTGGCTACTATAGTGATCAAAAGTGGGATAACTTGGTTGATCTTGCTGGTTCTTCCCTGGACCGGGCCACTAGCCTTCGGAATATCCTTGATCATCTTGGCATACCTTCACCATTCCAACCTGGTTCTACCGGTGTTCCATGTCCTCAACCTAGTTCATGTCCTGTTCCCGGCTTGGCTCCTGTTCAACCAGCTGTCCCGCATGAAATTACCTCGACCTGGTCAGAACCTAGCTCACCCGGAGGTGGTCCAACATTGTCCCGGACTGGACCAAGCTTACCGCAGCAAGACCTTAACTCTTCCCGGCCAGACATTGATCGTGAGGGGGGACATCTTGAAGAAGATCTTGAAGAAGACAGTGATCAAGAGAGGACCGGCTCTTCTTCTGAAGGTCACGATCAAAGGCAAGAGCGGGAAGAAGAACCATCAGGGACAGCTCAACCTCTAAGGAGAAGCACAAGACTCAGGAAGGATCCATCAAACTGGGTGAACACAAGGGTCTATTACAATGCAAATGCGGTTGCTCATCCCTCTCAAGTTGTTTGCTCATTTGCTTCATTCCCTGAAGAGCACAAGACCTTTATTAGCAGCCTGGATCAGGGACACATTCCAACATCCTATGAAGAGGCTAAGGAACTCAAAGTCTGGAGGGATGCTATAAGTGATGAGACAGAGGCCATGGAAAGGAATCACACATGGGATGAAGCCGTGTTACCCAAGGGAAAGAAGGCAGTGAGCTCAAAGTGGGTATTTACGATCAAATACAAGAGTAATGGAGATGTGGAAAGATATAAGGCCAGGTTGGTCGCAAGAGGCTTCACTCAGACCTATGGAGAAGATTTTGGTGATACCTTTGCCCCTGTAGCAAAACTCCATACCGTGAGGATTGTCCTATCCTTAGCAACAAATCTGGATTGGGAATTGTGGCAGATGGATGTAAAGAATGCCTTCTTGCAAGGAGAGCTAGAGGAAGAGGTGTACATGCGGCCACCTCCAGGTCTAGAAGGGATTGTTCAACCAGGCAAGGTCTTGAGATTGAGAAAGGCTATTTATGGATTAAAACAATCACCTAGGGCCTGGTATCACAAGTTAAGCATGACACTAAGGGACAGAGGATTCAGGAAATCAGAAGCTGATCACACACTGTTCACATCTTCTAGCCGGTCAGGTATCATAGTTGTGTTGGTCTATGTGGATGATATCATTATCACAGGTGATGATAGGGAAGGGATCAAGGATACCAAAGCCTACCTTAAGTCCATCTTTGACATTAAAGATTTAGGCTTCCTTAAGTATTTCCTAGGGATTGAGATATGTCGCTCTAAAGAGGGATTATTCTTATCTCAAAGGAAATACACACTTGACCTTTTGTCTGAAACAGGAAAGCTAGATGCAAAACCAGTGACCACACCTCTGGAGGACAGTTACAAAGCTATCAATGAGGGGGAGCTTGAAGACCAACTGGTGCGTCCCTGGATGTGTCTGATTCGAAAGGATCTCTTGAGGGTAGGATGATGAATCTCTAGAGGTTACTAACTCTCTAGAAAATTGAGTGAATGATGGAATCTAAGGCTACTAGCACTTAGATTAGATTGGTGTATGGTAGGGATGAAGAATTGGAGGCTACTAGCTCTCCAATCAGGCGCAAGTGGAGGGATTTATGGATTCCAATAGCACAGGATCACCCTGCTATAGAGCTATGGAAGATCACAGTAGATTACTCTACCCTTTTAGTGATTAGTCAATGTTCTTGTGCTGAACAAAGAAAGCAAAAGAGGAAGAAAAAGTCTTTCTATTATACTTTTGATAAGAAAATTGTGTGTCTTCCAATTGGGGGGGTGAATGCCTTTTTATAGGCAAAAAGACCTAAAGAGATTATGCCAAAATAGCATATTCTATCTAATCTAATCTAACTTAATCTTAATCTAATATAATCTAACCTAATCTAATCTAATCCTAAAGGAATATACCAGAATGATATATCCTTATCTAATTCTATCCTATCTGGTTTAATTTTAATGAACCAGGTTTATTCCTAATTCTAACCTTACTGGTTTAATTTGAGTAATTGACTAGAAACAAATTAAACCAACAAGCTGGTTTAATTTTAGCCTCTTTCTCTTCCTTTCCCACGTCTTCAATTAGAATTTGAAGGATCTTTTTTTGTGCTTTACTCCTTGCTCTTGTTGTTGGTCCAATCCATAATTCTGATTCTCTTTCATAGTTTCCGTCTTGATTAGTCGAGCTGACGCTATCTCCTTGATCATCTCCTATTGGCATCATTGAAGGGGTTTCTTCTTGATGAGCGTCCTCCTCCTTTGTCTTCTTGTCTGTTGAGTCTCCATGTGCTTCCTTGCTCGCACCATCCCCTTCTCCTTCAAAAGGATTTGTCCTCAAATCTGGATCATCTGCAACAAAAGGAATTAAGTCAGAAACATTGAATGTATTACTAATAGAATACTTACCTCCAAGTTCAATCTGATAGGCATTGTTATTGATTCTCCTGAGTACTTGAAAAGGTCCATCTACTCGAGACATTAATTTTGACTTCCTTTCATTAGGAAATCTATCTTTACTCAAGTGGATCCATACTAAATCTCCTGGTTCAAATATCATCTCTTTTCTTCCTTTATTCTTCTTCTTAGCATACACTTTTGTCCTTTCTCCTATGTTCCTCTTAACCTGTTCATGCAAAGATTTGACAAATTCGGCCTTCCTTTTGCCATCAAGGTTAGTTTGTTCTTTTAAAGGTAAGGCAATGAGATCTAAAGGAGATAATGGATTGAAACCATAGACTACTTGGAATGGAGTGAACTTCGTAGCTGAATGTGTAGACCTATTATAAGTAAACTCTACATGAGGTAAACAATCTTCCCAAGTCTTAATATTTTTCTTTATAATGGCTCTTAAAAGGGCAGAAAGTGTCCTATTAACGGTTTCAGTTTGCCCATCTGTCTGAGGATGACAAGTAGTTGAGAACATTAGCTTAGTCCCTAGTTTTGCCCATAAAGTTCTCCAGAAATGACTAAGAAACTTAGTATCCCTGTCTGACACAATTGTCCTAGGCATTCCATGTAATCTAACTATTTCTTTAAAGAACAGTTCTGCTACCGAAATGGCATCATCTGTTTTATGACAAGGTATAAAATGTGCCATTTTAGAAAACCTGTCAACTACCACAAAGATACTATCTTTTCCTTTCTTAGTTCTTGGTAATCCTAACACAAAATCCATCGAAATATCAGTCCAAGGATGATCTGGTATGGGTAAAGGGGAATACAAACCTGAAGATTGCGCATGGGCCTTAGCATGCTTGCATTTGATGCATCTGGAACATATCTTCTCGACATCCCTTCTCATGCTGGGCCAGTAAAAATGTTCCTGTAATGTAGCTAGAGTCTTGGCGACTCCAAAGTGTCCCATGAGCCCGCCTCCATGAGCTTCTCTTACATATAACTCTCTCATTGTTCCACAAGGAACACATAGTCGGTTGTCACAGAAGAGGAACCCATTGAACTGATAGAAACGCCCTTGGGCATGCCTGTAAGTATCCTTATACATCTCGCTAAAGTCTGGGTCAGTAGCATAATAAGATTTAAGATGTTCGAACCCTAGTAGCTTTGTTTCCATGGAAGATAGAAGTGCATACCTTCTTGATAGTGCATCTGCTACTACATTTTCCTTACCTTGTTTATAATGAATGACATAAGGAAAAGTTTCGATGAATTCTACCCATCGTGCATGTCTCTTGTTTAGTTTATGTTGCCCCTTGAGATGCTTAAGAGACTCATGATCTGTATGAATGACAAACTCTTTTGGCCATAGGTAGTGTTGCCACATCTGTAGAGCTCTCACCAGAGCATATAGCTCTTTATCATAAGTGGGATAGTTGAGAGTTGCTCCTCCTAATTTCTCACTGAAAAATGCTATGGGCCTCTTTTCCTGCATTAAGACAGCACCAATTCCAATTCCAGAGGCATCACATTCAATCTCAAAAGTTTTAGAAAAATCTGGAAGTGCAAGTAAAGGAGCATTAGTCAACTTCCCTTTCAGAAGCTCGAATGCCTCATGCTGAGAGGGTCCCCACGTGAATCCCACAGCCTTCTTTACCACTTCAGTGAGTGGTGCTGCTATGGTGCTAAAATCCTTCACAAATCTCCTATAGAATCCAGCAAGTCCATGAAAACTCCGCACCTCTCCAATACTCTTGGGCGCTGGCCATTCTCTAATAGCTTTTACCTTCTCCTTGTCTACCTGAATTCCCTGAGAAGTAATAACAAAACCCAAAAAGACCAAGTTATCTGTTCCAAAAGAGCATTTCTTTTTGTTTGCATACAGGTGTTCTTTCCTTAACATGTCCAAAACTTGTCTAAGGTGGTCTAGATGTTCTTCCTTAGTCTTGCTATAGATTAAAATATCATCAAAATAAACCACTACAAATCGTCCTATAAATGCTTTTAAGACATGATTCATTAACCTCATGAAGGTACTAGGTGCATTGGTTAATCCAAAAGGCATAACTAACCATTCATACAATCCTAGTTTTGTTTTAAATGCCGTTTTCCATTCATCTCCTTCTTTCATCCTAATCTGATGATATCCACTTTTTAAATCAATCTTAGAGAAGATGCATGATCCATATAATTCGTCTAACATGTCATCTAAACGAGGAATAGGATGTCTGTACTTAACTGTGATGTTGTTTATGGCTCTGCAGTCTACACACATGCGCCAACTTCCATCCTTCTTTGGCACAAGTAGAACTGGTACTGCACAAGGGCTTAGGCTTTCGCGAATGTGTCCTTTCTCTAAAAGCTCGTTGACTTGTTTCTGAATCTCCTTAGTCTCCACCGGATTAGTTCGGTAGGCAGGCCTATTTGGGAGTGTAGCGCCAGGAACCAAGTCAATCTGGTGTTCGATCCCTCTTATAGGTGGTAATCCAATTGGTTGATCTTCTGGAAATACATCCTTATACCCCTGTAAAAGCAACTCAATATCTCTCGGAATCTCCGGAACCAAGTTAGAAGAACTAGTTAGTAGTTCTTTACAAATCAATAACATCATAAATTGTTGATCGAAGAGTGCTTGTTTTACTTCACTTGGAGTAGCAAACAGAGTATGGTGACTTACCTTAGTGTCCTGCTCCATGCTTGTACTGGTGCTTATAGGTTTGGTATTGGTTCTTCTTTGCTTCATCTGAATCTGATCTAAATGTACTTCTTGTGGAGTGAGGGGTACCAAGATAATGTTTTTACCTTTGTGGTTGAAGGAGTGTCTATTTGTGAATCCATCATGGATTGCTTTCTTATCATATTGCCAAGGTCTACCTAGCAATATGTGACTGGCTTCCATAGGTAATACATCACAAGTGATCTCATCTTGATATCTCCCAATGCTTAGGGGTACTACCACTTGTTCTGTCACTTTCATTTCTCCATCTTCATTAAGCCATTGCAGTTGATAAGGTTTAGGATGCTTGCTAGTAGTTAAATTAAGACGAGTCACAAGTAGTTGGCTGGCCACATTAGTACAGCTTCCTCCATCAATTATAAGACTGCATATTTTGTCTTGTACGAAACATCTGGTATGAAACAAGTTCTCCCTTTACTCCTGGATCTTAGGTTGTGCACTTAAAGTTCTCCTTGTTACCATCAATTGTCCTTGGATAGGATAAGCTATACTTTCATCTTCTGATTGATCATCTTCTGATGTCAGCTCTCCATTCTCTAGAATAAGCATAACCTTTTTGTTAGAACATTCGTTAGCATAATGACCAAAACCTTGACACCTGAAACATTTGATGTTTCTAGTCCTTGTTGCTGAAGGTGTTGTGGGTGATAGCCCTTTGCCCTTGTCCTCACGTGTAGTGGAGCTTGATGGCATGTGTTCCAGGGCTTTGGTAGGCGTTCTAGACATTGATACTCCTCCTCTATCTTCTCTAGCATATGGTGGCTTGGAGGATGAAGAGAATGGTGTCTTTGAGTTACTTCTCCTTTTGTTTTGTTGTTCAATGAGAATTGCCTTGTGTAGCAACTCATCCATATCCTCATAGTCTTGTAATTCCAACCGATCTTGGATATCTCTATTGAGCCCTCCTTGAAATCTAGCCATGGTAGCTTCCATTGTTTCATCAATCTCAGCCTTCATCATTAGACTTTCCATCTCCTGATGATAGTCCTCGACACTCTTAGAACCTTGTGTTAATCTTCTTAGTTTTTGATGTAGATCCCTCCCATAGTGAACTGGAACAAATCTTTTCCTCATCATGGTTTTCATTTCAAACCAAGAAGTGATTTGAGGTTCACCATTGCGTCTCCTTGTAGTAGCAATCTGCTCCCACCAGTTGATAGCATATCCTTCGAACTCAGTTGTTGCTAGTTTCACCTTCTTCTCCTCTGAGTAGTTTTGACAACTGAAAACTAGTTCAAGCTTCTTTTCCCATTCTAGATAAGTATCTGGATCATTCTTTCCTGAGAAAGGTGAAATCCTGAGTTTGAGGTTTCCTAGATTGTCGTTAATCCTAGGCACCATGTGCTGCCTGTTGAGATCTCTTCCAGTTTGAGATCCTTCCCCATTATCGTCTGAATAATCAATGAACTCCTCATTGACTCCATGTCTGGTGCCTCTCATTGCTCCCATCATGGCGCCTCTTCTAGCTCCTCTCCTGGCGCCTCCTCCGGCTAATTGTCCTCTTCGAGCTGGTCTACCTGCAAGTGGGTCAGCTCCATAAAAAAATTCATTAGCTTGGTTAGCCCTATTTTCAAAGAAATTTTGTAGTCTCCGAGTGATCTCATCCATCATAACCTCCATCTGTAACTGATCAAACCTATGAGGTTGAGTGGAACTTTCTCCTATAGGAGATTCTTCATTCGGATTCTCCATTGTTCCTGAAAAAAACTTAAAAAAAACTGTTAGTTAAAAACTCTCTTTCTCTCACTTTGTTTTCTTGACGCTCAATTCCTCTTGCTATTCTCAAAAGTTCAGAATAGATCAAACCCAATCACCTAAGACCTAGAGTTAAATCTACTGATTCTTAAGATAGAAAGATTGCAAGATTTTTTTTCGTCAGCTGATTAACCAACTCCTAGCAGGATTACTCCTCTGCTTCTATTTTTTTTTTTTTTTTTTTCGAATTTTTTTTTTTTATTTTTTTTTTTTTTGAATTTTTTTTTTTTTTTTTTTTTTTTTTTGTAATTCAGGAGAGGCTCAACTGACTTACAACAGATAGAAAGAAAAGAAGTATTTAAGAAAACAAACGAGATGTGATGTGATGGAATGAATTGAAATCGATTAGATTTCAACAAACCCTAGCCGTCAAGATGGCTCTGATACCACTTGGTGCGTCCCTGGATGTGTCTGATTCGAAAGGATCTCTTGAGGGTAGGATGATGAATCTCTAGAGGTTACTAACTCTCTAGAAAATTGAGTGAATGATGGAATCTAAGGCTACTAGCACTTAGATTAGATTGGTGTATGGTAGGGATGAAGAATTGGAGGCTACTAGCTCTCCAATCAGGCGCAAGTGGAGGGATTTATGGATTCCAATAGCACAGGATCACCCTGCTATAGAGCTATGGAAGATCACAGTAGATTACTCTACCCTTTTAGTGATTAGTCAATGTTCTTGTGCTGAACAAAGAAAGCAAAAGAGGAAGAAAAAGTCTTTCTATTATACTTTTGATAAGAAAATTGTGTGTCTTCCAATTGGGGGGGGTGAATGCCTTTTTATAAGCAAAAAGACCTAAAGAGATTATGCCAAAATAGCATATTCTATCTAATCTAATCTAACTTAATCTTAATCTAATATAATCTAACCTAATCTAATCTAATCCTAAAGGAATATACCAGAATGATATATCCTTATCTAATTCTATCCTATCTGGTTTAATTTTAATGAACCAGGTTTATTCCTAATTCTAACCTTACTGGTTTAATTTGAGTAATTGACTAGAAACAAATTAAACCAACAAGCTGGTTTAATTTTAGCCTCTTTCTCTTCCTTTCCCACGTCTTCAATTAGAATTTGAAGGATCTTTTTTTGTGCTTTACTCCTTGCTCTTGTTGTTGGTCCAATCCATAATTCTGATTCTCTTTCATAGTTTCCGTCTTGATTAGTCGAGCTGACGCTATCTCCTTGATCATCTCCTATTGGCATCATTGAAGGGGTTTCTTCTTGATGAGCGTCCTCCTCCTTTGTCTTCTTGTCTGTTGAGTCTCCATGTGCTTCCTTGCTCGCACCACCAACCATTCAATAATCCGCAACTCTACAGAAGACTAGTAGGTAAGTTAATCTATTTAACTCTTACTAGACCTGATCTTTGCTTTTCTGTGAATCAGGTTAGCCAGCATATGCAAGAGCCGAAGGTCCATCATTGGAACATGCTGGAGAGAATTCTTAGATACTTGAGAGGAACTTCTGAGCAAGGAATCTGGATGGGAGCCAATGGAAGCTCAGAAATAGTGGGATACTGTGATGCTGACTGGGCTGGTGATAGAGAAGACAGGAGGTCTACCACAGGCTACTGTACCTTTGTTGGTGGAAACTTGGTCACATGGAAGACAAAGAAGCAGAAGATTGTGTCTTGTTCAAGCGCAGAGGCTGAATATCGTGCAATGAAGAAGCTCACCAATGAGTTAACATGGATCAAGGCCATTCTGAAGGACTTGGGTATAGAAACAGTTAGACCAATGACCATGCATTGCGACAACCAAGCAGCCATTCACATAGCATCCAATTCTGTATTCCACGAGAGAACTAAACACATAGAAGTTGACTGTCACAAGGTGAGGCAAGCAGTGGAGCAAGGAGTAGTCTTACCATGCTACACCAGAAGTATGGATCAACTTGCGGATATCTTCACCAAGGCAACAACTTCTAAGGTATATGAGTCCATTCTACCTAGGCTTGGACTCTTTGATATGTCTTATCCATGAATCCTCTAATCATAAGCAATCATACTCTTTTTCCCTTATGGTGCTTTTGTCCCATTGGGTTTTACATCATAAGGTTTTTAATGAGGTGGTTGTTTATGATTTCCAAGCTAAGTTCTTCATCAGAATTTAGCTTGAGGGGGAGTATTGGACAGTGGCGTTACTAAAGGCAGCTCAGTCTAGTGTGATAAGCACTCTGGTCACTTGATAAGGAAGGGATAGTCACACATGATAAGATGAGAAGATAAGGAAGCATGTATGTTGATAAGTTCAGTTGCAACGGTCCTATATGTACTCTTACTTATCCCTAGCCTAGGCGACCTAGGAGTCTTTCTATTTAAGGCTATGCAGCCTCCTTGTAATCGCTCACTCTAATATAATAAGATTCTATTCTATTCCTCTTATGGCTAAACTCTATATGTTCTTGATATGTTCTTAATGTTTATAATCTAATCTATTCAAAACTTCTCCTTAATCTTTCCTAAAACTAACATCTAGGGCGGTAACTAAGTATTTTGAACCATAAAACTTCATCTTTCCCGGTTCCAGCTGCTGAAGGTTGCTCACTAGAGATCTTCACAAATGGAGAATACTAGGCCTATGGTTATCCCGGTCACTTTAAAGGGTCTCAACTACTTACTATGGTCCAGAATGGTGAAAACTACTCTCGGTGGTCGTGGACTTGGAATGCATCTTCTCCTAGACGAAGCACCACCAAAGGTATTCCAACAGGAGGATGGACAGGAGATTCTGGTTGTTGATGAAGAAAAATGGATTCAAGAGGATCAGTTTGTTCTGTCCATCATTCAGAGTTCACTTGATGGACCTATCTTGGAGGCATATTCGTATTGTGAGAGTGCTAGGGAGCTATGGGAAACACTCAAGAAGGTGTATGGCAATACTACAAATCTAAGTAGGGTGTTCGAAGTAAAGAGAGCAATCAACAATCTCCACCAGGAAGACTTGGAGTTCACGGCACATTTTGGCAAATTTCGCTCTCTATGGGCCGAGCTTGAAATGCTGAGACCAAACTCTATTGACCCAGAGGTTCTCCTTGCAAGGCGTGAACAGGACAAGGTCTTTGGTCTCCTTCTCACCCTGAATTCAATGTACAATGACTTGATCAAACATCTTTTGAGGTCAGATAAGCTCCCATCCCTTGAAGAAGTATGCGCATACATCCAGAGGGAACAAGGTTCCCATGGGCTTCTAAATGGAAAGGGGGAGCTGGTGACAGCAAACAAAGGTGTATACTTCAAGCCAGATGATAGAAGAGGGTCATTTTGCGAACACTGCAAGAGGAAGGGCCATGGGAAGGACAAGTGCTGGATCCTCCATCCGCATCTCAAGCCATCCAAGTTCAGAGATGTCCGAGCCAACATTACCAAGGCTAAAACTGACCAGGGAACATCTTCACGCAATCCAGAAGGAGATGGAATGGCTGTAATCAATGCTCAAGCTGCACAAGTAGCTGATCAAGACCAGGTGGTAAAGCGGTCAGAACTTGATGCACTCATCAAAGCCTTGAAGGAAAGTTATGGTAATACTATGGGTTTCTCCTTTCATGCTTCTGCTCACACTATAAAATTGAATGATAAACCATTAGTGATTGACTCTGGTGCATCCCACCATATGATTAGCAATGTTGAATTGATTAGAGATTTAGAACCGGCTAATGGTCATGTTGTCATTGCTAATGGAGATCGAATTCCAATTAAGGGAGTAGGAAACTTGAACCTATTTGATAGAAAGACTAGAGCCTTCTTTATGCCTGATTTCACCTCTAATTTAGTCTCTGTTCATAAAGCCACAAATGACTTGGATTGCAATGTTATCTTCACCCCTAATGATGTGAAGTTTCAGGATATTAAGACAAGCAAGATGCTTGGGAAAGGAATAACTAAGGATGGTCTCTATCTACTGAAGGAGGATCAGCCTTTATCTTCTGTTTTATCTTCTGTTCCATGCTCTTTAGACTCTACTTCTGCTTATGCTAATAATGCGTTGTGGCATGCTAGATTAGGACATCCCCATTCTCGGGCTTTAAGCTTAATGTTGCCTAATGTTGTGTTTAAAAATGATGAGTGTGAAGCTTGTATCTTAGGCAAACATTGCAAGTCTATTTTCCCTAAGTCTAAGACAGTTTATGCAAAATGTTTTGATCTTGTGCATTCTGATATTTGGACTGCTCCTTGCCTATCTAGAGAAAATCACAAATACTTCATCACCTTCATAGATGAAAAATCCAAGTACACTTGGTTAACTTTGATTCAATCTAAGGATAGAGCTTTAGAAGCCTTTGTGAACTTTCAGAACTATGTCACTAACCAATTCAATGCAAAGATTAAACTCTTAAGAACAGACAATGGTGGAGAGTATACCAGCAATGCCTTCAAAGACCATCTTTCCAAGCATGGCATTCTTCATCAGACGAGCTGCCCATACACACCACAGCAGAATGGTGTGGCCGAGAGGAAAAATCGTCATCTAATGGAAGTAGCAAGGTCCATGATGTTTCATTCCAAGGTTCCAAAGAGGTTCTGGGGCGATGCTGTGCTATCAGCTTGCTATCTCATTAACCGTATCCCTACAAGGATATTGGATGACATTTCCCCCTTTGAGGTATTGAACTCAGCCAAACCTTCTATAGCTCACTTGAAAGTATTCGGTTGTGTGTGTTTTGTCTTAATTCCAGGAGAAAACAGAACAAAATTGGATGCTAAGAGCACAAGGGCAATGTTTATTGGGTATTCAACCACACAAAGAGGCTATAAGTGTTATGATCCCATAACTCAGAAGGTTTTGGTGTCAAGGGATGTCAAGTTCATTTAACACCGAAGCTATTATGATAAGCAGCAATGGGATGACTTAGCCGATTTGTCTGATATCTCCATGGATCGTGCCACGAACCTTCGTAATATCATGGATCACCTTGGCATCCCATTCACTACGGCTGGTCCTGGTCCGGCTCCTGGTTCATGTCCTGTTCCGCAGAGTGATTCTAGTCCTTCACGCTCATCTTCCCATGACACTAACTCATCTCAGCCTGGTCCTGACCCGTCCCGGCACATACCAAACATAGGTGCTACACTTGACCGTGAAGGGGGGACACTTGATGACCTTGAACATGATAGCCACGATCAAGTATCAGCACAGTCAGATGATAGCCAGTCAGATGATAGCCATGATCAAGTTGAAGAACCATCCGAGCAAGTTCCATCCGAGCCAGTTCCATTTCTAAGGAGAAGTACAAGACTCAAGAAGGATCCATCAAACTGGGTGAATACAAGAGTGTACTACAATGCCAATGCAGTTGCTCATCCGACCCAAGTCGTCTGCTCCTTTGCTTCATTTCCTGAAGAACATAAGGTCTTTATAACCAACTTGGATCAAGGACATATTCCTACATCGTATGAAGAAGCTAAGGAACTCAAAGTTTGGAGAGATGCTATAGGTGATGAGACAGGAGCCATGGAAAGAAATCATACATGGGATGAAGCTGTGCTGCCCAAGGGAAAGAAGGCCGTGAGTTCAAAATGGGTGTTTACAATCAAGTACAAGAGTAATGGAGAGATTGAAAGATATAAGGCAAGACTTGTAGCAAGAGGATTCACTCAAACCTATGGTGAAGACTTTGGTGATACCTTTGCTCCTGTAGCAAAATTACACACTGTGAGGATTGTGTTATCTCTAGCAACCAATTTAGAGTGGGATCTGTGGCAGATGGATGTGAGGAATGCATTCTTGCAAGGAGAGCTTGAAGAAGAGGTGTACATGCGACCACCTCCAGGCTTGGAAGGAATTGTTCAACCAGGTAAAGTCTTGAGATTGAGAAAGGCTATTTATGGTTTGAAACAATCACCTAGAGCCTGGTATCACAAGTTGAGCATGACACTAAGGGATAGGGGATTCAGAAAGTCAGAAGCTGATCATACCCTTTTCACTCTTCCTAGCAAGTCAGGTATCATTGTGGTGTTGGTTTATGTGGATGATATCATTATCACCGGTGATGACAGGGAAGGAATTAGAGAAACCAAAACATACCTTAAGTCTATATTTGATATTAAAGATCTAGGTCTGCTTAAGTACTTCCTAGGGATTGAGATATGTCGTTCAAAGGAAGGACTATTTCTATCTCAAAGGAAGTATACTCTTGATCTATTGTCTGAAACAGGGAAGTTAGATGCAAAACCGGCGACCACACCTCTGGAAGATAGCTACAAAGTTATCAGTAAGGGGGAGATTGAAGATCAATCATTCAATGACCCACAGCTCTACAGAAGACTAGTAGGTAAGTTAATCTATTTAACCCTCACCAGACCTGATTTGTGCTTCTCTGTGAATCAGGTTAGCCAGCACATGCAAGCTCCCAAGGTTCATCATTGGAACATGCTGGAAAGAGTTCTTAGATACTTGAGAGGAACTTCAGAGCAAGGAATTTGGATGGGAGCTAACAAAAGTTCAGAGATAGTGGGGTATTGTGATGCAGACTGGGCTGGAGATAGAGAAGACAGGAGATCCACGACAGGCTATTGCACCTTTGTTGGAGGCAACTTAGTCACATGGAAGACAAAGAAACAAAAGATAGTCTCCTGCTCCAGTGCTGAAGCTGAATACCGTGCCATGAAGAAACTCACTAATGAGCTAACATGGATCAAAGCCATTTTGAAGGACTTGGGAATTGAGACAACCAAGCCAATGACCATGCATTGTGATAACCAGGCAGCCATTCATATAGCCTCAAACTCGGTCTTCCATGAGAGAACGAAGCACATAGAGATTGATTGTCACAAAGTAAGACAAGCTGTGGAACAAGGGATAGTCCTACCATGCTATACTCGGAGTGTTGATCAGCTTGCTGACATTCTTACCAAGGCAACAACATCTAAGGTATATGAGTCCATCTTACCCAGACTTGGACTCATTGATATTGCTACTCCATAACTTCCCTAACCATAAGCAATCATACTCTTTTTCCCTTATGTGTGCTTTTGTCCCATTGGGTTTTACACCATAAGGTTTTTAATGAGGTGGTTGTTTATGGTTTCCAAGCTAAGTTCTTCATCAGAATTTAGCTTGAGGGGGAGTATTGGACCGAGTGTGTACAAGGAGGAGTTGGTTCATGCCTAATGGTATGAGAAGGTTCGTGTGATAAGGGAAGCTTGTGTATAAGGAAGCGTGTGATAGTGATAAGCCTTCATGTAACGGCTCTATAAGCACACTATCTTATCCCTAGTCTAGACAACCTATCATGTAACCTAGGAAGATTTCTATTTAAGGCTAAGCAGCCTCTCATTGTATACACACAATAATAAAATCGATTTCCCATTATCTAATTCTCCTCTATACTTCATTCTTCATTCTTACAAACTATCACCTTGTACTTCTTCTGAGTGCCACAGGTTGATTTATTTCTTCCTCTAAGGCGGCTTGTACAAGATTGGGTTGATCCTGTGGCCTTTTTGATGCTAAAACAGGAAGAACATCATCTTGAGCATGTGTACTCTCTTCTCCCCCCTCATGGTCAAGAGGATGAACTTCAGGAGGACTAGACGGGGGAGAGGGCATTGATTGAATGTTGGATGAACTTGAAGTACTAGCACCACTAGATGGATCATGGACAGCCCTGGGGACCAAGGTAGGACGAGATGAGCTAGAAGCAACGTCACATGGATCATTTAGTGACTGGAGAATATTTGCATAGTCAGGTTCAGGGACGGTTTCCCTTGTTGGAAGGTGATGACCAGAAGTCGTCCGGTTGGAAGCAGCCGGATCATGCCAGCTAGTATTCGGACTTGGACCCTGTTGCTGCGGTACATGGACATGTGCTGGTTTGGTAGGCTGAACTATGCCAAGATTTTCTAAAATTTTCCTTAGGTTCTCAGCCTGATCAGATTTAGATGTAGAAATGTCTTTAAGTTCTTCCTAAGTTCCATCTTCATAGAATTCTTTATTCTCTTGGAACTTGACATCCCTAGACACCATAACCCTTCTAGACTCTGGATTGTAGCATTTATTGGATTGAAACCTTAGACTTGAAGCTGAAAAAGTTAATGAAGCCCAAGCCCAAATCAGAAGTTCAAGGTCTGTGCATTAGGCTGAGATAATGAAGTGAAGCCCAGGGTTTGTCCACACATGTGCAACACAAGGCCTGAATTAAGTAAGCCCAAACAAGCCCAAAACTGTCCAAGACACCTTCTAGAAGCTCTCCTAGGCATGGGTTTGGAGAGGGAAGGAAGAGTCACATGTTGGCTTAACCAATTTGAATTTCTAGCTGTTAGGAGCTGTCACTTTCACCATTTGGTGAAGTGCCTTTGTCTTATCTCTATTCTTTGGCTATAAATACATTGTATGCTCACCATAAATCAATCAAGGAAATAGAATCCTCCTTCCATACTCTCTGTCTCACAGTCTCTCTATTATTCTCACTCTTGTTCTTCCCTTATCAAATATAAACCCAGAAACTCTCCTACCTATTCTAACTATTATTCTGCAAATTCTAACATGGTATCAGAGCTTAGTTTTGGATCAAGCAAATTCTCTGTTTACTCTTGCAATAACTTGTTCTAATCTACTCACTCTGAGATTAATTAATCCTCAAAACCATGTGGTGCTGAGTTGTGAGAGGTTAGGATAGGTTATTTCTTGAGAATTACTCAACTCTCTTCCCAAAAAAACCACTTTCTCAATCTACTCTTGCAATAACTTTTTTTAATCTACTCACTGTGAGATTAATCAATCCTCAAAACCAAGTGGTGCTGAGTTGTGAGAGGTTAGGATAGGTTATTTCTTGAGAATTACTCACTTCATTTCTCAATTCAGCTACTCAACTCTTTTTCCAAACAAACCACTTTCTCAAAACCCTTACCATTTGCTTTCATCTAGTGGTTAATAGCTATATCCAACGGTTCCTAGCTCAAATTCAAACTAAAACGTGTGTAAACTATTGGACAGTGGCGTTACTAAAGGCAGCTCAGTCTAGTGTGATAAGCACTCTGGTCACTTGATAAGGAAGGGATAGTCACACATGATAAGATGAGAAGATAAGGAAGCATGTATGTTGATAAGTTCAGTTGCAACGGTCCTATATGTACTCTTACTTATCCCTAGCCTAGGCGACCTAGGAGTCTTTCTATTTAAGGCTATGCAGCCTCCTTGTAATCGCTCACTCTAATATAATAAGATTCTATTCTATTCCTCTTATGGCTAAACTCTATATGTTCTTGATATGTTCTTAATGTTTATAATCTAATCTATTCAAAACTTCTCCTTAATCTTTCCTAAAACTAACATGGTATCAGAGCAGGATATGATTCTCACATAGCTTCCGCATTCTTAAACTCATTCCTTCTCTTCTACTCTTTATATTTCTGGCTATACCCCAAACGCTTTCCTTGAGATAAACATGTTTAAGTCTGTCTTCTCTGAGATCCAGGATCCTCAGAACCATGGGTGATGAGTTGAAGAAGACTAGGCATGGTTATCTCTCGCGTTTAAGTTGTTTTCAAGTTTAGCCAGCTTTTTCACCATTGTTGTACGGACACATTTCTGGATAGTGAGTTCTTAGTGTAAAAATAGCTGCTTTCTGTGTTGGGGTAGTAAAAGGAGTAAGCTTGAACTCATTCATGGCCTAAATAATACAAGGGGAGTTGTTTAGAGCTAAGTGGGTGAGTGTCCGTACTCATCTTCTTCGACCAAACCCGAACCAGAGTCCGTACACTACACCAAAACTGTCTAAAAATAGCTCATTTATCCTAAAGGTAGGTCATTTCTAGCTTACCAAAGAACGGCTTAAGGTCTTAGAAGGGTAGAGTTGCATCCTGAGCATAAACCTTCTTAAACCTTGTGCACCCTGTTTTTCTCAAACCCTCGTGTTCTCAAACCCTCGTGTTTTTCATAAAACCTACCCCTTTCAAGATGGAGAACACACGGCCCATGGTCATTCCAGTCACCCTCAAAGGCCTTAACTACCTTCTCTGGTCTAGAATGGTAAAAACTACTCTCGGTGGCCGAGGACTTGGAATGCATCTCCTTCTTGATGAAGCTCCACCTAAGACGTTTCAACAGGAGGATGGACAGGAGATTATGATTGTGGATGAAGAAAAATGGATTCAAGAGGATCAGTTTGTTCTGTCTATCATTCAAAGTTCATTGGATGGACCTATCTTGGAGGCATACTCGTATTGTGAAAGTGCTAGGGAGCTATGGGAAACACTCAAGAAGGTTTACGGTAACACTACAAATTTAAGTAGGGTGTTTGAAGTGAAGAGAGCAATCAACAACCTTCACCAAGAGGACTTGGAGTTTACAGCTCATTTTGGCAAGTTTCGCTCCTTGTGGGCTGAGCTTGAAATGTTGAGACCGAACTCAACTGATCCAGAGGTTCTGCTTGCAAGACGTGAACAAGACAAGGTCTTTGGTCTCCTTCTCACCCTGAATCCTATGTACAATGACTTGATCAAGCACCTCCTGAGATCAGATAAGCTTCCATCCCTAGAAGAAGTTTGCGCTTACATCCAGAGGGAACAAGGCTCTCATGGTCTTCTAAGTGGAAAGGGAGAGCTTGTGACAGCAAACAAAGGTGTCTACTTCAAGCAAGATGACAGAAGGGGGTTGTTCTGTGAGCACTGCAAGAGGAAGGGCCATACTAAGGAAAAATGCTGGATTCTCCACCCACATCTCAAGCCATCCAAGTTCAGAGATGTCCGAGCCAATATCACCAAGGCTAAAGCTGACCAGGGAACATCCTCACGCAATCCAGAGGAAGATGGAATGGCGGTGATCAATGCTCAAGCTGCACAAGTAGCCGGTCAAGATCAAGTGGTGAAGCGGTCAGAACTGGATGCTCTTATCAAAGCCCTGAAAGAAAGCTATGGTAATGGTATGGGGTTCTCTTTTCATGCTACTGCTCATACTATAAAACTGGATGAAAGACCATTAGTGATTGATTCTGGAGCATCCCATCATATGATTAGCAATATTGAACTGATTAAGGACTTAGAACCGGCTAAGGGTCATGTTGTGATTGCAAATGGGGATAGAATTCCAATTAAAGGGGTAGGAAACTTAGAACTATTTGATAGAAAGACTAGAGCTTTCTTTATGCCTGATTTCACCTCTAATTTAGTTTCTGTTCATAAGGCCACAAATGACTTGGATTGCAATGTTATCTTCACTCCTAATGATGTACATTTTCAGGATATTAAGACAAGCAAGTTGCTTGGGAAAGGAAGAACTAAGGATGGTCTTTATCTGCTGGGAAATGATCAACCTTTAGCTTCTGTTTTATGTTCTTTAAATTCTACTCCTGTTTATGCTAATAATGTGTTATGGCACGCTAGACTAGGACACCCTCACTCTCGGGCTTTAGGCTTAATGTTACCTAATGTTGTGTTTAAAAATGATAATTGTGAGGCATGTATCTTAGGTAAACATTGCAAGTCTGTTTTCACTAAGTCTGGAACCATTTATGAAAAGTGTTTTGATCTTGTGCATTCAGATGTGTGGACTGCTCCTTGCTTATCTAGAGAGAATCAGAAATATTTCATTACTTTCATAGATGAGAAATCCAAATACACCTGGATAACCTTAATGCAATCAAAGGATAGAGCTTTAGAGGCCTTTGTGAACTTTCAAAATTATATCACTAACCACTTGAATGCAAAGATTAAAATCTTTAGAACAGACAATGGTGGAGAGTATACAAGTCATGCCTTTAGAGATCATCTCAATAAGCACGGAATTCTCCATCAAACGAGTTGTCCCTACACACCCCAACAGAATGGTGTGGCTGAGAGAAAGAATCGTCACCTGATGGAAGTAGCCAGGGCAATGATGTTTCATACAAAGGTTCCTAAGAGGTTTTGGGGAGATGCTGTCCTTACCGCATGTTATCTTATTAACAGGACTCCTACCCGAGTCCTCAATGATCTCTCCCCATTTGAGGTATTAAACGCTCTTAAACCTTCTCTAACCCACTTGAGAGTGTTTGGTTGCCTGTGCTTTGTTTTGATTCCAGGAGAGAACCGAACCAAGCTTGACGCTAAGAGTGCACGGTCCATGTTCATTGGGTATTCTACTACCCAAAGAGGCTACAAGTGCTATGACCCTGAAGCTAGGAAGGTGTTGGTGTCTCGTGATGTTAAGTTTATTGAGAACACTGGCTACTATAGTGATCAAAAGTGGGATAACTTGGTTGATCTTGCTGGTTCTTCCCTGGACCGGGCCACTAGCCTTCGGAATATCCTTGATCATCTTGGCATACCTTCACCATTCCAACCTGGTTCTACCGGTGTTCCATGTCCTCAACCTAGTTCATGTCCTGTTCCTGGCTTGGCTCCTGTTCAACCAGCTGTCCCGCATGAAATTACCTCGACCTGGTCAGAACCTAGCTCACCCGGAGGTGGTCCAACATTGTCCCGGACTGGACCAAGCTTACCGCAGCAAGACCTTAACTCTTCCCGGCCAGACATTGATCGTGAGGGGGGACATCTTGAAGAAGATCTTGAAGAAGACAGTGATCAAGAGAGGACCGGCTCTTCTTCTGAAGGTCACGATCAAAGGCAAGAGCGGGAAGAAGAACCATCAGGGACAGCTCAACCTCTAAGGAGAAGCACAAGACTCAGGAAGGATCCATCAAACTGGGTGAACACAAGGGTCTATTACAATGCAAATGCGGTTGCTCATCCCTCTCAAGTTGTTTGCTCATTTGCTTCATTCCCTGAAGAGCACAAGACCTTTATTAGCAGCCTGGATCAGGGACACATTCCAACATCCTATGAAGAGGCTAAGGAACTCAAAGTCTGGAGGGATGCTATAAGTGATGAGACAGAGGCCATGGAAAGGAATCACACATGGGATGAAGCCGTGTTACCCAAGGGAAAGAAGGCAGTGAGCTCAAAGTGGGTATTTACGATCAAATACAAGAGTAATGGAGATGTGGAAAGATATAAGGCCAGGTTGGTCGCAAGAGGCTTCACTCAGACCTATGGAGAAGATTTTGGTGATACCTTTGCCCCTGTAGCAAAACTCCATACCGTGAGGATTGTCCTATCCTTAGCAACAAATCTGGATTGGGAATTGTGGCAGATGGATGTAAAGAATGCCTTCTTGCAAGGAGAGCTAGAGGAAGAGGTGTACATGCGGCCACCTCCAGGTCTAGAAGGGATTGTTCAACCAGGCAAGGTCTTGAGATTGAGAAAGGCTATTTATGGATTAAAACAATCACCTAGGGCCTGGTATCACAAGTTAAGCATGACACTAAGGGACAGAGGATTCAGGAAATCAGAAGCTGATCACACACTGTTCACATCTTCTAGCCGGTCAGGTATCATAGTTGTGTTGGTCTATGTGGATGATATCATTATCACAGGTGATGATAGGGAAGGGATCAAGGATACCAAAGCCTACCTTAAGTCCATCTTTGACATTAAAGATTTAGGCTTCCTTAAGTATTTCCTAGGGATTGAGATATGTCGCTCTAAAGAGGGATTATTCTTATCTCAAAGGAAATACACACTTGACCTTTTGTCTGAAACAGGAAAGCTAGATGCAAAACCAGTGACCACACCTCTGGAGGACAGTTACAAAGCTATCAATGAGGGGGAGCTTGAAGACCAACCATTCAATAATCCGCAACTCTACAGAAGACTAGTAGGTAAGTTAATCTATTTAACTCTTACTAGACCTGATCTTTGCTTTTCTGTGAATCAGGTTAGCCAGCATATGCAAGAGCCGAAGGTCCATCATTGGAACATGCTGGAGAGAATTCTTAGATACTTGAGAGGAACTTCTGAGCAAGGAATCTGGATGGGAGCCAATGGAAGCTCAGAAATAGTGGGATACTGTGATGCTGACTGGGCTGGTGATAGAGAAGACAGGAGGTCTACCACAGGCTACTGTACCTTTGTTGGTGGAAACTTGGTCACATGGAAGACAAAGAAGCAGAAGATTGTGTCTTGTTCAAGCGCAGAGGCTGAATATCGTGCAATGAAGAAGCTCACCAATGAGTTAACATGGATCAAGGCCATTCTGAAGGACTTGGGTATAGAAACAGTTAGACCAATGACCATGCATTGCGACAACCAAGCAGCCATTCACATAGCATCCAATTCTGTATTCCACGAGAGAACTAAACACATAGAAGTTGACTGTCACAAGGTGAGGCAAGCAGTGGAGCAAGGAGTAGTCTTACCATGCTACACCAGAAGTATGGATCAACTTGCGGATATCTTCACCAAGGCAACAACTTCTAAGGTATATGAGTCCATTCTACCTAGGCTTGGACTCTTTGATATGTCTTATCCATGAATCCTCTAATCATAAGCAATCATACTCTTTTTCCCTTATGGTGCTTTTGTCCCATTGGGTTTTACATCATAAGGTTTTTAATGAGGTGGTTGTTTATGATTTCCAAGCTAAGTTCTTCATCAGAATTTAGCTTGAGGGGGAGTATTGGACAGTGGCGTTACTAAAGGCAGCTCAGTCTAGTGTGATAAGCACTCTGGTCACTTGATAAGGAAGGGATAGTCACACATGATAAGATGAGAAGATAAGGAAGCATGTATGTTGATAAGTTCAGTTGCAACGGTCCTATATGTACTCTTACTTATCCCTAGCCTAGGCGACCTAGGAGTCTTTCTATTTAAGGCTATGCAGCCTCCTTGTAATCGCTCACTCTAATATAATAAGATTCTATTCTATTCCTCTTATGGCTAAACTCTATATGTTCTTGATATGTTCTTAATGTTTATAATCTAATCTATTCAAAACTTCTCCTTAATCTTTCCTAAAACTAACATAAACACCATGGAAAGCTCAAGAGTGGTTGTTCCAGTGACACTGAAAGGGGTCAACTACATTTTATGGGCTAGAACCACCAAGACAGTGTTGTGTAGCCGTGGCTTATGGAGCCACATCCTCAAGAGTGAAACTTCCATTGCCATGACTGAAGAAGGTGGCCAAGAAGTTGCCATCATGAATAAAGACCGGTGGTTTCAAGAAGACCAACTGGTGCTATCCGTGATCCAAAACTCCCTTGAAGCATCTCTCCTTGAAGCTTATTCTTATTGTGAGACAGCCAAGGAGTTATGGGAGACACTTTAAAATGTTTATGGCAACACTTCCAATCTCAGTCGTGTCTTTGAAGTAAAGAAGGCCATTAATGAGTTAACTCAAGAAAACATGGAGTTCACTCAACACTTTGGCAAGTTCAGATCATTGTGGGCTGAACTTGAAATGCTTAGACCAAGCACCATGGATCCCAAGGTGCTAAATGAAAGACGTGAGCAAGATAAGGTCTTTGGACTCCTCTTGACTCTAAACCCAACTTACAATGATCTTATCAAGCACATCTTAAGGTCAGACACTCTTCCAAGTCTTGAAGAAGTATGCAATAAGATTCAGAAGGAACAAGGATCATTAGGCCTCTTTGGAGGCAAAGGAGAGCTCATCACAGCCAACAAGGCAAACACCTACCAGAAAGGAGGCTTGAACCGTGGGGAAAGAAGAGGATTCTGTGATTATTGCAAGAAAGAAGGCCACACTAAGGACAAGTGTTGGATTCTCCATCTACACTTAAAGCCAAAATGGGTAAACCAACCAAGGGCCAATCTCTCCCAAGAAGCAACTCATGAGGCAAGAGCCAAGGCTAGCACTAGCTCATCCACGCCAACCAATGAAGAAGGGAAAGCCCTTGCAACATTTCAACAAGAATTCGTTAGAAAATCGGACTTTGATGCACTGATAAAAGCACTTAAGGAAGCTAATACCTCTGGTAACTCTTTTCAAGCTCTAAATCTCACTAAGCCACTTATTGTAGATTCAGGAGCTTCTCATCATATGATTAGTGACAAAAATCTACTTATCAATATGAAACCGGCTTTAGGAGATGTAGTAATAGCTAATGGTGATAAGATACCAATAAGAGGAATTGGAAACCTGAAATTGTTTAATAAAGAATCAACAGCCTTCTATATGCCCACATTCACCTCAAACTTGCTAAATGTTAAGAAAACAACCTCTGATCTTAATTGCTATTCTATCTTTGGTCCTAATGATGTTTACTTTCAGGATATTAAGACTAATAAGGTGTTTGGAAAGGGAGTGACCAAGGATGACTTGTATGTGCTTGAAGACACACAACCAGATTTCTCTTTATCTATTGCTTTCAACTCTGTTTTGAATACGGCTAATAGTGTTATTGGGCATTCTAGATTAGGACATCCTCACTCTAGGGCTTTAGAACTATTGTTGCCAAGTATGTCTTTTAAAAATGATGAATGTGAAGCTTGTATACTAGGTAAACATTGTAAATGAGTGTTTCCTAAGTCTACAACTATATATGAAAATTGCTTTGATCTCATTCACTCTGATGTTTGGACTTCACCATGCACATCTAGAGACAACCATAAATACTTTGTTACATTCATAGACCAAAAATCGAAATATACTTGGGTAACACTATTGCCAACAAAAGATAGAGTCCTAGAAGCCTTCACTAAATTTCAAATGTATGTGACTAACCATTATAATGCCAAGATCAAAATTTTTAGATCAGATAATGGAGGAGAATATACAAGTCTAGCATTCAAACAGCACTTAGATAAATATGGAATCATCCATCAAACAAGTTGTCCTTACACGCAATGTCCCAAAGAAGTTTTGGGGAGATGCACTTGTTACCGCTTGCTACCTCATCAATAGACTCCCCACAAAAATCTTGGAGGATTTATCCCCATTTGAGGTACTTAATAAGAGTAAACCATCTATTTCATACTTACGTGTCTTTGGGTGTGTTTGTTGTAAGAATATGCGGAATATAAGAGAAGATTAGAGAGAGTTTTCTGAATAAGATGAAGAACAAAAGTATGGAAGACTAAGAGGAAGAGATTTCGTGACAAATGAGAGAGATAGAGCTGGCGGCTGGTATGAGAGAATTAGAGAAGGAGGATTATATTTCCTTGACAGATTAGTTACATAGGTTAGAGTATTTATAGTCTAAGTTACAATAAATACATTAATTACATTAATTAGGCTCACATATTTACTTTCCATAAACTATTTGTTGCCTAACTCTCAAAGGGGAAGTAATTAACTTCCTTTCCAACCTTGAGTAATCGACATCCAGGCCATTAACTTCCTTTCCTTATTTGAATAGTCGACATCCAAGGTCATTAACTTCCTTTCCTCACTTGAGTAATCGACATCTCAGACCATTAACTTCTCCCAGCCGCCTGTATCTTTCTTCTAGAATTCTTATAGTTGGGCTTGCTGTCGTGTGTAGATTAATATTTGTTATGTTCTTATTCCAGGAGAACAAAGGAATAAGTTAGAAGCAAGAAGTGTGAAAGCCATGTTTATAGGGTACTCCACTACCCAAAAGGGATACAAGTGTAAGATTTGATGATTGAGAGTATTTGAGATTTAGAGAGTGAGAGAGATTAAGAGAGATTGAGAGAAAAAGAGAATGAACTTTTATTAAGAATTTTAGAAAATGATTTTCATACTTACAAAGTGAGTGAGAGACACCTATTTATACTAATCCTATTCTAGACTTGTTTGGATACAGAGATATACTTATCATTAATCTACACAAGTCTAAGGCATATACATGGTGAAAGACGCCAATACTTCACTCAGATGAATTCATCATACTTCTTCATTCCAACACTCCCCCTCAAGCTTAAGACATGAAAAATGCATAAGCTTGCAACCATGAAGTATTACCTCATTAAAAACCTAGAGAAGGAAAACCTAATTGGGACAAAACCTTTTCTAGGGAAAAAGAGTATAACATTCCATGTTGGGATCATTGATGTGGAAGAGACATCAAACCAAGTCTAGGGTAGATGGAACCGCCTGTCTTCAAGGTTACAACTTTGGTAAACACATCAGCTAGCTGATCTTCACTCCTTGTGTAGCAGGGTAGAATTGTACCATTTCCAATAGCTTCTCTTACCTTATGGCAGTCAACCTCAATATGCTTGGTTCTCTCATGAAACACAGAGTTAGAGGCAATGTGTATGGCAGCTTGATTATCACAATGGACAGTGATTGGAGACTCTAAGCTTTCGCCTAAAATGTCAAAGAGGAGTTGCTTCAACCAGATGCATTCAGTGGTGAGCTTCCTCATGGCCCTGTATTCAGCTTCTGCACTAGAACATGATACAACTTTTTGCTTCTTAGTCTTCCAAGTTACAAGGTTACCTCCTATAAAAGTGCAATAGCCAGTTGTGCTTCTCCTATCTTCTCTGTCTCCTGCCCAATCTGCATCACAATAACCTACAACCTCTGTGTTCTTATTACATCCCATCCATATACCTTGTTCCTTAGTTCCTTGCAGATATCTCAAAATACGAATGATCATATCCCAATGCCTTGTTTTTGGGTCTTGCATATGTTGAGATACCTGATTTACTGCAAAACATAGGTCAGGTCTAGTGATGGTTAAGTAAATAAGCTTACCAACCACTTGTCTATACAATTTTGCATCATGAAACTTGTCATTTCCTAGCTCCCCCTCAGGTTCTATTTTGTAGCCTTCTTCAAGGGGTGTCTCAGCTGGTTTAGCTTCAAACATACCTGTGGAGGTTAGTAAATCCACAATATATTTCCTTTGAGATAAAAAGAGACCTTCCTTGAATCTACATATTTCAATTCCTAAGAAATATTTCAATTCTCCTAGATCCTTAATATCAAAAACACTTTTCAAATAGGCTTTAGTTGATTCAATACCAGCTTTATCAATCCCTGATATGATTATATCATCCACATAGATAAGTATAACCACAATACCTTCCTTACTCTTAAGTGTAAACAGGGTGTGTTCAACTTGTGACCTTTTGAAACCTCTATCCCTTAGAGTTACATTCAGCTTATGATACCAAGCTCTTGGAGATTGCTTAAGACCATAGATTGCCTTCCTTAGTCTGAGGGTGTTGCCGCCATTAACTTCATCTTCCAAACCTGGTGGTGGTGTCATGTACACTTCTTCCTCTAATTCACCTTGTAAGAAAGCATTCTTAACATCCATTTGCCACAAATCCCATTCAAGGTTAGTAGCAAGAGAAAGAACAACATTAACAGAGTGAAGTTTAGCTACTGGAGCAAAGGTATCCCTATAGTCTTCACCATAAGTCTGTGTGAATCCCCTAGCCACCAACCTAGCTTTATACCTATCTATCTCACCATTACTTTTATACTTAATGGTAAATATCCATTTTGAACTTACAGCCTTTTTCCCTTTTGGTAAGGTGGCTGGAGCATAAGTTCCATTTTTCTCCATAGCTTGTTTTTCATCTTGAATGGCATCTCTCCATTCCTTAATCTCCATAGCCTCCTCATAGCTCTTAGGGATCTGTTCTTTATCTAAACTCACAGTGAAAGCAACATGATTAGTAGGAATACTAATTAAAGAACATACTCCCTGATCATGATGTGCTACTGCATTGTGGTTGTAGTACACCCTTGTATTCTTCCAGTTTTCAGCTGGGAACCTCTGCCTTGTACTTCTTCTGAGTGCCACAGGTTGATTTGTTTCTTCTTCTAAAGCGGCTTGTACAAGATTGGGTTGATCCCTTGGCCTTTTTGATGCTGAAACTAGAATATCATCTTGAGCATGTGTACTCTCTTCTCCCCCCTCATGGTCAAGAGGATGCTGTTCAGGAGGACTGGATGGTGGAGAGGGCATTGATGGAATGTTGGATGAACCGGAAGAACTAGCACCAGTAGATGGATCATGGACAGCCCCGGGAACTGAGACAGGACGGGATGAGCTAGATGCAAGGTCATGACCAGAGATCGTCTCCTGGTTGGATGTAGCCGGACCATGCCAGCTAGTATTCGGGCTTGAATCATGTTGCTGAGGTACATGGACAGGTGCTGGAGCGGTTGGCTGAACTATGCCAAGGTTCTCTAAAATTTTCCTTAGATTCTCAGCCTGATCAGAATTTGATGTAGATATGTCTTTAAGATCTTCCCAAGTTCCATCTTCATAGAATCCTTTGTTCTCATTAAACTTGACATCCCTAGACACCAGGACCCTCCTAGTCTCTGGATTGTAGCATTTGTATCCTTTTTGAGTAGGAAAGTATCCTAGGAACATAGCCTTGATGCTTTTTGGTTCCAGCTTATTCCTAAGTTCTCCTGGTACTAAAACAAAAAAAACACATCCAAAAATTCTTAAATGATCAATAGTTGGCTTAGTTTTGTTTAATACCTCAAAAGGACTCAAATCATCTAGAACTTAAGTTGGAGTTCTATTGATTAAGTAACATGCAGCTAGTAATGCATCTCCCCAAAATCTTTTAGGAACCTTCTTGTGGAACATCATTGTTCTCACAACTTCCATAAAATGTCTGTTCTTCCTCTCAGCTACTCCATTTTGTTGTGGAGTGTAAGGACAGCTTGTTTGATGTTCAATGCCATGTGTGGCTAAGTGTTGCTGAAACTTGGTACTAGTATATTCCCCTCCATTGTCTGTCCTAAAAATCTTTATCTTGGCATTATATTGGTTAGTAACATATGTCTGAAAGTTAAGAAATGCATCAAACACCCTATCCTTTGAATTAAGCAATGTCACCCAAGTATACTTAGATTTTTCATCAATGAAGGTAACAAAATACTTCTGATTTTCTCTAGAAGGAAAGGGAGATGTCCAAACATCAGAGTGTACTAAATCAAAGCAATTATCATAAGCATGAGTTGATTGTTCAAAGACAGTTCTACTATGCTTTCCAAGAACACAAGATTCACAAATGTTATTAAGCAATTTTATTCCAGGTACAATCAATTCAAGAGCTCTAGAATGTGGATGTCCTAGTCTAGCATGCCACAATTCAGCATTTAGAGTCATATCAACATGATTTGCACACGGTTGTAATGGAAAGGCAGGTAAATCTTCTAGCACATACAAGTCATTCCTTGTAGTTCCTTGGCCAAATTTCTGACTTGTTTCAATATCCTGAAAGTAAAACTCATTAGGACCAAAGATAGCCTTACAATTCAAATCAGTTGTAGCCTTTTTAACAGAGAGTAAGTTGGATGTAAAAGAAGGCATATAAAAGGCTTTAGATTCCTTATCAAACAACCTAAGATTCCCTACTCCTTTAATTGGTACATTAACTCCATTAGCAATTACAACACTTCCTAAAGCAGGTTCAACATGGTCTAGCAAACCTAAGTCTTTAATCATGTGATGAGATGCACCAGAATATACAATTAAGGAGTTAGAAGCCATAGATGTGTTTAAAGAAACATGATAAGTTTTACCCAACACATTACCAGACTTGAATGCTTTGAGAAGATTTTCAAGATCAGCTTTGGTGACATATTCAGTTTGGTTGGCCATAGTTGAGGAGGAAGCATTCACCGGCTCCATGGTACATGCGCTTGAGCAACCTACAACATGAACCATGTTAGAAGAACTAGGACCGGTTGAAGATTTCTTGCTCCTCTCAACAAACCAACTAGGCTTGAGTTCTGGATGGAGCACCCAGCACTCCTTCTTGCTATGGCCTGTTCTCTTGCAATGGTCACACAGCTGCTTCTTCCTCTTGATGTCAGCTGGAACCGATCTGAAAACACCCTTATGCGCCACCACCATTTCACTTTTGTGCCCAAAGAGTTCATGTGACCCCTGTTCCTTCTGAATCTTTGCACAAACATCCTCAAGACTTGGTAGCTTATCATCCCTGAGAATGTGTTTTATCAGGTCAGTGTAAGAATTGTTCAAAGTCATAAGCAGCCCAAACACTTTATCCTGCTCTCTCCTTTCAAGAAGAGTGTGTGGATCAATTGAAGCTGGTCTAAGCATCTCCAGCTCTGCCCACAAGGCTCTGAATGATCCATAGTGTTTGGTAAACTCCACATCTTCCTGTTTAAGCTCATTCAAAGCTTTCTTAACCTCAAAAATTCTTAAGAGATTAGAAGTATTGCCATAAACTGTTTTCAAAGTCTCCCACAGTTCCTTAGCATTAGAGCAATAAGAATAAGCTTCCAAAAGAGAACTAGCTAAGGAACTTTGAAGAATGGCAAGTACCATTTGATCTTGCTGAAACCATAGAGCTTGTTCAGCATTTTGATTCTGAACCTCCTCATCTGTCAACAAGTGAGCCGGTTCATGAATGTGGCTCCACAGTCCCTTGCTACAAAGCGTGGTTTGCATTGTCCTGGACCAGAGCAGGTAATTTGCTCCTTGAAGTATAACGGGAGCCTTCATCTGTGAATGTAACTCCATTTGATCTCTCCTGAAGCCTACACACAAAGATTAAGCAACCAATACGTGCACCTCACAAACACAAATCGCGTGAACCAGCTGTGTGATCAATACTCAAGCAGGTATACCTACTTCTTATAACCATTCACAACTAGCAATAACAGTCTAAACTACTTCAACAGATGATCCAGAAGTAAACCCAATCTTGAAGACCAAGCAAAACAACAATTCTAAGATTCCCGCTGTGAGAATGAGAAATAATGATTCACCATTGGTGAAGAGAGAGTTTTAGAGAGAGAAAGGATTTATTTTTATTATTATGAAGAGAATGATTCATCTTACTTACAAATGTGAAGAGAGTAAGGTATTTATACTAATCTAGTCTAAGCTTGTTTGGAAACAAGGATAGCCTTATACTTGAATGGCTTATAAGGATAACAAAGCACTAGAACACAAACAAGCCTTAGACACTCTCCTTTGACCTAGATACTCACGCCTTTATACTTGTAAGTGAAGGCTTTCATCTTTCATCATTTCTTCTTCATTCCAACACTCCCCCTCAAGTTTAAGCATGGGTGAATGGTTGAACTTGCACAGATGAAGAGACTTCCTCCTTCTTCCTCTTTACTCCCTTGCAAGCTTGATTAATGTTCATAGAAACCAAGCTTGTAACCTTAAAGAACTTCCTCATTAAAAACCTTAGTATGGAAAACCCTTTGGGACAAAACCAATACTAAGGGAAAAAGAGTGAAGTCTTCTTAGCTTAGGGATTGGCCATTGAATCTATGAGCTTTAAATTCACCAGAGAGCTCCATAGATCCTTGGATAAAGGCCTTAATGACAAACGCTTGTGAATGGTTGTCTTGAAGCTCCTTTTAAGTCTGGTCCATTTCTCCCCCTTTCTTTTGACTCCTTGTCTTTAAGAGGTGATTATGATCCAGCTTTCCTTAAAGCCTTCAATTTAAACCTGTTTCACATACATATACATGCATGTATCAATTCTCACAAGCTAAACAAATGCATTATAATGTAAGAATGATTTTAACTTCCCTTTTATAAGAGTGGATGGCGATTTGAATGATATGTTCTAGACCAGTCTGGCTCTCTAAGGACTCCACATTAAGGCTTTGGATTCATCATGATCACATGGTTCTCTTCTGGATTCATCATGATCACATGGTTCTCTTTCCTTATATGTTTTTGATCCCCTTTGACCAGCTTAGCACGGCCAGCACCTCACCTTCGACCTGCCACGATCCAGCTTCATGCGCCACTTGTACCAGCATCGACCAGCCACGATCCAGCGAAGTCCAGCCACGTACCAGGCTCGACCATGAACCGCCCGACCAAGGTACAGCACCTTGCGCCAACTTGGATCCTCTTCATGAACCGCCCTTTCTTTGTCCATTGAATGCTCATTTCCTTTCCCCCCCCCACAAGCTTGACACTAAAAACAAGAACAAGAGTCAAGTTTGGAAGAATGAGCATAAATGAATGTCTTAAATTGGTCTAGAGAATGATTGTAAGTATCTGGTAGAATAGACAATGTCTAGAGAATAGAAGATTTAAAGTATCAAAGAATATGAAGAATATTAGATTTGGAGATTAAAAGTATATGATGTTAAGTAGAATAGATGAGATTTTAAGAGAATGATGAAGAATAATAGAGAATGATGATGATGAATGTCAAGGTGAATTTTGGATCCATCTAGGTTCTAAATGCAATGCAAAGTCTTCCTAGGTTCTCTTTCATCCTATGAACATTTCTAAATGAGAATGTAATCAATCAAGGAATAAGTAAAAGGTTTAGAGATAGCCTTTGCAAAGACTTTGATACTAAGTCTTTGTGAGTATTCCTCCTTTGTGATTGATTATGATTTGATCTTGCAGCATGTGTGCTGAGTTGTTTTTCACTTCAAGCACACGCCAAATGACACATTACTCCATGGGAGAGCTGATTCATCACATTCCACCAGTCTTTCCTCTCCACTCCTTGTGGTGGCTGTTCTTGGTGGCAATCGGTTCTAACTCATTCTCCATGTGCTGTGTCTTTTCCACTTGATTTCTTTTGCCATTGTTAGACAATCAAGCTAAACATCAACTCCCACCTTAAGCCTTTTAACCTGTTGATCATAAACAGATTCTAAACAAAAGGTAGTGAGTGAAAGAGAATGATTAAGATTAACCAAACTTAATTTTAAACACTGCCTAAGGACTTTTTGATTCAACATGCCTTCTTAAACTTATTGTTCTAAGTAAAAGACAAGGTTCTCTTCCCTTAAGATCAATGCAATTCATTAACAAATGATTCAGCTAGCTAAACTAGGTTCAAGATGTCACATTTTAACAATTTCTAAATACATGAAAACAATTCAATAGAATTCATGATTTACTAACCACCTAGATACCAAATTTCCTAGAGTTCTAACTCACACAACCATCAATGAAATCAATAAAATAGTTGGATTAGAGTTTAGAAATAGCCTGAATGCATAGACTTTGATACTAAGTCTTTGCATTTGAGTTTAGGAACTGGTTCTGATCTAGGCACTCCCTCTCATTGAAAGCGCCTTTGGTGGTGAAGCAATGCCTCCTTCTTTGGAGCAGCAACCTATGTAGAATCATTCAAAAACTCCTTCTTAGAAGGTTTATCCTTTCTTCAAACCTCTCTTCCTTGCATTTTCCATTCATTCTTGACCACAAGAAGATAGTTCATTCCTTTTGCACACTCCATGAGTGTATGCATGTGAAACCTAAAACAAAACTTGAAAAACGCCTTCCAAACTCTGGTTAGTCCCTTATCTACTAGACTAAGCATATTCTCCTGAAGATTTTGACCAGGATCACGAGTTTAGACACTTCAAATCATGCAACAAAGGCCGCTACACACAGACCTACCTCACGCGCCCTCTACTTGCTAAGGGCGAGTGAGCAACTGATCCTAACAACTCCAACCTCCTCCTAACCACTTGCCAACAACTATAACATCTCTTTACTACTCAGACATAGATGATTCAGAGGTGAAAACCGTTTTCAAAAACCAACAAGACTTCAAAAACAACATTCCCGCCTTTTTTCCAAATTCGAAATTTTTCTTATCTTGCAAGAAACACTTTCTTGAAGTCAAAAAATCATTGGATTGCAATCAAATTTTCTGAACCTATTCACAACATCCTAAACTAAGATTTGATCGTCCAAGATTCGAAACAGATCGAGTAAATTGAGAGATTGAAGTCAATTACCCAGAAGAGGACGAAACATGACCGATTTCAAGAAACAGAGCAAGGAAGCTACAAAACCTGGAAAGGTGGTGCGATCTCGATCAACCTTAATTTTAAGTTTTTGAAGATCAACCATGAATCAAGCAACCAAGACTATTTTTCTCAACTAGCTAGATATTATGGAGATTCTGGTAGTGCCAAAACTCAATTGGTTCATATTGAATCAAGAGATGGTCGAATTTTCCTTCTGTTGGACCATAGAGAGCTAGTTCGACCACCCGAGCAAGTTCAAGAGGCTATACTTGTTTTTGATGATCCAAGGAACGTCTTAGCTCATCCACATACAAGAGATAAGGCTCAAAAGGCCCAGGAAGACACCAAGGACGAGCTGGGCCTACTCAAGGATAAGCCCAACAAGATGAGAGTTGAGCAGGGCCCATATTGGCCCATAAAGCTGAAGGATCGACCACCATGGGCTCTTATGGATGGGTATGGACGTGGTCCAAGTAGAAAAATAAGATTAAAAATAAACCAGCCTGTTGGTTTAATGTGTTTTGGTTTATAATTAGTCATTAAAATTAAACCAGAGAGTTAGTTAGAGTAGATTAGATAAGATATATCATTCTGGTATAATCTTGTTAGGATTAGATAAGTTAGTTAGGATATAATAGATTAGATATATTATTCTGATATATTCTTTTAGGATTAGATTAGTTAGTTAGGATATTATTTAGATAGGAATAAAGTAGTTAGGATATTATTTTGTAGATTAATTTAGATAGGATTATTTGCCTATAAAAAGGCTTCACTTCCCCATTGTGAACACACACATCGAATTTTATAAAATATTTCAAAGCACTTTTGCTTCTTGCTTTCTCTGTTCAGCCTAAGAACATTGTTTTCATTCACTTAAGGGTAGAGTAATCTACTGTGAAATTCCATAGCTCTTTGCAGGGTGATCCTGTGCTAGTGGAATCAAATCCATTATCATATACACCTAATTGGAGAGCTAGTAGCCTCCAATCCATTCCCCAATCAATCCGCTGCCAAGAGAAGTGCTAGTAGCCTTCTCCTTAACCAGATCACCTTCCTTCAAGCCGATCCTCTGGTTTATTCATAACCAGGGCCGCACCAAGTGGTATCAGAGCCTCTTGAAGGTTAGGGTTTGTGAAATCACTTTGATTTCAAAACCACCATCAATTTCTTTTCAATTTTTAAGTTTCATAAACAAATTCTTATCTTTTTATCTTTTGTAAGTCAGCTGAGCCTTTTCTGAATTACAAAATGATCTAAAAAAAGAACTGCAAAAAAAAAAAAAAAAAAAAAAAAAAATTCAAAAAAAAAAACGAAAATCAGACAAAAAAAACAAAAACAAAACGAAAAAAAAAAAAAAAAAAAATCTTGCAATCTTTCTATCTTAAGTTTCAGTAGGTTTAGCTCTAGATCTTAGGTGATTGGGCTTTGATCTATTTTGAACTTGTTGGAATAATCTATCCTAGATTCATAATCTATTCATCATATATCCAGCAAATCTACCATGTATTCTTTTGGGAACAAAAGAAAATATAGAGAGAAGGCAAAACAACAAGCAACAAGGGAGAGAGTTTCACCTACCCAAACTGTGATCCTGAGTGAGAAGCAATTAGAGGATCTAACAGATCTGATCTACAATCAAATGAGAGAAAAAAAATTCCACAAGCCAAGGTGGGAAGCGCCTGATCTAAAACCAGTAAGTCCAAAGAAGCAAGTCAACAACAGAGGTCGATCCCTACTATTTTCAGGAAATAAAAAAGATCCTGAAGTATACTTGCAATGGGAAAGCGATATGGAAAAGTGGCTACAATTCAACAAAATTCCCAAGGAACTGGAGTTATCACAAGTGGTCTCAGCATTCACAGGAAAAGCTCATGAATGGTGGTTAAAGGAAAACCCTCCAACTATCTACAAGAATTCAGTGCTAGATTGGAGAGGTCTTAAGGCACGGATGCATGAAGAATTTGTAGAGCAGTACCAATCCACCCCAACCAGAGTGACGTCTATATCACCATCAGCTAAGGAGCTCAAAATAAATAAACATGAAGAAGATACAGAAGATTCCATCTTGCAAACTATCAACAAACCCAAACAAGACATACAACCAATCAACGGATCATACAAACCAGACCCAGATGAATTAAGCAACAAATCGACTTGTTACAGAAGCTCAACTCATCAAGAAATCACTGAAAAAAAGAATTGGATCAAAATCTATTCAGATGAAGGAGATATTCAACTTCCAAGTTGGCAAACGACCACTGAATCCGAAGGACATAATCGTTTACTTATTGAAGGACCCCAAGAGAACCAGGATGAACCAAGTTATGAACCAACTTTTTTTTGGAAACCTAACCCTTCATAGGAGCCTGTTGAATTGGATTCATGTCCAAATTCCTTATGGTTTAAAAGTTATTCAACTTCTAAACCAGGAGATGCTTGGTTTGCCCTGTTTGCAAGCTCACAGATTCAACCACTTACAAACCAAAATTTGGCGACCAGGAGAGGAATATAATCATTCTGGAGACATATCTGATCATCCAGGAGCATTATCCATCATCTTAGAGGGCTCGGATTTGAGGACAAATCCTTTTAAAGGAGGAGGGGATGGTGCGATCTCGATCAACCTTAATTTTAAGTTTTTGAAGATCAACCATGAATCAAGCAACCAAGACTATTTTTCTCAACTAGCTAGATATTATGGAGATTCTGGTAGTGCCAAAACTCAATTGGTTCATATTGAATCAAGAGATGGTCGAATTTTCCTTCTGTTGGACCATAGAGAGCTAGTTCGACCACCCGAGCAAGTTCAAGAGGCTATACTTGTTTTTGATGATCCAAGGAACGTCTTAGCTCATCCACATACAAGAGATAAGGCTCAAAAGGCCCAGGAAGACACCAAGGACGAGCTGGGCCTACTCAAGGATAAGCCCAACAAGATGAGAGTTGAGCAGGGCCCATATTGGCCCATAAAGCTGAAGGATCGACCACCATGGGCTCTTATGGATGGGTATGGACGTGGTATAAGTAGAAAAATAAGATTAAAAATAAACCAGCCTGTTGGTTTAATGTGTTTTGGTTTATAATTAGTCATTAAAATTAAACCAGAGAGTTAGTTAGAGTAGATTAGATAAGATATATCATTCTGGTATAATCTTGTTAGGATTAGATAAGTTAGTTAGGATATAATAGATTAGATATATTATTCTGATATATTCTTTTCGGATTAGATTAGTTAGTTAGGATATTATTTAGATAGGAATAAAGTAGTTAGGATATTATTTTGTAGATTAATTTAGATAGGATTATTTGCCTATAAAAAGGCTTCACTTCCCCATTGTAAACACACACATCGAATTTTATAAAATATTTCAAAGCACTTTTGCTTCTTGCTTTCTCTGTTCAGCCTAAGAACATTGTTTTCATTCACTTAAGGGTAGAGTAATCTACTGTGAAATTCCATAGCTCTTTGCAGGGTGATCCTGTGCTAGTGGAATCAAATCCATCATCATATACACCTAATTGGAGAGCTAGTAGCCTCCAATCCATTCCCCAATCAATCCGCTGCCAAGAGAAGTGCTAGTAGCCTTCTCCTTAACCAGATCACCTTCCTTCAAGCCGATCCTCTGGTTTATTCATAACCAGGGCCGCACCAAAAGGGGCAAAGCGTACCTCCCGATTCATCAACTAGACTCAATATACTTGAGTTTTGGCTTTGGAATCGCGTGATTTGATGAAGTTTTGAAGAAGTTATGCTTGTTGCAAAGTCGGAGATTCCCGATGGAGCCGATCGCGACGCCGTCGAGAAGAACTGATCAAGAACGTCTTTAAAATCACCTTAGGGTAAGACCGGACCTCTTGATTCTTCAACAGGACTCTTTCTTCTACAGTTTTGGCGGTGGTTTGATTGAAATTGATGAAGATCTCGAGCTTTTATGGTCGCTTCAATGGAGACCTTCGCGGAGGAAGACGATCGCGGATATCTGTTGCAAGAAAACTCATATCTTTTGATTCTCGTGGCCAAATGATGCGATTCAAGTTGTCGAGTCTTCAGAATTCGCCGGAGAACAATCCAGAGAAAACAGATCGTGAAAATCTGTCGTGGTTCGATCGGAATTCACGATCAAAGATGGCGGACTTCTCGGCAGCCTTGGTTTTGAAGGTAGCGCAAGAACTTGAAGATTTTGAAGGTTTCATGAAGAGAATCGATCGAAACCTGGCTCTGATACCATGTGAGAATGAGAAATAATGATTCACCATTGGTGAAGAGAGAGTTTTAGAGAGAGAAAGGATTTATTTTTATTATTATGAAGAGAATGATTCATCTTACTTACAAATGTGAAGAGAGTAAGGTATTTATACTAATCTAGTCTAAGCTTGTTTGGAAACAAGGATAGCCTTATACTTGAATGGCTTATAAGGATAACAAAGCACTAGAACACAAACAAGCCTTAGACACTCTCCTTTGACCTAGATACTCACGCCTTTATACTTGTAAGTGAAGGCTTTCATCTTTCATCATTTCTTCTTCATTCCAACACCCGCCTTTTCCGTTTTCAAAATCGATCTTTCTTCACTTGCAAGAAATCGACTAATGAGGATTAAAACCCAGAGGATTACAATCAAATCTCCAGAAGTTCTTCACAAGATCCTAAACTAAGGTTGGATCATGCAGGATTCAAAAATGAACGAGAGAAAACAGAGAAAAGGATTCGAATAACCAGAGGAGTGTGCGAGAAGACCAATTGCAAGAAATCGATTGACAGAACCTCTAATCTTGAAATTGAGCAATGCGGACCTCCCGATTCATCATCTGGACTCAATTAAATTGAGTTTCGGCTTTGGAAACACACGATTTGACGAAGAATTGAAGAAGATATCAAGGATTGAACTCCGGAGTTTCGCGGCAGAGCGATCACGTAACCACCTGTGGCGGGAAAAATGATAACTTTTGATTTTGATGATCAAACTCGATGAAATAGCCGTGGATCGTCACAGATTTCGCCGGAGAACCGTTCAGGGTAAAGAAATTAGCAAGAATCGATGAAAACTTGAAGAAAAAGCCGATCAACAATCGAGCTTCCCGACGATGAACAACCGCGAACCACCTTGTGCAAGGTTCGATCGTAACTTTTGATTTACTCAACCAAAATCAAAGATTTCAACGGGGAAATCTATTAATCTACACACGACAGCAAGCCCAACTATAAGACTTCTAGAAGAAAGATACAGGCAGCTGGGAGAAGTTAATGGTCTGTGATGTCGATTACTCAAGTGAGGAAAGGAAGTTAATGACCTTGGATGTCGACTACTCAAGTAAGGAAAGGAAGTTAATGGCCTGGATGTCGATTACTCAAGGTTGGAAAGGAAGTTAATTACTTCCCCTTTGAGAGTTAGGCAACAAATACCACCAATCTCAGTAGGGTCTTTGAAGTAAAAGAGCTATCAACAACCTTCATCAAGAGGACTTGGAATTCACAGCTCACTTTGGCAAATTCCGCTCCCTTTGGGCAGAGCTTGAGATGCTTAGACCCAACTCTACCGATCCAGAGACACTTCTTGCAAGGCGTGAACAAGACAAGCTTGGAAAGGAAGTTAATTACTTCCCCTTTGAGAGTTAGGCAACAAATAGTTTATGGAAAGTAAATATGTGAGACTAATTAATGTAATTAATGTATTTATTGTAACTTAGGCTATAAATACTCTAACCTATGTAACTAATCTGTCAAGGAAATATAATCCTCCTTCTCTAATTCTCTCATACCAGCCGCCAGCTCTATGTTGAAATAAAGAAGAAAAGAAGTAGTTTAAGACAAAGAAGAGAGTATGAAGTGTTAGAAAGAAGAAGAGAGTAGATACTCTAAACCAAAGGGAGAGTATGAAGAAGTCACTAATCCTATAGCCAAACATGAGTATTAGGCGCCTAATAAGAGTGTTTGGACACAAGCATTGTAAACTCTCTATATAAACACATGTTCTCTTCATTTGTAAACAAGATGAATCATTCTCTTCATAATAATAAAATAAATCCTTTCTCTCTCTAAAACTCTCTCTTCACCAATGGTGAATCATTATTTCTCATTCTCACATGGTATCAGAGCAGGTTTCGATCGATTCTCTTCATGAAACCTTCAAAATCTTCAAGCTCTTGCGCTACCTTCAAAACCAAGGCTGCCGAGAAGTCCGCCATCTTTGATCGTGAATTCCGATCGAACCACGACAGATTTTCACAATCTGTTTTCTCTGGATTGTTCTCCGGAGAATTCTGAAGACTCGACCACTTGAATCGCATCATTTGGCAACGGGAATCAAAAGATATGAGTTTTCTTGCAACAGATATCCGCGATCGTCTTCCTCCGCGAAGGTCTCCATTGAAGCGACCATAAAAGCTCGAGATCTTCATCAATTTCAATCAAACCACCGCCAAAACTGTAGAAGAAAGAGTCCTGTTGAAGAATCAAGAGGTCCGGTCTTACCCTAAGGTGATTTTAAAGACGTTCTTGATCAGTTCTTCTCGACGGCGTCGCGATCGGCTCCATCGGGAATCTCCGACTTTGCAACAAGCATAACTTCTTCAAAACTTCATCAAATCACGCGATTCCAAAGCCAAAACTCAAGTATATTGAGTCTAGTTGATGAATCGGGAGGTCCGCTTTGCCCCTTTCCAGGTTTTGTAGCTTCCTTGCTCTGTTTCTTGAAATCGGTCCTGTTTCGTCCTCTTCTGGGTAATTGACTTCAATCTCTCAATTTACTCGATCTGTTTCGAATCTTGGACGATCAAATCTTAGTTTAGGATGTTTTGAAGAGGTTCAGAAAGTTTGATTGCAATCCAATGATTTTTTGACTTCAAGAAAGTGTTTCTTGCAAGATAAGAAAAATTTCGAATTTGGAAAAAAAGGCGGGAATGTTGTTTTTGAAGTCTTGTTGGTTATTGAAAACGGTTTTCACCTCTGAATCATCTATGTCTGAGTAGTAAAGAGACGTTATAGTTGTTGGCAAGTGGTTAGGAAGAGGTTGGAGTTGTTAGGATCAGTTGCTCACTCGCCCTTAGCAAGTAGAGGGCGCGTGAGGTAGGTCTGTGTGTAGCGGCCTTTGTTGCATGATTTGAAGTGTCTAAACTCGTGATCCTGGTCAAAATCTTCAGGAGAATATGCTTAGTCTAGTAGATAAGGGACTAACCAGAGTTTGGAAGGCGTTTTTCAAGTTTTGTTTTAGGTTTCACATGCATACACTCATGGAGTGTGAAAAAGGAATGAACTATCTTCTTGTGGTTAAGAATGAATGGAAAATGCAAGGAAGAGAGGTTTGAAGAAAGGATAAACCTTCTAAGAAGGAGGTTTTAAATGATTCTACATAGGTTGCTGCTCCAAAGAAGGAGGCATTGCTTCACCACCAAAGGCGCTTTCAATGAGAGGGAGTGCCTAGATCAGAACCAGTTCCTAAACTCAAATGCAAAGACTTAGTATCAAAGTCTATGCATTCAGGCTATTTCTAAACTCTAATCCAACTATTTCATTGATTTTATTGATGGTTGTGTGAGTTAGAACTCTAGGAAATTTGGTATCTAGGTGGTTAGTAAATCATGAATTCTATTGAATTGTTTTCATGTATTTAGAAATTGTTAAAATGTGACATCTTGAACCTAGTTTAGCTAGCTGAATCATTTGTTAATGAATTGCATTGATCTTAAGGGAAGAGAACCTTGTCTTTTACTTAGAACAATAAGTTTAAGAAGGCATGTTGAATCCAAAAGTCCTTAGGCAGTGTTTAAAATTAAGTTTGGTTAATCTTAATCATTCTCTTTCACTCACTACCTTTTGTTTAGAATCTGTTTATGATCAACAGGTTAAAAGGCTTAAGGTGGGAGTTGATGTTTAGCTTGATTGTCTAACAAAGGCAAAAGAAATCAAGTGGAAAAGACACAGCACATGGAGAATGAGTTAGAACCGATTGCCACCAAGAACAGCCACCACAAGGAGTGGAGAGGAAAGACTGGTGGAATGTGATGAATCAGCTCTCCCATGGAGTAATGTGTCATTTGGCGTGTGCTTGTAGTAAAAAATAACTAAGCACTCATGCTGCAAGATCAGATCATAATCAATCAGAAAGGAGGAATACTCACAAAGACTTAGTATCAAAGTCTTTGCAAAGGCTATTTCTAAACCTTTTACTTATTCCTTGATTGATTACATTCTCATTTAGAAATGTTCATAGGATGAAAGAGAACCTAGGAAGACTTTGCATTGCATTTAGAACCTAGATGGATCCAAAATTCACCTCATAGGATGAAAGAGAACCTAGGAAGACTTTGCATTGCATTTAGAACCTAGATGGATCCAAAATTCACCTTGACATTCATCATCATCATTCTCTATTATTCTCCATCATTCTCTTAAATCTCATCTATTCTACTTAACATCATATACTTTTTAATCTCCAAATCTTATATTCTTCATATTCTTTGATACTTTAAATCTTCTATTCTCTAGACATTGTCTATTCTACTAGATACTTATAATCATTCTCTATACCAATTTAAGACATTCATTCTATGTATGCTCATTCTTCCAAACTTGACTCTTGTTCTTGTTTTTTTAGTGTCAAGCTTGTGGGGGGGAAAGGAAATGAGCATTCAATGGACAAAGAAAGGGCGGTTCATGGTTGAGTGTGTATCTTCGACCTGGCCAGGTACTAGATCATGGACGTGCCTATGTCTGTGCTGAGTTTGGAATGGACAAGCTGGAGCTGGAGGTGCAAACAAGGACAATCACATTCAGGGAGTGTCTGGCACAAGCAAGGACAACACAAGAAGTGGGTCTGGTGCAAACAAGGGCATTCAAAGATTAGTCTGCCACACTCAAGGGCTTCCAAGCTGTCTGCCAAAACTAAGTGAGCATAAGAAGTGTGCTCAGTCTGTTTCTCTCATGGAGGGCGCAAGTAAAGTCATCCAAATCATCTGTTATCAACTGAGGATTGAACCAATGGTCATCAAGCTACCAAGTCTCATGGAGAAGGAGTAAGCTGATGGAAAGTGATGAATCACCTCAGGACCAAATTCTTTCATCAAAGGTTCTATCTAGGATAAGTTCTTTAACTCTATGATTTTTAGGTTGAGAATTTGGCTAGATATTATACTTGATACCAGACTTGATATTACTCAAGTTCTGGAATACTAATCTTTATTTTTGAGTTGCTATGATGTTTTAGATCAGGAAGTGATGGAAAACAATCATAAGCATGACTTACCCTACATCATTTAGTGGAAGCATGGTGGAAAAGTGTATTAGGAGATAAGTGTGCTCACTCTACTTAAGCTTAATTTTACAATCTTATTCTCTTGAGTTAGGCTTATTGAAAGTAGAAGGTGAAGCAAAATGAAGCTGGTCAAAGGGGATCAAAAACATATAAGGGAAGAGAACCATGTGATCATGATGAATCCAAAGACCTTAATGTGGAGTCCTTAGAGAACCAGACTGGTCTAGAACATATCATTCAAATCGCCATCCACTCTTATAAAAGGGAAGTTAAAATCATTCTTACATTATAATGCATTTGTTTAGCTTGTGAGAATTGATACATGCATGTATATGTATGTGAAACAGGTTTAAATTGAAGGCTTTAAGGAAAGCTGGATCATAATCACCTCTTAAAGACAAGGAGTCAAAAGAAAGGGGGAGAAATGGACCAGACTTAAAAGAAGCTTCAAGACAACCATTCACAAACGTTTGTCACTAAGGCCTTTATCCAAGGATCTATGGAGCTCTCTGGTGAATTTAAAGCTCATAGATTCAATGGCCAATCCCTAAGCTAAGAAGACTTCACTCTTTTTCCCTTAGTATTGGTTTTGTCCCAAAGGGTTTTCCATACTAAGGTTTTTAATGAGGAAGTTCTTTAAGGTTACAAGCTTGGTTTCTATGAACATTAATCAAGCTTGAAAGGGAGTAAAAGAGGAAGAAGGAGGAATTCTCTTCATCTTTGCAAGTTCAACCATTCACCCATGCTTCAACTTGAGGGGGAGTGTTGAAATAAAGAAGAAAAGAAGTAGTTTAAGACAAAGAAGAGAGTATGAAGTGTTAGAAAGAAGAAGAAAGTAGATACTCTAAACCAAAGGGAGAGTATGAAGAAGTCACTAATCCTATAGCCAAACATGAGTATTAGGCGCCTAATAAGAGTGTTTAGACACAAGCATTGTAAACTCTCTATATAAACACATGTTCTCTTCATTTGTAAACAAGATGAATCATTCTCTTCATAATAATAAAATAAATCCTTTCTCTCTCTAAAACTCTCTCTTCACCAATGGTGAATCATTATTTCTCATTCTCACACTCTATCTCTCTCATTTGTCACGAAATCTCTTCCTCTTAGTCTTCCATACTTTTGTTCTTCATCTTATTCAGAAAACTCTCTCTAATCTTCTCTTATATTCCACATATTCTTACAAAATCAACAGGATTCGCCGATGAGATGATCTTGATGAAGAATCCGATCAAAACTCTTCAAGATCTTGCAGATTGGACGCGGTGAATATGGATCAATCGTGATTTTGCAATTACTTGTAATCGAAGAAAATCTGATTACTTGCTGAAGAAGAATGCGAAATTTTAAGTACCAGATTGATCAAACCTGGCTCTGATACCATGTAAGATTTGATGATTGAGAGTATTTGAGATTTAGAGATTGAGAGAGATTGAGAGAGATTGAGAGAAAAAGAGAATGAACTTTTATTAAGAATTTTAGAAAATGATTTTCATACTTACAAAGTGAGTGAGAGACACCTATTTATACTAATCCTATTCTAGACTTGTTTGGATACAGAGATATACTTATCATTAATCTACACAAGTCTAAGGCATATACATGGTGAAAGACGCCAATACTTCACTCAGATGAATTCATCATACTTCTTCATTCCAACAACAAGTGCTACAATCCAGAGACTAGAAAGGTGCTAGTCTCACGAGATGTGAAGTTTGTAGAAGCAAAGGGGTTCTATGTGTTGGAATGATGAAGCAATTCACCAAGGAAAAGAGTGTTAACGGCTAGTAATGAATCTTCTAGAAGGATTGGTGACTCACCTCTGCCAGCACAAAAGGGGAAAGAGGCGCCAGCACTAAAGAGGAAGCACACACTCTTACCTAAAGTAGTCGCTTTTAGGTTATCCATTTCTGTATAAAAGGATCATTAAGGTCTCTCTTTTTAATCAAGAAATCCTATTTTAATAATATGTGTTTACCTAATCTCTCGCCTAAACTCTCTCCACTCTTCCTAAACTTCTAAAACTTACATGGTATCAGAGCATTTGCTCACAAATCTTCCCTGAATTATTCGTAAACTCTTCATTCCTCTCACTATTCAATCCACAAATCTCTTTCTCTCTGGATTTTAAAGCGCTTAATCTATGATAAACATGTTCTAGCCTATCCTCTCTGAGATCTAAAGATCCTCAGAACCATTGGTGATGAGTTGAGGAAGACTAGATGTGGGTATCATGCGGATTATAGTAGTCTTTGCTGGGTCCAGGTCTTGTTCTTTCTCTCGCGGCCATTGATGTACGGTCCATAGCTCATATTCCACAAGTTTGAAACGTGTTTCTACTCAAAAGAAGAACTAAAAGGCTACTCAAAGCTTCACGGTTCAAAATACTTTCGAAAGTAGCCATCTTTCAACCTCCTTCACTTAGCCGTATTCATCTTCTTCATCGTGCTGTTGAAACCCAGAATCCGTACACCCTTCTAAACTCCTCAAAGGCAGTTCCTCTGGTCTCCTTTCTCAACAAATCCTTCCTTCCTACATCCGGTGAAGTCATTTAAGACCAAAAGAAGGCATTTTGCTTCAAGATTCAAGTCTGCGAAAAGAGGGTTTTGTATCTGTCCGTACAAGTTCGAGGGTTTTTCTGCTGAAGTTCCAGACTAAGTAAAGGAGGCTCCTTCCGTCCCATTTCAAGTCCCCTTACCAGAACCAATCATCTTTGCCCTACCGTGAAGACCAAGCTTTTGTTGGACATAAACTACAAGAGGTAACTCACGGCCAGAAGGTTATAAGCAAGCTCTTGGTCAATGTGATAAGGAAGGAAGGTTACATTATGAGTGATAAGGAAGCTTGTGTGATAAGCGAATGTTTATAAGTGATAAGCAAGTGTATAACGGTCTTATATGTAATCTCTCTTATCCCTAGCACTAGGTAACCTAGCTAGCTTCCTATTTAAGGCTATGTATTCCTCATTTGTAGACATAATAATATGAAGTAATCGATTCTTGCTACTTCTCTTTTGGCCTTAATGGCGGCTCCACCATACTCGGTCTCTCTCTTTCTCTAATCTTCTATACTTCTTAAACTCTCATGGTATCAGAGCAGTGTTAAGCGCTCAAAGTCTCTTTTGATTCCGCAAATCTTCCCTTTTATCTTAACCTTAAAGCTTGAGTGACTATTGCTTTGGTCGAAACAAGTTTAGAGCATTCGCTCTTCATTAAACCTTGTTCGCCATTGTTGTACGGACACTTTCCTCAAAAGAACGTGTCTTTCCCGTTCAAATCCATTCCTTTCTTCAGTACTTAGGTTGAAGGGTCTTCCTGAGCTCGTCCGTGGTTTTAGAAGCTTGAAAGGAGGCGTCTTTAGCTGATTCCAAGAGTGTCCGTACTCGTCTTCCTCGGCAAGGATTTTGCAGAATCCGTACAATCCGCGCTAAAACCTTGAAAGGAGGCTCCTTTTCTTTCAAGACAGTGCTATTGAGTCCTGTTCAGGTTTGCTTTTCCTTCCTGAGTAGCAGTTCTGTATCTGGTCGAGTGCTCTGCCTTCCTTGGAACGCAAGTAGGGTTCTCTGTTCTGGGTTTGGTACGTCTCGGCTGTTTTGCTTCTTAAGGGGGTTTCTTAAGGAAAAGGAAATTCTTAGATTAAGGTTGGAACGGTGTTAGGATAAGGGTGACTCTTTTGAGGTGTTTTAGGTCACGGAATCACTTGTAACTTCTAAAATGGAAAACACAAGGCCTATGGTTATCCCTGTTACCTTAAAGGGACTTAACTACCTTCTATGGTCCAGAATGGTAAAGACTACTCTAGGTGGTCGAGGACTAGGGATACATCTTCTCCTAGATGAAGCTCCACCAAAGGCGTTCCACCAAGAAGATGGACAGGAGATCATGATTGTTGATGAGGAGAAATGGATTCAGGAAGATCAGTTTGTTCTGTCTATCATTCAAAGCTCACTGGATGGACCTATCCTAGAAGCCTACTCTTACTGTGAAAGTGCTAAGGAGTTATGGGAAACCCTTAAGAAGGTCTATGGTAACACCACCAATCTCAGTAGGGTCTTTGAAGTAAAAGAGCTATCAACAACCTTCATCAAGAGGACTTGGAATTCACAGCTCACTTTGGCAAATTCCGCTCCCTTTGGGCAGAGCTTGAGATGCTTAGACCCAACTCTACCGATCCAGAGACACTTCTTGCAAGGCGTGAACAAGACAAGCTTGGAAAGGAAGTTAATTACTTCCCCTTTGAGAGTTAGGCAACAAATAGTTTATGGAAAGTAAATATGTGAGCCTAATTAATGTAATTAATGTATTTATTGTAACTTAGGCTATAAATACTCTAACCTATGTAAATAATCTGTCAAGGAAATATAATCCTCCTTCTCTAATTCTCTCATACCAGCCGCCAGCTCTCTCTCTCTCATTTGTCACGAAATCTCTTCCTCTTAGTCTTCCATACTTTTGTTCTTCATCTTATTCAGAAAACTCTCTCTAATCTTCTCTTATATTCCGCATATTCTTACATGGTATCAGAGCCTTGGCTCTTATATTCTCAAAATCTCTGTACACTCTTGAAATAAATCTTCCTAATCTCCTCACTCTGAGATTGAACAATCCTCAAATCCTTGTGGTGCTGAGTTGTGAGAGGTTATGATTATTTATTTCTTGAAAACACTTCATCCTACTCTTTCATCACCTAAATCGTTTGTAATCATCATGGAAGGCACAAGAGTTGTTGTTCCAGTGACTTTGAAAGGGGTTAATTACCTCCTCTGGGCTAGAACCACCAAGACAGTGGGTAGCCGTGGGTTATGGAGCCACATCCTTAGGAGTGAAGCACCTAATGCCACGGTTGAAGGAACTGGTCAGGAAGTGGCTATCACCAATGAAGACAGGTGGTTTCAAGAAAACCAACTAGTCCTATCTGTGATTCAAAACTCACTTGAATCAACTATCCTTGAAGCATACTCCTACTGTGAGACAGCCAAAGAGCTGTGGGAGACTCTTCAAAATGTCTATGGCAACACCTCCAATCTCAGCCGTGTGTTTGAAGTTAAGAAAGCCATCAATGAGTTAACTCAAGAAGACATGGAGTTCACTCAACATTTTGGAAAATTCAGATCCTTATGGGCTGAACTTGAAATGCTTAGACCAAACACAGTGGATCCCATGGTTCTGAATGAGAGGCGTGAGCAAGATAAAGTCTTTGGACTTCTCTTGACTTTAAATTCCTCCTACAATGATCTCATCAAACACCTCCTAAGGTCAGACACCCTTCCAAGCCTTGAAGAAGTGTGCAATAAGATTCAGAAGGAACAAGGTTCACTTGGTCTCTTTGGAGGCAAAGGAGAACTCATCTCAGCCAACGAAGCAGCTGTGTACCATAAGAGAGGCTTAAATCGTGGAGAAAGGAGGGCATACTGTGACCACTGCAAGAAGGAAGGGCATACCAAGGACAAGTGTTGGATCCTCCATCCACACTTAAAGCCAAAAATGGGAAACCAACCCAGAGCCAACCTCACTCAAGAAGTAACTCTTGAACAAAGGAACAAGGCAAGCCCAAGCTCATTCACGCCAATCACTGAGCGAGATGGGAAAGCACTTGCAACATTCCAACAAGAGTTTGTGAGGAAATCCGACCTTGATGCACTGGTCAAGGCACTCAAAGAATCAAACCTCTCTGGTAACTCATTCCAAGCTTTAAATACCTCTAAACCACTTATTGTAGACTCAGGAGCCTCTCATCATATGATTAGTGATAAGAATCTAATGAGCAATATAGAACCGGCTTTAGGAGATGTATTAATAGCTAATGGAGATATGATACCAATTAGGGGAATTGGGAACCTTAAATTGTTTGATAAAGAATCAACTGCCTTCTATATGCCTACATTTACCTCTAACTTACTAAGTGTTAAGAAGACAACCTCTGATCTTAATTGCTATGCAATCTTTGGTCCTAATGATGTTTATTTTCAGGATATTAAGACCAATAAAGTTCTTGGAAAAGGAGTGTCCAAGAATGATTTGTATGTACTTGAAGACATACAACCAGACTCAACTCTATCTATTGCTTTTAATTCTATTTTGAATAAGGCTAATAGTGCTATTTGGCATTCTAGACTAGGACATCCCCATTCTAGGGCTTTAGAACTATTGTTGCCAAGCATGTCTTTTAAAAATAATGAATGTGAAGCTTGTATACTTGAAAAACATTGTAGATCAGTGTTTCCCAAGTCCTCAACTATTTATGAAAATTGTTTTGATCTTATTCACTCTGATGTTTGGACTTCACCATGCATGTCTAGGGATAATCATAAGTACTTTGTCACATTTATAGATCAAAAATCAAAATATACTTGGATAACTCTCTTACCAACAAAAGATAGGGTCCTAGATGCATTTACTATGTTTCAAGCATATGTGACTAACCATTACAATGCCAAGATCAAAATCTTTAGATCAGATAATGGAGGAGAATACACAAGTCTAGCATTCAAGCAATACTTGGACAAACATGGAATCATCCACCAAACTAGTTGTCCATACACACCACTACAGAATGGAGTGGCTGAAAGGAATAACCGGCATCTCATGGAGGTGGCGAGATCCATCATGTTCCAAAGCAATGTTCCAAAGAAATTTTGGGGAGATGTGGTGCGCCCCTGGTTGTTTTACAACCTAAGGATCAACTTGAAGGATGAAGGGGAGGAGGTTACTAACTCTCCTTTGAAGGCGGCTTGATAGGATTAGATTGAGAAGGCTACTAGCACTTCTCTTGGCAGCGGATTGATGGAAGAGTGAATGGAGGCTACTAGCTCTCCAAGTTGGCGTGGATGAAAAGGATGGATTTGATTCCACTAGCACAGGATCACCCTGCAAAGAGCTATGGAATTTCACAGTAGATTACTCTACTCTTTAGTGATCAAGGGTCAATGTTCTTAGGCTGAACAGAGAAAGCAAGAAGCAAAATAGCTTTAAGATTGTTTATAAAATTCGATGTGTTTTTTTACAAAGGGGGTGGGAGTCTTTTTATAGGCATAAATCCATAACAAGATTATGCTTACAAAAAAGGAATATTCTAACTACTTTATTCTAACAATAAAATCCTAACTAATTAATTCCTAATTTTATGCTAACAAAATATATTCTATTTAAAACTTAATTTTATGCCAAAAGATATCTATCCTAATTTTTTTTGGTTTAAATTAAGTGACTAATTATAAACCAGTAAATTAAATTAAACCAGCTCAATTGGTTTACTCTCTTTGGGCTTCCTTTTCCTTCTTAGACAAGCCCAAATCACTTGCAGAATTGGTTTTCTGTGGGTTTTGACTATGGGCATAATTATTAGGCCAAACCACAAATCTTTATCTTCATGGGCTTGGGTTGAATCTTTTGTTTCTTGGGCCGCCTGATGTGCTCCTCTCTGGGTCTGGTCTAACTCCATGTCCATGGGCTGCTTCTCCAGCTCCTTCTCACTTGCCCACACGACTTTGATGGGCTGTTCCAAGCTTTCCAAGCCTCTTAAGCCCATGTTTTCCTTGTTCTGGTCCAGCTCCATCTGATCTAGATCCTCTTCATGTCCAGGTCGCTTAGCATCCTCATTGGGCCTTGCTAGGATCGCACCATCCCCTCCTCCTTTGAAGGGATTTGTCCTCAAATCCAATTCTTCTGCAACAAGAGAAATCAAGTTAAAATCATTGGAGTTGTGATTAAATATGTGCTCACCTTGGGATGTTGACAATGACTGCAAAGTAGGATCCCATATCCAATCTCCAATTTGGAAAGATTGATGTGGGCGGCCTGTACTTGCTCTGTCTTGGCACCACTCCTTGATCAAGAGCTCATTTGGTCCATAATCAACTTGTTTGTCAAGACCCTGAATCCTCCTTGTTCTTGGAACAAACTCCATAACCTGTCTATCCTGTTTCCTTTCAAACACTAGAAAAACCACATCAAATGTGCAACAGAAATAGATAACTGAATCCCCTGAGTTTAAGATCTTAAAAACAAGACTCAGGTTCCTAAAATCACCATCTAAGATAAGATCATAGATCATTCTAGCATTAGAACACTTATTGGAACAAAACTTTTCTTTTGAACACAAACCAAACAAATAGATATCATTGCTAGCAAACAGATTGGATTGTGCTAACTTAGAAACTCTCTCAACATATTCAAATTCAGAACTTCTCTTAGCTCTAAGTAGGTCATGCATGTTCTTAGACCACCATTCTAGCAATGCAAACTCATGATCTAACTTGGAAAAACTCTCAAAAACGTTTTCTCTCAAGGCTGAGTTCATATCACAAAGTTTTAAAACCCAAAAATCTTCACAACACAAAGTTTTACAGCCTTTTCTAACTGATTTCAAGTTATGCAACACTTTATTAGAGAAACATTCATCAATCACAAGATCTACATCAATCCTCACCGATTTATGTCCTAATGTTCTCCTAATCAACTTATGACTCAAAGCAAACTCCGAACTCTCAGTTTTAGCAATCAAAAAACATTCTGATCTACAAAACATTTCATTCCTAGGTGCTTCAAAAGATTGAATAATCTTATCAAAAATAAACCTAGAAACACAAAGTTCTTTCACATTCTCTAAACCAAATTGTTTCTCTTCTTCAGGTGTAACAATCACAAACAAACTAGGTAAAGAATTTGTCACACCAATATCCTTACAGAGTTTGAGACGACTTTCATCAATCAAAGAAGGAGTGAAGGAGTTGAACTCCAAGCTAGTTGTAGGCACCAATTTACTGTCCAAAGATAATCCCCTTGGTGATTCCTTCAATAGCTTCTCTTCATGGTCCTGCAAGGGAAACTCATTGCTACTCGGTTGCACCGGTTTAAGATTAGTAATACTTATACAAGTATCATCTAATACTTTAGCTGATGGAACAGAGAAAATATATTTGTCAAGCTCAAAGAGATTTTCTTTTACCAACAGTTCACCTTCAGCTAGTGATGTCTCACTCTTAGGAGAATTTGGCAATGGATCAGACATCTCCCTTCTTCCTCTAACTCCATTGGCGTCCTTAGAAACTTCCAGCATCTCCATGCCTCTGGCTGGTGGTGCTTTCTTGGGTACTTCTCCTGGTATCTCCTCCTCAATATCCTGTGAAGAGAAGACAAGGCTACTCGGACTCACCGGTTCACAGATGGTTAGTTTTCTACAAATCTCTCTTCCATTAAGCATAAAATCAATTTTAGAAGATGGTAGAAAACACTTACCTGTGTTTGAGTCATTTGAGAACTTTTCAGTCCCAAACAACCTCCTGGAAACCATGGCTTCATTTGGAGAATATGAAGTTTCAAAAATTTCTTTCTTATTTTTGCAGATTGGACTATAATGATTGGGATCTGGCTGTTGGGGAACCGGTTTCTCCTGGGAATACATATATTCTTGGCGTGTCCACTGGATGGGTGATGGGCGTGAGCTTGGTCTCCTCTCTTGGTTGCTCCTCATAGTCTTAGACCTCTCTGATCTACTCCCAATAGTCCTCCCTTGTGAACTCCTTTGGTATTTGTCCTGCACATAACCAAATTTATTATAATCTGGAGCAAACTTCTTTTTCATAACAAATTTCATCTCAAACCAAGAAGCAATCTGAGGTTCTCCATTGTGCCTCCTTGTGGATGCCATATGATCCCACCAGTGGATGGCATGACCACTGAATCCACTTGTTGCAAGTTTGATCTTCTTTGCCTCAGTGTAGTGATAACAACTGAACACCCATTCCATCTCTTCTTCCCATTCCAGATAAGCTTCAGGATCAATCTTCCCATGGAATGATGGAATCCCAAGCTTGGATTGACTAAGGTATTCTTCTGCTCTATGGCGACGATGGTGATAAGAGTTAACTCCTCCTGCCTTTCTGCCTGCAGAGATTGAAAAGTCATGAAACTCATTAACATGGTTAGTCTTATTGAAATCTTGTTTCAGCTTCCTAGTGATCTCAGCCATCATAGCTTCACATTGAAATTGATCAAGATGAACAATCTGATCCACTAAATTTATCCTTGCCATGAAGTTCCTGAAACAAACTTTAACAAACTGTTAATTAAAACTCTCTCTCTCACTTTTTTTTTTTTTTTTTGATTTCTCAATAGATATTCCTCTTGCTATTCCCAAAAGTTCAGAATAGATCAAAGCCCAATCACCTAAGATCTAGAGCTAAACCTACTGAAACTTAAGATAGAAAGATTGCAAGATTTTTTCGTCAGCTGATTGACCTATTCCTAGCAGGGTTTCTCTTCTGCTCTCTTTTTTTTTTTTTTTTTTTTTTTGAATTTTCGATTTTTTTTTTTTTTTTTTTTTGTAGATCCTTTTCTTAAATCTTTTTTTTTTTAGGAAAGGCTCAGCTGACTTACAACAGATAGAAAGAAAAGAATTTGTTTATTAAACTAAACAAAATTGAAAAAAATTGATGGTGGTTTTGAAATCAAAATGATTTCACAAACCCTAACTTTCAAGAGGCTCTGCTACCACTTGGTGCGCCCCTGGTTGTTTTACAACCTAAGGATCAACTTGAAGGATGAAGGGGAGGAGGTTACTAACTCTCCTTTGAAGGCGGCTTGATAGGATTAGATTGAGAAGGCTACTAGCACTTCTCTTGGCAGCGGATTGATGGAAGAGTAAATGGAGGCTACTAGCTCTCCAAGTTGGCGTGGATGAAAAGGATGGATTTGATTCCACTAGCACAGGATCACCCTGCAAAGAGCTATGGAATTTCACAGTAGATTACTCTACTCTTTAGTGATCAAGGGTCAATGTTCTTAGGCTGAACAGAGAAAGCAAGAAGCAAAATAGCTTTAAGATTGTTTATAAAATTCGATGTGTTTTTTTACAAAGGGGGTGAGAGTCTTTTTATAGGCATAAATCCATAACAAGATTATGCTTACAAAAAAGGAATATTCTAACTACTTTATTCTAACAATAAAATTCTAACTAATTAATTCCTAATTTTATGCTAACAAAATATATTCTATTTAAAACTTAATTTTATGCCAAAAGATATCTATCCTAATTTTTTTTGGTTTAAATTAAGTGACTAATTATAAATCAGTAAATTAAATTAAACCAGCTCAATTGGTTTACTCTCTTTGGGCTTCCTTTTCCTTCTTAGACAAGCCCAAATCACTTGCAGAATTGGTTTTCTTTGGGTTTTGACTATGGGCATAATTATTAGGCCAAACCACAAATCTTTATCTTCATGGGCTTGGGTTGAATCTTTTGTTTCTTGGGCCGCCTGATGTGCTCCTCTCTGGATCTGGTCTAACTCCATGTCCATGGGCTGCTTCTCCAGCTCCTTCTCACTTGCCCACACGACTTTGATGGGCTGTTCCAAGCTTTCCAAGCCTCTTAAGCCCATGTTTTCCTTGTTCTGGTCCAGCTCCATCTGATCTAGATCCTCTTCATGTCCAGGTCGCTTAGCATCCTCATTGGGCCTTGCTAGGATCGCACCAAGATGCCCTTGTTACAGCTTGCTATCTCATCAATCGCCTACCAACCAAAGTCTTAGAGGACTTAACTCCATTTGAGGTACTTAACAAAAGTAAACCATCTATCTCACACTTACGAGTCTTTGGGTGTGTGTGTTATGTACTTGTTCTAGGAGAACGAAGAAATAAATTGGAAGCCAGGAGTATTAAAGCCATGTTCATTGGCTATTCAACTACTCAAAAGGGATACAAATGCTACAATCCAGAGACAAGAAAGGTTCTTGTATCTAGGGATGTGAAGTTTGTAGAATCCAAAGGATTCTATGAAGAAAAGAATTGGGATGAACTCAAAGACCTCTCCCAATCCACATCTGACCGGGCCACCAACCTCAGACACCTTATGGAGAATCTTGGGATAACATTACCAGATGCACCAAAATCAACTCACCAAGAATCGCCAACTACTTCTCCATCTAATACAACTCAAGCGGCTAGTTCTCTTGATCATGAGGGAGGCAATGAAGGTGATGAGCTTGATGAGCTTGAACTTGAACCTACTAACCAAGAAACAAGCTCACACGTACATGATCACGAAGAACATGAGGAATCCGAAACTGAGGCTGAACAACAAGCAGAAGAACAGGCGGCCCAACCAGACACCCAAGTAGTACTAAGGAGAAGCCAAAGGGAAAGGTGACCAGCTTCAAATTGGATCAACACCAGAGTATACTACAATGCCCAAGCAGTAGATCACCCAACTCAAGCTGTTTGCTCCCTAGCTCATGTTCCCTTAGAACATCAAGCATTTGCAGCAGTCCTCAACCAAGAACATATACCAAGAAACTATGAGGAAGCAAAGGAGCTTAAAGTGTGGAGAGATGCAGTTAAGGCTGAATGCAATGCCATGGACATCAATCACACTTGGGATGAGGCCGATTTACCTAAGGACAAGAGGACAGTGAGCTCCAGATGGATCTTTACCATTAAATACAAAAGCAATGGAGAGATAGAAAGATACAAGGCAAGACTAGTTGCAAGAGGTTTCACTCAGACCTATGGAGAAGACTACAATGACACCTTTGCACCAGTAGCCAAATTACACACTGTAAGGGTTCTTCTCTCTTTAGCTACTAACCTTGATTGGGAGTTGTGGCAGATGGATGTCAAGAATGCCTTCCTACAAGGAGAACTAGAAGATGAAGTGTATATGACACCTCCACCAGGCCTTGAAGATACGGTGACTCCAGGAAAGGTTCTAAGGCTGAGAAAAGCTATTTATGGCCTCAAACAGTCACCAAGAGCTTGGTACCATAAGCTAAGTATCACACTTAGAGATAGGGGCTTTAGAAAGTCTGAGGCAGATCATACCCTCTTCACACTCCAAAGTCAAACAGGTATTGTAGTCATTCTCATCTATGTAGATGATATAATCATCTCAGGAAATGACAAGGTAGGAATTCAATCCACTAAGGTTTATCTTAAATCTATGTTTGATATAAAAGACTTGGGTGAACTAAAGTACTTCCTAGGGATAGAAGTATGCCGAACACAAGAAGGCCTCTTCTTATCATAAAGGAAGTACACACTTGATCTTCTAGTTGATGCAGGAAGATTAGAAGCTAAACCAGCGAAGACTCCCCTAGAAGAACTGTACAAGGTGGAACGTGAGGGGGAGCTTGGAGATGAGATGTTTGGAGACACCAAACTCTATAGGAAGATGGTTGGTAAGCTAATTTATCTAACCATTACTAGACCTGACTTGTGCTATGCTGTGAATCAGGTCAGTCAACATATGCAAGCCCCAAAGGTGTATCACTGGAACATGGTGGACCGGATCTTAAGATACCTGAAAGGGACACACGACCAAGGCATCTGGATGGGGCGCAACGGAAGCTCTGAAATCGTGGGCTATTGTGATGCTGATTGGGCTGGAGACAGGAATGATAGGAGATCAACTACCGGTTATTGCACATTCATTGGAGGCAACCTAGTTACTTGGAAAACAAAGAAGCAGAAGGTGGTTTCTTGTTGAAGTGCTGAAGCTGAGTACCGAGCCATGAGGAAGCTCACCACAGAACTTACCTGGCTCAAGAATCTGCTCAAGGATCTAAACATAGAAGTCACAACACCAATCACCATGCATTATGACAACCAAGCTACCATACATATAGCATCCAACAATGTATTTCATGAGAGAACCAAGCACATTGAAGTAGACTGCCACAAAGTGAGACAAGTAGTGGAGCAAGGAGTTGTCCTACCATGTTACACAAGGAGCTCGGATCAACTTGCAGATATATTCACCAATTCCGCAAGTTTAAAGGTATGTGAGTCCATATTTCCAAAACTTGGGCTCATAAACCTTCCCAACCAGGGAATCCCCTAGCCAAAAGATTCATACTCTTTTTCCCTTAAGATGTTTTTGTCCCAAAGGGTTTTGCATCTTAAGGTTTTTAATGAGGTGAGTCTTTATGGTTCCAAGCTTAACCATTCATCATTGTTGAGCTTGAGAGGGAGTATTAATCTACACACGACAGCAAGCCCAACTATAAGACTTCTAGAAGAAAGATACAGGCGGCTGGGAGAAGTTAATGGTCTGTGATGTCGATTACTCAAGTGAGGAAAGGAAGTTAATGACCTTGGATGTCGACTACTCAAGTAAGGAAAGGAAGTTAATGGCCTGGATGTCGATTACTCAAGGTTGGAAAGGAAGTTAATTACTTCCCCTTTGAGAGTTAGGCAACAAATAGTTTATGGAAAGTAAATATGTGAGCCTAATTAATGTAATTAATGTATTTATTGTAACTTAGGCTATAAATACTCTAACCTATGTAACTAATCTGTCAAAGAAATATAATCCTCCTTCTCTAATTCTCTCATACCAGCCGCCAGCTCTATCTCTCTCATTTGTCACGAAATCTCTTCCTCTTAGTCTTCCATACTTTTGTTCTTCATCTTATTCAGAAAACTCTCTCTAATCTTCTCTTATATTCCACATATTCTTACAAAATCAACAGGATTCGCCGATGAGATGATCTTGATGAAGAATCCGATCAAAACTCTTCAAGATCTTGCAGATTGGACGCGGTGAATATGGATCAATCGTGATTTTGCAATTACTTGTAATCGAAGAAAATCCGATTACTTACTGAAGAAGAATGCGAAATTTTAAGTACCAGATTGATCAAACCTGGCTCTGATACCATGTAAGATTTGATGATTGAGAGTATTTGAGATTTAGAGATTGAGAGAGATTGAGAGAGATTGAGAGAAAAAGAGAATGAACTTTTATTAAGAATTTTAGAAAATGATTTTCATACTTACAAAGTGAGTGAGAGACACCTATTTATACTAATCCTATTCTAGACTTGTTTGGATACAGAGATATACTTATCATTAATCTACACAAGTCTAAGGCATATACATGGTGAAAGACGCCAATACTTCACTCAGATGAATTCATCATACTTCTTCATTCCAACAACAAGTGCTACAATCCAGAGACTAGAAAGGTGCTAGTCTCACGAGATGTGAAGTTTGTAGAAGCAAAGGGGTTCTATGTGTTGGAATGATGAAGCAATTCACCAAGGAAAAGAGTGTTAACGGCTAGTAATGAATCTTCTAGAAGGATTGGTGACTCACCTCTGCCAGCACAAAAGGGGAAAGAGGCGCCAGCACTAAAGAGGAAGCACACACTCTTACCTAAAGTAGTCGCTTTTAGGTTATCCATTTCTGTATAAAAGGATCATTAAGGTCTCTCTTTTTAATCAAGAAATCCTATTTTAATAATATGTGTTTACCTAATCTCTCGCCTAAACTCTCTCCACTCTTCCTAAACTTCTAAAACTTACATGGTATCAGAGCATTTGCTCACAAATCTTCCCTGAATTATTCGTAAACTCTTCATTCCTCTCACTATTCAATCCACAAATCTCTTTCTCTCTGGATTTTAAAGCGCTTAATCTATGATAAACATGTTCTAGCCTATCCTCTCTGAGATCTAAAGATCCTCAGAACCATTGGTGATGAGTTGAGGAAGACTAGATGTGGGTATCATGCGGATTATAGTAGTCTTTGCTGGGTCCAGGTCTTGTTCTTTCTCTCGCGGCCATTGATGTACGGTCCATAGCTCATATTCCACAAGTTTGAAACGTGTTTCTACTCAAAAGAAGAACTAAAAGGCTACTCAAAGCTTCACGGTTCAAAATACTTTCGAAAGTAGCCATCTTTCAACCTCCTTCACTTAGCCGTATTCATCTTCTTCATCGTGCTGTTGAAACCCAGAATCCGTACACCCTTCTAAACTCCTCAAAGGCAGTTCCTCTGGTCTCCTTTCTCAACAAATCCTTCCTTCCTACATCCGGTGAAGTCATTTAAGACCAAAAGAAGGCATTTTGCTTCAAGATTCAAGTCTGCGAAAAGAGGGTTTTGTATCTGTCCGTACAAGTTCGAGGGTTTTTCTGCTGAAGTTCCAGACTAAGTAAAGGAGGCTCCTTCCGTCCCATTTCAAGTCCCCTTACCAGAACCAATCATCTTTGCCCTACCGTGAAGACCAAGCTTTTGTTGGACATAAACTACAAGAGGTAACTCACGGCCAGAAGGTTATAAGCAAGCTCTTGGTCAATGTGATAAGGAAGGAAGGTTACATTATGAGTGATAAGGAAGCTTGTGTGATAAGCGAATGTTTATAAGTGATAAGCAAGTGTATAACGGTCTTATATGTAATCTCTCTTATCCCTAGCACTAGGTAACCTAGCTAGCTTCCTATTTAAGGCTATGTATTCCTCATTTGTAGACATAATAATATGAAGTAATCGATTCTTGCTACTTCTCTTTTGGCCTTAATGGCGGCTCCACCATACTCGGTCTCTCTCTTTCTCTAATCTTCTATACTTCTTAAACTCTCATGGTATCAGAGCAGTGTTAAGCGCTCAAAGTCTCTTTTGATTCCGCAAATCTTCCCTTTTATATTAACCTTAAAGCTTGAGTGACTATTGCTTTGGTCGAAACAAGTTTAGAGCATTCGCTCTTCATTAAACCTTGTTCGCCATTGTTGTACGGACACTTTCCTCAAAAGAACGTGTCTTTCCCGTTCAAATCCATTCCTTTCTTTAGTACTTAGGTCGAAGGGTCTTCCTGAGCTCGTCCGTGGTTTTAGAAGCTTGAAAGGAGGCGTCTTTAGCTGATTCCAAGAGTGTCCGTACTCGTCTTCCTCGGCAAGGATTTTGCAGAATCCGTACAATCCGCGCTAAAACCTTGAAAGGAGGCTCCTTTTCTTTCAAGACAGTGCTATTGAGTCCTGTTCAGGTTTGCTTTTCCTTCCTGAGTAGCAGTTCTGTATCTGGTCAAGTGCTCTGCCTTCCTTGGAACGCAAGTAGGGTTCTCTGTTCTGGGTTTGGTACGTCTCGGCTGTTTTGCTTCTTAAGGGGGTTTCTTAAGGAAAAGGAAATTCTTAGATTAAGGTTGGAACGGTGTTAGGATAAGGGTGACTCTTTTGAGGTGTTTTAGGTCACGGAATCACTTGTAACTTCTAAAATGGAAAACACAAGGCCTATGGTTATCCCTGTTACCTTAAAGGGACTTAACTACCTTCTATGGTCCAGAATGGTAAAGACTACTCTAGGTGGTCGAGGACTAGGGATACATCTTCTCCTAGATGAAGCTCCACCAAAGGCGTTCCACCAAGAAGATGGACAGGAGATCATGATTGTTGATGAGGAGAAATGGTTTCAGGAAGATCAGTTTGTTCTGTCTATCATTCAAAGCTCACTGGATGGACCTATCCTAGAAGCCTACTCTTACTGTGAAAGTGCTAAGGAGTTATGGGAAACCCTTAAGAAGGTCTATGGTAACACCACCAATCTCAGTAGGGTCTTTGAAGTAAAAAGAGCTATCAACAACCTTCATCAAGAGGACTTGGAATTCACAGCTCACTTTGGCAAATTCCGCTCCCTTTGGGCAGAGCTTGAGATGCTTAGACCCAACTCTACCGATCCAGAGACACTTCTTGCAAGGCGTGAACAAGACAAAGTGTTTGGTCTTCTTCTCACTCTGAATCCAATGTACAATGATCTGATCAAACATCTACTCAGATCAGAGAAGCTTCCATCTCTCGAAGAAGTGTGTTCCTACATCCAGAGAGAACAAGGGTCTCACGGTTTATTCAGTGGAAAAGGAGAGCTTGTAACTGCAAACAAAGGGGTGTGCTTCAAGCAGGATGATCGGAGAGGTTTGGCTTGTGATCACTGCAAGAGGAAGGGTCATACTAAGGACAAATGCTGGATCCTGCATCCACATCTTAAACCTCCAAAAATTCAAAGATTTCCGAGCCAACATCATCAAGGCAAAGGTTGAATCAGGGGGAGGATCCTCGTCACAACATCAAGAAGGAGATGGCACGGCTAATATCAATGCTCAAACGGCTCAGATCGCAGTTCAGGACCAGGTGGTGAGGCGGTCAGAACTTGATGCTCTTATCAAAGCTCTGAAGGAAAGCTATGGTAATGTGACAGGTTACTCTTACCATGCTTCTGCATATACTATGAAACTAGATGAAAAACCGCTAGTCATTGATTCAGGAGCATCACATCATATGATTAGTAATGTTGATTTGATTAAGGACTTAGAACCGGCTAAAGGTCATGTAGTCATTGCAAATGGTGATAAGATTCCAATTAAAGGGGTAGGGAATTTAAAATTATTTGATAGAAAGACTAGGGCTTTCTTCATGCCTGACTTTACCTCAAACTTGGTTTCAGTACATAAGGCTACAAATGATTTGGATTGCAATGTTATCTTCACTCCTAATGATGTTCATTTTCAGGATATTAAGACAAGTAAGACGCTTGGGAAAAGAATAACTAAGGATGGTCTTTATTTGCTGAAAGATGATCAACCTTTAGCTTCTGTTTTAAGTTCTTTAGAATCTACTCCTGCTTATGCTAATAATGTGTTATGGCATGCTAGACTAGGGCATCCCCACTCTCGGAGTTTAATGTTACCTAATATTGTGTTTAAGAATGATGATTGTGAGGCATGTATCTTAGGTAAACATTGCAAGTCTATTTTCCCTAAGTCTGAGATAATGTATGAAAAATGTTTTGATCTTGTGCATTCAGATGTATGGACTGCTCCTTGCTTGTCTAGAGAGAATCAGAAATACTTCATTACTTTCATAGATGAGAAATCTAAATATACCTGGCTTACCTTAATGCAATCAAAGGATAGAGCTCTAGAAGCATTTGTGAATTTTCAAAATTACATCACTAACCACTTCAATGCAAGGATAAAAATTTTTAGAACAGACAATGGTGGAGAGTATACAAGTCATGCCTTCCGTGATCATCTTCATAAGCATGGGATTCTTCATCAAACGAGCTTGTTGAGATTTGCGGAAATAATAAGAGAAATAGGAGATTGTATGGTTGGAGATTAAGAAAGATTAGGCAAAATCATAAAAGATTAAAACACAAAGATCATAAAATGCCATTAGAGAGAAGTAGAAAGGAATGTGTATTTCACTTAAGTTTACAAATGGGAGATGCTACATATTTATAGACAGACACAAAGAGTGTTTGAATTTGAATTAGGCTGCTGGATCCAAGGTAGTGAAAGTGACATGTCACAGTTTAGGAATGTGTATATTTGCGGAATTAAGAGTTTAGGAAAGTATGGAAGAGTTTGGACAGGAGTTTTAATGGAGAATGAGAGAGATGAAGAACAAGGAAGAAGTATATTTCCTTAGTTAGTTTTTCTACAACATTAGGTGAAGGATATTTATAGACAGACACTTAGACAGCTAGGTATTCGCAGGATAGGGACATAAACAATAAACAAAGGGGAGAGAGTGCTGGATCCAAGGCGTGATGGTGACAGCTCCTAACGGGTGGGAGCTTGCTTCTATTGGACCGAGTGTGTACAAGGAGGAGTTGGTTCATGCCTAATGGTATGAGAAGGTTCGTGTGATAAGGGAAGCTTGTGTATAAGGAAGCGTGTGATAGTGATAAGCCTTCATGTAACGGCTCTATAAGCACACTATCTTATCCCTAGTCTAGACAACCTATCATGTAACCTAGGAAGATTTCTATTTAAGGCTAAGCAGCCTCTCATTGTATACACACAATAATAAAATCGATTTCCCATTATCTAATTCTCCTCTATACTTCATTCTTCATTCTTACAAACTATCATGGTATCAGAGCAGTCTTAATCCTTTCTAACCTTCCGCAAATCTCTTATTCGTGTGTCTTCCTTTTCTTGATTCTTCAAATCGTGTTATACTTGCAAGAAAACGCTTTCCTTGTGTTAATCATGTCTTAACCTATATTCTCTGAGATCAAAGATCCTCAAATCCATGGGAAATGAGTTGAATGAAGGCTAGACATGGTTATCACTTGCGTTTAGTTGTTTTTAAGCAAAAAGTCTAAGATATCCGCCATTGATGCACGGATAAATCTCCCAAGGAGCTCCACTCAGCAGTAAAGATGGCTCCTTTCTTCATCTAAGAGGTGAAAGAAGCTTACCTCCGAGTGTCTGTTGTTAAGATTCGGTGGTCGGAGCAAGTCTAGAGCTCTTGCTCATCTTAAAAACTGCGTCCGCCATTGTTGTACGGTCCACCTCCTTAAAGACCGTGTCTTTCACGATTGAAGCCTCTTTTCTTTTCATCCCAAAGGTGCAAGGTTCTATCTTGTGGTCATCTGTGCCCTTAGAAGCAAGAAAGGAAGCATCTTTAGTTGGAACACAAGCGTGTCCGTACTCATCTTCCTCGGGAAGGGTTTCACAGGGTCCGTACAGTTTGGGTTCAAATCTTTAAGGCAGTCTTAGAGGAGTTGCTTTGGGTGTCTAGGGCGGTAACTAAGTATTTTGAACCATAAAACTTCATCTTTCCCGGTTCCAGCTGCTGAAGGTTGCTCACTAGAGACCTTCACAAATGGAGAATACTAGGCCTATGGTTATCCCGGTCACTTTAAAGGGTCTCAACTACTTACTATGGTCCAGAATGGTGAAAACTACTCTCGGTGGTCGTGGACTTGGAATGCATCTTCTCCTAGACGAAGCACCACCAAAGGTATTCCAACAGGAGGATGGACAGGAGATTCTGGTTGTTGATGAAGAAAAATGGATTCAAGAGGATCAGTTTGTTCTGTCCATCATTCAGAGTTCACTTGATGGACCTATCTTGGAGGCATATTCGTATTGTGAGAGTGCTAGGGAGCTATGGGAAACACTCAAGAAGGTGTATGGCAATACTACAAATCTAAGTAGGGTGTTCGAAGTAAAGAGAGCAATCAACAATCTCCACCAGGAAGACTTGGAGTTCACGGCACATTTTGGCAAATTTCGCTCTCTATGGGCCGAGCTTGAAATGCTGAGACCAAACTCTATTGACCCAGAGGTTCTCCTTGCAAGGCGTGAACAGGACAAGGTCTTTGGTCTCCTTCTCACCCTGAATTCAATGTACAATGACTTGATCAAACATCTTTTGAGGTCAGATAAGCTCCCATCCCTTGAAGAAGTATGCGCATACATCCAGAGGGAACAAGGTTCCCATGGGCTTCTAAATGGAAAGGGGGAGCTGGTGACAGCAAACAAAGGTGTATACTTCAAGCCAGATGATAGAAGAGGGTCATTTTGCGAACACTGCAAGAGGAAGGGCCATGGGAAGGACAAGTGCTGGATCCTCCATCCGCATCTCAAGCCATCCAAGTTCAGAGATGTCCGAGCCAACATTACCAAGGCTAAAACTGACCAGGGAACATCTTCACGCAATCCAGAAGGAGATGGAATGGCTGTAATCAATGCTCAAGCTGCACAAGTAGCTGATCAAGACCAGGTGGTAAAGCGGTCAGAACTTGATGCACTCATCAAAGCCTTGAAGGAAAGTTATGGTAATACTATGGGTTTCTCCTTTCATGCTTCTGCTCACACTATAAAATTGAATGATAAACCATTAGTGATTGACTCTGGTGCATCCCACCATATGATTAGCAATGTTGAATTGATTAGAGATTTAGAACCGGCTAATGGTCATGTTGTCATTGCTAATGGAGATCGAATTCCAATTAAGGGAGTAGGAAACTTGAACCTATTTGATAGAAAGACTAGAGCCTTCTTTATGCCTGATTTCACCTCTAATTTAGTCTCTGTTCATAAAGCCACAAATGACTTGGATTGCAATGTTATCTTCACCCCTAATGATGTGAAGTTTCAGGATATTAAGACAAGCAAGATGCTTGGGAAAGGAATAACTAAGGATGGTCTCTATCTACTGAAGGAGGATCAGCCTTTATCTTCTGTTTTATCTTCTGTTCCATGCTCTTTAGACTCTACTTCTGCTTATGCTAATAATGCGTTGTGGCATGCTAGATTAGGACATCCCCATTCTCGGGCTTTAAGCTTAATGTTGCCTAATGTTGTGTTTAAAAATGATGAGTGTGAAGCTTGTATCTTAGGCAAACATTGCAAGTCTATTTTCCCTAAGTCTAAGACAGTTTATGCAAAATGTTTTGATCTTGTGCATTCTGATATTTGGACTGCTCCTTGCCTATCTAGAGAAAATCACAAATACTTCATCACCTTCATAGATGAAAAATCCAAGTACACTTGGTTAACTTTGATTCAATCTAAGGATAGAGCTTTAGAAGCCTTTGTGAACTTTCAGAACTATGTCACTAACCAATTCAATGCAAAGATTAAACTCTTAAGAACAGACAATGGTGGAGAGTATACCAGCAATGCCTTCAAAGACCATCTTTCCAAGCATGGCATTCTTCATCAGACGAGCTGCCCATACACACCACAGCAGAATGGTGTGGCCGAGAGGAAAAATCGTCATCTAATGGAAGTAGCAAGGTCCATGATGTTTCATTCCAAGGTTCCAAAGAGGTTCTGGGGCGATGCTGTGCTATCAGCTTGCTATCTCATTAACCGTATCCCTACAAGGATATTGGATGACATTTCCCCCTTTGAGGTATTGAACTCAGCCAAACCTTCTATAGCTCACTTGAAAGTATTCGGTTGTGTGTGTTTTGTCTTAATTCCAGGAGAAAACAGAACAAAATTGGATGCTAAGAGCACAAGGGCAATGTTTATTGGGTATTCAACCACACAAAGAGGCTATAAGTGTTATGATCCCATAACTCAGAAGGTTTTGGTGTCAAGGGATGTCAAGTTCATTGAACACCGAAGCTATTATGATAAGCAGCAATGGGATGACTTAGCCGATTTGTCTGATATCTCCATGGATCGTGCCACGAACCTTCGTAATATCATGGATCACCTTGGCATCCCATTCACTACGGCTGGTCCTGGTCCGGCTCCTGGTTCATGTCCTGTTCCGCAGAGTGATTCTAGTCCTTCACGCTCATCTTCCCATGACACTAACTCATCTCAGCCTGGTCCTGACCCGTCCCGGCACATACCAAACATAGGTGCTACACTTGACCGTGAAGGGGGGACACTTGATGACCTTGAACATGATAGCCACGATCAAGTATCAGCACAGTCAGATGATAGCCAGTCAGATGATAGCCATGATCAAGTTGAAGAACCATCCGAGCAAGTTCCATCCGAGCCAGTTCCATTTCTAAGGAGAAGTACAAGACTCAAGAAGGATCCATCAAACTGGGTGAATACAAGAGTGTACTACAATGCCAATGCAGTTGCTCATCCGACCCAAGTCGTCTGCTCCTTTGCTTCATTTCCTGAAGAACATAAGGTCTTTATAAGCAACTTGGATCAAGGACATATTCCTACATCGTATGAAGAAGCTAAGGAACTCAAAGTTTGGAGAGATGCTATAGGTGATGAGACAGGAGCCATGGAAAGAAATCATACATGGGATGAAGCTGTGCTGCCCAAGGGAAAGAAGGCCGTGAGTTCAAAATGGGTGTTTACAATCAAGTACAAGAGTAATGGAGAGATTGAAAGATATAAGGCAAGACTTGTAGCAAGAGGATTCACTCAAACCTATGGTGAAGACTTTGGTGATACCTTTGCTCCTGTAGCAAAATTACACACTGTGAGGATTGTGTTATCTCTAGCAACCAATTTAGAGTGGGATCTGTGGCAGATGGATGTGAGGAATGCATTCTTGCAAGGAGAGCTTGAAGAAGAGGTGTACATGCGACCACCTCCAGGCTTGGAAGGAATTGTTCAACCAGGTAAAGTCTTGAGATTGAGAAAGGCTATTTATGGTTTGAAACAATCACCTAGAGCCTGGTATCACAAGTTGAGCATGACACTAAGGGATAGGGGATTCAGAAAGTCAGAAGCTGATCATACCCTTTTCACTCTTCCTAGCAAGTCAGGGAAGTTAGATGCAAAACCGGCGACCACACCTCTGGAAGATAGCTACAAAGTTATCAGTTAGCCAGCACATGCAAGCTCCCAAGGTTCATCATTGGAACATGCTGGAAAGAGTTCTTAGATACTTGAGAGGAACTTCAGAGCAAGGAATTTGGATGGGAGCTAACAAAAGTTCAGAGATAGTGGGGTATTGTGATGCAGACTGGGCTGGAGATAGAGAAGACAGGAGATCCACGACAGGCTATTGCACCTTTGTTGGAGGCAACTTAGTCACATGGAAGACAAAGAAACAAAAGATAGTCTCCTGCTCCAGTGCTGAAGCTGAATACCGTGCCATGAAGAAACTCACTAATGAGCTAACATGGATCAAAGCCATTTTGAAGGACTTGGGAATTGAGACAACCAAGCCAATGACCATGCATTATGATAACCAGGCAGCCATTCATATAGCCTCAAACTCGGTCTTCCATGAGAGAACGAAGCACATAGAGATTGATTGTCACAAAGTAAGACAAGCTGTGGAACAAGGGATAGTCCTACCATGCTATACTCGGAGTGTTGATCAGCTTGCTGACATTCTTACCAAGGCAACAACATCTAAGGTATATGAGTCCATCTTACCCAGACTTGGACTCATTGATATTGCTACTCCATAACTTCCCTAACCATAAGCAATCATACTCTTTTTCCCTTATGTGTGCTTTTGTCCCATTGGGTTTTACACCATAAGGTTTTTAATGAGGTGGTTGTTTATGGTTTCCAAGCTAAGTTCTTCATCAGAATTTAGCTTGAGGGGGAGTATTGGACCGAGTGTGTACAAGGAGGAGTTGGTTCATGCCTAATGGTATGAGAAGGTTCGTGTGATAAGGGAAGCTTGTGTATAAGGAAGCGTGTGATAGTGATAAGCCTTCATGTAACGGCTCTATAAGCACACTATCTTATCCCTAGTCTAGACAACCTATCATGTAACCTAGGAAGATTTCTATTTAAGGCTAAGCAGCCTCTCATTGTATACACACAATAATAAAATCGATTTCCCATTATCTAATTCTCCTCTATACTTCATTCTTCATTCTTACAAACTATCAGCTTCCACACGTGATCCTGCCTTGTCGAAGTCTTCAACGGTCCTCTCCTCTTGCCAAGACTCCTTCTAGAACATTTTAAGTGAAAGGGCCACACCAAGTCTTCCCTGGGCCGTCCCATGTCCTAACTTCACCTTGGGCCATTCCATGTCTCAATCGCTAAGTCTTCCTGGGCTGCCTAAGGCTGTGTCCCAACTTAAGAACTGGTTGACCACTCCTCTTTATTTCCTTTTCTAACTCAATACTCCCCCTCAAGATCAACCATGATGAATGTTTTATCTTGGAACAATGAAGAACCACCTCATTAAAAACCTTAGTATGAAAAACCACTTTGGGATAAAAACATACTAAGGGAAAAAGAGTATGGCCTTCACTGTTAAGAGGACTATTGGTAAGGAAGGTTTGTGAGTCCAAGCTTGTCATGGACGAACTCACAAACCCTGGAGCTGGCTGCTTTGGTGAAGATATCAGCAAGCTGGTCTGAACTCTTGGTATAACACGGTAGGATCACTCCTAGTTGTATTTGCTCCCTGATTTTGTGACAATCCACCTCTATGTGTTTGGTCCTCTCATGAAAGACTGAGTTTGAAGCAATGTGAATTGCTGCTTGGTTATCACAATGCATTGTGATAGGAGATTGTGATTCTATTCCCAAGTCTTTAAGCAAGTTCTTGAGCCACATTAACTCTGTTGTGAGCCTCCTCATTGCTCTGTACTCTGCCTCAGCACTAGAGCATGCCACGATCTTCTGTTTCTTGCTCTTCCAAGTAACCAAGTTCCCTCCAATGAATGTACAATATCCTGTGGTAGACCTCCTGTCATCACGGTCGCCTGCCAATCCGCATCACAGTACCCAACAATCTCAGAGCTCCCATTGCAACCCATCCAAATGCCTTGGCCTGGAGCTCCCTTGATGTACTTGAGTATGCGGTTCACCATGTTCCAATGCTGCATTCTTGGAGCTTTCATGTGTTGGCTAACCTGGTTCACAGCAAAGCATAAGTCAGGTCTTGTAATTGTAAGATATATGAGCTTACCAACCATCCTGCGGTATTGAGTCACATCTTCAAATGGTTGATCTTCAAGCTCCCCCTGTCTATTAGTCTTGTATGAGTCCTCAATGGGTGTCATCACTGGTTTGTCTCCTAAGTCACCTGCTTCACTCAAAAGGTCAAGTGCATATTTTCTCTGTGATAAAAATAATCCTTCCTTTGATCTACACACTTCTATCCCAAGAAGGCCTGGATTTGTTAAGTACCTCATCTCTTCCCTCTTTGTTTCCTCAGTCTAATACTCCCCCTCAAGCTTAGCATTAGGAGTTTAGTAATGTGCTAATGCTGAGCTTGAACATGGCCTGAGCTTGTCTTGGCCTCGGCTTCCTTCCTTCTCTCTAATACTCCCCCTCAAGCTTGACCATAGGTGATCCAGGGATCAAGCTTGGAACTTTGAAGAACTCCCTCATTAAAAACCTTAACAAGGAAAACCCAATGGGACAAAACCTTGTTAAGGGAAAAAGAGTAGAGTCTTCTCAGCCTAGGGATTGGCCAGTGAGTCCATGAGCCTTAAGACCATCTTGGTGGACTTCATAGACTCTGGATCGTGGCCTCTTTGAATCAGCAAGTGAGAACTCCTTCCTTGCTTCACACGTTTGAGTAGCTTGAAGCTTCTTCATAGACCGGTACTTATCTCCCCCTTTCTTCTGAACTCTTGTCCTTTAGAAGGTTAGTAAATCCGGCTTTAGCACATAAGCTCTAAGCTGTACCTGTTTCAGCACACACAAATGCATGCATCAATTCACAAGGGATAGACCTATTCAAAATATATATAGGATGGTTTTGGATCTTCCCTTGTATCTGTTTGGAATGTTGATGAAGAGTGTCAGCCAAGTAAGTTTTCTACTTCTGAACTTCTTTCACTTCATTCCTTCATATAGAACCACCCTTTTGTTTTTTTTTTTTTTTTTTTTTTTTTTTTTTTTTTTTCTTTGGAGTCTTTTGGATTAATTTGTTGATACCACACTTGTATGCAACCTTTCTTAGCTCCAATCCATCATTTGAACTTGATTACTCACGGCAACTCCTTGGGTAGATTGATTATCTTCTTGGCGCAATCATTCAGGCTTTTGAGCTGATTCAAAACATTCCATCTGCTTGTCCACTTGTTGGTTCTGACAGCTTGATGGTCCTTGTTGCTTGCTTCTTTGCGCCTTCTCATTAGTACTAAATGTAATTACTCTTCTTCATTGGTGAGTGGCTTTCTCAGGTTCTTAGACGCTCCTGAAGTCTAATCCAATAGGCTTCATATTCTCAGATGAAGTCTGAGAATTCTAGACAACTGTAGTAGTCTCCAGTCTTGCAAATATCCGCCACCACCTTCTCTTCTGTTCCCAACATTTTCTGCCTCTTCTTTCTCATAGTTAGTCAGCCTTGTCCAAGGATGAAGACTTTGGCCTTCTCTGCTTCTTCACCTTCAAATACACTGTGCCTATTTGGTCACGTCTTTTAGGGGTGCTTTTAAGAGTGCTCCTTGGTCACTGAGCTGATTCAACACCTTTGTAGTTTCTTAGTAGCTTCTTTGATTGATTCAAATAGTCTCCAGCTTCATGATGAAGATGAGGACCATATAATGATGAGGTATCATCAGCGCATTCTTGGATCAAACTTAGTTGACAACGACTTTAGGAGCAAGTTGATATGCTTTCTTCAAGACTACCACTATCCTTGGTAGAATTTGAATGCTCCTTCTAGACAACTTCACTTCAGTGGAACACAAGCCTTTGCATTGTTTGCGCCTTTAGGTTCCTTGATTATACATCAGATGCTCATTCTCACCCCTCCTCAAGCTTGACTCAGAGAATAAGTATTGAGTCAAGTTTGGAAAGATGAGCATCCATGACCATACTGATCTTGGACCGCCATTCTACAAGAATGCCTTTTTGTTTGAGTTAGCCATGCTTTCCAACTTCAGGAATATACACTCTCTGGTGTAGGCTCTGATAGGAGGAGGCTGCTTCTTGTTGGCTTTTGTATGCCAAGCCAATTTGCCTTATGAGTTCACGGCTTGACTGCCTTCTATGCAGCATATGTGGCCTCCCATTTCTTCACTCAGGAATATACCCTTGAAGGATAGGCTATGATGTGTAAGGTATTGGGAGTGCCCTTCTTCCCAATGTGTTTACTTCTTTAATCCTTCATGATCTGGTTTTGCTTTGTATGAATCCCTTCTTGCCATCTTTGCTTTGAGGCTCTCATGGTCTTCTTTACCCTTAAACAAGTCATAAAGAAGAAGAATTTGAGTATGCCATGAGGAATATCAAAGCTATAAGTGTGCAATTAAGAATTCACATAAGACAGTAGCAAGATCAATTGAACTAAAATAATGGATTCAACACGCTTTAAATAAGTGTATAGAGTATTTGTAACCAGAGATTACAGAAACCATAGATTATAAGAGACTCATTGAGTATAAGCAGAATTAAGAGTATGAGAGCCATTGTATGAGAGTATAAAAATGAGTATGAGAATGAATATGAGAGTAAAAGGATCCCTTAAGGACTTTTGGATTCATCATGTTTCCTTATACTTTTGAGAGTAAAGGAAAACATGGTTCACTTCCCTTAAGTGGTTTTGAAGAGGACTTTTGGATTCATCTATGGTCCTAAATGCCAAGCATAGTTCACCAAGGTTCACTTCCCTCTTTTAAACGATTCTAAATCAGAATTTTAATCAAACTGAGATAGATAAGAGTTTAGAGATAGCCTTTTGACAAAGGCTTTGATACTAAGCCTTTGTGATTCTTTCTTAGAGGCTGATTTGAATAATTGAATGCTTCTGGAATTGGAGGCTCCCCCTCATGGATTGCTCTCCTTCATTGGTTTTGAGATTCCTTCTCACGGATTGCTTTTCAACATCACAAGTGATTAACATCTTTTCCTGCATAAGAAGACACATACAGACATCCACACACAAGATTCTCATGATTTTAAGACTTAAACTCATAAGAGTAAAGCAATAGAAACATGATGTAGTATACATAAGTCATTATTCTCTCTTTCTTAAATTAAGAATTTGGATTTGGATACAACATAGTTTCTGATGCAATGCATACAACCATGGTTCTCTTCCAAAATTCCTCACAAGGGCGCAATAGGATGCATCATGACTTGAAATCCTTAATTAACTTAGTAAGATTTCTGATGTGGAAGATCCATTCTAGTGGCAACCACAGAGCATACTTTCTATCTAAGTGAGGAAATTAGACATGGTTCTCTATTGTATTACCAACATGAGCTCCAACCACACTTCAATGGACTTTGTTGTTCCACATTTCACATGAAAGGAAACTTGGTCCAAGGTTTTAAATACATAACAAACAAGCACAAACCGAAATACTTGAACAACAAGCTACAGCAAGCTAAAGTGTCTCTCATTACATAAGAAAGGAGACAAGTCCAAGGCTGCGGTTTGTTGAATGCTTGCGGTTTGCCATCCATGGAACTTCAAAGTTGACTATGGCTTGAGGTGTCTTACTTTCTCAAAGGAAAGGCACCAATGCCCAATAGTTCAAGTTATTGTCCAAATGGATAACATAAAACTTTTGTAAGAAATTCAAAAAATGGCTGTCTTCTGATTTTTTGAAATCTAAAAGAGATGACTTAGAGAATTGGATGGGGCTTAAGAAGAAAGAAAACAAATGGTACTAACCCTATCCTGGTCTCAAGTGTTCTTTACTCTTAAATGAGTACACTTAATGGACCAATGGATAAGCGGTTTAGGCAACCATCCATTTCTTCCCATTCTTTTGTGATCCTAAGCCACTGCCACCATTCCTTCCTCTTCATTGTCACCTATCTAGCCGTGGTTTATGATTTCCAAAGAAGAATACCTATGGTCAAATGGTCACTAGCTTTACCCATTGGTTAAAGGGTTATATCACCAAAATAACTTATAGGAAGAAGTTTTCTGATAATAACATACACTAGGATCATCAGAACAACACAAGAAGAGGTGTTTTTCGTGGCTAAATAGCTGTGAAACCAGTGAAGCAAAACGGTTTACCCACTGGTCCAAGCAATGCTTCCTAAATGTTGAAGCCATTTTGAATTCTTTCTCTTCTTCAAACTTTGTCTCTGAACCATAAGAGAGATTTAAGACAAAGTTTTAAACATCATTGTAGAGGAGAAGAGAAGAATTGCATGAAACAGTTTGAAATTCAAACTTTGGACCATTGGGTAAAGCTATTACCCAATGGATAAAACGTTTTTAAAAGGATTTTTCGAAAACTTTTGCATAAAAAACAAGAAAATTGATCTCAGGAGCTTAATGCTCTGATACCATGTTGAGATTTGCGGAAATAATAAGAGAAATAGGAGATTGTATGGTTGGAGATTAAGAAAGATTAGGCAAAATCATAAAAGAGTAAAACACAAAGATCATAAAATGCCATTAGAGAGAAGTAGAAAGGAATGTGTATTTCACTTAAGTTTACAAATGGGAGATGCTACATATTTATAGACAGACACAAAGAGTGTTTGAATTTGAATTAGGCTGCTGGATCCAAGGTAGTGAAAGTGACATGTCACAACAGCTCTTTTCTTAAGTTGAACATGTGACCTTCTTTCTCTCCAGCCTTCCTACGCAAGTGGAGAAGAGTGAAACTCTTCTAGAAGCTTTGTCTCCTTTGGCGTGAACATATGGGCAGCTTATGGGCTTGTAGACTTCACATGGGCTGGACTGGACAGACATTACTTGATATGGGCTGGACTGGACAGACATTAGCCTAACTTGCTCTGGGCTGGACTGGTGTTCTAGCTGAGATGGGCTGGGCTGCCTTGTTCCTATGGGCCGCCTATGAGCTCCCCTTATTTGCATACGGCCTGGGCTGCCTCCTTGTTTAGTTGGCACTTGTTTTGCAGGCTCATCTCTTCCCTCTTTGTTTCCTCAGTCTAATATTAAGTAAGCCCAAACAAGCCCAAAACTGTCCAAGACACCTTCTAGAAGCTCTCCTAGGCGTGGGTTTGGAGAGGGAAGGAAGAGTCACATGTTGGCTTAACCAATTTGAATTTCTAGCTGTTAGGAGCTGTCACTTTCACCATTTGGTGAAGTGCCTTTGTCTTATCTCTATTCTCTGGCTATAAATACATTGTATGCTCACCATAAATCAATCAAGGAAATAGAATCCTCCTTCCATACTCTCTTTCTCACAATCTCTCTCTATTATTCTCACTCTTGTTCTTCCCTTATCAAATATAAACCCAGAAACTCTCCTACCTATTCTAACTATTATTCTGCAAATTCTAACACTTGGTTCAAGAGTTACTTCTTGAGTGAGGTTGGCTCTTAGTTGGTTTCCCACTTTTGGCTTTAAGTGTGGATGGAGGATCCAGCACTTGTCCTTGGTATGCCCTTCCTTCTTGCAGTGGTCACAGTATGCCCTCCTTTCTCCACGATTTAAGCCTCCCTTATGGTACACAGCTGCTTTGTTGGCTGAGATGAGTTCTCATTTGCCTCCAAAGAGACCAAGTGAACCTTGTTCCTTCTGAATCTTATTGCACACTTTTTCAAGGCTTGGAAGGGTGTCTGACCTTTGGAGGTGTTTGATGAGATCATTGTAGGAGGAATTTAAAGTCAAGAGAAGTCCAAAGACTTTATCTTGCTCACGCCTCTCATTCAGAACCATGGGATCCACTGCTTGGTCTAAGCATTTCAAGTTCAGCCCATAAGGATCTGAATTTTCCAAAATGTTGAGTGAACTCCATGTCTTCTTGAGTTAACTCATTGATGGCTTTCTTAACTTCAAACACACGGCTGAGATTGGAGGTGTTGCCATAGACATTTTGAAGAGTCTCCCACAGCTCTTTGGCTGTCTCACAGTAGGAGTATGCTTCAAGGATAGTTGATTCAAGTGAGTTTTGAATCACAGATAGGACTAGTTGGTCTTCTTGAAACCACCTGTCTTCATTGGTGATAGCCACTTCCTGACCAGTTCCTTCAACCGTGGCATTAGGTGTTTCACTCCTAAGGATGTGGCTCCATAACCCACATCTACATAGCACTGTCTTGGTGGTTCTAGCCCAGAGGAGGTAATTAACCCCTTTCAAAGTCACTGGAACAACAACTCTTGTGCCTTCCATGATGATTACAAACGATTTAGGTGATGAAAGAGTAGGATGAAGTGTTTTCAAGAAATAAATAATCCTAACCTCTCACAACTCAGCACCACAAGGATTTGAGGATTGTTCAATCTCAGAGTGAGGAGATTAGGAGGATTTATTTCAAGAGTGTACAGAGATTTTGAGAATATAAGAGCCAAGGCTCTGATACCATGTAAGAATATGCGGAATATAAGAGAAGATTAGAGAGAGTTTTCTGAATAAGATGAAGAACAAAAGTATGGAAGACTAAGAGGAAGAGATTTCGTGACAAATGAGAGAGAGAGAGCTGGCGGCTGGTATGAGAGAATTAGAGAAGGAGGATTATATTTCCTTGACAGATTAGTTACATAGGTTAGAGTATTTATAGCCTATGTTATAATATATACATTAATTACATTAATTAGGCTCACATATTTACTTTCCATAAACTATTTGTTGCCTAACTCTCAAAGGGAAAGTAATTAACTTCCTTTCCAACCTTGAGTAATCGACATCACAGACCATTAACTTCTCCCAGCTGCCTGTATCTTTCTTCTAGAAGTCTTATAGTTGGGCTTGCTGTCGTGTGTAGATTAATAAGCTTCTGAGCGTCGGAAGCCATGATCTCGTAGGGTGAAGCTGAGTTTGTGGTACCAGGCCCGGGGAGACTGTTTGAGACCATAGATGGCTTTCCGTAATCTGAGGACTTTGCCTGGTGCAACAATGTCATCTAGGCCGGGAGGAGGTGTCATGTAAACCTCATCTTCAAGCTCCCCCTGAAGGAAGGCGTTCCTGACGTCCATTTGCCACAATCCCACGATAAATTGGTGGCTAGAGAGAGGACTACTCGTACTGTTGGTAGCTTAGCTACTGGGGAAAATGTATCACCATAGTCCTGGCCGTATGTTTGAGTGAATCCCCGAGCGACTAGCCTGTCCTTGTACCGCTCAATATCTCCATTACTCTGGTACTTAATAGTGAACACCCACTTGGAGCTGACCGCACGTTTCCCTTTAGGGAGGATGGCTTCGTCCCAAGTGTGATTTCTTTCCATGGCCCCTACCTCATCAGCTACAGCATCTCGCCAAACCTTTATTTGCTTAGCTTCTTCATAGCAAGAGGGAATGGTGTCTTTCTCAATTTTGCCAAGAAAGGCCTGATGATCAGATGGGACAAGGGCAAGAGAGCATGTGGCCTGGATCGGATGAGCCACAGCTTGAGCATTGTAGTACACTCTGGTGTTGATCCAGTTGGATGGATCTCGTCTTAGCCTTGTGCTGCGCCGAAGGACTTGTGTAGAGCCGACCCTTTCCTCCACGGCCACAGCCTGTCCTGGCCTAGAGGATGAACCGTTCTCGTGGGAAAGGTTTGGTTGGAATGCTTCTGGAGAGTCTGCATGTGGAGTTGGCGAACCAGGAGCTAGATGGGGACCATCTGATGGAAGTGGATGCTGCTGTTGAGGTTCGGAGGGCTGATGATGATCCAGGTGATCAAGAAGGAACCGGAGACTGGCCGCCTGGTCCGAGGGCTTGGCCAGGTCTTTCAAGCTGGCCCAGTCTTGTTTGTCATGGTAACCCTGCTCTTCTAGAAATTTAACATATCTGGAGATCATGGTTCTATTAGTGGTTGGATCAAAGCACTTGTATCCTTTTTGACTAGATGAATAGCCAATGAAAATACATCTTGTGCTTTTGGCGTCCAACTTGTTCCTTAGCTCCCCTGGAATCAATACAAAACACACACATCCAAATACCCTAAGGTGATCAACCACTGGTGGAGTTTTGTTAAGTACCTGAAATGGTGATTGATCATCCAAGATCCTGGTAGGTATGCGGTTGATGAGGTAGCAAGCGGTCATGACTGCATCGCCCCAAAAACGTTTGGGTACATTAGTGTGGAACATCATGGAACGGGCCACCTCCATGAGGTGCCTATTCTTTCTCTCGGCCACCCCATTCTGCTGTGGGTTGTATGGGCAGCTGGTTTGATGCAATATCCCATGTTTGGTGAGGTGCTCCTTAAACTGATGACTCATGTATTCACCTCCATTATCTGTTCTCAAAAATTTAATGTTAGCTTGGTAATGGTTAGTGACATAGTTTTGAAATTTTGTAAATGCTTCAAACACACAGTCTTTGGATGGTAATAGAGTGAGCCATGTGTATTTGGACTTTTCATCTATAAAGGTCACAAAGTATTTGTTGTTATCTCTAGATGAGCAAGGTGAAGTCCAAACATCTGAGTGGATTAAATCAAAACATTTTTCATAGATAGTGGTAGATTTAGGAAAAACAGATTTGCAATGTTTCTCTAGAATACAAGCTTCACAACTAGAATTCTCAAAAGAAACATTGGGTAGCATAAGCTTTAGTGCACGAAAATGAGGATGACCTAGCCTAGCATGCCACATTGCATCAAGCTTAACCGAAAAACATGATTTAAAAAAAACAGATTGAACGCTACTAAGAGAAACATCGTCCAAAACATATAAGTCATCTTTGGCTACTCCTTTTCCAAGCAGCCTCATGCTCTCAATATCCTGAAAATGAACATTGTTAGGACCAAATATAGCATAGCAATTCAGATCAGTAGTGGCCTTCTTTACAGATAATAGATTAGATGTGAAGCTAGGCATAAAGAGAGCTTTAGATTCCTTATTAAATAGCTTAAGATTGCCTATTCCTTTAACTGGTATTCTTTCTCCATTAGCTATTTCTACATTACCTAGAGCTGGTTCTAAGTTGTTTAACAGTTCAGGGTTACTAATCATGTGGTGTGAAGCCCCTGATGTTAGAATTTGCAGAATAATAGTTAGAATAGGTAGGAGAGTTTCTGGGTTTATATTTGATAAGGGAAGAACAAGAGTGAGAATAATAGAGAGAGATTGTGAGACAGAGAGTATGGAAGGAGGATTCTATTTCCTTGATTAATTTATGGTGAGCATACAATGTATTTATAGCCAAAGAATAGAGATAAGACAAATGCACTTCACCAAATGGTGAAAGTGACAGCTCCTAACAGCTAGAAATTCAAATTGGTTAAGCCAACATGTGACTCTTCCTTCCCTCTCCAAACCCACGCCTAGGAGAGCTTCTAGAAGGTGTCTTGGACATTTTTGGGCTTGTTTGGGCTTACTTAATTCAGGCCTAGTGTTGCACATGTGTGGACAGACCCTGGGCTTCACTTCATTATCTCAGCCTAATGCACAGACCTTGAACTTCTGATTTGGGCTTGGGCTTCATTAACTTTTTCAGCTTCAAGCCTAAGGCTTCATTCCAATACTCCCCCTCAAGCTTAGCCATGAGATGAATGGTTAAGCTTGGAACCATGAAGACCCACCTCATTAAAAATCTTAGAATGGAAACATCATTGGGACAAAACCATACTAAGGGAAAAAGAGTGGACTCCATGATTAAGAGAATCATTGGCTGGGAAGGTTGATGAGTCCAAGTTTTGGGAGGATGGACTCACATACCTTGAGACTTGCAGCCTTGGTGAAAATGTCTGCGAGTTTATCTGAGCTTCTTGTGTAGCACGGTAAGATTATGCCGTGCTCCACTACTTGTCTGACCTTGTGACAGTCTACTTCAATGTGTTTGGTTCTCTCATGAAACACATTGTTGGATGCTATGTGTATGGCTGCTTGATTGTCGCAATGCATGGTGATTGGTGTTGAGACTTCTATGTTTAGATCCTTGAGAAGGTTCTTGAGCCAAGTGAGTTCAGTGGTCAGCTTTCTCATGGCACGATATTCAGCTTCAGCACTTGAGCAGGAGACCACTTTCTGCTTCTTTGTCTTCCAAGTGACTAGATTGCCTCCAATGAATGTGCAATAGCCGGTTGTTGATCTTCTGTCATTTCTGTCTCCTGCCCAATCAGCATCACAATATCCTACAATCTCTGAGCTCCCATTGCATCCCATCCAAATGCCTTGATCATGGGTTCCTTTGAGGTACCTCAAGATCCGGTCTACCATATTCCAATGGTGCAATTTTGGAGCTTGCATATGTTGGCTGACCTGATTCACAGCAAAACACAAGTCAGGTCTAGTAATGGTTAGATAGATTAACTTACCAACCATCTTCCTATAGAGTTTGGTTTCTTCAAACGGTTCATCTCCAAGCTCCCCTTCACGTTCCACCTTATAGCCTTCCTCTAGGGGAGTCTTTGCTGGTTTGGCTTCCAACTTTACTGCATCAGTTAGAAGATCAAGTGTGTACTTCCTTTGTGATAAGAAGAGGCCTTCTTTTGTTCGGCATACTTCTATCCCTAGGAAGTACTTAAGTTCACCTAAGTCTTTAATATCAAAAACAGACTTAAGATAATCTTTAGTAGATTGAATTCCTACCTTGTCATTCCCTGAGATGATTATATCATCTACATAAATGAGAATGACTACCATACCTGATTGGCTTTGGAGTGTGAAGAGAGTGTGATCAGCCTCAGACTTCCTAAAGCCTCTGTCTCTCAGTGTCATACTCAACTTGTGGTACCAAGCTCTTGGTGATTGTTTAAGTCCATAGATAGCTTTTCTTAGCCTTAGAACCTTTCCTATAGTTACTGTGTCATCAAGACCAGGTGGAGGTGTCATATAGACTTCATCCTCTAATTCTCCTTGTAGGAAAGCATTCTTGACATCCATCTACCATAACTCCCATTCAAGGTTAGTAGCAAGAGATAGAAGAACTCTTACAGTGTGTAGTTTGGCTACTGGTGCAAATGTATCATGGTAATCTTCTCCATAGGTCTGAGTGAACCCTCTTGCTACCAATCTAGCCTTGTATCGTTCTATCTCTCCATTTCTTTTGTATTTGATGGTGAAGATCCATCTTGAGCTCACTGTCCTCTTGTCCTTAGGTAGATCAGCTTCATCACAAGTGTGATTGATCTCCATGGCCTTACATTCAGCCTTAACTGCTTCTCTCCACACCTTATGCTCCTTAGCTTCCTCATAGTCTCTTGGAACCTGCCCTTGATCTAGAGCTGTTGTAAAGGCTTGGTGTTCTGAAGGAACATGAGCTAGAGAGCAAATCACTTGTGTTGGATGGGCTACTGCTTGTGCATTGTAGTAGACTCTGGTATTGATCCAATTTGAGGCTGGTTTCTTCTCACTTTGGCTTCTCCTTAGCACCACTTGTTCTTCTTGATATTCTTCTTCCTCAGTCTGAACTTCTGGCGCATATTCTTCTTGATTATGGACACTAGAGCTTGCATCCTGGTCGTGTGATTCAGATGCAATCTCTTGTTCATCCTCTGTGCCCTCCTCATGATCAAGAGGAATAGCCGGGGCAACATCAAAAGGAGGAGGAGGAGGAGAAGTGGCTGGTGATGGAGAAGCAGCTGGTGCATTAGGGAATGAGATTCCTAGGTTCTCCATAAGATGTTTAAGATTGGTAGCTCGGTCTGATGGAGATTGGAAGAGATCTTTAAGATCATCCCAATTCTTATCTTCATAGAACCCCTTTGCTTCTACAAACTTCACAGCTCGTGAGACTATCACCTTTCTAGTCTCTGGATTGTAGCACTTGTATCCCTTTTGGGTAGTGGAATACCCTATAAATGTTAGTTTTAGGAAAGATTAAGGAGAAGTTTTGAATAGATTAGATTATAAACATTAAGAACATATCAAGAACATATAGAGTTTAGCCATAAGAGGAATAGAATAGAATCTTATTATATTAGAGTGAGCGATTACAAGGAGGCTGCATAGCCTTAAATAGAAAGACTCCTAGGTCGCCTAGGCTAGGGATAAGTAAGAGTACATATAGGACCGTTGCAACTGAACTTATCATACATGCTTCCTTATCTTCTCATCTTATCATGTGTGACTATCCCTTCCTTATCAAGTGACCAGAGTGCTTATCACACTAGACTGAGCTGCCTTTAGTAACGCCACTGTCCAATACTCCCCCTCAAGCTAAATTCTGATGAAGAACTTAGCTTGGAAATCATAAACAACCACCTCATTAAAAACCTTATGATGTAAAACCCAATGGGACAAAAGCACCATAAGGGAAAAAGAGTATGATTGCTTATGATTAGAGGATTCATGGATAAGACATATCAAAGAGTCCAAGCCTAGGTAGAATGGACTCATATACCTTAGAAGTTGTTGCCTTGGTGAAGATATCCGCAAGTTGATCCATACTTCTGGTGTAGCATGGTAAGACTACTCCTTGCTCCACTGCTTGCCTCACCTTGTGACAGTCAACTTCTATGTGTTTAGTTCTCTCGTGGAATACAGAATTGGATGCTATGTGAATGGCTGCTTGGTTGTCGCAATGCATGGTCATTGGTCTAACTGTTTCTATATCCAAGTCCTTCAGAATGGCCTTGATCCATGTTAACTCATTGGTGAGCTTCTTCATTGCACGATATTCAGCCTCTGCGCTTGAACAAGACACAATCTTCTGCTTCTTTGTCTTCCATGTGACCAAGTTTCCACCAACAAAGGTACAGTAGCCTGTGGTAGACCTCCTGTCTTCTCTATCACCAGCCCAGTCAGCATCACAGTATCCCACTATTTCTGAGCTTCCATTGGCTCCCATCCAGATTCCTTGCTCAGAAGTTCCTCTCAAGTATCTAAGAATTCTCTCCAGCATGTTCCAATGATGGACCTTCGGCTCTTGCATATGCTGGCTAACCTGATTCACAGAAAAGCAAAGATCAGGTCTAGTAAGAGTTAAATAGATTAACTTACCTACTAGTCTTCTGTAGAGTTGCGGATTATTGAATGGTTGATCTTCAAGCTCCCCCTCATTGATAGCTTTGTAACTGTCCTCCAGAGGTGTGGTCACTGGTTTTGCATCTAGCTTTCCTGTTTCAGACAAAAGGTCAAGTGTGTATTTCCTTTGAGATAAGAATAATCCCTCTTTAGAGCGACATATCTCAATCCCTAGGAAATACTTAAGCAAGCCTAAATCTTTAATGTCAAAGATGGACTTAAGGTAGGCTTTGGTATCCTTGATCCCTTCCCTATCATCACCTGTGATAATGATATCATCCACATAGACCAACACAACTATGATACCTGACCGGCTAGAAGATGTGAACAGTGTGTGATCAGCTTCTGATTTCCTGAATCCTCTGTCCCTTAGTGTCATGCTTAACTTGTGATACCAGGCCCTAGGTGATTGTTTTAATCCATAAATAGCCTTTCTCAATCTCAAGACCTTGCCTGGTTGAACAATCCCTTCTAGACCTGGAGGTGGCCGCATGTACACCTCTTCCTCTAGCTCTCCTTGCAAGAAGGCATTCTTTACATCCATCTGCCACAATTCCCAATCCAGATTTGTTGCTAAGGATAGGACAATCCTCACGGTATGGAGTTTTGCTACAGGGGCAAAGGTATCACCAAAATCTTCTCCATAGGTCTGAGTGAAGCCTCTTGCGACCAACCTGGCCTTATATCTTTCCACATCTCCATTACTCTTGTATTTGATCGTAAATACCCACTTTGAGCTCACTGCCTTCTTTCCCTTGGGTAACACGGCTTCATCCCATGTGTGATTCCTTTCCATGGCCTCTGTCTCATCACTTATAGCATCCCTCCAGACTTTGAGTTCCTTAGCCTCTTCATAGGATGTTGGAATGTGTCCCTGATCCAGGCTGCTAATAAAGGTCTTGTGCTCTTCAGGGAATGAAGCAAATGAGCAAACAACTTGAGAGGGATGAGCAACCGCATTTGCATTGTAATAGACCCTTGTGTTCACCCAGTTTGATGGATCCTTCCTGAGTCTTGTGCTTCTCCTTAGAGGTTGAGCTGTCCCTGATGGTTCTTCTTCCCGCTCTTGCCTTTGATCGTGACCTTCAGAAGAAGAGCCGGTCCTCTCTTGATCACTGTCTTCTTCAAGATGTCCCCCCTCACGATCAATGTCTGGCCGGGAAGAGTTAAGGTCTTGCTGCGGTAAGCTTGGTCCAGTCCGGGACAATGTTGGACCACCTCCGGGTGAGCTAGGTTCTGACCAGGTCGAGGTAATTTCATGCGGGACAGCTGGTTGAACAGGAGCCAAGCCAGGAACAGGACATGAACTAGGTTGAGGACATGGAACACCGGTAGAACCAGGTTGGAATGGTGAAGGTATGCCAAGATGATCAAGGATATTCCGAAGGCTAGTGGCCCGGTCCAGGGAAGAACCAGCAAGATCAACCAAGTTATCCCACTTTTGATCACTATAGTAGCCAGTGTTCTCAATAAACTTAACATCACGAGACACCAACACCTTCCTAGCTTCAGGGTCATAGCACTTGTAGCCTCTTTGGGTAGTAGAATACCCAATGAACATGGACCGTGCACTCTTAGCGTCAAGCTTGGTTCGGTTCTCTCCTGGAATCAAAACAAAGCACAGGCAACCAAACACTCTCAAGTGGGTTAGAGAAGGTTTAAGAGCGTTTAATACCTCAAATGGGGAGAGATCATTGAGGACTCGGGTAGGAGTCCTGTTAATAAGATAACATGCGGTAAGGACAGCATCTCCCCAAAACCTCTTAGGAACCTTTGTATGAAACATCATTGCCCTGGCTACTTCCATCAAGTGACGATTCTTTCTCTCAGCCACACCATTCTGTTGGGGTGTGTAGGGACAACTCGTTTGATGGAGAATTCCGTGCTTATTGAGATGATCTCTGAAGGCATGACTTGTATACTCTCCACCATTGTCTGTTCTAAAGATTTTAATCTTTGCATTGAAGTGGTTAGTGATATAATTTTGAAAGTTCACAAAGGCCTCTAAAGCTCTATCCTTTGATTGCATTAAGGTTATCCAGGTGTATTTGGATTTCTCATCTATGAAAGTAATGAAATATTTCTGATTCTCTCTAGATAAGCAAGGAGCAGTCCACACATCTGAATGCACAAGATCAAAACACTTTTCATAAACGGTTCCAGACTTAGTGAAAACAGACTTGCAATGTTTACCTAAGATACATGTCTCACAATTATCATTTTTAAACACAACATTAGGTAACATTAAGCCTAAAGCCCGAGAGTGAGGGTGTCCTAGTCTAGCGTGCCATAACACATTATTAGCATAAACAGGAGTAGAATTTAAAGAACATAAAACAGAAGCTAAAGGTTGATCATTTCCCAGCAGATAAAGACCATCCTTAGTTCTTCCTTTCCCAAGCAACTTGCTTGTCTTAATATCCTGAAAATGTACATCATTAGGAGTGAAGATAACATTGCAATCCAAGTCATTTGTGGCCTTATGAACAGAAACTAAATTAGAGGTGAAATCAGGCATAAAGAAAGCTCTAGTCTTTCTATCAAATAGTTCTAAGTTTCCTACCCCTTTAATTGGAATTCTATCCCCATTTGCAATCACAACATGACCCTTAGCCGGTTCTAAGTCCTTAATCAGTTCAATATTGCTAATCATATGATGGGATGCTCCAGAATCAATCACTAATGGTCTTTCATCCAGTTTTATAGTATGAGCAGTAGCATGAAAAGAGAACCCCATACCATTACCATAGCTTTCTTTCAGGGCTTTGATAAGAGCATCCAGTTCTGACCGCTTCACCACTTGATCTTGACCGGCTACTTGTGCAGCTTGAGCATTGATCACCGCCATTCCATCTTCCTCTGGATTGCGTGAGGATGTTCCCTGGTCAGCTTTAGCCTTGGTGATATTGGCTCGGACATCTCTGAACTTGGATGGCTTGAGATGTGGGTGGAGAATCCAGCATTTTTCCTTAGTATGGCCCTTCCTCTTGCAGTGCTCACAGAACAACCCCCTTCTGTCATCTTGCTTGAAGTAGACACCTTTGTTTGCTGTCACAAGCTCTCCCTTTCCACTTAGAAGACCATGAGAGCCTTGTTCCCTCTGGATGTAAGCGCAAACTTCTTCTAGGGATGGAAGCTTATCTGATCTCAGGAGGTGCTTGATCAAGTCATTGTACATAGGATTCAGGGTGAGAAGGAGACCAAAGACCTTGTCTTGTTCACGTCTTGCAAGGAGAACCTCTGGATCAGTTGAGTTCGGTCTCAACATTTCAAGCTCAGCCCACAAGGAGCGAAACTTGCCAAAATGAGCTGTAAACTCCAAGTCCTCTTGGTGAAGGTTGTTGATTGCTCTCTTCACTTCAAACACCCTACTTAAATTTGTAGTGTTACCGTAAACCTTCTTGAGTGTTTCCCATAGCTCCCTAGCACTTTCACAATACGAGTATGCCTCCAAGATAGGTCCATCCAATGAACTTTGAATGATAGACAGAACAAACTGATCCTCTTGAATCCATTTTTCTTCATCCACAATCATAATCTCCTGTCCATCCTCCTGTTGAAACGTCTTAGGTGGAGCTTCATCAAGAAGGAGATGCATTCCAAGTCCTCGGCCACCGAGAGTAGTTTTTACCATTCTAGACCAGAGAAGGTAGTTAAGGCCTTTGAGGGTGACTGGAATGACCATGGGCCGTGTGTTCTCCATCTTGAAAGGGGTAGGTTTTATGAAAAACACGAGGGTTTGAGAACACGAGGGTTTGAGAAAAACAGGGTGCACAAGGTTTAAGAAGGTTTATGCTCAGGATGCAACTCTACCCTTCTAAGACCTTAAGCCGTTCTTTGGTAAGCTAGAAATGACCTACCTTTAGGATAAATGAGCTATTTTTAGACAGTTTTGGTGTAGTGTACGGACTCTGGTTCGGGTTTGGTCGAAGAAGGTGAGTACGGACACTCACCCACTTAGCTCTAAACAACTCCCCTTGTATTATTTAGGCCATGAATGAGTTCAAGCTTACTCCTTTTACTACCCCAACACAGAAAGCAGCTATTTTTACACTAAGAACTCACTATCCAGAAATGTGTCCGTACAACAATGGTGAAAAAGCTGGCTAAACTTGAAAACAACTTAAACGCGAGAGATAACCATGCCTAGTCTTCTTCAACTCATCACCCATGGTTCTGAGGATCCTGGATCTCAGAGAAGACAGACTTAAACATGTTTATCTCAAGGAAAGCGTTTGGGGTATAGCCAGAAATATAAAGAGTAGAAGAGAAGGAATGAGTTTAAGAATGCGGAAGCTATGTGAGAATCATATCCTGCTCTGATACCATGTTAGTTTTAGGAAAGATTAAGGAGAAGTTTTGAATAGATTAGATTATAAACATTAAGAACATATCAAGAACATATAGAGTTTAGCCATAAGAGGAATAGAATAGAATCTTATTATATTAGAGTGAGCGATTACAAGGAGGCTGCATAGCCTTAAATAGAAAGACTCCTAGGTCGCCTAGGCTAGGGATAAGTAAGAGTACATATAGGATCGTTGCAACTGAACTTATCATACATGCTTCCTTATCTTCTCATCTTATCATGTGTGACTATCCCTTCCTTATCAAGTGACCAGAGTGCTTATCACACTAGACTGAGCTGCCTTTAGTAACGCCACTGTCCAATAATAAACATGGCTTTCACACTTCTTGCTTCTAACTTATTCCTTTGTTCTCCTGGAATAAGAACATAACAAACACACCCAAAGACACGTAAGTGTGAAATAGATGGTTTACTCTTATTAAGTACCTCAAATGGGGATAAATCCTCCAAGATTTTTGTGGGGAGTCTATTGATGAGGTAGCAAGCGGTAACAAGTGCATCTCCCCAAAACTTCTTTGGGACATTGCTTTGGAACATGATAGACCGTGCCACTTCCATGAGATGCCTGTTCTTTCTTTCAGCCACTCCATTTTGTTGGGGCGTGTAAGGAAAACTTGTTTGATAGATGATTTCATGTTTATCTAAGTGTTGTTTGAATGCTAGACTTGTATATTCCCCTCCATTATCTGATCTAAAAATTTTGATCTTGGCATTGTAATGGTTAGTCACATACATTTCAAATTTAGTGAAGGCTTCTAGGACTCTATCTTTTGTTGGCAATAGTGTTACCCAAGTATGTTTCGATTTTTGGTCTATGAATGTAACAAAGTATTTATGGTTGTCTCTAGATGTGCATGGTGAAGTCCAAACATCAGAGTGAATGAGATCAAAGCAATTTTCATATATAGTTGTAGACTTAGGAAACACTGATTTACAATGTTTACCTAGTATACAAGCTTCACATTCATCATTTTTAAAAGACATACTTGGCAACAATAGTTCTAAAGCCCTAGAGTGAGGATGTCCTAATCTAGAATGCCAAATAGCACTATTAGCCTTATTCAAAACAGAGTTGAAAGCAATAGATAAAGAGAAATCTGGTTGTGTGTCTTCAAGCACATACAAGTCATCCTTGGACACTCCCTTTCCAAACACCTTATTAGTCTTAATATCCTGAAAGTAAACATCATTAGGACCAAATATAGCATATCAATTAAGATCAGAGGTTGTTTTCTTAACACTTAGCAAGTTTGAGGTGAATGTGGGCATATAGAAGGCTGTTGATTCTTTATTAAACAATTTCAGGTTTCCAATTCCTCTTATTGGTATCTTATCACCATTAGCCATTACTACATCTCCTAAAGCCGGTTTCATATTGATAAGTAGATTTTTGTCACTAATCATGTGATGAGAAACTCCTGAATCTACAATAAGTGGCTTAGTGAGATTTAGAGCTTGAAAAGAGTTACCAGAGGTATTAGCTTCCTTAAGTGCTTTTATCAGTGCATCAAGGTCCGATTTTCTAACGAATTCTTGTTGAAATGTTGCAAGGGCTTTCCCTTCTTCATTGGTTGGCGTGGATGAGCTAGTGCTAGCCTTGGCTCTTGCCTCATGAGTTGCTTCTTGGGAGAGATTGGCCCTTGGTTGGTTTACCCATTTTGGCTTTAAGTGTGGATGGAGAATCCAACACTTGTCCTTAGTGTGGCCTTCTTTCTTGCAATAATCACAGAATCCTCTTCTTTCCCCATGGTTCAAGCCTCCTTTCTGGTAGGTGTTTGCCTTGTTGGCTGTGATGAGCTCTCCTTTGCCACCAAAGAGGCCTAATGATCCTTGTTCCTTCTGAATCTTATTGCATACTTCTTCAAGACTTGAAAGAGTGTCTGACCTTAAGATGTGCTTGATAAGATCATTGTAAGTTGGGTTTAGAGTCAAGAGGAGTCCAAAGACCTTATCTTGCTCACGTCTTTCATTTAGCACATTGGGATCCATGGTGCTTGGTCTAAGCATTTCAAGTTCAGCCCACAATGATCTGAACTTGCCAAAGTGTTGAGTGAACTCCATGTTTTCTTGAGTTAACTCATTAATGGCCTTCTTTACTTCAAAGACACGACTGAGATTGGAAGTGTTGCCATAAACATTTTGAAGTGTCTCCCATAACTCCTTGGCTGTCTCACAATAAGAATAAGCTTCAAGGAGAGATGCTTCAAGGGAGTTTTGGATCACGGATAGCACCAGTTGGTCTTCTTGAAACCACCGGTCTTTATTCATGATGGCGACTTCTTGACCACCTTCTTCAGTCATGGCAATGGAAGTTTCACTCTTGAGGATGTGGCTCCATAAGCCACGGCTACACAACACTGTCTTGGTGGTTCTAGCCCATAAAAGGTAGTTGACCCCTTTCAGTGTCACTGGAACAACCACTCTTGAGCTTTCCATGGTGTTTACACACGTTTTTGTTTGAATTTGAGCTAGGGACCGTTGGGTATAGCTATTAACCACTGGATGAAAGCAAATGGTAAGGGTTTTGAGAAAGTGGTTTGTTTGGAAAGAGAGTTGAGTAGCTGAATTGAGGAATGAAGTGAGTAATTCTCAAGAAATAACCTATCCTAACCTCTCACAACTCAGCACCACTTGGTTTTGAGGATTGATTAATCTCAGAGTGAGTAGATTAGAAAAAGTTATTATAATAGTAGATTGAGAAAGTGGTTTGTTTGGGAAGAGAGTTGAGTAATTCTCAAGAAATAACCTATCCTAACCTCTCACAACTCAGCACCACATGGTTTTGAGGATTAATTAATCTCAGAGTGAGTAGATTAGAACAAGTTATTGCAAGAGTAAACAGAGAATTTGCTTGATCCAAAACCAAGCTCTGATACCATGTTAGAATTTGCAGAATAATAGTTAGAATAGGTAGGAGAGTTTCTGGGTTTATATTTGATAAGGGAAGAACAAGAGTGAGAATAATAGAGAGAGATTGTGAGACAGAGAGTATGGAAGGAGGATTCTATTTCCTTGATTGATTTATGGTGAGTATACAATGTATTTATAGCCAAAGAATAGAGATAAGACAAAGGCACTTCACCAAATGGTGAAAGTGACAGCTCCTAACAGCTAGAAATTCAAATTGGTTAAGCCAACATGTGACTCTTCCTTCCCTCTCCAAACCCACGCCTAGGAGAGCTTCTTGAAGGTGTCTTGGACATTTTTGGGCTTGTTTGGGCTTACTTAATTCAGGCCTAGTGTTGCACATGTGTGGACAGACCCTGGGCTTCACTTCATTATCTCAGCCTAATGCACAGACCTTGAACTTCTGATTTGGGCTTGGGCTTCATTAACTTTTTCAGCTTCAAGCCTAAGGCTTCATTCCAATACCTGAGTCAACAACTAAAGCCTTACTAGGTCTATGAGAGTAGAGAGAGATACCAGACTCTTTGAGGGAGGCAATGGACTGGAGAATGACCTCCAAGTCTGATCTGCGCATTATGTCATTTGGTGATGGTGCATGAGGGGTTGTGCCGTGTGCAGTCATAGCAGCTCCATCTTCATGCCTCTTTGATGGACCAGCTTGTCCTTGTTCACTCAGTGAGTTCTGACCAAAATTCGCCTTGGACCCTTCTTGGAAATCTTTGAAGGGACGGTTGATGGAAGGTCTTGGTGTGCTCGGCCTGAGATGAGGATGGAGGATCCAGCATTTTCCCTTATTATGCCCCTTTCTTTTGCAGTGATCACAGATCCATGGCTTCTTATCATCATGTCTAAACATGACTTTGTTGGCTGTGGGAAATTCTCCTTTTCCACAAAACAGGCCATGTGATCCTTGTTCCTTCTGAATTTGGGCACACACCTCATCAAAGCTTGGAAGCTTATCTGATCTCAGTAGATGCTTGATTAAGTCATTATACATTGTGTTTAGAGTTAGCAATGTTGGAATGAATAAAATCTACAAGTAAGGAAGGATCACTAACGGCTAGTGAAGTATTCTAGAAGGTCTTGGAGTCGCCACCTTTTGAGTCATCCATGCCAGCACAAAAGGAGGCGCCAGCATATGAACCTTATCGTCTCCTCTTTTAGATGTTTTAGGGTTTTCAATAAGTGTATAAAAGGAGTAGTTGTTATTCACTTGTAATACACAAGAAATCTTCATTCTAATAAAAACAATGTTCTTCACAATCTCTGTCTCTCAAATCTTCATACTCCCTAAAACTCCCTAAATCTTTCTAAGACTCTCTAAAACTTACATGGTATCAGAGCATTGCTCTTATTATTATCCGCATTCTCTTTGTCTCTTGTTCACTCGGCGTATTCAAAGAAGAACAAGTTCTTTCTTGAGATAAGCATGCTTTAGCCTATCCTCTCTGAGATCTAAAGATCCTCAGAACCATGGGTTATGAGTTGAGGAAGACTAGGTGTGATTATTTCATATGTTAGTAACCTGTTCATCGTGTCTAGTTCTTAAACCGCCATTGTTGTACGGTCACTACCTCTAATCTAAGGTGAAATCTATTCTTCAGTGACTAAAGGAGGTGTCTTTCTACCTTCGGAGCATTCGCAACCAAGTTTGTGGTCAAAAGGCTGGCTCATTTCCACTCCTGGCCGACTCGTTCCTCTTTCATTCCTCGGTCCGTACTCATCTTCTTCGAGTAGCCGAATCCAGGCTACCGTACACTTCTTTGTTTCTACTTAAAGTTTCTTCCTTTTTTTCACAAAAGGCTCACCATTCTCACTAGAAACCTTCTAGTTAACCCTTATCAAGAAGAAAAAGGTTCATTCAAACCTGTTTCCTCCTCCCGGTCCTTGAAAATGGGATTGCTGAACGAAAAAACCGGCATCTAATGGAAGTAACTAGAGCTATGATGTTCCATATGCATGTTCCAAAACGTTTCTGGGGAGATGCTCTTGTTTCAGCCTGTTATCTCATCAACAAAATTCCAACTAAAGCCTTGTTTGATAAGTCTCCTTTTGAGGTACTCACTAAGACTAAGCCTCATCTTGATCATATTAGAGTTTTTGGATGTGTTTGCTATGTGCTTATTCCAGGAGAACAGCGAAACAAACTAGAAGCTAAAAGCACAAAAGCAATGTTCATCGGCTATTCTACAACTCAAAAGGGCTATAAGTGTTATAATGTTGCTACAAACCGCGTGTTAGTGTCCAGAGATGTGCAGTTCAATGAGAAAACAAGCTACTATGAAGACGGGTCATGGGATGCCATCAAAGATATCTCCTCACATTCTTCTGACCGTGCTGAAAACTTAAGGAAGATATTGGAGAATCTCGGCTTGTCATCACCCACAGACAAGAACTCACCTCTCCATCCTCTTCATCCTCTTACTCCTGGGGGGGAGAACTCTATACACACTCACGATCAAGCGGCTTCAGACGCTGGTCCAAGCAATAGTAAAGGGGATGACCAAGTTGAATCCGACGCTGGCTCAAATGATGGTTCAAACAACAGTCAAGGCGGTAATTCAGAAGCAGAAGCAAATAAGGAAACAATAAACTCAGAAGATAGGAGAAATCAAGACTTGGCAGAGACTATGGAATCAGTAACTTGCAATCTTCGCAGAAGCACGAGACAAAGGTTCCCACCATCAAATTGGAAAAACACCAGGGTGTACTTCAACAACAAAGTCGAGGCTCATCCTCCTCAAGCGGTTTGCAACATGGTCTACATTCCACAGGAACATCAATCTTTCATTGGTAGTCTTGATCAAGAAATCGTACCAAGAAACTATGATGAAGCCAAAAACATCAAAGTCTGGAGAGATGCGGTTGGAGATGAAAGGAAAGCCATGGAGAAGAATCATACATGGGATGAGTCTGACTTACCACAAGGAAAGAAGGCTGTGAGTTCCAGATGGATCTTCACCATCAAATACAAAAGTAGTGGGGAAATTAAAAGATATAAGGCAAGGCTTGTTGCAAGAGGTTTTACACAAACCTATGGTGATGACTACAGGGACACATTTGCACCAGTGGCAAAGATCCATACAATCAGAGTAGTGCTATCCCTTGCAGTGAATTTAGAATGGGATGTTTGGCAGATGGATGTGAAGAATGCCTTTCTTCAGGGAGAATTAGAAGAAGAAGTCTACATGACTCCACCTCCTGGATTAGAAGACTCTGTTGCACCAGGGAAAGTTTTAAGATTAAGGAAAGCAATCTATGGTCTGAAGCAGTCTCCTAGGGCCTGGTATCACAAATTGAATGTCACTCTAAGAGATAGAGGATTTAGAAGGTCAGAGGCAGATCATACATTGTTCACTCTCCACAGCCAAGAAGGTATAGTGGTCATTCTCATATATGTAGATGATATTATCATCTCTGGGAATGACAAGGTAGAAATTTCCTCAACAAAAGAATATCTCAAGTCTATGTTTGATATTAAAGACCTTGGTGAACTCAAATATTTTTTGGGTATTGAAGTTTGCAGGTTCAAAGATGGGTTATTCATATCACAGAGGAAATATGTGGCTGATTTACTAACCAATGCAGGAATGATGGAAGCAAAGGCAGTTAAGACCCCTTTGGAGGATGGCTACAAGGCTGAAACTGAGGGGGAGCAACATGACAAGACCTTTGAGGATCCGAAACTCTATAGGAAACTAGTAGGTAAACTAATTTACTTAACAATCACAAGACCTGACTTGTGCTTTGCTGTGAACCAGGTAAGCCAATATATGCAAGCTCCAGAGAAGAGCCACTGGGCAATGGTTCATCGCATCCTAAGGTACCTGAAGGGAACTCACCTACAAGGAATCTGGATGGGAAAGAATGACAACACAGAAATTGTGGGATATTGTGATGCTGACTGGGCTGGAGATAGGAAAGACAGGAAGTCAACTACTGGCTATTGCACCTTCATAGGAGGAAACTTAGTCACTTGGAAGACTAAGAAACAGAAGGTAGTTTCCTGTTCCAGTGCTGAAGCTGAGTACCGTGCTATGAGAAAGCTCACAACTGAGTGTATTTGGCTGAGGGCATTACTTAAAGACTTTGGCATTGAGTGCAAGACACCAACTACAGTTCACTGTGATAATCAAGCCGCCATTCATATAGCCTTAAACTCAGTCTTCCATGAGAGAACCAAGCACATAGAAGTTGATTGCCACAAGGTCAGGGAAGCCATCGAAAAAGGAGTCATTCTTCCCTGCTTTACAAAGAGTTCTGATCAGTTGGCTGATATATTCACTAAGGCCGCCAGTGTAAGGGTTTGTGAGTTCATCCATGCTAAACTTGGACTCACTAACCTTCCATTCCAGTAACTCTCCTATCAAGAAGAATTCATACTCTTTTTCCCTTAGAATGTTTTTGTCCCACTGGGTTGTGCATTCTAAGGTTTTTAATGAGGTGAATTCTCTTGATGTCCAAGTTTAAAACATTAACCATGTTTTAAACTTGAGGGGGAGTGTTGGAATGAATAAAATCTACAAGTAAGGAAGGATCACTAACGGCTAGTGAAGTATTCTAGAAGGTGAAAGAATGTGTATATTTGCGGAATTAAGAGTTTAGGAAAGTATGGAAGAGTTTGGACAGGAGTTTTAATGGAGAATGAGAGAGATGAAGAACAAGGAAGAAGTATATTTCCTTAGTTAGTTTTTCTACAACATTAGGTGAAGGATATTTATAGACAGACACTTAGACAGCTAGGTATTCGCAGGATAGGGACATAAACAATAAACAAAGGGGAGAGAGTGCTGGATCCAAGGCGTGATGGTGACAGCTCCTAACGGGTGGGAGCTTGCTTCCACACGTGATCCTGCCTTGTCAAAGTCTTCAACGGTCCTCTCCTCTTGCCAAGACTCCTTCTAGAACATTTTAAGTGAAAGGGCCACACCAAGTCTTCCCTGGGCCGTCCCATGTCCTAACTTCACTTTGGGCCATTCCATGTCTCAATCGCTAAGTCTTCCTGGGCTGCCTAAGGCTGTGTCCCAACTTAAGAACTGGTTGACCACTCCTCTTTATTTCCTTTTCTAACTCAATACTCCCCCTCAAGATCAACCATGATGAATGGTTTATCTTGGAACAATGAAGAACCACCTCATTAAAAACCTTAGTATGAAAAACCACTTTGGGATAAAAACATACTAAGGGAAAAAGAGTATGGCCTTCACTGTTAAGAGGACTATTGGTAAGGAAGGTTTGTGAGTCCAAGCTTGTCATGGACGAACTCACAAACCCTGGAGCTGGCTGCTTTGGTGAAGATATCAGCAAGCTGGTCTGAACTCTTGGTATAACACGGTAGGATCACTCCTAGTTGTATTTGCTCCCTGATCTTGTGACAATCCACCTCTATGTGTTTGGTCCTCTCATGAAAGACTGAGTTTGAAGCAATGTGAATTGCTGCTTGGTTATCACAATGCATTGTGATAGGAGATTGTGATTCTATTCCCAAGTCTTTAAGCAAGTTCTTGAGCCACATTAACTCTGTTGTGAGCCTCCTCATTGCTCTGTACTCTGCCTCAGCACTAGAGCATGCCACGATCTTCTGTTTCTTGCTCTTCCAAGTAACCAAGTTCCCTCCAATGAATGTACAATATCCTGTGGTAGACCTCCTGTCATCACGGTCGCCTGCCCAATCCGCATCACAGTACCCAACAATCTCAGAGCTCCCATTGCAACCCATCCAAATGCCTTGGCCTGGAGCTCCCTTGATGTACTTGAGTATGCGGTTCACCATGTTCCAATGCTGCATTCTTGGAGCTTTCATGTGTTGGCTAACCTGGTTCACAGCAAAGCATAAGTCAGGTCTTGTAATTGTAAGATATATGAGCTTACCAACCATCCTGCGGTATTGAGTCACATCTTCAAATGGTTGATCTTCAAGCTCCCCCTGTCTATTAGTCTTGTATGAGTCCTCAATGGGTGTCATCACTGGTTTGTCTCCTAAGTCACCTGCTTCACTCAAATGGTCAAGTGCATATTTTCTCTGTGATAAAAATAATCCTTCCTTTGATCTACACACTTCTATCCCAAGAAAGTATTTGAGTTCTCCTAAGTCTTTGATATCAAATATGGATTTAAGGTAAGTTTTTGTATCAAGGATTCCTACCTTGTCATTCCCAGAGATAATATCATCTACATATATGAGAATGACTATAATACCTTTCTGGCCTGTAAGGATGAAGAGAGTATGATCTGATTCTGACTTCTTGAAACCGCGGCTGAGAAGTGTTGAGCTAAGTTTGTGGTACCAAGCCCTTGGAGACTGCTTTAGACCATAGATTGCCTTTCTAAGTCTTAGAACTTTGCCTGGTGTAACTGTGTCTTCAAGGCCTGGAGGTGGTGTCATGTAAACTTCCTCTTCTAGTTCTCCTTGAAGGAATGCGTTTTTGACATCCATCTGCCACAATTCCCATTCCAGATTTGTAGCTAGGGAAAGTAAGACTCTCACTGTGTGAAGCTTGGCCACTGGTGCAAAGGTGCCACAGTAATCTTCTCCATAGGTTTGGGTGAACCCTTTAGCTACTAGCCTGGCCTTGTATCTCTCAATCTCTCCATTACTCTTGTACTTAATGGTAAAGACCCATCTTGATCCTACTGCCTTCTTCCCTTTTGGTAAATCAGCTTCATCCCATGTATGGTTCCTTTGCATAGCTTCATGTTCTTCTCCTACGGCATCTCTCCATACCTTGTGTTCTTTAGCTTCATCATACGTCTTAGGTACCTCATGTTTATCAAGTGTACCAATGAAGGCTAGGTGGTCATCCGGATAGTGAGCTAGGGAGCACACGGCTTGAGTAGGGTGAGCAACCGCCTGACTGTTGAAGTAGACTCTGGTGTTAACCCAGTTGGATGGATCCTTCCTTACTCTCTGACTTCTTCTCAAAGGTACTACTTCTGCTTCTGAAGTGGTGTGATCGGTGGATTGTTCATCATCTTGAGTATTGGTTCCCTCCTAATCATTTTCTGTTGAAACCACTTCCATATCCTCATGAGCCGATGAGACTTGATCATGGTCACTAGTAGTATGTGAATTCTCCCCCTCAGGAGCAAGACCAGAGGCTTCTGAGGATGATTCATGACTAGTGGGATGTGGTAAGGAGGTGATACCAAGCGTTTCTAATAGGTTCCTTAGATTGGCTGCTCGGTCAGAATGAGAGGTTGATAACTCCTTTAGACTATCCCAATCCTTTTCAGTGTAGTACCCTTTGCTTTCCAAGAATTTTACATCCCTAGACACCAAAACCTTGCCCGTTTCTGGAACAAAACACTTGTATCCTTTCTGTGTGATGGAGTAGCCAAGAAACATGCTTTTCATACTCTTGGCATCAAGTTTATTGCGGTTTTCTCCTGGAACCAAAACATAACACACACATCCAAAGACTCTTAGGTGAGTAATAGAAGGCCTGGATTTGTTAAGTACCTCAAAGGGTGATATATCTTGGAGGATTTTGGTTGGTAAGCGGTTGATCAGGTAGCAAGCCGCAACCACAGCATCTCCCCAGAATCTTTTGGGCACATTGGTGTGGAACATCATGGACCTGGCCACCTCCATAAGATGTCTATTCTTTCTCTCAGCAACACCATTTTGTTGTGGTGTATATGGGCAGCTTGTCTGGTGAAGAATTCCATGTTTGGATAAGAGGGATTTGAAGGCTTGACTTGTGTATTCACCACCATTATCTGATCTTAAGATTTTAACTTTAGCATTATAATGGTTAGTGACATAATTATAAAAGTTGGTAAAGGCTTCAAGAACTCTGTCTTTAGATGGAATTAAGGTTAGCCAAGTGTACTTAGACTTCTCATCTATAAATGTGACAAAGTATTTGTGATTTTCTCTTGAAATGCAAGGTGATGTCCACACATCCGAATGAATCAAATCAAAACATTTCTCATAAACTGTAGTAGACTTAGGAAAGACAGACTTACAGTGTTTGCCTAATATACAGGCTTCACACTCATTGTTTTGAAACTTAACATCAGGCAACAAAAGATTCATAGCACGAAAATGTGGATGTCCTAATCTAGCATGCCAAATTGCATTATTTGCAGTAGCCACAAGAGAACTAAAAGCGCTTAAAAGAGAAGATGGAGACTTAGTATCCTCCAACACATAAAGTCCATCCTTAGTTGTTCCTTGTCCAAGTACCTCTCTTGTCTTAATATCCTGAAACCAAACTTCATTAGGACTGAAAATTGCATGACAATTAAGGTCAGAAGTCGCTTTTCTAACAGATAACAAGTTTGAGGTAAAGGATGGTAGGTAAAAGGCCTTAGAACTCTTATCAAACAGTTTTAAATCTCCTATCCCTTTGATTGGAACCTTTTCACCATTAGCTATAGTAACATTCCCTAATGCAGGTTCTAAGTTCTCTATTAATTGTATATCACTAATCATATGGTGTGAAGCACCTGAATCAACAATCAAGGGTTTTTGAATTTTAGATGCATGATAAGAGTTACCAGATTCTTTTAAGGCTTTGATGAGGGCCTCCAGGTCTGACTTCTTCACAAATTCAGAGGAGGCTGCTATGGATGATCCTTCCCCATTCGGCCATATGCGCTTAGAGGGGTCTGTGTGGTGCGTGGCTAGGGAGCTTCCTTCAGACGAGTAGTTGGCTCTTGGCTCCTTCCACCGATTGTTCTTGAGGTGGGGATGCAAGATCCAGCATTTCTCCTTGAGATGTCCTCTCTTCTTGCAATGATCACACACCAACATCTTCCTGTCTTCATACTTGAAGTTGCTCTTGTTTGCCGTGGCTAGTTCTCCTTTGTTGGCCGTGATCAACTCGCCCTTCCTTCCAAAGAGCCCCAAAGACCCTTGTTCCTTTTGGACTTGTGAACACACCTCATCCAAGGTTGGTAGCTTGTCAGCTCTCAGCAAATGCTTGATAAGATCATTAAAGGTTGGGTTCAAGGTCAGCAACAGGGCGAACACCTTGTCTTGTTCTCGGCGTTCATTAAGGACCATGGGGTCTACTGAGCTTGGCCTTAACATTTCCAACTCTGCCCATAGGGCTCTGAACATTCCAAAGTGTTTGGTGAAGTCCATATCTTCTTGGCTCAAGTCATTAATGGCTTTCTTGACCTCAAACACCCGGCTGAGATTGGAGATATTCCCAAAGACGTTTTGAAGAGTTTCCCACAGCTCCTTGGCTGTTTCACAATACGAGTAGGCTTCAAGAATAGAAGCTTCAAGAGAGTTTTGGAGGATGGCTAAGACGGTCTGGTCTTCTTGAAACCACTTGTTTCTTCCAGCCATCATCGCCTCTTCCTCATCTTCATCAGCCGTCTTCATGTGAGCGGTTTCTTCAACAACATGGCTCCACAGTCCACGGCTGCACAGGGCGGTCTTTGTGGTTCTTGACCATAACAAGTAGTTCCCACCTTTTAGGATAACTGGAACAACCAAAGGTTTTGAGTTTTCCATGGCTGAGAATGTTTGGACCGTTGGACAAACTCTTTACCCACTGGATAATAGCAAATCGTTTGTGTAAAGCGAATGAGAAAGGATGAATTAGAAAGATTAGATGCAATGGATGTTTATTCCATGCTCTGATACCATGAAAGAATGTGTATATTTGCGGAATTAAGAGTTTAGGAAAGTATGGAAGAGTTTGGACAGGAGTTTTAATGGAGAATGAGAGAGATGAAGAACAAGGAAGAAGTATATTTCCTTAGTTAGTTTTTCTACAACATTAGGTGAAGGATATTTATAGACAGACACTTAGACAGCTAGGTATTCGCAGGATAGGGACATAAACAATAAACAAAGGGGAGAGAGTGCTGGATCCAAGGCGTGATGGTGACAGCTCCTAACGGGTGGGAGCTTGCTTCCACACGTGTTCCTGCCTTGTCAAAGTCTTCAACGGTCCTCTCCTCTTGCCAAGACTCCTTCTAGAACATTTTAAGTGAAAGGGCCACACCAAGTCTTCCCTGGGCCGTCCCATGTCCTAACTTCACCTTGGGCCATTCCATGTCTCAATCGCTAAGTCTTCCTGGGCTGCCTAAGGCTGTGTCCCAACTTAAGAACTGGTTGACCACTCCTCTTTATTTCCTTTTCTAACTCAATAGAAGGTCTTGGAGTCGCCACCTTTTGAGTCATCCATGCCAGCACAAAAGGAGGCGCCAGCATATGAACCTTATCCTCTCCTCTTTTAGATGTTTTAGGGTTTTCAATAAGTGTATAAAAGGAGTAGTTGTTATTCACTTGTAATACACAAGAAATCTTCATTCTAATAAAAACAATGTTCTTCATAATCTCTGTCTCTCAAATCTTCATACTCCCTAAAACTCCCTAAATCTTTCTAAGACTCTCTAAAACTTACAAGCAAGAGTCCAAACACACGATCTTGTTCCTTTATTTCAAGGAGGACTGTCTGGTCCAAAGAGTGGGGTCTTAGTGCTTCTAGTTCTGCCCATAGTGCCTGATACTTGCCAAGATGCTTAGTGAAGTCTCCATCTTCTTGGCTAAGTGTGGTGAGTGATCTTTTAATCTCAAACACCCGAGTTAGGTTTGATACATTGCCATACACATTCTTGAGAGTCTCCCAGAGGTCCTTGGCTGTTTCACAGTAGGAATACGCCTCAAGGATGGAGACCTCAAGGGAGCTTTGAAGTATGGCCAACACGGTTTGATCTTCTTGAAACCATTTGGTTTCTTCAGCCAGAGCCACCGTTTCTTCCTTTTCTGTGGAGTCTTCCTTTGAAGCATAAGTTTTGTGAGTATGCTCCCAAAGTCCGCGGCTACACAACGCGGTCCTTGCTGTCCTGGACCACAGCAAGTAGTTCTGTCCCTTCAGAATGATAGGAATGATAAGTTGCTTGTTGTTGTCCATGGCGGCCTTTTGTGAATTTTAAATTTCAAAAGTATGGACCACTGGTTAATGCTATTTTCCAGCGGTTAAAGGGAATTATCTGAGAGTTTGGTAGCACGGTTTGTGGGAGAATGAAGCTGGAAATATGAATTTGACAATAGGATGAGCAATCTCAAGAAATAACCAATCCTACCTTCTCACAACTCAGCACCAAATGGATGTTTGAGGATTGTTACAATCTTAGAGTGAGTAAGATAGGAGAGTTTATTTAATGAGTCGGTATGTTATACACACCTTAAGAGAGTTTAAGCGTGAGCTTGGATTTGGTTGAGGAGAAATTTTGCTATTACCCAATGGTCAATAGCGAATGAACCCAGTTTTAGGTGTTCTTGAGTGAAGAAATGAATGGAATGAGATGAGAAATGAGTGAGGCCGTGAGAGTTTATAGAGTATAGAGAGTGTATGTGAGTATTTGACAGAGTTTGATGGACCAAATTGCTCTGATACCATGTTGAATTTGCGGAAGTAAGAATGAAGAAGTTTAGAGTTTAAATGAGTTCCATGGAGAAACTCGACAAGGAGAATGAAGAGGATGACAAAGAGAATAAGGGAAGAGGTTTATTGCTAGACAATGACATGGGAGCAAGCCCAAGGAGTGAAAGTGACATCTCACAAACGGTTCTCTCCACCCGTGACTCTGCTGGCGCCTCTTCTCTCCTTCTAGAAGCTCACTCTTGTTGACAAAACTCTCCTGGACTTTATTGGATGGGCTTTAGGCCTTATTGGACTCTGTCTCGTCATGGGCTACACAAACTTGGACTTAGCTTCTTTTGAGTTGAATGCGGCCTAAGGTAAGCCGTGATGTCCAAGTCATGTTGCCTTGCTCAATAAGGTGAACTAGAAGAAGAAGTGTACATGACACCACCACCAGGTTTGGAAGATGAAGTTAATGGCGGCAACACTCTCAGACTGAGGAAGGCAATCTATGGCCTTAAGCAATCTCCAAGAGCCTGGTATCATAAGTTGAATGTAACTCTAAGGGACAGAGGTTTCAAAAGGTCAGAAGTTGAACACACTCTGTTTACACTTAAGAGTAAGGAAGTTATTGTGGTTATACTTATCTATGTGGATGATATAATTATATCTGGAAGTGATAAAGTTGGTATTGAATCAACTAAAGCTTAACTGAGAAGTGTTTTTGATATTAAGGATCTAGGTGAATTGAAATATTTCTTAGGAATTGAAATATGTAGATTCAAGGAAGGTCTCTTTTTATCTCAAAGGAAATATATTGTGGATTTACTAACCTCCACAGGCATGTTTGAAGCTAAACCAGCTAAGACACCCCTAGAAGAAGGCTACAAAATAGAACCTGAGGGGGAGCTAGGAAATGACAAGTTTCATGATGCAAAACTGTATAGACAAGTGGTTGGTAAGCTTATCTACTTAACCATCACTAGACCTGACCTATTGTTTTGCAGTAAATCAGGTATCTCAACATATGCAAGACCCAAGGACAAGGCATTGGGATATGATCATTCGCATTTTGAGATATTTGCAAGGAACTAAAGAACAAGGTATATGGATGGGATGTAATAAGAACACAGAGGTTGTAGGTTATTGTGATGCAGATTGGGCAGGAGACAGAGAAGATAAGAGAAGCACAACTGGCTATTGCACTTTCATAGGAGGTAACCTTGTAACCTGGAAGACTAAGAAGCAAAAGGTTGTATCTGTAAGTTTTAGCAAGGATTGGGAGTAAGTTTACAGAGATTTAAGAAGAGTAAGAGAGTGTATTCGAAGAGAGGAAGGGAAACATGATGAAGAGTAAGAGAGTGTATTCGATTGCATAAGAGTAAGTATACATAGGTGGGCTGCTTGGCCTTAAATAGAAAGCTAGCTAGGTATCATAGACTAGGGATAAGAGAAGGGACTTATAGGGCCGTTACATGATAACCTATCACTAGTGGTCCCTTCCTTATCACTCACTTAAGCTCCTTATAGTTCCTCTCATATCACTTAGTCGATTAGCCGGCTTATCTAGGACCACCACGGCTTGTATCCTCAATTCGCAATAGATCACACTTGGTTCAATACTCCCCCTCAAGCTAAGTTCTGATGAAGTACCTTAGCTTGGAAACCATAAACAACCACCTCATTAAAAACCTTATGGTATAAAACCCAGTGGGATAAAAGCACACATAAGGGAAAAAGAGTATGATTGTTTATGATTAGAGGAGTCATGGAGAAGGAACATCAAAGAGTCCAAGTCTTGGAAGAATGGACTCATATACCTTTGATGTTGTTGCCTTAGTGAAGATATCTGCAAGCTGATCCACACTTCTTGTATAGCATGGTAAGACTATCCCTTGTTCCACGGCTTGCCTCACTTTGTGACAATCAACTTCTATGTGCTTGGTTCTCTCATGGAATACTGAATTGGATGCTATGTGAATGGCTGCCTGGTTGTCACAGTGCATAGTTATTGGTCTAACGGTTTCAACACCCAAGTCCTTCAGAATGGCCTTGATCCATGTTAACTCATTTGTGAGCTTCTTCATTGCACGATATTCAGCCTATGCGCTTGAACAAGACACAATCTTCTGCTTCTTTGTCTTCCATGTGACCAAGTTTCCTCCAACAAATGTGCAGTAGCCTGTGGTAGACCTCCTGTCTTCTCTATCTCCAGCCCAGTCAGCATCACAGTACCCCACTATTTCTGAGCTTCCATTAGCTCCCATCCATATTCCTTGTTCAGAAGTCCCTCTCAAGTACCTGAGAACTCTCTCTAGCATGTTCCAGTGATGGACCTTAGGCTCTTGCATATGCTGGCTAACCTGGTTCACAGAGAAACAAAGATCAGGTCTAGTAAGAGTTAAATAGATTAGCTTACCTACTAGTCTTCTGTAGAGTTGCGGATTGTTGAATGGTTGATCTTCAAGCTCCCCCTCACTGATAGCTTTGTAGTTGTCTTCCAGAGGTGTGGTCACTGGTTTTGCATCAAGCTTTGCTGTTTCAGACAAAAGATCAAGTGTGTATTTCCTTTGAGATAAGAATAGTCCCTCTTTAGAGCGACATATCTCAATCCCAAGGAAATACTTAAGCAAGCCTAAGTCTTTAATGTCAAAGATGGACTTAAGATAAGCTTTGGTTTCCTTGATACCTTCCCTATCGTCGCCTGTGATGATGATATCATCCACATAGACCAAAACAACTATGATACCTGACTGGCTAGGAAGCGTGAACAGAGTGTGATCAGCTTCAGACTTCCTGAATCCTCTATCCCTTAGTGTCATGCTTAACTTGTGATACCAGGCCCTAGGTGATTGTTTCAATCCATAAATAGCCTTTCTCAATCTCAAAACCTTGCCTGGTTGGACAATCCCTTCTAGTCCTGGAGGTGGTCTCATGTACACCTCTTCTTCCAACTCTCCTTGTAAAAAGGCATTCCTTACATCCATCTGCCATAGATCCCATTCAAGATTCGTTGCTAAGGATAGAACGATCCTCACAGTATGGAGTTTTGCTACAGGAGCAAAGGTATCACCAAAGTCTTCTCCATAGGTCTGAGTGAAGCCTCTTGCAACCAGCCTGGCCTTATACGTCTCTATGTCTCCATTACTTTTTTATTTGATCGTAAAAACCCACTTTGAGCTTACTGCCTTCTTTCCTTAGGTAGCACAGCTTCATCCCATGTGTGGTTCCTTTCCATGGCTCCTGTCTCATCACTTATAGCATCTCTCCAAACTTTAAGAACCTTAGCTTCTTCATAAGATGTAGGAATATATCCCTGATCCAAGCTGCTCATAAAGACCTTATGTTCTTCAGGGAATGAAGCAAAAGAGCATACGACTTGGGATGGGTGAGCAACCGCACTTGCATTGTAATACACTCTAGTGTTCACCCAATTTGAAGGATCCTTCTTGAGTCTGGTACTTCTTCTCAGAGGTTGATCTTGCTGTGATGGTTCGGCTACTTGATCGTGGCTTCTAGGAGATGGCGAGACAGCCTGGTTATGGTCACGTTCTTCTTCCAGTATCCCCCCCTCACGATCAATATCTTGCTGAGACCATGATAAGTCGCCACCAGTGTTTTGTACTTCCTGGGACAGGGTAGGACTAGAAGAGAAGTCGTCAAGAGCTGAGCATGGTCCATGCTGAGATGAACTGGACTCATTACTGGACGCATGGTCTATTACGGCCGGTATATGCGCAGTAGAGCTATGGTCACGATTCTGCTTTGATCCTGGACCAGGGCTGGAACTTGGGGGTGATGGAATACCAAGATGATCCAGTATATTCCGAAGATTGGTTGCACGGTCCATAGATACATCAGTTAAATCAGCTAGATCATCCTATTGTTGCTTATCATAGTAGCTTCTATTCTCAATGAACTTGACATCCCTTGATACACGCACCCTTTTAGCCACTGGATCATAGCACTTATAGCCCTTTTGAGTGGTTGAGTACCCAATGAACATTGCCCTTGTACTCTTAGCGTCCAGTTTAGTTCTGTTTTCCCTTGGAATCAAAACAAAACACACACAACCGAATACTTTCAAGTGAGCTATAGATGGTTTAGCAGAGTTTAATACCTCAAAAGGGGATATATCATTCAGTATCCTTGTGGGAATGCGATTGATAAGATAACAAGCTGATAGAACAGCATCTCCCCAAAACCTCTTTGGAACATTGGAGTGAAACATCATGGACCTAGCTACTTCCATTAGATGGCGGTTTTTCCTCTCGGCCACACCATTCTGCTGTGGTGTATAAGGGCAACTCGTCTGATGGAGGATGCCATGCTTGGTGAGATGAGCTGTGAATGCATTGCTTGTATATTCCCCACCATTGTCTGTTCTAAAAATTTGAATCTTTGCATTGAAGTGGTTAGTGACATAGTTCTGAAAGTTCACAAATGCTTCTAAAGCTCTATCCTTAGATTGAATCAATGTTAACCAGGTATACTTGGATTTTTCATCTATGAAAGTGATGAAGTATTTGTGATTTTCTCTAGATAAACAAGGGGCAGTCCAAATATCAGAATGCACAAGATCAAAACATTTTGAATAAACCGTTTTAGACTTAGGGAAAATGGACTTGCAATATTTGCCTAAGATACAAGCTTCACATTCATCATTTTTAAACACAACACTAGGCAACATTAAGCTTAAGGCCCGAGAGTGGGGATGTCCTAATCTAGCATGCCACAACGCATTATTAGCAAAAACAGAAGTAGAATCTAAGGTGCATAGAACAGAAGCTATAGGTTGATCATCCTCCAGTAGGTAGAGACCATCCTTAGTTATTCCTTTCCCAAGCATCTTGCTTGTCTTAATATCCTGAAATCGCACATCATTAGGAGTGAAGATAACATTGCAATCCAAATCATTTGTAGCCTTATGGACAGAGACAAGATTAGAAGTAAAATCAGGCATGAAGAAGGCTCTAGTTTTCCTATCAAACAGATTCAGGTTACCTACTCCTTTAATTGGAATTTTATCTCCATTAGCAATAACAACATGACCCTTAGCCGGTTCTAAGTCTCTAATCAATTCAACATTGCTAATCATGTGATGGGATGCACCTGAGTCAATCACTAATGGTTTCTCATCAAGTTTTATAGTGTGAGCAGAAGCATGAAAAGAGAAGCCCATAACATTACCATAACTTTCTTTCAGGGCCTTGATGAGGGCATCAAGTTCTGACCGCTTCACCACCTGATCTGGACCAGCTACATGTGCAGTTTGAGCATTGATCACTACTGTCCCATCTCCTTCTGGGCTGTGTGAAGATGTTCCTCCTTGATCAGTTTTAGCCTTAGTGATATTTGCCCGAATATCTCTGAACTTGGATGGCTTCAGATGTGGATGCAGGATCCAGCACTTATCCTTAACATGGCCCTTTCTCTTGCAGTGTTCACAAAACAAGCCTCACCTTTCATCCTGTTTGTAGTATGCTCCCTTGTTAGCCGTCACCAGTTCCCCCCTTCCACTGAAGAGACCGTGAGACCCTTGCTCTCTCTGGATGTAACAGCACACCTCTTCAAGAGATGGAAGCTTGTCTGATCTAAGAAGATGCTTAATCAGATCATTATACATAGGATTCAAGGTGAGAAGGAGACCGAAGACCTTGTCTTGTTCGCGCCTAGTAAGGAGAACCTCTGGATCAGTGGAGTTAGGCCGGAGCATCTCAAGTTCAGCCCACAAGGAGCGGAACTTACCAAAGTGTGCTGTGAATTCCAAGTCTTCTTGGTGAAGATTGTTGATTGCTTTCTTCACCTTAAATACTCTGCTCAGATTTGTGGTATTGCCATATACTTTCTTGAGTGTTTCCCATAGTTCCCGAGCACTTTCACAGTATGAGTATGCTTCCAGTATGGGTCCATCCAAGGAGGTTTGAATAATGGATAGCACAAGCTGGTCCTCTTGGATCCATTTTTCTTCATCAACGATCATGATTTCTTCACCATCTTCTTGTTGAAACGCTTTTGGAGGAGCTTCATCCAAGAGAAGATGCATCTCAAGTCCTCGGCCACCGAGAGTAGTCTTTACCATTCTAGACCAGAGAAGGTAGTTAAGGCCTTTGAGAGTGACTGGAATGACCATGGGCCGTGTGTTTTCCATCTTGAAAGGGGTAGGGTTTATGAGGCAATGAAAAGAGGTGAACCCAGAAACAGAGGACACGAGGGTTTGAGAAAACAGGGTGCACAAGGTTTAAGAAGGTTTCAATGCTCAGGATGCAACTCTACCCTTCTAAGACCTCAAGCCGTTCTTTGGTAAGCTAGAAATGACCTTCCTTTAGGATAAATGAGCTATTTTTAGACAGATTTGGTGAAGTGTACGGACTCTGGTTCGGGTTTGGTCGAAGAAGATGAGTACGGACACACACCCACTTAGCTCTAAACGACTACCCCTTGTATTACTTAGTGTTGGAATGAAGGTGCATTCAATCAAAGGAAATGAGGGTGCTAACGGCTAGTAGGATCTTCTAGAAGGGCTGGTGACTCATCCATGCCAGCACAAAAGGGGAAGGAAGCCGCCAGCACAAAAGGAGTCCTCTCCTCTTTACCTAAAGTAGAAGCACCTAGGTTTATTTAGTTTGCTATAAAAGGACCTCTAAGGCATTCTCTTGTATTCAAGCAATTCGAATAATAAAAACATGTTTCTCATACTCTCTAAACTCCCTAAATCTCTCTAGCTCTCTAAAACTCTCTAAACTTGAATCTCTAAAACTAATATGGTATCAGAGCAGTTGCTCTTTCATCTTTTATAATCCGCAAATTTCTTTTCCATTTTTCCTTCTTTTTCATTCGAATCCAAAGCTAAGAATCAAGCACTTACCTTGAAGATAAACATGTCTTAATCTATCCTCTCTGAGATTTAAGATCCCCAGATCCATGGGTGATGGGTTGAGGAAGATTAGATATGGTTATATCATGTGTCTTAGTAGCTTAGTTTCTTAGCTATCTTTCTTCACCATTGTTGTACGGTTCCCTTGGTCTCGCCATTTTTGTACGGACCAAATCTCCCAGAAGCTCTCAGTCCAAGTCATTTCTGTTCCAAGGAAGGTGAAAAAGACTCACTCTTTCTGTAGAAACAACCGGTGGTTCAAAAGACCAAGTCTTGCACTCTAGAGTCACAGGCCGTACTCATCTTCTCCGCGCTCGCTCAACCCAGTAGTCCGTACACCTCCTTTCACACTCATCAAAGGCAACTCCTTTCTGGTCTTTCTTCAGTTCAGGAGGTTTATCCACAGGCTAAACTCTTGAATCCTCAAAGAAGAAGTCCTGAACACTAACCACGAAGAGTGGGTATTTCTTCCGTACTGATTATAAACCGCTTGTGAAAGAAAGCTGAACCAAGCTAAAGGCAGCTCATTTCAAGATAAAATCGTCTCATCCCTGGTTTCTCCTTCTGACTATTCTCTTCCCTGGTCAGACTCAACTCAAACGTGGGTCTCAAGCATCAACCTCCATTATTGTACGGTTCTCAAAAGCTTGAAGTATGGAAAACTCTCGGCAAATCTCTGTCCCAGTGATTCTTAAAGGCCTTAACTATGTGTTATGGTCTCGGATGATTAAAACTGCTTTAGGAGGAAGAGGTCTTGGAGACCATCTACTGTTTAATGAAGCTCCACCTTGTCTGATCCAAAATGAAGATGGAGAAGAAATGGTGATAACTGATGAAAGGAAATGGCACCAAGAAGACCTCTATGTTCTCTCCATTCTCCAAAACTCATTAGATGGACCTATACTTGAGTCTTACTCTCATTGTGAAACCTCAATGGAACTTTGGGAAATCCTAAAAAAGGTTTATGGGAACACCTCAAATCTGACTCGCATTTTCCAAGTCAAACAGGCAATCCACAACCTCAACCAAGATGACTCAGATTTCACAGTTCTCTTTGGGAAATTCAGTTCTCTTTGGGCAGAACTTGACATGCTTAGACCAACATCCTTTGATCCAGAAGTTATCAAAGAAAGGCGAGAGCAGGACAAAGTGTTCAGCCTCCTCATGATCTTAAGTCCAGCCTACAATGATCTTATCAAACATATACTGCGGTCAGACAAGCTTCCCTCTCTTGAAGATGTATGTTCTCAAATCCAGAAGGAATGTGGATCAAATGGCTTGTTTGGAAAGAAAGGAGAGTTAATCACAGCACATAAGGGCATCTACAAGCAAGAAGAAGAAACAATTACTGCCAACAAAGGGTTCTACAAGCCGGAAGACAAGAAGAACATGATGTGTGATCACTGTAAAAGGAAAGGACATACCAAAGAAAAGTGTTGGATTCTTCATCCACACTTAAAGCCTAGCAAATGGAAAGAAGTTCCCAGAGCTCACTACACACAAGAGATAGGTCATTACCACAAGAAAGGCCTTCCTTACCAACTTACCAATGCTCCAGCAAGTTCATCGAACTCATCCGGGACAAGTGGCGGTACTCAAGTTCAACCAGCTCAAATGGTGTCCTATCAATCAGCTCAGTCTGAGTATGTCAAGAAGTCCGACCTTGAGGCTCTCATCAAAGCCTTCAAAGATAACTCTGGTAATGCCATCATTGGTAGATCACTACATGCCTCATTTAATACATTCACTAAGTCTAAACCACTGATAGTAGACTCAGGAGCATCTCACCATATGATAAGTGACCTTAACCTGATTAAAAATGTTGAACCGGCCATAGGAAATGTTTTGATTGCAAATGGTATTAATGTGCCAATAGAAGGAGTAGGAGACCTTAGGCTATTTAACAAAGAAACTCGTGCCTTTTACATGCCATCATTCACCTCAAATTTACTATCTGTCAAAAGAGCCACAACAGATTTAAATTGCCATGCTATTTTTGGGCCTAATGACTTTGTGTTTCAGGATATTGAAACTCAAGAGGTTCTTGGAAAAGGTGTTACAAGAAACGATTTATATGTGCTTGAAGACCTCTCTTCCAACCGCTTAGTTACTTGCTTTTCCAATTTGAATAATTCTAAAGTGAATGGTGGTTTATGGCATGCCAGGCTTGGTCATCCTCATTTTAAAGTTCTAGAAATAATGTTTCCTAGGATGTCTTTCAATAATGATTTATGTGAAGCTTGTATCCTAGGAAAACACTGTAGGTCTGTTTTTCCTAAGTCTCAAACAATGTATGCCAATTGCTTTGATCTTGTTCACTCTGATGTATGGACTGCACCATGTTTATCTAGAGATAATCAGAAATACTTTGTTAGTTTTATTGATGAAAAATCTAAATACACTTGGATAACCTTAATGCCATCTAAGGGTAGAGTTCTGGAAGCATTTATGAACTTTAATAAATATGTGACTAACCAGTATGATGCAAAGGTTAAGTGTTTTAGATCAGACAATGGGGGAGAGTATACTAGCCAAGCATTCAAACATTACCTCAACAAACATGGAATTGAGCATCAAACAAGTTGCCCCTATACCCCCCAACAGAATGGCGTTGCTGAAAGAAAGAACCGGCACCTCATGGAGGTCACTCGAGCCTTGATGTTTCATATGAAGGTGCCTAAACGTTTCTGGGGAGATGCATTACTTGCCGCTTGCTACCTGATCAACCGCATTCCAACCAAGACATTACTAGATCAATCCCCATTCGAGGTACTTACAAAGTCTAAACCTCAACTTGATCATATTAGAGTTTTTGGGTGTGTTTGCTATGTGTTGATTCCAGGAGAACAAAGAACAAAACTAGACGCCAAAAGCACTAAAGCCATGTTCCTGGGCTATTCCACGACACAGAAGGGATATAAATGCTATAATGCTGACACAAATCGTGTTCTCATCTCACGGGATGTTAAGTTCTTAGAGACTACAAGTTATTTTGAAGAAGGGACATGGGATTCAATCAAGGACATCTCTTCCCACTCTTCTGAACGAGCTGAGAACTTAAGGAAGATATTAGAAGGACTTGGCATTACTTCACCTCACGGTTCTCCTAGCCATCATCCCCTTCATCCTCTTAATCCTGAGGGGGGGCAACAATTCTCTGTTCATGATCAAGAGGATTCAATTGTTGATCACATGGATTCAGGACCGGAGAAAGAACAGGCAGAAACTGAGGGTAATAGACAAGGCTCAGAAGATAGAACAGGAAGTACTCAAGGCTCAGAAGATGAATCAAGTTCACAAAGCACTCAAGGTCCCACTGAAGGTTCCATCCAAAATCAAGCTCCTCTTGAACTCAGAAGAAGTACTCGGCAAAGATTTCCAGCTGAGAACTGGAAGAATACCAGGGTTTACTACAATAATAATGCGGTAGCTCACCCTGCTCAAGCCGTGTGCTCCTTAGTACAAATCCCTCAAGGCCATCAAGTGTTCATTGGAAGCTTAGATCAAGAATCTGTGCCTAGAAGCTATGATGAAGCAAAGGATATTAAGGTCTGGCGGGATGCTGTAACAGATGAAAGGAAAGCAATGGAAAAGAATCATACATGGGATGAGTCAAACTTACCTAAGGGAAAGAAGGCTGTCAGCTCCAGATGGATCTTCACTATTAAGTACCAAAGCAATGGAGAGATTGAAAGGCACAAGGCTAGACTAGTCGCAAGAGGCTTCACACAAACCTATGGAGATGATTATAGAGACACATTTGCCCCAGTGGCAAAGATGCACACAATCAGGGTGGTCCTCTCTCTAGCTGCAAACTTGGAATGGGAGCTATGGCAAATGGATGTCAAAAACGCATTCCTACAAGGAGAACTAGAAGAAGAAGTCTACATGACTCCACCACCTGGATTAGAAGACTCTGTTGCACCAGGGAAAGTCCTAAGACTAAGAAAGGCAATTTACGGGCTAAAGCAGTCTCCTAGAGCCTGGTACCACAAGTTGAATGTTACTCTCAGAGACAGAGGCTTTAGGAGATCTGAATCTGATCACACCTTGTTCACCCTCCACAGCCGAGAAGGTATAGTTGTCATTCTCATATATGTAGATGATATTATCATCTCAGGGAATGACAAGGTAGGAATTGCTTCTACAAAAGAATACCTTAAATCTATGTTTGATATAAAAGATCTTGGTGAACTTAAGTATTTCTTGGGCATTGAAGTATGCAGGTTTAAAGATGGACTGTTTATCTCACAAAGAAAGTATGTTAGAGACCTACTAACCAATGCAGGAATGATGGAGGCAAAGGCGGTTAGAACTCCCTTAGAGGAAGGATACAAAGTTGAAACTGAGGGGGAGCCAGAAGGAGAAGCATTCGAAGACCCTAAGCTCTACAGAAAACTTGTTGGTAAGCTCATCTACTTAACTATTACAAGACCTGACTTATGTTTTGCTGTGAATCAGGTGAGCCAGTATATGCAAGCTCCTAAGAAGAACCACTGGATGATGATTCAACGCATCTTAAGATATCTTAAAGGGACTTACACTCAAGGAGTTTGGATGGGAAAGAATAAGAATGCTGAGATCGTTGGTTACTGTGATGCTGATTGGGCTGGGGATAGGAAAGACAGGAAATCAACCACAGGATATTGCACCTTTATAGGAGGAAATCTTGTCACTTGGAAGACCAAGAAGCAGAAGGTAGTATCCTGCTCAAGTGCTGAAGCTGAGTACCGGGCCATGAGGAAACTAACCACTGAGTGTATATGGCTAAAGGCTCTCCTCAAAGACTTCAACATTGAAAGCAATACACCAATCACAATGCATTGTGACAACCAGGCGGCCATTCATATTGCATCCAATTCTGTCTTCCATGAACGCACTAAGCACATTGAAGTTGACTGCCACAAGGTGAGAGAAGCCGTGGCTCAAGGAATTATACTTCCATGCTATACCAAGAGTTCTGATCAATTGGCAGACATATTTACTAAGGCAGCAAGTGTAAAGGTTTGTGAGTTCGTTCATTCAAAGCTTGGACTCACATCTCTCCCATTCCAGTAACTTCCCTATCAAGAAGGATTCATACTCTTTTTCCCTTAAAATGCTTTTGTCCCACTGGGTTTTGCATTTTAAGGTTTTTAATGAGGTGAATCCTCTTGGTGTCCAAGTTTAATCATTCACCAATGATTTAAACTTGAGGGGGAGTGTTGGAATGAAGGTGCATTCAATCAAAGGAAATGAGGGTGCTAACGGCTAGTAGGATCTTCTAGAAGGGCTGGTGACTCATCCATGCCAGCACAAAAGGGGAAGGAAGCCGCCAGCACAAAAGGAGTCCTCTCCTCTTTACCTAAAGTAGAAGCACCTAGGTTTATTTAGTTTGCTATAAAAGGACCTCTAAGGCATTCTCTTGTATTCAAGCAATTCGAATAATAAAAACATGTTTCTCATACTCTCTAAACTCCCTAAATCTCTCTAGCTCTCTAAAACTCTCTAAACTTGAATCTCTAAAACTAATACTTAGGCCATGAATGAGTTCAAGCTTACTCCTTTTACTACCCCAACACAGAAAGCAGCTATTTTGACACTAAGAACGCACTATCCAGAAATGTGTCCGTACAACAATGGTGGAAAGAACCGGCTAAACTTGAAAACAACTTAAACGCGAGAGATAACCATGCCTAGTCTTCTTCAACTCATCACCCATGGTTCTGAGGATCCTGGATCTCAGAGAAGACAGACTTAAACATGTTTATCTCAAGGGAAGCGTTTGGGTATAGCCAGAAATATGAAGAGTAGAAGAGAAGGAATGAGTTCAAGAATGCGGAAGCTATGTGAGAATCATATCCTGTTCTGATACCATGTAAGTTTTAGCAAGGATTAGGAGTAAGTTTACAGAGATTTAAGAAGAGTAAGAGAGTGTATTCGAAGAGAGGAAGGGAAACATGATGAAGAGTAAGAGAGTGTATTCGATTGCATAAGAGTAAGTATACATAGGTGGGCTGCTTGGCCTTAAATAGAAAGCTAGCTAGGTATCATAGAATAGGGATAAGAGAAGGGACTTATAGGGCCGTTACATGATAACCTATCACTAGTGGTCCCTTCCTTATCACTCACTTAAGCTCCTTATAGTTCCTCTCATATCACTTAGTCGATTAGCCGGCTTATCTAGGACCACCACGGCTTGTATCCTCAATTCGCAATAGATCACACTTGGTTCAATAGTATCTTGTTCTAGTGCAGAAGCTGAATACAAAGTCATGAGGAAGCTCACAACAGAATGCATCTGGTTGAAGCAACTCCTCTTCGATATTTTAGGTGAGTGCTTAAAATCTCCAATCACTGTCCATTGTGATAATCAAGCTGCCATCCACATTGCTTCCAACTCTGTGTTTCATGAGAGAACCAAGCATATTGAGGTTGACTGCCATAAAGTAAGGGAAGCTATTGGAAATGGTACAATTCTACCTTGCTATACAAGGAGTGAAGATCAGCTAGCTGAGGTGTTTATTGAACTGAATAAGGGAATGGATCGAGTTTAATAAAGCAATGGACAGTGGACATGAAGCGGTTTAGGACATGGACGGCCCAGCGACATGGTGCGGTACATGGACAGCCCAGCGAATCCAAAAGATGGACAAGGCAAGAAGTAAGGTGGCCCAGGTGAAGAAGACATGGCCCAATAGCTGAAATAATGTTCTAGAAGGTGTTTGGAGCCGTTGGAGACACTCGCCAAGGAAGATCACGTGTGGAGACAAGCTCCCACCCGTTAGGAGCTGTCACTCTCATGCCTTGGATCCAGCAAGTCTTCTCTTTGTTTATTATTTATGTCATTGTCCTGCACAGGCCTAGTGTCTCACATGTCTGGCTATAAGTATCATGTGTCCTACATTGTATTCGAATCGAGAAATGGAAATACACTCTTCCTTCTTCTAAACTCTCTCACTCTCGCCATTAAACTCTCCTTCAAGCTCTCCACTCTTCTATCTAAACTTAAATTCCGCAAACACATACATTCTCACATGGAATCAGAGCAAGGAATAAACATCCATTGCATCTAATCTCTTCATTTCATCCTTTCTTAGTCGATTTACACAAGTACTTTTCTATTAACCAGTGGGTAAAGAGTTTATCCAACAGTCAAAACTTCTCAACCATGGAAAACTCAAAGCTGTTAGTCGTTCCAGTAATCCTGAAGGGTGGGAACTACTTGTTTGTTAGTTTTAGGAAAGATTAAGGAGAAGTTTTGAATAGATTAGATTATAAACATTAAGAACATATCAAGAACATATAGAGTTTAGCCATAAGAGGAATAGAATAGAATCTTATTATATTAGAGTAAGCGATTACAAGGAGGCTGCATAGCCTTAAATAGAAAGACTCCTAGGTCGCCTAGGCTAGGGATAAGTAAGAGTACATATAGGACCGTTGCAACTGAACTTATCAACATACATGCTTCCTTATCTTCTCATCTTATCATGTGTGACTATCCCTTCCTTATCAAGTGACCAGAGTGCTTATCACACTAGACTGAGCTGCCTTTAGTAACGCCACTGTCCAATACTCCCCCTCAAGCTAAATTCTGATGAAGAACTTAGCTTGGAAATCATAAACAACCACCTCATTAAAAACCTTATGATGTAAAACCCAATGGGACAAAAGCACCATAAGGGAAAAAGAGTATGATTGCTTATGATTAGAGGATTCATGGATAAGACATATCAAAGAGTCCAAGCCTAGGTAGAATGGACTCATATACCTTAGAAGTTGTTGCCTTGGTGAAGATATCCGCAAGTTGATCCATACTTCTGGTGTAGCATGGTAAGACTACTCCTTGCTCCACTGCTTGCCTCACCTTGTGACAGTCAACTTCTATGTGTTTAGTTCTCTCGTGGAATACAGAATTGGATGCTATGTGAATGGCTGCTTGGTTGTCGCAATGCATGGTCATTGGTCTAACTGTTTCTATACCCAAGTCCTTCAGAATGGCCTTGATCCATGTTAACTCATTGGTGAGCTTCTTCATTGCACGATATTCAGCCTCTGCGCTTGAACAAGACACAATCTTCTGCTTCTTTGTCTTCCATGTGACCAAGTTTCCACCAACAAAGGTACAGTAGCCTGTGGTAGACCTCCTGTCTTCTCTATCACCAGCCCAGTCAGCATCACAGTATCCCACTATTTCTGAGCTTCCATTGGCTCCCATCCAGATTCCTTGCTCAGAAGTTCCTCTCAAGTATCTAAGAATTCTCTCCAGCATGTTCCAATGATGGACCTTCGGCTCTTGCATATGCTGGCTAACCTGATTCACAGAAAAGCAAAGATCAGGTCTAGTAAGAGTTAAATAGATTAACTTACCTACTAGTCTTCTGTAGAGTTGCGGATTATTGAATGGTTGGTCTTCAAGCTCCCCCTCATTGATAGCTTTGTAACTGTCCTCCAGAGGTGTGGTCACTGGTTTTGCATCTAGCTTTCCTGTTTCAGACAAAAGGTCAAGTGTGTATTTCCTTTGAGATAAGAATAATCCCTCTTTAGAGCGACATATCTCAATCCCTAGGAAATACTTAAGGAAGCCTAAATCTTTAATGTCAAAGATGGACTTAAGGTAGGCTTTGGTATCCTTGATCCCTTCCCTATCATCACCTGTGATAATGATATCATCCACATAGACCAACACAACTATGATACCTGACCGGCTAGAAGATGTGAACAGTGTGTGATCAGCTTCTGATTTCCTGAATCCTCTGTCCCTTAGTGTCATGCTTAACTTGTGATACCAGGCCCTAGGTGATTGTTTTAATCCATAAATAGCCTTTCTCAATCTCAAGACCTTGCCTGGTTGAACAATCCCTTCTAGACCTGGAGGTGGCCGCATGTACACCTCTTCCTCTAGCTCTCCTTGCAAGAAGGCATTCTTTACATCCATCTGCCACAATTCCCAATCCAGATTTGTTGCTAAGGATAGGACAATCCTCACGGTATGGAGTTTTGCTACAGGGGCAAAGGTATCACCAAAATCTTCTCCATAGGTCTGAGTGAAGCCTCTTGCGACCAACCTGGCCTTATATCTTTCCACATCTCCATTACTCTTGTATTTGATCGTAAATACCCACTTTGAGCTCACTGCCTTCTTTCCCTTGGGTAACACGGCTTCATCCCATGTGTGATTCCTTTCCATGGCCTCTGTCTCATCACTTATAGCATCCCTCCAGACTTTGAGTTCCTTAGCCTCTTCATAGGATGTTGGAATGTGTCCCTGATCCAGGCTGCTAATAAAGGTCTTGTGCTCTTCAGGGAATGAAGCAAATGAGCAAACAACTTGAGAGGGATGAGCAACCGCATTTGCATTGTAATAGACCCTTGTGTTCACCCAGTTTGATGGATCCTTCCTGAGTCTTGTGCTTCTCCTTAGAGGTTGAGCTGTCCCTGATGGTTCTTCTTCCCGCTCTTGCCTTTGATCGTGACCTTCAGAAGAAGAGCCGGTCCTCTCTTGATCACTGTCTTCTTCAAGATCTTCTTCAAGATGTCCCCCCTCACGATCAATGTCTGGCCGGGAAGAGTTAAGGTCTTGCTGCGGTAAGCTTGGTCCAGTCCGGGACAATGTTGGACCACCTCCGGGTGAGCTAGGTTCTGACCAGGTCGAGGTAATTTCATGCGGGACAGCTGGTTGAACAGGAGCCAAGCCAGGAACAGGACATGAACTAGGTTGAGGACATGGAACACCGGTAGAACCAGGTTGGAATGGTGAAGGTATGCCAAGATGATCAAGGATATTCCGAAGGCTAGTGGCCCGGTCCAGGGAAGAACCAGCAAGATCAACCAAGTTATCCCACTTTTGATCACTATAGTAGCCAGTGTTCTCAATAAACTTAACATCACGAGACACCAACACCTTCCTAGCTTCAGGGTCATAGCACTTGTAGCCTCTTTGGGTAGTAGAATACCCAATGAACATGGACCGTGCACTCTTAGCGTCAAGCTTGGTTCGGTTCTCTCCTGGAATCAAAACAAAGCACAGGCAACCAAACACTCTCAAGTGGGTTAGAGAAGGTTTAAGAGCGTTTAATACCTCAAATGGGGAGAGATCATTGAGGACTCGGGTAGGAGTCCTGTTAATAAGATAACATGCGGTAAGGACAGCATCTCCCCAAAACCTCTTAGGAACCTTTGTATGAAACATCATTGCCCTGGCTACTTCCATCAGGTGACGATTCTTTCTCTCAGCCACACCATTCTGTTGGGGTGTGTAGGGACAACTCGTTTGATGGAGAATTCCGTGCTTATTGAGATGATCTCTAAAGGCATGACTTGTATACTCTCCACCATTGTCTGTTCTAAAGATTTTAATCTTTGCATTGAAGTGGTTAGTGATATAATTTTGAAAGTTCACAAAGGCCTCTAAAGCTCTATCCTTTGATTGCATTAAGGTTATCCAGGTGTATTTGGATTTCTCATCTATGAAAGTAATGAAATATTTCTGATTCTCTCTAGATAAGCAAGGAGCAGTCCACACATCTGAATGCACAAGATCAAAACACTTTTCATAAATGGTTCCAGACTTAGTGAAAACAGACTTGCAATGTTTACCTAAGATACATGCCTCACAATTATCATTTTTAAACACAACATTAGGTAACATTAAGCCTAAAGCCCGAGAGTGAGGGTGTCCTAGTCTAGCGTGCCATAACACATTATTAGCATAAACAGGAGTAGAATTTAAAGAACATAAAACAGAAGCTAAAGGTTGATCATTTCCCAGCAGATAAAGACCATCCTTAGTTCTTCCTTTCCCAAGCAACTTGCTTGTCTTAATATCCTGAAAATGTACATCATTAGGAGTGAAGATAACATTGCAATCCAAGTCATTTGTGGCCTTATGAACAGAAACTAAATTAGAGATGAAATCAGGCATAAAGAAAGCTCTAGTCTTTCTATCAAATAGTTCTAAGTTTCCTACCCCTTTAATTGGAATTCTATCCCCATTTGCAATCACAACATGACCCTTAGCCGGTTCTAAGTCCTTAATCAGTTCAATATTGCTAATCATATGATGGGATGCTCCAGAATCAATCACTAATGGTCTTTCATCCAGTTTTATAGTATGAGCAGTAGCATGAAAAGAGAACCCCATACCATTACCATAGCTTTCTTTCAGGGCTTTGATAAGAGCATCCAGTTCTGACCGCTTCACCACTTGATCTTGACCGGCTACTTGTGCAGCTTGAGCATTGATCACCGCCATTCCATCTTCCTCTGGATTGCGTGAGGATGTTCCCTGGTCAGCTTTAGCCTTGGTGATATTGGCTCGGACATCTCTGAACTTGGATGGCTTGAGATGTGGGTGGAGAATCCAGCATTTTTCCTTAGTATGGCCCTTCCTCTTGCAGTGCTCACAGAACAACCCCCTTCTGTCATCTTGCTTGAAGTAGACACCTTTGTTTGCTGTCACAAGCTCTCCCTTTCCACTTAGAAGACCATGAGAGCCTTGTTCCCTCTGGATGTAAGCGCAAACTTCTTCTAGGGATGGAAGCTTATCTGATCTCAGGAGGTGCTTGATCAAGTCATTGTACATAGGATTCAGGGTGAGAAGGAGACCAAAGACCTTGTCTTGTTCACGTCTTGCAAGGAGAACCTCTGGATCAGTTGAGTTCGGTCTCAACATTTCAAGCTCAGCCCACAAGGAGCGAAACTTGCCAAAATGAGCTGTAAACTCCAAGTCCTCTTGGTGAAGGTTTTTGATTGCTCTCTTCACTTCAAACACCCTACTTAAATTTGTAGTGTTACCGTAAACCTTCTTGAGTGTTTCCCATAGCTCCCTAGCACTTTCACAATACGAGTATGCCTCCAAGATAGGTCCATCCAATGAACTTTGAATGATAGACAGAACAAACTGATCCTCTTGAATCCATTTTTCTTCATCCACAATCATAATCTCCTGTCCATCCTCCTGTTGAAACGTCTTAGGTGGAGCTTCATCAAGAAGGAGATGCATTCCAAGTCCTCGGCCACCGAGAGTAGTTTTTACCATTCTAGACCAGAGAAGGTAGTTAAGGCCTTTGAGGGTGACTGGAATGACCATGGGCCGTGTGTTCTCCATCTTGAAAGGGGTAGGTTTTATGAAAAACACGAGGGTTTGAGAACACGAGGGTTTGAGAAAAACAGGGTGCACAAGGTTTAAGAAGGTTTATGCTCAGGATGCAACTCTACCCTTCTAAGACCTTAAGCCGTTCTTTGGTAAGCTAGAAATGACCTACCTTTAGGATAAATGAGCTATTTTTAGACAGTTTTGGTGTAGTGTACGGACTCTGGTTCGGGTTTGGTCGAAGAAGATGAGTACGGACACTCACCCACTTAGCTCTAAACAACTCCCCTTGTATTATTTAGGCCATGAATGAGTTCAAGCTTACTCCTTTTACTACCCCAACACAGAAAGCAGCTATTTTTACACTAAGAACTCACTATCCAGAAATGTGTCCGTACAACAATGGTGAAAAAGCTGGCTAAACTTGAAAACAACTTAAACGCGAGAGATAACCATGCCTAGTCTTCTTCAACTCATCACCCATGGTTCTGAGGATCCTGGATCTCAGAGAAGACAGACTTAAACATGTTTATCTCAAGGAAAGCGTTTGGGGTATAGCCAGAAATATAAAGAGTAGAAGAGAAGGAATGAGTTTAAGAATGCGGAAGCTATGTGAGAATCATATCCTGCTCTGATACCATGTTAGTTTTAGGAAAGATTAAGGAGAAGTTTTGAATAGATTAGATTATAAACATTAAGAACATATCAAGAACATATAGAGTTTAGCCATAAGAGGAATAGAATAGAATCTTATTATATTAGAGTAAGCGATTACAAGGAGGCTGCATAGCCTTAAATAGAAAGACTCCTAGGTCGCCTAGGCTAGGGATAAGTAAGAGTACATATAGGACCGTTGCAACTGAACTTATCAACATACATGCTTCCTTATCTTCTCATCTTATCATGTGTGACTATCCCTTCCTTATCAAGTGACCAGAGTGCTTATCACACTAGACTGAGCTGCCTTTAGTAACGCCACTGTCCAATATTGTTGTGGTCAAGAACCACAAAGACCGCCTTGTGCAGCCGTGGACTGTGGGGCCATGTTCTTGAAGAAGCTGCACCAATGAAGGCGATTGATGAAGATGAGGTTGAGGTGGTGATGGCCGGAAGAAACAAGTGGTTTCAAGAAGACCAGACTGTCCTAGCCATCCTCCAAAACTCCCTTGAAGCTTCTATTCTTGAAGCTTACTCTTATTGTGAAACAGCTAAGGAGCTGTGGGAAACTCTCCAAAACGTTTTTGGGAATATCTCCAACCTAAGCCGGGTGTTTGAGGTCAAGAAAGCCATCAATGACTTGAGCCAAGAGGATATGGACTTCACCAAACACTTTGGAAAGTTCAGAGCCCTATGGGCAGAGCTGGAAATGTTGAGGCCAAGCTCAGTGGATCCCATAGTCCTTAATGAGCGCCGTGAACAAGACAAGGTGTTTGCCTTGTTGCTAACCCTGAATCCAGCCTTCAATGATCTCATCAAGCATCTACTGAGAGCTGACAAGCTACCAACCTTGGACGAAGTGTGTTCTCAAGTCCAGAAGGAACAAGGGTCGTTGGGGCTCTTTGGAAGGAAGGGCGAGCTGGTTACAGCCAACAAAGGAGAACTAGCCATGGCAAACAAGAGCACCTTCAAGTATGAAGACCGGAAGACCTTGGTGTGTGATCATTGCAAGAAGAGAGGACACCTCAAGGAGAAATGCTGGATCTTGCATCCTCATCTCAAAAACAACCGGTGGAAGGAGCCAAGGGCCAACTACTCACATGAAGGCGGCACTCAAGTCATGCACAACACAGAACCAGCTGGGCACTCCAAGCGCATGGGACCAAATGGAGAAGGAACATCCATAGCCGCCTCCTCTGAGTTTGTGAGGAAATCAGACCTGGATATTGAGCTGAATAAAGGAATGGACCAAGTATGATAAGGGAATGGACTATGGACAACTTAAGACTCAACACGGCCCAGCGAGCATGGCGCGGTACATGGACAGCCCAGCGAGTGTTATATGGGACGGTTCAAGAAATGGAGAGGCCCAGATGAATAAGGCATGGCCCAATAGTTTCTATGCAAGGGTTAATGTTCTAGAAGGAGTTTATAAAGAGGAAAGAGCCGTTGGAGGATGTGGACAGGAGAAATCACGTGTGGAGAGAAGCTCCCACCCGTTAGGAGCTGTCACCGTCAGGCCTTGGATCCTGCAAGCCTTCCTTTTGTTTATTATTTGTGTCACTGTCCTGTGTAAGCTAAAGATCTAAGTGTCTGTCTATAAAAGCTCATCATCCCACATTGTATTTGAACTAACTAAGGAAATCGAATTCTTCCTTGTTCCTATACTCTCTCTTCCTCCATTAAACTTCTTTCTAAACTTCTCTTATTCTCTGTGAATCTCTTAATTCCGCAAACTTAATCAAACTTTCATGGTATCAAAGCATGGAATAAACATCCATTGCATCTAATCTTTCTAATCCATCCTTTCTTATTCGCTTTACACAAACGAGTTGTTATTATCCATTGGGTAAAGAGTTTGTCCAACGGTCCAAACATTCTCAGCCATGGAAAACTCAAAGCCATTGATTGTTCCAGTCATCCTGAAAGGTGGGAACTACTTGCTATGGTCAAGAACCACTAAGACCGCCCTGTGCAGCCGTGGGTTGTGGAATCATGTTCTTGAAGAAGCGGCTCCAATGAAGGCGGTTGATGAAGATGAAGAAGAGATGGTGATGGCTGAAAGAAACAAGTGGTTTCAAGAAGACCAGACTGTCTTAGCCATCCTTCAAAACTCACTTGAAGCTTCTATCCTTGAAGCTTACTCCTATTGTGAAACGGCCAAGGAGCTGTGGGAAACACTACAGAATGTGTTTGGAAACATCTCCAATCTCAGCCGGATGTTTGAAGTCAAGAAAGCTATTAATGACCTGAGCCAATAAGATATGGACTTCACCAAACATTTTGGAAAGTTTAGAGCCCTATGGGCAGAGCTGGAAATGCTGAGGCCAAGCTATTGAGCAAGGCAATGACTTGAGCATCACGGCTTGTCATCATATTAAGCAAGGCATTGACTTGGGAATCACGGCTTAGGCTGTGCAGTTCAAGAATCGCCAAGTCCAGTGATGTGCAGCCCACTCTGAATTAATCTCATATGGCCTTGGTCCGCTTAGGAAAAGTTGTGACAATAAGGAAAGCTTCTAGAAGGAGAGTGAGGCTGCAAATGGAGTCACAGGTGGAGAAGACCGTTGCTGAGCAGTCACTTTCACACCTTGGGCCTGCTCCCATGTCACTTTCCTATTTGAATTTCTCTATGTAATCCTCTGCCTATATTAAGGTCGAATCCTATATTGTAAGAGACACACTTTTAGCAATAAACTCTTCACTTTATTCTTCCTGTCTTCTCCCTCATTCTTCTTGTCGAGCTTCACCATGAAACTCATCTAATCTCTCCTCTTACTTCCGCAAATTCAACATGGTATCAGAGCAATCTTGATCCATAATCTCCTTTATACTCCTTCATACTCTTTAACACTCCTTAACACTCTTTAACACTCCTTCACCTCACGCCATTAGCCTCCTTACTCAAGAACACTCAAATTCTGGGCTCATCCGCTATTGACCAGTGGTTAATAGCAAAGTTTCTCCAAAATCTTCCCTAACTCACTTCGAATTCTCTCTAGGTGTGTAACATACATACCGACTCTTCAAATAAACTTTCCTTATCTTACTCACTCTGAGATTGTAACAATCCTCAAACATCCATTTGGTGTTGAGTTGTGAGAAGATAGGACTGGTTATTTCTTGAGATTATCCACCATTCTGTTCAATTCATCTCTCCATCTTCATCCTCCTTCAAACCGTTTTCTTAAAAACCCAGCCATCTCTCTTTAACCGCTGGACAATAGTATTAACCAGTGGTCCATAATCTTGAAATTTGAAATCCAGAAAGAACCGCCATGGAGAGCAACAAACAACTCGTCATTCCCATTATCTTGAAGGGACAGAACTACTTGCTGTGGTCTAGGACAGCAAGGACCGCGTTGTGCAGCCGCGGACTTTGGGAGCATACTCACAAAACTCTTGCCCCAAAGGAAGACTCCACAAATGAAGAAGAAACGGTTGCTCTAGCTGAAGAAACCAAATGGTTTCAAGAAGACCAAACCGTGTTGGCCATACTCCAAAGCTCCCTTGAAGTTTCCATCCTTGAAGCCTATTCCTATTGTGAAACCGCAAGGGATCTCTGGGAAACTCTCAAGAATGTGTATGGCAATGTGTCTAACTTGACTCGGGTATTTGAAATAAAGAGGTCCCTCACCACACTTAGCCAAGAAGATGGAGACTTCACTAAACACCTTGGCAAGTACCAAGCACTTTGGGCAGAACTAGAAGCCCTCAGGCCCAACACCATGGACCAAGCGGTCCTACTTGAGAGAAAAGAACAAGACTATTGGACCGAGTGTGTACAAGGAGGAGTTGGTTCATGCCTAATGGTATGAGAAGGTTCGTGTGATAAGGGAAGCTTGTGTATAAGGAAGCGTGTGATAGTGATAAGCCTTCATGTAACGGCTCTATAAGCACACTATCTTATCCCTAGTCTAGACAACCTATCATGTAACCTAGGAAGATTTCTATTTAAGGCTAAGCAGCCTCTCATTGTATACACACAATAATAAAATCGATTTCCCATTATCTAATTCTCCTCTATACTTCATTCTTCATTCTTACAAACTATCATGGTATCAGAGCAGTCTTAATCCTTTCTAACCTTCCGCAAATCTCTTATTCGTGTGTCTTCCTTTTCTTGATTCTTCAAATCGTGTTATACTTGCAAGAAAACGCTTTCCTTGTGTTAATCATGTCTTAACCTATATTCTCTGAGATCAAAGATCCTCAAATCCATGGGAAATGAGTTGAATGAAGGCTAGACATGGTTATCACTTGCGTTTAGTTGTTTTTAAGCAAAAAGTCTAAGATATCCGCCATTGATGCACGGATAAATCTCCCAAGGAGCTCCACTCAGCAGTAAAGATGGCTCCTTTCTTCATCTAAGAGGTGAAAGAAGCTTACCTCCGAGTGTCTGTTGTTAAGATTCGGTGGTCGGAGCAAGTCTAGAGCTCTTGCTCATCTTAAAAACTGCGTCCGCCATTGTTGTACGGTCCACCTCCTTAAAGACCGTGTCTTTCACGATTGAAGCCTCTTTTCTTTTCATCCCAAAGGTGCAAGGTTCTATCTTGTGGTCATCTGTGCCCTTAGAAGCAAGAAAGGAAGCATCTTTAGTTGGAACACAAGCGTGTCCGTACTCATCTTCCTCGGGAAGGGTTTCACAGGGTCCGTACAGTTTGGGTTCAAATCTTTAAGGCAGTCTTAGAGGAGTTGCTTTGGGTGTCTAGGGCGGTAACTAAGTATTTTGAACCATAAAACTTCATCTTTCCCGGTTCCAGCTGCTGAAGGTTGCTCACTAGAGATCTTCACAAATGGAGAATACTAGGCCTATGGTTATCCCGGTCACTTTAAAGGGTCTCAACTACTTACTATGGTCCAGAATGGTGAAAACTACTCTCGGTGGTCGTGGACTTGGAATGCATCTTCTCCTAGACGAAGCACCACCAAAGGTATTCCAACAGGAGGATGGACAGGAGATTCTGGTTGTTGATGAAGAAAAATGGATTCAAGAGGATCAGTTTGTTCTGTCCATCATTCAGAGTTCACTTGATGGACCTATCTTGGAGGCATATTCGTATTGTGAGAGTGCTAGGGAGCTATGGGAAACACTCAAGAAGGTGTATGGCAATACTACAAATCTAAGTAGGGTGTTCGAAGTAAAGAGAGCAATCAACAATCTCCACCAGGAAGACTTGGAGTTCACGGCACATTTTGGCAAATTTCGCTCTCTATGGGCCGAGCTTGAAATGCTGAGACCAAACTCTATTGACCCAGAGGTTCTCCTTGCAAGGCGTGAACAGGACAAGGTCTTTGGTCTCCTTCTCACCCTGAATTCAATGTACAATGACTTGATCAAACATCTTTTGAGGTCAGATAAGCTCCCATCCCTTGAAGAAGTATGCGCATACATCCAGAGGGAACAAGGTTCCCATGGGCTTCTAAATGGAAAGGGGGAGCTGGTGACAGCAAACAAAGGTGTATACTTCAAGCCAGATGATAGAAGAGGGTCATTTTGCGAACACTGCAAGAGGAAGGGCCATGGGAAGGACAAGTGCTGGATCCTCCATCCGCATCTCAAGCCATCCAAGTTCAGAGATGTCCGAGCCAACATTACCAAGGCTAAAACTGACCAGGGAACATCTTCACGCAATCCAGAAGGAGATGGAATGGCTGTAATCAATGCTCAAGCTGCACAAGTAGCTGATCAAGACCAGGTGGTAAAGCGGTCAGAACTTGATGCACTCATCAAAGCCTTGAAGGAAAGTTATGGTAATACTATGGGTTTCTCCTTTCATGCTTCTGCTCACACTATAAAATTGAATGATAAACCATTAGTGATTGACTCTGGTGCATCCCACCATATGATTAGCAATGTTGAATTGATTAGAGATTTAGAACCGGCTAATGGTCATGTTGTCATTGCTAATGGAGATCGAATTCCAATTAAGGGAGTAGGAAACTTGAACCTATTTGATAGAAAGACTAGAGCCTTCTTTATGCCTGATTTCACCTCTAATTTAGTCTCTGTTCATAAAGCCACAAATGACTTGGATTGCAATGTTATCTTCACCCCTAATGATGTGAAGTTTCAGGATATTAAGACAAGCAAGATGCTTGGGAAAGGAATAACTAAGGATGGTCTCTATCTACTGAAGGAGGATCAGCCTTTATCTTCTGTTTTATCTTCTGTTCCATGCTCTTTAGACTCTACTTCTGCTTATGCTAATAATGCGTTGTGGCATGCTAGATTAGGACATCCCCATTCTCGGGCTTTAAGCTTAATGTTGCCTAATGTTGTGTTTAAAAATGATGAGTGTGAAGCTTGTATCTTAGGCAAACATTGCAAGTCTATTTTCCCTAAGTCTAAGACAGTTTATGCAAAATGTTTTGATCTTGTGCATTCTGATATTTGGACTGCTCCTTGCCTATCTAGAGAAAATCACAAATACTTCATCACCTTCATAGATGAAAAATCCAAGTACACTTGGTTAACTTTGATTCAATCTAAGGATAGAGCTTTAGAAGCCTTTGTGAACTTTCAGAACTATGTCACTAACCAATTCAATGCAAAGATTAAACTCTTAAGAACAGACAATGGTGGAGAGTATACCAGCAATGCCTTCAAAGACCATCTTTCCAAGCATGGCATTCTTCATCAGACGAGCTGCCCATACACACCACAGCAGAATGGTGTGGCCGAGAGGAAAAATCGTCATCTAATGGAAGTAGCAAGGTCCATGATGTTTCATTCCAAGGTTCCAAAGAGGTTCTGGGGCGATGCTGTGCTATCAGCTTGCTATCTCATTAACCGTATCCCTACAAGGATATTGGATGACATTTCCCCCTTTGAGGTATTGAACTCAGCCAAACCTTCTATAGCTCACTTGAAAGTATTCGGTTGTGTGTGTTTTGTCTTAATTCCAGGAGAAAACAGAACAAAATTGGATGCTAAGAGCACAAGGGCAATGTTTATTGGGTATTCAACCACACAAAGAGGCTATAAGTGTTATGATCCCATAACTCAGAAGGTTTTGGTGTCAAGGGATGTCAAGTTCATTGAACACCGAAGCTATTATGATAAGCAGCAATGGGATGACTTAGCCGATTTGTCTGATATCTCCATGGATCGTGCCACGAACCTTCGTAATATCATGGATCACCTTGGCATCCCATTCACTACGGCTGGTCCTGGTCCGGCTCCTGGTTCATGTCCTGTTCCGCAGAGTGATTCTAGTCCTTCACGCTCATCTTCCCATGACACTAACTCATCTCAGCCTGGTCCTGACCCGTCCCGGCACATACCAAACATAGGTGCTACACTTGACCGTGAAGGGGGGACACTTGATGACCTTGAACATGATAGCCACGATCAAGTATCAGCACAGTCAGATGATAGCCAGTCAGATGATAGCCATGATCAAGTTGAAGAACCATCCGAGCAAGTTCCATCCGAGCCAGTTCCATTTCTAAGGAGAAGTACAAGACTCAAGAAGGATCCATCAAACTGGGTGAATACAAGAGTGTACTACAATGCCAATGCAGTTGCTCATCCGACCCAAGTCGTCTGCTCCTTTGCTTCATTTCCTGAAGAACATAAGGTCTTTATAAGCAACTTGGATCAAGGACATATTCCTACATCGTATGAAGAAGCTAAGGAACTCAAAGTTTGGAGAGATGCTATAGGTGATGAGACAGGAGCCATGGAAAGAAATCATACATGGGATGAAGCTGTGCTGCCCAAGGGAAAGAAGGCCGTGAGTTCAAAATGGGTGTTTACAATCAAGTACAAGAGTAATGGAGAGATTGAAAGATATAAGGCAAGACTTGTAGCAAGAGGATTCACTCAAACCTATGGTGAAGACTTTGGTGATACCTTTGCTCCTGTAGCAAAATTACACACTGTGAGGATTGTGTTATCTCTAGCAACCAATTTAGAGTGGGATCTGTGGCAGATGGATGTGAGGAATGCATTCTTGCAAGGAGAGCTTGAAGAAGAGGTGTACATGCGACCACCTCCAGGCTTGGAAGGAATTGTTCAACCAGGTAAAGTCTTGAGATTCTATTTATGGTTTGAAACAATCACCTAGAGACTGGTATCACAAGTTGAGCATGACACTAAGGGATAGGGGATTCAGAAAGTCAGAAGCTGATCATACCCTTTTCACTCTTCCTAGCAAGTCAGGTATCATTGTGGTGTTGGTTTATGTGGATGATATCATTATCACCGGTGATGACAGGGAAGGAATTAGAGAAACCAAAACATACCTTAAGTCTATATTTGATATTAAAGATCTAGGTCTGCTTAAGTACTTCCTAGGGATTGAGATATGTCGTTCAAAGGAAGGACTATTTCTATCTCAAAGGAAGTATACTCTTGATCTATTGTCTGAAACAGGGAAGTTAGATGCAAAACCGGCGACCACACCTCTGGAAGATAGCTACAAAGTTATCAGTAAGGGGGAGATTGAAGATCAATCATTCAATGACCCACAGCTCTACAGAAGACTAGTAGGTAAGTTAATCTATTTAACCCTCACCAGACCTGATTTGTGCTTCTCTGTGAATCAGGTTAGCCAGCACATGCAAGCTCCCAAGGTTCATCATTGGAACATGCTGGAAAGAGTTCTTAGATACTTGAGAGGAACTTCAGAGCAAGGAATTTGGATGGGAGCTAACAAAAGTTCAGAGATAGTGGGGTATTGTGATGCAGACTGGGCTGGAGATAGAGAAGACAGGAGATCCACGACAGGCTATTGCACCTTTGTTGGAGGCAACTTAGTCACATGGAAGACAAAGAAACAAAAGATAGTCTCCTGCTCCAGTGCTGAAGCTGAATACCGTGCCATGAAGAAACTCACTAATGAGCTAACATGGATCAAAGCCATTTTGAAGGACTTGGGAATTGAGACAACCAAGCCAATGACCATGCATTGTGATAACCAGGCAGCCATTCATATAGCCTCAAACTCGGTCTTCCATGAGAGAACGAAGCACATAGAGATTGATTGTCACAAAGTAAGACAAGCTGTGGAACAAGGGATAGTCCTACCATGCTATACTCGGAGTGTTGATCAGCTTGCTGACATTCTTACCAAGGCAACAACATCTAAGGTATATGAGTCCATCTTACCCAGACTTGGACTCATTGATATTGCTACTCCATAACTTCCCTAACCATAAGCAATCATACTCTTTTTCCCTTATGTGTGCTTTTGTCCCATTGGGTTTTACACCATAAGGTTTTTAATGAGGTGGTTGTTTATGGTTTCCAAGCTAAATTCTTCATCAGAATTTAGCTTGAGGGGGAGTATTGGACCGAGTGTGTACAAGGAGGAGTTGGTTCATGCCTAATGGTATGAGAAGGTTCGTGTGATAAGGGAAGCTTGTGTATAAGGAAGCGTGTGATAGTGATAAGCCTTCATGTAACGGCTCTATAAGCACACTATCTTATCCCTAGTCTAGACAACCTATCATGTAACCTAGGAAGATTTCTATTTAAGGCTAAGCAGCCTCTCATTGTATACACACAATAATAAAATCGATTTCCCATTATCTAATTCTCCTCTATACTTCATTCTTCATTCTTACAAACTATCAAAGACCGTGTGTTTGGTCTCCTGCTCACCTTAAACTCCATGTATAATGACCTAATCAAGCACCTCCTCACGTCAGACAAGCTCCCAAGCTTCGATGAAGTGTGTGCACAGATTCAAAAGGAGCAAGGTTCGCATGGTCTCTTTGGAGGAAGAGGTGAACTCCCTACAGCCAACAAGGTCATGTTCAGAAACGAAGATAAGCGAGCATGGATATGTGACCATTGCAAAAGAAAGGGACACAACAAAGGGCAGTGCTGGATTCTCCATCCCCACCTCAGACCAAGCACACCAAGGCCACCTACCAATCGCTTTCAAGGAGGGTCCAAGGCAAACCTTGGCCAGATAACACCCAATGAACCGGGACAAGCTGGTCCATCAAGAAGATATGAAGATGGGGCTGCTATGACCGCCAGTGTTAAAAACTCCTCTACACCATCTCCAAATGATGTAATGAGAAGATCGGACCTAGATGTCATTCTCCAATCCATTGCTTCCCTCAAGGAGTCTGGTATCTCTCTCTACTCTCATAGACCTAGTCAGGCTTTAATTGTTGACTCAGGAGCTTCACACCACATGATTAGCAATCCTGATCTATTAAGCAATCTAGAACCGGCTCTAGGTAATGTAGAGATAGCTAATGGAACAAGAATACCGGTCAAAGGAATAGGCAACCTCAAGCTATTTGATAAAGAATCCAAAGCTCTATTTATGCCTAGCTTTACTTCTAACTTATTATCAGTGAAAAAGGCTACTACTGACCTAAATTGTTATGCCATATTCAGTCCTAACAATGTTCACTTTCAGGATATTGAGAGCATGAGACTGCTTGGGAGAGGAGTAGCCAAAGATGATCTATATATCCTGGAAGACACTTCTCTTAGTAGTTCACCACCTGTTTCTTTTAATTCATGTTTTTCGGTTAAGCTTGATGCAATGTGGCATGCTAGGTTAGGTCACCCTCATTTTCGTGCACTAAAGCTTATGCTACCCAATGTTTCTTTTGAGAATTCTAGTTGTGAAGCTTGTATTCTAGGGAAACATTGCAAATCCGTTTTTCCTAAATCTACCACCATCTATGAAAAATGTTTTGATCTAATCCACTCAGATGTTTGGACCTCACCTTGCATATCTAGAGATAACAACAAATACTTTGTGACCTTTATAGATGAGAAGTCCAAATACACATGGCTCACCTTACTACCATCTAAAGATCGTGTGTTTGAGGCATTTACAAAATTTCAAAACTATGTTACTAACCATTATCAAGCTAATATTAAAATTTTGAGAACAGATAATGGAGGTGAATATATTAGCCATCAATTCAAGGAACACCTCTCTAAACATGGAATTTTGCACCAGACTTCTTGCCCATACAATCCACAGCAGAATGGCGTGGCCGAGAGAAAGAATAGGCATCTCATGGAGGTGGCCCGTTCCATGATGTTCCACACTAGTGTACCTAAACGTTTTTGGGGAGATGCGGTCATGACCGCTTGCTATTTAATCAACCGCATACCCACCAGGATCTTGGATGATCAATCATCGTTTCAGGTACTTAACAAAACTCCACCAGTGGTTGATCACCTTAGGGTATTTGGATGTGTGTGCTTTGTGTTGATTCCAGGAGAGCTAAGGAACAAGCTGGAAGCCAAAAGCACACGGTGTATCTTCATTGGGTATTCATCAAGTCAGAAAGGGTACAAGTGTTTTGACCCAACCACCAATAGAACCATGGTCTCCAGGGATGTAAGGTTCTTAGAGGAACAAGGATATCATGACAAACAGGACTGGGCCAGCCTGAAAGACCTTGCTAAGCCTTCCGATCAGGCAGCTAGCCTCCGGTTCCTCCTAGATCATCTGGACCATTATAGGTCTACCCCACCATCAGGACAACACCCGCAGCCTTCACCTCCATCCGACCACACTCCTGCCGTGTCTAGCCATGAAGAGACCTCGGATTCACCAACTCCACATGTCGTGACTCACCCGGATCCTCCACAAGAGGACGGTCAGACCGTGGAGGCAGATGGAGAAGCTGGTCCACCAGCCCTTAGGCGAAGTACTAGACTGAGAAGAGATCCATCAAACTGGATCAACACCAGGGTGTACTATAATGCTCATGCCGTGGCCCATCCAGTTCAGGCAACATGCTCTATTGGACCGAGTGTGTACAAGGAGGAGTTGGTTCATGCCTAATGGTATGAGAAGGTTCGTGTGATAAGGGAAGCTTGTGTATAAGGAAGCGTGTGATAGTGATAAGCCTTCATGTAACGGCTCTATAAGCACACTATCTTATCCCTAGTCTAGACAACCTATCATGTAACCTAGGAAGATTTCTATTTAAGGCTAAGCAGCCTCTCATTGTATACACACAATAATAAAATCGATTTCCCATTATCTAATTCTCCTCTATACTTCATTCTTCATTCTTACAAACTATCATGGTATCAGAGCAGTCTTAATCCTTTCTAACCTTCCGCAAATCTCTTATTCGTGTGTCTTCCTTTTCTTGATTCTTCAAATCGTGTTATACTTGCAAGAAAACGCTTTCCTTGTGTTAATCATGTCTTAACCTATATTCTCTGAGATCAAAGATCCTCAAATCCATGGGAAATGAGTTGAATGAAGGCTAGACATGGTTATCACTTGCGTTTAGTTGTTTTTAAGCAAAAAGTCTAAGATATCCGCCATTGATGCACGGATAAATCTCCCAAGGAGCTCCACTCAGCAGTAAAGATGGCTCCTTTCTTCATCTAAGAGGTGAAAGAAGCTTACCTCCGAGTGTCTGTTGTTAAGATTCGGTGGTCGGAGCAAGTCTAGAGCTCTTGCTCATCTTAAAAACTGCGTCCGCCATTGTTGTACGGTCCACCTCCTTAAAGACCGTGTCTTTCACGATTGAAGCCTCTTTTCTTTTCATCCCAAAGGTGCAAGGTTCTATCTTGTGGTCATCTGTGCCCTTAGAAGCAAGAAAGGAAGCATCTTTAGTTGGAACACAAGCGTGTCCGTACTCATCTTCCTCGGGAAGGGTTTCACAGGGTCCGTACAGTTTGGGTTCAAATCTTTAAGGCAGTCTTAGAGGAGTTGCTTTGGGTGTCTAGGGCGGTAACTAAGTATTTTGAACCATAAAACTTCATCTTTCCCGGTTCCAGCTGCTGAAGGTTGCTCACTAGAGACCTTCACAAATGGAGAATACTAGGCCTATGGTTATCCCGGTCACTTTAAAGGGTCTCAACTACTTACTATGGTCCAGAATGGTGAAAACTACTCTCGGTGGTCGTGGACTTGGAATGCATCTTCTCCTAGACGAAGCACCACCAAAGGTATTCCAACAGGAGGATGGACAGGAGATTCTGGTTGTTGATGAAGAAAAATGGATTCAAGAGGATCAGTTTGTTCTGTCCATCATTCAGAGTTCACTTGATGGACCTATCTTGGAGGCATATTCGTATTGTGAGAGTGCTAGGGAGCTATGGGAAACACTCAAGAAGGTGTATGGCAATACTACAAATCTAAGTAGGGTGTTCGAAGTAAAGAGAGCAATCAACAATCTCCACCAGGAAGACTTGGAGTTCACGGCACATTTTGGCAAATTTCGCACTCTATGGGCCGAGCTTGAAATGCTGAGACCAAACTCTATTGACCCAGAGGTTCTCCTTGCAAGGCGTGAACAGGACAAGGTCTTTGGTCTCCTTCTCACCCTGAATTCAATGTACAATGACTTGATCAAACATCTTTTGAGGTCAGATAAGCTCCCATCCCTTGAAGAAGTATGCGCATACATCCAGAGGGAACAAGGTTCCCATGGGCTTCTAAATGGAAAGGGGGAGCTGGTGACAGCAAACAAAGGTGTATACTTCAAGCCAGATAATAGAAGAGGGTCATTTTGCGAACACTGCAAGAGGAAGGGCCATGGGAAGGACAAGTGCTGGATCCTCCATCCGCATCTCAAGCCATCCAAGTTCAGAGATGTCCGAGCCAACATTACCAAGGCTAAAACTGACCAGGGAACATCTTCACGCAATCCAGAAGGAGATGGAATGGCTGTAATCAATGCTCAAGCTGCACAAGTAGCTGATCAAGACCAGGTGGTAAAGCGGTCAGAACTTGATGCACTCATCAAAGCCTTGAAGGAAAGTTATGGTAATACTATGGGTTTCTCCTTTCATGCTTCTGCTCACACTATAAAATTGAATGATAAACCATTAGTGATTGACTCTGGTGCATCCCACCATATGATTAGCAATGTTGAATTGATTAGAGATTTAGAACCGGCTAATGGTCATGTTGTCATTGCTAATGGAGATCGAATTCCAATTAAGGGAGTAGGAAACTTGAACCTATTTGATAGAAAGACTAGAGCCTTCTTTATGCCTGATTTCACCTCTAATTTAGTCTCTGTTCATAAAGCCACAAATGACTTGGATTGCAATGTTATCTTCACCCCTAATGATGTGAAGTTTCAGGATATTAAGACAAGCAAGATGCTTGGGAAAGGAATAACTAAGGATGGTCTCTATCTACTGAAGGAGGATCAGCCTTTATCTTCTGTTTTATCTTCTGTTCCATGCTCTTTAGACTCTACTTCTGCTTATGCTAATAATGCGTTGTGGCATGCTAGATTAGGACATCCCCATTCTCGGGCTTTAAGCTTAATGTTGCCTAATGTTGTGTTTAAAAATGATGAGTGTGAAGCTTGTATCTTAGGCAAACATTGCAAGTCTATTTTCCCTAAGTCTAAGACAGTTTATGCAAAATGTTTTGATCTTGTGCATTCTGATATTTGGACTGCTCCTTGCCTATCTAGAGAAAATCACAAATACTTCATCACCTTCATAGATGAAAAATCCAAGTACACTTGGTTAACTTTGATTCAATCTAAGGATAGAGCTTTAGAAGCCTTTGTGAACTTTCAGAACTATGTCACTAACCAATTCAATGCAAAGATTAAACTCTTAAGAACAGACAATGGTGGAGAGTATACCAGCAATGCCTTCAAAGACCATCTTTCCAAGCATGGCATTCTTCATCAGACGAGCTGCCCATACACACCACAGCAGAATGGTGTGGCCGAGAGGAAAAATCGTCATCTAATGGAAGTAGCAAGGTCCATGATGTTTCATTCCAAGGTTCCAAAGAGGTTCTGGGGCGATGCTGTGCTATCAGCTTGCTATCTCATTAACCGTATCCCTACAAGGATATTGGATGACATTTCCCCCTTTGAGGTATTGAACTCAGCCAAACCTTCTATAGCTCACTTGAAAGTATTCGGTTGTGTGTGTTTTGTCTTAATTCCAGGAGAAAACAGAACAAAATTGGATGCTAAGAGCACAAGGGCAATGTTTATTGGGTATTCAACCACACAAAGAGGCTATAAGTGTTATGATCCCATAACTCAGAAGGTTTTGGTGTCAAGGGATGTCAAGTTCATTGAACACCGAAGCTATTATGATAAGCAGCAATGGGATGACTTAGCCGATTTGTCTGATATCTCCATGGATCGTGCCACGAACCTTCGTAATATCATGGATCACCTTGGCATCCCATTCACTACGGCTGGTCCTGGTCCGGCTCCTGGTTCATGTCCTGTTCCGCAGAGTGATTCTAGTCCTTCACGCTCATCTTCCCATGACACTAACTCATCTCAGCCTGGTCCTGACCCGTCCCGGCACATACCAAACATAGGTGCTACACTTGACCGTGAAGGGGGGACACTTGATGACCTTGAACATGATAGCCACGATCAAGTATCAGCACAGTCAGATGATAGCCAGTCAGATGATAGCCATGATCAAGTTGAAGAACCATCCGAGCAAGTTCCATCCGAGCCAGTTCCATTTCTAAGGAGAAGTACAAGACTCAAGAAGGATCCATCAAACTGGGTGAATACAAGAGTGTACTACAATGCCAATGCAGTTGCTCATCCGACCCAAGTCGTCTGCTCCTTTGCTTCATTTCCTGAAGAACATAAGGTCTTTATAAGCAACTTGGATCAAGGACATATTCCTACATCGTATGAAGAAGCTAAGGAACTCAAAGTTTGGAGAGATGCTATAGGTGATGAGACAGGAGCCATGGAAAGAAATCATACATGGGATGAAGCTGTGCTGCCCAAGGGAAAGAAGGCCGTGAGTTCAAAATGGGTGTTTACAATCAAGTACAAGAGTAATGGAGAGATTGAAAGATATAAGGCAAGACTTGTAGCAAGAGGATTCACTCAAACCTATGGTGAAGACTTTGGTGATACCTTTGCTCCTGTAGCAAAATTACACACTGTGAGGATTGTGTTATCTCTAGCAACCAATTTAGAGTGGGATCTGTGGCAGATGGATGTGAGGAATGCATTCTTGCAAGGAGAGCTTGAAGAAGAGGTGTACATGCGACCACCTCCAGGCTTGGAAGGAATTGTTCAACCAGGTAAAGTCTTGAGATTGAGAAAGGCTATTTATGGTTTGAAACAATCACCTAGAGCCTGGTATCACAAGTTGAGCATGACACTAAGGGATAGGGGATTCAGAAAGTCAGAAGCTGATCATACCCTTTTCACTCTTCCTAGCAAGTCAGGTATCATTGTGGTGTTGGTTTATGTGGATGATATCATTATCACCTGTGATGACAGGGAAGGAATTAGAGAAACCAAAACATACCTTAAGTCTATATTTGATATTAAAGATCTAGGTCTGCTTAAGTACTTCCTAGGGATTGAGATATGTCGTTCAAAGGAAGGACTATTTCTATCTCAAAGGAAGTATACTCTTGATCTATTGTCTGAAACAGGGAAGTTAGATGCAAAACCGGCGACCACACCTCTGGAAGATAGCTACAAAGTTATCAGTAAGGGGGAGATTGAAGATCAATCATTCAATGACCCACAGCTCTACAGAAGACTAGTAGGTAAGTTAATCTATTTAACCCTCACCAGACCTGATTTGTGCTTCTCTGTGAATCAGGTTAGCCAGCACATGCAAGCTCCCAAGGTTCATCATTGGAACATGCTGGAAAGAGTTCTTAGATACTTGAGAGGAACTTCAGAGCAAGGAATTTGGATGGGAGCTAACAAAAGTTCAGAGATAGTGGGGTATTGTGATGCAGACTGGACTGGAGATAGAGAAGACAGGAGATCCACGACAGGCTATTGCACCTTTGTTGGAGGCAACTTAGTCACATGGAAGACAAAGAAACAAAAGATAGTCTCCTGCTCCAGTGCTGAAGCTGAATACCGTGCCATGAAGAAACTCACTAATGAGCTAACATGGATCAAAGCCATTTTGAAGGACTTGGGAATTGAGACAACCAAGCCAATGACCATGCATTGTGATAACCAGGCAGCCATTCATATAGCCTCAAACTCGGTCTTCCATGAGAGAACGAAGCACATAGAGATTGATTGTCACAAAGTAAGACAAGCTGTGGAACAAGGGATAGTCCTACCATGCTATACTCGGAGTGTTGATCAGCTTGCTGACATTCTTACCAAGGCAACAACATCTAAGGTATATGAGTCCATCTTACCCAGACTTGGACTCATTGATATTGCTACTCCATAACTTCCCTAACCATAAGCAATCATACTCTTTTTCCCTTATGTGTGCTTTTGTCCCATTGGGTTTTACACCATAAGGTTTTTAATGAGGTGGTTGTTTATGGTTTCCAAGCTAAGTTCTTCATCAGAATTTAGCTTGAGGGGGAGTATTGGACCGAGTGTGTACAAGGAGGAGTTGGTTCATGCCTAATGGTATGAGAAGGTTCGTGTGATAAGGGAAGCTTGTGTATAAGGAAGCGTGTGATAGTGATAAGCCTTCATGTAACGGCTCTATAAGCACACTATCTTATCCCTAGTCTAGACAACCTATCATGTAACCTAGGAAGATTTCTATTTAAGGCTAAGCAGCCTCTCATTGTATACACACAATAATAAAATCGATTTCCCATTATCTAATTCTCCTCTATACTTCATTCTTCATTCTTACAAACTATCACATCTGGACCATTATAGGTCTACCCCACCATCAGGACAACACCCGCAGCCTTCACCTCCATCCGACCACACTCCTGCCGTGTCTAGCCATGAAGAGACCTCGGATTCACCAACTCCACATGTCGTGACTCACCCGGATCCTCCACAAGAGGACGGTCAGACCGTGGAGGCAGATGGAGAAGCTGGTCCACCAGCCCTTAGGCGAAGTACTAGACTGAGAAGAGATCCATCAAACTGGATCAACACCAGGGTGTACTATAATGCTCATGCCGTGGCCCATCCAGTTCAGGCAACATGCTCTCTTGCCCTTGTCCCATCTGATCATTAGGCCTTCCTTGGCAAAATTGAGAAAGACACCATTCCTTCGTCCTATGAGGAAGCCAAGCAACTGAAGGTTTGGCGAGATGCTGTTGCTGATGAAGTAGGGGCCATGGAACGAAACCACACATGGGACGAAACTATTCTACCTAAAGGCAAACGTGCGGTCAGTTCCAAGTGGGTGTTCACTATCAAGTACCAGAGTAATGGAGATATAGAACGCTATAAGGCAAGACTGGTCGCTCGTGGGTATTAGTTTTAGAGTTTCAAGTTTAGAGAGTTTTAGAGAGCTAGAGAGATTTAGGGAGTTTAGAGAGTATGAGAAACATGTTTTTATTATTCGAATTGCTTGAGTACAAGAGAATGCCTTAGAGGTCCTTTTATAGCAAACTAAATAAACCTAGGTGCTTCTACTTTAGGTAAAGAGGAGAGGACTCCTTTTGTGCTGGCGGCTTCCTTCCCCTTTTGTGCTGGCATGGATGAGTCACCAGCCCTTCTAGAAGATCCTACTAGCCGTTAGCACCCTCATTTCCTTTGATTGAATGCACCTTCATTCCAACACTCCCCCTCAAGTTTAAATCATTGGTGAATGATTAAACTTGGACACCAAGAGGATTCACCTCATTAAAAACCTTAAAATGCAAAACCCAGTGGGACAAAAGCATTTTAAGGGAAAAAGAGTATGAATCCTTCTTGATAGGGAAGTTACTGGAATGGGAGAGATGTGAGTCCAAGCTTTGAATGAACGAACTCACAAACCTTTACACTTGCTGCCTTAGTAAATATGTCTGCCAATTGATCAGAACTCTTGGTATAGCATGGAAGTATAATTCCTTGAGCCACGGCTTCTCTCACCTTGTGGCAGTCAACTTCAATGTGCTTAGTGCGTTCATGGAAGACAGAATTGGATGCAATATGAATGGCCGCCTGGTTGTCACAATGCATTGTGATTGGTGTATTGCTTTCAATGTTGAAGTCTTTGAGGAGAGCCTTTAGCCATATACACTCAGTGGTTAGTTTCCTCATGGCCCGGTACTCAGCTTCAGCACTTGAGCAGGATACTACCTTCTGCTTCTTGGTCTTCCAAGTGACAAGATTTCCTCCTATAAAGGTGCAATATCCTGTGGTTGATTTCCTGTCTTTCCTATCCCCAGCCCAATCAGCATCACAGTAACCAACGATCTCAGCATTCTTATTCTTTCCCATCCAAACTCCTTGAGTGTAAGTCCCTTTAAGATATCTTAAGATGCGTTGAATCATCATCCAGTGGTTCTTCTTAGGAGCTTGCATATACTGGCTCACCTGATTCACAGCAAAACATAAGTCAGGTCTTGTAATAGTTAAGTAGATGAGCTTACCAACAAGTTTTCTGTAGAGCTTAGGGTCTTCGAATGCTTCTCCTTCTGGCTCCCCCTCAGTTTCAACTTTGTATCCTTCCTCTAAGGGAGTTCTAACCGCCTTTGCCTCCATCATTCCTGCATTGGTTAGTAGGTCTCTAACATACTTTCTTTGTGAGATAAACAGTCCATCTTTAAACCTGCATACTTCAATGCCCAAGAAATACTTAAGTTCACCAAGATCTTTTATATCAAACATAGATTTAAGGTATTCTTTTGTAGAAGCAATTCCTACCTTGTCATTCCCTGAGATGATAATATCATCTACATATATGAGAATGACAACTATACCTTCTCGGCTGTGGAGGGTGAACAAGGTGTGATCAGATTCAGATCTCCTAAAGCCTCTGTCTCTGAGAGTAACATTCAACTTGTGGTACCAGGCTCTAGGAGACTGCTTTAGCCCGTAAATTGCCTTTCTTAGTCTTAGGACTTTCCCTGGTGCAACAGAGTCTTCTAATCCAGGTGGTGGAGTCATGTAGACTTCTTCTTCTAGTTCTCCTTGTAGGAATGCGTTTTTGACATCCATTTGCCATAGCTCCCATTCCAAGTTTGCAGCTAGAGAGAGGACCACCCTGATTGTGTGCATCTTTGCCACAGGGGCAAATGTGTCTCTATAATCATCTCCATAGGTTTGTGTGAAGCCTCTTGCGACTAGTCTAGCCTTGTGCCTTTCAATCTCTCCATTGCTTTGGTACTTAATAGTGAAGATCCATCTGGAGCTGACAGCCTTCTTTCCCTTAGGTAAGTTTGACTCATCCCATGTATGATTCTTTTCCATTGCTTTCCTTTCATCTGTTACAGCATCCCGCCAGACCTTAATATCCTTTGCTTCATCATAGCTTCTAGGCACAGATTCTTGATCTAAGCTTCCAATGAACACTTGATGGCCTTGAGGGATTTGTACTAAGGAGCACACGGCTTGAGCAGGGTGAGCTACCGCATTATTATTGTAGTAAACCCTGGTATTCTTCCAGTTCTCAGCTGGAAATCTTTGCCGAGTACTTCTTCTGAGTTCAAGAGGAGCTTGATTTTGGATGGAACCTTCAGTGGGACCTTGAGTGCTTTGTGAACTTGATTCATCTTCTGAGACTTGAGTACTTCCTGTTCTATCTTCTGAGCCTTGTCTATTACCCTCAGTTTCTGCCTGTTCTTTCTCCGGTCCTGAATCCATGTGATCAACAATTGAATCCTCTTGATCATGAACAGAGAATTGTTGCTCCCCCTCAGGATTAAGAGGATGAAGGGGATGATGGCTAGGAGAACCGTGAGGTGAAGTAATGCCAAGTCCTTCTAATATCTTCCTTAAGTTCTCAGCTCGTTCAGAAGAGTGGGAAGAGATGTCCTTGATTGAATCCCATGTCCCTTCTTCAAAATAACTTGTAGTCTCTAAGAACTTAACATCCCGTGAGATGAGAACACGATTTGTGTCAGCATTATAGCATTTATATCCCTTCTGTGTCGTGGAATAGCCCAGGAACATGGCTTTAGTGCTTTTGGCGTCTAGTTTTGTTCTTTGTTCTCCTGGAATCAACACATAGCAAACACACCCAAAAACTCTAATATGATCAAGTTGAGGTTTAGACTTTGTAAGTACCTCGAATGGGGATTGATCTAGTAATGTCTTGGTTGGAATGCGGTTGATCAGGTAGCAAGCGGCAAGTAATGCATCTCCCCAGAAACGTTTAGGCACCTTCATATGAAACATCAAGGCTCGAGTGACCTCCATGAGGTGCCGGTTCTTTCTTTCAGCAACGCCATTCTGTTGGGGGGTATAGGGGCAACTTGTTTGATGCTCAATTCCATGTTTGTTGAGGTAATGTTTGAATGCTTGGCTAGTATACTCTCCCCCATTGTCTGATCTAAAACACTTAACCTTTGCATCATACTGGTTAGTCACATATTTATTAAAGTTCATAAATGCTTCCAGAACTCTACCCTTAGATGGCATTAAGGTTATCCAAGTGTATTTAGACTTTTCATCAATAAAACTAACAAAGTATTTCTGATTATCTCTAGATAAACATGGTGCAGTCCATACATCAGAGTGAACAAGATCAAAGCAATTGGCATACATTGTTTGAGACTTAGGAAAAACAGACCTACAGTGTTTTCCTAGGATACAAGCTTCACATAAATCATTATTGAAAGACATCCTAGGAAACATTATTTCTAGAACTTTAAAATGAGGATGACCAAGCCTGGCATGCCATAAACCACCATTCACTTTAGAATTATTCAAATTGGAAAAGCAAGTAACTAAGCGGTTGGAAGAGAGGTCTTCAAGCACATATAAATCGTTTCTTGTAACACCTTTTCCAAGAACCTCTTGAGTTTCAATATCCTGAAACACAAAGTCATTAGGCCCAAAAATAGCATGGCAATTTAAATCTGTTGTGGCTCTTTTGACAGATAGTAAATTTGAGGTGAATGATGGCATGTAAAAGGCACGAGTTTCTTTGTTAAATAGCCTAAGGTCTCCTACTCCTTCTATTGGCACATTAATACCATTTGCAATCAAAACATTTCCTATGGCCGGTTCAACATTTTTAATCAGGTTAAGGTCACTTATCATATGGTGAGATGCTCCTGAGTCTACTATCAGTGGTTTAGACTTAGTGAATGTATTAAATGAGGCATGTAGTGATCTACCAATGATGGCATTACCAGAGTTATCTTTGAAGGCTTTGATGAGAGCCTCAAGGTCGGACTTCTTGACATACTCAGACTGAGCTGATTGATAGGACACCATTTGAGCTGGTTGAACTTGAGTACCGCCACTTGTCCCGGATGAGTTCGATGAACTTGCTGGAGCATTGGTAAGTTGGTAAGGAAGGCCTTTCTTGTGGTAATGACCTATCTCTTGTGTGTAGTGAGCTCTGGGAACTTCTTTCCATTTACTAGGCTTTAAGTGTGGATGAAGAATCCAACACTTTTCTTTGGTATGTCCTTTCCTTTTACAGTGATCACACATCATGTTCTTCTTGTCTTCCGGCTTGTAGAACCCTTTGTTGGCAGTAATTGTTTCTTCTTCTTGCTTGTAGATGCCCTTATGTGCTGTGATTAACTCTCCTTTCTTTCCAAACAAGCCATTTGATCCACATTCCTTCTGGATTTGAGAACATACATCTTCAAGAGAGGGAAGCTTGTCTGACCGCAGTATATGTTTGATAAGATCATTGTAGGCTGGACTTAAGATCATGAGGAGGCTGAACACCTTGTCCTGATCTCGCCTTTCTTTGATAACTTCTGGATCAAAGGATGTTGGTCTAAGCATGTCAAGTTCTGCCCAAAGAGAACTGAATTTCCCAAAGAGAACTGTGAAATCTGAGTCATCTTGGTTGAGGTTGTGGATTGCCTGTTTGACTTGGAAAATGCGAGTCAGATTTGAGGTGTTCCCATAAACCTTTTTTAGGATTTCCCAAAGTTCCATTGAGGTTTCACAATGAGAGTAAGACTCAAGTATAGGTCCATCTAATGAGTTTTGGAGAATGGAGAGAACATAGAGGTCTTCTTGGTGCCATTTCCTTTCATCAGTTATCACCATTTCTTCTCCATCTTCATTTTGGATCAGACAAGGTGGAGCTTCATTAAACAGTAGATGGTCTCCAAGACCTCTTCCTCCTAAAGCAGTTTTAATCATCCGAGACCATAACACATAGTTAAGGCCTTTAAGAATCACTGGGACAGAGATTTGCCGAGAGTTTTCCATACTTCAAGCTTTTGAGAACCGTACAATAATGGAGGTTGATGCTTGAGACCCACGTTTGAGTTGAGTCTGACCAGGGAAGAGAATAGTCAGAAGGAGAAACCAGGGATGAGATGATTTTATCTTGAAATGAGCTGCCTTTAGCTTGGTTCAGCTTTCTTTCACAAGCGGTTTATAATCAGTACGGAAGAAATACCCACTCTTCGTGGTTAGTGTTCAGGACTTCTTCTTTGAGGATTCAAGAGTTTAGCCTGTGGATAAACCTCCTGAACTGAAGAAAGACCAGAAAGGAGTTGCCTTTGATGAGTGTGAAAGGAGGTGTACGGACTACTGGGTTGAGCGAGCGCGGAGAAGATGAGTACGGCCTGTGACTCTAGAGTGCAAGACTTGGTCTTTTGAACCACCGGTTGTTTCTACAGAAAGGGTGAGTCTTTTTCACCTTCCTTGGAACAGAAATGACTTGGACTGAGAGCTTCTGGGAGACTTGGTCCGTACAAAAATGGCGAGACCAAGGGAACCGTACAACAATGGTGAAGAAAGATAGCTAAGAAACTAAGCTACTAAGACACATGATATAACCATATCTAATCTTCCTCAACCCATCACCCATGGATCTGGGGATCTTAAATCTCAGAGAGGATAGATTAAGACATGTTTATCTTCAAGGTAAGTGCTTGATTCTTAGCTTTGGATTCGAATGAAAAAGAAGGAAAAATGGAAAAGAAATTTGCGGATTATAAAAGATGAAAGAGCAACTGCTCTGATACCATATTAGTTTTAGAGATTCAAGTTTAGAGAGTTTTAGAGAGCTAGAGAGATTTAGGGAGTTTAGAGAGTATGAGAAACATGTTTTTATTATTCGAATTGCTTGAGTACAAGAGAATGCCTTAGAGGTCCTTTTATAGCAAACTAAATAAACCTAGGTGCTTCTACTTTAGGTAAAGAGGAGAGGACTCCTTTTGTGCTGGCGGCTTCCTTCCCCTTTTGTGCTGGCATGGATGAGTCACCAGCCCTTCTAGAAGATCCTACTAGCCGTTAGCACCCTCATTTCCTTTGATTGAATGCACCTTCATTCCAACAGTGGGTTCACTCAAACATACGGCCAGGACTATGGTGACACATTTGCACCGGTAGCTAAGCTCCCAACAGTGAGGGTTGTCCTCTCCCTAGCCACCAACTTGTCCTGGGATTTATGGCAAATGGACGTCCGCAATGCTTTCCTTCAGGGGGAGCTTGAAGATGAAGTTTATATGACACCACCCCCTGGCCTTGATAACATTGTGGCACCCGGCAAGGTTCTTCGGTTGAGAAAAGCCATTTATGGCCTTAAACAGTCTCCCAGGGCTTGGTATCACAAGCTTAGCTTTACCCTTAGGGATCATGGCTTCAGACGATCTGAGGCTGATCACACATTGTTCACCCTCCAAAATGACCAAGGTATAGTTGTTGTCCTCATCTATGTAGATGATCTTATCATCTCCGGGGACAACCAGGTTGGTATTCAACATACTAAATCCTTTCTCAAATCCACCTTTGATATCAAAGACTTAGGGGAACTAAAGTATTTTCTTGGAATTGAAGTATGCCGCTCCTTGACAGGCCTTTTTCTTTCCCAACGAAAATACATTACTGATCTTCTCACTGAGACAGGTTATCTAGACGCCAAACCAGCCAAGTCACCTGTAGCAGATGACTACAAGGTCATTCGAGAGGGGGAGAATGCAGCTGAACTCTATGAAGATGTTGCACAATACAGACGGCTTGTAGGTAAGTTAATATACCTGACTATCACCAGACCTGATCTATGCTTTGCTGTGAATCAGGTCAGTCAGCACATGAAGACTCCTACAAAACATGACTGGAACATGGTTGAGCGGATCTTGCGGTACCTTAAAGGAAGCTTAGACCGTGGCATCTGGATGGGCAAGAACCAGGACACAGAAATAGTTGGGTACTGTGACGCAGACTGGGCTGGAGATAGAGTTGATAGGAAGTCCACAACCGGATATTGCACCTTCATAGGAGGCAACTTGGTCACTTGGAAGACCAAGAAGCAGAAAGTGGTGGCATGCTCAACAGCTGAAGCAGAGTACCGTGCAATGAGGAAATTAACAAATGAATTGACATGGCTGAAGGCACTCCTCAAGGATCTCAACATTGATCAAGACACTCCAATTACTATGCGCTGTGACAACCAAGCAGTCATCCACATTGCAACCAACTCAGTCTTCCATGAAAGAACCAAGCACATAGAGGTGGATTGCCACAAAGTCAGGGAAAAGATTGAAGAAGGAGTGATCCTTCCTTGTTACACAAGGAGTGAAGACCAATTGGCTGACATCTTCACCAAGGCTGCCAGCTCCAAAGTTTGCTCTCACATATACAGCAAGCTTGGGCTGATAGACCTTCCACAGCCGTGATCTAGCCTTCCCTAATCCATAAACATCATACTCTTTTTCCCTCATCATAGTTTTCTCCCACAGTGGTTTTTCTATGATGAGGTTTTTAATGAGGTGGTGCCTTATGGATTTCCAAGCTTAGCCTCTCCAATGCTAAGCTTGAGGGGGAGTATTGAGCAAGGCAATGACTTGAGCATCACGGCTTGTCATCATATTAAGCAAGGCATTGACTTGGGAATCACGGCTTAGGCTGTGCAGTTCAAGAATCGCCAAGTCCAGTGATGTGCAGCCCACTCTGAATTAATCTCATATGGCCTTGGTCCGCTTAGGAAAAGTTGTGACAATAAGGAAAGCTTCTAGAAGGAGAGTGAGGCTGCAAATGGAGTCACGGGTGGAGAAGACCGTTGCTGAGCAGTCACTTTCACACCTTGGGCCTGCTCCCATGTCACTTTCCTATTTGAATTTCTCTATGTAATCCTCTGCCTATATTAAGGTCGAATCCTATATTGTAAGAGACACACTTTTAGCAATAAACTCTTCACTTTATTCTTCCTGTCTTCTCCCTCATTCTTCTTGTCGAGCTTCACCATGAAACTCATCTAATCTCTCCTCTTACTTCCGCAAATTCAACACAAGCTCTGTGGACCCCATGGTCCTGAATGAACGCCGAGAACAAGACAAGGTGTTCGCCCTGTTGCTGACCTTGAACCCAACTTTTAATGATCTTATCAAGCATTTGCTGAGAGCTGACAAGCTACCAACCTTGGATGAGGTGTGTTCACAAGTCCAAAAGGAACAAGGGTCTTTGGGGCTCTTTGGAAGGAAGGGCGAGTTGGTCACAGCCAACAAAGGAGAAATAGCCACGGCAAACAAGAGCAACTTCAAGTATGAAGACAGTAAGATGTTGGTGTGTGATCATTGCAAGAAGAGAGGACATATTAAGGAGAAATGCTGGATCTTGCATCCCCACCTTAAGAACAATCGGTGGAAGGAGCCAAGAGCCAACTACTCGTCTGAAGGGAGTTCCCTAGCCACGCACCACACAGACCCTCCTAAGTGCATATGGCCGAATGGGGAAGGATCATCCATAGCAGCCTCCTCTGAATTTGTGAAGAAGTCAGACCTGGAGGCCCTCATCAAAGCCTTAAAAGAATCTGGTAACTCTTATCATGCATCTAAAATTCAGAAACCCTTGATTATTGATTCAGGTGCTTCACACCATATGATTAGTGATATACAATTAATAGAGAACTTAGAACCTGCATTAGGGAATGTTACTATAGCTAATGGTGAAAAGGTTCCAATCAAAGGGATAGGAGATTTAAAACTGTTTGATAAGAGTTCTAAGGCCTTTTACCTACCATCCTTTACCTCAAACTTGTTATCTGTTAGGAAAGCGACTTCTGACCTTAATTGTCATGCAATTTTCAGTCCTAATGAAGTTTGGTTTCAGGATATTAAGACAAGAGAAGTACTTGGACAAGGAAAAACTAAGGATGGACTTTATGTGTTGGAAGATACAAAGTCTCCATCATCTCTTTTAAGCGCTTTTAGTTCTCTTTTGGCTACTGCAAATAATGCAATTTGGCATGCTAGATTAGGACATCCACATTTTCGTGCTATGAATCTATTATTGCCTGATGTTAAGTTTCAAAACAATGAGTGTGAAGCTTGTATATTAGGCAAACACTGTAAGTCTGTCTTTCCTAAGTCTACTACAATTTATGAGAAGTGTTTTGATTTGATTCACTCTGATGTATGGACATCACCTTGCATTTCAAGAGAAAATCACAAATACTTTGTCACATTTATAGATGAGAAGTCTAAGTACACTTGGTTAACCTTAATTCCATCTAAAGATAGAGTTCTTGAAGCTTTTACCAACTTTTATAATTATGTCACTAACCATTATAATGTTAAAGTTAAAATCTTAAGATCAGATAATGGTGGTGAATACACAAGTCAAGCCTTCAAATCCCTCTTATCCAAACATGGAATTTGTTAGTTTTAGGAAAGATTAAGGAGAAGTTTTGAATAGATTAGATTATAAACATTAAGAACATATCAAGAACATATAGAGTTTAGCCATAAGAGGAATAGAATAGAATCTTATTATATTAGAGTGAGTGATTACAAGGAGGCTGCATAGCCTTAAATAGAAAGACTCCTAGGTCGCCTAGGCTAGGGATAAGTAAGAGTACATATAGGACCGTTGCAACTGAACTTATCAACATACATGCTTCCTTATCTTCTCATCTTATCATGTGTGACTATCCCTTCCTTATCAAGTGACCAGAGTGCTTATCACACTAGACTGAGCTGCCTTTAGTAACGCCACTGTCCAATACTCCCCCTCAAGCTAAATTCTGATGAAGAACTTAGCTTGGAAATCATAAACAACCACCTCATTAAAAACCTTATGATGTAAAACCCAATGGGACAAAAGCACCATAAGGGAAAAAGAGTATGATTGCTTATGATTAGAGGATTCATGGATAAGACATATCAAAGAGTCCAAGCCTAGGTAGAATGGACTCATATACCTTAGAAGTTGTTGCCTTGGTGAAGATATCCGCAAGTTGATCCATACTTCTGGTGTAGCATGGTAAGACTACTCCTTGCTCCACTGCTTGCCTCACCTTGTGACAGTCAACTTCTATGTGTTTAGTTCTCTCGTGGAATACAGAATTGGATGCTATGTGAATGGCTGCTTGGTTGTCGCAATGCATGGTCATTGGTCTAACTGTTTCTATACCCAAGTCCTTCAGAATGGCCTTGATCCATGTTAACTCATTGGTGAGCTTCTTCATTGCACGATATTCAGCCTCTGCGCTTGAACAAGACACAATCTTCTGCTTCTTTGTCTTCCATGTGACCAAGTTTCCACCAACAAAGGTACAGTAGCCTGTGGTAGACCTCCTGTCTTCTCTATCACCAGCCCAGTCAGCATCACAGTATCCCACTATTTCTGAGCTTCCATTGGCTCCCATCCAGATTCCTTGCTCAGAAGTTCCTCTCAAGTATCTAAGAATTCTCTCCAGCATGTTCCAATGATGGACCTTCGGCTCTTGCATATGCTGGCTAACCTGATTCACAGAAAAGCAAAGATCAGGTCTAGTAAGAGTTAAATAGATTAACTTACCTACTAGTCTTCTGTAGAGTTGCGGATTATTGAATGGTTGGTCTTCAAGCTCCCCCTCATTGATAGCTTTGTAACTATCCTCCAGAGATGTGGTCACTGGTTTTGCATCTAGCTTTCCTGTTTCAGACAAAAGGTCAAGTGTGTATTTCCTTTGAGATAAGAATAATCCCTCTTTAGAGCGACATATCTCAATCCCTAGGAAATACTTAAGGAAGCCTAAATCTTTAATGTCAAAGATGGACTTAAGGTAGGCTTTGGTATCCTTGATCCCTTCCCTATCATCACCTGTGATAATGATATCATCCACATAGATCAACACAACTATGATACCTGACCGGCTAGAAGATGTGAACAGTGTGTGATCAGCTTCTGATTTCCTGAATCCTCTGTCCCTTAGTGTCATGCTTAACTTGTGATACCAGGCCCTAGGTGATTGTTTTAATCCATAAATAGCCTTTCTCAATCTCAAGACCTTGCCTGGTTGAACAATCCCTTCTAGACCTGGAGGTGGCCGCATGTACACCTCTTCCTCTAGCTCTCCTTGCAAGAAGGCATTCTTTACATCCATCTGCCACAATTCCCAATCCAGATTTGTTGCTAAGGATAGGACAATCCTCACGGTATGGAGTTTTGCTACAGGGGCAAAGGTATCACCAAAATCTTCTCCATAGGTCTGAGTGAAGCCTCTTGCGACCAACCTGGCCTTATATCTTTCCACATCTCCATTACTCTTGTATTTGATCGTAAATACCCACTTTGAGCTCACTGCCTTCTTTCCCTTGGGTAACACGGCTTCATCCCATGTGTGATTCCTTTCCATGGCCTCTGTCTCATCACTTATAGCATCCCTCCAGACTTTGAGTTCCTTAGCCTCTTCATAGGATGTTGGAATGTGTCCCTGATCCAGGCTGCTAATAAAGGTCTTGTGCTCTTCAGGGAATGAAGCAAATGAGCAAACAACTTGAGAGGGATGAGCAACCGCATTTGCATTGTAATAGACCCTTGTGTTCACCCAGTTTGATGGATCCTTCCTGAGTCTTGTGCTTCTCCTTAGAGGTTGAGCTGTCCCTGATGGTTCTTCTTCCCGCTCTTGCCTTTGATCGTGACCTTCAGAAGAAGAGCCGGTCCTCTCTTGATCACTGTCTTCTTCAAGATCTTCTTCAAGATGTCCCCCCTCACGATCAATGTCTGGCCGGGAAGAGTTAAGGTCTTGCTGCGGTAAGCTTGGTCCAGTCCGGGACAATGTTGGACCACCTCCGGGTGAGCTAGGTTCTGACCAGGTCGAGGTAATTTCATGCGGGACAGCTGGTTGAACAGGAGCCAAGCCAGGAACAGGACATGAACTAGGTTGAGGACATGGAACACCGGTAGAACCAGGTTGGAATGGTGAAGGTATGCCAAGATGATCAAGGATATTCCGAAGGCTAGTGGCCCGGTCCAGGGAAGAACCAGCAAGATCAACCAAGTTATCCCACTTTTGATCACTATAGTAGCCAGTGTTCTCAATAAACTTAACATCACGAGACACCAACACCTTCCTAGCTTCAGGGTCATAGCACTTGTAGCCTCTTTGGGTAGTAGAATACCCAATGAACATGGACCGTGCACTCTTAGCGTCAAGCTTGGTTCGGTTCTCTCCTGGAATCAAAACAAAGCACAGGCAACCAAACACTCTCAAGTGGGTTAGAGAAGGTTTAAGAGCGTTTAATACCTCAAATGGGGAGAGATCATTGAGGACTCGGGTAGGAGTCCTGTTAATAAGATAACATGCGGTAAGGACAGCATCTCCCCAAAACCTCTTAGGAACCTTTGTATGAAACATCATTGCCCTGGCTACTTCCATCAGGTGACGATTCTTTCTCTCAGCCACACCATTCTGTTGGGGTGTGTAGGGACAACTCGTTTGATGGAGAATTCCGTGCTTATTGAGATGATCTCTAAAGGCATGACTTGTATACTCTCCACCATTGTCTGTTCTAAAGATTTTAATCTTTGCATTGAAGTGGTTAGTGATATAATTTTGAAAGTTCACAAAGGCCTCTAAAGCTCTATCCTTTGATTGCATTAAGGTTATCCAGGTGTATTTGGATTTCTCATCTATGAAAGTAATGAAATATTTCTGATTCTCTCTAGATAAGCAAGGAGCAGTCCACACATCTGAATGCACAAGATCAAAACACTTTTCATAAATGGTTCCAGACTTAGTGAAAACAGACTTGCAATGTTTACCTAAGATACATGCCTCACAATTATCATTTTTAAACACAACATTAGGTAACATTAAGCCTAAAGCCCGAGAGTGAGGGTGTCCTAGTCTAGCGTGCCATAACACATTATTAGCATAAACAGGAGTAGAATTTAAAGAACATAAAACAGAAGCTAAAGGTTGATCATTTCCCAGCAGATAAAGACCATCCTTAGTTCTTCCTTTCCCAAGCAACTTGCTTGTCTTAATATCCTGAAAATGTACATCATTAGGAGTGAAGATAACATTGCAATCCAAGTCATTTGTGGCCTTATGAACAGAAACTAAATTAGAGGTGAAATCAGGCATAAAGAAAGCTCTAGTCTTTCTATCAAATAGTTCTAAGTTTCCTACCCCTTTAATTGGAATTCTATCCCCATTTGCAATCACAACATGACCCTTAGCCGGTTCTAAGTCCTTAATCAGTTCAATATTGCTAATCATATGATGGGATGCTCCAGAATCAATCACTAATGATCTTTCATCCAGTTTTATAGTATGAGCAGTAGCATGAAAAGAGAACCCCATACCATTACCATAGCTTTCTTTCAGGGCTTTGATAAGAGCATCCAGTTCTGACCGCTTCACCACTTGATCTTGACCGGCTACTTGTGCAGCTTGAGCATTGATCACCGCCATTCCATCTTCCTCTGGATTGCGTGAGGATGTTCCCTGGTCAGCTTTAGCCTTGGTGATATTGGCTCGGACATCTCTGAACTTGGATGGCTTGAGATGTGGGTGGAGAATCCAGCATTTTTCCTTAGTATGGCCCTTCCTCTTGCAGTGCTCACAGAACAACCCCCTTCTGTCATCTTGCTTGAAGTAGACACCTTTGTTTGCTGTCACAAGCTCTCCCTTTCCACTTAGAAGACCATGAGAGCCTTGTTCCCTCTGGATGTAAGCGCAAACTTCTTCTAGGGATGGAAGCTTATCTGATCTCAGGAGGTGCTTGATCAAGTCATTGTACATAGGATTCAGGGTGAGAAGGAGACCAAAGACCTTGTCTTGTTCACGTCTTGCAAGCAGAACCTCTGGATCAGTTGAGTTCGGTCTCAACATTTCAAGCTCAGCCCACAAGGAGCGAAACTTGCCAAAATGAGCTGTAAACTCCAAGTCCTCTTGGTGAAGGTTGTTGATTGCTCTCTTCACTTCAAACACCCTACTTAAATTTGTAGTGTTACCGTAAACCTTCTTGAGTGTTTCCCATAGCTCCCTAGCACTTTCACAATACGAGTATGCCTCCAAGATAGGTCCATCCAATGAACTTTGAATGATAGACAGAACAAACTGATCCTCTTGAATCCATTTTTCTTCATCCACAATCATAATCTCCTGTCCATCCTCCTGTTGAAACGTCTTAGGTGGAGCTTCATCAAGAAGGAGATGCATTCCAAGTCCTCGGCCACCGAGAGTAGTTTTTACCATTCTAGACCAGAGAAGGTAGTTAAGGCCTTTGAGGGTGACTGGAATGACCATGGGCCGTGTGTTCTCCATCTTGAAAGGGGTAGGTTTTATGAAAAACACGAGGGTTTGAGAACACGAGGGTTTGAGAACACGAGGGTTTGAGAAAAACAGGGTGCACAAGGTTTAAGAAGGTTTATGCTCAGGATGCAACTCTACCCTTCTAAGACCTTAAGCCGTTCTTTGGTAAGCTAGAAATGACCTACCTTTAGGATAAATGAGCTATTTTTAGACAGTTTTGGTGTAGTGTACGGACTCTGGTTCGGGTTTGGTCGAAGAAGATGAGTACGGACACTCACCCACTTAGCTCTAAACAACTCCCCTTGTATTATTTAGGCCATGAATTAGTTCAAGCTTACTCCTTTTACTACCCCAACACAGAAAGCAGCTATTTTTACACTAAGAACTCACTATCCAGAAATGTGTCCGTACAACAATGGTGAAAAAGCTGGCTAAACTTGAAAACAACTTAAACGCGAGAGATAACCATGCCTAGTCTTCTTCAACTCATCACCCATGGTTCTGAGGATCCTGGATCTCAGAGAAGACAGACTTAAACATGTTTATCTCAAGGAAAGCGTTTGGGGTATAGCCAGAAATATAAAGAGTAGAAGAGAAGGAATGAGTTTAAGAATGCGGAAGCTATGTGAGAATCATATCCTGCTCTGATACCATGTTAGTTTTAGGAAAGATTAAGGAGAAGTTTTGAATAGATTAGATTATAAACATTAAGAACATATCAAGAACATATAGAGTTTAGCCATAAGAGGAATAGAATAGAATCTTATTATATTAGAGTGAGTGATTACAAGGAGGCTGCATAGCCTTAAATAGAAAGACTCCTAGGTCGCCTAGGCTAGGGATAAGTAAGAGTACATATAGGACCGTTGCAACTGAACTTATCAACATACATGCTTCCTTATCTTCTCATCTTATCATGTGTGACTATCCCTTCCTTATCAAGTGACCAGAGTGCTTATCACACTAGACTGAGCTGCCTTTAGTAACGCCACTGTCCAATAGAATTCTTCACCAGACAAGCTGCCCATATACACCACAACAAAATGGTGTGGCTGAGAGAAAGAACAGACATCTTATGGAAGTGGCCAGGTCCATGATGTTCCATACCAATGTACCCAAAAGGTTCTGGGGAGATGCTGTGGTTGCGGCTTGTTATCTGATCAACCGATTGCCAACCAGAATCCTCCAAGACATATCACCCTTTTGATAGTTTTGCATAGATGATTATGTTATGAACAATGAGAGAAAGAGAATGAAGAATAAGTTTGCCATAAGAAGAAATCGATTATTCAAGTGTATTCTACAAAGAGTGGCTACACTGCCCTTAAATAGAAAGCTAGCTAGGTTATTAGGTCTAGGGATAAGCACATGAGCTTATAGGACCGTTTACAAGAGTGTATATCACTTATTCATACTCCTTATCACACGCATACTCCTTCCTTATCACTCATGTGTTCCTCCTTCCTTATCACACGGCTAGCTATCACCATAATGGCTTGGTACCCTCTTCGTTATTCCTGTCCAATACTCCCCCTCAAGCTAAGTTCTGATGAAGATCATTAGCTTGGAAACTATGAACAATCACCTCATTAAAAACCTTATGGTGTAAAACCCAGTGGGACAAAAGCACACATAAGGGAAAAAGAGTATGACTGCTCATAGTTAGAGGAGTCATGGAAGCAAGATATCAACGAGTCCTAATCTTGGTAGAATGGACTCATATACCTTGGAGGTTGTAGCTTTGGTGAAGATATCTGCAAGCTGATCCACACTTCTAGTGTAGCATGGTAAGACTATCCCTTGCTCCACGGCTTGCCTCACTTTGTGACAGTCAACCTCAATGTGCTTCGTTCTTTCATGGAATACAGAATTTGAGGCTATATGAATGGCTGCCTGATTATCACAATGCATGGTCATTGGCTTGGTTGTCTCTATTCCCAAATCCTTCAGAATGGCCTTGATCCATGTTAGCTCATTAGTGAGTTTCTTCATAGCACGGTATTCAGCCTCAGCACTGGAGCAGGAGACTATCTTCTGTTTCTTTGTCTTCCATGTAACTAAGTTACCTCCAACAAAGGTGCAGTAGCCAGTAGTGGATCTCCTGTCCTCTCTATCCCCAGCCCAGTCTGCATCACAGTACCCTACTATCTCTGAACTCTTGTTAGCTCCCATCCAGATTCCTTGGTCTGAAGTTCCTCTCAGGTATCTAAGGACTCTTTCCAGCATGTTCCAGTGATGGACCTTGGGAGCTTGCATATGCTGGCTCACCTGATTCACAGAGAAACACAGATCAGGTCTAGTAAGAGTTAAATAAATCAACTTACCTACTAGTCTTCTGTAGAGTTTTGGGTTGTCAAATGGTTGATCTTCAATCTCCCCCTCACTAATAGCCTTGTAACTATCCTCCAATGGTGTAGTCACCGGTTTTGCATCTAACTTCCCTGTTTCAGACAATAGATCAAGTGTATACTTCCTTTGGGATAGAAATAGCCCTTCTGTAGAACGACATATTTCAATCCCTAGAAAATACTTAAGCAAGCCTAAATCCTTAATATCAAATATAGACTTGAGGTAAGCTTTGGTTTCTTCAATTCCTTTCCTGTCATTACCAGTGATAATAATATCATCCACGTAAACCAATACCACTATGATACCTGACTTGCTAGGCAAGGTGAAGAGGGTGTGATCAGCTTCAGACTTTCTGAATCCTTTATCTCTCAGTGTCATGCTTAACTTGTGATACCAGGCTCTAGGAGATTGTTTCAATCCATAAATAGCCTTCCTCAATCTTAAGACATTGCCTGGTTGAACCATTTCTTCAAGTCCTGGAGGAGGACGCATGTAGACTTCTTCTTCTAGCTCTCCTTGCAAGAAAGCATTTCTCACATCCATCTGCCACAGTTCCCACTCCAGATTTGTTGCCAGAGATAAAACAATCCTCACAGTATGCAACTTTGCCACTGGAGCAAAAGTATCACCAAAATCTTCACCATAGGTCTGAGTAAATCCTCTTGCTACAAGCCTGGCCTTATATCGTTCTATATCTCCATTGCTTTTGTATTTGATTGTAAACACCCATTTTGAGCTCACTGCCTTCTTTCCCTTAGGTAGCACAGCTTCATCCCATGTGTGATTCCTTTCCATGGCTCCTGTCTCATCACTTATAGCATCTCTCCAGACTTTAACTTCCTTGGCTTCTTCATAAGAAGTAGGAATATGTCCTTGATCCAAGCTGCTTATGAAGACCTTATGTTCTTCAGGAAATGACGCAAAGGAACAGACAACTTGGGATGGATGAGCAACAGCACTTGCATTATAATATACTCTAGTATTCACCCAGTTTGATGGATCCTTCCTGAGTCTTGTACTTCTTCTTAGAGGTGGATCTTGCTGTGATGATTCTGCTGCTTGATCATGTTCTTCTTCCGGTTGGTCGAGGCTTTCAGAAGAGGAGATATCGCGGTCATGGTCTTCCTGAGTAGTTTGAGCATGATCTTGAACTTCTTCAAAATGTGTTCCCCCCTCTCGATCAAGTGGAAGTTGAGGTGAGCTTGCATCAGTATTTGGGTGAGACAAACTTGGACTATGTGGAACGTGCGTAGCATGGTCAGGGCCCAAATGTGAGCAAGACTGTGGACGTTGGACATTTTCTGAACCTGGTTGCGTGGAGATAGGAATGCCAAGGTGATCAAAGATGTGTCGAAGATTGGTGGCCCGATCTGAGGAAACACTGGTCAAGTCAGCTAGATCATCCCATTGTTGATCACCATAATACCCTCTTTCTTCAATGAACTTAACATCCCGGGACACAAGCACCTTTCTGGCCACAGGGTCATAACATTTGTAACCACGTTGAGTAGTAGAGTACCCAATGAAGATAGACTTTGTACTCTTTGCATCAAGTTTGGTCCTGTGTTCACCTGGGACCAACACAAAGCACAAACACCCAAACACCTTAAGGTGAGTTAATGAAGGTTTTGTAGAATTTAATACCTCAAACGGTGAGAGATCATTGAGAACTCTTGTGGGAACTCTGTTAATGAGATAGCAAGCTGTAAGAACCGCATCTCCCCAGAACCTCTTTGGAACTTTGGATTGGAACATCATGGACCGAGCTACTTCCATTAAGTGGCGGTTCTTTCTTTCGGCCACACCATTCTGTTGAGGTGTATAGGGGCAGCTAGTCTGATGAAGAATCCCATGCTTATTAAGATGATCTTTAAACACACGGCCTGTATACTCCCCACCATTGTCTGACCTGAAGATTTTAATCCTTGCATTGAAATGATTAGTAACATAGTTCTGAAAGTTTATAAAGGCCTCTAAAGCTCTATCTTTGGATTGTAACAAGGTTATCCAGGTATATTTAGATTTCTCATCTATAAAGGTGATGAAATATTTCTGATTTTCTCTAGATAAGCAAGGTGCTGTCCAAATATCCGAGTGCACAAGATCAAAGCATCTTTCATAAACTGTTTTAGACTTAGGGAAGATAGATTTGCAATGTTTGCCCATGATACAAGCTTCACAATCATCATTTTTAAACACAACATCAGGAAACATGAGGCTTAAGGCCCTTGAGTGGGGATGTCCTAATCTAGCATGCCATAGTGCATTATTAGCATAAATAGAGACAGAATTGAAAGAACTGAAAACAGAAGCTAAAGGTTGATCCTTTCCCAGCAGATAAAGACCATCCTTAGTTATTCCTTTCCCAAGCAACTTGCTTGTCTTAATATCCTGAAAATGCACATCATTAGGAGTGAAGATAACATTGCAATCCAAATCATTTGTTGCCTTATGAACCGAAACCAAATTAGATGTGAAATCAGGCATGAAGAAAGCTCTAGTCTTTCTATCAAATAGTTTTAAGTTCCCTACCCCTTTAATTGGAATTCTATCCCCATTAGCAATAACAACATGACCTCTAGCCGGTTCTAAATCCTTGATTAATTCAACATTGCTAATCATATGGTGGGATGCACCAGAATCAATGACTAATGGTCTTTCATCTAGTTTTATAGAATGAGCAGAGTGAGCACAAGCATGAAAGGAGAAACCAAAATCATTACCATAACTTTCCTTTAAGGCTTTGATAAGAGCATCTAGTTCAGACCGTTTCACCACTTGATCTTGGTTAGATACATGCGCAGCTTGAGCATTGATCACGGCCATACCATCCCCTTCAGAACTACGTGAAGATGTTGCTCCTTGGTCTGCCTTAATCTTGGTAACGTTTGCTCTAGCATCTTTGAATTTGGATGGCTTGAGATGTGGGTGAAGGATCCAGCATTTTTCCTTAGTATGACCCCTCCTCTTGCAGTGTTCGCAGAATGATCCTCTCCTTTCATCTGGTTTGAAGTATACTCCCTTGTTTGCGGTGACCAGCTCTCCCTTTCCACTAAAGAGACCGTGAGATCCTTGTTCTCTCTGAATATAGGAACATACTTCCTCAAGTGTTGGGAGCTTTTCTGATCGGAGGAGGTGTTTGATCAGGTCATTATACATAGGATTAAGAGTAAGAAGAAGGCCAAAGACCTTGTCTTGTTCACGCCGTGCAAGTAGAGTCTCTGGATCAGTGGAGTTTGGTCTGAGCATTTCAAGTTCAGCCCAGAGGGAGCGAAACTTGCCAAAGTGGGCTGTGAATTCTAAGTCTTCTTGGTGAAGGTTGTTGATCGCCCTTTTTACCTCAAAGACCCTGCTGAGATTTGTGGTATTGCCATAGACCTTCTTAAGAGTTTCCCATAACTCCTTAGCACTTTTACAGTAAGAATAGGCTTCTAAGATGGGTGCATCCAGAGAGGTTTGAATAATAGATAGAACAAACTGATCCTCCTGAACCCATTTCTCTTCATCAACGACCATTATTTCCTGTTCATCTTCTTGGTGGAACGCTTTTGGTGGAGCTTCATCTAAGAGGAGGTGCATTCCAAGACCACGACCACCCAGAGTGGTCTTTACCATTCTAGACCATAGCAAATAGTTGAGACCTTTGAGGGTAACCGGTATAACCATGGGTCTTGTATTCTCCATTCAAGGCAAGCCGTACAGAGCACGCAAGGGTTTTGGAAGAATGAGAAGCTTATCAAGCTCCAATACTCAAATAACACTACTAAGACTTCAAGACGGCCCTTGGGAAGAAGAGAATAGCCTATCTTAAGACCAAAGGAGCTATCTTTCTGAGTAAAAACAGAGTTTGTACGGACTCTGGTTCGAGACGGGACGAAGAAGACGAGTACGGACACACACCTTCTTTGAGCACAACGTCTTCTCTTGTGCCTTTTTAGTCACGGATGAGCTGAAGGTTGCTTCTCCTACCACTTAAGTGAGGAAAGAGACGAACTTGAAGGAAATAGAGTAAACCCAGAAGAGTGTCCGTACAGCAATGGCGAAGAACACGTAAAACTCTTATAACAACTCAACACTCAAGATAACCACACCTAGTCTTCTTCAGCTCAATACTCATGGTTTTGAGGATCTTTAGACCTTAGAGAAGACAGACTCAGCTATAGTTATCTTTGTGAAAGCGTTTGAGAAAGCGTTTGAAAGAGGGTTTTAGAAATACAAGAACACGAAGGAGAAGATTAAGGCAAACAAGAGATTTGGTGAGAATGAGAGTGCAGAAGATTATGAGCGAATCAAACCTGCTCTGATACCATGATAGTTTTGCATAGATGATTATGTTATGAACAATGAGAGAAAGAGAATGAAGAATAAGTTTGCCATAAGAAGAAATCGATTATTCAAGTGTATTCTACAAAGAGTGGCTACACTGCCCTTAAATAGAAAGCTAGCTAGGTTATTAGGTCTAGGGATAAGCACATGAGCTTATAGGACCGTTTACAAGAGTGTATATCACTTATTCATACTCCTTATCACACGCATACTCCTTCCTTATCACTCATGTGTTCCTCCTTCCTTATCACACGGCTAGCTATCACCATAATGGCTTGGTACCCTCTTCGTTATTCCTGTCCAATACCTTTGAGGTACTTAACAATTCCAAGCCTTCTATTAACCACCTAAGAGTCTTTGGATGTGTGTGTTATGTTTTGGTTCCAGGAGAAAACCGTAACAAACTAGATGCCAAGAGCATGAAGAGTATCTTTCTTGGCTATTCTATCACGCAAAAGGGGTATAAGTGTTTTGTTCCAGAGACTGGAAAGGTGTTGGTGTCAAGGGATGTTAAATTCTTGGAAAGCAAGGGATACTACATTGAAAAAGACTGGGATAGTCTAAAGGAGCTTTCTACTTTTCAGTCGGACCGAGCAGCTAATCTGAGGAGTCTACTAGAAACACTTGGTATATCTTCTTTGCCGAGCTCCACTAGTCACGGATCATCCTCAGAAGCCTCTGGACTTGCTCCTCAGGGGGAGAATTCACATGCTGACCATGATCATGATCAAGTCTCGGTTCATGAGGACGAGGAAGAAGCTCAGATTGACTCGGCTCAAGAAGTATCCAATACTCAAGACGAGGACAACACCTCCACTAATGCTCATCCCAATGACCGCACCACAGAAGCAGAGGTGGTACCTTTGAGAAGAAGTCAGAGAGTGAGGAAGGATCCATCCAACTGGATAAACACTAGAGTCTATTTCAACAGCCAGGCTGTTGCTCACCCTATTCAAGCCGTTTGCTCTCTAGCTAGCTATCCAGATGATCACCTGGCCTTCATTGGAACACTTGATCATCATGAGGTACCTAAGACGTACGCTGAAGCTAAAGAACACAAGGTGTGGAGAGATGCAGTAGGAGAGGAACATGGAGCCATGCAGAGGAACCATACATGGGATGAAGCCGAGTTACCAAATGGGAAGAAAGCAGTAGGATCAAGATGGGTCTTTACCATTAAGTACAGGAGTAATGGAGAAATTGAGAGATACAAAGCCAGGCTAGTGGCTAAAGGGTTCACCCAAACCTATGGAGAAGATTACTGTGACACCTTTGCACCAGTGGCCAAGCTTCACACAGTGAGAGTCTTACTTTCCCTAGCTACAAATCTGGAATGGGAATTGTGGCAGATGGATGTCAAAAACGCATTCCTTCAAGGAGAACTAGAAGAGGAAGTTTATATGACACCACCTCCAGGCCTTGAAGATACAGTTACACCAGGCAAAGTTCTAAGACTTAGAAAGGCAATCTATGGTCTAAAGCAGTCTCCAAGGGCTTGGTACCACAAACTTAGCTCAACACTTCTCAGCCGCGGTTACAAGAAGTCAGAATCAGATCATACTCTCTTCATCCTTACAGGCCAGAAAGGTATTATAGTCATTCTCATATATGTAGATGATATTATCATCTCTGGGAATGACAAGGTAGGAATTCTTGATACAAAAACTTACCTTAAATCCATATTTGATATCAAAGACTTAGGAGAACTCAAATACTTTCTTGGTATAGAAGTGTGTAGATCAAAGGAAGGATTATTTTTATCACAGAGAAAATATGCACTTGACCTTTTAAGTGAAGCAGGTGACTTAGGAGACAAACCGGTTACAACACCCATTGAGGACTCATACAAGACTAATAGACAGGGGGAGCTTGAAGATCAACCATTTGAAGATGTGACTCAATACCGCAGGATGGTTGGTAAGCTCATATATCTTACAATTACAAGACCTGACTTATGCTTTGCTGTGAACCAGGTTAGCCAACACATGAAAGCTCCAAGAATGCAGCATTGGAACATGGTGAACCGAATACTCAAGTACATCAGGGGAGCTCCAGGACAAGGCATTTGGATGGGGTGTAATGGGAGATCTGAGATTGTTGGATACTGCAATGCAGATTGGGCAGGAGACCGTGATGACAGGAGATCTACCACAGGGTATTGCACATTCATTGGAGGTAACTTAGTTACCTGGAAGAGCAAGAAGCAGAAGATCGTGGCATGTTCAAGTGCTGAGGCTGAATACAGAGCAATGAGGAGACTCACAACAGAGATAATGTGGCTCAGGAACTTGCTTAAAGATTTGGGAATAGAATCACAAGCTCCCATCACAATGCATTGTGATAACCAAGCAGCAATTCACATTGCCTCAAATTTAGTTTTTCATGAGAGGACTAAACACATAGAGGTGGATTGTCACAAGGTCAGAGAGCAAATACAACTAGGAGTGATCTTACCATGTTACACAAAGATTTCAGACCAGCTTGCTGACATCTTCACCAAAGCAACTAATTCCAGAGTGTGTGAGTTCATCCATGATAAACTTGGACTCACAAACCTGACCCGCCAATAACCCTCTTAAGCAATGGAGACCATACTCTTTTTCCCTTGGTATGTTTTTATCCCAAAATGGTTTTTTTCATACTTAGGTTTTTAATGAGGTGGCTCTTCATTGTTCCAAGATAAACCATTTATCATGGTTGATCTTGAGGGGGAGTATTGAGCTGAATAAAGGAATGGACCAAGTATGATAAGGGAATGGACTATGGACAACTTAAGACTCAACACGGCCCAGCGAGCATGGCGCGGTACATGGACAGCCCAGCGAGTGTTATATGGGACGGTTCAAGAAATGGAGAGGCCCAGATGAATAAGGCATGGCCCAATAGTTTCTATGCAAGGGTTAATGTTCTAGAAGGAGTTTATAAAGAGGAAAGAGCCGTTGGAGGATGTGGACAGGAGAAATCACGTGTGGAGAGAAGCTCTCACCCGTTAGGAGCTGTCACCGTCATGCCTTGGATCCTGCAAGCCTTCCTTTTGTTTATTATTTGTGTCACTGTCCTGTGTAAGCTAAAGGTCTAAGTGTCTGTCTATAAAAGCTCATCATCCCACATTGTATTTGAACTAACTAAGGAAATCGAATTCTTCCTTGTTCCTATACTCTCTCTTCCTCCATTAAACTTCTTTCTAAACTTCTCTTATTCTCTGTGAATCTCTTAATTCCGCAAACTTAATCAAACTTTCACTGGAGGCCCTTATCAAAGCCTTCAAAGAATCTGGTAACTCTTATCATGCATCTAAAACTCAAAAACCCTTGATTGTTGATTCAGGTGCTTCACACCATATGATTAGTGATATACAATTAATTGAGAACTTAGAACCTGCATTAGGAAATGTTACTATAGCTAATGGTGAAAAGGTACCAATCAAAGGGATAGGAGATTTAAAGTTGTTTGATAAGAATTCTAAGGCCTTCTATCTACCATCCTTCACTTCAAACTTGTTATCAGTTAGAAAGGCTAAATCTGATCTTAATTGTTATGCAATTTTTAGTCCTAATGAAGTTTTATTTCAGGATATTAAGACAAGTGAAGTCCTTGGACAAGGAACAACTAAGGATGGCCTTTATGTTTTGGAAGATACAAAGTCTCCATCTTCTCTTTTAAGCGCTTTCAACTCTATTGTTATCACTGCTAATAATGCAATTTGGCATGCTAGACTAGGACACCCATATTTTCGTGCTTTGAGTCTCTTATTACCTGATGTTAAGTTTCAAAACAATGAGTGTGAAGCTTGTATTCTAGGAAAACACTGCAAGTCTGTTTTCCCTAAGTCTACTACAATTTATGAGAAGTGTTTTGATTTGATTCATTCAGATGTGTGGACATTATTGGACCGAGTGTGTACAAGGAGGAGTTGGTTCATGCCTAATGGTATGAGAAGGTTCGTGTGATAAGGGAAGCTTGTGTATAAGGAAGCGTGTGATAGTGATAAGCCTTCATGTAACGGCTCTATAAGCACACTATCTTATCCCTAGTCTAGACAACCTATCATGTAACCTAGGAAGATTTCTATTTAAGGCTAAGCAGCCTCTCATTGTATACACACAATAATAAAATCGATTTCCCATTATCTAATTCTCCTCTATACTTCATTCTTCATTCTTACAAACTATCATGGTATCAGAGCAGTCTTAATCCTTTCTAACCTTCCGCAAATCTCTTATTCGTGTGTCTTCCTTTTCTTGATTCTTCAAATCGTGTTATACTTGCAAGAAAACGCTTTCCTTGTGTTAATCATGTCTTAACCTATATTCTCTGAGATCAAAGATCCTCAAATCCATGGGAAATGAGTTGAATGAAGGCTAGACATGGTTATCACTTGCGTTTAGTTGTTTTTAAGCAAAAAGTCTAAGATATCCGCCATTGATGCACGGATAAATCTCCCAAGGAGCTCCACTCAGCAGTAAAGATGGCTCCTTTCTTCATCTAAGAGGTGAAAGAAGCTTACCTCCGAGTGTCTGTTGTTAAGATTCGGTGGTCGGAGCAAGTCTAGAGCTCTTGCTCATCTTAAAAACTGCGTCCGCCATTGTTGTACGGTCCACCTCCTTAAAGACCGTGTCTTTCACGATTGAAGCCTCTTTTCTTTTCATCCCAAAGGTGCAAGGTTCTATCTTGTGGTCATCTGTGCCCTTAGAAGCAAGAAAGGAAGCATCTTTAGTTGGAACACAAGCGTGTCCGTACTCATCTTCCTCGGGAAGGGTTTCACAGGGTCCGTACAGTTTGGGTTCAAATCTTTAAGGCAGTCTTAGAGGAGTTGCTTTGGGTGTCTAGGGCGGTAACTAAGTATTTTGAACCATAAAACTTCATCTTTCCCGGTTCCAGCTGCTGAAGGTTGCTCACTAGAGATCTTCACAAATGGAGAATACTAGGCCTATGGTTATCCCGGTCACTTTAAAGGGTCTCAACTACTTACTATGGTCCAGAATGGTGAAAACTACTCTCGGTGGTCGTGGACTTGGAATGCATCTTCTCCTAGACGAAGCACCACCAAAGGTATTCCAACAGGAGGATGGACAGGAGATTCTGGTTGTTGATGAAGAAAAATGGATTCAAGAGGATCAGTTTGTTCTGTCCATCATTCAGAGTTCACTTGATGGACCTATCTTGGAGGCATATTCGTATTGTGAGAGTGCTAGGGAGCTATGGGAAACACTCAAGAAGGTGTATGGCAATACTACAAATCTAAGTAGGGTGTTCGAAGTAAAGAGAGCAATCAACAATCTCCACCAGGAAGACTTGGAGTTCACGGCACATTTTGGCAAATTTCGCTCTCTATGGGCCGAGCTTGAAATGCTGAGACCAAACTCTATTGACCCAGAGGTTCTCCTTGCAAGGCGTGAACAGGACAAGGTCTTTGGTCTCCTTCTCACCCTGAATTCAATGTACAATGACTTGATCAAACATCTTTTGAGGTCAGATAAGCTCCCATCCCTTGAAGAAGTATGCGCATACATCCAGAGGGAACAAGGTTCCCATGGGCTTCTAAATGGAAAGGGGGAGCTGGTGACAGCAAACAAAGGTGTATACTTCAAGCCAGATGATAGAAGAGGGTCATTTTGCGAACACTGCAAGAGGAAGGGCCATGGGAAGGACAAGTGCTGGATCCTCCATCCGCATCTCAAGCCATCCAAGTTCAGAGATGTCCGAGCCAACATTACCAAGGCTAAAACTGACCAGGGAACATCTTCACGCAATCCAGAAGGAGATGGAATGGCTGTAATCAATGCTCAAGCTGCACAAGTAGCTGATCAAGACCAGGTGGTAAAGCGGTCAGAACTTGATGCACTCATCAAAGCCTTGAAGGAAAGTTATGGTAATACTATGGGTTTCTCCTTTCATGCTTCTGCTCACACTATAAAATTGAATGATAAACCATTAGTGATTGACTCTGGTGCATCCCACCATATGATTAGCAATGTTGAATTGATTAGAGATTTAGAACCGGCTAATGGTCATGTTGTCATTGCTAATGGAGATCGAATTCCAATTAAGGGAGTAGGAAACTTGAACCTATTTGATAGAAAGACTAGAGCCTTCTTTATGCCTGATTTCACCTCTAATTTAGTCTCTGTTCATAAAGCCACAAATGACTTGGATTGCAATGTTATCTTCACCCCTAATGATGTGAAGTTTCAGGATATTAAGACAAGCAAGATGCTTGGGAAAGGAATAACTAAGGATGGTCTCTATCTACTGAAGGAGGATCAGCCTTTATCTTCTGTTTTATCTTCTGTTCCATGCTCTTTAGACTCTACTTCTGCTTATGCTAATAATGCGTTGTGGCATGCTAGATTAGGACATCCCCATTCTCGGGCTTTAAGCTTAATGTTGCCTAATGTTGTGTTTAAAAATGATGAGTGTGAAGCTTGTATCTTAGGCAAACATTGCAAGTCTATTTTCCCTAAGTCTAAGACAGTTTATGCAAAATGTTTTGATCTTGTGCATTCTGATATTTGGACTGCTCCTTGCCTATCTAGAGAAAATCACAAATACTTCATCACCTTCATAGATGAAAAATCCAAGTACACTTGGTTAACTTTGATTCAATCTAAGGATAGAGCTTTAGAAGCCTTTGTGAACTTTCAGAACTATGTCACTAACCAATTCAATGCAAAGATTAAACTCTTAAGAACAGACAATGGTGGAGAGTATACCAGCAATGCCTTCAAAGACCATCTTTCCAAGCATGGCATTCTTCATCAGACGAGCTGCCCATACACACCACAGCAGAATGGTGTGGCCGAGAGGAAAAATCGTCATCTAATGGAAGTAGCAAGGTCCATGATGTTTCATTCCAAGGTTCCAAAGAGGTTCTGGGGCGATGCTGTGCTATCAGCTTGCTATCTCATTAACCGTATCCCTACAAGGATATTGGATGACATTTCCCCCTTTGAGGTATTGAACTCAGCCAAACCTTCTATAGCTCACTTGAAAGTATTCGGTTGTGTGTGTTTTGTCTTAATTCCAGGAGAAAACAGAACAAAATTGGATGCTAAGAGCACAAGGGCAATGTTTATTGGGTATTCAACCACACAAAGAGGCTATAAGTGTTATGATCCCATAACTCAGAAGGTTTTGGTGTCAAGGGATGTCAAGTTCATTGAACACCGAAGCTATTATGATAAGCAGCAATGGGATGACTTAGCCGATTTGTCTGATATCTCCATGGATCGTGCCACGAACCTTCGTAATATCATGGATCACCTTGGCATCCCATTCACTACGGCTGGTCCTGGTCCGGCTCCTGGTTCATGTCCTGTTCCGCAGAGTGATTCTAGTCCTTCACGCTCATCTTCCCATGACACTAACTCATCTCAGCCTGGTCCTGACCCGTCCCGGCACATACCAAACATAGGTGCTACACTTGACCGTGAAGGGGGGACACTTGATGACCTTGAACATGATAGCCACGATCAAGTATCAGCACAGTCAGATGATAGCCAGTCAGATGATAGCCATGATCAAGTTGAAGAACCATCCGAGCAAGTTCCATCCGAGCCAGTTCCATTTCTAAGGAGAAGTACAAGACTCAAGAAGGATCCATCAAACTGGGTGAATACAAGAGTGTACTACAATGCCAATGCAGTTGCTCATCCGACCCAAGTCGTCTGCTCCTTTGCTTCATTTCCTGAAGAACATAAGGTCTTTATAAGCAACTTGGATCAAGGACATATTCCTACATCGTATGAAGAAGCTAAGGAACTCAAAGTTTGGAGAGATGCTATAGGTGATGAGACAGGAGCCATGGAAAGAAATCATACATGGGATGAAGCTGTGCTGCCCAAGGGAAAGTATTGGACAGTGGCGTTACTAAAGGCAGCTCAGTCTAGTGTGATAAGCACTCTGGTCACTTGATAAGGAAGGGATAGTCACACATGATAAGATGAGAAGATAAGGAAGCATGTATGTTGATAAGTTCAGTTGCAACGGTCCTATATGTACTCTTACTTATCCCTAGCCTAGGCGACCTAGGAGTCTTTCTATTTAAGGCTATGCAGCCTCCTTGTAATCGCTCACTCTAATATAATAAGATTCTATTCTATTCCTCTTATGGCTAAACTCTATATGTTCTTGATATGTTCTTAATGTTTATAATCTAATCTATTCAAAACTTCTCCTTAATCTTTCCTAAAACTAACATGGTATCAGAGCAGGATATGATTCTCACATAGCTTCCGCATTCTTAAACTCATTCCTTCTCTTCTACTCTTTATATTTCAGGCTATACCCCAAACGCTTTCCTTGAGATAAACATGTTTAAGTCTGTCTTCTCTGAGATCCAGGATCCTCAGAACCATGGGTGATAAGTTGAAGAAGACTAGGCATGGTTATCTCTCGCGTTTAAGTTGTTTTCAAGTTTAGCCAGCTTTTTCACCATTGTTGTACGGACACATTTCTGGATAGTGAGTTCTTAGTGTAAAAATAGCTGCTTTCTGTGTTGGGGTAGTAAAAGGAGTAAGCTTGAACTCATTCATGGCCTAAATAATACAAGGGGAGTTGTTTAGAGCTAAGTGGGTGAGTGTCCGTACTCATCTTCTTCGACCAAACCCGAACCAGAGTCCGTACACTACACCAAAACTGTCTAAAAATAGCTCATTTATCCTAAAGGTAGGTCATTTCTAGCTTACCAAAGAACGGCTTAAGGTCTTAGAAGGGTAGAGTTGCATCCTGAGCATAAACCTTCTTAAACCTTGTGCACCCTGTTTTTCTCAAACCCTCGTGTTCTCAAACCCTCGTGTTTTTCATAAAACCTACCCCTTTCAAGATGGAGAACACACGGCCCATGGTCATTCCAGTCACCCTCAAAGGCCTTAACTACCTTCTCTGGTCTAGAATGGTAAAAACTACTCTCGGTGGCCGAGGACTTGGAATGCATCTCCTTCTTGATGAAGCTCCACCTAAGACGTTTCAACAGGAGGATGGACAGGAGATTATGATTGTGGATGAAGAAAAATGGATTCAAGAGGATCAGTTTGTTCTGTCTATCATTCAAAGTTCATTGGATGGACCTATCTTGGAGGCATACTCGTATTGTGAAAGTGCTAGGGAGCTATGGGAAACACTCAAGAAGGTTTACGGTAACACTACAAATTTAAGTAGGGTGTTTGAAGTGAAGAGAGCAATCAACAACCTTCACCAAGAGGACTTGGAGTTTACAGCTCATTTTGGCAAGTTTCGCTCCTTGTGGGCTGAGCTTGAAATGTTGAGACCGAACTCAACTGATCCAGAGGTTCTGCTTGCAAGACGTGAACAAGACAAGGTCTTTGGTCTCCTTCTCACCCTGAATCCTATGTACAATGACTTGATCAAGCACCTCCTGAGATCAGATAAGCTTCCATCCCTAGAAGAAGTTTGCGCTTACATCCAGAGGGAACAAGGCTCTCATGGTCTTCTAAGTGGAAAGGGAGAGCTTGTGACAGCAAACAAAGGTGTCTACTTCAAGCAAGATGACAGAAGGGGGTTGTTCTGTGAGCACTGCAAGAGGAAGGGCCATACTAAGGAAAAATGCTGGATTCTCCACCCACATCTCAAGCCATCCAAGTTCAGAGATGTCCGAGCCAATATCACCAAGGCTAAAGCTGACCAGGGAACATCCTCACGCAATCCAGAGGAAGATGGAATGGCGGTGATCAATGCTCAAGCTGCACAAGTAGCCGGTCAAGATCAAGTGGTGAAGCGGTCAGAACTGGATGCTCTTATCAAAGCCCTGAAAGAAAGCTATGGTAATGGTATGGGGTTCTCTTTTCATGCTACTGCTCATACTATAAAACTGGATGAAAGACCATTAGTGATTGATTCTGGAGCATCCCATCATATGATTAGCAATATTGAACTGATTAAGGACTTAGAACCGGCTAAGGGTCATGTTGTGATTGCAAATGGGGATAGAATTCCAATTAAAGGGGTAGGAAACTTAGAACTATTTGATAGAAAGACTAGAGCTTTCTTTATGCCTGATTTCACCTCTAATTTAGTTTCTGTTCATAAGGCCACAAATGACTTGGATTGCAATGTTATCTTCACTCCTAATGATGTACATTTTCAGGATATTAAGACAAGCAAGTTGCTTGGGAAAGGAAGAACTAAGGATGGTCTTTATCTGCTGGGAAATGATCAACCTTTAGCTTCTGTTTTATGTTCTTTAAATTCTACTCCTGTTTATGCTAATAATGTGTTATGGCACGCTAGACTAGGACACCCTCACTCTCGGGCTTTAGGCTTAATGTTACCTAATGTTGTGTTTAAAAATGATAATTGTGAGGCATGTATCTTAGGTAAACATTGCAAGTCTGTTTTCACTAAGTCTGGAACCATTTATGAAAAGTGTTTTGATCTTGTGCATTCAGATGTGTGGACTGCTCCTTGCTTATCTAGAGAGAATCAGAAATATTTCATTACTTTCATAGATGAGAAATCCAAATACACCTGGATAACCTTAATGCAATCAAAGGATAGAGCTTTAGAGGCCTTTGTGAACTTTCAAAATTATATCACTAACCACTTCAATGCAAAGATTAAAATCTTTAGAACAGACAATGGTGGAGAGTATACAAGTCATGCCTTTAGAGATCATCTCAATAAGCACGGAATTCTCCATCAAACGAGTTGTCCCTACACACCCCAACAGAATGGTGTGGCTGAGAGAAAGAATCGTCACCTGATGGAAGTAGCCAGGGCAATGATGTTTCATACAAAGGTTCCTAAGAGGTTTTGGGGAGATGCTGTCCTTACCGCATGTTATCTTATTAACAGGACTCCTACCCGAGTCCTCAATGATCTCTCCCCATTTGAGGTATTAAACGCTCTTAAACCTTCTCTAACCCACTTGAGAGTGTTTGGTTGCCTGTGCTTTGTTTTGATTCCAGGAGAGAACCGAACCAAGCTTGACGCTAAGAGTGCACGGTCCATGTTCATTGGGTATTCTACTACCCAAAGAGGCTACAAGTGCTATGACCCTGAAGCTAGGAAGGTGTTGGTGTCTCGTGATGTTAAGTTTATTGAGAACACTGGCTACTATAGTGATCAAAAGTGGGATAACTTGGTTGATCTTGCTGGTTCTTCCCTGGACCGGGCCACTAGCCTTCGGAATATCCTTGATCATCTTGGCATACCTTCACCATTCCAACCTGGTTCTACCGGTGTTCCATGTCCTCAACCTAGTTCATGTCCTGTTCCTGGCTTGGCTCCTGTTCAACCAGCTGTCCCGCATGAAATTACCTCGACCTGGTCAGAACCTAGCTCACCCGGAGGTGGTCCAACATTGTCCCGGACTGGACCAAGCTTACCGCAGCAAGACCTTAACTCTTCCCGGCCAGACATTGATCGTGAGGGGGGACATCTTGAAGAAGATCTTGAAGAAGACAGTGATCAAGAGAGGACCGGCTCTTCTTCTGAAGGTCACGATCAAAGGCAAGAGCGGGAAGAAGAACCATCAGGGACAGCTCAACCTCTAAGGAGAAGCACAAGACTCAGGAAGGATCCATCAAACTGGGTGAACACAAGGGTCTATTACAATGCAAATGCGGTTGCTCATCCCTCTCAAGTTGTTTGCTCATTTGCTTCATTCCCTGAAAAGCACAAGACCTTTATTAGCAGCCTGGATCAGGGACACATTCCAACATCCTATGAAGAGGCTAAGGAACTCAAAGTCTGGAGGGATGCTATAAGTGATGAGACAGAGGCCATGGAAAGGAATCACACATGGGATGAAGCCGTGTTACCCAAGGGAAAGAAGGCAGTGAGCTCAAAGTGGGTATTTACGATCAAATACAAGAGTAATGGAGATGTGGAAAGATATAAGGCCAGGTTGGTCGCAAGAGGCTTCACTCAGACCTATGGAGAAGATTTTGGTGATACCTTTGCCCCTGTAGCAAAACTCCATACCGTGAGGATTGTCCTATCCTTAGCAACAAATCTGGATTGGGAATTGTGGCAGATGGATGTAAAGAATGCCTTCTTGCAAGGAGAGCTAGAGGAAGAGGTGTACATGCGGCCACCTCCAGGTCTAGAAGGGATTGTTCAACCAGGCAAGGTCTTGAGATTGAGAAAGGCTATTTATGGATTAAAACAATCACCTAGGGCCTGGTATCACAAGTTAAGCATGACACTAAGGGACAGAGGATTCAGGAAATCAGAAGCTGATCACACACTGTTCACATCTTCTAGCCGGTCAGGTATCATAGTTGTGTTGGTCTATGTGGATGATATCATTATCACAGGTGATGATAGGGAAGGGATCAAGGATACCAAAGCCTACCTTAAGTCCATCTTTGACATTAAAGATTTAGGCTTCCTTAAGTATTTCCTAGGGATTGAGATATGTCGCTCTAAAGAGGGATTATTCTTATCTCAAAGGAAATACACACTTGACCTTTTGTCTGAAACAGGAAAGCTAGATGCAAAACCAGTGACCACACCTCTGGAGGACAGTTACAAAGCTATCAATGAGGGGGAGCTTGAAGACCAACCATTCAATAATCCGCAACTCTACAGAAGACTAGTAGGTAAGTTAATCTATTTAACTCTTACTAGACCTGATCTTTGCTTTTCTGTGAATCAGGTTAGCCAGCATATGCAAGAGCCGAAGGTCCATCATTGGAACATGCTGGAGAGAATTCTTAGATACTTGAGAGGAACTTCTGAGCAAGGAATCTGGATGGGAGCCAATGGAAGCTCAGAAATAGTGGGATACTGTGATGCTGACTGGGCTGGTGATAGAGAAGACAGGAGGTCTACCACAGGCTACTGTACCTTTGTTGGTGGAAACTTGGTCACATGGAAGACAAAGAAGCAGAAGATTGTGTCTTGTTCAAGCGCAGAGGCTGAATATCGTGCAATGAAGAAGCTCACCAATGAGTTAACATGGATCAAGGCCATTCTGAAGGACTTGGGTATAGAAACAGTTAGACCAATGACCATGCATTGCGACAACCAAGCAGCCATTCACATAGCATCCAATTCTGTATTCCACGAGAGAACTAAACACATAGAAGTTGACTGTCACAAGGTGAGGCAAGCAGTGGAGCAAGGAGTAGTCTTACCATGCTACACCAGAAGTATGGATCAACTTGCGGATATCTTCACCAAGGCAACAACTTCTAAGGTATATGAGTCCATTCTACCTAGGCTTGGACTCTTTGATATGTCTTATCCATGAATCCTCTAATCATAAGCAATCATACTCTTTTTCCCTTATGGTGCTTTTGTCCCATTGGGTTTTACATCATAAGGTTTTTAATGAGGTGGTTGTTTATGATTTCCAAGCTAAGTTCTTCATCAGAATTTAGCTTGAGGGGGAGTATTGGACAGTGGCGTTACTAAAGGCAGCTCAGTCTAGTGTGATAAGCACTCTGGTCACTTGATAAGGAAGGGATAGTCACACATGATAAGATGAGAAGATAAGGAAGCATGTATGTTGATAAGTTCAGTTGCAACGGTCCTATATGTACTCTTACTTATCCCTAGCCTAGGCGACCTAGGAGTCTTTCTATTTAAGGCTATGCAGCCTCCTTGTAATCGCTCACTCTAATATAATAAGATTCTATTCTATTCCTCTTATGGCTAAACTCTATATGTTCTTGATATGTTCTTAATGTTTATAATCTAATCTATTCAAAACTTCTCCTTAATCTTTCCTAAAACTAACAGAAAGAAGGCCGTGAGTTCAAAATGGGTGTTTACAATCAAGTACAAGAGTAATGGAGAGATTGAAAGATATAAGGCAAGACTTGTAGCAAGAGGATTCACTCAAACCTATGGTGAAGACTTTGGTGATACCTTTGCTCCTGTAGCAAAATTACACACTGTGAGGATTGTGTTATCTCTAGCAACCAATTTAGAGTGGGATCTGTGGCAGATGGATGTGAGGAATGCATTCTTGCAAGGAGAGCTTGAAGAAGAGGTGTACATGCGACCACCTCCAGGCTTGGAAGGAATTGTTCAACCAGGTAAAGTCTTGAGATTGAGAAAGGCTATTTATGGTTTGAAACAATCACCTAGAGCCTGGTATCACAAGTTGAGCATGACACTAAGGGATAGGGGATTCAGAAAGTCAGAAGCTGATCATACCCTTTTCACTCTTCCTAGCAAGTCAGGTATCATTGTGGTGTTGGTTTATGTGGATGATATCATTATCACCGGTGATGACAGGGAAGGAATTAGAGAAACCAAAACATACCTTAAGTCTATATTTGATATTAAAGATCTAGGTCTGCTTAAGTACTTCCTAGGGATTGAGATATGTCGTTCAAAGGAAGGACTATTTCTATCTCAAAGGAAGTATACTCTTGATCTATTGTCTGAAACAGGGAAGTTAGATGCAAAACCGGCGACCACACCTCTGGAAGATAGCTACAAAGTTATCAGTAAGGGGGAGATTGAAGATCAATCATTCAATGACCCACAGCTCTACAGAAGACTAGTAGGTAAGTTAATCTATTTAACCCTCACCAGACCTGATTTGTGCTTCTCTGTGAATCAGGTTAGCCAGCACATGCAAGCTCCCAAGGTTCATCATTGGAACATGCTGGAAAGAGTTCTTAGATACTTGAGAGGAACTTCAGAGCAAGGAATTTGGATGGGAGCTAACAAAAGTTCAGAGATAGTGGGGTATTGTGATGCAGACTGGGCTGGAGATAGAGAAGACAGGAGATCCACGACAGGCTATTGCACCTTTGTTGGAGGCAACTTAGTCACATGGAAGACAAAGAAACAAAAGATAGTCTCCTGCTCCAGTGCTGAAGCTGAATACCGTGCCATGAAGAAACTCACTAATGAGCTAACATGGATCAAAGCCATTTTGAAGGACTTGGGAATTGAGACAACCAAGCCAATGACCATGCATTGTGATAACCAGGCAGCCATTCATATAGCCTCAAACTCGGTCTTCCATGAGAGAACGAAGCACATAGAGATTGATTGTCACAAAGTAAGACAAGCTGTGGAACAAGGGATAGTCCTACCATGCTATACTCGGAGTGTTGATCAGCTTGCTGACATTCTTACCAAGGCAACAACATCTAAGGTATATGAGTCCATCTTACCCAGACTTGGACTCATTGATATTGCTACTCCATAACTTCCCTAACCATAAGCAATCATACTCTTTTTCCCTTATGTGTGCTTTTGTCCCATTGGGTTTTACACCATAAGGTTTTTAATGAGGTGGTTGTTTATGGTTTCCAAGCTAAGTTCTTCATCAGAATTTAGCTTGAGGGGGAGTATTGGACCGAGTGTGTACAAGGAGGAGTTGGTTCATGCCTAATGGTATGAGAAGGTTCGTGTGATAAGGGAAGCTTGTGTATAAGGAAGCGTGTGATAGTGATAAGCCTTCATGTAACGGCTCTATAAGCACACTATCTTATCCCTAGTCTAGACAACCTATCATGTAACCTAGGAAGATTTCTATTTAAGGCTAAGCAGCCTCTCATTGTATACACACAATAATAAAATCGATTTCCCATTATCTAATTCTCCTCTATACTTCATTCTTCATTCTTACAAACTATCAGACATCACCTTGCATTTCAAGAGAAAATCACAAATACTTTGTCACTTTTATAGATGAGAAGTCTAAGTACACTTGGCTAACTTTAATTCCATCTAAAGACAGAGTCCTTGAAGCCTTTACCAACTTTTATAATTATGTCACTAACCATTATGATGCTAAAGTTAAAATCTTAAGATCAGATAATGGCGGTGAATACACAAGTCAAGCCTTCAAATCCCTCCTATCCAAACACGGCATCCTTCATCAAACAAGTTGCCCATATACCCCACAACAAAATGGTGTGGCTGAGAGAAAGAATAGACATCTCATGGAGGTTGCCAGGTCCATGATGTTCCATACCAATGTACCAAAGAGATTCTGGGGAGATGCTGTGGTTGCAGCTTGCTATCTGATCAACCGCCTACCAACCAAAATCCTTCAAGACATATCACCCTTTGAGGTACTCAACAATTCCAAGCCTTCTATTAATCACCTAAGAGTCTTTGGATGCGTGTGTTATGTCTTAGTTCCAGGAGAAAATCGCAATAAGCTTGATGTCAAGAGTATGAAGAGTATGTTTCTTGGATACTCCATCACACAGAAAGGACATAAGTGTTTTGTTCCAGAGACTGGCAAGGTGTTGGTGTCACGGGATGTTAAGTTCTTAGAAAGCAAGGGATACTACACTGAAAAGGATTGGGATAGTCTAAAAGAGCTCTCCACTTCTCAGTCTGACCGAGCAGCTAATTTGAAGAGCCTACTAGAGACACTTGGGATCTCATCTTTTCCGAATCCCATTAGTCATGAATCACCCTCAGAAGCCTCTGGACTTGCTCCTGAGGGGGAGAATTCAGATAGTCATGATCAAGTCTCCTCGGTTCATGAGGATGTGGAAGAGGTCCAGATAGACTCGGATCAAGAGGTTTCAACTTCCAATACTCAAGGTGAACATCTAGCCTCCACAGATGCACAATCCACTGATTGCACCACTTCAGTCACAGAGGTGGTACATTTGAGAAGAAGCACCAGAGTAAGGAAGGATCCATCCAACTGGGTAAACACCAGAGTCTATTTCAACAGTCAGGCTGTTGCTCACCCTATTCAAGCCGTGTGTTCTCTGGCTCAGTATCCGGATGACCACCTAGTCTTTATTGGTACACTTGATCAACATGAAGTGCCTAAGACGTATGATGAAGCTAAAGAACACAAAGTGTGGAGAGAAGCCGTAGGGGAGGAACATGGAGCTATGCAAAGGAACCACACATGGGATGAAGCCGATTTGCCAAAAGGGAAGAAGGCAGTAGGATCAAGATGGGTCTTTTGTTGGAATGAGGAAGCAATTGACCAAGGAAAAGAGTGTTAACAGCTAGTAATGAATCTTCTAGAAGGATTGGTGACTCACCTCTGCCAGCACAAAAGGGGAAAGAGGCGCCAGCACTAAAGAGGAAGCACACACTCTTACCTAAAGTAGTCACTTTTAGGTTATCCATTTCTGTATAAAAGGATCATTAAGGTCTCTCTTTGTAATCAAGAAATCCTATTCTAATAATATGTGTTTACCTAATCTCTCACCTAAACTCTCTCCACTTTTCCTAAACTTCTAAAACTTACATGGTATCAGAGTTTGCTCACAAATCTTCCCTGAATCATTCGTAAACTCTTCATTCCTCTCACTATTCAAATCCACAAATCTCTTTCTCTCTGGATTTTAAAGCACTTAATCTATGATAAACATGTTCTAGCCTATCCTCTCTGAGATCTAAAGATCCTCAGAACCATTGGTGATGAGTTGAGGAAGACTAGATGTGGGTATCATGCGGATTATAGTAGTCTTTGCTGGGTCCAGGTCTTGTTCTTTCTCTCGCGGCCATTGATGTACGGTCCATAGCTCATATTCCACAAGTTTGAAACGTGTTTCTACTCAAAAGAAGAACTAAAAGGCTACTCAAAGCTTCACGGTTCAAAATACTTTCGAAAGGAGCCATCTTTCAACCTCCTTCACTGAGCCGTATTCATCTTCCTCATCGTGCTGTTGAAACCCAGAATCCGTACACCCTTCTAAAACTCCTCAAAGGCAGTTCCTCTGGTCTCCTTTCTCAACAAATCCTTCCTTCCTGCATCCGGTGAAGTCATTTAAGACCAAAAGAAGGCATTTTGCTTCAAGATTCAAGTCTGCGAAAAGAGGGTTTTGCTTCAAGATTTTTCTGCTGAAGTTTCAGACTAAGTAAAGGAGGCTCCTTCCGTCCCATTTCAAGTCCCCTTACCAGAACCAATCATCAATCTTCTCAAACAACAGTGATCTTTGCCCTACCGTGAAGACCAAGCTTTATCCACCATTGTTGTACGGACCTAAACCCTACCTCATGGAGAACACTCATCAAATAGCCGTTCCAGTGATCCTCAAGGGTTTAAACTATGTCTTGTGGTCTCGCATGATAAAGACTGCTCTTGGAGGCCGGGGTTTGGGAGATTATCTCCTATTTAATGAAGCACCTCCTAGTATAATCTAGAATGAAGATGGTGATGAAATGGTCATCACAGACGAGCGAAAGTGGCATCAGGAGGACCTATATGTCCTATCCGTTCTGCAAAACTCCTTAGATGGTCCAATCCTGGAGTCCTACTCACACTGTGAAACGTCAATGGAACTATGGACTATTCTCAAGAAGGTCTATGACAACACCTCCAACCTTAGCAGGATCTTTCAAGTCAAGCAGGCCATCAACAATCTAAGTCAAGATGATCCTGACTTCACCTCCTTGTTTGGGAAGTTCAGTTCCTTATGGGCAGAATTAGATATGCTCCGACCTGTGTCCTTTGATCCTGAGGTCATTAAGGAAAGGCGGGAACAAGATAAAGTCTTTAGCCTTCTCATGATTCTCAGTCCCACATACAACGATCTCATTAAACACATCTTGAGGTCAGATAAACTCCCTTCCCTTGAAGATGTATGCTCTCAGATACAGAAGGAATCCGGATCAAATGGATTTTTTGGAAGAAAAGGTGACCTTCTCACGGCTCACAAAAGCACATACAAGACCGAAGAAGAACCCATCTCAGCAAATAAAGGGTTTTACAAACCGGAAGACAAGAAGAGCATAATGTGTGATCATTGTAAAAGGAAAGGGCATTCCAAAGATAAGTGTTGGATTCTTCATCCACACCTCAAGCCAAGCAAGTGGAAGGAAGTTCCTAGAGCTCATTTCACTCAGGAAACTGGATACTATCCCAAGAAGAACCTCCCATACCAAATCGCTCACGGTCCAGCTTGTAAGATTTGATGATTGAGAGTATTTGAGATTTAGAGATTGAGAGAGATTGAGAGAGATTGAGAGAAAAAGAGAATGAACTTTTATTAAGAATTTTAGAAAATGATTTTCATACTTACAAAGTGAGTGAGTATTGGACAGTGCATGATCAAAGGCAGCTTAGTCTAAGGTTGATAAGCACTCGGGTCGCATGATAAGGAAGGGAGAGTCTAGTATGATAAGTTGTGATGATAAGGAAGCATATTTGATAAGTTTCCTTTTAAACGGTCATATTTGTACTCTTGCTTATCCCTAACCTAGATGACCTAGGAGCTCTCTATTTAAGGCTATGCAGCCTCCTTGTAATTGATGCACTAATAATAATATGAATCTACTTATATACTTTCATGGCTAAACTCTCTATTCTCTACATATTCTTAATGTTCATACTAGGAAATCTCTCTTGAATCCTTTTAAAGTTTAACATGGTATCAGAGCAGGTGTTAATCTTCTCTTAAAGCTTCTGCAATCCTTCATTTCTCTCTTTCGTTTCCTCAGTTTTCAAATCGTGTTTTTGCATCTCTCAAAACGCTTTCCTTTAGATAACTATGGCTGAGTCTATCTTCTCTAAGATTTAGCTCCTCAGAACCTTGTGTGATGAGTTGAAGAAGGCTAGGTGTGGTTATCTTTTGTGTTAAGTTGTTTAGTGAGTTTTGCGTGTTGTTCCTCCATTGTTGTACGGATCTCTCTTCTGGGTTTCATTCTCCAGTAATCAAGGCTGCTCTTTTCATCATCCAAAAGTGTGAAAGAAGCAAGCTGTAGCCTATTCGTGGTCTTTAAGGCACAAAGAAATGCTTTCTACATCAAAAGGGTTTGTGTCCGTACTCGTCTTCTTCGTGCATCCGCGAACCAGTGTCCGTACACCCTCGTTTTTCTCCAAAAAGATAGCTCCTTTGGTGGCAAGTCAAGCTAGTCTCATCTCTCTAAAGACCGTTTTTGATAACCTAAGGTGATATTGGCTTACTTGAAGATAGAAATCTTCTAAAATCCTAAAGTACTCTGTTTTGGGTCTGGATCTCTTTGTCTCGGCTTCTCTCAAATGGAAACTACAAGACCCATGGCGATACCGGTTACTCTTAAGGGCCTTAACTATCTCTTATGGTCCAGAATGGTTAAGACGACTCTGGGGGGTCGGGGACTAGGAATGCACCTGCTCTTGGACGAAGCTCCCCCAAAAGCCTTTCACCAAGAAGATGGACAGGAGATTATGGTTGTAGATGAAGAGAAATGGATACAGGAGGATCAGTTCGTTCTATCCATTATTCAAAGTTCACTAGATGGACCTATTCTAGAAGCCTACACTTTCACAGTAAGAGTAGGCTTCTAGAATAGGTCCATCTAGTGAACTTTGAATAATGGATAGAACGAACTGATCCTCCTGTACCCATTTCTCTTCATCTACAACCATAATCTCCTATCCATCTTCTTGGTGAAAGGCTTTTGGGGGAGCTTCGTCCAAGAGCAGGTGCATTCCTAGTCCCCAACCCCCCAGAGTCGTCTTAACCATTCTGGACCATAAGAGATAGTTAAGGCCCTTAAGAGTAACCGGTATCGCCATGGGTCTTGTAGTTTCCATTTGAGAGAAGCCGAGACAAAGAATCCAAAAGTCCTCTTCAAAACCACTTAAGGGAAGTGAACCATTTTTTCCTTTACTCTCAAAAGTATAAGGAAACATGATGAATCCAAAAGTCCTTAAGGGATCCTTTTACTCTCATATTCATTCTCATACTAATTCTTATACTCTCATACAATGGCTCTCATACTTATACTCTTAATTCTGCTTATACTCAATCAGTCTCTTATAATCTATGGTTTCTCTAATCTCTGGTTACAAATACTCTATACTCTCATTTAAAGCGTGTTGAATTCATGACTTTAGTTCAATTTATCTTGCTACTGTCTTATGTGAATTTTTAATTGCACACTTGTAGCGTTGATATTCCTCATGGCATACTCAAATTCTTCTTCTTTATGACTTGTTTAAGGGTAAAGAAGACCATGAGAGCCTCAAAGAAAAGATGGCAAGAAGAGATTCATACAAAGTAAAACCAGATCATGAAGGATTAAAGAAGTAAACACATTGGCAAGAAGGGCACTCCCAATACCTTACACATCAGAGCCTATCCTTCAAGGGTATATTCCTGAGTGAAGAAATGGGAGGCCACATATGCTGCATAGAAGGAAGTCAAGCTGTGAATTCATAAGGCAAATTGGCTTGGCATACAAAAGCCAACAAGAAGCAGCCTCCTCCTATCAGAGCCTACATTGAGAATGTATATTCCTGAAGTTGGAGAGCATGGCTAACTCAAACAAGAAGGCATTCTTGTAGAATGGCGGTCCAAAATCAGTATGGTCATTGATGCTCATCTTTCCAAACTTGACTCTTATTCTCTGAGTCACGCTTGAGGAGGGGAGAGAATGAGCATCCATCAGATGTTTAATCAAGGAACCTATAGGCGCAACAATGCAAACGCTAAAGTGTTCCAATGAAGTGAAGTTGTCTTGAAGGTGCACCAAATTCAAATTCTACCAAGGAGCACCAAATTCAAATTCAAATCAAATTCAAAGGCGTGGCCACAAGGTTCTGCCAAGAAAGCAGAGTTCTGAGTGACTGATATAATTCTCACAATTTAAATGGAGTAACAAAAGAAAGCCAGTCACCACATCATTCAATGCCTAAAAGAAGTACATTTGGAGCTGCAGAAGTGTTTGAAGAAGTTGTCTTATGAGCATTCTCAACCACATCAAGCTCTAATACAGTTTTGGAGCAGTTGTCTTTTGAGTATGAGTTCACTACAACCAAGGAGGCGCTGATGATGAATCAGCTTAGGCATTGGTGTTTTTAAAGAAGCTGTACAATTGGATCCATAGACTTGGTGGTGTGTGTTGATAAGTCTTTAGAAAAGCTGCTAAAGCAGTCTACGGTCCTCAGCCTTCATCATGAAGATGAAGATTATTGGAATGAAATAAAGAAGCTGTTAAAGAAATCTCAACAACAGAACTACAAAGGTGCATCACAAGCTTGAGACTAGAACCAAGGACCATCAAGCAGTCAGAAATCACAAGTGGAGAGGCATGATGCAAATGGAAAGGCAAACTTTCAGAAATCACAAGTGGAGAGGCATGCAAATGGAAGGTGTTGAATCAGCTCAGAAGCTTGTATGGCTGCGCCGAGATATCAACCTGCCAAGAAGCTGTGAAGCAGCAAATGGCGGTTAGAGCAAGGAGGAATAAAGTGAAGGAGTTCAGAAGTAGCAGACATACTTGGCTAACACTCTTCATCAACATTCCAAAGAGATACAAGGGAAGATCCAAAACCATCCTATATATATTTTGAATAGGTATATCCCTTGTGAATTGATGCAGCATTTGTGTGTGCTGAAACAGGTACAGATTGGAGCTTATGTGCTAAAGCCGGATTTACTAACCTTCTAAAGGACAAGAGTTCAGAAGAAAGGGGGAGATAAGTATCGGTCTATGAAGAAGCTTCAAGCTACTCAAACTTGTAAAGCAAGGAAGGAGTTCTCACTTGCTGATTCAAAGAGGCCATGATCCAGAGTCTATGAAGTCCACCAAGATGGTCCTAAGGTTCATAGACTCACTGGCCAATCCCTAGGCTGAGAAGACTCTACTCTTTTTCCCTTAACAAGGTTTTGTCCCATTGGGTTTTCCTTCTTAAGGTTTTTTTAATGAGGGAGTTCTTCAAAGTTCCAAGCTTGATCCCTGGATCACCTATGATCAAGCTTGAGGGGAGTATTAGAAAGAAGGAAGCCAAGGCCAAGACAAGCTCAGGCCATGTTCAAGCTCAGCATTAGCACATTATTAAACTCCTAATGCTAAGCTTGAGGGGGAGTATTGGACTGAAGAAATAAAGAGGGAAGAGATGAACCTGCAAGAGAAGGCCAACCAAATAGGCGGCCCATAGGAACAAGGCAGCCCAGTGTTAGTTTTAGGAAAGATTAAGGAGAAGTTTTGAATAGATTAGATTATAAACATTAAGAACATATCAAGAACATATAGAGTTTAGCCATAAGAGGAATAGAATAGAATCTTATTATATTAGAGTGAGCGATTACAAGGAGGCTGCATAGCCTTAAATAGAAAGACTCCTAGGTCGCCTAGGCTAGGGATAAGTAAGAGTACATATAGGACCGTTGCAACTGAACTTATCATACATGCTTCCTTATCTTCTCATCTTATCATGTGTGACTATCCCTTCCTTATCAAGTGACCAGAGTGCTTATCACACTAGACTGAGCTGCCTTTAGTAACGCCACTGTCCAATACTCCCCCTCAAGCTAAATTCTGATGAAGAACTTAGCTTGGAAATCATAAACAACCACCTCATTAAAAACCTTATGATGTAAAACCCAATGGGACAAAAGCACCATAAGGGAAAAAGAGTATGATTGCTTATGATTAGAGGATTCATGGATAAGACATATCAAAGAGTCCAAGCCTAGGTAGAATGGACTCATATACCTTAGAAGTTGTTGCCTTGGTGAAGATATCCGCAAGTTGATCCATACTTCTGGTGTAGCATGGTAAGACTACTCCTTGCTCCACTGCTTGCCTCACCTTGTGACAGTCAACTTCTATGTGTTTAGTTCTCTCGTGGAATACAGAATTGGATGCTATGTGAATGGCTGCTTGGTTGTCGCAATGCATGGTCATTGGTCTAACTGTTTCTATATCCAAGTCCTTCAGAATGGCCTTGATCCATGTTAACTCATTGGTGAGCTTCTTCATTGCACGATATTCAGCCTCTGCGCTTGAACAAGACACAATCTTCTGCTTCTTTGTCTTCCATGTGACCAAGTTTCCACCAACAAAGGTACAGTAGCCTGTGGTAGACCTCCTGTCTTCTCTATCACCAGCCCAGTCAGCATCACAGTATCCCACTATTTCTGAGCTTCCATTGGCTCCCATCCAGATTCCTTGCTCAGAAGTTCCTCTCAAGTATCTAAGAATTCTCTCCAGCATGTTCCAATGATGGACCTTCGGCTCTTGCATATGCTGGCTAACCTGATTCACAGAAAAGCAAAGATCAGGTCTAGTAAGAGTTAAATAGATTAACTTACCTACTAGTCTTCTGTAGAGTTGCGGATTATTGAATGGTTGATCTTCAAGCTCCCCCTCATTGATAGCTTTGTAACTGTCCTCCAGAGGTGTGGTCACTGGTTTTGCATCTAGCTTTCCTGTTTCAGACAAAAGGTCAAGTGTGTATTTCCTTTGAGATAAGAATAATCCCTCTTTAGAGCGACATATCTCAATCCCTAGGAAATACTTAAGCAAGCCTAAATCTTTAATGTCAAAGATGGACTTAAGGTAGGCTTTGGTATCCTTGATCCCTTCCCTATCATCACCTGTGATAATGATATCATCCACATAGACCAACACAACTATGATACCTGACCGGCTAGAAGATGTGAACAGTGTGTGATCAGCTTCTGATTTCCTGAATCCTCTGTCTCTTAGTGTCATGCTTAACTTGTGATACCAGGCCCTAGGTGATTGTTTTAATCCATAAATAGCCTTTCTCAATCTCAAGACCTTGCCTGGTTGAACAATCCCTTCTAGACCTGGAGGTGGCCGCATGTACACCTCTTCCTCTAGCTCTCCTTGCAAGAAGGCATTCTTTACATCCATCTGCCACAATTCCCAATCCAGATTTGTTGCTAAGGATAGGACAATCCTCACGGTATGGAGTTTTGCTACAGGGGCAAAGGTATCACCAAAATCTTCTCCATAGGTCTGAGTGAAGCCTCTTGCGACCAACCTGGCCTTATATCTTTCCACATCTCCATTACTCTTGTATTTGATCGTAAATACCCACTTTGAGCTCACTGCCTTCTTTCCCTTGGGTAACACGGCTTCATCCCATGTGTGATTCCTTTCCATGGCCTCTGTCTCATCACTTATAGCATCCCTCCAGACTTTGAGTTCCTTAGCCTCTTCATAGGATGTTGGAATGTGTCCCTGATCCAGGCTGCTAATAAAGGTCTTGTGCTCTTCAGGGAATGAAGCAAATGAGCAAACAACTTGAGAGGGATGAGCAACCGCATTTGCATTGTAATAGACCCTTGTGTTCACCCAGTTTGATGGATCCTTCCTGAGTCTTGTGCTTCTCCTTAGAGGTTGAGCTGTCCCTGATGGTTCTTCTTCCCGCTCTTGCCTTTGATCGTGACCTTCAGAAGAAGAGCCGGTCCTCTCTTGATCACTGTCTTCTTCAAGATGTCCCCCCTCACGATCAATGTCTGGCCGGGAAGAGTTAAGGTCTTGCTGCGGTAAGCTTGGTCCAGTCCGGGACAATGTTGGACCACCTCCGGGTGAGCTAGGTTCTGACCAGGTCGAGGTAATTTCATGCGGGACAGCTGGTTGAACAGGAGCCAAGCCAGGAACAGGACATGAACTAGGTTGAGGACATGGAACACCGGTAGAACCAGGTTGGAATGGTGAAGGTATGCCAAGATGATCAAGGATATTCCGAAGGCTAGTGGCCCGGTCCAGGGAAGAACCAGCAAGATCAACCAAGTTATCCCACTTTTGATCACTATAGTAGCCAGTGTTCTCAATAAACTTAACATCACGAGACACCAACACCTTCCTAGCTTCAGGGTCATAGCACTTGTAGCCTCTTTGGGTAGTAGAATACCCAATGAACATGGACCGTGCACTCTTAGCGTCAAGCTTGGTTCGGTTCTCTCCTGGAATCAAAACAAAGCACAGGCAACCAAACACTCTCAAGTGGGTTAGAGAAGGTTTAAGAGCGTTTAATACCTCAAATGGGGAGAGATCATTGAGGACTCGGGTAGGAGTCCTGTTAATAAGATAACATGCGGTAAGGACAGCATCTCCCCAAAACCTCTTAGGAACCTTTGTATGAAACATCATTGCCCTGGCTACTTCCATCAAGTGACGATTCTTTCTCTCAGCCACACCATTCTGTTGGGGTGTGTAGGGACAACTCGTTTGATGGAGAATTCTGTGCTTATTGAGATGATCTCTGAAGGCATGACTTGTATACTCTCCACCATTGTCTGTTCTAAAGATTTTAATCTTTGCATTGAAGTGGTTAGTGATATAATTTTGAAAGTTCACAAAGGCCTCTAAAGCTCTATCCTTTGATTGCATTAAGGTTATCCAGGTGTATTTGGATTTCTCATCTATGAAAGTAATGAAATATTTCTGATTCTCTCTAGATAAGCAAGGAGCAGTCCACACATCTGAATGCACAAGATCAAAACACTTTTCATAAACGGTTCCAGACTTAGTGAAAACAGACTTGCAATGTTTACCTAAGATACATGCCTCACAATTATCATTTTTAAACACAACATTAGGTAACATTAAGCCTAAAGCCCGAGAGTGAGGGTGTCCTAGTCTAGCGTGCCATAACACATTATTAGCATAAACAGGAGTAGAATTTAAAGAACATAAAACAGAAGCTAAAGGTTGATCATTTCCCAGCAGATAAAGACCATCCTTAGTTCTTCCTTTCCCAAGCAACTTGCTTGTCTTAATATCCTGAAAATGTACATCATTAGGAGTGAAGATAACATTGCAATCCAAGTCATTTGTGGCCTTATGAACAGAAACTAAATTAGAGGTGAAATCAGGCATAAAGAAAGCTCTAGTCTTTCTATCAAATAGTTCTAAGTTTCCTACCCCTTTAATTGGAATTCTATCCCCATTTGCAATCACAACATGACCCTTAGCCGGTTCTAAGTCCTTAATCAGTTCAATATTGCTAATCATATGATGGGATGCTCCAGAATCAATCACTAATGGTCTTTCATCCAGTTTTATAGTATGAGCAGTAGCATGAAAAGAGAACCCCATACCATTACCATAGCTTTCTTTCAGGGCTTTGATAAGAGCATCCAGTTCTGACCGCTTCACCACTTGATCTTGACCGGCTACTTGTGCAGCTTGAGCATTGATCACCGCCATTCCATCTTCCTCTGGATTGCGTGAGGATGTTCCCTGGTCAGCTTTAGCCTTGGTGATATTGGCTCGGACATCTCTGAACTTGGATGGCTTGAGATGTGGGTGGAGAATCCAGCATTTTTCCTTAGTATGGCCCTTCCTCTTGCAGTGCTCACAGAACAACCCCCTTCTGTCATCTTGCTTGAAGTAGACACCTTTGTTTGCTGTCACAAGCTCTCCCTTTCCACTTAGAAGACCATGAGAGCCTTGTTCCCTCTGGATGTAAGCGCAAACTTCTTCTAGGGATGGAAGCTTATCTGATCTCAGGAGGTGCTTGATCAAGTCATTGTACATAGGATTCAGGGTGAGAAGGAGACCAAAGACCTTGTCTTGTTCACGTCTTGCAAGGAGAACCTCTGGATCAGTTGAGTTCGGTCTCAACATTTCAAGCTCAGCCCACAAGGAGCGAAACTTGCCAAAATGAGCTGTAAACTCCAAGTCCTCTTGGTGAAGGTTGTTGATTGCTCTCTTCACTTCAAACACCCTACTTAAATTTGTAGTGTTACCGTAAACCTTCTTGAGTGTTTCCCATAGCTCCCTAGCACTTTCACAATACGAGTATGCCTCCAAGATAGGTCCATCCAATGAACTTTGAATGATAGACAGAACAAACTGATCCTCTTGAATCCATTTTTCTTCATCCACAATCATAATCTCCTGTCCATCCTCCTGTTGAAACGTCTTAGGTGGAGCTTCATCAAGAAGGAGATGCATTCCAAGTCCTCGGCCACCGAGAGTAGTTTTTACCATTCTAGACCAGAGAAGGTAGTTAAGGCCTTTGAGGGTGACTGGAATGACCATGGGCCGTGTGTTCTCCATCTTGAAAGGGGTAGGTTTTATGAAAAACACGAGGGTTTGAGAACACGAGGGTTTGAGAAAAACAGGGTGCACAAGGTTTAAGAAGGTTTATGCTCAGGATGCAACTCTACCCTTCTAAGACCTTAAGCCGTTCTTTGGTAAGCTAGAAATGACCTACCTTTAGGATAAATGAGCTATTTTTAGACAGTTTTGGTGTAGTGTACGGACTCTGGTTCGGGTTTGGTCGAAGAAGGTGAGTACGGACACTCACCCACTTAGCTCTAAACAACTCCCCTTGTATTATTTAGGCCATGAATGAGTTCAAGCTTACTCCTTTTACTACCCCAACACAGAAAGCAGCTATTTTTACACTAAGAACTCACTATCCAGAAATGTGTCCGTACAACAATGGTGAAAAAGCTGGCTAAACTTGAAAACAACTTAAACGCGAGAGATAACCATGCCTAGTCTTCTTCAACTCATCACCCATGGTTCTGAGGATCCTGGATCTCAGAGAAGACAGACTTAAACATGTTTATCTCAAGGAAAGCGTTTGGGGTATAGCCAGAAATATAAAGAGTAGAAGAGAAGGAATGAGTTTAAGAATGCGGAAGCTATGTGAGAATCATATCCTGCTCTGATACCATGTTAGTTTTAGGAAAGATTAAGGAGAAGTTTTGAATAGATTAGATTATAAACATTAAGAACATATCAAGAACATATAGAGTTTAGCCATAAGAGGAATAGAATAGAATCTTATTATATTAGAGTGAGCGATTACAAGGAGGCTGCATAGCCTTAAATAGAAAGACTCCTAGGTCGCCTAGGCTAGGGATAAGTAAGAGTACATATAGGACCGTTGCAACTGAACTTATCATACATGCTTCCTTATCTTCTCATCTTATCATGTGTGACTATCCCTTCCTTATCAAGTGACCAGAGTGCTTATCACACTAGACTGAGCTGCCTTTAGTAACGCCACTGTCCAATACCCAGCCCATCTCAGCTAGAAGAAGGCCGCTCATAAACTATACTAGCATCTCTTGAAGAATAAGGCCATCCATAATGTGCACTGCCCATAAGGAGTGTTCCAGCCCATGTGAAGTTCATAGCCCAGACATAAGTAAAGAAGTGGTGAGGCCCTGGACCAGAGGTACATTAGACAGCCCAAGTGTGCACAGGCCCTAATGAATTAAGTCCATAGCTTGAGATGTTGTCCAGCCCATAAGGAGCCCACAAGACCATGATGCTCACGCCAGAAGAGTGCTAAGCTTCTAGAAGGGATTCAAATATTTGAATTAGAGTCACATGTGCTGCTGTGTGTCTGTATGGACGTTTATGAGCTGTCCCTTTCACCCCTTGGACACCACAACTTCTTCTCTCCACTCTTCTCTCCATTCTTGTCTATATATACAGCTTGTATGCAGACACAATTCAACTTAAGAGAAATATATCTTCCTTTCTACTTCTCTCTAATGGCATTTTATGATCTTTGTGTTTTACTCTTTTATGATTTTGTCTAATCTTTCTTAATCTCCAATCATACAATCTCCTATTTCTTTATGTATTTCCGCAAATCTCAACACATATTTCTATACCTAAGAAATATTTCATTAGACCAAGATCTTTAATATCAAACTTTGACTTAAGATAAGCCTTAGTTTCTAGAATACCTTCCCTGTGACAATTATATCATCAACATATACCAAAACCACAATAATATCTGAGCAGCTAGGAAGAGTAAAAAGAGTATGATCAACCTCAGACCTTCTAAAACCTTTATCCCTCAATGTCATGCTTAGTTTGTGATACCAAGCTCTAGGAGATTGTTTTAATCCATAAATGGCTTTTCTTAATCTCAAAACATTACCATCGTTTCCTAAGTCTTCTAATCCAGGAGGTGGTCTCATGTATACCTCTTCTTCTAATTCTCCTTGAAGAAAGGCATTCTTTACATCCATCTGCCACAACTCCCATTCTAAATTAGTAGCTAGCGAAAGAACAATCCTAACAGTGTGGAGTTTTGCAACTGGTGCAAATGTATCTCCAAAATCCTCACCATATGTTTGAGTGAACCCTCTAGCAACTAATCTATCCTTATACCTTTCAATCTCACCATTACTTTTGTATTTAATGGTGAAAACCCATTTTGAACTTACTGCTTTCTTACCTTTGGGTAGATATGATTCATCCCAAGTATGATTTCTGATCATTGCCTCCTTTTCATCTTGGACAGCATCTCTCCATACTTTTAACTTCATAGCTTCCTCATATGTGTCAGGAATTTGATTTTGATCCAGAGAACTTATGAATACCTGGTGTTCTTCTGGAAAATAAGCAAAAGAGCAAGTTGCTTTTATAGGATGTTCCACAGCATTAGTATTGTAGTAAACCCTAGTATTGATCCAGTTGGCTGGATCTCTTCTTATCCTTGTACTTCTTCTTAGCACTTGAGGTGATTCAACAACAGCTACCCCGTGATCATCCTCAGCTTCTATACCTTGTAGGTCTTGGATATGGTCATGGTCTGGACTAGAAATCACAGGACTCTCCCCCTCACGATCATGACTAAGATCCAAGTTTGAAGATGAACTAGGTAAATACTCCCCCTGGTTATGAAGGGGCCATGCTGCACGATCAGAACCTTGTCTGCCCATCGCCCGACCATGCTCGTTTCCTCCCGAACCTCGACCATTAGGTGTTTGTTCATGATCATTTATAGCCGGGACATGTGTCTCTGGGACGTGCCGAGATGATTCTGGAACATTGACCGGCCTAAATGCTGGCTGTCTAGAAATATCAAAGCTTTCTAACAATGTTTTAAGATAAGCATTCTGATCAATACTAGAATTAGTGATATTTTGTATAGTTTCCCAAGTACCATCAGTATAATAAGGCTTATTTTCCAAAAATTTAACATCTCTTGAAACTAATACCTTCTGTGACTCAGAATCATTGCATTTATAACCTTTTTGGGTAGAAGAATAGCCTATAAAGACTGCTTTAGTACTCTTCTCCTCCAACTTGTTCCTTCTATTCCCTGGTACTAAAACATAACAAACACAACCAAAAACTTTTAAATGTTCAAGGTGTGGTTTAATTTTATTTAGTACCTCAAATGGAGAAATGTCATGAAGAACTTTAGTGGGAATCCTATTAATCAGGTAACAGGCTGTAAGAACTGCATCTCCCCAAAATCTCTTGGGCACATTTCTATGAAACATCATTGACCTGGCCACTTCCATAAGATGGCGGTTCTTGCGCTCAGCCACTCCATTCTGTTCAGGTGTGTATGGACAACTAGTTTGATGAAGAATTCCATATTTGAGAAGATAATCTCTGAAAGTCTTGCTTGTATATTCTCCTCCATTATCAGTCCTAAAAACTTTCATCTTTGCATTATATTGGTTAGTAACATAAGAATAAAGTTAATGAAAGCTTCTAGAACTCTATCTTTGGAAGGAAGAAGAGTAATCCATGTATATTTAGATTTCTCATCTATGAAGGTTACAAAGTATTTTTGTTGTTCTCTAGAAGCACAAGGAGCTGTCCACACATCAGAATGAATTAGATCAAAGCAATGGTCATAAGTGGTTGACGATTTAGGAAATACAGTCTTGCAGTGTTTACCAAGAATGCAAGCTTCACATTCATTTTGATTAAAAGAAATTTTTGGAAATATGAGTTCAAGAGCCTTAAAATGAGGATGGCCTAATCTAGCATGCCACAATGGTCCATCATTCAACTCATTACTACTAGACAAACAAGATACTATATTAGGAGATAGATCATTCAGAATATAAAGTTCATCCTTAGTGCCGCCTCTGCCAAGCACTCTCTTTGTCTCAATATCCTGAAAACAACACTCATTAGGACTAAAGATCACATTACAATTTAAGTCAGTTGTAGCTCTTTTCACAGAAACCAAATTGGATGTAAATGATGGCATATAGAATGCTTTACTATCTTTCTCAAACCACTTTAGATTACCTATACCTTTAATTGGAATTTTAGTTCCATTTGCTATAACAACATTACCTAAGGCAGGTTCTAAGTCATTAATCAAACCTGTATCACTAATCATGTGATGGGATGCTCCAGAATCAACAATTAATGGCTTGTTAATAGTTTGAACATTATAAGAAGCATGAAGAGATTTACCAACAACTTTACCAGAACTCTCTTGGAGGGCTTTGATGATGGCATCAAGATCAGACTTGGTAACATAGTCTTGGCCGGATGATGAAGTAAGTTGCACCTCCTTTCCTGGTCTTTGTTCATTCTCAATGGTAGTTATCATCCTTGAGACAGGTGAAGGAGCACTCACTTGATTTCCCTTTCCAGATAAATTGTTTCTAAAACCGGTTCCCTTATTGAAGTCACGCCACCTTGAAATAGAAGCTGGTTTAAGATGTGGATGAAGTGTCCAACAATGGTCCTTATGATGACCTTTCTTTTTACAATGAGCACACACAACAAACCGCCTATCATCCCTTCTGAAAGAACTCTTGTTTGCAGTGACCAAATCCCCTTTACTTCCAAACAGACCCTGTGAACCTTGTTCCTTTTGGACCTTAGCACACACATCATCCAGGTTTGGTAACTTGTCTTCACGCAAAAGATGTTTAATCAGGTCAGTGTAGCTTGAGTTCAAAGTCATTAAAAGTCCAATGACTTTGTCTTGCTCCCTTCTCCCATGTAGGATCATAGGATCAGTAGTTGGTGGTCTTAACATTTCCAGCTCTGCCCAGAGAGCTCTATAAGTTCCAAAGTGTTTAGTGAATTCAACCTCCTCCTGTCTAAGTTCACTGAGAGATTTCTTGACCTCAAAGATCCTCATTAAGTTTGAAGTATTTCCATATACATTCTGAAGAGTGTCCCACAAATCCTTTGCATTTTCACAGTATGAATAGGCTTCTAGTAAGGACTTCTCAAGGGAGTTTTGTAAGATGGACAAAACCATTTGATCTTCCTGGAACCACTTCCCTTCTTCTTCAGAGTGAGCCGCGAGAACTTCTCCTTCTGCATCATTATTTGAAGCTCTACCAAGGATAACATGCGACCATAAACCTCTACTACACAATGTTGTCTTCATTGTTCTAGTCCACAGAAGATAATTTGCACCTTTGAGGACAATAGGAGCCATAACCATCTGTTTCTGAAGCTCCATGACCAATCTTTTTAAAGAACTCCACACAAACTTTAGACAATGATCACAGAGATGATCAACACAAATGACTTAGCAACCAGATTTTTAGCCAAACCTCCTGAATCTACCACTTCTCTAAACTACCAATCAATCCGAGTTATCCTGAAGTTCAGTTGCACAACTTAAGCTAATGCTTCAACTTCCAATATCATCAAGTGAACAATCTACACTTTCACAACTATCACTCCAGACAAACAATTTTGATCGCTATTATTCAGATTTCGAAGATTAGAGTATTACTTGCAGAGGAAGGAAGAATGATCCAAGAACAACTTTCCAGAAACCTGGGATTCTCTCAATCACAACTGGAACGAATACGATCAGGGAGTTGGAGAATAACCAGATTGAGAATCAGGAACTGCAGGATTGATAATCGGCACGATCTGTTCGACTTTCGTGATGAAGAAGCAATCAACAACTCGCGATCGAGATTTTGAGAAAAACAGAGCCGAATCTCAACAAACTCATACACACTTGATTCAGGACTCAAAAGGATCAAAGATCGGCTCGTTCTGATGATAATTCAGAGGAAGAAGATGATCAAGAAGGTGAAGAACAACAAGATCGAGTTTTGCGATCTCGAACCTTTTAAAAAAAAAAATTGGCGCCAAAATTGATTTGATCAATTCGATGATCAATCGATCAAATCTCGTCGATCAATCCACGAATCAACAATCTGAATCTTTAAACTTGATGAAGAAGACTGAAAACGCGTGATTTTGGATGACTTTCTTCACTTCAAATTTAAGAATCCACGGCGGAGAAATCGCAACACCGTACGGATGAGATCGCAACGCAACAGCGGAGAGATTTGATAACTTTCGATCTAATCCACCAAAACAAATGATTCCTCCGGCGATGCAATCAGATTTCACCGGTGAATGAATCACAATAAAGAAAATTGTAGAAGAAGAACAAGATTCGCAGAAGATCAAGACGCAAAACGAAAGACTTCTTGGCTTGATTCGTTTTTTAAACTCGCGATGAAGAATTAGAATAGGATCGAAAGAATTTGCAGGTAAACCTTGCTCTGATACCATGAGAGAATTAAGAATGTAATTGAAGAATCAATAGAGTTTAGCATAAGAATGATGAAGAATACAGAAGATTAGAGAGAGAGAGAATTCGATTAAGAAGAATTAGAAAAGAATGAAGTATATTTCTCATTAATCTGAATCAAGTGTACATCAGGTATATATAGTAGTCTACAAATCGAAAAAGGGCATAGCCTTACACAAATGTATTCCCCTGAGTACAACCCCTCTCCTTTACTTAGAGTCTCTCAAAGCTATTCCTTTTCTACAGGTTTATGATTTCCAAAGACAAACACCCATGGACCAATGGTCACTAGCTTTACCCACTGGTTAAAGGGTTATATCACCAAAATAACTTATGGGAAGAAGTTTTCTGATAATAACATACACTAGGATCATTAGAACAACACAAGAAGAGGTGTTTTTCGTGGCTAAATAGCTGTGAAACCAGTGAAGCAAAACGGTTTACCCACTGGTCCAAGCAATGCTTCCTAAATGTTGAAGCCATTTTGAATTCTTTCTCTTCCTCAAACTTTGTCTCTGAACCATAAGAGAGATTTAAGACAAAGTTTTAAACATCATTGTAGAGGAGAAGAGAATAATTGCATGAAACAATTTGAAATTCAAACTTTGGACCATTGGGTAAAGCTATTACCCAATGGATAAAACGTTTTTAAAGGGATTTTTCGAAAACTTTTGCATAAAGAACAAGAAAATTGATCTCAAGAGCTTAATGCTCTGATACCATGTTGAGATTTGCGGAAATACATAGAGAAATAGGAGATTGTATGATTGGAGATTAAGAAAGATTAGACAAAATCATAAAAGAGTAAAACACAAAGATCATAAAATGCCATTAGAGAGAAGTAGAAAGGAAGATATATTTCTCTTAAGTTGAATTGTGTCTGCATACAAGCTGTATATATAGACAAGAATGGAGAGAAGAGTGGAGAAAAGAAGTTGTGGTGTCCAAGGGGTGAAAGGGACAGCTCATAAACGTCCATACAGACACACAGCAGCACATGTGACTCTAATTCAAATATTTGAATGTCTTCTAGAAGCTTAGCACTCTTCTGGCGTGAGCATCATGGTCTTGTGGGCTCCTTATGGGCTGGACAACATCTCAAGCTATGGACTTAATTCATTAGGGCCTGTGCACACTTGGGCTGTCTAATGTACCTCTGGTCCAGGGCCTCACCACTTCTTTACTTATGTCTGGGCTATGAACTTCACATGGGCTGGAACACTCCTTATGGGCAGTGCACATTATGGATGGCCTTATTCTTCAAGAGATGCTAGTATAGTTTATGAGCGGCCTTCTTCTAGCTGAGATGGGCTGGGCTGCCTTGTTCCTATGGGCCGCCTATTTGGTTGGCCTTCTCATGCAGGTTCATATCTTCCCTCTTTATTTCTTTAGTCCAATAAAACATAGGTCAGGTCTAGTGATGGTTAAATAAATAAGCTTACCAACCACTTGTCTATACAATTTTGCATCATGAAACTTGTCATTTCCTAGCTCCCCCTCAGGTTCTATTTTGTAGCCTTCTTCAAGGGGTGTCTTAGCTGGTTTAGCTTCAAACATACCTGTGGAGGTTAGTAAATCCACAATATATTTCCTTTGAGATAAAAAGAGACCTTCCTTGAATCTACATATTTCAATTCCTAAGAAATATTTCAATTCTCCTAGATCCTTAATATCAAAAACACTTTTCAAATAGGCTTTAGTTGATTCAATACCAGCTTTATCACTCCCTGATATGATTATATCATCCACATAGATAAGTATAACCACAATACCTTCCTTACTCTTAAGTGTAAACAGGGTGTGTTCAACTTCTGACCTTTTGAAACCTCTATCCCTTAGAGTTACATTCAGCTTATGATACCAAGCTCTTGGAGATTGCTTAAGACCATAGATTGCCTTCCTTAGTCTGAGGGTGTTGCCGCCATTAACTTCATCTTCCAAACCTGGTGGTGGTGTCATGTACACTTCTTCCTCTAATTCACCTTGTAAGAAAGCATTCTTAACATCCATTTGCCACAAATCCCATTCAAGGTTAGTAGAAAGAGAAATAACAACATTAACAGAGTGAAGTTTAGCTACTGGAGCAAAGGTATCCCTATAGTCTTCACCATAAGTCTGTGTGAATCCCCTAGCCACCAACCTAGCTTTATACCTATCTATCTCACCATTACTTTTATACTTAATGGTAAATATCCATTTTGAACTTACAGCTTTTTTCCCTTTTGGTAAGGTGGCTGGAGCATAAGTTCCATTTTTCTCCATAGCTTGTTTTTCATCTTGAATGGCATCTCTCCATTCCTTAATCTCCATAGCCTCCTCATACCTCTTAGGGATCTGTTCTTTATCTAAACTCACAGTGAAAGCAACATGATTAGTAGGAATACTAATTAAAGAACATACTCCCTGATCATGATGTGCTACTGCATTGTGGTTGTAGTACACCCTTGTATTCTTCCAGTTTTCAGCTGGGAACCTCTGCCTTGTACTTCTTCTGAGTGCCACAGGTTGATTTGTTTCTTCTTCTAAAGCGGCTTGTACAAGATTGGGTTGATCCCTTGGCCTTTTTGATGCTGAAACTAGAATATCATCTTGAGCATGTGTACTCTCTTCTCCCCCCTCATGGTCAAGAGGATACTGTTCAGGAGGACTGGATGGTGGAGAGGGCATTGATGGAATGTTGGATGAACCGGAAGAACTAGCACCAGTAGATGGATCATGGACAGCCCCGGGAACTGAGACAGGACGGGATGAGCTAGATGCAAGGTCATGACCAGAGATCGTCTCCTGGTTGGATGTAGCCGGACCATGCCAGCTAGTATTCGGGCTTGAATCATGTTGCTGAGGTACATGGACAGGTGCTGGAGCGGTTGGCTGAACTATGCCAAGGTTCTCTAAAATTTTCCTTAGATTCTCAGCCTGATCAGAATTTGATGTAGATATGTCTTTAAGATCTTCCCAAGTTCCATCTTCATAGAATCCTTTGTTCTCATTAAACTTGACATCCCTAGACACCAGGACCCTCCTAGTCTCTGGATTGTAGCATTTGTATCCTTTTTTAGTATCCTAGGAACATAGCCTTGATGCTTTTTGGTTCCAGCTTATTCCTAAGTTCTCCTGGTACTAAAACAAAACAAACACATCCAAAAATTCTTAAATGATCAATAGTTGGCTTAGTTTTGTTTAATACCTCAAAAGGACTCAAATCATCTAGAACTTTAGTTGGAGTTCTATTGATTAAGTAACATGCAGCTAGTAATGCATCTCCCCAAAATCTTTTAGGAACCTTCTTGTGGAACATCATTGTTCTCACAACTTCCATCAAATGTCTGTTCTTCCTCTCAGCTACTCCATTTTGTTGTGGAGTGTAAGGACAGCTTGTTTGATGTTCAATGCCATGTGTGGCTAAGTGTTGCTGAAACTTGGTACTAGTATATTCCCCTCCATTGTCTGTCCTAAAAATCTTTATCTTGGCATTATATTGGTTAGTAACATATGTCTGAAAGTTAAGAAATGCATCAAACACCCTATCCTTTGAATTAAGCAATGTCACCCAAGTATACTTAGATTTTTCATCAATGAAGGTAACAAAATACTTCTGATTTTCTCTAGAAGGAAAGGGAGATGTCCAAACATCAGAGTTCCAAACATCAGAGTTCCAAACATCCCTGGACCGGGCCACTAGCCTTCGGAATATCCTTGATCATCTTGGCATACCTTCACCATTCCAACCTGGTTCTACCGGTGTTCCATGTCCTCAACCTAGTTCATGTCCTGTTCCTGGCTTGGCTCCTGTTCAACCAGCTGTCCCGCATGAAATTACCTCGACCTGGTCAGAACCTAGCTCACCCGGAGGTGGTCCAACATTGTCCCGGACTGGACCAAGCTTACCGCAGCAAGACCTTAACTCTTCCCGGCCAGACATTGATCGTGAGGGGGGACATCTTGAAGAAGACAGTGATCAAGAGAGGACCGGCTCTTCTTCTGAAGGTCACGATCAAAGGCAAGAGCGGGAAGAAGAACCATCAGGGACAGCTCAACCTCTAAGGAGAAGCACAAGACTCAGGAAGGATCCATCAAACTGGGTGAACACAAGGGTCTATTACAATGCAAATGCGGTTGCTCATCCCTCTCAAGTTGTTTGCTCATTTGCTTCATTCCCTGAAGAGCACAAGACCTTTATTAGCAGCCTGGATCAGGGACACATTCCAACATCCTATGAAGAGGCTAAGGAACTCAAAGTCTGGAGGGATGCTATAAGTGATGAGACAGAGGCCATGGAAAGGAATCACACATGGGATGAAGCCGTGTTACCCAAGGGAAAGAAGGCAGTGAGCTCAAAGTGGGTATTTACGATCAAATACAAGAGTAATGGAGATGTGGAAAGATATAAGGCCAGGTTGGTCGCAAGAGGCTTCACTCAGACCTATGGAGAAGATTTTGGTGATACCTTTGCCCCTGTAGCAAAACTCCATACCGTGAGGATTGTCCTATCCTTAGCAACAAATCTGGATTGGGAATTGTGGCAGATGGATGTAAAGAATGCCTTCTTGCAAGGAGAGCTAGAGGAAGAGGTGTACATGCGGCCACCTCCAGGTCTAGAAGGGATTGTTCAACCAGGCAAGGTCTTGAGATTGAGAAAGGCTATTTATGGATTAAAACAATCACCTAGGGCCTGGTATCACAAGTTAAGCATGACACTAAGGGACAGAGGATTCAGGAAATCAGAAGCTGATCACACACTGTTCACATCTTCTAGCCGGTCAGGTATCATAGTTGTGTTGGTCTATGTGGATGATATCATTATCACAGGTGATGATAGGGAAGGGATCAAGGATACCAAAGCCTACCTTAAGTCCATCTTTGACATTAAAGATTTAGGCTTGCTTAAGTATTTCCTAGGGATTGAGATATGTCGCTCTAAAGAGGGATTATTCTTATCTCAAAGGAAATACACACTTGACCTTTTGTCTGAAACAGGAAAGCTAGATGCAAAACCAGTGACCACACCTCTGGAGGACAGTTACAAAGCTATCAATGAGGGGGAGCTTGAAGATCAACCATTCAATAATCCGCAACTCTACAGAAGACTAGTAGGTAAGTTAATCTATTTAACTCTTACTAGACCTGATCTTTGCTTTTCTGTGAATCAGGTTAGCCAGCATATGCAAGAGCCGAAGGTCCATCATTGGAACATGCTGGAGAGAATTCTTAGATACTTGAGAGGAACTTCTGAGCAAGGAATCTGGATGGGAGCCAATGGAAGCTCAGAAATAGTGGGATACTGTGATGCTGACTGGGCTGGTGATAGAGAAGACAGGAGGTCTACCACAGGCTACTGTACCTTTGTTGGTGGAAACTTGGTCACATGGAAGACAAAGAAGCAGAAGATTGTGTCTTGTTCAAGCGCAGAGGCTGAATATCGTGCAATGAAGAAGCTCACCAATGAGTTAACATGGATCAAGGCCATTCTGAAGGACTTGGATATAGAAACAGTTAGACCAATGACCATGCATTGCGACAACCAAGCAGCCATTCACATAGCATCCAATTCTGTATTCCACGAGAGAACTAAACACATAGAAGTTGACTGTCACAAGGTGAGGCAAGCAGTGGAGCAAGGAGTAGTCTTACCATGCTACACCAGAAGTATGGATCAACTTGCGGATATCTTCACCAAGGCAACAACTTCTAAGGTATATGAGTCCATTCTACCTAGGCTTGGACTCTTTGATATGTCTTATCCATGAATCCTCTAATCATAAGCAATCATACTCTTTTTCCCTTATGGTGCTTTTGTCCCATTGGGTTTTACATCATAAGGTTTTTAATGAGGTGGTTGTTTATGATTTCCAAGCTAAGTTCTTCATCAGAATTTAGCTTGAGGGGGAGTATTGGACAGTGGCGTTACTAAAGGCAGCTCAGTCTAGTGTGATAAGCACTCTGGTCACTTGATAAGGAAGGGATAGTCACACATGATAAGATGAGAAGATAAGGAAGCATGTATGATAAGTTCAGTTGCAACGGTCCTATATGTACTCTTACTTATCCCTAGCCTAGGCGACCTAGGAGTCTTTCTATTTAAGGCTATGCAGCCTCCTTGTAATCGCTCACTCTAATATAATAAGATTCTATTCTATTCCTCTTATGGCTAAACTCTATATGTTCTTGATATGTTCTTAATGTTTATAATCTAATCTATTCAAAACTTCTCCTTAATCTTTCCTAAAACTAACATCTTGATCATGAGGGAGGCAATGAAGGTGATGAGCTTGATGAGCTTGAACTTGAAACTACTAACCAAGAAACAAGCTCACACGTACATGATCACAAAGAACATGAGGAATCCGAAACTGAGGCTGAACAACAAGCAGAAGAACAGGCGGCCCAACCAGACACCCAAGTAGTACTAAGGAGAAGCCAAAGGGAAAGGCGACCAGCTTCAAATTGAATCAACACCAGAGTATACTACAATGCCCAAGCAGTAGCTCACCCAACTCAATCTGTTTGCTCCCTAGCTCATGTTCCCTTAGAACATCAAGCATTTGCAGCAGTCCTCAACCAAGAACATATACCAAGAAACTATGAGGAAGCAAAGGAGCTTAAAGTGTGGAGAGATGCAGTTAAGGCTGAATGCAATGCCATGGACATCAATCACACTTGGGATGAGGCCGATTTACCTAAGGACAAGAGGACAGTGAGCTCCAGATGGATCTTTACCATTAAATACAAAAGCAATGGAGAGATAGAAAGATACAAGGCAAGACTAGTTGCAAGAGGTTTCACTCAGACCTATGGAGAAGACTACAATGACACCTTTGCACCAGTAGCCAAATTACACACTGTAAGGGTTCTTCTCTCTTTAGCTACTAACCTTGATTGGGAGTTGTGGCAGATGGATGTCAAGAATGCCTTCCTACAAGGAGAACTAGAAGATGAAGTGTATATGACACCTCAACCAGGCCTTGAAGATACGGTGACTCCAGGAAAGGTTCTAAGGCTGAGAAAAGCTATCTATGGCCTCAAACAGTCACCAAGAGCTTGGTACCATAAGCTAAGTATCACACTTAGAGATAGGGGCTTTAGAAAGTCTGAGGCAGATCATACTCTCTTCACACTCCAAAGTCAAACAGGTAATGTAGTCATTCTCATCTATGTAGATGATATAATCATCTCAGGGAATGACAAGGTAGGAATTCAATCCACTAAGGTTTATCTTAAATCTATGTTTGATATAAAAGACTTGGGTGAACTAAAGTACTTCCTAGGGATAGAAGTATGCCGAACACAAGAAGGCCTCTTCTTATCACAAAGGAAGTACACACTTGATCTTCTAGTTGATGCAGGAAGATTAGAAGCTAAACCAGCGAAGACTCCCCTAGAAGAAGGGTACAAGGTGGAACGTGAGGGGGAGCTTGGAGATGAGATGTTTGGAGACACCAAACTCTATAGGAAGATGGTTGGTAAGCTAATTTATCTAACCATTACTAGACCTGACTTGTGCTATGCTGTGAATCAGGTCAGTCAACATATGCAAGCCCCAAAGGTGCATCACTGGAACATGGTGGACCGGATCTTAAGATACCTGAAAGGGACACACGACCAAGGCATCTGGATGGGGCGCAACGGAAGCTCTGAAATCGTGGGCTATTGTGATGCTGATTGGGCTGGAGACAGGAATGATAGGAGATCAACTACCGGTTGTTGCACATTCATTGGAGGCAACCTAGTTACTTGGAAAACAAAGAAGCAGAAGGTGGTTTCTTGTTCAAGTGCTGAAGCTGAGTACCGAGCCATGAGGAAGCTCAGCACAGAACTTACCTGGCTCAAGAATCTGCTCAAGGATCTAAACATAGAAGTCACAACACCAATCACCATGCATTGTGACAACCAAGCTGCCATACATATAGCATCCAACAATGTATTTCAAGAGAGAACCAAGCACATTGAAGTAGACTGCCACAAAGTGAGACAAGTAGTGGAGCAAGGAGTTGTCCTACCATGTTACACAAGGAGCTCGGATCAACTTGCAGATATATTCACCAAATCCGCAAGTTTAAAGGTATGTGAGTCCATATTTCCAAAACTTGGGCTCATAAACCTTCCCAACCAGGGAATCCCCTAGCCAAAAGATCCATACTCTTTTTCCCTTAAGATGTTTTTGTCCCAAAGGGTTTTGCATCTTAAGGTTTTTAATGAGGTGAGTCTTTATGGTTTCAAGCTTAACCATTCTGTTGGAATGAAGAAGAAATGATGAAAGATGAAAGCCTTTGATTTTATAAACAAAGGCGTGAGTTTAATATGTTAAAGGGGAGTGTTTAAGGCTTGTTTGTGTTATAGTATTATGTTATCCTTGTAGCCATTCATGTATAAGGCTATCATTGTATCCAAACAAGCCTAGACTAGATTAGTATAAATACCTTACTCCCTTCACATATTGTAACTAAGTAAGAGAAATTATTCTCTCATCATTATGAATAAAAATATTCTTTCTCTCATTCTTTTGTCACTAAAATTCTCTCTCTATTCTCTTTATCAATGGTGAACCTAAATCTATTATTCTTTCATGGTATCAGAGCCAGGTTACATCAAATCTGGGAAATTTTCATCATTCTTTCATTAATTCAACAAGAATCCATCTTGTTCTTCATCTGTTTCTGGATAAATTTCGAACGTCATCTTGTAAATCAAATTGCGATCACTCCACGACTCCAATTGACGATCGGCTTTTTCTGGAGTGTACATCGGCGAATTCCGCATCCATAGACACCAAAATCGCATCATTTGGTTCAGGGAATCAAAAGATACGAATTTTCTTCTAAGAGGTGTTCGTGATCGCGTTCGTTTCGTACCCCTACATTCCCCAGGTCATATCTTCGTCAATGTTTCATCAAATTGTGATTTTCAAAAGCCTAAAATCAAGCCCCGTGAGTCTAGTTTCTGTTTAAAGAAAGCAGAACTCGATTTCATTGAGTTTAAAGGGTTTTCTTGAAGTTTTCCTGAGAGTCGTCCGAATTCATCTGTATCAAGATATTGGTGATATAATTCTAATTCTTTCTCAGTTTTTCTTTAATTCTTGGATCTAGAAAGTTTTATTAGTATCTTGTGAGTGTCTCCACGAATTTTGACTTCAATCTGATAGGTTTAAGAATTCAAGATGGATTTTCTTGATTACCTTGTTAATTTCTTGAAATTTAAAAATGAAGGAATCTTTAAAATTTAGGATTAAACCTTGAATAAATTCGAAATTTAGGCTTGATTAATCTTGTTGGATTGGATAAGGACTGTTAGAAGTTGATCTTGTTGGTTGGAGTTTGTTAAAATTTGTTGCAGGAGTTGGTTGAAGTTGTTGAAGGGAGTTAGGTTGTTGACTTGGTTGACTCTTTTCAAAGAAAGAGATGCGTATCCTCATGGTTGGTCTTGATGCTGCTGGGGTCAGGACAAGATTAAAAGACTCCCATCAACTCCATCGTAGAGGAATATCGCAGAGCAAGAGCTTCTTCAACCTTTCTTACTACGTCATCACTATTACTATTACCTATGGAATTTACTTGCAGAAGTCTACATAGAAACATTTCGTCAGCAGCGCAGGAGGTTTGGTTGATATGAAAATCTTGGATCTTGGTCTCAACATCGTACAGATGTTTCTTCTGCAAGTCTAGTTGCTGGACCAGTTTCTGATTCTGTAACTGTAGAACGGAGTCCAAAAGATGAACAGCAATGACCGAGACCATGTTGTGGAAGATAAAGACGAACTTCCCGAATGCTGAACGATGATGAGTTGAAAGATGTTGTGCTTCTCGTCTCTGCTAACAATCGCCATGAACGCTGCTGAGATAACATCTTGGACTGCGACTTCTTTGAAAGCACGAAGCTATGGCGGACCAACTCACTGACGAGCTCCAAGACATGATCAACGAGGTTGACGCAGATGGAAACAGAACCATCGTCTTTCCCAAGTTCATGAACCTGATGGCTAAGAAGATGAATACTCTGTTTCAACCGAATCTAAAACACCAGTCTCGATCATACGGATGACGAAACAACCGGAGCGGAGGTTTTACACAGCACCTCTCTACACAGAAGCAAAGCTTAAGCAAGTGCGAGAGCATAATTGGTGCACATACAGAGGAAGCACGGGGAGCAATGTGAACGATGAGTCTAATGGAATCACTAATGCTTTAACTTCTGACTAGACAGAGAGTCTAATGGAATTATTGGTGAACCAATGCATCGTGAAATTCTCTGTAGACGGTGGAGCTTCATGTGCACCGGAGCGGTTCTCAATCTCGCGACGACGATCATCTGAAACATTCTGGAAACTTCCGAGCCATTTTCTCGATGAATTCGTTAGGGAAGCAGAACCGGGTTGCTTGATGCGGCTCTTGATGTTGGAGGTGTGTATGATCCTGAGAGTGAACGTTATGACCATCACCAGAGAGGCTTCACAGAAATGTTTGGACGTGGGTTTAATACTAAACTCAGTAGTGCTGGGCTTGTATATAAGCACTATGGATTGGATATAATTGCTAAGGAGTTTGGGCTTGATCAGAAACATCCTGACGTGCAGCGATTGTTTCTAGCTGTGTAAAAAAAAAAAAAAAAAAATTTCATTGAGGCAGTAGATGCTCTTGACAACGGCATCCATCAGTATGACACTGACCAGCCTCCAAGATACGTAAATAACACAAACTTGGCGCATAGGATTGGAAGGTTGAACTTAGACTGGATGGAAGCAGATCAGTCTAGTAGCAAAGAAGATAAAGCCTTTCATCGGGCAATGGAGCTTTCTGGCTCTGAGTTCTTAGAGTGTATCCATTTTCACGCCAAGATCAAAGCTTTGGTAGTAGCGGGAAAAGGCCTGCTTTGTCAGATGCTGATTGTGAACATAAAGCAAAGATATATAGAACTTTGGGCAAGGATTCAGCAGTCAAGGAATGGTGCAAGACCAACAAGGCATGAAGTATGGAAAATGAAAAGAAGAGAAGTTTGAAGTAAGGATAAACCTTCTAAGATGGAAGGTTCAATTGATTCTACCTATGTTGCTGCTCCAAAGGAGGAGACATTACTGGACCACCAAAGGCACTTTAAAAGAACCATAATGAAAGAGAGTGCCTAGATCAGAATCAGTTCCTAAACTCAAATGCAAAGACCTAGTATCAAAGTCTTAAGCATTCAGGCTATTTCTAAACTCTTATCCAACTATTTTATTGATTTCATTTATGGTTGTGTGAGTTAGAACTCTAAGAAATCTGGTATCTAGGTGGTTAGTAAATCATGAATTTTATTGAATTTTGTTCATGTATTTAGAAATTGGTAGAATGGGACATTTTTGAACCTAGTTTAGCTAGATGAATCATTTGTTCATGAATTGCATTGATCCTAGAGGAAGAGAACCTTGTCTTTTACTTAGGAAAATAAGTTTAAGAAGGCATGTTGAATCCAAAAGTCCTTAGGCAATGTTTAAAATTAAGTTTGGTTACTCTTAATCAATCTCTTTCACTCACTATTTTTTTTTTAGAATCTGCCTATTCTCAACAGGTTCAAAGGCTTAAGATGTGAGTTGATGTTTTGCTTCATTGTCTAACAAAGGCAAAAGAGAGCAAGTGAAAAAGGCACAGCACATGGAGAAGAAGTTGGAACCAATGGCCACCAAGAACAGCCACCACAAGAAGTGGAGAGGAAAGACTGGTGGAATGTGATGAATCAGCTCTCCCATGGAGTAAGGTGACCTTTGGTGTGTGCTTGAAAAGAAAATCAACAAAGCACACATGCTGCAAGTTCAGATCATAATCAATCACAAAGAAGGAAACTCACAAAGGCTTATCAAAGTCTTTGCAAAGGATATTTCTAAACCTTCTACTTATTCCTTGATTGATTGATATTTCTCATCTAGAAATGTTCATAGGATGAAAGAGAACCTAGGAAGACTATGCATTGCATTTAGAACCTAGATGAATCCAAAATTCACCTTGACATTCATCATAATTTTCTATAATTCTTCATCACTTATACTTTTAATCTCCAAATCTTTTATTCTTCATATTCTTCAATACTTCAAATCTCTTAATTCTCAAAACATTTCACAGATACTTACTATGTTCTTCTTTATGTTTAAAGGATAAAGAAGACCACTTTGAGACATTAATTCTGTGTATGCTCATTCTTCCAAACTTGACTTTTATTCTCAGTGTCAAGCTTGTGGGGGGAAAGAAAATGAGCATCTAATCTAGAACAAGCTGGCTGTGACAAGGAGGCACATGATGCTGGCCTCAGTTTGAATTGGTACATGGCCGTGATGTTCTAATGTTTTTCCGGTTCATGCAGTTCATGTATGGACAAGGTTTCATACTTGATCATAGTTATTCCAAGATGTTTTGCCTTGGAAAGTAAGCACAAGAAGTGTGCTAAGTCTGGATCATGATTATTCCAAGATGTTTTGCCTTGGAAAGTAAGCACAAGAAGTGTGCTAAGTCTGATTTTCTAATGGAGGCTGTGAATAAGGTCATCCAATTCTTCTGTCATCAAATGAGGTTAGAACCAATGGCCATCAAGCTACCAAATCTCATGGAGAAGGAGTAAGCTTGTGGAAAGTGATGAATCACCTCATGACAAAAATTCTCTCATCAAAGGTTCTATCTAGGATAAGTTCTTTAATTCTATGATTTTAGGTTGAGAATTTGGCTAGATATTATACTTGATACCAGACTTGATTTTATTCAAGTTCTGGAATACTAATCTTTATTTTTGAGTTGCTATGATGTTTTAGATCATGAAATGATGGAAAACAATCATAAGCATGACTTACCCTACATCATTTAGTGGAAGCATGGTGGGAAAGTGTATTAGGAGATAAGTGTGCTCATTCTACTCAAGCCTAATTCTACAATCTTATTCTCTTGAGTTAGGCTTATTGAAAGTAGAAAAGTGAAGCAAAATGAAGCTAGCCAAAGTGGATCCAAAACATATAAGGGAAGAGAACCATGTGATCATGATGAATCCAAAGACCTTAATATGGAGTCTTTTGAGAACCAGACTGGTCTAGATCATATCATCCAAATCGCCATTCACATTTATAAAAAGGGAAGTTAAAAAAAAAAAAAAAAAAAAAAAAAAAAAAAAAATCATTCTTATATTATAATGCATTGGTTTATCTTGTGAGAATTGATACATGCATGTATATGTGTATGTGAAACAGGTTAAACTTGAAAGCTTTGAGAAAGCTGGATCAAAATCACCTCTTAAAGACAAGGAGTCAAAAGAAAGGGGGAGAAATGGACCAGACTTATAAGAAGCTTCAAACCAGTCCATTCCACACCAATGATCCCAACATGGAGTGTTATACTCTTTTTCCCTAGAAAAGGTTTTGTCCCAATTGGGTTTTCCTTCTCTAGGTTTTTAATGAGGTAATGCTTCATGGTTGCAAGCTTAGGCATTTTCCATGTCTTAAGCTTGAGGGGGAGTGTTGGAATGAAGAAGAAATGATGAAAGATGAAAGCCTTTGATTTTATAAACAAAGGCGTGAGTTTAATATGTTAAAGGGGAGTGTTTAAGGCTTGTTTGTGTTATAGTATTATGTTATCCTTGTAGCCATTCATGTATAAGGCTATCATTGTATCCAAACAAGCCTAGACTAGATTAGTATAAATACCTTACTCCCTTCACATATTGTAACTAAGTAAGAGAAATTATTCTCTCATCATTATGAATAAAAATATTCTTTCTCTCATTCTTTTGTCACTAAAATTCTCTCTCTATTCTCTTTATCAATGGTGAACCTAAATCTATTATTCTTTCACCATTCATCATGGTTGAGCTTGAGGGGGAGTATTAATCTACACACGACAGCAAGTCCAACTATAAGAATTCTAGAAGAAAGATACAGGCGGTGTTAATTTTGCGGAAGTAAGAGGAGAGATTATGTGAGTTTCATGGTGAAACCCGACCAGAAGAATGAAGAGGGAGACAAGGGAGACAAGAAGAATAAGGTGAAGAGAGTTTATTGCTTAAAGTGTATCTGATACAATGTGAGAAGAAGTCCTAATATAGGCAAAGGATTACACGATTACACAAGGAGATTCAAAATGGGACAATGACTTGGGAGCAAGCCCAAGAAGTGATAGTGACCGCACAACAACGGCTTTGTGCACCCGTGACTTCTCTGGTCGAATCATCTCTGCTTCTAGAAGCTTTTCATCACACTTCCTTAATGGACTAAGGCCTTATTGGACTTGTCTAAACTGAGTTTCTCTCTTGGGCTATATGCATTCGGACTTGACCAATCTTGACCCACACGTCTGTCTTAAGTAGGCCGTGATGCCCAAGTTAGTATCTTGCTCAATACTCCCCCTCAAGCTTAGTATTGGAGAAGCTAAGCTTGGAAACCCCTAGAGCAACACCTCATTAAAAACCTTATCATAGAAAAACCACTTGGGATAAAAACTATGAAAAGGGAAAAAAAGTGTGTTGTCTATAGGTGAGGGAAGCACGGCTTATGGTTGTGGAAGGTCTATCAGCCTAAGTTTGCTATAGATGTGGGAGCAAATCTTGGGGCTAGCAGCCTTGGTGAAGATGTCAGCCAATTGGTCTTCACTTCTTGTATAGCATGGAAGAATCACTCCTTCTTCAATCTTTTCTCTAACCTTATGGCAGTCCACTTCTATGTGTTTGGTTCTCTCATGGAAGACTGAATTTGTTGCAATGTGAATGGCTGCTTGGTTGTCACAATGCATGGTGATTGGAGTGTTCTGATCAACGTTGAGGTCTTTGAGGAGTGCTTTCAACCATGTCAATTCGTTGGTCAACTTTCTCATTGCACGGTATTCTACTTTAGCTGTGGAGCATGCTACTACTTTTTGCTTCTTGGTCTTCCAAGTGACCAAATTTCCTCCTATGAAGGTACAATAGCCGGTTGTGGACTTCCTATCAGCTCTGTCTCCAGCCCAGTCCGCATCACAATACCCCACAATCTCTGTGTCCTTGTTTTGGCCCATCCAAATGCCACGGTCTAGGCTTCCTTTAAGATACCTCAGGATCCTTTCTGCCATGCTCCAATTATGCTTTGTAGGAGTCTTCATGTGCTGGCTAATCTGATTCACAGCAAAGCAGAGATCAGGTCTGGTGATAGTGAGGTATATGAGCTTACCTACAATGCGTCTGTATTGTGCAACATCTGCATAGGGCTCATCAGCATTCTCCCCCTCTCGAATGACCTTGTAGCCATCTTCCAAGGTTGACTTGGCTGGTTTGGCATCCATATATCCTGTCTCAGTTAAAAGGTCAGTAACATATTTTCGTTGGGAGAGAAAGAGCCCATCAGTAGAACGGCAAACTTCAATCCCAAGAAAATATTTGAGTTCCCCTAAGTCTTTAATGTCAAACGTGGATTTAAGAAAGGATTTAGTTGTTTGAATACCAACCTGGTTGTCCCCTGAGATGATGAGATCATCTACATAAATAAAGACAACAACTATACCTTGATCATTCTGAAGGGTGAACAATGTGTGATCAGCCTCTGAACGTCTAAAGCCATGGTCTCTGAGGGTGAAGCTGAGCTTATGGTACCAGGCCCGGGGTGATTGTTTGAGTCCATAGATGGCCTTCCGTAAACGCAGAACCTTGCCTGGTGCAACAAGTTCATCAAGCCCCGGGGGTGGTGTCATATAGACTTCATCTTCAAGCTCCCCCTGAAGGAAGGCATTCCGGACGTCCATTTGCCATAGATCTTATGACAGATTGGTGGCCAAAGAGAGAACAACTCGCACTGTTGGTAGCTTAGCCACTGGAGCAAATGTGTCCCCATAGTCTTGGCCATATGTTTGAGTAAACCCTCGAGCTACAAGCCTGGCCTTGTAGCGTTCAATATCTCCATTACTCTTGTACTTAATGGTGAACACCCATTTGGAGCTGACTGCACGTTTGCCCTTAGGAAGAATAGACTCGTCCCATGTGTGATTGCGTTCCATAGCTCCTACTTCATCAGCAACAGCCTCTCGCCAGACCTTCATTTGCTTAGCCATCTCATATGACGAGGGAATGGTGTCTTTCAAAATCTTTCCAAGGAACGCTTGGTGATGAGATGGAACAAGGGCAAGAGAGCATGTCGCCTGAACCGGATGAGCCACAGCATGAGCATTGTAGTACACCCTGGTATTGATCCAGTTGGATGGATCACGTCTAAGTCTAGTGCTCCTCCTAAGAATTTGTGTAGTACCAACTTCTTCATCTACTGCTGCAGTGTGTTCCAACCCAGGAGAGGAGCCTTCTACTTTGGACGGATCCGGGTGAGACCCTTCTGTAGAGTCTTCCTGCTGAGTTGGTGAACTAGGTGCCGTATGGTTGTGATCTGAAGGAGATGGTGACTGCTGTTGGTCTCCTGAGGATGATGAGGGCTTATGATGATCTAAGTGGTCTAAGAGGAAACGAAGGCTAGCTGCTTGTTCTGAGGGCTTAGCAAGATCTTTCAAACTAGCCCAATCTTGTTTATCATGATATCCTTGTTCCTCCAAGAACATGATATCCCGGGAGACCATGGTTCTATTGGTAGTTGGGTCAAAGCATTTGTACCCTTTCTGACTTGATGAGTAACCAATGAATATGCATCTTGTACTCTTTGCCTCTAACTTATTCCTGAGCTCTCCTGGAACCAATACAAAGCACACACATCCAAATACCCGAAGGTGATCGACTATTGGAGAGGTTTTATTGAGTACCTGAAAGGGGGATTGATCATCCAGGACTCTGGTAGGGATTCGGTTGATCAGATAGCATGCGGTCATGACCGCGTCTCCCCAAAAACGTTTAGGCACATTAGTGTGGAACATCATGGAACGGGCCACTTCCATGAGGTGTCTATTCTTTCTCTCAGCTACACCATTCTGCTGTGGATTGTATGGGCAACTGGTTTGGTGCAATATTCCATGTTTGGTGAGGTGTTCCTTAAACTGATGACTCATGTATTCACCTCCATTATCTGTTCTCAAAATTTTTATGTTAGCTTGGTAATGGTTAGTGACATAGCTTTGAAATTTTGTAAATGCTTCAAACACACGGTCCTTTGATGGTAGTAAAGTTAGCCATGTGTACTTTGACTTCTCATCTATAAAGGTTACAAAGTATTTGTTGTTGTCTCTAGATATGCAAGGTGAAGTCCAAACATCAGAGTGAATTAAATCAAAACATTTCTCATAAATGGTGGTAGATTTAGGGAAAACGGATTTGCAATGTTTCCCTAGAATACAAGCCTCACAACTAGAATTCTCAAAAGAAACATTGGGTAGCATGAGTTTTAATGCTCGAAAATGAGGGTGGCCTAGCCTAGCATGCCACATTGCATCAAGCTTAACCGAAAAACATGATTTAAAAGGAACAGATTGTGAACTACTAAAGGAAGTATCTTCCAAAACATATAGGTCATCTTCGGCTACTCCTTTTCCAAGCAGCCTCATGCTCTCAATATCCTGAAAATGAACATTGTTAGGACCAAATATGGCATAGCAATTCAGGTCAGTAGTGGCCTTCTTTACTGATAATAGATTAGATGTGAAGCTAGGCATAAATAGGGCTCTAGATTCCTTATCAAATAGCTTAAGGTTGCCTATTCCTTTAACTGGTATTCTTTCTCCATTAGCTATTTCTACATTACCTAGAGCCGGTTCTAAGTTGTTTAACAGTTCAGGGTTACTAATCATGTGGTGTGAGGCCCCTGAGTCAACAACTAAGGCTTTACTAGGTCTATGAGAGTAGAGAGAGATACCAGACTCTTTGAGGGAGGCAATGGACTGGAGAATGACCTCCAAGTCTGATCTGCGCATTATGTCATTTGGTGATGGTGCATGAGGGGTTGTGCCATGTGCAGTCATAGCTGCTCCATCTTCATGCCTCTTTGATGGACCGGCTTGTCCTTGTTCATTCGGTGTGTTCTGGCTGAGATTTGCCTTAGAACTTCCTTGGAAATCTTTGAAGGGACGGTTGATGGAAGGTCTTGGTGTGCTCGGCCTGAGATGAGGATGAAGGATCCAGCACTGTCCCTTATTATGCCCCTTTCTTTTGCAATGGTCACATATCCATGGCTGTTGGAATGAAGAAGAATGATGAATGCATCTAAGTGAAGTATTGGCGACATCTCCATGTGTTTATCTTAGACTTGTGTAGGTTAATGATAAGTGTATCTCTGTATCCAAACAAGTCTAGAATAGGATTAGTATAAATAGATGTCTCTCACTCTCTTTGTAAGTATGAAAATTCATTTTTCTAAAAATCATAATAAGATCATTCTCTTTTCTCTCTAAATCTCTTTCTCTCTCAATCTCTAATTCTCAAATTCTCTCAATCATCAAATCTTTCATGGTATCAGAGCCAAGTTTGATCAAACTGGCACAAGAATTTCGAAATCTTTCTGTTTCTAACTCGCGATCAACAACCCAGCCTCGAAGAGAAGTCCGTTGCGGATCCGCCGTGTTCGTCGATCCTCCACCACAAGAATTCACGATTTCTTGCCAGATTCTTTCTCCAGGACGATTCTCCGGCGAATTCTGTGGATTTCCTCGTTGATTTCATTGAATTTGGTTGCTTGAATCAAAAGTTACATCAAATCTCCTCCACGGTGGTTCGCGACGATCTCCGCCGATGGTACCTGGATTTCAAAGGTGCATAACTACTTCGATTCTTCACCAAATCAAGCGTTTCCAAAGCCAAAACTCAAGTTTATTGAGTCCAGATGATGAATCGGGAGGTCCGCTTTGCTCAATTTCAAGTTTCGAAGTCTTCTTCGTCGATTTCTTGAAATCGGTTCTAGTTCGCGCGTTTCTTGGTACTCGGCTTTGATCTTCAATTCTTGCTCGATCCTTTTCAATTCTGGATTGATCCGATCTTGATTTAGGTTCTTGTGAAGGAATTCTGGAGATTTGATTACAATTACTGAGTTCTTACTTTCAAAATTCGATTTCTTGCAAAAGAAGGAAGCTAGGATCTAACTGATTTAGGCGGGAAATTCAAAATTGGTGATAAACTCAATTTTTTTTCTCTGGATCTTCTGCTGGTTCATTGTGTGGAGTATTTGAAGTTAGTTGTTGACGGATTAGGCAAGTAGTAGTCTGCTGAAAGTGTGGTTATCTCGTCTTGGTCTCTTGTTGGTTCGTGTGTGGCTGCGCTTGTTGTTTTTGTCTGTGCAGACTTGAATTCGATCCAATGGAGATGAATCCTCAAATGAAAGCTCCTGTAATGCTTCAAGGAGCAAATTATTTGCTTTGGTCCAGGACGATACGGACCACTCTATGCAGCAAAGGGCTGTGGAATCACATTCAGCAATCCGCACCTATGCTAACCGATGATGAATCTCAAGTTGAACATGCTGAACATGCCCTCTGGTTTCAGCAAGATCAAATGGTATTGGCTATTCTTCAATGCTCTCTAGCTAGTTCTCTTTTAGAAGCATACTCTTATTGCTCTAGTGCTAAGGAACTTTGGGAGACATTAAAGACAGTTTATGGCAATACTACTAACCTCTTAAGAATATTTGAGGTAAAGAAAGCTTTGAATGAGCTTAAACAGGAAGATGTTGAGTTTACCAAACACTATGGATCATTCAGAGCCTTGTGGGCAGAGCTGGAGATGCTTAGACCAGCTTCAATTGATCCACTCACTCTTCTTGAAAGGAGAGAGCAAGATAAGGTGTTTGGGCTGCTTATGACTTTGAACAATTCATACACTGACTTGATAAAACATATTCTCAGGGAAGATAAGCTACCAAGTCTTGAGGATGTTTGTGCAAAGATTCAAAAGGAACAGGGGTCACATGAACTCTTTGGGCACAAAAGTGAAATGGTGGTGGCGCATAAGGGTGTTTTTCGATCGGCTCCAGCTGACATCAAGAGGAAGAAGCAGCTGTGTGACCATTGTAAGAGAACAGGCCATAGCAAGAAGGAGTGTTGGGTGCTTCATCCAGAACTCAAGCCTAGCTGGTTTGTTGAGAGGAGCAAGAAATCTTCAACCGGTCCTGGTTCTTCTAACATGGTTCATGTTGTAGGTAGCTCAAGTGCGTGTACCATGGAACCGGCGAATGCATCCTCTTCAACTATGGCTAACCAAAATGAATATGTCACAAGGGCTGATCTAGAAAATCTTCTCAAGGCATTCAAGTCTGGTAATGTATTGGGTAAAACTTATCATGTTTCCTTAAACACATCTATGGCTTCTAACTCCTTAATTGTTGATTCTGGTGCATCTCATCATATGATTAAAGACTTAGGTTTGCTAGACAATGTTGAACCTGCCTTAGGAAGTGTTGTGATTGCAAATGGAGTTAATGTACCAATTAAAGGAGTAGGTAACCTTAGGGTGTTTGATAAGGAATCCAAGGCTTTTTATATGCCTTCTTTTACATCCAATTTACTCTCTGTTAAAAGAGCTACTACTGATTTGAATTGTCAAGCTATCTTTGGTCCTAATGATTTTTACTTTCAGGATATTGAGACAAGTAGGAAGTTTGGCCAAGGAACTACAAGGAATGACTTGTATGTGCTAGAAGATTTACCTGCCTTCCCATTACAACCGTGTGCAAATAAAGTTGATATGACCTTAAATGCTGAATTGTGGCATGCTAGACTAGGACATCCCCATTCTAGAGCCCTTGAATTGACTGTACCTGGAATAAAATTGCTTAATCACATTTGTGAATCTTGTATTATTGGAAAGCATAGTAGAGCAGTTTTTGAACAATCATCTCATGCTTATGATAATTGCTTTGATTTAGTACATTCTGATGTTTGGACATCTCCCTTTCCTTCTAGAGAAAATCAAAAGTATTTTGTTACTTTTATTGATGAAAAATCTAAGTATACTTGGGTAACATTGCTTAATTCAAAGGATAGGGTGTTTGATGCATTTCTTAACTTTCAGACATATGTTACTAACCAATATAATGCCAAGTTAAAGATTTTTAGGACTGACAATGGAGGGGAGTATACTAGCACCAAGTTTCAGCAACACCTAGCCAAGCATGGCATTGAACATCAAACAAGCTGTCCTTACACTCCACAACAAAATGGAGTAGCTGAGAGGAAAAACAGACATTTGATGGAGGTTGTGAGAACAATGATGTTTCACAAGAAGGTTCCCAAAAGATTTTGGGGAGATGCATTACTAACTGCATGTTATCTAATCAATAGAACTCCAACCAAAGTTCTAGATGATTTGAGTCCTTTTGAGGTATTAAACAAAACCAAGCCAATTATTGATCATTTAAGAATTTTTGGGTGTGTTTGTTTTGTTTTGGTGCCAGGGGAACTTAGGAATAAGCTGGAACCAAAAAGCATCAAGGCTATGTTTCTAGGATACTCCCCTACTCAGAAAGGATACAAATGCTACAATCCAGAATCTAGAAGGGTTCTGGTGTCTAGGGATGTCAAGTTCCAAGAGAATAAAGGATTCTATGAAGATGGAACTTGGGAAGATCTTAAAGACATATCTACATCAAATTCTGATCAGGCTGAGAACCTAAGGAAAATTTTAGAAAACCTTGGCATAGTCCAGCCTCACCAACCAGCTCCTGTCCATGTACCGCAGCAACAGGGTCCAGGTCCGACTAATAGCTGGCATGATCCGGCTGCATCCAACCGGACGACTTCTGGTCATGACCGTCCAACAAGTGAAACCGTCCCTGAACCTGACCAGTCAACACATGATCCATGTGACGTTGCTTCAAGCTCGTCTCGTCCTACCTTAGTCCCCGGGGCTGTCCATGATTCATCTAGTGGCGCTAGTACTTCAAGTTCATCCAACATTCACTCACTGCCCTCTCCACCATCAAGTCCTCCTGAACAGCATCCTCTTGACCATGAGGGGGGAGAAGAGAGTACACATGCTCAAGATGATATTCTAGTTTCAGCATCAAAAAGGCCAAGGGATCAACCTAATCTTGTACAAGCCGCTTTAGAGGAAGAAACAAATCAACCTGTGGCCCTCAGAAGAAGTACAAGGCAGAGGTTCCCAGCTGACAATTGGAAGAATACAAGGGTGTACTACAACCACAATGCAGTAGCACATCATGATCAGGGAGTATGTTCTCTAATTACTATTCCTACTAATCATGTTGCTTTCACTGTGAGTTTAGATAAAGAACAGATTCCTAAAAGCTATGAGGAGGCTATGGAGATTAAGGAATAGAGAGATGCCATTCAAGATGAGAAACAAGCTATGGAGAAGAATGGAACCTATGCCCCAGCCATCTTACCAAAAGGAAAAAAGGCTGTAAGTTCAAAATGGATATTCACCATTAAGTATAAAAGCAATGGTGAGATAGATAGGTATAAAGCTAGGTTGGTGGCTAGAGGATTCACACAGACTTATGGTGAAGACTATAGGGATACCTTTGCTCCAGTAGCTAAACTTCACTCTGTTAATGTTGTTCTTTCTCTTGCTACTAACCTTGAATGGGACTTGTTCCAAATGGATGTTAAGAATGCTTTCTTACAAGGTGAACTAGAGGAAGAAGTGTACATGACACCACCACCAGGTTTGGAAGATGAAGTTAATGGCGGCAACACTCTCAGACTAAGAAAGGCAATCTATGGTCTTAAGCAATCTCCAAGAGCTTGGTATCATAAGCTGAATGTAACTCTAAGGGATAGAGGTTTCAAAAGGTCAGAAGTTGAACACACCCTGTTTACACTTAAGAGTAAGGAAGGTATTGTGGTTATACTTATCTATGTGGATGACATAATCATATCAGGAAGTGATAAAGTTGGTATTGAATCAACTAAAACCTATTTGAAAAGTGTTTTTGATATTAAGGATCTAGGAGAATTGAAATATTTCTTAGGAATTGAAATATGTAGATTCAAGGAAGGTCTCTTCTTATCTCAAAGGAAATATATTGTGGATTTACTAACCTCCACAGGCATGTTTGAAGCTAAACCAGCTAAGACACCCCTTGAAGAAGGCTACAAAATAGAACCTGAGGGGGAGCTAGGAAATGACAAGTTTCATGATGCAAAATTGTACAGACAGGTGGTTGGTAAGCTTATTTACTTAACCATCACTAGACCTGACCTATGTTTTGCAGTAAATCAGGTATCTCAACATATGCAAGACCCAAGGACAAGGCATTGGGATATGATCATTCGCATTTTGAGATATCTGCAAGGAACTAAGGAACAAGGTATATGGATGGGATGTAATAAGAACACAGAGGTTGTAGGCTATTGTGATGCAGATTGGGCAGGAGACAGAGAAGATAGGAGAAGTACAACTGGCTATTGCACTTTCATAGGAGGTAATCTTGTAACTTGGAAGACTAAGAAGCAAAAGGTTGTATCTTGTTCTAGTGCAGAGGCTGAATACAGGGCCATGAGGAAGCTCACAACAGAATGCATTTGGTTGAAGCAACTCCTCTTTGACATTTTAGGCGAGAGCTTAGAATCTCCAATCACTGTCCATTGTGATAATCAAGCTGCCATACACATTGCCTCTAACTCTGTGTTTCATGAGAGAACCAAGCATATTGAGGTTGACTGTCATAAGGTAAGGGAAGCTATTGGAAATGGTACAATTCTACCTTGCTAGACAAGGAGTGAAGATCAGCTAGCTGATGTGTTTACCAAAGCTGTAACCTTGAAGACAGGCGGTTCCATCTACCCTAGACTTGGTTTGATGTCTCTTCCACACCAATGATCCCAACATGGAGTGTTATACTCTTTTTCCCTAGAAAAGGTTTTGTCCCAATTGGGTTTTCCTTCTCTAGGTTTTTAATGAGGTAATGCTTCATGGTTGCAAGCTTAGGCATTCTCCATGTCTTAAGCTTGAGGGGGAGTGTTGGAATGAAGAAGAATGATGAATGCATCTAAGTGAAGTATTGGCGACATCTCCATGTGTTTATCTTAGACTTGTGTAGGTTAATGATAAGTGTATCTCTGTATCCAAACAAGTCTAGAATAGGATTAGTATAAATAGATGTCTCTCACTCTCTTTGTAAGTATGAAAATTCATTTTTCTAAAAATCATAATAAGATCATTCTCTTTTCTCTCTAAATCTCTTTCTCTCTCAATCTCTAATTCTCAAATTCTCTCAATCATCAAATCTTTCAATGGCTTCTTATCATCATGTCTAAACATGACTTTGTTAGCTGTGGGAAGTTCTCCTCTTCCACCAAACAGACCATGTGATCCTTGTTCCTTTTGGATTTGGGCACACACTTCATCAAAGCTTGGAAGCTTGTCTGACCTCAGTAGATGCTTGATTAAGTCGTTGTACATTGTGTTCAAGGTAAGTAGGAGCCCAAACACGCGGTCTTGCTCCTTCCTTTCGAGTAGAACCGTCTGGTCCATAGAATTGGGTCTTAGTGCTTTCAGCTCTGCCCATAGCGCCTGATACTTGCCAAGATGTTTTGTGAAGTCTCCATCTTCTTGGCTGAGAGTAGTGAGTGATCTTTTGATTTCAAACACCCGAGTTAGGTTGGATACATTGCCGTACACATTCTTGAGAGTCTCCCAGAGGTCCTTGGCGGTTTCACAGTAAGAATAGGCTTCAAGGATGGAGACCTAAAGGGAGCTTTGGAGTATGGCCAACACGGTTTGGTCTTCTTGAAACCATTTGGTTTCTTCAGCCAAAGTAACCGTCTCTTCCTTCTCTGTGGAGTCTTCCTTTGAGGCATAAGTTTTGTGAGTATGCTCCCAAAGTCCGCGGCTACACAACGCGGTTCTTGCTTATTGGACGTCTAGTTACATTGGTTAGTGTCTGCTCAGCCTAAGTATAAGCATCTTGGTCTCATGATAAGGGAAGGGTGATAAGGAAGAGCTACTTATGCAAGTGATATGATAAGGAAGCGTGTGTTGATAAGCTATCCTATAACGGTCATATATATATGTAACTCTACTTATCCCTAGTCTAGGTTACCTAGGTATCTTTCTATTTAAGGCTATGCAGCCTCATTGTAATCAACACACAATAATGAAATCGATTTCCCTCATTATCTAATTCTCCTTTACTCTATTCTCTCATACTTCATTCTTCATAAACTCTTACAAAAACTATCATGGTATCAGAGCAGTCTTAATCCTTTCTAACCTTCCGCAAATCTTTTATTCGTGTGCTTTCCTTTCCTTGATTCTTCAAATCGTGTTATACTTGCAAGAAAACGCTTTCCTTGTGTTAATCATGTCTTAACCTATATTCTCTGAGATCAAAGATCCTCAAATCCATGGGAAATGAGTTGAATGAAGGCTAGACATGGTTATCACTTGCGTTTAGTTGTTTTTAAGCAAAAGTCTAAGATATCCGCCATTGATGCACGGATGAATCTCCCAAGGAGCTCCACTCAGCAGTAAAGATGGCTCCTTTCTTCATCTAAGAGGTGAAAGAAGCTTACCTCAGATCATCTGTTGTTAAGGTTCGGCGGTCGGAGCAAGTCTAGAGCTCCTGCTCATCTTAAATCTGCGTCCGCCATTGTTGTACGGTCCATCTCCTTAAAGACCGTGTCTTTCACGATTGAAACCTCTTCTCTTTTCATCCCAAAGGTGCAAGGTTCTATCTTGTGTTCATCTGTGCCCTTAGAAGCAAGAAAGGAAGCATCTTTAGTTGGAACACAAGCGTGTCCGTACTCATCTTCCTCGGGAAGGGTTTTACAGTGTCCGTACAGTTTGGGTTCAAACCTTTAAAGCAGTCTTAGAGGGGTTGCTTTGGGTGTCTAGGGCGGTAACTAAGTATTTTGAACCATAAAACTTCATTCTTCCCGGTTCCAGCTGCTGAGGTTGCTCACTAGAGATCTTCACAAATGGAGAATACTAGGCCTATGGTTATCCCGGTCACTTTAAAGGGTCTCAACTACTTACTATGGTCCAGAATGGTGAAAACCACTCTCGGTGGTCATGGACTTGGAATGCATCTTCTCCTAGACGAAGCACCACCAAAGGTATTCCAACAGGAGGATGGACAGGAGATTATGATTGTTGATGAAGAAAAATGGATTCAAGAGGATCAGTTTGTTCTGTCCATCATTCAGAGTTCACTTGATGGACCTATCTTGGAGGCATACTCGTATTGTGAGAGTGCTAGGGAGCTATGGGAAACACTCAAGAAGGTGTATGGCAATACTACAAATCTAAGTAGGGTGTTCGAAGTAAAGAGAGCAATCAACAACCTCCACCAGGAAGACTTGGAGTTCACGGCACATTTTGGCAAATTTCGCTCTCTATGGGCCGAGCTTGAAATGCTGAGACCAAACTCTATTGACCCAGAGGTTCTCCTTGCAAGGCGTGAACAGGACAAGGTCTTTGGTCTCCTTCTCACCCTGAATCCAATGTACAATGACTTGATCAAACATCTTTTGAGGTCAGATAAGCTCCCATCCCTTGAAGAAGTATGCGCATACATCCAGAGGGAACAAGGTTCCCATGGGCTTCTAAATGGAAAGGGGGAGCTGGTGACAGCAAACAAAGGTGTATACTTCAAGCCAGATGATAGAAGAGGGTCATTTTGCGAACACTGCAAGAGGAAGGGCCATGGGAAGGACAAGTGCTGGATCCTCCATCCGCATCTCAAGCCACCCAAGTTCAGAGATGTCCGAGCCAACATTACCAAGGCTAAAGCTGACCAGGGAACATCTTCACGCAATCCAGAAGGAGATGGGATGGCTGTAATCAATGCTCAAGCTGCACAAGTAGCTGATCAAGACCAGGTGGTAAAGCGGTCAGAACTTGATGCACTCATCAAAGCCTTGAAGGAAAGTTATGGTAATACTATGGGTTTCTCCTTTCATGCTTCTGCTCACCATATAAAATTGAATGATAAACCATTAGTGATTGACTCTGGTGCATCTCACCATATGATTAGCAATGTTGAATTGATTAGAGATTTAGAACTGGCTAATGGTCATGTTGTTATTGCTAATGGTGATCGAATTCCAATTAAGGGAGTAGGAAACTTGAACCTATTTGATAGAAAGACTAGAGCCTTCTTTATGCCTGATTTCACCTCTAATTTAGTCTCTGTTCATAAGGCCACAAATGACTTGGATTGCAATGTTATCTTCACCCCTAATGATGTGAAATTTCATGTTGGAATGAAGAAGAATGATGAATGCATCTAAGTGAAGTATTGGCTACATCTTCATGTGTTTGTCTTAGACTTGTGTAGGTTAATGATAAGTGTATCTCTGTATCCAAACAAGTCTAGAATAGGATTAGTATAAATAGATGTCTCTCACTCTCTTTGTAAGTATGAAAATTCATTCTTCTAAAAATCATAATAAGATCATTCTCTTTTCTCTCTAAATCTCTTTCTTTCTCAATCTCTAATTCTCAAATTCTCTCAATCATCAAATCTTTCATGGTATCAGAGCCAGGTTTGATCAAACTGGCACAAGAATTTCGAAATCTTTCTGTTTCTAACTCGCGATCAACAACCCAGCCTCGAAGAGAAGTCCATCGCGGATCCGCCGTGTTCGTCGATCCTCCACCACAAGAATTCACGATTTCTTGCCAGATTCTTTCTCCAGGACGATTCTCCGGCGAATTCTGTGGATTTCCTCGTTGATTTCATTGAATTTGGTTGCTTGAATCAAAAGTTACATCAAATCTCCTCCACGGTGGTTCGCGACGATCTCCGCCGAAGGTACCTGGATTTCAAAGGTGCATAACTACTTCGATTCTTCTCCAAATCAAGCGTTTCCAAAGCCAAAACTCAAGTTTATTGAGTCCAGATGATGAAACGGGAGGTCCGCTTTGCTCAATTTCAAGTTTCGAAGTCTTCTTCGTCGATTTCTTGAAATCGGTTCTAGTTCGCGCGCTTCTTGGTTCTTGTGAAGGAATTCTGGAGATTTGATTACTATTTACTGAGTTCTTACTTTCAAAATTCGATTTCTTGCAAAAGAAGGAAGCTAGGATCTAACTGATTTAGGCGGGAAATTCAAAATTGGTGATAAACTCAATTTTTTTTCTCTGGATCTTCTGCTGGTTCATTGTGTGGAGTATTTGAAGTTAATTGTTGACGGATTAGGCAAGTAGTAGTCTGCTGAAAGTGTGGTTATCTCGTCTTGGTCTCTTGTTGGTACGTGTGTGGCTGCGCTTGTTGTTTTTGTCTGTGCAGACTTGAATTCGATCCAATGGAGATGAATCCTCAAATGAAAGCTCCTGTAATGCTTCAAGGAGCAAATTATTTGCTTTGGTCCAGGACGATACGGACCACTCTATGCAGCAAAGGGCTGTGGAATCACATTCAGCAATCCGCACCTATGCTAACCGATGATGAATCTCAAGTTGAACATGCTGAACATGCCCTCTGGTTTCAGCAAGATCAAATGGTATTGGCTATTCTTCAATGCTCTCTAGCTAGTTCTCTTTTAGAAGCATACTCTTATTGCTCTAGTGCTAAGGAACTTTGGGAGACATTAAAGGCAGTTTATGGCAATACTACTAACCTCTTAAGAATATTTGAGGTAAAGAAAGCTTTGAATGAGCTTAAACAGGAAGATGTTGAGTTTACTAAACACTATGGATCATTCAGAGCCTTGTGGGCAGAGCTGGAGATGCTTAGACCAGCTTCAATTGATCCACTCACTCTTCTTGAAAGGAGAGAGCAAGATAAGGTGTTTGGGCTGCTTCTGACTTTGAACAATTCATACACTGACTTGATAAAACATATTCTCAGGGAAGATAAGCTACCAAGTCTTGATGATGTTTGTGCAAAGATTCAAAAGGAACAGGGGTCACATGAACTCTTTGGGCACAAAAGTGAAATGGTGGTGGCGCATAAGGGTGTTTTTCGATCGGCTCCAGCTGACATCAAGAGGAAGAAGCAGCTGTGTGACCATTGTAAGAGAACAGGCCATAGCAAGAAGGAGTGTTGGGTGCTTCATCCAGAACTCAAGCCTAGCTGGTTTGTTGAGAGGAGCAAGAAATCTTCAACCGGTCCTGGTTCTTCTAACATGGTTCATGTTGTAGGTAGCTCAAGTGCGTGTACCATGGAACCGGCGAATGCATCCTCTTCAACTATGGCTAACCAAAATGAATATGTCACAAGGGCTGATCTAGAAAATCTTCTCAAGGCATTCAATATTGGACAGTGGCGTTACTAAAGGCAGCTCAGTCTAGTGTGATAAGCACTCTGGTCACTTGATAAGGAAGGGATAGTCACACATGATAAGATGAGAAGATAAGGAAGTATGTATGTTGATAAGTTCAGTTGCAACGGTCCTATATGTACTCTTACTTATCCCTAGCCTAGGCGACCTAGGAGTCTTTCTATTTAAGGCTAGGCCTCCTTGTAATCACTTACTCTAATATAATAAGATTCTATTCTATTCCTCTTATGGCTAAACTCTATATGTTCTTGATATGTTCTTAATGTTTATAATCTAATCTATTCAAAACTTCTCCTTAATCTTTCCTAAAACTAACATGGTATCAGAGCAGGATATGATTCTCACATAGCTTCCGCATTCTTAAACTCATTCCTTCTCTTCTACTCTTTATATTTCTGGCTATACCCCAAACGCTTTCCTTGAGATAAACATGTTTAAGTCTGTCTTCTCTGAGATCCAGGATCCTCAGAACCATGGGTGATGAGTTGAAGAAGACTAGGCATGGTTATCTCTCGCGTTTAAGTTGTTTTCAAGTTTAGCCAGCTTTTTCACCATTGTTGTACGGACACATTTCTGGATAGTGAGTTCTTAGTGTAAAAATAGCTGCTTTCTGTGTTGGGGTAGTAAAAGGAGTAAGCTTGAACTCATTCATGGCCTAAATAATACAAGGGGAGTTGTTTAGAGCTAAGTGGGTGAGTGTCCGTACTCATCTTCTTCGACCAAACCCGAACCAGAGTCCGTACACTACACCAAAACTGTCTAAAAATAGCTCATTTATCCTAAAGGTATGTCATTTCTAGCTTACCAAAGAACGGCTTAAGGTCTTAGAAGGGTAGAGTTGCATCCTGAGCATAAACCTTCTTAAACCTTGTGCACCCTGTTTTTCTCAAACCCTCGTGTTCTCAAACCCTCGTGTTTTTCATAAAACCTACCCCTTTCAAGATGGAGAACACACGGCCCATGGTCATTCCAGTCACCCTCAAAGGCCTTAACTACCTTCTCTGGTCTAGAATGGTAAAAACTACTCTCGGTGGCCGAGGACTTGGAATGCATCTCCTTCTTGATGAAGCTCCACCTAAGACGTTTCAACAGGAGGATGGACAGGAGATTATGATTGTGGATGAAGAAAAATGGATTCAAGAGGATCAGTTTGTTCTGTCTATCATTCAAAGTTCATTGGATGGACCTATCTTGGAGGCATACTCGTATTGTGAAAGTGCTAGGGAGCTATGGGAAACACTCAAGAAGGTTTACGGTAACACTACAAATTTAAGTAGGGTGTTTGAAGTGAAGAGAGCAATCAACAACCTTCACCAAGAGGACTTGGAGTTTACAGCTCATTTTGGCAAGTTTCGCTCCTTGTGGGCTGAGCTTGAAATGTTGAGACCGAACTCAACTGATCCAGAGGTTCTGCTTGCAAGACATGAACAAGACAAGGTCTTTGGTCTCCTTCTCACCCTGAATCCTATGTACAATGACTTGATCAAGCACCTCCTGAGATCAGATAAGCTTCCATCCCTAGAAGAAGTTTGCGCTTACATCCAGAGGGAACAAGGCTCTCATGGTCTTCTAAGTGGAAAGGGAGAGCTTGTGACAGCAAACAAAGGTGTCTACTTCAAGCAAGATGACAGAAGGGGGTTGTTCTGTGAGCACTGCAAGAGGAAGGGCCATACTAAGGAAAAATGCTGGATTCTCCACCCACATCTCAAGCCATCCAAGTTCAGAGATGTCCGAGCCAATATCACCAAGGCTAAAGCTGACCAGGGAACATCCTCACGCAATCCAGAGGAAGATGGAATGGCGGTGATCAATGCTCAAGCTGCACAAGTAGCCGGTCAAGATCAAGTGGTGAAGCGGTCAGAACTGGATGCTCTTATCAAAGCCCTGAAAGAAAGCTATGGTAATGGTATGGGGTTCTCTTTTCATGCTACTGCTCATACTATAAAACTGGATGAAAGACCATTAGTGATTGATTCTGGAGCATCCCATCATATGATTAGCAATATTGAACTGATTAAGGACTTAGAACCGGCTAAGGGTCATGTTGTGATTGCAAATGGGGATAGAATTCCAATTAAAGGGGTAGGAAACTTAGAACTATTTGATAGAAAGACTAGAGCTTTCTTTATGCCTGATTTCACCTCTAATTTAGTTTCTGTTCATAAGGCCACAAATGACTTGGATTGCAATGTTATCTTCACTCCTAATGATGTACATTTTCAGGATATTAAGACAAGCAAGTTGCTTGGGAAAGGAAGAACTAAGGATGGTCTTTATCTGCTGGGAAATGATCAACCTTTAGCTTCTGTTTTATGTTCTTTAAATTCTACTCCTGTTTATGCTAATAATGTGTTATGGCACGCTAGACTAGGACACCCTCACTCTCGGGCTTTAGGCTTAATGTTACCTAATGTTGTGTTTAAAAATGATAATTGTGAGGCATGTATCTTAGGTAAACATTGCAAGTCTGTTTTCACTAAGTCTGGAACCATTTATGAAAAGTGTTTTGATCTTGTGCATTCAGATGTGTGGACTGCTCCTTGCTTATCTAGAGAGAATCAGAAATATTTCATTACTTTCATAGATGAGAAATCCAAATACACCTGGATAACCTTAATGCAATCAAAGGATAGAGCTTTAGAGGCCTTTGTGAACTTTCAAAATTATATCACTAACCACTTCAATGCAAAGATTAAAATCTTTAGAACAGACAATGGTGGAGAGTATACAAGTCATGCCTTTAGAGATCATCTCAATAAGCACGGAATTCTCCATCAAACGAGTTGTCCCTACACACCCCAACAGAATGGTGTGGCTGAGAGAAAGAATCGTCACCTGATGGAAGTAGCCAGGGCAATGATGTTTCATACAAAGGTTCCTAAGAGGTTTTGGGGAGATGCTGTCCTTACCGCATGTTATCTTATTAACAGGACTCCTACCCGAGTCCTCAATGATCTCTCCCCATTTGAGGTATTAAACGCTCTTAAACCTTCTCTAACCCACTTGAGAGTGTTTGGTTGCCTGTGCTTTGTTTTGATTCCAGGAGAGAACCGAACCAAGCTTGACGCTAAGAGTGCACGGTCCATGTTCATTGGGTATTCTACTACCCAAAGAGGCTACAAGTGCTATGACCCTGAAGCTAGGAAGGTGTTGGTGTCTCGTGATGTTAAGTTTATTGAGAACACTGGCTACTATAGTGATCAAAAGTGGGATAACTTGGTTGATCTTGCTGGTTCTTCCCTGGACCGGGCCACTAGCCTTCGGAATATCCTTGATCATCTTGGCATACCTTCACCATTCCAACCTGGTTCTACCGGTGTTCCATGTCCTCAACCTAGTTCATGTCCTGTTCCTGGCTTGGCTCCTGTTCAACCAGCTGTCCCTCATGAAATTACCTCGACCTGGTCAGAACCTAGCTCACCCGGAGGTGGTCCAACATTGTCCCGGACTGGACCAAGCTTACCGCAGCAAGACCTTAACTCTTCCCGGCCAGACATTGATCGTGAGGGGGGACATCTTGAAGAAGATCTTGAAGAAGACAGTGATCAAGAGAGGACCGGCTCTTCTTCTGAAGGTCACGATCAAAGGCAAGAGCGGGAAGAAGAACCATCAGGGACAGCTCAACCTCTAAGGAGAAGCACAAGACTCAGGAAGGATCCATCAAACTGGGTGAACACAAGGGTCTATTACAATGCAAATGCGGTTGCTCATCCCTCTCAAGTTGTTTGCTCATTTGCTTCATTCCCTGAAGAGCACAAGACCTTTATTAGCAGCCTGGATCAGGGACACATTCCAACATCCTATGAAGAGGCTAAGGAACTCAAAGTCTGGAGGGATGCTATAAGTGATGAGACAGAGGCCATGGAAAGGAATCACACATGGGATGAAGCCGTGTTACCCAAGGGAAAGAAGGCAGTGAGCTCAAAGTGGGTATTTACGATCAAATACAAGAGTAATGGAGATGTGGAAAGATATAAGGCCAGGTTGGTCGCAAGAGGCTTCACTCAGACCTATGGAGAAGATTTTGGTGATACCTTTGCCCCTGTAGCAAAACTCCATACCGTGAGGATTGTCCTATCCTTAGCAACAAATCTGGATTGGGAATTGTGGCAGATGGATGTAAAGAATGCCTTCTTGCAAGGAGAGCTAGAGGAAGAGGTGTACATGCGGCCACCTCCAGGTCTAGAAGGGATTGTTCAACCAGGCAAGGTCTTGAGATTGAGAAAGGCTATTTATGGATTAAAACAATCACCTAGGGCCTGGTATCACAAGTTAAGCATGACACTAAGGGACAGAGGATTCAGGAAATCAGAAGCTGATCACACACTGTTCACATCTTCTAGCCGGTCAGGTATCATAGTTGTGTTGGTCTATGTGGATGATATCATTATCACAGGTGATGATAGGGAAGGGATCAAGGATACCAAAGCCTACCTTAAGTCCATCTTTGACATTAATGATTTAGGCTTCCTTAAGTATTTCCTAGGGATTGAGATATGTCGCTCTAAAGAGGGATTATTCTTATCTCAAAGGAAATACACACTTGACCTTTTGTCTGAAACAGGAAAGCTAGATGCAAAACCAGTGACCACACCTCTGGAGGACAGTTACAAAGCTATCAATGAGGGGGAGCTTGAAGACCAACCATTCAATAATCCGCAACTCTACAGAAGACTAGTAGGTAAGTTAATCTATTTAACTCTTACTAGACCTGATCTTTGCTTTTCTGTGAATCAGGTTAGCCAGCATATGCAAGAGCCGAAGGTCCATCATTGGAACATGCTGGAGAGAATTCTTAGATACTTGAGAGGAACTTCTGAGCAAGGAATCTGGATGGGAGCCAATGGAAGCTCAGAAATAGTGGGATATTGTGATGCTGACTGGGCTGGTGATAGAGAAGACAGGAGGTCTACCACAGGCTACTGTACCTTTGTTGGTGGAAACTTGGTCACATGGAAGACAAAGAAGCAGAAGATTGTGTCTTGTTCAAGCGCAGAGGCTGAATATCGTGCAATGAAGAAGCTCACCAATGAGTTAACATGGATCAAGGCCATTCTGAAGGACTTGGGTATAGAAACAGTTAGACCAATGACCATGCATTGCGACAACCAAGCAGCCATTCACATAGCATCCAATTCTGTATTCCACGAGAGAACTAAACACATAGAAGTTGACTGTCACAAGGTGAGGCAAGCAGTGGAGCAAGGAGTAGTCTTACCATGCTACACCAGAAGTATGGATCAACTTGCGGATATCTTCACCAAGGCAACAACCTCTAAGGTATATGAGTCCATTCTACCTAGGCTTGGACTCTTTGATATGTCTTATCCATGAATCCTCTAATCATAAGCAATCATACTCTTTTTCCCTTATGGTGCTTTTGTCCCATTGGGTTTTACATCATAAGGTTTTTAATGAGGTGGTTGTTTATGATTTCCAAGCTAAGTTCTTCATCAGAATTTAGCTTGAGGGGGAGTATTGGACAGTGGCGTTACTAAAGGCAGCTCAGTCTAGTGTGATAAGCACTCTGGTCACTTGATAAGGAAGGGATAGTCACACATGATAAGATGAGAAGATAAGGAAGTATGTATGTTGATAAGTTCAGTTGCAACGGTCCTATATGTACTCTTACTTATCCCTAGCCTAGGCGACCTAGGAGTCTTTCTATTTAAGGCTATGCAGCCTCCTTGTAATCACTTACTCTAATATAATAAGATTCTATTCTATTCCTCTTATGGCTAAACTCTATATGTTCTTGATATGTTCTTAATGTTTATAATCTAATCTATTCAAAACTTCTCCTTAATCTTTCCTAAAACTAACATTCAAGTCTGGTAATGTATTGGGTAAAACTTATCATGTTTCCTTAAACACATCTATGGCTTCTAACTCCTTAATTGTTGATTCTGGTGCATCTCATCATATGATTAAAGACTTAGGTTTGCTAGACAATGTTGAACCTGCCTTAGGAAGTGTTGTGATTGCAAATGGAGTTAATGTACCAATTAAAGGAGTAGGTAACCTTAGGGTGTTTGATAAGGAATCCAAGGCTTTTTATATGCCTTCTTTTACATCCAATTTACTCTCTGTTAAAAGAGCTACTACTGATTTGAATTGTCAAGCTATCTTTGGTCCTAATGATTTTTACTTTCAGGATATTGAGACAAGTAGGAAGTTTGGCCAAGGAACTACAAGGAATGACTTGTATGTGCTAGAAGATTTACCTGCCTTCCCATTACAACCGTGTGCAAATAAAGTTGATATGACCTTAAATGCTGAATTGTGGCATGCTAGACTAGGACATCCCCATTCTAGAGCCCTTGAATTGACTGTACCTGGAATAAAATTGCTTAATCACATTTGTGAATCTTGTATTCTTGGAAAGCATAGTAGAGTAGTTTTTGAACAATCATCTCATGCTTATGATAATTGCTTTGATTTAGTACATTCTGATGTTTGGACATCTCCCTTTCCTTCTAGAGAAAATCAAAAGTATTTTGTTACTTTTATTGATGAAAAATCTAAATATACTTGGGTAACATTGCTTAATTCAAAGGATAGGGTGTTTGATGCATTTCTTAACTTTCAGACATATGTTACTAACCAATATAATGCCAAGTTAAAGATTTTTAGGACTGACAATGGAGGGGAGTATACTAGCACCAAGTTTCAGCAACACCTAGCCAAGCATGGCATTGAACATCAAACAAGCTGTCCTTACACTCCACAACAAAATGGAGTAGCTGAGAGGAAAAACAGACATTTGATGGAGGTTGTGAGAACAATGATGTTTCACAAGAAGGTTCCCAAAAGATTTTGGGGAGATGCATTACTAACTGCATGTTATCTAATCAATAGAACTCCAACCAAAGTTCTAGATGATTTGAGTCCTTTTGAGGTATTAAACAAAACCAAGCCAATTATTGATCATTTAAGAATTTTTGGGTGTGTTTGTTTTGTTTTGGTGCCAGGGGAACTTAGGAATAAGCTGGAACCAAAAAGCATCAAGGCTATGTTTCTAGGATACTCCCCTACTCAGAAAGGATACAAATGCTACAATCCAGAATCTAGAAGGGTTCTGGTGTCTAGGGATGTCAAGTTCCAAGAGAATAAAGGATTCTATGACGATGGAACTTGGGAAGATCTTAAAGACATATCTACATCACATTCTGATCAGGCTGAGAACCTAAGGAAAATTTTAGAAAACCTTGGCATAGTCCAGCCTCACCAACCAGCTCCTGTCCATGTACCGCAGCAACAGGGTCCAGGTCCGACTAATAGCTGGCATGATCCGGCTGCATCCAACCGGACGACTTCTGGTCATGACCGTCCAACAAGTGAAACCGTCCCTGAACCTGACCAGTCAACACATGATCCATGTGACGTTGCTTCCAGCTCGTCTCGTCCTACCTTAGTCCCCAGGGCTGTCCATGATTCATCTAGTGGCGCTAGTACTTCAAGTTCATCCAACATTCACTCACTGCCCTCTCCACCATCAAGTCCTCCTGAACAGCATCCTCTTGACCATGAGGGGGGAGAAGAGAGTACACATGCTCAAGATGATATTCTAGTTTCAGCATCAAAAAGGCCAAGGGATCAACCTAATCTTGTACAAGCCGCTTTAGAAGAGGAAACAAATCAACCTATGGCCCTCAGAAGAAGTACAAGGCAGAGGTTCCCAGCTGACAATTGGAAGAATACAAGGGTGTACTACAACCACAATGCAGTAGCACATCATGATCAGGGAGTATGTTCTCTAATTACTATTCCTACTAATCATGTTGCTTTCACTGTGAGTTTAGATAAAGAACAGATTCCTAAAAGCTATGAGGAGGCTATGGAGATTAAGGAATGGAGAGATGCCATTCAAGATGAGAAACAAGCTATGGAGAAGAATGGAACCTATGCCCCAGCCATCTTACCAAAAGGAAAAAAGGCTGTAAGTTCAAAATGGATATTCACCATTAAGTATAAAAGCAATGGTGAGATAGATAGGTATAAAGCTAGGTTGGTGGCTAGAGGATTCACACAGACTTATGGTGAAGACTATAGGGATACCTTTGCTCCAGTAGCTAAACTTCACTCTGTTAATGTTGTTCTTTCTCTTGCTACTAACCTTGAATGGGACTTGTTCCAAATGGATGTTAAGAATGCTTTCTTACAAGGTGAACTAGAGGAAGAAGTGTACATGACACCACCACCAGGTTTGGAAGATGAAGTTAATGGCGGCAACACTCTCAGACTAAGAAAGGCAATCTATGGTCTTAAGCAATCTCCAAGAGCTTGGTATCATAAGCTGAATGTAACTCTAAGGGATAGAGGTTTCAAAAGGTCAGAAGTTGAACACACCCTGTTTACACTTAAGAGTAAGGAAGGTATTGTGGTTATACTTATCTATGTGGATGACATAATCATATCAGGAAGTGATAAAGTTGGTATTGAATCAACTAAAACCTATTTGAAAAGTGTTTTTGATATTAAGGATCTAGGAGAATTGAAATATTTCTTAGGAATTGAAATATGTAGATTCAAGGAAGGTCTCTTCTTATCTCAAAGGAAATATATTGTGGATTTACTAACCTCCACAGGCATGTTTGAAGCTAAACCAGCTAAGACACCCCTTGAAGAAGGCTACAAAATAGAACCTGAGGGGGAGCTAGGAAATGACAAGTTTCATGATGCAAAATTGTACAGACAGGTGGTTGGTAAGCTTATTTACTTAACCATCACTAGACCTGACCTATGTTTTGCAGTAAATCAGGTATCTCAACATATGCAAGACCCAAGGACAAGGCATTGGGATATGATCATTCGCATTTTGAGATATCTGCAAGGAACTAAGGAACAAGGTATATGGATGGGATGTAATAAGAACACAGAGGTTGTAGGCTATTGTGATGCAGATTGGGCAGGAGACAGAGAAGATAGGAGAAGCACAACTGGCTATTGCACTTTCATAGGAGGTAATCTTGTAACTTGGAAGACTAAGAAGCAAAAGGTTGTATCTTGTTCTAGTGCAGAGGCTGAATACAGGGCCATGAGGAAGCTCACAACAGAATGCATTTGGTTGAAGCAACTCCTCTTTGACATTTTAGGCGAGAGCTTAGAATCTCCAATCACTGTCCATTGTGATAATCAAGCTGCCATACACATTGCCTCTAACTCTGTGTTTCATGAGAGAACCAAGCATATTGAGGTTGACTGTCATAAGGTAAGGGAAGCTATTGGAAATGGTACAATTCTACCTTGCTACACCAGGAGTGAAGATCAGCTAGCTGATGTGTTTACCAAAGCTGTAACCTTGAAGACAGGCGGTTCCATCTACCCTAGACTTGGTTTGATGTCTCTTCCACACCAATGATCCCAACATGGAGTGTTATACTCTTTTTCCCTAGAAAAGGTTTTGTCCCAATTGGGTTTTCCTTCTCTAGGTTTTTAATGAGGTAATACTTCATGGTTGCAAGCTTAGGCATTCTCCATGTCTTAAGCTTGAGGGGGAGTGTTGGAATGAAGAAGAATGATGAATGCATCTAAGTGAAGTATTGGCTACATCTTCATGTGTTTGTCTTAGACTTGTGTAGGTTAATGATAAGTGTATCTCTGTATCCAAACAAGTCTAGAATAGGATTAGTATAAATAGATGTCTCTCACTCTCTTTGTAAGTATGAAAATTCATTCTTCTAAAAATCATAATAAGATCATTCTCTTTTCTCTCTAAATCTCTTTCTTTCTCAATCTCTAATTCTCAAATTCTCTCAATCATCAAATCTTTCATTTCAGGATATTAAGACAAGCAAGATGCTTGGGAAAGGAATAACTAAGGATGGTCTCTATCTACTGAAGGATGATCAGCCTTTATCTTCTGTTTTATCTTCTGTTTTATCTTCTGTTCCATGCTCTTTAGACTCTACTTCAGCTTATGCTAATAATGCGTTGTGGCATGCTAGATTAGGACATCCCCATTCTCGGGCTTTAAGCTTAATGTTGCCTAATGTTGTGTTTAAAAATGATGAGTGTGAAGCTTGTATCTTAGGCAAACATTGCAAGTCTATTTTCCCTAAGTCTAAGACAGTTTATGCAAAATGTTTTGATCTTGTGCATTCTGATATTTGGACTGCTCCTTGTCTATCTAGAGAAAATCACAAATACTTCATCACCTTCATAGATGAAAAATCCAAGTACACTTGGCTAACTTTGATTCAATCTAAGGATAGAGCTTTAGAAACCTTTGTGAATTTTCAGAACTATGTCACTAACCAATTCAATGCAAAGATTAAACTCTTAAGAACAGACAATGGTGGAGAGTATACCAGCAATGCCTTCAAAGACCATCTTACCAAGCATGGCATTCTTCATCAGACGAGCTGCCCATACACACCACAGCAGAATGGTGTGGCCGAGAGGAAAAACCGTCATCTAATGGAAGTAGCAAGGTCCATGATGTTTCATTCCAAGGTTCCAAAGAGGTTCTGGGGAGATGCTGTGCTATCAGCTTGCTATCTCATTAACCGTATCCCTACAAGGATATTGGATGACATTTCCCCCTTTGAGGTATTGAACTCAACCAAACCTTCTATAGCTCACTTGAAAGTATTCGGTTGTGTGTGTTTTGTCTTGATTCCAGGAGAAAACAGAACAAAATTGGATGCTAAGAGCACAAGGGCAATGTTTATTGGGTATTCAACCACACAAAGAGGCTATAAGTGTTATGATCCAATAGCTCAGAAGGTTTTGGTGTCAAGGGATGTCAAGTTCATTGAACACCGAAGCTATTATGATAAGCAGCAATGGGATGACTTAGCCGATTTGTCTGATATCTCCATGGATCGTGCCACGAACCTTCGCAATATCATGGATCACCTTGGCATTCCATTCACTACGGCTGGTCCTGGTCCGGCTCCTGGTTCATATCCTGTCCCGCAGAATGATTCTAGTCCTTCACGCTCATCTTCCCATGACACTAACTCGTCTCAACCTGGTCCTGACCCGTCCCGGCACATACCAAACATAGGAGCTGCACTTGACCGTGAAGGGGGGACACTTGATGACCTTGAACATGATAGCCACGATCAAGTATCAACACAATCAGATGATAGCCATGATCAAGTTGAAGAACCATCCGAGCCAATTCCATCCGAGCCAGTTCCATTTCTAAGGAGAAGTACAAGACTCAAGAAGGATCCATCAAACTGGGTGAATACAAGAGTGTACTACAATGCCAATGCAGTTGCTCATCCGACCCAAGTCGTCTGCTCCTTTGCTTCATTTCCTGAAGAACATAAGGTCTTTATAAGCAACTTGGATCAGGGACATATTCCTACATCGTATGAAGAAGCTAAGGAACTCAAAGTTTGGAGAGATGCTATAAGTGATGAGACAGGAGCCATGGAAAGAAATCATACATGGGATGAAGCTGTGCTGCCCAAGGGAAAGAAGGCCGTGAGTTCAAAATGGGTGTTTACAATCAAGTACAAGAGTAATGGGGAGATTGAAAGATATAAGGCAAGACTTGTAGCAAGAGGATTCACTCAAACCTATGGTGAAGACTTTGGTGATACTTTTGCTCCTGTAGCAATATTACACACTGTGAGGATTGTGTTATCTCTAGCAACCAATTTAGAGTGGGATCTGTGGCAGATGGATGTGAGGAATGCATTCTTGCAAGGAGAGCTTGAAGAAGAGGTGTACATGCGACCACCTCCAGGCTTGGAAGGAATTGTTCAACCAGGTAAAGTCTTGAGATTGAGAAAGGCTATTTATGGTTTGAAACAATCGCCTAGAGCCTGGTATCACAAGTTGAGCATGACACTAAGGGATAGAGGATTCAGAAAGTCAGAAGCTGATCATACCCTTTTCACTCTTCCTAGCAAGTCAGGTATCATTGTGGTGTTGGTTTATGTGGATGATATCATTATCACCGGTGATGACAGGGAAGGAATTAGAGAAACCAAAACTTACCTTAAGTCTATATTTGATATTAAAGATCTAGGTCTGCTTAAGTACTTCCTAGGGATTGAGATATGTCGTTCAAAGGAAGGACTATTTCTATCTCAAAGGAAGTATACTCTTGATCTATTGTCTGAAACAGGGAAGTTAGATGCAAAACCGGCGACCACACCCCTGGAAGATAGCTACAAAGTTATCAGTAAGGGGGAGATTGAAGATCAATCATTCAATGACCCACAGCTCTACAGAAGACTAGTAGGTAAGTTAATCTATTTAACTCTCACCAGACCTGATTTGTGCTTCTCTGTGAATCAGGTTAGCCAGCACATGCAAGCTCCCAAGGTTCATCATTGGAACATGCTGGAAAGAGTTCTTAGATACTTGAGAGGAACTTCAGAGCAAGGAATTTGGATGGGAGCTAACAAAAGTTCAGAGATAGTGGGGTATTGTGATGCAGACTGGGCTGGAGATAGAGAAGACAGGAGATCCACGACAGGCTATTGCACCTTTGTTGGAGGTAACTTAGTCACATGGAAGACAAAGAAACAAAAGATAGTCTCCTGCTCCAGTGCTGAAGCTGAATACCGTGCCATGAAGAAACTCACTAATGAGCTAACATGGATCAAAGCCATTTTGAAGGACTTGGGAATAGAGACAACCAAGCCAATGACCATGCATTGTGATAACCAGGCAGCCATTCATATAGCCTCAAACTCGGTCTTCCATGAGAGAACGAAGCACATAGAGATTGATTGTCACAAAGTAAGACAAGCTGTGGAACAAGGGATAGTCCTACCATGCTGTACTCGGAGTGTTGATCAGCTTGCTGACATCCTTACCAAGGCAACAACATCTAAGGTATATGAGTCCATTCTACCCAGACTTGGACTCATTGATATTGCTACTCCATAACTTCTCTAACCATAAGCAATCATACTCTTTTTCCCTTGTGTGTGTTTTTGTCCCATTGGGTTTTGCACCATAAGGTTTTTAATGAGGTGGTTGTTTATGGTTTCCAAGCTAAGTTCTCCATCAGAATTTAGCTTGAGGGGGAGTATTGGACGTCTAGTTACATTGGTTAGTGTCTGCTCAGCCTAAGTATAAGCATCTTGGTCTCATGATAAGGGAAGGGTGATAAGGAAGAGCTACTTATGCAAGTGATATGATAAGGAAGCGTGTGTTGATAAGCTATCCTATAACGGTCATATATATATGTAACTCTACTTATCCCTAGTCTAGGTTACCTAGGTATCTTTCTATTTAAGGCTATGCAGCCTCATTGTAATCAACACACAATAATGAAATCGATTTCCCTCATTATCTAATTCTCCTTTACTCTATTCTCTCATACTTCATTCTTCATAAACTCTTACAAAAACTATCATTGCTGTTCTAGACCATAGCAAGTAGTTTTGTCCCTTCAGAATGATGGGAATGACAGGTTGTTTGTTGTTCTCCATTGCAGCTTCTAATGGATTTCAAATTTCAAATGTATGGACCACTGGATAATGCTATTGTCCAGCGGTTAAAGAGAGATGGCTAGGAATTTAAGAACACGGTTTGTGGGAGAATGTAGCTAGAGAGATGAATTGAATGAAATAGTGGATAATCTCAAGAAATAGCCAATCCTATCTATTGGAATGAAGCCTTAGGCTTGAAGCTGAAAAAGTTAATGAAGCCCAAGCCCAAATCAGAAGTTCAAGGTCTGTGCATTAGGCTGAGATAATGAAGTGAAGCCCAGGGTCTTTCCACACATGTGCAACACAAGGCCTGAATTAAGTAAGCCCAAACAAGCCCAAAAATGTCCAAGACACCTTCTAGAAGCTCTCCTAGGTGTGGGTTTGGAGAGGGAAGGAAGAGTCACATGTTGGCTTAACCAATTTGAATTTCTAGCTGTTAGGAGCTGTCACTTTCACCATTTGGTGAAGTGCCTTTGTCTTATCTCTATTCTTTGGCTATAAATACATTGTATGCTCACCATAAATCAATCAAGGAAATATAATCCTCCTTCCATACTCTCTGTCTCACAATCTCTCTCTATTATTCTCACTCTTGTTCTTCACTTATCAAATATAAACCCAGAAACTCTCCTACCTATTCTAACTATTATTCTGCAAATTCTAACATGGTATCAGAGCTTGGTTTTGGATCAAGCAAATTCTCTGTTTACTCTTGCAATAACTTGTTCTAATCTACTCACTCTGAGATTAATTAATCCTCAAAACCATGTGGTGCTGAGTTGTGAGAGGTTAGGATAGGTTATTTCTTGAGAATTGCTCAACTCTCTTCCCAAACAAACCACTTTCTCAATCTACTCTTGCAATAACTTTTTCTAATCTACTCACTCTGAGATTAATCAATCCTCAAAACCAAGTGGTGCTGAGTTGTGAGAGTGGTTAATAGCTATACCCAACGGTCCCTAGCTCAAATTCAAACAAAAACGTGTGTAAACACCATGGAAAGCTCAAGAGTGGTTGTTCCAGTGACACTGAAAGGGGTCAACTACCTTTTATGGGCTAGAACCACCAAGACAGTGTTGTGTAGCCGTGGCTTATGGAGCCACATCCTCAAGAGTGAAACTTCCATTGCCATGACTGAAGAAGGTGGCCAAGAAGTCGCCATCATGAATAAAGACCGGTGGTTTCAAGAAGACCAACTGGTGCTATCCGTGATCCAAAACTCCCTTGAAGCATCTCTCCTTGAAGCTTATTCTTATTGTGAGACAGCCAAGGAGTTATGGGAGACACTTCAAAATGTTTATGGCAACACTTCCAATCTCAGTCGTGTCTTTGAAGTAAAGAAGGCCATTAATGAGTTAACTCAAGAAAACATGGAGTTCACTCAACACTTTGGCAAGTTCAGATCATTGTGGGCTGAACTTGAAATGCTTAGACCAAGCACCATGGATCCCAAGGTGCTAAATGAAAGACATGAGCAAGATAAGGTCTTTGGACTCCTCTTGACTCTAAACCCAACTTACAATGATCTTATCAAGCATATCTTAAGGTCAGACACTCTTCCAAGTCTTGAAGAAGTATGCAATAAGATTCAGAAGGAACAAGGATCATTAGCCTCTTTGGAGGCAAAGGAGAGCTCATCACAGCCAACAAGGCAAACACCTACCAGAAAGGAGGCTTGAACCGTGGGGAAAGAAGAGGATTCTGTGATTATTGCAAGAAAGAAGGCCACACTAAGGACAAGTGTTGGATTCTCCATCCACACTTAAAGCCAAAATGGGTAAACCAACCAAGGGCCAATCTCTCCCAACAAGCAACTCATGAGGCAAGAGCCAAGGCTAGCACTAGCTCATCCACGCCAACCAATGAAGAAGGGAAATCCCTTGCAACATTTCAACAAGAATTCGTTAGAAAATCGGACCTTGATGCACTGATAAAAGCACTTAAGGAAGCTAATACCTCTGGTAACTCTTTTCAAGCTATAAATCTCACTAAGCCACTTATTGTAGATTCAGGAGCTTCTCATCACATGATTAGTGACAAAAATCTACTTATCAATATGAAACCGGCTTTAGGAGATGTAGTAATAGCTAATGGTGATAAGATACCAATAAGAGGAATTGGAAACTTGAAATTGTTTAATAAAGAATCAACAGCCTTCTATATGCCCACATTCACCTCAAACTTGCTAAGTGTTAAGAAAACAACCTCTGATCTTAATTGCTATGCTATATTTGGTCCTAATGATGTTTACTTTCAGGATATTAAGACTAATAAGGTGTTTGGAAAGGGAGTGTCCAAGGATGACTTGTATGTGCTTGAAGACACACAACCAGATTTCTCTTTATCTATTGCTTTCAACTCTGTTTTGAATAAGGCTAATAGTGCTATTTGGCATTCTAGATTAGGACATCCTCACTCTAGGGCTTTAGAACTATTGTTGCCAAGTATGTCTTTTAAAAATGATGAATGTGAAGCTTGTATACTAGGTAAACATTGTAAATCAGTGTTTCCTAAGTCTACAACTATATATGAAAATTGCTTTGATCTCATTCATTCTGATGTTTGGACTTCACCATGCACATCTAGAGACAACCATAAATACTTTGTTACATTCATAGACCAAAAATCGAAATATACTTGGGTAACATTATTGCCAACAAAAGATAGAGTCCTAGAAGCCTTCACTAAATTTCAAATGTATGTGACTAACCATTATAATGCCAAGATCAAAATTTTTAGATCAGATAATGGAGGGGAATATACAAGTCTAGCATTCAAACAGCACTTAGATAAACATGGAATCATCCATCAAACAAGTTGTCCTTACACGCCCCAACAAAATGGAATGGCTGAAAGAAAGAACAGGCATCTCATGGAAGTGGCACGGTCTATCATGTTCCAAAGCAATGTCCCAAAGAAGTTTTGGGGAGATGCACTTGTTACCGCTTGCTACCTCATCAATAGACTCCCCACAAAAATCTTGGAGGATTTATCCCCATTTGAGGTACTTAATAAGAGTAAACCATTTATTTCACACTTACGTGTCTTTGGGTGTGTTTGTTATGTTCTTATTCCAGGAGAACAAAAGAATAAGTTAGAAGCAAGAAGTGTGAAAGCCATGTTTATAGGGTATTCCACTACCCAAAAGGGATACAAGTGCTACAATCCAGAGACTAGAAAGGTGCTAGTCTCACGAGATGTGAAGTTTGTAGAAGCAAAGGGGTTCTATGAAGATAAGAATTGGGATGATCTTAAAGATCTCTCCCAATCTCCATCAGACCGAGCTACCAATCTTAAACATCTTATGGAGAACCTAGGAATCTCATTCCCTAATGCACCAGCTGCTACTCCATCACCAGCCACTTCTCCTCCTCCTCCTCCTTTTGATGTTTCCCCGGCTATTCCTCTTGATCATGAGGGGGGCACAGAGGATGAACAAGAGATTGCATCTGAATCACACGACCAAGATGCAAGCTCTAGTGTCCATAATCAAGAAGAATATGCGCCAGAAGTTCAGACTGAGGAAGAAGAATATCAAGAAGAACAAGTGGTGCTAAGGAGAAGCCAAAGGGAGAAGAAACCAGCCTCAAATTGGATCAATACCAGAGTCTACTACAATGCACAAGCAGTAGCCCATCCAACACAAGTGATTTGCTCTCTAGCTCATGTTCCTTCAGAACACCAAGCCTTTACAACAGCTCTAGATCAAGGGCAGGTTCCAAGAGACTATGAGGAAGCTAAGGAGCATAAGTTGTGGAGAGAAGCAGTTAAGGCTGAATGTAAGGCCATGGAGATCAATCACACTTGGGATGAAGCTGATCTATCTAAGGACAAGAGGACAGTGAGCTCAAGATGGATCTTCACCATCAAATACAAAAGCAATGGAGAGATAGAACGATACAAGGCTAGATTGGTAGCAAGAGGGTTCACTCAGACCTATGGAGAAGACTACCATGATACATTTGCACCAGTAGCCAAACTACACACTGTAAGAGTTCTTCTATCTCTTGCTACTAACCTTGAATGGGAGTTATGGCAGATGGATGTCAAGAATGCTTTCCTACAAGGAGAATTAGAGGATGAAGTCTATATGACACCTCCACCTGGTCTTGAAGACACAGTAACTCCAGGAAAGGTTCTAAGGCTAAGAAAAGCTATCTATGGACTTAAACAATCACCAAGAGCTTGGTACCACAAGTTGAGTATGACACTGAGAGATAGAGGCTTTAGGAAGTCTGAAGCTGATCACACTCTCTTCACACTCCAAAGCCAATCAGTGAAAGAATGTGTATATTTGCGGAATTAAGAGTTTAGGAAAGTATGGAAGAGTTTGGACAGGAGTTTTAATGGAGAATGAGAGAGATGAAGAACAAGGAAGAAGTATATTTCCTTAGTTAGTTTTTCTACAACATTAGGTGAAGGATATTTATAGACAGACACTTAGACAGCTAGGTATTCGCAGGATAGGGACATAAACAATAAACAAAGGGGAGAGAGTGCTGGATCCAAGGCGTGATGGTGACAGCTCCTAACGGGTGGGAGCTTGCTTCCACACGTGATCCTGCCTTGTCAAAGTCTTCAACGGTCCTCTCCTCTTGCCAAGACTCCTTCTAGAACATTTTAAGTGAAAGGGCCACACCAAGTCTTCCCTGGGCCGTCCCATGTCCTAACTTCACCTTGGGCCATTCCATGTCTCAATCGCTAAGTCTTCCTGGGCTGCCTAAGGCTGTGTCCCAACTTAAGAACTGGTTGACCACTCCTCTTTATTTCCTTTTCTAACTCAATACTCCCCCTCAAGATCAACCATGATGAATGGTTTATCTTGGAACAATGAAGAACCACCTCATTAAAAACCTTAGTATGAAAAACCACTTTGGGATAAAAACATACTAAGGGAAAAAGAGTATGGCCTTCACTGTTAAGAGGACTATTGGTAAGGAAGGTTTGTGAGTCCAAGCTTGTCATGGACGAACTCACAAACCCTGGAGCTGGCTGCTTTGGTGAAGATATCAGCAAGCTGGTCTGAACTCTTGGTATAACACGGTAGGATCACTCCTAGTTGTATTTGCTCCCTGATCTTGTGACAATCCACCTCTATGTGTTTGGTCCTCTCATGAAAGACTGAGTTTGAAGCAATGTGAATTGCTGCTTGGTTATCACAATGCATTGTGATAGGAGATTGTGATTATATTCCCAAGTCTTTAAGCAAGTTCTTGAGCCACATTAACTCTGTTGTGAGCCTCCTCATTGCTCTGTACTCTGCCTCAGCACTAGAGCATGCCACGATCTTCTGTTTCTTGCTCTTCCAAGTAACCAAGTTCCCTCCAATGAATGTACAATATCCTGTGGTAGACCTCCTGTCATCACGGTCGCCTGCCCAATCCGCATCACAGTACCCAACAATCTCAGAGCTCCCATTGCAACCCATCCAAATGCCTTGGCCTGGAGCTCCCTTGATGTACTTGAGTATGCGGTTCACCATGTTCCAATGCTGCATTCTTGGAGCTTTCATGTGTTGGCTAACCTGGTTCACAGCAAAGCATAAGTCAGGTCTTGTAATTGTAAGATATATGAGCTTACCAACCATCCTGCGGTATTGAGTCACATCTTCAAATGGTTGATCTTCAAGCTCCCCCTGTCTATTAGTCTTGTATGAGTCCTCAATGGGTGTCATCACTGGTTTGTCTCCTAAGTCACCTGCTTCACTCAAAAGGTCAAGTGCATATTTTCTCTGTGATAAAAATAATCCTTCCTTTGATCTACACACTTCTATCCCAAGAAAGTATTTGAGTTCTCCTAAGTCTTTGATATCAAATATGGATTTAAGGTAAGTTTTTGTATCAAGGATTCCTACCTTGTCATTCCCAGAGATGATAATATCATCTACATATATGAGAATGACTATAATACCTTTCTGGCCTGTAAGGATGAAGAGAGTATGATCTGATTCTGACTTCTTGAAACCGCGGCTGAGAAGTGTTGAGCTAAGTTTGTGGTACCAAGCCCTTGGAGACTGCTTTAGACCATAGATTGCCTTTCTAAGTCTTAGAACTTTGCCTGGTGTAACTGTGTCTTCAAGGCCTGGAGGTGGTGTCATGTAAACTTCCTCTTCTAGTTCTCCTTGAAGGAATGCGTTTTTGACATCCATCTGCCACAATTCCCATTCCAGATTTGTAGCTAGGGAAAGTAAGACTCTCACTGTGTGAAGCTTGGCCACTGGTGCAAAGGTGTCACAGTAATCTTCTCCATAGGTTTGGGTGAACCCTTTAGCTACTAGCCTGGCCTTGTATCTCTCAATCTCTCCATTACTCTTGTACTTAATGGTAAAGACCCATCTTGATCCTACTGCCTTCTTCCCTTTTGGTAAATCAGCTTCATCCCATGTATGGTTCCTTTGCATAGCTTCATGTTCTTCTCCTACGGCATCTCTCCATACCTTGTGTTCTTTAGCTTCATCATACGTCTTAGGTACCTCATGTTTATCAAGTGTACCAATGAAGGCTAGGTGGTCATCCGGATAGTGAGCTAGGGAGCACACGGCTTGAGTAGGGTGAGCAACCGCCTGACTGTTGAAGTAGACTCTGGTGTTAACCCAGTTGGATGGATCCTTCCTTACTCTCTGACTTCTTCTCAAAGGTACTACTTCTGCTTCTGAAGTGGTGTGATCGGTGGATTGTTCATCATCTTGAGTATTGGTTCCCTCCTGATCATTTTCTGTTGAAACCACTTCCATATCCTCATGAGCCGATGAGACTTGATCATGGTCACTAGTAGTATGTGAATTCTCCCCCTCAGGAGCAAGACCAGAGGCTTCTGAGGATGATTCATGACTAGTGGGATGTGGTAAGGAGGTGATACCAAGCGTTTCTAATAGGTTCCTTAGATTGGCTGCTCGGTCAGAATGAGAGGTTGATAACTCCTTTAGACTATCCCAATCCTTTTCAGTGTAGTACCCTTTGCTTTCCAAGAATTTTACATCCCTAGACACCAAAACCTTGCCCGTTTCTGGAACAAAACACTTGTATCCTTTCTGTGTGATGGAGTAGCCAAGAAACATGCTTTTCATACTCTTGGCATCAAGTTTATTGCGGTTTTCTCCTGGAACCAAAACATAACACACACATCCAAAGACTCTTAGGTGTTGGAATGAAGAAGAAATGATGAAAGATGAAAGCCTTCACTTACAAGTATAAAGGCGTGAGTATCTAGGTCAAAAGAGAGTGTCTAAGGCTTGTTTGTGTTTTAGTGTTATGTTATCCTTATAAGCCATTCAAGTATAAGGCTATCCTTGTTTCCAAACAAGCCTAGACTAGATTAGTATAAATACCTTACTCTCTTCACATTTGTAAGTAAGATGAATCATTCTCTTCATAATAATAAAAATAAATCCTTTCTCTCTCTAAAACTCTCTCTTCACCAATGGTGAATCATTAATCTCTCATTTTCACATGGTATCAGAGCAGGTTTCGATCGATTCTCTTCATGAAACCTTCAAAATCTTCAAGTTCTTGCGCTACCTTCAAAACCAAGGCTGCCGAGAAGTCCGCCATCTTTGATCGTGAATTCCGATAGAACCACGACAGATTTTCACGATCTGTTTTCTCTGGATTGTTCTCCGGCGAATTCTGAAGACTCGACAACTTGAATCGCATCATTTGGCCACGGAAATCAAAAGATATGAGTTTTCTTGCAACAGATATCCGCGATCGTCTTCCTCCGCGAAGGTCTCCATTGAAGCGACCATAAAAGCTCGAGATCTTCATCAATTCCAATCAAACCACCGCCAAAACTGTAGAAGAAAGAGTCCTGTTGAAGAATCAAGAGGTCCGGTCTTACCCTAAGGTGATTTTAAAGACGTTCTTGATCAGTTCTTCTCGACGGCGTCGCGATCGGCTCCATCGGGAATCTCCGACTTTGCAACAAGCATAACTTCTTCAAAACTTCATCAAATCACGCGATTCCAAAGCCAAAACTCAAGTATATTGAGTCTAGTTGATGAATCGGGAGGTCCGCTTTGCCCCTTTCCAGGTTTTGTAGCTTCCTTGCTCTGTTTCTTGAAATCGGTCCTGTTTCGTCCTCTTCTGGGTAATTGACTTCAGTCTCTCAATTTACTCGATCTGTTTCGAATCTTGGACGATCAAATCTTAGTTTAGGATGTTGTGAAGAGGTTCAGAAAGTTTGATTGGAATCCAATGATTTTTTGACTTCAAGAAAGTGTTTCTTGCAAGATAAGAAAAATTTCGAATTTGGAAAAAAGGCGGGAATGTTGTTTTTGAAGTCTTGTTGGTTATTGAAAACGGTTTTCACCTCTGAATCATCTATGTCTGAGTAGTAAAGAGACGTTATAGTTGTTGGCAAGTGGTTAGGAGGAGGTTGGAGTTGTTAGGATCAGTTGCTCACTCGCCCTTAGCAAGTAGAGGGCGCGTGAGGTAGGTCTGTGTGTAGCGGCCTTTGTTGCATGATTTGAAGTGTCTAAACTCGTGATCCTGGTCAAAATCTTCAGGAGAATATGCTTAGTCTAGTAGATAAGGGACTAACCAGAGTTTGGAAGGCGTTTTTCAAGTTTTGTTTTAGGTTTCACATGCATACACTCATGGAGTGTGCAAAAGGAATGAACTATCTTCTTGTGGTAAAGAATGAATGGAAAATGCAAGGAAGAGAGGTTTGAAGAAAGGATAAACCTTCTAAGAAGGAGGTTTTAAATGATTCTACATAGGTTGCTGCTCCAAAGAAGGAGGCATTGCTTCACCACCAAAGGCGCTTTCAATGAGAGGGAGTGCCTAGATCAGAACCAGTTCCTAAACTCAAATGCAAATACTTAGTATCAAAGTCTATGCATTCAGGCTATTTCTAAACTCTAATCCAACTATTTTATTGATTTCATTGATGGTTGTGTGAGTTAGAACTCTAGGAAATTTGGTATCTAGGCGGTTAGTAAATCATGAATTCTATTGAATTGTTTTCATGTATTTAGAAATTGTTAAAATGTGACATCTTGAACTTAGTTTAGCTAGCTGAATCATTTGTTAATGAATTGCATTGATCTTAAGGGAAGAGAACCTTGTCTTTTACTTAGAACAATAAGTTTAAGAAGGCATGTTGAATCCAAAAGTCCTTAGGCAGTGTTTAAAATTAAGTTTGGTTAATCTTAATCATTCTCTTTCACTCACTACCTTTTGTTTAGAATCTGTTTATGATCAACAGGTTAAAAGGCTTAAGGTGGGAGTTGATGTTTAGCTTGATTGTCTAACAAAGGCAAAAGAAATCAAGTGGAAAAGACACAGCACATGGAGAATGAGTTAGAACCGATTGCCACCAAGAACAGCCACCACAAGGAGTGGAGAGGAAAGACTGGTGGAATGTGATGAATCAGCTCTCCCATGGAGTAATGTGTCATTTGGCGTGTGCTTGAAGTGAAAAACAACTCAGCACACATGCTGCAAGATCAAATCATAATCAATCACAAAGGAGGAATACTCACAAAGACTTAGTATCAAAGTCTTTGCAAAGGCTATCTCTAAATCTTTTACTTATTCCTTGATTGATTACATTCTCATTTAGAAATGTTCATAGGATGAAAGAGAACCTAGGAAGACTTTGCATTGCATTTAGAACCTAGATGGATCCAAAATTCACCTTGACATTCATCATCATCATTCTCTATTATTCTTCATCATTCTCTTAAAATCTCATCTATTCTACTTAACATCATATACTTTTAATCTCCAAATCTAATATTCTTCATATTCTTTGATACTTTAAATCTTCTATTCTCTACACATTGTCTATCCTACCAGATACTTACAATCATTCTCTAGACCAATTTAAGACATTCATTTATGCTCATTCTTCCAAACTTGACTCTTGTTCTTGTTTTTAGTGTCAAGCTTGTGGGGGGGAAAGGAAATGAGCATTCAATGGACAAAGAAAGGGCGGTTCATGAAGAGGATCCAAGTTGGCGCAAGGTGCTGTACCTTGGTCGGGCGGTTCATGGTCGAGCCTGGTACGTGGCTGGACTTCGCTGGATCGTGGCTGGTCGATGCTGGTACAAGTGGCGCATGAAGCTGGATCGTGGCAGGTCGAAGGTGAGGTGCTGGCCGTGCTAAGGTGTCTGGTTCAAGTAATCTCATGCCAAGGACGAGCTTGGTACATGGTCGGGCTTCTCGACCCGTGGCTGACTTCGCTGGTACATATACGTGGACCTGCTGGATCCTGATTGTTCTGCGGGATAGTATCTTCGACCTGGCCAGGTACTGGATCATGGACGTGCCTATGTCTGTGCTGAGTTTGGAATGGACAAGCTGGAGCTGGAGGTGCAAACAAGGACAAGGGAGTGTCTGGCACAAGCAAGGACAACACAAGAAGTGGGTCTGGTGCAAACAAGGGCATTGAAGGTGTCTGGTGCATTCAAAAGCTTTCAAGGCACAAAGAAGGATATTCCAAAAAGGAGATATCTGGTGCATACAAAGGCTTTCAAGTCACAAACAAGGACATTCAAAGATTAGTCTGGCACACTCAAGGGCTTCCAAGCTGTCTGCCAAAACCAAGTGAGCATAAGAAGTGTGGTCAGTCTGTTTCTCTCATGGAGGCCGCAAGTAAGGTTATCAAAACCATCTGTCATCAATTGAGGATTGAACCAATGGCCATCAAGCTACCAAGTCTCATGGAGAAGGAGTAAGCTGATGGAAAGTGATGAATCACCTCAGGACCAAATTCTCTCATCAAAGGTTCTATCTAGGATAAGTTCTTTAAACTCTATGATTTTTAGGTTGAGAATTTGGCTAGATATTATACTTGATACCAGACTTGATATTACTCAAGTTCTGGAATACTAATCTTTATTTTTGAGTTGCTATGATGTTTTTAGATCAGGAAGTGATGAAAACAGTCATAAGCATGACTTACCCTACATCAATTAGTGGAAGCATGGTGGAAAAATGTTTAGGAGATAAGTGTGCTCACTCTACTTAAGCTTAATTCTACAATCTTATTCTCTTGAGTTAGGCTTATTGAAAGTAGAAGGTGAAGCAAAATGAAGCTGGTCAAAGGGGATCAAAAACATATAAGGGAAGAGAACCATGTGATCATGATGAATCCAGAAGAGAACCATGTGATCATGATGAATCCAAAGCCTTAATGTGGAGTCCTTAGAGAGCCAGACTGGTCTAGAACATATCATTCAAATCGCCATCCACTCTTATAAAAGGGAAGTTAAAATCATTCTTACATTATAATGCATTTGTTTAGCTTGTGAGAATTGATACATGCATGTATATGTATGTGAAACAGGTTTAAATTGAAGGCTTTAAGGAAAGCTGGATCATAATCACCTCTTAAAGACAAGGAGTCAAAAGAAAGGGGGAGAAATGGACCAGACTTAAAAGGAGCTTCAAGACAACCATTCACAAGTGTTTGTCATTAAGGCCTTTATCCAAGGATCTATGGAGCTCTTTGGTGAATTTAAAGCTCATAGATTCAATGGCCAATCCCTAAGCTAAGAAGACTTCACTCTTTTTCCCTTAGTATTGGTTTTGTCCCAAAGGGTTTTCCATACTAAGGTTTTTAATGAGGAAGTTCTTTAAGGTTACAAGCTTGGTTTCTATGAACATTAATCAAGCTTGAAAGGGAGTAAAGAGGAAGAAGGAGGAAGTCTCTTCATCTGTGCAAGTTCAACCATTCACCCATGCTTAAACTTGAGGGGGAGTGTTGGAATGAAGAAGAAATGATGAAAGATGAAAGCCTTCACTTACAAGTATAAAGGCGTGAGTATCTAGGTCAAAGGAGAGTGTCTAAGGCTTGTTTGTGTTCTAGTGTTATGTTATCCTTATAAGCCATTCAAGTATAAGGCTATCCTTGTTTCCAAACAAGCCTAGACTAGATTAGTATAAATACCTTACTCTCTTCACATTTGTAAGTAAGATGAATCATTCTCTTCATAATAATAAAAATAAATCCTTTCTCTCTCTAAAACTCTCTCTTCACCAATGGTGAATCATTATTTCTCATTCTCACATTAGGTGAGTAATAGAAGGCCTGGATTTGTTAAGTACCTCAAAGGGTGATATATCTTGGAGGATTTTGGTTGGTAAGCGGTTGATCAGGTAGCAAGCCGCAACCACAGCATCTCCCCAGAATCTTTTGGGCACATTGGTGTGGAACATCATGGACCTGGCCACCTCCATAAGATGTCTATTCTTTCTCTCAGCAACACCATTTTGTTGTGGTGTATATGGGCAGCTTGTCTGGTGAAGAATTCCATGTTTGGATAAGAGGGATTTGAAGGCTTGACTTGTGTATTCACCACCATTATCTGATCTTAAGATTTTAACTTTAGCATTATAATGGTTAGTGACATAATTATAAAAGTTGGTAAAGGCTTCAAGAACTCTGTCTTTAGATGGAATTAAGGTTAGCCAAGTGTACTTAGACTTCTCATCTATAAATGTGACAAAGTATTTGTGATTTTCTCTTGAAATGCAAGGTGATGTCCACACATCCGAATGAATCAAATCAAAACATTTCTCATAAACTGTAGTAGACTTAGGAAAGACAGACTTACAGTTTTTGCCTAATATACAGGCTTCACACTCATTGTTTTGAAACTTAACATCAGGCAACAAAAGATTCATAGCACGAAAATGTGGATGTCCTAATCTAGCATGCCAAATTGCATTATTTGCAGTAGCCACAAGAGAACTAAAAGCGCTTAAAAGAGAAGATGGAGACTTAGTATCCTCCAACACATAAAGTCCATCCTTAGTTGTTCCTTGTCCAAGTACCTCTCTTGTCTTAATATCCTGAAACCAAACTTCATTAGGACTGAAAATTGCATGACAATTAAGGTCAGAAGTCGCTTTTCTAACAGATAACAAGTTTGAGGTAAAGGATGGTAGGTAAAAGGCCTTAGAACTCTTATCAAACAGTTTTAAATCTCCTATCCCTTTGATTGGAACCTTTTCACCATTAGCTATAGTAACATTCCCTAATGCAGGTTCTAAGTTCTCTATTAATTGTATATCACTAATCATATGGTGTGAAGCACCTGAATCAACAATCAAGGGTTTTTGAATTTTAGATGCATGATAAGAGTTACCAGATTCTTTTAAGGCTTTGATGAGGGCCTCCAGGTCTGACTTCTTCACAAATTCAGAGGAGGCTGCTATGGATGATCCTTCCCCATTCGGCCATATGCGCTTAGAGGGGTCTGTGTGGTGCGTGGCTAGGGAGCTTCCTTCAGACGAGTAGTTGGCTCTTGGCTCCTTCCACCGATTGTTCTTGAGGTGGGGATGCAAGATCCAGCATTTCTCCTTGAGATGTCCTCTCTTCTTGCAATGATCACACACCAACATCTTCCTGTCTTCATACTTGAAGTTGCTCTTGTTTGCCGTGGCTAGTTCTCCTTTGTTGGCTGTGATCAACTCGCCCTTCCTTCCAAAGAGCCCCAAAGACCCTTGTTCCTTTTGGACTTGTGAACACACCTCATCCAAGGTTGGTAGCTTGTCAGCTCTCAGCAAATGCTTGATAAGATCATTAAAGGTTGGGTTCAAGGTCAGCAACAGGGCGAACACCTTGTCTTGTTCTCGGCGTTCATTAAGGACCATGGGGTCTACTGAGCTTGGCCTTAACATTTCCAACTCTGCCCATAGGGCTCTGAACTTTCCAAAGTGTTTGGTGAAGTCCATATCTTCTTGGCTCAAGTCATTAATGGCTTTCTTGACCTCAAACACCCGGCAGAGATTGGAGATATTCCCAAAGACGTTTTGAAGAGTTTCCCACAGCTCCTTGGCTGTTTCACAATACGAGTAGGCTTCAAGAATAGAAGCTTCAAGAGAGTTTTGGAGGATGGCTAAGACGGTCTGGTCTTCTTGAAACCACTTGTTTCTTCCAGCCATCATCGCCTCTTCCTCATCTTCATCAGCCGTCTTCATGTGAGCGGTTTCTTCAACAACATGGCTCCACAGTCCACGGCTGCACAGGGCGGTCTTTGTGGTTCTTGACCATAACAAGTAGTTCCCACCTTTTAGGATAACTGGAACAACCAAAGGTTTTGAGTTTTCCATGGCTGAGAATGTTTGGACCGTTGGACAAACTCTTTACCCACTGGATAATAGCAAATCGTTTGTGTAAAGCGAATGAGAAAGGATGAATTAGAAAGATTAGATGCAATGGATGTTTATTCCATGCTCTGATACCATGAAAGAATGTGTATATTTGCGGAATTAAGAGTTTAGGAAAGTATGGAAGAGTTTGGACAGGAGTTTTAATGGAGAATGAGAGAGATGAAGAACAAGGAAGAAGTATATTTCCTTAGTTGGTTTTTCTACAACATTAGGTGAAGGATATTTATAGACAGACACTTAGACAGCTAGGTATTCGCAGGATAGGGACATAAACAATAAAGAAAGGGGAGAGAGTGCTGGATCCAAGGCGTGATGGTGACAGCTCCTAACGGGTGGGAGCTTGCTTCCACACGTGATCCTGCCTTGTCAAAGTCTTCAACGGTCCTCTCCTCTTGCCAAGACTCCTTCTAGAACATTTTAAGTGAAAGGGCCACACCAAGTCTTCCCTGGGCCGTCCCATGTCCTAACTTCACCTTGGGCCATTCCATGTCTCAATCGCTAAGTCTTCCTGGGCTGCCTAAGGCTGTGTCCCAACTTAAGAACTGGTTGACCACTCCTCTTTATTTCCTTTTCTAACTCAATAATCAGGTATGGTAGTCATTCTCATTTATGTAGATGATATAATCATCTCAGGGAATGACAAGGTAGGAATTCAATCTACTAAAGATTATCTTAAGTCTGTTTTTGATATTAAAGACTTAGGTGAACTTAAGTACTTTCTAGGGATAGAAGTATGCCGAACAAAAGAAGGCCTCTTCTTATCACAAAGGAAGTACACACTTGATCTTCTAACTGATGCAGGAAAGTTAGAAGCCAAACCAGCAAAGACTCCCCTAGAGGAAGGCTATAAGGTGGAACGTGAAGGGGAGCTTGGAGATGAACCATTTGAAGAAACCAAACTCTATAGGAAGATGGTTGGTAAGTTAATCTATCTAACCATTACTAGACCTGACTTGTGTTTTGCTGTGAATCAGGTCAGCCAACATATGCAAGCTCCAAAATTGCACCACTGGAATATGGTGGACCGGATCTTGAGGTACCTCAAAGGAACCCATGATCAAGGCATTTGGATGGGATGCAATGGGAGCTCAGAGATTGTAGGATATTGTGATGCTGATTGGGCTGGAGACAGAAATGACAGAAGATCAACAACCGGCTATTGCACATTCATTGGAGGCAATCTAGTCACTTGGAAGACAAAGAAGCAGAAAGTGGTCTCCTGCTCAAGTGCTGAAGCTGAATATCGTGCCATGAGAAAGCTGACCACTGAACTCACTTGGCTCAAGAACCTTCTCAAGGATCTAAACATAGAAGTCTCAACACCAATCACCATGCATTGCGACAATAAAGCAGCCATACACATAGCATCCAACAATGTGTTTCATGAGAGAACCAAACACATTGAAGTAGACTGTCACAAGGTCAGACAAATAGTGGAGCAAGGCATAATCTTACCGTGCTACACAAGAAGCTCAGATCAACTCGCAGACATTTTCACCAAGGCTGCAAGTCTCAAGGTATGTGAGTCCATCCTCCCAAAACTTGGACTCATCAACCTTCCCAGCCAATGATTCTCCTAATCATGGAGTCCATACTCTTTTTCCCTTAGTATTGTTTTGTCCCAATGGGTTTTCCATTCTAAGGTTTTTAATGAGGTGGGTCTTCATGGTTCCAAGCTTAACCATTCATCTCATGGCTAAGCTTGAGGGGGAGTATTGGAATGAAGCCTTAGGCTTGAAGCTGAAAAAGTTAATGAAGCCCAAACCCAAATCAGAAGTTCAAGGTCTGTGCATTAGGCTGAGATAATGAAGTGAAGCCCAGGGTCTGTCCACACATGTGCAACACAAGGCCTGAATTAAGTAAGCCCAAACAAGCCCAAAAATGTCCAAGACACCTTCTAGAAGCTCTCCTAGGCGTGGGTTTGGAGAGGGAAGGAAGAGTCACATGTTGGCTTAACCAATTTGAATTTCTAGCTGTTAGGAGCTGTCACTTTCACCATTTGGTGAAGTGCCTTTGTCTTATCTCTATTCTTTGGCTATAAATACATTGTATGCTCACCATAAATCAATCAAGGAAATAGAATCCTCCTTCCATACTCTGTCTCACAATCTCTCTCTATTATTCTCACTCTTGTTCTTCACTTATCAAATATAAACCCAGAAACTCTCCTACCTATTCTAACTATTATTCTGCAAATTCTAACACTATCTTCTCACAACTCAGCACCAAATGGATGTTTGAGGATTGTTACAATCTCAGAGTGAGTAAGATAAGGAGTGTTTATTTAGAGAGTCGGTATGTATTACAGACCTAGGAGAGTATGAGCTTGAGTTTGGGTTAGGTTTTAGAGAAAGTTTGCTTATTACCCAGTGGTTAATAGCAACTGAACCCAGATTTTCTGTGTTCTTGAGTGAGGAGATGGAGAAGGCCGTGAGTATTTGAGGAGTATTAGAGAGTATGTGGGAGTTTAAAGAGAGTTTATGAATCGAGTTGCTCTGATACCATGTTAATTTTGCGGAAGTAAGAGGAGAGATTATGTGAGTTTCATGGTGAAAACCGACCAGAAGAATGAAGAGGGAGACAAGGGAGACAAGAAGAATAAGGTGAAGAGTGTTTATTGCTTAAAGTGTATCTGATACAATGTGAGAAGAAGTCCTAATATAGGCAAAGGATTACACGATTACACAAGGAGATTCAAAATGGGACAGTGACTTGGGAGCAAGCCCAACAAGTGATAGTGACCGCACAGCAACGGCTTTGTGCACCCGTGACTTCTCTGGTCGAATCATCTCTGCTTCTAGAAGCTTTTCATCACACTTCCTTAATGGACTAAGGCCTTATTGGACTTGTCTAAACTGAGTTTCTCTCTTGGGCTATATGCATTCGGACTTGACCAATCTTGACCCACACGTCTATCTTAAGTAGTCCGTGATGCCCAAGTTAGTATCTTGCTCAATAGGCGGCTGGGAGAAGTTAATGGTCTGGGATGTCGATTACTCAAGTGAGGAAAGGAAGTTAATGACCTTGGATGTCGACTACTCAAGTAAGGAAAGGAAGTTAATGGCCTGGATGTCGATTACTCAAGGTTGGAAAGGAAGTTAATTACTTCCCCTTTGAGAGTTAGGCAACAAATAGTTTATGGAAAGTAAATATGTGAGCCTAATTAATGTAATTAATGTATTTATTGTAACTTAGGCTATAAATACTCTAACCTATGAAACTAATCTGTCAAGGAAATATAATCATCCTTCTCTAATTCTCTCATACCAGCCGCCAGCTCTCTCTCTCTCATTTGTCACGAAATCTCTTCCTCTTAGTCTTCCATACTTTTGTTCTTCATCTTATTCAGAAAACTCTCTCTAATCTTCTCTTATATTCCGCATATTCTTACAAGTTCTACTATGCTTTCCAAGAACACAAGATTCACAAATGTTATTAAGCAATTTTATTCCAAGTACAATCAATTCAAGAGCTCTAGAATGTGGATGTCCTAGCCTAGCATGCCACAATTCAGCATTTAGAGTCATATCAACATGATTTGCACACGGTTGTAATGGAAAGGCAGGTAAATCTTCTAGCACATACAAGTCATTCCTTGTAGTTCCTTGGCCAAATTTCTGACTTGTTTCAATATCCTGAAAGTAAAACTCATTAGGACCAAAGATAGCCTTACAATTCAAATCAGTAGTAGCCTTTTTAACAGAGAGTAAGTTGGATGTAAAAGAAGACATATAAAAGGCTTTAGATTCCTTATCAAACAACCTAAGATTCCCTACTCCTTTAATTGGTACATTAACTCCATTAGCAATTACAACACTTCCTAAAGCAGGTTCAACATGGTCTAGCAAACCTAAGTCTTTAATCATGTGATGAGATGCACCAGAATCTACAATTAAGGAGTTAGAAGCCATAGATGTGTTTAAAGAAACATGATACCCAACACATTACCAGACTTGAATGCTTTGAGAAGATTTTCAAGATCAGCTTTGGTGACATATTTGTAAGTTTTAGCAAGGATTAGGAGTAAGTTTATAGAGATTTAAGAAGTAAAACATGAAGAAGAGAGGAAGGGAAACGATAAAGAGTAATAGAGTGTATTCGATTGCATAAGAGTAAGTATACATAGGTGGGCTGCTTGGCCTTAAATAGAAAGCTAGCTAGGTATCATAGACTAGGGATAAGAGAAGGGACTTATAGAGCTGTTACATGATAACCTATCACTAGTGGTCCCTTCCTTATCACTCAGTCGATTAGCCGGCTTATCTAGGACCACCACGGCTTGTATCCTCAATTCGCAATAGATCACACTTGGTTCAATACTCCCCCTCAAGCTAAGTTCTGATGAAGTACCTTAGCTTGGAAACCATAAACAACCGCCTCATTAAAAACCTTATGGTGTAAAACCCAGTGGGATAAAAGCACACATAAGGGAAAAAGAGTATGATTGTTTATGATTAGAGGAGTCATGGAGAAGGAACATCAAAGAGTCCAAGTCTTGGAAGAATGGACTCATATACCTTTGATGTTGTTGCCTTAGTGAAGATATCTGCAAGCTGATCCACACTTCTTGTATAGCATGGTAAGACTATCCCTTGTTCCACGGCTTGCCTCACTTTGTGATAATCAACTTCTATGTGCTTGGTTCTCTCATGGAATACTGAATTGGATGCTATGTGAATGGCTGCCTGGTTGTCACAGTGCATAGTTATTGGTCTAATGGTTTCAACACCCAAGTCCTTCAGAATGGCCTTGATCCATGTTAATTCATTTGTGAGCTTCTTCATTGCACGATATTCAGCCTCTGCGCTTGAACAAGACACAATCTTCTGCTTCTTTGTCTTCCATGTGACCAAGTTTCCTCCAACAAATGTGCAGTAGCCTGTGGTAGACCTCCTGTCTTCTCTATCTCCAGCCCAGTCAGCATCACAGTACCCCACTATTTCTGAGCTTCCATTAGCTCCCATCCAGATTCCTTGTTCAGAAGTCCCTCTCAAGTACCTGAGGACTCTCTCTAGCATGTTCCAGTGATGGACCTTAGGCTCTTGCATATGCTGGCTAACCTGGTTCACAGAGAAACAAAGATCAGGTCTAGTAAGAGTTAAATAGATTAACTTACCTACTAGTCTTCTGTAGAGTTGCGGATTGTTGAATGGTTGATCTTCAAGCTCCCCCTCACTGATAGCTTTGTAGTTGTCTTCCAGAGGTGTGGTCACTGGTTTTGCATCAAGCTTTCCTGTTTCAGACAAAAGATCAAGTGTGTATTTCCTTTGAGATAAGAATAGTCCCTCTTTAGAGCGACATATCTCAATCCCAAGGAAATACTTAAGCAAGCCTAAGTCTTTAATGTCAAAGATGGACTTAAGATAAGCTTTGGTTTCCTTGATACCTTCCCTATCGTCACCTGTGATGATGATATCATCCACATAGACCAAAACAACTATGATACCTGACTGGCTAGGAAGCGTGAACAGAGTGTGATCAGCTTCAGACTTCCTGAATCGTCTATCCCTTAGTGTCATGCTTAACTTGTGATACCAGGCCCTAGGTGATTGTTTCAATCCATAAATAGCCTTTCTCAATCTCAAAACCTTGCCTGGTTGAACAATCCCTTCTAGTCCGGGAGGTGGTCGCATGTACACCTCTTCTTCCAACTCTCCTTGTAAAAAGGCATTCCTTACATCCATCTGCCATAGATCCCATTCAAGATTTGTTGCTAAGGATAGAACGATCCTCACAGTATGGAGTTTTGCTACAGGAGCAAAGGTATCACCAAAGTCTTCTCCATAGGTCTGAGTGAAGCCTCTTGCAACCAGCATGGCCTTATACCTTTCTATGTCTCCATTACTTTTGTATTTGATCGTAAAAACCCACTTTGAGCTTACTGCCTTCTTTCCTTTAGGTAGCACAGCTTCATCCCATGTGTGGTTCCTTTCCATGGCTCCTGTCTCATCACTTATAGCATCTCTCCAAACTTTAAGAACCTTAGCTTCTTCATAAGATGTAGGAATATATCCCTGATCCAAGCTGCTCATAAAGACCTTATGTTCTTCAGGGAATGAAGCAAAAGAGCATACGACTTGGGATGGGTGAGCAACCGCACTTGCATTGTAATACACTCTAGTGTTCACCCAATTTGAAGGATCCTTCTTGAGTCTGGTACTTCTTCTCAGAGGTTGAGCTTGTTGTGATGGTTCGGCTACTTGATCGTGGCTTCTAGGAGATGGCGAGACAGCCTGGTTATGGTCACGTTCTTCTTCCAGTATCCCCCCCACACGATCAATATCTTGCTGAGACCATGATAAGTCGCCACCAGGGTTTTGTACTTCCTGGGACAGGGTAGGACTAGAAGAGAAGTCGTCAAGAGCTGAGCATGGTCCATGCTGAGATGAACTGGACTCATTACTGGACGCATGGTCTATTGCGGCCAGTATATGCGCAGTAGAGCTATGGTCACGATTCTGCTTTGATCATGGACCAGGGCTGGAACTTGGGGGGAATGGAATACCAAGATGATCCAGTATATTCTGAAGATTGGTTGCACGGTCCATAGATACATCAGTTAAATCAGCTAGATCATCCCATTGTTGCTTATCATAGTAGCTTCTATTCTCAATGAACTTGACATCCCTTGATACAAGCACCCTTTTAGCCATTGGATCATAGCACTTATAGCCCTTTTGAGTGGTTGAGTACCCAATGAACATTGCCCTTGTACTCTTAGCGTCCAGTTTAGTTCTGTTTTCCCCTGGAATCAAAACAAAACACACACAACCTGGTGCGTCCCTGGATGTATCTGATTCGAAAGGATCTCTTGAGGGTAGGATGATGAATCTCTAGAGGTTACTAACTCTCTAGAAAATTGAGTGAATGATGGAATCTAAGGCTACTAGCACTTAGATTAGGTTGGTGTATGGTAGGGATGAAGAATTGGAGGCTACTAGCTCTCCAATCAGGCGCAAGTGGAGGGATTTATGGATTCCAATAGCACAGGATCACCCTGCTATAGAGCTATGGAAGATCACAGTAGATTACTCTACCCTTTTAGTGATTAGTCAATGTTCTTGTGCTGAACAAAGAAAGCAAAAGAGGAAGAAAAAGTCTTTCTATTATACTTTTGATAAGAAAATTGTGTGTCTTCCAATTGGGGGGTGAATGCCTTTTTATAGGCAAAAAGACCTAAAGAGATTATGCCAAAATAGCATATTCTATCTAATCTAATCTAACTTAATCTTAATCTAATATAATCTAACCTAATCTAATCTAATCCTAAAGGAATATACCAGAATGATATATCCTTATCTAATTCTATCCTATCTGGTTTAATTTTAATGAACCAGGTTTATTCCTAATTCTAACCTTACTGGTTTAATTTGAGTAATTGACTAGAAACAAATTAAACCAACAAGCTGGTTTAATTTTAGCCTCTTTCTCTTCCTTTCCCACGTCTTCAATTAGAATTTGAAGGATCTTTTTTTGTGCTTTACTCCTTGCTCTTGTTGTTGGTCCAATCCATAATTCTGATTCTCTTTCATAGTTTCCGTCTTGATTAGTCGAGCTGACGCTATCTCCTTGATCATCTCCTATTGGCATCATTGAAGGGGTTTCTTCTTGATGAGCGTCCTCCTCCTTTGTCTTCTTGTCTGTTGAGTCTCCATGTGCTTCCTTGCTCGCACCATCCCCTTCTCCTTCAAAAGGATTTGTCCTCAAATCTGGATCATCTGCAACAAAAGGAATTAAGTCAGAAACATTGAATGTATTACTAATAGAATACTTACCTCCAAGTTCAATCTGATAGGCATTGTTATTGATTCTCCTGAGTACTTGAAAAGGTCCATCTACTCGAGACATTAATTTTGACTTCCTTTCATTAGAAAATCTATCTTTACTCAAGTGGATCCATACTAAATCTCCTGGTTCAAATATCATCTCTTTTCTTCCTTTATTCTTCTTCTTAGCATACACTTTTGTCCTTTCTCCTATGTTCCTCTTAACCTGTTCATGCAAAGATTTGACAAATTCGGCCTTCCTTTTGCCATCAAGGTTAGTTTGTTCTTTCAAAGGTAAGGCAATTTGATCTAAAGGAGATAATGGATTGAAACCATAGACTACTTGGAATGGAGTGAACTTCGTAGCTGAATGTGTAGACCTATTATAAGCAAACTCTACATGAGGTAAACAATCTTCCCAAGTCTTAATATTTTTTTTTATAATGGCTCTTAAAAAGGCAGAAAGTGTCCTATTAACGGTTTCAGTTTGCCCATCTGTCTGAGGATGACAAGTAGTTGAGAACATTAGCTTAGTCCCTAGTTTTGCCCATAAAGTTCTCGAGAAATGACTAAGAAACTTAGTATCCCTGTCTGACACAATTGTCCTAGGCATTCCATGTAATCTAACTATTTCTTTAAAGAACATTTCTGCTACCGAAATGGCATCATCTGTTTTATGACAAGGTATAAAATGTGCCATTTTAGAAAACCTGTCAACTACCACAAAGATACTATCTTTTCCTTTCTTAGTTCTTGGTAATCCTAACACAAAATCCATCGAAATATCAGTCCAAGGATGATCTGGTATGGGTAAAGGGGAATACAAACCTGAAGATTGCGCATGGGCCTTAGCATGCTTGCATTTGATGCATCTGGAACATATCTTCTCGACATCCCTTCTCATGCTGGGCCAGTAAAAATGTTCCTGTAATGTAGCTAGAGTCTTGGCGACTCCAAAGTGTCCCATGAGCCCGCCTCCATGAGCTTCTCTTACATATAACTCTCTCATTGTTCCACAAGGAACACATAGTCGGTTGTCACAGAAGAGGAACCCATTGAACTGATAGAAACGCCCTTGGGCATGCCTGTAAGTATCCTTATACATCTCGCTAAAGTCTGGGTCAGTAGCATAATAAGATTTAAGATGTTTGAACCCTAGTAGCTTTGTTTCCATGGAAGATAGAAGTGCATACCTTCTTGATAGTGCATCTGCTACTACATTTTCCTTACCTTGTTTATAATGAATGACATAAGGAAAAGTTTCGATGAATTCTACCCATCGTGCATGTCTCTTGTTTAGTTTATGTTGCCCCTTGAGATGCTTAAGAGACTCATGATCTGTATGAATGACAAACTCTTTTGGCCATAGGTAGTGTTGCCACATATGTAGAGCTCTCACCAGAGCATATAGCTCTTTATCATAAGTGGGATAGTTGAGAGTTGCTCCTCCTAATTTCTCACTGAAAAATGCTATGGGCCTCTTTTCCTGCATTAAGACAGCACCAATTCCAATTCCAGAGGCATCACATTCAATCTCAAAAGTTTTAGAAAAATCTGGAAGTGCAAGTAAAGGAGCATTAGTCAACTTCCCTTTCAGAAGCTCGAATGCCTCCTGCTGAGAGGGTCCCCACGTGAATCCCACAGCCTTCTTTACCACTTCAGTGAGTGGTGCTGCTATGGTGCTAAAATCCTTCACAAATCTCCTATAGAATCCAGCAAGTCCATGAAAACTCCGCACCTCTCCAATACTCTTGGGCGCTGGCCATTCTCTAATAGCTTTTACCTTCTCCTTGTCCACCTGAATTCCCTGAGAAGTAATAACAAAACCCAAAAAGACCAAGTTATCTGTTCCAAAAGAGCATTTCTTTTTGTTTGCATACAGGTGTTCTTTCCTTAACATGTCCAAAACTTGTCTAAGGTGGTCTAGATGTTCTTCCTTAGTCTTGCTATAGATTAAAATATCATCAAAATAAACCACTACAAATCGTCCTATAAATGATTTTAAGACATGATTCATTAACCTCATGAAGGTACTAGGTGCATTGGTTAATCCAAAAGGCATAACTAACCATTCATACAATCCTAGTTTTGTTTTAAATGCCGTTTTCCATTCATCTCCTTCTTTCATCCTAATCTGATGATATCCACTTTTTAAATCAATCTTAGAGAAGATGCATGATCCATATAATTCGTCTAACATGTCATCTAAACGAGGAATAGGATGTCTGTACTTAACTGTGATGTTGTTTATGGCTCTGCAGTCTACACACATGCGCCAACTTCCATCCTTCTTTGGCACAAGTAGAACTGGTACTGCACAAGGGCTTAGGCTTTCGCGAATGTGTCCTTTCTCTAAAAGCTCGTTGACTTGTTTCTGAATCTCCTTAGTCTCCACCGGATTAGTTCGGTAGGCAGGCCTATTTGGGAGTGTAGCGCCAGGAACCAAGTCAATCTGGTGTTCGATCCCTCTTACAGGTGGTAATCCAATTGGTTGATCTTCTGGAAATACATCCTTATACCCCTGTAAAAGCAACTCAATATCTCTCGGAATCTCCGGAACCAAGTTAGAAGAACTAGTTAGTAGTTCTTTACAAATCAATAACATCATAAATTGTTGATCGAAGAGTGCTTGTTTTACTTCACTTGGAGTAGCAAACAGAGTATGGTGACTTACCTTAGTGTCCTGCTCCATGCTTGTACTGGTGCTTATAGGTTTGGTATTGGTTCTTCTTTGCTTCATCTGAATCTGATCTAAATGTACTTCTTGTGGAGTGAGGGGTACCAAGGTAATGTTTTTACCTTTGTGGTTGAAGGAGTGTCTATTTGTGAATCCATCATGGATTGCTTTCTTATCATATTGCCAAGGTCTACCTAGCAATATGTGACTGGCTTCCATAGGTAATACATCACAAGTGATCTCATCTTGATATCTCCCCATGCTTAGGGGTACTACCACTTGTTCTGTCACTTTCATTTCTCCATCTTCATTAAGCCATTGCAGTTGATAAGGTTTAGGATGCTTGCTAGTAGTTAAATTAAGACGAGTCACAAGTAGTTGGCTGGCCACATTAGTACAGCTTCCTCCATCAATTATAAGACTGCATATTTTGTCTTGTACGAAACATCTGGTATGAAACAAGTCCCTTTGCTCCTGGATCTTAGGTTGTGCACTTAAAGTTCTCCTTGTTACCATCAATTGTCCTTGGATAGGATAAGCTATACTTTCATCTTCTGATTGATCATCTTCTGATGTCAGCTCTCCATTCTCTAGAATAAGCATAACCTTTTTGTTAGAACAGTCGTTAGCATAATGACCAAAACCTTGACACCTGAAACATTTGATGTTTCTAGTCCTTGTTGCTGAAGGTGTTGTGGGTGATAGCCCTTTGCCCTTGTCCTCACGTGTAGTGGAGCTTGATGGCATGTGTTCCAGGGCTTTGGTAGGCGTTCTAGACATTGATACTCCTCCTCTATCTTCTCTAGCATATGGTGGCTTGGAGGATGAAGAGAATGGTGTCCTTGAGTTACTTCTCCTTTTGTTTTGTTGTTCAATGAGAATTGCCTTGTGTAGCAACTCATCCATATCCTCATAGTCTTGTAATTCCAACCGATCTTGGATATCTCTATTGAGCCCTCCTTGAAATCTAGCCATGGTAGCTTCCATTGTTTCATCAATCTCAGCCTTCATCATTAGACTTTCCATCTCCTGATGATAGTCCTCGACACTCTTAGAACCTTGTGTTAATCTTCTTAGTTTTTGATGTAGATCCCTCCCATAGTGAACTGGAACAAATCTTTTCCTCATCATGGTTTTCATTTCAAACCAAGAAGTGATTTGGGGTTCACCATTGCGTCTCCTTGTAGTAGCAATCTGCTCCCACCAGTTGATAACATATCCTTCGAACTCAGTTGCTGCTAGTTTCACCTTCTTCTCCTCTGAGTAGTTTTGACAACTGAAAACTAGTTCAAGCTTCTTTTCCCATTCTAGGTAAGTATCTGGATCATTCTTTCCTGAGAAAGGTGGAATCCTGAGTTTGAGGTTTCCTAGATTGTCGTTAATCCTAGGCACCCTGTGCTGCCTGTTGAGATCTCCTCCAGTTTGAGATCCTTCCCCATTATCGTCTGAATAATCAATGAACTCCTCATTGACTCCATGTCTGGTGCCTCTCATTGCTCCCATCATGGCGCCTCTTCTAGCTCCTCTCCTGGCGCCTCCTCCGGCTAATTGTCCTCTTCGAGCTGGTCTACCTGCAAGTGGGTCAGCTCCATAAAAAAATTCATTAGCTTGGTTAGCCCTATTTTCAAAGAAATTTTGTAGTCTCCGAGTGATCTCATCCATCATAACCTCCATCTGTAACTGATCAAACCTATGAGGTTGAGTAGAACTTTCTCCTATAAGAGATTCTTCATTCGGATTCTCCATTGTTCCTGAAAAAAAACTTAAAAAAACTGTTAGTTAAAAACTCTCTTTCTCTCACTTTGTTTTCTTGACGCTCAATTCCTCTTGCTATTCTCAAAAGTTCAGAATAGATCAAACCCAATCACCTAAGACCTAGAGTTAAATCTACTGATTCTTAAGATAGAAAGATTGCAAGATTTTTTTTCGTCAGCTGATTAACCAACTCCTAGCAGGATTACTCCTCTGCTTCTTTTTTTTTTTTTTTCGAATTTTTTTTTTTTTTTTTTTTTTTTTTGTAATTCAGGAGAAGCTCAACTGACTTACAACAGATAGAAAGAAAAGAAGTATTTAAGAAAACAAACGAGATGTGATGTGATGGAATGAATTGAAATCGATTAGATTTCAACAAACCCTAGCCGTCAAGATGGCTCTGATACCACTTGGTGCGTCCCTGGATGTATCTGATTTGAAAGGATCTCTTGAGGGTAGGATGATGAATCTCTAGAGGTTACTAACTCTCTAGAAAATTGAGTGAATGATGGAATCTAAGGCTACTAGCACTTAGATTAGGTTGGTGTATGGTAGGGATGAAGAATTGGAGGCTACTAGCTCTCCAATCAGGCGCAAGTGGAGGGATTTATGGATTCCAATAGCACAGGATCACCCTGCTATAGAGCTATGGAAGATCACAGTAGATTACTCTACCCTTTTAGTGATTAGTCAATGTTCTTGTGCTGAACAAAGAAAGCAAAAGAGGAAGAAAAAGTCTTTCTATTATACTTTTGATAAAAAAATTGTGTGTCTTCCAATTGGGGGGTGAATGCCTTTTTATAGGCAAAAAGACCTAAAGAGATTATGCCAAAATAGCATATTCTATCTAATCTAATCTAACTTAATCTTAATATAATATAATCTAACCTAATCTAATCTAATCCTAAAGGAATATACCAGAATGATATATCCTTATCTAATTCTATCCTATCTGGTTTAATTTTAATGAACCAGGTTTATTCCTAATTCTAACCTTACTGGTTTAATTTGAGTAATTGACTAGAAACAAATTAAACCAACAAGCTGGTTTAATTTTAGCCTCTTTCTCTTCCTTTCCCACGTCTTCAATTAGAATTTGAAGGATCTTTTTTTGTGCTTTACTTCTTGCTCTTGTTGTTGGTCCAATCCATAATTCTGATTCTCTTTCATAGTTTCCGTCTTGATTAGTCGAGCTGACGCTATCTCCTTGATCATCTCCTATTGGCATCATTGAAGGGGTTTCTTCTTGATGAGCGTCCTCCTCCTTTGTCTTCTTGTCTGTTGAGTCTCCATGTGCTTCCTTGCTCGCACCACAACCGAATACTTTCAAGTGAGCTATAGATGGTTTAGCAGAGTTTAATACCTCAAAAGGGGATATATCATTCAGTATCCTTGTGGGAATGCGATTGATAAGATAACAAGCTGATAGAACGGCATCTCCCCAAAACCTCTTTGGAACCTTGGAGTGAAACATCATGGACCTAGCTACTTCCATTAGATGGCGGTTCTTCCTCTCGGCCACACCATTCTGCTGTGGTGTATAAGGGCAACTCGTCTGATGGAGGATGCCATGCTTGGTGGGATGAGCTGTGAATGCATTGCTTGTATATTCCCCACCATTGTCTGTTCTAAAAATTTGAATCTTTGCATTGAAGTGGTTAGTGACATAGTTCTGAAAGTTCATAAATGCTTCTAAAGCTCTATCCTTAGATTGAATCAATGTTAACCAGGTATACTTGGATTTTTCATCTATGAAAGTGATGAAGTATTTGTGATTTTCTCTAGATAAACAAGGAGCAGTCCAAATATCAGAATGCACAAGATCAAAACATTTCGAATAAACCGTTTTAGACTTAGGGAAAATGGACTTGCAATGTTTGCCTAAGATACAAGCTTCACATTCATCATTTTTAAAAACAACACTAGGCAACATTAAGCTTAAGGCCCGAGAATGGGGATGTCCTAATCTAGCATGCCACAACGCATTATTAGCAACAACAGAAGTAGAATCTAAGGTGCATAGAACAGAAGCTATAGGTTGATCATCCTCCAGTAGGTAGAGACCATCTTTAGTTATTCCTTTCCCAAGCATCTTGCTTGTCTTAATATCCTGAAATCGCACATCATTAGGAGTGAAGATAACATTGCAATCCAAATCATTTGTGTTAGTTTAGGAAAGATTAAGGAGAAGTTTTGAATAGATTAGAGTATAAACATCAAGAACATATCAAGAACATATAGAGAATAGAGTTTAGCTATAAGAGGAATAGAATAGAATCTTAGTATATATTAGAGTGTGCGATTACAAGGAGGCTCCATAGCCTTAAATAGAAAGACTCCTAGGTCGCCTAGGCTAGGGATAAGTAAGAGTACATATAGGACCGTTGCAACTGAACTTATCAACATACATGCTTCCTTATCTTCTCATCTTATCATGTGAGACTATCCCTTCCTTATCAAGTGACCAGAGTGCTTATCACACTAGACTGAGCTGCCTTTAGTAACGCACTGTCCAATACTCCCCCTCAAGCTAAATTCTGATGAAGAACTTAGCTTGGAAATCATAAACAACCACCTCATTAAAAACCTTATGATGTAAAACCCAATGGGACAAAAGCACCATAAGGGAAAAAGAGTATGATTGCTTATGATTAGAGGATTCATGGATAAGACATATCAAAGAGTCCAAGCCTAGGTAGAATGGACTCATATACCTTAGAAGTTGTTGCCTTGGTGAAGATATCCGCAAGTTGATCCATACTTCTGGTGTAGCATGGTAAGACTACTCCTTGCTCCACTGCTTGCCTCACCTTGTGACAGTCAACTTCTATGTGTTTAGTTCTCTCGTGGAATACAGAATTGGATGCTATGTGAATGGCTGCTTGGTTGTCGCAATGCATGGTCATTGGTCTAACTGTTTCTACACCCAAGTCCTTCAGAATAGCCTTGATCCATGTTAACTCATTGGTGAGCTTCTTCATTGCACGATATTCAGCCTCTGCGCTTGAACAAGACACAATCTTCTGCTTCTTTGTCTTCCATGTGACCAAGTTTCCACCAACAAAGGTACAGTAGCCTGTGGTAGACCTCCTGTCTTCTCTATCACCAGCCCAGTCAGCATCACAGTATCCCACTATTTCTGAGCTTCCATTAGCTCCCATCCAGATTCCTTGCTCAGAAGTTCCTCTCAAGTATCTAAGAATTCTCTCCAGCATGTTCCAATGATGGACCTTCGGCTCTTGCATATGCTGGCTAACCTGATTCACAGAAAAGCAAAGATCAGGTCTAGTAAGAGTTAAATAAATTAACTTACCTACTAGTCTTCTGTAGAGTTGCGGATTATTGAATGGTTGATCTTCAAGTTCCCCCTCATTGATAGCTTTGTAACTGTCCTCCAGAGGTGTGGTCACCGGTTTTGCATCTAGCTTTCCTGTTTCAGACAAAAGGTCAAGTGTGTATTTCCTTTGAGATAAGAATAATCCCTCTTTAGAGCGACATATCTCAATCCCTAGGAAATACTTAAGCAAACCTAAATCTTTAATGTCAAAGATGGACTTAAGGTAGGCTTTGGTTTCCTTGATCCCTTCCCTATCATCACCTGTGATAATGATATCATCCACATAGACCAACACAACTATGATACCTGACCGGCTAGGAAATGTGAACAGTGTGTGATCAGCTTCTGATTTCCTGAATCCTCTGTCCCTTAGTGTCATGCTTAACTTGTGATACCAGGCCCTAGGTGATTGTTTTAATCCATAAATAGCCTTTCTCAATCTCAAGACTGTTAGTTTTAGGAAAGATTAAGGAGAAGTTTTGAATAGATTAGATTATAAACATTAAGAACATATCAAGAACATATAGAGTTTAGCCATAAGAGGAATAGAATAGAATCTTATTATATTAGAGTAAGCGATTACAAGGAGGCTGCATAGCCTTAAATAGAAAGACTCCTAGGTCGCCTAGGCTAGGGATAAGTAAGAGTACATATAGGACCGTTGCAACTGAACTTATCAACATACATACTTCCTTATCTTCTCATCTTATCATGTGTGACTATCCCTTCCTTATCAAGTGACCAGAGTGCTTATCACACTAGACTGAGCTGCCTTTAGTAACGCCACTGTCCAATACTCCCCCTCAAGCTAAATTCTGATGAAGAACTTAGCTTGGAAATCATAAACAACCACCTCATTAAAAACCTTATGATGTAAAACCCAATGGGACAAAAGCACCATAAGGGAAAAAGAGTATGATTGCTTATGATTAGAGGATTCATGGATAAGACATATCAAAGAGTCCAAGCCTAGGTAGAATGGACTCATATACCTTAGAAGTTGTTGCCTTGGTGAAGATATCCGCAAGTTGATCCATACTTCTGATGTAGCATGGTAAGACTACTCCTTGCTCCACTGCTTGCCTCACCTTGTGACAGTCAACTTCTATGTGTTTAGTTCTCTCGTGGAATACAGAATTGGATGCTATGTGAATGGCTGCTTGGTTGTCGCAATGCATGGTCATTGGTCTAACTGTTTCTATACCCAAGTCCTTCAGAATGGCCTTGATCCATGTTAACTCATTGGTGAGCTTCTTCATTGCACGATATTCAGCCTCTGCGCTTGAACAAGACACAATCTTCTGCTTCTTTGTCTTCCATGTGACCAAGTTTCCACCAACAAAGGTACAGTAGCCTGTGGTAGACCTCCTGTCTTCTCTATCACCAGCCCAGTCAGCATCACAGTATCCCACTATTTCTGAGCTTCCATTGGCTCCCATCCAGATTCCTTGCTCAGAAGTTCCTCTCAAGTATCTAAGAATTCTCTCCAGCATGTTCCAATGATGGACCTTCGGCTCTTGCATATGCTGGCTAACCTGATTCACAGAAAAGCAAAGATCAGGTCTAGTAAGAGTTAAATAGATTAACTTACCTACTAGTCTTCTGTAGAGTTGCGGATTATTGAATGGTTGGTCTTCAAGCTCCCCCTCATTGATAGCTTTGTAACTGTCCTCCAGAGGTGTGGTCACTGGTTTTGCATCTAGCTTTCCTGTTTCAGACAAAAGGTCAAGTGTGTATTTCCTTTGAGATAAGAATAATCCCTCTTTAGAGCGACATATCTCAATCCCTAGGAAATACTTAAGGAAGCCTAAATCTTTAATGTCAAAGATGGACTTAAGGTAGGCTTTGGTATCCTTGATCCCTTCCCTATCATCACCTGTGATAATGATATCATCCACATAGACCAACACAACTATGATACCTGACCGGCTAGAAGATGTGAACAGTGTGTGATCAGCTTCTGATTTCCTGAATCCTCTGTCCCTTAGTGTCATGCTTAACTTGTGATACCAGGCCCTAGGTGATTGTTTTAATCCATAAATAGCCTTTCTCAATCTCAAGACCTTGCCTGGTTGAACAATCCCTTCTAGACCTGGAGGTGGCCGCATGTACACCTCTTCCTCTAGCTCTCCTTGCAAGAAGGCATTCTTTACATCCATCTGCCACAATTCCCAATCCAGATTTGTTGCTAAGGATAGGACAATCCTCACGGTATGGAGTTTTGCTACAGGGGCAAAGGTATCACCAAAATCTTCTCCATAGGTCTGAGTGAAGCCTCTTGCGACCAACCTGGCCTTATATCTTTCCACATCTCCATTACTCTTGTATTTGATCGTAAATACCCACTTTGAGCTCACTGCCTTCTTTCCCTTGGGTAACACGGCTTCATCCCATGTGTGATTCCTTTCCATGGCCTCTGTCTCATCACTTATAGCATCCCTCCAGACTTTGAGTTCCTTAGCCTCTTCATAGGATGTTGGAATGTGTCCCTGATCCAGGCTGCTAATAAAGGTCTTGTGCTCTTCAGGGAATGAAGCAAATGAGCAAACAACTTGAGAGGGATGAGCAACCGCATTTGCATTGTAATAGACCCTTGTGTTCACCCAGTTTGATGGATCTTTCCTGAGTCTTGTGCTTCTCCTTAGAGGTTGAGCTGTCCCTGATGGTTCTTCTTCCCGCTCTTGCCTTTGATCGTGACCTTCAGAAGAAGAGCCGGTCCTCTCTTGATCACTGTCTTCTTCAAGATCTTCTTCAAGATGTCCCCCCTCACGATCAATGTCTGGCCGGGAAGAGTTAAGGTCTTGCTGCGGTAAGCTTGGTCCAGTCCGGGACAATGTTGGACCACCTCCGGGTGAGCTAGGTTCTGACCAGGTCGAGGTAATTTCATGCGGGACAGCTGGTTGAACAGGAGCCAAGCCAGGAACAGGACATGAACTAGGTTGAGGACATGGAACACCGGTAGAACCAGGTTGGAATGGTGAAGGTATGCCAAGATGATCAAGGATATTCCGAAGGCTAGTGGCCCGGTCCAGAGAAGAACCAGCAAGATCAACCAAGTTATCCCACTTTTGATCACTATAGTAGCCAGTGTTCTCAATAAACTTAACATCACGAGACACCAACACCTTCCTAGCTTCAGGGTCATAGCACTTGTAGCCTCTTTGGGTAGTAGAATACCCAATGAACATGGACCGTGCACTCTTAGCGTCAAGCTTGGTTCGGTTCTCTCCTGGAATCAAAACAAAGCACAGGCGACCAAACACTCTCAAGTGGGTTAGAGAAGGTTTAAGAGCGTTTAATACCTCAAATGGGGAGAGATCATTGAGGACTCGGGTAGGAGTCCTGTTAATAAGATAACATGCGGTAAGGACAGCATCTCCCCAAAACCTCTTAGGAACCTTTGTATGAAACATCATTGCCCTGGCTACTTCCATCAGGTGACGATTCTTTCTCTCAGCCACACCATTCTGTTGGGGTGTGTAGGGACAACTCGTTTGATGGAGAATTCCGTGCTTATTGAGATGATCTCTAAAGGCATGACTTGTATACTCTCCACCATTGTCTGTTCTAAAGATTTTAATCTTTGCATTGAAGTGGTTAGTGATATAATTTTGAAATTCACAAAGGCCTCTAAAGCTCTATCCTTTGATTGCATTAAGGTTATCCAGGTGTATTTGGATTTCTCATCTATGAAAGTAATGAAATATTTCTGATTCTCTCTAGATAAGCAAGGAGCAGTCCACACATCTGAATGCACAAGATCAAAACACTTTTCATAAATGGTTCCAGACTTAGTGAAAACAGACTTGCAATGTTTACCTAAGATACATGCCTCACAATTATCATTTTTAAACACAACATTAGGTAACATTAAGCCTAAAGCCCGAGAGTGAGGGTGTCCTAGTCTAGCGTGCCATAACACATTATTAGCATAAACAGGAGTAGAATTTAAAGAACATAAAACAGAAGCTTAAGGTTGATCATTTCCCAGCAGATAAAGACCATCCTTAGTTCTTCCTTTCCCAAGCAACTTGCTTGTCTTAATATCCTGAAAATGTACATCATTAGGAGTGAAGATAACATTGCAATCCAAGTCATTTGTGGCCTTATGAACAGAAACTAAATTAGAGGTGAAATCAGGCATAAAGAAAGCTCTAGTCTTTCTATCAAATAGTTCTAAGTTTCCTACCCCTTTAATTGGAATTCTATCCCATTTGCAATCACAACATGACCCTTAGCCGGTTCTAAGTCCTTAATCAGTTCAATATTGCTAATCATATGATGGGATGCTCCAGAATCAATCACTAATGGTCTTTCATCCAGTTTTATAGTATGAGCAGTAGCATGAAAAGAGAACCCCATACCATTACCATAGCTTTCTTTCAGGGCTTTGATAAGAGCATCCAGTTCTGACCGCTTCACCACTTGATCTTGACCGGCTACTTGTGCAGCTTGAGCATTGATCACCGCCATTCCATCTTCCTCTGGATTGCGTGAGGATGTTCCCTGGTCAGCTTTAGCCTTGGTGATATTGGCTCGGACATCTCTGAACTTGGATGGCTTGAGATGTGGGTGGAGAATCCAGCATTTTTCCTTAGTATGGCCCTTCCTCTTGCAGTGCTCACAGAACAACCCCCTTCTGTCATCTTGCTTGAAGTAGACACCTTTGTTTGCTGTCACAAGCTCTCCCTTTCCACTTAGAAGACCATGAGAGCCTTGTTCCCTCTGGATGTAAGCGCAAACTTCTTCTAGGGATGGAAGCTTATCTGATCTCAGGAGGTGCTTGATCAAGTCATTGTACATAGGATTCAGGGTGAGAAGGAGACCAAAGACCTTGTCTTGTTCATGTCTTGCAAGCAGAACCTCTGGATCAGTTGAGTTCGGTCTCAACATTTCAAGCTCAGCCCACAAGGAGCGAAACTTGCCAAAATGAGCTGTAAACTCCAAGTCCTCTTGGTGAAGGTTGTTGATTGCTCTCTTCACTTCAAACACCCTACTTAAATTTGTAGTGTTACCGTAAACCTTCTTGAGTGTTTCCCATAGCTCCCTAGCACTTTCACAATACGAGTATGCCTCCAAGATAGGTCCATCCAATGAACTTTGAATGATAGACAGAACAAACTGATCCTCTTGAATCCATTTTTCTTCATCCACAATCATAATCTCCTGTCCATCCTCCTGTTGAAACGTCTTAGGTGGAGCTTCATCAAGAAGGAGATGCATTCCAAGTCCTCGGCCACCGAGAGTAGTTTTTACCATTCTAGACCAGAGAAGGTAGTTAAGGCCTTTGAGGGTGACTGGAATGACCATGGGCCGTGTGTTCTCCATCTTGAAAGGGGTAGGTTTTATGAAAAACACGAGGGTTTGAGAACACGAGGGTTTGAGAAAAACAGGGTGCACAAGGTTTAAGAAGGTTTATGCTCAGGATGCAACTCTACCCTTCTAAGACCTTAAGCCGTTCTTTGGTAAGCTAGAAATGACCTACCTTTAGGATAAATGAGCTATTTTTAGACAGTTTTGGTGTAGTGTACGGACTCTGGTTCGGGTTTGGTCGAAGAAGATGAGTACGGACACTCACCCACTTAGCTCTAAACAACTCCCCTTGTATTATTTAGGCCATGAATGAGTTCAAGCTTACTCCTTTTACTACCCCAACACAGAAAGCAGCTATTTTTACACTAAGAACTCACTATCCAGAAATGTGTCCGTACAACAATGGTGAAAAAGCTGGCTAAACTTGAAAACAACTTAAACGCGAGAGATAACCATGCCTAGTCTTCTTCAACTCATCACCCATGGTTCTGAGGATCCTGGATCTCAGAGAAGACAGACTTAAACATGTTTATCTCAAGGAAAGCGTTTGGGGTATAGCCAGAAATATAAAGAGTAGAAGAGAAGGAATGAGTTTAAGAATGCGGAAGCTATGTGAGAATCATATCCTGCTCTGATACCATGTTAGTTTTAGGAAAGATTAAGGAGAAGTTTTGAATAGATTAGATTATAAACATTAAGAACATATCAAGAACATATAGAGTTTAGCCATAAGAGGAATAGAATAGAATCTTATTATATTAGAGTAAGCGATTACAAGGAGGCTGCATAGCCTTAAATAGAAAGACTCCTAGGTCGCCTAGGCTAGGGATAAGTAAGAGTACATATAGGACCGTTGCAACTGAACTTATCAACATACATACTTCCTTATCTTCTCATCTTATCATGTGTGACTATCCCTTCCTTATCAAGTGACCAGAGTGCTTATCACACTAGACTGAGCTGCCTTTAGTAACGCCACTGTCCAATAAAGACCTTGCCTGGTTGAACAATCCCTTCTAGACCTGGAGGTGGCCGCATGTACACCTCTTCCTCTAGCTCTCCTTGCAAGAAGGCATTCTTTACATCCATCTGCCACAATTCCCAATCCAGATTTGTTGCTAAGGATAGGACAATCCTCACGGTATGGAGTTTTGCTACAGGGGCAAAGGTATCACCAAAATCTTCTCCATAGGTCTGAGTGAAGCCTCTTGCGACCAACCTGGCCTTATATCTTTCCACATCTCCATTACTCTTGTATTTGATCGTAAATACCCACTTTGAGCTCACTGCCTTCTTTCCCTTGTGTAACACGGCTTCATCCCATGTGTGATTCCTTTCCATGGCCTCTGTCTCATCACTTATAGCATCCCTCCAGACTTTGAGTTCCTTAGCCTCTTCATAGGATGTTGGAATGTGTCGCTGATCCAGGCTGCTAATAAAGGTCTTGTGCTCTTCAGGGAATGAAGCAAATGAGCAAACAACTTGAGAGGGATGAGCAACCGCATTTGCATTGTAATAGACCCTTGTGTTCACCCAGTTTGATGGATCCTTCCTGAGTCTTGTGCTTCTCCTTAGAGGTTGAGCTGTCCCTGATGGTTCTTCTTCCCGCTCTTGCCTTTGATCGTGACCCTCAGAAGAAGAGCCAGTCCTCTCTTGATCACTGTCTTCTTCAAGATGTCCCCCCTCACGATCAATGTCTGGCCGAGAAGAGTTAAGGTCTTGCTGCGGCAAGCTTGGTCCAGTCCGGGACAATGTTGGACCACCTCCGGGTGAGCTAGGTTCTGACCAGGTCGAGGTAATCTCATGCGGAACAGCTTGTTGAACAGGAGCCAAGCCAGGAACAGGACATGAACTAGGTTGAGGACATGGAACACCGGTAGAACCAGGTTGGGATGGTGAAGGTATGCTAAGATGATCAAAGATATTCCGAAGGCTAGTGGCCCGGTCCAGGGAAGAACCAGCAAGATCAACCAAGTTATCCCACTTTTGGTCACTATAGTAGCCAGTGTTCTCAATAAACTTAACATCACGAGACACCAACACCTTCCTAGCTTCAGGGTCATAGCACTTGTAGCCTCTTTGGGTAGTAGAATACCCAATGAACATGGACCGTGTACTCTTAGCGTCAAGCTTGGTTCGGTTCTCTCCTGGAATCAAAACAAAGCACAGGCAACCAAACACTCTCAAGTGGGTTAGAGAAGGTTTAAGAGCGTTTAATACCTCAAATGGGGAGAGATCATTGAGGACTCGGGTAGGAGTCCTGTTAATAAGATAACATGCGGTAAGGACAGCATCTCCCCAAAACCTCTTAGGAACCTTTGTATGAAACATCATTGCCCTGGCTACTTCCATCAGGTGACGATTCTTTCTCTCAGCCACACCATTCTGTTGGGGTGTGTAGGGACAACTCGTTTGATGGAGAATTTCGTGCTTATTGAGATGATCTCTGAAGGCATGACTTGTATACTCTCCACCATTGTCTGTTCTAAAGATTTTAATCTTTGCATTGAAGTGGTTAGTGATATAATTTTGAAAGTTCACAAAGGCCTCTAAAGCTCTATCCTTTGATTGCATTAAGGTTATCCAGGTGTATTTGGATTTCTCATCTATGAAAGTAATGAAATATTTCTGATTCTCTCTAGATAAGCAAGGAGCAGTCCACACATCTGAATGCACAAGATCAAAACACTTTTCATAAACGGTTCCAGACTTAGTGAAAACAGACTTGCAATGTTTACCTAAGATACATGCCTCACAATTATCATTTTTAAACACAACATTAGGTAACATCAAGCCTAAAGCCCGAGAGTGAGGGTGTCCTAGTCTAGCGTGCCATAACACATTATTAGCATAAGCAGGAGCAGAATTTAAAGAACATAAAACAGAAGCTAAAGGTTGATCATTTCCCAGCAGATAAAGACCATCCTTAGTTCTTCCTTTCCCAAGCAACTTGCTTGTCTTAATATCCTGAAAATGTACATCATTAGGAGTGAAGATAACATTGCAATCCAAGTCATTTGTGGCCTTATGAACAGAAACTAAATTAGAGGTGAAATCAGGCATAAAGAAAGCTCTAGTCTTTCTATCAAATAGTTCTAAGTTTCCTACCCCTTTAATTGGAATTCTATCCCCATTTGCAATCACAACATGACCCTTAGCCGGTTCTAAGTCCTTAATCAGTTCAATATTGCTAATCATATGATGGGATGCTCCAGAATCAATCACTAATGGTCTTTCATCCAGTTTTATAGTATGAGCAGTAGCATGAAAAGAGAACCCCATACCATTACCATAGCTTTCTTTCAGGGCTTTGATAAGAGCATCCAGTTCTGACCGCTTCACCACTTGATCTTGACCGGCTACTTGTGCAGCTTGAGCATTGATCACCGCCATTCCATCTTCCTCTGGATTGCGTGAGGATGTTCCCTGGTCAGCTTTAGCCTTGGTGATATTGGCTCGGACATCTCTGAACTTGGATGGCTTGAGATGTGGGTGGAGAATCCAGCATTTTTCCTTAGTATGGCCCTTCCTCTTGCAGTGCTCACAGAACGACCCCCTTCTGTCATCTTGCTTGAAGTAGACACCTTTGTTTGCTGTCACAAGCTCTCCCTTTCCACTTAGAAGACCATGAGAGCCTTGTTCCCTCTGGATGTAAGCGCAAACTTCTTCTAGGGATGGAAGCTTATCTGATCTCAGGAGGTGCTTGATCAAGTCATTGTACATAGGATTCAGTGTGAGAAGGAGACCAAAGACCTTGTCTTATTCACGTCTTGCAAGAAGAACCTCTGGATCAGTTGAGTTTGGTCTCAACATTTCAAGCTCAGCCCACAAAGAGCGAAACTTGCCAAAATGAGCTGTAAACTCCAAGTCCTCTTGGTGAAGGTTGTTGATTGCTCTCTTCACTTCAAACACCCTACTTAAATTTGTAGTGTTGCCGTAAACCTTCTTGAGTGTTTCCCATAGCTCCCTAGCACTTTCACAATACGAGTATGCCTCCAAGATAGGTCCGTCCAATGAACTTTGAATGATAGACAGAACAAACTGATCCTCTTGAATCCATTTTTCTTCATCCACAATCATAATCTCCTGTCCATCCTCCTGTTGAAACGCCTTAGGTGGAGCTTCATCAAGAAGGAGATGCATTCCAAGTCCTCGGCCACCGAGATTAGTCTTTACCATTCTAGACCAGAGAAGGTAGTTAAGGCCTTTGTGGGTGACTGGAATGACCATGGGCCGTGTGTTCTCCATCTTGAAAGGGGTAGGTTTTATGAAAGAGGTGAACCCAGAAACAGAGAACACGAGGGTTTGAGAAAAACAGGGTGCACAAGGTTTAAGAAGGTTTATGCTCAAGATGCAACTCTACCCTTCTAAGTGAAAGAATGTGTATATTTGCGGAATTAAGAGTTTAGGAAAGTATGGAAGAGTTTGGACAGGAGTTTTAATGGAGAATGAGAGAGATGAAGAACAAGGAAGAAGTATATTTCCTTAGTTAGTTTTTCTACAACATTAGGTGAAGGATATTTATAGACAGACACTTAGACAGCTAGGTATTCGCAGGATAGGGACATAAACAATAAACAAAGGGGAGAGAGTGCTGGATCCAAGGCGTGATGGTGACAGCTCCTAACGGGTGGGAGCTTGCTTCCACACGTGATCCTGCCTTGTCGAAGTCTTCAACGGTCCTCTCCTCTTGCCAAGACTCCTTCTAGAACATTTTAAGTGAAAGGGCCACACCAAGTCTTCCCTGGGCCGTCCCATGTCCTAACTTCACCTTGGGCCATTCCATGTCTCAATCGCTAAGTCTTCCTGGGCTGCCTAAGGCTGTGTCCCAACTTAAGAACTGGTTGACCACTCCTCTTTATTTCCTTTTCTAACTCAATACTCCCCCTCAAGATCAACCATTGGTGCGATCTTGGAATGGTTGTCTCTCCTAGGATCACTTGAAGGAAGGGAGTGGGGAGAAATAGATGATGAATATGGCGATGGACTTCTCGTCAGAGCTATGGAATGCTCCAAAGATGTTTTGCAAATCCGATGGCACAGGTTCACCCTGCAAAGAGCCACGGACGATCACAGTAGATTACTCTACTCTTTAGTGATTTAAGGTTCAATGTTCTTAGGCTGAACAGAGAAAGCAAAGAGGAAGAACAAAAGTTCTCTAAGTCTTTTTTTATGATTAAATTCGTGGGTGTCTTTTTACAATGGGGTGAATGCCTTTTTATAAGCAGAAAATCCTAAATAGATTATGCCCTGAATAGAATATTCTATCTAGTCTAATCTAATCCTAAAAGAATATACCATAATGCTATATCTTATATATCCTAACTAACTAATCTAATCCTAACAAGATTATACCAGAATGATATATCTTATCTATCCTAACTAACTTATCTAATCCTAAAGAATATACCAAAATGATACTTTTTGTCTAATCTATCATAACCAACTCCCTGGTTTAATTTTAATGATTAATTAAAAACCAATAACACTTAAACCAACAGGCTGGTTTATCTTTAATCTAGTTTTCTACTTGGGCCACGTCCATATCCATCCATAAGAGTCCATGGTGGTCGATCCTTCAGCTTCATGGGCCAATATGGGCCATGCTCAACCCGCATCTTGTTGGGCTCATCCTTTAGTAGACCTAACTCGTCCTTGGTGTCTTCCTGGGCCTTTTGGGCCTTATCTCTTGTATGTGGTTGAGCTAAGACTTTCCTTGAATCATCAAAAACAAGTATAACCTCTTGAACTTGCTCGGATAGTCGAACTAGTTCTCTACGGTCCAACAAAAGGGAAATTCGACCATCTCTTGATTTAACATGAACCAATTGAGTTTTGGCACTACCAGAATCTCTGTCATTTCTAGCTAGTTGAGAAAAATGGTCTTGGTTGCTTGATTTATGGTTGATCTTCAAATCCTTAAAATTAAGGCTTATCGAGATCGCACCAACCATGATGAATGGTTTATCTTGGAACAATGAAGAACCACCTCATTAAAAACCTTAGTATGAAAAACCACTTTGGGATAAAAACATACTAAGGGAAAAAGAGTATGGCCTTCACTGTTAAGAGGACTATTGGTAAGGAAGGTTTGTGAGTCCAAGCTTGTCCTGGACGTACTCACAAACCCTGGAGCTGGCTGCTTTGGTGAAGATATCAGCAAGCTGGTCTGAACTCTTGGTATAACACGGTAGGATCACTCCTAGTTGTATTTGCTCCCTGATCTTGTGACAATCCACCTCTATGTGTTTGGTCCTCTCATGAAAGACTGAGTTTGAAGCAATGTGAATTGCTGCTTGGTTATCACAATGCATTGTGATAGGAGATTGTGATTCTATTCCCAAGTCTTTAAGCAAGTTCTTGAGCCACATTAACTCTGTTGTGAGCCTCCTCATTGCTCTGTACTCTGCCTCAGCACTAGAGCATGCCACGATCTTCTGTTTCTTGCTCTTCCAAGTAACCAAGTTCCCTCCAATGAATGTACAATATCCTGTGGTAGACCTCCTGTCATCACGGTCGCCTGCCCAATCCGCATCACAGTACCCAATAATCTCAGAGCTCCCATTGCAACCCATCCAAATGCCTTGGCCTGGAGCTCCCTTGATGTACTTGAGTATGCGGTTCACCATGTTCCAATGCTGCATTCTTGGAGCTTTCATGTGTTGGCTAACCTGGTTCACAGCAAAGCATAAGTCAGGTCTTGTAATTGTAAGATATATGAGCTTACCAACCATCCTGCGGTATTGAGTCACATCTTCAAATGGTTGATCTTCAAGCTCCCCCTGTCTATTAGTCTTGTATGAGTCCTCAATGGGTGTCATCACTGGTTTGTCTCCTAAGTCACCTGCTTCACTCAAAAGGTCAAGTGCATATTTTCTCTGTGATAAAAATAATCCTTCCTTTGATCTACACACTTCTATCCCAAGAAAGTATTTGAGTTCTCCTAAGTCTTTGATATCAAATATGGATTTAAGGTAAGTTTTTGTATCAAGGATTCCTACCTTGTCATTCCCAGAGATGATAATATCATCTACATATATGAGAATGACTATAATACCTTTCTGGCCTGTAAGGATGAAGAGAGTATGATCTGATTCTGACTTCTTGAAACCGTGGCTGAGAAGTGTTGAGCTAAGTTTGTGGTACCAAGCCCTTGGAGACTGCTTTAGACCATAGATTGCCTTTCTAAGTCTTAGAACTTTGCCTGGTGTAACTGTGTCTTCAAGGCCTGGAGGTGGTGTCATGTAAACTTCCTCTTCTAGTTCTCCTTGAAGGAATGCGTTTTTGACATCCATCTGCCACAATTCCCATTCCAGATTTGTAGCTAGGGAAAGTAAGACTCTCACTGTGTGAAGCTTGGCCACTGGTGCAAAGGTGTCACAGTAATCTTCTCCATAGGTTTGGGTGAACCCTTTAGCTACTAGCCTGGCCTTGTATCTCTCAATCTCTCCATTACTCTTGTACTTAATGGTAAAGACCCATCTTGATCCTACTGCCTTCTTCCCTTTTGGTAAATCAGCTTCATCCCATGTATGGTTCCTTTGCATAGCTTCATGTTCTTCTCCTACGGCATCTCTCCATACCTTGTGTTCTTTAGCTTCATCATACGTCTTAGGTACCTCATGTTTATCAAGTGTACCAATGAAGGCTAGGTGGTCATCCGGATAGTGAGCTAGGGAGCACACGGCTTGAGTAGGGTGAGCAACCGCCTGACTGTTGAAGTAGACTCTGGTGTTAACCCAGTTGGATGGATCCTTCCTTACTCTCTGACTTCTTCTCAAAGGTACTACTTCTGCTTCTGAAGTGGTGTGATCGGTGGATTGTGAAAGATTTGATGATTGAGAGAATTTGAGAATTAGAGATTGAGAAAGAAAGAGATTTAGAGAGAAAAGAGAATGATCTTATTATGATTTTTAGAAGAATGAATTTTCATACTTACAAAGAGAGTGAGAGACATCTATTTATACTAATCCTATTCTAGACTTGTTTGGATACAGAGATACACTTATCATTAACCTACACAAGTCTAAGACAAACACATGAAGATGTAGCCAATACTTCACTTAGATGCATTCATCATTCTTCTTCATTCCAACACTCCCCCTCAAGCTTAAGACATGGAGAATGCCTAAGCTTGCAACCATGAAGTATTACCTCATTAAAAACCTAGAGAAGGAAAACCCAATTGGGACAAAACCTTTTCTAGGGAAAAAGAGTATAACACTCCATGTTGGGATCATTGGTGTGGAAGAGACATCAAACCAAGTCTAGGGTAGATGGAACCGCCTGTCTTCAAGGTTACAGCTTTGGTAAACACATCAGCTAGCTGATCTTCACTCCTGGTGTAGCAAGGTAGAATTGTACCATTTCCAATAGCTTCCCTTACCTTATGACAGTCAACCTCAATATGCTTGGTTTTCTCATGAAACACAGAGTTAGAGGCAATGTGTATGGCAGCTTGTTTATCACAATGGACAGTGATTGGAGATTCTAAGCTCTCGCCTAAAATGTCAAAGAGGAGTTGCTTCAACCAAATGCATTCTGTTGTGAGCTTCCTCATGGCCCTGTATTCAGCCTCTGCACTAGAACAAGATACAACCTTTTGCTTCTTAGTCTTCCAAGTTACAAGATTACCTCCTATGAAAGTGCAATAGCCAGTTGTGCTTCTCCTATCTTCTCTGTCTCCTGCCCAATCTGCATCACAATAGCCTACAACCTCTGTGTTCTTATTACATCCCATCCATATACCTTGTTCCTTAGTTCCTTGCAGATATCTCAAAATGCGAATGATCATATCCCAATGCCTTGTCCTTGGGTCTTGCATATGTTGAGATACCTGATTTACTGCAAAACATAGGTCAGGTCTAGTGATGGTTAAGTAAATAAGCTTACCAACCACCTGTCTGTACAATTTTGCATCATGAAACTTGTCATTTCCTAGCTCCCCCTCAGGTTCTATTTTGTAGCCTTCTTCAAGGGGTGTCTTAGCTGGTTTAGCTTCAAACATGCCTGTGGAGGTTAGTAAATCCACAATATATTTCCTTTGAGATAAGAAGAGACCTTCCTTGAATCTACATATTTCAATTCCTAAGAAATATTTCAATTCTCCTAGATCCTTAATATCAAAAACACTTTTCAAATAGGTTTTAGTTGATTCAATACCAACTTTATCATTTCCTGATATGATTATGTCATCCACATAGATAAGTATAACCACAATACCTTCCTTACTCTTAAGTGTAAACAGGGTGTGTTCAACTTCTGACCTTTTGAAACCTCTATCCCTTAGAGTTACATTCAGCTTATGATACCAAGCTCTTGGAGATTGCTTAAGACCATAGATTGCCTTTCTTAGTCTGAGAGTGTTGCCGCCATTAACTTCATCTTCCAAACCTGGTGGTGGTGTCATGTACACTTCTTCCTCTAGTTCACCTTGTAAGAAAGCATTCTTAACATCCATTTGGAACAAGTCCCATTCAAGGTTAGTAGCAAGAGAAAGAACAACATTAACAGAGTGAAGTTTAGCTACTGGAGCAAAGGTATCCCTATAGTCTTCACCATAAGTCTGTGTGAATCCTCTAGCCACCAACCTAGCTTTATACCTATCTATCTCACCATTGCTTTTATACTTAATGGTGAATATCCATTTTGAACTTACAGCCTTTTTTCCTTTTGGTAAGATGGCTGGGGCATAGGTTCCATTCTTCTCCATAGCTTGTTTCTCATCTTGAATGGCATCTCTCCATTCCTTAATCTCCATAGCCTCCTCATAGCTTTTAGGAATCTGTTATTTATCTAAACTCACAGTGAAAGCAACATGATTAGTAGGAATAGTAATTAGAGAACATACTCCCTGATCATGATGTGCTACTGCATTGTGGTTGTAGTACACCCTTGTATTCTTCCAATTGTCAGCTGGGAACCTCTGCCTTGTACTTCTTCTGAGGGCCATAGGTTGATTTGTTTCCTCTTCTAAAGCGGCTTGTACAAGATTAGGTTGATCCCTTGGCCTTTTTGATGCTGAAACTAGAATATCATCTTGAGCATGTGTACTCTCTTCTCCCCCCTCATGGTCAAGAGGATGCTGTTCAGGAGGACTTGATGGTGGAGAGGGCAGTGAGTGAATGTTGGATGAACTTGAAGTACTAGCGCCACTAGATGAATCATGGACAGCCCTGGGGACTAAGGTAGGACGAGACGAGCTGGAAGCAACGTCACATGGATCATGTGTTGACTGGTCAGGTTCAGGGACGGTTTCACTTGTTGGACGGTCATGACCAGAAGTCGTCCGGTTGGATGCAGCCGGATCATGCCAGCTATTAGTCGGACCTGGACCCTGTTGCTGCGGTACATGGACAGGAGCTGGTTGGTGAGGCTGGACTATGCCAAGGTTTTCTAAAATTTTCCTTAGGTTCTCAGCCTGATCAGAATGTGATGTAGATATGTCTTTAAGATCTTCCCAAGTTCCATCGTCATAGAATCCTTTATTCTCTTGGAACTTGACATCCCTAGACACCAGAACCCTTCTAGATTCTGGATTGTAGCATTTGTATCCTTTCTGAGTAGGGGAGTATCCTAGAAACATAGCCTTGATGCTTTTTGGTTCCAGCTTATTCCTAAGTTCCCCTGGCACCAAAACAAAACAAACACACCCAAAAATTCTTAAATGATCAATAATTGGCTTGGTTTTGTTTAATACCTCAAAAGGACTCAAATCATCTAGAACTTTGGTTGGAGTTCTATTGATTAGATAACATGCAGTTAGTAATGCATCTCCCCAAAATCTTTTGGGAACCTTCTTGTGAAACATCATTGTTCTCACAACCTCCATCAAATGTCTGTTTTTCCTCTCAGCTACTCCATTTTGTTGTGGAGTGTAAGGACAGCTTGTTTGATGTTCAATGCCATGCTTGGCTAGGTGTTGCTGAAACTTGGTGCTAGTATACTCCCCTCCATTGTCAGTCCTAAAAATCTTTAACTTGGCATTATATTGGTTAGTAACATATGTCTGAAAGTTAAGAAATGCATCAAACACCCTATCCTTTGAATTAAGCAATGTTACCCAAGTATATTTAGATTTTTCATCAATAAAAGTAACAAAATACTTTTGATTTTCTCTAGAAGGAAAGGGAGATGTCCAAACATCAGAATGTACTAAATCAAAGCAATTATCATAAGCATGAGATGATTGTTCAAAAACTGCTCTACTATGCTTTCCAAGAATACAAGATTCACAAATGTGATTAAGCAATTTTATTCCAGGTACAGTCAATTCAAGGGCTCTAGAATGGGGATGTCCTAGTCTAGCATGCCACAATTCAGCATTTAAGGTCATATCAACTTTATTTGCACACGGTTGTAATGGGAAGGCAGGTAAATCTTCTAGCACATACAAGTCATTCCTTGTAGTTCCTTGGCCAAACTTCCTACTTGTCTCAATATCCTGAAAGTAAAAATCATTAGGACCAAAGATAGCTTGACAATTCAAATCAGTAGTAGCTCTTTTAACAGAGAGTAAATTGGATGTAAAAGAAGGCATATAAAAAGCCTTGGATTCCTTATCAAACACCCTAAGGTTACCTACTCCTTTAATTGGTACATTAACTCCATTTGCAATCACAACACTTCCTAAGGCAGGTTCAACATTGTCTAGCAAACCTAAGTCTTTAATCATATGATGAGATGCACCAGAATCAACAATTAAGGAGTTAGAAGCCATAGATGTGTTTAAGGAAACATGATAAGTTTTACCCAATACATTACCAGACTTGAATGCCTTGAGAAGATTTTCTAGATCAGCCCTTGTGACATATTCATTTTGGTTAGCCATAGTTGAAGAGGATGCATTCGCCGGTTCCATGGTACACGCACTTGAGCTACCTACAACATGAACCATGTTAGAAGAACCAGGACCGGTTGAAGATTTCTTGCTCCTCTCAACAAACCAGCTAGGCTTGAGTTCTGGATGAAGCACCCAACACTCCTTCTTGCTATGGCCTGTTCTCTTACAATGGTCACACAGCTGCTTCTTCCTCTTGATGTCAGCTGGAGCCGATCGAAAAACACCCTTATGCGCCACCACCATTTCACTTTTGTGCCCAAAGAGTTCATGTGACCCCTGTTCCTTTTGAATCTTTGCACAAACATCCTCAAGACTTGGTAGCTTATCTTCCCTGAGAATATGTTTTATCAAGTCAGTGTATGAATTGTTCAAAGTCAGAAGCAGCCCAAACACCTTATCTTGCTCTCTCCTTTCAAGAAGAGTGAGTGGATCAATTGAAGCTGGTCTAAGCATCTCCAGCTCTGCCCACAAGGCTCTGAATGATCCATAGTGTTTAGTAAACTCAACATCTTCCTGTTTAAGCTCATTCAAAGCTTTCTTTACCTCAAATATTCTTAAGAGGTTAGTAGTATTGCCATAAACTGCCTTTAATGTCTCCCAAAGTTCCTTAGCACTAGAGCAATAAGAGTATGCTTCTAAAAGAGAACTAGCTAGAGAGCATTGAAGAATAGCCAATACCATTTGATCTTGCTGAAACCAGAGGGCATGTTCAGCATGTTCAACTTGAGATTCATCATCGGTTAGCATAGGTGCGGATTGCTGAATGTGATTCCACAGCCCTTTGCTGCATAGAGTGGTCCGTATCGTCCTGGACCAAAGCAAATAATTTGCTCCTTGAAGCATTACAGGAGCTTTCATTTGAGGATTCATCTCCATTGGATCGAATTCAAGTCTGCACAGACAAAAACAACAAGCGCAGCCACACACGTACCAACAAGAGACCAAGACGAGATAACCACACTTTCAGCAGACTACTACTTGCCTAATCCGTCAACAATTAACTTCAAATACTCCACACAATGAACCAGCAGAAGATCCAGAGAAAAAAAATTGAGTTTATCACCAATTTTGAATTTCCCGCCTAAATCAGTTAGATCCTAGCTTCCTTCTTTTGCAAGAAATCGAATTTTGAAAGTAAGAACTCAGTAAATAGTAATCAAATCTCCAGAATTCCTTCACAAGAACCTAAATCAAGATCGGATCAATCCAGATTTGAAAAAGATTGAGCAAGAATTGAAGATCAAAGCCGAGTACCAAGAAGCGCGCGAACTAGAACCGATTTCAAGAAATCGACGAAGAAGACTTCGAAACTTGAAATTGAGCAAAGCGGACCTCCCGATTCATCATCTGGACTCAATAAACTTGAGTTTTGGCTTTGGAAACGCTTGATTTGGTGAAGAATCGAAGTAGTTATGCACCTTTGAAATCCAGGTACCTTCGGCGGAGATCGTCGCGAACCACCGTGGAGGAGATTTGATGTAACTTTTGATTCAAGCAACCAAATTCAATGAAATCAACGAGGAAATCCACAGAATTCGCCGGAGAATCGTCCTGGAGAAAGAATCTGGCAAGAAATCGTGAATTCTTGTGGTGGAGGATCGACGAACACGGCGGATCCGCGATGGACTTCTCTTCGAGGCTGGGTTGTTGATCGCGAGTTAGAAACAGAAAGATTTCGAAATTCTTGTGCCAGTTTGATCAAACCTGGCTCTGATACCATGAAAGATTTGATGATTGAGAGAATTTGAGAATTAGAGATTGAGAAAGAAAGAGATTTAGAGAGAAAAGAGAATGATCTTATTATGATTTTTAGAAGAATGAATTTTCATACTTACAAAGAGAGTGAGAGACATCTATTTATACTAATCCTATTCTAGACTTGTTTGGATACAGAGATACACTTATCATTAACCTACACAAGTCTAAGACAAACACATGAAGATGTAGCCAATACTTCACTTAGATGCATTCATCATTCTTCTTCATTCCAACAGATTGTTCATCATCTTGAGTATTGGTTCCCTCCTGATCATTTTCTGTTGAAACCACTTCCATATCCTCATGAGCCGATGAGACTTGATCATGGTCACTAGTAGTATGTGAATTCTCCCCCTCAGGAGCAAGACCAGAGGCTTCTGAGGATGATTCATGACTAGTGGGATGTGGTAAGGAGGTGATACCAAGCGTTTCTAATAGGTTCCTTAGATTGGCTGCTCGGTCAGAATGAGAGGTTGATAACTCCTTTAGACTATCCCAATCCTTTTCAGTGTAGTACCCTTTGCTTTCCAAGAATTTTACATCCCTAGACACCAAAACCTTGCCCGTTTCTGGAACAAAACACTTGTATCCTTTCTGTGTGATGGAGTAGCCAAGAAACATGCTTTTCATACTCTTGGCATCAAGTTTATTGCGGTTTTCTCCTGGAACCAAAACATAACACACACATCCAAAGACTCTTAGGTGAGTAATAGAAGGCCTGGATTTGTTAAGTACCTCAAAGGGTGATATATCTTGGAGGATTTTGGTTGGTAAGCGGTTGATCAGGTAGCAAGCCGCAACCACAGCATCTCCCCAGAATCTTTTGGGCACATTGGTGTGGAACATCATGGACCTGGCCACCTCCATAAGATGTCTATTCTTTCTCTCAGCAACACCATTTTGTTGTGGTGTATATGGGCAGCTTGTCTGGTGAAGAATTCCATGTTTGGATAAGAGGGATTTGAAGGCTTGACTTGTGTATTCACCACCATTATCTGATCTTAAGATTTTAACTTTAGCATTATAATGGTTAGTGACATAATTATAAAAGTTGGTAAAGGCTTCAAGAACTCTGTCTTTAGATGGAATTTGTGAGAATTAAAAGAATGATGAAGAATGAAAGATTATGCAGAGAATGAATTCGATTGTAGAGAGAATGAGAGAGAATTGAGAGAGAAAGAGTTTTGAGAATGAAGAAGAATGAATTTGTATATTATCGAATTGTTATGTACAAGGAGTATTTATAGGCAATTACAAGAGGTGTTTAATAACCTAAACATCAATTACAAGAGGTGTTTAATAACCTAAACATACGCCTAATCTAGTCCTTATACATTCCTAAATCTAACACTCCCCCTCAAGCTTAACTATGATGAATGGTTAAGCTTGGACAAACTACAGGAGATCACCTCATTAAAAACCTCAAAGTGTAAAACCCAATTGGGACAAAAACAACTTTGAGGGAAAAAGAGTATGATTCCTCTAGTTAAGGGACTCACTCAGCAATGCTTGTCAAACCAAGTCTTGGCAAAATGGACTCACACACCTTTGAAGTTGCGGCTTTAGTGAAAACATCTGCCAATTGATCAGAACTTCTTGTATAGCATGGCAAGACTATTCCCTGTTCAACCGCCTGTCTTACCTTATGGCAATCTACTTCAATGTGCTTGGTCCTCTCATGGAATACTGAGTTTGAAGCTATATGAATGGCTGCTTGATTGTCACAATGCATAGTGATAGGCCTTGAATCTTCAATTTGTAGATCCTTAAGAACAGCCTTGATCCAAATTAGTTCATTTGTGAGTTTCTTCATGGCTCTATACTCAGCTTCAGCACTGGAACATGACACCACCTTCTGTTTCTTAGTCTTCCAAGTCACTAGATTTCCTCCCACAAAGGTACAATAGCCGGTTGTTGATCTTCTATCATTCCTATCACCAGCCCAATCAGCATCACAATATCCTACTATGTCTGTGTTTTTATTGCAACTCATCCAGATTCCATGATCATAAGTCCCTTTCAAGTATCTTAGTATTCTTTCTAACATCTCCCAGTGCTTAACAGTAGGAGATTGCATGTGCTGGCTCACCTGATTTACTGCAAAACAAATATCAGGTCTAGTAAGTATAAGTTTACCTACCAGCCTCCTGTATAGTTTTGGATCTTCATAGAGTTCTTCATCCTGCTCCCCCTTACTAGCGGATTTGTACTCATCTTCCAAGGGTGTGCAAACTGACTTTGCTTCCATCTTTCCTGTTTCCTTTAACAATTCAAGAATATATTTCCTTTGGGACAAAAACAAACCCTCTTTAGATCTACATATTTCTATTCCTAAGAAATATTTCATCAAACCAAGATCCTTAATGTCAAATTTCGATTTAAGATAAGCCTTAGTCTCTAGAATACCTTCGTTGTCACTACCTGTGATAATAATGTCATCAACATAGACTAATACCACAATTATACCTGAACAACTAGGAAAAGTAAACAGAGTATGATCAACTTCAGATCTTCTAAAACCTCTATCCCTTAAAGTCATACTGAGTTTATGATACCAGGCTCTTGGAGATTGCTTTAATCCATAGATAGCTTTCCTTAATCTTAGGACATTGCTACCAACCACTAAGTCTTCTAACCCAGGAGGCGGTTTCATGTACACTTCTTCATCTAGCTCTCCTTGAAGAAATGCATTCTTCACATCCATCTGCCACAACTCCCATTCAAGATTAGTAGCAAGAGAAAGTACAATTCTTACAGTGTGAAGTTTTGCAACTGGAGCAAAAGTGTCTCCAAAGTCTTCTCCATATGTTTGAGTAAAACCTCTTGCTACAAGTCTAGCCTTATACCTTTCAATCTCACCATTACTCCTGTACTTGATAGTAAACACCCATTTAGAACTTACTGCTTTCTTACCTTTGGGCAAATATGACTCATCCCAAGTATTGTTTCTCATCATAGCCTCTATTTCTTCTTGGACAGCATCTCTCCAAACCTTCAGTTCCATAGCTTCCTCATATGTGTTAGGAATATGATTTTGATCTAATGAGCTAATGAATACCTGATGTTCTGTTGGAAATTGAGCAAATGAACAAGTGGCTTGTATAGGATGTTCTACTGCTTGAGCATTGTAGTAGACCCTAGTGTTGACCCAGTTAGCCGGATCTCTCCTTATCCTTGTGCTCCTTCGTAATACTTGAGGTGATTCAACAACCGCCACTTCATTATCATAGACTTGATCAGGACCAGTTGATACACTCTCCCCCTCATGAGCAAGACTAGGATGCACATTTGAAGAAATACTTTGGGTATACTCCCCCTCTCCATCAGGGCCGTGTTCCTGACCCATCGTTCCATGATCAGACACTGCTGACCCATGGTCACTCTGAGCTGGTACATGCGCAGTAGGTGAAACCACTGGTTCATGCTGAGTAGAGGCCGATTCTTGTTGAGAGCTTTTAGTCTGTTCAGGCCCTGATCTAGCTTGCCTAGAAACATCAAAGCTTTCCAACAATTTTCTAAGATAGACATTACTATCAGTACTTGAGTTAGATAGATTTTTGATTGTTTCCCAAGTTCCATCAGTATAATAAGACTTTTCCTCAAGAAATTTAACATCTCTAGATACTAATACCTTCTGTGATTCAGGATTATAACATTTATAACCTTTTTGAGTAGATGAGTAGCCTATAAACATTGCCCTAGTACTCTTCTCTTCCAACTTATTCCTCCTTTCTCCTGGTACTAAGACAAAGCACAAGCAACCAAAAACTTTCAAATGATCAATATGTGGTTTTGTTTTATTTAGTACCTCATATGGTGAGATATCATCAAGAACTTTAGTGGGTAATCTATTGATTAGGTAGCAGGCCGTGAGTACAGCATCACCCCAAAACCTTTTGGGTACATGTCTATGGAACATCATGGACCTAGCAACCTCCATAAGATGTCTGTTCTTTCTCTCAGCTACCCCATTCTGCTCAGGTGTATATGGGCAACTGGTTTGATGAAGAATTCCATATTTGAGTAGATAATCTCTTAATGCTTTGCTTGTGTACTCCCCTCCATTATCTGTTCTAAAAATCTTAATCTTTGCATTATACTGGTTAGTGATGTAAGAGTGGAAATTAATGAAGGCCTCTAGAACTCTATCTTTGGAAGGTAACAAAGTGATCCAGGTATACTTAGACTTTTCATCTATAAAAGTAACAAAGTATTTTTGTTGTTCTCTAGAGACACAAGGAGCTGTCCACACATCAGAATGAATAAGATCAAAGCAGCAATCATACTTATGAGAAGAATTAGGAAAGACAGTTCTACAGTGTTTACCAAGAATGCAAGCTTCACATTCACTTTGATTAAAGGAAATATTCGGAAACACCAATTCAAGAGCTTTAAAATGTGGATGACCTAACCTAGCATGCCACAATGTTCCTGTTAGATTTAGGAATGTATAAGAACTAGATTAGGCGTGTGTTTAGGTTATTAAACATCTCTTGTAATTGCCTATAAATACTCCTTGTACATAACAATTCCTAATATACAAGTTCATTCTTTTTCATTCTTAAAACTCTTACTCTCAATTCTCTCTCATTCTCTCTACAATCGAATTCATTCTCTGCATAATCTTTCATTCTACATCATTCTTTTAATTCTCACATGGTATCAGAGCAGGTTTTCTGCAGATTTTTCTTTTCCTTCAAAACTTCATCGAGATCTTTATCGCCATCCTCAAAACAAGCGTAGGTGCGGAAGTTGTTTGATCTTCAGGCGAGTTTTCCGGCGAGTTCTTCATCATCTACTTCAATTTCTATCTTCAGACGACAATCCTTCTGGTGATTTCAGATCATCCTCCATCAGAATCGCAGAATCTGATAAGATAGTTTGGTTTCTTGCGATCGAATCAAACTTGGTTTGTTTGGCGCCAAAATCGGATTCGAATGCGTTCATCACAAATCTTCAATCTTGCTCCTCTGGATCTTCTTTCTCACACAGATTGTCAATAGAAGGTGCCGATCTTCAATCCGGTGGTGAGTTCTTTCACAAGATCGATCGTGATTGACAGATTTGAGAAGTTTTCTTTTTCGCGCCAAAATCTCCAGTTCGAAATCGTGATCTTCAAATCTTGTTGTTTGAATCTTCTGGATTGTTTTCTCACAAGGATTGTCATCAGAAGGCACCGATCTTTGATCCAGTTGATCCAATTTGCTTCAGTTCTCAAGATCGATCAAGTTTTGTTCACGAAAACTCGATTCCCTCCTTCGCGCCAAACCTCTGTTCGAAAGTTTCTTAAAATTCTCAGCTGATTCTTCTGGGCTACCCTCTTCACTTGGATTATCATTAGTTTGTGCCGATCTTTAGTTCATTTGATCTTTTTCACAGGATCGATTTCGATCGTGGAGGTTCAACTTGTTCTTCTAATCGCAAGGTTCTGTTTCTTTTGCCTCAAGAAAGCCTAACAGGGATCACCGTTCCTCTGTTTCTGGTATATGATCTTTAATCTGGTTTTAAGATTGTATAATCTGAGGTTTCGAAGTGGAGAAAGTTGTTTCTCAGGGTTTAATCTAGTCTCTTGGAAGGAAAGGTTAGATAGCTAGCTGTTGAGAAGTTTGTGCAATCTATTAAAGGGTTATTGGTTAGAAGTTGGTTAATCTGTGTGGTGAAATTCTTGTGTACTCCTGGTGGTAAAGTTCTCGGATAAGGTGATATTTTGTTGCTGTGTGTGTGGAATATCACAAAACGATTGCTATGGAACTTCATAAGCAGTTGATGGCCCCAATTACATTGAAGGGTATGAACTATTTGCTGTGGTCTCGAACAATGAAGACTACATTGTGCAGTAGGGGGCTTTGGACTCATGTTCTCACCAAAGGACCGCCTAGTACAGCTGCTGAAGGGGAGGTTCTTGAAGCAGAACAACATTCAGAACAGGATGTGGGAAGCAAGTGGTTTCAGGAAGATCAGCTTGTGTTGGCTATTCTACAAAACTCACTTGAGGCATCACTACTAGCAGCCTATTCATACTGTGAAGATGCTAAGGAGCTGTGGGATACTCTTCAAAATGTTTATGGTAACACCTCAAATTTGTTAAGAATCTTTGAAGTTAAGAAATCTTTGAATCAACTTCAACAGGGGGAGGCTGAATTTACTAAGCATTTTGGAGTCTTTAGAGCTTTATGGGCTGAGTTGGAAATGTTGAGGCCAGCTTCTACTGATCCAATGACACTGCATGAGAGGAGAGAACAAGACAAGGTCTTTGGACTCTTAATGACTTTAAACTCAAGCTACACTGACCTAATCAAGCATCTTCTGCGTGAGGATAAGTTACCAAGTTTAGAAGAAGTTTGTGCTAAGATTCAAAAGGAACAAGGTTCTCAGGGTCTGTTTGGAAGTAAAGGAGAACTGGTTACCGCAAACAAGAGTTCTTTCAGGGGGGATGATAGGAAATCTGCTGAGTGTGCCCATTGTAAGAAGAAAGGTCACTACAAGAATCAGTGTTGGATCCTTCATCCACATCTAAAGCCGGCTGCTATCCCAAGATGGCGTGAACCTAACAGGAATTCAAGCTACAAGAACAATCTGTTTGGAAAAGGAAACCAAGTGAGTGCTCCTCTGCATATCTCACCAGCTAACTCTACACTTGAAAGTAGCCAGAGACAAGGAAAGGAAGTACCGTCTTCTTCTTCATCTGGTCATGACTATGTTACTAAGTCTGATTTAGATGCTATCATCAAAGCTCTACAAGAAAGCTCTGGTAAAGTTGTTGGTAAATCACTCCATGCTTCCTTTAGTGCTAGTACTATTAATAAACCATTGATAGTAGATTCAGGAGCTTCTCATCACATGATTAGTGATATAAATTTGATAAATAACTTGGAACCTGCCTTAGGAAATGTAGTTATTGCTAATGGAACTAAAATTCCAATAAAAGGCATAGGTAATCTCAAGATATTTGACAAGGATAGTAAAGCCTTCTTTATGCCATCCTTTACATCTAACCTTGTGTCTGTTAAAAGAGCAACAACTGATCTAAATTGTCATGTGATATTTGGTCCTAATTATTGGACAGTGGCGTTACTAAAGGCAGCTCAGTCTAGTGTGATAAGCACTCTGGTCACTTGATAAGGAAGGGATAGTCACACATGATAAGATGAGAAGATAAGGAAGCATGTATGTTGATAAGTTCAGTTGCAACGGTCCTATATGTACTCTTACTTATCCCTAGCCTAGGCGACCTAGGAGTCTTTCTATTTAAGGCTATGCAGCCTCCTTGTAATCGCTTACTCTAATATAATAAGATTCTATTCTATTCCTCTTATGGCTAAACTCTATATGTTCTTGATATGTTCTTAATGTTTATAATCTAATCTATTCAAAACTTCTCCTTAATCTTTCCTAAAACTAACATGGTATCAAAGCAGGATATGATTCTCACATAGCTTCCGCATTCTTAAACTCATTCCTTCTCTTCTACTCTTTATATTTCTGGCTATACCCCAAACGCTTTCCTTCAGATAAACATGTTTAAGTCTGTCTTCTCTGAGATCCAGGATCCTCAGAACCATGGGTGATGAGTTGAAGAAGACTAGGCATGGTTATCTCTCGCGTTTAAGTTGTTTTCAAGTTTAGCCAGCTTTTTCACCATTGTTGTACGGACACATTTCTGGATAGTGAGTTCTTAGTGTAAAAATAGCTGCTTTCTGTGTTGGGGTAGTAAAAGGAGTAAGCTTGAACTCATTCATGGCCTAAATAATACAAGGGGAGTTGTTTAGAGCTAAGTGGGTGAGTGTCCGTACTCATCTTCTTCGACCAAACCCGAACCAGAGTCCGTACACTACACCAAAACTGTCTAAAAATAGCTCATTTATCCTAAAGGTAGGTCATTTCTAGCTTACCAAAGAACGGCTTAAGGTCTTAGAAGGGTAGAGTTGCATCCTGAGCATAAACCTTCTTAAACCTTGTGCACCCTGTTTTTCTCAAACCCTCGTGTTCTCAAACCCTCGTGTTTTTCATAAAACCTACCCCTTTCAAGATGGAGAACACACGGCCCATGGTCATTCCAGTCACCCTCAAAGGCCTTAACTACCTTCTCTGGTCTAGAATGGTAAAAACTACTCTCGGTGGCCGAGGACTTGGAATGCATCTCCTTCTTGATGAAGCTCCACCTAAGACGTTTCAACAGGAGGATGGACAGGAGATTATGATTGTGGATGAAGAAAAATGGATTCAAGAGGATCAGTTTGTTCTGTCTATCATTCAAAGTTCATTGGATGGACCTATCTTGGAGGCATACTCGTATTGTGAAAGTGCTAGGGAGCTATGGGAAACACTCAAGAAGGTTTACGGTAACACTACAAATTTAAGTAGGGTGTTTGAAGTGAAGAGAGCAATCAACAACCTTCACCAAGAGGACTTGGAGTTTACAGCTCATTTTGGCAAGTTTCGCTCCTTGTGGGCTGAGCTTGAAATGTTGAGACCGAACTCAACTGATCCAGAGGTTCTGCTTGCAAGACGTGAACAAGACAAGGTCTTTGGTCTCCTTCTCACCCTGAATCCTATGTACAATGACTTGATCAAGCACCTCCTGAGATCAGATAAGCTTCCATCCCTAGAAGAAGTTTGCGCTTACATCCAGAGGGAACAAGGCTCTCATGGTCTTCTAAGTGGAAAGGGAGAGCTTGTGACAGCAAACAAAGGTGTCTACTTCAAGCAAGATGACAGAAGGGGGTTGTTCTGTGAGCACTGCAAGAGGAAGGGCCATACTAAGGAAAAATGCTGGATTCTCCACCCACATCTCAAGCCATCCAAGTTCAGAGATGTCCGAGCCAATATCACCAAGGCTAAAGCTGACCAGGGAACATCCTCACGCAATCCAGAGGAAGATGGAATGGCGGTGATCAATGCTCAAGCTGCACAAGTAGCCGGTCAAGATCAAGTGGTGAAGCGGTCAGAACTGGATGCTCTTATCAAAGCCCTGAAAGAAAGCTATGGTAATGGTATGGGGTTCTCTTTTCATGCTACTGCTCATACTATAAAACTGGATGAAAGACCATTAGTGATTGATTCTGGAGCATCCCATCATATGATTAGCAATATTGAACTGATTAAGGACTTAGAACCGGCTAAGGGTCATGTTGTGATTGCAAATGGGGATAGAATTCCAATTAAAGGGGTAGGAAACTTAGAACTATTTGATAGAAAGACTAGAGCTTTCTTTATGCCTGATTTCACCTCTAATTTAGTTTCTGTTCATAAGGCCACAAATGACTTGGATTGCAATGTTATCTTCACTCCTAATGATGTACATTTTCAGGATATTAAGACAAGCAAGTTGCTTGGGAAAGGAAGAACTAAGGATGGTCTTTATCTGCTGGGAAATGATCAACCTTTAGCTTCTGTTTTATGTTCTTTAAATTCTACTCCTGTTTATGCTAATAATGTGTTATGGCACGCTAGACTAGGACACCCTCACTCTCGGGCTTTAGGCTTAATGTTACCTAATGTTGTGTTTAAAAATGATAATTGTGAGGCATGTATCTTAGGTAAACATTGCAAGTCTGTTTTCACTAAGTCTGGAACCATTTATGAAAAGTGTTTTGATCTTGTGCATTCAGATGTGTGGACTGCTCCTTGCTTATCTAGAGAGAATCAGAAATATTTCATTACTTTCATAGATGAGAAATCCAAATACACCTGGATAACCTTAATGCAATCAAAGGATAGAGCTTTAGAGGCCTTTGTGAACTTTCAAAATTATATCACTAACCACTTCAATGCAAAGATTAAAATCTTTAGAACAGACAATGGTGGAGAGTATACAAGTCATGCCTTTAGAGATCATCTCAATAAGCACGGAATTCTCCATCAAACGAGTTGTCCCTACACACCCCAACAGAATGGTGTGGCTGAGAGAAAGAATCGTCACCTGATGGAAGTAGCCAGGGCAATGATGTTTCATACAAAGGTTCCTAAGAGGTTTTGGGGAGATGCTGTCCTTACCGCATGTTATCTTATTAACAGGACTCCTACCCGAGTCCTCAATGATCTCTCCCCATTTGAGGTATTAAACGCTCTTAAACCTTCTCTAACCCACTTGAGAGTGTTTGGTTGCCTGTGCTTTGTTTTGATTCCAGGAGAGAACCGAACCAAGCTTGACGCTAAGAGTGCACGGTCCATGTTCATTGGGTATTCTACTACCCAAAGAGGCTACAAGTGCTATGACCCTGAAGCTAGGAAGGTGTTGGTGTCTCGTGATGTTAAGTTTATTGAGAACACTGGCTACTATAGTGATCAAAAGTGGGATAACTTGGTTGATCTTGCTGGTTCTTCCCTGGACCGGGCCACTAGCCTTCGGAATATCCTTGATCATCTTGGCATACCTTCACCATTCCAATCTGGTTCTACCGGTGTTCCATGTCCTCAACCTAGTTCATGTCCTGTTCCTGGCTTGGCTCCTGTTCAACCAGCTGTCCCGCATGAAATTACCTCGACCTGGTCAGAACCTAGCTCACCCGGAGGTGGTCCAACATTGTCCCGGACTGGACCAAGCTTACCGCAGCAAGACCTTAACTCTTCCCGGCCAGACATTGATCGTGAGGGGGGACATCTTGAAGAAGATCTTGAAGAAGACAGTGATCAAGAGAGGACCGGCTCTTCTTCTGAAGGTCACGATCAAAGGCAAGAGCGGGAAGAACCATCAGGGACAGCTCAACCTCTAAGGAGAAGCACAAGACTCAGGAAGGATCCATCAAACTGGGTGAACACAAGGGTCTATTACAATGCAAATGCGGTTGCTCATCCCTCTCAAGTTGTTTGCTCATTTGCTTCATTCCCTGAAGAGCACAAGACCTTTATTAGCAGCCTGGATCAGGGACACATTCCAACATCCTATGAAGAGGCTAAGGAACTCAAAGTCTGGAGGGATGCTATAAGTGATGAGACAGAGGCCATGGAAAGGAATCACACATGGGATGAAGCCGTGTTACCCAAGGGAAAGAAGGCAGTGAGCTCAAAGTGGGTATTTACGATCAAATACAAGAGTAATGGAGATGTGGAAAGATATAAGGCCAGGTTGGTCGCAAGAGGCTTCACTCAGACCTATGGAGAAGATTTTGGTGATACCTTTGCCCCTGTAGCAAAACTCCATACCGTGAGGATTGTCCTATCCTTAGCAACAAATCTGGATTGGGAATTGTGGCAGATGGATGTAAAGAATGCCTTCTTGCAAGGAGAGCTAGAGGAAGAGGTGTACATGCGGCCACCTCCAGGTCTAGAAGGGATTGTTCAACCAGGCAAGGTCTTGAGATTGAGAAAGGCTATTTATGGATTAAAACAATCACCTAGGGCCTGGTATCACAAGTTAAGCATGACACTAAGGGACAGAGGATTCAGGAAATCAGAAGCTGATCACACACTGTTCACATCTTCTAGCCGGTCAGGTATCATAGTTGTGTTGGTCTATGTGGATGATATCATTATCACAGGTGATGATAGGGAAGGGATCAAGGATACCAAAGCCTACCTTAAGTCCATCTTTGACATTAAAGATTTAGGCTTCCTTAAGTATTTCCTAGGGATTGAGATATGTCGCTCTAAAGAGGGATTATTCTTATCTCAAAGGAAATACACACTTGACCTTTTGTCTGAAACAGGAAAGCTAGATGCAAAACCAGTGACCACACCTCTGGAGGACAGTTACAAAGCTATCAATGAGGGGGAGCTTGAAGACCAACCATTCAATAATCCGCAACTCTACAGAAGACTAGTAGGTAAGTTAATCTATTTAACTCTTACTAGACCTGATCTTTGCTTTTCTGTGAATCAGGTTAGCCAGCATATGCAAGAGCCGAAGGTCCATCATTGGAACATGCTGGAGAGAATTCTTAGATACTTGAGAGGAACTTCTGAGCAAGGAATCTGGATGGGAGCCAATGGAAGCTCAGAAATAGTGGGATACTGTGATGCTGACTGGGCTGGTGATAGAGAAGACAGGAGGTCTACCACAGGCTACTGTACCTTTGTTGGTGGAAACTTGGTCACATGGAAGACAAAGAAGCAGAAGATTGTGTCTTGTTCAAGCGCAGAGGCTGAATATCGTGCAATGAAGAAGCTCACCAATGAGTTAACATGGATCAAGGCCATTCTGAAGGACTTGGGTATAGAAACAGTTAGACCAATGACCATGCATTGCGACAACCAAGCAGCCATTCACATAGCATCCAATTCTGTATTCCACGAGAGAACTAAACACATAGAAGTTGACTGTCACAAGGTGAGGCAAGCAGTGGAGCAAGGAGTAGTCTTACCATGCTACACCAGAAGTATGGATCAACTTGCGGATATCTTCACCAAGGCAACAACTTCTAAGGTATATGAGTCCATTCTACCTAGGCTTGGACTCTTTGATATGTCTTATCCATGAATCCTCTAATCATAAGCAATCATACTCTTTTTCCCTTATGGTGCTTTTGTCCCATTGGGTTTTACATCATAAGGTTTTTAATGAGGTGGTTGTTTATGATTTCCAAGCTAAGTTCTTCATCAGAATTTAGCTTGAGGGGGAGTATTGGACAGTGGCGTTACTAAAGGCAGCTCAGTCTAGTGTGATAAGCACTCTGGTCACTTGATAAGGAAGGGATAGTCACACATGATAAGATGAGAAGATAAGGAAGCATGTATGTTGATAAGTTCAGTTGCAACGGTCCTATATGTACTCTTACTTATCCCTAGCCTAGGCGACCTAGGAGTCTTTCTATTTAAGGCTATGCAGCCTCCTTGTAATCGCTTACTCTAATATAATAAGATTCTATTCTATTCCTCTTATGGCTAAACTCTATATGTTCTTGATATGTTCTTAATGTTTATAATCTAATCTATTCAAAACTTCTCCTTAATCTTTCCTAAAACTAACACTAATGAGTGTTGTTTTCAGGATATTGAAACAAAGAGAGTGCTTGGAAGAGGAAGCACAAAGGATGATCTATACATACTTGGCGATCTTTCTTCTAGTTTAGGTTCTTGTTTGTCTAGTAATATTGAACTTTCTGATGCAACATTGTGGCATGCTAGATTAGGCCATCCACACTTTAAAGCTCTTGAACTAATATTTCCAAAGATTTCTTTTAATCAAAATGAGTGTGAAGCTTGCATTCTTGGTAAACATTGCAAAACAGTTTTTCCTAACTCAACACATACATATGATCATTGCTTTGATTTGATTCACTCTGATGTTTGGACAGCTCCTTGTGCATCTAGAGAGCAGCAAAAATATTTTGTTACTTTTATAGATGAGAAATCTAAGTATACATGGATTACTTTGTTACCTTCTAAGGATAGAGTTCTAGAAGCCTTTATAAATTTTCATGTTTATGTTACTAACCAATATGATGCAAAGATTAAAATTTTTAGAACAGACAATGGAGGTGAATACACAAGCAGAGCATTCAGAGATTATCTTCTCAAATATGGAATCCTTCATCAAACAAGCTGTCCATACACACCTGAACAGAATGGAGTGGCTGAGCGCAAGAACCGTCATCTAATGGAGGTTGCTAGGTCAATGATGTTTCATAGAAATGTGCCCAAAAGATTTTGGGGAGATGCAGTACTCACAGCCTGTTACTTGATCAATAGAATACCTACTAAGATTCTTAATGACATTTCACCATTTGAGGTACTCAACAACAACAAACCTCATCTTGATCATTTAAAGATATTTGGATGTGTTTGTTATGTTTTAGTGCCAGGAGGAATGAGGAACAAATTGGAGGAAAAGAGTACTAAGACATTATTTGTTGGTTATTCTACCACTCAAAAAGGTTATAAGTGCTATGATCCTGAGTCACAAAGAGTTTTAGTTTCTAGAAATGTGAAATTTTTAGAGGATAAGTCTTTCTATAATAATGGAACTTGGGATACAATAAAGGATCTTACTAACTCTAGTACTGATAGTAATGCTTACCTTAGAAAGTTGTTGGAAAGTTTTGATGTTTGTAGGAAACCAACATCTGAACCGGCAAGAGCTCCAAGTTCCAACATAAGATCACCCCCTTCTTCTGCTTCAGGACCATCTCAACAAATACATGAAAGAAATGATTCTGTTATGAATGAAGCTGAGTCTAGCACGGCACAAAATAGGAATGGTCACGGCCAGGGGGAGTCTGTACCAGATACTTCTTCGTCCATGGTTCCTAGCTGTGATCAGCAGGGGGAGAATGTGAGTCTTCAATTTCCGAGTGTGCCTGATCACACCTATGACCGTGAGGTACAAGAAGATAGAGATGATACTGAACATGAGGTGGTGGTTGTTGAATCTCCTCAAGTGCTAAGAAGGAGTACTAGGGTAAGGAAAGATCCATCCAACTGGATTAATACTAGGGTCTACTATAATGCCCAAGCAGAAGGACATCCTATCCAAGCCACTTGTTCATTTGCTCATTTTCCAAAGGAACATCAGGTATTCATAAGCTCTTTAGATCAAAATCAAATTCCTAACACATATGAGGAAGCTATGGAATTGAAGGTATGGAGAGATGCTGTTCAAGATGAAATAGAGGCTATGATAAGAAATCATACTTGGGATGAATCATTTTTGCCAAAAGGAAAGAAAGCAGTAAGTTCCAAATGGGTGTTTACTATTAAGTACCAGAGTAATGGTGAAATTGAGAGGTATAAGGCTAGGCTTGTTGCAAGAGGCTTCACTCAAACATATGGTGAAGACTTTGGAGACACATTTGCGCCAGTTGCTAAGCTACACACGGTAAGGGTTGTACTTTCTCTTGCTACTAACCTTGAATGGGATTTGTGGCAGATGGATGTAAAGAATGCATTCCTTCAAGGAGAATTAGAAGAGGAAGTATACATGAAACCACCTCCTGGCTTGGAAGGTTTAGTGAATGATGGTGGTGTTTTGAGATTAAGAAAAGCAATTTATGGATTGAAACAATCCCCAAGAGCTTGGTATCACAAATTGAGCATGACATTAAGGGATAAAGGTTTCAGAAGATCTGAGGTTGATCACACACTCTTTACTCTACCTAGTTGTTCAGGTATCATTGTGGTTCTAGTGTATGTTGATGATATCATTGTCACAGGTAGTGATAAGGAGGGTATTCAAGAAACTAAGACCTACCTTAAGTCAAAGTTTGATATTAAAGATCTTGGTCTAATGAAATATTTCTTAGGAATTGAAATTTGTAGATCTAAAGAAGGATTATTCTTATCCCAAAGAAAGTATACTCTTGAATTGTTGAAAGAAACAGGAAAAATGGAAGCTAAACCAGTTAGTACACCACTGGAAGATGGGTATAAAACCGCAAGTCAGGGGGAGCTTGAAGAAGAACCTTATGAAGACCCAAAGCTATATAGGAGGCTGGTAGGTAAACTTATTTACCTTACTCTTACTAGACCTGACATTTGTTTTGCAGTAAACCAGGTTAGCCAGCAAATGCAAGAGCCCAAGGTCTATCATTGGCGAATGATGGAAAGGATTCTCAGATATTTGAAGGGTACTTATGATCATGGAATTTGGATGGGCTGCAACAAAAACACAGATATAGTAGGGTATTGTGATGCAGATTGGGCTGGTGATAGGAATGATAGAAGATCAACAACCGGTTATTGTACTTTTGTGGGAGGAAATCTTGTGACTTGGAAGACCAAGAAACAGAAGGTGGTTTCATGTTCTAGTGCTGAAGCTGAGTATAGGGCCATGAAGAAACTTACAAATGAACTAATCTGGATCAAGGCTGTTCTCAAGGATCTACAAATTGAAGATTCAAGGCCTATCACTATGCATTGTGACAATCAAGCAGCCATTCATATAGCTTCAAACTCAGTATTCCATGAGAGGACCAAGCACATTGAAGTAGATTGCCATAAGGTAAGACAGGCGGTTGAACAGGGAATAGTCTTACCATGCTATACAAGAAGTTCTGATCAATTGGCAGATGTTTTCACTAAAGCCGCAACTTCAAAGGTGTGTGAGTCCATTTTGCCAAGACTTGGTTTGACAAGCATTGCTGAGTGAGTCCCTTAACTAGAGGAATCATACTCTTTTTCCCTCAAAGTTGTTTTTGTCCCAATTGGGTTTTACACTTTGAGGTTTTTAATGAGGTGATCACCTGTAGTTTGTCCAAGCTTAACCATTCATCATAGTTAAGCTTGAGGGGGAGTGTTAGATTTAGGAATGTATAAGAACTAGATTAGGCGTGTGTTTAGGTTATTAAACATCTCTTGTAATTGCCTATAAATACTCCTTGTACATAACAATTCCTAATATACAAGTTCATTCTTTTTCATTCTTAAAACTCTTACTCTCAATTCTCTCTCATTCTCTCTACAATCGAATTCATTCTCTGCATAATCTTTCATTCTACATCATTCTTTTAATTCTCACAGTTCCATCATCAAGCTCATTATTACTAGACAAACAAGAAACTAAACTAGAAGATAGGTCACTGAGAATGTAGAGATCATCCTTAGTGCCGCCTCTGCCAAGCACCCTCTTTGTTTCAATATCCTGAAAACAACACTCATTAGGACTAAAGATTACATTACAATTCAAATCATTTGTAGCCCTTTTTACAGAAACCAAGTTAGATGTAAATGATGGCATATAAAATGCTTTACTATCCTTTTCAAACAATCTTAGGTTACCTACTCCTTTAATTGGAACTTTAGTTCCATTAGCAATAACAACATTCCCTAAGGCAGGTTCTAAATTGTTTATCAAACTTATGTCACTAATCATGTGGTGAGAAGCTCCTGAATCTACTATTAATGGTTTAGTAATAGTATGAGCATTGTAAGAAGCATGAAGAGATTTGCCAACAATTTTACCAGAAGTCTCTTGTAAGGCTTTGATAATAGCATCAAGGTCTGATTTTGTAACATACTCTTGACCGGATGATGTTGATGCAACCTGTACTTCTCTTCCTGATCTCTGGCCAATTTCACAAGTAGTGTTAGCCTGTGAGATATGTAATGGAACACTTACTTGGTTCCCTCGTCCAGATAAGTTGTTCCTGAAATTGGTCGCTTTGTCACGCCATCTTGGAATAGAAGCCGGTTTCAGATGTGGGTGAAGAGTCCAGCATTGATCCTTATGATGACCCTTTCGTTTGCAATGAGCACAAATTGCATTCCTCTTGTCATCCCCTTTGTAGAAACTCTTGTTTGCAGTTACTAAGTCTCCTTTGCTCCCAAACAAGCCGTGAGACCCCTGTTCCTTTTGAACCTTTGCACATACATCATCCAAACTTGGCAACTTATCTTCACGCAATAGGTGCTTGATCAAGTCGGCATAGCTGGAGTTTAAAGTCATCAAGAGCCCAAAGACTTTGTCTTGTTCCCTTCTCTCATGAAGAACCATTGGATCAGTAGTAGCTGGTCTTAGCATCTCCAACTCAGCCCAAAGTGCTCTAAAAACTCCAAAATGTTTGGTGAATTCAACCTCATCTTGTCTAAGCTCATTTATAGACTTCTTGACTTCAAAAATCCTCATTAGATTTGAGGTATTGCCATAGACATTTAGAAGAGTGTCCCATAAGTCCTTTGCATTCTCACAATAGGAATAAGCTTCTAATAAAGACTTCTCAAGAGAATTTTGTAAGATGGAGAGAACCAGTTGATCTTCCTGAAACCATTTCCTTTCTTCCTCAGTCTGAGCTGCCTGATCCTCCAGAACCTCTCCTTCTATCCCAACATTTGAAGTTCTACCGAGTATGTGAGACCATAAACCTCTGCTACATAATGTTGTCTTCATTGTTCTAGTCCACAGAAGATAATTTGTACCTACCTTTGAGGACAATAGGGGCCATAACCAACTGTTTCTGAAGCTCCATGACCAATCCTCTAAAGAACTCTTCACAAACTTTAGATACCAATCACAGAGATGATTTATCAACCGGATTTTTCAGCTAAACCTTCTGAGACTACCACTTCTCTAAACTACCAATCAACCCGAGTTCTCCTAAAGTTCAGTTGCACAACTTAAACTAAGGCTTCAACTTCCAATCTCATCAAGTGAACAATCTAAACTTTCACAACAATCACTCCAGAGAAAAGATCTTGATCACAATTATTCAGGTTTCAAAAAAAAATTAGAGAATTACTTGCCAAGTATTGGACCGAGTGTGTACAAGGAGGAGTTGGTTCATGCCTAATGGTATGAGAAGGTTCGTGTGATAAGGGAAGCTTGTGTATAAGGAAGCGTGTGATAGTGATAAGCCTTCATGTAACGGCTCTATAAGCACACTATCTTATCCCTAGTCTAGACAACCTATCATGTAACCTAGGAAGATTTCTATTTAAGGCTAAGCAGCCTCTCATTGTATACACACAATAATAAAATCGATTTCCCATTATCTAATTCTCCTCTATACTTCATTCTTCATTCTTACAAACTATCATGGTATCAGAGCAGTCTTAATCCTTTCTAACCTTCCGCAAATCTCTTATTCGTGTGTCTTCCTTTTCTTGATTCTTCAAATCGTGTTATACTTGCAAGAAAACGCTTTCCTTGTGTTAAACATGTCTTAACCTATATTCTCTGAGATCAAAGATCCTCAAATCCATGGGAAATGAGTTGAATGAAGGCTAGACATGGTTATCACTTGCGTTTAGTTGTTTTTAAGCAAAAAGTCTAAGATATCCGCCATTGATGCACGGATAAATCTCCCAAGGAGCTCCACTCAGCAGTAAAGATGGCTCCTTTCTTCATCTAAGAGGTGAAAGAAGCTTACCTCCGAGTGTCTGTTGTTAAGATTCGGTGGTCGGAGCAAGTCTAGAGCTCTTGCTCATCTTAAAAACTGCGTCCGCCATTGTTGTACGGTCCACCTCCTTAAAGACCGTGTCTTTCACGATTGAAGCCTCTTTTCTTTTCATCCCAAAGGTGCAAGGTTCTATCTTGTGGTCATCTGTGCCCTTAGAAGCAAGAAAGGAAGCATCTTTAGTTGGAACACAAGCGTGTCCGTACTCATCTTCCTCGGGAAGGGTTTCACAGGGTCCGTACAGTTTGGGTTCAAATCTTTAAGGCAGTCTTAGAGGAGTTGCTTTGGGTGTCTAGGGCGGTAACTAAGTATTTTGAACCATAAAACTTCATCTTTCCCGGTTCCAGCTGCTGAAGGTTGCTCACTAGAGATCTTCACAAATGGAGAATACTAGGCCTATGGTTATCCCGGTCACTTTAAAGGGTCTCAACTACTTACTATGGTCCAGAATGGTGAAAACTACTCTCGGTGGTCGTGGACTTGGAATGCATCTTCTCCTAGACGAAGCACCACCAAAGGTATTCCAACAGGAGGATGGACAGGAGATTCTGGTTGTTGATGAAGAAAAATGGATTCAAGAGGATCAGTTTGTTCTGTCCATCATTCAGAGTTCACTTGATGGACCTATCTTGGAGGCATATTCGTATTGTGAGAGTGCTAGGGAGCTATGGGAAACACTCAAGAAGGTGTATGGCAATACTACAAATCTAAGTAGGATGTTCGAAGTAAAGAGAGCAATCAACAATCTCCACCAGGAAGACTTGGAGTTCACGGCACATTTTGGCAAATTTCGCTCTCTATGGGCCGAGCTTGAAATGCTGAGACCAAACTCTATTGACCCAGAGGTTCTCCTTGCAAGGCGTGAACATGACAAGGTCTTTGGTCTCCTTCTCACCCTGAATTCAATGTACAATGACTTGATCAAACATCTTTTGAGGTCAGATAAGCTCCCATCCCTTGAAGAAGTATGCGCATACATCCAGAGGGAACAAGGTTCCCATGGGCTTCTAAATGGAAAGGGGGAGCTGGTGACAGCAAACAAAGGTGTATACTTCAAGCCAGATGATAGAAGAGGGTCATTTTGCGAACACTGCAAGAGGAAGGGCCATGGGAAGGACAAGTGCTGGATCCTCCATCCGCATCTCAAGCCATCCAAGTTCAGAGATGTCCGAGCCAACATTACCAAGGCTAAAACTGACCAGGGAATATCTTCACGCAATCCAGAAGGAGATGGAATGGCTGTAATCAATGCTCAAGCTGCACAAGTAGCTGATCAAGACCAGGTGGTAAAGCGGTCAGAACTTGATGCACTCATCAAAGCCTTGAAGGAAAGTTATGGTAATACTATGGGTTTCTCCTTTCATGCTTCTGCTCACACTATAAAATTGAATGATAAACCATTAGTGATTGACTCTGGTGCATCCCACCATATGATTAGCAATGTTGAATTGATTAGAGATTTAGAACCGGCTAATGGTCATGTTGTCATTGCTAATGGAGATCGAATTCCAATTAAGGGAGTAGGAAACTTGAACCTATTTGATAGAAAGACTAGAGCCTTCTTTATGCCTGATTTCACCTCTAATTTAGTCTCTGTTCATAAAGCCACAAATGACTTGGATTGCAATGTTATCTTCACCCCTAATGATGTGAAGTTTCAGGATATTAAGACAAGCAAGATGCTTGGGAAAGGAATAACTAAGGATGGTCTCTATCTACTGAAGGAGGATCAGCCTTTATCTTCTGTTTTATCTTCTGTTCCATGCTCTTTAGACTCTACTTCTGCTTATGCTAATAATGCGTTGTGGCATGCTAGATTAGGACATCCCCATTCTCGGGCTTTAAGCTTAATGTTGCCTAATGTTGTGTTTAAAAATGATGAGTGTGAAGCTTGTATCTTAGGCAAACATTGCAAGTCTATTTTCCCTAAGTCTAAGACAGTTTATGCAAAATGTTTTGATCTTGTGCATTCTGATATTTGGACTGCTCCTTGCCTATCTAGAGAAAATCACAAATACTTCATCACCTTCATAGATGAAAAATCCAAGTACACTTGGTTAACTTTGATTCAATCTAAGGATAGAGCTTTAGAAGCCTTTGTGAACTTTCAGAACTATGTCACTAACCAATTCAATGCAAAGATTAAACTCTTAAGAACAGACAATGGTGGAGAGTATACCAGCAATGCCTTCAAAGACCATCTTTCCAAGCATGGCATTCTTCATCAGACGAGCTGCCCATACACACCACAGCAGAATGGTGTGGCCGAGAGGAAAAATCGTCATCTAATGGAAGTAGCAAGGTCCATGATGTTTCATTCCAAGGTTCCAAAGAGGTTCTGGGGCGATGTTGTGCTATCAGCTTGCTATCTCATTAACCGTATCCCTACAAGGATATTGGATGACATTTCCCCCTTTGAGGTATTGAACTCAGCCAAACCTTCTATAGCTCACTTGAAAGTATTCGGTTGTGTGTGTTTTGTCTTAATTCCAGGAGAAAACAGAACAAAATTGGATGCTAAGAGCACAAGGGCAATGTTTATTGGGTATTCAACCACACAAAGAGGCTATAAGTGTTATGATCCCATAACTCAGAAGGTTTTGGTGTCAAGGGATGTCAAGTTCATTGAACACCGAAGCTATTATGATAAGCAGCAATGGGATGACTTAGCCGATTTGTCTGATATCTCCATGGATCGTGCCACGAACCTTCGTAATATCATGGATCACCTTGGCATCCCATTCACTACGGCTGGTCCTGGTCCGGCTCCTGGTTCATGTCCTGTTCCGCAGAGTGATTCTAGTCCTTCACGCTCATCTTCCCATGACACTAACTCATCTCAGCCTGGTCCTGACCCGTCCCGGCACATACCAAACATAGGTGCTACACTTGACCGTGAAGGGGGGACACTTGATGACCTTGAACATGATAGCCACGATCAAGTATCAGCACAGTCAGATGATAGCCAGTCAGATGATAGCCATGATCAAGTTGAAGAACCATCCGAGCAAGTTCCATCCGAGCCAGTTCCATTTCTAAGGAGAAGTACAAGACTCAAGAAGGATCCATCAAACTGGGTGAATACAAGAGTGTACTACAATGCCAATGCAGTTGCTCATCCGACCCAAGTCGTCTGCTCCTTTGCTTCATTTCCTGAAGAACATAAGGTCTTTATAAGCAACTTGGATCAAGGACATATTCCTACATCGTATGAAGAAGCTAAGGAACTCAAAGTTTGGAGAGATGCTATAGGTGATGAGACAGGAGCCATGGAAAGAAATCATACATGGGATGAAGCTGTGCTGCCCAAGGGAAAGAAGGCCGTGAGTTCAAAATGGGTGTTTACAATCAAGTACAAGAGTAATGGAGAGATTGAAAGATATAAGGCAAGACTTGTAGCAAGAGGATTCACTCAAACCTATGGTGAAGACTTTGGTGATACCTTTGCTCCTGTAGCAAAATTACACACTGTGAGGATTGTGTTATCTCTAGCAACCAATTTAGAGTGGGATCTGTGGCAGATGGATGTGAGGAATGCATTCTTGCAAGGAGAGCTTGAAGAAGAGGTGTACATGCGACCACCTCCAGGCTTGGAAGGAATTGTTCAACCAGGTAAAGTCTTGAGATTGAGAAAGGCTATTTATGGTTTGAAACAATCACCTAGAGCCTGGTATCACAAGTTGAGCATGACACTAAGGGATAGGGGATTCAGAAAGTCAGAAGCTGATCATACCCTTTTCACTCTTCCTAGCAAGTCAGGTATCATTGTGGTGTTGGTTTATGTGGATGATATCATTATCACCGGTGATGACAGGGAAGGAATTAGAGAAACCAAAACATACCTTAAGTCTATATTTGATATTAAAGATCTAGGTCTGCTTAAGTACTTCCTAGGGATTGAGATATGTCGTTCAAAGGAAGGACTATTTCTATCTCAAAGGAAGTATACTCTTGATCTATTGTCTGAAACAGGGAAGTTAGATGCAAAACCGGCGACCACACCTCTGGAAGATAGCTACAAAGTTATCAGTAAGGGGGAGATTGAAGATCAATCATTCAATGACCCACAGCTCTACAGAAGACTAGTAGGTAAGTTAATCTATTTAACCCTCACCAGACCTGATTTGTGCTTCTCTGTGAATCAGGTTAGCCAGCACATGCAAGCTCCCAAGGTTCATCATTGGAACATGCTGGAAAGAGTTCTTAGATACTTGAGAGGAACTTCAGAGCAAGGAATTTGGATGGGAGCTAACAAAAGTTCAGAGATAGTGGGGTATTGTGATGCAGACTGGGCTGGAGATAGAGAAGACAGGAGATCCACGACAGGCTATTGCACCTTTGTTGGAGGCAACTTAGTCACATGGAAGACAAAGAAACAAAAGATAGTCTCCTGCTCCAGTGCTGAAGCTGAATATCGTGCCATGAAGAAACTCACTAATGAGCTAACATGGATCAAAGCCATTTTGAAGGACTTGGGAATTGAGACAACCAAGCCAATGACCATGCATTGTGATAACCAGGCAGCCATTCATATAGCCTCAAACTCGGTCTTCCATGAGAGAACGAAGCACATAGAGATTGATTGTCACAAAGTAAGACAAGCTGTGGAACAAGGGATAGTCCTACCATGCTATACTCGGAGTGTTGATCAGCTTGCTGACATTCTTACCAAGGCAACAACATCTAAGGTATATGAGTCCATCTTACCCAGACTTGGACTCATTGATATTGCTACTCCATAACTTCCCTAACCATAAGCAATCATACTCTTTTTCCCTTATGTGTGCTTTTGTCCCATTGGGTTTTACACCATAAGGTTTTTAATGAGGTGGTTGTTTATGGTTTCCAAGCTAAGTTCTTCATCAGAATTTAGCTTGAGGGGGAGTATTGGACCGAGTGTGTACAAGGAGGAGTTGGTTCATGCCTAATGGTATGAGAAGGTTCGTGTGATAAGGGAAGCTTGTGTATAAGGAAGCGTGTGATAGTGATAAGCCTTCATGTAACGGCTCTATAAGCACACTATCTTATCCCTAGTCTAGACAACCTATCATGTAACCTAGGAAGATTTCTATTTAAGGCTAAGCAGCCTCTCATTGTATACACACAATAATAAAATCGATTTCCCATTATCTAATTCTCCTCTATACTTCATTCTTCATTCTTACAAACTATCACCAAGAAAGGAAGAAGATCCGAATTGATCCAAGAATACTTTTCCAGAAACCTGGGATTCCCTCAATCACAAATGGAACGAACTCTATCAGGAAGCTAGAGAATAGCCGGATTGAGAATCAGGAACAGCAGGATTGAAAGTCGGTATTATCTGTTCGACTTTCGTGATGAAGAAGTAATCAACAACTTTCGCGATCAAGATTTTGAGAAAAACAGAGCCAAATCTCGCTTCAGGACTCAAAAGGATCAAAGATCGACTTGTTCTGATGACAATCCACGGAAAATAAAGTTCCAGAAGACGAAGAACACCAAGATCAAGTTTTCGCGATCGAAACAGAAAAATGGCGCGAAGAGAAGAATTCGAAAAAACCGTGAACAGATCGAGCTCGATCTTGAGAAAACGATCAAATGGAACACAGATCGGTGCTTTCTGATGATGATTTACGTGATGACTACAATCCAGAAGATCCGATTAGCCAGAACAAAGATTTCCAGGTCGCGATCATTCAAATCCGATTTTGGCGCCAAGAACAGAACGAAACCTTCGACTTCAAGATTTCGATTTTCTTTGATCAAATCGTGTAATCTTAATCAGAGAAAGAATCATAAGCCACCGAAGATGAATCCTTCAGAGAAAATAATGGAAGACTGATGAAGAATTCGCCGGAAAACTCAATATACAATCACTATCTTCCGCGGCTTTGTTGGTTTCAAAGGTGCGGATGAGATTTCGAAGAGAAACAAAGAGATTTGCAGGACACCTGCTCTGATACCATGTGAGAATTAAAAGAATGATGAAGAATGAAAGATTATGCAGAGAATGAATTCGATTGTAGAGAGAATGAGAGAGAATTGAGAGAGAAAGAGTTTTGAGAATGAAGAAGAATGAATTTGTATATTATCGAATTGTTATGTACAAGGAGTATTTATAGGCAATTACAAGAGGTGTTTAATAACCTAAACATCAATTACAAGAGGTGTTTAATAACCTAAACATACGCCTAATCTAGTCCTTATACATTCCTAAATCTAACAGAATTAAGGTTAGCCAAGTGTACTTAGACTTCTCATCTATAAATGTGACAAAGTATTTGTGATTTTCTCTTGAAATGCAAGGTGATGTCCACACATCCGAATGAATCAAATCAAAACATTTCTCATAAACTGTAGTAGACTTAGGAAAGACAGACTTACAGTGTTTGCCTAATATACAGGCTTCACACTCATTGTTTTGAAACTTAACATCAGGCAACAAAAGATTCATAGCACGAAAATGTGGATGTCCTAATCTAGCATGCCAAATTGCATTATTTGGAGTAGCCACAAGAGAACTAAAAGCGCTTAAAAGAGAAGATGGAGACTTAGTATCCTCCAACACATAAAGTCCATCCTTAGTTGTTCCTTGTCCAAGTACCTCTCTTGTCTTAATATCCTGAAACCAAACTTCATTAGGACTGAAAATTGCATGACAATTAAGGTCAGAAGTCGCTTTTCTAACAGATAACAAGTTTGAGGTAAAGGATGGTAGGTAAAAGGCCTTAGAACTCTTATCAAACAGTTTTAAATCTCCTATCCCTTTGATTGGAACCTTTTCACCATTAGCTATAGTAACATTCCCTAATGCAGGTTCTAAGTTCTCTATTAATTGTATATCACTAATCATATGGTGTGAAGCACCTGAATCAACAATCAAGGGTTTTTGAATTTTAGATGCATGATAAGAGTTACCAGATTCTTTTAAGGCTTTGATGAGGGCCTCCAGGTCTGACTTCTTCACAAATTCAGAGGAGGCTGCTATGGATGATCCTTCCCCATTCGGCCATATGCGCTTAGAGGGGTCTGTGTGGTGCGTGGCTAGGGAGCTTCCTTCAGACGAGTAGTTGGCTCTTGGCTCCTTCCACCGATTGTTCTTGAGGTGGGGATGCAAGATCCAGCATTTCTCCTTGAGATGTCCTCTCTTCTTGCAATGATCACACACCAACATCTTCCTGTCTTCATACTTGAAGTTGCTCTTGTTTGCCGTGGCTAGTTCTCCTTTGTTGGCTGTGATCAACTCGCCCTTCCTTCCAAAGAGCCCCAAAGACCCTTGTTCCTTTTGGACTTGTGAACACACCTCATCCAAGGTTGGTAGCTTGTCAGCTCTCAGCAAATGCTTGATAAGATCATTAAAGGTTGGGTTCAAGGTCAGCAACAGGGCGAACACCTTGTCTTGTTCTCGGCGTTCATTAAGGACCATGGGGTCTACTGAGCTTGGCCTTAACATTTCCAACTCTGCCCATAGGGCTCTGAACTTTCCAAAGTGTTTGGTGAAGTCCATATCTTCTTGGCTCAAGTCATTAATGGCTTTCTTGACCTCAAACACCCGGCTGAGATTGGAGATATTCCCAAAGACGTTTTGAAGAGTTTCCCACAGCTCCTTGGCTGTTTCACAATACGAGTAGGCTTCAAGAATAGAAGCTTCAAGAGAGTTTTGGAGGATGGCTAAGACGGTCTGGTCTTCTTGAAACCACTTGTTTCTTCCAGCCATCATTGCCTCTTCCTCATCTTCATCAGCCGTCTTCATGTGAGCGGTTTCTTCAACAACATGGCTCCACAGTCCACGGCTGCACAGGGCGGTCTTTGTGGTTCTTGACCATAACAAGTAGTTCCCACCTTTTAGGATAACTGGAACAACCAAAGGTTTTGAGTTTTCCATGGCTGAGAATGTTTGGACCGTTGGACAAACTCTTTACCCACTGGATAATAGCAAATCGTTTGTGTAAAGCGAATGAGAAAGGATGAATTAGAAAGATTAGATGCAATGGATGTTTATTCCATGCTCTGATACCATGAAAGAATGTGTATATTTGCGGAATTAAGAGTTTAGGAAAGTATGGAAGAGTTTGGACAGGAGTTTTAATGGAGAATGAGAGAGATGAAGAACAAGGAAGAAGTATATTTCCTTAGTTAGTTTTTATACAACATTAGGTGAAGGATATTTATAGACAGACACTTAGACAGCTAGGTATTCGCAGGATAGGGACATAAACAATAAACAAAGGGGAGAGAGTGCTGGATCCAAGGCGTGATGGTGACAGCTCCTAACGGGTGGGAGCTTGCTTCCACACGTGATCCTGCCTTGTCGAAGTCTTCAACGGTCCTCTCCTCTTGCCAAGACTCCTTCTAGAACATTTTAAGTGAAAGGGCCACACCAAGTCTTCCCTGGGCCGTCCCATGTCCTAACTTCACCTTGGGCCATTCCATGTCTCAATCGCTAAGTCTTCCTGGGCTGCCTAAGGCTGTGTCCCAACTTAAGAACTGGTTGACCACTCCTCTTTATTTCCTTTTCTAACTCAATACTAAGACCTTAAGCCGTTCTTTGGTAAGCTAGAAATGACCTACCTTTAGGATAAATGAGCTATCTTTAGACAGTTTTGGTGTAGTGTACGGACTCTGGTTCGGGTTTGGTCGAAGAAGGTGAGTACGGACACACACCCACTACCCCAACACAGAAAACAGCTATTTTGACACTAAGAACGCACTATCCAGAAATATGTCCGTACAACAATGGTGAAAAAATCCGGCTAAACTTGAAAACAACTTAAACGCGAGAGATAACCATGCCTAGTCTTCTTCAACTCATCACCCATGGTTCTGAGGATCCTGGATCTCAGAGAAGACAGACTTAAACATGTTTATCTCAAGGGAAGCGTTTGGGTATAGCCAGAAATATAAAGAGTAGAAGAGAAGGAATGAGTTTAAGAATGCGGAAGCTATGATACACGCTCTGGTTGTCAGAAGAGGATGCAGACCAATGGGTTAGTGTTTGTGCCAACAAGGGAGATCCTCTCCTGGTTAAACACGAAGGGGGAAGCGATTTGGACCACACGAGGGAGGAATGATCTCGTGATACACCAAGGTTCTTCGCGCCTGGATGACAGATCAAGGCAGAAGAATTCGATTGCTACAGATTAAGGAAAAATCGACTAGGGCTCTGAAATTTGCTGTCAAAATTAATTATGTCTGTCATTCCAGGGGAGGCTAAGGTTTTAATTACCCTAGCCTAAAAAAAAACAACAAGTAGTTTTAAAAGAAAGACAACAAGGCGTTCAAAATTATACCAAAAACTACAAACAGTTTAAAACTTAAAAACCAGAAATTATACTAAGTGTTGAAGACTGCTGTAGCTTGTCTTCATTGGAGGGTCCTCATCTTCTGATTATTCCAGGGGCTGGTAAAAGGTTATTATCGTAGAACAGGCCCTGTCTTGCACACTAGAGGTGTTGCCTCGGTAAAACCCCCTTCAGAAAACCCATAGGGACAAAACCGAAGGTAGGAAAAAGAGTACAATTCCCTAGCATGTCTTTGTGTGTCTTTACTCTATAGTGATAGTAAAGACACCAGAAGATGATGTCTGACACTGGAGAAGCTCGCACGAGATGCTTGAAAATGGGTCTTCTCCCTTGCTGCTGTCGATGACTGAGGGTGGACAAAGACTAGCTGATCCTTGCTCGAGCACAAATTCTACTAGATGGTTGAACTTGTGTGCAATGGCTCTGGCTCTCTGGCGAGTTATGGGTCCATTAGGTACTTGAGGGATGATCTGCACTCCCTCTGGTTCAGCTGTCATTGTTGAAGAGCCGATGTCCTCATCATTCCCTCCCTCTTCAGCAGGTTTTGTCCTCAAAACTGGATCATCTCCTGCATCAAAAATTTCCAAATCAGCAACATTAAAAGTAGAAGATACATTAAACTCACCTGGAAGTTCCAATTGGTATGCATTGTCGTTGATCTTCTTTAAAATTCTGAATGGACCATCTCCTCTTGGCGCAAGTTTATCTTTCCTCTTCTGGGGAAATCTTTCTGTCCTCATATGCAGCCATACCCAATCTCCTTCCTTAAAAGTAACTTGCTTTCTTCCTTTATTGGCTTGTCTTGCATATGCTTCTGTCTTCTTTTCTATGTTCTCCTTAGCTTTTTGATGAAGCTTCTTGATGAACTCGGCTTTTGTCTCCCCTTGTAGGCTAACAATTTCGGCTGGAGGCAGTGGAGTAAGGTCAAGGGGCGATTGTGGGTTGAAACCATAGACAACCTCAAATGGAGACATCTTAGAGGCTGAGTGAGTAGCTCTGTTGTAGGCAAATTCCACAAAAGGGATGCACTCAAGCCAAGTCTTCAAGTTTTTCCCAATAGTTGCCCTCAGCAATGTTGACAACGTTCTATTAACCACCTCTGTCTGCCCATCAGTTTGTGGATGGCATGTTGTCGAGAACACCAATTTGGTTCCTAGTTTCTTCCACATTGACCTCCAGAAATGACTCAAGAACTTTGTGTCTCTGTCTGACACTATTGTCCTGGGAATTCCATGAAGCCTCACTACTTCCTTGAAGAACAAGCTGGCAATTTGACTAGCATCATTTGTCTTAGCACATGGTATGAAATGCGCCATCTTAGAAAACCTGTCTACTACAACAAAGATGGAGTCTTTGTGGTTTATCTTAGGCAAGCCTAGCACAAAGTCCATAGATATGTCAGTCCAAGGAGTAGTAGGAATAGGAAGTGGCATATACAAACCGTGTGGGTGAGACTTGGACTTGGCTCTTTTGCAGACTAAGCAGCGAGCACAATGAGTTTCCACATCTCTTCTCTGGTGAGGCCAGAAGAAATGTTCCTTCAGCATGCTCAATGTCTTGTCCACGCCAAAATGTCCCATCAATCCCCCTCCATGCGCCTCTCTCAGCAGTAAGTCTCTGATGGATCCTCTTGGAATGCAAAGTCTCTTCCCTTTAAACAAGAACCCATCGAACAGGTAGAAGTTGCTGTAGGCGCCTTTTCCATGCTCCTTGTAGCTCTCCTTAAAGTCATCATCTTCTGCATACAGATCCTTGATCAATTCAAATCCTAGCACTTTGGATTCCATGATCGAAATAAGGCTGTATCTCCTTGATAGTGCGTCAGCTACAACATTCTCCTTTCCCTTCTTATATTTGATGACGTAGGGAAATGTTTCAATGAATTCCAGCCATCTTGCATGTCTCCTTTTTAGCTTAGTTTGGCCTTTGAGATGTTGTAGGGTCTGATGGTCTGTGTGGATAACACACTCTCTGGCAAGTAAGTAGTGTTGCCAAGCTTCCATTGCCCTCACCAGTGCATAAAGCTCCTTGTCATAGGTGGGGTAGTTCAATGAGGCACCACTGAGCTTCTCACTGAAGTATGCTACTGGTTTCCCTCCTTGTGTCAGCACTGCTCCTATTCCAATGCCTGATGCATCACACTCCACCTCGAATGTTTTGTTGAAGTCTGGAAGTGCTAGAACAGGTGCATGCGTCAATCTCTCCTTGAGGAGTTGGAAAGCTCGTTCTTGTTCCTCTCCCCATTTAAACTCATGGTTCTTTTTGATTACAGAGGTCAGAGGAGCTGCGATAGTGCTAAAGTCTCCGACAAAACGCCTATAAAAGCTGGCTAGGCCGTGAAAACTTCGCACTAAGCTAATACTGGTTGGCGTAGGCCACTCCTTAATGGCTTTTATCTTTTCTTCATCAACCTGTAATCCCTGCAAACTCACAACAAAACCTAAAAAGACAACTTTGTCAGTGCAGAATGTGCACTTCTTGAGATTAGCATACAACTTCTCTTTCTGAAGTGTTCGTATTACTGTCTCAAGATGCGTCACATGGTCAGAATAAGATGAGCTGTAAACTAGTATATCATCAAAATATACAACCACAAACTTACTGATGTATGGTCTAAGAACATGGTTCATTAGACGCATAAATGTACTGGGGGCGTTGGATAAGCCGAATGGCATGACCAGCCACTCATACAACCCATGTTTAGTCTTGAAGGCAGTTTTCCACTCATCTCCCTCTCGCATTCTGACTTGGTGGTATCCACTTTTCAGGTCGATCTTGGAGAAGATGGTGGCGCCATTGAGCTCATCAAGCATGTCATCAAGTCTGGGAATGGGGTGCCTATACTTGATGGTTATATTGTTGATTGCCCTACAGTCCACACACATTCTCCAGCTGCCATCTTTCTTTGGCACAAGTAGAACTGGAACTGCACAGGGGCTGAGGCTCTCTCTCACATATCCTTGAGCCATTAACTCCCTGATTTGGCGTTCAAGTTCTTTGGCTTCTTCTGGATTGACTCTGTAGGCAGCCCTATTGGGTAGCTGGGCTCCTGGAATAAAGTTAATGTTGTGTTCTATGCCCCTTACTGGCGGCAATCCAGGTGGTAGTTCTTCAGGAAACACATCAGCATATGTTTCCAGCAATGTATTCACCTCTGATGGTAGCTTGATATCTGCTTTATCTACACTCAAAAGCTCTTTAAACATCAATAGAAGAACATGTTCATCTCCCTTACCAATGGCTTTTCGAATGTCACTGGAGTTGATTAAGAAGTTCTCTTTGCGTTTACTCCCATCCTTAGCCATTTTTGTTTGCATGTCCCTCACTTGTTGAGGTGATAATGGAGCCAGTTTGTACCTGCGCTTTTTATGCTCAAAAGAATAGAGATTAGTCCGTCCATTATGTGTGGTTTCCCTGTCAAACTGCCATGGACGTCCCAATAAGAGATGACCAGCTTGCATCGGGACCACATCACATATCACTTGATCATGGTATCGTCCCACACTAAATGGAACCTTAACTTGATCGGATATGTGTAACTCAGCCTTATCATTGAGCCACCTCAACTTATAAGGATGAGGGTGTTTAGTTCTCTCAAGGCCAAGTTTGTCTACCATATAAGAACTAGCTACATTAGTACAAGAACCTCCATCAATGATTAGAGAACATACCTTTCCCTGAATGGTGCACCGAGTATGGAAGATGTTTTCTCTTTGTGCAACTTCTTCAGGACCTACCATTGCATTAAGAACTCTTCTCATCATCAAAAACTCTCCTGAGTCTGGGTACTCTATGTCCTCTGGTTCACCATAGTCATGGGATTCCTCTTCTCCTTCGTCTTGAGACTCGTAGTCTCCAGCTGGTGTGAGGATCATGGCTCGTTGATTAGGACACTCTCTTGCCATATGTCCTCTCCCATTGCACTTGAAGCACAAAATGTCTCGGCTCCGTTGAGTGGAAGCAGTTGGCGTGGCATGTTGAGGTGCACTAGGGCCGGGTTTGGTCAACTTGGTGAGTTCACTCACTTTGCTCTTGAACCGGCTATCTCCTGGTGTACTAGTGTTCCTCTCTGTTGGCTTAAATGTGGGGTTCCAGATGGTCTTAGGCCGAGTATTGTTTGCTGCCTTGCGCTTGTTCTGTTGTTCAATCTGAATGGCAAGATGTAGCAACTCTCCTAAGTCATGGTATGTTTGTCTCTCAACCTTCCTAGCAATCTTTTCTTGCAAACCATCCACAAATTGTGCCATTAGACTCTCCAGAGAGTCTTCTACTTCCAACCGGTTTCTCAGATGCTCAAATTCCTCATAATACTCCTCCACACTCTTGTTGCCTTGTGTCAAACGTCTAAAACGCTTCTGCATATCTCGGTGAAAGTGTGGTGGTACATAGCGCCTTCTCATAATGTATTTGAGCTCTTCCCAAGTCACTATATTCCCATATCGGTTCCTCCTCCTCTCAGTCACTTCTCTGTCCCACCAAGTAAGAGCATGGTCAGTGAACTGGGCTGTAGCTAAAGCTACTCTCCGTGGATCAGCATATCTATAGTATTCGAAAATATGCTATTGGACCGAGTGTGTACAAGGAGGAGTTGGTTCATGCCTAATGGTATGAGAAGGTTCGTGTGATAAGGGAAGCTTGTGTATAAGGAAGCGTGTGATAGTGATAAGCCTTCATGTAACGGCTCTATAAGCACACTATCTTATCCCTAGTCTAGACAACCTATCATGTAACCTAGGAAGATTTCTATTTAAGGCTAAGCAGCCTCTCATTGTATACACACAATAATAAAATCGATTTCCCATTATCTAATTCTCCTCTATACTTCATTCTTCATTCTTACAAACTATCATGGTATCAGAGCAGTCTTAATCCTTTCTAACCTTCCGCAAATCTCTTATTCGTGTGTCTTCCTTTTCTTGATTCTTCAAATCGTGTTATACTTGCAAGAAAACGCTTTCCTTGTGTTAATCATGTCTTAACCTATATTCTCTGAGATCAAAGATCCTCAAATCCATGGGAAATGAGTTGAATGAAGGCTAGACATGGTTATCACTTGCGTTTAGTTGTTTTTAAGCAAAAAGTCTAAGATATCCGCCATTGATGCACGGATAAATCTCCCAAGGAGCTCCACTCAGCAGTAAAGATGGCTCCTTTCTTCATCTAAGAGGTGAAAGAAGCTTACCTCCGAGTGTCTGTTGTTAAGATTCGGTGGTCGGAGCAAGTCTAGAGCTCTTGCTCATCTTAAAAACTGCGTCCGCCATTGTTGTACGGTCCACCTCCTTAAAGACCGTGTCTTTCACGATTGAAGCCTCTTTTCTTTTCATCCCAAAGGTGCAAGGTTCTATCTTGTGGTCATCTGTGCCCTTAGAAGCAAGAAAGGAAGCATCTTTAGTTGGAACACAAGCGTGTCCGTACTCATCTTCCTCGGGAAGGGTTTCACAGGGTCCGTACAGTTTGGGTTCAAATCTTTAAGGCAGTCTTAGAGGAGTTGCTTTGGGTGTCTAGGGCGGTAACTAAGTATTTTGAACCATAAAACTTCATCTTTCCCGGTTCCAGCTGCTGAAGGTTGCTCACTAGAGACCTTCACAAATGGAGAATACTAGGCCTATGGTTATCCCGGTCACTTTAAAGGGTCTCAACTACTTACTATGGTCCAGAATGGTGAAAACTACTCTCGGTGGTCGTGGACTTGGAATGCATCTTCTCCTAGACGAAGCACCACCAAAGGTATTCCAACAGGAGGATGGACAGGAGATTCTGGTTGTTGATGAAGAAAAATGGATTCAAGAGGATCAGTTTGTTCTGTCCATCATTCAGAGTTCACTTGATGGACCTATCTTGGAGGCATATTCGTATTGTGAGAGTGCTAGGGAGCTATGGGAAACACTCAAGAAGGTGTATGGCAATACTACAAATCTAAGTAGGGTGTTCGAAGTAAAGAGAGCAATCAACAATCTCCACCAGGAAGACTTGGAGTTCACGGCACATTTTGGCAAATTTCGCTCTCTATGGGCCGAGCTTGAAATGCTGAGACCAAACTCTATTGACCCAGAGGTTCTCCTTGCAAGGCGTGAACAGGACAAGGTCTTTGGTCTCCTTCTCACCCTGAATTCAATGTACAATGACTTGATCAAACATCTTTTGAGGTCAGATAAGCTCCCATCCCTTGAAGAAGTATGCGCATACATCCAGAGGGAACAAGGTTCCCATGGGCTTCTAAATGGAAAGGGGGAGCTGGTGACAGCAAACAAAGGTGTATACTTCAAGCCAGATGATAGAAGAGGGTCATTTTGCGAACACTGCAAGAGGAAGGGCCATGGGAAGGACAAGTGCTGGATCCTCCATCCGCATCTCAAGCCATCCAAGTTCAGAGATGTCCGAGCCAACATTACCAAGGCTAAAACTGACCAGGGAACATCTTCACGCAATCCAGAAGGAGATGGAATGGCTGTAATCAATGCTCAAGCTGCACAAGTAGCTGATCAAGACCAGGTGGTAAAGCGGTCAGAACTTGATGCACTCATCAAAGCCTTGAAGGAAAGTTATGGTAATACTATGGGTTTCTCCTTTCATGCTTCTGCTCACACTATAAAATTGAATGATAAACCATTAGTGATTGACTCTGGTGCATCCCACCATATGATTAGCAATGTTGAATTGATTAGAGATTTAGAACCGGCTAATGGTCATGTTGTCATTGCTAATGGAGATCGAATTCCAATTAAGGGAGTAGGAAACTTGAACCTATTTGATAGAAAGACTAGAGCCTTCTTTATGCCTGATTTCACCTCTAATTTAGTCTCTGTTCATAAAGCCACAAATGACTTGGATTGCAATGTTATCTTCACCCCTAATGATGTGAAGTTTCAGGATATTAAGACAAGCAAGATGCTTGGGAAAGGAATAACTAAGGATGGTCTCTATCTACTGAAGGAGGATCAGCCTTTATCTTCTGTTTTATCTTCTGTTCCATGCTCTTTAGACTCTACTTCTGCTTATGCTAATAATGCGTTGTGGCATGCTAGATTAGGACATCCCCATTCTCGGGCTTTAAGCTTAATGTTGCCTAATGTTGTGTTTAAAAATGATGAGTGTGAAGCTTGTATCTTAGGCAAACATTGCAAGTCTATTTTCCCTAAGTCTAAGACAGTTTATGCAAAATGTTTTGATCTTGTGCATTCTGATATTTGGACTGCTCCTTGCCTATCTAGAGAAAATCACAAATACTTCATCACCTTCATAGATGAAAAATCCAAGTACACTTGGTTAACTTTGATTCAATCTAAGGATAGAGCTTTAGAAGCCTTTGTGAACTTTCAGAACTATGTCACTAACCAATTCAATGCAAAGATTAAACTCTTAAGAACAGACAATGGTGGAGAGTATACCAGCAATGCCTTCAAAGACCATCTTTCCAAGCATGGCATTCTTCATCAGACGAGCTGCCCATACACACCACAGCAGAATGGTGTGGCCGAGAGGAAAAATCGTCATCTAATGGAAGTAGCAAGGTCCATGATGTTTCATTCCAAGGTTCCAAAGAGGTTCTGGGGCGATGCTGTGCTATCAGCTTGCTATCTCATTAACCGTATCCCTACAAGGATATTGGATGACATTTCCCCCTTTGAGGTATTGAACTCAGCCAAACCTTCTATAGCTCACTTGAAAGTATTCGGTTGTGTGTGTTTTGTCTTAATTCCAGGAGAAAACAGAACAAAATTGGATGCTAAGAGCACAAGGGCAATGTTTATTGGGTATTCAACCACACAAAGAGGCTATAAGTGTTATGATCCCATAACTCAGAAGGTTTTGGTGTCAAGGGATGTCAAGTTCATTGAACACCGAAGCTATTATGATAAGCAGCAATGGGATGACTTAGCCGATTTGTCTGATATCTCCATGGATCGTGCCACGAACCTTCGTAATATCATGGATCACCTTGGCATCCCATTCACTACGGCTGGTCCTGGTCCGGCTCCTGGTTCATGTCCTGTTCCGCAGAGTGATTCTAGTCCTTCACGCTCATCTTCCCATGACACTAACTCATCTCAGCCTGGTCCTGACCCGTCCCGGCACATACCAAACATAGGTGCTACACTTGACCGTGAAGGGGGGACACTTGATGACCTTGAACATGATAGCCACGATCAAGTATCAGCACAGTCAGATGATAGCCAGTCAGATGATAGCCATGATCAAGTTGAAGAACCATCCGAGCAAGTTCCATCCGAGCCAGTTCCATTTCTAAGGAGAAGTACAAGACTCAAGAAGGATCCATCAAACTGGGTGAATACAAGAGTGTACTACAATGCCAATGCAGTTGCTCATCCGACCCAAGTCGTCTGCTCCTTTGCTTCATTTCCTGAAGAACATAAGGTCTTTATAAGCAACTTGGATCAAGGACATATTCCTACATCGTATGAAGAAGCTAAGGAACTCAAAGTTTGGAGAGATGCTATAGGTGATGAGACAGGAGCCATGGAAAGAAATCATACATGGGATGAAGCTGTGCTGCCCAAGGGAAAGAAGGCCGTGAGTTCAAAATGGGTGTTTACAATCAAGTACAAGAGTAATGGAGAGATTGAAAGATATAAGGCAAGACTTGTAGCAAGAGGATTCACTCAAACCTATGGTGAAGACTTTGGTGATACCTTTGCTCCTGTAGCAAAATTACACACTGTGAGGATTGTGTTATCTCTAGCAACCAATTTAGAGTGGGATCTGTGGCAGATGGATGTGAGGAATGCATTCTTGCAAGGAGAGCTTGAAGAAGAGGTGTACATGCGACCACCTCCAGGCTTGGAAGGAATTGTTCAACCAGGTAAAGTCTTGAGATTGAGAAAGGCTATTTATGGTTTGAAACAATCACCTAGAGCCTGGTATCACAAGTTGAGCATGACACTAAGGGATAGGGATTCAGAAAGTCAGAAGCTGATCATACCCTTTTCACTCTTCCTAGCAAGTCAGGTATCATTGTGGTGTTGGTTTATGTGGATGATATCATTATCACCGGTGATGACAGGGAAGGAATTAGAGAAACCAAAACATACCTTAAGTCTATATTTGATATTAAAGATCTAGGTCTGCTTAAGTACTTCCTAGGGATTGAGATATGTCGTTCAAAGGAAGGACTATTTCTATCTCAAAGGAAGTATACTCTTGATCTATTGTCTGAAACAGGGAAGTTAGATGCAAAACCGGCGACCACACCTCTGGAAGATAGCTACAAAGTTATCAGTAAGGGGGAGATTGAAGATCAATCATTCAATGACCCACAGCTCTACAGAAGACTAGTAGGTAAGTTAATCTATTTAACCCTCACCAGACCTGATTTGTGCTTCTCTGTGAATCAGGTTAGCCAGCACATGCAAGCTCCCAAGGTTCATCATTGGAACATGCTGGAAAGAGTTCTTAGATACTTGAGAGGAACTTCAGAGCAAGGAATTTGGATGGGAGCTAACAAAAGTTCAGAGATAGTGGGGTATTGTGATGCAGACTGGGCTGGAGATAGAGAAGACAGGAGATCCACAACAGGCTATTGCACCTTTGTTGGAGGCAACTTAGTCACATGGAAGACAAAGAAACAAAAGATAGTCTCCTGCTCCAGTGCTGAAGCTGAATACCGTGCCATGAAGAAACTCACTAATGAGCTAACATGGATCAAAGCCATTTTGAAGGACTTGGGAATTGAGACAACCAAGCCAATGACCATGCATTGTGATAACCAGGCAGCCATTCATATAGCCTCAAACTCGGTCTTCCATGAGAGAACGAAGCACATAGAGATTGATTGTCACAAAGTAAGACAAGCTGTGGAACAAGGGATAGTCCTACCATGCTATACTCGGAGTGTTGATCAGCTTGCTGACATTCTTACCAAGGCAACAACATCTAAGGTATATGAGTCCATCTTACCCAGACTTGGACTCATTGATATTGCTACTCCATAACTTCCCTAACCATAAGCAATCATACTCTTTTTCCCTTATGTGTGCTTTTGTCCCATTGGGTTTTACACCATAAGGTTTTTAATGAGGTGGTTGTTTATGGTTTCCAAGCTAAGTTCTTCATCAGAATTTAGCTTGAGGGGGAGTATTGGACCGAGTGTGTACAAGGAGGAGTTGGTTCATGCCTAATGGTATGAGAAGGTTCGTGTGATAAGGGAAGCTTGTGTATAAGGAAGCGTGTGATAGTGATAAGCCTTCATGTAACGGCTCTATAAGCACACTATCTTATCCCTAGTCTAGACAACCTATCATGTAACCTAGGAAGATTTCTATTTAAGGCTAAGCAGCCTCTCATTGTATACACACAATAATAAAATCGATTTCCCATTATCTAATTCTCCTCTATACTTCATTCTTCATTCTTACAAACTATCATATGCTTCATCCTTCTCTCCCAATCAAGATAAGCTTCTGGGTCCACTCTTCCAGCAAAGGTTGGTGGATTAAGCTTAACATCAGGAGCTGGGTACTGTGGTTGTTGTGGTGGTGCATGGAATGGTGGTGCATGGGCATGGAATGGTGGTGCTTGAAAAGGTGGTGTTTGAGCTGATTGCTCTCCCAAGCCACGCGCTTCTCCTTGCCTAGCCGTTTCAGGTATGTCTGGTCTTCCAGGCTGCAAGAGTTGCCCCAAACGATCCATACCAGCTGCCATGTTGCTGAGTTGCCCATTGATGGCTGCTAGCATTTGGATCATGGCATTAGTGGCGTCTACTTGTTCTGAACTATCAGACATTGTTGTTCTGGACAAGGATTCGATCCAGTCGAGGAGTGGTCGATTCTCTAGGCGATCGGTCGATCTTAAAATTCGTCCGTAGAAGGTTGGATCGATCGGTCTGTTTGGGGATCGGTCAATCTTAGATGTGATCGACCCGAGGTACGATCGGTCGATCTAGGTCCGCTCGGTCGATCTTGTAATTGTCCGCAAAAGTGGATCGGTCGATCCAAAGTTGATCGATCGTTCCTGTTCTTTTACGTCTAGGGTTTCCACTAATTTAAAGTCTCCCCGCAGCCGCTTTGCAGAGGGAGATCGATCGATCCAAAGAGGGATCGGTCGATCTGGGCTCGGGTTTTCCTCTCGCTTAAGTTCCTGTCAGCTGTAGACAAACCAAAACCAAAGTGAAATACAAAATTCCTAGCCGTTTGTTTCCTCTAGTTTCGTCTACAGACTCTAGAATCCTACTAGTTTAAAGGTGTCTAACTATTCTAAACTCGTTTCTACTAATAATTCAGACTCAATTCCAAGGGACTAAGAATCTACTAATAAGGTGAATGAAAGTTGCAGACAAAAAGTTAAAAAGAGATAGGTTTAGACACTCCCTGAGAAGGTAGAATCTTCAGCTCTGATACCAAAAGATGATACACGCTCTGGTTGTCAGAAGAGGATGCAGACCAATGGGTTAGTGTTTGTGCCAACAAGGGAGATCCTCTCCTGGTTAAACACGAAGGGGGAAGCGATTTGGACCACACGAGGGAGGAATGATCTCGTGATACACCAAGGTTCTTCGCGCCTGGATGACAGATCAAGGCAGAAGAATTCGATTGCTACAGATTAAGGAAAAATCGACTAGGGCTCTGAAATTTGCTGTCAAAATTAATTATGTCTGTCATTCCAGGGGAGGCTAAGGTTTTAATTACCCTAGCCTAAAAAAAACAACAAGTAGTTTTAAAAGAAAGACAACAAGGCGTTCAAAATTATACCAAAAACTACAAACAGTTTAAAACTTAAAAACCAGAAATTATACTAAGTGTTGAAGACTGCTGTAGCTTGTCTTCATTGGAGGGTCCTCATCTTCTGATTATTCCAGGGGCTGGTAAAAGGTTATTATCGTAGAACAGGCCCTGTCTTGCACACTAGAGGTGTTGCCTCGTTAAAACCCCCTTCAGAAAACCCATAGGGACAAAACCGAAGGTAGGAAAAAGAGTACAATTCTCTAGCATGTCTTTGTGTGTCTTTACTCTATAGTGATAGTAAAGACACCAGAAGATGATGTCTGACACTGGAGAAGCTCGCACGAGATGCTTGAAAATGGGTCTTCTCCCTTGCTGCTGTCGATGACTGAGGGTGGACAAAGACTAGCTGATCCTTGCTCGAGCACAAATTCTACTAGATGGTTGAACTTGTGTGCAATGGCTCTGGCTCTCTGGCGAGTTATGGGTCCATTAGGTACTTGAGGGATGATCTGCACTCCCTCTGGTTCAGCTGTCATTGTTGAAGAGCCGATGTCCTCATCAAGCTATGTGAGAATCATATCCTGCTCTGATACCATGTTAGTTTAGGAAAGATTAAGGAGAAGTTTTGAATAGATTAGAGTATAAACATCAAGAACATATCAAGAACATATAGAGAATAGAGTTTAGCTATAAGAGGAATAGAATAGAATCTTAGTATATATTAGAGTGTGCGATTACAAGGAGGCTCCATAGCATTAAATAGAAAGACTCCTAGGTCGCCTAGGCTAGGGATAAGTAAGAGTACATATAGGACCGTTGCAACTGAACTTATCAACATACATGCTTCCTTATCTTCTCATCTTATCATGTGAGACTATCCCTTCCTTATCAAGTGACCAGAGTGCTTATCACACTAGACTGAGCTGCCTTTAGTAACGCACTGTCCAATAATTTGTAGCCTTATGGACAGAGACAAGATTAGAAGTAAAATCAGGCATGAAGAAGGCTCTAGTCTTCCTATCAAACAGATTCAGGTTACCTACTCCTTTAATTGGAATTTTATCTCCATTAGCAATAACAACATGACCCTTAGCAGGATCTAAGTCTCTAATCAATTCGACATTGCTAATCATGTGATGGGATGCACCTGAGTCAATCACTAATGGTTTCTCATCAAGTTTTATAGTGTGAGCAGAAGCATGAAAAGAGAAGCCCCTAACATTACCATAACTTTCTTTCAGGGCCTTGATGAGGGCATCAAGTTCTGACCGCTTCACCACCTGATCTGGACCAGCTACATGTGCAGCTTGAGCATTGATCACTACCGTCCCATCTCCCTCTGGGCTGTGTGAAGATGTTCCTCCTTGATCAGTTTTAGCCTTAGTGATATTTGCCCGAATATCTCTGAACTTGGATGGCTTCAGATGTGGATGCAGGATCCAGCACTTATCCTTAACATGGCCCTTTCTCTTGCAGTGTTCACAAAACAAGCCTCGCCTTTCATCCTGTTTGTAGTATGCTCCCTTGTTAGCCGTCACCAGTTCCCCCCTTCCACTGAAGAGACCGTGAGACCCTTGCTCTCTCTGGATGTAACAGCACACCTCTTCAAGAGATGGAAGCTTGTCTGATCTAAGAAGATGCTTAATCAGATCATTATACATAGGATTCAAGGTGAGAAGGAGACCGAAGACCTTGTCTTGTTCGCGCCTAGTAAGGAGAACCTCTGGATCAGTGGAGTTAGGCCGGAGCATCTCAAGTTCAGCCCACAAGGAGCGGAACTTACCAAAGTGTGCCGTGAATTCCAAGTCTTCTTGGTGAAGATTGTTGATTGCTTTCTTCACCTCAAATACTCTGCTCAGATTTGTGGTATTGCCATATACTTTCTTGAGTGTTTCCCATAGTTCCCGAGCACTTTCACAGTATGAGTATGCTTCCAGTATGGGTCCATCCAAGGAGGTTTGAATAATGGATAGCACAAGCTGGTCCTCTTGGATCCATTTTTCTTCATCAACGATCATGATTTCTTCACCATCTTCTTGTTGAAACGCTTTTGGAGGAGCTTCATCCAAGAGAAGATGCATCCCAAGTCCTCGGCCACCGAGAGTAGTCTTTACCATTCTAGACCAGAGAAGGTAGTTAAGGCCTTTGAGAGTGACTGGAATGACCATGGGCCGTGTGTTTTCCATCTTGACAGAGGTAGGGTTTATGAGGCAATGAAAAGAAGTGAACCCAGAAACAGAGGACACGAGGGTTTGAGAAGACAGGGACAGGGTGCACAAGGTTTAAGAAGGTTTCAATGCTCAGGATGCAACTCTACCCTTCTAAGACCTCAAGCCGTTCTTTGGTAAGCTAGAAATGACCTTCCTTTAGGATAAATGAGCTATTTTTAGACAGATTTGGTGAAGTGTACGGACTCTGGTTCGGGTTTGGTCGAAGAAGATGAGTACAGACACACACCCACTTAGCTCTAAACGACTACCCCTTGTATTACTTAGGCCATGAATGAGTTCAAGCTTACTCCTTTTACTACCCCAACACAGAAAGCAGCTATTTTGACACTAAGAAACGCACTATCCAGAAATGTGTCCGTACAACAATGGTGGAAAAAACCGGCTAAACTTGAAAACAGCTTAAACGCGAGAGATAACCATGCCTAGTCTTCTTCAACTCATCACCCATGGTTCTGAGGATCCTGGATCTCAGAGAAGACAGACTTAAACATGTTTATCTCAAGGGAAGCGTTTGGGTATAGCCAGAAATATGAAGAGTAGAAGAGAAGGAATGAGTTCAAGAATGCGGAAGCTATGTGAGAATCATATCCTGCTCTGATACCATGTAAGTTTTAGCAAGGATTAGGAGTAAGTTTATAGAGATTTAAGAAGTAAAACATGAAGAAGAGAGGAAGGGAAACGATAAAGAGTAATAGAGTGTATTCGATTGCATAAGAGTAAGTATACATAGGTGGGCTGCTTGGCCTTAAATAGAAAGCTAGCTAGGTATCATAGACTAGGGATAAGAGAAGGGACTTATAGAGCTGTTACATGATAACCTATCACTAGTGGTCCCTTCCTTATCACTCACTTAAGCTCACTTATCATATCACTTAGTCGATTAGCCGGCTTATCTAGGACCACCACGGCTTGTATCCTCAATTCGCAATAGATCACACTTGGTTCAATAATATTCAGTTTGGTTGGCCATAGTTGAGGAGGAAGCATTCACCGGCTCCATGGTACATGCGCTTGAGCAACCTACAACATGAACCATGTTAGAAGAACTAGGACCGGTTGAAGATTTCTTGCTCCTCTCAACAAACCAACTAGGCTTGAGTTCTGGATGGAGCACCCAGCACTCCTTCTTGCTATGGCCTGTTCTCTTGCAATGATCACACAGCTGCTTCTTCCTCTTGATGTCAGCTGGAACCGATCTGAAAACACCCTTATGCGCCACCACCATTTCACTTTTGTGCCCAAAGAGTTCATGTGACCCCTGTTCCTTCTGAATCTTTGCACAAACATCCTCAAGACTTGGTAGCTTATCATCCCTGAGAATGTGTTTTATCAGGTCAGTGTAAGAATTGTTCAAAGTCATAAGCAGCCCAAACACTTTATCCTGCTCTCTCCTTTCAAGAAGAGTGTGTGGATCAATTGAAGCTGGTCTAAGCATCTCCAGCTCTGCCCACAAGGCTCTGAATGATCCATAGTGTTTGGTAAACTCCACATCTTCCTGTTTAAGCTCATTCAAAGCTTTCTTAACCTCAAAAATTCTTAAGAGATTAGTAGTATTGCCATAAACTGTTTTCAAAGTCTCCCACAGTTCCTTAGCATTAGAGCAATAAGAATAAGCTTCCAAAAGAGAACTAGCTAAGGAACTTTGAAGAATGGCAAGTACCATTTGATCTTGCTGAAACCATAGAGCTTGTTCAGCATTTTGATTCTGAACCTCCTCATCTGTCAACAAGTGAGCCGGTTCATGAATGTGGCTCCACAGTCCCTTGCTACAAAGCGTGGTTCGCATTGTCCTGGACCAGAGCAGGTAATTTGCTCCTTGAAGTATAACGGGAGCCTTCATCTGTGAATGTAACTCCATTTGATCTCTCTTGAAGCCTACACACAAAGATTAAGCAACCAAGCCTGCGTGCACCTCACAAACACAAATCGCGTGAACCAGCTGTGTGATCAATACTCAAGCAGGTATACCTACTTCTTATAACCATTCACAACTAGCAATAACAGTCTAAACTACTTCAACAGATGATCCAGAAGTAAAACCAATCTTGAAGACCAAGCAAAACAACAATTCTAAGCTTCCCGCCTTTTCCGTTTTCAAAATCGATCTTTCTTCACTTGCAAGAAATCGACTAATGAGGATTAAAACCCAGAGGATTACAATCAAATCTCCAGAATGTTGAAATGAAGAAGAATGATGAATGCATCTAAGTGAAGTATTGGCGACATCATCATGTATTTGTCTTAGACTTGTGCAGGTTAATGATAAGTGTATCTCTGTATCCAAACAAGTCTAGAATAGGATTAGTATAAATAGATGTCTCTCACTCACTTTGTAAGTATGAAAATCATTTTCTAAAATTCTTAATAAAAGTTCATTCTCTTTTCTCTCAATCTCTCTCAATCTCTCATTCTCTAAATCTCAAATTCTCTCAATCATCAAATCTTTCATGGTATCAGAGCCAGGTTGATCAAACTGGCACAAAAATTTCGAAAACTCTTTGTTTCTAACTCGCGATCACCATCCAACCTCGAAGAGAAGCCCGTCGCGGAAGGTCCGGTGTTCGTCGATCATTAACTGCAAAAACTCACGATTTCTTTCCAGATTCTTTATCTAGGACGATTCTCCGACGAATTCTGTGGATTTCCTCGGTGATTTCATCAAATTTGGTTGCTTGAATCAAAAGTTATCAAGATTCTTCCATTGGCGGTTTCGCGATCGAATCACCGTGAGTTCCTGGGTTTTGATCTTCATGTTCTTCATCAATTCTTCATCAAATCTTGTGATTCAAAAGCCAAAACTGAATAAAATTGAATCAAGATGATGAATTGGGAGGTCCGCTCAGCTCAAATTCAAGTTTTGTGATCAATCTCATCTTTTTCGAAAATCGGTCCTGTTTCGCGCCACTGTGGGTATTTGATCCTGTTCTTCATTTTTTTCTTGATCATCCTTGATTCGTGCGTGATCCAATCTTAGTTTAGGATCTTGTGACTAAGTTCTGGAGATTTGGTTGCAATCCTATGGTTTTTAATCCTCAAGATTGTGTTACTTGCGTTATAAGGAACTATCGATTCAAACTAGATATGGCGGGAAACGGTTGTTTCGATTTTTGATTGATATCTGGAGTTGTTTGTCATCTGGATCTCTAGTATTGAAGGAGTTTAGGTCTGTGAACAAGTTTTAAAGGATAGGCAGAAGGTTATCTGATTGATCCTGGTTTCTTGTCAAGCGTTATTTGAAGACTTTGTGTTTGTCTTCTCGCGTGTGTGTGGCTTGGTCTGGTTGTTTGTGAGTGTACAGGCCTAAGATCGATTCAAATGGAGCTGCATCCACAAATGAAGGCTCCTATCATGCTTCAAGGAGCAAATTACTTAATCTGGTCCAGGACAATGAGGACCACGTTGTGCAGCAAAGGGTTATGGAATCATATCCAACAACCGGCTCACATGATAACTGAGGAGGAAACTCAGGATGGAAATGCTGAACAAACCCTATGGTTCCAGCAAGATCAAACGGTATTAGCTATTCTTCAATGCTCCCTAGCTAGCTTTCTTTTAGAAGCATACTCTTATTGCTCTAGTGCTAAGGAACTTTGGGAGACTTTGAAAACAGTTTATGGCAATACTACTAACCTCTTAAGAATTTTTGAGGTAAAGAAAGCTTTGAATGAGCTTAAACAGGAAGATGTGGAGTTTACCAAACACTATGGATCATTCATAGCTTTGTGGGCAGAGCTGGAGATGCTTAGACCAGCTTCCATTGATCCTCTCACTCTTCTTGAAAGGAGAGAGCAAGATAAGGTGTTTGGGCTGCTAATGACTTTAAACCATTCATACACTGACCTGATAAAACATATTCTCAGGGAAGATAAGCTGCCAAGTCTTGAGGATGTTTGTGCAAAGATCCAAAAGGAACAAGGGTCTCATGAGCTTTTTGGACACAAAGTGGAGATGGTGGTGGCGCATAAAGGTGTTTTTAAGCCGACAACTGCTGAAGTCAGGAGGAAGAAGCAGCTATGTGACCACTGCAAGAGAACTGGCCATAGCAAGAAGGAGTGTTGGGTGCTTCATCCAGAACTCAAGCCTAGCTGGTTTGTTGAGAGGAGCAAGAAATCTTTAACCGGCCCTAGTTCTTCTAACATGGTTCATGTTGTAGGTTGCTCAAGTGCATGTACCATGGAGCCGGCGAATGCATCTTCTTCAACTATGGCTAACCAAAATGAATATGTCACAAAGGCTGATCTAGAAAACCTCCTCAAAGCATTCAAGTCTGGTAATGTATTGGGTAAAACTTATCATGTTTCCTTAAACACATCTATGGCTTCTAACTCCTTAATTGTTGATTCTGGTGCATCTCATCATATGATTAAAGACTTAGGTTTGCTAGACAATGTTGAACCTGCCTTAGGAAGTGTTGTAATTGCAAATGGAGTTAATGTACCAATTAAAGGAGTAGGTAATCTTAGGGTGTTTAATAAGGAAACCAAGGCTTTTTATATGCCTTCTTTCACATCCAATTTACTCTCTGTTAAAAGAGCTACTACTGATTTGAATTGTCAAGCTATCTTTGGTCCTAATGATTTTTACTTTCAGGATATTGAAACAAGTAGGAAGTTTGGCCAAGGAACTAGAAGGAATGACTTGTATGTGCTAGAAGATTTACCTGCCTTTCCATTACAACCGTGTGCAAATAAAGTTGATATGACTCTCAATGCTGAATTGTGGCATGCTAGACTAGGACATCCTCATTGTAGAGCCCTTGAATTGATTGTACCTGGAATAAAATTGCTTAATAACATTTGTGACTCTTGTATTCTTGGAAAGCATAGTAGAGTAGTTTTTGAACAATCATCTCATGCTTATGATAATTGCTTTGATTTAGTACATTCTGAAGTTTGGACATCTCCCTTTCCTTCTAGAGAAAATCAAAAGTATTTTGTTACTTTTATTGATGAAAAGTCTAAGTATACTTGGGTAACATTGCTTAATTCAAAGGATAGGGTGTTTGATGCATTTCTTAACTTTCAGACATATGTTACTAACCAATATAATGCCAAGATAAAGATTTTTAGGACTGACAATGGAGGGGAGTATACTAGCACCAAGTTTCAGCAACACCTAGCCAAGTATGGCATTGAACATCAAACAAGCTGTCCTTACACTCCACAACAAAATGGAGTAGCTGAGAGGAAAAACAGACATTTGATGGAGGTTGTGAGAACAATAATGTTTCACAAGAAGGTTCCCAAAAGATTTTGGGGAGATGCATTACTCACTGCATGTTATTATTGAGTTAGAAAAGGAAATAAAGAGGAGTGGTCAACCAGTTCTTAAGTTGGGACACAGCCTTAGGCAGCCCAGGAAGACTTAGCGATTGAGACATGGAATGGCCCAAGGTGAAGTTAGGACATGGGACGGCCCAGGGAAGACTTGGTGTGGCCCTTTCACTTAAAATGTTCTAGAAGGAGTCTTGGCAAGAGGAGAGGACCGTTGAAGACTTTGACAAGGCAGGATCACGTGTGGAAGCAAGCTCCCACCCGTTAGGAGCTGTCACCATCACGCCTTGGATCCAGCACTCTCTCCCCTTTGTTTATTGTTTATGTCCCTATCCTGCGAATACCTAGCTGTCTAAGTGTCTGTCTATAAATATCCTTCACCTAATGTTGTAGAAAAACTAACTAAGGAAATATACTTCTTCCTTGTTCTTCATCTCTCTCATTCTCCATTAAAACTCCTGTCCAAACTCTTCCATACTTTCCTAAACTCTTAATTCCGCAAATATACACATTCTTTCATGGTATCAGAGCATGGAATAAACATCCATTGCATCTAATCTTTCTAATTCATCCTTTCTCATTCGCTTTACACAAACGATTTGCTATTATCCAGTGGGTAAAGAGTTTGTCCAACGGTCCAAACATTCTCAGCCATGGAAAACTCAAAACCTTTGGTTGTTCCAGTTATCCTAAAAGGTGGGAACTACTTGTTATGGTCAAGAACCACAAAGACCGCCCTGTGCAGCCGTGGACTGTGGAGCCATGTTGTTGAAGAAACCGCTCACATGAAGACGGCTGATGAAGATGAGGAAGAGGCGATGATGGCTGGAAGAAACAAGTGGTTTCAAGAAGACCAGACCGTCTTAGCCATCCTCCAAAACTCTCTTGAAGCTTCTATTCTTGAAGCCCACTCGTATTGTGAAACAGCCAAGGAGCTGTGGGAAACTCTTCAAAACGTCTTTGGGAATATCTCCAATCTCAGCCGGGTGTTTGAGGTCAAGAAAGCCATTAATGACTTGAGCCAAGAAGATATGGACTTCACCAAACACTTTGGAAAGTTCAGAGCCCTATGGGCAGAGTTGGAAATGTTAAGGCCAAGCTCAGTAGACCCCATGGTCCTTAATGAACGCCGAGAACAAGACAAGGTGTTCGCCCTGTTGCTGACCTTGAACCCAACCTTTAATGATCTTATCAAGCATTTGCTGAGAGCTGACAAGCTACCAACCTTGGATGAGGTGTGTTCACAAGTCCAAAAGGAACAAGGGTCTTTGGGGCTCTTTGGAAGGAAGGGCGAGTTGATCACAGCCAACAAAGGAGAACTAGCCACGGCAAACAAGAGCAACTTCAAGTATGAAGACAGGAAGATGTTGGTGTGTGATCATTGCAAGAAGAGAGGACATCTCAAGGAGAAATGCTGGATCTTGCATCCCCACCTCAAGAACAATCGGTGGAAGGAGCCAAGAGCCAACTACTCGTCTGAAGGAAGCTCCCTAGCCACGCACCACACAGACCCCTCTAAGCGCATATGGCCGAATGGGGAAGGATCATCCATAGCAGCCTCCTCTGAATTTGTGAAGAAGTCAGACCTGGAGGCCCTCATCAAAGCCTTAAAAGAATCTGGTAACTCTTATCATGCATCTAAAATTCAAAAACCCTTGATTGTTGATTCAGGTGCTTCACATCATATGACTAGTGATATACAATTAATAGAGAACTTAGAACCTGCATTAGGGAATGTTACTATAGCTAATGGTGAAAAGGTTCCAATCAAAGGGATAGGAGATTTAAAACTGTTTGATAAGAGTTCTAAGGCCTTTTACCTACCATCCTTTACCTCAAACTTGTTATCTGTTAGAAAAGCGACTTCTGACCTTAATTGTCATGCAATTTTCAGTCCTAATGAAGTTTGGTTTCAGGATATTAAGACAAGAGAGGTACTTGGACAAGGAACAACTAAGGATGGACTTTATGTGTTGGAGGATACTAAGTCTCCATCTTCTCTTTTAAGCGCTTTTAGTTCTCTTGTGGCTACTGCAAATAATGCAATTTGGCATGCTAGATTAGGACATCCACATTTTCGTGCTATGAATCTTTTGTTGCCTGATGTTAAGTTTCAAAACAATGAGTGTGAAGCCTGTATATTAGGCAAACACTGTAAGTCTGTCTTTCCTAAGTCTACTACAGTTTATGAGAAATGTTTTGATTTGATTCATTCGGATGTGTGGACATCACCTTGCATTTCAAGAGAAAATCACAAATACTTTGTCACATTTATAGATGAGAAGTCTAAGTACACTTGGCTAACCTTAATTCCATCTAAAGACAGAGTTCTTGAAGCCTTTACCAACTTTTATAATTATGTCACTAACCATTATAATGCTAAAGTTAAAATCTTAAGATCAGATAATGGTGGTGAATACACAAGTCAAGCCTTCAAATCCCTCTTATCCAAACATGGAATTCTTCACCAGACAAGCTGCCCATATACACCACAACAAAATGGTGTTGCTGAGAGAAAGAATAGACATCTTATGGAGGTGGCCAGGTCCATGATGTTCCACACCAATGTGCCCAAAAGATTCTGGGGAGATGCTGTGGTTGCGGCTTGCTACCTGATCAACCGCTTACCAACCAAAATCCTCCAAGATATATCACCCTTTGAGGTACTTAACAAATCCAGGCCTTCTATTACTCACCTAAGAGTCTTTGGATGTGTGTGTTATGTTTTGGTTCCAGGAGAAAACCGCAATAAACTTGATGCCAAGAGTATGAAAAGCATGTTTCTTGGCTACTCCATCACACAGAAAGGATACAAGTGTTTTGTTCCAGAAACGGGCAAGGTTTTGGTGTCTAGGGATGTAAAATTCTTGGAAAGCAAAGGGTACTACACTGAAAAGGATTGGGATAGTCTAAAGGAGTTATCAACCTCTCATTCTGACCGAGCAGCCAATCTAAGGAACCTATTAGAAACGCTTGGTATCACCTCCTTACCACATCCCACTAGTCATGAATCATCCTCAGAAGCCTCTGGTCTTGCTCCTGAGGGGGAGAATTCACATACTACTAGTGACCATGATCAAGTCTCATCGGCTCATGAGGATATGGAAGTGGTTTCAACAGAAAATGATCAGGAGGGAACCAATACTCAAGATGATGAACAATCCACCGATCACACCACTTCAGAAGCAGAAGTAGTACCTTTGAGAAGAAGTCAGAGAGTAAGGAAGGATCCATCCAACTGGGTTAACACCAGAGTCTACTTCAACAGTCAGGCGGTTGCTCACCCTACTCAAGCCGTGTGCTCCCTAGCTCACTATCCGGATGACCACCTAGCCTTCATTGGTACACTTGATAAACATGAGGTACCTAAGACGTATGATGAAGCTAAAGAACACAAGGTATGGAGAGATGCCGTAGGAGAAGAACATGAAGCTATGCAAAGGAACCATACATGGGATGAAGCTGATTTACCAAAAGGGAAGAAGGCAGTAGGATCAAGATGGGTCTTTACCATTAAGTACAAGAGTAATGGAGAGATTGAGAGATACAAGGCCAGGCTAGTAGCTAAAGGGTTCACCCAAACCTATGGAGAAGATTACTGTGACACCTTTGCACCAGTGGCCAAGCTTCACACAGTGAGAGTCTTACTTTCCCTAGCTACAAATCTGGAATGGGAATTGTGGCAGATGGATGTCAAAAACGCATTCCTTCAAGGAGAACTAGAAGAGGAAGTTTACATGACACCACCTCCAGGCCTTGAAGACACAGTTACACCAGGCAAAGTTCTAAGACTTAGAAAGGCAATCTATGGTCTAAAGCAGTCTCCAAGGGCTTGGTACCACAAACTTAGCTCAACACTTCTCAGCCGCGGTTTCAAGAAGTCAGAATCAGATCATACTCTCTTCATCCTTACAGGCCAGAAAGGTATTATAGTCATTCTCATATATGTAGATGATATTATCATCTCTGGGAATGACAAGGTAGGAATCCTTGATACAAAAACTTACCTTAAATCCATATTTGATATCAAAGACTTAGGAGAACTCAAATACTTTCTTGGGATAGAAGTGTGTAGATCAAAGGAAGGATTATTTTTATCACAGAGAAAATATGCACTTGACCTTTTGAGTGAAGCAGGTGACTTAGGATACAAACCAGTGATGACACCCATTGAGGACTCATACAAGACTAATAGACAGGGGGAGCTTGAAGATCAACCATTTGAAGATGTGACTCAATACCGCAGGATGGTTGGTAAGCTCATATATCTTACAATTACAAGACCTGACTTATGCTTTGCTGTGAACCAGGTTAGCCAACACATGAAAGCTCCAAGAATGCAGCATTGGAACATGGTGAACCGCATACTCAAGTACATCAAGGGAGCTCCAGGCCAAGGCATTTGGATGGGTTGCAATGGGAGCTCTGAGATTGTTGGGTACTGTGATGCGGATTGGGCAGGCAACCGTGATGACAGGAGGTCTACCACAGGATATTGTACATTCATTGGAGGGAACTTGGTTACTTGGAAGAGCAAGAAACAGAAGATCGTGGCATGCTCTAGTGCTGAGGCAGAGTACAGAGCAATGAGGAGGCTCACAACAGAGTTAATGTGGCTCAAGAACTTGCTTAAAGACTTGGGAATAGAATCACAATCTCCTATCACAATGCATTGTGATAACCAAGCAGCAATTCACATTGCTTCAAACTCAGTCTTTCATGAGAGGACCAAACACATAGAGGTGGATTGTCACAAGATCAGGGAGCAAATACAACTAGGAGTGATCCTACCGTGTTATACCAAGAGTTCAGACCAGCTTGCTGATATCTTCACCAAAGCAGCCAGCTCCAGGGTTTGTGAGTTCGTCCATGACAAGCTTGGACTCACAAACCTTCCTTACCAATAGTCCTCTTAACAGTGAAGGCCATACTCTTTTTCCCTTAGTATGTTTTTATCCCAAAGTGGTTTTTCATACTAAGGTTTTTAATGAGGTGGTTCTTCATTGTTCCAAGATAAACCATTCATCATGGTTGATCTTGAGGGGGAGTATTGAGTTAGAAAAGGAAATAAAGAGGAGTGGTCAACCAGTTCTTAAGTTGGGACACAGCCTTAGGCAGCCCAGGAAGACTTAGCGATTGAGACATGGAATGGCCCAAGGTGAAGTTAGGACATGGGACGGCCCAGGGAAGACTTGGTGTGGCCCTTTCACTTAAAATGTTCTAGAAGGAGTCTTGGCAAGAGGAGAGGACCGTTGAAGACTTTGACAAGGCAGGATCACGTGTGGAAGCAAGCTCCCACCCGTTAGGAGCTGTCACCATCACGCCTTGGATCCAGCACTCTCTCCCCTTTGTTTATTGTTTATGTCCCTATCCTGCGAATACCTAGCTGTCTAAGTGTCTGTCTATAAATATCCTTCACCTAATGTTGTAGAAAAACTAACTAAGGAAATATACTTCTTCCTTGTTCTTCATCTCTCTCATTCTCCATTAAAACTCCTGTCCAAACTCTTCCATACTTTCCTAAACTCTTAATTCCGCAAATATACACATTCTTTCAGTTATCTAATCAATAGAACTCCAACCAAAGTTCTAGATGATTTGAGTCCTTTTGAGGTATTAAACAAAACTAACCCAATTATTGATCATTTAAGAATTTTTGGGTGTGTTTGTTTTGTTTAGGTACCAGGGGAACTTAGGAATAAGCTGGAACCAAAAAGCATCAAGGCTATGTTTCTAGGATACTCCCCTACTCAGAAATGATACAAATGCTACAATCCAGAATCTAGAAGGGTTCTGGTGTCTAGGGATGTCAAGTTCCAAGAGAATAAAGGATTCTTTGAAGATGGAACTTGGGAAGAACTTAAAGACATATCTACATCAAATTCTGATCAGGCTGAGAACCTAAAGAAAATTTTAGAAAACCTTGGCATAGTCCAGCCTCACCAACCAGCTCATGTCCATGTACCGCAGCAACAGGGTCCAGGTCCAACTAATAGCTGGCATGAACCGGCTGCGTCCAACCGGACGACTTCTGGTCATGACTGTCCAACAAGTGAAACCGTCCCTGCACCTGACCAGTCACCACATGATCCATGTGAAGTTGCTTCAAGCTCGTCTCGTCCTACCTTAGTCCCCGGGACTGTCGATGACTCATCTAGAGGCGCTAGTACTTCAAGTTCATCCAACATTCAATCACTGCCCTCTCCACCATCAAGTCCTCCTGAACAGCATCCTCTTGACCATGAGGGGGGAGAAGCGAGTACACATGCTCAAGATGATATTCTAGTTTCAGCATCAAAAAGGCCAAGGGATCAACCTAATCTTGTACAAGCCGCTTTAGAGGAAGAAACAAATCAACCTGTGGCTCTCAGAAGAAGTACAAGGCAGAAGTTCCCAGCTGACAATTGGAAGAATACAAGGGTGTACTACAACCACAATGCAGTAGCACATCATGATCAGAGAGTATGTTCTCTAATTACTATTCCTACTAATCATGTTGCTTTCACTGTGAGTTTAGATAAAGAACAGATTCCTAAAAGCTATGAGGAGGCTATGGAGATTAAGGAATGGAGAGATGCCATTCAAGATGAGAAACAAGCTATGGAGAAGAATGGAACCTATGCCCCAGCCATCTTACTAAAAGGAAAAAAGGCTGTAAGTTCAAAATGGATATTCACCATTAAGTATAAAAGCAATGGTGAGATAGATAGGTATAAAGCTAGGTTGGTGGCTAGAGGATTCACACAAACTTATGGTGAAGACTATAGGGATACCTTTGCTCCAGTAGCTAAACTTCACTCTGTTAATGTTGTTCTTTCTCTTGCTACTAACCTTGAATGGGACTTGTTCCAAATGGATGTTAAGAATGCTTTCTTACAAGGTGAACTAGAGGAAGAAGTGTACATGACACCACCACCAGGTTTGGAAGATGAAGTTAATGGCGGCAACACTCTCAGACTAAGAAAGGAAATCTATGGTCTTAAGCAATCTCCAAGAGCTTGGTATCATAAGCTGAATGTAACTCTAAGGGATAGAGGTTTCAAAAGGTCAGAAGTTGAACACACCCTGTTTACACTTAAGAGTAAGGAAGGTATTGTGGTTATACTTATCTATGTGGATGACATAATCATATCAGGAAGTGATAAAGTTGGTATTGAATCAACTAAAGCCTATTTGAAAAGTGTTTTTGATATTAAGGATCTAGGAGAATTGAAATATTTCTTAGGAATTGAAATATGTAGATTCAAGTAAGGTCTCTTCTTATCTCAAAGGAAATATATTGTGGATTTACTAACCTCCACAGGCATGTTTGAAGCAAAACCAGCTAAGACACCCCTTGAAGAAAGCTACAAAATAGAACCTGAGGGGGAGCTAGGAAATGACAAGTTTCATGATGCAAAATTGTACAGACAGGTGGTTGGTAAGCTTATTTACTTAACCATCACTAGACCTGACCTATGTTTTGCAGTAAATCAGGTATCTCAACATATGCAAGACCCAAGGACAAGGCATTGGGATATGATCATTCGCATTTTGAGATATCTGCAAGGAACTAAGGAACAAGGTATATGGATGGGATGTAATAAGAACACAGAGGTTGTAGGTTATTGTGATGCAGATTGGGCAGGAGACAGAGAAGATAGGAGAAGCACAACTGGCTATTGCACTTTCATAGGAGGTAATCTTGTAACTTGGAAGACTAAGAAGCAAAAGGTTGTATCTTGTTCTAGTGCAGAGGCTGAATACAGGGCCATGAGGAAGCTCACAACAGAATGCATTTGGTTGAAGCAACTCCTCTTTGACATTTTAGGCGAGAGCTTAGAATCTCCAATCACTGTCCATTGTGATAATCAAGCTGCCATACACATTGCCTCTAACTCTGTGTTTCATGAGAGAACCAAGCATATTGAGGTTGACTGTCATAAGGTAAGGGAAGCTATTGGAAATGGTACAATTCTACCTTGCTACACAAGGAGTGAAGATCAGCTAGCTGATGTGTTTACCAAAGCTGTAACCTTGAAGACAGGCGGTTCCATCTACCCTAGACTTGGTTTGATGTCTCTTCCACACCAATGATCCCAACATAGAAGTGTTATACTCTTTTTCCCTAGAAAAGGTTTTGTCCCAATTGGGTTTTCCTTCTCTAGGTTTTTAATGAGGTAATGCTTCATGGTTGCAAGCTTAGGCATTCTCCATGTCTTAAGCTTGAGGGGGAGTGTTGGAATGAAGAAGAATGATGAATGCATCTAAGTGAAGTATTGGCGACATCATCATGTATTTGTCTTAGACTTGTGCAGGTTAATGATAAGTGTATCTCTGTATCCAAACAAGTCTAGAATAGGATTAGTATAAATAGATGTCTCTCACTTACTTTGTAAGTATGAAAATCATTTTCTAAAATTCTTAATAAAAGTTCATTCTCTTTTCTCTCAATCTCTCTCAATCTCTCATTCTCTAAATCTCAAATTCTCTCAATCATCAAATCTTTCACAGAAGTTCTTCACAAGATCCTAAACTAAGGTTGGATCATGCAGGATTCAAAAATGAACGAGAGAAAACAGAGAAAAGGATTCGAATAACCAGAGGAGTGTGCGAGAAGACCAATTGCAAGAAATCGATTGACAGAACCTCTAATCTTGAAATTGAGCAATGCGGACCTCCCGATTCATCATCTGGACTCAATTAAATTGAGTTTCGGCTTTGGAAACACACGATTTGACGAAGAATTGAAGAAGATATCAAGGATTGAACTCCGGAGTTTCGCGGCGGAGCGATTGTGAGAATGAGAAATAATGATTCACCATTGGTGAAGAGAGAGTTTTAGAGAGAGAAATGATTTATTTTTATTATTATGAAGAGAAGGATTCATCTTACTTACAAATGTGAAGAGAGTAAGGTATTTATACTAATCTAGTCTAGGCTTGTTTGGAAACAAGGATAGCCTTATACTTGAATGGCTTATAAGGATAACATAACACTAGAACACAAACAAGCCTTAGACACTCTCCTTTGACCTAGATACTCACGCCTTTATACTTGTAAGTGAAGGCTTTCATCTTTCATCATTTCTTCTTCATTCCAACACTCCCCCTCAAGTTTAAGCATGGGTGAATGGTTGAACTTGCACAGATGAAGAGACTTCCTCCTTCTTCCTCTTTACTCCATTTCAAGCTTGATTAATGTTCATAGAAACCAAGCTTGTAACCTTAAAGAACTTCCTCATTAAAAACCTTAGTATGGAAAACCCTTTGGGACAAAACCAATACTAAGGGAAAAAGAGTGAAGTCTTCTTAGCTTAGGGATTGGCCATTGAATCTATGAGCTTTAAATTCACCAGAGAGCTCCATAGATCCTTGGATAAAGGCCTTAATGACAAACGCTTGTGAATGGTTGTCTTGAAGCTCCTTTTAAGTCTGGTCCATTTCTCCCCCTTTCTTTTGACTCCTTGTCTTTAAGAGGTGATTATGATCCAGCTTTCCTTAAAGCCTTCAATTTAAACCTGTTTCACATACATATACATGCATGTATCAATTCTCACAAGCTAAACAAATGCATTATAATGTAAGAATGATTTTAACTTCCCTTTTATAAGAGTGGATGGCGATTTGAATGATATGTTCTAGACCAGTCTGGCTCTCTAAGGACTCCACATTAAGGCTTTGGATTCATCATGATCACATGGTTCTCTTCTGGATTCATCATGATCACATGGTTCTCTTCCCTTATATGTTTTTGATCCCCTTTGACCAGCTTCATTTTGCTTCACCTTCTACTTTCAATAAGCCTAACTCAAGAGAATAAGATTGTAGAATTAAGTTTAAGTAGAGTGAGCACACTTATCTCCTAAACATTTTTCCACCATGCTTCCACTAATTGATGTAGGGTAAGTCATGCTTATGACTGTTTTCATCACTTCCTGATCTAAAAACATCATAGCAACTCAAAAATAAAGATTAGTATTCCAGAACTTGAGTAATATCAAGTCTGGTATCAAGTATAATATCTAGCCAAATTCTCAACCTAAAAATCATAGAGTTTAAAGAACTTATCCTAGATAGAACCTTTGATGAGAGAATTTGGTCCTGAGGTGATTCATCACTTTCCATCAGCTTACTCCTTCTCCATGAGACTTGGTAGCTTGATGGCCATTGGTTCAATCCTCAATTGATGACAGATGATTTTGATGACCTTACTTGCGGCCTCCATGAGAGAAACAGACTGAGCACACTTCTTATGCTCACTTGGTTTTGGCAGACAGCTTGGAAGCCCTTGAGTGTGCCAGACTAATCTTTGAATGTCCTTGTTTGTGACTTGAAAGCCTTTGTATGCACCAGATATCTCCTTTTTGGAATATCCTTCTTTGTGCCTTGAAAGCTTTTGAATGCACCAGACACCTTCAATGCCCTTGTTTGCACCAGACCCACTTCTTGTGTTGTCCTTGCTTGCACCTCCAGCTCCAGCTTGTCCATTCCAAACTCAGCACAGACATAGGCACGTCCATGATCCAGTACCTGGCCAGGTCGAAGATACTATCCCGCAGAACGATCAGGATCCAGCAGGTCCACGTATATGTACCAGCGAAGTCAGCCACGGGTCGATAAGCCCGACCATGTACCAAGCTCGTCCTTGGCATGAGATTACTTGAACCAGACACCTTAGCACGGCCAGCACCTCACCTTCGACCTGCCACGATCCAGCTTCATGCGCCACTTGTACCAGCATCGACCAGCCACGATCCAGCGAAGTCCAGCCACGTACCAGGCTCGACCATGAACCGCCCGACCAAGGTACAGCACCTTGCGCCAACTTGGATCCTCTTCATGAACCGCCCTTTCTTTGTCCATTGAATGCTCATTTCCTTTCCCCCCCACAAGCTTGACACTAAAAACAAGAACAAGAGTCAAGTTTGGAAGAATGAGCATAAATGAATGTCTTAAATTGGTCTAGAGAATGATTGTAAGTATCTGGTAGAATAGACAATGTCTAGAGAATAGAAGATTTAAAGTATCAAAGAATATGAAGAATATTAGATTTGGAGATTAAAAGTATATGATGTTAAGTAGAATAGATGAGATTTTAAGAGAATGATGAAGAATAATAGAGAATGATGATGATGAATGTCAAGGTGAATTTTGGATCCATCTAGGTTCTAAATGCAATGCAAAGTCTTCCTAGGTTCTCTTTCATCCTATGAACATTTCTAAATGAGAATGTAATCAATCAAGGAATAAGTAAAAGGTTTAGAGATAGCCTTTGCAAAGACTTTGATACTAAGTCTTTGTGAGTATTCCTCCTTTGTGATTGATTATGATTTGATCTTGCAGCATGTGTGCTGAGTTGTTTTTCACTTCAAGCACACGCCAAATGACACATTACTCCATGGGAGAGCTGATTCATCACATTCCACCAGTCTTTCCTCTCCACTCCTTGTGGTGGCTGTTCTTGGTGGCAATCGGTTCTAACTCATTCTCCATGTGCTGTGTCTTTTCCACTTGATTTCTTTTGCCTTTGTTAGACAATCAAGCTAAACATCAACTCCCACCTTAAGCCTTTTAACCTGTTGATCATAAACAGATTCTAAACAAAAGGTAGTGAGTGAAAGAGAATGATTAAGATTAACCAAACTTAATTTTAAACACTGCCTAAGGACTTTTGGATTCAACATGCCTTCTTAAACTTATTGTTCTAAGTAAAAGACAAGGTTCTCTTCCCTTAAGATCAATGCAATTCATTAACAAATGATTCAGCTAGCTAAACTAGGTTCAAGATGTCACATTTTAACAATTTCTAAATACATGAAAACAATTCAATAGAATTCATGATTTACTAACCACCTAGATACCAAATTTCCTAGAGTTCTAACTCACACAACCATCAATGAAATCAATAAAATAGTTGGATTAGAGTTTAGAAATAGCCTGAATGCATAGACTTTGATACTAAGTCTTTGCATTTGAGTTTAGGAACTGGTTCTGATCTAGGCACTCCCTCTCATTGAAAGCGCCTTTGGTGGTGAAGCAATGCCTCCTTCTTTGGAGCAGCAACCTATGTAGAATCATTTAAAACCTCCTTCTTAGAAGGTTTATCCTTTCTTCAAACCTCTCTTCCTTGCATTTTCCATTCATTCTTGACCACAAGAAGATAGTTCATTCCTTTTGCACACTCCATGAGTGTATGCATGTGAAACCTAAAACAAAACTTGAAAAACGCCTTCCAAACTCTGGTTAGTCCCTTATCTACTAGACTAAGCATATTCTCCTGAAGATTTTGACCAGGATCACGAGTTTAGACACTTCAAATCATGCAACAAAGGCCGCTACACACAGACCTACCTCACGCGCCCTCTACTTGCTAAGGGCGAGTGAGCAACTGATCCTAACAACTCCAACCTCCTCCTAACCACTTTCCAACAACTATAACGTCTCTTTACTACTCAGACATAGATGATTCAGAGGTGAAAACCGTTTTCAATAACCAACAAGACTTCAAAAACAACATTCCCGCCTTTTTTCCAAATTCGAAATTTTTCTTATCTTGCAAGAAACACTTTCTTGAAGTCAAAAAATCATTGGATTGCAATCAAACTTTCTGAACCTCTTCACAACATCCTAAACTAAGATTTTATCGTCCAAGATTCGAAACAGATCGAGTAAATTGAGAGATTGAAGTCAATTACCCAGAAGAGGACGAAACAGGACCGATTTCAAGAAACAGAGCAAGGAAGCTACAAAACCTGGAAAGGGGCAAAGCGGACCTCCCAATTCATCAACTAGACTCAATATAATTGAGTTTTGGCTTTGTAATCGCGTGATTTGATGAAGTTTTGAAGAAGTTATGCTTGTTGCAAAGTCAGAGATTCCCGATGGAGCCGATCGCGACGCCGTCGAGAAGAACTGATCAAGAACGTCTTTAAAATCACCTTAGGGTAAGACCGGACCTCTTGATTCTTCAACAGGACTCTTTCTTCTACAGTTTTGGCGGTGGTTTGATTGAAATTGATGAAGATCTCGAGCTTTTATGGTCGCTTCAATGGAGACCTTCGCGGAGGAAGACGATCGCGGATATCTGTTGCAAGAAAACTCATATCTTTTGATTCCCGTGGCCAAATGAAGCGATTCAAGTTGTCGAGTCTTCAGAATTCGCCGGAGAACAATCCAGAGAAAACAGATCGTGAAAATCTGTCGTGGTTCGATCGGAATTCACGATCAAAGATGGCGGACTTCTCGGCAGCCTTGGTTTTGAAGGTAGCGCAAGAACTTGAAGATTTTGAAGGTTTCATGAAGAGAATCGATCGAAACCTGCTCTGATACCATGTGAGAATGAGAAATAATGATTCACCATTGGTGAAGAGAGAGTTTTAGAGAGAGAAAGGATTTATTTTTATTATTATGAAGAGAAGGATTCATCTTACTTACAAATGTGAAGAGAGTAAGGTATTTATACTAATCTAGTCTAGGCTTGTTTGGAAACAAGGATAGCCTTATACTTGAATGGCTTATAAGGATAACATAACACTAGAACACAAACAAGCCTTAGACACTCTCCTTTGACCTAGATACTCACGCCTTTATACTTGTAAGTGAAGGCTTTCATCTTTCATCATTTCTTCTTCATTCCAACAGCGATCACGTAACCACCTGTGGCGGGAAAAATGATAACTTTTGATTTTGATGATCAAACTCGATGAAATAGCCGTGGATCGTCACAGATTTCGCCGGAGAACCGTTCAGGGTAAAGAAATTAGCAAGAATCGATGAAAACTTGAAGAAAAAGCCGATCAACAATCAAGCTTCCCGACGATGAACAACCGCGAACCACCTTGTGCAAGGTTCGATCGTAACTTTTGATTTACTCAACCAAAATCAAAGATTTCAACGGGGAAATCAACAGGATTCGCCGATGAGATGATCTTGATGAAGAATCTGATCAAAACTCTTCAAGATCTTGCAGATTGGACGCGGTGAATATGGATGAATCGCGATTTTGCAATTACTTGTAATCGAAGAAAATCCGATTACTTGCTGAAGAAGAATGCGAAATTTTAAGTACCAGATTGATCAAACCTGGCTCTGATACCATGTAAGATTTGATGATTGAGAGTATTTGAGATTTAGAGATTGAGAGAGATTGAGAGAAAAAGAGAATGAACTTTTATTAAGAATTTTAGAAAATGATTTTCATACTTACAAAGTGAGTGAGAGACACCTATTTATACTAATCCTATTCTAGACTTGTTTGGATACAGAGATATACTTATCATTAATCTACACAAGTCTAAGGCATATACATTGTGAAAGACGCCAATACTTCACTCAGATGAATTCATCATACTTCTTCATTCCAACACAGCTAGCTCTAATCAACAAGCCAGCTCCTCAAGTTCATCGTGCATTGGAAGTTCTCAAACTCATCCAGCTCATATGGTGCCATACCAACCAATGCAGTCAGAGTATGTCAGGAAATCTGATCTTGAAGCTCTCATCAAAGCATTCAAAGACAACTCTGGTAATGCGATTGTTGGTAGATCATTACATGCCTCATTTAATGCTTTCACTAAGTCTAAACCATTAATTGTAGATTCAGGGGCATCTCACCATATGATCAGTGATATAAATTTGATTAAGAACATTGAACCGGCTGTAGGGAATGTCTTGATAGCAAATGGAACAAATGTGACAATAGAAGGAATAGGTGATCTTAGATTATTCAATAAGGAATCTAGAGCCTTTTATATGCCCTCATTCACTTCTAACCTTCTATCTGTCAAGAGAGCTACAACCGATTTAAACTGTCATGCTATCTTTGGGCCTAATGACTTTGTGTTTTAGGATATTGAAACTAAGGAGATTCTTGGACAAGGTGTTACCAGAAATGATCTATATGTGCTTGAAGACTTATCTCCTGTTCTCCTAGTCGTTTAGCTTCCTGTTTTTCAAATTTCAAGAATTCTGAGATGAATGGTGATTTGTGGCATGGTAGGCTTGGTCATCCTCATCTTAAAGTGTTAGAGTTAATGTTTCCTAAAACAGTTTTCAATAATGAATTATGTGAAGCATGTATCCTTGGAAAACACTGTAGGTCTGTTTTTCCTAAATCTCAAACTATGTATGAAAACTGCTTTGATCTTTTTCACTCTGATGTTTGGACTGCCCCATGTGTCTCTAGAGATAATCACAAGTATTTTGTTAGTTTCATAGATGAGAAATCAAAATACACTTGGGTTACCTTAATGCCATCTAAGGGTAGAGTTCTTGAAGCGTTTATGAGTTTTAACAAGTATGTGACTAACCAATATGATGCTAAAGTTAAATGTATAAGATCAGATAATGGTGGGGAGTATACTAGCCAGGCCTTTAAACACTATCTCAACAAACATGGAATTGAGCACCAGACAAGTTGTCCCTATACCCCTCAGCAGAATGGAGTTGCTGAGAGGAAAAACAGACACTTAATGGAGGTGACTAGAGCCATGATGTTTCATAGGAAGGTTCCTAAACAGTTTTGGGGTGATGCCTTAGTTACGGCCTGCTACTTAATCAATAGACTTCCGACCAAAATCCTACATGACATCTTACCGTTTGAGGTACTTACTAAAACCAAACCTCATCTTGATCATATTAGAGTGTTTGGATGTGTTTGCTATGTGTTGATCCCAGGGGAACAGAGGAACAATTTAGAGGCTAAGAGCACAAAGGCCATATTTCTTGGATATTCAACCACACAGAAAGGGTATAAGTGCTACAATACTAATACCAACCGTGTCCTTATCTCCCGGGATGTTAAGTTTCTTGAAGACAAAAGCTATTTCTCGGATGGTACGTGGGAGTCTATCAAGAACATATCCTCACAATCGCCCAACCAGGCTGAGAATTTAAAGAAGATCTTAGAGAACCTGGGTATATCCTCTTTTGGTCCAGACACTCATCAGCATTCGCTGCATCATCCTCTTTATCCTGAGGGGGGACAACAAGACTATGGTCATGATGAGGAGGATGAAGATTCAGCTACTAATTCAAACAACACCCAAAGAAGAGAATCTGAACCTGAGTCTCAAACCAGTCCAAGTAACACTGAAGGAAACTCAGAAGCTGAAGTTGGATCGAGTTCTGGAAGTACCAATGATCAACATCAACACTCGCATGAAGTACCAGCACCATTAGAACTCCGGAGAAGCACTAGACAACGATTCCCTCCAGCAAACTAGAAGAACACGAGAGTTTACTACAATAATAATGCAGTGGCTCATCCTACTCAAGCGGTTTACAACATGGTTCCTATTCCACAACAACATCTGGCTTTCACAGGCAGTCTAGATCAAGAGTTAGTTCCCAAGACTTATGATGAAGCTAAGGAGCTAAAAGTCTGGAGAGATGCCGTGGGAGCAGAAAGAACTGCAATAGAGAAAAATCATACATGGGATGAAGCAGACTTACCAAAAGGAAAGAAGGCAGTGAGCTCTAGATGGATTTTCACCATCAAATATAAAAGTAATGGGGAGATTGAGAGATATAAGGCAAGACTGGTAGCAAGAGGATTCACCCAGACCTATGGAGAAGATTACAGAGACACATTTGATCCAGTAGCAAAAATGCATACAATCAGAGTTGTTCTGTCTCTTGCTGCAAACTTAGACTGGGAACTATGGCAGATGGATGTCAAAAACGCATTCCTTCAAGGAGAATTAGAAGAAGAAGTCTACATGACCCCTCCACCTGGATTAGAAGACTCAGTTGCACCAGGGAAAGTCCTTAGATTAAGAAAGGCAATCTATGGCCTTAAACAGTCACCTAGGGCCTGGTATCACAAGTTGAACGTCACTCTAAGAGACAGAGGTTTCAGGAGATCAGAATCCGATCACACCTTGTTCACCTTACATAGCCAAGAAGGTATAGTTGTCATTCTCATTTATGTGGATGATATTATCATCTCTGGGAATGACAAGGTAGGAATTTCTGCTACAAAAGAATATCGTAAAGCTATGTTTGACATTAAAGATCTTGGTGAATTCAAATATTTCTTGGGTATTGAAGTCTGCAGGTTTAAAGATGGGTTGTTTATATCTCAGAGGAAATACATTGTAGACTTACTAACTAATGCAGGAATGATGGATTCAAAAGCAGCAAGAACGCCCTTAGAAGATGGTTACAAGGCTAACACTGAGGGGGAGCAAGATGAAGATACATTTGAGGATCCGAAGCTGTACAGAAAACTTGTTGGTAAGCTCATATATTTGACAATTACAAGACCTGACTTGTGCTTTGCTGTGAATCAGGTAAGTCAGTATATGAAAGCCCCTGGAAAGAATCATTGGATGATGATACAACGCATTCTGAGATACTTGAAAAGGACTTACACTCAGGGAATATGGATGGGAAAGAATGGAAACGCTGAAGTAGTTGGCTATTGTGATGCTGATTGGGCTGGGGAAAGACAGAAGATCAACTACTGGTTATTGCACCTTCATAGGTGGTAATCTTGTCACTTGGAAGACCAAGAAACAGAAAGTAGTATCCTGTTCAAGTGCTGAAGCTGAATATAGGGCTATGAGGAAGTTAACTACCGAGTGTGGTACGATCCGGAATGCACCGGATTTAATTGCAACTCTAGAGGACTTGGATTCAACCGAAGAAGAGGAAGACATGGCCCAAGATCAGACCCAAGGAGAATTATGGCTTGGTCCAATGACAAGATCAAGAAGTGAAGCCCAAAGGGAGGTCCTACAGAACTTAACCAAATTCGACCACCAAGAGGAAATAAGAAGGATCAAACCAATCCAATTGTTTAATTTACTGGTTTGTAATCACTTAAATTAAACCAAAGGAATTAGGATAAAGTAAGATATCTTTTGAAATTAAATCCATTAAATCAAAAGATATTCTTGTTAGCTTAAAATTAGGATAAGAGTATAATATCTTTTGACATTAATTAATTAAATCAAGGATATTCTTGTTGTATAGAAATTAGAAAGGTAGTTAGGATATGATTTAGATAGGATTTTCAGCCTATAAAAAGGCTTCACCCCCTCTTGTAAAAACACATCGAATTTTATAAACAATCTTAAAGCTATTTTGCTTCTTGCTTTCTCTGTTCAGCCTAAGAACATTGATCCTTGATCACTAAAGAGTAGAGTAATCTACTGTGATATTCCATAGCTCTTTGCAGGGTGATCCTGTGCTAGTGGAATCAAACCCCTTCATCATTCACATCAATTGGAGAGTTAGTAGCTCCCTTCCATTCAAATCATCAATCCGCTGCCTAAGGAGAGCTAGTAGCCTCCTTCCATACCTCTTAATCATCATCCTACCTGCCTTCAAGTCGATCCTCAGGTTTAGAACAACCAGGGCCGCACCAAGTTGTATCAGAGCCTCTTGAAGGTTAGGGTTTGTGAAATCATCTTGATTTCAAAACCACCATCAAATTTTTTAAATTTTAGTTTCAAATTCTTTTCTTTCTATCTGTTGTAAGTCAGCTGAGCCTTTCCTGAATTACAAAAGATCTAAGAAAAGATCTATATTTAAAAAAAAAAAAAAAAAAAATCGAAAACTTTTATTTAAAAAAAAAAAAAAAAAAAAAAGTAAAGAGCAGAAGAGGAACCCTGCTAGGAATTGGTTAATCAGCTGACGAAAAAAATCTTGCAATCTTTCTATCTAAAAATTCAGTAGGTTTAGCTCTAGGTCTTAGGTGATTGAGCTTTGATCCAATCTGAACTTTTGGGAATAGCAAGAGAAGGAGCTAGTGAGTGATTACCAAGAAAAGTGAGAGAGAGAGAGTTTAATTAACCAGTTTGCTAAGTTGTTTCAGGAAAAATGGAGAATACAAATGAAGAAACCCCTAGAGGAGAAGGAAACACACGACCTCATAGGTTTGACCCATTACAGATGGAAGCAATGATGGATGAAATAACTAGGAGACTTCAGACTATTTTTGAAAACAGAACTAACCAAGCTAATGAGTTTCTTTATGGAGTTGATCCTCTTGCAGGTAGATCAGCTCGTGGAGAAAGTTCAAACCGAGGAGGAGGGCGCTTAGGAAGAGGCGCAAGGGTGAGAGTTAGATCAGGAGTTAGGCGTAATGAAGAGGAAGCTCAGGGATACTCGGATGAGAGTGGAGACCAATACCAAACTCAAGAACCGAGACCAGATAACAACTTAGGAGGACTCAAGCTTCGAATTCCCCCTTTCTCAGGAAAGAATGATCCAGATGCCTATTTGGAATGGGAAAAGAAGATTGAAATAGTCTTCAGCTGCCAAAACTATTATGAGGAAAAGAAGGTCAAGATAGCAGCCACAGAATTCGATGGATATGCTATCATTTAAGAGTAAAGAACACTTGAGACCAGGATAGGGTTAGTACCATTTGTTTACTTTTTTCTTAAGCCCCATCCAATTCTCTAAGTCATTTCTTTTAGATTTCAAAAAAAAAAAAAAAAAAAAAAATCAGAAGACAGCCATTTTTCAATTTCTTACAAAAGTTTTATGTTATCCATTTGGACAATAACTTGAACTATTGGGCATTGGTGCCTTTCCTTTGAGAAAGTAAGACACTTCAAGCCATAGTCAACTTTGAAGTTCCATGGATAGCAAACCGCAAGCATTCAACAAATCGCAGCCTTGGGCTTGTCTCCTTTCTTATGTAATGAGAGACACTTTAGCTTGCTGTAACTTGTTCAAGTATTTCGGTTTGTGCTTGTTTGTTATGTATTTAAAACCTTGGACCAAGTTTCCTTTCATGTGAAATGTGGAACAACAAAGTCCATTGAAGTGTGGTTGGAGCTCATGTTGGTAATACAATAGAGAACCATGTCTAATTTCCTCACTTAGATAGAAAGTATGCTCTGTGGTTGCCACTAGAATGGATCTTCCACATCAGAAATCTTACTAAGCTAATTAAGGATTTCAAGTCATGATGCATCCTATTGCGCCCTTGTGAGGAATTTTGGAAGAGAACCATGGTTGTATGCATTGCATCAGAAACTATGTTGTATCCAAATCCAAATTCTTAATTTAAGAAAGAGAGAATAATAACTTATGTATACTACATCCTGTTTCTATTGCTTTACTCTTATGAGTTTAAGCCTTAAAATCATGAGAATCTTGTGTGTGGATGTCTGTATGTGTCTTCTTATGCAGGAAAAGATGTTAATCACTTGTGATGTTGAAAAGCAATCCGTGAGAAGGAGTCTCAAAACCAATGAAGGAGAGCAATCCATGAGGGGGAGCCTCCAATTCCAGAAGCATTCAATTATTCAAATCAGCCTCTAAGAAAGAATCACAAAGGCTTAGTATCAAAGACTTTTTCAAAAGGCTATCTCTAAACTCTTATCTATCTCAGTTTTATTAAAATTCTAATTTAGAATCGTTTAAAAGAGAGAAGTGAACCTTGGTGAACTATGCTTGGCATTTAAGACCATAGGTGAATCCAAAATGATAGTTTTTGTAAGAGTTTATGACTGGATGAAGAATAAAGTATGAGAGAATAGAGTAAAGGAGAATTAGATGATGGGGGAAATCGATTTCATTATTGTGTGTTGATTACAATGAGGCTGCATAGCCTTAAATAGAAAGATACCTGGTACGATCCGGAATGCACCTGATCTAATTGCAACTCTAGAGGACTTGGATTCAACCGAAGAAGAGGAAAACATGGCCCAAGATCAGACCCAAGGAGAATTATGGTTTGGTCCAATGACAAGATCAAGAAGTGAAGCCCAAAGGGAGGCCCTACAGACCTTAACCAAATTCGACCACCAAGAGGAAATAAGAAGGATCAAACCAATCCAATGGTTTAATTTACTGGTTTGTAATCACTTAAATTAAACCAAAGGAATTAGGATAAAGTAAGATATCTTTTGAAATTAAATCCATTAAATTAAAAGATATTCTTGTTAGCTTAAAATTAGGATAAGAGTATAATATCTTTTGATATTAATTAATTAAATCAAGGATATTCTTGTTGTATAGAAATTAGGAAGGTAGTTAGGATATGATTTAGATAGGATTTTCAGCCTATAAAAAGGCTTCACCCCCTCTTGTAAAAAATCATCGAATTTTATACTTAATACAAAAGCTCTTTTGCTTCTTGCTTTCTCTGTTCAGCCTAAGAACATTGTTATTCATTCACTTAAGGGTAGAGTAATCTACTGTGAAATTCCATAGCTCTTTGCAGGGTGATCCTGTGCTAGTGGAATCAAATCCATCCTTTTCATCCACGCCAACTTGGAGAGCTAGTAGCCTCCATTCACTCTTCCATCAATCCGCTGCCAAGAGAAGTGCTAGTAGCCTTCTCAATCTAATCCTATCAAGCCGCCTTCAAAGGAGAGTTAGTAACCTCCTCCCCTTCATCCTTCAAGTTGATCCTTAGGTTGTAAAACAACCAGGGGCGCACCAAGTGGTATCAGAGCCTCTTGAAGGTTAGGGTTTGTGAAATCATCTTGATTTCAAAACCACCATCAAATTTTTTAAATTTTAGTTTCAAATTCTTTTCTTTCTATCTGTTGTAAGTCAGCTAAGCCTTTCCTGAATTACAAAAGATCTAAGAAAAGATCTATATTTAAAAAAAAAAAAAAAAAAAAAAACCGAAAACTTTTATTAAAAAAAAAAAAAAAAAAAAAAAGTAAAGAGCAGAAGAGGAACCCTGCTAGGAATTGGTTAATCAGCTGACGAAAAAAATCTTGCAATCTTTCTATCTAAAAATTCAGTAGGTTTAGCTCTAGGTCTTAGGTGATTGAGCTTTGATCCAATCTGAACTTTTGGGAATAGCAAGAGAAGGAGCTAGTGAGTGATTACCAAGAAAAGTGAGAGAGAGAGAGTTTAATTAATCAGTTTGCTAAGTTGTTTCAGGAAAAATGGAGAATCCAAATGAAGAAACCCCTAGAGGAGAAGGAAACACACGACCTCATAGGCTTGACCCATTACAGATGGAAGCAATGATGGATGAAATAACTAGGAGACTTCAGACTATTTTTGAAAACAGAACTAACCAAGCTAATGAGTTTCTTTATGGAGTTGATCCTCTTGCAGGTAGATCAGCTCGTGGAGACAGGTCAAACCGAGGAGGAGGGCGCTTAGGAAGAGGCGCAAGGGTGAGAGTTAGATCAGGAGTTAGGCGTAATGAAGAGGAAGCTCAGGGATACTCGGATGAGAGTGGAGACCAATACCAAACTCAAGAACCGAGACCAGATAACAACTTAGGAGGATTCAAGCTTTGAATTCCCCCTTTCTTAGGAAAGAATGATCCAGATGCCTATTTGGAATGGGAAAAGAAGATTGAAATAGTCTTCAGCTGCCAAAACTATTATGAGGAAAAGAAGGTCAAGATAGCAGCCACAAAATTCGATGGATATGCTATCAACTGGTGGGAGCAGATTGCCACCACAAGACGTCGCAATGGATAGCCCCAGGTCACATCTTGGTATGACATGAAAACCATGATGAGAAAAAGATTTGTACCAGTCCATTATGGGAGAGATTTACACCAGAAACTGAGGAGATTAAATCAAGGTACAAGGAGTGTAGAAGATTATCATCAAGAAATGGAGAGTCTTATGATCAAAGCTGAAATAGATGAGACTATGGAAGCTACCATGGCACGGTTTCAAGGAGGACTTAACAGAGATATTCAGGATCGATTAGAGTTACAGGAGTATGAAGACATGGATGAATTACTCCATAAAGCCATTCTTATTGAACAACAAAACAAAAAGAGGAGTAATACAAGGAACCCCTATATGACCAACTCTAAACCGCCTTACAACCGCAATGATAGGCAAGGAGAGTCATCTTTCAAGACGCCTGCTAAGACTAAGGAGGGATTACCTATGCCACCTTCACGTGAAGACAAGGGTAAAGGACCATCAACTCCAACGCCTCCAACAAGGACCAGAAACATCAAGTGTTTCAGATGCCAAGGCTATGGACATTATGCCAATGAATGTTCAAACAAAAGGGTGATGCTTATCCTAGAGAATGGAGAGTTAACATCAGAGGATGACCAGTCAGAAACCGAAAGTGAAGCTTATCCTGTCCAAGGGCAACTATTGGTAACTAGGAGAACCTTAAGTGCACAACCTAAGATACAAGAACAAAGGGAGAACTTGTTCCACACTCGATGCTTCATTCAGGAAAAGGTGTGTAGCTTGATCATAGATGGAGGAAGCTGCATCAATGTGGCCAGCCAAACACTTGTGGACCGGCTCAACCTGGTCACTCACAAACATCCTAGACCATACCAACTACAATGGCTCAATGAAGAAGGCGAAATGAAAGTTACAGAACAAGTGGAAGTACCTTTAAGCATTGGGAAGTACCAGGATCAGATCATATGTGATGTGTTGCCCATGGAAGCAAGTCACATTCTTTTGGGAAGACCCTGGCAATATGACAAACGAGCCATACATGATGGGTACACCAACCGACATTCATTCAAACACAAAGGAAAACAGATCACATTAGTGCCACTCACGCCCCAGGAGGTTCACCAAGATCAGATGCAGCTAAAACAAAGAAGAGAAGAAGCCAAAGCTTTAACACCAACAACTCACGACTATGAACACCCTAAGGTAAGTCATCATAGTCTCTTTGCTACTCCTAGTGAAGTTAAACATGCCCTAAATGAACAACAATTCATGATGTTACTAGTTTGCAAGGAATTGCTAGCTAGTAGTACTAACCTGACTCCGGAAATACCGAGAGAGATTGAGTTTCTTTTGCAAGAGTACAAGGATGTGTTTCCAGAAGATCAACCAGTGGGATTACCTCCTTTCAGAGGTATAGAACATCAGATTGACTTTGTACCAGGCGCCACTCTTCCGAACAGACCAGCTTACAGGACCAATCTTGTAGAGACAAAGGAGCTACAAAGACAGGTCAATGAGCTCTTGGAGAAAGGACATATCCGCGAGAGCTTAAGCCCTTGTGCAGTACCTGTTTTACTTGTACCTAAGAAAGATGGTAGCTGGCGCATGTGTGTAGATTGCAGAGCCATTAATAACATAACAGTTAAGTACAGACATCCTATTCCTCGCTTAGATGATATGCTTGATGAGCTATATGGATCTTGCATTTTTTCTAAGATAGATTTGAAAAGTGGTTATCACCAAATTATAATGAAAGAGGGAGATGAATGGAAAACTGCTTCTAAAACAAAGTTAGGATTGTATGAATGGTTAGTTATGCCTTTTGGACTTACTAATGCACCTAGTACCTTTATGAGATTAATGAACCATGTATTAAGGGCATTCATAGGGCGATTTGTAGTAGTCTATTTTGATGATATCCTAATTTACAGTAAAAACATGGCAGAACATCTTGATCACCTTAGACATGTCTTAAATGTTTTAAGGAAGGAAAACTTACATGCAAATCGAAAGAAATGCTCTTTTGGAACAGATAACTTGTTTTTTTTAGGTTTTGTTGTTACTTCTCAGGGTATTCAGGTAGATGAAGAGAAGGTGAAGGCAATCAGGGAATGGCCCACGCCTAAAACTGTAGGAGAAGTGAGGAGCTTCCATGGACTTGCTGGATTCTATAGAAGATTTGTGAAAGACTTTAGCACCATTGCAGCTCCACTCACAGAACTCATCAAGAAAACCGTGGGATTTACTTGGGGACCAGCCCAGTCTGAGGCATTCGAATTGCTAAAAGGGAAGTTGACTAATGCACCTTTACTTGTGTTACCAGATTTTTCGAAAACTTTTGAAATAGAATGTGATGCCTCAGGAATTGGAATTGGTGCTGTATTGATGCAGGAAAGGAGACCTATAGCTTACTTCAGTGAGAAGTTAGGAGGAGCTACTCTTAATTATCCTACTTATGACAAAGAGCTTTATGCTCTAGTTAGAGCCCTATAAATATGGCAACATTACTTATGGCCTAAGGAGTTTGTGATTCACACAGATCATGAATCTCTTAAACACCTCAAGGGACAACAAAAGTTAAATAAAAGACATGCAAGGTGGATGGAATTCATTAAAACTTTTCCTTATGTCATTCACTATAAACAAGGTAAGGAGAACATTGTGGCAGATGCTCTCTCAAGAAGGTATGCTCTTTTATCATCTATGGAAACCAAATTACTAGGTTTTGAACATCTTAAAACTTGTTACACTAATGACCCTGATTTTGGAGAGTTGTATAAGGAAACTAGTTCTCATGCTCAAGGACGATTTTATCAGTTCAAAGGATTCCTATTTCGTGACAGTCAGTTGTGTGTACCATGTGGAACCATCAGAGAACTTTATGTTAGGGAAGCCCATGGAGGAGGTCTAATGGGATATTTTGGTGTTGCTAAGACCTTAGCCGTAAAAGAACACTTGTACTGGCCCAACATGAAACGAGATGTGGAAAGAATCTGCTCAAAATGTGTTGAGTGTAAACAAGCCAAATCTAAGGTACAGCCCACAGGTTTGTATACTCCATTACCTATTCCTGATCATCCTTGGGTAGACATTTCTATGGACTTTGTTTTAGGACTGCCTAGAACTAGGAAAGGAACTGACAGCATCTTTGTAGTAGTTGATAGATTTTCAAAAATGGCTCATTTTATTCCATGTCATAAAACAGATGATGCAGTTTTAGTGGCTGATTTATTCTTTAGGGAAGTTGTTAGGTTACATGGAATGCCTAGAACAATTGTGTCAAATAGGGATTCTAAATTCCTTAGTCATTTCTGGAGGACCCTTTGGGGAAAGTTAGGCACTAAACTATTATTTTCCACAACTTGTCATCCACAAACTGATGGTCAAACAGAATCAGTCAATAGAACCATTTCTACTATTTTAAGAGCTATTATTAAAAAGAACATTAAAACTTGGGAGGATCGCTTACCTCATGTTGAATTTGCATATAATAGATCAGTCCACTCAGCAACAAAATGACACCTTTTCAAGTTGTATATGGGTTTAATCCATTGTCTCCTTTAGATTTGCTTGCTTTACCTTTAAAGGAACAGACTAACCTTGATGGCCAAAAGAAAGCCGATTTTGTTAAATCTTTGCATGAACAGGTTAAGAAGAATATTGGTGAAAGGACTAAAATGTATACTAAAAAGAAAAACAAGGGTCGAAAAGAACTAGTTCTAGAACCTGGAGATCTTGTGTGGATCCATCTAAGGAAAGAAAGGTTTTCAAATGAGAGAAAATCGAAATTAATGCCAAGAGTGGATGGACCTTTTTCAGTAATACGCAGAATCCACAATAATGCATACCAAATAGACCTCCAAGGTAAGTATTCTATAAGTTCCACTTTTAATGTTTCTGACTTAATTCCTTTTATTGCAGATGAAGTGGATTTGAGGTCAAATCCTTTTAAAGGAGGAGGGGATGGTACGATCCGGAATGCACCGGATTTAATTGCAACTCTAGAGGACTTGGATTCAACCGAAGAAGAGGAAGACATGGCCCAAGATCAGACCCAAGGAGAATTATGGCTTGGTCCAATGACAAGATCAAGAAGTGAAGCCCAAAGGGAGGCCCTACAGACCTTAACCAAATTCGACCACCAAGAGGAAATAAGAAGGATCAAACCAATCCAATGGTTTAATTTACTGGTTTGTAATCACTTAAATTAAACCAAAGGAATTAGGATAAAGTAAGATATCTTTTGAAATTAAATCCATTAAATCAAAAGATATTCTTGTTAGCTTAAAATTAGGATAAGAGTATAATATCTTTTGACATTAATTAATTAAATCAAGGATATTCTTGTTGTATAGAAATTAGGAAGGTAGTTAGGATATGATTTAGATAGGATTTTCAGCCTATAAAAAGGCTTCACCCCCTCTTGTAAAAACACATCGAATTTTATAAACAATCTTAAAGCTATTTTGCTTCTTGCTTTCACTGTTCAGCCTAAGAACATTGGCCCTTGATCACTAAAGAGTAGAGTAATCTACTGTGATATTCTATAGCTCTTTGCAGGGTGATCCTGTGCTAGTGGAATCAAACCCCTTCATCATTCACATCAATTGGAGAGTTAGTAACCTCCAATTAAACCCCTAATTGTTGAGATTTGCGGAAATAATAAGAGAAATAGGAGATTGTATGGTTGGAGATTAAGAAAGATTAGGCAAAATCATAAAAGAGTAAAACACAAAGATCATAAAATGCCATTAGAGAGAAGTAGAAAGGAATGTGTATTTCACTTAAGTTTACAAATGGGAGATGCTACATATTTATAGACAGACACAAAGAGTGTTTGAATTTGAATTAGGCTGCTGGATCCAAGGTAGTGAAAGTGACATGTCACAACAGCTCTTTTCTTAAGTTGAACATGTGACCTTCTTTCTCTCCAGCCTTCCTACGCAAGTGGAGAAGAGTGAAACTCTTCTAGAAGCTTTGTCTCCTTTGGCGTGAACATATGGGCAGCTTATGGGCTTGTAGACTTCACATGGGCTGGACTGGACAGATATTACTTGATATGGGCTGGACTGGACAGACATTAGCCTAACTTGCTCTGGGCTGGACTGGTGTTCTAGCTGAGATGGGCTGGGCTGCCTTGTTCCTATGGGCCGCCTATGAGCTCCCCTTATTTGCATACGGCCTGGGCTGCCTCCTTGTTTAGTTGGCACTTGTTTTGCAGGCTCATCTCTTCCCTCTTTGTTTCCTCAGTCTAATACTCCCCCTCAAGCTTAGCATTAGGAGTTTAGTAATGTGCTAATGCTGAGCTTGAACATGGCCTGAGCTTGTCTTGGCCTCGGCTTCCTTCCTTCTCTCTAATACTCCCCCTCAAGCTTGACCATAGGTGATCCAGGGATCAAGCTTGGAACTTTGAAGAACTCCCTCATTAAAAACCTTAACAAGGAAAACCCAATGGGACAAAACCTTGTTAAGGGAAAAAGAGTAGAGTCTTCTCAGCCTAGGGATTGGCCAGTGAGTCCATGAGCCTTAAGACCATCTTGGTGGACTTCATAGACTCTGGATCGTGGCCTCTTTGAATCAGCAAGTGAGAACTCCTTCCTTGCTTCACACGTTTGAGTAGCTTGAAGCTTCTTCATAGACCGGTACTTATCTCCCCCTTTCTTCTGAACTCTTGTCCTTTAGAAGGTTAGTAAATCCGGCTTTAGCACATAAGCTCTAAGCTGTACCTGTTTCAGCACACACAAATGCATGCATCAATTCACAAGGGATAGACCTATTCAAAATATATATAGGATGGTTTTGGATCTTCCCTTGTATCTGTTTGGAATGTTGATGAAGAGTGTCAGCCAAGTAAGTTTTCTACTTCTGAACTTCTTTCACTTCATTCCTTCATATAGAACCACCCTTTTGTTTTTTTTTTTTTTTTTTTTTTTTTTTTTTTTTCTTTGGAGTCTTTTGGATTAATTTGTTGATACCACACTTGTATGCAACCTTTCTTAGCTCCAATCCATCATTTGAACTTGATTACTCACGGCAACTCCTTGGGTAGATTGATTATCTTCTTGGCGCAATCATTCAGGCTTTTGAGCTGATTCAAAACATTCCATCTGCTTGTCCACTTGTTGGTTCTGACAGCTTGATGGTCCTTGTTGCTTGCTTCTTTGCGCCTTCTCATTAGTACTAAATGTAATTATTCTTCTTCATTGGTGAGTGGCTTTCTCAGGTTCTTAGACGCTCCTGAAGTCTAATCCAATAGGCTTCATATTCTCAGATGAAGTCTGAGAATTCTAGACAACTGTAGTAGTCTCCAGTCTTGCAAATATCCGCCACCACCTTCTCTTCTGTTCCCAACATTTTCTGCCTCTTCTTTCTCATAGTTAGTCAGCCTTGTCCAAGGATGAAGACTTTGGCCTTCTCTGCTTCTTCACCTTCAAATACACTGTGCCTATTTGGTCACGTCTTTTAGGGGTGCTTTTAAGAGTGCTCCTTGGTCACTGAGCTGATTCAACACCTTTGTAGTTTCTTAGTAGCTTCTTTGATTGATTCAAATAGTCTCCAGCTTCATGATGAAGATGAGGACCATATAATGCTGAGGTATCATCAGCGCATTCTTGGATCAAACTTAGTTGACAACGACTTTAGGAGCAAGTTGATATGCTTTCTTCAAGACTACCACTATCCTTGGTAGAATTTGAATGCTCCTTCTAGACAACTTCACTTCAGTGGAACACAAGCCTTTGCATTGTTTGCGCCTTTAGGTTCCTTGATTATACATCAGATGCTCATTCTCATCCCTCCTCAAGCTTGACTCAGAGAATAAGTATTGAGTCAAGTTTGGAAAGATGAGCATCCATGACCATACTGATCTTGGACCGCCATTCTACAAGAATGCCTTTTTGTTTGAGTTAGCCATGCTTTCCAACTTCAGGAATATACACTCTCTGGTGTAGGCTCTAATAGGAGGAGGCTGCTTCTTGTTGGCTTTTGTATGCCAAGCCAATTTGCCTTATGAGTTCACGGCTTGACTGCCTTCTATGCAGCATATGTGGCCTCCCATTTCTTCACTCAGGAATATACCCTTGAAGGATAGGCTCTGATGTGTAAGGTATTGGGAGTGCCCTTCTTCCCAATGTGTTTACTTCTTTAATCCTTCATGATCTGGTTTTGCTTTGTATGAATCCCTTCTTGCCATCTTTGCTTTGAGGCTCTCATGGTCTTCTTTACCCTTAAACAAGTCATAAAGAAGAAGAATTTGAGTATGCCATGAGGAATATCAAAGCTATAAGTGTGCAATTAAGAATTCACATAAGACAGTAGCAAGATCAATTGAACTAAAATAATGGATTCAACACGCTTTAAATGAGTGTATAGAGTATTTGTAACCAGAGATTAGAGAAACCATAGATTATAAGAGACTCATTGAGTATAAGCAGAATTAAGAGTATGAGAGCCATTGTATGAGAGTATAAAAATGAGTATGAGAATGAATATGAGAGTAAAAGGATCCCTTAAGGACTTTTGGATTCATCATGTTTCCTTATACTTTTGAGAGTAAAGGAAAACATGGTTCACTTCCCTTAAGTGGTTTTGAAGAGGACTTTTGGATTCATCTATGGTCCTAAATGCCAAGCATAGTTCACCAAGGTTCACTTCCCTCTTTTAAACGATTCTAAATCAGAATTTTAATCAAACTGAGATAGATAAGAGTTTAGAGATAGCCTTTTGACAAAGGCTTTGATACTAAGCCTTTGTGATTCTTTCTTAGAGGCTGATTTGAATAATTGAATGCTTCTGGAATTGGAGGCTCCCCTTCATGGATTGCTCTCCTTCATTGGTTTTGAGATTCCTTCTCACGGATTGCTTTTCAACATCACAAGTGATTAACATCTTTTCCTGCATAAGAAGACACATACAGACATCCACACACAAGATTCTCATGATTTTAAGACTTAAACTCATAAGAGTAAAGCAATAGAAACATGATGTAGTATACATAAGTCATTATTCTCTCTTTCTTAAATTAAGAATTTGGATTTGGATACAACATAGTTTCTGATGCAATGCATACAACCATGGTTCTCTTCCAAAATTCCTCACAAGGGCGCAATAGGATGCATCATGACTTGAAATCCTTAATTAACTTAGTAAGATTTCTGATGTGGAAGATCCATTCTAGTGGCAACCACAGAGCATACTTTCTATCTAAGTGAGGAAATTAGACATGGTTCTCTATTGTATTACCAACATGAGCTCCAACCACACTTCAATGGACTTTGTTGTTCCACATTTCACATGAAAGGAAACTTGGTCCAAGGTTTTAAATACATAACAAACAAGCACAAACCGAAATACTTGAACAACAAGCTACAGCAAGCTAAAGTGTCTCTCATTACATAAGAAAGGAGACAAGTCCAAGGCTGCGGTTTGTTGAATGCTTGCGGTTTGCCATCCATGGAACTTCAAAGTTACTATGGCTTGAGGTGTCTTACTTTCTCAAAGGAAAGGCACCAATGCCCAATAGTTCAAGTTATTGTCCAAATGGATAACATAAAACTTTTGTAAGAAATTCAAAAAATGGCTGTCTTCTGATTTTTTGAAATCTAAAAGAGATGACTTAGAGAATTGGATGGGGCTTAAGAAGAAAGAAAACAAATGGTACTAACCCTATCCTGGTAACAAGTGTTCTTTACTCTTAAATGAGTACACTTAATGGACCAATGGATAAGCGGTTTAGGCAACCATCCATTTCTTCCCATTCTTTTGTGATCCTAAGCCACTGCCACCATTCCTTCCTCTTCATTGTCACCTATCTAGCCGTGGTTTATGATTTCCAAAGAAGAACACCTATGGTCAAATGGTCACTAGCTTTACCCATTGGTTAAAGGGTTATATCACCAAAATAACTTATAGGAAGAAGTTTTCTGATAATAACATACACTAGGATCATCAGAACAACACAAGAAGAGGTGTTTTTCGTGGCTAAATAGTTGTGAAACCAGTGAAGCAAAACGGTTTACCCACTGGTCCAAGCAATGCTTCCTAAATGTTGAAGCCATTTTGAATTCTTTCTCTTCTTCAAACTTTGTCTCTGAACCATAAGAGAGATTTAAGACAAAGTTTTAAACATCATTGTAGAGGAGAAGAGAAGAATTGCATGAAACAGTTTGAAATTCAAACTTTGGACCATTGGGTAAAGCTATTACCCAATGGATAAAACGTTTTTAAAAGGATTTTTCGAAAACTTTTGCATAAAGAACAAGAAAATTGATCTCAGGAGCTTAATGCTCTGATACCATGTTGAGATTTGCGGAAATAATAAGAGAAATAGGAGATTGTATGGTTGGAGATTAAGAAAGATTAGGCAAAATCATAAATGAGTAAAACACAAAGATCATAAAATGCCATTAGAGAGAAGTAGAAAGGAATGTGTATTTCACTTAAGTTTACAAATGGGAGATGCTACATATTTATAGACAGACACAAAGAGTGTTTGAATTTGAATTAGGCTGCTGGATCCAAGGTAGTGAAAGTGACATGTCACAACAGCTCTTTTCTTAAGTTGAACATGTGACCTTCTTTCTCTCCAGCCTTCCTACGCAAGTGGAGAAGAGTGAAACTCTTCTAGAAGCTTTGTCTCCTTTGGCGTGAACATATGGGCAGCTTATGGGCTTGTAGACTTCACATGGGCTGGACTGGACAGACATTACTTGATATGGGCTGGACTGGACAGACATTAGCCTAACTTGCTCTGGGCTGGACTGGTGTTCTAGCTGAGATGGGCTGGGCTGCCTTGTTCCTATGGGCCGCCTATGAGCTCCCCTTATTTGCATACGGCCTGGGCTGCCTCCTTGTTTAGTTGGCACTTGTTTTGCAGGCTCATCTCTTCCCTCTTTGTTTCCTCAGTCTAATACTAATCACCGCCATCAATCACTTACCTACAAGGGAAGCTAGTAGCTCCCTTCCATTCAAATCATCAATCCGGTGCCTAAGGAGAGCTAGTAGTGTTAGATTAGTCATGTAATCACCTAGTTAAATAAGAGTAGGCGTGTATTAAGTGTGATTAACACATCATGTAATCACATATAAATACCCTTGTACTCCACATTTTCGAGAATTAGTTCCATTCTTCTCTATTCTCAAAACTCTTTCATTCACAATTCTCTCTCACATTCTCTCTAGCATTCGATATCAATCTTTCACCATTCTTCAATAATCTTCATCATTCTTCAAATCTTTCATGGTATCAGAGCAGGTTTCCTGCATATTATTCGATCTTTGATTCAATATCTCACTACAACCTTCGAAACTAACCATGCCGTGAGGTCCTCCGATCATCCGTCACGTTTCTTGGGAAGTCTTGATCTTCTTTTGCAAATTTCTTTCCCAAGGGTTATTCTCCGGCGAACTCTGATCATAACCCCGGCGGAATCACGAAATTTGGTCGACGGAATCAAGAGTTATCAACTGTTTGCCCGTACGGTGTCGCGATCGTCTCCTCCGTGGGTTCTTCATCCTACAACGATCGAATCTCATTCAAATCTTCATCAAATCATGACAGGGTTCTTCTCCGGCGAATTCTGATCACATCCCAGGTGGAATCACGAAATTTGGTTGACAGAATCAAAAGTTATCAATCTCTGTTCCCGACGGTGACGCGATCGACTTCGCCGCGAGTTCTTCACCGTGTAACAACCTTATCTCCTGCAATTCTTCACCAAACCACGCGTTTCCAAAGCCAAATCTCAGGTTTATTGAGTCTATTTGAAGAATCGAGAGGTCCGCTTTACCCCTTTACATGTTTGGTATTTTCTTTGCTCTGTTCTTGAAGTAGGCTCTGTTTTAGTCATCTCCTGGATATTCTTCTCTGATTCTTCAAATTTCTTCGAACCTTCTCCAATCTTCGACGATCAAATCTGTGTTTAGGATCTTGTTAAGGGATTCCGGAAGTTTGATTGAAATCCAGTCATTATTCGACTTCAAGGAAAGGTTTCTTGTTGGATAAGGAATCGCATTTTTCAAATTGAAATTGGCGGGAACTGTAATTTGATTGTTGTATGAGATTTAGTCTAATCTTGGATCATTCTTAGTGATTGGATTATTCCTATTTGAAAAATAGGAAGCTGTTTGGTCGGTCTATAATTGGTTAAGAGTTGTTTAGAACAGCTTGTTATCTTGTTGTTCACGGCTCCAAGTGTGTATTGTGTTTCTCTGCATGTTGATGTGTTGATTCATCTCGGCAAGTATCTGGTAGTCGGAAAGGTGTTATTATGGAGTTTCAGAAACAACTAGTTATGGCTCCAATTATTCTCAAAGGAGCAAATTATCTCCTTTGGACTAGGACAATGAAGACGACTCTATGTAGTAGGGGCTTATGGTCTCACATTCTTCATGGTAGAACTCCAAATGTTGGAATAGAAGGAGAGGTTCTGGAGGATCAGGCAGCTCAAACTGAGGAAGAAGGGAAATGGTTCCAAGAAGATCAGATGGTTCTTTCCATCATACAAAATTCTCTTGAGAAGTCCCTATTAGAAGCTTATTCTTATTTTGAGAATGCTAAGGACTTATGGGACACTCTTCACAACGTCTATGGCAATACCTCAAATCTCATGAGGATTTTTGAAGTTAAGAAGTCTATAAATGAGTTAAGACAAGATGAGGTTGAATTCACCAAGCATTTTGGGGTTTTTAGAGCACTTTGGGCTGAGATGGAGATGTTAAGACCGGCTACTACTGATCCGATGGTCCTTCATGAGAGAAGGGAACAAGACAAAGTCTTTGGGCTCTTGATGACTTTAAACTCCAGCTATGCCGACTTGATTAAACATCTCTTGCATGAAGATAAGTTGCCAAGTTTGGAAGATGTATGCGCAAAGGTCCAAAAGGAACAGGGGTCTCATGGTTTGTTTGGGAGCAAAGGAGACTTAGTAACTGCAAACAAGAGCTTCTTCAAAAGGGATGACAAGAGAAATGCGGTTTGTGCTCATTGCAAACAAAAGGGACATCATAAGGATCAATGCTGGACTCTTCACCCACATCTGAAACCTACTTCTATTCCTAGATGGCGTGATGCTAATAGAGTGACCAACTTCAGGAACAACTTATCCGGACGAGGGAACCAAGTAAGTGTTCCATTACATGTCTCTCAGGCTAACAATACTTTTGAAATTGGCCAGAGATCAGGAAAAGAAGTACAGATTGCATCAACATCATCCGGTCAAGAGTATGTTACAAAATCAGACCTTGATGCCATCATTAAGGCTTTACAAGAAACATCTGGTAAAGTTGTTGGAAAATCACTTCATGCTTCTTATAATGTTCATACTATTAACAAACCATTAATAGTAGATTCAGGAGCATCTCATCATATGATTAGTGATATAAACTTGATAAACAATCTAGAACCTGCCTTAGGGAATGTTGTTATTGCTAATGGAACCAAAATCCCAATTAAAGGAATAGGTCATCTAAGATTGTTTGAAAAAGATAGTAAAGCATTTTATATGCCATCATTCACATCTAACTTGGTTTCTGTAAAGAGAGCTACAAATGATTTGAATTGTAATGTGATCTTTAGTCCTAATGAGTGTTGTTTTCAGGATATTGAAACAAAGAGGGTGCTTGGCAGAGGCGGCACTAAGGACGACCTTTACATTCTTACTGATCTATCTTCCAGTTTAGGTTCTTGGTTGTCTAGTAATAATGAGCTCAAAGATGGAACATTGTGGCATGCTAGGTTAGGTCATCCACATTTTAAAGCTCTTGAATTGGTGTTTCCTAATATTTCTTTTAATCAAAGTGAATGTGAAGCTTGCATTCTTGGTAAACATTGTAGAACAGTTTTTCCTAGTTCTTCTCATACATATGATTACTGTTTTGATCTTATTCATTCTGATGTGTGGACAGCTCCTTGTGTATCTAGAGAACAACAAAAATATTTTGTTACTTTTATAGATGAAAAGTCTAAGTATACCTGGATTACTTTGTTACCTTCCAAAGATAGAGTTCTAGAGGCCTTTATTAACTTTCATTCTTATATTACTAATCAGTATAATGCAAAGATTAAGGTTTTTAGAACAGATAATGGAGGAGAGTACACAAGTAAAGCATTAAGAGATTATCTACTTAAGTATGGAATTCTTCATCAAACTAGTTGCTCATATACACCTGAACAAAATGGGGTAGCTGAGAGGAAGAACCGACACCTTATGGAGGTTGCTAGGTCTATAATGTTTTATAGACATGTACCTAAAAGGTTTTGGGGTGATGCAGTACTCACGGCGTGCTACCTAATCAATCGACTACCCACTAAAGTTCTTGATGACATCTCACCATATGAGGTACTAAATAAAACCAAACCACATGTTGATCACTTGAAAGTTTTTGGTTGCTTGTGCTTTGTCTTAGTACCAGGAGAAAGGAGGAATAAGTTGGAAGAAAAGAGTACTAGAGCGATGTTTATAGGCTACTCCTCTACTCAAAAGGGTTATAAGTGTTATAATCATGAATCACAAAAGGTATTAGTATCTAGAGATGTCAAGTTTCTTGAAAAAAAATCTTATTATACTGATGGAACTTGGGAAACAATCAAGAATTTGTCTAATTCTAGTACTGATACTAATGCCTATCTTAGAAAATTGTTGGAAAGTTTTGATGTTTCTAGGCAGTCTAGATCAGGGCCTGAACAGACTCCAAGTTGTAGGAAAGAAATAGATTTGTGAGACTCTCAGTATAAGAGAGGGTTTAGTTCACGCATGAGTAATGTAAGGCTTTGGCCATTTTCGAGTTGTAATCTTCTATAAATACCTGTTGTATACTTGATTCAGATTAATAAGAAATACTCTTCATTCTCTCTGTTTACTCTACATTCGAATTCTCTCCCTAATTCTCTCTATTCTCAGATTCTTCTTCTTCATTCTTTATCATCATCACACACGATTTCTTGTTGTTTCTTCAATATTCTTCGATCATTCTTTCAATTCTCACATGGTATCAGAGCATTTTTCGATCATATATCCTCTGATTCTTCAAAAAATTTCGTGAAATCTTGATCATCACTTGTAAAATTCGAAAAAACGGTCGTTGGCGCCAAAACCCTGGGTTCATGAAATCGCGATCTCCTTCATCAGATCATCTCAGCTGTTAAATTCAACGGAGGTGTCATCAGACGACGCCGATCTGCACTTATCTGATTCCGTGTTTCGTTTCTTGATCTGGGAGTATTGATTCTGCAAATCGCGAAGAACAGATCAAACCGATTGCTTCTGCCGTACGGAAGTAAGAACAGAGACGAAGATCTTCCTTTCTTCTTCGATTCTTGGATCTATAAGCAGTGAAAGATCGACAGATAACGCCGATCAACAATCCTATTCATCTGTATTCAAGCCTATCAACCTTGAATTCGAGATTCCAGTTCGCAAGTTCTCGATTGTGTCGGTTTCTTCTATCTCACGAAATTTTGGAACCAGATCGGGCCGATTCTTCAATTGCCAGCTATAATCGGGATTCTGCAGCTGATCGATATTAAATACCGAGGAGTCCGACTCTGTTTTATTCCCGATTCAACAAATTTGTGATCGGAATTGGATCTTGTTATTCACGTCGGTATTGCAGAAGTGATAAGGTACATTCTTTATCACTTTCTTTGTGGACTGGTTGAAAGCTTGGCACAATAAGGAAATAGAATAAGAGGCTAGAGGAGGACTTGGAATATTGCTAGAGCTCGCTTGCGAACCTTAGTGATCTCATACTCTGTTTCTTGCGGATCAAGTGACTTGATCATAGGAGTATTAGTTGTGTAGTGTTCAAGTCGGCATCTATGGATTATCATAAGCAAATGATAATAGCACCGGTTACACTTAAAGGAGCTAACTATCTCCTCTGGACTAGAACTATGAAGACGACTTTATGTAGTAGGGGCTTGTGGTCTCACATTGTTCATAGTAATGCATCAAATAATGTTGTAGAAGGCGAGATTCTTGAGGGTCAGGAAGTTCATTCTGAGGAAGAAGGGAAATGGTTCCAAGAGGATCAGATGGTTCTATCAATTTTGCAAAATTCTCTGGAGAAATCTTTACTAGAAGCATACTCATACTGTGAAAGTGCAAAGGATTTGTGGGACACTCTTCAGAATGTCTATGGGAATACCTCAAACTTAATGAGAATCTTTGAGGTCAAGAAGTCTCTTAGTGAACTTAGACAAGAGGAGGTAGAATTCACCAAGCACTTTGGAACTTATAGAGCTCTTTGGGCAGAGTTGGAAATGTTAAGACCAGCTACAATTGATCCAATGACTTTGCATGAGAGGAGAGAGCAAGATAAGGTCTTTGGACTCTTGATGACATTGAACTCAAGCTATACTGACCTGATTAAGCATCTTTTGCGTGATGACAAGTTACCAAGCCTGGATGATGTGTGTGCTAAAGTTCAAAAGGAACAAGGTTCACAAGGTTTGTTTGGAAGTAAGGTGGATTTAGTTACTGCAAACAAAAGCTTTTTCAAAGGGGATGATAGGCGGCTGTTGGTATGTCCTCACTGTAAACGGAAAGGTCATAATAAGGATCAGTGTTGGTCACTTCATCCACACCTCAAACCGACGAATATACCAAGGTGGCGTGACTTCAACAATGGTAACAGGGCAAATGGATTCAAAAACAATCTAACTGGGAAGGGAAATCAAGTGAGTGTTCCTTTTCATGTCTCACGGCCTGTGACTACCATTGAGAATGAACAAAAACCAGGGAAGGAAGTGCAAATTGTTCCTTCATCATCCGGCCAAGACTATGTTACCAAGTCTGACCTAGATGCTATCATCAAAGCTCTCCAAGAGAATTCTGGTAAAACTGTTGGTAAATCACTTCATGCTTCTTATAATGTTCATACTAGTAATAAACCTTTAATTGTTGACTCTGGAGCATCTCATCACATGATTAGTGATATAGGTTTAATAAATGATTTAGAACCTGCCTTAGGGAATGTTGTGATTGCAAATGGAACAAAGATTCCAATCAAAGGGATAGGTAATCTAAGATTGTTTGAAAAGGATAGTAAAGCATTTTATATGCCATCATTTACATCAAATTTGGTTTCTGTGAAAAGGGCTACAACTGATTTAAATTGTAATGTAATCTTTAGTCCTAATGAGTGTTGTTTTCAGGATATTGACACAAAGAAGGTTCTTGGCAGAGGTGGCACTAAGGATGATCTTTACGTTTTGAGTGACCTATCTTCTAGTATAGTTTCTTGTTTGTCTAGTCAGAATGAGTTGAATGATGGATCATTGTGGCATGCTAGATTAGGCCATCCTCATTTTAAAGCTCTTGAACTCATGTTTCCAAAAATTTCTTTTAATCAAAATGAATGTGAAGCTTGCATACTTGGTAAACACTGCAAGACTGTTTTTCCTAATTCATCAACTACTTATGATCACTGCTTTGATTTGATTCATTCTGATGTTTGGACTGCACCTTGTGCTTCTAGAGAGCAGCAAAAATATTTTGTTACATTCATAGATGAGAAATCTAAATATACATGGATTACTTTACTTCCTTCCAAAGATAGGGTTCTAGAATCTTTCATTAACTTTCACTCTTACATCACTAACCAATATAATGCAAAGTTAAAAGTGTTTAGGACAGATAATGGAGGGGAATATACAAGTAAGGCCTTCAGAGATTATCTTCTCAAGTATGGAATTTTACATCAAACAACATGTCCATACACACCTGAGCAGAATGGAGTGGCTGAGCGAAAAAACCGGCATCTTATGGAAGTGGCCAGATCTATGATGTTCCATAGGAATGTGCCTAAGAGATTTTGGGGAGATGCAGTACTCACAGCTTGTTATCTGATTAATAGAACACCAACTAAAGTTCTTCATGACATTTCACCATTTGAGGTATTAAACAACATTAAACCACATCTTGATCATCTAAAAGTGTTTGGTTGTGTGTGTTTTGTTTTGATACCAGGGAATAACAGGAATAAGTTGGATGAAAAGAGTACTAAAGCAATCTTTATAGGATATTCCTCAACCCAAAAAGGTTATAAATGCTATGATCCTGAGTCACAAAGGGTATTAGTTTCAAGGGATGTTAAATTTTTGGAAAATAAGCCTTATTATATAGATGGTACTTGGGAAACTATACAAGATATCTCTAAGTCTAACAATGATAATAATGCTTATCTAAAGAAGTTGCTAGAAAGTTTTGATGTCTCTAGACAGCCAGCACCAAGGCCGGTCCATGTACAGGAGGTTTCTCAAGACATACCGCATAGACAAAAACATCCGGAAGACTATGATACGAATGCTCCAGTTGCCAGTGATCATGATTCTGAAAGAAATGAACACGGCCAGGTACAAGGTGGCCAAGGTTCTGATCGTGAATCATGGCATGTTCACCACCAGGAAATGCACTTACCCGGTTCATCTTCAACTTTGGATTATGGTCATGATCGTGAGGGGGAGAGTACTATGAATTCTAATCAAGACCATGACCAGATCCAAGATTCACAAGGAATAGAAACTGAAGATGATCATGAGATAGCTGTTGTTGAATCACCCCAAGTATTAAGGAGAAGTACAAGGATTAGAAAAGATCCAGCCAACTGGATCAACACTAGAGTTTACTACAATGCTAATGCAGTGGAGCATCCTATACAAGCGACTTGCTCTTTTGCTCATTTTCCAGAAGAACACCAGGTATTCATAAGCTCTCTGGATCAAAATCATATTCCTAACACATATGAGGAAGCTATGGAACTAAAAGTATGGAGAGATGCTGTCCAAGATGAAAAAGAGGCAATGATAAGAAATCATACTTGGGATGAATCATATCTACCCAAAGGTAAGAAAGCAGTAAGTTCAAAATGGGTTTTCACCATTAAATACAAAAGTAATGGTGAGATTGAAAGGTATAAGGCTAGATTAGTTGCTAGAGGGTTCACTCAAACATATGGTGAGGATTTTGGAGATACTTTTGCACCAGTTGCAAAACTTCATACTGTTAGGATTGTTCTCTCCTTGGCTACTAATTTAGAATGGGAGTTGTGGCAGATGGATGTTAAGAATGCTTTTCTTCAAGGAGAATTAGAAGAAGAGGTATACATGAGACCACCTCCTGGGTTAGAAGATCTAGTAAATGGCAATAATGTGTTAAGATTAAGAAAGGCCATTTATGGATTGAAACAATCTCCAAGAGCCTGGTATCATAAACTAAGTATGACCTTAAGAGATAAAGGTTTTAGGAGGTCTGAAGTTGATCATACTCTCTTTACTCTTCCTAGCAGCTCAGGTATTATTGTAGTGTTGGTTTATGTTGATAATATAATTGTCACAGGTAGTAATAAGGAAGGTATCCTAGAAACTAAGGCTTATCTTAAATCAAAATTTGATATTAAAGATCTTGGTCTGATAAAATATTTCTTAGGTATAGAAATATGTAGATCTAAAGAGGGTTTGTTTTTGTCTCAAAGGAAATATACTCTTGAATTGTTAAAAGAAACAGGTAAAATGGAAGCAAAATCAGTCAGCACACCCTTGGAAGATGAGTACAAATCCGCTAGTAAGGGGGAGCAGGATGAAGAACTCTATGAAGATCCAAAACTGTACAGGAGGCTGGTAGGTAAACTTATATATCTTACTCTCACTAGGCCTGACATTTGTTTTGCAGTGAATCAGGTGAGTCAGCAGATGCAGGAACCTACCATTTATCATTGGCGAATGTTAGAAAGGATCCTTAGATACTTGAAAGGCACCTATGATCATGGAATATGGATGAGTTGCAATAAAAGCACAGATATAGTTGGATATTGTGATGCAGATTGGGCTGGAGATAGGAAAGATAGAAGATCAACTACTGGTTATTGTACATTTGTGGGAGGAAACCTTGTGACATGGAAGACTAAGAAACAAAAGGTTGTCTCATGTTCTAGTGCTGAGGCTGAATATAGAGCTATGAAGAAGCTTACCAATGAGCTGATTTGGATCAAGGCAGTGCTTAAGGATTTACAGATTGAAGATTCAAGCCCCATCACTATGCATTGTGATAACCAGGCTGCTATTCATATTGCATCTAACTCAGTATTTCATGAGAGGACTAAACATATAGAGATAGATTGTCACAAGGTTAGGCAAGCAGTTGAACAAGGGATCATATTGCCTTGTTACACAAGAAGTTCAGATCAATTAGCAGATATCTTCACAAAAGCCGCCTCCACTAAAGTGTGTGACTCCATTTATCCAAGGTTAGGTCTTACAAGTATTGCTTGTTGATTCCTTTTTTTGGTCATAGAGATCATACTCTTTTTCCCTTAAGATGTTTTTGTCCCAATGGGTTTTACATCTTTAAGGTTTTTTTAATGAGGTGATTCTCTATGATTTCATCAAGTTTAACCATTCATCATGGTTAATCTTGAGGGGGAGTGTAGGAAAGAAATAGATTTGTGAGACTCTCAGTATAAGAGAGGGTTTAGTTCACGCATGAGTAATGTAAGGCTTTGGCCATTTTCGAGTTGTAATCTTCTATAAATACCTGTTGTATACTTGATTCAGATTAATAAGAAATACTCTTCATTCTCTCTGTTTACTCTACATTCGAATTCTCTCCCTAATTCTCTCTATTCTCAGATTCATCTTCTTCATTCTTTATCATCATCACACACGATTTCTTGTTGTTTCTTCAATATTCTTCGATCATTCTTTCAATTCTCACACAAGTTCTCAAGAAGGAGTGACTTCTTCTCAACATGAACCAGTGGTACCACCTACTGGGCATGTACCAACTCAAAGTGATCATGAGTCGGTAGCATCTGATCATAGAACAATGGGACTGGGACACAGCCTTGATGGAGAGGGGGAGTATCCTCAAAGTAGTTCGTCAAATGTGCATCCTAGTCTTGCTCATGAGGGGGAGGGTGTACCAGCTGGTCCTGATCAAGTCTATGATCATGATGTTAAAATAAAGAGTCCCGTGCAAAGTTAGGGACTTCCGGAAGGTCCGTGCAAAGTCCGGGACTTCCGGAAATCAATAATGTTGGAATAAAGTTACAAAGAAGAAAGAGGTCCGTGCAAAAATAGGGACTTCCGGAAGGTCCGTGCAAAAATAGGGACTTCCGGAAGTATCGTGCAGAGTCCGGGAGTTCTGAAAATCATAAAGTGCAAAATTAGGGAGTTCCAGAAAGAGCTTTAGGAAGGATAAGGCTTCCAGAAAGCAAAAGCATAAAGCAGAAAGCAAAAGGTGGTCAATAAAGCAAAAAGGAGATGGCATCTTTACTTTAGCATCTAGCATCTTTTTAAATCCTTTAGAGGCTCCCATACAATGTATCTAGACATGATTTCCTTTGTAAAATTCGTGGCCTTGCTCTATATAAAGCAGCCTTCACCATTTGTAACCTCTTTAAGCAATTCTAATAAGAAAAAGCTTCTATCTCTCTCTCTCTCTTCCTAGGCTACGAGTTCCACATGTTTTTGCTTGGTTCTTCATTTGTTCTTCATAAAATAGCTTAATCTCTTTCAAATCTAACATGGTATCAGAGCAGTTGCTCTTAATCTCTTGTATTTCCGCATAAAACTTTTTTTTTTCTTCTTTAAAATCTGTTTTTTTTCTTGACAAGAACACCATTGTTGTATGGATGGAGGTTTCAAACCCAGGAAATCCATGGAAAAATCTTCAATCCGTGAGTTTTAGCTTCAAAGTTCATACTTTTGAGTGCTAAATCAATCATTCTGAAGGCAAGAAGTGTTCTTGAGTTATTTTCTTCTTTTTAAAACGTTTTTCTTTAATCAAGAACACCAATGGAGTAAGGATGGAGTTTTAAAACCAATGAAATCCGTGAGTACACTCTTCTAAACCGTGTGTTTGGCCTTGAAGTTCATGCTTTTATTTGCCAAAGCAAGCGATTTGAAGGTTCTATCTCTGAAGGTGTGTTCTTGAGCTTGTTTTCTGTTGCAAAACTCCATTAATGTACAGATGCTTTCTGGGTTTAAGCTCTGTGTCTGTACACAATCTTTAAAATCTTGTGTTTTGCTTCCTTTTAAAATGTTTCTTTGCTTTTAAAACTGCTTGTTCTTGTGTCTGTTTTTTTTTATTCTAAGGGATTATAAGCTTGAACTGATAAGTTATAGTGCCTTTCCTTTGTGAATATAAGACACTATAATCACAAACTGCTTAGAACTCTTTGAATATCAGATTGCAAGCGTTTTGAAACCTTGGGCATGTCCTCCTTGTTATGAAGTGAGTGATAATTAATCCCATTGCATCTTGTTGTTTTAAGTCTTGCAGTTCTGGTCAGATTCATGATTATTCCTACAATAGTGAATCATGGCTAAAAGGGTTAAGCTAATAAGAAGAGTATGCTCTGTGGCTGTCACTAATGGACCTTCCACATCAGAAAACTTATTAAGCTAGAAATCGCTTAAAAGCCTTGCTAAATCCTATTGTAGTGTTGCAAAGAAGTAATGAAATGAGTGTGAACCCATAAGCCTTTAATGTGCATCCTTATGGATATAAGACACTTAGAGAAGGGTCAAGTTAATCACTTCTTTCTTACTCAAACAAACTGCTTCTTTAAAATCTTAGACTTGTGTTCATTCTTATGAACTATGGGACTCATCAGTCCATGTTGTCTATATTGCGGTTTGATACATGAGTCTTGGTTTGTTTTAAAACCTTGGATTAAGTTTCTTCTCTTATGAAATGAGGAAGACCAAAGTCCATTGGAGTTTTTAAGGGAACTCTTGCTTAGTTGTGGTAGTATAGAGAACCATGCCTAAGGCCTTAAGGTTGGATTAAAAGTATGCTCTGTGGTTGCCACTTAAATGGAACCTCCACATCAGAAATCATCCTAATCTAATAAAAGCCTTGTAAGCATGATGCATCCGATTATACTCATATAAGGTTTTGGAAAGGAGAACCATAGTTGTATGCATTGCATCAGAAACTGTGTTGAATCCAATGATCCAATTTTAAACCTTAAAGATAAGAGAGAGAGATATATATAAAGAGGGAAGTGAACCTTGGCTAACTGTGCAAAGCATTTAGGGCCTTGTTGAATCCAAAAGTCCTCTTGAGTCTTAAGGGAAGAGAACCATGATCTTCTTCACTCTTATGAGTATAAGAAGTTATGATGAATCCAAAAGTCCTTAAGAAAAGAAAAGTTAATTTGTTTGATATACTTTTTTTTAAAAAAAAAAAAAAAAAAAAAATCAGTCTCATGGATTTGCTCTTATGAGTCTAAACCTTGAAGACATGAGAAGTCTTGTATTTGGTTTGTTTTATTTTTGCAGGAATTCTTCCAAACTACCAGTGAAGAGAAGTCCCAATGGAGGAGCTCAATCCGTGAAGGAAGAACCTTCCATCCCAATCATTCAGATCCACTCTCCTTATGCTGAACCGCAAAGGCTTAGTATCAAAGCCTTTGTCCATGAAAAAGGCTATTTCTAAACCTTTATCTATGTCATGTTGATTTAAGTGGTGATTTAGGGCAATTGTGAACCTTGGTGAATTATGCTTTGCATTTAGGACTAAGTTGAATCCATATGTTCATTTTGAAGTATCTTAAGGGAAGTGAACCTTGGTTTCCATATACTATCATGAGTATATGGGATCATGTTGAATCCAAAAGTCCTTAAGGAAGTCTTTGTGTTTATTCTGCTTATATTATACTATAATCTCTTTAATCTTTTTCTAAATCTCTCTAAACTCCCTAACACTCTTTTTAAACTCCCTAAACTCTCTTTAAACTCTCTTAAAATCTCTTTAAATCTTAAACTCTTTTATAATCTTGTTTAAACTCTGCTTATTTTTAATCCTGGTTACTAAAATCTCTGGTTACTTAGATCATATTCTTTATCTCATTGTGTTGAAATTATCTGCCTTAGCTTAAGTGATTTGTGTCCTCTTATTGTTTCCATCTTGATCATTTAAAATCTTTGATATTCCTCATGGCAAACTTATAATCTTTCTTCTTTATATCTTGTTTAAGGATAAAGAAGACCATGAGAGCCTCAAAGAGAAGATGGCAAAGATGTGTTCCTGTGAGGGTACATTAAGTCATGTAAAGCTAAAGGGCGATGATTTGAAGAGAAGGCTACAAGGAATGGTACTCATTGTTTCAGCAAGCCGCCTACATTTGGAGAGCACAAGGAACCAACTCTGGTTTCTTGATATTGCTATGATGTCAAGGGAAGCACAAAGATGTGGCAAGACGACTAAGCAAATGAACATGGAGCAAAATCATTCCAGAGCCTTCCCAAGAAGTTTCCATTCTGAATGTAGAAAGAAATGCCCATCTATCAGAGCCTACACCAGAGAGTGTATATTCCTGAAGATGGAGAACAAAGCTTACTAAACAAGAAGGTCTTTCCTGAAGAAGAAAGATGATCCAAAGCCCCGGTGACCATTGGCTCTAAATCTGTTCAAGTGGAGCTCATTTTTCTTCAACCTTGTCTTCCTTGGTCGGAGTGTCAAGCTTGCGGAGGGGGAGAGAATGAGCAACCATCTTATACTGAATTCAAATCCAAGAGAAGTGTGTGAGGAACCGGACCTAAACCAGAGAGAACATTTGGCGTGGAGATCAAGCAAGATGACTATGTGCTATGCGCTTTGACAACCACATAAGGCCAAGAGTCCAAACCAGCTCGCTTAACCCTGGCATCATGCAGTCCAACAGCTGGAGCCGCACATGTTCTTGCAATGCAACCTGTGTCCCCAAGAATCTAAGGAGAGATCAAGACTACTTGAAGCAGCTTACTCCACGCATCTTCCTTGACTCCTTCTCCCGCCCCATGCTGTAGGGGAATTCTCTTGTCAGAAAGAGGAGGAGATAGAACCTGGGAGGAATCAGAGGTGAAGGAAAGAGAACCTCTGCGCTTGAGGTTGAATTGATTTAAGCTAAGAGAATGGAAGAGATGATCAGACGACTGGTGGAGATGAAATGGCCTTCTTGAAGCCATGAAGCTCAGACTGCTCCGGCCGCAACTCTCCATTCACTCGCATCTTAACAAGACTGTTCAGGCCTAGTGGGAAAGAAGTGCTTATCTCTTGGAAAAGAAGTTCAAAATGGCATGTGTGTGGCTTTGAAGAAGATGTCTAATGAAAGTCACGAATCCATTGTTTGAGAGGAGGCCAAAGCAATTCGATACTTAAGCAGAGGTTGAAGGTCCCACCGGCTTCGAACCAGTTCACCAAGACTCTTGACAAGAACCTTGCAATCAACCTTTTTAAGGTTCTTATGAAGTACAAGCTAGAAGACAAAGCCGCTAAGAAAGATTGCCTGCTGAAGAAGGCTCAAGCCGAGACTGAGGGAAAGCCTTCTGAATCCAAGAAGCTCATTGTCATCAAGTATGGACTGAACCACGTGTCTTACCTCATCAAGCATAACAAGGCACAGCTTGTGGTCATTGCACACACGAGGTTCAAAAGTAAAGAAAGTGGCTGAAGAAGCTACTAAGAAACAACGAGGATGCAACTCAAGCTTGAGATTAGAACCAAGGGCCATTATGCTGAAAGAACTCACAAGTGGAGTGTCAAGCAGATGGAATGTGTTGAATCAGCTCAAAAGCCTGAATGTTTGCGCCAAGAAGATAATCAAACTACCCAAGGAGTTGCCATGAGTAATTAAGTTCAAATGATGGATTGGAGCTAAGGAAGGTTGCATACAAGTGTGGTATCAACATTTTAATCCAAAGACTCCAATGAAGAGGCAACAAAGGGCGGCTTTATCATAAGGAATGAAGTGAAGGAATTCAGAAGTAGCAGACGAGACTGATCAATACTTGGCTGACTCTCTTCATCAACATTCCAAACAGATACAAGGGAAGATCCTAAAACCATCATATATAAATTTTGATAGGTCTATCCCTTGAGAATTGATGCATGCGTTTGTGTGTAATGAAACAGGTACAGCTTGGAGCTTATGTGCTAAAGCCGGATTTCTTAACCTTCTAAAGAACAAGAGTTTAGAAGAAAGGGGGAGATAAGTACCGTTCTATGAAGAAGCTTCAAGCTACTCAAACTTGTGAAGCAAGGAAGAAGATCTCACTTGCTGATTCAAGGAGGCCATGATCCAGAGTCTATGAAGTCCACCAAGATGGTCCTAAGGCTCATAGACTCACTGGCCAATCCCTAGGCTGAGAAGACTATACTCTTTTTCCCTTAACAAGGTTTTGTCCCATTGAGTTTTCCTTGTTAAGGTTTTTAATGAGGGAGTTCTTCAAAGTTCCAAGCTTGACCTCCGGATCTCATATGGTCAAGCTTGAGGGGGAGTGTTAAAATAAAGAGTCCCGTGCAAAGTTAGGGACTTCCGGAAGGTCCGTGCAAAGTCCGGGACTTCCGGAAATCAATAATGTTGGAATAAAGTTACAAAGAAGAAAGAGGTCCGTGCAAAAATAGGGACTTCCGGAAGGTCCGTGCAAAAATAGGGACTTCCGGAAGTATCGTGCAGAGTCCGGGAGTTCTGAAAATCATAAAGTGCAAAATTAGGGAGTTCCAGAAAGAGCTTTAGGAAGGATAAGGCTTCCAGAAAGCAAAAGCATAAAGCAGAAAGCAAAAGGTGGTCAATAAAGCAAAAAGGAGATGGCATCTTTACTTTAGCATCTAGCATCTTTTTAAATCCTTTAGAGGCTCCCATACAATGTATCTAGACATGATTTCCTTTGTAAAATTCGTGGCCTTGCTCTATATAAAGCAGCCTTCACCATTTGTAACCTCTTTAAGCAATTCTAATAAGAAAAAGCTTCTATCTCTCTCTCTCTCTTCCTAGGCTACGAGTTCCACATGTTTTTGCTTGGTTCTTCATTTGTTCTTCATAAAATAGCTTAATCTCTTTCAAATCTAACACATGAAATAGCGGTTGTTGAATCACCTCAAGTATTACGAAGAAGTACAAGGATAAGGAGAGATCCGGCAAACTGGGTCAACACTAGGGTCTACTATAATGCTCAAGCAGTAGAACATCCTATACAAGCTACTTGTTCATTTGCTCAATTCCCAACAGAACATCAGGTATTCATTAGCTCTTTAGATCAAAATCATATTCCTAACACATATGAGGAAGCTATGGAACTGAAGGTTTGGAAAGATGCTGTTCAAGATGAAATAGAAGCTATGATGAGAAACCATACTTGGGATGAGTCATATTTGCCTAAAGGTAAGAAAGCAGTAAGTTCTAAATGGGTGTTTACTATTAAGTACAGGAGTAATGGTGAGATTTAAAGGTATAAGGCTAGACTTGTAGCAAGAGGTTTTACTCAAACATATGGAGAAGACTTTGGAGATACATTCGCTCCAGTAGCAAAACTTCACACTGTAAGAATTGTACTTTCTCTTGCTACTAACCTTGATTGGGAGTTGTGGCAGATGGATGTGAAGAATGCATTCCTCCAAGGAGAATTAGAAGAAGAGGTGTATATGAAGCCACCTCCCGGGTTATAAGGTTTGGTGAAGGACGACAATATTTTGAGGTAAAGGAAGGCCATCTATGGATTAAAGCAATCTCCAAGAGCCTGGTATCATAAACTTAGTATGACTTTAAGAGATAGAGGTTTTAGAAGATCTGAAGTTGATCATACTCTATTTACTTTACCTAGCGGTTTAGGTATTATTGTGGTATTAGTTTATGTTGATGATATCATTATCACAGGTAGTAATAAGGATGGTATTCAAGAGACTAAAGAATATCTTAAGTCTAAGTTTGATATCAAGGATCTTGGTTTAATGAAATATTTCTTAGGGATTGAAATATGTAGGTCTAAAGAGGGTTTGTTCTTGTCCCAGAGAAAGTATGTTTTGGAATTGTTGAATGAAACAGGAAAGAAGGATGCAAAACCTATCAGCACTCCTATTGAAGATGGATACAAAACGGCTGTTGATGGAGAGACTAAAGACCAACTCTATGATGATCCAAAACAATATAGGAGATTGGTAGGTAAGCTTATCTATCTAACTCTTACTAGACCAGATATTTGTTTTGCAGTGAACCAGGTGAGTCAGCATATGCAATCACCCACGGTCAAGCACTGGGAGATGTTGGAAAGAGTGTTAAGATACTTAAAAGGAACTTATGATCATGGAATCTGGATGAGTTGCAACAAAAACACAGTGATAGTAGGATATTGTGATGCTGATTGGGCTGGTGATAGGAATGATAGGAGATCAACAACCGGCTATTGTACCTTTGTGGGAGGAAATCTAGTGACTTGGAAAACTAAGAAACAGAAGGTGGTCTCATGTTCCAGTGCTGAAGCTGAATATAGAGCCATGAAGAAACTTACAAATGAACTAATTTGGATCAAGGCTGTCCTTAAGGATTTACAAATTGAAGACTCAAGGCCTATTACTATGCATTGTGACAATCAGGCAGCCATTCATATAGCTTCAAACTCAGTGTTCCATGAGAGGACTAAGCACATTGAAGTAGATTGCCACAAGGTAAGACAGGCGGTTGAACAAGGAGTAGTTTTGCCATGCTATACAAGAAGTTCGGATCAATTGGCGGATGTATTCACTAAAGCCGCCACTACAAAGGTGTGTGAGTCCATTCTTCCAAGACTTGGATTGACAAGCATTGCTGAGTGAGTCCCTTAACTAGAGGGATCATACTTTTTTTCCCTCAAAGTTGTTTTTGTCCCATTTGGGTTTTACACTTTGAGGTTTTTAATGAGGTGATCTCCTATAGTTTGTGATACACGCTCTGGTTGTCAGAAGAGGATGCAGACCAATGGGTTAGTGTTTGTGCCAACAAGGGAGATCGTCTCCTGGTTAAACACGAAGGGGGAAGCGATTTGGACCACACGAGGGAGGAATGATCTCGTGATACACCAAGGTTCTTCGCGCCTGGATGACAGATCAAGGCAGAAGAATTCGATTGCTACAGATTAAGGAAAAATCGACTAGGGCTCTGAAATTTGCTGTCAAAATTAATTATGTCTGTCATTCCAGGGGAGGCTAAGGTTTTAATTACCCTAGCCCAAAAAAAACAACAAGTAGTTTTAAAAGAAAAACAACAAGGCGTTCAAAATTATACCAAAAACTACAAACAGCTTAAAACTTAAAAACCAGAAATTATACTAAGTGTTGAAGACTGCTGTAGCTTGTCTTCATTGGAGGGTCCTCATCTTCTGATTATTCCAGGGGCTGGTAAAAGGTTATTATCGTAGAACAGGCCCTGTCTTGCACACTAGAGGTGTTGCCTCGTTAAAACCCCCTTCAGAAAACCCATAGGGACAAAACCGAAGGTAGGAAAAAGAGTACAATTCCCTAGCATGTCTTTGTGTGTCTTTACTCTATAGTGATAGTAAAGACACCAGAAGATGATGTCTGACACTGGAGAAGCTCGCACGAGATGCTTGAAAATGGGTCTTCTCCCTTGCTGCTGTCGATGACTGAGGGTGGACAAAGACTAGCTGATCCTTGCTCGAGCACAAATTCTACTAGATGGTTGAACTTGTGTGCGATGGCTCTGGCTCTCTGGCGAGTTATGGGTCCATTAGGTACTTGAGGGATGATCTGCACTCCCTCTGGTTCAGCTGTCATTGTTGAAGAGCCGATGTCCTCATCATTCCCTCCCTCTTCAGCAGGTTTTGTCCTCAAAACTGGATCATCTCCTGCATCAAAAATTTCTAAATCAGCAACATTAAAAGTAGAAGATACATTAAACTCACCTGGAAGTTCCAATTGGTATGCATTGTCGTTGATCTTCTTTAAAATTCTGAATGGACCATCTCCTCTTGGCGCAAGTTTATCTTTCCTCTTCTGGGGAAATCTTTCTGTCCTCATATGCAGCCATACCCAATCTCCTTCCTTAAAAGTAACTTGCTTTCTTCCTTTATTGGCTTGTCTTGCATATGCTTCTGTCTTCTTTTCTATGTTCTCCTTAGCTTTTTGATGAAGCTTCTTGATGAACTCGGCTTTTGTCTCCCCTTGTAGGCTAACAATTTCGGCTGGAGGCAGTGGAGTAAGGTCAAGGGGCGATTGTGGGTTGAAACCATAGACAACCTCAAATGGAGACATCTTAGAGGCTGAGTGAGTAGCTCTGTTGTAGGCAAATTCCACAAAAGGGATGCACTCAAGCCAAGTCTTCAAGTTTTTCCCAATAGTTGCCCTCAGCAATGTTGACAACGTTCTATTAACCACCTCTGTCTGCCCATCAGTTTGTGGATGGCATGTTGTCGAGAACACCAATTTGGTTCCTAGTTTCTTCCACATTGACCTCCAGAAATGACTCAAGAACTTTGTGTCTCTGTCTGACACTATTGTCCTGGGAATTCCATGAAGCCTCACTACTTTCTTGAAGAACAAGCTGGCAATTTGACTAGCATCATTTGTCTTAGCACATGGTATGAAATGCGCCATCTTAGAAAACCTGTCTACTACAACAAAGATGGAGTCTTTGTGGTTTATCTTAGGCAAGCCTAGCACAAAGTCCATAGATATGTCAGTCCAAGGAGTAGTAGGAATAGGAAGTGGCATATACAAACCGTGTGGGTGAGACTTGGACTTGGCTCTTTTGCAGACTAAGCAGCGAGCACAATGAGTTTCCACATCTCTTCTCTGGTGAGGCCAGAAGAAATGTTCCTTCAGCATGCTCAATGTCTTGTCCACGCCAAAATGTCCCATCAATCCCCCTCCATGCGCCTCTCTCAGCAGTAAGTCTCTGATGGATCCTCTTGGAATGCAAAGTCTCTTCCCTTTAAACAAGAACCCATCGAACAGGTAGAAGTTGCTGTAGGCGCCTTTTCCATGCTCCTTGTAGCTCTCCTTAAAGTCATCATCTTCTGCATACAGATCCTTGATCAATTCAAATCCTAGCACTTTGGATTCCATGATCGAAATAAGGCTGTATCTCCTTGATAGTGCGTCAGCTACAACATTCTCCTTTCCCTTCTTATATTTGATGACGTAGGGAAATGTTTCAATGAATTCCAGCCATCTTGCATGTCTCCTTTTTAGCTTAGTTTGGCCTTTGAGATGTTGTAGGGTCTGATGGTCTGTGTGGATAACACACTCTCTGGCAAGTAAGTAGTGTTGCCAAGCTTCCATTGCCCTCACCAGTGCATAAAGCTCCTTGTCATAGGTGGGGTAGTTCAATGAGGCACCACTGAGCTTCTCACTGAAGTATGCTACTGGTTTCCCTCCTTGTGTCGGCACTGCTCCTATTCCAATGCCTGATGCATCACACTCCACCTCGAATGTTTTGTTGAAGTCTGGAAGTGCTAGAACAGGTGCATGCGTCAATCTCTCCTTGAGGAGTTGGAAAGCTCGTTCTTGTTCCTCTCCCCATTTAAACTCATGGTTCTTTTTGATTACAGAGGTCAGAGGAGCTGCGATAGTGCTAAAGTCTCTGACAAAACGCCTATAAAAGCTGGCTAGGCCGTGAAAACTTCGCACTAAGCTAATACTGGTTGGCGTAGGCCACTCCTTAATGGCTTTTATCTTTTCTTCATCAACCTGTAATCCCTGCGAACTCACAACAAAACCTAAAAAGACAACTTTGTCAGTGCATAATGTGCACTTCTTGAGATTAGCATACAACTTCTCTTTCTGAAGTGTTCGTATTACTGTCTCAAGATGCGTCACATGGTCAGAATAAGATGAGCTGTAAACTAGTATATCATCAAAATATACAACCACAAACTTACTGATGTATGGTCTAAGAACATGGTTCATTAGACGCATAAATGTACTGGGGGCGTTGGATAAGCCGAATGGCATGACCAGCCACTCATACAACCCATGTTTAGTCTTGAAGGCAGTTTTCCACTCATCTCCCTCTCGTATTCTGACTTGGTGGTATCCACTTTTCAGGTCGATCTTGGAGAAGATGGTGGCGCCATTGAGCTCATCAAGCATGTCATCAAGTCTGGGAATGGGGTGCCTATACTTGATGGTTATATTGTTGATTGCCCTACAGTCCACACACATTCTCCAGCTGCCATCTTTCTTTGGCACAAGTAGAACTGGAACTGCACAGGGGCTGAGGCTCTCTCTCACATATCCTTGAGCCATTAACTCCCTGATTTGGCGTTCAAGTTCTTTGGCTTCTTCTGGATTGACTCTGTAGGCAGCCCTATAGGGTAGCTGGGCTCCTGGAATAAAGTCAATGTTGTGTTCTATGCCCCTTACTAGCGGCAATCCAGGTGGTAGTTCTTCAGGAAACACATCAGCATATGTTTCCAGCAATGTATTCACCTCTGATGGTAGCTTGATATCTGCTTTATCTACACTCAAAAGCTCTTTAAACATCAGTAGAAGAACATGTTCATCTCCCTTACCAATGGCTTTTCGAATGTCATTGGAGTTGATTAAGAAGTTCTCTTTGCGTTTACTCCCATCCTTAGCCATTTTTGTTTGCATGTCCCTCACTTGTTGAGGTGATAATGGAGCCAGTTTGTACCTGCGCTTTTTATGCTCAAAAGAATAGAGATTAGTCCGTCCATTATGTGTGGTTTCCCTGTCAAACTGCCATGGACGTCCCAATAAGAGATGACCAGCTTGCATCGGGACCACATCACATATCACTTGATCATGGTATCGTCCCACACTAAATGGAACCTTAACTTGATCGGATATGTGTAACTCAGCCTTTCATTGAGCCACCTCAACTTATAAGGATGAGGGTGTTTAGTTCTCTCAAGGCCAAGTTTGTCTACCATATAAGAACTAGCTACATTAGTACAAGAACCTCCATCAATGATTAGAGAACATACCTTTCCCTGAATGGTGCACCGAGTATGGAAGATGTTTTCTCTTTGTGCAACTTCTTCAGGACCTACCATTGCATTAAGAACTCTTCTCATCATCAAAAGCTCTCCTGAGTCTGGGTACTCTATGTCCTCTGGTTCACCATAGTCATGGGATTCCTCTTCTCCTTCGTCTTGAGACTCGTAGTCTCCAGCTGGTGTGAGGATCATGGCTCGTTGATTAGGACACTCTCTTGCCATATGTCCTCTCCCATTGCACTTGAAGCACAAAATGTCTCGGCTCCGTTGAGTGGAAGCAGTTGGCGTGGCATGTTGAGGTGCACTAGGGCCGGGTTTGGTCAACTTGGTGAGTTCACTCACTTTGCTCTTGAACCGGCTATCTCCTGGTGTACTAGTGTTCCTCTCTGTTGGCTTAAATGTGGGGTTCCAGTGTTAGATTTAGGAATGTATAAGGACTAGATTAGGCGTATGTTTAGGTTATTATACACCTCTTGTAATTGCCTATAAATACTCCTTGTACATAACAATTCGAGATATACAAATTCATTCTTCTTCATTCTCAAAACTCTTTCTCTCTCAATTCTCTCTCATTCTCTCTACAATCGAATTCATTCTCTGCATAATCTTTCATTCTTCTTCATTCTTTTAATTCTCACATGGTATCAGAGCAGGTTTCCTGCAAATCTCTTTGTTTCTCTTCGAAATCCCATCCGCACCTTTGAAACCAACAAAGCCGCGGAAGATAGTGATTGTATATTGAGTTTTCCGGCGAATTCTTCATCAGTCTTCCATTATTTTCTCTGAAGGATTCATCTTCGGTGGCTTATGATTCTTTCTCTGATTAAGATTACACGATTTGATCAAAGAAAATCGAAATCTTGAAGTCGAAGGTTTCGTTCTGTTCTTGGCGCCAAAATCGGATTTGAATGATCGCGACCTGGAAATCTTTGTTCTGGCTAATCGGATCTTCTGGATTGTAGTCATCACGTAAATCATCATCAGAAAGCACCGATCTGTGTTCCATTTGATCGTTTTCTCAAGATCGAGCTCGATCTGTTCACGGTTTTTCGAATTCTTCTCTTCGCGCCATTTTTCTGTTTCGATCGCGAAAACTTGATCTTGGTGTTCTTCGTCTTCTGGATCTTTATTTTCCGTGGATTGTCATCAGAACAAGTCGATCTTTGATCCTTTTGAGTCCTGAAGCGAGATTTGGCTCTGTTTTTCTCAAAATCTTGATCGCGAAAGTTGTTGATTACTTCTGGTATCAAATTACTTCTTCATCACGAAAGTCGAACAGATGATACCAATTCTCAATCCGGCTATTCTCTAGCTTCCTGATAGAGTTCGTTCCATTTGTGATTGAGGGAATCCCAGGTTTCTGGAAAAGTATTCTTGGATCAATTCGGATCTTCTTCCTTTCTTGGCAAGTAATTCTCTAATTTTTTGAAACCTGAATAATTGTGATCAAGATCTTTTCTCTGGAGTGATTGTTGTGAAAGTTTAGAGTGTTCACTTGATGAGATTGGAAGTTGAAGCCTTAGTTTACGTTGTGCAACTGAACTTTAGGAGAACTCGGGTTGATTAGTAGTTTAGAGAAGTGGTAGTCTCAGAAGGTTTAGCTGAAAAATCCGGTTGATAAATCATCTCTGTGATTGGTATCTAAAGTTTGTGAAGAGTTCTTTAGAGGATTGGTCATGGAGCTTCAGAAACAGTTGGTTATGGCCCCTATTGTCCTCAAAGGTACAAATTATCTTCTGTGGACTAGAACAATGAAGACAACATTATGTAGCAGAGGTTTATGGTCTCACATACTCGGTAGAACTTCAAATGTTGGGATAGAAGGAGAGGTTCTGGAGGATCAGGCAGCTCAGACTGAGGAAGAAGGGAAATGGTTTCAGGAAGATCAACTGGTTCTCTCCATCTTACAAAATTCTCTTGAGAAGTCTTTATTAGAAGCTTATTCCTATTGTGAGAATGCAAAGGACTTATGGGACACTCTTCTAAATGTCTATGGCAATACCTCAAATCTAATGAGGATTTTTGAAGTCAAAAAGTCTATAAATGAGCTTAGACAAGATGAGGTTGAATTCACCAAACATTTTGGAGTTTTTAGAGCACTTTGGGCTGAGTTGGAGATGCTAAGACCAGCTACTACTGATCCAATGGTTCTTCATGAGAGAAGGGAACACGACAAAGTCTTTGGGCTCTTGATGACTTTAAACTCCAGCTATGCCGACTTGATCAAGCACCTATTGCGTGAAGATAAGTTGCCAAGTTTGGATGATGTATGTGCAAAGGTTCAAAAGGAACAGGGGTCTCACGGCTTGTTTGGGAGCAAAGGAGACTTAGTAACTGCAAACAAGAGTTTCTACAAAGGGGATGACAAGAGGAATGCAATTTGTGCTCATTGCAAACGAAAGGGTCATCATTATTGAAGTGAAGAAATGAGCTTGCAAGAGAAGGGCTCCCATAAGATGCATTGGCATTACTTGAGGAATGAGATGGCCCAACAAGCCCATAAATCAAACACAGATGTGCACACGCCAAGGACAAGTCCATATGTGTAATTAGACTACACACGAGAGTAGCTTAACAAAGGAGAAGGCCCGAATAACTTAGGCTTGGAGCTGGAATACTTAAGGAAGCCCAAGCCCAACCAGAAGGCTTCTAGAAGAAAGAAGAAGGCTGCTGGAAGACATTAATGGCGACTAAGACAAGAACGGAAAGAGAGTTAATAGTCTGGAAGATATTAATGGCGCCTAAGACAAGAATGGAAAGAGAGTTAATAGGCTGGAAGACATTAATGGCGCCTAAGACAAGAATGGAAAAAGAGTTAATAGCCAGAATTGTGTATAGAAAGATAGTTAATAGTTCCCATCTTAGGTTTAGGCAAGGAATTGTTTATGGGAAGTAAATATGTAGGCTCTTTAATGTATTTATTGTAATCACACTATAAATAGCCTAACATATGTAACCAATTACTCAAGAAAATTAGATTATCCTTCACTTATTCTTCAATGGCGATTTCTGCCATGTCTTACTCTCTCTTGCTCAGTTTCTCTTAATCTCCAACCAAACTCTTATGAAAACTTATTATTTACTTATTTATTTCCGCAAATTCTAACATGGTATCAGAGCCTTAAGCTCCTGAGATCAATTTTCATGTTCTTCATGCAAAATTTTCGAAAAATCCTTTGTTACAACCGTTTTATCCATTGGGTAACAGCTTTACCCAATGGTCCAAAGTTTGAATTTTAGATTTTTTCATGCTATTCTACTCTTCTCCACTACAATGGTGTATAAACTTTGTCTTAAATCTCTTTTATGGTTCTAAGACAAAGCTTGAAGAAGAGAAAGAATTTGAAATTGCTTCAACAGTTATGAAGCATTGTGTGGACCAGTGGGTAAACCGTTTTGCTTTACTGGTTTCACAGCTATTTAGCCACGAAAAACACATCTTATTGTGTTGTTCTGATGATCCTAGTGTCTGTATTTATCAGAAAACTTCTTCCCATAAGTTATTCTGATGATACAACCCTTAAATCAATGGGTAAAGCTAGGACCATTGGTTCATGTGTGTTTTTCTTTGGAAATCATAAACCGTGGCTATAGGTGACAATGAAGAGGAAAGAATGGTGGTGGTGGTCTTGAATCACTGAAGAATGGGAAGAAATGGACAGTTGCCTAAACTGTTTATCCATTGGTCATTAAGTGTACTCATTTCAGAGTAAAGAATGCTTTAGACCAGGATTAGGTTAGCACCATTCTTTGCATTCCTTCTTAAGCCCCATTCAATACTCTAAGTCATTTTCGGATTTCAAAATTAAGAGACAGCCAATTTTTGAATCTTTTTCAAATGTTTTCTATTATCCATTGGACAATAACTTGAACTATTGGGTATTGGTGCCTTTCCTTTGAGAAAGTAAGACACTTCAAGCCATAGTCAACTTTGAATTTCATGGATAGTAAACTAAAAACTTCTTTTAAAAACTTTGGACCAAGTTTCCTTTCATGTGAAATGTGGAACAACAAAGTCCATTGAAGTGTGGTTGGAGCCATTTGTGATAGCACAATGGAGAATCATGTATAAAGTTCTAAGTTATGACAGAAAGTATGCTCTGTGGTTGCCATTAGAATGGATCCTCTACATCAGAAATCTTAATATGCTAATAAAGAACTTAAAACCCATGATGAATCCTATTGTGTTCTTATGAGGATTTGGAAAAGAGAACCATGGTAGTATGCATTGCATCAGAAACCATGTTGAATCCAAATGTCCAAATCTAAATCCTTGAGAAAGAGAGAACTATGTACATACAATTCTTTGAATCATGCTCTCTGGCTTTACTCTTATGAGTTTAAGTCTTGAAGTCATGAAAATCTTGTGTTTGGAATTTTGTTTATGTTTCTTCTTATGTAGGGAACAAAGCCAATCAAGAGTGATGATGCCAGTGGTGATGCTAATCAATCAACCCGTGAGGAAGAGTTTCAAAGCCTCAAAGGTCAATGGAGGAGAGCAATCCGTGAGGGGGAGCCTTCAATAAAGTCACTCAAACCAGTCTCTAAGAAAGAATCATAAAGGCTTAGTATCAAAGCCTTTGTCAAAAGGCTATCTCTACATCCTTATCTATCTCAATTTGATTAAAATTTTGATTTAGAATTGTTTAAAGGAGGAAAGTGAACCTTGGTGAACTATGCTTGGCATTTAAGGAATCACGTTGAATCCAAAAGTCCTTAAGGAAGATAAAATCACTCTAATATACATTCTACTTAATTATGCTTATTCTACATAATCTTACAATCTCTGGTTACTTATACTCCAACCTTTGGTTATCTCTGGTTACTCACTATATATACTATATACACTTATAAATTCTATCTCACCTTAAGTATTGAAATTCATTACCTTAGTTCAATTGATCTTTGTTATTGTTTCATGTGAATTCTTAAGTGCACATGTATAACTTTGATATTCCTCATGGCATACTTAAAATTCTTCTTCTTTATAACTTGTTTAAGGGTAAAGGAGACCATGAGAGCCTCAAAGAAAAGATGGCAACAAGGGATTCATACAAAGCAAAATCAAGTCATGAAGGACTAAAGGAGTGAACACATTGGCAAGAATGGAGCTCTACCAATACCTTACACATCAGAGCCTATCCTTCAAGGGTACATTCCTGAGTGTAGAAAGAAGCACATCAGAGCCTATCCTTCAAGGGTACATTCCTGAGTGTAGAAAGAAGTGGTACACCTATCAGAGCCTACAGCAAAAATGTATATTCCTGAAGGTGGAGAGCAAAACTTACTAACCAAGAAGGTCATCTTTAAAGCATAGAAGGCAGGCGGTCCAAAACTATTAATGACCATTGGAGCTCATCCTTCCAACCTTGACTCTATAATTCTATTCTCCGAGTCAAGCTTGAGGAGGGGAGAAAATGCATCAATTCAGTCACAAATCCTTGAAATCATGAGGCCACATTCATGTCCAAAAGACAACAAGATGCGGCACAGCATTCAAACTGTCCATTCGTGAATGCATGTGCTCATACTTCTCAAGCAGGCTCTATAATTCCATTCTCCAAGCCTAAGCTTGAGGAGGGACGTGGACAACAAGGTTGCTCACAAGTGTGGTATCAACAAATCAAAATAAAACTCCAAAGAAGAGGCAACAAAGGCGCGTGAAGAAAAGAATGGAGGGAGGAGTGTTTGAGCAGTTAAGCTAAAATCAGCCATCACTCCTCATTGCCATTCCAAGTGAATACAAGGGAAGATCCTAAACCATTCTTCATATGATATTGAATAAGTTTATCCCTTGTGAATTGATACACACATGTGCTGCTACTTGAAACAGGTAGTACTCAAAGCTTATGTGCTATGTCAGACTAGTTCAACAGGCTACGTAAAACATATGAAGATAGTGGCGCAAGGAGGAGTTGCTCACTTTTGACAATTAAGGCGGCCATGATCCAGGGTTTATAAATTCCAGCAAGATGATCCTAAGATTCATAGACCCACTGGCCAATCCCTAGGCTAAGAAGACTCCACTCTTTTTCCCTTAGCTTGGTTTTGTCCCACTGGGTTTTCCTTGCTAAGGTTTTTAATGAGGGAGTTCTTCAAAGTTCCAAGCTTGATATATGAATCCCCTATGATCAAGCTTGAGGGGGAGTATTAAAAAGAAGGAAGAAAAGTAACCATAACCAAGCAAAAGGTCAGACTGTGTTCAACATTGTTCAAGCTTAGTATTAGCACATTACCAAACTCCTAATGCTAAGCTTGAGGGGGAGTATTGAAGTGAAGAAATGAGCTTGCAAGAGAAGGGCTCCCATAAGATGCATTGGCATTACTTGAGGAATGAGATGGCCCAACAAGCCCATAAATCAAACACAGATGTGCACACGCCAAGGACAAGTCCATATGTGTAATTAGACTACACACGAGAGTAGCTTAACAAAGGAGAAGGCCCGAATAACTTAGGCTTGGAGCTGGAATACTTAAGGAAGCCCAAGCCCAACCAGAAGGCTTCTAGAAGAAAGAAGAAGGCTGCTGGAAGACATTAATGGCGACTAAGACAAGAACGGAAAGAGAGTTAATAGTCTGGAAGATATTAATGGCGCCTAAGACAAGAATGGAAAGAGAGTTAATAGGCTGGAAGACATTAATGGCGCCTAAGACAAGAATGGAAAAAGAGTTAATAGCCAGAATTGTGTATAGAAAGATAGTTAATAGTTCCCATCTTAGGTTTAGGCAAGGAATTGTTTATGGGAAGTAAATATGTAGGCTCTTTAATGTATTTATTGTAATCACACTATAAATAGCCTAACATATGTAACCAATTACTCAAGAAAATTAGATTATCCTTCACTTATTCTTCAATGGCGATTTCTGCCATGTCTTACTCTCTCTTGCTCAGTTTCTCTTAATCTCCAACCAAACTCTTATGAAAACTTATTATTTACTTATTTATTTCCGCAAATTCTAACAATCATAAGGATCAATGCTGGACTCTTCACCCACATCTGAAACCGGCTTCTATTCCAAGATGGCGTGACAAAGCGACCAATTTCAGGAACAACTTATCTGGACGAGGGAACCAAGTAAGTGTTCCATTACATATCTCACAGGCTAACACTACTTGTGAAATTGGCCAGAGATCAGGAAGAGAAGTACAGGTTGCATCAACATCATCCGGTCAAGAGTATGTTACAAAATCAGACCTTGATGCTATTATCAAAGCCTTACAAGAGACTTCTGGTAAAATTGTTGGCAAATCTCTTCATGCTTCTTACAATGCTCATACTATTACTAAACCATTAATAGTAGATTCAGGAGCTTCTCACCACATGATTAGTGACATAAATTTGATAAACAATTTAGAACCTGCCTTAGGGAATGTTGTTATTGCTAATGGAACTAAAGTTCCAATTAAAGGAGTAGGTAACCTAAGATTGTTTGAAAAGGATAGTAAAGCATTTTATATGCCATCATTTACATCTAACTTGGTTTCTGTAAAAAGGGCTACAAATGATTTGAATTGTAATGTAATCTTTAGTCCTAATGAGTGTTGTTTTCAGGATATTGAAACAAAGAGGGTGCTTGGCAGAGGCGGCACTAAGGATGATCTCTACATTCTCAGTGACCTATCTTCTAGTTTAGTTTCTTGTTTGTCTAGTAATAATGAGCTTGATGATGGAACATTGTGGCATGCTAGGTTAGGTCATCCACATTTTAAAGCTCTTGAATTGGTGTTTCCGAATATTTCCTTTAATCAAAGTGAATGTGAAGCTTGCATTCTTGGTAAACACTGTAGAACTGTCTTTCCTAATTCTTCTCATAAGTATGATTGCTGCTTTGATCTTATTCATTCTGATGTGTGGACAGCTCCTTGTGTCTCTAGAGAACAACAAAAATACTTTGTTACTTTTATAGATGAAAAGTCTAAGTATACCTGGATCACTTTGTTACCTTCCAAAGATAGAGTTCTAGAGGCCTTCATTAATTTCCACTCTTACATCACTAACCAGTATAATGCAAAGATTAAGATTTTTAGAACAGATAATGGAGGGGAGTACACAAGCAAAGCATTAAGAGATTATCTACTCAAATATGGAATTCTTCATCAAACCAGTTGCCCATATACACCTGAGCAGAATGGGGTAGCTGAGAGAAAGAACAGACATCTTATGGAGGTTGCTAGTGTGAGAATGAGAAATAATGATTCACCATTGGTGAAGAGAGAGTTTTAGAGAGAGAAAGGATTTATTTTTATTATTATGAAGAGAATGATTTTTCTTGCTTACAAATGTGAAGAGAGTAAGGTATTTATACTAATCTAGTCTAGGCTTGTTTGAAAACAAGGATAGCCTTATACTTGAATGGCTTATAAGGATAACATAACACTAGAAGACAAACAAGCCTTAGACACTCTCCTTTGACCTAGATACTCACGCCTTTATACTTGTAAGTGAAGGCTTTCATCTTTCATCATTTCTTCTTCATTCCAACACTCCCCCTCAAGTTTAAGCATGGGTGAATGGTTGAACTTGCACAGATGAAGAGACTTCCTCCTTCTTCCTCTTTACTCCCTTTCAAGCTTGATTAATGTTCATAGAAACCAAGCTTGTAACCTTAAAGAACTTCCTCATTAAAAACCTTAGTATGGAAAACCCTTTGGGACAAAACCAATACTAAGGGAAAAAGAGTGAAGTCTTCTTAGCTTAGGGATTGGCCATTGAATCTATGAGCTTTAAATTCACCAGAGAGCTCCATAGATCCTTGGATAAAGGCCTTAATGACAAACGCTTGTGAATGGTTGTCTTGAAGCTCCTTTTAAGTCTGGTCCATTTCTCCCCCTTTCTTTTGACTCCTTGTTTTTAAGAGGTGATTATGATCCAGCTTTCCTTAAAGCCTTCAGTTTAAACCTTTTATAAGAGTGGATGGCGATTTGAATGATATGTTCTAGACCAGTCTGGCTCTCTAAGGACTCCACATTAAGGCTTTGGATTCATCATGATCACATGGTTCTCTTCTGGATTCATCATGATCACATGGTTCTCTTCCCTTATATGTTTTTGATCCCCTTTGACCAGCTTCATTTTGCTTCACCTTCTACTTTCAATAAGCCTAACTCAAGAGAATAAGATTGTAGAATTAAGCTTAAGTAGAGTGAGCACACTTATCTCCTAAACATTTTTCCACCATGCTTCCACTAATTGATGTAGGGTAAGTCATGCTTATGACTGTTTTCATCACTTCCTTTGATGAGAGAATTTGGTCCTGAGGTGATTCATCACTTTCCATCAGCTTACTCCTTCTCCATGAGACTTGGTAGCTTGATGGCCATTGGTTCAATCCTCAATTGATGACAGATGATTTTGATGACCTTACTTGCGGCCTCCATGAGAGAAACAGACTGAGCACACTTCTTATGCTCACTTGGTTTTGGCAGACAGCTTGGAAGCCCTTGAGTGTGCCAGACTAATCTTTGAATGTCCTTGTTTGTGACTTGAAAGCCTTTGTATGCACCAGATATCTCCTTTTTGGAATATCCTTCTTTGTGCCTTGAAAGCTTTTGAATGCACCAGACACCTTCAATGCCCTTGTTTGCACCAGACCCACTTCTTGTGTTGTCCTTGCTTGTGCCAGACACTCCCTGAATGTGATTGTCCTTGTTTGCACCTCCAGCTCCAGCTTGTCCATTCCAAACTCAGCACAGACATAGGCACGTCCATGATCCAGTACCTGGCCAGGTCGAAGATACTATCCCGCAGAACTATTGGACAGTGGCGTTACTAAAGGCAGCTCAGTCTAGTGTGATAAGCACTCTGGTCACTTGATAAGGAAGGGATAGTCACACATGATAAGATGAGAAGATAAGGAAGCATGTATGATAAGTTCAGTTGCAACGGTCCTATATGTACTCTTACTTATCCCTAGCCTAGGCGACCTAGGAGTCTTTCTATTTAAGGCTATGCAGCCTCCTTGTAATCGCTCACTCTAATATAATAAGATTCTATTCTATTCCTCTTATGGCTAAACTCTATATGTTCTTGATATGTTCTTAATGTTTATAATCTAATCTATTCAAAACTTCTCCTTAATCTTTCCTAAAACTAACATGGTATCAGAGCAGGATATGATTCTCACATAGCTTCCGCATTCTTAAACTCATTCCTTCTCTTCTACTCTTTATATTTCTGGCTATACCCCAAACGCTTTCCTTGAGATAAACATGTTTAAGTCTGTCTTCTCTGAGATCCAGGATCCTCAGAACCATGGGTGATGAGTTGAAGAAGACTAGGCATGGTTATCTCTCGCGTTTAAGTTGTTTTCAAGTTTAGCCAGCTTTTTCACCATTGTTGTACAGACACATTTCTGGATAGTGAGTTCTTAGTGTAAAAATAGCTGCTTTCTGTGTTGGGGTAGTAAAAGGAGTAAGCTTGAACTCATTCATGGCCTAAATAATACAAGGGGAGTTGTTTAGAGCTAAGTGGGTGAGTGTCCGTACTCACCTTCTTCGACCAAACCCGAACCAGAGTCCGTACACTACACCAAAACTGTCTAAAAATAGCTCATTTATCCTAAAGGTAGGTCATTTCTAGCTTACCAAAGAACGGCTTAAGGTCTTAGAAGGGTAGAGTTGCATCCTGAGCATAAACCTTCTTAAACCTTGTGCACCCTGTTTTTCTCAAACCCTCGTGTTCTCAAACCCTCGTGTTTTTCATAAAACCTACCCCTTTCAAGATGGAGAACACACGGCCCATGGTCATTCCAGTCACCCTCAAAGGCCTTAACTACCTTCTCTGGTCTAGAATGGTAAAAACTACTCTCGGTGGCCGAGGACTTGGAATGCATCTCCTTCTTGATGAAGCTCCACCTAAGACGTTTCAACAGGAGGATGGACAGGAGATTATGATTGTGGATGAAGAAAAATGGATTCAAGAGGATCAGTTTGTTCTGTCTATCATTCAAAGTTCATTGGATGGACCTATCTTGGAGGCATACTCGTATTGTGAAAGTGCTAGGGAGCTATGGGAAACACTCAAGAAGGTTTACGGTAACACTACAAATTTAAGTAGGGTGTTTGAAGTGAAGAGAGCAATCAACAACCTTCACCAAGAGGACTTGGAGTTTACAGCTCATTTTGGCAAGTTTCGCTCCTTGTGGGCTGAGCTTGAAATGTTGAGACCGAACTCAACTGATCCAGAGGTTCTCCTTGCAAGACGTGAACAAGACAAGGTCTTTGGTCTCCTTCTCACCCTGAATCCTATGTACAATGACTTGATCAAGCACCTCCTGAGATCAGATAAGCTTCCATCCCTAGAAGAAGTTTGCGCTTACATCCAGAGGGAACAAGGCTCTCATGGTCTTCTAAGTGGAAAGGGAGAGCTTGTGACAGCAAACAAAGGTGTCTACTTCAAGCAAGATGACAGAAGGGGGTTGTTCTGTGAGCACTGCAAGAGGAAGGGCCATACTAAGGAAAAATGCTGGATTCTCCACCCACATCTCAAGCCATCCAAGTTCAGAGATGTCCGAGCCAATATCACCAAGGCTAAAGCTGACCAGGGAACATCCTCACGCAATCCAGAGGAAGATGGAATGGCGGTGATCAATGCTCAAGCTGCACAAGTAGCCGGTCAAGATCAAGTGGTGAAGCGGTCAGAACTGGATGCTCTTATCAAAGCCCTGAAAGAAAGCTATGGTAATGGTATGGGGTTCTCTTTTCATGCTACTGCTCATACTATAAAACTGGATGAAAGACCATTAGTGATTGATTCTGGAGCATCCCATCATATGATTAGCAATATTGAACTGATTAAGGACTTAGAACCGGCTAAGGGTCATGTTGTGATTGCAAATGGGGATAGAATTCCAATTAAAGGGGTAGGAAACTTAGAACTATTTGATAGAAAGACTAGAGCTTTCTTTATGCCTGATTTCACCTCTAATTTAGTTTCTGTTCATAAGGCCACAAATGACTTGGATTGCAATGTTATCTTCACTCCTAATGATGTACATTTTCAGGATATTAAGACAAGCAAGTTGCTTGGGAAAGGAAGAACTAAGGATGGTCTTTATCTGCTGGGAAATGATCAACCTTTAGCTTCTGTTTTATGTTCTTTAAATTCTACTCCTGTTTATGCTAATAATGTGTTATGGCACGCTAGACTAGGACACCCTCACTCTCGGGCTTTAGGCTTAATGTTACCTAATGTTGTGTTTAAAAATGATAATTGTGAGGCATGTATCTTAGGTAAACATTGCAAGTCTGTTTTCACTAAGTCTGGAACCGTTTATGAAAAGTGTTTTGATCTTGTGCATTCAGATGTGTGGACTGCTCCTTGCTTATCTAGAGAGAATCAGAAATATTTCATTACTTTCATAGATGAGAAATCCAAATACACCTGGATAACCTTAATGCAATCAAAGGATAGAGCTTTAGAGGCCTTTGTGAACTTTCAAAATTATATCACTAACCACTTCAATGCAAAGATTAAAATCTTTAGAACAGACAATGGTGGAGAGTATACAAGTCATGCCTTCAGAGGTCATCTCAATAAGCACGGAATTCTCCATCAAACGAGTTGTCCCTACACACCCCAACAGAATGGTGTGGCTGAGAGAAAGAATCGTCACTTGATGGAAGTAGCCAGGGCAATGATGTTTCATACAAAGGTTCCTAAGAGGTTTTGGGGAGATGCTGTCCTTACCGCATGTTATCTTATTAACAGGACTCCTACCCGAGTCCTCAATGATCTCTCCCCATTTGAGGTATTAAACGCTCTTAAACCTTCTCTAACCCACTTGAGAGTGTTTGGTTGCCTGTGCTTTGTTTTGATTCCAGGAGAGAACCGAACCAAGCTTGACGCTAAGAGTGCACGGTCCATGTTCATTGGGTATTCTACTACCCAAAGAGGCTACAAGTGCTATGACCCTGAAGCTAGGAAGGTGTTGGTGTCTCGTGATGTTAAGTTTATTGAGAACACTGGCTACTATAGTGATCAAAAGTGGGATAACTTGGTTGATCTTGCTGGTTCTTCCCTGGACCGGGCCACTAGCCTTCGGAATATCCTTGATCATCTTGGCATACCTTCACCATTCCAACCTGGTTCTACCGGTGTTCCATGTCCTCAACCTAGTTCATGTCCTGTTCCTGGCTTGGCTCCTGTTCAACCAGCTGTCCCGCATGAAATTACCTCGACCTGGTCAGAACCTAGCTCACCCGGAGGTGGTCCAACATTGTCCCGGACTGGACCAAGCTTACCGCAGCAAGACCTTAACTCTTCCCGGCCAGACATTGATCGTGAGGGGGGACATCTTGAAGAAGACAGTGATCAAGAGAGGACCGGCTCTTCTTCTGAAGGTCACGATCAAAGGCAAGAGCGGGAAGAAGAACCATCAGGGACAGCTCAACCTCTAAGGAGAAGCACAAGACTCAGGAAGGATCCATCAAACTGGGTGAACACAAGGGTCTATTACAATGCAAATGCGGTTGCTCATCCCTCTCAAGTTGTTTGCTCATTTGCTTCATTCCCTGAAGAGCACAAGACCTTTATTAGCAGCCTGGATCAGGGACACATTCCAACATCCTATGAAGAGGCTAAGGAACTCAAAGTCTGGAGGGATGCTATAAGTGATGAGACAGAGGCCATGGAAAGGAATCACACATGGGATGAAGCCGTGTTACCCAAGGGAAAGAAGGCAGTGAGCTCAAAGTGGGTATTTACGATCAAATACAAGAGTAATGGAGATGTGGAAAGATATAAGGCCAGGTTGGTCGCAAGAGGCTTCACTCAGACCTATGGAGAAGATTTTGGTGATACCTTTGCCCCTGTAGCAAAACTCCATACCGTGAGGATTGTCCTATCCTTAGCAACAAATCTGGATTGGGAATTGTGGCAGATGGATGTAAAGAATGCCTTCTTGCAAGGAGAGCTAGAGGAAGAGGTGTACATGCGGCCACCTCCAGGTCTAGAAGGGATTGTTCAACCAGGCAAGGTCTTGAGATTGAGAAAGGCTATTTATGGATTAAAACAATCACCTAGGGCCTGGTATCACAAGTTAAGCATGACACTAAGGGACAGAGGATTCAGGAAATCAGAAGCTGATCACACACTGTTCACATCTTCTAGCCGGTCAGGTATCATAGTTGTGTTGGTCTATGTGGATGATATCATTATCACAGGTGATGATAGGGAAGGGATCAAGGATACCAAAGCCTACCTTAAGTCCATCTTTGACATTAAAGATTTAGGCTTGCTTAAGTATTTCCTAGGGATTGAGATATGTCGCTCTAAAGAGGGATTATTCTTATCTCAAAGGAAATACACACTTGACCTTTTGTCTGAAACAGGAAAGCTAGATGCAAAACCAGTGACCACACCTCTGGAGGACAGTTACAAAGCTATCAATGAGGGGGAGCTTGAAGATCAACCATTCAATAATCCGCAACTCTACAGAAGACTAGTAGGTAAGTTAATCTATTTAACTCTTACTAGACCTGATCTTTGCTTTTCTGTGAATCAGGTTAGCCAGCATATGCAAGAGCCGAAGGTCCATCATTGGAACATGCTGGAGAGAATTCTTAGATACTTGAGAGGAACTTCTGAGCAAGGAATCTGGATGGGAGCCAATGGAAGCTCAGAAATAGTGGGATACTGTGATGCTGACTGGGCTGGTGATAGAGAAGACAGGAGGTCTACCACAGGCTACTGTACCTTTGTTGGTGGAAACTTGGTCACATGGAAGACAAAGAAGCAGAAGATTGTGTCTTGTTCAAGCGCAGAGGCTGAATATCGTGCAATGAAGAAGCTCACCAATGAGTTAACATGGATCAAGGCCATTCTGAAGGACTTGGATATAGAAACAGTTAGACCAATGACCATGCATTGCGACAACCAAGCAGCCATTCACATAGCATCCAATTCTGTATTCCACGAGAGAACTAAACACATAGAAGTTGACTGTCACAAGGTGAGGCAAGCAGTGGAGCAAGGAGTAGTCTTACCATGCTACACCAGAAGTATGGATCAACTTGCGGATATCTTCACCAAGGCAACAACTTCTAAGGTATATGAGTCCATTCTACCTAGGCTTGGACTCTTTGATATGTCTTATCCATGAATCCTCTAATCATAAGCAATCATACTCTTTTTCCCTTATGGTGCTTTTGTCCCATTGGGTTTTACATCATAAGGTTCTTAATGAGGTGGTTGTTTATGATTTCCAAGCTAAGTTCTTCATCAGAATTTAGCTTGAGGGGGAGTATTGGACAGTGGCGTTACTAAAGGCAGCTCAGTCTAGTGTGATAAGCACTCTGGTCACTTGATAAGGAAGGGATAGTCACACATGATAAGATGAGAAGATAAGGAAGCATGTATGATAAGTTCAGTTGCAACGGTCCTATATGTACTCTTACTTATCCCTAGCCTAGGCGACCTAGGAGTCTTTCTATTTAAGGCTATGCAGCCTCCTTGTAATCGCTCACTCTAATATAATAAGATTCTATTCTATTCCTCTTATGGCTAAACTCTATATGTTCTTGATATGTTCTTAATGTTTATAATCTAATCTATTCAAAACTTCTCCTTAATCTTTCCTAAAACTAACAAGAACGATCAGGATCCAGCAGGTCCACTTATATGTACCAGCGAAGTCAGCCACGGGTCGAGAAGCCCGACCATGTACCAAGCTCGTTCTTGGCATGAGATTACTTGAACCAGACACCTTAGCACGGCCAGCACCTCACCTTCGACCTGCCACGATCCAGCTTCATGCGCCACTTGTACCAGCATCGACCAGCCACGATCCAGCGAAGTCCAGCCACATACCAGGCTCGACCATGAACCGCCCGACCAAGGTACAGCACCTTGCGCCAACTTGGATCCTCTTCATGAACCGCCCTTTCTTTGTCCATTGAATGCTCATTTCCTTTCCCCCCACAAGCTTGACACTAAAAACAAGAACAAGAGTCAAGTTTGGAAGAATGAGCATAAATGAATGTCTTAAATTGGTCTAGAGAATGATTGTAAGTATCTGGTAGAATAGACAATGTCTAGAGAATAGAAGATTTAAAGTATCAAAGAATATGAAGAATATTAGATTTGGAGATTAAAAGTATATGATGTTAAGTAGAATAGATGAGATTTTAAGAGAATGATGAAGAATAATAGAGAATGATGATGATGAATGTCAAGGTGAATTTTGGATCCATCTAGGTTCTAAATGCAATGCAAAGTCTTCCTAGGTTCTCTTTCATCCTATGAACATTTCTAAATGAGAATGTAATCAATCAAGGAATAAGTAAAAGGTTTAGAGATAGCCTTTGCAAAGACTTTGATACTAAGTCTTTGTGAGTATTCCTCCTTTGTGATTGATTATGATTTGATCTTGCAGCATGTGTGCTGAGTTGTTTTTCACTTCAAGCACACGCCAAATGACACATTACTCCATGGGAGAGCTGATTCATCACATTCCACCAGTCTTTCCTCTCCACTCCTTGTGGTGGCTGTTCTTGGTGGCAATCGGTTCTAACTCATTCTCCATGTGCTGTGTCTTTTCCACTTGATTTCTTTTGCCTTTGTTAGACAATCAAGCTAAACATCAACTCCCACCTTAAGCCTTTTAACCTGTTGATCATAAACAGATTCTAAACAAAAGGTAGTTAGTGAAAGAGAATGATTAAGATTAACCAAACTTAATTTTAAACACTGCCTAAGGACTTTTGGATTCAACATGCCTTCTTAAACTTATTGTTCTAAGTAAAAGACAAGGTTCTCTTCCCTTAAGATCAATGCAATTCATTAACAAATGATTCAGCTAGCTAAACTAGGTTCAAGATGTCACATTTTAACAATTTCTAAATACATGAAAACAATTCAATAGAATTCATGATTTACTAACCACCTAGATACCAAATTTCCTAGAGTTCTAACTCACAAAACCATCAATGAAATCAATAAAATAGTTGGATTAGAGTTTAGAAATAGCCTGAATGCATAGACTTTGATACTAAGTTTTTGCATTTGAGTTTAGGAACTGGTTCTGATCTAGGCACTCCCTCTCATTGAAAGCGCCTTTGGTGGTGAAGCAATGCCTCCTTCTTTAAAGCAGCAACCTATGTAGAATCATTTAAAACCTCCTTCTTAGAAGGTTTATCCTTTCTTTAAACCTCTCTTCCTTGCATTTTCCATTCATTCTTGACCACAAGAAGATAGTTCATTCCTTTTGCACACTCCATGAGTGTATGCATGTGAAACCTAAAACAAAACTTGAAAAACGCCTTCCAAACTCTGGTTAGTCCCTTATCTACTAGACTAAGCATATTCTCCTGAAGATTTTGACCAGGATCACGAGTTTAGACACTTCAAATCATGCAACAAAGGCCGCTACACACAGACCTACCTCACGCGCCCTCTACTTGCTAAGGGCGAGTGAGCAACTGATCCTAACAACTCCAACCTCCTCCTAACCACTTGCCAACAACTATAACGTCTCTTTACTACTCAGACATAGATGATTCAGAGGTGAAAACCGTTTTCAATAACCAACAAGACTTCAAAAACAACATTCCCGCCTTTTTTCCAAATTCGAAATTTTTCTTATCTTGCAAGAAACACTTTCTTGAAGTCAAAAAATCATTGGATTGCAATCAAACTTTCTGAACCTCTTCACAAGATCCTAAACTAAGATTTGATCGTCCAAGATTCGAAACAGATCGAGTAAATTGAGAGATTGAAGTCAATTACCCAGAAGAGGACGAAACAGGACCAATTTCAAGAAACAGAGCAAGGAAGCTACAAAACCTGGAAAGGGGCAAAGCGGACCTCCCGATTCATCAACTAGACTCAATATACTTGAGTTTTGGCTTTGGAATCGCGTGATTTGATGAAGTTTTGAAGAAGTTATGCTTGTTGCAAAGTCGGAGATTCCCGATGGAGCCGATCGCGACGCCGTCGAGAAGAACTGATCAAGAACGTCTTTAAAATCACCTTAGGGTAAGACCGGACCTCTTGATTCTTCAACAGGACTCTTTCTTCTACAGTTTTGGCGGTGGTTTGATTGAAATTGATGAAGATCTCGAGCTTTTATGGTCGCTTCAATGGAGACCTTCGCGGAGGAAGACGATCGCGGATATCTGTTGCAAGAAAACTCATATCTTTTGATTCCCGTGGCCAAATGATGCGATTCAAGTTGTCGAGTCTTCAGAATTCGCCGGAGAACAATCCAGAGAAAACAGATCGTGAAAATCTGTCGTGGTTCGATCGGAATTCACGATCAAAGATGGCGGACTGGTCGGCAGCCTTGGTTTTGAAGGTAGCGCAAGAACTTGAAGATTTTGAAGGTTTCATGAAGAGAATCGATCGAAACCTGCTCTGATACCATGTGAGAATGAGAAATAATGATTCACCATTGGTGAAGAGAGAGTTTTAGAGAGAGAAAGGATTTATTTTTATTATTATGAAGAGAATGATTTTTCTTGCTTACAAATGTGAAGAGAGTAAGGTATTTATACTAATCTAGTCTAGGCTTGTTTGGAAACAAGGATAGCCTTATACTTGAATGGCTTATAAGGATAACATAACACTAGAACACAAACAAGCCTTAGACACTCTCCTTTGACCTAGATACTCACGCCTTTATACTTGTAAGTGAAGGCTTTCATCTTTCATCATTTCTTCTTCATTCCAACAGCTAGGTCCATGATGTTCCATACACATGTACCCAAAAGGTTTTGGGGTGATGCTGTACTCACGGCCTGCTACCTAATCAATAGATTACCCACTAAAGTTCTTGATGATATCTCACCATATGAGGTACTAAATAAAACAAAACCACATATTGATCATTTGAAAGTTTTTGGTTGCTTGTGCTTTGTCTTAGTACCAGGAGAAAGGAGGAATAAGTTGGAAGAGAAGAGTACTAGGGCAATGTTTATAGGCTACTCATCTACTCAAAAAGGTTATAAATGTTATAATCCTGAATCACATAAGGTATTAGTATCTAGAGATGTTAAATTTCTTGAGGAAAAGTCTTATTATACTGATGGAACTTGGGAAACAATCAAAAATCTATCTAACTCAAGTACTGATAGTAATGTCTATCTTAGAAAATTGTTGGAAAGCTTTGATGTTTCTAGGCAAGCTAGATCAGGGCCTGAACAGACTAAAAGCTCTCAACAAGAATCGGCCTCTACTCAGCATGAACCAGTGGTTTCACCTACTGCGCATGTACCAGCTCAGAGTGACCATGGGTCAGCAGTGTCTGATCATGGAACGATGGGTCAGGAACACGGCCCTGATGGAGAGGGGGAGTATACCCAAAGTATTTCTTCAAATGTGCATCCTAGTCTTGCTCATGAGGGGGAGAGTGTATCAACTGGTCCTGATCAAGTCTATGATAATGAAGTGGCGGTTGTTGAATCACCTCAAGTATTACGAAGGAGCACAAGGATAAGGAGAGATCCGGCTAACTGGGTCAACAATAGGGTCTACTACAATGCTCAAGCAGTAGAACATCCTATACAAGCCACTTGTTCATTTGCTCAATTTCCAACAGAACATCAGGTATTCATTAGCTCATTAGATCAAAATCATATTCCTAACACATATGAGGAAGCTATGGAACTGAAGGTTTGGAGAGATGCTGTCCAAGAAGAAATAGAGGCTATGATGAGAAACAATACTTGGGATGAGTCATATTTGCCCAAAGGTAAGAAAGCAGTAAGTTCTAAATGGGTGTTTACTATCAAGTACAGGAGTAATGGTGAGATTGAAAGGTATAAGGCTAGACTTGTAGCAAGAGGTTTTACTCAAACATATGGAGAAGACTTTGGAGACACTTTTGCTCCAGTTGCAAAACTTCACACTGTAAGAATTGTACTTTCTCTTGCTACTAATCTTGAATGGGAGTTGTGGCAGATGGATGTGAAGAATGCATTTCTTCAAGGAGAGCTAGATGAAGAAGTGTACATGAAACCGCCTCCTGGGTTAGAAGGCTTAGTGGTTGGTAGCAATGTCCTAAGATTAAGGAAAGCTATCTATGGATTAAAGCAATCTCCAAGAGCCTGGTATCATAAACTCAGTATGACTTTAAGGGATAGAGGTTTTAGAAGATCTGAAGTTGATCATACTCTGTTTACTTTTCCTAGTTGTTCAGGTATAATTGTGGTATTAGTCTATGTTGATGACATTATTATCACAGGTAGTGACAAGGAAGGTATTCTAGAGACTAAGGCTTATCTTAAATCGAAATTTGACATTAAGGATCTTGGTTTGATGAAATATTTCTTAGGAATAGAAATATGTAGATCTAAAGAGGGTTTGTTTCTGTCCCAAAGGAAATATATTCTTGAATTGTTAAAGGAAACAGGAAAGATGGAAGCAAAGTCAGTTTGCACACCCTTGGAAGATGAGTACAAATCCGCTAGTAAGGGGGAGCAGGATGAAGAACTCTATGAAGATCCAAAACTATACAGGAGGCTGGTAGGTAAACTTATATATCTTACACTTACTAGACCTGATATTTGTTTTGCAGTAAATCAGGTGAGCCAGCACATGCAATCTCCTACTGTTAAGCACTGGGAGATGTTAGAAAGAATACTAAGATACTTGAAAGGGACTTATGATCATGGAATCTGGATGAGTTGCAACAAAAACACAGACATAGTAGGATATTGTGATGCTGATTGGGCTGGTGATAGGAATGATAGAAGATCAACAACCGGCTATTGTACCTTTGTGGGAGGAAATCTAGTGACTTGGAAGACTAAGAAACAGAAGGTGGTGTCATGTTCCAGTGCTGAAGCTGAGTATAGAGCCATGAAGAAACTCACAAATGAACTAATTTGGATCAAGGCTGTTCTTAAGGATCTACAAATTGAAGATTCAAGGCCTATCACTATGCATTGTGACAATCAAGCAGCCATTCATATAGCTTCAAACTCAGTATTCCATGAGAGGACCAAGCACATTGAAGTAGATTGCCATAAGGTAAGACAGGCGGTTGAACAGGGAATAGTCTTGCCATGCTATACAAGAAGTTCTGATCAATTGGCAGATGTTTTCACTAAAGCCGCAACTTCAAAGGTGTGTGAGTCCATTTTGCCAAGACTTGGTTTGACAAGCATTGCTGAGTGAGTCCCTTAACTAGAGGAATCATACTCTTTTTCCCTCAAAGTTGTTTTTGTCCCAATTGGGTTTTACACTTTGAGGTTTTTAATGAGGTGATCTCCTGTAGTTTGTCCAAGCTTAACCATTCATCATAGTTAAGCTTGAGGGGGAGTGTTAGATTTAGGAATGTATAAGGACTAAATTAGGCGTATGTTTAGGTTATTATACACCTCTTGTAATTGCCTATAAATACTCCTTGTACATAACAATTCGAGATATACAAATTCATTCTTCTTCATTCTCAAAACTCTTTCTCTCTCAATTCTCTCTCATTCTCTCTACAATCGAATTCATTCTCTGCATAATCTTTCATTCTTCTTCATTCTTTTAATTCTCACATCCAGATGGTCTTAGGCCGAGTATTGTTTGCTGCCTTGCGCTTGTTCTGTTGTTCAATCTGAATGGCAAGATGTAGCAACTCTCCTAAGTCATGGTATGTTTGTCTCTCAACCTTCCTAGCAATCTTTTCTTGCAAACCATCCACAAATTGTGCCATTAGACTCTCCAGAGAGTCTTCTACTTCCAACCGGTTTCTCAGATGCTCAAATTCCTCATAATACTCCTCCACACTCTTGTTGCCTTGTGTCAAACGTCTAAAACGCTTCTGCATATCTCGGTGAAAGTGTGGTGGTACATAGCGCCTTCTCATAATGTATTTGAGCTCTTCCCAAGTCACTATATTCCCATATCGGTTCCTCCTCCTCTCAGTCACTTCTCTGTCCCACCAAGTAAGAGCATGGTCAGTGAACTGGGCTGTAGCTAAAGCTACTCTCCGTGGATCAGCATATCTATAGTATTCGAAAATATGCTCCATCCTTCTCTCCCAATCAAGATAAGCTTCTGGGTCCACTCTTCCAGCAAAGGTTGGTGGATTAAGCTTAACATCAGGAGCTGGGTACTGTGGTTGTTGTGGTGGTGCATGGAATGGTGGTGCATGGGCATGGAATGGTGGTGCTTGAAAAGGTGGTGTTTGAGCTGATTGCTCTCCCAAGCCACGCGCTTCTCTTTGCCTAGCCGTTTCAGGTATGTCTGGTCTTCCAGGCTGCAAGAGTTGCCCCAAACGATCCATACCAGCTGCCATGTTGCTGAGTTGCCCATTGATGGCTGCTAGCATTTGGATCATGGCATTAGTGGCGTCTACTTGTTCTGAGCTATCAGACATTGTTGTTCTGGACAAGGATTCGATCCAGTCGAGGAGTGGTCGATTCTCTAGGCGATCGGTCGATCTTAAAATTCGTCCGTAGAAGGTTGGATCGATCGGTCTGTTTGGGGATCGGTCAATCTTAGATGTGATCGACCCGAGGTACGATCGGTCGATCTAGGTCCGCTCGGTCGATCTTGTAATTGTCCGCAAAAGTGGATCGGTCGATCTAAAGTTGATCGATCGTTCCTGTTCTTTTACGTCTAGGGTTTCCACTAATTTAAAGTCTCCCCGCAGCCGCTTTGCAGAGGGAGATCGATCGATCCAAAGAGGGATCGGTCGATCTGGGCTCGGGTTTTCCTCTCGCTTAAGTTCCTGTCAGCTGTAGACAAACCAAAACCAAAGTGAAATACGAAATTCCTAGCCGTTTTTTTCCTCTAGTTTCGTCTACAGACTCTAGAATCCTACTAGTTTAAAGGTGTCTAACTATTCTAAACTCGTTTCTACTAATAATTCAGACTCAATTCCAAGGGACTAAAAATCTACTAATAAGGTGAATGAAAGTTGCAGACAAAAAGTTAAAAAAAGATAGGTTTAGACACTCCCTGAGAAGGTAGAATCTTCAGCTCTGATACCAAAAGATGATACACGCTCTGGTTGTCAGAAGAGGATGCAGACCAATGGGTTAGTGTTTGTGCCAACAAGGGAGATCCTCTCCTGGTTAAACACGAAGGGGGAAGCGATTTGGACCACACGAGGGAGGAATGATCTCGTGATACACCAAGGTTCTTCGCGCCTGGATGACAGATCAAGGCAGAAGAATTCAATTGCTACAGATTAAGGAAAAATCGACTAGGGCTCTGAAATTTGCTGTCAAAATTAATTATGTCTGTCATTCCAGGGGAGGCTAAGGTTTTAATTACCCTAGCCCAAAAAAACAACAAGTAGTTTTAAAAGAAAAACAACAAGGCGTTCAAAATTATACCAAAAACTACAAACAGCTTAAAACTTAAAAACCAGAAATTATACTAAGTGTTGAAGACTGCTGTAGCTTGTCTTCATTGGAGGGTCCTCATCTTCTGATTATTCCAGGGGCTGGTAAAAGGTTATTATCGTAGAACAGGCCCTGTCTTGCACACTAGAGGTGTTGCCTCGTTAAAACCCCCTTCAGAAAACCCATAGGGACAAAACCGAAGGTAGGAAAAAGAGTACAATTCCCTAGCATGTCTTTGTGAGTCTTTACTCTATAGTGATAGTAAAGACACCAGAAGATGATGTCTGACACTGGAGAAGCTCGCACGAGATGCTTGAAAATGGGTCTTCTCCCTTGCTGCTGTCGATGACTGAGGGTGGACAAAGACTAGCTGATCCTTGCTCGAGCACAAATTCTACTAGATGGTTGAACTTGTGTGCGATGGCTCTGGCTCTCTGGCGAGTTATGGGTCCATTAGGTACTTGAGGGATGATCTGCACTCCCTCTGGTTCAGCTGTCATTGTTGAAGAGCCGATGTCCTCATCAGTTTGTCCAAGCTTAACCATTCATCATAGTTAAGCTTGAGGGGGAGTGTTAGATTAGTCATGTAATCACCTAGTTAAATAAGAGTAGGCGTGTACTAAGTGTGATTAACACATCATGTAATCACATATAAACACCCTTGTACTCCACATTTTCGAGAATTAATTCCATTCTTCTCTATTCTCAAAACTCTTTCATTCACAATTCTCTCTCACATTCTCTCTAGCATTCGATATCAATCTTTCACCATTCTTCAATAATCTTCATCATTCTTCAAATCTTTCAAGTAGCCTCCTTCCATACTTCTTAATCATCATCCTACCTGCCTTCAAGTCGATCCTCAGGTTTAGAACAACCAGGGCCGCACCAGAGTGTATATGGCTAAAGGCTCTTCTCAAAGACTTCAACATTGAAAGCAGCACACCTATCACAATGCATTGTGATAATCAGGCAGCCATTCATATTGCATCCAATTCTGTCTTCCACGAACGAACCAAGCACATTGAGGTGGACTGCCACAAGGTTAGAGAGGCTGTGGAGAAAGGAATCATACTTCCATGCTATACAAGAAGTTCTGATCAATTGGCTGATATCTTCACCAAGGCGGCAAGTTTGAAGGTTTGTGAGTTCATCCATACTAAGCTTGGACTCACAACCCTACCATTCCAGTAACTTCCCTATCATGAAGGATTCATACTCTTTTCTCTTAGAATGTTTTTCTCCCACTGGGTTTTGCATTCTAAGGTTTTTAATGAGGTGAATCCTCTTGATGTCCAAGTTTTAATCATTCACCAATGATGTAAAACTTGAAGGGGAGTGTTGGAATGAGGAAACAATTCACCAAGGAAAAGAGTGTTAACGGCTAGCAATGAATCTTCTAGAAGGATTGGTGACTCACCTCTGCCAGCACAAAAGGGGAAAGAGGCGCCAGCACTAAAGAGGAAGCACACACTCTTACCTAAAGTAGTCATTTTTAGGTTATCCATTTCTGTATAAAAGGATCACTAAGGTCTCTCTTTGTAATCAAGAAATCCTATTCTAATAATATGTGTTTACCTAATCTCTCGCCTAAACTCTCTCCACTCTTCCTAAACTTCTAAAACTTTCAGAAAGAAACTGAAAACTAGAGAGAACTAGAGAGAATAAGAGAGTTTGAAGAATCAGAGAATAGATTTCATTACTTCGAAAAGAATGATACAAAGCGTTTATATATGAGTGTACAAGACCTGTTGCCAAACACTTTAATTAGTCTAACCATACGACTAAGTAATCCATACCTTCCTTAAGCTAATACTTCTCTCTAATCTAACACTCCCCCTCAAGCTTAACTATGATGAATAATTAAGCTTGAACAAACCATAGGAAACCAGCTCATTAAAAACCTCAAAGTGTAAAACCCAAGTGGGACAAAAACAGCTTTGAGGGAAAAAGATTATGGTTCCTATAGTTAAGGAGAATCAGCCAACAATGCTTGTCATTCCAAGTCTTGGGAGTATGGACTCACAAACCTTTGTAGTAGCAGCTTTAGTAAAGACATCTGCCAATTGATCTGAACTCCTTGTGTAACAAGGTAATATGATCCCTTGTTCAACAGCTTGTCTCACTTTGTGGCAATCTACTTCTATGTGTTTGGTCCTCTCATGAAATACTGAGTTGGAAGCTATATGAATGGCTGCCTGATTATCACAATGCATGGTGATAGGTCTTGAATCTTCAATTTGCAAATCCTTAAGAACAGCCTTGATCCAGATTAGTTCATTTGTGAGTTTCTTCATGGCCCTATACTCAGCTTCAGCACTAGAACATGAGACCACCTTCTGTTTCTTGGTTTTCCAAGTCACAAGATTTCCTCCCACAAAAGTACAGTAACCTGTTGTTGATCTTCTATCATTCCTATCACCAGCCCAATCTGCATCACAATACCCTACTATATCTGTGTTTTTATTGCAGCCCATCCAAATTCCATGATCATAAGTACCCTTCAAGTATCTGAGAATCCTTTCCATCATTCGCCAATGATAGACTGTGGGTTCTTGCATTTGCTGACTCACCTGGTTCACTGCAAAACAAATGTCAGGTCTAGTAAGAGTAAGATAAATGAGTTTACCTACCAGCCTCCTATATAGCTTTGGGTCTTCATAAGGTTCTTCTTCAAGCTCCCCCTGACTTGGGCTTTTATACCCATCTTCCAATGGTGTACTAACTGGTTTAGCTTCCATCTTTCCTGTTTCCTTCAACAAGTCAAGAGTATATTTCTTTGGGATAAGAATAATCCTTCTTTAGATCTACAAATTTCAATTCCTAAGAAATATTTCATTAGACCAAGATCTTTAATATCAAATTTTGACTTAAGATAGGTCTTAGTTTCTTGAATACCTTCCTTATCACTACCTGTGACAATAATATCATCAACATACACTAAAACCACAATGATACCTGAACAAATAGGCAGAGTAAAGAGTGTGTGATCAACCTCAGACCTTCTGAAACCTTTATCCCTTAATGTCATGCTCAATTTGTGATACCAAGCTCTTGGAGATTGTTTCAATCCATAAATTGCTTTTCTTAATCTCAAAACACCACCATCATTCACTATACCTTCCAAGCCAGGAGGTGGTTTCATGTATACTTCCTCTTCTAATTCTCCTTGAAGGAATGCATTCTTTACATCCATCTGCCACAAATCCTATTCAAGGTTAGTAGCAAGAGAAAGTACAACTCTTACCGTGTGCAACTTAGCAGCTGTCGCAAATGTGTCTCCAAAATCTTCACCATATGTTTGAGTGAAGCCTCTTGAAACAAGCCTAGCCTTATACCTCTCAATTTCACCATTACTCTGGTACTTAATAGTAAACACCCATTTGGAACTTACTGCTTTCTTTCCTTTTGGCAGAAATGATTCATCCCAAGTATGATTTCTTATCATGGCCTCTATTTCATCTTGAACAGCATCTCTCCATACCTTCAATTCCATAGCTTCCTCATATGTGTTAGGAATTTGATTTTAATCTAAAGAGCTTATGAATACCTGATGTTCCTTTGGAAATTGAGCAAATGAACAAGTGGCTTGGATAGGATGTCCTTCTTCTTGGGCATTATAGTATACCCTAGTATTAATCCAGTTGGATGGATCTTTCCTTATCCTAGTACTCCTTCTTAGCACTTGAGGAGATTCAACAACCACCACCTCATGTTCAGTATCATCTCTTTGTTCTTGTACCTCTCGGTCATAGGCGTGATCAGGAACACATGGAACTTGAAGACTCACATTCTCCCCCTCCTGATCACAACTAGGATTCAAGTATGAGGAAGAACCTGGTACAGACTCCCCCTGGCCGTGACCATCCCTATTTTGTGCCGTGCTAGACCCCGCTTCAGTCATAAAATGTTGGAATGAAGAAGAAGTGATGAATTTATGAAAGCCTTTATTTCTAGATAAATGGCGATTTATATGTATGTAAAAGGGAGAGTCTATGGCTTGTTTGTATTATAGAATTATGTTATCCTTGTAAGCCATTTATGTATAAGGCTATCCTTGTATCCAAACAAGCCTAGACTAGATTAGTATAAATACTTTACTCCCTTCACATTTTGTAAGTAAGAATTCATAATTCTCATTTTCTAATAAATCATTCTTCTCTCTAATTCTCTAATTCTCTCATTCTCTCATTCTCTCATTCTGCAAATCTCTCAATCTTATAATCTTTCATGGTATCAGAGCCAGGTTACATCAAACCTGGGTAAATTTCTTCATTCTTTCATTGATTCAACAAGAATCCATCTTGTTCTTCATCTGTTTCTGGATTTTTTTTCGAACGTCATCTTGCAAATCAAATTGCGATCAATCGACGACTCCAATTGACGATCTTCTTTCACTGGCGTGTGCATCGGCGAATTCCGAATCCACAGCCACAGAATTCGTACCATTTGGCCCAGGGAATCGAAAGTTACGAATTTTCTTCCAAGAGGTGTTCGTGATCGCGTTCGTTTCAAACCTCTGTATTTCCCAGGTCATCTCTACGTAAACTTTCCTTCAAATCGTGTTTTTCAAAAGCCTAAACTCAAGCCCCTTGAGTCTAGTTTCTGTTTAAAGAAAGCAGAACTCGATTCCATTGAGTTTAAAGGGTTTTCTTGAAGTTTTCCTCAAAGTCGTCCAAAATCACCTGTATCAAGACTCTGGTGATATAATCCTAATTCTTACTCAGTTTTCTTTAATTCTCTGAATCTAGAAAGTTTAATTAGTGTCTTGTGAGGGTTAATACGAAATTTTAAGTCAATCCAATAGGTTTAGGGTTTCAAGATTGATTTTCTTGAAATCCTTGTTCAGTTTTTTTTTTTAATTTGGAAAAGTTTTGATTTGATTTCTTGAACCTAAAATTGATTCAAGATTAATAAATTCGAAATTGGTGATTAAATCTTGTTAAAATTGGTTGTTAGGCTATTTTTTTAATCTGTTCATATACTGTTGCAAGTATTGGTTAAAAGTTAGTTACAAGTAGTTATAGGTTGTTATTAGTTACTTGAACTGCAAGTTGTTGGTTTCTTGCTTCACACTTAATTCTGTGGATACACTTAGCTCTTTCACTTGCCTCCCTTCTTGTATAGTAAGCTGTATCTTGCAGGTATAGACTTGTGTGATTAGTGTTGTATCCGAGTGTCCCGACCACAGCTATCACGTCCGACCACGTCCAAAACAAGCGAGTGTCCCGACCGAGTCTTTCGCAAGTGTGACCACGTCCCGACCAACCAACTTCCAGCTGAACTCTTGACCAAGCAACCTGGTGAACAGAAGCCGTGACCAAGAGACCTGAGCGTGACCAGAAAGAAGCCGTTCACGCCCAACCCAACCCAACTAGCGTGACCAGCATCTTATTCTCGCCTAGCTGGCTCCAGTCTGGTATCACGATTTTTTTTGTTTCTCTGATTTACTGACCTATATTGCCTTTTAAGTATGGAAATTCAGGTATCCCTTAGTGCTCCAGTCATTCTACATGGAGCAAATTATCTCTTATGGTCTAGGACCATGAAAACCACATTGGGTGGTAAAGGTCTTTGGAATCATATTGCCACAAATGGCATTGAAGACAATGAAGTGGCTGAAGTGAGTGATGCAGCTCAAGCCAAATGGTACCAAGAAGATCAGTTGGTACTTTCTATTTTACAAAATTCTCTTGCTAGTGATCTTTTAAAAGCTTATTCTTTTTGTGAAAATGCAAAAGATCTATGGGACACTTTGCTTAAGGTGTATGGAAACACCACTAACCTTTTGAGAATTTTTGAAGTAAAGAAGGCTTTGAATGAATTAAGGCAGGAGGATGCTGAATTCACAAAGCACTATGGCTCATTCAGAGCTTTGTGGGCTGAGCTAGAAATGCTAAGGCCAGCCACTATTGAACCACTTGTACTCCTTGAAAGAAAGGAACAAGATAAGGTGTTTGGGTTACTTTTAACTCTTAATTCTACTTACTCAGATCTTATTAAGCATATTCTCAGGTCTGATAAGTTGCCTAGCTTGGAAGAAGTGTGTGCTCAAGTTCAAAAGGAGCAAGGATCACTTGGATTGTTTGGCAACAAAGCTGAACTAGTAGCTGCTCACAAAAGTTACTTCAAGCCACCAAATGCTTCTAGGAAGAGGAGGCAATTTTGTGATCATTGCAAGAAGGATGGTCATGCAAAGAAGGATTGTTGGGAACTCCACCCTCATCTGAGGCCATCATGGGCTTCACGCCCTACACTGCATCCGGCCATGCCCTCGGCCAGGCAAGCTCACGGTGTTGGGTCATCAAGGGCGGTTGGTAGCAGCGGTTCACTTCCTGTCTCAGCCTCCACTAATACCATGCCACAAGCATAAGAATTTGTGACAAGATCAGACTTAGAAGCCCTTATCAAGGCACTAAAGGATAGCAATGTGATGGGATATTGAAACTAGGAGATGTTTTGGACAAGGAACCACAAAAGATGATTTATTAGGACATCCTCATCCAAGAGCACTTGACTTACTTGTTCCTGGTTTAAAAATGCCAAAAGAGTTGTGTGATTCTTATAATGGAGGAGAATACACTAGTACCAGACTTCAAGAACATCTAGCTAAACATGGCATTGAACATCAGACAAGCTGTCCTTACACTCCACAACAAAATGGAGTAGCTGAAAGGAAGAATAGACATTTAATGGAAGTTGTGAGAATAATGATGTTCCACATGAAAGTACCTAAACGATTTTGGGGAGATGCCCTTGTAGCTGCATGCTACTTGATTAATAGGACTCCTACAAAAGTCCTAGATGACCTGTCTCCATTTGAGGTACTAAACAAAACTAGACCTAATATTGATCACTTAAGAGTTTTTGGTTGTGTTTGTTTTGTATTAGTTCCAAGGGAGCAAAGGAACAAGCTGGAACCAAAGAGTACCAAAGCTATGTTCATTGGATATTCATCCACACAAAAAGGGTACAAATGTTATGATCCAGAAACTAGAAGAGTCTTGGTGTCTAGAGATGTCAAGTTCCAAGAAGAAAAAGGATTTTTTGAAGAGTGAACTTGGGAACAATTTAAAGACATCTCATCAACAAGAACTGACCAAGCTGAATACTTGAGACAACTCTTGGAAAGTATTGGAATAAGAGGTGGTCAGCACACAGTCTCATCACCTGCCCCAGTTGCAAGTAGCCGTGGACCCGTGGTTCAGCCTGGTCCACAAGACCGTTCATCCGGCCCTTCCGGTCCATCTAGTCCAGCCGCATCTGATCCTTCCGGTTTGTCTCGGCCATCATCCTTTCCTGGTTCTCCTGGGCTTCCTCCTCTTGAACATGGGGGGGGGAGAAACCTCTACTCATGTCCAACAAGACTCAGCAGGAGAGAATTCCATTCTAGCTTCAGCTTCCAAAAGATCTAGACCTACTCTCATTGAAGTTTTGAGTGAAGAAGAGGAGGCTCCACCTACAGTGTTAAGGAGAAGCACAAGACAAAGAAATCCACCAGTTTTCTACAATGGAAATGTTGTAGTTCATCATGACCAGGGAGTTTGTAATATTGCAAACTTACCTTCTACTCATGTTGCTTTTATTTCTAGTCTTGACAATGAGCAGATTCCAAAGACATATGAAGAAGCTATGTCTATAAAGGAATGGAGGGAAGCTATCTCAGCTGAGAACAAGCTATGGAGAGGAATGGTACATATGCTTCAGCCACTTTACCAAAAGGAAAGAAGGCTGTAAGTTCTAAATGGATTTTTACCATTAAATACAAAAGCAATGGTGAAATTGATAGATATAAAGCTAGGTTGGTAGCTAGGGGTTTTACTTAGACATATGGTGAGGATTATAGGGATACATTTGCTCCTGTTGCTAAGCTACATTCTGTCAATGTTGTGCTTACTGTTGCTACTAATCTTGAATGGGAATTGTGGCAAATGGATGTCAAGAATGCTTTCTTACAAGGTGAACTAGAAGAAGAGGTTTACATGTCACCTCCACCTGGCCTAGAAGATGAGGTTGGAAGCGGTAATATACTGAGGTTAAGGAAGGCTATTTATGGCCTTAAACAATCTACAAGAGTTTGGTATCACAAGCTAAGTGTAACCTTAATGGATAAAGGTTTTAAAAAATCTGAAGTGGAACATACTCTTTTCACATTAAAAGGTAAGGAAGGTATTGTGGTAATCCTTATCTATGTAGATGATATAATCATATCTGGTAATGATAGTGTTGGTATTGCATCTACTAAAGATTACTTAAAGAGTGTCTTTGATATAAAGGATTTAGAAGAACTTAAATACTTCTTAGGAATTGAGGTATGTAGGTTTAAGGAAGGTCTCTTTCTCTCTCAAAGGAAGTATATTGTAGATTTACTAACATCTACAGGTATGATGGAAGCTAAGCCAGCCAAAACACCCTTAGAGGAAGGCTACAAAATCACAACTAAGGGGGAGCTAGTTGAAGAAATTGATTTTAATGATCCTAAGCTCTATAGGAAAGTGGTTGGTAAGCTTATTTATTTAACCATCACTAGACCAGATTTATGTTTTGCTGTGAATCAGGTATCACAACACATGCAAGGACCAAAGATGAGACATTGGGAGATGGCCATGCGAATTCTAAGATACTTAAAAGGCACACATGAACAAGGTATATGGATGGGTAACAATAAAAACACAAATGTGGTTGGTTATTGTGATGCAGATTGGGCAGGAGATAGGGAAGATAGGAGAAGTACTACTGGATATTGTACTTTCATAGGTGGAAACCTTGTGACTTGGAAAACCAAGAAGCAAAAGGTGGTTTCATGTTCTAGTGCAGAATCAGAGTATAGAGCAATGAGGAAGCTCACTACTGAATGCATCTGGCTGAAACAAATTTTGGGTGACTTAGCCGTGGAGTGTGAGGAACCTATCACCATTCATTGTGACAATTAAGCTGCCATTCACATAGCCTCCAATTCAGTGTTTCATGAGAGGACCAAGCATATAGAAGTGGACTGCCACAAAGTTAGAGAAGCTATTGGGAAAGGTATCATTTTACCTTGCTATACAAGGAGTGAGGACCAACTAGCTGATGTATTTACCAAGGCAACATCTCTTAAAACTGGCGCCTCAATCTATCCAAGACTTGGCCTCATGACCATTCCACACCAATGATCCCAACATGGAGCGTTATACTCTTTTTCCCTAGAAAAGGTTTTGTCCCAATTGGGTTTTCCTTCTCTAGGTTTTTAATGAGGTAATGCTTCATGGTTGCAAGCTTAAACATCTTATGTCTTAAGCTTGAGGGGGAGTGTTGGAATGAAGAAGAAGTGATGAATTTATGAAAGCCTTTATTTCTAGATAAATGACGATTTATATGTATGTAAAAGGGAGAGTCTAAGGCTTGTTTGTATTATAGAATTATGTTATCCTTGTAAGCCATTTATGTATAAGGCTATCCTTGTATCCAAACAAGCCTAGACTAGATTAGTATAAATATTTTACTCCCTTCACATTTTGTAAGTAAGAATTCATAATTCTCATTTTCTAATAAATCATTCTTCTCTCTAATTCTCTAATTCTCTCATTCTCTCATTCTGCAAATCTCTCAATCTTATAATCTTTCATAAAAGAGTCGTCTCTTTCATGTATCTGCCGAGATGGTCCTGTTGCATACTGAGGAGGTGATCCTATGTTGAAACTTGGAGCTCTTGCTGGTGCAGATGTTGGTTTCCTAGAAACATCAAAGCTTTCCAACAACTTTCTAAGGTAAGCATTACTATCAGTACTAGAGTTAGTAAGATCCTTTATTGTATCCCAAGTTCCATCATTATAAAAAAGCTTATCCTCTAAAAATTTTACATTTCTAGAAACTAAAACCCTTTTTGAGTGGTAGAATAACCAACAAACATTGCCTTAGTACTCTTCTCTTCCAATTTGTCCCTCATTCCTCCTGGTACTAAAACATAACAAACACATCCAAATATCTTTAAATGATCAATGTGAGGTTTGTTGTTGTTAAGTACCTCAAATGGTGATATTGAAAGAATGTGTATATTTGCGGAATTAAGAGTTTAGGAAAGTATGGAAGAGTTTGGACAGGAGTTTTAATGGAGAATGAGAGAGATGAAGAACAAGGAAGAAGTATATTTCCTTAGTTGGTTTTTCTACAACATTAGGTGAAGGATATTTATAGACAGACACTTAGACAGCTAGGTATTCGCAGGATAGGGACATAAACAATAAACAAAGGGGAGAGAGTGCTGGATCCAAGGCGTGATGGTGACAGCTCCTAACGGGTGGGAGCTTGCTTCCACACGTGATCCTGCCTTGTCAAAGTCTTCAACGGTCCTATCCTCTTGCCAAGACTCCTTCTAGAACATTTTAAGTGAAAGGGCCACACCAAGTCTTCCCTGGGCCGTCCCATGTCCTAACTTCACCTTGGGCCATTCCATGTCTCAATCGCTAAGTCTTCCTGGGCTGCCTAAGGCTGTGTCCCAACTTAAGAACTGGTTGACCACTCCTCTTTATTTCCTTTTCTAACTCAATACTCCCCCTCAAGATCAACCATGATGAATGGTTTATCTTGGAACAATGAAGAACCACCTCATTAAAAACCTTAGTATGAAAAACCACTTTGGGATAAAAACATACTAAGGGAAAAAGAGTATGGCCTTCACTGTTAAGAGGACTATTGGTAAGGAAGGTTTGTGAGTCCAAGCTTGTCATGGACGACCTCACAAACCCTGGAGCTGGCTGCTTTGGTGAAGATATCAGCAAGCTGGTCTGAACTCTTGGTATAACACGGTAGGATCACTCCTAGTTGTATTTGCTCCCTGATCTTGTGACAATCCACCTCTATGTGTTTGGTCCTCTCATGAAAGACTGAGTTTGAAGCAATGTGAATTGCTGCTTGGTTATCACAATGCATTGTGATAGGACATTGTGATTCTATTCCCAAGTCTTTAAGCAAGTTCTTGAGCCACATTAACTCTGTTGTGAGCCTCCTCATTGCTCTGTACTCTGCCTCAGCACTAGAGCATGCCACGATCTTCTGTTTCTTGCTCTTCCAAGTAACCAAGTTCCCTCCAATGAATGTACAATATCCTGTGGTAGACCTCCTGTCATCACGGTCGCCTGCCCAATCCGCATCACAGTACCCAACAATCTCAGAGCTCCCATTGCAACCCATCCAAATGCCTTGGCCTGGAGCTCCCTTGATGTACTTGAGTATGCGGTTCACCATGTTCCAATGCTGCATTCTTGGAGCTTTCATGTGTTGGCTAACCTGGTTCACAGCAAAGCATAAGTCAGGTCTTGTAATTGTAAGATATATGAGCTTACCAACCATCCTGCGGTATTGAGTCACATCTTCAAATGGTTGATCTTCAAGCTCCCCCTGTCTATTAGTCTTGTATGAGTCCTCAATGGGTGTCATCACTGGTTTGTCTCCTAAGTCACCTGCTTCACTCAAAAGGTCAAGTGCATATTTTCTCTGTGATAAAAATAATCCTTCCTTTGATCTACACACTTCTATCCCAAGAAAGTATTTGAGTTCTCCTAAGTCTTTGATATCAAATATGGATTTAAGGTAAGTTTTTGTATCAAGGATTCCTACCTTGTCATTCCCAGAGATGATAATATCATCTACATATATGAGAATGACTATAATACCTTTCTGGCCTGTAAGGATGAAGAGAGTATGATCTGATTCTGACTTCTTGAAACCGCGGCTGAGAAGTGTTGAGCTAAGTTTGTGGTACCAAGCCCTTGGAGACTGCTTTAGACCATAGATTGCCTTTCTAAGTCTTAGAACTTTGCCTGGTGTAACTGTGTCTTCAAGGCCTGGAGGTGGTGTCATGTAAACTTCCTCTTCTAGTTCTCCTTGAAGGAATGCGTTTTTGACATCCATCTGCCACAATTCCCATTCCAGATTTGTAGCTAGGGAAAGTAAGACTCTCACTGTGTGAAGCTTGGCCACTGGTGCAAAGGTGTCACAGTAATCTTCTCCATAGGTTTGGGTGAACCCTTTAGCTACTAGCCTGGCCTTGTATCTCTCAATCTCTCCATTACTCTTGTACTTAATGGTAAAGACCCATCTTGATCCTACTGCCTTCTTCCCTTTTGGTAAATCAGCTTCATCCCATGTATGGTTCCTTTGCATAGCTTCATGTTCTTCTCCTACGGCATCTCTCCATACCTTGTGTTCTTTAGCTTCATCATACGTCTTAGGTACCTCATGTTTATCAAGTGTACCAATGAAGGCTAGGTGGTCATCCGGATAGTGAGCTAGGGAGCACACGGCTTGAGTAGGGTGAGCAACCGCCTGACTGTTGAAGTAGACTCTGGTGTTAACCCAGTTGGATGGATCCTTCCTTACTCTTTGACTTCTTCTCAAAGGTACTACTTCTGCTTCTGAAGTGGTGTGATCGGTGGATTGTTCATCATCTTGAGTATTGGTTCCCTCCTGATCATTTTCTGTTGAAACCACTTCCATATCCTCATGAGCCGATGAGACTTGATCATGGTCACTAGTAGTATGTGAATTCTCCCCCTCAGGAGCAAGACCAGAGGCTTCTGAGGATGATTCATGACTAGTGGGATGTGGTAAGGAGGTGATACCAAGCGTTTCTAATAGGTTCCTTAGATTGGCTGCTCGGTCAGAATGAGAGGTTGATAACTCCTTTAGACTATCCCAATCCTTTTCAGTGTAGTACCCTTTGCTTTCCAAGAATTTTACATCCCTAGACACCAAAACCTTGCCCGTTTCTGGAACAAAACACTTGTATCCTTTCTGTGTGATGGAGTAGCCAAGAAACATGCTTTTCATACTCTTGCCATCAAGTTTATTGCGGTTTTCTCCTGGAACCAAAACATAACACACACATCCAAAGACTCTTAGGTGAGTAATAGAAGGCCTGGATTTGTTAAGTACCTCAAAGGGTGATATATCTTGGAGGATTTTGGTTGGTAAGCGGTTGATCAGGTAGCAAGCCGCAACCACAGCATCTCCCCAGAATCTTTTGGGCACATTGGTGTGGAACATCATGGACCTGGCCACCTCCATAAGATGTGGTGCGATCTCGATAAGCCTTAATTTTAAGGATTTTAATAACAACCATGAATCAAGCAACCAAGACCATTTTTCTCAACTAGCTAGATATTATAGAGATTATGGTCGTGGAAAAACTCAATTGGTTCATGTTGAATCAAGACATGGTCGAATTTCCCTTCTGTTGGACCGTAGAGAGCTAGTTCGACCACCCGAGCAAGTTCAAGAAGCCATACTTGTTTTTGATGATTCAAGGCACGTCTTAGCTCAGCCAAATACAAGAGATAAGGCCCAAAAAGCCCAAGAAGACACCAAGGACGAGTTAGGTCTACTCAAGGATGAGCCCAACAAGATGAGGGTTGAGCAGGGCCCATATTGGCCCATGAAGCTGAAGGATCGACCACCATGGGCTCTTATGGATGGATATGGACGTAGCCCAAGTAGAAGATTAGATTAAAAATAAACCAACCAATTGGTTTAATTTAATGGTTCATAATCACTTAAATTAAACCAAAAGAGATTAGGATAAGAGTAAGAATATCTTTGAATTTAAATTATAAATCAATTAAAATCAAAGATATTCTTTAGCTAAAATCTAGGAAGTAGTTAAGATATGATCTTGTAGATATGATCTTGTAGATATGATTTAGATAGGATTTATCAGCCTATATAAAGGCTTCACCCCCCTTTGTAAAACACATCGAATTTTATAAACAATCTTAAAGCTATTTTGCTTCTTGCTTTCTCTGTTCAGCCTAAGAACATTGACCCTTGATCACTAAAGAGTAGAGTAATCTACTGTGATATTCCATAGCTCTTTGCAGGGTGATCCTGTGCTAGTGGAATCAAACCCCTTCATCATTCACATCAATTGGAGAGTTAGTAACCTCCAATTAAACCCCTAATCACCGCCATCAATCACTTACCTACAAGGGAAGCTAGTAGCTCCCTTCCATTAAAATCATCAGTCCGCTGCCTAAGGAGAGCTAGTAGCCTCCTTAAAGCTTCAACCCTCATCCTCTTCAAGTCGATCCAGAGGTTTAAACATAACCAGGGCCGCACCAAGTGGTATCAGAGCCTCTTGAAGGTTAGGGTTTGTGAAATCACTTTGATTTCAAAACCACCATCAATTTCTTTTCAATTTTTAAGTTTCATAAACAAATTCTTATCTTTTTATCTTTTGTAAGTCAGTTGAGCCTTTTCTGAATTACAAAATGATCTAAAAAAAGAACTGCAAAAAAAAAAAAAAAAAAAAAAAAAAAAAAAAAAAAAAAAAAAACGAAAATCAGACAAAAAAAACAAAAAAAAAAAAAAACGAAAAAAAAAAAAAAAAAAAAAAATCTTGCAATCTTTCTATCTTAAGTTTCAGTAGGTTTAGCTCTAGATCTTAGGTGATTGGGCTTTAATCTATTTTGAACTTGTTAGAATAATCTATCCTAGATTCATAATCTATTCATCATATATCCAGCAAATCTACCATGTATTCTCTTGGGAACAAAAGGAAATATGGAGAGAAGGCAAAACAACAAGCAACAAGGGAGAGAGTTGCACCTACCCAAACTGTGATCCTGAGTGAGAAGCAATTAGAGGATCTAACAGATCTGATCTACAATCAAATGAGAGAAAAAAAATTCCACAAGCCAAGGTGGGAAGCGCCTGATCTAAAACCAGTAAGTCCAAAGAAGCAAGTCAACAACAGAGGTCGATCCCTACTATTTTCAGGAAATAGAAAAGATCCTGAAGTATACTTGCAATGGGAAAGCGATATGGAAAAGTGGCTACAATTCAACAAAATTCCCAAGGAACTGGAGTTATCACAAGTGGTCTCAGCATTCACAGGAAAAGCTCATGAATGGTGGTTAAAGGAAAACCCTCCAACTATCTACAAGAATTCAGTGCTAGATTGGAGAGGTCTTAAGGCACGGATGCATGAAGAATTTGTAGAGCAGTACCAATCCACCCCAACCAGAGTGACGTCTATATCACCATCAGCTAAGGAGCTCAAAATAAATAAACATGAAGAAGATACAGAAGATTCCATCTTGCAGACTATCAACAAACCCAAACAAGACATACAACCAATCAACGGATCATACAAACCAGACCCAGAGGAATTAAGCAACGAATTGACTTTTTCCAGAAACTCAACTCATCAAGGAGTCACTGAGAAAAAGAATTGGGTCAAAAGCTTTCAACATGAAAGAGATATTCCACTCTCAAGTCGGCAGACTTCCACTGAATCTGAGGGAGACCAGCAGTTACCTATTGAAGGATTACAATCTAACCAGGATGAATCAAGTCGTAAATCAACATATTTTGGAAAGCTAACAGTTCAGAGGAGCATGTCGAATTGGATTCATGTCCAAATTCCTTATGGTTTAAAAGTTATTCAACTAATAAACCAGGAAATGCTCGGTTTGCCTTATTTGGAAGCTTACGGGTTCAACCACTTACAAACCAGAATTTGGCGACCAGGAGAGGAATATAATCATTCTAGGGACATATCTAATCATCCAGAAGGTTCATCCATCAACTTAGAGAGTTCGGATTTGAGGACAAATCCTTTTAAAGGAGGAGGGGATGGTGCGATCTCGATAAGCCTTAATTTTAAGGATTTTAATAACAACCATGAATCAAGCAACCAAGACCATTTTTCTCAACTAGCTAGATATTATAGAGATTATGGTCGTGGAAAAACTCAATTGGTTCATGTTGAATCAAGACATGGTCGAATTTCCCTTCTGTTGGACCGTAGAGAGCTAGTTCGACCACCCGAGCAAGTTCAAGAAGCCATACTTGTTTTTGATGATTCAAGGCACGTCTTAGCTCAGCCAAATACAAGAGATAAGGCCCAAAAAGCCCAAGAAGACACCAAGGACGAGTTAGGTCTACTCAAGGATGAGCCCAACAAGATGAGGGTTGAGCAGGGCCCATATTGGCCCATGAAGCTGAAGGATCGACCACCATGGGCTCTTATGGATGGATATGGACGTAGCCCAAGTAGAAGATTAGATTAAAAATAAACCAACCAATTGGTTTAATTTAATGGTTCATAATCACTTAAATTAAACCAAAAGAGATTAGGATAAGAGTAAGAATATCTTTGAATTTAAATTATAAATCAATTAAAATCAAAGATATTCTTTAGCTAAAATCTAGGAAGTAGTTAAGATATGATCTTGTAGATATGATCTTGTAGATATGATTTAGATAGGATTTATCAGCCTATATAAAGGCTTCACCCCCCTTTGTAAAACACATCGAATTTTATAAACAATCTTAAAGCTATTTTGCTTCTTGCTTTCTCTGTTCAGCCTAAGAACATTGACCCTTGATCACTAAAGAGTAGAGTAATCTACTGTGATATTCCATAGCTCTTTGCAGGGTGATCCTGTGCTAGTGGAATCAAACCCCTTCATCATTCACATCAATTGGAGAGTTAGTAACCTCCAATTAAACCCCTAATCACCGCCATCAATCACTTACCTACAAGGGAAGCTAGTAGCTCCCTTCCATTAAAATCATCAGTCCGCTGCCTAAGGAGAGCTAGTAGCCTCCTTAAAGCTTCAACCCTCATCCTCTTCAAGTCGATCCAGAGGTTTAAACATAACCAGGGCCGCACCAAGATGTCTATTCTTTCTCTCAGCAACACCATTTTGTTGTGGTGTATATGGGCAGCTTGTCTGGTGAAGAATTCCATGTTTGGATAAGAGGGATTTGAAGGCTTGACTTGTGTATTCACCACCATTATCTGATCTTAAGATTTTAACTTTAGCATTATAATGGTTAGTGACATAATTATAAAAGTTGGTAAAGGCTTCAAGAACTCTGTCTTTAGATGGAATTAAGGTTAGCCAAGTGTACTTAGACTTCTCATCTATAAATGTGACAAAGTATTTGTGATTTTCTCTTGAAATGCAAGGTGATGTCCACACATCCGAATGAATCAAATCAAAACATTTCTCATAAACTGTAGTAGACTTAGGAAAGACAGACTTACAGTGTTTGCCTAATATACAGGCTTCACACTCATTGTTTTGAAACTTAACATCAGGCAACAAAAGATTCATAGCACGAAAATGTGGATGTCCTAATCTAGCATGCCAAATTGCATTATTTGCAGTAGCCACAAGAGAACTAAAAGCGCTTAAAAGAGAAGATGGAGACTTAGTATCCTCCAACACATAAAGTCCATCCTTAGTTGTTCCTTGTCCAAGTACCTCTCTTGTCTTAATATCCTGAAACCAAACTTCATTAGGACTGAAAATTGCATGACAATTAAGGTCAGAAGTCGCTTTTCTAACAGATAACAAGTTTGAGGTAAAGGATGGTAGGTAAAAGGCCTTAGAACTCTTATCAAACAGTTTTAAATCTCCTATCCCTTTGATTGGAACCTTTTCACCATTAGCTATAGTAACATTCCCTAATGCAGGTTCTAAGTTCTCTATTAATTGTATATCACTAATCATATGGTGTGAAGCACCTGAATCAACAATCAAGGGTTTTTGAATTTTAGATGCATGATAAGAGTTACCAGATTCTTTTAAGGCTTTGATGAGGGCCTCCAGGTCTGACTTCTTCACAAATTCAGAGGAGGCTGCTATGGATGATCCTTCCCCATTCGGCCATATGCGCTTAGAGGGGTCTGTGTGGTGCGTGGCTAGGGAGCTTCCTTCAGACGAGTAGTTGGCTCTTGGCTCCTTCCACCGATTGTTCTTGAGGTGGGGATGCAAGATCCAGCATTTCTCCTTGAGATGTCCTCTCTTCTTGCAATGATCACACACCAACATCTTCCTGTCTTCATACTTGAAGTTGCTCTTGTTTGCCGTGGCTAGTTCTCCTTTGTTGGCTGTGATCAACTCGCCCTTCCTTCCAAAGAGCCCCAAAGACCCTTGTTCCTTTTGGACTTGTGAACACACCTCATCCAAGGTTGGTAGCTTGTCAGCTCTCAGCAAATGCTTGATAAGATCATTAAAGGTTGGGTTCAAGGTCAGCAACAGGGTGAACACCTTGTCTTGTTCTCGGCGTTCATTAAGGACCATGGGGTCTACTGAGCTTGGCCTTAACATTTCCAACTCTGCCCATAGGGCTCTGAACTTTCCAAAGTGTTTGGTGAAGTCCATATCTTCTTGGCTCAAGTCATTAATGGCTTTCTTGACCTCAAACACCCGGCTGAGATTGGAGATATTCCCAAAGACGTTTTGAAGAGTTTCCCACAGCTCCTTGGCTGTTTCACAATACGAGTAGGCTTCAAGAATAGAAGCTTCAAGAGAGTTTTGGAGGATGGCTAAGACGGTCTGGTCTTCTTGAAACCACTTGTTTCTTCCAGCCATCATCGCCTCTTCCTCATCTTCATCAGCCGTCTTCATGTGAGCGGTTTCTTCAACAACATGGCTCCACAGTCCACGGCTGCACAGGGCGGTCTTTGTGGTTCTTGACCATAACAAGTAGTTCCCACCTTTTAGGATAACTGGAACAACCAAAGGTTTTGAGTTTTCCATGGCTGAGAATGTTTGGACCGTTGGACAAACTCTTTACCCACTGGATAATAGCAAATCGTTTGTGTAAAGCGAATGAGAAAGGATGAATTAGAAAGATTAGATGCAATGGATGTTTATTCCATGCTCTGATACCATGAAAGAATGTGTATATTTGCGGAATTAAGAGTTTAGGAAAGTATGGAAGAGTTTGGACAGGAGTTTTAATGGAGAATGAGAGAGATGAAGAACAAGGAAGAAGTATATTTCCTTAGTTGGTTTTTCTACAACATTAGGTGAAGGATATTTATAGACAGACACTTAGACAGCTAGGTATTCGCAGGATAGGGACATAAACAATAAACAAAGGGGAGAGAGTGCTGGATCCAAGGCGTGATGGTGACAGCTCCTAACGGGTGGGAGCTTGCTTCCACACGTGATCCTGCCTTGTCAAAGTCTTCAACGGTCCTCTCCTCTTGCCAAGACTCCTTCTAGAACATTTTAAGTGAAAGGGCCACACCAAGTCTTCCCTGGGCCGTCCCATGTCCTAACTTCACCTTGGGCCATTCCATGTCTCAATCGCTAAGTCTTCCTGGGCTGCCTAAGGCTGTGTCCCAACTTAAGAACTGGTTGACCACTCCTCTTTATTTCCTTTTCTAACTCAATAGATATGTCATGAAGAATCTTAGTAGGTATTCTATTGATCAAATAACAGACTGTGAGTACTGCATCTCCCCAAAATCTTTTGGGCACATTTCTATGAAACATTATTGACCTAGCAACCTCCATTAGGTGGCGATTCTTACGCTCAGCCACTCCATTCTGTTCAGGTGTGTATGGGCAGCTTGTTTGATGAAGAATTCCATATTTGAGCAGATAATCTCTGAATGCTTTGCTTGTGTATTCACCTCCATTGTCTGTTCTAAAAATTTTAATCTTTGCATTATATTGATTAGTAACATAAGCATGGAAATTTTTAAAGGCTTCTAGAACTTTATCTTTAGAAGGAAGCAAATTAATCCAAGTATACTTAGATTTCTCATCTATAAAAGTAACAAAATATTTTTGCTGCTCTCTAGATGCACAAGGAGCTGTCCATGTAAGAATATGCGGAATATAAGAGAAGATTAGAGAGAGTTTTCTGAATAAGATGAAGAACAAAAGTATGGAAGACTAAGAGGAAGAGATTTCGTGACAAATGAGAGAGAGAGAGCTGGCGGCTGGTATGAGAGAATTAGAGAAGGAGGATTATATTTCCTTGACAGATTAGTTACATAGGTTAGAGTATTTATAGCCTAAGTTACAATAAATACATTAATTACATTAATTAGGCTCACATATTTACTTTCCATAAACTATTTGTTGCCTAACTCTCAAAGGGGAAGTAATTAACGTCCTTTCCAACCTTGAGTAATCGACATCCAGGCCATTAACTTGCTTTCCTTACTTGAGTTGTCGACATCCAAGGTCATTAACTTCCTTTCCTCACTTGAGTAATCGACATCACAGACCATTAACTTCTCCTAGCTGCCTGTATCTTTCTTCTAGAAGTCTTATAGTTGGGCTTGCTATCATGTGTAGATTAATACTCCCTCTCAAGCTCAACCATGATGAATGGTTAAGCTTGGAACCATAAAGACTCACCTCATTAAAAAAACCTTAAGATGCAAAACCCTTTGGGACAAAAACATCTTAAGGGAAAAAGAGTATGGATCTTTTGGCTAGGGGATTCCCTGGTTGGGAAGGTTTATGAGCCCAAGTTTTGGAAATATGGACTCACATACCTTTAAACTTGCGGATTTGGTGAATATATCTGCAAGTTGATCCGAGCTCCTTGTGTAACATGGTAGGACAACTCCTTGCTCAACTACTTGTCTCACTTTGTGGCAGTCTACTTCAATGTGTTTGGTTCTCTCATGAAATACATTGTTGGATGCTATATGTATGGCAGCTTGGTTGTCACAATGCATGGTGATTGGTGTTGTGACTTCTGTGTTTAGATCCTTGAGCAGATTCTTGAGCCAGGTAAGTTCTGTGGTGAGCTTCCTCATGGCTCAGTACTCAGCTTCAGCACTTGAACAAGAAACCACCTTCTGCTTCTTTGTTTTCCAAGTAACTAGGTTGCCTCCAATGAATGTGCAATAACCGGTAGTTGATCTCCTATCATTCCTGTCTCCAGCCCAATCAGCATCACAATAGCCCACGATTTCAGAGCTTCCGTTGCGCCCCATCCAGATGCCTTGGTCGTGTGTCCCTTTCAGGTATCTTAAGATCCGGTCCACCATGTTCCAGTGATGCACCTTTGGGGCTTGCATATGTTGACTGACCTGATTCACAGCATAGCACAAGTCAGGTCTAGTAATGGTTAGATAAATTAGCTTACCAGCCATCTTCCTATATAGTTTGGTGTCTCCAAACATCTCATCTCCAAGCTTCCCCTCACGTTCCACCTTGTACCCTTCTTCTAGGGGAGTCTTCGCTGGTTAGCTTCTAATCTTCCTGCATCAACTAGAAGATCAAGTGTGTACTTCCTTTGTGATAAGAAGAGGCCTTCTTGTGTTCGGCATACTTCTATCCCTAGGAAGTACTTTAGTTCACCCAAGTCTTTTATATCAAACATAGATTTAAGATAAACCTTAGTGGATTGAATTCCTACCTTGTCATTCCCTGAGATGATTATATCATCTACATAGATGAGAATGACTACAATACCTGTTTGACTTTGGAGTGTGAAGAGGGTATGATCTGCCTCGGACTTTCTAAAGCCCCTATCTCTAAGTGTGATACTTAGCTTATGGTACCAAGCTCTTGGTGACTGTTTGAGGCCATAGATAGTTTTTCTCAGCCTTAGAACCTTTCCTGGAGTCACCGTATCTTCAAGGCCTGGTGGAGGTGTCATATACACTTCATCTTCTAGTTCTCCTTGTAGGAAGGCATTCTTGACATCCATCTGCCACAACTCCCAATCAAGGTTAGTAGCTAAAGAGAGAAGAATCCTTACAGTGTGTAATTTGGCTACTGGTGCAAAGGTGTCATTGTAGTCTTCTCCATAGGTCTGAGTGAAACCTCTTGCAACTAGTCTTGCCTTGTATCTTTCTATCTCTCCATTGCTTTTGTATTTAATGGTAAAGATCCATCTGGAGCTCACTGTCCTCTTGTCCTTAGGTAAATCGGCCTCATCCCAAGTGTGATTGATCTCCATGGCATTGCATTCAGCCTTAACTGCATCTCTCCACACTTTAAGCTCCTTTGCTTCCTCATAGTTTCTTGGTATATGTTCTTGGTTGAGGACTGCTGCAAATGCTTGATGTTCTAAGGGAACATGAGCTAGGGAGCAAACAGCTTGAGTTGGGTGAGCTACTGCTTGGGCATTGTAGTATACTCTGGTGTTGATCCAATTTGAAGCTGGTCGCCTTTCCCTTTGGCTTCTCCTTAGTACTACTTGGGTGTCTGTTTGGGCCGCCTGTTCTTCTGCTTGTTGTTCAGCCTCAGTTTCGGATTCCTCATGTTCTTCGTGATCATGTACGTGTGAGCTTGTTTCTTGGTTAGTAGGTTCAAGTTCAAGCTCATCAAGCTCATCACCTTCATTGCCTCCCTCATGATAGCCGCTTGAGTTGTATTAGATGGAGAAGTAGTTGGCGATTCTTGGTGAGTTGATTTTGGTGCATCTGGTAATGTTATCCCAAGATTCTCCATAAGGTGTCTGAGGTTGGTGGCCCGGTCAGATGTGGATTGGGAGAGGTCTTTGAGTTCATCCCAATTCTTTTCTTCATAGAATCCTTTGGATTCTACAAACTTCACATCCCTAGATACAAGAAGCTTTCTTGTCTCTGGATTGTAGCATTTGTATGCCTTTTGAGTAGTTGAATAGCCAATGAACATGGCTTTAATACTCCTGGCTTCCAATTTATTTCTTTGTTCTCCTGGAACAAGTACATAACACACACACCCAAAGACTCGTAAGTGTAAGATAGATGGTTTACTTTTGTTGAGTACCTCAAATGGAGTTAAGTCCTCTAAGACTTTGGTTGGTACGCGACTGATGAGATAGCAAGCTGTGACAAGGGCATCTCCCCAAAATTTCTTTGGAACATTGCTTTGGAACATGATGGATCTCGCCACCTCCATGAGATGCCGGTTCTTCCTTTCAGCCACTCCATTCTGTTGTGGTGTGTATGGACAACTAGTTTGGTGGATGATTCCATGTTTGTCCAAGTATTGCTCGAATGCTAGACTTGTGTATTCTCCTCCATTATCTGATCTAAAGATTTTGATCTTGGCATTGTAATGGTTAGTCACATATGCTTGAAACTTAGTAAATGCATCTAGGACCCTATCTTTTGTTGGTAAGAGAGTTATCCAAGTATATTTTGATTTTTGATCTATAAATGTGACAAAGTACTTATGATTATCCCTAGACATGCATGGTGAAGTCCAAACATCAGAGTGAATAAGATCAAAACAATTTTCATAAATAGTTGAGGACTTGGGAAACACTGATCTACAATGTTTTCCAAGTATACAAGCTTCACATTCATTATTTTTAAAAGACATGCTTGGCAACAATAGTTCTAAGGCCCTAGAATGGGGATGTCCTAGTCTAGAATGCCAAATAGCACTATTAGCCTTATTCAAAATAGAATTAAAAGCAATAGATAGAGTTGAGTCTGGTTGTATGTCTTCAAGTACATACAAATCATTCTTGGACACTCCTTTTCCAAGAACTTTATTGGTCTTAATATCCTGAAAATAAACATCATTAGGACCAAAGATTGCATAGCAATTAAGATCAGAGGTTGTCTTCTTAACACTTAGTAAGTTAGAGGTAAATGTAGGCATATAGAAGGCAGTTGATTCTTTATCAAACAATTTAAGGTTCCCAATTCCCCTAATTGGTATCTTATCTCCATTAGCTATTAATACATCTCCTAAAGCCGGTTCTATATTGCTCATTAAATTCTTATCACTAATCATATGATGAGAGGCTCCTGAGTCTACAATAAGTGGTTTAGAGGTATTTAAAGCTTGGAATGAGTTACCAGAGAGGTTTGATTCTTTGAGTGCCTTGACCAGTGCATCAAGGTCGGATTTCCTCACAAACTCTTGTTGGAATGTTGCAAGTACTTTCCCATCTCCCTCAGTGATTGGCGTGAATGAGCTTGGGCTTGCCTTGTTCCTTTGTTCAAGAGTTACTTCTTGAGTGAGGTTGGCTCTTGGTTGGTTTCCCATTTTTGGCTTTAAGTGTGGATGGAGGATCCAGCACTTGTCCTTGGTATGCCCTTCCTTCTTGCAGTGGTCACAGTATGCCCTCCTTTCTCCACGATTTAAGCCTCCCTTATGGTACACAGCTGCTTTGTTGGCTGAGATGAGTTCTCCTTTGCCTCCAAAGAGACCAAGTGAACCTTGTTCCTTCTGAATCTTATTGCACACTTCTTCAAGGCTTGGAAGGGTGTCTGACCTTAGGAGGTGTTTGATGAGATCATTGTAGGAGGAATTTAAAGTCAAGAGAAGTCCAAAGACTTTATCTTGCTCACGCCTCTCATTCAGAACCATGGGATCCACTGTGCTTGGTCTAAGCATTTCAAGTTCAGCCCATAAGGATCTGAATTTTCCAAAATGTTGAGTGAACTCCATGTCTTCTTAAGTTAACTCATTGATGGCTTTCTTAACTTCAAACACACGGCTGAGATTGGAGGTGTTCCATAGACATTTTGAAGAGTCTCCCACAGCTCTTTGGCTGTCTCACAGTAGGAGTATGCTTCAAGGATAGTTGATTCAAGTGAGTTTTGAATCACAGATAGGACTAGTTGGTCTTCTTGAAACCACCTGTCTTCATTGGTGATAGCCACTTCCTGACCAGTTCCTTCAACCGTGGCATTAGGTGCTTCACTCCTAAGGATGTGGCTCCATAACCCACGGCTACATAGCACTGTCTTGGTGGTTCTAGCCCAGAGGAGGTAATTAACCCCTTTCAAAGTCACTGGAACAACAACTCTTGTGCCTTCCATGATGATTACAAATGATTTAGGTGATGAAAGAGTAGGATGAAGTGTTTTCAAGAAATAAATAATCCTAACCTCTCACAACTCAGCACCACAAGGATTTGAGGATTGTTCAATCTCAGAGTGAGGAGATTAGGAGGATTTATTTCAAGAGTGTACAGAGATTTTGAGAATATAAGAGCCAAGGCTCTGATACCATGTAAGAATATGCGGAATATAAGAGAAGATTAGAGAGAGTTTTATGAATAAGATGAAGAACAAAAGTATGGAAGACTAAGAGGAAGAGATTTCGTGACAAATGAGAGAGAGAGAGAGCTGGCGGCTGGTATGAGAGAATTAGAGAAGGAGGGTTATATTTCCTTGACAGATTAGTTACATAGGTTAGAGTATTTATAGCCTAAGTTACAATAAATACATTAATTACATTAATTAGGCTCACATATTTACTTTCCATAAACTATTTGTTGCCTAACTCTCAAAGGGGAAGTAATTAACTTCCTTTCCAACCTTGAGTAATCGACATCCAGGCCATTAACTTCCTTTCCTTACTTGAGTAGTCGACATCCAAGGTCATTAACTTCCTTTCCTCACTTGAGTAATCGACATCACAGACCATTAACTTCTCCCAGCTGCCTGTATCTTTCTTCTAGAAGTCTTATAGTTGGGCTTGCTGTCGTGTGTAGATTAATAGTCCAAACATCAGAAAGTATTAAGTCAAAACAATGATCATAAGTATGTGTTGAGTTAGGAGAGACAGTTTTGCAATGTTTACCAAGAATGCAAGCTTCACACTCATTTTGATTAAAAGAAATTTTTGGAAATATTAGTTCAAGAGCTTTAAAATGTGGATGTCCTAATCTAGCATGCCACAATGTTGCATCAGAAAGCTCATTATTACTAGATAAACAAGATCCTAAACTAGAATTAAGAGCAGACAGATCGCCAAGTATGTATAGATCATCCTTTGTGCTTCTTCTTCCAAGCACTCTTTTTGTTTTAATATCCTGAAAACAACACTCATCAGGACCAAATATCACATGACAATTTAAATCAGTTGTTGCTCTTTTAACAGACACAAGATTAGATGTAAAGGATGGCATAAAGAAGGCTTTACTATCCTTCTCAAACAACTTTAGATTATCTATGCCTTTAATAGGAATTTTGGTTCCATTAGCAATAACTACATTTCCTAAGACAGGTTCCAAGTTCTTTATCAAACTTATGTCACTAATCATGTGATGAGATGCTCCTGAATCTACTATCAATGGTTTATTAATAGTATTAGCATTAAAGGAAGCATGAAGTGATTTACCAACAACTTTACCAGAGCTTTCTTGTAGAGCTTTGATGATAGCATCCAAATCAGACTTAGTAACATAGTTATGGCCTGATGAGGAAGAAGCAAGCTGTACTTCTTTTACTTGACTCTGGCCGCTTTCAAGAGTTGTATTAGCTTGTGGGACATGTGAAGGAACACTCGCTTGGTTTCCTTTCCCAGACAAGTTGTTCTTGAAGCTAGATGTCCTGTTTGATTCCCGCCATTTAGGAATAGAAGTCGGCTTGAGATGTGGATGAAATATCCAACACTGATCCTTGTAATGACCTTTCTTCTTGCAATGAGCACACACTACCGATCTTCTATCATCCCCTCTGAATGAACTCTTGTTAGCGGTAACCAGCTCTCCTTTACTTCCAAACAAGCCTTTTGAACCTTGTTCCTTTTGAACTTTAGCACACACTTCCTCTAAACTTGGCAGCTTGTCTTCACGCAGAAGATGTTTAATCAGATCAGTATAACTTGAGTTTAGAGTCATCAGGAGCCCAAATACTTTATCATGTTCTCTCCTCTCATGCAGTATCATTGGGTCAATAGTAGCTGGTCTTAACATCTCCAGCTCTGCCCAAAGAGCTCTATAGATTCCAAAGTGTTTAGTGAATTCTACCTCTTCCTGTCTAAGTTCATTAAGAGACTTCTTAACCTCAAAAATCCTCATTAAGTTTGAGGTATTACCATAGACATTCTGAAGAGTATCCCATAAGTCTTTTGCATTCTCACAGTAAGAGTAGGCTTCAAGCAGGGATTTCTCAAGTGAATTTTGCAATATTGAAAGAACCATCTGGTCTTCCTGGAACCATTTCCCTTCCTCTTCCGAAGTAACCCCTTGATCCTCAAGAAGCTCTCCTTCTAAGACATTATTAGCTGCATTCCCATGAATAACATGAGACCAGAAACCCCGACTACACAATGTTGTCTTCATTGTTCTGGTCCAAAGGAGATAGTTTGCTCCTTTGAGTGTAATTGGTGCCATTATGACTTGTTTATGAAATTCCATAGATGCAGCCTTTGAACACCTCACAACTTCTGATATAGACAATGTAAGATGAACAAACAGAACAAACAGGAGCCGCAGCAACACAATATACAAGACCTTGTACTCTTGATCAATTCGCTTCAAACCAAAGACGTCACTCTACCACAATCTAATTTGATTCTGAATAGTAGCTTGAGATGCATGGAGCAGGATCGAGATGATAAACTTTCAAAGATTTCTCCTAATCACTTATTCTTCTTCTATATGTATCAATCCTTTAACTATTGTATACAGAAAGAATCGAGAACATACCTGTACTTTGCACACTGATGAGAAAAGAGAACCGAGAACAGATTTCGATTTGAATCGAATTACTCAGTCAAGAAAAGACTAATCTTCCAAGACCTTTCTGAAAAATAACAAACTTGCGCCAAAAAACAGAGTCACTTGATAAGCCTTTGATGATAAATCCGTTTCTTCACTGAATGCAGAAACAGGATTGATCGGAGATGAGAAATGATTGGAGCGAAGTACAAACACCAGTGGATTGAAGATCGATTTCGAATTGAATCGATCTGTCGATCTTTTCTTGTGATCGACGAAATCGGAAAAATCCGATGAACAATGATTCGAGATATTGAATCGCAGAATCTATGTTGAGGCTAGATAGAATCAATGATCGGCACTTTCTGTCGATTTTCCACCAATCAATAATCCGAAAACTGGAAAAATTTCGAAGATCAGTATCAGGGAGATGATCTTGCGTGAGAGAGAAGCGAAGAACACTTTCGCGATTTGCAGAACCAGAAATCCAATCACAGAAATTTCATCGACGATCCAAACGACTAAAGATCGGCTCCTTCTGAAGACAATCAGCAAGATTCAAAGATCCAGAGAGATCGATCCAAGAATCAGCGATTTTTCGAAGAACAGATTCAAACAGGATTTTGGCGCCAAAACTAGATGATCACGATTTTTGTTACAAACCTTGCGATCGATGAGCCAAATCAAAATTTTCCGATGAAGATGAGAATCGCCGGAAAAACTTTGCAAAAACACCGGAAACGTGATGAACAATCAAGAACACTCCCGCAGCCGATTTGGATTTGAAGATAGAAAGGATATTTCGAATGAAAAACAAAAGAATTTGCAGGAAAACCTGCTCTGATACCATGTAAGATTTGAAGAATGATGAAGATGATTGAAGAATGATGAAGAAAGAAACTGAAAACTAGAGAGAACTAGAGAGAATAAGAGAGTTTGAAGAATCAGAGAATAGATTTCATTAATTCGAAAAGAATGATACAAAGCGTTTATATATGAGTGTACAAGACCTGTTGCCAAACACTTTAATTAGTCTAACCATACGACTAAGTAATCCATACCTTCCTTAAGCTAATAGTTCTCTCTAATCTAACAGAGTGGATGCAAGAAGAAGTAATGCGTGGATGTAGCCGTTTATGAGCAGTCATTATCACTCCTTGGGCTTGCTTCCATGTCACTATCCCATTTGAATTCCTCTGTGTAACTCAGGCCTATATTAAGGACTTCTCCCACATTGTAACAAAATATACTTTTATGCAATAAACATCCTTCACTTTATTCTCTTTGTCTCTCTCATTCTCCCTGTCGAATTCCACCATGAAACTTCCTTAACTCTCCACACTCTCACTTTCTTACTCTCTTACTTCCGCAAAATCAACATTTGCTTCCATCATTCCTGTACTAGTCAATAAGTCTCCAACACACTTTCTCTGTGAAATAAACAACCCATCTTTAAACCTGCACACTTCAATACCTAAGAAATATTTGAGTTCACCAAGATCTTTAATTTCAAACATAGACTTAAGATATTCTTTTGTAGAGGAAATTCCTACCTTGTCATTCCCAGAGATGATAATATCATCCACATAGATGAGAGTGACAACTATAGCTTCTTGGCTATGTAAGGTGAACAATGTGTGATCGGATTCAGACCTCCTGAACCCTCTGTCTCTCAGAGTGACACTCAATTTGTGATACCAGGCTCTAGGAGACTGCTTCAAGCCATAGATTGCTTTTCTTAGTCTGAGAACTTTCCCTGGTGTAACAGAGTCTTCTAGTCCTGGTGGAGGAACCATATAAACTTCTTCCTCTAGTTCGCCTTGAAGGAATGCGTTTTTTACTATTGGAATGAAGCCTTAGGCTTGGAGCTGAAAAAGTTAATGAAGCCCAAGCCCAAATCAGAAGTTCAAGGTCTGTGCATTAGGCTGAGATAATGAAGTGAAGCCCAGGGTCTGTCCACACATGTGCAAATCAAGGCCTGAATTAAGTAAGCCCAAACAAGCCCAAAAATGTCCAAGACACCTTCTAGAAGCTCTCCTAGGCGTGGGTTTAGAGAGGGAAGGAAGAGTCACATGTTGGCTTAACCAATTTGAATTTCTAGCTGTTAGGAGCTGTCACTTTCACCATTTGGTGAAGTGCCTTTGTCTTATCTCTATTCTTTGGCTATAAATACATTGTATGCTCACCATAAATCAATCAAGGAAATAGAATCCTCCTTCCATACTCTCTGTCTCACAATCTCTCTCTATTATTCTCACTCTTGTTCTTCACTTATCAAATATAAACCCAGAAACTCTCCTACCTATTCTAACAATTATTCTGCAAATTCTAACATGGTATCAGAGCTTGGTTTTGGATCAAGCAAATTCTCTGTTTACTCTTGCAATAACATGTTCTAATCTACTCACTCTGAGATTAATTAATCCTCAAAACCATGTGGTGCTGAGTTGTGAGAGGTTAGGATAGGTTATTTCTTGAGAATTGCTCAACTCTCTTCCCAAACAAACCACTTTCTCAATCTACTCTTGCAATAACTTTTTCTAATCTACTCACTCTGAGATTAATCAATCCTCAAAACCAAGTGGTGCTGAGTTGTGAGAGGTTAGGATAGGTTATTTCTTGAGAATTACTCACTTCATTCCTCAATTCAGCTACTCAACTCTCTTTCCAAACAAACCACTTTCTCAAAACCCTTACCATTTGCTTTCATCCAGTGGTTAATAGCTATACCCAACGGTCCCTAGCTCAAATTCAAACAAAAACGTGTGTAAACACCATGGAAAGCTCAAGAGTGGTTGTTCCAGTGACACTGAAAGGGGTCAACTACCTTTTATGGGCTAGAACCACCAAGACAGTGTTGTGTAGCCGTGGCTTATGGAGCCACATCCTCAAGAGTGAAACTTCCATTACCATGACTGAAGAAGGTGGCCAAGAAGTCGCCATCATGAATAAAGACCGGTGGTTTCAAGAAGACCAACTGGTGTTATCCGTGATCCAAAACTCCCTTGAAGCATCTCTCCTTGAAGCTTATTCTTATTGTGAGACAGCCAAGGAGTTATGGGAGACACTTCAAAATGTTTATGGCAACACTTCCAATCTCAGTCGTGTCTTTGAAGTAAAGAAGGCCATTAATGAGTAACTCAAGAAAACATGGAGTTCACTCAACACTTTGGCAAGTTCAGATCATTGTGGGCTGAACTTGAAATGCTTAGACCAAGCACCATGGATCCCAAGGTGCTAAATGAAAGACGTGAGCAAGATAAGGTCTTTGGACTCCTCTTGACTCTAAACCCAACTTACAATGATCTTATCAAGCACATCTTAAGGTCAGACACTCTTCCAAGTCTTGAAGAAGTATGCAATAAGATTCAGAAGGAACAAGGATCATTAGGCCTCTTTGGAGGCAAAGGAGAGCTCATCACAGCCAACAAGGCAAACACCTACCAGAAAGGAGGCTTGAACCGTGGGGAAAGAAGAGGATTCTGTGATTATTGCAAGAAAGAAGGCCACACTAAGGAAAAGTGTTGGATTCTCCATCCACACTTAAAGCCAAAATGGGTAAACCAACCAAGGGCCAATCTCTCCCAACAAGCAACTCATGAGGCAAGAGCCAAGGCTAGCACTAGCTCATCCACGCCAACCAATGAAGAAGGGAAAGCCCTTGCAACATTTCAACAAGAATTCGTTAGAAAATCGGACCTTGATGCACTGATAAAAGCACTTAAGGAAGCTAATACCTCTGGTAACTCTTTTCAAGCTCTAAATCTCACTAAGCCACTTATTGTAGATTCAGGAGCTTCTCATCACATGATTAGTGACAAAAATCTACTTATCAATATGAAACCGGCTTTAGGAGATGTAGTAATAGCTAATGGTGATAAGATACCAATAAGAGGAATTGGAAACCTGAAATTGTTTAATAAAGAATCAACAGCCTTCTATATGCCCACATTCACCTCAAACTTGCTAAGTGTTAAGAAAACAACCTCTGATCTTAATTGCTATGCTATATTTGGTCCTAATGATGTTTACTTTCAGGATATTAAGACTAATAAGGTGTTTGGAAAGGGAGTGTCCAAGGATGACTTGTATGTGCTTGAAGACACACAACCAGATTTCTCTTTATCTATTGCTTTCAACTCTGTTTTGAATAAGGCTAATAGTGCTATTTGGCATTCTAGATTAGGACATCCTCACTCTAGGGCTTTAGAACTATTGTTGCCAAGTATGTCTTTTAAAAATGATGAATGTGAAGCTTGTATACTAGGTAAACATTGTAAATCAGTGTTTCCTAAGTCTACAACTATATATGAAAATTGCTTTGATCTCATTCACTCTGATGTTTGGACTTCACCATGCACATCTAGAGACAACCATAAATACTTTGTTACATTCATATACCAAAAATCGAAATATACTTGGGTAACATTATTGCCAACAAAAGATAGAGTCCTAGAAGCCTTCACTAAATTTCAAATGTATGTGACTAACCATTATAATGCCAAGATCAAAATTTTTAGATCAGATAATGGAGGGGAATATACAAGTCTAGCATTCAAACAGCACTTAGATAAACATGGAATCATCCATCAAACAAGTTGTCCTTACACGCCCCAACAAAATGGAGTGGCTGAAAGAAAGAACAGGCATCTCATGGAAGTGGCACGGTCTATCATGTTCCAAAGCAATGTCCCAAAGAAGTTTTGGGGAGATGCACTTGTTACCGCTTGCTACCTCATCAATAGACTCCCCACAAAAATCTTGGAGGATTTATCCCCATTTGAGGTACTTAATAAGAGTAAACCATCTATTTCACACTTACGTGTCTTTGGGTGTGTTTGTTATGTTCTTATTCCAGGAGAACAAAGGAATAAGTTAGAAGCAAGAAGTGTGAAAGCCATGTTTATAGGGTATTCCACTACCCAAAAGGGATACAAGTGCTACAATCCAGATACTAGAAAGGTGCTAGTCTCACGAGATGTGAAGTTTGTAGAAGCAAAGGGGTTCTATGAAGATAAGAATTGGGATGATCTTAAAGATCTCTCCCAATCTCCATCAGACCGAGCTACCAATCTTAAACATCTTATGGAGAACCTAGGAATCTCATTCCCTAATGCACCAGCTGCTTCTTCATCACCAGCCACTTCTCCTCCTCCTCCTCCTTTTGATGTTTCCCCGGCTATTCCTCTTGATCATGAGGGGGGCACAGAGGATGAACAAGAGATTGCATCTGAATCACACGACCAAGATGCAAGCTCTAGTGTCCATAATCAAGAAGAATATGCGCCAGAAGTTCAGACTGAGGAAGAAGAATATCAAGAAGAACAAGTGGTGCTAAGGAGAAGCCAAAGGGAGAAGAAACCAGCCTCAAATTGGATCAATACCAGAGTCTACTACAATGCACAAGCAGTAGCCCATCCAACACAAGTGATTTGCTCTCTAGCTCATGTTCCTTCAGAACACCAAGCCTTTACAACAGCTCTAGATCAAGGGCAGGTTCCAAGAGACTATGAGGAAGCTAAGGAGCATAAGTTGTGGAGAGAAGCAGTTAAGGCTGAATGTAAGGCCATGGAGATCAATCACACTTGGGATGAAGCTGATCTACCTAAGGACAAGAGGACAGTGAGCTCAAGATGGATCTTCACCATCAAATACAAAAGCAATGGAGAGATAGAACGATACAAGGCTAGATTGGTAGCAAGAGGGTTCACTCAGACCTATGGAGAAGACTACCATGATACATTTGCACCAGTAGCCAAACTACACACTGTAAGAGTTCTTCTATCTCTTGCTACTAACCTTGAATGGGAGTTATGGCAGATGGATGTCAAGAATGCTTTCCTACAAGGAGAATTAGAGGATGAAGTCTATATGACACCTCCACCTGGTCTTGAAGACACAGTAACTCCAGGAAAGGTTCTAAGGCTAAGAAAAACTATCTATGGACTTAAACAATCACCAAGAGCTTGGTACCACAAGTTGAGTATGACACTGAGAGATAGAGGCTTTAGGAAGTCTGAAGCTGATCACACTCTCTTCACACTCCAAAGCCAATCAGGTATGGTAGTCATTGTTGGAATGAGTAAGCAATTCACCAAGGGAAGGAGTGTTAACGGCTAGTAATGAATCTTCTAGAAGGATTGGTGACTCACCTCTGCCAGCACAAAAGGGGAAAGAGGCGCCAGCACTAAAGAGGAAGCTCACACTCTTACCTAAAGTAGTCGCTTCTAGGTTATCTATTTCTATATAAAAGGATCATTAAGGTCTCTCTTTGTAATCAAGAAATCCTATTCTAATAATATGTGTTCACTCAATCTCTCGCCTAAACTCTCTCCACTCTTCCTAAACTTCTAAAACTATCATGGTATCAGAGCAAATGCTCACAAATCTTCCCTGAATCATTCGTAAACTCTTATTTCCTCTAGGTTATCAATCCGCAAATCTTTTCTTCTCTGGTTCTTAAAGCACTTAATCTATGGTAAACATGTTCTAGCCTATCCTCTCTGAGATCTAAGATCCTCAGAACCATTGGTGATGAGTTGAGGAAGACTAGATGTGGGTATCATGCGGATTATAGTAGTCTTTGCTGGGACCAGTTCTTGCTCTTTCTCTCGCGGCCATTGATGTACGGACCATAGCTCATATTCCACAAGTTTGAAACTTGTTTCTACTCAAAAGAAGAACTAAAAGGCTACTTAAAGCTTCACGGTTCAAAATATTTTCAAAAGGAGCCATCTTTCAACCTCCTTCACTGAGCCGTATTCATCTTCCTCTTCGGGCTGTTGAAACCCAGAATCCGTACACCTTTCTAATCTCCTCAAAGGCAGCTCCTCTTGTCTCCTTTCTCATCAAACCCTTCCTTCCTGCATCCGGTGAAGTCATTTAAGACCAAAAGAAGACATTTTGCTTCATGATTCAAGTCTGAGGGTCTTGTATCTGTCCGTACAAGTTCGAGGGTTTTACTGCTGAAGTTCCAGACTAAGTAAAGGAGGCTCTTTTCGTCCCATTTTAAGTCTTCTTGCCAGAGCCAATCATCAATCTACTCAAACAACAGTGATCTTTGCCTTACCGTGAAGACCAAGCTTTATCCACCATTGTTGTACGGACCTAAAACCTTCCTCATGGAGAACACTCGCCAAATAGCCGTTCCAGTGATCCTTAAAGGTTTAAACTATGTCTTATGGTCTCGCATGATAAAGACTGCTCTTGGAGGCCGGGGTTTGGGAGATCATCTCCTATTCAATGAAGCACCTCCTAGTCTAATCCAGAATGAAGATGGTGATGAAATGGTCATCACGGATGAGCGAAAGTGGCATCAGGAGGACCTATATGTCCTATCCGTTCTGCAAAACTCCTTAGATGGTCCAATCCTGGAGTCCTACTCACACTGTGAAACATCAATGGAACTATGGACTATTCTCAAGAAGGTCTATGGCAACACCTCCAACCTTAGCAGGATCTTTCAAGTCAAGCAGGCCATCAACAATCTAAGTCAAGAAGATCCAGACTTCACCTCCTTGTTTGGGAAGTTCAGTTCCTTATGGGCAGAATTAGATATGCTCCGACCTGTGTCCTTTGATCCTGAAGTCATTAAGGAAAGGCGGGAACAAGATAAAGTCTTTAGCCTTCTCATGATTCTCAGTCCCACATACAACGATCTCATTAAACACATCTTGAGGGCAGATAAACTCCCTTCCCTTGAAGATGTATGCTCTCAAATACAGAAGGAATCCGGATCAAATGGATTGTTTGGAAGAAAAGGTGACCTTCTCACGGCTCACAAAAGCACATACAAGACTGAAGAAGAACCCATCTCAGCAAATAAAGGGTTTTACAAACCGGAAGACAAGAAGAGCATAATGTGTGATCATTGTAAACGGAAAGGACATTCCAGAGATAAGTGTTGGATTCTTCATCCACATCTCAAGCCAAACAAGTGGAAGGAAGTTCCTAGAGCTCATTTCACTCAGGAAACTGGATACTATCCCAAGAAGAACCTCCCATACCAAATCGCTCACGGCCCAGCTAGCTCTAATCAACAAGCCAGCTCCTCAAGTTCATCATGCATTGGAAGTTCTCAAACTCATCCAGCTCATATGGTGCCATACCAACCAATGCAGTCAGAGTATGTCAGGAAATCCGATCTTGAAGCTCTCATCAAAGCATTCAAAGACAACTCTGGTAATGCGATTGTTGGTAGATCATTACATGCCTCATTTAATGCTTTCACTAAGACTAAACCATTAATTGTAGATTCAGGGGCATCTCACCATATGATCAGTGATATGAATTTGATCAAGAACATTGAACCGGCTGTAGGGAATGTCTTGAAGGAATAGGTGATCTTAGATTATTCAATAAGGAATCTAGAGCCTTTTATATGCCCTCATTCACTTCTAACCTTCTATCTGTCAAGAGAGCTACAACCGATTTAAACTGTCATGCTATCTTTGGGCCTAATGACTTTGTGTTTCAGGATATTGAAACTAAGGAGATTCTTGGACAAGGTGTTACCAGAAATGATCTATATGTGCTTGAAGACTTATCTCCTAGTTCTCCTAGTCGTTTAGCTTCCTGTTTTTCAAATTTCAATAATTCTAAGATGAATGGTGATTTGTGGCATGCTAGGCTTGGTCATCCTCATCTTAAAGTACTAGAGTTAATGTTCCCTAGGATGTCTTTCAATAATGAATTATGTGAAGCTTGTATCCTTGGAAAACACTGTAGGTCTGTTTTTCCTAAGTCTCAAACAATGTATGAAAACTGCTTTGATCTTGTTCACTCTGATGTTTGGACTGCCCCATGTGTCTCTAGAGATAATCACAAGTATTTTGTTAGTTTCATAGATGAGAAGTCAAAATACACTTGGGTTACCTTAATGCCATCTAAGGGTAGAGTTCTTGAAGCGTTTATGAGTTTTAACAAGTATGTGACTAACCAATATGATGCTAAAGTTAAATGTCTTAGATCAGATAATGGTAGGGAGTATACTAGCCAGGCCTTTAAACACTATCTCAACAAACATGGAATTAAGCACCAGACAAGTTGTCCCTATACCCCTCAGCAGAATGGAGTTGCTGAGAGGAAAAACAGACACTTAATGGAGGTGACTAGAGCCATGATGTTTCATAGGAAGGTTCCTAAACAGTTTTGGGGTGATGCCTTAGTTACGGCTTGCTACTTAATCAACAGACTTCCGACCAAAATCCTTCATGACATTTCACCGTTTGAGGTACTTACTAAAACCAAACCTCATCTTGATCATATTAGAGTGTTTGGATGTGTTTGCTATGTGTTGATCCCAGGGGAACAGAGGAACAAGTTAGAGGCTAGGAGCACAAAGGCCATGTTTCTTGGATATTCAACCACACAGAAAGGGTACAAGTGCTACAATACTGATACCAACCGTGTTCTTATCTCCCGGGATGTTAAGTTTCTTGAAGACAAAAGCTATTTCTCGGATGGTACGTGGGAGTCTATCAAAGACATATCTTCTCAATCGCCCAACCAGGCTGAGAATTTAAAGAAGATCTTAGAGAACCTGGGTATATCCTCTTTTGGTCCAGACACTCATCAGCTTTCGCAGCATCATCCTCTTCATCCTGAGGGGGGACAACAAGACTATGGTCATGATGAGGAGGATGAAGATTCAGCTACTAATTCAAACAACATCCAAAGAAGAGAATCTGAACCTGAGTCACAAACCGGTCCAAGTAACTCTGAAGGAAACTCAGAAGCTGAAGTTGGTTCGAGTTCTGGAAATACCAATGATCAACATCAACACTTGATGAAGTACCAGCATCATTAGAACTCCGGAGAAGCACTAGACAACGATTTCCTCCAGCAAACTGGAAGAACACGAGAGTTTACTACAATAGTAATGCAGTGGCTCATCCTACTCAAGCGGTTTGCAACATGGTCCATATTCCACAACAACATCTGGCTTTCACAGGCAGTCTAGATCAAGAGTTAGTTCCCAAGACTTATGATGAAGCTAAGGAGCTAAAAGTCTGGAGAGATGCCGTGGGAGCAGAAAGAACTGCAATGGAGAAAAATCATACATGGGATGAAGCAGACTTACCAAAAGGAAAGAAGGCAGTGAGCTCTAGATGGATTTTCACCATCAAATACAAAAGTAATGGGGAGATTGAGAGATATAAGGCCAGACTGGTAGCAAGAGGATTCACCCAGACCTATGGAGAAGATTACAGAGACACATTTGCTCCAGTAGCAAAAATGCATACAATCAGAGTTGTTTTGTCTCTTGCTGCAAACTTAGACTGGGAACTATGGCAGATGGATGTCAAAAACGCATTCCTTCAAGGAGAATTAGAAGAAGAAGTCTACATGACCCCTCCACCTGGATTAGAAGATTCAGTTGCACCAGGGAAAGTCCTTAGATTAAGAAAGGCAATCTATGGCCTTAAACAGTCACCTAGGGCCTGGTATCACAAGTTGAACGTCACTCTAAGAGACAGAGGTTTCAGGAGATCAGAATCCGATCACACCTTTTTCACCTTACATAGCCAAGAAGGTATAGTTGTCATTCTCATTTATGTGGATGATATTATCATCTCTGGGAATGACAAGGTAGGAATTTCTGCTACAAAAGAATATCTTAAAGCTATGTTTGACATTAAAGATCTTGGTGAACTCAAATATTTCTTGGGTATTGAAGTCTGCAGGTTTAAAGATGGGTTGTTTATATCTCAGAGGAAATACATTGTAGACTTACTAACTAATGCAGGAATGATGGATTCAAAAGCAGCAAGAACGCCCTTAGAAGATGGTTACAAGGCTAAAACTGAGGGGGAGCAAGATGAAGAGACATTTGAGGATCCGAAGCTATACAGGAAACTTGTTGGTAAGCTCATATATCTGACAATTACAAGACCTGACTTGTGCTTTGCTGTGAATCAGGTAAGTCAGTATATGAAAGCCCCTGGGAAGAATCATTGGATGATGATACAACGCATTCTGAGATACTTGAAAGGGACTTACACTCAGGGAATATGGATGGGAAAGAATGGAAACACTGAAGTAGTTGGCTATTGTGATGCTGATTGGGCTGGGGATAGGAAAGACAGAAGATCAACTACTGGTTATTGCACCTTCATAGGTGGTAATCTTGTCACTTGGAAGACCAAGAAGCAGAAAGTAGTATCATGTTCAAGTGCTGAAGCTGAATATAGGGCTATGAGGAAGTTAACTACCGAGTGTATATGGCTAAAGGCTCTTCTCAAAGACTTCAGCATTGAAAGCAGCACACCTATCACAATGCATTGTGATAATCAGGCAGCCATTCATATTGCATCCAATTCAGTCTTCCATGAACGAACCAAGCATATTGAGGTGGACTGCCACAAAGTTAGAGAGGCTGTGGAGAAAGGAATCATACTTCCATGCTATACAAGAAGTTCTGATCAATTGGCTGATATCTTCACCAAGGCGGCAAGTTTGAAGGTTTGTGAGTTCATTCATACTAAGCTTGGACTCACAACCCTACCATTCCAGTAACTTCCCTATCAGGAAGGATTCATACTCTTTTTCCCTTAGAATGTTTTTCTCCCACTGGGTTTTGCATTCTAAGGTTTTTAATGAGGTGAATCCTCTTGATGTCCAAGTTTTAATCATTCACCAATGATGTAAAACTTGAGGGGGAGTGTTGGAATGAGTAAGCAATTCACCAAGGGAAGGAGTGTTAACGGCTAGTAATGAATCTTCTAGAAGGATTGGTGACTCACCTCTGCCAGCACAAAAGGGGAAAGAGGCGCCAGCACTAAAGAGGAAACTCACACTCTTACCTAAAGTAGTCGCTTCTAGGTTATCTATTTCTATATAAAAGGATCATTAAGGTCTCTCTTTGTAATCAAGAAATCCTATTCTAATAATATGTGTTCACTCAATCTCTCGCCTAAACTCTCTCCACTCTTCCTAAACTTCTAAAACTATCAGTCATTCTCATTTATGTAGATGATATAATCATCTCAGGGAATGACAAGGTAGGAATTCAATCTACTAAAGATTATCTTAAGTCTGTTTTTGATATTAAAGACTTAGGTGAACTTAAGTACTTCCTAGGGATAGAAGTATGCCGAACAAAAGAAGGCCTCTTCTTATCACAAAGGAAGTACACACTTGATCTTCTAACTGATGCAGGAAAGTTAGAAGCCAAACCAGCAAAGACTCCCCTAGAGGAAGGCTATAAGGTGGAACGTGAGGGGGAGCTTGGAGATGAACCATTTGAAGAAACCAAACTCTATAGGAAGATGGTTGGTAAGTTAATCTATCTAACCATTACTAGACCTGACTTGTGTTTTGCTGTGAATCAGGTCAGCCAACATATGCAAGCTCCAAAATTGCACCACTGGAATATGGTGGACCGGATCTTGAGGTACCTCAAAGGAACCCATGATCAAGGCATTTGGATGGGATACAATGGGAGCTCAGAGATTGTAGGATATTGTGATGCTGATTGGGCTGGAGACAGAAATGACAGAAGATCAACAACCGGCTATTGCACATTCATTGGAGGCAATCTAGTCACTTGGAAGACAAAGAAGCAGAAAGTGGTCTCCTGCTCAAGTGCTGAAGCTGAATATCGTGCCATGAGAAAGCTGACCACTGAACTCACTTGGCTCAAGAACCTTCTCAAGGATCTAAACATAGAAGTCTCAACACCAATCACCATGCATTGCGACAATCAAGCAGCCATACACATAGCATCCAACAATGTGTTTCATGAGAGAACCAAACACATTGAAGTAGACTGTCACAAGGTCAGACAAGTAGTGGAGCAAGGGATAATCTTACCGTGCTACACAAGAAGCTCAGATCAACTCGCAGACATTTTCACCAAGGCTGCAAGTCTCAAGGTATGTGAGTCCATCCTCCCAAAACTTGGACTCATCAACCTTCCCAGCCAATGATTCTCCTAATCATGGAGTCCACACTCTTTTTCCCTTAGTATGGTTTTGTCCCAATGGGTTTTCCATTCTAAGGTTTTTAATGAGGTGGGTCTTCATGGTTCCAAGCTTAACCATTCATCTCATGGCTAAGCTTGAGGGGGAGTATTGGAATGAAGCCTTAGGCTTGAAGCTGAAAAAGTTAATGAAGCCTAAGCCCAAATCAGAAGTTCAAGGTCTGTGCATTAGGCTGAGATAATGAAGTGAAGCCCAGGGTCTGTCCACACATGTGCAAATCAAGGCCTAAATTAAGTAAGCCCAAACAAGCCCAAAAATGTCCAAGACACCTTCTAGAAGCTCTCCTAGGCGTGGGTTTGGAGAGGAAAGGAAGAGTCACATGTTGGCTTAACCAATTTGAATTTCTAGCTGTTAGGAGCTGTCACTTTCACCATTTGGTGAAGTGCCTTTGTCTTATCTCTATTCTTTGGCTATAAATACATTGTATGCTCACCATAAATCAATCAAGGAAATAGAATCCTCCTTCCATACTCTCTGTCTCACAATCTCTCTCTATTATTCTCACTCTTGTTCTTCACTTATCAAATATAAACCCAGAAACTCTCCTACCTATTCTAACTATTATTCTGCAAATTTTAACATTTACATCCATTTGCCATAGCTCCCATTCCAAGTTAGCAGCTAAAGAAAGAACAACTCTGATTGTATGCATTTTGGCCACTGGTGCGAATGTATCCCTATAGTCATCTCCATAAGTCTGAGTGAAGCCTCTTGCAACCAATCTGGCTTTGTACCTTTCAATCTCTCCATTGCTTTTGTATTTAATAGTGAAGATCTATCTGGAGGTTACAGCCTTGTTCCCTTTGGGTAATTCTGATTCATCCCATGTGTGATTCTTCTCCATTGCTCTTCGTTCATCTCCCACAACATCTTTCCAGACTTTGATGTTCTTAGCTTCTTCATAACTTCTTGGAACAGATTCTTGATCTAGAGTTCCCGTGAATGCTAGATGCTCTTGTGGAATGTGCACTAAGTTACAAACCGCTTGAGTAGGATGTGCCACCGCATTGTTGTTGTAATACACTCTAGTGTTTCTCCAATTTCCTGGTGGGAATCTTTGCCTGGTGCTTCTTCTGAGTTCCAATGGTGCTGAGATATTTTGGATGCCTTCTGAATTAGAGCAGGTTTCTGAACCTTCTTCTGAGTCTCCCTGTGTATTCCTTGGTCCAGCTTGTTCCTCCGGTTCTGACTTGTTTGATCCTGTAGCTGAATCCTCTTGATCATGACCATATTCTGGTTGCCTCCCATCAGGATGAAGATGATTATTTGATGCAGGATGATCAGGCGGTACTGGTTGACTAGTGGAGGATATGCCGAGTTCTTCCAGAAGCTGACTTAAGGTTGTGGCACGATCAGTGAGATGAGAAGAGATATCTTTGATCGACTCCCAAGTCCCACTATCAAAGTAGCTTGTAGTCTCAAGAAACTTGACATCCCGGGAGATAAGCACACGATTGGTCTCAACATTGTAACACTTATAGCCCTTTTGCGTTGTTGAATATCCAAGAAACACAGCCTTTGCACTTTTAGCTTCAAGTTTGTTTCGCTGTTCTCCTGGAATCAACACATAGCAGACACATCCAAAAACTTTAATATTATCAAGATGTGGTTTGTTCTTTGTGAGTACCTCAAATGGTGAAATGTCATGCAATGTTTTTGTTGGAATGCGATTGATTAGATAACAAACAGCAACCAAGGCATCTCCCCAAAACTGTTTTAGGAACCTTCATATGAAACATCATGGCTCTGGTGACCTCCATCAAATGCCTATTTTTCCTCTCAGCAACACCGTTTTGTTGAGGAGTATAAGGGCAACTTGTTTGGTGCTTGATGCTGTGTTTGTTGAGGTAATGTTTGAAGCCTTGACTAGTATACTTCCCTCCATTATCTGATCTTAGACACTTAACCTTTGCATCATATTGGTTAGTCACATATTTATTAAAGTTTATGAGAGCTTCAGGAACTCTTCCTTTAGATGGCATTAAGGTAACCCAAGTATATTTTGATTTTTCATCAATAAAACTAACAAAATACTTGTGATTATCTCTAGAAGAACATGGAGCTGTCCATACATCAGAGTGAACTAGATCAAAGCAGTTTTCATACATAGTTTTAAACTTAGGAAAAACAGACCTACAATGCTTTCCATGGATACAGGCTTCACATGATTTATTATTGAAAGACATCTTAGGAAACATTATTTCTAAATCTTTAAGATAAGGATGACCAAGTCTAGCATGCCACAAATCACCATTCATCTCATACTTATTAAAATTTGAAAAACAAGTAGATAGACGATTAGAAGAACTAGGAGATAGGTCTTCCAGCACATATAGGTCATTTCTTGTAACACCTTGTCCAAGAATCTCCTTAGTGTCAATATCCTGAAACACAAAGTCATTAGACCCAAAGATAGCATGGCAGTTTAAGTCTGTTGTAGCTCTCTTAACAGACAATAAGTTTGAAGTAAAGGAGGGCATATAGAAAGCTCTAGATTTCTTGTTGAATAGTTTTAGATCACCTATCTCTTCTATTGGAACATTCGTACCATTTGCTATTAAGACATTTCCAGCTGCTAGTTCTATTTTTTAATCAAATTCAAGTCACTGATCATATGGTGTAAAAGCATTGAATGAAGCATGTAATAATTAATCTACACACGACAGCAAGCCCAACTATAAGACTTCTAGAAGAAAGATACAGGCGGCTGGGAGAAGTTAATGGTCTGGGATGTCGATTACTCAAGTGAGGAAAGGAAGTTAATGACCTTGGATGTCGACTACTCAAGTAAGGAAAGGAAGTTAATGGCCTGGATGTCGATTACTCAAGGTTGGAAAGGAAGTTAATTACTTCCCCTTTGAGAGTTAGGCAACAAATAGTTTATGGAAAGTAAATATGTGAGCCTAATTAATGTAATTAATGTATTTATTGTAACTTAGGCTATAAATACTCTAACCTATGTAACTAATCTGTCAAGGAAATATAACCCTCCTTCTCTAATTCTCTCATACCAGCCGCCAGCTCTCTCTCTCTCATTTGTCACGAAATCTCTTCCTCTTAGTCTTCCATACTTTTGTTCTTCATCTTATTCAGAAAACTCTCTCTAATCTTCTCTTATATTCCGCATATTCTTACAGTAATGATCTACCAATAACCACATTACCAGAGCTGTCTTTAAAGGCTTTGATGAGCGCTTCAAGATCAGATTTCTTGACATACTCTGATTGGGCTGATTGATTGGGTGGAAGATTTGATGAATGAGAGAAATTGAGATTTAGAGATTGAGAGAGAAAAAGAAAATGATCTTATTAAGAGAATGAGAAAAATGAATTTCTTGAATACAAAGTGAGTGAGAGACATCTATTTATACTAATCCTATTCTAGACTTGTTTGGATACTAAGATAGTCTAATTACATGTTTGGATACAGAGATAAACATATCATTAAACCTACACAAGTCTAAGATACTCTCACTTAGCTATGACGCCTCTAAGCCTATGTTTACATTCATCATTCCTCTTCATTCCAACACTCCCCTTCAAGCTTAAGTCATGGAGAATACTTAAGTTTGCAACCATGAAGTATGAAGTGAAGCCCAGGGTCTGTCCACACATGTACAACACAAGGCCTGAATTAAGTAAGCCCAAACAAGCCCAAAACTGTCCAAGACACCTTCTAGAAGCTCTCCTAGGCGTGGGTATGGGGAGGGAAGGAAGAGTCACATGTTGGCTTAACCAATTTGAATTTCTAGCTGTTAGGAGCTGTCACTTTCACCATTTGGTGAAGTGCCTTTGTCTTATCTCTATTCTCTGGCTATAAATACATTGTATGCTCACCATAAATCAATCAAGGAAATAGAATCCTCCTTCCATACTCTCTGTCTCACAATCTCTCTCTATTATTCTCACTCTTGTTCTTCCCTTATCAAATATAAACCCAGAAACTCTCCTACCTATTCTAACTATTATTCTACAAATTCTAACATGGTATCAGAGCTTGGTTTTGGATCAAGCAAATTCTCTGTTTACTCTTGCAATAACTTGTTCTAATCTACTCACTCTGAGATTAATTAATCCTCAAAACCATGTGGTGCTGAGTTGTGAGAGGTTAGGATAGGTTATTTCTTGAGAATTACTCAACTCTCTTCCCAAACAAACCACTTTCTCAATCTACTCTTGCAATAACTTTTTCTAATCTACTCACTCTGAGATTAATCAATCCTCAAAACCAAGTGGTGCTGAGTTGTGAGAGGTTAGGATAGGTTATTTCTTGAGAATTACTCACTTCATTCCTCAATTCAGCTACTCAACTCTCTTTCCAAACAAACCACTTTCTCAAAACCCTTACCATTTGCTTTCATCCAGTGGTTAATAGCTATACCCAACGGTCCCTAGCTCAAATTCAAACAAAAACGTGTGTAAACACCATGGAAAGTTCAAGAGTGGTTGTTCCAGTGACACTGAAAGGGGTCAACTACCTTTTATGGGCTAGAACCACCAAGACAGTGTTGTGTAGCCGTGGCTTATGGAGCCACATCCTCAAGAGTGAAACTTCCTTTGCCATGACTGAAGAAGGTGGCCAAGAAGTCGCCATCATGAATAAAGACCGGTGGTTTCAAGAAGACCAACTGGTGCTATCCGTGATCCAAAACTCCCTTGAAGCATCTCTCCTTGAAGCTTATTCTTATTGTGAGACAGCCAAGGAATTATGGGAGACACTTCAAAATGTTTATGGCAACACTTCCAATCTCAGTCGTGTCTTTGAAGTAAAGAAGGCCATTAATGAGTTAACTCAAGAAAACATGGAGTTCACTCAACAATTTGGCAAGTTCAGATCATTGTGGGCTGAACTTGAAATGCTTAGACCAAGCACCATGGATCCCAAGGTGCTAAATGAAAGACGTGAGCAAGATAAGGTCTTTGGACTCCTCTTGACTCTAAACCCAACTTACAATGATCTTATCAAGCATATCTTAAGGTCAGACACTCTTCCAAGTCTTGAAGAAGTATGCAATAAGATTCAGAAGGAACAAGGATCATTAGGCCTCTTTGGAGGCAAAGGAGAGCTCATCACAGCCAACAAGGCAAACACCTACCAGAAAGGAGGCTTGAACCGTGGGGAAAGAAGAGGATTCTGTGATTATTGCAAGAAAGAAGGCCACACTAAGGACAAGTGTTGGATTCTCCATCCACACTTAAAGCCAAAATGGGTAAACCAACCAAGGGCCAATCTCTCCCAAGAAGCAACTCATGAGGCAAGAGCCAAGGCTAGCACTAGCTCATCCACGCCAACCAATGAAGAAGGGAAAGCCCTTGCAACATTTCAACAAGAATTTGTTAGAAAATCGGACCTTGATGCACTGATAAAAGCACTTAAGGAAGCTAATACCTCTGGTAACTCTTTTCAAGCTCTAAATCTCACTAAGCCACTTATTGTAGATTCAGGAGCTTCTCATCACATGATTAGTGACAAAAATCTACTTATCAATATGAAACCGGCTTTAGGAGATGTAGTAATAGCTAATGGTGATAAAATACCAATAAGAGGAATTGGAAACCTGAAATTGTTTAATAAAGAATCAACAGCCTTCTATATGCCCACATTCACCTCAAACTTGCTAAGTGTTAAGAAAACAACCTCTGATCTTAATTGCTATGCTATATTTGGTCCTAATGATGTTTACTTTCAGGATATTAAGACTAATAAGGTGTTTGGAAAGGGAGTGTCCAAGGATGACTTGTATGTGCTTGAAGACACACAACCAGATTTCTCTTTATCTATTGCTTTCAACTCTGTTTTGAATAAGGCTAATAGTGCTATTTGGCATTCTAGATTAGGACATCCTCACTCTAGGGCTTTAGAACTATTGTTGCCAAGTATGTCTTTTAAAAATGATGAATGTGAAGCTTGTATACTAGGTAAACATTGTAAATCAGTGTTTCCTAAGTCTACAACTATATATGAAAATTGCTTTGATCTCATTCACTCTGATGTTTGGACTTCACCATGCACATCTAGAGACAACCATAAATACTTTGTTACATTCATAGACCAAAAATCAAAATATACTTGGGTAACACTATTGCCAACAAAAGATAGAGTCCTAGAAGCCTTCACTAAATTTCAAATGTATGTGACTAACCATTATAATGCCAAGATCAAAATTTTTAGATCAGATAATGGAGGGGAATATACAAGTCTAGCATTCAAACAGCACTTAGATAAACATGGAATCATCCATCAAACAAGTTGTCCTTACACGCCCCAACAAAATGGAGTGGCTGAAAGAAAGAACAGGCATCTCATGGAAGTGGCACGGTCTATCATGTTCCAAAGCAATGTCCCAAAGAAGTTTTGGGGAGATGCACTTGTTACCGCTTGCTACCTCATTAATAGACTCCCCACAAAAATCTTGGAGGATTTATCCCCATTTGAGGTACTTAATAAGAGTAAACCATCTATTTCACACTTACGTGTCTTTGGATGTGTTTGTTATGTTCTTATTCCAGGAGAACAAAGGAATAAGTTAGAAGCAAGAAGTGTGAAAGCCATGTTTATAGGGTATTCCACTACCCAAAAAGGATACAAGTGCTACAATCCAGAGACTAGAAAGGTGCTAGTCTCACGAGATGTGAAGTTTGTAGAAGCAAAGGGGTTCTATGAAGATAAGAATTGGGATGATCTTAAAGATCTCTCCCAATCTCCATCAGACCGAGCTACCAATCTTAAACATCTTATGGAGAACCTAGGAATCTCATTCCCTAATGCACCAGCTGCTTCTTCATCACCAGCCACTTCTCCTCCTCCTCCTCCTTTTGATGTTGCCCCGTCTATTCCTCTTGATCATGAGGGGGGCACAGAGGATGAACAAGAGATTGCATCTGAATCACACGACCAGGATGCAAGCTCTAGTGTCCATAATCAAGAAGAATATGCGCCAGAAGTTCAGACTGAGGAAGAAGAATATCAAGAAGAACAAGTGGTGCTAAGGAGAAGCCAAAGGGAGAAGAAACCAACCTCAAATTGGATCAATACCAGAGTCTACTACAATGCACAAGCAGTAGCCCATCCAACACAAGTGATTTGCTCTCTAGCTCATATTCCTTCAGAACACCAAGCCTTTATAACAGCTCTATATCAAGGGCAGGTTCCAAGAGACTATGAGGAAGCTAAGGAGCATAAGGTGTGGAGAGAAGCAGTTAAGGCTGAATGTAAGGCCATGGAGATCAATCACACTTGGGATGAAGCTGATCTACCTAAGGAAAAGAGGACAGTGAGCTCAAGATGGATCTTCACCATCAAATACAAGAGCAATGGAGAGATAGAACGATACAAGGCTAGATTGGTAGCAAGAGGGTTTACTCAGACCTATGGAGAAGACTACCATGATACATTTGTAGGAAAGAAATAGATTTGTGAGACTCTCAGTATAAGAGAGGGTTTAGTTCACGCATGAGTAATGTAAGGCTTTGGCCATTTTCGAGTTGTAATCTTCTATAAATACCTGTTGTATACTTGATTCAGATTAATAAGAAATACTCTTCATTCTCTCTGTTTACTCTACATTCGAATTCTCTCCCTAATTCTCTCTATTCTCAGATTCATCTTCTTCATTCTTTATCATCATCACACACGATTTCTTGTTGTTTCTTCAATATTCTTCGATCATTCTTTCAATTCTCACATGGTATCAGAGCGTTTTTCGATCATATATCCTCTGATTCTTCAAAAATTTTCGTGAAATCTTGATCATCACTTGTAAAATTCGAAAAAACGGTCGTTGGCGCCAAAACCCTGGGTTCATGAAATCGCGATCTCCTTCATCAGATCATCTCAGCTGTTAAATTCAACGGAGGTGTCATCAGACGACGCCGATCTGCACTTATCTGATTCCGTGTTTCGTTTCTTGATCTGGGAGTATTGATTCTGCAAATCGCGAAGAACAGATCAAACCGATTGCTTCTGCCGTACGGAAGTAAGAACAGAGACGAAGATCTTCCTTTCTTCTTCGATTCTTGGATCTATAAGCAGTGAAAGATCGACAGATAACGCCGATCAACAATCCTATTCATCTGTATTCAAGCCTATCAACCTTGAATTCGAGATTCCAGTTCGCAAGTTCTCGATTGTGTCGGTTTCTTCTATCTCACGAAATTTTGGAACCAGATCGGGCCGATTCTTCAATTGCCAGCTATAATCGGGATTCTGCAGCTGATCGATATTAAATACCGAGGAGTCCGACTCTGTTTTATTCCCGATTCAACAAATTTGTGATCGGAATTGGATCTTGTTATTCACGTCGGTATTGCAGAAGTGATAAGGTACATTCTTTATCACTTTCTTTGTGGACTGGTTGAAAGCTTGGCACAATAAGGAAATAGAATAAGAGGCTAGAGGAGGACTTGGAATATTGCTAGAGCTCACTTGCGAACCTTAGTGATCTCATACTCTGTTTCTTGCGGATCAAGTGACTTGATCATAGGAGTATTAGTTGTGTAGTGTTCAAGTCGGCATCTATGGATTATCATAAGCAAATGATAATAGCACCGGTTACACTTAAAGGAGCTAACTATCTCCTCTGGACTAGAACTATGAAGACGACTTTATGTAGTAGGGGCTTGTGGTCTCACATTGTTCATAGTAATGCATCAAATAATGTTGTAGAAGGCGAGATTCTTGAGGGTCAGGAAGTTCATTCTGAGGAAGAAGGGAAATGGTTCCAAGAGGATCAGATGGTTCTATCAATTTTGCAAAATTCTCTGGAGAAATCTTTACTAGAAGCATACTCATACTGTGAAAGTGCAAAGGATTTGTGGGACACTCTTCAGAATGTCTATGGGAATACCTCAAACTTAATGAGAATCTTTGAGGTCAAGAAGTCTCTTAGTGAACTTAGACAAGAGGAGGTAGAATTCACCAAGCACTTTGGAACTTATAGAGCTCTTTGGGCAGAGTTGGAAATGTTAAGACCAGCTACAATTGATCCAATGACTTTGCATGAGAGGAGAGAGCAAGATAAGGTCTTTGGACTCTTGATGACATTGAACTCAAGCTATACTGACCTGATTAAGCATCTTTTGCGTGATGACAAGTTACCAAGCCTGGATGATGTGTGTGCTAAAGTTCAAAAGGAACAAGGTTCACAAGGTTTGTTTGGAAGTAAGGTGGATTTAGTTACTGCAAACAAAAGCTTTTTCAAAGGGGATGATAGGCGGCTGTTGGTATGTCCTCACTGTAAACGGAAAGGTCATAATAAGGATCAGTGTTGGTCACTTCATCCACACCTCAAACCGACGAATATACCAAGGTGGCGTGACTTCAACAATGGTAACAGGGCAAATGGATTCAAAAACAATCTAACTGGGAAGGGAAATCAAGTGAGTGTTCCTTTTCATGTCTCACGGCCTGTGACTACCATTGAGAATGAACAAAAACCAGGGAAGGAAGTGCAAATTGTTCCTTCATCATCCGGCCAAGACTATGTTACCAAGTCTGACCTAGATGCTATCATCAAAGCTCTCCAAGAGAATTCTGGTAAAACTGTTGGTAAATCACTTCATGCTTCTTATAATGTTCATACTAGTAATAAACCTTTAATTGTTGACTCTGGAGCATCTCATCACATGATTAGTGATATAGGTTTAATAAATGATTTAGAACCTGCCTTAGGGAATGTTGTGATTGCAAATGGAACAAAGATTCCAATCAAAGGGATAGGTAATCTAAGATTGTTTGAAAAGGATAGTAAAGCATTTTATATGCCATCATTTACATCAAATTTGGTTTCTGTGAAAAGGGCTACAACTGATTTAAATTGTAATGTAATCTTTAGTCCTAATGAGTGTTGTTTTCAGGATATTGACACAAAGAAGGTGCTTGGCAGAGGTGGCACTAAGGATGATCTTTACGTTTTGAGTGACCTATCTTCTAGTATAGTTTCTTGTTTGTCTAGTCAGAATGAGTTGAATGATGGATCATTGTGGCATGCTAGATTAGGCCATCCTCATTTTAAAGCTCTTGAACTCATGTTTCCAAAAATTTCTTTTAATCAAAATGAATGTGAAGCTTGCATACTTGGTAAACACTGCAAGACTGTTTTTCCTAATTCATCAACTACTTATGATCACTGCTTTGATTTGATTCATTCTGATGTTTGGACTGCACCTTGTGCTTCTAGAGAGCAGCAAAAATATTTTGTTACATTCATAGATGAGAAATCTAAATATACATGGATTACTTTACTTCCTTCCAAAGATAGGGTTCTAGAATCTTTCATTAACTTTCACTCTTACATCACTAACCAATATAATGCAAAGTTAAAAGTGTTTAGGACAGATAATGGAGGGGAATATACAAGTAAGGCCTTCAGAGATTATCTTCTCAAGTATGGAATTTTACATCAAACAACATGTCCATACACACCTGAGCAGAATGGAGTGGCTGAGCGAAAAAACCGGCATCTTATGGAAGTGGCCAGATCTATGATGTTCCATAGGAATGTGCCTAAGAGATTTTGGGGAGATGCAGTACTCACAGCTTGTTATCTGATTAATAGAACACCAACTAAAGTTCTTCATGACATTTCACCATTTGAGGTATTAAACAACATTAAACCACATCTTGATCATCTAAAAGTGTTTGGTTGTGTGTGTTTTGTTTTGATATCAGGGAATAACAGGAATAAGTTGGATGAAAAGAGTACTAAAGCAATCTTTATAGGATATTCCTCAACCCAAAAAGGTTATAAATGCTATGATCCTGAGTCACAAAGGGTATTAGTTTCAAGGGATGTTAAATTTTTGGAAAATAAGCCTTATTATATAAATGGTACTTGGGAAACTATACAAGATATCTCTAAGTCTAACAATGATAATAATGCTTATCTAAAGAAGTTGCTAGAAAGTTTTGATGTCTCTAGACAGCCAGCACCAAGGCCGGTCCATGTACAGGAGGTTTCTCAAGACATACCGCATAGACAAAAACATCCGGAAGACTATGATACGAATGCTCCAGTTGCCAGTGATCATGATTCTGAAAGAAATGAACACGGCCAGGTACAAGGTGGCCAAGGTTCTGATCGTGAATCATGGCATATTCACCACCAGGAAATGCACTTACCCGGTTCATCTTCAACTTTGGATTATGGTCATGATCGTGAGGGGGAGAGAACTATGAATTCTAATCAAGACCATGACCAGATCCAAGATTCACAAGGAATAGAAACTGAAGATGATCATGAGATAGCTGTTGTTGAATCACCCCAAGTATTAAGGAGAAGTACAAGGATTAGAAAAGATCCAGCCAACTGGATCAACACTAGAGTTTACTACAATGCTAATGCAGTGGAGCATCCTATACAAGCGACTTGCTCTTTTGCTCATTTTCCAGAAGAACACCAGGTATTCATAAGCTCTCTGGATCAAAATCATATTCCTAACACATATGAGGAAGCTATGTGTTAGTTTTAGGAAAGATTAAGGAGAAGTTTTGAATAGATTAAATTATAAACATTAAGAACATATCAAGAACATATAGAGTTTAGCCATAAGAGGAATAGAATAGAATCTTATTATATTAGAGTGAGCGATTACAAGGAGGCTGCATAGCCTTAAATAGAAAGACTCCTAGGTCGCCTAGGCTAGGGATAAGTAAGAGTACATATATGACCGTTGCAACTGAACTTATCAACATACATGCTTCCTTATCTTCTCATCTTATCATGTGTGACTATCCCTTCCTTATCAAGTGACCAGAGTGCTTATCACACTAGACTGAGCTGCCTTTAGTAACGCCACTGTCCAATACTCCCCCTCAAGCTAAATTCTGATGAAGAACTTAGCTTGGAAATCATAAACAACCACCTCATTAAAAACCTTATGATGTAAAACCCAATGGGACAAAAGCACCATAAGGGAAAAAGAGTATGATTGCTTATGATTAGAGGATTCATGGATAAGACATATCAAAGAGTCCAAGCCTAGGTAGAATGGACTCATATACCTTAGAAGTTGTTGCCTTGGTGAAGATATCCGCAAGTTGATCCATACTTCTGGTGTAGCATGGTAAGACTACTCCTTGCTCCACTGCTTGCCTCACCTTGTGACAGTCAACTTCTATGTGTTTAGTTCTCTCGTGGAATACAGAATTGGATGCTATGTGAATGGCTGCTTGGTTGTCGCAATGCATGGTCATTGGTCTAACTGTTTCTATACCCAAGTCCTTCAGAATGGCCTTGATCCATGTTAACTCATTGGTGAGCTTCTTCATTGCACGATATTCAGCCTCTGCGCTTGAACAAGACACAATCTTCTGCTTCTTTGTCTTCCATGTGACCAAGTTTCCACCAACAAAGGTACAGTAGCCTGTGGTAGACCTCCTGTCTTCTCTATCACCAGCCCAGTCAGCATCACAGTATCCCACTATTTCTGAGCTTCCATTGGCTCCCATCCAGATTCCTTGCTCAGAAGTTCCTCTCAAGTATCTAAGAATTCTCTCCAGCATGTTCCAATGATGGACCTTCGGCTCTTGCATATGCTGGCTAACCTGATTCACAGAAAAGCAAAGATCAGGTCTAGTAAGAGTTAAATAGATTAACTTACCTACTAGTCTTCTGTAGAGTTGCGGATTATTGAATGGTTGATCTTCAAGCTCCCCCTCATTGATAGCTTTGTAACTGTCCTCCAGAGGTGTGGTCACTGGTTTTGCATCTAGCTTTCCTGTTTCAGACAAAAGGTCAAGTGTGTATTTCCTTTGAGATAAGAATAATCCCTCTTTAGAGCGACATATCTCAATCCCTAGGAAATACTTAAGCAAGCCTAAATCTTTAATGTCAAAGATGGACTTAAGGTAGGCTTTGGTATCCTTGATCCCTTCCCTATCATCACCTGTGATAATGATATCATCCACATAGACCAACACAACTATGATACCTGACCGGCTAGAAGATGTGAACAGTGTGTGATCAGCTTCTGATTTCCTGAATCCTCTGTCCCTTAGTGTCATGCTTAACTTGTGATACCAGGCCCTAGGTGATTGTTTTAATCCATAAATAGCCTTTCTCAATCTTAAGACCTTGCCTGGTTGAACAATCCCTTCTAGACCTGGAGGTGGCCGCATGTACACCTCTTCCTCTAGCTCTCCTTGCAAGAAGGCATTCTTTACATCCATCTGCCACAATTCCCAATCCAGATTTGTTGCTAAGGATAGGACAATCCTCACGGTATGGAGTTTTGCTACAGGGGCAAAGGTATCACCAAAATCTTCTCCATAGGTCTGAGTGAAGCCTCTTGCGACCAACCTGGCCTTATATCTTTCCACATCTCCATTACTCTTGTATTTGATCGTAAATACCCACTTTGAGCTCACTGCCTTCTTTCCCTTGGGTAACACGGCTTCATCCCATGTGTGATTCCTTTCCATGGCCTCTGTCTCATCACTTATAGCATCCCTCCAGACTTTGAGTTCCTTAGCCTCTTCATAGGATGTTGGAATGTGTCCCTGATCCAGGCTGCTAATAAAGGTCTTGTGCTCTTCAGGGAATGAAGCAAATGAGCAAACAACTTGAGAGGGATGAGCAACCGCATTTGCATTGTAATAGACCCTTGTGTTCACCTAGTTTGATGGATCCTTCCTGAGTCTTGTGCTTCTCCTTAGAGGTTGAGCTGTCCCTGATGGTTCTTCTTCCCGCTCTTGCCTTTGATCGTGACCTTCAGAAGAAGAGCCGGTCCTCTCTTGATCACTGTCTTCTTCAAGATGTCCCCCCTCACGATCAATGTCTGGCCGGGAAGAGTTAAGGTCTTGCTGCGGTAAGCTTGGTCCAGTCCGGGACAATGTTGGACCACCTCCGGGTGAGCTAGGTTCTGACCAGGTCGAGGTAATTTCATGCGGGACAGCTGATTGAACAGGAGCCAAGCCAGGAACAGGACATGAACTAGGTTGAGGACATGGAACACCGGTAGAACCAGGTTGGAATGGTGAAGGTATGCCAAGATGATCAAGGATATTCCGAAGGCTAGTGGCCCGGTCCAGGGAAGAACCAGCAAGATCAACCAAGTTATCCCACTTTTGATCACTATAGTAGCCAGTGTTCTCAATAAACTTAACATCACGAGACACCAACACCTTCCTAGCTTCAGGGTCATAGCACTTGTAGCCTCTTTGGGTAGTAGAATACCCAATGAACATGGACCGTGCACTCTTAGCGTCAAGCTTGGTTCGGTTCTCTCCTGGAATCAAAACAAAGCACAGGCAACCAAACACTCTCAAGTGGGTTAGAGAAGGTTTAAGAGCGTTTAATACCTCAAATGGGGAGAGATCATTGAGGACTCGGGTAGGAGTCCTGTTAATAAGATAACATGCGGTAAGGACAGCATCTCCCCAAAACCTCTTAGGAACCTTTGTATGAAACATCATTGCCCTGGCTACTTCCATCAGGTGACGATTCTTTCTCTCAGCCACACCATTCTGTTGGGGTGTGTAGGGACAACTCGTTTGATGGAGAATTCCGTGCTTATTGAGATGATCTCTGAAGGCATGACTTGTATACTCTCCACCATTGTCTGTTCTAAAGATTTTAATCTTTGCATTGAAGTGGTTAGTGATATAATTTTGAAAGTTCACAAAGGCCTCTAAAGCTCTATCCTTTGATTGCATTAAGGTTATCCAGGTGTATTTGGATTTCTCATCTATGAAAGTAATGAAATATTTCTGATTCTCTCTAGATAAGCAAGGAGCAGTCCACACATCTGAATGCACAAGATCAAAACACTTTTCATAAACGGTTCCAGACTTAGTGAAAACAGACTTGCAATGTTTACCTAAGATACATGCCTCACAATTATCATTTTTAAACACAACATTAGGTAACATTAAGCCTAAAGCCCGAGAGTGAGGGTGTCCTAGTCTAGCGAGCCATAACACATTATTAGCATAAACAGGAGTAGAATTTAAAGAACATAAAACAGAAGCTAAAGGTTGATCATTTCCCAGCAGATAAAGACCATCCTTAGTTCTTCCTTTCCCAAGCAACTTGCTTGTCTTAATATCCTGAAAATGTACATCATTAGGAGTGAAGATAACATTGCAATCCAAGTCATTTGTGGGCTTATGAACAGAAACTAAATTAGAGGTGAAATCAGGCATAAAGAAAGCTCTAGTCTTTCTATCAAATATTTCTAAGTTTCCTACCCCTTTAATTGGAATTCTATCCCCATTTGCAATCACAACATGACCCTTAGCCGGTTCTAAGTCCTTAATCAGTTCAATATTGCTAATCATATGATGGGATGCTCCAGAATCAATCACTAATGGTCTTTCATCCAGTTTTATAGTATGAGCAGTAGCATGAAAAGAGAACCCCATACCATTACCATAGCTTTCTTTCAGGGCTTTGATAAGAGCATCCAGTTCTGACCGCTTCACCACTTGATCTTGACCGGCTACTTGTGCAGCTTGAGCATTGATCACCGCCATTCCATCTTCCTCTGGATTGCGTGAGGATGTTCCCTGGTCAGCTTTAGCCTTGGTGATATTGGCTCGGACATCTCTGAACTTGGATGGCTTGAGATGTGGGTGGAGAATCCAGCATTTTTCCTTAGTATGGCCCTTCCTCTTGCAGTGCTCACAGAACAACCCCCTTCTGTCATCTTGCTTGAAGTAGACACCTTTGTTTGCTGTCACAAGCTCTCCCTTTCCACTTAGAAGACCATGAGAGCCTTGTTCCCTCTGGATGTAAGCGCAAACTTCTTCTAGGGATGGAAGCTTATCTGATCTCAGGAGGTGCTTGATCAAGTCATTGTACATAGGATTCAAGGTGAGAAGGAGACCAAAGACCTTGTCTTGTTCACGTCTTGCAAGGAGAACCTCTGGATCAGTTGAGTTCGGTCTCAACATTTCAAGCTCAGCCCACAAGGAGCGAAACTTGCCAAAATGAGCTGTAAACTCCAAGTCCTCTTGGTGAAGGTTGTTGATTGCTCTCTTCACTTCAAACACCCTACTTAAATTTGTAGTGTTACCGTAAACCTTCTTGAGTGTTTCCCATAGCTCCCTAGCACTTTCACAATACGAGTATGCCTCCAAGATAGGTCCATCCAATGAACTTTGAATGATAGACAGAACAAACTGATCCTCTTGAATCCATTTTTCTTCATCCACAATCATAATCTCCTGTCCATCCTCCTGTTGAAACGTCTTAGGTGGAGCTTCATCAAGAAGGAGATGCATTCCAAGTCCTCGGCCACCGAGAGTAGTTTTTACCATTCTAGACCAGAGAAGGTAGTTAAGGCCTTTGAGGGTGACTGGAATGACCATGGGCCGTGTGTTCTCCATCTTGAAAGGGGTAGGTTTTATGAAAAACACGAGGGTTTGAGAAAAACAGGGTGCACAAGGTTTAAGAAGGTTTATGCTCAGGATGCAACTCTACCCTTCTAAGACCTTAAGCCGTTCTTTGGTAAGCTAGAAATGACCTACCTTTAGGATAAATGAGCTATTTTTAGACAGTTTTGGTGTAGTGTACGGACTCTGGTTCGGGTTTGGTCGAAGAAGGTGAGTACGGACACTCACCCACTTAGCTCTAAACAACTCCCCTTGTATTATTTAGGCCATGAATGAGTTCAAGCTTACTCCTTTTACTACCCCAACACAGAAAGCAGCTATTTTTACACTAAGAACTCACTATCCAGAAATGTGTCCGTACAACAATGGTGAAAAAGCTGGCTAAACTTGAAAACAACTTAAACGCGAGAGATAACCATGCCTAGTCTTCTTCAACTCATCACCCATGGTTCTGAGGATCCTGGATCTCAGAGAAGACAGACTTAAACATGTTTATCTCAAGGAAAGCGTTTGGGGTATAGCCAGAAATATAAAGAGTAGAAGAGAAGGAATGAGTTTAAGAATGCGGAAGCTATGTGAGAATCATATCCTGCTCTGATACCATGTTAGTTTTAGGAAAGATTAAGGAGAAGTTTTGAATAGATTAGATTATAAACATTAAGAACATATCAAGAACATATAGAGTTTAGCCATAAGAGGAATAGAATAGAATCTTATTATATTAGAGTGAGCGATTACAAGGAGGCTGCATAGCCTTAAATAGAAAGACTCCTAGGTCGCCTAGGCTAGGGATAAGTAAGAGTACATATAGGACCGTTGCAACTGAACTTATCAACATACATGCTTCCTTATCTTCTCATCTTATCATGTGTGACTATCCCTTCCTTATCAAGTGACCAGAGTGCTTATCACACTAGACTGAGCTGCCTTTAGTAACGCCACTGTCCAATACTATGGAACTAAAAGTATGGAGAGATGCTGTCCAAGATGAAAAAGAGGCAATGATAAGAAATCATACTTGGGATGAATCATATCTACCCAAAGGTAAGAAAGCAGTAAGTTCAAAATGGGTTTTCACCATTAAATACAAAAGTAATGGTGAGATTGAAAGGTATAAGGCTAGATTAGTTGCTAGAGGGTTCACTCAAACATATGGTGAGGATTTTGGAGATACTTTTGCACCAGTTGCAAAACTTCATACTGTTAGGATTGTTCTCTCCTTGGCTACTAATTTAGAATGGGAGTTGTGGCAGATGGATGTTAAGAATGCTTTTCTTCAAGGAGAATTAGAAGAAGAGGTATACATGAGACCACCTCCTGGGTTAGAAGATCTAGTAAATGGCAATAATGTTTTAAGATTAAGAAAGACCATTTATGGATTGAAACAATCTCCAAGAGCCTGGTATCATAAACTAAGTATGACCTTAAGAGATAAAGGTTTTAGGAGGTCTGAAGTTGATCATACTCTCTTTACTCTTCCTAGCAGCTCAGAAACAGGTAAAATGGAAGCAAAATCAGTCAGCACACCCTTGGAAGATGAGTACAAATCCGCTAGTAAGGGGGAGCAGGATGAAGAACTCTATGAAGATCCAAAACTGTACAGGAGGCTGGTAGGTAAACTTATATATCTTACTCTCACTAGGCCTGACATTTGTTTTGCAGTGAATCAGGTGAGTCAGCAGATGCAGGAACCTACCATTTATCATTGGCGAATGTTAGAAAGGATCCTTAGATACTTGAAAGGCACCTATGATCATGGAATATGGATGAGTTGCAATAAAAGCACAGATATAGTTGGATATTGTGATGCAGATTGGGCTGGAGATAGGAAAGATAGAAGATCAACTACTGGTTATTGTACATTTGTGGGAGGAAACCTTGTGACATGGAAGACTAAGAAACAAAAGGTTGTCTCATGTTCTAGTGCTGAGGCTGAATATAGAGCTATGAAGAAGCTTACCAATGAGCTGATTTGGATCAAGGCAGTGCTTAAGGATTTACAGATTGAAGATTCAAGCCCCATCACTATGCATTGTGATAACCAGGCTGCTATTCATATTGCATCTAACTCAGTATTTCATGAGAGGACTAAACATATAGAGATAGATTGTCACAAGGTTAGGCAAGCAGTTGAACAAGGGATCATATTGCCTTGTTACACAAGAAGTTCAGATCAATTAGCAGATATCTTCACAAAAGCCGCCTCCACTAAAGTGTGTGACTCCATTTATCCAAGGTTAGGTCTTACAAGTATTGCTTGTTGATTCCTTTTTTGGTCATAGAGATCATACTCTTTTTCCCTTAAGATGTTTTTGTCCCAATGGGTTTTACATCTTTAAGGTTTTTTTTTAATGAGGTGATTCTCTATGATTACATCAAGTTTAACCATTCATCATGGTTAATCTTGAGGGGGAGTGTAGGAAAGAAATAGATTTGTGAGACTCTCAGTATAAGAGAGGGTTTAGTTCACGCATGAGTAATGTAAGGCTTTGGCCATTTTCGAGTTGTAATCTTCTATAAATACCTGTTGTATACTTGATTCAGATTAATAAGAAATACTCTTCATTCTCTCTGTTTACTCTACATTCGAATTCTCTCCCTAATTCTCTCTATTCTCAGATTCATCTTCTTCATTCTTTATCATCATCACACACGATTTCTTGTTGTTTCTTCAATATTCTTCGATCATTCTTTCAATTCTCACAACATTTGCACCAGTAGCCAAACTACACACTGTAAGAGTTCTTCTATCTCTTGCTACTAACCTTGAATGGGAGTTATGGCAGATGGATGTCAAGAATGCTTTCCTACAAGGAGAATTAGAGGATGAAGTCTATATGACACCTCCACCTGGTCTTGAAGACAAAGTAACTCCAGGAAAGGTTCTAAGGCTAAGAAAAGCTATCTATGGACTTAAACAATCACCAAGAGCTTGGTACCACAAGTTGAGTATGACACTGAGAGATAGAGGCTTTAGGAAGTCTGAAGCTGATCACACTCTCTTCACACTCCAAAGCCAATCAGGTATGGTAGTCATTCTCATTTATGTAGATGATATAATCATCTCAGGGAATGACAAGGTAGGAATTCAATCTACTAAAGATTATCTTAAGTCTGTTTTTGATATTAAAGACTTAGGTGAACTTAAGTACTTCCTAGGGATAGAAGTATGCCGAACAAAAGAAGGCCTCTTCTTATCACAAAGGAAGTACACACTTGATCTTCTAACTGATGCAGGAAAGTTAGAAGCCAAACCAGCAAAGACTCCCCTAGAGGAAGGCTATAAGGTGGAACGTGAGGGGGAGCTTGGAGATGATCCGTTTGAAGAAACCAAACTCTATAGGAAGATGGTTGGTAAGTTAATCTATCTAACCATTACTAGACCTGACTTGTGTTTTGCTGTGAATCAGGTCAGCCAACATATGCAAGCTCCAAAATTGCACCACTGGAATATGGTGGACCGGATCTTGAGGTACCTCAAAGGAACCCATGATCAAGGCATTTGGATGGGATGCAATGGGAGCTCAGAGATTGTAGGATATTGTGATGCTGATTGGGCTGGAGACAGAAATGACAGAAGATCAACAACCGGCTATTGCACATTCATTGGAGGCAATCTAGTCACTTGGAAGACAAAGAAGCAGAAAGTGGTCTCCTGCTCAAGTGCTGAAGCTGAATATCGTGCCATGAGAAAGCTGACCACTGAACTCACTTGGCTCAAGAACCTTCTCAAGGATCTAAACATAGAAGTCTCAACGCCAATCACCATGCATTGCGACAATCAAGCAGCCATACACATAGCATCCAACAATGTGTTTCATGAGAGAACCAAACACATTGAAGTTGACTGTCACAAGGTCAGACAAGTAGTGGAGCAAGGCATAATCTTACCGTGCTACACAAGAAGCTCAGATCAACTTGCAGACATTTTCACCAAGGCTGCAAGTCTCAAGGTATGTGAGTCCATCCTCCCAAAACTTGGACTCATCAACCTTTCCAGCCAATGATTCTCCTAATCATGGAGTCCACACTCTTTTTCCCTTAGTATGGTTTTGTCCCAATGGGTTTTCCATTCTAAGGTTTTTAATGAGGTGGGTCTTCATGGTTCCAAGCTTAACCATTCATCTCATGGCTAAGCTTGAGGGGGAGTATTGGATTGAAGCCTTAGGCTTGAAGCTGAAAAAGTTAATGAAGCCCAAGCCCAAATCAGAAGTTCAAGGTCTGTGCATTAGGCTGAGATAATGAAGTGAAGCCCAGGGTCTGTCCACACATGTACAACACAAGGCCTGAATTAAGTAAGCCCAAACAAGCCCAAAACTGTCCAAGACACCTTCTAGAAGCTCTCCTAGGCGTGGGTATGGGGAGGGAAGGAAGAGTCACATGTTGGCTTAACCAATTTGAATTTCTAGCTGTTAGGAGCTGTCACTTTCACCATTTGGTGAAGTGCCTTTGTCTTATCTCTATTCTCTGGCTATAAATACATTGTATGCTCACCATAAATCAATCAAGGAAATAGAATCCTCCTTCCATACTCTCTGTCTCACAATCTCTCTCTATTATTCTCACTCTTGTTCTTCCCTTATTAAATATAAACCCAGAAACTCTCCTACCTATTCTAACTATTATTCTGCAAATTCTAACATTACCTCATTAAAAACCTAAAGAAGGAAAACCCAATTGGGACAAAATCTTTTCTAGGGAAAAAGAGTATAACACTCCATGTTGGGATCACTGATGTGGAAGAGACATCAAACCAAGTCTAGGATAGATGGAACCGCCTGTCTTCAAGGTTACAGCCTTGGTAAACACATCAGCTAGCTGATCTTCACTCCTTGTGTAGCAAGGTAGAATTGTACCATTTCCAATAGCTTCCCTTACCTTATGGCAGTCAACCTCAATATGCTTGGTTCTCTTATGAAACACAGAGTTAGAAGCAATGTGTATAGCAGATTCTAAGCTCTCGCCTAAAATATCAAAGAGGAGTTGCTTCAACTAGATGCATTCTGTGTTGAATTTGCGGAAGTAAGGAGGGAGAAGTTTTAGAGATTAGGTGAGTTCCATGGAGGAACTCGACAAGGAGAATGAAGAGGATGACAAAGAGAATAATGAGAGAAGTTTATTGCTTAAAGTGTATGTGCTACAATGTGGGAGAAGGCCTTAATATAGGCCTGAGTTACACAGAGGAATTCAAATGAGATAGTGACAAGGAAGCAAGCCCAAGGAGTGAAAGTGACTGGTCACAATATTGGACTGAAGAGAGAAAGAGAAGGCCAACCAAATAGGAGGCAGCCCAGTCCGTATGCAAATAAGGAGGGGAACAATGCAGCCCATAAGCGGACCATAGGAACAAGGCAGCCCAGCCCATATCAGCTAGAAGAAGGCCGCTCATAAACTACACTAGCATCACTTAAAGAATAAGGCCATCCATAATGTACATTGCCCATAAGGAATGTTCCAGCCCATGTGAAGTCTATAGCCCAGACAGAAATAAAGGAGTGTTAAGGCCAAGGACCAGAGCCCATAAGGAGCCCACAAGACCAAGATGTTCACGCCAAAGAGTGGTGGTTAAAGCTTCTAGAAGAGTTCTCCCCTTTATCAAAAACGTGGGAGTAGGAATTCAAATGAGGTCACATGTTCACCTTAAGCATATAGCTGTTGTGACATGTCACTTTCACTACCTTGGATCCACAGCCTAATTCAAATTCAAACACTCTTTGTGTCTGTCTATAAATATGTAGCATCTCCCATTTGTAAACTTAAGTGAAATATATCTTCCTTTCTACTCCTCTCTAGTGGCATTTTATGATCTTTGTGTTTTACTCTTTTATGATTTTGCCTAATCTTTCTTAATCTCCAACCATACAATCTCCTATTTCTCTTATTATTTCCGCAAATCTCAACACTTTCCAAACTTGACTCTTATTCTCTGAGTCACGCTTGAGGAGGGGAGAGAATGAGCATCCATCAGATGTTTAATCAAGGAACCTATAGGCGCAACAATGCAAACGCTAAAGTGTTCCAATGAAGTGAAGTTGTCTTGAAGGTGCACCAAATTCAAATTCTACCAAGGAGCACCAAATTCAAATTCAAATCAAATTCAAAGGCGTGGCCACAAGGTTCTGCCAAGAAAGCAGAGTTCTGAGTGACTGATATAATTCTCACAATTGAAATGGAGTAACAAAAGAAAGCCAGTCACCACATCATTCAATGCCTAAAAGAAGTACATTTGGAGCTGCAGAAGTGTTTGAAGAAGTTGTCTTATGAGCATTCTCAACCACATCAAGCTTTAATGCAGTTTTGGAGCAGTTGTCTTTTGAGTATGAGTTCACTACAACCAAGGAGGCGCTGATGATGAATCAGCTTAGGCATTGGTGTTTTTTTTAAAGAAGCTGTACAATTGGATCCATAGACTTGGTGGTGTGTGTTGATAAGTCTTTAGAAAAGCTGCTAAAGCAGTCTACGGTCCTCAGCCTTCATCATGAAGATGAAGATTATTGGAATGAAATAAAGAAGCTGTTAAAGAAATCTCAACAACAGAACTACAAAGATGCATCACAAGCTTGAGACTAGAACCAAGGGCCATCAAGCAGTCAGAACCTACAAGTGAAGGGACAAAATATTTGTCAAAACCCATGATGCAAATGGAAAGGCAAACTTTCAGAAATCACAAGTGGAGAGGCATGCAAATGGAAGGTGTTGAATCAGCTCAGAAGCTTGTATGGCTGCGCCGAGATATCAACCTGCCAAGAAGCTGTGAAGCAGCAAATGGGGGTTAGAGCAAGGAGGAATAAAGTGAAGGAGTTCAGAAGTAGCAGACATACTTGGCTAACACTCTTCATCAACATTCCAAACAGATACAAGGGAAGATCCAAAACCATCCTATATATATTTTGAATAGGTCTATCCCTTGTGAATTGATGCATGCATTTGTGTGTGCTGAAACAGGTACAGATTGGAGCTTATGTGCTAAAGCCGGATTTACTAACCTTCTAAAGGATAAGAGTTCAGAAGAAAGGGGGAGATAAGTATCGGTCTATGAAGAAGCTTCAAGCTACTCAAACTTGTAAAGCAAGGAAGGAGTTCTCACTTGCTGATTCAAAGAGGCCATTATCCAGAGTCTATGAAGTCCACCAAGATGGTCCTAAGGCTCATAGACTCACTGGCCAATCCCTAGGCTGAGAAGACTCTACTCTTTTTCCCTTAACAAGGTTTTGTCCCATTGGGTTTTCCTTGTTAAGGTTTTTAATGAGGGAGTTCTTCAAAGTTCCAAGCTTGATCCCTGGATCACCTATGATCAAGCTTGAGGGGGAGTATTAGAAAGAAGGAAGCCAAGGCCAAGACAAGCTCAGGCCATGTTCAAGCTCAACATTAGCACATTATTAAACTCCTAATGCTAAGCTTGAGGGGGAGTATTGGACTGAAGAAATAAAGAGGGAAGAGATGAACCTGCAAGAGAAGGCCAACCAAATAGGCGGCCCATAGGAACAAGGCAGCCCAACCCATCTCAGCTAGAAGAAGGCCGCTCATAAACTATACTAGCATCTCTTGAAGAATAAGGCCATCCATAATGTGCACTGCCCATAAGGAGTGTTCCAGCCCATGTGAAGTTCATAGCCCAGACATAAGTAAAGAAGTGGTGAGGCCCTGGACCAGAGGTACATTAGACAGCCTAAGTGTGCACAGGCCCTAATGAATTAAGTCCATAGCTTGAGATGTTGTCCAGCCCATAAGGAGCCCACAAGACCATGATGCTCACGCCAGAAGAGTGCTAAGCTTCTAGAAGACATTCAAATATTTGAATTAGAGTCACATGTGCTGCTGTGTGTCTGTATGGACGTTTATGAGCTGTCCCTTTCACCCCTTGGACACCACAACTTCTTCTCTCCACTCTTCTCTCCATTCTTCTCTATATATACAGCTTGTATGCAGACACAATTCAATTTAAGTGAAATATATCTTCCTTTCTACTCCTCTCTAGTGGCATTTTATGATCTTTGTGTTTTACTCTTTTATGATTTTGCCTAATCTTTCTTAATCTCCAACCATACAATCTCCTATTTCTCTTATTATTTCTGCAAATCTCAACATGGTATCAGAGCATTAAGCTCCTGAGATCAATTTTATTGTTCTTTATGCAAAAGTTTTCGAAAAATCCTTTTAAAAACGTTTTATCCATTGGGTAATAGCTTTACCCAATGGTCCAAAGTTTGAATTTCAAATTGTTTCATTCAATTCTTCTCTTCTCCTCTACAATGATGTTTAAAACTTTGTCTTAAATCTCTCTTATGGTTCAGAGACAAAGTTTGAAGAAGAGAAAGAATTCAAAATGGCTTCAACATTTAGGAAGCATTGCTTGGACCAGTGGGTAAACCGTTTTGCTTCACTGGTTTCACAGCTATTTAGCCACGAAAAACACATCTTCTTGTGTTGTTCTGATGATCCTAGTGTATGTTATTATCAGAAAACTTCTTCCTATAAGTTATTTTGGTGATATAACCTTTTAACCAATGGGTAAAGCTAGTGACCATTGGACCATAGGTGTTCTTCTTTGGAAATCATAAACCATGGCTAGATAGGTGACAATGAAGAGGAAGGAATGGTGGCAGTGGCTTAGGATCACAAAAGAATGGGAAGAAATGGATGGTTGCCTAAACCGCTTATCCATTGGTCCATTAAGTGTACTCATTTAAGAGTAAAGAACACTTGAGACCAGGATAGGGTTAGTACCATTTGTTTTCTTTCTTCTTAAGCCCCATCCAATTCTCTAAGTCATTTCTTTTAGATTTCAAAAATCAGAAGACAGCCATTTTTGAATTTCTTACAAAAGTTTTATGTTATCCATTTGGACAATAACTTGAACTATTGGGCATTGGTGCCTTTCCTTTGAGAAAGTAAGACACCTCAAGCCATAGTCAACTTTGAAGTTCCATGGATAGCAAACCGCAAGCATTCAACAAACCGCAGCCTTGGACTTGTCTCCTTTCTTATGTAATGAGAGACACTTTAGCTTGCTGTAGCTTGTTGTTCAAGTATTTCGGTTTGTGCTTGTTTGTTATGTATTTAAAACCTTGGACCAATTTTCCTTTCATGTGAAATGTGGAACAACAAAGTCCATTGAAGTGTGGTTGGAGCTCATGTTGGTAATACAATAGAGAACCATGTCTAATTTCCTCACTTAGATAGAAAGTATGCTCTGTGGTTGCCACTAGAATGGATCTTCCACATCAGAAATCTTACTAAGCTAATTAAGGATTTCAAGTCATGATGCATCCTATTGCGCCCTTGTGAGGAATTTTGGAAGAGAACCATGGTTGTATGCATTGCATCAGAAACTATGTTGTATCCAAATCCAAATTCTTAATTTAAGAAAGAGAGAATAATGACTTATGTATACTACATCATGTTTCTATTGCTTTACTCTTATGAGTTTAAGTCTTAAAATCATGAGAATCTTGTGTGTGGATGTCTGTATGTGTCTTCTTATGCAGGAAAAGATGTTAATCACTTGTGATGTTGAAAAGCAATCCGTGAGAAGGAGTCTCAAAACCAATGAAGGAGAGCAATCCATGAAGGGGAGCCTCCAATTCCAGAAGCATTCAATTATTCAAATCAGCCTCTAAGAAAGAATCACAAAGGCTTAGTAACAAAGCCTTTGTCAAAAGGCTATCACTAAACTCTTATCTATCTCAGTTTGATTAAAATTCTGATTTAGAATCGTTTAAAAGAGGGAAGTGAACCTTGGTGAACTATGCTTGGCATTTAGGACCATAGATGAATCCAAAAGTCCTCTTCAAAACCACTTAAGGGAAGTGAACCATGTTTTCCTTTACTCTCAAAAGTATAAGGAAACATGATGAATCCAAAAGTCCTTAAGGGATCCTTTTACTCTCATATTCATTCTCATACTAATTCTTATACTCTCATACAATGGCTCTCATACTTATACTCTTAATTCTGCTTATACTCAATCAGTCTCTTATAATCTATGGTTTCTCTAATCTCTGGTTACAAATACTCTATACTCTCATTTAAAGCGTGTTGAATTCATGACTTTAGTTCAATTGATCTTGCTACTGTCTTATGTGAATTTTTAATTGCACACTTGTAGCTTTGATATTCCTCATGGCATACTCAAATTCTTCTTCTTTATGACTTGTTTAAGGGTAAAGAAGACCATGAGAGCCTCAAAGCAAAGATGGCAAGAAGGGATTCATACAAAGTAAAACCAGATCATGAAGGATTAAAGAAGTAAACACATTGGCAAGAAGGGCACTCCCAATACCTTACACATCCGAGCCTATCCTTCAAGGGTATATTCCTGAGTGAAGAAATGGGAGGCCACATATGCTGCATAGAAGGCAGTCAAGCCGTGAACTCATAAGGCAAATTGGCTTGGCATACAAAAGCCAACAAGAAGCAGCCTCCTCCTATCAGAGCCTACACCAGAGAGTGTATATTCCTGAAGTTGGAGAGCATGGCTAACTCAAACAAAAAGGCATTCTTGTAGAATGGCGGTCCAAGATCAGTATGGTCATTGATGCTCATCTTTCCAAACTTGACTCAATACTTATTCTCTGAGTCAAGCTGGAGGAGGGGTGAGAATGAGCATCTGATGTATAATCAAGGAACCTAAAGGCGCAAACAATGCAAAGGCTTGTGTTCCACTGAAGTGAAGTTGTCTAGAAGGAGCATTCAAATTCTACCAAAGATAGTGGTAGTCTTGAAGAAAGCATATCAACTCGCTCCTAAAGTCGTTGTCAACTAAGTTTGATCCAAGAATGCGCTGATGATACCTCAGCATAGGTGTTGGTGTTATTTTCAAAGGAAATGCGCAAATGGTCCTCAGACACTTGGTGATGTGTGCTGGTTATTCTCTGGAGAAGTTGCTAAAAGCATTATATGGTCCTCATCTTCATCATGAAGCTGGAGACTATTTGAATCAATCAAAGAAGCTGTTGAAGAAAGAAACTACAAAGGTGCAGCACAACCTGAGTTAGAACCAAGGGCCGCCATGCTCCTAAAGAAGTAATATGGTGGAAAGTGATGAATCAGCTCAGGATTGTGATTAAATAAGAAGTAACTGAAGATTTGCCATAAGATGTGTTAATCAATCTAGAGTCTCTTCAAACAAGAAAGTGGTTGAAGAAGCTACTAAGAAACTACAAAGGTGTTGAATCAGCTCAGTGACCAAGGAGCACTCTTAAAAGCACTCCTAAAAGACGTGACCAAATAGGCACAGTGTATTTGAAGATGAAGAAGCAGAGAAGGCCAAAGTCTTCATCCTTGGACAAGGCTGACTAACTATGAGAAAGAAGAGGCAGAAAATGTTGGGAACAGAAGAGAAGGTGGTGGCGGATATTTGCAAGACTGGAGACTACTACAGTTGTCTAGAATTCTCAGACTTCATCTGAGAATATAAAGCCTATTGGATTAGACTTCAGGAGCGTCTAAGAACCTGAGAAAGCCACTCACCAATGAAGAAGAATAAGTACATTTAGTACTAATAAGAAGGCGCAAAGAAGCAAGCAACAAGGACCATCAAGCTGTCAGAACCAACAAGTGGACAAGCAGATGGAATGTGTTGAATCAGCTCAAAAACCTGAATGATTGCGCCAAGAAGATAATCAATCTTCCCAAGGAGTTGCCGTGAGTAATCAAGTTCAAATGATGGATTGGAGCTAAGGAAGGTTGCATACAAGTGTGGTATCAACAAATTAATCCAAAAGACTCCAAAGAAAAGACAACAAAGGGCGGTTTTATCAGAAGGAATGAAGTGAAGGAGTTCAGATATAGCAGACATACCTGGCTAACACTCTTCATCAACATTCTAAACAGATACAAGGGAAGATCCAAAACCATCCTATATATATATATATTTTTGAATAGGTCTATCCCTTGTGAATTGATGCATGCGTTTGTGTGTGCTGAAACAGGTACAACTTAGAGCTTATGTACCAAAAGAGGGGACACAAGCGCTGGTCATAAGAAGAAGCTTCAAGAAACGTGTGAAGCAAGAAGGAAGTTCTTACTTGCCATTTATGGCGGCCATGATCCAGGGTCTATGAAGTTCATCAAGATGATCCTGAGATTCATAGACCAACTGGCCAATCCCTAGGCTAAGAAAACTCCACTCTTTTTCCCTTAGCATTGGTTTTATCCCACTGGGTTTTCCATGCTAAGGTTTTTAATGAGGGAGTTCTTCAAAGTTCCAAGCTTGATCTCTGGATCTTCTATGATCAAGCTTGAGGGGGAGTATTAGAGAGAAGAAAGAAAAGGGAACAAGGTCAGCCAAGTCCAAGCTCAGCATTAGCTCAATACTAAACTCCTAATGCTAAGCTTGAGGGGGAGTATTGGACTGAAGAGAGAAAGAGAAGGCCAACCAAATAGGAGGCAGTCCAGTCCGTATGCAAATAAGGATGGGAACAATGCAGCCCATAAGCGGACCATAGGAACAAGGCAGCCCAGCCCATATCAGCTAGAAGAAGGCCGCTCATAAACTACACTAGCATCACTTAAAGAATAAGACCATCCATAATGTGTATTGCCCATAAGGAATGTTCCAGCCCATGTGAAGTCTATAGCCCAGACAGAAATAAAGGAGTGTTGAGGCCAAGGACCAGAGCCCATAAGGAGCCCACAAGACCAAGATGTTCACGCCAAAGAGTGGTGGTTAAAGCTTCTAGAAGAGTTCTCCCCTTTATCAAAAACGTGGGAGTAGGAATTCAAATGAGGTCACATGTTCACCTTAAGCATATAGCTGTTGTGACATGTCACTTTCACTACCTTGGATCCATAGCCTAATTCAAATTCAAACACTCTTTGTGTCTGTCTATAAATATGTAGCATCTCCCATTTGTAAACTTAAGTGAAATATATCTTCCTTTCTACTCCTCTCTAGTGGCATTTTATGATCTTTGTGTTTTACTCTTTTATGATTTTGCCTAATCTTTCTTAATCTCCAACCATACAATCTCCTATTTCTCTTATTATTTCCGCAAATCTCAACACACAAATGGCTATACCACCCGTGACTTCTTCTTGCGACCGTTCTCCCCTTCTAGAAGCTCTCCCTTTGTGACTAATTCCTTCTTAGCAGGCCAAGGCCTTATTAGGATAATTCCAAACAGGGCTGCACACACAACTAATCTTGGATGGGCTTGTATACACAGACTTGGCGAATCTTGGACTATGGTGCTAAGCCGTGATGCTCAAGCCATTTCCTGCTCAATACTCCTCCTCAAGCTTAGCATTGGAAAGGCTAAGCTTGGAAAACCATAGAGAATCACCTCATTAAAAACCTCATCATAGAAAAACCACTTTGGGAGAAAAACTATAATGAGGGAAAAAGAGTGTGATGTCCATGGATTAGGGGAGGACTGCTTATGGTTGTGGAAGGTCTATCAGACCAAGTTTGCTATAGATGTGAGAGCAAACTTTGGGGCTAGCAGCCTTGGTGAATATGTCAGCCAGCTGATCTTCACTTCTTGAATAACATGGGAGGATCACACCTTCTTCAATCTTTTCTCTGACCTTGTGGCAGTCCACTTCTATGTGTTTAGTTCTCTCATGGAAAACTGAGTTGGTTGTAATGTGGATGGCTGCTTGGTTGTCACAGTGCATGGTAATTGGAGTAGACTGATCACTCTCTGGTGATATTTTGTTGCTGTGCGTGTGGAATATCACAAAACGATTGCTATGGAACTTCATAAGCAGTTGATGGCCCCAATTACATTGAAGGGTATGAACTATTTGCTGTGGTCTCGAACAATGAAGACTACATTGTGCAGTAGGGGGCTTTGGACTCATGTTCTCACCAAAGGACCGCCTAGTACAGCTGCTGAAGGGGAGGTTCTTGAAGCAGAACAACATTCAGAACAGGATGTGGGAAGCAAGTGGTTTCAGGAAGATCAGCTTGTGTTGGCTATTCTACAAAACTCACTTGAGGCATCACTACTAGCAGCCTATTCATACTGTGAAGATGCTAAGGAGCTGTGGGATACTCTTCAAAATGTTTATGGTAACACCTCAAATTTGTTAAGAATCTTTGAAGTTAAGAAATCTTTGAATCAACTTCAACAGGGGGAGGCTGAATTTACTAAGCATTTTGGAGTCTTTAGAGCTTTATGGGCTGAGTTGGAAATGTTGAGGCCAGCTTCTACTGATCCAATGACACTGCATGAGAGGAGAGAACAAGACAAGGTCTTTGGACTCTTAATGACTTTAAACTCAAGCTACACTGACCTAATCAAGCATCTTCTGCGTGAGGATAAGTTACCAAGTTTAGAAGAAGTTTGTGCTAAGGTTCAAAAGGAACAAGGTTCTCAGGGTCTGTTTGGAAGTAAAGGAGAACTGGTTACCGCAAACAAGAGTTCTTTCAGGGGGGATGATAGGAAATCTGCTGAGTGTGCCCATTGTAAGAAGAAAGGTCACTACAAGAATCAGTGTTGGATCCTTCATCCACATCTAAAGCCGGCTGCTATCCCAAGATGGCGTGAACCTAACAGGAATTCAAGCTACAAGAACAATCTGTTTGGAAAAGGAAACCAAGTGAGTGCTCCTCTGCATATCTCACCAGCTAACTCTACACTTGAAAGCAGCCAGAGACAAGGAAAGGAAGTACCGTCTTCTTCTTCATCTGGTCATGACTATGTTACTAAGTCTGATTTAGATGCTATCATCAAAGCTCTACAAGAAAGCTCTGGTAAAGTTGTTGGTAAATCACTCCATGCTTCCTTTAGTGCTAGTACTATTAATAAACCATTGATAGTAGATTCAGGAGCTTCTCATCACATGATTAGTGATATAAATTTGATAAATAACTTGGAACCTGCCTTAGGAAATGTAGTTATTGCTAATGGAACTAAAATTCCAATAAAAGGCATAGGTAATCTCAAGATATTTGACAAGGATAGTAAAGCCTTCTTTATGCCATCCTTTACATCTAACCTTGTGTCTGTTAAAAGAGCAACAACTGATCTAAATTTTCATGTGATATTTGGTCCTAATGAGTGTTGTTTTCAGGATATTGAAACAAAGAGAGTGCTTGGAAGAGGAAGCACAAAGGATGATCTATACATACTTGGGGATCTTTCTTCTAGTTTAGGTTCTTGTTTGTCTAGTAATAATGAACTTTCTGATGCAACATTGTGGCATGCTAGATTAGGCCATCCACACTTTAAAGCTCTTGAACTAATATTTCCAAAGATTTCTTTTAATCAAAATGAGTGTGAAGCTTGCATTCTTGGTAAACATTGCAAAACAGTTTTTCCTAACTCAACACATACATATGATCATTGCTTTGATTTGATTCACTCTGATGTTTGGACAGCTCCTTGTGCATCTAGAGAGCAGCAAAAATATTTTGTTACTTTTATAGATGAGAAATCTAAGTATACATGGATTACTTTGTTACCTTCTAAGGATAGAGTTCTAGAAGCCTTTATAAATTTTCATGTTTATGTTACTAACCAATATGATGCAAAGATTAAAATTTTTAGAACAGACAATGGAGGTGAATACACAAGCAGAGCATTCAGAGATTATCTTCTCAAATATGGAATCCTTCATCAAACAAGCTGTCCATACACACCTGAACAGAATGGAGTGGCTGAGCGCAAGAACCGTCATCTAATGGAGGTTGCTAGGTCAATGATGTTTCATAGAAATGTGCCCAAAAGATTTTGGGGAGATGCAGTACTCACAGCCTGTTACTTGATCAATAGAATACCTACTAAGATTCTTAATGACATTTCACCATTTGAGGTACTCAACAACAACAAACCTCATCTTGATCATTTAAAGATATTTGGATGTGTTTGTTATGTTTTAGTGCCAGGAGGAATGAGGAACAAATTGGAGGAAAAGAGTACTAAGACATTATTTGTTGGTTATTCTACCACTCAAAAAGGTTATAAGTGCTATGATCCTGAGTCACAAAGAGTTTTAGTTTCTAGAAATGTGAAATTTTTAGAGGATAAGTCTTTCTATAATAATGGAACTTGGGATACAATAAAGGATCTTACTAACTCTAGTACTGATAGTAATGCTTACCTTAGAAAGTTGTTGGAAAGTTTTGATGTTTGTAGGAAACCAACATCTGAACCGGCAAGAGCTCCAAGTTCCAACATAAGATCACCCCCTTCTTCTGCTTCAGGACCATCTCAACAAATACATGAAAGAAATGATTCTGTTATGAATGAAGCTGAGTCTAGCACGGCACAAAATAGGAATGGTCACGGCCAGGGGGAGTCTGTACCAGATACTTCTTCGTCCATGGTTCCTAGCTGTGATCAGCAGGGGGAGAATGTGAGTCTTCAATTTCCGAGTGTGCCTGATCACACCTATGACCGTGAGGTACAAGAAGATAGAGATGATACTGAACATGAGGTGGTGGTTGTTGAATCTCCTCAAGTGCTAAGAAGGAGTACTAGGGTAAGGAAAGATCCATCCAACTGGATTAATACTAGGGTCTACTATAATGCCCAAGCAGAAGGACATCCTATCCAAGCCACTTGTTCATTTGCTCATTTTCCAAAGGAACATCAGGTATTCATAAGCTCTTTAGATCAAAATCAAATTCCTAACACATATGAGGAAGCTATGGAATTGAAGGTATGGAGAGATGCTGTTCAAGATGAAATAGAGGCTATGATAAGAAATCATACTTGGGATGAATCATTTTTGCCAAAAGGAAAGAAAGCAGTAAGTTCCAAATGGGTGTTTACTATTAAGTACCAGAGTAATGGTGAAATTGAGAGGTATAAGGCTAGGCTTGTTGCAAGAGGCTTCACTCAAACATATGGTGAAGACTTTGGAGACACATTTGCGCCAGTTGCTAAGCTACACACGGTAAGGGTTGTACTTTCTCTTGCTACTAACCTTGAATGGGATTTGTGGCAGATGGATGTAAAGAATGCATTCCTTCAAGGAGAATTAGAAGAGGAAGTATACATGAAACCACCTCCTGGCCTGGAAGGTTTAGTGAATGATGGTGGTGTTTTGAGATTAAGAAAAGCAATTTATGGATTGAAACAATCCCCAAGAGCTTGGTATCACAAATTGAGCATGACATTAAGGGATAAAGGTTTCAGAAGATCTGAGGTTGATCACACACTCTTTACTCTACCTAGTTGTTCAGGTATCATTGTGGTTCTAGTGTATGTTGATGATATCATTGTCACAGGTAGTGATAAGGAGGGTATTCAAGAAACTAAGACCTACCTTAAGTCAAAGTTTGATATTAAAGATCTTGGTCTAATGAAATATTTCTTAGGAATTGAAATTTGTAGATCTAAAGAAGGATTATTCTTATCCCAAAGAAAGTATACTCTTGAATTGTTGAAAGAAACAGGAAAAATGGAAGCTAAACCAGTTAGTACACCACTGGAAGATGGGTATAAAACCGCAAGTCAGGGGGAGCTTGAAGAAGAACCTTATGAAGACCCAAAGCTATATAGGAGGCTGGTAGGTAAACTTATTTACCTTACTCTTACTAGACCTGACATTTGTTTTGCAGTAAACCAGGTTAGCCAGCAAATGCAAGAGCCCAAGGTCTATCATTGGCGAATGATGGAAAGGATTCTCAGATATTTGAAGGGTACTTATGATCAAGGAATTTGGATGGGCTGCAACAAAAACACAGATATAGTAGGGTATTGTGATGCAGATTGGGCTGGTGATAGGAATGATAGAAGATCAACAACCGGTTATTATACTTTTGTGGGAGGAAATCTTGTGACTTGGAAGACCAAGAAACAGAAGGTGGTTTCATGTTCTAGTGCTGAAGCTGAGTATAGGGCCATGAAGAAACTTACAAATGAACTAATCTGGATCAAGGCTGTTCTCAAGGATCTACAAATTGAAGATTCAAGGCCTATCACTATGCATTGTGACAATCAAGCAGCCATTCATATAGCTTCAAACTCAGTATTCCATGAGAGGACCAAGCACATTGAAGTAGATTGCCATAAGGTAAGACAGGCGGTTGAACAGGGAATAGTCTTACCATGCTATACAAGAAGTTCTGATCAATTGGCAGATGTTTTCACTAAAGCCGCAACTTCAAAGGTGTGTGAGTCCATTTTGCCAAGACTTGGTTTGACAAGCATTGCTGAGTGAGTCCCTTAACTAGAGGAATCATACTCTTTTTCCCTCAAAGTTGTTTTTGTCCCAATTGGGTTTTACACTTTGAGGTTTTTAATGAGGTGATCACCTGTAGTTTGTCCAAGCTTAACCATTCATCATAGTTAAGCTTGAGGGGGAGTGTTAGATTTAGGAATGTATAAGAACTAGATTAGGCGTGTGTTTAGGTTATTAAACATCTCTTGTAATTGCCTATAAATACTCCTTGTACATAACAATTCAAAAGATACAAGTTCATTCTTTTTCATTCTTAAAACTCTTACTCTCAATTCTCTCTCATTCTCTCTACAATCGAATTCATCATTCTTTTAATTCTAACAAGCACTTGTACCCTTTCTGACTGGATGAGTAACCAATGAAGATACACCTTGTGCTCTTTGAAAGATTTGATGATTGAGAGAATTTGAGATTTAGAGAATGAGAGATTGAGAGAGATTGAGAGAAAAGAGAATGAACTTTTATTAAGAATTTTAGAAAATGATTTTCATACTTACAAAGTGAGTGAGAGACATCTATTTATAATAATCCTATTCTAGACTTGTTTGGATACAGAGATACACTTATCATTAACCTGCACAAGTCTAAGACAAATACATGATGATGTCGCCAATACTTCACTTAGATGCATTCATCATTCTTCTTCATTCCAACACTCCCCCTCAAGCTTAAGACATGGAGAATTCCTAAGCTTGCAACCATGAAGCATTACCTCATTAAAAACCTAGAGAAGGAAAACCCAATTAGGACAAAACCTTTTCTAGGGAAAAAGAGTATAACACTCCATGTTGGGATCATTGGTGTGGAAGAGACATCAAACCAAGTCTAGGGTAGATGGAACCGCCTGTCTTCAAGGTTACAGCTTTGGTAAACACATCAGCTAGCTGATCTTCACTCCTTGTGTAGCAAGGTAGAATTGTACCATTTCCAATAGCTTCCCTTACCTTATGACAGTCAACCTCAATATGCTTGGTTCTCTCATGAAACACAGAGTTAGAGGCAATGTGTATGGCAGCTTGATTATCACAATGGACAGTGATTGGAGATTCTAAGCTCTCGCCTAAAATGTCAAAGAGGAGTTGCTTCAACCAAATGCACTCTGTTGTGAAATTCCTCATGGCCCTGTATTCAGCCTCTGCACTAGAACAAGATACAACCTTTTGCTTCTTAGTCTTCCAAGTTACAAGATTACCTCCTATGAAAGTGCAATAGCCAGTTGTGCTTCTCCTATCTTCTCTGTCTCCTGCCCAATCTGCATCACAATAACCTACAACCTCTGTGTTCTTATTACATCCCATCCATATACCTTGTTCCTTAGTTCCTTGCAGATATCTCAAAATGCGAATGATCATATCCCAATGCCTTGTCCTTGGGTCTTGCATATGTTGAGATACCTGATTTACTGTAAAACATAGGTCAGGTCTAGTGATGGTTAAGTAAATAAGCTTACCAACCACCTGTCTGTACAATTTTGCATCATGAAACTTGTCATTTCCTAGCTCCCCCTCAGGTTCTATTTTGTAGCCTTCTTCAAGGGGTGTCTTAGCTGGTTTTGCTTCAAACATGCCTGTGGAGGTTAGTAAATCCACAATATATTTCCTTTGAGATAAGAAGAGACCTTCCTTGAATCTACATATTTCAATTCCTAAGAAATATTTCAATTCTCCTAGATCCTTAATATCAAAAACACTTTTCAAATAGGCTTTAGTTGATTCAATACAAACTTTATCACTTCCTGATATGATTATGTCATCCACATAGATAAGTATAACCACAATACCTTCCTTACTCTTAAGTGTAAACAGGGTGTGTTCAATTTCTGACCTTTTGAAACCTCTATCCCTTAGAGTTACATTCAGCTTATGATACCAAGCTCTTGGAGATTGCTTAAGACCATAGATTGCCTTTCTTAGTCTGAGAGTGTTGCCGCCATTAACTTCATCTTCCAAACCTGGTGGTGGTGTCATGTACACTTCTTCCTCTAGTTCACCTTGTAAGAAAGCATTCTTAACATCCATTTGGAACAAGTCCCATTCAAGGTTAGTAGCAAGAGAAAGAACAACATTAACAGAATGAAGTTTAGCTACTGGAGCAAAGGTATCCCTATAGTCTTCACCATAAGTTTGTGTGAATCCTCTAGCCACCAACCTAGCTTTATACCTATCTATCTCACCATTGCTTTTATACTTAATGGTGAATATCCATTTTGAACTTACAGCCTTTTTTCCTTTTGGTAAGATGGCTGGGGCATAGGTTCCATTCTTCTCCATAGCTTGTTTCTCATCTTGAATGGCATCTCTCCATTCCTTAATCTCCATAGCCTCCTCATAGCTTTTAGGAATCTGTTCTTTATCTAAACTCACAGTGAAAGCAACATGATTAGTAGGAATACTAATTAGAGAACATACTCCCTGATCATGATGTGCTACTGCATTGTGGTTGTAGTACACCCTTGTATTCTTCCAATTGTCAGCTGGGAACTTCTGCCTTGTACTTCTTCTGAGAGCCACAGGTTGATTTGTTTCTTCCTCTAAAGCGGCTTGTACAAGATTAGGTTGATCCCTTGGCCTTTTTGATGCTGAAACTAGAATATCATCTTGAGCATGTGTACTCGCTTCTCCCCCCTCATGGTCAAGAGGATGCTGTTCAGGAGGACTTGATGGTGGAGAGGGCAGTGATTGAATGTTGGATGAACTTGAAGTACTAGCGCCACTAGATGAGTCATGGACAGTCCCGGGGACTAAAGTAGGACGAGACGAGCTTGAAGCAACTTCACATGGATCATGTGATGACTGGTCAGGTGCAGGGACGGTTTCACTTGTTGGACGGTCATGACCAGAAGTCGTCCGGTTGGATGCAGCCGGTTCATGCCAGCTATTAGTTGGACCTGGACCCTGTTGCTGCGGTACATGGACATGAGCTGGTTGGTGAGGCTGGACTATGCCAAGGTTTTCTAAAATTTTCTTTAGGTTCTCAGCCTGATCAGAATTTGATGTAGATATGTCATTAAGTTCTTCCCAAGTTCCATCTTCATAGAATCCTTTATTCTCTTGGAACTTGACATCCCTAGACACCAGAACCCTTCTAGATTCTGGATTGTAGCATTTGTATCCTTTCTGAGTAGGGGAGTATCCTAGAAACATAGCCTTGATGCTTTTTGGTTCCAGCTTATTCCTAAGTTCCCCTGGTACCAAAACAAAACAAACACACCCAAAAATTCTTAAATGATCAATAATTGGCTTAGTTTTGTTTAATACCTCAAAAGGACTCAAATCATCTAGAACTTTGGTTGGAGTTCTATTGATTAGATAACATGCAGTGAGTAATGCATCTCCCCAAAATCTTTTGGGAACCTTCTTGTGAAACATTATTGTTCTCACAACCTCCATCAAATGTCTGTTCTTCCTCTCAGCTACTCCATTTTGTTGTGGAGTGTAAGGACAGCTTGTTTGATGTTCAATGCCATGTGTGGCTAAGTGTTGCTGAAACTTGGTACTAGTATATTCCCCTCCATTGTCTGTCCTAAAAATCTTTATCTTGGCATTATATTGGTTAGTAACATATGTCTGAAAGTTAAGAAATGCATCAAACACCCTATCCTTTGAATTAAGCAATGTCACCCAAGTATATTTAGATTTTTCATCAATGAAGGTAACAAAATACTTCAGATTTTCTCTAGAAGGAAAAGGAGATGTCCAAACATCAGAATGTACTAAATCAAAGCAATTATCATAAGCATGAGATGATTGTTCAAAAACTACTCTACTATGCTTTCCAAGAATACAAGAGTCACAAATGTTATTAAGCAATTTTATTCCAGGTACAATCAATTCAAGGGCTCTAGAATGAGGATGTCCTAGTCTAGCATGCCACAATTCAGCATTGAGAGTCATATCAGCTTTATTTGCACACGGTTGCAATGGAAAGGCAGGTAAATCTTCTAGCACATACAAGTCATTCCTTGTAGTTCCTTGGCCAAACTTCCTACTGTTAGAATGAGAGATTATGATTCACCATTGGAGAAGAGAGAGTTTTAGAAAGAGAAATGATTTATTTTTATTATTATGAAGAGAATTATTCTACTTGTTTACAAAAGAAGAGAACATGTGTTTATATAGAGAGTTTACAATGCTTGTGTCCAAACACCCTTATTAGGCGCCTAATACTCATGTTTGGCTATAGGATTAGTGACTTCTTCATACTCTCCTTTTGGTTTAGAATATCTACTCTCTTCTTCTTTCTAACACTTCATACTCTCTTCTTTGTCTTAAACCACTTCTTTTCTTCTTCATTTCAACACTCCCCCTCAAGTTGAAGCATGGGTGAATGGTTGAACTTGCAAAGATGAAGAGACTTCCTCCTTCTTCCTCTTTGTCTTAAAGAACTTCCTCATTAAAAACCTTAGTATGGAAAACCCATTGGGACAAAACCAATACCAAGGGAAAAAGAGTGAAGTCTTCTTAGATTAGGGATTTGATGACTATCCCTTGTGAATGGCGATTTTGAAGCTCCATTTAAGTCTGGTCCATTTCTCCCCCTTTCTTTTGACTCCTTGTCTTTAAGAGGTGATTATGATCCAGTTTTCCTTAAAGCCTTCAATTTAAACCTGTTTCACATACATATACATGCATGTATCAATTCTCACAAGCTAAACAAATGCATTATAATGTAAGAATGATTTTAACTTCCCTTTTATAAGAGTGGATGGCGATTTGAATGATATGTTCTAGACCAGTCTGGTTCTCTAAGGACTCCACATTAAGGTCTTTGGATTCATCATGATCACATGGTTCTCTTCTGGATTCATCATGATCACATGGTTCTCTTCCCTTATATGTTTTTGATCCCCTTTGACCAGCTTCATTTTGCTTCACCTTCTACTTTCAATAAGCCTAACTCAAGAGAATAAGATTGTAAAATTAAGCTTAAGTAGAGTGAGCACACTTATCTCCTAATACACTTTTCCACCATGCTTCCACTAAATGATGTAGGGTAAGTCATGCTTATGATTGTTTTCCATCACTTCCTGATATAAAACATCATAGCAACTCAAAAATAAAGATTAGTATTCCAGAACTTGAGTAATATCAAGTCTGGTATCAAGTATAATATCTAGCCAAATTCTCAACCTAAAAATCATAGAGTTAAAGAACTTATCCTAGATAGAACCTTTGATGAAAGAATTTGGTCCTGAGGTGATTCATCACTTTCCATCATCTTACTCCTTCTCCATGAGACTTGGTAGCTTGATGACCATTGGTTCAATCCTCAGTTGATAACAGATGATTTGGATGACCTTACTTGCGCCCTCCATGAGAGAAACAGACTGAGCACACTTCTTATGCTCACTTAGTTTTGGCAGACAGCTTGGAAGCCCTTGAGTGTGCCAGACTAATCTTTGAATGTCCTTGTTTGTGACTTGATAGCCTTTTTATGCACCAGATATCTCCTTCTTGGAATATCCTTCTTTGAGCCTTGAAAGCTTTTGAATGCACCAGACACCTTCAATGCCCTTGTTTGCACCAGACCCACTTCTTGTGTTGTCCTTGCTTGTGCCAGACACTCCCTGAATGTGATTGTCCTTGTTTGCACCTCCAGCTCCAGCTTGTCCATTCCAAACTCAGCACAGACATAGGCACGTCCATGATCTAGTACCTGGCCAGGTCGAAGATACTGTCCCACAGAACGATCAGGATCCAGCAGGTCCTATTGGACAGTGGCGTTACTAAAGGCAGCTCAGTCTAGTGTGATAAGCACTCTGGTCACTTGATAAGGAAGGGATAGTCACACATGATAAGATGAGAAGATAAGGAAGCATGTATGTTGATAAGTTCAGTTGCAACGGTCCTATATGTACTCTTACTTATCCCTAGCCTAGGCGACCTAGGAGTCTTTCTATTTAAGGCTATGCAGCCTCCTTGTAATCACTCACTCTAATATAATAAGATTCTATTCTATTCCTCTTATGGCTAAACTCTATATGTTCTTGATATGTTCTTAATGTTTATAATCTAATCTATTCAAAACTTCTCCTTAATCTTTCCTAAAACTAACATGGTATCAGAGCAGGATATGATTCTCACATAGCTTCCGCATTCTTAAACTCATTCCTTCTCTTCTACTCTTTATATTTCTGGCTATACCCCAAACGCTTTCCTTGAGATAAACATGTTTAAGTCTGTCTTCTCTGAGATCCAGGATCCTCAGAACTATGGGTGATGAGTTGAAGAAGACTAGGCATGGTTATCTCTCGCGTTTAAGTTGTTTTCAAGTTTAGCCAGCTTTTTCACCATTGTTGTACGGACACATTTCTGGATAGTGAGTTCTTAGTGTAAAAATAGCTGCTTTCTGTGTTAGGTTAGTAAAAGGAGTAAGCTTGAACTCATTCATGGCCTAAATAATACAAGGGGAGTTGTTTAGAGCTAAGTGGGTGAGTGTCCGTACTCATCTTCTTCGACCAAACCCGAACCAGAGTCCGTACACTACACCAAAACTGTCTAAAAATAGCTCATTTATCCTAAAGGTAGGTCATTTCTAGCTTACCAAAGAACGGCTTAAGGTCTTAGAAGGGTAGAGTTGCATCCTGAGCATAAACCTTCTTAAACCTTGTGCACCCTGTTTTTCTCAAACCCTCGTGTTCTCAAACCCTCGTGTTCTCAAACCCTCGTGTTTTTCATAAAACCTAACCCTTTCAAGATGGAGAACACACGGCCCATGGTCATTCCAGTCACCCTCAAAGGCCTTAACTACCTTCTCTGGTCTAGAATGGTAAAAACTACTCTCGGTGGCCGAGGACTTGGAATGCATCTCCTTCTTGATGAAGCTCCACCTAAGACGTTTCAACAGGAGGATGGACAGGAGATTATGATTGTGGATGAAGAAAAATGGATTCAAGAGGATCAGTTTGTTCTGTCTATCATTCAAAGTTCATTGGATGGACCTATCTTGGAGGCATACTCGTATTGTGAAAGTGCTAGGGAGCTATGGGAAACACTCAAGAAGGTTTACGGTAACACTACAAATTTAAGTTGGGTGTTTGAAGTGAAGAGAGCAATCAACAACCTTCACCAAGAGGACTTGGAGTTTACAGCTCATTTTGGCAAGTTTCGCTCCTTGTGGGCTGAGCTTGAAATGTTGAGACCGAACTCAACTGATCCAGAGGTTCTGCTTGCAAGACGTGAACAAGACAAGGTCTTTGGTCTCCTTCTCACCCTGAATCCTATGTACAATGACTTGATCAAGCACCTCCTGAGATCAGATAAGCTTCCATCCCTAGAAGAAGTTTGCGCTTACATCCAGAGGGAACAAGGCTCTCATGGTCTTCTAAGTGGAAAGGGAGAGCTTGTGACAGCAAACAAAGGTGTCTACTTCAAGCAAGATGACAGAAGGGGGTTGTTCTGTGAGCACTGCAAGAGGAAGGGCCATACTAAGGAAAAATGCTGGATTCTCCACCCACATCTCAAGCCATCCAAGTTCAGAGATGTCCGAGCCAATATCACCAAGGCTAAAGCTGACCAGGGAACATCCTCACGCAATCCAGAGGAAGATGGAATGGCGGTGATCAATGCTCAAGCTGCACAAGTAGCCGGTCAAGATCAAGTGGTGAAGCGGTCAGAACTGGATGCTCTTATCAAAGCCCTGAAAGAAAGCTATGGTAATGGTATGGGGTTCTCTTTTCATGCTACTGCTCATACTATAAAACTGGATGAAAGACCATTAGTGATTGATTCTGGAGCATCCCATCATATGATTAGCAATATTGAACTGATTAAGGACTTAGAACCGGCTAAGGGTCATGTTGTGATTGCAAATGGGGATAGAATTCCAATTAAAGGGGTAGGAAACTTAGAACTATTTGATAGAAAGACTAGAGCTTTCTTTATGCCTGATTTCACCTCTAATTTAGTTTCTGTTCATAAGGCCACAAATGACTTGGATTGCAATGTTATCTTCACTCCTAATGATGTACATTTTCAGGATATTAAGACAAGCAAGTTGCTTGGGAAAGGAAGAACTAAGGATGGTCTTTATCTGCTGGGAAATGATCAACCTTTAGCTTCTGTTTTATGTTCTTTAAATTCTACTCCTGTTTATGCTAATAATGTGTTATGGCACGCTAGACTAGGACACCCTCACTCTCAGGCTTTAGGCTTAATGTTACCTAATGTTGTGTTTAAAAATGATAATTGTGAGGCATGTATCTTAGGTAAACATTGCAAGTCTGTTTTCACTAAGTCTGGAACCATTTATGAAAAGTGTTTTGATCTTGTGCATTCAGATGTGTGGACTGCTCCTTGCTTATCTAGAGAGAATCAGAAATATTTCATTACTTTCATAGATGAGAAATCCAAATACACCTGGATAACCTTAATGCAATCAAAGGATAGAGCTTTGGAGGCCTTTGTGAACTTTCAAAATTATATCACTAACCACTTCAATGCAAAGATTAAAATCTTTAGAACAGACAATGGTGGAGAGTATACAAGTCATGCCTTTAGAGATCATCTCAATAAGCACGGAATTCTCCATCAAACGAGTTGTCCCTACACACCCCAACAGAATGGTGTGGCTGAGAGAAAGAATCGTCACCTGATGGAAGTAGCCAGGGCAATGATGTTTCATACAAAGGTTCCTAAGAGGTTTTGGGGAGATGCTGTCCTTACCGCATGTTATCTTATTAACAGGACTCCTACCCGAGTCCTCAATGATCTCTCCCCATTTGAGGTATTAAACGCTCTTAAACCTTCTCTAACCCACTTGAGAGTGTTTGGTTGCCTGTGCTTTGTTTTGATTCCAGGAGAGAACCGAACCAAGCTTGACGCTAAGAGTGCACGGTCCATGTTCATTGGGTATTCTACTACCCAAAGAGGCTACAAGTGCTATGACCCTGAAGCTAGGAAGGTGTTGGTGTCTCGTGATGTTAAGTTTATTGAGAACACTGGCTACTATAGTGATCAAAAGTGGGATAACTTGGTTGATCTTGCTGGTTCTTCCCTGGACCGGGCCACTAGCCTTCGGAATATCCTTGATCATCTTGGCATACCTTCACCATTCCAACCTGGTTCTACCGGTGTTCCATGTCCTCAACCTAGTTCATGTCCTGTTCCTGGCTTGGCTCCTGTTCAACCAGCTGTCCCGCATGAAATTACCTCGACCTGGTCAGAACCTAGCTCACCCGGAGGTGGTCCAACATTGTCCCGGACTGGACCAAGCTTACCGCAGCAAGACCTTAACTCTTCCCGGCCAGACATTGATCGTGAGGGGGGACATCTTGAAGAAGATCTTGAAGAAGACAGTGATCAAGAGAGGACCGGCTCTTCTTCTGAAGGTCACGATCAAAGGCAAGAGAGGGAAGAAGAACCATCAGGGACAGCTCAACCTCTAAGGAGAAGCACAAGACTCAGGAAGGATCCATCAAACTGGGTGAACACAAGGGTCTATTACAATGCAAATGCGGTTGCTCATCCCTCTCAAGTTGTTTGCTCATTTGCTTCATTCCCTGAAGAGCACAAGACCTTTATTAGCAGCCTGGATCAGGGACACATTCCAACATCCTATGAAGAGGCTAAGGAACTCAAAGTCTGGAGGGATGCTATAAGTGATGAGACAGAGGCCATGGAAAGGAATCACACATGGGATGAAGCCGTGTTACCCAAGGGAAAGAAGGCAGTGAGCTCAAAGTGGGTATTTACGATCAAATACAAGAGTAATGGAGATGTGGAAAGATATAAGGCCAGGTTGGTCGCAAGAGGCTTCACTCAGACCTATGGAGAAGATTTTGGTGATACCTTTGCCCCTGTAGCAAAACTCCATACCGTGAGGATTGTCCTATCCTTAGCAACAAATCTGGATTGGGAATTGTGGCAGATGGATGTAAAGAATGCCTTCTTGCAAGGAGAGCTAGAGGAAGAGGTGTACATGCGGCCACCTCCAGGTCTAGAAGGGATTGTTCAACCAGGCAAGGTCTTGAGATTGAGAAAGGCTATTTATGGATTAAAACAATCACCTAGGGCCTGGTATCACAAGTTAAGCATGACACTAAGGGACAGAGGATTCAGGAAATCAGAAGCTGATCACACACTGTTCACATCTTCTAGCCGGTCAGGTATCATAGTTGTGTTGATCTATGTGGATGATATCATTATCACAGGTGATGATAGGGAAGGGATCAAGGATACCAAAGCCTACCTTAAGTCCATCTTTGACATTAAAGATTTAGGCTTCCTTAAGTATTTCCTAGGGATTGAGATATGTCGCTCTAAAGAGGGATTATTCTTATCTCAAAGGAAATACACACTTGACCTTTTGTCTGAAACAGGAAAGCTAGATGCAAAACCAGTGACCACACCTCTGGAGGATAGTTACAAAGCTATCAATGAGGGGGAGCTTGAAGACCAACCATTCAATAATCCGCAACTCTACAGAAGACTAGTAGGTAAGTTAATCTATTTAACTCTTACTAGACCTGATCTTTGCTTTTCTGTGAATCAGGTTAGCCAGCATATGCAAGAGCCGAAGGTCCATCATTGGAACATGCTGGAGAGAATTCTTAGATACTTGAGAGGAACTTCTGAGCAAGGAATCTGGATGGGAGCCAATGGAAGCTCAGAAATAGTGGGATACTGTGATGCTGACTGGGCTGGTGATAGAGAAGACAGGAGGTCTACCACAGGCTACTGTACCTTTGTTGGTGGAAACTTGGTCACATGGAAGACAAAGAAGCAGAAGATTGTGTCTTGTTCAAGCGCAGAGGCTGAATATCGTGCAATGAAGAAGCTCACCAATGAGTTAACATGGATCAAGGCCATTCTGAAGGACTTGGGTATAGAAACAGTTAGACCAATGACCATGCATTGCGACAACCAAGCAGCCATTCACATAGCATCCAATTCTGTATTCCACGAGAGAACTAAACACATAGAAGTTGACTGTCACAAGGTGAGGCAAGCAGTGGAGCAAGGAGTAGTCTTACCATGCTACACCAGAAGTATGGATCAACTTGCGGATATCTTCACCAAGGCAACAACTTCTAAGGTATATGAGTCCATTCTACCTAGGCTTGGACTCTTTGATATGTCTTATCCATGAATCCTCTAATCATAAGCAATCATACTCTTTTTCCCTTATGGTGCTTTTGTCCCATTGGGTTTTACATCATAAGGTTTTTAATGAGGTGGTTGTTTATGATTTCCAAGCTAAGTTCTTCATCAGAATTTAGCTTGAGGGGGAGTATTGGACAGTGGCGTTACTAAAGGCAGCTCAGTCTAGTGTGATAAGCACTCTGGTCACTTGATAAGGAAGGGATAGTCACACATGATAAGATGAGAAGATAAGGAAGCATGTATGTTGATAAGTTCAGTTGCAACGGTCCTATATGTACTCTTACTTATCCCTAGCCTAGGCGACCTAGGAGTCTTTCTATTTAAGGCTATGCAGCCTCCTTGTAATCACTCACTCTAATATAATAAGATTCTATTCTATTCCTCTTATGGCTAAACTCTATATGTTCTTGATATGTTCTTAATGTTTATAATCTAATCTATTCAAAACTTCTCCTTAATCTTTCCTAAAACTAACAGGTCCATGTATATGTACCAGCGAAGTCAGCCACGATCCAGCGAAGTCCAGTCACATACCACGCTCGACCATGAACCGCCCTTTCTTTGTCCATTGAATGCTCATTTCCTTTCCCCCCCACAAGCTTGACACTAAAAACAAGAACAAGAGTCAAGTTTGGAAGAATGAGCATACATAGAATGAATGTCTTAAAATGGTCGAGAGAATAGAAGATTTAAAGTATCAAAGAATATGAAGAATATAAGATTTGAAGATTAAAAGTATATGATGTTAAGTAGAATAGATGAGATTTAAGAGAATGATGAAGAATAATAGAGAATGATGATGATGAATGTCAAGGTGAATTTTGGATCCATCTAGGTTCTAAATGCAATGCAAAGTCTTCCTAGGTTCTCTTTCATCCTATGAACATTTCTAAATGAGAATGTAATCAATCAAGGAATAAGTAACAGGTTTTAGAGATAGCCTTTGCAAAGACTTTGATACTAAGTCTTTGTGAGTATTCCTCCTTTGTGATTGATTATGATTTGATCTTGCAGCATGTGTGCTGAGTTGTTTTTCACTTCAAGCACACGCCAAATGACACATGACTCCATGGGAGAGCTGATTCATCACATTCCACCAGTCTTTCCTCTCCACTCCTTGTGGTGGCTGTTCTTGGTGGCAATCGGTTCTAACTCATTCTACATGTGCTGTGTCTTTTCCACTTGATTTCTTTTGCCTTTGTTAGACAATCAAGCTAAACATCAACTCCCACCTTAAGCCTTTTAACCTGTTGATCATAAACAGATTCTAAACAAAAGATAGTGAGTGAAAGAGAGTGATTAAGAGTAACCAAACTTAATTTTAAACACTGCATAAGGACTTTTGGATTCAACATGCCTTCTTACACTTATTATTCTAAGCAAAAGACAAGGTTCTCTTCCCTTAAGATCAATGCAATTCATGAACAAATGATTCAACTAGCTAAACTAGGTTCAAAATGTCCCATTTTAACAATTTCTAAATACATGAAAACAATTCAATAGAATTCATGATTTACTAACCACCTAGATACCAGATTTCCTAGAGTTCTAACTCACACAACCATCAATGAAATCAATAAAATAGTTGGATAAGAGTTTAGAAATAGCCTGAATGCATAAGACTTTGATACTAGGTCTTTGCATTTGAGTTTAGGAACTGGTTCTGATGTAGGCACTCCCTCTCTTTGAAAGCGCCTTTGGTGGTGAAGCCATGCCTCCTTTGAAGCAGCAACTTATGTAGAATCATTTGAAACTTCCATCTTAGAAGATTTATCCTTTCTTTAAACCTCTCTTCCTTGCATTTTCCATCCATTCTTGATCACAAGAAGATAGTTCTTTCCTTTTGCACACTCCATGAGTGTATGCATGTGAAACCTAAAACAAAACTTGAAAAAAGCCTTCCAAACTCTGGTTAGTCTCTTATCTACTATACTAAGCATATTCTCCTGAAGATTTTGACCAGGATCACGAGTTTAGACACTTCAAATCAAGCAGCAATAGCCGCTACCCATAGATTAACCTCACGCGCCTACTACTTGCTAAGGGCGAGTGAGAAACTGATCCAAACAACTTCAACCACCTCCTAACCACTTGACAACAGCTATACCGTCTCTTTACTACTCAGACATAGATGATTCAGAGGTTAAAACCGTTTTCAATAACCAACAAGACTTTGAAAACAACATTCCCGCCTTTTCTTCAATTTTAAAATTTTTCTTATCTTGCAAGAAACACTTTCTTGAAGTCAAAAAATCATTGGATTGAAAACTTTCTGAACCTCTTCACAACATCTTAAACTAAGATTTGATCGTCCAAGATTCGAAACAGATCGAGAAAATTGAGAGATTGAAGTCAATTACCCAGAAGAGGACGAAACAGGACCGATTTCAAGAAACAGATCAAGGAAGCTACAAAACTTGAAAAGGGACAAAGCGGACCTCCCGATTCATCAACTAGACTCAATATACTTGAGTTTAGGCTTTGTAATTGCTCGATTTGATGAAGTTTTGAAGAAGTTATGCTCGTTTCAAAGGCGGACAAAGGCGGAGAATACCGACGGAGCCGATCGCGACGCCGTCGAAAAGAACTGATCAAGAAACCTTTTAATATCATCTTAGAATAAGAACGGACCTTTTTATTATTCAACAGGACTCTTTCTTCTACATTTTAGGCGGTGGATTGATTGAAATTGATGAAGATCTCGAGCTTTTATGGTCGCTTCAATGGAGACCTTCGCGGATGAAGCCAATCGCGGAGGTCTGGTGCAAGAAAACTCATATCTTTTGATTCCCGTGGTCAAATGATGCGATTCAAATTGGCGTGTCTTCAGAACTCGCCGGAGAACAATCCAGAAAAAACAGATCGTGAAAAACTGTCGTGGTTTGATCGAAATTCGCAATCAAAGATTGTGGACTTCTCAGCAGCCTTGGTTTTGAAGGTAGCGCCAGAAACTTGATGATTTCGAAGGTTTCCTGTGAAGAATCGAATGAAACCTGCTCTGATACCATGTAGAATGAGAGATTATGATTCACCATTGGAGAAAAGAGAGTTTTAGAAAGAGAAATGATTTATTTTTATTATTATGAAGAGAATTATTCTACATGTTTACAAAAGAAGATAACATGTGTTTATATAGAGAGTTTACAATGCTTGTGTCCAAACACCCTTATTAGGCGCCTAATACTCATGTTTGGCTATAGGATTAGTGACTTCTTCATACTCTCCTTTTGGTTTAGAGTATCTACTCTCTTCTTCTTTCTAACACTTCATACTCTCTTCTTTGTCTTAAACCACTTCTTTTCTTCTTCATTTCAACACCTACTTGTTTCAATATCCTGAAAGTAAAAATCATTAGGACCAAAGATAGCTTGACAATTCAAATCAGTAGTAGCTCTTTTAACAGAGAGTAAATTGGATGTGAAAGAAGGCATATAAAAAGCCTTGGATTCCTTATCAAACACCCTAAGATTACCTACTCCTTTAATTGGTACATTAACTCCATTTGCAATTACAACACTTCCTAAGGCAGGTTCAACATTGTCTAGCAAACCTAAGTCTTTAATCATATGATGAGATGCACCAGAATCAACAATTAAGGAGTTAGAAGCCATAGATGTGTTTAAGAAAACATGATAAGTTTTACCCAATATATTACCAGACTTGAATGCTTTGAGGAGGTTTTCTAGATCAGCCTTTGTGACATATTCATTTTGGTTAGCCATAGTTGAAGAAGATGCATTCGCCGGCTCCATGGTACATGCACTTGAGCAACCTACAACATGAACCATGTTAGAAGAACTAGGGCTGGTTGAAGATTTCTTGCTTCTCTCAACAAACCAGCTAGGCTTGAGTTCTGGATGAAGCACCCAACACTCCTTCTTGCTATGGCCAGTTCTCTTGCAGTGGTCACATAGCTGCTTCTTCCTCTTGACTTCAGCAGTTGTCGGCTTAAAAACACCTTTATGCGCCACCACCATCTCCACTTTGTGTCCAAAAAGCTCATGAGACCCTTGTTCCTTTTGGATCTTTGCACAAACATCCTCAAGACTTGGCAGCTTATCTTCCCTGAGAATATGTTTTATCAGGTCAGTGTATGAATGGTTTAAAGTCATTAGCAGCCCAAACACCTTATCTTGCTCTCTCCTTTCAAGAAGAGTGAGAGGATCAATGGAAGCTGGTCTAAGCATCTCCAGCTCTGCCCACAAAGCTCTGAATGATCCATAGTGTTTGGTAAACTCCACATCTTCCTGTTTAAGCTCATTCAAAGCTTTCTTTACCTCAAAAATTCTTAAGAGGTTAGTAGTATTGCCATAAACTGTTTTCAAAGTCTCCCAAAGTTCCTTAGCACTAGAGCAATAAGAGTATGCTTCTAAAAGAGAGCTAGCTAGGGAGCATTGAAGAATAGCTAATACCGTTTGATCTTGCTGGAACCATAGGGTTTGTTCAGCATTTCCATCCTGAGTTTCCTCCTCAGTTATCATGTGAGCCGGTTGTTGGATATGATTCCATAACCCTTTGCTGCACAACGTGGTCCTCATTGTCCTGGACCAGATTAAGTAATTTGCTCCTTGAAGCATGATAGGAGCCTTCATTTGTGGATGCAGCTCCATTTGAATCGATCTTAGGCCTGCACACTCACAAACAACCAGACCAAGCCACACACACGCGAGAAGACAAACACAAAGTCCTCAAATAACGCTTGACAAGAAACCAGGATCAATCAGATAACCTTCTGCCTATCCTTTAAAACTTGTTCACAGACCTAAACTCCTTCAATACTAGAGAACCAGATGACAAACAACTCCAGATATCAATCAAAAATCGAAACAACCGTTTCCCGCCATATCTAGTTTGAATCGATAGTTCCTTATAACGCAAGTAACACAATCTTGAGGATTAAAAACCATAGGATTGCAACCAAATCTCCATAACTTAGTCACAAGATCCTAAACTAAGATTGGATAACGCACGAATAAAGGATGATCAAGAAAAAAATGAAGAACAGGATCAAATACCCACGGTGGCGCGAAACAGGACCGATTTTCGAAAAATGATGAGATTGATCACAACACTTGAATTTAAGCTGAGCGGACCTCCCGATCATCATCTTGACTCAATTTTATTGAGTTTTGACTTTTGAATCACAAGATTTGATGAAGAATTGAAGAAGAACATGAAGATCAAAACCCAGGACCTCACGGCGATTCGATCGCGAAACCGCCAATGGAAGAATCTTGATAACTTTTGATTCAAGCAACCAAATTTGATGAAATCACCGAGGAAATCCACAGAATTCGCCGGAGAATCGTCCTAGATAAAGAATCTGGAAAGAAATCGTGACTTCTTGCAGTTAATGATCGACGAACACCGGACCTTCCGCGACGGGCTTCTCTTCGAGGTTGGATGGTGATCGCGAGTTAGAAACAAAGAGTTTTCGAAATTTTTGTGCCAGTTTGATCAAACCTGGCTCTGATACCATGAAAGATTTGATGATTGAGAGAATTTGAGATTTAGAGAATGAGAGATTGAGAGAGATTGAGAGAAAAGAGAATGAACTTTTATTAAGAATTTTAGAAAATGATTTTCATACTTACAAAGTGAGTGAGAGACATCTATTTATACTAATCCTATTCTAGACTTGTTTGGATACAGAGATACACTTATCATTAACCTGCACAAGTCTAAGAAAAATACATGATGATGTCGCCAATACTTCACTTAGATGCATTCATCATTCTTCTTCATTCCAACACTCTTGGCATCCAGCTTGTTCCTCAGTTCTCCTGGAATTAACACAAAACACACACATCCAAACACCCTAAGATGATCAACAACCGGTGGAGTTCTGTTAAGTACCTGGAATGGTGATTGATCATCCAAGACTCTAGTAGGTATGCGGTTGATCAAATAGCAAGCAGTCATGACTGCATCTCCCCAAAAACGTTTGGGTACATTAGTGTGGAACATCATGGAACAGGCCACTTCCATGAGATGTATATTCTTCCTCTCGGCCACGCCATTCTGCTGAGGGTTGTATGGGCAACTGGTTTGGTGCAATATCCCATGTTTGGCAAGGTGTTCCTTAAACTGATGACTAATGTATTCACCTCCATTATCTGTTCTCAAAATTTTAATGTTAGCTTGATAATGGTTAGTGACATAGTTTTGAAACTTTGTGAATGCTTCAAACACACGGTCTTTAGATGGTAATAAAGTGAGCCATGTGTATTTTGACTTTTCATCTATAAAAGTCACAAAGTATTTGTTGTTATCTCTAGATATGCAAGGTGAAGTCCAAACATCTGAGTGAATCAAATCAAAGCATTTCTCATAGATAGTGGTAGATTTAGGAAAAACGGATTTGCAATGTTTCCCTAGAATACAAGCTTCACAACTAGAATTCTCAAAAGAAACATTGGGTACCATGAGCTTTAGTGCACGAAAATGAGGATGGCCTAACCTAGCATGCCACATTGCATCAAGCTTAACCGAAAAACATGATTTAAAAGGAATAGATTGTGAACTACTAAAGGAGGTATCTTCCAAAACATATAGGTCATCTTTGGTTACTCCTTTTCCAAGCAGTCTCATGCTCTCAATATCCTGAAAGTGAACATTGTTAGGACCAAATATGGCATAGCAATTCAGGTCAGTAGTAGCCTTCTTTACAGATAATAAATTTGATGTGAAACTAGGCATAAAAAAGACTTTAGATTCCTTATCAAATAGCTTAAGATTGCCTATTCCTTTAACTGGTATTCTTTCTCCATTAGCTATTTCTACATTGCCTAGAGCCGGTTCTAAGTTGTTTAACAGTTCAGGGTTACTAATCATGTGGTGTGAAGCCCCTGAGTCAACAACTAAGTCCTTACTAGGTCTATGAGAGTATAGAGAGATACCAGAATCTTTGAGAGAGGCAATGGACTGGAGAATGACCTCCAAGTCTGATCTGCGCATCACATCATTTGGTGATGGTGCATGAGAGATTGTGACATGTGCCGTCATGGCTGCTCCATCTTCATGCCTCTTTGATGGACCGGCTTGTCCTTGCTCACTTGGTGTGTTCTGGCTGAAATTTGCCTTGGAACCTCCTTGGAAATCTTTGAAGGGACGGTTGATAGAAGGTCTTGGTGTGCTCGGCCTGAGATGAGGATGAAGGATCCAGCACTGTCCCTTATTATGCCCCTTTCTTTTGCAATGGTCACATATCCATGGCTTCTTATCATCATGTCTAAACATGACTTTGTTAGCTGTGGGAAGTTCTCCTCTTCCACCAAACAGGCCATGTGATCCTTTTGGATTTGGGCACACACTTCATCAAAGCTTGGAAGCTTGTCTGACCTCAGTAGATGCTTGATTAGGTCATTATACATTGTGTTTAGGGTGAGAAGGAGTCCAAACACACGATCTTGTTCCTTCCTCTAAAGGAGCACTGTCTGGTCCAAAGAGTTGGGTCTTAGCGCTTCTAACTCTGCCCATAAGGCTTGATACTTGCCAAGGTGCTTGGTGAAGTCTCCATCTTCTTGGCTGAGTGTGGTGAGTGATCTTTTAATCTCAAATACCCGAGTAAGGTTGGACACATTACCATACACATTCTTGAGAGTCTCCCAGAGGTCCTTGGCGGTTTCACAGTAGGAATAGGCTTCAAGGATAGAAACCTCAAGGGAGCTTTGAATTATGGCTAACACGGTTTGATCTTCTTGAAACCATTTTGTTTCTCCAGCTAGAGCAACCGTTTCTTCCTTCTCTGTGGAGTCTTCCTTTGAGGCATAGGTTTTGTAAGTATGCTCCCAAAGTCCGCGGCTACACAACGCGGTTCTTGCTGTCCTGGACCACAGCAAGTAGTTCTGGCCCTTCAGAATAATGGGAATTACAAGTTGTTTGTTGTTGTCTATGGCGGCCTTTTTTGAATTTCAAATTTCAAATGTATGGACCACTGGATAATGCTTTTGTCCAGCGGTTAAAGAGAATTGGCTGAGAGTTTGGAGGCACGGTTTGTGGGAGAATGAGGATGGGGATATGAATTTGACAATGGGATGAGCAATCTCAAGAAATAACCAATCCTACCTTCTCACAACTCAGAACCAATGGATGTTTGAGGATCGTTACAATCTCAACGTGAGTAAGATAGGAGAGTTTATTTGGTGAGCCGGTATGTTTTTCACACCTAGAGAGGGTTTGAACGCAAGATTGAGCAAGGTTGTGAAGAAATTTTGGTTATTACCCAATGGACAATAGTATCTCAACCCAGATTATGAGTGTTCTTGAGTGAGAAGAGTAATGGCGTGAAGAAGAAGTGTTTGGTGTGGGAGTTTAAGAGTGTAATAGAGTATTAAAGAGTTTAAAAGAGAATTATGGATCAATGTTGCTCTGATACCATGTTGAATTTGCGGAAGTAAGGAGGGATAAGTTTTAGAGATTAGGTGAGTTCCATGGAGGAACTCGACAAGGAGAATGAAGAGGATGACAAAGAGAATAATGAGAGAAGTTTATTGCTTAAAGTGTATGTGCTACAATGTGGGAGAAGGCCTTAATATAGGCCTGAGTTACACAGAGGAATTCAAATGAGATAGTGACAAGGAAGCAAGCCCAAGGAGTGAAAGTGACTGGTCACAAACGGCTATACCACCCGTGACTTCTTCTTGCGACCGTTCTCCCCTTCTAGAAGCTCTCCCTTTGTGAATAATTCCTTCTTAGCAGGCCAAGGCCTTATTAGGCTAGTTCCAAACTGGGCTGCACATACAACTAATCTTGGATGGGCTTGTATACACAGACTTGGCGAATCTTGGACTATGGTGCTAAGCCGTGATGCTCAAGCCATTTCCTGCTCAATATTCTGTTGTGAGCTTCCTCATGGCCCTGTATTCAGCTTCTGCACTGGAACAAGATACAACCTTTTGTTTCTTAGTCTTCCAAGTAACAAGGTTACCTCCTATGAAAGTGCAATAGCCAGTTGTGCTTCTCCTATCTTCCCTGTCTCCTGCCCAATCTGCATCACAATAACCTACAACCTCTGTGTTCTTATTACATCCCATCCATATACCTTGTTCCTTAGTTCCTTGCAAATATCTCAAAATGCGAATGATCAGATCCCAATGCCTTGTCCTTGGGTCTTGCATGTGTTGAGATACCTGATTTACTGCAAAACATAGGTCAGGTCTAGTGATGGTTAAGTAAATAAGCTTACCAACCACTTGTCTATACAATTTTGCATCATGAAACTTGTCATTTCCTAGCTCCCCCTCAGGTTCTATGTTGTAACCTTTTTCAAGGGGTGTCTTAGCTGGTTTAGCTTCAAACATGTCTGTGGAGGTTAGTAAATCCACAATATATTTCCTTTGAGATAAAAAGAGACCTTCCTTGAATCTACATATTTCAATTCCTAAGAAGTATTTCAATTCTCCTAGATCCTTAATATCAAAAACACTTTTCAAATAGGCTTTAGTTGATTCAATACCAACTTTATCACTTCCTGATATGATTATATCATCCACATAGATAAGTATAACCACAATACCTTCCTTACTCTTAAGTGTAAAAAGGGTATGTTCAACTTCTGATATTTTGAAACCTTTGTCCTATAAGTTTTAGAAGTTTAGGAAGAGTGGAGAGAGTTTAGGCGAGAGATTAGGTAAACACATATTATTAGAATAGGATTTCTTGATTACAAATAGAGACCTTAATGATCCTTTTATACAGAAATAGATAACCTAAAAGCGACTACTTTAGGTAAGAGTGTGTGCTTCCTCTTTAGTGCTGGCGCCTCTTTCCCCTTTTGTGCTGGAAGAGGTGAGTCACCAATCCTTCTAGCAGATTCATTACTAGCCGTTAACACTCTTTTCCTTGGTGAATTGCTTCATCATTCCAACACTCCCCTTCAAGTTTTACATCATTGGTGAATGATTAAAACTTGGACATCAAGAGGATTCACCTCATTAAAAACCTTAGAATGCAAAACCCAGTGGGAGAAAAATATTCTAAGGGAAAAAGAGTATGAATCCTTCATGATAGGGAAGTTACTGGAATGGTAGGGTTGTGAGTCCAAGCTTAGTATGGATGAACTCACAAACCTTCAAACTTGCCGCCTTGGTGAAGATATCAGCCAATTGATCAGAACTTCTTGTATAGCATGGAAGTATGATTCCTTTCTCCACAGCCTCTCTAACCTTGTGGCAGTCCACCTCAATGTGTTTGGTTCGTTCATGGAAGACAGAATTGGATGCAATATGAATGGCTGCCTGATTATCACAATGCATTGTGATAGGTGTCCTGCTTTCAATGTTGAAGTCTTTGAGAAGAGCCTTTAGCCATATACACTCGGTAGTTAACTTCCTCATAGCCCTATATTCAGCTTCAGCACTTGAACAGGATACTACTTTCTGCTTCTTGGTCTTCCAAGTGACAAGATTACCACCTATGAAGGTGCAATAACCAGTAGTTGATCTTCTGTCTTTCCTATCCCCAGCCCAATCAGCATCACAATAGCCAACTACTTCAGCGTTTCCATTCTTTCCCATCCATATTCCCTGAGTGTAAGTCCCTTTCAAGTATCTCAGAATGCGTTGTATCATCATCCAATGATTCTTCCCAGGGGCTTTCATATACTGACTTACCTGATTCACAGCAAAGCACAAGTCAGGTCTTGTAATTGTCAAATATATGAGCTTACCAACAAGTTTTCTGTACAGCTTCGGATCCTCAAATGTATCTTCATCTTGCTCCCCCTCAGTTTTAGCCTTGTAACCATCTTCTAAGGGCGTTCTTGCTGCTTTTGAATCCATCATTCCTACATTAGTTAGTAAGTCTACAATGTATTTCCTCTGAGATATAAACAACCCATCTTTAAACCTGCAGACTTCAATACCCAAGAAATATTTGAGTTCACCAAGATCTTTAATGTCAAACATAGCTTTAAGATATTCTTTTGTAGCAGAAATTCCTACCTTGTCATTCCCAGAGATGATAATATCATCCACATAAATGAGAATGACAACTATACCTTCTTGGCTATGTAAGGTGAACAAGGTGTGATCGGATTCTGATCTCCTGAAACCTCTGTCTCTTAGAGTGACGTTCAACTTGTGATACCAGGCCCTAGGTGACTTTTTAAGGCCATAGATTGCCTTTCTTAATCTAAGGACTTTCCCTGGTGCAACTGAGTCTTCTAATCCAGGTGGAGGGGTCATGTAGACTTCTTCTTCTAATTCTCCTTGAAGGAATGCGTTTTTGACATCCATCTGCCATAGTTCCCAGTCTAAGTTTGCAGCAAGAGACAGAACAACTCTGATTGTATGCATTTTTGCTACTGGAGCAAATGTATCTCTGTAATCTTCTCCATAGGTCTGGGTGAATCCTCTTGCTACCAGTCTTGCCTTATATCTCTTAATCTCCCCATTACTTTTGTATTTGATGGTGAAAATCCATCTAGAGCTCACTGCCTTCTTTCCTTTTGGTAAGTCTGCTTCATCCCATGTATGATTTTTCTCCATTGCAGTTCTTTCTGCTCCCACGGCATCTCTCCAGACTTTTAGCTCCTTAGCTTCATCATAAGTCTTGGGAACTAACTCTTGATCTAGACTGCCTGTGAAAGCCATATGTTATTGTGGAATATGAACCATGTTGCAAACCGCTTGAGTAGGATGAGCCACTGCATTATTATTGTAGTAAACTCTCGTGTTCTTCCAGTTTTCTGGAGGGAATCGTTGTCTAGTGCTTCTCCGGAGTTCTAATGGTGCTGGTACTTCATGAGAGTGTTGATGTTGATCATTGGTACTTCCAGAACTCGAACCAACTTCAGCTTCTGAGTTTCCTTCAGTGTTACTTGGACCGGTTTGTGACTCAGGTTCAGATTCTCTTCTTTGGGTGTTGTTTGAATTAGTAGCTGAATCTTCATCCTCCTCATCATGACCATAGTCTTGTTGTCCCCCCTCAAGATGAAGAGGATGATGCGGCGAATGCTGATGAGTGTCTGGACCAAAAGAGGATATACCCAGGTTCTCTAAGATCTTCTTTAAATTCTCAGCCTGGTTGGGCGATTGTGAGGATATGTTCTTGATAGACTCCCACGTACCATCCGAGAAATAGCTTTTGTCTTCAAGAAACTTAACATCCCTGGAGATAAGGATATTGAGCTGAATAAAGGAATGGACCAAGTATGATAAGGGAATGGACTATGGACAACTTAAGACTCAACACGGCCCAGCGAGCATGGCGCGGTACATGGACAGCCCAGCGAGTGTTATATGGGACGGTTCAAGAAATGGAGAGGCCCAGATGAATAAGGCATGGCCCAATAGTTTCTATGCAAGGGTTAATGTTCTAGAAGGAGTTTATAAAGAGGAAAGAGCCGTTGGAGGATGTGGACAGGAGAAATCACGTGTGGAGAGAAGCTCCCACCCGTTAGGAGCTGTCACCGTCATGCCTTGGATCCTGCAAGCCTTCCTTTTGTTTATTATTTGTGTCACTGTCCTGTGTAAGCTAAAGGTCTAAGTGTCTGTCTATAAAAGCTCATCATCCCACATTGTATTTGAACCAACTAAGGAAATCGAATTCTTCCTTGTTCCTATACTCTCTCTTCCTCCATTAAACTTCTGTCTAAACTTCTCTTATTCTCTGTGAATCTCTTAATTCCGCAAACTTAATCAAACTTTCATGGTATCAGAGCATAGAATAAACATCCATTGCATCTAATCTTTCTAATCCATCCTTTCTTATTCACTTTACACAAACGAGTTGTTATTATCCATTGGGTAAAGAGTTTGTCCAACGGTCCAAACATTCTCAGCCATGGAAAACTCAAAGCCATTGATTGTTCCAGTCATCCTGAAAGGTGGGAACTACTTGCTATGGTCAAGAACCACTAAGACCGCCCTGTGCAGCCGTGGGTTGTGGAATCATGTTCTTGAAGAAGCGGCTCCAATGAAGGCGGTTGATGAAGATGAAGAAGAGATGGTGATGGATGAAAGAAACAAGTGGTTTCAAGAAGACCAGACTGTCTTAGCCATCCTTCAAAACTCACTTGAAGCTTCTATCCTTGAAGCTTACTCCTATTGTGAAACGGCCAAGGAGCTGTGGGAAACACTACAGAATGTGTTTGGAAACATCTCCAATCTCAGCCGGGTGTTTGAAGTCAAGAAAGCTATTAATGACCTGAACCAAGAAGATATGGACTTCACCAAACATTTTGGAAAGTTTAGAGCCCTATGGCCAGAGCTGGAAATGCTGAGGCCAAGCTCTGTGGACCCCATGGTCCTGAATGAACGCCGAGAACAAGACAAGGTGTTCGCCCTGTTGCTGACCTTGAACCCAACCTTTAATGATCTTATCAAGCATTTGCTGAGAGCTGACAAGCTACCAACCTTGGATGAGGTGTGTTCACAAGTCCAAAAGGAACAAGGGTCTTTGGGGCTCTTTGGAAGGAAGGGCGAGTTGGTCACAGCCAACAAAGGAGAACTAGCCACGGCAAACAAGAGCAACTTCAAGTATGAAGACAGGAAGATGTTGGTGTGTGATCATTGCAAGAAGAGAGGACATCTCAAGGAGAAATGCTGGATCTTGCATCCCCACCTCAAGAACAATCGGTGGAAGGAGCCAAGAGCCAACTACTCGTCTGAAGGGAGTTCCCTAGCCACGCACCACACAGACCCTCCTAAGTGTGAGAATGAGAAATAATGATTCACCATTGGTGAAGAGAGAGTTTTAGAGAGAGAAAGGATTTATTTTTATTATTATGAAGAGAAGGATTCATCTTACTTACAAATGTGAAGAGAGTAAGGTATTTATACTAATCTAGTCTAGGCTTGTTTGGAAACAAGGATAGCCTTATACTTGAATGGCTTATAAGGATAACATAACACTAGAACACAAACAAGCCTTAGACACTCTCCTTTGACCTAGATACTCACGCCTTTATACTTGTAAGTGAAGGCTTTCATCTTTCATCATTTCTTCTTCATTCCAACACTCCCCCTCAAGTTTAAGCATGGGTGAATGGTTGAACTTGCACAGATGAAGAGACTTCCTCCTTCTTCCTCTTTACTCCATTTCAAGCTTGATTAATGTTCATAGAAACCAAGCTTGTAACCTTAAAGAACTTCCTCATTAAAAACCTTAGTATGGAAAACCCTTTGGGACAAAACCAATACTAAGGGAAAAAGAGTGAAGTCTTCTTAGCTTAGGGATTGGCCATTGAATCTATGAGCTTTAAATTCACCAGAGAGCTCCATAGATCCTTGGATAAAGGCCTTAATGACAAACGCTTGTGAATGGTTGTCTTGAAGCTCCTTTTAAGTCTGGTCCATTTCTCCCCCTTTCTTTTGACTCCTTGTCTTTAAGAGGTGATTATGATCCAGCTTTCCTTAAAGCCTTCAATTTAAACCTGTTTCACATACATATACATGCATGTATCAATTCTCACAAGCTAAACAAATGCATTATAATGTAAGAATGATTTTAACTTCCCTTTTATAAGAGTGGATGGCGATTTGAATGATATGTTCTAGACCAGTCTGGCTCTCTAAGGACTCCACATTAAGGCTTTGGATTCATCATGATCACATGGTTCTCTTCTGGATTCATCATGATCACATGGTTCTCTTCCCTTATATGTTTTTGATCCCCTTTGACCAGCTTCATTTTGCTTCACCTTCTACTTTCAATAAGCCTAACTCAAGAGAATAAGATTGTAGAATTAAGTTTAAGTAGAGTGAGCACACTTATCTCCTAAACATTTTTCCACCATGCTTCCACTAATTGATGTAGGGTAAGTCATGCTTATGACTGTTTTCATCACTTCCTGATCTAAAAACATCATAGCAACTCAAAAATAAAGATTAGTATTCCAAAACTTGAGTAATATCAAGTCTGGTATCAAGTATAATATCTAGCCAAATTCTCAACCTAAAAATCATAGAGTTTAAAGAACTTATCCTAGATAGAACCTTTGATGAGAGAATTTGGTCCTGAGGTGATTCATCACTTTCCATCAGCTTACTCCTTCTCCATGAGACTTGGTAGCTTGATGGCCATTGGTTCAATCCTCAATTGATGACAGATGATTTTGATGACCTTACTTGCGGCCTCCATGAGAGAAACAGACTGAGCACACTTCTTATGCTCACTTGGTTTTGGCAGACAGCTTGGAAGCCCTTGAGTGTGCCAGACTAATCTTTGAATGTCCTTGTTTGTGACTTGAAAGCCTTTGTATGCACCAGATATCTCCTTTTTGGAATATCCTTCTTTGTGCCTTGAAAGCTTTTGAATGCACCAGACACCTTCAATGCCCTTGTTTGCACCAGACCCACTTCTTGTGTTGTCCTTGCTTGCACCTCCAGCTCCAGCTTGTCCATTCCAAACTCAGCACAGACATAGGCACGTCCATGATCCAGTACCTGGCCAGGTCGAAGATACTATCCCGCAGAACGATCAGGATCCAGCAGGTCCACGTATATGTACCAGCGAAGTCAGCCACGGGTCGATAAGCCCGACCATGTACCAAGCTCGTCCTTGGCATGAGATTACTTGAACCAGACACCTTAGCACGGCCAGCACCTCACCTTCGACCTGCCACGATCCAGCTTCATGCGCCACTTGTACCAGCATCGACCAGCCACGATCCAGCGAAGTCCAGCCACGTACCAGGCTCGACCATGAACCGCCCGACCAAGGTACAGCACCTTGCGCCAACTTGGATCCTCTTCATGAACCGCCCTTTCTTTGTCCATTGAATGCTCATTTCCTTTCCCCCCCACAAGCTTGACACTAAAAACAAGAACAAGAGTCAAGTTTGGAAGAATGAGCATAAATGAATGTCTTAAATTGGTCTAGAGAATGATTGTAAGTATCTGGTAGAATAGACAATGTCTAGAGAATAGAAGATTTATAGTATCAAAGAATATGAAGAATATTAGATTTGGAGATTAAAAGTATATGATGTTAAGTAGAATAGATGAGATTTTAAGAGAATGATGAAGAATAATAGAGAATGATGATGATGAATGTCAAGGTGAATTTTGGATCCATCTAGGTTCTAAATGCAATGCAAAGTCTTCCTAGGTTCTCTTTCATCCTATGAACATTTCTAAATGAGAATGTAATCAATCAAGGAATAAGTAAAAGGTTTAGAGATAGCCTTTGCAAAGACTTTGATACTAAGTCTTTGTGAGTATTCCTCCTTTGTGATTGATTATGATTTGATCTTGCAGCATGTGTGCTGAGTTGTTTTTCACTTCAAGCACACGCCAAATGACACATTACTCCATGGGAGAGCTGATTCATCACATTCCACCAGTCTTTCCTCTCCACTCCTTGTGGTGGCTGTTCTTGGTGGCAATCGGTTCTAACTCATTCTCCATGTGCTGTGTCTTTTCCACTTGATTTCTTTTGCCTTTGTTAGACAATCAAGCTAAACATCAACTCCCACCTTAAGCCTTTTAACCTGTTGATCATAAACAGATTCTAAACAAAAGGTAGTGAGTGAAAGAGAATGATTAAGATTAACCAAACTTAATTTTAAACACTGCCTAAGGACTTTTGGATTCAACATGCCTTCTTAAACTTATTGTTCTAAGTAAAAGACAAGGTTCTCTTCCCTTAAGATCAATGCAATTCATTAACAAATGATTCAGCTAGCTAAACTAGGTTCAAGATGTCACATTTTAACAATTCTAAATACATGAAAACAATTCAATAGAATTCATGATTTACTAACCACCTAGATACCAAATTTCCTAGAGTTCTAACTCACACAACCATCAATGAAATCAATAAAATAGTTGGATTAGAGTTTAGAAATAGCCTGAATGCATAGACTTTGATACTAAGTCTTTGCATTTGAGTTTAGGAACTGGTTCTGATCTAGGCACTCCCTCTCATTGAAAGCGCCTTTGGTGGTGAAGCAATGCCTCCTTCTTTGGAGCAGCAACCTATGTAGAATCATTTAAAACCTCCTTCTTAGAAGGTTTATCCTTTCTTCAAACCTCTCTTCCTTGCATTTTCCATTCATTCTTGACCACAAGAAGATAGTTCATTCCTTTTGCACACTCCATGAGTGTATGCATGTGAAACCTAAAACAAAACTTGAAAAACGCCTTCCAAACTCTGGTTAGTCCCTTATCTACTAGACTAAGCATATTCTCCTGAAGATTTTGACCAGGATCACGAGTTTAGACACTTCAAATCATGCAACAAAGGCCGCTACACACAGACCTACCTCACGCGCCCTCTACTTGCTAAGGGCGAGTGAGCAACTGATCCTAACAACTCCAACCTCCTCCTAACCACTTGCCAACAACTATAACGTCTCTTTACTACTCAGACATAGATGATTCAGAGGTGAAAACCGTTTTCAATAACCAACAAGACTTCAAAAACAACATTCCCGCCTTTTTTCCAAATTCGAAATTTTTCTTATCTTGCAAGAAACACTTTCTTGAAGTCAAAAAATCATTGGATTGCAATCAAACTTTCTGAACCTCTTCACAACATCCTAAACTAAGATTTTATCGTCCAAGATTCGAAACAGATCGAGTAAATTGAGAGATTGAAGTCAATTACCCAGAAGAGGACGAAACAGGACCGATTTCAAGAAACAGAGCAAGGAAGCTACAAAACCTGGAAAGGGGCAAAGCGGACCTCCCAATTCATCAAATAGACTCAATATACTTGAGTTTTGGCTTTGGAATCGCGTGATTTGATGAAGTTTTGAAGAAGTTATGCTTGTTGCAAAGTCAGAGATTCCCGATGGAGCCGATCGCGACGCCGTCGAGAAGAACTGATCAAGAACGTCTTTAAAATCACCTTAGGGTAAGACCGGACCTCTTGATTCTTCAACAGGACTCTTTCTTCTACAGTTTTGGCGGTGGTTTGATTGAAATTGATGAAGATCTCGAGCTTTTATGGTCGCTTCAATGGAGACCTTCGCGGAGGAAGACGATCGCGGATATCTGTTGCAAGAAAACTCATATCTTTTGATTCCCGTGGCCAAATGAAGCGATTCAAGTTGTCGAGTCTTCAGAATTCGCCGGAGAACAATCCAGAGAAAACAGATCGTGAAAATCTGTCGTGGTTCGATCGGAATTCATGATCAAAGATGGCGGACTTCTCGGCAGCCTTGGTTTTGAAGGTAGCGCAAGAACTTGAAGATTTTGAAGGTTTCATGAAGAGAATCGATCGAAACCTGCTCTGATACCATGTGAGAATGAGAAATAATGATTCACCATTGGTGAAGAGAGAGTTTTAGAGAGAGAAAGGATTTATTTTTATTATTATGAAGAGAAGGATTCATCTTACTTACAAATGTGAAGAGAGTAAGGTATTTATACTAATCTAGTCTAGGCTTGTTTGGAAACAAGGATAGCCTTATACTTGAATGGCTTATAAGGATAACATAACACTAGAACACAAACAAGCCTTAGACACTCTCCTTTGACCTAGATACTCACGCCTTTATACTTGTAAGTGAAGGCTTTCATCTTTCATCATTTCTTCTTCATTCCAACACTAAGCGCATATGGCTGAATGGGGAAGGATCATCCATAGCAGCCTCCTCTGAATTTGTGAAGAAGTCAGACCTGGAGGCCCTCATCAAAGCCTTAAAAGAATCTGGTAACTCTTATCATGCATCTAAAATTCAGAAACCCTTGATTGTTGATTCAGGTGCTTCACACCATATGATTAGTGATATACAATTAATAGAGAACTTAGAACCTGCATTAGGGAATGCTACTATAGCTAATGGTGAAAAGGTTTCAATCAAAGGCATAGGAGATTTAAAACTGTTTGATAAGAGTTCTAAGGCCTTTTACCTACCATCCTTTATCTCAAACTTGTTATCTGTTAGGAAAGCGACTTCTGACCTTAATTTTCATGAAATTTTCAGTCCTAATGAAGTTTGGTTTCAGGATATTAAGACAAGAGAAGTACTTGGACAAGGAACAACTAAGGATGGACTTTATGTGTTGGAAGATACAAAGTCTCCATCATCTCTTTTAAGCGCTTTTAGTTCTCTTTTGGCTACTGCAAATAATGCAATTTGGCATGCTAGATTAGGACATCCACATTTTCGTGCTATGAATCTATTATTGCCTGATGTTAAGTTTCAAAACAACGAGTGTGAAGCCTGTATATTAGGCAAACACTGTAAGTCTGTCTTTCCTAAGTCTACTACAATTTATGAGAAGTGTTTTGATTTGATTCACTCTGATGTATGGACATCACCTTGCATTTCAAGAGAAAATCACAAATACTTTGTCACATTTATAGATGAGAAGTCTAAGTACACTTGGTTAACCTTAATTCCATCTAAAGATAGAGTTCTTGAAGCTTTTACCAACTTTTATAATTATGTCACTAACCATTATAATGCTAAAGTTAAAATCTTAAGATCAGATAATGGTGGTGAATACACAAGTCAAGCCTTCAAATCCCTCTTATCCAAACATAGAATTCTTCACCAGACAAGCTGCCCATATACACCACAACAAAATGGTGTGGCTGAGAGAAAGAACAGACATCTTATGGAAGTGGCCAGGTCCATGATGTTCCATACCAATGTACCCAAAAGGTTCTGTGGAGATGCTGTGGTTGCGGCTTGTTATCTGATCAACCGATTGCCAACCAGAATCCTCCAAGACATATCACCCTTTGAGGTACTTAACAATTCCAAGCCTTCTATTAACCACCTAAGAGTCTTTGGATGTGTGTGTTATGTTTTGGTTCCAGGAGAAAACCGTAACAAACTAGATGCCAAGAGCATGAAGAGTATGTTTCTTGGCTATTCTATCACGCAAAAGGGGTATAAGTGTTTTGTTCCAGAGACTGGAAAGGTGTTGGTGTCAAGGGATGTTAAATTCTTGGAAAGCAAGGGATACTACACTGAAAAAGACTGGGATAGTCTAAAGGAGCTTTCTACTTCTCAGTCGGACCGAGCAGCTAATCTGAGGAGTCTACTAGAAACACTTGGTATATCTTCTTTGCCGAGCTCCACTAGTCACGGATCATCCTCAGAAGCCTCTGGACTTGCTCCTGAGGGGGAGAATTCACATGCTGACCATGATCATGATCAAGTCTCGGTTCATGAGGACGAGGAAGAAGCTCAGATTGACTCGGCTCAAGAAGTATCCAATACTCAAGACGAGGACAACACCTCCACTAATGCTCATCCCAATGACCGCACCACAGAAGCAGAGGTGGTACCTTTGAGAAGAAGTCAGAGAGTGAGTAAGGATCCATCCAACTGGATAAACATTAGAGTCTATTTCAACAGCCAGGCTGTTGCTCACCCTATTCAAGCCGTTTGCTCTCTAGCTAGCTATCCAGATGATCACCTGGCCTTCATTGGAACACTTGATCATCATGAGGTACCTAAGACGTACGCTGAAGCTAAAGAACACAAGGTGTGGAGAGATGCAGTAGGAGAGGAACATGGAGCCATGCAGAGGAACCATACATGGGATGAAGCCGAGTTACCAAAGGGGAAGAAAGCAGTAGGATCAAGATGGGTCTTTACCATTAAGTACAGGAGTAATGGAGAAATTGAGAGATACAAAGCCAGGCTAGTGGCTAAAGGGTTCACCCAAACCTATGGAGAAGATTACTGTGATACCTTTGCACCAGTGGCCAAGCTTCACACAGTGAGAGTCTTACTTTCCCTAGCTACAAATCTGGAATGGGAATTGTTGCAGATGGATGTCAAAAACGCATTCCTTCAAGGAGAACTAGAAGAGGAAGTTTACATGACACCACCTCCAGGCCTTGAAGATACAGTTACACCAGGCAAAGTTCTAAGACTTAGAAAGGCAATCTATGGTCTAAAGCAGTCTCCAAGGGCTTGGTACCACAAACTTAGCTCAACACTTCTCAGCCGCGGTTTCAAGAAGTCAGAATCAGATCATACTCTCTTCATCCTTACAGGCCAGAAAGGTATTATAGTCATTCTCATATATGTAGATAATATTATCATCTTTGGGAATGACAAGGTAGGAATTCTTGATACAAAAACTTACCTTAAATCCATATTTGATATCAAAGACTTAGGAGAACTCAAATACTTTCTGTTGGAATGATGAAGTATGATGAATTCATCTAAGGAGTGTATTGGCGTCTTTCACTTGTACATGCCTTAGACTTGTGTAGATTAATGATAAGTATATCTCTGTATCCAAACAAGTCTAGAATAGGATTAGTATAAATAGGTGTCTCTCACTCACTTTGTAAGTATGAAAATTCATTTTGCTAAAAATTCTAATAAGATCATTCTCTCTTTTCTCTCTAATCTCTTTCTCTCTCAATCTCTAATTCTCAAATTCTCTCAATCATCAAATCTTTCATGGTATCAGAGCCAGGTTTCGATCAATCTGGCATAAGAAACTCGAAAACAAACTTGCGATCTGTTGTTTGAAACTCCGAAACCATCCTCGCCGCGGTTCATCGAAAGTTCCTTGGTTCTTGCGGCTTGATTTCGATTTTTTTCTGGTTAATTTCTTCTACTAACGTGATTCTCCGGCGAATTCTGTGAAGATCCACGGTGATTTCATCAAATTTGGTGGTCGGGATCAAAAGTTATCAAGAATTCTCCACCGGTGGTTCGCGATCGCGCCGCCGTGAATACCTGGGTTTTGATCTTCGATTTCTTCTTCAATTCTTCATCAAATCCGGTGATTCCAAAGCCAATTCTCATTAAAATTGATTCAAGATGATGAATCGGGAGGTCCTCTCAGCTCAATCTCAAGATTTGTGATCATTCTCACTGATTTTCTGAAATCGGTCTTTCTTCTCACATCCTTGGGTATTTGGTTTCGATCTTCAGTTTTCTCTCAATCTTTTTCGAATCCTGCATGATCCAATCTTAGTTTAGGATCTTGTGAATAGATTCTGGAGATCTGATTGCAATCCTCTAGTTTTAATCCTCATTAGTCGATTTCTTGCAAGTGAAGAAAGTTTGATTTTGAAAGCTAGATATGGCGGGAAACGGTTGTTTCGATTTTTAATTGATTTCTGGAGCTGTTTGTTATCTGGATCTCTTGTATTGAAGTAGTTTAGGTTGTGGACAAGTATTAAAGGATAGGCAGAAGGTTTTCTGGTTGATCCTGGTTTCTTGTTAAGCATCTTTGGACTGTGTGTTGGTCTTCTCGCATGTGTGTGGTGTGGCTGCTGTGTGTGGGTTGTTTGTGATTGTGCAGGCTTAAGATCGATTCAAATGGAGCTGCATCTACAAATGAAGGCTCCTATCATGCTCCATGGAGCAAATTACTTGCTCTGGTCCAGGACAATGAGGACCACATTATGCAGCAAAGGGTTGTGGAACCATATCCAGCAACCGGCTCACTTGATAACTGAGGAGGAAACTCAGGATGGAAATGCTGAACAAACCCTATGGTTCCAGCAAGATCAAACGGTATTAGCTATTCTTCAATGCTCCCTAGCTAGCTCTCTCTTAGAAGCATACTCTTATTGCTCTAGTGCTAAGGAACTTTGGGAGACATTAAAGACAGTTTATGGCAATACTACTAACCTCTTAAGAATATTTGAGGTAAAGAAAGCTTTGAATGAGCTTAAACAGGAAGATGTAGAGTTCACCAAACACTATGGATCATTCAGAGCTTTGTGGGCAGAGCTGGAGATGCTTAGACCAGCTTCAATTGATCCACACACTCTTCTTGAAAGGAGAGAGCATGATAAGGTGTTTGGGTTGCTTATGACTTTGAACAATTCTTACACTGACTTGATCAAACACATTCTCAGGGAAGATAAACTACCAAGTCTTGAGGATGTTTGTGCTAAGATACAAAAGGAACAGGGGTCACATGAACTCTTTGGGCACAAAAGTGAAATGGTGGTGGCGCATAAGGGTGTTTTCAGATCGGCTCCAGCTGACATCAAGAGGAAGAAGCAGCTGTGTGATCATTGCAAGAGAACAGGCCATAGCAAGAAGGAGTGCTGGGTGCTCCATCCAGAACTCAAGCCTAGCTGGTTTGTTGAGAGGAGCAAGAAATCTTCAACCGGTCCTAGTTCTTCTAACATGGTTCATGTTGTAGGTTGCTCAAGCGCTTGTACCATGGAGCCGGTGAATGCTTCCCCCTCAACTATGGCCAACCAAACTGAATATGTGACAAAAGCTGATCTTGAAAATCTTCTCAAAGCATTCAAGTCTGGTAATGTGTTGGGTAAAACTTATCATGTTTCTTTAAACACATCTATGGCTTCTAACTCCTTAATTGTAGACTCTGGTGCATCTCATCACATGATTAAAGATTTAGGTTTGCTAGACCATGTTGAACCTGCTTTAGGAAGTGTTGTTATTGCTAATGGAGTTAATGTACCAATTAAAGGAGTAGGGAATCTTAGGTTGTTTGATAAGGAATCTAAAGCCTTTTATATGCCTTCTTTTACATCCAACTTACTCTCTGTTAAAAAGGCTACTACTGATTTGAATTGTAAGGCTATCTTTGGTCCTAATGATTTTTACTTTCAGGATATTGAAACAAGTCAGAAATTTGGCCAAGGAACTACAAAGAATGACTTGTATGTGCTAGAAGATTTACCTGCCTTTCCATTACAACCGTGTGCAAATCATGTTGATATGACTCTAAATGCTGAATTGTGGCATGCTAGACTAGGACATCCACATTCTAGAGCTCTTGAATTGATTGTACCTGGAATAAAATTGCTTAATAACATTTGTGAATCTTGTGTTCTTGGAAAGCATAGTAGAACTGTTTTTGAACAATCAACTCATGCTTATGATAATTGCTTTGATTTAGTACACTCTGATGTTTGGACATCTCCCTTTCCTTCTAGAGAAAATCAGAAGTATTTTGTTACCTTCATTGATGAAAAATCTAAGTATACTTGGGTGACATTGCTTAATTCAAAGGATAGGGTGTTTGATGCATTTCTTAACTTTCAGACATATGTTACTAACCAATATAATGCCAAGATAAAGATTTTTAGGACAGACAATGGAGGGGAATATACTAGTACCAAGTTTCAGCAACACTTAGCCACACATGGCATTGAACATCAAACAAGCTGTCCTTACACTCCACAACAAAATGGAGTAGCTGAGAGGAAGAACAGACATTTGATGGAAGTTGTGAGAACAATGATGTTCCACAAAGGTTCCTAAAAGATTTTGGGGAGATGCATTACTAGCTGCATGTTACTTAATCAATAGAACTCCAACTAAAGTTCTAGATGATTTGAGTCCTTTTGAGGTATTAAACAAAACTAAGCCAACTATTGATCATTTAAGAATTTTTGGATGTGTTTGTTTTGTTTTAGTACCAGGAGAACTTAGGAATAAGCTGGAACCAAAAAGCATCAAGGCTATGTTCCTAGGATACTCTCCTACTCAAAAAGGATACAAATGCTACAATCCAGAGACTAGGAGGGTCCTGGTGTCTAGGGATGTCAAGTTTAATGAGAACAAAGGATTTTATGAAGATGGAACTTGGGAAGAACTTAAAGACATATCTACATCAAATTCTGATCAGGCTGAGAATCTAAGGAAAATTTTAGAGAACCTTGGCATAGTTCAACCAACCGCTCCAGCACCTGTCCATGTACCTCAGCAACATGATTCAAGCCCGAGTACTAGCTGGCATGGTCCGGCTACATCCAACCAGGAGACGATCTCTGGTCATGACCTTGCATCTAGCTCATCCCGTCCTGTCTCAGTTCCCGGGGCTGCCCATGATCCATCTACTGGTGCTAGTTCTTCCGGTTCATCAATGCCTTCTCCACCATCCAGTCCACCTGAACATCCTCTTGACCGTGAGGGGGGAGAAGAGAGTACACATGCTCAAGATGATATTCTAGTTTCAGCATCAGAAAGGCCAAGGGATCAACCCAATCTTGTACAAGCCTCTTTGGAGGAAGAAACAAATCAACCTGTGGCACTCAGACGAAGTACAAGACAGAGGTTCCCAGCTGAAAACTGGAAGAATACAAGGGTGTACTACAACCACAATGCAGTAGCACATCATGATCAGGGAGTATGTTCTTTAATTAGTATTCCTACTAATCATGTTGCTTTCACTGTGAGTTTAGATAAAGAACAGATCCCTAAGAGCTATGAGGAGGCTATGGAGATTAAGAAATGGAGAGATGCCATTCAAGATGAGAAACAAGCTATGGAGAAGAATGGAACCTATACCCCAGCCATCTTACCAAAAGGGAAAAAGGCTGTAAGTTCAAAATGGATATTCACCATTAAGTATAAAAGCAATGGTGAGATAGATAGGTATAAAGCTAGATTGGTGGCTAGAGGATTCACACAAACTTATGGTGAAGACTATAGGGATACCTTTGCTCCAGTAGCTAAACTTCACTCTGTTAATGTTGTTCTTTCTCTTGCTACTAACCTTGAATGGGATTTGTTCCAAATGGATGTTAAGAATGCTTTCTTACAAGGTGAACTAGAGGAAGAAGTGTACATGACACCACCTCCAGGTTTGGAAGATGAGGTTAATGGCGGCAACACTCTCAGACTAAGAAAGGCAATCTATGGTCTTAAGCAATCTCCAAGAGCTTGGTATCATAAGCTGAATGTAACTCTAAGGGATAGAGGTTTCAAAAGATCAGAAGTTGAACACACTCTGTTTACACTTAAGAGTAAGGAAGGTATTGTGGTTATACTTATCTATGTGGATGATATAATCATATCAGGAAGTGATAAAGTTGGTATTGAATCAACTAAAGCCTATTTGAAAAGTGTTTTTGATATTAAGGATCTAGGAGAATTGAAATATTTCTTAGGAATTGAAATATGTAGATTCAAGGAAGGTCTCTTTTTATCTCAAAGGAAATATATTGTGGATTTACTAACCTCCACAGGCATGTTTGAAGCTAAACCAGCTAAGACACCCCTTGAAGAAGGCTACAAAATAGAACCTGAGGGGGAGCTAGGAAATGACAAGTGGTTGGTAAGCTTATTTACTTAACCATCACTAGATCTGACCTATGTTTTGCAGTAAATCAGGTATCTCAACATATGCAAGACCCAAGGACAAGGCATTGGGATATGATCATTCGCATTTTGAGATATCTGCAAGGAACTAAGGAACAAGGTATATGGATGGGATGTAATAAGAACACAGAGGTTGTAGGTTGTTGTGATGCAGATTGGGCAGGAGACAGAGAAGATAGGAGAAGCACAACTGGCTATTGCACCTTCATAGGAGGTAATCTTGTAACTTGGAAGACTAAGAAGCAAAAGGTTGTGTCTTGTTCTAGTGCAGAAGCTGAATACAGGGCTATGAGGAAGCTCACAACAGAATGCATCTGGTTGAAGCAACTCCTCTTTGACATCTTAGGCGAGAGCTTAGAATCACCAATCACTGTCCATTGTGATAATCAAGCTGCCATACACATTGCCTCTAACTCTGTGTTTCATGAGAGAACCAAGCATATTGAGGTTGACTGCCATAAGGTAAGAGAAGCTATTGGAAATGGTACAATTCTACCTTGCTACACAAGGAGTGAAGATCAGCTAGCTGATGTGTTTACCAAAGCTGTAACCTTGAAGACAGGCGGTTCCATCTACCCTAGACTTGGTTTGATGTCTCTTCCACACCTATGATCCCAACATGGAGTGTTATACTCTTTTTCCCTAGAAAAGGTTTTGTCCCAATTGGGTTTTCCTTCTCTAGGTTTTTAATGAGGTAATACTTCATGGTTGCAAGCTTAGACATTTTCCATGTCTTAAGCTTGAGGGGGAGTGTTGGAATGATGAAGTATGATGAATTCATCTAAGGAGTGTATTGGCGTCTTTCACTTGTATATGCCTTAGACTTGTGTAGATTAATGATAAGTATATCTCTGTATCCAAACAAGTCTAGAATAGGATTAGTATAAATAGGTGTCTCTCACTCACTTTGTAAGTATGAAAATTCATTTTTCTAAAAATTCTAATAAGATCATTCTCTCTTTTCTCTCTAATCTCTTTCTCTCTCAATCTCTAATTCTCAAATTCTCTCAATCATCAAATCTTTCACTTTCTTGGTATAGAAGTGTGTAGATCAAAGGAATGATTATTTTTATCACAGAGAAAATATGCACTTGACCTTTTAAGTGAAGCAGGTGACTTAGGAGACAAACCGGTTACAACACCCATTGAGGACTCATACAAGACTAATAGACAGGGGGAGCTTGAAGATCAACCATTTGAAGATGTGACTCAATACCGCAGGATGGTTGGTAAGCTCATATATCTTACAATTACAAGACCTGACTTATGCTTTGCTGTGAACCAGGTTAGCCAACACATGAAAGCTCCAAGAATGCAGCATTGGAAGATGGTGAACCGCATACTCAAGTACATCAGGGGAGCTCCAGGACAAGGCATTTGGATGGGGTGTAATGGGAGCTCTGAGATTGTTGGATACTGCGATGCAGATTGGGCAGGAGACCGTGATGACAGGAGATCTACCACAGGGTATTGCACATTCATTGGAGGTAACTTAGTTACCTGGAAGAGCAAGAAGCAGAAGATCGTGGCATGTTCAAGTGCTGAGGCTGAATACAGAGCAATGAGGAGACTCACAACAGAGTTAATGTGGCTCAGGAACTTGCTTAAAGATTTGGGAATAGAATCACAAGCTCCCATCACAATGCATTGTGATAACCAAGCAGCAATTCACATTGCCTCAAATTCAGTTTTTCATGAGAGGACTAAACACATAGAGGTGGATTGTCACAAGGTCAGAGAGCAAATACAACTAGGAGTGATCTTACCATGTTACACAAAGAGTTCAGACCAGCTTTCTGACATCTTCACCAAAGCAACTAATTCCAGAGTGTGTGAGTTCATCCATGATAAACTTGGACTCACAAACCTGACCCGCCAATAACCCTCTTAAGCAATGGAGACCATACTCTTTTTCTCTTGGTATGTTTTTATCCCAAAGTGGTTTTTTTTCATACTTAGGTTTTTAATGAGGTGGCTCTTCATTGTTCCAAGATAAACCATTTATCATGGTTGATCTTGAGGGGGAGTATTGAGCTGAATAAAGGAATGGACCAAGTATGATAAGGGAATGGACTATGGACAACTTAAGACTCAACACGGCCCAGCGAGCATGGCGCGGTACATGGACAGCCCAGCGAGTGTTATATGGGACGGTTCAAGAAATGGAGAGGCCCAGATGAATAAGGCATGGCCCAATAGTTTCTATGCAAGGGTTAATGTTCTAGAAGGAGTTTATAAAGAGGAAAGAGCCGTTGGAGGATGTGGACAGGAGAAATCACGTGTGGAGAGTGTTGGAATGAAGAGGAATGATGAATATATTTGTGTGATGTGTTGGCGTCAACTTTATGTGTGTATCTTAGACTTGTGTAGGTTAAGAATAAGTATATCTCTGTATCCAAACAAGTCTAGAATAGGATTAGTATAAATAGATGTCTCTCACTCACATTGTAAGTATGAAAATCATTTTCTAAAAATTCTAATAATAGATCATTCTCTTTTCTCTCAATCTCTCTCAATCTCTAAATCTCAAATTCTCTCAATCATCAAATCTTTCATGGTATCAGAGCCAGGTTTGAATCAATCTGGTTTGAAAATTGGCATTCTTCTTCATCAAGCCATCGAATTCTTGTTCATCAAGATTACTTCGGCCTCACGCTTTCGATTAACCGCGAGACTAATCAGAATTTATCGTGTTTCTGTTGAAAGATCGTAATTCTTCTGATCAAATTCATCATCTGGATTTCTCTTCGGCTCTTTCTGTTGATAATCCCGTTGATTTCATCAAATTTGGTTGAGAAAATCGAAAGTTCTCATCATTCGATCACGGAGGTTTCACGTCGTTCTTCACCGGAAGTCTCTGTTCTTTAAGAAGCTCGATCTCTTTGATTTCTTCATCAAATCTTTCGATTTCAAAGTCGAAACTCAAGATTAAGAGTTCTAGTAGGTGAATCGAGAGGTCGTTGTTACTCCTTTACAAGTTTTTGGTGCTTCCTTGATCTGGTTCTTGGAATCGTCTCTGTTCTTCGTCAACATCGGAAGGTGCGATTTTTGATCTGTTTCTTCGGCAAGGATCTGTGGTTTCCTACGAGTTTCTTTATCCTGGATTCATCTCCGGCGTAATCTGAAGATTTCATCGGTGATTTCATCAAGTTTGGTGGTCGGAATCGAAAGTTATCATTTGCTCTCCACCGACGGTTACGCTGATTCGCCGCCGTGAAAGGCTGGGTTTCAAATTCGTGTTTCTTCTTCAATTCTTCATCAAACTTAGTGATTCAAAAGCCGAATCTCAAGAAAATTGAATCTGGATTATGAATCGGCAGGTCCGCTTAGCTCAATCACAAGTTTTGTAAGATTTCTCATCAATCTCGTGGAATTGGTCTAGCTTTGCATTATTCAGAGTACTTGACTGCAGTTTTAAAATTCATCTCAATCTTCACTGATTTTTGATTGATCTGCATAAAGTTTGGGATCTTGTGGTGTTGTTCTAACAATCTGGAAGTGAGTCTTTGATTTTAAAACTGGAAGAATTGGTTTCTTGTCACGGAAGGCAAGTTGTATTTTTAAATTGAGTAAAGGCGAGAATTGCAGATTGTGTTGAATTCTGTGGTAAACTCGATTGTTCACTTTTGATCATTTGTGGTACATGATTTTTCGAAGTATTGAAGACAAAACTTTGATTGTTAGACAAGTGATCATCAGCATAGGCTTGTGTTACTCTCCATTCTTGTTGGTGCGTGTGTGCTTGGTCTTGGAATCCTACAGGTACAAAATTGAATCCGATGGAGTTGCATCCACAAATAAAAGCTCCTGTAATGCTCCAGGGAGCAAATTACTTACTCTGGTCCAGAACAATGAGGACTACATTGTGTAGCAAGGGTTTGTGGAGCCACATTCAAGAACCAGCTCACTTATTGACAGATGAAGAATCCCAAGCTGAAACCACTGAACAAGCCCTATGGTTCCAACAAGATCAAATGGTACTTGCAATTCTTCAAAGTTCCCTAACTAGTTCTCTGTTAGAAGCTTATTCTTACTGCTCTAATGCTAAAGAACTTTGGGAGACACTAAAAACTGTCTATGGTAATACAACTAACCTCTTAAGGATTTTTGAGGTAAAGAAAGCTTTGAGTGAGCTTAAACAGGATGATTGTGAGTTCACTAAGCACTATGGAATATTCAGAGCACTGTGGGCAGAGATGGAAATGCTTAGACCTGCCTCAGTTGATCCCATAACCCTCCTTGACAGAAGGGAGCAAGATAAGGTTTTTGGTCTTCTTATGACTTTGAGTAACTCATACACTGATCTGATCAAACATATACTTAGGGAAGATAAGCTACCTAGTCTTGAAGATGTTTGTGCAAAGATTCAAAAAGAACAGGGGTCTCATGAACTTTTTGGACATAAAGCTGAGATGGTAGTGGCGCATAAGGGCGTTTTTAAATCAACTGATCTCAGGAGAAAGAAGCAGTTATGTGATCATTGTAAGAAAACAGGTCACAGCAAGAAGGAGTGTTGGGTGCTGCATCCAGAATTAAAGCCTAGCTGGTTTGTAGAAAGGAACAAGAAGCCGCCTACTGGTCCTAGTACTTCTCACATTGTTCATGTTGCAGGAAGCTCAAGTGTGGGGAACATGGTACAAGGGAACCATATGAATATGTCACCAATGGCGTCTAACTCCACGGCTACTCCAAATGAATATGTGACAAAGGCTGATCTTGAACAACTCCTTAAAGCATTCAAGTCTGGTAATGTTTTGGGTAAAACTTATCATGTTTCCTTAAATACTTCTATGGCTTCAAATTCTTTAATTGTGGATTCTGGAGCTTCTCACCACATGATAAAAGACCTAGGTTTGCTTGATAATATAGAACCTGCTTTAGGTAGTGTTGTGATAGCAAATGGAGTTAATGTTCCAATCAAAGGAGTAGGAAAGCTTAAGTTGTTTGATAAGGAATCTAAAGCTTTTTACATGCCTTCTTTTACTTCCAATTTGCTTTCTGTTAAAAGAGCTACTACTGATTTAAACTGTAAGGCAATATTTGGGCCTAATGATTTTTACTTTCAGGATATTGAAACAAGTAAGAAGTTTGGCCAAGGAACAACAAGGAATGACTTGTATGTACTAGAAGATCTACCTGATTTTTCTTTAGTTCAACCGTGTGCAAACAATGTTGATATGAATTTGAATGCTGAACTATGGCATGCTAGACTAGGGCATCCCCATTCTAGAGCTCTTGAATTGATTGTACCTGGAATCAAATTGCTTAATAACATTTGTGAATCTTGTGTTCTTGGTAAACATATTAGAACTGTTTTTGATCAATCAGCTCATACTTATGAAAGTTGCTTTGATTTAGTTCATTCAGATGTTTGGACATCACCATTTCCCTCTAGAGAAAACCAGAAATACTTTGTTACCTTCATAGATGAAAAATCTAAATATACTTGGGTAACACTACTTAATTCAAAAGATAGGGTATTTGATGCTTTTCTTAATTTTCAAGCATACATTACTAACCAATATAATGCCAAGATTAAGATGTTCAGAACAGACAATGGAGGAGAGTATACTAGTCACAAATTTCAGCAGCACCTAGCTAAGCATGGAATTCATCATCAAACAAGTTGTCCATATACTCCACAGCAGAATGGAGTTGCTGAGAGGAAAAACAGACATCTAATGGAGGTGGTGAGAACTATTATGTTCCACAAGAAGGTTCCAAAACGCTTTTGGGGGGATGCATTATTGACGGCATGCTATCTAATAAACAGAACACCAACAAAAGTTCTGGATGATCTATCTCCTTTTGAGGTAATTAATCAAGCTAAGCCAAATATTGATCACTTGAAGGTGTTTGGGTGTGTGTGTTTTGTTTTGGTGCCAGGGGAACTTAGGAACAAGCTGGAACCCAGGAGCATTAAGGCTATGTTTATAGGGTACTCTCCTACTCAAAAAGGGTATAAATGCTACAATCCAGAAACTAGAAAGGTTTTGGTGTCTAGAGATGTCAAATTTCAAGAGAATAAAGGATTATATGAAGATGGAACTTGGGAAGAGCTTAAAGATATATCTACATCTAATTCTGATCAAGCTGAGAACTTGAGAAGACTCTTAGAAAACCTTGGTATAGTTCAGCCTGCTGCTCCACCATCTGTTCATGAACCGCACCAACAGGGTCCTAATACTAGCTGGCATGGTTCAGCTGCTTCCAATGAGAAATCGTCTTCAGATCATGATCTACCTTCCAGAGAAACTGTTACTGAACCTGAGATTGCACATGACTGCCCATCTCCACGTGAACCAACGACGGGAGCTAGTACACCAAGTCACCCAAACGTTCACCATTCACCATCTAGTCTTCCTGCACTTCATCCTCTTGATCATGAGGGGGGAGAAGAGAGTACACATGCTCAAGATGATATTCTAGTCTCTGCATCAAAAAGACCACGGGTGCAACCTAATCTAGTGCAAGCCGCTTTAGAGGAAGAAACTAATCAACCTGTGGCACTCAGGAGGAGTACAAGGCAGAAGTTCCCACCTGACAACTGGAAGAATACAAGGGTGTACTACAACCACAATGCAATTGCACATCATGATCAGGGAGTATGTTCTTTAGTTACTATTCCTACTAATCATGTTGCTTTCACTGTGAGTTTAGACAAAGAGCAGATTCCTAAGAGCTATGAGGAGGCTATGGAGATTAAGGAATGGAGAGATGCCATTCAAGAGGAAAAACAAGCTATGGAGAAAAATGGAACCTATGCTCCAGCCACATTACCAAAAGGGAAAAAGGCTGTAAGTTCAAAATGGATATTCACCATTAAGTATAAAAGCAATGGTGAGATAGATAGGTATAAAGCTAGGTTGGTGGCTAGAGGATTCACACAATCTTATGGTGATGACTATAGGGATACATTTGCTCCAGTAGCTAAACTTCACTCTGTTAATGTTGTTCTTTCTCTTGCTACTAACCTTGAGTGGGATTTGTGGCAAATGTATGTTAAGAATGCTTTCTTACAAGGTGAGCTAGAAGAAGAGGTTTATATGACACCACCACCAGGTTTGGAAGATGAAATTAATGGCGGCAACACTCTCAGACTAAGGAAGGCAATATATGGCCTTAAGCAATCTCCAAGAGCTTGGTATCATAAGTTGAATGTAACTCTAAGGGACAGAGGCTTTAAAAGGTCAGAAGTTGAACACACTCTGTTTACACTTAAGAGTAAGGAAGGTATTGTGGTTATACTTATCTATGTTGATGATATCATTATATCAGGAAGTGATAAAGCTGGTATTGAATCAACTAAAGCCTATTTGAAAAGTGTGTTTGATATTAAGGATCTAGGTGAATTAAAATATTTCTTAGGAATTGAAATATGTAGATTCAAGGAAGGTCTCTTTTTATCTCAAAGGAAATATATTGTGGATTTACTAATCTCTACAGGCATGTTTGAAGCTAAACCAGCTAAAACACCTCTTGAAGAAGGCTACAAAATAGAACCTGAGGGGGAGCTAGGAAATGACAAGTTTCATGATGCAAAACTATATAGACAAGTAGTTGGCAAGCTTATTTACTTAACCATTACTAGACCTGATCTATGTTTTGCAGTAAATCAGGTATCTCAACATATGCAAGACCCAAGGACAAGACATTGGGATATGGTCATTCGCATTTTGAGATATTTGCAAGGAACAAAGGAACAAGGTATATGGATGGGATGTAATAAGAACACAGAGGTTGTAGGTTATTGTGATGCAGATTGGGCAGGAGACAGAGAAGATAGAAGAAGCACAACAGGCTATTGCACTTTTATAGGAGGTAATCTTGTAACTTGGAAGACTAAGAAACAAAAGGTTGTATCTTGTTCTAGTGCAGAAGCTGAATACAGGGCCATGAGGAAGCTTACAACAGAATGCATCTGGTTGAAGCAAATCCTTTTTGATATCTTAGGCGAGTGTCTAGAATCACCAATCACTGTCCATTGTGATAATCAAGCTGCCATACACATTGCTTCTAACTCTGTGTTTCATGAGAGAACCAAGCATATTGAAGTTGACTGCCATAAAGTAAGGGAAGCTATTGGAAATGGTACAATTCTACCTTGTTACACAAGGAGTGAAGATCAGCTAGCTGATGTGTTTACCAAAGCTGTAACCTTGAAGACAGGCGGTTCCATTTATCCTAGACTTGGTTTAATGTCTCTTCCACATCAATGATCCTAACATGGAGTGTTATACTCTTTTTCCCTAGAAAAGGTTTTGTCCCAATTGGGTTTTCCTTCTCTAGGTTTTTAATGAGGTAATACTTCATGGTTGCAAGCTTAGACATTCTTCATGTCTTAAGCTTGAGGGGGAGTGTTGGAATGAAGAGGAATGATGAATATATTTGTGTGATGTGTTGGCGTCAACTTTATGTGTGTATCTTAGACTTGTGTAGGTTAAGAATAAGTATATCTCTGTATCCAAACAAGTCTAGAATAGGATTAGTATAAATAGATGTCTCTCACTCACATTGTAAGTATGAAAATCATTTTCTAAAAATTCTAATAATAGATCATTCTCTTTTCTCTCAATCTCTCTCAATCTCTAAATCTCAAATTCTCTCAATCATCAAATCTTTCAGAGAGAAGCTCCCACCCGTTAGGAGCTGTCACCGTCATGCCTTGGATCCTGCAAGCCTTCCTTTTGTTTATTATTTGTGTCACTGTCCTGTGTAAGCTAAAGGTCTAAGTGTCTGTCTATAAAAGCTCATCATCCCACATTGTATTTGAACCAACTAAGGAAATCGAATTCTTCCTTGTTCCTATACTCTCTCTTCCTCCATTAAACTTCTGTCTAAACTTCTCTTATTCTCTGTGAATCTCTTAATTCCGCAAACTTAATCAAACTTTCAAAGGACACGGTTGGTATCAGTATTGTAGCACTTATACCCTTTCTGTGTGGTTGAATATCCAAGAAACATGGCCTTTGTGCTCTTAGCCTCTAACTTGTTCCTCTGTTCCCCTGGGATCAACACATAGCAAACACATCCAAACACTCTAATATGATCAAGATGAGGTTTGGTTTTAGTAAGTACCTCAAACGGTGAGATGTCATGTAGGATTTTGGTCGGAAGTCTGTTGATTAAGTAGCAGGCCGTAACTAAGGCATCACCCCAAAACTGTTTAGGAACCTTCCTATGAAACGTCATGGCTCTAGTCACCTCCATTAAGTGTCTGTTTTTCCTCTCAGCAACTCCATTCTGCTGAGGGGTATAGGGACAACTTGTCTGGTGCTCAATTCCATGTTTGTTGAGATAGTGTTTAAAGGCCTGGCTAGTATACTCCCCACCATTATCTGATCTTAGACATTTAACTTTAGCATCATATTGGTTAGTCACATACTATTAATCTACACACGACAGCAAGCCCAAATATAAGACTTCTAGAAGAAAGATACAGGCAGCTGGGAGAAGTTAATGGTCTGTGATGTCGATTACTCAAGTGAGGAAAGGAAGTTAATGACCTTGGATGTCGACTACTCAAGTAAGGGAAGGAAGTTAATGGCCTGGATGTCGATTATATTGAGTTAGAAAAGGAAATAAAGAGGAGTGGTCAACCAGTTCTTAAGTTGGGACAGAACCTTAGGCAGCCCAGGAAGACTTAGCGATTGAGACATGGAATGGCCCAAGGTGAAGTTAGGACATGGGACGGCCCAGGGAAGACTTGGTGTGGCCCTTTCACTTAAAATGTTCTAGAAGGAGTCTTGGCAAGAGGAGAGGACCGTTGAAGACTTTGACAAGGCAGGATCACGTGTGGAAGCAAGCTCCCACCCGTTAGGAGCTGTCACCATCACGCCTTGGATCCAGCACTCTCTCCCCTTTGTTTATTGTTTATGTCCCTATCCTGCGAATACCTAGCTGTCTAAGTGTCTGTCTATAAATATCCTTCAGCTAATGTTGTAGAAAAACCAACTAAGGAAATATACTTCTTCCTTGTTCTTCATCTCTCTCATTCTCCATTAAAACTCCTGTCCAAACTCTTCCATACTTTCCTAAACTCTTAATTCCGCAAATATACACATTCTTTCATGGTATCAGAGCATGGAATAAACATCCATTGCATCTAATCTTTCTAATTCATCCTTTCTCATTCGCTTTACACAAACGATTTGCTATTATCCAGTGGGTAAAGAGTTTGTCCAACGGTCCAAACATTCTCAGCCATGGAAAACTCAAAACCTTTGGTTGTTCCAGTTATCCTAAAAGGTGGGAACTACTTGTTATGGTCAAGAACCACAAAGACCGCCCTGTGCAGCCGTGGACTGTGGAGCCATGTTGTTGAAGAAACCGCTCACATGAAGACGGCTGATGAAGATGAGGAAGAGGCGATGATGGCTGGAAGAAACAAGTGGTTTCAAGAAGACCAGACCGTCTTAGCCATCCTCCAAAACTCTCTTGAAGCTTCTATTCTTGAAGCCTACTCGTATTGTGAAACAGCCAATGAGCTGTGGGAAACTCTTCAAAACGTCTTTGGGAATATCTCCAATCTCTGCCGGGTGTTTGAGGTCAAGAAAGCCATTAATGACTTGAGCCAAGAAGATATGGACTTCACCAAACACTTTGGAAAGTTCAGAGCCCTATGGGCAGAGTTGGAAATGTTAAGGCCAAGCTCAGTAGACCCCATGGTCCTTAATGAACGCCGAGAACAAGACAAGGTGTTCGCCCTGTTGCTGACCTTGAACCCAACCTTTAATGATCTTATCAAGCATTTGCTGAGAGCTGACAAGCTACCAACCTTGGATGAGGTGTGTTCACAAGTCCAAAAGGAACAAGGGTCTTTGGGGCTCTTTGGAAGGAAGGGCGAGTTGATCACAGCCAACAAAGGAGAACTAGCCACGGCAAACAAGAGCAACTTCAAGTATGAAGACAGGAAGATGTTGGTGTGTGATCATTGCAAGAAGAGAGGACATCTCAAGGAGAAATGCTGGATCTTGCATCCCCACCTCAAGAACAATCGGTGGAAGGAGCCAAGAGCCAACTACTCGTCTGAAGGAAGCTCCCTAGCCACGCACCACACAGACCCCTCTAAGCGCATATGGCCGAATGGGGAAGGATCATCCATAGCAGCCTCCTCTGAATTTGTGAAGAAGTCAGACCTGGAGGCCCTCATCAAAGCCTTAAAAGAATCTGGTAACTCTTATCATGCATCTAAAATTCAAAAACCCTTGATTGTTGATTCAGGTGCTTCACACCATATGATTAGTGATATACAATTAATAGAGAACTTAGAACCTGCATTAGGGAATGTTACTATAGCTAATGGTGAAAAGGTTCCAATCAAAGGGATAGGAGATTTAAAACTGTTTGATAAGAGTTCTAAGGCCTTTTACCTACCATCCTTTACCTCAAACTTGTTATCTGTTAGAAAAGCGACTTCTGACCTTAATTGTCATGCAATTTTCAGTCCTAATGAAGTTTGGTTTCAGGATATTAAGACAAGAGAGGTACTTGGACAAGGAACAACTAAGGATGGACTTTATGTGTTGGAGGATACTAAGTCTCCATCTTCTCTTTTAAGCGCTTTTAGTTCTCTTGTGGCTACTGCAAATAATGCAATTTGGCATGCTAGATTAGGACATCCACATTTTCGTGCTATGAATCTTTTGTTGCCTGATGTTAAGTTTCAAAACAATGAGTGTGAAGCCTGTATATTAGGCAAACACTGTAAGTCTGTCTTTCCTAAGTCTACTACAGTTTATGAGAAATGTTTTGATTTGATTCATTCGGATGTGTGGACATCACCTTGCATTTCAAGAGAAAATCACAAATACTTTGTCACATTTATAGATGAGAAGTCTAAGTACACTTGGCTAACCTTAATTCCATCTAAAGACAGAGTTCTTGAAGCCTTTACCAACTTTTATAATTATGTCACTAACCATTATAATGCTAAAGTTAAAATCTTAAGATCAGATAATGGTGGTGAATACACAAGTCAAGCCTTCAAATCCCTCTTATCCAAACATGGAATTCTTCACCAGACAAGCTGCCCATATACACCACAACAAAATGGTGTTGCTGAGAGAAAGAATAGACATCTTATGGAGGTGGCCAGGTCCATGATGTTCCACACCAATGTGCCCAAAAGATTCTGGGGAGATGCTGTGGTTGCGGCTTGCTACCTGATCAACCGCTTACCAACCAAAATCCTCCAAGATATATCACCCTTTGAGGTACTTAACAAATCCAGGCCTTCTATTACTCACCTAAGAGTCTTTGGATGTGTGTGTTATGTTTTGGTTCCAGGAGAAAACCGCAATAAACTTGATGCCAAGAGTATGAAAAGCATGTTTCTTGGCTACTCCATCACACAGAAAGGATACAAGTGTTTTGTTCCAGAAACGGGCAAGGTTTTGGTGTCTAGGGATGTAAAATTCTTGGAAAGCAAAGGGTACTACACTGAAAAGGATTGGGATAGTCTAAAGGAGTTATCAACCTCTCATTCTGACCGAGCAGCCAATCTAAGGAACCTATTAGAAACGCTTGGTATCACCTCCTTACCACATCCCACTAGTCATGAATCATCCTCAGAAGCCTCTGGTCTTGCTCCTGAGGGGGAGAATTCACATACTACTATTGGACAGTGGCGTTACTAAAGGCAGCTCAGTCTAGTGTGATAAGCACTCTGGTCACTTGATAAGGAAGGGATAGTCACACATGATAAGATGAGAAGATAAGGAAGCATGTATGTTGATAAGTTCAGTTGCAACGGTCCTATATGTACTCTTACTTATCCCTAGCCTAGGCGACCTAGGAGTCTTTCTATTTAAGGCTATGCAGCCTCCTTGTAATCACTCACTCTAAAATAATAAGATTCTATTCTATTCCTCTTATGGCTAAACTCTATATGTTCTTGATATGTTCTTAATGTTTATAATCTAATCTATTCAAAACTTCTCCTTAATCTTTCCTAAAACTAACATGGTATCAGAGCAGGATATGATTCTCACATAGCTTCCGCATTCTTAAACTCATTCCTTCTCTTCTACTCTTTATATTTCTGGCTATACCCCAAACGCTTTCCTTGAGATAAACATGTTTAAGTCTGTCTTCTCTGAGATCCAGGATCCTCAGAACCATGGGTGATGAGTTGAAGAAGACTAGGCATGGTTATCTCTCGCGTTTAAGTTGTTTTCAAGTTAAGCCAGCTTTTTCACCATTGTTGTACGGACACATTTCTGGATAGTGAGTTCTTAGTGTAAAAATAGCTGCTTTCTGTGTTGGGGTAGTAAAAGGAGTAAGCTTGAACTCATTCATGGCCTAAATAATACAAGGGGAGTTGTTTAGAGCTAAGTGGGTGAGTGTCCGTACTCATCTTCTTCGACCAAACCCGAACCAGAGTCCGTACACTACACCAAAACTGTCTAAAAATAGCTCATTTATCCTAAAGGTAGGTCATTTCTAGCTTACCAAAGAACGGCTTAAGGTCTTAGAAGGGTAGAGTTGCATCCTGAGCATAAACCTTCTTAAACCTTGTGCACCCTGTTTTTCTCAAACCCTCGTGTTCTCAAACCCTCGTGTTTTTCATAAAACCTTTCAAGATGGAGAACACACGGCCCATGGTCATTCCAGTCACCCTCAAAGGCCTTAACTACCTTCTCTGGTCTAGAATGGTAAAAACTACTCTCGGTGGCCGAGGACTTGGAATGCATCTCCTTCTTGATGAAGCTCCACCTAAGACGTTTCAACAGGAGGATGGACAGGAGATTATGATTGTGGATGAAGAAAAATGGATTCAAGAGGATCAGTTTGTTCTGTCTATCATTCAAAGTTCATTGGATGGACCTATCTTGGAGGCATACTCGTATTGTGAAAGTGCTAGGGAGCTATGGGAAACACTCAAGAAGGTTTACGGTAACACTACAAATTTAAGTAGGGTGTTTGAAGTGAAGAGAGCAATCAACAACCTTCACCAAGAGGACTTGGAGTTTACAGCTCATTTTGGCAAGTTTCGCTCCTTGTGGGCTGAGCTTGAAATGTTGAGACCGAACTCAACTGATCCAGAGGTTCTGCTTGCAAGACGTGAACAAGACAAGGTCTTTGGTCTCCTTCTCACCCTGAATCCTATGTACAATGACTTGATCAAGCACCTCCTGAGATCAGATAAGCTTCCATCCCTAGAAGAAGTTTGCGCTTACATCCAGAGGGAACAAGGCTCTCATGGTCTTCTAAGTGGAAAGGGAGAGCTTGTGACAGCAAACAAAGGTGTCTACTTCAAGCAAGATGACAGAAGGGGGTTGTTCTGTGAGCACTGCAAGAGGAAGGGCCATACTAAGGAAAAATGCTGGATTCTCCACCCACATCTCAAGCCATCCAAGTTCAGAGATGTCCGAGCCAATATCACCAAGGCTAAAGCTGACCAGGGAACATCCTCACGCAATCCAGAGGAAGATGGAATGGCGGTGATCAATGCTCAAGCTGCACAAGTAGCCGGTCAAGATCAAGTGGTGAAGCGGTCAGAACTGGATGCTCTTATCAAAGCCCTGAAAGAAAGCTATGGTAATGGTATGGGGTTCTCTTTTCATGCTACTGCTCATACTATAAAACTGGATGAAAGACCATTAGTGATTGATTCTGGAGCATCCCATCATATGATTAGCAATATTGAACTGATTAAGGACTTAGAACCGGCTAAGGGTCATGTTGTGATTGCAAATGGGGATAGAATTCCAATTAAAGGGGTAGGAAACTTAGAACTATTTGATAGAAAGACTAGAGCTTTCTTTATGCCTGATTTCACCTCTAATTTAGTTTCTGTTCATAAGGCCACAAATGACTTGGATTGCAATGTTATCTTCACTCCTAATGATGTACATTTTCAGGATATTAAGACAAGCAAGTTGCTTGGGAAAGGAAGAACTAAGGATGGTCTTTATCTGCTGGGAAATGATCAACCTTTAGCTTCTGTTTTATGTTCTTTAAATTCTACTCCTGTTTATGCTAATAATGTGTTATGGCACGCTAGACTAGGACACCCTCACTCTCGGGCTTTAGGCTTAATGTTACCTAATGTTGTGTTTAAAAATGATAATTGTGAGGCATGTATCTTAGGTAAACATTGCAAGTCTGTTTTCACTAAGTCTGGAACCATTTATGAAAAGTGTTTTGATCTTGTGCATTCAGATGTGTGGACTGCTCCTTGCTTATCTAGAGAGAATCAGAAATATTTCATTACTTTCATAGATGAGAAATCCAAATACACCTGGATAACCTTAATGCAATCAAAGGATAGAGCTTTAGAGGCCTTTGTGAACTTTCAAAATTATATCACTAACCACTTCAATACAAAGATTAAAATCTTCAGAACAGACAATGGTGGAGAGTATACAAGTCATGCCTTTAGAGATCATCTCAATAAGCACGGAATTCTCCATCAAACGAGTTGTCCCTACACACCCCAACAGAATGGTGTGGCTGAGAGAAAGAATCGTCACCTGATGGAAGTAGCCAGGGCAATGATGTTTCATACAAAGGTTCCTAAGAGGTTTTGGGGAGATGCTGTCCTTACCGCATGTTATCTTATTAACAGGACTCCTACCCGAGTCCTCAATGATCTCTCCCCATTTGAGGTATTAAACGCTCTTAAACCTTCTCTAACCCACTTGAGAGTGTTTGGTTGCCTGTGCTTTGTTTTGATTCCAGGAGAGAACCGAACCAAGCTTGACGCTAAGAGTGCACGGTCCATGTTCATTGGGTATTCTACTACCCAAAGAGGCTACAAGTGCTATGACCCTGAAGCTAGGAAGGTGTTGGTGTCTCGTGATGTTAAGTTTATTGAGAACACTGGCTACTATAGTGATCAAAAGTGGGATAACTTGGTTGATCTTGCTGGTTCTTCCCTGGACCGGGCCACTAGCCTTCGGAATATCCTTGATCATCTTGGCATACCTTCACCATTCCAACCTGGTTCTACCGGTGTTCCATGTCCTCAACCTAGTTCATGTCCTGTTCCTGGCTTGGCTCCTGTTCAACCAGCTGTCCCGCATGAAATTACCTCGACCTGGTCAGAACCTAGCTCACCCGGAGGTGGTCCAACATTGTCCCGGACTGGACCAAGCTTACCGCAGCAAGACCTTAACTCTTCCCGGCCAGACATTGATCGTGAGGGGGGACATCTTGAAGAAGATCTTGAAGAAGACAGTGATCAAGAGAGGACCGGCTCTTCTTCTGAAGGTCACGATCAAAGGCAAGAGCGGGAAGAAGAACCATCAGGGACAGCTCAACCTCTAAGGAGAAGCACAAGACTCAGGAAGGATCCATCAAACTGGGTGAACACAAGGGTCTATTACAATGCAAATGCGGTTGCTCATCCCTCTCAAGTTGTTTGCTCATTTGCTTCATTCCCTGAAGAGCACAAGACCTTTATTAGCAGCCTGGATCAGGGACACATTCCAACATCCTATGAAGAGGCTAAGGAACTCAAAGTCTGGAGGGATGCTATAAGTGATGAGACAGAGGCCATGGAAAGGAATCACACATGGGATGAAGCCGTGTTACCCAAGGGAAAGAAGGCAGTGAGCTCAAAGTGGGTATTTACGATCAAATACAAGAGTAATGGAGATGTGGAAAGATATAAGGCCAGGTTGGTCGCAAGAGGCTTCACTCAGACCTATGGAGAAGATTTTGGTGATACCTTTGCCCCTGTAGCAAAACTCCATACCGTGAGGATTGTCCTATCCTTAGCAACAAATCTGGATTGGGAATTGTGGCAGATGGATGTAAAGAATGCCTTCTTGCAAGGAGAGCTAGAGGAAGAGGTGTACATGCGGCCACCTCCAGGTCTAGAAGGGATTGTTCAACCAGGCAAGGTCTTGAGATTGAGAAAGGCTATTTATGGATTAAAACAATCACCTAGGGCCTGGTATCACAAGTTAAGCATGACACTAAGGGACAGAGGATTCAGGAAATCAGAAGCTGATCACACACTGTTCACATCTTCTAGCCGGTCAGGTATCATAGTTGTGTTGGTCTATGTGGATGATATCATTATCACAGGTGATGATAGGGAAGGGATCAAGGATACCAAAGCCTACCTTAAGTCCATCTTTGACATTAATGATTTAGGCTTCCTTAAGTATTTCCTAGGGATTGAGATATGTCGCTCTAAAGAGGGATTATTCTTATCTCAAAGGAAATACACACTTGACCTTTTGTCTGAAACAGGAAAGCTAGATGCAAAACCAGTGACCACACCTCTGGAGGACAGTTACAAAGCTATCAATGAGGGGGAGCTTGAAGACCAACCATTCAATAATCCGCAACTCTACAGAAGACTAGTAGGTAAGTTAATCTATTTAACTCTTACTAGACCTGATCTTTGCTTTTCTGTGAATCAGGTTAGCCAGCATATGCAAGAGCCGAAGGTCCATCATTGGAACATGCTGGAGAGAATTCTTAGATACTTGAGAGGAACTTCTGAGCAAGGAATCTGGATGGGAGCCAATGGAAGCTCAGAAATAGTGGGATATTGTGATGCTGACTGGGCTGGTGATAGAGAAGACAGGAGGTCTACCACAGGCTACTGTACCTTTGTTGGTGGAAACTTGGTCACATGGAAGACAAAGAAGCAGAAGATTGTGTCTTGTTCAAGCGCAGAGGCTGAATATCGTGCAATGAAGAAGCTCACCAATGAGTTAACATGGATCAAGGCCATTCTGAAGGACTTGGGTATAGAAACAGTTAGACCAATGACCATGCATTGCGACAACCAAGCAGCCATTCACATAGCATCCAATTCTGTATTCCACGAGAGAACTAAACACATAGAAGTTGACTGTCACAAGGTGAGGCAAGCAGTGGAGCAAGGAGTAGTCTTACCATGCTACACCAGAAGTATGGATCAACTTGCGGATATCTTCACCAAGGCAACAACCTCTAAGGTATATGAGTCCATTCTACCTAGGCTTGGACTCTTTGATATGTCTTATCCATGAATCCTCTAATCATAAGCAATCATACTCTTTTTCCCTTATGGTGCTTTTGTCCCATTGGGTTTTACATCATAAGGTTTTTAATGAGGTGGTTGTTTATGATTTCCAAGCTAAGTTCTTCATCAGAATTTAGCTTGAGGGGGAGTATTGGACAGTGGCGTTACTAAAGGCAGCTCAGTCTAGTGTGATAAGCACTCTGGTCACTTGATAAGGAAGGGATAGTCACACATGATAAGATGAGAAGATAAGGAAGCATGTATGTTGATAAGTTCAGTTGCAACGGTCCTATATGTACTCTTACTTATCCCTAGCCTAGGCGACCTAGGAGTCTTTCTATTTAAGGCTATGCAGCCTCCTTGTAATCACTCACTCTAAAATAATAAGATTCTATTCTATTCCTCTTATGGCTAAACTCTATATGTTCTTGATATGTTCTTAATGTTTATAATCTAATCTATTCAAAACTTCTCCTTAATCTTTCCTAAAACTAACAACTACTAGTGACCATGATCAAGTCTCATCGGCTCATGAGGATATGGAAGTGGTTTCAACAGAAAATGATCAGGAGGGAACCAATACTCAAGATGATGAACAATCCACCGATCACACCACTTCAGAAGCAGAAGTAGTACCTTTGAGAAGAAGTCAAAGAGTAAGGAAGGATCCATCCAACTGGGTTAACACCAGAGTCTACTTCAACAGTCAGGCGGTTGCTCACCCTACTCAAGCCGTGTGCTCCCTAGCTCACTATCCGGATGACCACCTAGCCTTCATTGGTACACTTGATAAACATGAGGTACCTAAGACGTATGATGAAGCTAAAGAACACAAGGTATGGAGAGATGCCGTAGGAGAAGAACATGAAGCTATGCAAAGGAACCATACATGGGATGAAGCTGATTTACCAAAAGGGAAGAAGGCAGTAGGATCAAGATGGGTCTTTACCATTAAGTACAAGAGTAATGGAGAGATTGAGAGATACAAGGCCAGGCTAGTAGCTAAAGGGTTCACCCAAACCTATGGAGAAGATTACTGTGACACCTTTGCACCAGTGGCCAAGCTTCACACAGTGAGAGTCTTACTTTCCCTAGCTACAAATCTGGAATGGGAATTGTGGCAGATGGATGTCAAAAACGCATTCCTTCAAGGAGAACTAGAAGAGGAAGTTTACATGACACCACCTCCAGGCCTTGAAGACACAGTTACACCAGGCAAAGTTCTAAGACTTAGAAAGGCAATCTATGGTCTAAAGCAGTCTCCAAGGGCTTGGTACCACAAACTTAGCTCAACACTTCTCAGCCGCGGTTTCAAGAAGTCAGAATCAGATCATACTCTCTTCATCCTTACAGGCCAGAAAGGTATTATAGTCATTCTCATATATGTAGATGATATTATCATCTCTGGGAATGACAAGGTTAGCCAACACATGAAAGCTCCAAGAATGCAGCATTGGAACATGGTGAACCGCATACTCAAGTACATCAAGGGAGCTCCAGGCCAAGGCATTTGGATGGGTTGCAATGGGAGCTCTGAGATTGTTGGGTACTGTGATGCGGATTGGGCAGGCGACCGTGATGACAGGAGGTCTACCACAGGATATTGTACATTCATTGGAGGGAACTTGGTTACTTGGAAGAGCAAGAAACAGAAGATCGTGGCATGCTCTAGTGCTGAGGCAGAGTACAGAGCAATGAGGAGGCTCACAACAGAGTTAATGTGGCTCAAGAACTTGCTTAAAGACTTGGGAATAGAATCACAATCTCCTATCACAATGCATTGTGATAACCAAGCAGCAATTCACATTGCTTCAAACTCAGTCTTTCATGAGAGGACCAAACACATAGAGGTGGATTGTCACAAGATCAGGGAGCAAATACAACTAGGAGTGATCCTACCGTGTTATACCAAGAGTTCAGACCAGCTTGCTGATATCTTCACCAAAGCAGCCAGCTCCAGGGTTTGTGAGTTCGTCCATGACAAGCTTGGACTCACAAACCTTCCTTACCAATAGTCCTCTTAACAGTGAAGGCCATACTCTTTTTCCCTTAGTATGTTTTTATCCCAAAGTGGTTTTTCATACTAAGGTTTTTAATGAGGTGGTTCTTCATTGTTCCAAGATAAACCATTCATCATGGTTGATCTTGAGGGGGAGTATTGAGTTAGAAAAGGAAATAAAGAGGAGTGGTCAACCAGTTCTTAAGTTGGGACACAGCCTTAGGCAGCCCAGGAAGACTTAGCGATTGAGACATGGAATGGCCCAAGGTGAAGTTAGGACATGGGACGGCCCAGGGAAGACTTGGTGTGGCCCTTTCACTTAAAATGTTCTAGAAGGAGTCTTGGCAAGAGGAGAGGACCGTTGAAGACTTTGACAAGGCAGGATCACGTGTGGAAGCAAGCTCCCACCCGTTAGGAGCTGTCACCATCACGCCTTGGATCCAGCACTCTCTCCCCTTTGTTTATTGTTTATGTCCCTATCCTGCGAATACCTAGCTGTCTAAGTGTCTGTCTATAAATATCCTTCACCTAATGTTGTAGAAAAACCAACTAAGGAAATATACTTCTTCCTTGTTCTTCATCTCTCTCATTCTCCATTAAAACTCCTGTCCAAACTCTTCCATACTTTCCTAAACTCTTAATTCCGCAAATATACACATTCTTTCAGATTACTCAAGGTTGGAAAGGAAGTTAATTACTTCCCCTTTGAGAGTTAGGCAACAAATAGTTTATGGAAAGTAAATATGTGAGCCTAATTAATGTAATTAATGTATTTATTGTAACTTAGGCCATAAATACTCTAACCTATGTAACTAATCTGTCATGGAAATATAATCCTCCTTCTCTAATTTGTTGATTTTGCGGAAGTAAGAGGAGAGATTAGGTGAGTTTCATGGTGAAGCTCGACAAGAAGAATGAGGGAGAAGACAGGAAGAATAAAGTGAAGAGTTTATTGCTAAAAGTGTATCTCTTACAATATGGGATTCGACCTTAATATAGGCAGAGGATTACATAGAGAAATTCAAATAGGAAAGTGACATGGGAGCAGGCCCAAGGTGTGAAAGTGACTGCTCAGCAACGGTCTTCTCCACCCGTGACTCCATTTGCAGCCTCACTCTCCTTCTAGAAGCTTTCCTTATTGTCACAACTTTTCCTAAGCGGACCAAGGCCATATAAGATTAATTCAGAGTGGGCTGCACATCACTGGACCGGGCGATTCTTGAACTGCACAGCCTAAGCCGTGATTCCCAAGTCAATGCCTTGCTTAATATGATGACAAGCCGTGATGCTCAAGTCATTGCCTTGCTCAATACTCCCCCTCAAGCTTAGCATTGGAGAGGCTAAGCTTGGAAATCCATAAGGCACCACCTCATTAAAAACCTCATCATCGAAAAACCACTTTGGGAGAAAACTATGATGAGGGAAAAAGAGTATGATGTTTATGGATTAGGGAAGGCTAGATCACGGCTGTGGAAGGTCTATCAGCCCAAGCTTGCTGTATATGTGAGAGCAAACTTTGGAGCTGGCAGCCTTGGTGAAGATGTCAGCCAATTGGTCTTCACTCCTTGTGTAACAAGGAAGGATCACTCCTTCTTCAATCTTTTCCCTGACTTTGTGGCAATCCACCTCTATGAGCTTGGTTCTTTCATGGAAGACTGAGTTGGTTGCAATGTGGATGGCTGCTTGGTTGTCACAGTGCATAGTAATTGGAGTATCTTGATCAATGTTGAGATCCTTGAGGAGTGCCTTCAGCCATGTCAATTCATTTGTTAATTTCCTCATTGCACGGTACTCTGCTTCAGCTGTTGAGCATGCCACCACTTTCTGCTTCTTGGTCTTCCAAGTGACCAAGTTGCCTCCTATGAAGGTGCAATATCCGGTTGTGGACTTCCTATCAACTCTATCTCCAGCCCAGTCTGCGTCACAGTACCCAACTATTTCTGTGTCCTGGTTCTTGCCCATCCAGATGCCACGGTCTAAGCTTCCTTTAAGGTACCGCAAGATCCTCTCAACCATGTTCCAGTCATGTTTTGTAGGAGTCTTCATGTGCTGACTGACCTGATTCACAGCAAAGCATAGATCAGGTCTGGTGATAGTCAGGTATATTAACTTACCCACAAGCCGTCTGTATTGTGCAACATCTTCATAGAGTTCAGCTGCATTCTCCCCCTCTCGAATGACCTTGTAGTCATCTGCTACAGGTGACTTGGCTGGTTTGGCGTCTAGATAACCTGTCTCAGTGAGAAGATCAGTAATGTATTTTCGTTGGGAAAGAAAAAGGCCTGTCAAGGAGCGGCATACTTCAATTCCAAGAAAATACTTTAGTTCCCCTAAGTCTTTGATATCAAAGGTGGATTTGAGAAAGGATTTAGTATGTTGAATACCAACCTGGTTGTCCCCGGAGATGATAAGATCATCTACATAGATGAGGACAACAACTATACCTTGGTCATTTTGGAGGGTGAACAATGTGTGATCAGCCTCAGATCGTCTGAAGCCATGATCCCTAAGGGTAAAGCTAAGCTTGTGATACCAAGCCCTGGGAGACTGTTTAAGGCCATAAATGGCTTTTCTCAACCGAAGAACCTTGCCGGGTGCCACAATGTTATCAAGGCCAGGGGGTGGTGTCATATAAACTTCATCTTCAAGCTCCCCCTGAAGGAAAGCATTGCGGACGTCCATTTGCCATAAATCCCAGGACAAGTTGGTGGCTAGGGAGAGGACAACCCTCACTGTTGGGAGCTTAGCTACCGGTGCAAATGTGTCACCATAGTCCTGGCCGTATGTTTGAGTGAACCCACGAGCGACCAGTCTTGCCTTATAGCGTTCTATATCTCCATTACTCTGGTACTTGATAGTGAACACCCACTTGGAACTGACCGCACGTTTGCCTTTAGGTAGAATAGCTTCGTCCCATGTGTGGTTTCGTTCCATGGCCCCTACTTCATCAGCAACAGCATCTCGCCAAACCTTCAGTTGCTTGGCTTCCTCATAGGACGAAGGAATGGTGTCTTTCTCAATTTTGCCAAGGAAGGCCTGATGATCAGATGGGACAAGGGCAAGAGAGCATGTTGCCTGAACTGGATGGGCCACGGCATGAGCATTATAGTACACCCTGGTGTTGATCCAGTTTGATGGATCCCTTCTCAGTCTAGTACTTCGCCTAAGGGCTGGTGGACCAGCTTCTCCATCTGCCTCCACGGTCTGACCGTCCTCTTGTGGAGGATCCGGGTGAGTCACGACATGTGGAGTTGGTGAATCCGAGGTCTCTTCATGACTAGACACGGCAGGAGTGTGGTCGGATGGAGGTGAAGGCTGCGGGTGTTGTCCTGATGGTGGGGTAGATCTATAATGGTCCAGATGATCTAGGAGGAACCGGAGGCTAGCTGCCTGATCGGAAGGCTTAGCAAGGTCTTTCAGGCTGGCCCAGTCCTGTTTGTCATGATATCCTTGTTCCTCTAAGAACCTTACGTCCCTGGAGACCATGGTTCTATTGGTGGTTGGGTCAAAACACTTGTACCCTTTCTGACTTGATGAATACCCAATGAAGATACACCGTGTGCTTTTGGCTTCCAGCTTGTTCCTTAGCTCTCCTGGAATCAACACAAAGCACACACATCCAAATACCCTAAGGTGATCAACCACTGGTGGAGTTTTGTTAAGTACCTGAAACGGTGATTGATCATCCAAGATCCTGGTGGGTATGCGGTTGATTAAATAGCAAGCGGTCATGACCGCATCTCCCCAAAAAACGTTTAGGTACACTAGTGTGGAACATCATGGAACGGGCCACCTCCATGAGATGCCTATTCTTTCTCTCGGCCACGCCATTCTGCTGTGGATTGTATGGGCAAGAAGTCTGGTGCAAAATTCCATGTTTAGAGAGGTGTTCTTTGAATTGATGGCTAATATATTCACCTCCATTATCTGTTCTCAAAATTTTAATATTAGCTTGATAATGGTTAGTAACATAGTTTTGAAATTTTGTAAATGCCTCAAACACACGATCTTTAGATGGTAGTAAGGTGAGCCATGTGTATTTGGACTTCTCATCTATAAAGGTCACAAAGTATTTGTTGTTATCTCTAGATATGCAAGGTGAGGTCCAAACATCTGAGTGGATTAGATCAAAACATTTTTCATAGATGGTGGTAGATTTAGGAAAAACGGATTTGCAATGTTTCCCTAGAATACAAGCTTCACAACTAGAATTCTCAAAAGAAACATTGGGTAGCATAAGCTTTAGTGCACGAAAATGAGGGTGACCTAACCTAGCATGCCACATTGCATCAAGCTTAACCGAAAAACATGAATTAAAAGAAACAGGTGGTGAACTACTAAGAGAAGTGTCTTCCAGGATATATAGATCATCTTTGGCTACTCCTCTCCCAAGCAGTCTCATGCTCTCAATATCCTGAAAGTGAACATTGTTAGGACTGAATATGGCATAACAATTTAGGTCAGTAGTAGCCTTTTTCACTGATAATAAGTTAGAAGTAAAGCTAGGCATAAATAGAGCTTTGGATTCTTTATCAAATAGCTTGAGGTTGCCTATTCCTTTGACCGGTATTCTTGTTCCATTAGCTATCTCTACATTACCTAGAGCCGGTTCTAGATTGCTTAATAGATCAGGATTGCTAATCATGTGGTGTGAAGCTCCTGAGTCAACAACTAAAGCCTGACTAGGTCTATGAGAGTAGAGAGAGATACCAGACTCCTTGAGGGAAGCAATGGATTGGAGAATGACATCTAGGTCCGATCTTCTCATTACATCATTTGGAGATGGTGTAGAGGAGTTTTTAACACTGGCGGTCATAGCAGCCCCATCTTCATATCTTCTTGATGGACCAGCTTGTCCCGGTTCATTGGGTGTTATCTGGCCAAGGTTTGCCTTGGACCCTCCTTGAAAGCGATTGGTAGGTGGCCTTGGTGTGCTTGGTCTGAGGTGGGGATGGAGAATCCAGCACTGCCCTTTGTTGTGTCCCTTTCTTTTGCAATGGTCACATATCCATGCTCGCTTATCTTCGTTTCTGAACATGACCTTGTTGGCTGTAGGGAGTTTACCTCTTCCTCCAAAGAGACCATGCGAACCTTGCTCCTTTTGAATCTGTGCACACACTTCATCGAAGCTTGGGAGCTTGTCTGACCTGAGGAGGTGCTTGATTAGGTCATTATACATGGAGTTTAAGGTGAGCAGGAGACCAAACACACGGTCTTGTTCTTTTCTCTCAAGTAGGACCGCTTGGTCCATGGTGTTGGGCCTGAGGGCTTCTAGTTCTGCCCAAAGTGCTTGGTACTTGCCAAGGTGTTTAGTGAAGTCTCCATCTTCTTGGCTAAGTGTGGTGAGGGACCTCTTTATTTCAAATACCCGAGTCAAGTTAGACACATTGCCATACACATTCTTGAGAGTTTCCCAGAGATCCCTTGCGGTTTCACAATAGGAATAGGCTTCAAGGATGGAAACTTCAAGGGAGCTTTGGAGTATGGCCAACACGGTTTGATCTTCTTGAAACCATTTGGTTTCTTCAGCTAGAGCAACCGTTTCTTCTTCATTTGTGGAGTCTTCCTTTGGGGCAAGAGTTTTGTGAGTATGCTCCCAAAGTCTGCGGCTGCACAACGCGGTCCTTGCTGTCCTAGACCACAGCAAGTAGTTCTGTCCCTTCAAGATGATGGGAATGACGAGTTGTTTGTTGCTCTCCATGGCGGTTCTTTCTGGATTTCAAATTTCAAGATTATGGACCACTGGTTAATACTATTGTCCAGCGGTTAAAGAGAGATGGCTGGGTTTTTAAGAAAACGGTTTGAAGGAGGATGAAGATGGAGAGATGAATTGAACAGAATGGTGGATAATCTCAGGAAATAACCAGTCCTATCTTCTCACAACTCAACACCAAATGGATGTTTGAGGATTGTTACAATCTCAGAGTGAGTAAGATAAGGAAAGTTTATTTGAAGAGTCGGTATGTATGTTACACACCTAGAGAGAATTCGAAGTGAGTTAGGGAAGATTTTGGAGAAACTTTGCTATTAACCACTGGTCAATAGCGGATGAGCCCAGAATTTGAGTGTTCTTGAGTAAGGAGGCTAATGGCGTGAGGTGAAGGAGTGTTAAAGAGTATGAAGGAGTATAAAGGAGATTATGGATCAAGATTGCTCTGATACCATGTTGATTTTGCGGAAGTAAGAGGAGAGATTAGGTGAGTTTCATGGTGAAGCTCGACAAGAAGAATGAGGGAGAAGACAGGAAGAATAAAGTGAAGAGTTTATTGCTAAAAGTGTATCTCTTACAATATGGGATTCGACCTTAATATAGGCAGAGGATTACATAGAGAAATTCAAATAGGAAAGTGACATGGGAGCAGGCCCAAGGTGTGAAAGTGACTGCTCAGCAACGGTCTTCTCCACCCGTGACTCCATTTGCAGCCTCACTCTCCTTCTAGAAGCTTTCCTTATTGTCACAACTTTTCCTAAGCGGACCAAGGCCATATAAGATTAATTCAGAGTGGGCTGCACATCACTGGACCTGGCGATTCTTGAACTGCACAGCCTAAGCCGTGATTCCCAAGTCAATGCCTTGCTTAATATGATGACAAGCCGTGATGCTCAAGTCATTGCCTTGCTCAATATAATTCTCTCATACCAGCCGCCAGCTCTCTCTCTCTCATTTGTCACGAAATCTCTTCCTCTTAGTCTTCCATACTTTTGTTCTTCATCTTATTCAGAAAACTCTCTCTAATCTTCTCTTATATTCCGCATATTCTTACATGGTATAAGAGCCTTGGCTCTTATATTCTCAAAATCTCTGTACACTCTTGAAATAAATCCTCCTAATCTCCTCACTCTGAGATTGAACATTCCTCAAATCCTTGTGGTGCTGAATTGTGAGAGGTTAGGATTATTTATTTCCTGAAAACACTTCATCCTACTCTTTCATCACCTAAATCGTTTGTAATCATCATGGAAGGCACAAGAGTTGTTGTTCCAGTGACTTTGAAAGGGGTTAATTACCTCCTCTGGGCTAGAACCACCAAGACAGTGCTATGTAGCCGTGGGTTATGGAGCCACATCCTTAGGAGTGAAGCACCTAATGCCACGGTTGAAGGAACTGGTCAGGAAGTGGCTATCACCAATGAAGACAGGTGGTTTCAAGAAGACCAACTAGTCCTATCTGTGATTCAAAACTCACTTGAATCAACTATCCTTGAAGCATACTCCTACTGTGAGACAGCCAAAGAGCTGTGGGAGACTCTTCAAAATGTCTATGGCAACACCTCCAATCTCAGCCGTGTGTTTGAAGTTAAGAAAGCCATCAATGAGTTAACTCAAGAAGACATGGAGTTCACTCAACATTTTGGAAAATTCAGATCCTTATGGCCTGAACTTGAAATGCTTAGACCAAGCACAGTGGATCCCATGGTTCTGAATGAGAGGCGTGAGCAAGATAATGTCTTTGGACTTCTCTTGACTTTAAATTCCTCCTACAATGATCTCATCAAACACCTCCTAAGGTCAGACACCCTTCCAAGCCTTGAAGAAGTGTGCAATAAGATTCAGAAGGAACAAGGTTCACTTGGTCTCTTTGGAGGCAAAGGAGAACTCATCTCAGCCAACAAAGCAGCTGTGTACCATAAGGGAGGCTTAAATCGTGGTGGAGAAAGGAGGGCATACTGTGACCACTGCAAGAAGGAAGTGCATACCAAGGACAAGTGCTGGATCCTCCATCCACACTTAAAGCCAAAAGTGGGAAACCTACCAAGAGCCAACCTCACTCAAGAAGTAACTCTTGAACAAAGGAACAAGGCAAGCCCAAGCTCATTCACGCCAATCACTGAGGGAGATGGGAAAGCACAACATTCCAACAAGAGTTTGTGAGGAAATCCGATCTTGATGCACTGGTCAAGGCACTCAAAGAATCAAACCTCTCTGATCAGATAATGGAGGAGAATACACAAGTCTAGCATTCAAACAATACTTGGACAAACATGGAATCATCCACCAAACTAGTTGTCCATACACACCACAACAGAATGGAGTGGCTGAAAGGAAGAACCGGCATCTCATGAAGGTGGCGAGATCCATCATGTTCCAAAGCAATGTTCCAAAGAAATTTTGGGGAGATGCCCTTGTCACAGCTTGCTATCTCATCAATCGCCTACCAACCAAAGTCTTAGAGGACTTAACTCCATTTGAGGTACTCAACAAAAGTAAACCATCTATCTCACACTTACGAGTCATTGGGTGTGTGTGTTATGTACTTGTTCCAGGAGAACAAAGAAATAAATTGGAAGCCAGGAGTATTAAAGCCATGTTCATTGGCTATTCAACTACTCAAAAGGGATACAAATGCTACAATCCAGAGACAAAAAAGGTTCTTGTATCTAGGGATGTGAAGTATTGGACCTAGAGTGTACAAGGAGGAGTTTGTCCATGCCTAATGATAAGAGGAGGTTCGTGTATTAAGTGAGATGGAAGGGAAGCTTGTATAAGGAAGCGTGTGATAAGTGATAAGCAATCTTGTAACGGCTCTATAAGCTCTCTCATGTAACGGCTCTATAAGCTTTCTCTCTTATCCCTAGTCTAGACATCCTATCATGTAACCTAGGTAGATTTCTATTTAAGGCTAAGCAGCCTCTCTTTGTATTATATAACATAATGGAATCGATTTCTATCTTTGGCTCCTTTACTCCATTCTCCTATTCTTCATCCTTCATCCTAATCTAAAACTCTTAATCTTACAAAACTATCATGGTATCAGAGCAAGTTTAATCCTTTTCTAATCTTCCGCAATCTCTTTTCTCTGGTGTTGGTTTCTCTTCGTGTGTTCTTCAATCTCAAAACGCTTTCCTTGTGATAGTTACAGCTCAGTCTTTCTTCCATAAGATTCTCAGAACCATGGGTGATGAGTTGAAGAAGACTAGGTGTGATTATCCCTTGTGCTAAAGTGGTTTAAAAGATTATCCATTTCTTCCGCCATTATTGTACGGACCATTCCCCTGGGTTGCCTTCTTCATCGACCAAGACAGCTCCTTTCTTCACTAAAACGGTGAGGGTAGTAAGGTCAAGCTCATCTGTGGTCACAAAAGCACAAAAGGAGACGTTCCTAGTAAGATCAGTGTGTGTCCGTACTCGTCTTCTTCGGGTGGATCGAACCAGAGTCCGTACACTCGTATCTTTTCCTCTAAAGATAGCTCATTTAACCTCAAAGCTTACTCCTTTCAACTCTCCAAGGACCGTCTTGACGTCCCAGAGTGATTTTCTACTTCTTTGAGTTCGAAAAAAACCCTACCTTCACCTAAACCCTAGTCCTCTGTTTCGGGTTTTGGATTCTTGCGTCTTCATATCCGTTCAAATGGAGAACACAAGACCTATGGTGATCCCAGTTACTCTTAAGGGCCTCAACTATCTTCTCTGGTCCAGAATGGTGAAGACTACTCTCGGAGGGCGAGGACTAGGAATGCACCTTATACTTGATGAAGCACCTCCAAAAGCTTTTCAACAGGAGGATGGACAGGAGATTATGATTGTTGATGAAGAAAAATGGATTCAAGAGGACCAGCTTGTCCTGTCCATCATTCAAAGCTCACTGGATGGACCTATCTTGGAAGCATATTCGTATTGTGAAAGTGCTAGGGAGCTATGGGAAACACTCAAGAAGGTGTATGGCAATACTACAAATCTAAGCCGGGTGTTTGAGGTGAAGAGAGCAATCAACAACCTCCACCAAGAAGACTTGGAGTTCACGGCACATTTTGGCAAATTTCTCTCCTTATGGGCCGAGCTTGAAATGCTGAGGCCAAACTCGACCGATCCAGAGACTCTTCTTGCAAGGCGTGAACAGGACAAGGTCTTTGGTCTTCTCCTTACCCTGAATCCAATGTACAATGACCTGATCAAACATCTCCTGAGGTCAGACAAGCTTCCATCCCTTGAAGAAGTATGCACCTACATTCAGAGGGAACAAGGTTCTCATGGCCTTCTAAGTGGAAAGGGGGAGCTGGTGACAGCAAACAAAGGTGTCTACTTCAAGCAAGATGATAGAAGAGGATCGTTCTGTGAGCACTGTAAACGGAGGGGCCATACTAAGGACAAATGCTGGATTCTCCATCCACACCTCAAGCCATCCAAATTCAGAGATGTCCGAGCTAATCTTACTAAAGCCAAGGTGGATCAAGGAGGGACATCCTGTCGCGGTTCTGAAGGAGATGGTATGGCCGTGATCAATGCTCAAGCTGCACATGTAGCTGATGAAGATCAGGTGGTAAAGCGGTCAGAACTGGATGCACTTATCAAAGCCTTGAAAGAAAGTTATGGTAATACTATGGGTGTCTCTTTTCATGCTTCTACTCACACTATAAAATTGGATAATAATATTGAACCAAGTGTGATCTATTGCGAATTGAGGATACAAGCCGTGGTGGTCCTAGATAAGCCGGCCAATCGACTAAGTGATATGAGAGAAACTATAAGGAGCTTAAGTGAGTGATAAGGAAGGGACCACTAGTGATAGGTTATCATGTAACGGCTCTATAATTCCCTTCTCTTATCCCTAGTCTATGATACCTAGCTAGCTTCTATTTAAGGCCAAGCAGCCCACCTATGTATTTTTACTTTTATGCAATCGAATACACTCTCTTACTCTTCATCGTTTCCCTTCCTCTCTTCATCATGTTTTACTTCTTAAATCTCTGTAAACTTACTCCTAATCCTTGCTAAAACTTACATGGTATCAGAGCAGGATATGATTCTCACATAGCTTCCGCATTCTTGAACTCATTCCTTCTCTTCTACTCTTTATATTTCTGGCTATACCCAAACGCTTCCCTTGAGATAAACATGTTTAAGTCTGTCTTCTCTGAGATCCAGGATCCTCAGAACCATGGGTGATGAGTTGAAGAAGACTAGGCATGGTTATCTCTCGCGTTTAAGTTGTTTTCAAGTTTAGCCGGTTCTTTCCACCATTGTTGTACGGACACATTTCTGGATAGTGCGTTCTTAGTGTCAAAATAGCTGCTTTCTGTGTTGGGGTAGTAAAAGGAGTAAGCTTGAACTCATTCATGGCCTAAGTAATACAAGGGGTAGTCGTTTAGAGCTAAGTGGGTGTGTGTCCGTACTCATCTTCTTCGACCAAACCCGAACCAGAGTCCGTACACTTCACCAAATCTGTCTAAAAATAGCTCATTTATCCTAAAGGAAGGTCATTTCTAGCTTACCAAAGAACGGCTTGATGTCTTAGAAGGGTAGAGTTGCATCCTGAGCATTGAAACCTTCTTAAACCTTGTGCACCCTGTTTTCTCAAACCCTCGTGTCCTCTGTTTCTGGGTTCACCTCTTTTCATTGCCTCATAAACCCTACCCCTTTCAAGATGGAAAACACACGGCCCATGGTCATTCCAGTCACTCTCAAAGGCCTTAACTACCTTCTCTGCTCTAGAATGGTAAAGACTACTCTCGGTGGCCGAGGACTTGGGATGCATCTTCTCTTGGATGAAGCTCCTCCAAAAGCGTTTCAACAAGAAGATGGTGAAGAAATCATGATCGTTGATGAAGAAAAATGGATCCAAGAGGACCAGCTTGTGCTATCCATTATTCAAACCTCCTTGGATGGACCCATACTGGAAGCATACTCATACTGTGAAAGTGCTCGGGAACTATGGGAAACACTCAAGAAAGTATATGGCAATACCACAAATCTGAGCAGAGTATTTGAGGTGAAGAAAGCAATCAACAATCTTCACCAAGAAGACTTGGAATTCACGGCACACTTTGGTAAGTTCCGCTCCTTGTGGGCTGAACTTGAGATGCTCCGGCCTAACTCCACTGATCCAGAGGTTCTCCTTACTAGGCGCGAACAAGACAAGGTCTTCGGTCTCCTTCTCACCTTGAATCCTATGTATAATGATCTGATTAAGCATATTCTTAGATCAGACAAGCTTCCATCTCTTGAAGAGGTGTGCTGTTACATCCAGAGAGAGCAAGGGTCTCACGGTCTCTTCAGTGGAAGGGGGGAACTGGTGACGGCTAACAAGGGAGCATACTACAAACAGGATGAAAGGCGAGGCTTGTTTTGTGAACACTGCAAGAGAAAGGGCCATGTTAAGGATAAGTGCTGGATCCTGCATCCACATCTGAAGCCATCCAAGTTCAGAGATATTCGGGCAAATATCACTAAGGCTAAAACTGATCAAGGAGGAACGTCTTCACACAGCCCAGAAGGAGATGGGACGGTAGTGATCAATGCTCAAGCTGCACATGTAGCTGGTCCAGATCAGGTGGTGAAGCGGTCAGAACTTGATGCCCTCATCAAGGCCCTGAAAGAAAGTTATGGTAATGTTATGGGCCTCTCTTTTCATGCTTCTGCTCACACTATAAAACTTGATGAGAAACCATTAGTGATTGACTCAGGTGCATCCCATCACATGATTAGCAATGTTGAATTGATTAGAGACTTAGAACCGGCTAAGGGTCATGTTGTTATTGCTAATGGAGATAAAATTCCAATTAAAGGAGTAGGTAACCTGAATCTGTTTGATAGGAAGACTAGAGCCTTCTTCATGCCTGATTTTACTTCTAATCTTGTCTCTGTCCATAAGGCTACAAATGATTTGGATTGCAATGTTATCTTCACTCCTAATGATGTGAGATTTCAGGATATTAAGACAAGCAAGATGCTTGGGAAAGGAATAACTAAGGATGGTCTCTACCTACTGGAGGATGATCAACCTATAGCTTCTGTTCTATGCACCTTAGATTCTACTTCTGTTTTTGCTAATAATGCGTTGTGGCATGCTAGATTAGGACATCCCCACTCTCGGGCCTTAAGCTTAATGTTGCCTAGTGTTGTGTTTAAAAATGATGAATGTGAAGCTTGTATCTTAGGCAAACATTGCAAGTCCATTTTCCCTAAGTCTAAAACGGTTTATTCGAAATGTTTTGATCTTGTGCATTCTGATATTTGGACTGCTCCTTGTTTATCTAGAGAAAATCACAAATACTTCATCACTTTCATAGATGAAAAATCCAAGTATACCTGGTTAACATTGATTCAATCTAAGGATAGAGCTTTAGAAGCATTTGTGAACTTTCAGAACTATGTCACTAACCACTTCAATGCAAAGATTCAAATTTTTAGAACAGACAATGGTGGGGAATATACAAGCAATGCGTTCACAGCTCATCTCACCAAGCATGGCATCCTCCATCAGACGAGTTGCCCTTATACACCACAGCAGAATGGTGTGGCCGAGAGGAAGAACCGCCATCTAATGGAAGTAGCTAGGTCCATGATGTTTCACTCCAAGGTTCCAAAGAGGTTTTGGGGAGATGCTGTTCTATCAGCTTGTTATCTTATCAATCGCATACCCACAAGGATACTGAATGATATATCCCCTTTTGAGGTATTAAACTCTGCTAAACCATCTATAGCTAACTTGAAAGTATTCGGTTGTGTGTGTTTTGTTTTGATTCCAGGGGAAAACAGAACTAAACTGGACGCTAAGAGTACAAGGGCAATGTTCATTGGGTACTCAACCACTCAAAAGGGCTATAAGTGCTATGATCCAGTGGCTAAAAGGGTGCTTGTATCAAGGGATGTCAAGTTCATTGAGAATAGAAGCTACTATGATAAGCAACAATGGGATGATCTAGCTGATTTAACTGATGTATCTATGGACCGTGCAACCAATCTTCGGAATATACTGGATCATCTTGGTATTCCATTCCCCCCAAGTTCCAGCCCTGGTCCAGGATCAAAGCAGAATCGTGACCATAGCTCTACTGCGCATATACCGGCCGCAATAGACCATGCGTCCAGTAATGAGTCCAGTTCATCTCAGCATGGACCATGCTCAGCTCTTGACGACTTCTCTTCTAGTCCTACCCTGTCCCAGGAAGTACAAAACACTGGTGGCGACTTATCATGGTCTCAGCAAGATATTGATCGTGAGGGGGGATACTGGAAGAAGAACGTGAACATAACCAGGCTGTCTCGTCATCTCCTAGAAGCCACGATCAAGTAGCCGAACCATCACAGCAAGCTCAACCTCTGAGAAGAAGTACCAGACTCAAGAAGGATCCTTCAAATTGGGTGAACACTAGAGTGTATTACAATGCAAGTGCGGTTGCTCACCCATCCCAAGTCGTATGCTCTTTTGCTTCATTCCCTGAAGAACATAAGGTCTTTATGAGCAGCTTGGATCAGGGATATATTCCTACATCTTATGAAGAAGCTAAGGTTCTTAAGGTTTGGAGAGATGCTATAAGTGATGAGACAGGAGCCATGGAAAGGAACCACACATGGGATGAAGCTGTGCTACCTAAAGGAAAGAAGGCAGTAAGCTCAAAGTGGGTTTTTACGATCAAATACAAAAGTAATGGAGACATAGAGAGGTATAAAGCCAGGCTGGTTGCAAGAGGCTTCACTCAGACCTATGGAGAAGACTTTGGTGATACCTTTGCTCCTGTAGCAAAACTCCATATTGTGAGGATCGTTCTATCGTTAGCAACAAATCTTGAATGGGATCTATTGTAGATGGATGTAAGGAATGCCTTTTTACAAGGAGAGTTGGAAGAAGAGGTGTACATGCGACCACCTCCAGGACTAGAAGGGATTGTTCAACCAGGCAAGGTTTTGAGATTGAGAAAGGCTATTTATGGATTGAAACAATCACCTAGGGCCTGGTATCACAAGTTAATCATGACACTAAGGGATAGAGGATTCAGGAAGTCTGAAGCTGATCACACTCTGTTCACGATTCCTAGCCAGTCAGGTATCATAGTTGTTTTGGTCTATGTGGATGATATCATCATCACAGGTGACGATAGGGTTGGTATCAAGGATACCAAAGCTTATCTTAAGTCCATCTTTGACATTAAAGACTTAGGTTTGCTTAAGTATTTCCTTGGGATTGAGATATGTCGCTCTAAAGAGGGACTATTCTTATCTCAAAGGAAATACACACTTCATCTTTTGTCTGAAACAGGAAAGCTTGATGCAAAACCAGTGACCACACCTCTGGAAGACAACTACAAAGCTATCAGTGAGGGAGAGCTTGAAGATCAACCATTCAACAATCCGCAACTCTACAGAAGACTAGTAGGTAAGTTAATCTATTTAACTCTTACTAGACCTGATCTTTGTTTCTCGGTGAACCAGGTTAGCCAGCATATGCAAGAGCCTAAGGTCCATCACTGGAACATGCTAGAGAGAGTTCTCAGGTACTTGAGAGGGACTTCTGAACAAGGAATCTGGATGGGAGCTAATGGAAGCTCAGAAATAGTGGGGTACTGTGATGCTGACTGTGTGAGAATGAGAAATAATGATTCACCATTGGTGAAGAGAGAGTTTTAGAGAGAGAAAGGATTTATTTTTATTATTATGAAGAGAAGGATTCATCTTACTTACAAATGTGAAGAGAGTAAGGTATTTATACTAATCTAGTCTAGGCTTGTTTGGAAACAAGGATAGCCTTATACTTGAATGGCTTATAAGGATAACATAACACTAGAACACAAACAAGCCTTAGACACTCTCCTTTGACCTAGATACTCACGCCTTTATACTTGTAAGTGAAGGCTTTCATCTTTCATCATTTCTTCTTCATTCCAACACTCCCCCTCAAGTTTAAGCATGGGTGAATGGTTGAAATTGCACAGATGAAGAGACTTCCTCCTTCTTCCTCTTTACTCCATTTCAAGCTTGATTAATGTTCATAGAAACCAAGCTTGTAACCTTAAAGAACTTCCTCATTAAAAACCTTAGTATGGAAAACTCTTTGGGACAAAACCAATACTAAGGGAAAAAGAGTGAAGTCTTCTTAGCTTAGGGATTGGCCATTGAATCTATGAGCTTTAAATTCACCAGAGAGCTCCATAGATCCTTGGATAAAGGCCTTAATGACAAACGCTTGTGAATGGTTGTCTTGAAGCTCCTTTTAAGTCTGGTCCATTTCTTCCCCTTTCTTTTGACTCCTTGTCTTTAAGAGGTGATTATGATCCAGCTTTCCTTAAAGCCTTCAATTTAAACCTGTTTCACATACATATACATGCATGTATCAATTCTCACAAGCTAAACAAATGCATTATAATGTAAGAATGATTTTAACTTCCCTTTTATAAGAGTGGATGGCGATTTGAATGATATGTTCTAGACCAGTCTGGCTCTCTAAGGACTCCACATTAAGGCTTTGGATTCATCATGATCACATGGTTCTCTTCTGGATTCATCATGATCACATGGTTCTCTTCCCTTATATGTTTTTGATCCCCTTTGACCAGCTTCATTTTGCTTCACCTTCTACTTTCAATAAGCCTAACTCAAGAGAATAAGATTGTAGAATTAAGTTTAAGTAGAGTGAGCACACTTATCTCCTAAACATTTTTCCACCATGCTTCCACTAATTGATGTAGGGTAAGTCATGCTTATGACTGTTTTCATCACTTCCTGATCTAAAAACATCATAGCAACTCAAAAATAAAGATTAGTATTCCAGAACTTGAGTAATATCAAGTCTGGTATCAAGTATAATATCTAGCCAAATTCTCAACCTAAAAATCATAGAGTTTAAAGAACTTATCCTAGATAGAACCTTTGATGAGAGAATTTGGTCCTGAGGTGATTCATCACTTTCCATCAGCTTACTCCTTCTCCATGAGACTTGGTAGCTTGATGGCCATTGGTTCAATCCTCAATTGATGACAGATGATTTTGATGACCTTACTTGCGGCCTCCATGAGAGAAACAGACTGAGCACACTTCTTATGCTCACTTGGTTTTGGCAGACAGCTTGGAAGCCCTTGAGTGTGCCAGACTAATCTTTGAATGTCCTTGTTTGTGACTTGAAAGCCTTTGTATGCACCAGATATCTCCTTTTTGGAATATCCTTCTTTGTGCCTTGAAAGCTTTTGAATGCACCAGACACCTTCAATGCCCTTGTTTGCACCAGACCCACTTCTTGTGTTGTCCTTGCTTGCACCTCCAGCTCCAGCTTGTCCATTCCAAACTCAGCACAGACATAGGCACGTCCATGATCCAGTACCTGGCCAGGTCGAAGATACTATCCCGCAGAACGATCAGGATCCAGCAGGTCCACGTATATGTACCAGCGAAGTCAGCCACGGGTCGATAAGCCCGACCATGTACCAAGCTCGTCCTTGGCATGAGATTACTTGAACCAGACACCTTAGCACGGCCAGCACCTCACCTTCGACCTGCCACGATCCAGCTTCATGCGCCACTTGTACCAGCATCGACCAGCCACGATCCAGCGAAGTCCAGCCACGTACCAGGCTCGACCATGAACCGCCCGACCAAGGTACAGCACCTTGCGCCAACTTGGATCCTCTTCATGAACCGCCCTTTCTTTGTCCATTGAATGCTCATTTCCTTTCCCCCCCACAAGCTTGACACTAAAAACAAGAACAAGAGTCAAGTTTGGAAGAATTAGCATAAATGAATGTCTTAAATTGGTCTAGAGAATGATTGTAAGTATCTGGTAGAATAGACAATGTCTAGAGAATAGAAGATTTAAAGTATCAAAGAATATGAAGAATATTAGATTTGGAGATTAAAAGTATATGATGTTAAGTAGAATAGATGAGATTTTAAGAGAATGATGAAGAATAATAGAGAATGATGATGATGAATGTCAAGGTGAATTTTGGATCCATCTAGGTTCTAAAAGCAATGCAAAGTCTTCCTAGGTTCTCTTTCATCCTATGAACATTTCTAAATGAGAATGTAATCAATCAAGGAATAAGTAAAAGGTTTAGAGATAGCCTTTGCAAAGACTTTGATACTAAGTCTTTGTGAGTATTCCTCCTTTGTGATTGATTATGATTTGATCTTGCAGCATGTGTGCTGAGTTGTTTTTCACTTCAAGCACACGCCAAATGACACATTACTCCATGGGAGAGCTGATTCATCACATTCCACCAGTCTTTCCTCTCCACTCCTTGTGGTGGCTGTTCTTGGTGGCAATCGGTTCTAACTCATTCTCCATGTGCTGTGTCTTTTCCACTTGATTTCTTTTGCCTTTGTTAGACAATCAAGCTAAATATCAACTCCCACCTTAAGCCTTTTAACCTGTTGATCATAAACAGATTCTAAACAAAAGGTAGTGAGTGAAAGAGAATGATTAAGATTAACCAAACTTAATTTTAAACACTGCCTAAGGATTTTTGGATTCAACATGCCTTCTTAAACTTATTGTTCTAAGTAAAAGACAAGGTTCTCTTCCCTTAAGATCAATGCAATTCATTAACAAATGATTCAGCTAGCTAAACTAGGTTCAAGATGTCACATTTTAACAATTTCTAAATACATGAAAACAATTCAATAGAATTCATGATTTACTAACCACCTAGATACCAAATTTCCTAGAGTTCTAACTCACACAACCATCAATGAAATCAATAAAATAGTTGGATTAGAGTTTAGAAATAGCCTGAATGCATAGACTTTGATACTAAGTCTTTGCATTTGAGTTTAGGAACTGGTTCTGATCTAGGCACTCCCTCTCATTGAAAGCGCCTTTGGTGGTGAAGCAATGCCTCCTTCTTTGGAGCAGCAACCTATGTAGAATCATTTAAAACCTCCTTCTTAGAAGGTTTATCCTTTCTTCAAACCTCTCTTCCTTGCATTTTCCATTCATTCTTGACCACAAGAAGATAGTTCATTCCTTTTGCACACTCCATGAGTGTATGCATGTGAAACCTAAAACAAAACTTGAAAAACGCCTTGCAAACTCTGGTTAGTCCCTTATCTACTAGACTAAGCATATTCTCCTGAAGATTTTGACCAGGATCACGAGTTTAGACACTTCAAATCATGCAACAAAGGCCGCTACACACAGACCTACCTCACGCGCCCTCTACTTGCTAAGGGCGAGTGAGCAACTGATCCTAACAACTCCAACCTCCTCCTAACCACTTGCCAACAACTATAACGTCTCTTTACTACTCAGACATAGATGATTCAGAGGTGAAAACCGTTTTCAATAACCAACAAGACTTCAAAAACAACATTCCCGCCTTTTTTCCAAATTCGAAATTTTTCTTATCTTGCAAGAAACACTTTCTTGAAGTAAAAAAATCATTGGATTGCAATCAAACTTTCTGAACCTCTTCACAACATCCTAAACTAACATTTTATCGTCCAAGATTCGAAACAGATCTAGTAAATTGAGAGATTGAAGTCAATTACCCAGAAGAGGACGAAACAGGACCGATTTCAAGAAACAGAGCAAGGAAGCTACAAAACCTGGAAAGGGGCAAAGCGGACCTCCCAATTCATCAACTAGACTCAATATACTTGAGGTTTGGCTTTGGAATCGCGTGATTTGATGAATTTTTGAAGAAGTTATGCTTGTTGCAAAGTCAGAGATTCCCGATGGAGCCGATCGCGACGCCGTCGAGAAGAACTGATCAAGAACGTCTTTAAAATCACCTTAGGGTAAGACCGGACCTCTTGATTCTTCAACAGGACTCTTTCTTCTACAGTTTTGGCGGTGGTTTGATTGAAATTGATGAAGATCTCGAGCTTTTATGGTCGCTTCAATGGAGACCTTCGCGGAGGAAGACGATCGCGGATATCTGTTGCAAGAAAACTCATATCTTTTGATTCCCGTGGCCAAATGAAGCGATTCAAGTTGTCGAGTCTTCAGAATTCGCCGGAGAACAATCCAGAGAAAACAGATCTTGAAAATCTGTCGTGGTTCGATCGGAATTCACGATCAAAGATGGCGGACTTCTCGGCAGCCTTGGTTTTGAAGGTAGCGCAAGAACTTGAAGATTTTGAAGGTTTCATTAAGAGAATCGATCGAAACCTGCTCTGATACCATGTGAGAATGAGAAATAATGATTCACCATTGGTGAAGAGAGAGTTTTAGAGAGAGAAAGGATTTATTTTTATTATTATGAAGAGAAGGATTCATCTTACTTACAAATGTGAAGAGAGTAAGGTATTTATACTAATCTAGTCTAGGCTTGTTTGGAAACAAGGATAGCCTTATACTTGAATGGCTTATAAGGATAACATAACACTAGAACACAAACAAGCCTTAGACACTCTCCTTTGACCTAGATACTCACGCCTTTATACTTGTAAGTGAAGGCTTTCATCTTTCATCATTTCTTCTTCATTCCAACAGACTGGGCTGGAGATAGAGAAGACAGGAGGTCTACCACAGGCTACTGCACATTTGTTGGAGGAAACTTGGTCACATGGAAGACAAAGAAGCAGAAGATTGTGTCTTGTTCAAGCGCAGAGGCTGAATATCGTGCAATGAAGAAGCTCACAAACGAGTTAACATGGATCAAGGCCATTCTGAAGGACTTGGGTGTTGAAACCGTTAGACCAATAACTATGCACTGTGACAACCAGGCAGCCATTCACATAGCATCCAATTCAGTATTCCATGAGAGAACCAAGCACATAGAAGTTGATTGTCACAAAGTGAGGCAAGCCGTGGAACAAGGGATAGTTTTACCATGCTATACAAGAAGTGTGGATCAGCTTGCAGATATCTTCACTAAGGCAACAACATCAAAGGTATATGAGTCCATTCTTCCAAGACTTGGACTCTTTGATGTTCCTTCTCCATGACTCCCTAATCATAAACAATCATACTCTTTTTCCCTTATGTGTGCTTTTATCCCACTGGGTTTTACACCATAAGGTTTTTAATGAGGTGGTTGTTTATGGTTTCCAAGCTAAGGTACTTCATCAGAACTTAGCTTGAGGGGGAGTATTGAACCAAGTGTGATCTATTGCGAATTGAGGATACAAGCCGTGGTGGTCCTAGATAAGCCGGCCAATCGACTAAGTGATATGAGAGAAACTATAAGGAGCTTAAGTGAGTGATAAGGAAGGGACCACTTGAAAGAATGTGTATATTTGCGGAATTAAGAGTTTAGGAAAGTATGGAAGAGTTTGGACAGGAGTTTTAATGGAGAATGAGAGAGATGAAGAACAAGGAAGAAGTATATTTCCTTAGTTGGTTTTACTACAACATTAGGTGAAGGATATTTATAGACAGACACTTAGACAGCTAGGTATTCGCAGGATAGGGACATAAACAATAAACAAAGGGGAGAGAGTGCTGGATCCAAGGCGTGATGGTGACAGCTCCTAACGGGTGGGAGCTTGCTTCCACACGTGATCCTGCCTTGTCAAAGTCTTCAACGGTCCTCTCCTCTTGCCAAGACTCCTTCTAGAACATTTTAAGTGAAAGGGCCACACCAAGTCTTCCCTGGGCCGTCCCATGTCCTAACTTCACCTTGGGCCATTCCATGTCTCAATCGCTAAGTCTTCCTGGGCTGCCTAAGGCTGTGTCCCAACTTAAGAACTGGTTGACCACTCCTCTTTATTTCCTTTTCTAACTCAATACTCCCCCTCAAGATCAACCATGATGAATGGTTTATCTTGGAACAATGAAGAACCACCTCATTAAAAACCTTAGTATGAAAAACCACTTTGGGATAAAAACATACTAAGGGAAAAAGAGTATGGCCTTCACTGTTAAGAGGACTATTGGTAAGGAAGGTTTGTGAGTCCAAGCTTGTCATGGACGAACTCACAAACCCTGGAGCTGGCTGCTTTGGTGAAGATATCAGCAAGCTGGTCTGAACTCTTGGTATAACACGGTAGGATCACTCCTAGTTGTATTTGCTCCCTGATCTTGTGACAATCCACCTCTATGTGTTTGGTCCTCTCATGAAAGACTGAGTTTGAAGCAATGTGAATTGCTGTTTGGTTATCACAATGCATTGTGATAGGAGATTGTGATTCTATTCCCAAGTCTTTAAGCAAGTTCTTGAGCCACATTAACTCTGTTGTGAGCCTCCTCATTGCTCTGTACTCTGCCTCAGCACTAGAGCATGCCACGATCTTCTGTTTCTTGCTCTTCCAAGTAACCAAGTTCCTTCCAATGAATGTACAATATCCTGTGGTAGACCTCCTGTCATCACGGTCGCCTGCCCAATCCGCATCACAGTACCCAACAATCTCAGAGCTCCCATTGCAACCCATCCAAATGCCTTGGCCTGGATCTCCCTTGATGTACTTGAGTATGCGGTTCACCATGTTCCAATGCTGCATTCTTGGAGCTTTCATGTGTTGGCTAACCTGGTTCACAGCAAAGCATAAGTCAGGTCTTGTAATTGTAAGATATATGAGCTTACCAACCATCCTGCGGTATTGAGTCACATCTTCAAATGGTTGATCTTCAAGCTCCCCCTGTCTATTAGTCTTGTATGAGTCCTCAATGGGTGTCATCACTGGTTTGTCTCCTAAGTCACCTGCTTCACTCAAAAGGTCAAGTGCATATTTTCTCTGTGATAAAAATAATCCTTCCTTTGATCTACACACTTCTATCCCAAGAAAGTATTTGAGTTCTCCTAAGTCTTTGATATCAAATATGGATTTAAGGTAAGTTTTTGTATCAAGGATTCGTACCTTGTCATTCCCAGAGATGATAATATCATCTACATATATGAGAATGACTATAATACCTTTCTGGCCTGTAAGGATGAAGAGAGTATGATCTGATTCTGACTTCTTGAAACCGCGGCTGAGAAGTGTTGAGCTAAGTTTGTGGTACCAAGCCCTTGGAGACTGCTTTAGACCATAGATTGCCTTTCTAAGTCTTAGAACTTTGCCTGGTGTAACTGTGTCTTCAAGGCCTGGAGGTGGTGTCATGTAAACTTCCTCTTCTAGTTCTCCTTGAAGGAATGCGTTTTTGACATCCATCTGCCACAATTCCCATTCCAGATTTGTAGCTAGGGAAAGTAAGACTCTCACTGTGTGAAGCTTGGCCACTGGTGCAAAGGTGTCACAGTAATCTTCTCCATAGGTTTGGGTGAACCCTTTAGCTACTAGCCTGGCCTTGTATCTCTCAATCTCTCCATTACTCTTGTACTTAATGGTAAAGACCCATCTTGATCCTACTGCCTTCTTCCCTTTTGGTAAATCAGCTTCATCCCATGTATGGTTCCTTTGCATAGCTTCATGTTCTTCTCCTACGGCATCTCTCCATACCTTGTGTTCTTTAGCTTCATCATACGTCTTAGGTACCTCATGTTTATCAAGTGTACCAATGAAGGCTAGGTGGTCATCCGGATAGTGAGCTAGGGAGCACACGGCTTGAGTAGGGTGAGCAACCGCCTGACTGTTGAAGTAGACTCTGGTGTTAACCCAGTTGGATGGATCCTTCCTTACTCTTTGACTTCTTCTCAAAGGTACTACTTCTGCTTCTGAAGTGGTGTGATCGGTGGATTGTTCATCATCTTGAGTATTGGTTCCCTCCTGATCATTTTCTGTTGAAACCACTTCCATATCCTCATGAGCCGATGAGACTTGATCATGGTCACTAGTAGTATGTGAATTCTCCCCCTCAGGAGCAAGACCAGAGGCTTCTGAGGATGATTCATGACTAGTGGGATGTGGTAAGGAGGTGATACCAAGCGTTTCTAATAGGTTCCTTAGATTGGCTGCTCGGTCAGAATGAGAGGTTGATAACTCCTTTAGACTATCCCAATCCTTTTCAGTGTAGTACCCTTTGCTTTCCAAGAATTTTACATCCCTAGACACCAAAACCTTGCCCGTTTCTGGAACAAAACACTTGTATCCTTTCTGTGTGATGGAGTAGCCAAGAAACATGCTTTTCATACTCTTGGCATCAAGTTTATTGCGGTTTTCTCCTGGAACCAAAACATAACACACACATCCAAAGACTCTTAGGTGAGTAATAGAAGGCCTGGATTTGTTAAGTACCTCAAAGGGTGATATATCTTGGAGGATTTTGGTTGGTAAGCGGTTGATCAGGTAGCAAGCCGCAACCACAGCATCTCCCCAGAATCTTTTGGGCACATTGGTGTGGAACATCATGGACCTGGCCACCTCCATAAGATGTCTATTCTTTCTCTCAGCAACACCATTTTGTTGTGGTGTATATGGGCAGCTTGTCTGGTGAAGAATTCCATGTTTGGATAAGAGGGATTTGAAGGCTTGACTTGTGTATTCACCACCATTATCTGATCTTAAGATTTTAACTTTAGCATTATAATGGTTAGTGACATAATTATAAAAGTTGGTAAAGGCTTCAAGAACTCTGTCTTTAGATGGAATTAAAGTTAGCCAAGTGTACTTAGACTTCTCATCTATAAATGTGACAAAGTATTTGTGATTTTCTCTTGAAATGCAAGGTGATGTCCACACATCCGAATGAATCAAATCAAAACATTTCTCATAAACTGTAGTAGACTTAGGAAAGACAGACTTACAGTGTTTGCCTAATATACAGGCTTCACACTCATTGTTTTGAAACTTAACATCAGGCAACAAAAGATTCATAGCACGAAAATGTGGATGTCCTAATCTAGCATGCCAAATTGCATTATTTGCAGTAGCCACAAGAGAACTAAAAGCGCTTAAAAGAGAAGATGGAGACTTAGTATCCTCCAACACATAAAGTCCATCCTTAGTTGTTCCTTGTCCAAGTACCTCTCTTGTCTTAATATCCTGAAACCAAACTTCATTAGGACTGAAAATTGCATGACAATTAAGGTCAGAAGTCGCTTTTCTAACAGATAACAAGTTTGAGGTAAAGGATGGTAGGTAAAAGGCCTTAGAACTCTTATCAAACAGTTTTAAATCTCATATCCCTTTGATTGGAACCTTTTCACCATTAGCTATAGTAACATTCCCTAATGCAGGTTCTAAGTTCTCTATTAATTGTATATCACTAATCATATGGTGTGAAGCACCTGAATCAACAATCAAGGGTTTTTGAATTTTAGATGCATGATAAGAGTTACCAGATTCTTTTAAGGCTTTGATGAGGGCCTCCAGGTCTGACTTCTTCACAAATTCAGAGGAGGCTGCTATGGATGATCCTTCCCCATTCGGCCATATGCGCTTAGAGGGGTCTGTGTGGTGCGTGGCTAGGGAGCTTCCTTCAGACGAGTAGTTGGCTCTTGGCTCCTTCCACCGATTGTTCTTGAGGTGGGGATGCAAGATCCAGCATTTCTCCTTGAGATGTCCTCTCTTCTTGCAATGATCACACACCAACATCTTCCTGTCTTCATACTTGAAGTTGCTCTTGTTTGCCGTGGCTAGTTCTCCTTTGTTGGCTGTGATCAACTCGCCCTTCCTTCCAAAGAGCCCCAAAGACCCTTGTTCCTTTTGGACTTGTGAACACACCTCATCCAAGGTTGGTAGCTTGTCAGCTCTCAGCAAATGCTTGATAAGATCATTAAAGGTTGGGTTCAAGGTCAGCAACAGGGCGAACACCTTGTCTTGTTCTCGGCGTTCATTAAGGACCATGGGGTCTACTGAGCTTGGCCTTAACATTTCCAACTCTGCCCATAGGGCTCTGAACTTTCCAAAGTGTTTGGTGAAGTCCATATCTTCTTGGCTCAAGTCATTAATGGCTTTCTTGACCTCAAACACCCGGCTGAGATTGGAGATATTCCCAAAGACGTTTTGAAGAGTTTCCCACAGCTCCTTGGCTGTTTCACAATACGAGTAGGCTTCAAGAATAGAAGCTTCAAGAGAGTTTTGGAGGATGGCTAAGACGGTCTGGTCTTCTTGAAACCACTTGTTTCTTCCAGCCATCATCGCCTCTTCCTCATCTTCATCAGCCGTCTTCATGTGAGCGGTTTCTTCAACAACATGGCTCCACAGTCCACGGCTGCACAGGGCGGTCTTTGTGGTTCTTGACCATAACAAGTAGTTCCCACCTGTTAGGATAACTGGAACAACCAAAGGTTTTGAGTTTTCCATGGCTGAGAATGTTTGGACCGTTGGACAAACTCTTTACCCACTGGATAATAGCAAATCGTTTGTGTAAAGCGAATGAGAAAGGATGAATTAGAAAGATTAGATGCAATGGATGTTTATTCCATGCTCTGATACCATGAAAGAATGTGTATATTTGCGGAATTAAGAGTTTAGGAAAGTATGGAAGAGTTTGGACAGGAGTTTTAATGGAGAATGAGAGAGATGAAGAACAAGGAAGAAGTATATTTCCTTAGTTGGTTTTACTACAACATTAGGTGAAGGATATTTATAGACAGACACTTAGACAGCTAGGTATTCGCAGGATAGGGACATAAACAATAAACAAAGGGGAGAGAGTGCTGGATCCAAGGCGTGATGGTGACAGCTCCTAACGGGTGGGAGCTTGCTTCCACACGTGATCCTGCCTTGTCAAAGTCTTCAACGGTCCTCTCCTCTTGCCAAGACTCCTTCTAGAACATTTTAAGTGAAAGGGCCACACCAAGTCTTCCCTGGGCCGTCCCATGTCCTAACTTCACCTTGGGCCATTCCATGTCTCAATCGCTAAGTCTTCCTGGGCTGCCTAAGGCTGTGTCCCAACTTAAGAACTGGTTGACCACTCCTCTTTATTTCCTTTTCTAACTCAATACCACTAGTGATAGGTTATCATGTAACGGCTCTATAAGTCCCTTCTCTTATCCCTAGTCTATGATACCTAGCTAGCTTTCTATTTAAGGCCAAGCAGCCCACCTATGTATTTTACTCTTATGCAATCGAATACACTCTCTTACTCTTCATCGTTTCCCTTCCTCTCTTCATCATGTTTTACTTCTTAAATCTCTGTAAACTTACTCCTAATCCTTGCTAAAACTTACAAATAAACCACTAGTAGTTGATTCTGGTGCATCTCACCACATGATTAGCAATGTTGAATTGATTAGAGACTTAGAACCGGCTAATGGTCATGTTGTTATTGCTAATGGTGATCGAATTCCAATTAAAGGAGTAGGCAACTTGAATCTATTTGATAGAGAGACTAGAGCTTTCTTTATGCCTAGCTTCACCTCTAATCTAGTCTCTGTTCATAAGGCCACAAATGACTTGGATTGCAATGTTATCTTCACTCCTAATGATGTGCATTTTCAGGATATTAAGACAAGCAAGTTGCTTGGGAAAGGAATAACCAAGGATGGTCTTTATCTGCTGGAAAATGATCAACCTTTAGCCTCTGTTTTATGCTCTTTAAATTCGGTCCCTGCTTATGCTAATAATGCGCTATGGCATGCTAGATTAGGACATCCTCACTCAAGGGCCTTAAGCCTAATGTTGCCTAATGTTGTGTTTAAAAATGATGATTGTGAAGCTTGTATTTTGGGCAAACATTGCAAATCTATTTTCCCTAAGTCGAATATGGTTTATGAGAGATGCTTTGATCTTGTGCATTCAGATGTTTGGACTGCCCCCTGCTTGTCTAGAGAAAATCAGAAATATTTCATCACCTTTATAGATGAGAAATCAAAATACACATGGTTAACCCTTTTGCAATCCAAAGATAGAGCTTTAGAAGCTTTTGTTAATTTTCAGAACTATATTACTAACCATTTCAATGCAAGGATCAAAATCTTTAGATCAGACAATGGTGGGGAGTATACAAGTAATGCATTTAAGGAACATCTCAATAAACATGGCATTCTTCATCAGACCAGCTGTCCCTATACACCTCAACAGAATGGTGTGGCTGAGAGAAAGAACCGCCACTTGATGGAAGTGGCCAGGTCAATGATGTTCCAATCCAAGGTTCCAAAGAGGTTTTGGGGAGATGCGGTCCTTACAGCTTGTTACCTCATCAACAGGATTCCCACAAGAGTTCTCAATGATCTATCTCCCTTTGAGGTATTGAATTCTACTAAGCCTTCCTTAGCTCACCTAAAAGTCTTTGGTTGCTTGTGTTTTGTTCTGGTTCCAGGGGAAAACAGAACCAAACTAGATGCTAAGAGTACAAAATCAATGTTTATTGGATACTCCACTACCCAAAGAGGCTATAAGTGTTATGACCCTGAAGCTAGGAAGGTTCTTGTGTCCCGGGATGTGAAGTTCATTGAAAACAAAGGCTACTATGGTGACCAAAAATGGGATGATTTAGCAGATCTTAGTGGGAGATCCTTGGACCGGGCCACTAGTCTTCGACACATCTTTGATCACCTTGGCATTGCTCTTTCGCAACATCCTGGTCCTGCCACTGTCCCGTGTCCTCAACCTGGCTCGTGCCCTGTACCTAACACTGCTTCACACGTCCCAACTTCTAATCAGCCAGATATAAGATTATCCCAGCCAGTTCTTGGCTCAACCGAGAATGAACCAGCCTCGTCCCGGCGTGTACCGCCCTTGCCTCGACCAGAGCTTGACCGTGAGGGGGGCACATATTTTGAAGAAGAAGACCATGATCAAGACAGGGCTAGCTCTTCTTCTGAAAGCCACGATCAAGCGGCAAGTAAAGGACATGATCAGGAAGCAGAATCATCAAGACCAGTTCAACCTCTAAGAAGAAGTACAAGACTCAAGAAGGATCCATCCAACTGGGTGAATACGAGGGTGTATTACAATGCGAATGAAGTTGCTCATCCTTCCCAAGTTGTCTGCTCCTTTGCCTCTTTCCCTGAAGAACATAAGGTCTTTATAAGCAGCTTGGATCAGAGACATATCCCTACATCTTATGACAAAGCTAAGGAACTTAAAGTCTGGAGAGATGCTATAAGTGATGAGACAGGAGCCATGGAAAGGAACCACACATGGGACGAAGCCGTGCTACCCAAGGGAAAGAAGGCAGTAAGATCCAAGTGGGTATTTACGATCAAATACAAGAGTAATGGGGACATAGAGAGGTACAAGGCCAGGTTGGTTGCAAGACGCTTCACTCAGACCTATGGAGAAGATTTTGGTGATACCTTTGCCCCGGTAGCAAAACTCCATACAGTGAGGATCGTTCTATCCTTAGCAACAAATCTGGAGTGGGAACTGTGGCAGATGGATGTAAAGAATGCCTTCTTGCAAGGAGAGCTAGAGGAAGAGGTGTATATGCGGCCACCTCCAGGTCTAGAAGGGATGGTTCAACCAGGCAAGGTTTTGAGATTGAGAAAGGCTATCTATGGATTGAAGCAATCACCTAGGGCCTGGTATCACAAGTTAAGCATGACACTAAGGGATAGAGGTTTCAGGAAGTCTGAAGCCGATCACACTCTGTTCACGCTATTGGAATGAGTAAGCAATTCACCAAGGGAAGGAGTGTTAACGGCTAGTAATGAATCTTCTAGAAGGATTGGTGACTCACCTCTGCCAGCAAAAAAGGGGAAAGAGGCGCCAGCACTAAAGAGGAAGCTCACACTCTTACCTAAAGTAGTCGCTTCTAGGTTATCTATTTCTATATAAAAGGATCATTAAGGTCTCTCTTTGTAATCAAGAAATCCTATTCTAATAATATGTGTTCACTCAATCTCTCGCCTAAACTCTCTCCACTCTTCCTAAACTTCTAAAACTATCATGGTATCAGAGCCAATGCTCACAAATCTTCCCTGAATCATTCGTAAACTCTTATTTCCTCTAGGTTATCAATCCGCAAATCTTTTCTTCTCTGGTTCTTAAAGCACTTAATCTATGGTAAACATGTTCTAGCCTATCCTCTCTGAGATCTAAGATCCTCAGAACCATTGGTGATGAGTTGAGGAAGACTAGATGTGGGTATCATGCGGATTATAGTAGTCTTTGCTGGGACCAGTTCTTGCTCTTTCTCTCGCGGCCATTGATGTACGGACCATAGCTCCTATTCCACAAGTTTGAAACTTGTTTCTACTCAAAAGAAGAACTAAAAGGCTACTTAAAGCTTCACGGTTCAAAATACTTTCAAAAGGAGCCATCTTTCAACCTCCTTCACTGAGCCGTATTCATCTTCCTCATCGGGCTATTGAAACCCAGAATCCGTACACCTTTCTAATCTCCTCAAAGGCAGCTCCTCTTGTCTCCTTTCTCATCAAACCCTTCCTTCCTGCATCCGGTGAAGTCATTTAAGACCAAAAGAAGACATTTTGCTTCATGATTCAAGTCTGAGGGTCTTGTATCTGTCCGTACAAGTTCGAGGGTTTTACAGCTGAAGTTCCAGACTAAGTAAAGGAGGCTCTTTTCGTCCCATTTTAAGTCTTCTTGCCAGAGCCAATCATCAATCTACTCAAACAACAGTGATCTTTGCCTTACCGTGAAGACCAAGCTTTATCCACCATTGTTGTACGGACCTAAAACCTTCCTCATGGAGAACACTCGCCAAATAGCCGTTCCAGTGATCCTTAAAGGTTTAAACTATGTCTTATGGTCTCGCATGATAAAGACTGCTCTTGGAGGCCGGGGTTTGGGAGATCATCTCCTATTCAATGAAGCACCTCCTAGTCTAATCCAGAATGAAGATGGTGATGAAATGGTCATCACGGATGAGCGAAAGTGGCATCAGGAGGACCTATATGTCCTATCCGTTCTGCAAAACTCCTTAGATGGTCCAATCCTGGAGTCCTACTCACACTGTGAAACATCAATGGAACTATGGACTATTCTCAAGAAGGTCTATGGCAACACCTCCAACCTTAGCAGGATCTTTCAAGTCAAGCAGGCCATCAACAATCTAAGTCAAGAAGATCCAGACTTCACCTCCTTGTTTGGGAAGTTCAGTTCCTTATGGGCAGAATTAGATATGCTCCGACCTGTGTCCTTTGATCCTGAAGTCATTAAGGAAAGGCGGGAACAAGATAAAGTCTTTAGCCTTCTCATGATTCTCAGTCCCACATACAACGATCTCATTAAACACATCTTGAGGGCAGATAAACTCCCTTCCCTTGAAGATGTATGCTCTCAAATACAGAAGGAATCCGGATCAAATGGATTGTTTGGAAGAAAAGGTGACCTTCTCACGGCTCACAAAAGCACATACAAGACTGAAGAAGAACCCATCTCAGCAAATAAAGGGTTTTACAAACCGGAAGACAAGAAGAGCATAATGTGTGATCATTGTAAACGGAAAGGACATTCCAGAGATAAGTGTTGGATTCTTCATCCACATCTCAAGCCAAACAAGTGGAAGGAAGTTCCTAGAGCTCATTTCACTCAGGAAACTGGATACTATCCCAAGAAGAACCTCCCATACCAAATCGCTCACGGCCCAGCTAGCTCTAATCAACAAGCCAGCTCCTCAAGTTCATCATGCATTGGAAGTTCTCAAACTCATCCAGCTCATATGGTGCCATACCAACCAATGCAGTCAGAGTATGTCAGGAAATCCGATCTTGAAGCTCTCATCAAAGCATTCAAAGACAACTCTGGTAATGCGATTGTTGGTAGATCATTACATGCCTCATTTAATGCTTTCACTAAGACTAAACCATTAATTGTAGATTCAGGGGCATCTCACCATATGATCAGTGATATGAATTTGATTAAGAACATTGAACCGGCTGTAGGGAATGTCTTGATAGCAAATGGAACAAATGTGCCAATAGAAGGAATAGGTGATCTTAGATTATTCAATAAGGAATCTAGAGCCTTTTATATGCCCTCATTCACTTCTAACCTTCTATCTGTCAAGAGAGCTACAACCGATTTAAACTTTCATGCTATCTTTGGGCCTAATGACTTTGTGTTTCAGGATATTGAAACTAAGGAGATTCTTGGACAAGGTGTTACCAGAAATGATCTATATGTGCTTGAAGACTTATCTCCTAGTTCTCCTAGTCGTTTAACTTCCTGTTTTTCAAATTTCAATAATTCTAAGATGAATGGTGATTTGTGGCATGCTAGGCTTGGTCATCCTCATCTTAAAGTACTAGAGTTAATGTTCCCTAGGATGTCTTTCAATAATGAATTATGTGAAGCTTGTATCCTTGGAAAACACTGTAGGTCTGTTTTTCCTAAGTCTCAAACAATGTATGAAAACTGCTTTGATCTTGTTCACTCTGATGTTTGGACTGCCCCATGTGTCTCTAGAGATAATCACAAGTATTTTGTTAGTTTCATAGATGAGAAGTCAAAATACACTTGGGTTACCTTAATGCCATCTAAGGGTAGAGTTCTTGAAGCGTTTATGAGTTTTAACAAGTATGTGACTAACCAATATGATGCTAAAGTTAAATGTCTAAGATCAGATAATGGTGGGGAGTATACTAGCCAGGCCTTTAAACACTATCTCAACAAACATGGAATTGAGCACCAGACAAGTTGTCCCTATACCCCTCAGCAGAATGGAGTTGCTGAGAGGAAAAACAGACACTTAATGGAGGTGACTAGAGCCATGATGTTTCATAGGAAGGTTCCTAAACAGTTTTGGGGTGATGCCTTAGTTACGGCTTGCTACTTAATCAACAGACTTCCGACCAAAATCCTTCATGACATTTCACCGTTTGAGGTACTTACTAAAACCAAACCTCATCTTGATCATATTAGAGTGTTTGGATGTGTTTGCTATGTGTTGATCCCAGGGGAACAGAGGAACAAGTTAGAGGCTAGGAGCACAAAGGCCATGTTTCTTGGATATTCAACCACACAGAAAGGGTACAAGTGCTACAATACTGATACCAACCGTGTTCTTATCTCCCGGGATGTTAAGTTTCTTGAAGACAAAAGCTATTTCTCGGATGGTACGTGGGAGTCTATCAAAGACATATCTTCTCAATCGCCCAACCAGGCTGAGAATTTAAAGAAGATCTTAGAGAACCTGGGTATATCCTCTTTTGGTCCAGACACTCATCAGCATTCGCAGCATCATCCTCTTCATCCTGAGGGGGGACAACAAGACTATGGTCATGATGAGGAGGATGAAGATTCAGCTACTAATTCAAACAACATCCAAAGAAGAGAATCTGAACCTGAGTCACAAACCGGTCCAAGTAACTCTGAAGGAAACTCAGAAGCTGAAGTTGGTTCGAGTTCTGGAAATACCAATGATCAACATCAACACTCGCATGAAGTACCAGCATCATTAGAACTCCGGAGAAGCACTAGACAACGATTTCCTCCAGCAAACTGGAAGAACACGAGAGTTTACTACAATAGTAATGCAGTGGCTCATCCTACTCAAGCGGTTTGCAACATGGTCCATATTCCACAACAACATCTGGCTTTCACAGGCAGTCTAGATCAAGAGTTAGTTCCCAAGACTTATGATGAAGCTAAGGAGCTAAAAGTCTGGAGAGATGCCGTGGGAGCAGAAAGAACTGCAATGGAGAAAAATCATACATGGGATGAAGCAGACTTACCAAAAGGAAAGAAGGCAGTGAGCTCTAGATGGATTTTCACCATCAAATACAAAAGTAATGGGGAGATTGAGAGATATAAGGCCAGACTGGTAACAAGAGGATTCACCCAGACCTATGGAGAAGATTACAGAGACACATTTGCTCCAGTAGCAAAAATGCATACAATCAGAGTTGTTTTGTCTCTTGCTGCAAACTTAGACTGGGAACTATGGCAGATGGATGTCAAAAACGCATTCCTTCAAGGAGAATTAGAAGAAGAAGTCTACATGACCCCTCCACCTGGATTAGAAGATTCAGTTGCACCAGGGAAAGTCCTTAGATTAAGAAAGGCAATCTATGGCCTTAAACAGTCACCTAGGGCCTGGTATCACAAGTTGAACGTCACTCTAAGAGACAGAGGTTTCAGGAGATCAGAATCCGATCACACCTTGTTCACCTTACATAGCCAAGAAGGTATAGTTGTCATTCTCATTTATGTGGATGATATTATCATCTCTGGGAATGACAAGGTAGGAATTTCTGCTACAAAAGAATATCTTAAAGCTATGTTTGACATTAAAGATCTTGGTGAACTCAAATATTTCTTGGGTATTGAAGTCTGCAGGTTTAAAGATGGGTTGTTTATATCTCAGAGGAAATACATTGTAGACTTACTAACTAATGCAGGAATGATGGATTCAAAAGCAGCAAGAACGCCCTTAGAAGATGGTTACAAGGCTAAAACTGAGGGGGAGCAAGATGAAGAGACATTTGAGGATCCGAAGCTATACAGGAAACTTGTTGGTAAGCTCATATATCTGACAATTACAAGACCTGACTTGTGCTTTGCTGTGAATCAGGTAAGTCAGTATATGAAAGCCCCTGGGAAGAATCATTGGATGATGATACAACGCATTCTGAGATACTTGAAAGGGACTTACACTCAGGGAATATGGATGGGAAAGAATGGAAACACTGAAGTAGTTGGCTATTGTGATGCTGATTGGGCTGGGGATAGGAAAGACAGAAGATCAACTACTGGTTATTGCACCTTCATAGGTGGTAATCTTGTCACTTGGAAGACCAAGAAGCAGAAAGTAGTATCATGTTCAAGTGCTGAAGCTGAATATATGGCTATGAGGAAGTTAACTACCGAGTGTATATGGCTAAAGGCTCTTCTCAAAGACTTCAGCATTGAAAGCAGCACACCTATCACAATGCATTGTGATAATCAGGCAGCCATTCATATTGCATCCAATTCAGTCTTCCATGAACGAACCAAGCATATTGAGGTGGACTGCCACAAAGTTAGAGAGGCTGTGGAGAAAGGAATCATACTTCCATGCTATACAAGAAGTTATGATCAATTGGCTGATATCTTTACCAAGGCGGCAAGTTTGAAGGTTTGTGAGTTCATTCATACTAAGCTTGGACTCACAACCCTACCATTCCAGTAACTTCCCTATCATGAAGGATTCATACTCTTTTTCCCTTAGAATGTTTTTCTCCCACTGGGTTTTGCATTCTAAGGTTTTTAATGAGGTGAATCCTCTTGATGTCCAAGTTTTAATCATTCACCAATGATGTAAAACTTGAGGGGGAGTATTGGAATGAGTAAGCAATTCACCAAGGGAAGGAGTGTTAACGGCTAGTAATGAATCTTCTAGAAGGATTGGTGACTCACCTCTGTCAGCACAAAAGGGGAAAGAGGCGCCAGCACTAAAGAGGAAGCTAACACTCTTACCTAAAGTAGTCGCTTCTAGGTTATCTATTTCTATATAAAAGGATCATTAAGGTCTCTCTTTGTAATCAAGAAATCCTATTCTAATAATATGTGTTCACTCAATCTCTCGCCTAAACTCTCTCCACTCTTCCTAAACTTCTAGCCAGTCAGGTATCATAGTTGTATTGGTCTATGAGGATGATATCATCATCACAGGTGACGATAGGGAAGGTATCAAGGAAACCAAAGCCTATCTTAAGTCCATCTTTGACATTAATGACTTAGGCTTGCTTAAGTATTTCCTTGGGATTGAGATATGTCGCTCTAAAGAGGGACTATTCTTATCTCAAAGGAAATACACACTTGATCTTTTGTCTGAAACAGGAAAGCTTGATGCAAAACCGGTGGCCACACCTCTGGAAGACAACTATAAAGCTATCAGTGAGGGGGAGCTTGAAGATCAACCATTCAACAATCCGCAACTCTACAGAAGACTAGTAGGTAAGTTAATTTATTTAACTCTTACTAGACCTGATCTTTGTTTCTCTGTGAATCAGGTTAGCCAGCATATGCAAGAGCCTAAGGTTCATCATTGGAACATGCTGGAGAGAGTTCTTAGATACTTAAGAGGGACTTCTGAGCAAGGAATTTGGATGGGAGCTAATGGAAGCTCAGAAATAGTGGGATATTGTGATGCTGACTGGGCTGGGGATAGAGAAGACAGGAGATCCACGACAGGCTATTGCACCTTTGTTGGAGGTAACTTAGTGACATGGAAGACAAAGAAACAGAAGATAGTCTCCTGCTCCAGTGCTGAAGCCGAATACCGTGCCATGAAGAAACTCACTAATGAGCTAACATGGATCAAAGCCATTTTGAAGGATTTGGGAATAGAGACATCCAAACCAATGACCATGCATTGTGATAACCAGACGGCCATTCATATAGCTTCAAATTTGGTCTTCCATGAGAGAACGAAGCACATAGAGATTTACTGTCACAAAGTGAGGCAAGCCGTAGAGCTGGGGATAGTATTACCTTGCTATACTCGGAGTGTGGATCAGCTTGCTGACATCTTTACCAAAGAAACAACACCTAAGGTATATGAGTCCATTTTACCGACTCATAGATATTACTACTCCATGACTTCCCTAACCATAAGCAATCATGCTCTTTTTCCCTTATGTTTGCTTTTGTCCCATTGGGTTTTACACCATAAGGTTTTTAATGAGGTGGTTGTTTATGGTTTCCAAGCTAAGTTCTTTATCAGAATTTAGCTTGAGGGGGAGTATTGGACCTAGAGTGTACAAGGAGGAGTTTGTCCATGCCTAATGATAAGAGGAGGTTCGTGTATTAAGTGAGATGGAAGGGAAGCTTGTATAAGGAAGCGTGTGATAAGTGATAAGCAATCTTGTAACGGCTCTATAAGCTCTCTCATGTAACGGCTCTATAAGCTTTCTCTCTTATCCCTAGTCTAGACATCCTATCATGTAACCTAGGTAGATTTCTATTTAAGGCTAAGCAGCCTCTCTTTGTATTATATAACATAATGGAATCGATTTCTATCTTTGGCTCCTTTACTCCATTCTCCTATTCTTCATCCTTCATCCTAATCTAAAACTCTTAATCTTACAAAACTATCATGAAGTTTGTAGAATCCAAAGGATTCTATGAAGAAAAGAATTGGGATGAACTCAAAGACCTCTCCCAATCCACATCTGACCGGGCCACCAACCTCAGACACCTTATGGAGAATCTTGTGATAACATTACCAGATGCACCAAAATCAACTCACCAAGAACCGCCAACTACTTCTCCATCTAATACAACTCAAGCGGCTAGTTCTCTTGATCATGAGGGAGACAATGAAGGTGATGAGCTTGATGAGCTTGAACTTGAACCTACTAACCAAGAAACAAGCTCACACGTACATGATCACGAAGAACATGAGGAATCCGAAACTGAGGCTGAACAACAAGCAGAAGAACAGGTGGCCCAACAAGACACCCAAGTAGTACTAAGGAGAAGCCAAAGGGAAAGGCGACCAGCTTCAAATTGGATCAACACCAGAGTATACTACAATGCCCAAGCAGTAGCTCACCCAACTCAAGCTGTTTGCTCCGTAGCTCATGTTCCCTTAGAACATCAAGCATTTGCAGCAGTCCTCAACCAAGAACATATACCAAGAAACTATGAGGAAGCAAAGGAGCTTAAAGTGTGGAGAGATGCAGTTAAGGCTGAATGCAATGCCATGGACATCAATCACACTTGGGATGAGGCCGATTTACCTAAGGACAAGAGGACAGTGAGCTCCAGATGGATCTTTACCATTAAATACAAAAGCAATGGAGAGATAGAAAGATACAAGGCAAGACTAGTTGCAAGAGGTTTCACTCAGACCTATGGAGAAGACTACAATGACACCTTTGCACCAGTAGCCAAATTACACACTGTAAGGGTTCTTCTCTCTTTAGCTACTAACCTTGATTGGGAGTTGTGGCAGATGGATGTCAAGAATGCCTTCCTACAAGGAGAACTAGAAGATGAAGTGTATATGACACCTCCACCAGGCCTTGAAGATACGGTGACTCCAGGAAAGGTTCTAAGGATGAGAAAAGCTATCTATGGCCTCAAACAGTCACCAAGAGCTTGGTACCATAAGCTAAGTATCACACTTAGAGATAAGAGCTTTAGAAAGTCTGAGGCAGATCATACCCTCTTCACACTCCAAAGTCAAACAGGTATTGTAGTCATTCTCATCTATGTAGATTATATAATCATCTCAGGGAATGACAAGGTAGGAATTCAATCCACTAAGGTTTATCTTAAATCTATGTTTGATATAAAAGACTTGGATGAACTAAAGTACTTCCTAGGGATAGAAATATGTCGAACACAAGAAGGCCTCTTCTTATCACAAAGGAAGTACACACTTGATCTTCTAGTTGATGCAGGAAGATTAGAAGCTAAACCAGCGAAGACTCCCCTAGAAGAAGGGTACAAGGTGGAACGTGAGGGGGAGCTTGGAGATGAGATGTTTGGAGACACCAAACTCTATAGGAAGATGGTTGGTAAGCTAATTTATCTAACCATTACTAGACCTGACTTGTGCTATGCTGTGAATCAGGTCAGTCAACATATGCAAGCCCCAAAGGTGCATCAATGGAACATGGTGGACCGGATCTTAAGATACCTGAAAGGGACACACGACCAACGCATCTGGATGGGGCGCAATGGAAGCTCTGAAATCGTGGGCTATTGTGATGCTGATTGGGCTGGAGACAGGAATGATAGGAGATCAACTACCGGTTATTGCACATTCATTGGAGGCAACCTAGTTACTTGGAAAACAAAGAAGCAGAAGGTGGTTTCTTGTTCAAGTACTGAAGCTGAGTACCGAGCCATGAGGAAGCTCACCACAGAACTTACCTGGCTCAAGAATCTGCTCAAGGATCTAAACATAGAAGTCACAACACCAATCACCATGCATTGTGACAACCAAGCTGCCATACATATAGCATCCAACAATGTATTTCATGAGAGAACCAAGCACATTGAAGTAGACTGCCACAAAGTGAGACAAGTAGTGGAGCAAGGATTTGTCCTACCATGTTACACAAGGAGCTCGGATCAACTTGCAGATATATTCACAAAATCCGCAAGTTTAAAGGTATGTGAGTCCATATTTCCAAAACTTGGGCTCATAAACCTTCCCAACCAGGGAATCCCCTAGCCAAAAGATCCATACACTTTTTCCCTTAAGATGTTTTTGTCCCAAAGGGTTTTGCATCTTAAGGTTTTTAATGAGGTGAGTATTTATGGTTCCAAGCTTAACCATTCATCATGGTTGAGCTTGAGGGGGAGTATTAATCTACACACGACAGCAAGCCCAACTATAAGACTTCTAGAAGAAAGATACATGCAGCTGGGAGAAGTTAATGGTCTGTGATGTCGATTACTCAAGTGAGGAAAGGAAGTTAATGACCTTGGATGTCGACTACTCAAATAAGGGAAGGAAGTTAATGGCCTGGATGTCGATTACTCAAGGTTGGAAAGGAAGTTAATTACTTCCCCTTTGAGAGTTAGGCAACAAATAGTTTATGGAAAGTAAATATGTGAGCCTAATTAATGTAATTAATGTATTTATTGTAACTTAGGCTATAAATACTCTAACCTATGTAACTAATCTGTCATGGAAATATAATCCTCCTTCTCTAATTCTCTCATACCAGCCGCCAGCTCTCTCTCTCTCATTTGTCACGAAATCTCTTCCTCTTAGTCTTCCATACTTTTGTTCTTCATCTTATTCAGAAAACTCTCTCTAATCTTCTCTTATATTCCGCATATTCTTACACATACTTGTTAAAACTCATAAACGCTTCAAAAACTCTACCCTTAGATGGCATTAAGGTAACCCAAGTGTATTTTGATTTCTCATCTATGAAACTAACAAAATACTTGTGATTATCTCTAGAGACACATGGGGCAGTCCAAACATCAGAGTGAACAAGATCAAAGCAGTTTTCATACATAGTTTGAGATTTAGGAAAAACAGACCTACAGTGTTTTCCAAGGATACATGCTTCACATAATTCATTATTGAAAACTGTTTTAGGAAACATTAACTCTAGCACTTTATGTAAGAATATGCGGAATATAAGAGAAGATTAGAAAGAGTTTTCTGAATAAGATGAAGAAAAAAAGTATGGAAGACTAAGAGGAAGAGATTTCGTGACAAATGAGAGAGAGAGAGAGCTGGCTGCTGGTATGAGAGAATTAGAGAATGAGGATTATATTTCCTTGATAGATTAGTTACATAGGTTAGAGTATTTATAGCCTAAGTTACAATAAATACATTAATTACATTAATTAGGCTTACATATTTACTTTCCATAAACTATTTGTTGCCTAACTCTCAAAGGGGAAGTAATTAACTTCCTTTCCAACCTTGAGTAATCGACATCCAGGCCATTAACTTCCTTTCCTTACTTGAGTAGTCGACATCCAAGGTCATTAACTTCCTTTCCTCACTTGAGTAATCGACATCACAGACCATTAACTTCTCCCAGCTGCCTGTATCTTTCTTCTAGAAGTCTTATAGTTGGGCTTGCTGTCGTGTGTAGATTAATACTCCCCCTCAAGCTCAACCATGATGAATGGTTAAGCTTAGAACCATAAAGACTCACCTCATTAAAAACCTTAAGATGCAAAACCCTTTGGGACAAAAACATCTTAAGGGAAAAAGAGTATGGATCTTTTGGCTAGGGGATTCCCTGGTTGAGAAGGTTTATGAGCCCAAGTTTTGGAAATATGGACTCACATACCTTTAAACTTGCGGATTTGGTGAATATATCTGCAAGTTGATCCTATTGGAATGAAGAGACAAAGAAAGGAAGAAGGCTTGACCAGGTGCATTGTCCAGACGGCCCATAAAAAGTCATTAGCCTCACTAAAAGAATAAAGAGGTCCAGAATCCTCACAGGTCTTCACCAGAGCCCGTAAAGTGTGTTCTAGCCCATGTGAAGTCTACAAGCCCATATGTGTGCATGACCTTAAGGGAATGCACATGTACAAGCCCATGAAGTGACCCAAGGCCTGTTTAGTCTCACCAAGAATTGTCAAACCTTCTAGAAGACTATTTTCCCTCTCACCAATTTGAATAACTCACATGTGGACTTAATTTAAATGTGGTGGCCGTTTATGAGCTGTCCCTTTCACCCCTTGGACACCACAACTTCTTCTCTCCCTTCTTTCTCTCTATAAATAGTTTGTATGCAGATAAAATTCATGTTAAGTGAAATATATCATTCTTCACTCTTCTCTAATGGCATTTTATGTTCTTTATGTCTTACTCTTTTATAATCTTGCTTAATCTCTCTTAATCTTTCTTAATCTTCAACCATAAAACTTCCCTTATTTCTCTATGTATTTCCGCAAATTCTAACATGGTATCAGAGCATGGTCTTGAATCAAGAAGATTCATATCTTCCCTTGCAATAAATTATCCTAATCTACTCACTCTGAGATTGAACAATCCTCAAAACCTAAAAGGTGCTGAGTTGTGAGAGGTTAGGATAGTTTATTTCTTGTGGATTGACCACTCTAAACTTCAATTAAACCTTTCCTGTTTCATTTCCAACAAAACGTTTTCTCAAAATCTTTGTAAAACTGTTTTATCCATTGGGTAATAACTTTATCCAATGGTCCAAAGTTTGAATTTCAAATTGTTTCATGCAATTCTTCTCTTCTCCTCTACAATGATGTTGAAAACTTTGTCTTAAATCTCTCTTATGGTTCAGAGACAAAGTTTGAAGAAGAGAAAGAATTCAAAATGGCTTCAACATTTAGGAAGCATTGCTTGGACCAGTGGGTAAACCGTTTTGCTTCACTGGTTTCACAGCTATTTAGCCACGAAAAAAAACACCTTCTTGTGTTGTTCTGATGATCCTAGTGTATGTTATTATCAGAAAACTTCTTCCTATAAGTTATTTTGGTGATATAACCCTTTAACCAGTGGGTAAAGCTAGTGACCATTGGACCATAGGTGTTCTTCTTTGGAAATCATAAACCATGGCTAGATAGGTGACAATGAAGAGGAAGGAATGGTGGCAGTGGCTTAGGATCACAAAAGAATGGGAAGAAATGGATGGTTGCCTAAACCGCTTATCCATTGGTCCATTAAGTGTACTCATTTAAGAGTAAAGAACACTTGAGACCAGGATAGGGTTAGTACCATTTGTTTACTTTTTTCTTAAGCCCCATCCAATTCTCTAAGTCATTTATTTTAGATTTCAAACAAAAAAAAAAAATCAGAAGACAGCCATTTTTGAATTTCTTACAAAAGTTTTATGTTATCCATTTGGACAATAACTTGAACTATTGGGCATTGGTGCATTTTCTTTGAGAAAGTAAGACACTTCAAGCCATAGTCAACTTTGAAGTTCCATGGATAGCAAACTGCAAGCATTCAACGAACCGCAGCCTTGGACTTGTCTCCTTTCTTATGTAATGAGAGACACTTTAGCTTGCTGTAGCTTGTTGTTCAAGTATTTCGGTTTGTGCTTGTTTGTTATGTATTTAAAACCTTGGACCAAGTTTCCTTTCATGTGAAATGTGGAACAACAAAGTCCATTGAAGTGTGGTTGGAGCTCATGTTGGTGATACAATAGAGAACCATGTCTAATTTCCTCACTTAGATAGAAAGTATGCTCTGTGGTTGCCACTAGAATAGATCTTCCACATCAGAAATTTTACTAAGCTAATTAAGGATTTCAAGTCATGATGCATCCTATTGCGCACTTGTGAGGAATTTTGGAAGAGAACCATGGCTGTATGCATTGCATTAGAAACTATGTTGTATCCAAATCCAAATTCTTAATTTAAAGAAGAGAGAATAATGACTTATATATACTACATCCTGTTTCTATTGCTTTACTCTTATGAGTTTAAGCCTTGAAATCATGAGAATCTTGTGTGTGGATATCTTTATGTGTCTTCTTATGCAGGAAAAGATGTTAATCACTTGTGATGTTGAAAAGAAATCCGTGAGAAGGAGTATCAAAACCAGTGAAGGAGAGCAATCCATGAGGGGGAGCCTCCAATTCCAGAAGCATTCAATTATTCAAATCAGCCTCTAAGAAAGAATCACAAAGGCTTACTATCAAAGCCTTTGTCAAAGGCTATCTCTAAACTAATATCTATCTCAATTTGATTAAAATGATTTAGAATTATTTAAAATAGGGAAGTGAACCTTGGTGAACTATGCTTGGCATTTAGGACCATGATGAATCCAAAAGTCCTCTTTAAAACCACTTAAGGGAAGTGAACCATGTTTTCCTTCACTCTCAAAAGTATAAGGAAGCATGATGAATCCAAAAGTCCTTAAGGGATCCTTTCACTCTAATCTCCATTCTACTTAATTCTGCTTATTCTACATAATCTTACAATCTCTGGTTACTTATACTCCAACCTTGGTTACTTATACTCTAATCTCTAGTTACTCACTCTATATACTCTATAAACTTATAAATTCTATCTCATCTAAAGTGTGTTGAATTCATTACTTTGGTTCAATTGATCTTGCTACTGTCTTATGTGAAGTCTTAATTGCACACTTATAACTTTGATATTCCTCATGGCATACTCAAATTCTTCTTCTTTATGACTTGTTTAAGGGTAAAGGAGACCATGAGAGCCTCAAAGCAAAGATGGCAAGAAGGGATTCATACAAAGCAAAACCAAATCATGAAGGATTAAAGGAATGAACACATTGGCGAGAATGGCACTCTACCAATACCTTACACATCAGAGCCTACCCTTCAAGGGTATATTCCTGAGTGAAGAAATGGGAGGCCACATATGCTGCATAGAAGGCAGTCAAGCTGTGAACTCATAAGGCGAATTGGCTTGGCATACAAAAGCCAACAAGAAGCAGCCTCCTCCTATCAGAGCCTACATCAAAGAATGTATATTCCTGAAGTTGGAGAGCATGGCTAAATCAAACAAGAAGGCATTCTTGTAGAATGGCAGTCCATAACAAGTGTGGTCATTGATGCTCATCTTTCCAAACTTTACTCAATACTCTTATTCTCTGAGTCAAGCTTGAGGAGGGATGAGAATGAGCATCCATCTGTTGTATAATCAAGGAACCTAAAGGCGCAAACAATGCAAAGGCTTGAAGTTGTCTTGAAGGTGCACCAAATTCAAAATCTACCAAGGAGCACTCTTAAGAGACGTGACCAACTAGGCACAGTGTATTTGAAGTTAAAGAAGAAGAGAAGGCCTAAGTTAAAGAAGCAAAGAAGAGGCAGACAATATTGGGAAACAATATTGGGAACAAAAGAGAAGGTGGTGGCCGATATTTGAAGAAGATGTCTAAAGAATGAATACAACCTGAGTTAGAACCAAGGGCCGCCATGCTCCTAAAGAAGTAATATGGTGGAAAGTGATGAATCAGCTCAGGACTGTGACTAAATAAGAAGTAACTGGAAGATTTGCCACAAGATGTGTTAATCAATCCAAAGTTTCTTCAAACAACAAAGTGGCTGAAGAAGCTACTAAGAAACTACAAAGGTGTTGAATCAGCTCAGGAGCCTGTATGGCTGCGGGGGAGTATTAGAAAGAAGGAAGGAAGCCGAGGCCAAGACAAGCTCAGGCCAAGTCCAAGCTCAGCATTAGCTCAATACGAAACTCCTAATGCTAAGCTTGAGGGGGAGTATTGGAATGAAGAGACAAAGAAAGGAAGAAGGCTTGACCAGGTGCATTGTCCATACGGCCCATAAAAAGTCATTAGCCTCACTAAAAGAATAAAGAGGTCCAGAATCCTCACAGGTCTTCACCAGAGCCCGTAAAGTGTGTTCTAGCCCATGTGAAGTCTACAAGCCCATATGTGTGCATGACCTTAAGGGAATGCACATGTACAAGCCCATGAAGTGACCCAAGGCCTGTTTAGTCTCACCAAGAATTGTCAAACCTTCTAGAAGACTATTTTCCCTCTCACCAATTTGAATAACTCACATGTGGACTTAATTTAAATGTGGTGGCTGTTTATGAGCTGTCCCTTTCACCCCTTGGACACCACAACTTCTTCTCTCCCTTCTTTCTCTCTATAAATAGTTTGTATGCAGATAAAATTCATGTTAAGTGAAATATATCATTCTTCACTCTTCTCTAATGGCATTTTATGTTCTTTATGTCTTACTCTTTTATAATCTTGCTTAATCTCTCTTAATCTTTCTTAATCTTCAACCATAAAACTTCCCTTATTTCTCTATGTATTTCCGCAAATTCTAACAGATCCGAGCTCCTTGTGTAACATGGTAGGACAACTCCTTGCTCCATTACTTGTCTCACTTTGTGGCAGTCTACTTCAATGTGCTTGGTTCTCTCATGAAATACATTGTTGGATGCTATATGTATGGCAGCTTGGTTGTCACAATGCATGGTGATTGGTGTTGTGACTTCTATGTTTAGATCCTTGAGCAGATTCTTGAGCCAGGTAAGTTCTGTGGTGAGCTTCCTCATGGCTCGGTACTCAGCTTCAGCACTTGAACAAGAAACCACCTTCTGCTTCTTTGTTTTCCAAGTAACTAGGTTGCCTCCAATGAATGTGCAATAACCGGTAGTTGATCTCCTATCATTCCTGTCTCCAGCCCAATCAGCATCACAATAGCCCACGATTTCAGAGCTTCCGTTGCGCCCCATCCAGATGCCTTGGTCGAGTGTCCCTTTCAGGTATCTTAAGATCCGGTCCACCATGTTCCAGTGATGCACCTTTGGGGCTTGCATATGTTGACTGACCTGATTCACAGCATAGCACAAGTCAGGTCTAGTAATGGTTAGATAAATTAGCTTACCAACCATCTTCCTATAGAGTTTGGTGTCTCCAATCATCTAATCTCCAAGCTCCCCCTCACGTTCCACCTTGTACCCTTCTTCTAGGAGAGTCTTCGCTGGTTTAGCTTCTAATCTTCCTGCATCAACTAGAAGATCAAGTGTGTACTTCCTTTGTGATAAGAAGAGGCCTTCTTGTGTTCGGCATACTTCTATCCCTAGGAAGTACTTTAGTTCACCCAAGTCTTTTACATCAAACATAGATTTAAGATAAACCTTAGTGGATTGAATTCCTACCTTGTCATTCCCTGAGATGATTATATCATCTACATAGATGAGAATGACTACAATACCTGTTTGACTTTGGAGTGTGAAGAGGGTATGATCTGCCTCAGACTTTCTAAAGCCCCTATCTCTAAGTGTGATACTTAGCTTATGGTACCAAGCTCTTGGTGTCTGTTTGAGGCCATAGATAGCTTTTCTCAGCCTTAGAACCTTTCCTGGAGTCACCGTATCTTCAAAGCCTGGTGGAGGTGTCATATACACTTCATCTTCTAGTTCTCCTTGTAGGAAGGCATTCTTGACATTCATCTGCCACAACTCCCAATCAAGGTTAGTAGCTAAAGAGAGAAGAACCCTTACAGTGTGTAATTTGGCTACTGGTGCAAAGGTGTCATTGTAGTCTTCTCCATAGGTCTGAGTGAAACCTCTTGCAACTAGTCTTGCCTTGTATCTTTCTATCTCTCCATTGCTTTTGTATTTAATGGTAAAGATCCATCTGGAGCTCACTGTCCTCTTGTCCTTAGGTAAATCGGCCTCATCCCAAGTGTGATTGATGTCCATGGCATTGCATTCAGCCTTAACTGCATCTCTCCACACTTTAAGCTCCTTTGCTTCCTCATAGTTTCTTGGTATATGTTCTTGGTTGAGGACTGCTGCAAATGCTTGATGTTCTAAGGGAACATGAGCTAGGGAGCAAACAGCTTGAGTTGGGTGAGCTACTGCTTGGGCATTGTAGTATACTCTGGTGTTGATCCAATTTGAAGCTGGTCGCCTTTCCCTTTGGCTTCTCCTTAGTACTACTTGGGTGTCTGGTTGGGCCGCCTGTTCTTCTGCTTGTTGTTCAGCCTCAGTTTCGGATTCCTCATGTTCTTCGTGATCATGTATGTGTGAGCTTGTTTCTTGGTTAGTAGGTTCAAGTTCAAGTTCATCAAGCTCATCACCTTCATTGCCTCCCTCATGATCAAGAGAACTAGCCGCTTGAGTTGTATTAGATGGAGAAGTAGTTGGCGATTCTTGGTGAGTTGATTTTGGTGCATCTGGTAATGTTATCCCAAGATTCTCCATAAGGTGTCTGAGGTTGGTGGCCCGGTCAGATGTGGATTGTGAGAGGTCTTTGAGTTCATCCCAATTCTTTTCTTCATAGAATCCTTTGGATTCTACAAACTTCACATCCCTAGATACAAGAACCTTTCTTGTCTCTGGATTGTAGCATTTGTATCCCTTTTGAGTAGTTGAATAGCCAATGAACATGGCTTTAATACTCCTGGCTTTCAATTTATTTCTTTGTTCTCCTGGAACAAGTACATAACACACACACCCAAAGACTCGTAAGTGTGAGATAGATGGTTTACTTTTGTTGAGTACCTCAAATGGAGTTAAGTCCTCTAAGACTTTGGTTGGTAGGCGATTGATGAGATAGCAAGCTGTGACAAGGGCATCTCCCCAAAATTTCTTTGGAACATGATGGATCTCGCCACCTCCATGAGATGCCGGTTCTTCCTTTCAGCCACTCCATTCTGTTGTGGTGTGTATGGACAACTAGTTTGGTGGATGATTCCATGTTTGTCCAAGTATTGCTTGAATGCTAGATTTGTGTATTCTCCTCCATTATCTGATCTAAAGATTTTGATCTTGGCATTGTAATGGTTAGTCACATATTGAAACTTAGTAAATGCATCTAGGACCCTATATTTTGTTGGTAAGAGAGTTATCCAAGTATATTTTGATTTTTGATCTATAAATGTGACAAAGTACTTATGATTATCCCTAGACATGCATGATGAACTCCAAACATCAGAGTGAATAAGATCAAAACAATTTTCATAAATAATTGAGGACTTGGGAAACACTGATCTACAATGTTTTCCAAGTATACAAGCTTCACATTCATTATTTTTAAAAGACATGCTTGGCAACAATAGTTCTAAGGCCCTAGAATGGGGATGACCTAGTCTAGAATGCCAAATAGCACTATTAGCCTTATTCAAAATAGAATTAAAAGCAATAGATAGAGTTGAGTCTGGTTGTATGTCTTCAAGTACATACAAATCATTCTTGGATACTCCTTTTCCAAGAACTTTATTGGTCTTAATATCCTGAAAATAAACATCATTAGGACCAAAGATTGCATAGCAATTAAGATCAGAGGTTGTCTTCTTAACACTTAGTAAGTTAGAGGTAAATGTAGGCATATAGAAGGCAGTTGATTCTTTATCAAACAACTTAAGGTTCCCAATTCCCCTAATTGGTATCTTATCTCCATTAGCTATTAATACATCTCCTAAAGCCGGTTCTATATTGCTCATTAGATTCTTATCACTAATCATATGATGAGAGACTCCTGAGTCTACAATAAGTGGTTTAGAGGTATTTAAAGCTTGGAATGAGTTACCAGAGAGGTTTGATTCTTTGAGTGCCTTGACCAGTGCATCAAAGTCGGATTTCCTCACAAACTCTTGTTGGAATGTTGCAAGTGCTTTCCCATCTCCCTCAGTGATTGGCGTGAATGAGCTTGGGCTTGCCTTGTTCCTTTGTTCAAGATTTACTTCTTGAGTGAGGTTGGCTCTTGGTTGGTTTCCCATTTTTGGCTTTAAGTGTGGATGGAGGATCCAGCACTTGTCCTTGGTATGCCCTTCCTTCTTGCAGTGGTCACATTATGCCCTCCTTTCTCCACGATTTAAGCCTCCCTTATGGTACACAGCTGCTTTGTTGGCTGAGATGAGTTCTCCTTTGCCACCAAAGAGACCAAGTGAACCTTGTTCCTTCTGAATCTTATTGCACACTTCTTCAAGGCTTGGAAGGGTGTCTGACCTTAGGAGGTGTTTGATGAGATCATTGTAGGAGGAATTTAAAGTCAAGAGAAGTCCAAAGACTTTATCTTGCTCACGCCTCTCATTCAGAACCATGGGATCCACTGTGCTTGGTCTAAGCATTTCAAGTTCAGCCCATAAGGATCTGAATTTTCCAAAATGTTGAGTGAACTCCATGTCTTCTTGAGTTAACTCATTGATGGCTTTCTTAACTTCAAACACACGGCTGAGATTGGAGGTGTTGCCATAGACATTTTGAAGAGTCTCCCACAGCTCTTTGGCTGTCTCACAGTAGGAGTATGCTTCAAGGATACTTGATTCAAGTGAGTTTTGAATCACAGATAGGACTAGTTGGTCTTCTTGAAACCACCTGTCTTCATTGGTGATAGCCACTTCCTGACCAGTTCCTTCAACCGTGGCATTAGGTGCTTCACTCCTAAGGATGTGGCTCCATAACCCACGGCTACATAGCACTGTCTTGGTGGTTCTAGCCCAGAGGAGGTAATTAACCCCTTTCAAAGTCACTGGAACAACAACTCTTGTGCCTTCCATGATGATTACAAACGATTTAGGTGATGAAAGAGTAGGATGAAGTGTTTTCAAGAAATAAATAATCCTAACCTCTCACAACTCAGCACCACAAGGATTTGAGGATTGTTCAATCTCAGAGTGAGGAGATTAAGAGGATTTATTTCAAGAGTGTACAGAGATTTTGAGAATATAAGAGCCAAGGCTCTGATACCATGTAAGAATATGCGGAATATAAGAGAAGATTAGAGAGAGTTTTCTAAATAAGATGAAGAACAAAAGTATGGAAGACTAAGAGGAAGAGATTTCGTGACAAATGAGAGAGAGAGAGCTGGCGGCTGGTATGAGAGAATTAGAGAAGGAGGATTATATTTCCTTGACAGATTAGTTACATAGGTTAGAGTATTTATAGCCTAAGTTACAATAAATACATTAATTACATTAATTAGGCTCACATATTTACTTTCCATAAACTATTTGTTGCCTAACTCTCAAAGGGGAAGTAATTAACTTCCTTTCCAACCTTGAGTAATCGACATCCAGACCATTAACTTCCTTTCCTTACTTGAGTAGTCGACATCCAAGGTCATTAACTTCCTTTCCTCACTTGAGTAATCGACATCACAGACCATTAGCTTCTCCCAGCTGCCTGTATCTTTCTTCTAGAAGTCTTATAGTTGGGCTTGCTGTCGTGTGTAGATTAATACTTTAAGATGAGGATGACCAAGCCTAGCATGCCACAAATCACCATTCATCTCAGAATTATTGAAATTTGAAAAACAGGAAGCTAAACGACTAGGAGAACTAGGAGTTAAGTCTTCAAGCACATATAGATCATTTCTGGTAACACCTTGTCTAAGAATCTCCTTAGTTTCAATATCCTGAAACACAAAGTCATTAGGCCCAAAGATAGCATGACAGTTTAAATCGGTTGTAGCTCTCTTGACAGATAGAATGTTAGAAGTGAATGAGGGCATATAAAAGGCTCTAGATTCCTTATTGAATAATATAAGATCACCTATTCCTTCTATTGGCACATTTGTTCCATTTGCTATCAAGACATTCCCTACAGCCGGTTCAATGTTCTTAATCAAATTCATATCACTGATCATATGGTGAGATGCCCCTGAATCTACAATTAATGGTTTAGTCTTAGTGAAAGCATTAAATGAGGCATGTAATGATCTACCAACAATCGCATTACCAGAGTTGTCTTTGAATGCTTTGATGAGAGCTTCAAGATCGGATTTCCTGACATACTCTGACTGCATTGGTTGGTATGGCACCATATGAGCTGGATGAGTTTGAGAACTTCCAATGCACGATGAACTTGAGGAGCTGGCTTGTTGATTAGAGCTAGCTGGGCCGTGAGCGATTTGGTATGGGAGGTTCTTCTTGGGATAGTATCCAGTTTCCTGAGTGAAATGAGCTCTAGGAACTTCCTTCCACTTGCTTGGCTTGAGGTGTGGATGAAGAATCCAACACTTATCTTTGGAATGTCCTTTCCTTTTACAATGATCACACATTATGTGTTAGAATGAGAGATTATGATTCACCATTGGAGAAGAGAGAGTTTTAGAAAGAGAAAGGATTTATTTTTATTATTATGAAGAGAATTATTCTACATGTTTACAAATGAAGAGAACATGTGTTTATATAGAGAGTTTACAATGCTTGTGTCCAAACACCCTTATTAGGCGCCTAATACTCATGTTTGGCTATAGGATTAGTGACTTCTTCATACTCTCCCTTTGGTTTAGAGTATCTAGTCTCTTCTTCTTTCTAACACTTCATACTCTCTTCTTTGTCTTAAACCACTTCTTTTCTTCTTCATTTCAACACTCCCCCTCAAGTTGAAGCATGGGTGAATGGTTGAACTTGCAAAGATGAAGAGACTTCCTCCTTCTTCCTCTTTATCTTAAAGAACTTCCTCATTAAAAACCTTAGTATGGAAAACCCATTGGGACAAAACCAATACCAAGGGAAAAAGAGTGAAGTCTTCTTAGATTAGGGATTTGATGACTATCCCTTGTGAATGGCGATTTTGAAGCTCCATTTTAAGTCTGGTCCATTTCTCCCCCTTTCTTTTGACTCCTTTTCTTTAAGAGGTGATTATGATCCAGCTTTCCTTAAATCCTTCAATTTAAACCTGTTTCACATACATATACATGCATGTATCAATTCTCACAAGCTAAACAAATGCATTATAATGTAAGAATGATTTTAACTTCCCTTTTATAAGAGTGGATGGCGAGTTGAATGATATGTTTAGACCAGTCTGGTTCTCTAAGGACTCCACATTAAGGTCTTTGGATTCATCATGATCACATGGTTCTCTTCTGGATTCATCATGATCACATGGTTCTCTTCCCTTATATGTTTTTGATCCCCTTTGACCAGCTTCATTTTGCTTCACCTTCTACTTTCAATAAGCCTAACTCAAGAGAATAAGATTGTAAAATTAAGCTTAATTAGAGTGAGCACACTTATCTCCTAATACACTTTTCCACCATGCTTCCACTAAATGATGTAGGGTAAGTCATGCTTATGATTGTTTTCCATCACTTCCTGATCTAACATCATAGCAACTCAAAAATAAAGATTAGTATTCCAGAACTTGAGTAATATCAAGTCTGGTATCAAGTATAATATCTAGCCAAATTCTCAACCTAAAAATCATAGAGTTAAAGAACTTATCCTAGATAGAACCTTTGATGAAAGAATTTGGTCCTGAGGTGATTCATCACTTTCCATCAGCTTACTCCTTCTCCATGAGACTTGGTAGCTTGATGACCATTGGTTCAATCCTCAGTTGATAACAGATGATTTGGATGACCTTACTTGCGCCCTCCATGAGAGAAACAGACTGAGCACACTTCTTATGCTCACTTAGTTTTGGCAGACAGCTTGGAAGCCCTTGAGTGTGCCAGACTAATCTTTGAATATCCTTCTTTGTGCCTTGAAAGCTTTTGAATGCACCAGACACTCTTCTTGTGTTGTCCTTGCTTGTGCCAGACACTCCCTGAATGTGATTGTCCTTGTTTGCACCTCCAGCTCCAGCTTGTCTTTGAATCAGGTCTAACATAGAATAAACAGCAGCTCAGACCAGTCAGGACCGCATTGGCTCGTTCATGGCACATCCATGATCCTCCTTGGCACGAACAGCAGCACAGCCATGATCCATCGTGGCACATCCACGATCCACACTGATGGAACTTAGTCCTCACGTACCAGCAAAGCATGTCCATGTACCAGCACCTGTGAAGCCCGAACATGAACCGCCATGAACCGCTCCACCTTGGTCCATTGAATGCTCATTTCCTTTCCCCCCCCACAAGCTTGACACTAAAAACAAGAACAAGAGTCAAGTTTGGAAGAATGAGCATACATAGAATGAATGTCTTAAATTGGTATAGAGAATGATTATAAGTATCTAGTAGAATAGACAATGTCTAGAGAATAGAAGATTTAAAGTATCAAAGAATATGAAGAATATAAGATTTGGAGATTAAAAAGTATATGATGTTAAGTAGAATAGATGAGATTTAAGAGAATGATTGAGAATAATAGAGAATGATGATGATGAATGTCAAGGTGAATTTTGGATCCATCTAGGTTCTAAATGCAATGCAAAGTCTTCCTAGGTTCTCTTTCATCCTATGAACATTTCTAAATGAGAATGTAATCAATCAAGGAATAAGTAACAGGTTTTAGAGATAGCCTTTGCAAAGACTTTGATACTAAGTCTTTGTGAGTATTCCTCCTTTGTGATTGATTATGATTTGATCTTGCAGCATGTGTGCTGAGTTATTTTTCACTTCAAGCACACGCCAAATGACACATGACTCCATGGGAGAGCTGATTCATCACATTCCACCAGTCTTTCCTCTCCACTCCTTGTGGTGGCTGTTCTTGGTGGCAATCGGTTCTAACTCATTCTCCATGTGCTGTGTTTTTTCCACTTGATTTCTTTTGCCTTTGTTAGATAATCAAGCTAAACATCAACTCCCACCTTAAGCCTTTTAACCTGTTGATCATAAACAGATTCTAAACAAAAGATAGTGAGTGAAAGAGAGTGATTAAGAGTAACCAAACTTAATTTTAAACACTGCCTAAGGACTTTTGGATTCAACATGCCTTCTTACACTTATTATTCTAAGTAAAAGACAAGGTTCTCTTCCCTTAAGATCAATGCAATTCATGAACAAATGATTCAACTAGCTAAACTAGGTTCAAAATGTCCCATTTTAACAATTTCTAAATACATGAAAACAATTCAATAGAATTCATGATTTACTAACCACCTAGATACCAGATTTCCTAGAGTTCTAACTCACACAACCATCAATGAAATCAATTAAATAGTTGGATAAGAGTTTAGAAATAGCCTGAATGCATAAGACTTTGATACTAGGTCTTTGCATTTGAGTTTAGGAACTGGTTCTGATGTAGGCACTCTCTCTCTTTGAAAGCGCCTTTGGTGGTGAAGCCATGCCTCCTTTGGAGCAGCAACTTATGTAGAATCATTTGAAACTTCCATCTTAGAAGATTTATCCTTTCTTTAAACCTCTCTTCCTTGAATTTTCCATCCATTCTTGTCCATTCTTGATCACAAGAAGATAGTTCATTCCTTTTGCACACTCCATGAGTGTATGCATGTGAAACCTAAAACAAAACTTGAAAAACGCCTTCCAAACTCTGGTTAGTCTCTTATCTACTAGACTAAGCATATTCTCCTGAAGATTTTGACCAGGATCACGAGTTTAGACACTTCAAATCAAGCAGCAATAGCCGCTACCCATAGATTAACCTCACGCGCCTACTACTTGCTAAGGGCGAGTGAGAAACAGATCCAAACAACTTCAACCACCTCCTAACCACTTGACAACAGCTATACCGTCTCTTTAATACTCAGACATAGATGATTCAGAGGTTAAAACCGTTTTCAATAACCAACAAGACTTTGAAAACAACATTCCCGCCTTTTCTTCAATTTCAAAATTTTTCTTATATTGCAAGAAACACTTTCTTGAAGTCAAAAAATCATTGGATTGCAATAAAACTTTCTGAACCTCTTCACAACATCTTAAACTAAGATTTGATCGTCCAAGATTCGAAACAGATCGAGAAAATTGAGAGATTGAAGTCAATTACCCAGAAGAGGACGAAACAGGACCGATTTCAAGAAACAGATCAAGGAAGCTACAAAACTTGAAAAGAGGTAAAGCGGACCTCCCGATTCATCAACTAGACTCAATATAATTGAGTTTAGGCTTTGGAATTTCTCGATTTGATGAAGTTTTGAAGAAGTTATGCTCGTTTCAAAGGCGGACAAAGGCGGAGAATACCGACGGAGCCGATCGCGACGCCGTCGAAAAGAACTGATCAAGAAACCTTTTAATATCATCTTAGAATAAGAACGGACCTCTTGATTCTTCAACAGGAATCTTTCTTCTACATTTTAGGCGGTGGATTGATTGAAATTGATGAAGATCTCGAGCTTTTATGGTCGCTTCAATGGAGACCTTCGCGGATGAAGCCAATCGCGGAGGTCTGGTGCAAGAAAACTCATATCTTTTGATTCCCGTGGTCAAATGATGTGATTTAAATTGGCGTGTCTTCAGAACTCGCCAGAGAACAATCCAGAAAAAACAGATCGTGAAAAACTGTCGTGGTTTGATCGGAATTTGCAATCAAAGATCGTGGACTTCTCAGCAGCCTTGGTTTTGAAGGTAGCGCCAGAAACTTGATGATTTCGAAGGTTTCATGTGAAGAATCGAATGAAACCTTGCTCTGATACCATGTTAGAATGAGAGATTATGATTCACCATTGGAGAAGAGAGAGTTTTAGAAAGAGAAAGGATTTATTTTTATTATTATGAAGAGAATTATTCTACATGTTTACAAATGAAGAGAACATGTGTTTATATAGAGAGTTTACAATGCTTGTGTCCAAACACCCTTATTAGGCGCCTAATACTCATGTTTGGCTATAGGATTAGTGACTTCTTCATACTCTCCCTTTGGTTTAGAGTATCTAGTCTCTTCTTCTTTCTAACACTTCATACTCTCTTCTTTGTCTTAAACCACTTCTTTTCTTCTTCATTTCAACATTATGCTCGCCTTGTCTTCCGGTTTGTAAAACCCTTTATTTGCTGAGATGGGTTCTTCTTCGGTCTTGTATGTGCTTTTGTGAGCCGTGAGAAGGTCACCTTTTCTTCCAAACAATCCATTTGATCCGGATTCCTTCTGTATCTGAGAGCATACATCTTCAAGGGAAGGGAGTTTATCTGACCTCAAGATGTGTTTAATGAGATCGTTGTATGTGGGACTGAGAATCATGAGAAGGCTAAAGACTTTATCTTGTTCCCGCCTTTCCTTAATGACTTCAGGATCAAAGGACACAGGTCGGAGCATATCTAATTCTGCCCATAAGGAACTGAACTTCCCAAACAAGGAGGTGAAGTCTGGATCATCTTGACTTAGATTGTTGATGGCCTGCTTGACTTGAAAGATCCTGCTAAGGTTGGAGGTGTTGCCATAGACCTTCTTGAGAATAGTCCATAGTTCCATTGACGTTTCACAGTGTGAGTAGGACTCCAGGATTGGACCATCTAAGGAGTTTTGCAGAACGGATAGGACATATAGGTCCTCCTGATGCCACTTTCGCTCATCTGTGATGACCATTTCATCACCATCTTCATTCTGGATTAGACTAGGAGGTGCTTCATTAAATAGGAGATGATCTCCCAAACCCCGGCCTCCAAGAGCAGTCTTTATCATGCGAGACCACAAGACATAGTTTAAACCCTTGAGGATCACTGGAACGGCTATTTGACGAGTGTTCTCCATGAGGTAGGGTTTAGGTCCGTACAACAATGGTGGATAAAGCTTGGTCTTCACGGTAGGGCAAAGATGATTGGTTCTGGTAAGGGGACTTGAAATGGGACGGAAGGAGCCTCCTTTACTTAGTCTGGAACTTCAGCAGAAAAACCCTCGAACTTGTACGGACAGATACAAAACCCTCTTTTCGCAGACTTGAATCTTGAAGCAAAATGCCTTCTTTTGGTCTTAAATGACTTCACCGGATGCAGGAAGGAAGGATTTGTTGAGAAAGGAGACCAGAAGAACTGCCTTTGAGGAGTTTAGAAGGGTGTACGGATTCTGGGTTTCAACAGCACGATGAGGAAGATGAATACGGCTCAGTGAAGGAGGTTGAAAGATGGCTCCTTTCGAAAGTATTTTGAACCGTGAAGCTTTGAGTAGCCTTTTAGTTCTTCTTTTGAGTAGAAACACGTTTCAAACTTGTGGAATATGAGGTATGGACCGTACATCAATGGCCGCGAGAGAAAGAACAAGACCTGGACCCAGCAAAGACTACTATAATCCGCATGATACCCACATCTAGTCTTCCTCAACTCATCACCAATGGTTATGAAGATCTTTAGATCTCAGAGAGGATAGGCTAGAACATGTTTATCATAGATTAAGCGCTTTAAAATCCAGAGAGAAAGAGATTTGTGGATTGAATAGTGAGAGGAATGAAGAGTTTACGAATGATTCAGGGAAGATTTGTGAGCAAATGCTCTGATACCATATAAGTTTTAGAAGTTTAGGAAGAGTGGAGAGAGTTTAGGCGAGAGATTAGGTAAACACATATTATTAGAATAGGATTTCTTGATTACAAAGAGAGACCTTAATGATCCTTTTATACAGAAATGGATAACCTAAAAGCGACTACTTTAGGTAAGAGTGTGTGCTTCCTCTTTAGTGCTGGCGCCTCTTTCCCCTTTTGTGCTGGCAGAGGTGAGTCACCAATCCTTCTAGAAGATTCATTACTAGCCGTTAACACTCTTTTCCTTGGTGAATTGCTTCATCATTCCAACATGTCCCTTAGAGTTACATTCAACTTATGGTACCAAGCTCTTTGAGATTGCTTAAGGCCATAGATTGCCTTCCTCAGTCTTAGTGTGTTGCCGCCACCAACTTCATCTTCCAAACCTGGTGGTGGTGTCATGTAAACCTCTTCTTCTAGTTCACCTTGTAAGAAAGCATTCTTTACATCCATTTGCCACAAATCCCATTCAAAGTTAGTAGCAAGAGAAAGAACAACATTCACAGAGTGAAGTTTAGCTACTGGAGCAAAGGTATCCCTATAGTCTTCACCATAAGTTTGTGTGAATCCTCTAGCCACCAACCTAGCTTTATACCTATCTATCTCACCATTGCTTTTATACTTAATGGTGAATATCCATTTTGAACTTACAGCCTTTTTCCCTTTTGGTAAGGTAGCTGGAGCATAGGTTCCATTTTTCTCCATAGCTTGTTTTTCATCTTGAATGGCATCTCTCCATTCCCTAATCTCCATAGCCTTCTCATAGCTCTTAGGGATCTGTTCTTTATCTAAACTCTCAGTGAAAGCAACATGATTAGTAGGAATAGTAATTAGAGAACATACTATTGGACTGAGGAAGTAAAGAGGGAAGAAATGAGCCTGGAAGAGAAGGCCAACCAAATAAGTGGCAGCCCAGGCCGTATGCAAACAAGGAGAGGAACAAGGTAGCCCAGCCCATCATAGCCAGAAGAATAAGGCCATCCGTAAGCTGCATTGTCCAGACGGCCCAGGAGAAGTGCAATGGCCCAAACAGAAGGACAGAAGGTTAAGACCCAGGACCAGAGGTATATTAGATAGCCCAAGTGTGCACAGATACATAACGTGAGATTGAATCCATGAGTATGAGAAGGAAGCCCATCTGTGTGCAAATATCTCCATAAAGGCCCAAGTCCACAAGAAACCTTCTAGAAGGGCAAGAGAGCTGTTGGTGGCCAAGAAAGAAATGATTCACGTGTGGATGGTGCAATTTGAACCTTGTAGCCGTTTGTGACATGTCACTATCACCCTTGAATCACATGCCAAGCTTCCACCTTCCTTGTATCTCTATAAATAGCACATCGTTTGTAACTAAATTCACACAAGCAATATATCTCATTCTTCACTCTTCTCTAATGGCATTTTATGTTCTTTATTTCTTACTCTTTTATAATCTTGCTTAATCTCTCTTAATCTTTCTTAATCTTCAACCATACAACTTCCCTTATTTCTCTATGTATTTCCGCAAATCTCAACATGGTATCAGAGCATTAAGCTCCTGAGATCAATTTTCTTGTTCTTTATGCACAAATTTTTGAAAAAAAATCCTTTTAAAAACGTTTTAGCCATTGGGTAATAGCTTTACCCAATGGTCCAAAGTTCGAATTTCAAATTGTTTCATGCAATTCTTCTCTTCTCCTCTACAATGATGTTTAAAACTTTGACTTAAATCTCTCTTATGGTTCAGAGACAAAGTTTGAAGAAGAGAAAGAATTCAAAATGGCTTCAACATTTAGGAAGCATTGCTTGGACCAGTGGGTAAACCGTTTTGCTCCACTGGTTTCACAGCTATTTAGCCACGAAAAACACCTCTTCTTGTGATGTTCTGATGATCCTAGTGTATGTTATTATCAGAAAACTTCTTTCCATAAGTTATTTTTGTGATATAACCCTTTAACCAATGGGTAAAGCTAGTGACCATTGGTCCATAGGTTTTTTTCTTTGGAAATCATAAACCATGGCTAGATAGGTGACAATGAAGAGGAAGGAATGGTGGCAGTGGCTTGGGATCACAAAAGAATGGGAAGAAATGGATGGTCGCCTAAACCGCTTATCCATTGGTCCATTAAGTGTACTCATTTAAGAGTAAAGAACACTTGAGACCAGGATAGGGTTAGTACCATTCGTTTTCTCTCTTCTTAAGCCCCATCCAATTCTCTAAGTCATTTCTTTTAGATTTCAAAAGAATCAGAAGACAGCCACTTTTGAATTTCTTACAAAAGTTTTATGTTATCCATTTGGACAATAACTTGAACTATTGGGCATTGGTGCATTTTCTTTGAGAAAGTAAGACACTTCAAGCCATAGTCAACTTTGAAGTTCCATGGATAGCAAACTGCAAGCATTCAACGAACCGCAGCCTTGGACTTGTCTCCTTTCTTATGTAATGAGAGACACTTTAGCTTGATGTAGCTTGTTGTTCAAGTATTTCGGTTTGTGCTTGTTTGTTTGTGTTAAAACCTTGGACCAAGTTTCCTTTCATGTGAAATGAGAAACAACAAAATCCATTGAAGTGTGGTAAGAGTCAGTTCAGATAGCACAATAGAGAACCGTGAATAAAGTTCTAAGTTATGATGGAAAGTATGCTCTGTGGTTGCCATTAGAATGGATCCTCCACATCAGAAATCTTAATAAGCTTATACAGGACTTAAAATCATGATGAATCCTATTGTGATTCTGTGAGGATTTGGGAAAGAGAACCATGGTGGAAGTGATGCTAATCAATAGTTCTAATGGTGATGCCAGCCTTTCAAGCTCGCCCTCACGGAAGACATGATAGTATCTATTGTACACAACAGCTCCTTTCTGTTAGAATTTTCAGAATAATAGTTAGAATAGGTAGGAGAGTTTCTGGGTTTATATTTGATAAGGGAAGAACAAGATTGAGAATAATAGAGAGAGATTGTGAGACAGAGAGTATGGAAGGAGGATTCTATTTCCTTGATTGATTTATGGTGAGCATACAATGTATTTATAGCCAAAGATTAGAGATAAGACAAAGGCACTTCACCAAATGGTGAAAGTGACAGCTCCTAACAGCTAGAAATTCAAATTGGTTAAGCCAACATGTGACTCTTCCTTCCCTCTCCAAACCCACGCCTAGGAGAGCTTCTAGAAGGTGTCTTGGACATTTTTGGGCTTGTTTGGGCTTACTTAATTCAGGCCTTGTGTTGCACATGTGTGGACAGACCCTGGGCTTCACTTCATTATCTCAGCTTAATGAACAGACCTTGGTACGATCCGGAATGCACCGGATTTAATTGCAACTCTAGAGGACTTGGATTCAACCGAAGAAGAGGAAGACATGGCCCAAGATCAGACCCAAGGAGAATTATGGCTTGGTCCAATGACAAGATCAAGAAGTGAAGCCCAAAGGGAGGCCCTACAGACCTTAACCAAATTCGACCACCAAGAGGAAATAAGAAGGATCAAACCAATCCAATGGTTTAATTTACTGGTTTGTAATCACTTAAATTAAACCAAAGAAATTAGGATAAAGTAAGATATCTTTTGAAATTAAATCCATTAAATCAGAAGATATTCTTGTTAGCTTAAAATTAGGATAAGAGTATAATATCTTTTGACATTAATTAATTAAATCAAGGATATTCTTGTTGTATAGAAATTAGGAAGGTAGTTAGGATATGATTTAGATAGAATTTTCAGCCTATAAAAAGGCTTCACCCCCTCTTGTATCGAATTTTATACTTAATACAAAAGCTCTTTGCTTCTTGCTTTCTCTGTTCAGCCTAAGAACATTGTTATTCATTCACTTAAGGGTAGAGTAATCTACTGTGAAATTTCATAGCTCTTTGCAGGGTGATCCTGTGCTAGTGGAATCAAATCCATCCTTTTCATCCACGCCAACTTGGAGAGCTAGTAGCCTCCATTCACTCTTCCATCAATCCGCTGCCAAGAGAAGTGCTAGTAGCCTTCTCAATCTAATCCTATCAAGCCGCCTTCAAAGGAGAGTTAGTAACCTCCTCTCCTTCATCCTTCAAGTTGATCCTTAGGTTATAAAACAACCAGGGGCGCACCAAGTGGTATCAGAGCCTCTTGAAGGTTAGGGTTTGTGAAATCATCTTGATTTCAAAACCACCATCAAATTTTTTAAATTTTAGTTTCAAATTCTTTTCTTTCTATCTGTTGTAAGTCAGCTGAGCCTTTCCTGAATTACAAAAGATCTAAGAAAAGATCTATATTTAAAAAAAAAAAAAAAAAATCGAAAACTTGTATTAAAAAAAAAAAAAAAAAAAAAAAAAAAAAAAAAAGAAGTAAAGAGCAGAAGAGGAACCCTGCTAGGAATTGGTTAATCAGCTGACGAAAAAAATCTTGCAATCTTTCTATCTAAAAATTCAGTAGGTTTAGCTCTAGGTCTTAGGTGATTGAGCTTTGATCCAATCTGAACTTTTGGGAATAGCAAGAGAAGGAGCTAGTGAGTGATTACCAAGAAAAGTGAGAGAGAGAGAGTTTAATTAACCAGTTTGCTAAGTTGTTTCAGAAAAAATGGAGAATCCAAATGAAGAAACCCCTAGAGGAGAAGGAAACACACGACCTCATAGGCTTGACCCATTACAGATGGAAGCAATGATGGATGAAATAACTAGGAGACTTCAGACTATTTTTGAAAACAGAACTAACCAAGCTAATGAGTTTCTTTATGGAGTTGATCCTCTTGCAGGTAGATCAGCTCGTGGAGAAAGGTCAAACCGAGGAGGAGGGCGCTTAGGAAGAGGCGCAAGGGTGAGAGTTAGATCAGGAGTTAGGCGTAATGAAGAGGAAGCTCAGGGATACTCGGATGAGAGTGGAGACCAATACCAAACTCAAGAACCGAGACCAGATAACAACTTAGGAGGACTCAAGCTTCGAATTCCCCCTTTCTCAGGAAAGAATGATCCAGATGCCTATTTGGAATGGGAAAAGAAGATTGAAATAGTCTTCAGCTGCCAAAACTATTCTGAGGAAAAGAAGGTCAAGATAGCAGCCACAGAATTCGATGGATATGCTATCAACTGGTGGGAGCAGATTGCCACCACAAGATGTCGCAATGGAGAGCCCCAGGTCACATCTTGGTATGAGATGAAAACCATGATGAGAAAAAGATTTGTACCAGTCCATTATGGGAGAGATTTACACCAGAAACTGAGGAGATTAAATCAAGGTACAAGGAGTGTAGAAGATTATCATCAAGAAATGGAGAGTCTTATGATCAAAGCTGAAATAGATGAGACTATGGAAGCTACCATGGCACGGTTTCAAGGAGGACTTAACAGAGATATTCAGGATCGATTAGAGTTACAGGAGTATGAAGACATGGATGAATTACTCCATAAATCCATTCTTATTGAACAACAAAACAAAAGGAGGAGTAATACAAGGAACCCCTATATGACCAACTCTAAACCGCCTTACAACCGCAATGATAGGCAAGGAGAGTCATCTTTCAAGACGCCTGCTAAGACTAAGGAGGGATTACCTATGCCACCTTCACGTGAAGACAAGGGTAAAGGACCATCAACTCCAACGCCTCCAACAAGGACCAGAAACATCAAGTGTTTTAGATGCCAAGGCTATGGACATTATGCCAATGAATATTCAAACAAAAGGGTGATGCTTATCCTAGAGAATGGAGAGTTAACATCAGAGGATGACAAGTCAGAAACCGAAAGTGAAACTTATCCTGTCCAAGGGCAACTATTGGTAACTAGGAGAACCTTAAGTGCACAACCTAAGATACAAGAACAAAGGGAGAACTTGTTCCACACTCGATGCTTCATTCAGGAAAAGGTGTGTAGCTTGATCATAGATGGAGGAAGCTGCACCAATGTGGCCAGCCAAACACTTGTGGACCGGCTCAACCTGGTCACTCACAAACATCCTAGACCATACCAACTACAATGGCTCAATGAAGAAGGCGAAATGAAAGTTACAGAACAAGTGGAAGTACCTTTAAGCATTGGGAAGTACCAGGATCAGATCATATGTGATGTGTTGCCCATGGAAGCAAGTCACATTCTTTTGGGAAGACCCTGGCAATATGACAAACGAGCCATACATGATGGGTACACTAACCGGCATTCATTCAAACACAAAGGAAAACAGATCACATTAGTGCCACTCACGCCCCAGGAGGTTCACCAAGATCAGATGCAGCTAAAACAAAGAAGAGAAGAAGCCAAAGCTTTAACACCAACAACTCACGGCTATGAACACCCTAAGGTAAGTCATCATAGTCTCTTTGCTACTCCTAGTGAAGTTAAACATGCCCTAAATGAACAACAATTCATGATGTTACTAGTTTGCAAGGAATTGCTAGCTAGTAGTACTAACCTGACTCCGGAAATATCGAGAGAGATTGAGTTTCTTTTGCAAGAGTACAAGGATGTGTTTCCAGAAGATCAACCAGTGGGATTACCTCCTTTCAGAGGTATAGAACATCAGATTGACTTTGTACCAGGCACCACTCTTCCGAACAGACCAGCTTACAGGACCAATCCTGTAGAGACAAAGGAGCTACAAAGAGAGGTCAATGAGCTCTTGGAGAAAGGAAATATCCGCGAGAGCTTAAGCCCTTGTGCAGTACCTGTTTTACTTGTACCTAAGAAAGATGGTAGCTGGCGCATGTGTGTAGATTGCAGAGCCATTAATAACATAACAGTTAAGTACAGACATCCTATTCCTCGCTTAGATGATATGCTTGATGAGTTATATGGATCTTGCATTTTTTCTAAGATAGATTTGAAAAGTGGTTATCACCAAATTAGAATGAAAGAGGGAGATGAATGGAAAACTGCTTTTAAAACAAAGTTAGGATTGTATGAATGGTTAGTTATGCCTTTTGGACTTACTAATGCACCTAGTACCTTTATGAGATTAATGAACCATGTATTAAGGGCATTCATAGGGCGATTTGTAGTAGTCTATTTTGATGATATCCTAATTTACAGTAAAAACATGGCAGAACATCTTGATCACCTTAGACATGTCTTAAATGTTTTAAGGAAGGAAAACTTATATGCAAATCGAAAGAAATGCTCTTTTGGAACAGATAACTTGGTTTTTTTAGGTTTTGTTGTTACTTCTCAGGGTATTCAGGTAGATGAAGAAAAGGTGAAGGCAATCAGGGAATGGCCCACGCCTAAAACTGTAGGAGAAGTGAGGAGCTTCCATGGACTTGCTGGATTCTATAGAAGATTTGTGAAAGACTTTAGCACCATTGCAGCTCCACTCACAGAAGTCATCAAGAAAACCGTGGGATTTACTTGGGGACCAGCCCAGTCTGAGGCATTCGAATTGCTAAAAGGGAAGTTTACTAATGCACCTTTACTTGTGTTACCAGATTTTTCGAAAACTTTTAAAATAGAATGTGATGCCTCAGGAATTGGAATTGGTGCTGTATTGATGCAGGAAAGGAGACCTATAGCTTATTTCAGTGAGAAGTTAGGAGGAGCTACTCTTAATTATCCTACTTATGACAAAGAGCTTTATGCTCTAGTTAGAGCCCTACAAATATGGCAACATTACTTATGGCCTAAGGAGTTTGTGATTCACACAGATCATGAATCTCTTAAACACCTCAAGGGACAACAAAAGTTAAATAAAAGACATGCAAGGTGGATGGAATTCATTGAAACTTTTCCTTATGTCATTCACTATAAACAAGGTAAGGAGAACATTGTGGCAGATGCTCTCTCAAGAAGGTATGCTCTTTTATCATCTATGGAAACCAAATTACTAGGTTTTGAACATCTTAAAACTTGTTACACTAATGACCCTGATTTTGGAGAGTTGTATAAGGAAACTAGTTCTCATGCTCAAGGACGATTTTATCAGTTCAAAGGATTCCTATTTCGTGACAGTCAGTTGTGTGTACCATGTGGAACCATCAGAGAACTTTATGTTAGGGAAGCCCATGGAGGAGGTCTAATGGGACATTTTGGTGTTGCTAAGACCTTAGCCACGATACAAGAACACTTGTACTAGCCCAACATGAAACGAGATGTGGAAAGAATATACTCAAAATGTGTTGAGTGTAAACAAGCCAAATCTAAGGTACAGCCCACAGGTTTGTATACTCCATTACCTATTCCTGATCATCCTTGGGTAGACATTTCTATGGACTTTGTTTTAGGACTGCCTAGAACTAGGAAAGGAACTGACAGCATCTTTGTAGTAGTTGATAGATTTTCAAAAATGGCTCATTTTATTCCATGTCATAAAACAGATGATGCACTTTTAGTGGCTGATTTATTCTTTAGGGAAGTTGTTAGGTTACATGGAATGCCTAGAACAATTGTGTCAGATAGGGATTCTAAATTCCTTAGTCATTTCTGGAGGACCCTTTGGGGAAAGTTAGGCACTAAACTATTATTTTCCACAACTTGTCATCCACAAACTGATGGTCATACAGAATCAGTCAATAGAACCCTTTCTACTATTTTAAGAGCTATTATTCAAAAGAACATTAAAACTTGGGTGGATTGCTTACCTCATGTTGAATTTGCATATAATAGATCAGTCCACTCAACAACAAAAATGACACCTTTTCAAGTTGTATATGGGTTTAATCAATTGTCTTCTTTAGATTTGCTTGCTTTACCTTTAAAGGAACAGACTAACTTTGATGGCCAAAAGAAAGCCGAGTTTGTTAAATCTTTGCATGAACAGGTTAAGAAGAATATTGGTGAAAGGACTAAAATGTATACTAAAAAGAAAAACAAGGGTCGAAAAGAACTAGTTCTAGAACCTGGAGATCTTGTGTGGATCCATCTAAGGAAAGAAAGGTTTCCAAATGAGAGAAAATCGAAATTAATGCCAAGAGTGGATGGACCTTTTTCAGTAATACGCAGAATCAACAATAATGCATACCAAAAAGACCTCCAAGGTAAGTATTCTATAAGTTCCACTTTTAATGTTTCTGACTTAATTCCTTTTATTGCAGATGAAGTGGATTTAAGGTCAAATCCTTTTAAAGGAGGAGGGGATGGTACGATCCGGAATGCACCGGATTTAATTGCAACTCTAGAGGACTTGGATTCTACCGAAGAAGAGGAAGACATGGCCTAAGATCAGACCCAAGGAGAATTATGGCTTGGTCCAATGACAAGATCAAGAAGTGAAGCCCAAAGGGAGGCCCTACAGACCTTAACCAAATTCGACCACCAAGAGGAAATAAGAAGGATCAAACCAATCCAATGGTTTAATTTACTGGTTTGTAATCACTTAAATTAAACCAAAGAAATTAGGATAAAGTAAGATATCTTTTGAAATTAAACCCATTAAATCAAAAGATATTCTTGTTAGCTTAAAATTAGGATAAGAGTATAATATCTTTTGACATTAATTAATTAAATCAAGGATATTCTTGTTGTATAGAAATTAAGAAGGTAGTTAGGATATGATTTAGATAGGAATTTCAGCCTATAAAAAGGCTTCACCCCCTCTTGTAAAAACACATCGAATTTTATACTTAATACAAAAGCTCTTTTGCTTCTTGCTTTCTCTGTTCAGCCTAAGAACATTGTTATTTATTCACTTAAGGGTAGAGTAATCTACTGTGAAATTCCATAGCTCTTTGCAGGGTGATCCTGTGCTAGTGGAATCAAATCCATCCTTTTCATCCACGCCAACTTGGAGAGCTAGTAGCCTCCATTCACTCTTCCATCAATCCGCTGCCAAGAGAAGTGCTAGTAGCGTTCTCAATCTAATCCTATCAAGCCGCCTTCAAAGGAGAGTTAGTAACCTCCTCCCCTTCATCCTTCAAGTTTATCCTTAGGTTATAAAACAACCAGGGGCGCACCAGACCTTGAACTTCTGATTTGGGCTTGGGCTTCATTAACTTTTTCAGCTTCAAGCCTAAGGCTTCATTCCAATACTCCCCCTCAAGCTTAGCCATGAGATGAATGGTTAAGCTTAGAACCATGAAGACCCACCTCATTAAAAACCTTAGAATGGAAACCCCATTGGGACAAAACCATACTAAGGGAAAAGAGTGTGGACTCCATGATTAGGAGAATCATTGGCTGGGAAGGTTGATGAGTCCAAGTTTTGGGAGGATGGACTCACATACCTTGAGACTTGCAGCCTTGGTGAAAATGTCTGCGAGTTGATCTGAGCTTCTTGTGTAGCACGGTAAGATTATGCCTTGCTCCACTACTTGTCTGACCTTGTGACAGTCTACTTCAATGTGTTTGGTTCTCTCATGAAACACATTGTTGGATGCTATGTGTATGGCTGCTTGATTGTCGCAATGCATGGTGATTGGTGTTGAGACTTCTATGTTTAGATCCTTGAAAAGGTTCTTGAGCCAAGTGAGTTCAGTGGTCAGCTTTCTCATGGCACGATATTCAGCTTCAGCACTTGAGCAGGAGACCACTTTCTGCTTCTTTGTCTTCCAAGTGACTAGATTGCCTCCAATGAATGTGCAATAGCCGGTTGTTGATCTTCTGTCATTTTTGTCTCCTGCCCAATCAGCATCACAATATCCTACAATATCTGAGCTCCCATTGCATCCCATCCAAATGCCTTGATCATGGGTTCCTTTGAGGTACCTCAAGATCCGGTCCACCATATTCCAGTGGTGCAATTTTGGAGCTTGCATATGTTGGCTGACCTGATTCACAGCAAAACACAAGTCAGGTCTAGTAATGGTTAGATAGATTAACTTACCAACCATCTTCCTATAGAGTTTGGTTTCTTCAAACGGTTCATCTCCAAGCTCCCCCTCACGTTCCACCTTATAGCCTTCTTCTAGGGGAGTCTTTGCTGGTTTGGCTTCTAACTTTCCTACATCAGTTAGAAGATCAAGTGTGTACTTCCTTTGTGATAAGAAGAGGCCTTCTTTTGTTCGGCATACTTCTATCCCTAGGAAGTACTTAAGTTCACCTAAGTCTTTAATATCAAAAACAGACTTAAGATAATCTTTAGTAGATTGAATTCCTACCTTGTCATTCCCTGAGATGATTATATCATCTACATAAATGAGAATGACTACCATACCTGATTGGCTTTGGAGTGTGAAGAGAGTGTGATCAGCTTCAGAATTCCTAAAGCCTCTATCTCTCAGTGTCATACTCAACTTGTGTTACCAAGCTCTTGGTGATTGTTTAAGTCCATAGATAGCTTTTCTTAGCCTTAGAACCTTTCCTGTAGTTACTGTGTCTTCAAGACCAGGTGGAGGTGTCATATAGACTTCATCCTCTAATTCTCCTTGTAGGAAAGCATTCTTGACATCCATCTGCCATAACTCCCATTCAAGGTTAGTAGCAAGAGATAGAAGAACTCTTACAGTGTGTAGTTTGGCTACTGGTGCAAATGTATCATGGTAGTCTTCTCCATAGGTCTAAGTGAACCGTCTTGCTACCAATCTAGCCTTGTATCGTTCGATCTCTCCATTGCTTTTGTATTTGATGGTGAAGATCGATCTTGAGCTCACTGTCCTCTTGTCCTTAGGTAGATCAGCTTCGTCCCAAGTGTGATTGATCTCCATGGCCTTACATTCAGCCTTAACTGCTTCTCTCCACACCTTATGCTCCTTGGCTTCCTCATAGTCTCTTGGAACCTGCCCTTGATCTAGAGCTGTTGTAAAGGCTTGGTGTTCTGAAGGAACATGAGCTAGAGAGCAAATCACTTGTGTTGGATGGGCTACTGCTTGTGCATTGTAGTAGACTCTGGTATTGATCCAATTTGAGGCTGGTTTCTTCTCCCTTTGGCTTCTCCTTAGCACCACTTGTTCTTCTTGATATTCTTCTTCCTCAGTCTGAACTTCTGGCGCATATTCTTCTTGATTATGGACACTAGAGCTTGCATCTTGGTCGTGTGATTCAGATGCAATCTCTTGTTCATCCTCTGTGCCCTCCTCATGATCAAGAGGAATAGCCGGGGCAACATCAAAAGGAGGAGGAGGAGGAGAAGTGGCTGGTGATGGAGAAGCAGCTGGTGCATTAGGGAATGAGATTCCTAGGTTCTCCATAAGATGTTTAAGATTGGTAGCTCGGTCTGATGTGTAAGATTTGATGATTGAGAGTATTTGAGATTTAGAGATTGAGAGAGATTGAGAAAAAAAGAGAATGAACTTTTATTAAGAATTTTAGAAAATGATTTTCATACTTACAAAGTGAGTGAGAGACACCTATTTATACTAATCCTATTCTAGACTTGTTTGGATACAGAGATATACTTATCATTAATCTACACAAGTCTAAGGCATATACATGGTGAAAGACGCCAATACTTCACTCAGATGAATTCATCATACTTCTTCATTCCAACACTCCCCCTCAAGTTTAAGACATGAAAAATGCCTAAGCTTACAACGATGAAATATTACCTCATTAAAAACCTAGAGAAGGAAAACCCAATTGGGACAAAACCTTTTCTAGGGAAAAAGAGTATAACATTCTATGTTGGGATCATTGATGTGGAAGAGACATCAAACCAAGTCTAGGGTAGATGGAACCGCCTGTCTTCAAGGTTACAGCTTTGGTAAACACATCAGCTAGCTGATCTTCACTCCTTGTGTAGCAGGGTAGAATTGTACCATTTCCAATAGCTTCTCTTACCTTATGGCAGTCAACCTCAATATGCTTGGTTCTTTCATGAAACACAGAGTTAGAGGCAATGTGTATGGCAGCTTGATTATCACAATGGACAGTGATTGGAGACTCTAAACTTTCGCCTAAAATGTCAAAGAGGAGTTGCTTCAACCAGATGCATTCAGTGGTGAGCTTCCTCATGGCCCTGTATTCAGCTTCTGCACTAGAACAAGATACAACCTTTTGCTTCTTAGTCTTCCAAGTTACAAGGTTACCTCCTATAAAAGTGCAATAGCCAGTTGTGCTTCTCCTATCTTCTCTGTCTCCTGCCCAATCTGCATCACAATAACCTACAACCTCTGTGTTCTTATTACATCCCATCTATATACCTTGTTCCTTAGTTCCTTGCAGATATCTCAAAATGCGAATGATCATATCCCAATGCCTTGTTCTTGGGTCTTGCATATGTTGAGATACCTGATTTACTGCAAAACATAGGTCAGGTCTAGTGATGGTTAAGTAAATAAGCTTACCAACCACTTGTCTATACAATTTTGCATCATGAAACTTGTCATTTCCTAGCTCCCCCTCAGGTTCTATTTTGTAGCGTTCTTCAAGGGGTGTCTTAGCTGGTTTAGCTTCAAAGATACCTGTGGAGGTTAGTAAATCCACAATATGTTTCCTTTGAGATAAAAAGAGACCTTCCTTGAATCTACATATTTCAATTCCTAAGAAATATTTCAATTCTCCTAGATCCTTAATATCAAAAACACTTTTCAAATAGGCTTTAGTTGATTCAATACCAGCTTTATCACTCCCTGATATGATTATATCATCCACATAGATAAGTATAACCACAATACCTTCCTTACTCTTAAGTGTAAACAGGGTGTGTTCAACTTCTGACCTTTTGAAACCTCTATCCCTTAGAGTTACATTCAGCTTATGATACCAAGCTCTTGGAGATTGCTTAAGACCATAGATTGCCTTCCTTAGTCTGAGGGTGTTGCCGCCATTAACTTCATCTTCCAAACCTGGTGGTGGTGTCATGTACACTTCTTCCTCTAATTCACCTTGTAAGAAAGCATTCTTAACATCCATTTGCCACAAATCCCATTCAAGGTTAGTAGCAAGAGAAAGAAAAACATTAACAGAGTGAAGTTTAGCTACTGGAGCAAAGTGTAACAATATGCGGAATATAAGAGAAGATTAGAGAGAGTTTTCTGAATAAGATGAAGAACAAAAGTATGGAAGACTAAGAGGAAGAGATTTCGTGACAAATGAGAGAGATAGAGCTGGCGGCTGGTATGAGAGAATTAGAGAAGGAGGATTATATTTCCTCGACAGATTAGTTACATAGGTTAGAGTATTTATAGCCTAAGTTACAATAAATACATTAATTACATTAATTAGGCTCACATATTTACTTTCCATAAACTATTTGTTGCCTAACTCTCAAAGGGGAAGTAATTAACTTCCTTTCCAACCTTGAGTAATCGAGATCCAGGCCATTAACTTCCTTTCCTTACTTGAGTAGTCAACATCCAAGGTCATTAACTTCCTTTCCTCACTTGAGTAATCGACATCACAGACCATTAACTTCTCCCAGCTGCCTGTATCTTTCTTCTAGAAGTCTTATAGTTGGGCTTGCTGTCGTGTGTAGATTAATACTCCCCCTCAAGCTCAACCATGATGAATGGTTAAGCTTGGAACCATAAAGACTCACCTCATTAAAAACCTTAAGATGCAAAACCCTTTGGGACAAAAACATCTTAAGGGAAAAAGAGTATGGATCTTTTGGCTAGGGGATTCCCTGGTTGGGAAGGTTTATGAGCCCAAGTTTTGGAAATATGGACTCACATACCTTTAAACTTGCGGATTTGGTGAATATATCTGCAAGTTGATCCGAGCTCCTTGTGTAACATGGTAGGACAACTCCTTGCTCCACTACTTGTCTCACTTTGTGGCAGTCTACTTCAATGTGCTTGGTTCTCTCATGAAATACATTGTTGGATGCTATATGTATGGCAGCTTGGTTGTCACAATGCATGGTGATTGGTGTTGTGACTTCTATGTTTAGATCCTTGAGCAGATTCTTGAGCCAGGTAAGTTCTGTGGTGAGCTTCCTCATGGCTCGGTACTCAGCTTCAGCACTTGAACAAGAAACCACCTTCTACTTCTTTGTTTTCCAAGTAACTAGGTTGCCTCCAATGAATGTGCAATAACCGGTAGTTGATCTCCTATCATTCCTGTCTCCAGCCCAATCAGCATCACAATAGCCCACGATTTCTGAGCTTCCGTTGCGCCCCATCCAGATGCCTTGGTCGTGTGTCCCTTTCAGGTATCTTAAGATCCGGTCCACCATGTTCCAGTGATGCACCTTTGGGGCTTGCATATGTTGACTGACCTGATTCACAGCATAGCACAAGTCAGGTCTAGTAATGGTTAGATAAATTAGCTTACCAACCATCTTCCTATAGAGTTTGGTGTCTCCAAACATCTCATCTCTAAGCTCCCCCTCACGTTCCACCTTGTACCCTTCTTCTAGGGGTGTCTTCGCTGGTTTAGCTTCTAATCTTCCTGCATCAACTAGAAGATCAAGTGTGTACTTCCTTTGTGATAAGAAGAGGCCTTCTTGTGTTCGGCATACTTCTATCCCTAGGAAGTACTTTAGTTCACCCAAGTCTTTTATATCAAACATAGATTTAAGATAAACCTTAGTGGATTGAATTCCTACCTTGTCATTCCCTGAGATGATTATATCATCTACATAGATGAGAATGACTACAATACCTATTTGACTTTGGAGTGTGAAGAGGGTATGATCTGCCTCAGACTTTCTAAAGCCCCTATCTCTAAGTGTGATACTTAGCTTATGGTACCAAGCTCTTGGTGACTGTTTGAGGCCATAGATAGCTTTTCTCAGCCTTAGAACCTTTCCTGGAGTCACCGTATCTTCAAGGCCTGGTGGAGGTGTCATATACACTTCATCTTCTAGTTCTCCTTGTAGGAAGGCATTCTTGACATCCATCTGCCACAACTCCCAATCAAGGTTAGTAGCTAAAGAGAGAAGAACCCTTACAGTGTGTAATTTGGCTACTGGTGCAAAGGTGTCATTGTAGTCTTCTCCATAGGTCTGAGTGAAACCTCTTGCAACTAGTCTTGCCTTGTATCTTTCTATCTCTCCATTGCTTTTGTATTTAATGGTAAAGATCCATCTGGAGCTCACTGTCCTCTTGTCCTTAGGTAAATCGGCCTCATCCCAAGTGTGATTGATGTCCATGGCATTGCATTCAGCCTTAACTGCATCTCTCCACACTTTAAGCTCCTTTGCTTCCTCATAGTTTCTTGGTATATGTTCTTGGTTGAGGACTGCTGCAAATGCTTGATGTTCTAAGGGAACATGAGCTAGGGAGCAAACAGCTTGAGTTGGGTGACCTACTGCTTGGGCATTGTAGTATACTCTGGTGTTAATCCAATTTGAAGCTGGTCGCCTTTCCCTTTGGCTTCTCCTTAGTACTACTTGGGTGTCTGGTTGGGCCGCCTGTTCTTCTGCTTGTTGTTCAGCCTCAGTTTCGGATTCCTCATGTTCTTCGTGATCATGTACGTGTGAGCTTGTTTCTTTGTTAGTAGGTTCAAGTTCAAGCTCATCAAGCTCATCACCTTCATTGCCTCCCTCATGATCAAGAGAACTAGCCGTTTGAGTTTTATTAGATGGAGAAGTAGTTGGCGGTTCTTAGTGAGTTGATTTTGGTGCATCTGGTAATGTTATCCCAAGATTCTCCATAAGGTGTCTGAGGTTGGTGGCCCGGTCAGATGTGGATTGGGAGAGGTCTTTGAGTTCATCCCAATTCTTTTCTTCATAGAATCCTTTGGATTCTACAAACTTCACATCCCTAGATACAAGAACCTTTCTTGTCTCTGGATTGTAACATTTGTATCCCTTTTGAGTAGTTGAATAGCCAATGAACATGGCTTTAATACTCCTGGCTTCCAATTTATTTCTTTGTTCTCCTGGAACAAGTACATAACACACACACCCAAAGACTCGTAAGTGTGAGATAGATGGTTTACTTTTGTTGAGTACCTCAAATGGAGTTAAGTCCTCTAGGACTTTGGTTGGTAGGCGATTGATGAGATAGCAAGCTGTGACAAGGGCATCTCCCCAAAATTTCTTTGGAACATTGCTTTGGAACATGATGGATCTCGCCACCTCCATGAGATGCCGGTTCTTCCTTTCAGCCACTCCATTCTGTTGTGGTGTGTATGGACAACTAGTTTGGTGGATGATTCCATGTTTGTCCAAGTATTGCTTGAATGCTAGACTTGTGTATTCTCCTCCATTATCTGATCTAAAGATTTTGATCTTGGCATTGTAATGGTTAGTCACATATGCTTGAAACTTAGTAAATGCATCTAGGACCCTATCTTTTGTTGGTAAGAGAGTTATCCAAGTATATTTTGATTTTTGATCTATAAATGTGACAAAGTACTTATGATTATCCCTAGACATGCATGGTGAAGTCCAAACATCAGAGTGAATAAGATCAAAACAATTTTCATAAATAGTTGAGGACTTGGGAAACACTGATCTACAATGTTTTCCAAGTATACAAGCTTCACATTCATTATTTTTAAAAGACATGCTTGGCAACAATAGTTCTAAGGCCCTAGAATGGGGATGTCCTAGTCTAGAATGCCAAATAGCACTATTAGCCTTATTCAAAATAGAATTAAAAGCAATAGATAGAGTTGAGTCTGGTTGTATGTCTTCAAGTACATACAAATCATTCTTGGACACTCCTTTTCCAAGAACTTTATTGGTCTTAATATCCTGAAAATAAACATCATTAGGACCAAAGATTGCATAGCAATTAAGATCAGAGGTTGTCTTCTTAACACTTAGTAAGTTAGAGGTAAATGTAGGCATATAGAAGGCAGTTGATTCTTTATCAAACAACTTAAGGTTCCCAATTCCCCTAATTGGTATCTTATCTCCATTAGCTATTAATACATCTCCTAAAGCCGGTTCTATATTGCTCATTAGATTCTTATCACTAATCATATGATGAGAGGCTCCTGAGTCTACAATAAGTGGTTTAGAGGTATTTAAAGCTTGGAATGAGTTACCAGAGAGGTTTGATTCTTTGAGTGCCTTGACCAGTGCATCAAGGTCGGATTTCCTCACAAACTCTTGTTGGAATGTTGCAAGTGCTTTCCCATCTCCCTCAGTGATTGGCGTGAATGAGCTTGGGCTTGCCTTGTTCCTTTGTTCAAGAGTTACTTCTTGAGTGAGGTTGGCTCTTGGTTGGTTTCCCATTTTTGGCTTTAAGTGTGGATGGAGGATCCAGCACTTGTCCTTGGTATGCCCTTCCTTCTTGCAGTGGTCACAGTATGCCCTCCTTTCTCCACGATTTAAGCCTCTCTTATGGTACACAGCTGCTTTGTTGGCTGAGATGAGTTCTCCTTTGCCTCCAAAGAGACCAAGTGAACCTTGTTCCTTCTGAATCTTATTGCACACTTCTTCAAGGTTTGGAAGGGTGTCTGACCTTAGGAGGTGTTTGATGAGATCATTGTAGGAGGAATTTAAAGTCAAGAGAAGTCCAAAGACTTTATCTTGCTCACGCCTCTCATTCAGAACCATGGGATCCACTGTGCTTGGTCTAAGCATTTCAAGTTCAGCCCATAAGGATCTGAATTTTCCAAAATGTTGAGTGAACTCCATGTCTTCTTGAGTTAACTCATTGATGGCTTTCTTAACTTCAAACACACGGCTGAGATTGGAGGTGTTGCCATAGACATTTTGAAGAGTCTCCCACAGCTCTTTGGCTGTCTCACAGTAGGAGTATGCTTCAAGGATAGTTGATTCAAGTGAGTTTTGAATCACAGATAGGACTAGTTGGTCTTCTTGAAACCACCTGTCTTCATTGGTGATAGCCACTTCCTGACCAGTTCCTTCAACCGTGGCATTAGGTGCTTCACTCCTAAGGATGTGGCTCCATAACCCACGGCTACATAGCACTGTCTTGGTGGTTCTAGCCCAGAGGAGGTAATTAACCCCTTTCAAAGTCACTGGAACAACAACTCTTGTGCTTTCCATGATGATTACAAACGATTTAGATGATGAAAGAGTAGGATGAAGTGTTTTCAAGAAATAAATAATCCTAACCTCTCACAACTCAGCACCACAAGGATTTGAGGATTGTATTGGACTGACGAAATAAAGACAGAAGAGATGGGCTTGCAAAAGGACCTCCCAGCCCAGAGCAAGTTGGGCTAATGTCTGTCCAGCCCAAGCCCAAATCAGATGTCCAAGGTCTGTGCATTAGGCTGAGATAATGAAGTGAAGCCCAAGGAGTGAAGCCCAGGGTCTGTCCACACTTGTGCAGCACAAGGCCTGAATTAAGTAAGCCCAAACAAGCCCAAGACACCTTCTAGAAGCTCTCCTAGGTGTGGGTTTGAAGAGGGAAGGAAGAGTCACATGTTGGCTTAACCAATTTGAATTTCTAGCTGTTAGGAGCTGTCACTTTCACCATGTGGTGAAGTGCCTTGGTCTTATTCTCTACTCTTTGGCTATAAATACATTGTATGCTCACCATAAATCAATCAAGGAAATATACTCATCCTTCACAAATTCTCCATTCTCTCATTCTCTTAGTTTATTCTCTTGTTCTTCATTCTACCCAAAATCTCCAACCAAACTCTTTTGTAAACTCTCTTAATTCTATTTAATTCCTCAAATTCTAACATGGTATCAGAGCAAGATTTTGAATTAAGCAAATTCATTTTCTACTCTTGCAATAAATCTTTATAATCTACTCACTCTGAGATTGAATAATCCTCAAAACCTAATGGTGCTGAGTTGTGAGAGACTATGATCTTTTATTTCTTGAGAATTGTTCATACCATTCTTCAATTCAATCTCTCATCTTTCATCTCCAAGAAACCGTTTTTCAGAATTCTCAGCCGTTTTCTTGTAACCGCTGGATTATAGCTTTATCCAGTGGATAATAGATTTGAATTTTGAATTTTTGTTTTTGACCAGTGGGTAAAAGCAAATACCCATGGTTTTCTTTGTGTTCTTCCATTGTTCTCATGAACCTTGGTTGAATAAGTGACAATAAAGAGGAATAAATGGTGGTAGTAATGAAGAGAAAGAAGAGAGTGGTTGCCTTTATCATTTATCCATTGGTCTCTAAAGTGCATCCTTTTGGATATGAGACACTTAGATAAGGGTTAGGTTTCTTATTCTCTTCTCTTCTTCTCCCTAAACCACATTCCAAACACTAAGTCACATTTTTCGGATTTTGAAATTCTTGTCTTTAATTTTTAAATTTAATAAAAGAAAAAAAAACATTTTTCTATTATCCATTAGACAATAAACTTGAATTATTGGGTATTAGTGCCTTTTCTTTGAGAATGTTAGACACTTCAAGCCATATATGTTTAGAACTCTTTGGATAACGAATCACAAGTTCTTTTAAAACCTTGGACTTGTCTCCTTTCTTATAAAATGAGAGACACTTAAGTTCAATTGTAGTTGTTGTTTAGACTTGTGGTTTATGTTGTTTTAAAACCTTGGACATTGTTTCCTTTCTTGTGAAATATGAAACATCTAAGTCCATTGAAGTTTGGTTAAATCAATTCTTCTCTCCTCCACTTTAATGGTGTGTGAGCTTTGTTCCTAGTCTAGTTGATGTCTCTAGACAAAGCTTGAGGGAGGGAAAGAATTCAAAAATGCTCCAGCCACTAAAGCACCAATCACTTGTTGATTCTTGGATGATCTTGGCTGTTACAGCAACCACAAGAGTCAAGAAAACAGAGTAAAACTCTGTCCATAAGAACTCTTGAAACCACTTAAGGGAAGTGAACCATGGTCTCCTTCACTCTCATGAGTTAAAGGAAGCATGATGAATCCAAAAGTCCTTAAGGGTAAGAAGTTTCACTTAAGAAAAGAGAACCTTGATCTTCTTTATTCTTATGAGTATAAGAGATCTTGATGAATCCAAAAGTCCCTAAGAGAAGAAAACTTAAAGTTTACCTTAAAATGATCAAAGAAATGTGAACTATGACTATCTTACTCCTTGGAGTTTAAGATGAGAAGTCATAATGAATCCAAGATTTCTTTGTGATTAACATTTTGTAATAATGAATCAAAATTTGGGAAAGAGAACCATCGTAGTATGCATTGCATCAGAAACTATGTTGTATCCAAATCCAAATCCTTAATGTTAAGGAAGATAGAATAGTGACTTATTTATACTACATCCGGTTTCTATTGCTTTACTCTTGTGAGTGTAAGCCTTTAAATCATAAGAATTTTGTGTGTGGATGTCTTCATTTATGTGTCTTCTTATGCAAGAAAAGATGTCAACCATTTGTGATGTTGAAAAACAATCCGTGAGAAGGAGTCTCAAAAACCAATGAAGGAGAGCAATCCATGAGGGGGAGCCTCCAATTCCAGAAGAATTCAATTATTCAAACCAGCTTCTAAGAAGAACACAAAGGCTTAGTATCAAAGCCTTTGTCAAAAGGCTATCTCTACATCATTATCTATTTCAGTTTTTGATTAAAATTTTGATTTAGAATTGTTTAAAAGAGGGAAGTGAACCTTGGTGAACTATGTTTGGCATTTATGACAATAGATGAATCCCAAAGTCCTCTTCAAAACCACTTAAGGGAAGTGAACCATGTTTTTCCTTTACTCTGAAAAGTATAAGGAAGCATGATGAATCCAAAAGTCCTTAAGGGATCCTTTTATTCTCTGTTTCATTCTCTTAATTCTGCTTATACTCAATCAGTCTCTTATAATCTTGGTTACTTATACTCTAATCTCTAGTTACTCACACTCTATACACATAAATTCTATCTCATCTAAAGTGTTGAAATTCATTACTTTAGTTGAATTGATCTTTGCTACTGTTTTATATGAACTCTTACTTGCACATTTATAACTTTGATATTCCTCATGACATACTTAAAATTTTTCTTCTTTATGACTTGTTTAAGGTAAAGGAGACCATGAGAGCCTCAAAGAAAAGATGGCAAGCAGGGATTCATACAAAGCAAAACCAAATCATGAAGGACTAAAAGAGTGAACATATTGGCAAGAATGGCACTCTACCAATACCTTACACATCAGAGCCTATCCTTCAAGGGTATATTCCTGAGTGAAGAAATGGGAGGCCACCTATGCTGCATAGAAGGCAGTCAATCCATGAAAATCATGAGGCAATTTGGCTTGGAATACAAAAGCCAACAAGAAATGACACCACCTATCAGAGCCTACACTAGAGAGTGTATATTCCTGAAGGTGGAAGCAGCCTCCTCCTATCAGAGCCTACATCAAATGATGTATATTCCTGAAGTTGGAGAGTATAGCTAACGCAAACAAGAAGGCATTCTTGAAGAAAGGTGGTCCAGTATCATTGGTGATCATTGATGCTCATCCTTCCAAACTTGACTCATACTCTTATTCTCTGAGTCAAGCTTGAGGAGGGGTGAGATGAGCATCCATCAGATGGCACCAACAAGGAATTTAAAGACGTGACCAACACAGCACAATGTACTTGAAGTTGAAGAAGCAGAGAAGGCAGAAGTCTTCATCCTTGAACAAGGCTGACCAACTCTGAGAAAGAAGAGGCAGACTATTGGACAGTGGCGTTACTAAAGGCAGCTCAGTCTAGTGTGATAAGCACTCTGGTCACTTGATAAGGAAGGGATAGTCACACATGATAAGATGAGAAGATAAGGAAGCATGTATGTTGATAAGTTCAGTTGCAACGGTCCTATATGTACTCTTACTTATCCCTAGCCTAGGCGACCTAGGAGTCTTTCTATTTAAGGCTATGCAGCCTCCTTGTAATCACTCACTCTAATATAATAAGATTCTATTCTATTCCTCTTATGGCTAAACTCTATATGTTCTTGATATGTTCTTAATGTTTATAATCTAATCTATTCAAAACTTCTCCTTAATCTTTCCTAAAACTAACATGGTATCAGAGCAGGATATGATTCTCACATAGCTTCCGCATTCTTAAACTCATTCCTTCTCTTCTACTCTTTATATTTCTGGCTATACCCCAAACGCTTTCCTTGAGATAAACATGTTTAAGTCTGTCTTCTCTGAGATCCAGGATCCTCAGAACCATGGGTGATGAGTTGAAGAAGACTAGGCATGGTTATCTCTCGCGTTTAAGTTGTTTTCAAGTTTAGCCAGCTTTTTCACCATTGTTGTACGGACACATTTCTGGATAGTGAGTTCTTAGTGTAAAAATAGCTGCTTTCTGTGTTGGGGTAGTAAAAGGAGTAAGCTTGAACTCATTCATGGCCTAAATAATACAAGGGGAGTTGTTTAGAGCTAAGTGGGTGAGTGTCCGTACTCATCTTCTTCGACCAAACCCGAACCAGAGTCCGTACACTACACCAAAACTGTCTAAAAATAGCTCATTTATCCTAAAGGTAGGTCATTTCTAGCTTACCAAAGAACGGCTTAAGGTCTTAGAAGGGTAGAGTTGCATCCTGAGCATAAACCTTCTTAAACCTTGTGCACCCTGTTTTTCTCAAACCCTCGTGTTCTCAAACCCTCGTGTTCTCAAACCCTCGTGTTTTTCATAAAACCTACCCCTTTCAAGATGGAGAACACACGGCCCATGGTCATTCCAGTCACCCTCAAAGGCCTTAACTACCTTCTCTGGTCTAGAATGGTAAAAACTACTCTCGGTGGCCGAGGACTTGGAATGCATCTCCTTCTTGATGAAGCTCCACCTAAGACGTTTCAACAGGAGGATGGACAGGAGATTATGATTGTGGATGAAGAAAAATGGATTCAAGAGGATCAGTTTGTTCTGTCTATCATTCAAAGTTCATTGGATGGACCTATCTTGGAGGCATACTCGTATTGTGAAAGTGCTAGGGAGCTATGGGAAACACTCAAGAAGGTTTACGGTAACACTACAAATTTAAGTAGGGTGTTTGAAGTGAAGAGAGCAATCAACAACCTTCACCAAGAGGACTTGGAGTTTACAGCTCATTTTGGCAAGTTTCGCTCCTTGTGGGCTGAGCTTGAAATGTTGAGACCGAACTCAACTGATCCAGAGGTTCTGCTTGCAAGACGTGAACAAGACAAGGTCTTTGGTCTCCTTCTCACCCTGAATCCTATGTACAATGACTTGATCAAGCACCTCCTGAGATCAGATAAGCTTCCATCCCTAGAAGAAGTTTGCGCTTACATCCAGAGGGAACAAGGCTCTCATGGTCTTCTAAGTGGAAAGGGAGAGCTTGTGACAGCAAACAAAGGTGTCTACTTCAAGCAAGATGACAGAAGGGGGTTGTTCTGTGAGCACTTCAAGAGGAAGGGCCATACTAAGGAAAAATGCTGGATTCTCCACCCACATCTCAAGCCATCCAAGTTCAGAGATGTCCGAGCCAATATCACCAAGGCTAAAGCTGACCAGGGAACATCCTCACGCAATCCAGAGGAAGATGGAATGGCGGTGATCAATGCTCAAGCTGCACAAGTAGCCGGTCAAGATCAAGTGGTGAAGCGGTCAGAACTGGATGCTCTTATCAAAGCCCTGAAAGAAAGCTATGGTAATGGTATGGGGTTCTCTTTTCATGCTACTGCTCATACTATAAAACTGGATGAAAGACCATTAGTGATTGATTCTGGAGCATCCCATCATATGATTAGCAATATTGAACTGATTAAGGACTTAGAACCGGCTAAGGGTCATGTTGTGATTGCAAATGGGGATAGAATTCCAATTAAAGGGGTAGGAAACTTAGAACTATTTGATAGAAAGACTAGAGCTTTCTTTATGCCTGATTTCACCTCTAATTTAGTTTCTGTTCATAAGGCCACAAATGACTTGGATTGCAATGTTATCTTCACTCCTAATGATGTACATTTTCAGGATATTAAGACAAGCAAGTTGCTTGGGAAAGGAAGAACTAAGGATGGTCTTTATCTGCTGGGAAATGATCAACCTTTAGCTTCTGTTTTATGTTCTTTAAATTCTACTCCTGTTTATGCTAATAATGTGTTATGGCACGCTAGACTAGGACACCCTCACTCTCGGGCTTTAGGCTTAATGTTACCTAATGTTGTGTTTAAAAATGATAATTGTGAGGCATGTATCTTAGGTAAACATTGCAAGTCTGTTTTCACTAAGTCTGGAACCATTTATGAAAAGTGTTTTGATCTTGTGCATTCAGATGTGTGGACTGCTCCTTGCTTATCTAGAGAGAATCAGAAATATTTCATTACTTTCATAGATGAGAAATCCAAATACACCTGGATAACCTTAATGCAATCAAAGGATAGAGCTTTAGAGGCCTTTGTGAACTTTCAAAATTATATCACTAACCACTTCAATGCAAAGATTAAAATCTTTAGAACAGACAATGGTGGAGAGTATACAAGTCATGCCTTTAGAGATCATCTCAATAAGCACGGAATTCTCCATCAAACGAGTTGTCCCTACACACCCCAACAGAATGGTGTGGCTGAGAGAAAGAATCGTCACCTGATGGAAGTAGCCAGGGCAATGATGTTTCATACAAAGGTTCCTAAGAGGTTTTGGGGAGATGCTGTCCTTACCGCATGTTATCTTATTAACAGGACTCCTACCCGAGTCCTCAATGATCTCTCCCCATTTGAGGTATTAAACGCTCTTAAACCTTCTCTAACCCACTTGAGAGTGTTTGGTTGCCTGTGCTTTGTTTTGATTCCAGGAGAGAACCGAACCAAGCTTGACGCTAAGAGTGCACGGTCCATGTTCATTGGGTATTCTACTACCCAAAGAGGCTACAAGTGCTATGACCCTGAAGCTAGGAAGGTGTTGGTGTCTCGTGATGTTAAGTTTATTGAGAACACTGGCTACTATAGTGATCAAAAGTGGGATAACTTGGTTGATCTTGCTGGTTCTTCCCTGGACCGGGCCACTAGCCTTCGGAATATCCTTGATCATCTTGGCATACCTTCACCATTCCAACCTGGTTCTACCGGTGTTCCATGTCCTCAACCTAGTTCATGTCCTGTTCCTGGCTTGGCTCCTGTTCAACCAGCTGTCCCGCATGAAATTACCTCGACCTGGTCAGAACCTAGCTCACCCGGAGGTGGTCCAACATTGTCCCGGACTGGACCAAGCTTACCGCAGCAAGACCTTAACTCTTCCCGGCCAGACATTGATCGTGAGGGGGGACATCTTGAAGAAGATCTTGAAGAAGACAGTGATCAAGAGAGGACCGGCTCTTCTTCTGAAGGTCACGATCAAAGGCAAGAGCGGGAAGAAGAACCATCAGGGACAGCTCAACCTCTAAGGAGAAGCACAAGACTCAGGAAGGATCCATCAAACTGGGTGAACACAAGGGTCTATTACAATGCAAATGCGGTTGCTCATCCCTCTCAAGTTGTTTGCTCATTTGCTTCATTCCCTGAAGAGCACAAGACCTTTATTAGCAGCCTGGATCAGGGACACATTCCAACATCCTATGAAGAGGCTAAGGAACTCAAAGTCTGGAGGGATGCTATAAGTGATGAGACAGAGGCCATGGAAAGGAATCACACATGGGATGAAGCCGTGTTACCCAAGGGAAAGAAGGCAGTGAGCTCAAAGTGGGTATTTACGATCAAATACAAGAGTAATGGAGATGTGGAAAGATATAAGGCCAGGTTGGTCGCAAGAGGCTTCACTCAGACCTATGGAGAAGATTTTGGTGATACCTTTGCCCCTGTAGCAAAACTCCATACCGTGAGGATTGTCCTATCCTTAGCAACAAATCTGGATTGGGAATTGTGGCAGATGGATGTAAAGAATGCCTTCTTGCAAGGAGAGCTAGAGGAAGAGGTGTACATGCGGCCACCTCCAGGTCTAGAAGGGATTGTTCAACCAGGCAAGGTCTTGAGATTGAGAAAGGCTATTTATGGATTAAAACAATCACCTAGGGCCTGGTATCACAAGTTAAGCATGACACTAAGGGACAGAGGATTCAGGAAATCAGAAGCTGATCACACACTGTTCACATCTTCTAGCCGGTCAGGTATCATAGTTGTGTTGATCTATGTGGATGATATCATTATCACAGGTGATGATAGGGAAGGGATCAAGGATACCAAAGCCTATCTTAAGTCCATCTTTGACATTAAAGATTTAGGCTTCCTTAAGTATTTCCTAGGGATTGAGATATGTCGCTCTAAAGAGGGATTATTCTTATCTCAAAGGAAATACACACTTGACCTTTTGTCTGAAACAGGAAAGCTAGATGCAAAACCAGTTACCACACCTCTGGAGGATAGTTACAAAGCTATCAATGAGGGGGAGCTTGAAGACCAACCATTCAATAATCCGCAACTCTACAGAAGACTAGTAGGTAAGTTAATCTATTTAACTCTTACTAGACCTGATCTTTGCTTTTCTGTGAATCAGGTTAGCCAGCATATGCAAGAGCCGAAGGTCCATCATTGGAACATGCTGGAGAGAATTCTTAGATACTTGAGAGGAACTTCTGAGCAAGGAATCTGGATGGGAGCCAATGGAAGCTCAGAAATAGTGGGATACTGTGATGCTGACTGGGCTGGTGATAGAGAAGACAGGAGGTCTACCACAGGCTACTGTACCTTTGTTGGTGGAAACTTGGTCACATGGAAGACAAAGAAGCAGAAGATTGTGTCTTGTTCAAGCGCAGAGGCTGAATATCGTGCAATGAAGAAGCTCACCAATGAGTTAACATGGATCAAGGCCATTCTGAAGGACTTGGGTATAGAAACAGTTAGACCAATGACCATGCATTGCGACAACCAAGCAGCCATTCACATAGCATCCAATTCTGTATTCCACGAGAGAACTAAACACATAGAAGTTGACTGTCACAAGGTGAGGCAAGCAGTGGAGCAAGGAGTAGTCTTACCATGCTACACCAGAAGTATGGATCAACTTGCGGATATCTTCACCAAGGCAACAACTTCTAAGGTATATGAGTCCATTCTACCTAGGCTTGGACTCTTTGATATGTCTTATCCATGAATCCTCTAATCATAAGCAATCATACTCTTTTTCCCTTATGGTGCTTTTGTCCCATTGGGTTTTACATCATAAGGTTTTTAATGAGGTGGTTGTTTATGATTTCCAAGCTAAGTTCTTCATCAGAATTTAGCTTGAGGGGGAGTATTGGACAGTGGCGTTACTAAAGGCAGCTCAGTCTAGTGTGATAAGCACTCTGGTCACTTGATAAGGAAGGGATAGTCACACATGATAAGATGAGAAGATAAGGAAGCATGTATGTTGATAAGTTCAGTTGCAACGGTCCTATATGTACTCTTACTTATCCCTAGCCTAGGCGACCTAGGAGTCTTTCTATTTAAGGCTATGCAGCCTCCTTGTAATCACTCACTCTAATATAATAAGATTCTATTCTATTCCTCTTATGGCTAAACTCTATATGTTCTTGATATGTTCTTAATGTTTATAATCTAATCTATTCAAAACTTCTCCTTAATCTTTCCTAAAACTAACACAGACAATGTTGGGATCAAAAGAGAAGGTGATGGCGGATATTTGCAAGACTGGAGAAGCTACTAAATTGTCTAGTATTCTCAGACTTCATGAAGATGAAGCCTATTAGATTAGACCTCTCCAATGAAGTGAAGTTGTCTTGAAGGTGCACCAAATTCAAAGTCTACCAAGGAGCACTCAAAGGCGTGGCCACAAGGTTCTGCCAAGAAAGCAGAGTTCTGAGTGACTGATACTACAATATAATTCTCACAATGGAAATGGAGTAACAAAAGAAAGCCAGTCACCACATCAGTCAATGCCTGAAAGAAGTACATTTGGAGTTGCATAAGTGTTTGAAGAAGTTGTTTTATGAGCATTCTCAACCACATCAAGCTTTAATGCAGTTTTGGAGCAGTTGTCTTATGAGTATGAGTTCACTACAACCAAGGAGGCGCTGATGATGAATCAGCTTAGGCATTGGTGGTTTTAAAGAAGCTGTACAATTGGATCCATAAGACTTGGTGGTGTGTGTTGATAAGTCTCTGGAGAAGCTGCTAAGAACCAGATAAGCTTCAAAATAAAGAAAGTCAGTACATTGAATACTGAAAAGAAAGATCAAAGCAAGAAGCGGTTGAAGAAACAACAACAATAAAACTACAAGGTGCATCACAAGCTTGAGACTAGAACCAAGGGCCATCATGCTGTCAAAACCCACAAGTGGAGGGACAAGCAGGTGGAAGGTGATGAATCAGCTCAAAGCATAAGTGTTTGCATCAAGAAAGATGATTAATAAGCCCATGAAGTTGCATGAGTAATCAAAATGAAAGAAGAGAGAGGAGCTAAGGGAGATTGTTCACAAGTGTGGTATCAACAAATCAAACCAAAAGCTCCAAAGAAGAGGCAAGAAAGGCGGATTGAGGAGTTTTTTAAATGATTAAGCTAATGCCATCACTCCTCCTTATCATTCCAAGTTCAAACAAGGTACTTATGTACCAAGCCGGATTAGTTCAAATCTCAAAATGACTAAAGATCAGAAGAGAGAGGGAGACAAGCGCTGGTCATAAGAAGAAGCTTCAAGAAAAATGTGAAGCAAGAAGGAAGTTCTTACTTGCCATTTATGGCGGCCATGATCCAGGGTCTATGAAGTCCATCAAGATGATCCCGAGATTCATAGACCCACTGGCCAATCCCTAGGCTAAGAAGGCTCCACTCTTTTTCCCTTAGCTTGGTTTTGTCCCACTGGGTTTTCCATGCTAAGGTTTTTAATGAGGGAGCTCTTCAAAGTTCCAAGATTGATCTTGGATCTTTATGATCAAGCTTGAGGGGGAGTATTAGACAGAAGTAAGTAAAAGGAGCCAAGACCAAACCCAAAGTCTAGAAGACAAGGTCAGCCAAATCCAAGCTCAGCATTAGCATATTACAAAACTCCTAATGCTAAGCTTGAGGGGGAGTATTGGACTGACGAAATAAAGACAGAAGAGATGGGCTTGCAAAAGAACCTCCCAGCCCAGAGCAAGTTGGGCTAATGTCTGTCCAGCCCAAGCCCAAATCAGAAGTCCAAGGTCTGTGCATTAGGCTGAGATAATGAAGTGAAGCCCAAGGAGTGAAGCCCAGGGTCTGTCCACACTTGTGCAGCACAAGGCCTGAATTAAGTAAGCCCAAACAAGCCCAAGACACCTTCTAGAAGCTCTCCTAGGTGTGGGTTTGAAGAGGGAAGGAAGAGTCACATGTTGGCTTAACCAATTTGAATTTCTAGCTGTTAGGAGCTGTCACTTTCACCATGTGGTGAAGTGCCTTGGTCTTATTCTCTACTCTTTGGCTATAAATACATTGTATGCTCACCATAAATCAATCAAGGAAATATACTCATCCTTCACAAATTCTCCATTCTCTCATTTTCTTAGTTTATTCTCTTGTTCTTCATTCTACCCAAAATCTCCAACCAAACTCTTTTGTAAACTCTCTTAATTCTATTTAATTCCTCAAATTCTAACAGATTGTTCAATCTCAGAGTGAGGAGATTAGGAGGATTTATTTCAAGAGTGTACAGAGATTTTGAGAATATAAGAGCCAAGGCTCTGATACCATGTAAGAATATGCGGAATATAAGAGAAGATTAGAGAGAGTTTTCTGAATAAGATGAAGAACAAAAGTATGGAAGACTAAGAGGAAGAGATTTCGTGACAAATGAGAGAGATAGAGCTGGCGGCTGGTATGAGAGAATTAGAGAAGGAGGATTATATTTCCTCGACAGATTAGTTACATAGGTTAGAGTATTTATAGCCTAAGTTACAATAAATACATTAATTATATTAATTAGGCTCACATATTTACTTTCCATAAACTATTTGTTGCCTAACTCTCAAAGGGGAAGTAATTAACTTCCTTTCCAACCTTGAGTAATCGACCTCCAGGCCATTAACCTCCTTTCCTTACTTAACTTCCTTTCCTTACTTGTGTATTCTCCTCCATTATCTGATCTAAAGATTTTGATCTTGGCATTGTAATGGTTAGTCACATATGCTTGAAACTTAGTAAATGCATCTAGGACCCTATCTTTTGTTGGTAAGAGAGTTATCCAAGTATATTTTGATTTTTGATCTATAAATGTGACAAAGTACTTATGATTATCCATAGACATGCATGGTGAAGTCCAAACATCAGAGTGAATAAGATCAAAACAATTTTCATAAATAGTTGAGGACTTGGGAAACACTGATCTACAATGTTTTCCAAGTATACAAGCTTCACATTCATTATTTTTAAAAGACATGCTTGGCAACAATAGTTCTAAGGCCCTAGAATGGGGATGTCCTAGTCTAGAATGCCAAATAGCACTATTAGCCTTATTCAAAATAGAATTAAAAGCAATAGATAGAGTTGAGTCTGGTTGTATGTCTTCAAGTACATACAAATCATTCTTGGACACTCCTTTTCCAAGAACTTTATTGGTCTTAATATCCTGAAAATAAACATCATTAGGACCAAAGATTGCATAGCAATTAAGATCAGAGGTTGTCTTCTTAACACTTAGTAAGTTAGAGGTAAATGTAGGCATATAGAAGGCAGTTGATTCTTTATCAAACAACTTAAGGTTCCCAATTCCCCTAATTGGTATCTTATCTCCATTAGCTATTAATACATCTCCTAAAGCCGGTTCTATATTGCTCATTAGATTCTTATCACTAATCATATGATGAGAGGCTCCTGAGTCTACAATAAGTGGTTTAGAGGTATTTAAAGCTTGGAATGAGTTACCAGAGAGGTTTGATTCTTTGAGTGCCTTGACCAGTGCATCAAGGTCGGATTTCCTCACAAACTCTTGTTGGAATGTTGCAAGTGCTTTCCCATCTCCCTCAGTGATTGGCGTGAATGAGCTTGGGCTTGCCTTGTTCCTTTGTTCAAGAGTTACTTCTTGAGTGAGGTTGGCTCTTGGTTGGTTTCCCATTTTTGGCTTTAAGTGTGGATGGAGGATCCAGCACTTGTCCTTGGTATGCCCTTCCTTCTTGCAGTGGTCACAGTATGCCCTCCTTTCTCCACGATTTAAGCCTCTCTTATGGTACACAGCTGCTTTGTTGGCTGAGATGAGTTCTCCTTTGCCTCCAAAGAGACCAAGTGAACCTTGTTCCTTCTGAATCTTATTGCACACTTCTTCAAGGTTTGGAAGGGTGTCTGACCTTAGGAGGTGTTTGATGAGATCATTGTAGGAGGAATTTAAAGTCAAGAGAAGTCCAAAGACTTTATCTTGCTCACGCCTCTCATTCAGAACAATGGGATCCACTGTGCTTGGTCTAAGCATTTCAAGTTCAGCCCATAAGGATCTGAATTTTCCAAAATGTTGAGTGAACTCCATGTCTTCTTGAGTTAACTCATTGATGGCTTTCTTAACTTCAAACACACGGCTGAGATTGGAGGTGTTGCCATAGACATTTTGAAGAGTCTCCCACAGCTCTTTGGCTGTCTCACAGTAGGAGTATGCTTCAAGGATAGTTGATTCAAGTGAGTTTTGAATCACAGATAGGACTAGTTGGTCTTCTTGAAACCACCTGTCTTCATTGGTGATAGCCACTTCCTGACCAGTTCCTTCAACCGTGGCATTAGGTGCTTCACTCCTAAGGATGTGGCTCCATAACCCACGGCTACATAGCACTGTCTTGGTGGTTCTAGCCCAGAGGAGGTAATTAACCCCTTTCAAAGTCACTGGAACAACAACTCTTGTGCTTTCCATGATGATTACAAACGATTTAGGTGATGAAAGAGTAGGATGAAGTGTTTTCAAGAAATAAATAATCCTAACCTCTCACAACTCAGCACCACAAGGATTTGAGGATTGTATTGGACTGACGAAATAAATATTGGACAGTGGCGTTACTAAAGGCAGCTCAGTCTAGTGTGATAAGCACTCTGGTCACTTGATAAGGAAGGGATAGTCACACATGATAAGATGAGAAGATAAGGAAGCATGTATGTTGATAAGTTCAGTTGCAACGGTCCTATATGTACTCTTACTTATCCCTAGCCTAGGCGACCTAGGAGTCTTTCTATTTAAGGCTATGCAGCCTCCTTGTAATCACTCACTCTAATATAATAAGATTCTATTCTATTCCTCTTATGGCTAAACTCTATATGTTCTTGATATGTTCTTAATGTTTATAATCTAATCTATTCAAAACTTCTCCTTAATCTTTCCTAAAACTAACATGGTATCAGAGCAGGATATGATTCTCACATAGCTTCCGCATTCTTAAACTCATTCCTTCTCTTCTACTCTTTATATTTCTGGCTATACCCCAAACGCTTTCCTTGAGATAAACATGTTTAAGTCTGTCTTCTCTGAGATCCAGGATCCTCAGAACCATGGGTGATGAGTTGAAGAAGACTAGGCATGGTTATCTCTCGCGTTTAAGTTGTTTTCAAGTTTAGCCAGCTTTTTCACCATTGTTGTACGGACACATTTCTGGATAGTGAGTTCTTAGTGTAAAAATAGCTGCTTTCTGTGTTGGGGTAGTAAAAGGAGTAAGCTTGAACTCATTCATGGCCTAAATAATACAAGGGGAGTTGTTTAGAGCTAAGTGGGTGAGTGTCCGTACTCATCTTCTTCGACCAAACCCGAACCAGAGTCCGTACACTACACCAAAACTGTCTAAAAATAGCTCATTTATCCTAAAGGTAGGTCATTTCTAGCTTACCAAAGAACGGCTTAAGGTCTTAGAAGGGTAGAGTTGCATCCTGAGCATAAACCTTCTTAAACCTTGTGCACCCTGTTTTTCTCAAACCCTCGTGTTCTCAAACCCTCGTGTTCTCAAACCCTCGTGTTTTTCATAAAACCTACCCCTTTCAAGATGGAGAACACACGGCCCATGGTCATTCCAGTCACCCTCAAAGGCCTTAACTACCTTCTCTGGTCTAGAATGGTAAAAACTACTCTCGGTGGCCGAGGACTTGGAATGCATCTCCTTCTTGATGAAGCTCCACCTAAGACGTTTCAACAGGAGGATGGACAGGAGATTATGATTGTGGATGAAGAAAAATGGATTCAAGAGGATCAGTTTGTTCTGTCTATCATTCAAAGTTCATTGGATGGACCTATCTTGGAGGCATACTCGTATTGTGAAAGTGCTAGGGAGCTATGGGAAACACTCAAGAAGGTTTACGGTAACACTACAAATTTAAGTAGGGTGTTTGAAGTGAAGAGAGCAATCAACAACCTTCACCAAGAGGACTTGGAGTTTACAGCTCATTTTGGCAAGTTTCGCTCCTTGTGGGCTGAGCTTGAAATGTTGAGACCGAACTCAACTGATCCAGAGGTTCTGCTTGCAAGACGTGAAAAAGACAAGGTCTTTGGTCTCCTTCTCACCCTGAATCCTATGTACAATGACTTGATCAAGCACCTCCTGAGATCAGATAAGCTTCCATCCCTAGAAGAAGTTTGCGCTTACATCCAGAGGGAACAAGGCTCTCATGGTCTTCTAAGTGGAAAGGGAGAGCTTGTGACAGCAAACAAAGGTGTCTACTTCAAGCAAGATGACAGAAGGGGGTTGTTCTGTGAGCACTGCAAGAGGAAGGGCCATACTAAGGAAAAATGCTGGATTCTCCACCCACATCTCAAGCCATCCAAGTTCAGAGATGTCCGAGCCAATATCACCAAGGCTAAAGCTGACCAGGGAACATCCTCACGCAATCCAGAGGAAGATGGAATGGCGGTGATCAATGCTCAAGCTGCACAAGTAGCCGGTCAAGATCAAGTGGTGAAGCGGTCAGAACTGGATGCTCTTATCAAAGCCCTGAAAGAAAGCTATGGTAATGGTATGGGGTTCTCTTTTCATGCTACTGCTCATACTATAAAACTGGATGAAAGACCATTAGTGATTGATTCTGGAGCATCCCATCATATGATTAGCAATATTGAACTGATTAAGGACTTAGAACCGGCTAAGGGTCATGTTGTGATTGCAAATGGGGATAGAATTCCAATTAAAGGGGTAGGAAACTTAGAACTATTTGATAGAAAGACTAGAGCTTTCTTTATGCCTGATTTCACCTCTAATTTAGTTTCTGTTCATAAGGCCACAAATGACTTGGATTGCAATGTTATCTTCACTCCTAATGATGTACATTTTCAGGATATTAAGACAAGCAAGTTGCTTGGGAAAGGAAGAACTAAGGATGGTCTTTATCTGCTGGGAAATGATCAACCTTTAGCTTCTGTTTTATGTTCTTTAAATTCTACTCCTGTTTATGCTAATAATGTGTTATGGCACGCTAGACTAGGACACCCTCACTCTCGGGCTTTAGGCTTAATGTTACCTAATGTTGTGTTTAAAAATGATAATTGTGAGGCATGTATCTTAGGTAAACATTGCAAGTCTGTTTTCACTAAGTCTGGAACCATTTATGAAAAGTGTTTTGATCTTGTGCATTCAGATGTGTGGACTGCTCCTTGCTTATCTAGAGAGAATCAGAAATATTTCATTACTTTCATAGATGAGAAATCCAAATACACCTGGATAACCTTAATGCAATCAAAGGATAGAGCTTTAGAGGCCTTTGTGAACTTTCAAAATTATATCACTAACCACTTCAATGCAAAGATTAAAATCTTTAGAACAGACAATGGTGGAGAGTATACAAGTCATGCCTTTAGAGATCATCTCAATAAGCACGGAATTCTCCATCAAACGAGTTGTCCCTACACACCCCAACAGAATGGTGTGGCTGAGAGAAAGAATCGTCACCTGATGGAAGTAGCCAGGGCAATGATGTTTCATACAAAGGTTCCTAAGAGGTTTTGGGGAGATGCTGTCCTTACCGCATGTTATCTTATTAACAGGACTCCTACCCGAGTCCTCAATGATCTCTCCCCATTTGAGGTATTAAACGCTCTTAAACCTTCTCTAACCCACTTGAGAGTGTTTGGTTGCCTGTGCTTTGTTTTGATTCCAGGAGAGAACCGAACCAAGCTTGACGCTAAGAGTGCACGGTCCATGTTCATTGGGTATTCTACTACCCAAAGAGGCTACAAGTGCTATGACCCTGAAGCTAGGAAGGTGTTGGTGTCTCGTGATGTTAAGTTTATTGAGAACACTGGCTACTATAGTGATCAAAAGTGGGATAACTTGGTTGATCTTGCTGGTTCTTCCCTGGACCGGGCCACTAGCCTTCGGAATATCCTTGATCATCTTGGCATACCTTCACCATTCCAACCTGGTTCTACCGGTGTTCCATGTCCTCAACCTAGTTCATGTCCTGTTCCTGGCTTGGCTCCTGTTCAACCAGCTGTCCCGCATGAAATTACATCGACCTGGTCAGAACCTAGCTCACCCGGAGGTGGTCCAACATTGTCCCGGACTGGACCAAGCTTACCGCAGCAAGACCTTAACTCTTCCCGGCCAGACATTGATCGTGAGGGGGGACATCTTGAAGAAGATCTTGAAGAAGACAGTGATCAAGAGAGGACCGGCTCTTCTTCTGAAGGTCACGATCAAAGGCAAGAGCGGGAAGAAGAACCATCAGGGACAGCTCAACCTCTAAGGAGAAGCACAAGACTCAGGAAGGATCCATCAAACTGGGTGAACACAAGGGTCTATTACAATGCAAATGCGGTTGCTCATCCCTCTCAAGTTGTTTGCTCATTTGCTTCATTCCCTGAAGAGCACAAGACCTTTATTAGCAGCCTGGATCAGGGACACATTCCAACATCCTATGAAGAGGCTAAGGAACTCAAAGTCTGGAGGGATGCTATAAGTGATGAGACAGAGGCCATGGAAAGGAATCACACATGGGATGAAGCCGTGTTACCCAAGGGAAAGAAGGCAGTGAGCTCAAAGTGGGTATTTACGATCAAATACAAGAGTAATGGAGATGTGGAAAGATATAAGGCCAGGTTGGTCGCAAGAGGCTTCACTCAGACCTATGGAGAAGATTTTGGTGATACCTTTGCCCCTGTAGCAAAACTCCATACCGTGAGGATTGTCCTATCCTTAGCAACAAATCTGGATTGGGAATTGTGGCAGATGGATGTAAAGAATGCCTTCTTGCAAGGAGAGCTAGAGGAAGAGGTGTACATGCGGCCACCTCCAGGTCTAGAAGGGATTGTTCAACCAGGCAAGGTCTTGATATTGAGAAAGGCTATTTATGGATTAAAACAATCACCTAGGGCCTGGTATCACAAGTTAAGCATGACACTAAGGGACAGAGGATTCAGGAAATCAGAAGCTGATCACACACTGTTCACATCTTCTAGCCGGTCAGGTATCATAGTTGTGTTGATCTATGTGGATGATATCATTATCACAGGTGATGATAGGGAAGGGATCAAGGATACCAAAGCCTACCTTAAGTCCATCTTTGACATTAAAGATTTAGGCTTCCTTAAGTATTTCCTAGGGATTGAGATATGTCGCTCTAAAGAGGGATTATTCTTATCTCAAAGGAAATACACACTTGACCTTTTGTCTGAAACAGGAAAGCTAGATGCAAAACCAGTGACCACACCTCTGGAGGATAGTTACAAAGCTATCAATGAGGGGGAGCTTGAAGACCAACCATTCAATAATCCGCAACTCTACAGAAGACTAGTAGGTAAGTTAATCTATTTAACTCTTACTAGACCTGATCTTTGCTTTTCTGTGAATCAGGTTAGCCAGCATATGCAAGAGCCGAAGGTCCATCATTGGAACATGCTGGAGAGAATTCTTAGATACTTGAGAGGAACTTCTGAGCAAGGAATCTGGATGGGAGCCAATGGAAGCTCAGAAATAGTGGGATACTGTGATGCTGACTGGGCTGGTGATAGAGAAGACAGGAGGTCTACCACAGGCTACTGTACCTTTGTTGGTGGAAACTTGGTCACATGGAAGACAAAGAAGCAGAAGATTGTGTCTTGTTCAAGCGCAGAGGCTGAATATCGTGCAATGAAGAAGCTCACCAATGAGTTAACATGGATCAAGGCCATTCTGAAGGACTTGGGTATAGAAACAGTTAGACCAATGACCATGCATTGCGACAACCAAGCAGCCATTCACATAGCATCCAATTCTGTATTCCACGAGAGAACTAAACACATAGAAGTTGACTGTCACAAGGTGAGGCAAGCAGTGGAGCAAGGAGTAGTCTTACCATGCTACACCAGAAGTATGGATCAACTTGCGGATATCTTCACCAAGGCAACAACTTCTAAGGTATATGAGTCCATTCTACCTAGGCTTGGACTCTTTGATATGTCTTATCCATGAATCCTCTAATCATAAGCAATCATACTCTTTTTCCCTTATGGTGCTTTTGTCCCATTGGGTTTTACATCATAAGGTTTTTAATGAGGTGGTTGTTTATGATTTCCAAGCTAAGTTCTTCATCAGAATTTAGCTTGAGGGGGAGTATTGGACAGTGGCGTTACTAAAGGCAGCTCAGTCTAGTGTGATAAGCACTCTGGTCACTTGATAAGGAAGGGATAGTCACACATGATAAGATGAGAAGATAAGGAAGCATGTATGTTGATAAGTTCAGTTGCAACGGTCCTATATGTACTCTTACTTATCCCTAGCCTAGGCGACCTAGGAGTCTTTCTATTTAAGGCTATGCAGCCTCCTTGTAATCACTCACTCTAATATAATAAGATTCTATTCTATTCCTCTTATGGCTAAACTCTATATGTTCTTGATATGTTCTTAATGTTTATAATCTAATCTATTCAAAACTTCTCCTTAATCTTTCCTAAAACTAACAATAAAGACAGAAGAGATGGGCTTGCAAAAGGACCTCCCAGCCCAGAGCAAGTTGGGCTAATGTCTGTCCAGCCCAAGCCCAAATCAGAAGTCCAAGGTCTGTGCATTAGGCTGAGATAATGAAGTGAAGCCCAAGGAGTGAAGCCCAGGGTCTGTCCACACTTGTGCAGCACAAGGCCTGAATTAAGTAAGCCCAAACAAGCCCAAGACACCTTCTAGAAGCTCTCCTAGGTGTGGGTTTGAAGAGGGAAGGAAGAGTCACATGTTGGCTTAACCAATTTGAATTTCTAGCTGTTAGGAGCTGTCACTTTCACCATGTGGTGAAGTGCCTTGGTCTTATTCTCTACTCTTTGGCTATAAATACATTGTATGCTCACCATAAATCAATCAAGGAAATATACTCATCCTTCACAAATTCTCCATTCTCTCATTCTCTTAGTTTATTCTCTTGTTCTTCATTCTACCCAAAATCTCCAACCAAACTCTTTTGTAAACTCTCTTAATTCTATTTAATTCCTCAAATTCTAACATGGTATCAGAGCAAGATTTTGAATTAAGCAAATTCATTTTCTACTCTTGCAATAAATCTTTATAATCTACTCACTCTGAGATTGAATAATCCTCAAAACCTAATGGTGCTGAGTTGTGAGAGACTATGATCTTTTATTTCTTGAGAATTGTTCATACCATTCTTCAATTCAATCTCTCATCTTTCATCTCCAAGAAACCGTTTTTCAGAATTCTCAGCCGTTTTCTTGTAACCGCTGGATTATAGCTTTATCCAGTGGATAATAGATTTGAATTTTGAATTTTTGTTTTTGACCAGTGGGTAAAAGCAAATACCCATGGTTTTCTTTGTGTTCTTCCATTGTTCTCATGAACCTTGGTTGAATAAGTGACAATAAAGAGGAATAAATGGTGGTAGTAATGAAGAGAAAGAAGAGAGTGGTTGCCTTTATCATTTATCCATTGGTCTCTAAAGTGCATCTTTTTGGATATGAGACACTTAGATAAGGGTTAGGTTTCTTATTCTCTTCTCTTCTTCTCCCTAAACCACATTCCAAACACTAAGTCACATTTTTCGGATTTTGAAATTCTTGTCTTTAATTTTTAAATTTAATAAAAGAAAAAAAAACATTTTTCTATTATCCATTAGACAATAAACTTGAATTATTGGGTATTAGTGCCTTTTCTTTGAGAATGTTAGACACTTCAAGCCATATATGTTTAGAACTCTTTGGATAACGAATCACAAGTTCTTTTAAAACCTTGGACTTGTCTCCTTTCTTATAAAATGAGAGACACTTAAGTTCAATTGTAGTTGTTGTTTAGACTTGTGGTTTATGTTGTTTTAAAACCTTGGACATTGTTTCCTTTCTTGTGAAATGTGAAACATCTAAGTCCATTGAAGTTTGGTTAAATCAATTCTTCTCTCCTCCACTTTAATGGTGTGTGAGCTTTGTTCCTAGTCTAGTTGATGTCTCTAGACAAAGCTTGAGGGAGGGAAAGAATTCAAAAATGCTCCAGCCACTAAAGCACCAATCACTTGTTGATTCTTGGATGATCTTGGCTGTTACAGCAACCACAAGAGTCAAGAAAACAGAGTAAAACTCTGTCCATAAGAACTCTTGAACCACTTAAGGGAAGTGAACCATGGTCTCCTTCACTCTCATGAGTTAAAGGAAGCATGATGAATCCAAAAGTCCTTAAGGGTAAGAAGTTTCACTTAAGAAAAGAGAACCTTGATCTTCTTTATTCTTATGAGTATAAGAGATCTTGATGAATCCAAAAGTCCCTAAGAGAAGAAAACTTAAAGTTTACCTTAAAATGATCAAAGAAATGTGAACTATGACTATCTTACTCCTTGGAGTTTAAGATGAGAAGTCATAATGAATCCAAGATTTCTTTGTGATTAACATTTTGTAATAATGAATCAAAATTTGGGAAAGAGAACCATCGTAGTATGCATTGCATCAGAAACTATGTTGTATCCAAATCCAAATCCTTAATGTTAAGGAAGATAGAATAGTGACTTATTTATACTACATCCGGTTTCTATTGCTTTACTCTTGTGAGTGTAAGCCTTTAAATCATAAGAATTTTGTGTGTGGATGTCTTCATTTATGTGTCTTCTTATGCAGGAAAAGATGTCAACCATTTGTGATGTTGAAAAACAATCCGTGAGAAGGAGTCTCAAAAACCAATGAAGGAGAGCAATCCATGAGGGGGAGCCTCCAATTCCAGAAGAATTCAATTATTCAAACCAGCTTCTAAGAAGAACACAAAGGCTTAGTATCAAAGCCTTTGTCAAAAGGCTATCTCTACATCATTATCTATTTCAGTTTTTGATTAAAATTTTGATTTAGAATTGTTTAAAAGAGGGAAGTGAACCTTGGTGAACTATGTTTGGCATTTATGACAATAGATGAATCCCAAAGTCCTCTTCAAAACCACTTAAGGGAAGTGAACCATGTTTTTCCTTTACTCTGAAAAGTATAAGGAAGCATGATGAATCCAAAAGTCCTTAAGGGATCCTTTTATTCTCTGTTTCATTCTCTTAATTCTGCTTATACTCAATCAGTCTCTTATAATCTTGGTTACTTATACTCTAATCTCTAGTTACTCACACTCTATACACATAAATTCTATCTCATCTAAAGTGTTGAAATTCATTACTTTAGTTGAATTGATCTTTGCTACTGTTTTATATGAACTCTTACTTGCACATTTATAACTTTGATATTCCTCATGACATACTTAAAATTCTTCTTCTTTATGACTTGTTTAAGGTAAAGAAGACCATGAGAGCCTCAAAGAAAAGATGGCAAGCAGGGATTCATACAAAGCAAAACCAAATCATGAAGGACTAAAGGAGTGAACATATTGGCAAGAATGGCACTCTACCAATACCTTACACATCAGAGCCTATCCTTCAAGGGTATATTCCTGAGTGAAGAAATGGGAGGCCACCTATGCTGCATAGAAGGCAGTCAATCCATGAAAATCATGAGGCAATTTGGCTTGGAATACAAAAGCCAACAAGAAATGACACCACCTATCAGAGCCTACACTAGAGAGTGTATATTCCTGAAGGTGGAAGCAGCCTCCTCCTATCAGAGCCTACATCAAATGATGTATATTCCTGAAGTTGGAGAGCATAGCTAACGCAAACAACAAGGCATTCTTGAAGAAAGGTGGTCCAGTATCATTGGTGATCATTGATGCTCATCCTTCCAAACTTGACTCATACTCTTATTCTCTGAGTCAAGCTTGAGGAGGGGTGAGATGAGCATCCATCAGATGGCACCAACAAGGAATTTAAAGACGTGACCAACACAGCACAATGTACTTGAAGTTGAAGAAGCAGAGAAGGCAGAAGTCTTCATCCTTGAACAAGGCTGACCAACTCTGAGAAAGAAGAGGCAGACAATGTTGGGATCAAAAGAGAAGGTGATGGCGGATATTTGCAAGACTGGAGAAGCTACTAAATTGTCTAGTATTCTCAGACTTCATGAAGATGAAGCCTATTAGATTAGACCTCTCCAATGAAGTGAAGTTGTCTTGAAGGTGCACCAAATTCAAAGTCTACCAAGGAGCACTCAAAGGCGTGGCCACAAGGTTCTGCCAAGAAAGCAGAGTTCTGAGTGACTGATACTACAATATAATTCTCACAATGGAAATGGAGTAACAAAAGAAAGCCAGTCACCACATCAGTCAATGCCTGAAAGAAGTACATTTGGAGTTGCAGAAGTGTTTGAAGAAGTTGTTTTATGAGCATTCTCAACCACATCAAGCTTTAATGCAGTTTTGGAGCAGTTGTCTTATGAGTATGAGTTCACTACAACCAAGGAGGCGCTGATGATGAATCAGCTTAGGCATTGGTGGTTTTAAAGAAGCTGTACAATTGGATCCATAAGACTTGGTGGTGTGTGTTGATAAGTCTCTGGAGAAGCTGCTAAGAACCAGATAAGCTTCAAAATAAAGAAAGTCAGTACATTGAATACAAAAGAAAGATCAAAGCAAGAAGCGGTTGAAGAAACAACAACAATAAAACTACAAGGTGCATCACAAGCTTGAGACTAGAACCAAGGGCCATCATGCTGTCAAAACCCACAAGTGGAGGGAAAGCAGGTGGAAGGTGATGAATCAGCTCAAAGCATAAGTGTTTGCATCAAGAAAGATGATTAATAAGCCCATGAAGTTGCATGAGTAATCAAAATGAAAGAAGAGAGAGGAGCTAAGGGAGATTGTTCACAAGTGTGGTATCAACAAATCAAACCAAAAGCTCCAAAGAAGAGGCAAGAAAGGCGGATTGAGGAGTTTTTTAAATGATTAAGCTAATGCCATCACTCCTCCTTATCATTCCAAGTTCAAACAAGGTACTTATGTACCAAGCCGGATTAGTTCAAATCTCAAAATGACTAAAGATCAGAAGAGAGAGGGAGACAAGCGCTGGTCATAAGAAGAAGCTTCAAGAAAAGTGTGAAGCAAGAAGGAAGTTCTTACTTGCCATTTATGGCGGCCATGATCCAGGGTCTATGAAGTCCATCAAGATGATCCCGAGATTCATAGACCCACTGGCCAATCCCTAGGCTAAGAAGGCTCCACTCTTTTTCCCTTAGCTTGGTTTTGTCCCACTGGGTTTTCCATGCTAAGGTTTTTAATGAGGGAGCTCTTCAAAGTTCCAAGATTGATCTTGGATCTTTATGATCAAGCTTGAGGGGGAGTATTAGACAGAAGTAAGTAAAAGGAGCCAAGACCAAACCCAAAGTCTAGAAGACAAGGTCAGCCAAATCCAAGCTCAGCATTAGCATATTACAAAACTCCTAATGCTAAGCTTGAGGGGGAGTATTGGACTGACGAAATAAAGACAGAAGAGATTGGCTTGCAAAAGGACCTCCCAGCCCAGAGCAAGTTGGGCTAATGTCTGTCCAGCCCAAGCCCAAATCAGAAGTCCAAGGTCTGTGCATTAGGCTGAGATAATGAAGTGAAGCCCAAGGAGTGAAGCCCAGGGTCTGTCCACACTTGTGCAGCACAAGGCCTGAATTAAGTAAGCCCAAACAAGCCCAAGACACCTTCTAGAAGCTCTCCTAGGTGTGGGTTTGAAGAGGGAAGGAAGAGTCACATGTTGGCTTAACCAATTTGAATTTCTAGCTGTTAGGAGCTGTCACTTTCACCATGTGGTGAAGTGCCTTGGTCTTATTCTCTACTCTTTGGCTATAAATACATTGTATGCTCACCATAAATCAATCAAGGAAATATACTCATCCTTCACAAATTCTCCATTCTCTCATTCTCTTAGTTTATTCTCTTGTACTTCATTCTACCCAAAATCTCCAACCAAACTCTTTTGTAAACTCTCTTAATTCTATTTAATTCCTCAAATTCTAACAGATTGTTCAATCTCAGAGTGAGGAGATTAGGAGGATTTATTTCAAGAGTGTACAGAGATTTTGAGAATATAAGAGCCAAGGCTCTGATACCATGTAAGAATATGCGGAATATAAGAGAAGATTAGAGAGAGTTTTCTGAATAAGATGAAGAACAAAAGTATGGAAGACTAAGAGGAAGAGATTTCGTGACAAATGAGAGAGATAGAGCTGGCGGCTGATATGAGAGAATTAGAGAAAGAGGATTATATTTCCTCGACAGATTAGTTACATAGGTTAGAGTATTTATAGCCTAAATTACAATAAATACATTAATTATATTAATTAGGCTCACATATTTACTTTCCATAAACTATTTGTTGTCTAACTCTCAAAGGGGAAGTAATTAACTTCCTTTCCAACCTTGAGTAATCGACCTCCAGGCCATTAACTTCCTTTCCTTACTTGAGTAGTCGACATCCAAGGTCATTAACTTCCTTTCCTCACTTGAGTAATCGACATCACAGACCATTAACTTCTCCCAGCTGCCTGTATCTTTCTTCTAGAAGTCTTATAGTTGGGCTTGCTGTCGTGTGTAGATTAATACAAAGGTATCCCTATAGTCTTCACCATAAGTCTGTGTGAATCTCCTAGCCACCAACCTAGCTTTATGCCTATCTATCTCACCATTACTTTTATACTTAATGGTAAATATCCATTTTGAACTTACAGCCTTTTTCCCTTTTGGTAAGGTGGCTGGAGCATAAGTTCCATTTTTCTCCATAGCTTATTTTTCATCTTGAATGGCATCTCTCCATTCCTTAATCTCCATAGCCTCCTCATAGCTCTTAGGGATCTGTTCTTTATCTAAACTCACAGTGAAAGCAACATGATTAGTAGGAATACTAATTAAAGAACATATTGTAGTACACCCTTGTATTCTTCCAGTTTTCAGCTAGGAACCTCTGCCTTGTACTTCTTCTGAGTGCCACAGGTTGATTTGTTTCTTCTTCTAAAGCGGCTTGTACAAGATTGGGTCCCTTGGCCTTTTTGATGCTGAAACTAGAATATCATCTTGAGCATGTGTACTCTCTTCTCCCCCCTCATGGTCAAGAGGATGCTGTTCAGGAGGACTGGATGGTGGAGAGGGCATTGATGGAATGTTGGATGAACCGGAAGAACTAGCACCAGTAGATGGATCATGGACAGCCCCGGGAACTGAGACAGGACGGGATGAGCTAGATGCAAGGTCATGACCATAGATCGTCCCCTGGTTGGATGTAGCCGAACCATGCCAGCTAGTATTCGGGCTTGAATCATGTTGCTGAGGTACATGGACAGGTGCTGGAGCGGTTGGCTGAACTATGCCAAGGTTCTCTAAAATTTTCCTTAGATTCTCAGCCTGATCAGAATTTGATGTAGATATGTCTTTAAGATCTTCCCAAATTCCATCTTCATAGAATCCTTTGTTCTCATTAAACTTGACATCCCTAGACACCAGGACCCTCCTAGTCTCTGGATTGTAGCATTTGTATCCTTTTTGAGTAGGAGAGTATCCTAGGAACATAGCCTTGATGCTTTTTGGTTCCAGCTTATTCCTAAGTTCTCCTGGTACTAAAACAAAACAAACACATCCAAAAATTCTTAAATGATCAATAGTTGGCTTAGTTTTGTTTAATACCTCAAAAGTGAAAGATTTGATGATTGAGAGAATTTGAGAATTAGAGATTGAGAGAGAAAAGAGAGAATGATCTTATTAGAATTTTTAGAAAAAAATGATTTTCATACTTACAAAGTGAGTGAGAGACATCTATTTATACTAATCCTATTCTAGACTTGTTTGGATACAGAGATACACTTATCATTAACCTACACAAGTCTAAGACAAGTACATGGAGATGTCGCCAATACACACTTAGATGCATTCATCATTCTTCTTCATTCCAACACTCCCCCTCAAGCTTAAGACATGGAGAATGCCTAAGCTTGCAACCATGAAGCATTACCTCATTAAAAACCTAGAGAAGGAAAACCCAATTGGGACAAAACCTTTTCTAGGGAAAAAGAGTATAACACTCCATGTTGGGATCATTGGTGTGGAAGAGACATCAAACCAAGTCTAGGGTAGATGGAACCGCCTGTCTTCAAGGTTACAGCTTTGGTAAACACATCAGCTAGCTGATCTTCACTCCTTGTGTAGCAAGGTAGAATTGTACCATTTCCAATAGCTTCCCTTACCTTATGGCAGTCAACCTCAATATGCTTGGTTCTCTCATGAAACACAGAGTTAGAGGCAATGTGTATGGCAGCTTGATTATCACAATGGACAGTGATTGGTGATTCTAAGCTCTCGCCTAAGATGTCAAAGAGGAGTTGCTTCAACCAGATGCATTATGTTGTGAGCTTCCTCATAGCCCTGTATTCAGCTTCTGCACTAGAACAAGACACAACCTTTTGCTTCTTAGTCTTCCAAGTTACAAGATTACCTCCTATGAAGGTGCAATAGCCAGTTCTGCTTCTCCTATCTTCTCTGTCTCCTGCCCAATCTGCATCACAATAACCTACAACCTCTGTGTTCTTATTACATCCCATCCATATACCTTGTTCCTTAGTTCCTTGCAGATATCTCAAAATGCGAATGATCATATCCCAATGCCTTGTCCTTGGGTCTTGCATATGTTGAGATACCTGATTTACTGCAAAACATAGGTCAGGTCTAGTGATGGTTAAGTAAATAAGCTTACCAACCACTTGTCTATACAATTTTGCATCATGAAACTTGTCATTTCCTAGCTCCCCCTCAGGTTCTATTTTGTAGCCTTCTTCAAGGGGTGTCTTAGCTGGTTTAGCTTCAAACATGCCTGTGGAGGTTAGTAAATCCACAATATATTTCCTTTGAGATAAAAAGAGACCTTCCTTGAATCTACATATTTCAATTCCTAAGAAATATTTCAATTCTCCTAGATCCTTAATATCAAAAACACTTTTCAAATAGGCTTTAGTTGATTCAATACCAACTTTATCACTTCCTGATATGATTATATCATCCACATAGATAAGTATAACCACAATACCTTCCTTACTCTTAAGTGTAAACAGAGTGTGTTCAACTTCTGATCTTTTGAAACCTCTATCCCTTAGAGTTACATTCAGCTTATGATACCAAGCTCTTGGAGATTTCTTAAGACCATAGATTGCCTTTCTTAGTCTGAGAGTGTTGGCGCCATTAACCTCATCTTCCAAACCTGGTGGTGGTGTCATGTACACTTCATCCTCTAGTTCACCTTGTAAGAAAGCATTCTTAACATCCATTTGGAACAAATCCCATTCAAGGTTAGTAGCAAGAGAAAGAACAACATTAACAGAGTGAAGTTTAGCTACTGGAGCAAAGGTATCCCTATAGTCTTCACCATAAGTTTGTGTGAATCCTCTAGCTACCAATCTAGCTTTATACCTATCTATCTCACCATTGCTTTTATACTTAATGGTGAATATCCATTTTGAACTTACAGCCTTTTTTCCTTTTGGTAAAATGGCTGGGGCATAGGTTCCATTCTTCTCCATAGCTTGTTTCTCATCTTGAATGGCATCTCTCCATTCCTTAATCTCCATAGCCTCCTCATAGCACTTAGGGATCTGTTCTTTATCTAAACTCACAGTGAAAGCAACATGATTAGTAGGAATACTAATTAAAGAACATACTCCCTGATCATGATGTGCTACTGCATTGTGGTTGTAGTACACCCTTGTATTCTTCCAGTTTTCAGCTGGGAACCTCTGCCTTGTACTTCGTCTGAGTGCCACAGGTTGATTTGTTTCTTCCTCCAAAGCGGCTTGTACAAGATTGGGTTGATCCCTTGGCCTTTTTGTTGCTGAAACTAGAATATCATCTTGAGCATGTGTACTCTCTTCTCCCCCCTCACGGTCAAGAGGATGTTCAGGAGGACTGGATGGTGGAGAAGGCATTGATGAACCGGAAGAACTAGCACCAGTAGATGGATCATGGACAGCCCCGGGAACTGAGACAGGACGGGATGAGCTAGATGCAAGGTCATGACCAGAGATCGTCTCCTGGTTGGATGTAGTCGGACCATGCCAGCTAGTACTCGGGCTTGAATCATGTTGCTGAGGTACATGGACAGGTGCTGGAGCGGTTGGTTGAACTAAGCCAAGGTTCTCTAAAATTTTCTTTAGATTCTCAGCCTGATCAGAATTGGATGTAGAGATGTCTTTAAGTTCTTCCCAAGTTCCATCTTCATAAAAACCTTTGTTCTCATTAAACTTGACATCCCTAGACACCAGGACCCTCCTAGTCTCTGGATTGTAGCATTTGTATCTTTTTTGAGTAGGAGAGTATCCTAGGAACATAGCCTTGATGTTTTTTGGTTCCAGCTTATTCCTAAGTTCTCCTGGTACTAAAACAAAACAAACACATCCAAAAATTCTTAAATGATCAATAGTTGGCTTAGTTTTGTTTAATACCTCAAAAGGACTCAAATCATCTAGAACTTTAGTTGGAGTTCTATTGATTAAGTAACATGCAGCTAGTAATGCATCTCCCCAAAATCTTTTAGGAACCTTCTTGTGGAACATCATTGTTCTCACAACTTCCATCAAATGTCTGTTCTTCCTCTCAGCTACTCCATTTTGTTGTGGAGTGTAAGGACAGCTTGTTTGATGTTCAATGCCATGTGTGGCTAAGTGTTGCTGAAACTTGGTACTAGTATATTCCCCTCCATTGTCTGTCCTAAAAATCTTTATCTTGGCATTATATTGGTTAGTAACATATATCTGAAAGTTAAGAAATGCATCAAACACCCTATCCTTTGAATTAAGCAATGTCACCCAAGTATACTTAGATTTTTCATCAATGAAGGTAACAAAATACTTCTGATTTTCTCTAGAAGGAAAGGGAGATGTCCAAACATCAGAGTGTACTAAATCAAAGCAATTATCATAAGCATGAGTTGATTGTTCAAAAACAGTTCTACTATGCTTTCCAAGAACACAAGATTCACAAATGTTATTAAGCAATTTTATTCCAGGTACAATCAATTCAAGAGCTCTAGAATGTGGATGTCCTAGTCTAGCATGCCACAATTCAGCATTTAGAGTCATATCAACATGATTTGCACACGGTTTTAATGAAAAGGCAGGTAAATCTTCTAGCACATACAAGTCATTCCTAGTAGTTCCTTGGCCAAATTTCTTACTTGTTTCAATATCCTGAAAGTAAAAATCATTAGGACCAAAGATAGCCTTACAATTCAAATCAGTAGTAGCCTTTTTAACAGAGAGTAAGTTGGATGTAAAAGAAGGCATATAAAAGGCTTTAGATTCCTAATCAAACAACCTAAGGTTCCCTACTCCTTTAATTGGTACATTAACTCCATTAGCAATTACAACACTTCCTAAAGCAGGTTCAACATGATCTAGCAAACCTAAGTCTTTAATCATGTGATGAGATGCACCAGAGTCTACAATTAAGGAGTTAGAAGCCATAGATGTGTTTAAAGAAACATGATAAGTTTTACCCAACACATTACCAGACTTGAATGCTTTGAGAAGATTTTCAAGATCAGCTTTTGTCACATATTCAGTTTGGTTGGCCATAGTTGAGGAGGAAGCATTCACCGGCTCCATAGTACAAGCGCTTGAGCAACCTACAACATGAACCATGTTAGAAGAACTAGGACCGGTTGAAGATTTCTTGCTCCTCTCAACAAACCAACTAGGCTTGAGTTCTGGATGGAGCACCCAGCACTCCTTCTTGCTATGGCCAGTTCTCTTGCAATGGTCACACAGCTGCTTCTTCCTCTTGATGTCAGCTGCAACCGATCGGAAAATACCCTTATGCGCCACCACCATTTCACTTTTGTGCCCAAAGAGTTCATGTGACCCCTGTTCCTTTTGTATCTTTGCACAAACATCCTCAAGACTTGGTAACTTATCTTCCCTGAGAATATGTTTTATCAAGTCAGTGTAAGAATTGTTCAAAGTCATTAGCAGCCCAAACACCTTATCTTGCTCTCTCCTTTCAAGAAGAGTGAGAGGATCAATGGAGGCTGGTCTAAGCATCTCCAGCTCTGCCCACAAAGCTCTGAATGATCCATAGTGTTTGGTGAACTCCGCATCTTCCTGTTTAAGCTCATTTAGAGCTTTCTTTACCTCAAAAATTCTTAAGAGGTTAGTAGTATTGCCATAAACTGTTTTCAAAGTCTCCCAAAGTTCCTTAGCACTAGAGCAATAAGAGTATGCTTCTAAAAGAGAGCTAGCAAGGGAGCATTGAAGAATAGCTAATACCGTTTGATCTTGCTGGAACCATAGGGTTTGTTCAGCATTTCCATCCTGAGTTTCCTCCTCAGTTATTATGTGAGCCGGTTGCTGGATATGGTTCCATAACCCTTTGCTGCACAATGTGGTCCTCATTGTCCTGGACCAGAGCAAGTAATTTGCTCCTTGGAGCATGATAGGAGCCTTCATTTGTGGATGCAGCTCCATTAGAATCGATCTTAAGCCTGCACAATCACAAACAACCAAACCACGCCACACACGCAAGAAGACCACACAAAGTCCAAACAAACGCTTGACAAGAAACCAGGATCAATCAGATAACCTTCTGCCTATCCTTTAAAACTTGTCCACAGACCTAAACTACTTCACCAGATGATCCAGAAGCAAAACCAATCTTGAAGACCAAGAAAAACAACAATTCTAAAATTCCCGCCTTTTCTGATTTTGAAATTGAACTTTCTTCACTAGCAAGAAATCGACTAATGAGGATTAAAAACCAGTGAATTGCAATCAAATCTCCAGAACTTCTTCACAAGATCCTAAACTAAGATTGGATCATGCAGGATTCGAAAAAGATTGAGAGAAAACTGAAGATCGAAACCAAATACCCAAGGATGTGCGAAGACGGTCCGATTTCAGAAAATCAGTGAGAATGATTACAAATCTTGAGATTGAGCTGAGCGGACCTCCCGATTCATCATCTTGAATCAATTTTAATGAGAATTGGCTTTGGAATCACCAGATTTGATGAAGAATTGAAGAAGAAATCGAAGATTGAATTCTGGAGTTTCGCGGCGAAGTGATCGCGTAACCACCTGTGGCGGGTAAACTGATAACTTTTGATTCCAATGATCAAATTCGATGAAATCACCGTGGATCGTCACAGATTTCGCCGGAGAACCGTCGAGGATGAAGACTTGATGAATACTTGACGAAAAAACCGATCAACAGTCGAGTTTTCTGACGATGAACAACCGCGAACCACCGTGAGCAAGAATCGATCATAACTTTTGATTTATTCAACCAAAATCAAAGATTTCAACGGGGAAATCAACAGGATTCGCCGATGAGATGATCTTGATGAAGAATCTAATCAAAACCTTCAAGATCTTGCAGATTGGACGCGGTGGATATGGATTGAATTTGAATCGCGAAATCCGATTACTTGTAACCAAAGAAAATTCGATTACTTGTTGAAGAAGAATGCGAAATTTTAAGCACCAGATTGATCAAACCTGGCTCTGATACCATGAAAGATTTGATGATTGAGAGAATTTGAGAATTAGAGATTGAGAGAGAGACATCTATTTATACTAATCCTATTCTAGACTTGTTTGGATACAGAGATACACTTATCATTAACCTACACAAGTCTAAGACAAGTACATGGAGATGTCGCCAATACACACTTAGATGCATTCATCATTCTTCTTCATTCCAACAAAAAGGACTCAAATCATCTAGAACTTTAGTTGGAGTTCTATTGATTAAGTAACATGCAGCTAGTAATGCATCTCCCCAAAATCTTTTAGGAACCTTCTTGTGGAACATCATTGTTCTCACAACTTCCATCAAATGTCTGTTCTTCCTCTCAGCTACTCCATTTTGTTGTGGAGTGTAAGGACAGCTTGTTTGATGTTCAATGCCATGTGTGGCTAAGTGTTGCTGAAACTTGGTACTAGTATATTCCCCTCCATTGTCTGTCCTAAAAATCTTTATCTTGGCAATATTGCAGGTACAATCAATTCAAGAGCTCTAGAATGTGGATGTCCTAGTCTAGCATGCCACAATTCAGCATTTAGAGTCATATCAACATGATTTGCACACGGTTGTAATGGAAAGGCAGGTAAATCTTCTAGCTCATACAAGTCATTCCTTGTAGTTCCTTGGCCAAATTTCTGACTTGTTTTAATATCCTGAAAGTAAAACTCATTAGGACCAAAGATAGCCTTACAATTCGAATCAGTAGTAGCCTTTTTAACAGAGAGTAAGTTGGATGTAAAAGAAGGCATATAAAAGGCTTTAAATTCCTTATCAAACAACCTAAGATTCCCTACTCCTTTAATTGGTACATTAACTCCATTAGCAAATACAACACTTCCTAAAGCAGGTTCAACATGGTCTAGCAAACCTAAGTCTTTAATCATGTGATGAGATGCACCAGAATCTACAATTAAGGAGTTAGAAGCCATAGATGTGTTTAAAGAAACATGATAAGTTTTACCCAACACATTACCAGACTTGAATGCTTTGAGAAGATTTTCAAGATCAGCTTTGGTGACATATTCAGTTTGGTTGGCCATAGTTGAGGAGGAAGCTTTCACCGGCTCCATGGTACATGCGCTTGAGCAACCTACAACATGAACCATGTTAGAAGAACTAGGACCGGTTGAAGATTTCTTGCTCCTCTCAACAAACCAACTAGGCTTGAGTTCTGGATGGAGCACCCAGCACTCCTTCTTGCTATGGCCTGTTCTCTTGCAATGGTCACACAGCTGCTTCTTCCTCTTGATGTCAGCTGGAACCGATCTGAAAACACCCTTATGCGCCACCACCATTTCACTTTTGTGCCCAAAGAGTTCATGTGACCCCTGTTCCTTCTGAATCTTTGCACAAACATCCTCAAGACTTGGTAGCTTATCATCTCTGAGAATGTGTTTTATCAGGTCAGTGTAAGAATTGTTCAAAGTCATAAGCAGCCCAAACACTTTATCCTACTCTCTCCTTTCAAGAAGAGTGTGTGGATCAATTGAAGCTGGTCTAAGCATCTCCAGCTCTGCCCACAAGGCTCTGAATTATCCATAGTGTTTGGTAAACTCCACATCTTCCTGTTTAAGCTCTTTCAAAGCTTTCTTAACCTCAAAAATTCTTAAGTGATTAGTAGTATTGCCATAAACTGTTTTCAAAGTCTCCCACAGTTCTTTAGCATTAGAACAATAAGAATAAGCTTCCAAAAGAGAACTAGCTAAGGAACTTTGAAGAATGGCAAGTACCATTTGATCTTGCTGAAACCATAGAGCTTGTTCAGCATTTTGATTCTGAACCTCCTCATCTGTCAACAAGTGAGACGGTTCATGAATGTGGCTCCACAGTCCCTTGCTACAAATCGTGGTTCGCATTGTCCTGGACCAGAGCAGGTAATTTGCTCCTTGAAGTATAACGGGAGCCTTCATCTGTGAATGTAACTCCATTTGATCTCTCCTGAAGCCTACACACAAAGATTAAGCAACCAAGCCTGCGTGCACCTCACAAACACAAATCGCGTGAACCAGCTGTGTGATCAATACTCAAGCAGTTATACCTACTTCTTATAACCATTCACAACTAGCAATAACAGTCTAAACTACTTCAACAGATGATCCAGAAGTAAAACCAATCTTGAAGACCAAGCAAAACAACAATTCTAAGATTCCCGCCTTTTCCGTTTTCAAAATCGATCTTTCTTCACTTGCAAGAAATCGACTAATGAGGATTAAAACCCAGATGATTACAATCAAATCTCCAGAAGTTCTTCACAAGATCCTAAACTAAGGTTGGATCATGCAGGATTCAAAAATGAACGAGAGAAAACAGAGAAAAGGATTAGAATAACCAGAGGAGTGTGCGAGAAGACCAATTGCAAGAAATCGATTGACAAAACCTCTAATCTTGAAATTGAGCAATGCGGACCTCCCGATTCATCATCTGGACTCAATTAAATTGAGTTTCGGCTTTGGAAACACACGATTTGACGAAGAATTGAAGAAGATATCAAGGATTGAACTCCAGAGTTTCGCGGCGGAGCGATCACGTAACCACCTGTGGCGGGAAAAATGATAACTTTTGATTTTGATGATCAAACTCGATGAAATAGCCGTGGATCGTCACAGATTTCGCCGGAGAACCGTTCAGGGTAAAGAAATTAGCAAGAATCGATGAAAACTTGAAGAAAAAGCCGATCAACAATCGAGCTTCCCGACGATGAACAACCGCGAACCACCTTGTGCAAGGTTCGATCGTAACTTTTGATTTACTCAACCAAAATCAAAGATTTCAACGGGGAAATCAACAGGATTCGCCGATGAGATGATCTTGATGAAGAATCTGATCAAAACTCTTCAAGATCTTGCAGATTGGACGCGGTGAATATGGATGAATCGCGATTTTGCAATTACTTGTAATCGAAGAAAATCCGATTACTTGCTGAAGAAGAATGCGAAATTTTAAGTACCAGATTGATCAAACCTGGCTCTGATACCATGTAAGATTTGATGATTGAGAGTATTTGAGATTTAGAGATTGAGAGAGATTGAGAGAGATTGAGAGAAAAAGAGAATGAACTTTTATTAAGAATTTTAGAAAATGATTTTCATACTTACAAAGTGAGTGAGAGACACCTATTTATACTAATCTTATTCTAGACTTGTTTGGATACAGAGATATACTTATCATTAATCTACACAATTCTAAGGCATATACATGGTGAAAGACGCCAATACTTCACTCAGATGAATTCATCATACTTCTTCATTCCAACATGATGGAGATTGGGAGAGATATTTAAGATCATCCCAATTCTTATCTTCATAGAACCCCTTTGCTTCTACAAACTTCACATCTCGTGAGACTATCACCTTTCTAGTCTCTGGATTATAGCACTTGTATCCCTTTTGTGTAGTGGAATACCCTATAAACATGGCTTTCACACTTCTTGCTTCTAATTTATTCCTTTGTTCTCCTGGAATAAGAACATAACAAACACACCCAAAGACACGTAAGTGTGAAATAGATGGTTTACTCTTATTAAGTACCTCAAATGGGGATAAATCCTCCAAGATTTTTGTGGGGAGTCTATTGATGAGGTAGCAAGCGGTAACAAGTGCATCTCCCCAAAACTTCTTTGGGACATTGCTTTGGAACATGATAGACCGTGCCACTTCCATGAGATGCATGTTCTTTCTTTCAGCCACTCCATTTTGTTGGGGCGTGTAAGGACAACTTGTTTGATGGATGATTTCATGTTTATCTAAGTGTTGTTTGAATGTTAGACTTGTATATTCCCCTCCATTATCTGATCTAAAAATTTTGATCTTGGCATTATAATGGTTAGTCACATACATTTGAAATTTAGTGAAGGCTTCTAGGACTCTATCTTTTGTTGGCAATAGTGTTACCCAAGTATATTTCGATTTTTGGTCTATGAATGTAACAAAGTATTTATGGTTGTCTCTAGGTGTGCATGGTGAAGTCCAAACATCAGAGTGAATGAGATCAAAGCAATTTTCATATATAGTTGTAGACTTAGGAAACACTGATTTACAATGTTTACCTAGTATACAAGCTTCACATTCATCATTTTTAAAAGACATACTTGGCAACAATAGTTCTAAAGCCCTAGAGTGAGGATGTCCTAATCTAGAATGCCAAATAGCACTATTAGCCTTATTCAAAACAGAGTTGAAAGCAATAGATAAAGAGAAATCTGGTTGTGTGTCTTCAAGCACATACAAGTCATCCTTGGACACTCCCATTCCAAACACCTTATAGTCTTATAGTCTTTAGATTCCTTATCAAACAACCTATGATTCCCTACTCCTTTAATTGGTACATTAACTCCATTAGCAATTACAACACTTCCTAAAGCAGGTTCAACATGGTCTAGCAAACCTAAGTCTTTAATCATGTGATGGGATGCACCAGAGTCTACAATTAAGGAGTTAGTGTTAGATTTAAAAGAGAAGTTTAGCCTAAAGAAGGTTTAGATTACTTAGTTGTGTAGTTAGACTAATTATATTGTTTGGCAACATGTATTGTACACTCATATATAAACCCATTGTATCATTCTTTTCGAGATAATGAAAACATTTTTCTGATTCTTCAAACTCTCTCATTCTTTCTAATTCTCTCTAAGTTTTCGAGTTCATTCTTCATCATTCTACAATCTTCTTCATCATTCTTCAAATCTTACATGGTATCAGAGCAGGTTTATCTGCAAAATTCTTTCGATCCTATTCTAATTCTTCATCGCGAGTCTCAAACCAATCAAGCCGAGAAGTCTTTTGTTTTTGCGTCGTGATCTTCTGCAAATCTTGTTCTTCTTCTGCGATTTTCTTCATTGTGATTCTTTCACCGGTGAAATCTGATTGCTTCGCCGGAGGAATCATTTGTTTTGGTGGATTAAATCGGAAGTTATCGAATCTCTCCGCTGTTGTGTTGCGATCTCATCCGTACGGTGTTGCGATTTCTCAGCCATGGTTTCTTCAAATTGAAGCAAAGAAAGTCATCCAAATTCACGCGTTTCTTCAAATTAGAGATTCAGATTGTTGATCTGTGGATTGATTGATGAAGATTTGATCGATTGATCATCGAATTGATCAAATCATATTTGGCGCCAAAATCTGTTTTCAAAAGTTCGAAATCGCGGAACTCAATCTTGTTGTTCTTCACCTTCTTGATCATCTTTTCCTGTGAATTATTGCCAGAACGAGCCGATCTTTGATCCATTTGAGTACTGAATCAAGTTTGTATGAGGTTGGTGAGATTCGGCTCTGTTTTTCTCAAAATCTTGATCGCGAAGTTGTTGGTTGCTTTTTCATCACGAAAGTCGAACAGATCGTGCCGATTATCAATCCTGCAGTTCCTGATTCTCAATCCGGTTATTCTCCAGCTCCCTGATCGTATTCGTTCCACTTGTGATTGAGAGAATCCCAGGTTTCTGGAAAGTTGTTCTTGGATCATTCTTCCTTTCTCTGCAAGTAATTCTCTAATCTTCGAAATCTGAATAATCGCGTTCAAGATCGTTTGTCTGGAGTGATAGTTATGAAAGTTTAGAATGTTTACTTGATGATATTGGAAGGTGAAGCCATTTTTTAAGCTGTGCAACTGAACTTTAGGATAACTCGGATTGATTGGTAGTTTAGAGAAGTGGTAGATTCAGGAGGTTTGGCTGAAAAATCCGGTTGCTAAGTCATTTGGGTTGATCATCTCTGTGATCTTTGTCAAAGTTTGTGTGGAGTTTCTTTTGAAAATTGGTCATGGAGCTTCAGAAACGATGGTTATAGCTCCTATTGTCCTCAAAGGTGCAAATTATCTTCTGTGGACTAGAACAATGAAGACAACATTGTGTAGTAGAGGTCTATGGTCGCATGTTATTCTTGGTAGAGCTTCAAATGATGATGCAGAAGGAGAAGTTCTCGCGGCTCACTCTGAGGAAGAAGGAAAGTGGTTCCAAGAAGATCAGATGGTTCTGTCTATCTTGCAAAACTCTCTTGAAAAATCCTTGCTTGAAGCTTATTCCTATTGTGAGAATGCAAAGGATTTATGGGATACCCTTCAGAATGTCTATGGTAACACCTCAAATCTCATGAGGATTTTTGAAGTCAAGAAGTCTCTAAATGAACTAAGACAGGATGAGCTTGAGTTTACTAAACACTTTGGAGTTTTTAGAGCACTTTGGGCAGAGTTGGAGATGTTAAGACCAGCTACTACTGATCCAATGACACTGCATGAGAGGAGAGAACAAGACAAAGTCTTTGGACTCTTAATGACTTTAAACTCAAGCTACACTGACCTAATCAAGCATCTTCTGCGTGAGGATAAGTTACCAAGTTTAGAAGAAGTTTGTGCTAAGGTTCAAAAGGAACAAGGTTCTCAGGGTTTGTTTGGAAGTAAAGGAGAACTGGTTACCGCAAAAAAGAGTTCTTTCAGGGGGGATGATAGGAAATCTGCTGAGTGTGCCCATTGTAAGAAGAAAGGTCACTACAAGAATCAGTGTTGGATCCTTCATCCACATCTAAAGCCGGCTGCTATCCCAAGATGGCGTGAACCTAACAGGAATTCTAGCTACAAGAACAATCTGTTTGGAAAGGGAAACCAAGTGAGTGTTCCTCTGCATATCTCACCAGCTAATCCTACACTTGAAAGCAGCCAGAGACAAGGAAAGGAAGTACCGTCTTCTTCTTCATCTGGTCATGACTATGTTACTAAGTCTGATTTAGATGCTATCATCAAAGCTCTACAAGAAAGTTCTGGTAAAGTTGTTGGTAAATCACTCCATGCTTCCTTTAGTGCTAGTACTATTAATAAACCATTGATAGTAGATTCAGGAGCTTCTCATCACATGATTAGTGATATAAATTTGATAAATAACTTGGAACCTGCCTTAGAAAATGTAGTTATTGCTAATGGAACTAAAATTCCCATAAAAGGCATAGGTAATCTCAAGATATTTGACAAGGATAGTAAAGCCTTCTTTATGCCATCCTTTACATCTAACCTTGTGTCTGTTAAAAGAGCAACAACTGATCTAAATTGTCATGTGATATTTGGTCCTAATGAGTGTTGTTTTCAGGATATTGAAACAAAGAGAGTGCTTGGAAGAGGAAGCACAAAGGATGATCTATACATACTTGGCGATCTCTCTTCTAGTTTAGGTTCTTGTTTGTCTAGTAATAATGAACTTTCTGATGCAACATTGTGGCATGCTAGATTAGGCCATCCACACTTTAAAGCTCTTGAACTAATATTTCCAAAGATTTCTTTTAATCAAAATGAGTGTGAAGCTTGCATTCTTGGTAAACATTGCAAAACAGTTTTTCCTAACTCAACACATACTTATGATCATTGCTTTGATTTGATTCACTCTGATGTTTGGACAGCTCCTTGTGCATCTAGAGAGCAGCAAAAATATTTTGTTACTTTTATGGATGAGAAATCTAAGTATACATGGATTACTTTACTACCTTCTAAGGATAGAGTTCTAGAAGCCTTTATAAATTTTCATGTTTATATTACTAACCAATATGATGCAAAGATTAAAATTTTTAGAACAGACAATGGAGGTGAATACACAAGCAGAGCATTCAGAGATTATCTTCTCAAATATGGAATTCTTCATCAAACAAGCTGTCCATACACACCTGAACAGAATGGAGTGGCTGAGCGCAAGAACCGTCACCTAATGGAGGTTGCTAGGTCAATGATGTTTCATAGAAATGTGCCCAAAAGATTTTGGGGAGATGCAGTACTCACAGCCTGTTATTTGATCAATAGAATACCTACTAAGATTCTTAATGACATTTCACCATTTGAGGTACTTAACAACAACAAACCTCATCTTGATCATTTAAAGATATTTGGATGTGTTTGTTATGTTTTAGTGCCAGGAGGAATGAGGAACAAATTGGAGGAGAAGAGTACTAAGACATTATTTGTTGGTTATTCTACCACTCAAAAAGGTTATAAGTGCTATGATCCTGAGTCACAAAGAGTTTTAGTTTCTAGAAATGTGAAATTTTTAGAGGATAAGTCTTTCTATAATAATGGAACTTGGGATACAATAAAGGATCTTACTAACTCTAGTACTAATAGTAATGCTTACCTTAGAAAGTTGTTGGAAAGCTTTGATGTTTTTAGGAAACCAACATCTGAACCAGCAAGAGCTCCAAGTTCCAACATAAGATCACCTCCTTCTTCTGCTTCAGGACCATCTCAACAAATACATGAAAGGAATGATTCTGTTATGAATAAAGCTGAGTCTAGCACGGCACAAAATAGGAATGGTCACGGCCAGGGGGAGTCTGTACCAGATACTTCTTCATCCATGGTTCCTAGCTGTGATCAGCAGGGGGAGAATGTGAGTCTTCAAGTTCCGAGTGTGCCTGATCACACCTATGACCGTGAGGTACAAGAAGATAGAGATGATACTGAACATGAGGTGGTGGTTGTTGAATCTCCTCAAGTGCTAAGAAGGAGTACTAGGATAAGGAAAGATCCATCCAACTGGATTAATACTAGGGTCTACTATAATGCCCAAGCAGAAGGACATCCTATCCAAGCCACTTGTTCATTTGCTCAATTTCCAAAGGAACATCAGGTATTCATAAGCTCTTTAGATCAAAATCAAATTCCTAACACATATGAGGAAGCTATGGAATTGAAGGTATGGAGAGATGCTGTTCAAGATGAAATAGAGGCTATGATAAGAAATCATACTTGGGATGAATCATTTTTGCCAAAAGGAAAGAAAGCAGTAAGTTCCAAATGGGTGTTTACTATTAAGTACCAGAGTAATGGTGAAATTGAGAGGTATAAGGCTAGGCTTGTTGCAAGAGGCTTCACTCAAACATATGGTGAAGACTTTGGAGACACATTTGCGCCAGTTGCTAAGTTACACACGGTAAGGGTTGTTCTTTCTCTTGCTACTAACCTTGAATGGGATTTGTGGCAGATGGATGTAAAGAATGCATTCCTTCAAAGAGAATTAGAAGAGGAAGTATACATGAAACCACCTCCTGGCTTGGAAGGTTTAGTGAATGATGGTGGTGTTTTGAGATTAAGAAAAGCAATTTATGGATTGAAACAATCCCCAAGAGCTTGGTATCACAAATTGAGCATGACATTAAGGGATAAAGGTTTCAGGAGATCTGAGGTTGATCACACACTCTTTACTCTACCTAGTTGTTCAGGTATCATTGTGGTTCTAGTGTATGTTGATGATATCATTGTCACAGGTAGTGATAAGGAGGGTATTCAAGAAACTAAGACCTACCTTAAGTCAAAGTTTGATATTAAAGATCTTGGTCTAATGAAATATTTCTTAGGAATTGAAATTTGTAGATCTAAAGAAGGATTATTCTTATCCCAAAGAAAGTATACTCTTGAATTGTTGAAAGAAATAGGAAAAATGGAAGCTAAACCAGTTAGTACACCACTGGAAGATGGGTATAAAACCGCAAGTCAGGGGGAGCTTGAAGAAGAACCTTATGAAGACCCAAGGCTATATAGGAGGCTGGTAGGTAAACTTATTTACCTTACTCTTACTAGACCTGACATTTGTTTTGCAGTAAACCAGGTTAGCCAGCAAATGCAAGAGCCCAAGGTCTATCATTGGCGAATGATGGAAAGGATTCTCAGATATTTGAAGGGTACTTACGATCATGGAATTTGGATGGGCTGCAATAAAAACACAGATATAGTAGGGTATTGTGATGCAGATTGGGCTGGTGATAGGAATGATAGAAGATCAACAACAGGTTATTGTACTTTTGTGGGAGGAAATCTTGTGACTTGGAAGACCAAGAAACAGAAGGTGGTTTCATGTTCTAGTGCTGAAGCTGAGTATAGGGCCATGAAGAAACTCACAAATGAACTAATCTGGATCAAGGCTGTTCTCAAGGATTTGCAAATTGAAGATTCAAGACCTATCACCATGCATTGTGATAATCAGGCAGCCATTCATATAGCATCCAACTCAGTATTTCATGAAAGGACTAAACATATAGAAGTAGATTGTCACAAAGTGAGACAGGCTGTTGAACAAGGGATCATATTGCCTTGTTACACCAAGAGTTCAGATCAATTAGCAGATGTCTATACTAAAGCGGCTACTACAAAGGTGTGTGAATCCATTCTTCCAAGACTTGGAATGACAAGCATTGTTGGGTGATTCTCCTTAAACTATAGAAATCATACTCTTTTTCCCTCAAAGTTGTTTTTGTCCCACTTGGGTTTTACACTTTGAGTTTTTTAATGAGGTGGTTTACTATAGTTTGTCCAAGCTTAATTATTCATCATAGTTAAGCTTGAGGGGGAGTATTAGACTAATTAGAGTGTTTGGCAACATGTATTGTACACTCATATATAAACCCATTGTATCATTCTTTTCGAGATAATGAAAACATTTTCTGATTCTTCAAACTCTCTCATTCTTTCTAATTCTCTCTAAGTTTTCGAGTTCATTCTTCATCATTCTACAATCTTCTTCATCATTCTTCAAATCTTACAGTTAGAAGCCATAGATGTGTTTAAAGAAACATGATAAGTTTTACCCAACACATTACCAGACTTGAATGCTTTGAGAAGATTTTCAAGATCAGCTTTTGTCACATATTCAGTTTGGTTGGCCATAGTTGAGGAGGAAGCATTCACCGGCTCCATGGTACAAGCGCTTGAGCAACCTACAACATGAACCATGTTAGAAGAACTAGGACCGGTTGAAGATTTCTTGCTCCTCTCAACAAACCAACTAGGCTTGAGTTCTGGATGGAGCACCCAGCACTCCTTCTTGCTATGGCCAGTTCTCTTGCAATGGTCACACAGCTGCTTCTTCCTCTTGATGTCAGCTGCAACCGATCGGAAAACACCCTTATGCGCCACCACCATTTCACTTTTGTGCCCAAAGAGTTCATGTGACCCCTGTTCCTTTTGAATCTTGGCACAAACATCCTCAAGACTTGGTAGCTTATCATCCCTGAGAATGTGTTTTATCAGGTCAGTGTAAGAATTGTTTAAAGTCATAAGTAACCCAAACACTTTATCCTGCTCTCTCCTTTCAAGGAGAGTGTGTGGATCAATTGAAGCTGGTCTAAGCATCTCCAGCTCTGCCCACAAGGCTTTGAATGATCCATAGTGTTTGGTAAACTCCATATCTTCCTGTTTAAGCTCATTCAAAGCTTTCTTAACCTCAAAAATTCTTAAGAGATTAGTAGTATTGCCATAAACTGTTTTCAAAGTCTCCCACAGTTCCTTAGCATTAGAGCAATAAGAATAAGCTTCCAAAAGAGAACTAGCTAAGGAACTTTGAAGAATGGCAAGTACCATTTGATCTTGCTGAAACCATAGAGCTTGTTCAGCATTTTGATTCTGAACCTCCTCATCTGTCAACAAGTGAGCCGGTTCATGAATGTGGCTCCACAATCCTTTGCTACAAAGCGTGGTTCGCATTGTCCTGGACCAGAGCAGGTAATTTGCTCCTTGAAGTATAACGGGAGCCTTCATCTGTGAATGTAACTCCATTTGATCTCACCTGAAGCCTACACACAGAGATTAAGCAACCAAGCCTGCGTGCACCTTACAAACACAAAGCGCGTGAGCCAGCTGTGTGAACAATACTCAAGCAGGTATACCAACTTCTTATAACCATTCACAACTTGCAATAACAGTCTAAACTACTTCAACAGATGATCCAGAAGTGAAACCAATCTTGAAGACCAAGCAAAACAACAATTCTAAGATTCCCGCCTTTTCTGTTTTCAAAATCGATCTTTCTTCAATTGCAAGAAAACGACTAATGAGGATTAAAACCCAGAGTATTACAATCAAATCTCCAGAAGTTCTTCACAAGATCCTAAACTAAAGTTGGATCATGCAGGATTCAAAAATGAACGAGAGAAAACAGAAAAAAGGATTCGAATAACCGGAGGAGTGTGCGAGAAGACCAATTGCAAGAAATCGATTGACAGAACCTCTAATCTTGAAATTGAGCAATGCGGACCTCCCGATTCACCATCTGGACTCAATTAAATTGAGTTTTGGCTTTGGAAACACACAATTTTACAAAGAATTGAAGAAGATATCAAGGATTGAACCCAGAGTTTCGCGGCGGCGCGATCACGTAACAACCTGTGGCGGGAAAAGTGATAACTTTCGATTTTGATGATCAAACTCGATGAAATAGCTGTGGATCTTCACAGATTTCGCCGGAGAACCGTTCAGGGAAAAGAAATTAGCAAGAATCGATCAAAACTTGAAGAAAGAACCGATCAACAATCGAGCTTCCTGACGATGAACAACCGCGAACCACCTTGTGCAAGGTTCGATCGTAACTTTTGATTTACTCAACCAAAATCAAAGATTTCAACGGGGAAATCAACAGGATTCGCCGATGAGATGATTTTGATGAAGAATCTGATCAAAACTCTTCAAGATCTTGCAGATTGGACGCGGTGAATTTGAATGAATCGCAATTTTTGCAATTACTTGTAATCGAAGAAAGTTTGATTACTTGCTGAAGAAGAATGCGAAATTTTAAGTACCAGATTAATCAAACCTGGCTCTGATACCATGAAAGATTTGATGATTGAGAGTATTTGAGATTTAGAGATTGAGAGAGAAAGAGAATGAACTTTATTAAGAATTTTAGAGAAATGATTTTCATACTTACAAAGAGAGTGAGAGACACCTATTTATACTAATCCTATTCTAGACTTGTTTGGATACAGAGATATACTTATCATTAATCTACACAAGTCTAAGGTATATACAAGGTGAAAGACGCCACTACTTCACTTAGATGCATTCACCAATCTTCTTCATTCCAACATTTTATCAGTGCATCAAGGTCCGATTTTCTAACGAATTCTTGTTGAAATGTTGCAAGGGCTTTCCCTTCTTCATTGGTTGGCGTGGATGAGCTAGTGCTAGCCTTGGCTCTTGCCTCATGAGTTGCTTCTTGGGAGAGATTGGCCCTTGGTTGGTTTACCCATTTTGGCTTTAAGTGTGGAAGGAGAATCCAACACTTTGTCCTTAGTGTGGCCTTCTTTCTTGCAATAATCACAGAATCCTCTTCTTTCCCCACGGTTCAAGCCTCCTTTCTGGTAGGTGTTTGCCTTGTTGGCTGTGATGAGCTCTCCTTTGCCTCCAAAGAGGCCTAATGATCCTTGTTTCTTCTGAATCTTATTGCATACTTCTTCAAGACTTGAAAGAGTGTCTGACCTTAAGATGTGCTTGATAAGATCATTGTAAGTTGGGTTTAGAGTCAAGAGGAGTCCAAAGACCTTATCTTGCTCACGTCTTTCATTTAGCACAGTGGGATCCATGGTGCTTGGTCTAAGCATTTCAAGTTCAGCCCACAATGATCTGAACTTGCCAAAGTGTTGAGTGAACTCCATGTTTTCTTGAGTTAACTCATTAATGACCTTCTTTACTTCAAAGACACGACTGAGATTGGAAGTGTTGCCATAAACATTTTGAAGTGTCTCCCATAACTCCTTGGCTGTCTCACAATAAGAATAAGCTTCAAGGAGAGATGCTTCAAGGGAGTTTTGGATCACGGATAGCACCAGTTGGTCTTCTTGAAACCATCGGTCTTTATTCATGATGGCGACTTCTTGGCCACCTTCTTCAGTCATGGCAATGGAAGTTTCACTCTTGAGGATGTGGCTCCATAAGCCACGGCTACACAACACTGTCTTGGTGGTTCTAGCCCATAAAAGGTAGTTGACCCCTTTCAGTGTCACTGGAACAACCACTCTTGAGCTTTCCATGGTGTTTACACACGTTTTTGTTTGAATTTGAGCTAGGGACCGTTGGGTATAGCTATTAACCACTGGATGAAAGCAAATGGTAAGGGTTTTGAGAAAGTGGTTTGTTTGGAAAGAGAGTTGAGTAGCTGAATTGAGGAATGAAGTGAGTAATTCTCAAGAAATAACCTATCCTAACCTCTCACAACTCAGCACCACTTGGTTTTGAGGATTGATTAATCTCAGAGTGAGTAGATTAGAAAAAGTTATTGCAAGAGTAGATTGAGAAAGTGGTTTGTTTGGGAAGAGAGTTGAGTAATTCTCAAGAAATAACCTATCCTAACCTCTCACAACTCAGCACCACATGGTTTTTGTGAATTTTAGTAGAATGGTGAAGAATTGAGAGAGATTTAGAATAGAGATTGAGAGAGAATCGAATTGAAGAAGAATGAAGAATTGTATTATTCACTTTCTAAAGTAAGGTATAAGGAGTTTATATAGTGGTTTACAAGACTTTATTAAACACCACTTAACACACGCCTAACACTCTAAACTCTTCTCTTGATAAAGCATGTTTAAACCTCCTTCTAATCTAACACTCCTCCTCAAGCTTAACTATGATGAATGGTTAAGCTTGGGCAAACTACATGAAATCACCTCATTAAAAATCTCAAAGTGTAAAACCAAAAATGGGACAAAAACAACTTTGAGGGAAAAAGAGTATGATTCCCATAGTCAAGAGGATTACTCACCAACGCTTGTAAGTCCCAATCTTGGAAGAATAGACTCACACACCTTTGTAGTAGTGGCTTTAGTAAAGATATATGCCAATTGATCTGAACTTCTTGTATAACAAGGTAAAACAACTCCCTGTTCAACCGCCTGTCTTACCTTGTGGCAATCTACTTCAATGTGTTTTGTCCTTTCATGGAACACTGAATTTGAAGCTATGTGAATGGCTGCTTGATTATCACAATGCATAGTGATTGGTCTTGAATCTTCAATTTGCAAATCCTTCAGTACAGCCTTGATCCAGATTAGTTCATTTGTGAGTTTCTTCATGGCTCTATACTCAGCTTCAGCACTGGAACATGAAACCACCTTCTGTTTCTTGGTCTTCCAAGTCACAAGATTTCCTCCCACAAAAGTGCAATAGCCTGTGGTTGATCTTCTATCATTCCTATCTCCAGCCCAATCAGCATCACAATAACCTACTATCTCTGTGTTTTTGTTACAGCCCATCCATATGCCATGATCATATGTTCCTTTCAAGTATCTTAGCACCCTCTCTAACATCTCCCAGTGCTTAACAGTCGGTGATTGCATGTGTTGGCTCACCTGGTTTACTGCAAAACAAATATCAGGTCTAGTAAGTGTAAGATAGATAAGCTTACCTACCAATCTCCTATACTGTTTTGGATCTCCATAGAGAGGATCTCCAGCCTCCCCTTCAGTAGCCGCTTTGTAGCTGTCTTCAATAGGAGTGCTAATAGGTTTTGCATCCTTCTTTCCTGTTTCATTCAAAAATTCCAACACATACTTTCTTTGTGACAAGAATAAACCCTCTTTAGACCTGCATACCTCAATTCCTAAAAAATATTTCATTAAACCGAGATCCTTAATATCAAATTTAGTCTTAAGATAAGCCTTAGTTTCTAGAATACCTTCCTTGTCACTACCTGTGATAATAATGTCATCAACATAGACTAATACCACAATTATACCTAAACAACTAGGAAAGGTAAACAGAGTATGATCAATTTCAGATCTTCTAAAACCTCTATCCCTTAAAGTCATACTAAGTTTATGATACCAGGTGTTAGATCATAAAAGGATTATGAGGAGGATCATTATGGGCGACTATGAGAGTGTTTGGTATCCATGTTTAGATAAGTATTTAGATTAACCCTGTATCCAAACACACCTAGGAAGCTTAGTATAAATATTCTTCTAATCATTCTTGTAACGGTGAATACTCCTTAATAAAATTTTTGATTCTACATTCTTCAATCTCTTTCTTCTTTACATGCGATTCCTTTTCTTCCTATTCTCTCTCAATTCTAACTCTTCAACCCTAAATCATTCTTAAATCCTCAAGTTTACATGGTATCAGAGCAGGTTTCCTGCAAATTTCCTTGGTTTTCTTCGAAATCTCTTTGTTTCTCTTCGAAACTTCATCCTTACCTTTCAATCAAACCCACACGCGAAGATTGTGATCCTATATTGAGTTTTCTGGCGAATTCTTCATCAGTCTTCCATTATCTTCTCTAAAGGATCCATCATCGGTGGCTTATGATTCTTTCTCTGTTAAGATCACACGATTTGATCGAAGATAATCGAAATCTTGAAGTCGAAGGTTCTGTTCTGTTCTTGGCGCCAAAATCGAATTTGAATAATCGCGACCTGGAAATCTTCGTTCTGGCTAATCGGATCTTCTGGATTGTAGTTCTTACATAAATCATCATCAGAAAGCACCGATCTGTGTTCCATTTGATCGATTTCTCAAGATCGATCTCGATCTGTTCACGGATTTTTGAATCTTCCTCTTCGCGCCATTTTTCTGTTATTGATCGCGAAACTTGATCTTGTGTTCTTCGTCTTCTGGATCTTCTATTTCCTGTGAATTGTCATCAGAAAGAGCCGATCTACAGTTCATTTGAATTCTATGTCAAGAATTGGGTGAGATTGCTTAGTTTCGACTCTGTTCTTCAGAATCTTCAATCGCAAGTCTCAATTGCGTCTTCCTCACAAAAGTTCTGGAAAATTCATCATCGTTCTTGGTCTGTTCTTCCAAGTAAGGTTCTATTTTCTCAAATCCTGAATGATCGTCTTCTCTAAAGATTCATAGAGGTGAAGTTACTCTGAGATTTCGATTTGTGATATTGGAAGTAGAAGTCTTTGTTGCGATTTGTCATCTGGATTGGTAGATTAGTTCAGAAGAAGGTCGGATCAGTTTGGAAATTGTTATTTTCTAGCTTGAAGAAGTGGTAGATACAGAAGCTAAGTCAGTATATCTCGGTTGACTAGTTCTTGTGGTTATTCTCTTAGTGTGTGAAGTTCTTCAAAAATTTGGTTATGGAGCTTCAGAAACAAATGATCATGGCTCCAATTATTCTCAAAGGAGCAAATTATCTTCTGTGGACTAGAACTATGAAGACAACATTGTGTAGTAGAGGATTATGGTCACATGTTCTACTTGGTAGAGTTTTAAACAATGTTACAGAAGGAGAGGTTGTTGAAGATCAGGCGGCTTATTCTGAAGAAGAAGGGAAGTGGTTCCAGGAAGATCAAATGGTTTTGTCCATCTTGCAAAAATCCCTTGAGAAGTCCTTACTAGAAGCTTATTCATACTGTGAAAGTGCAAAGGATTTGTGGGACACTCTTCAGAATGTCTATGGAAATACCTCAAACTTAATGAGGATTTTTGAAGTCAAGAAATCTCTCAGTGAACTTAGACAGGAGGAGGTAGAATTCACCAAGCATTTTGGGGTTTTCAGAGCACTTTGGGCTGAGTTGGAGATGTTAAGACCAGCTACTACTGATCCAATGGTTCTTCATGAGAGAAGGGAACAAGACAAAGTTTTTGGGCTCTTGATGACCTTAAACTCCAGTTATGCCGACTTGATTAAACATCTCTTGCGTGAAGATAAGCTGCCAAGCCTGGAAGATGTATGTGCAAAGGTCCAAAAGGAGCAGGGTTCTCATGGCTTGTTTGGAAGCAAAGGAGAGTTAGTAACTGCAAACAAGAGTTTCTACAAAGGGGATGACAAGAGAAATGCGGTTTGTGCTCATTGCAAACGAAAAGGTCATCATAAGGACCAATGCTGGACTCTTCACCCACATCTAAAACCGGCTTCTATTCCAAGATGGCGTGACAAACCGACCAACTTCAGGAACAACCTATCTGGACGAGGGAACCAAGTAAGTGTTCCATCACATATCTCACAGGCTAACCTTACTTGTGAAATTGGCCAGAGATCAGGAAAGGAAGTACAGGGTGCATCTACATCATCCAGTCAGGAGTATGTTACCAAGTCAGACCTTGATGCTATTATCAAAGCTTTACAAGAGACTTCAGGTAAAATTGTTGGCAAATCTCTTCATGCTTCTTATAATGTTCATACTATTACTAAACCATTAATAGTAGATTCAGGAGCATCTCACCATATGATTAGTGACATAAGTTTGATAAACAATTTAGAACCTGCTTTAGGGAATGTTGTTATTGCTAATGGAACTAAAATTCCAATTAAAGGAGTAGGTAACCTAAGATTGTTTGAAAAGGATAGTAAAGCATTTTATATGCCATCATTTACATCTAACTTGGTTTCTGTAAAAAGGGCTACCAATGATTTGAATTGTAATGTGATCTTTGGTCCTAATGAGTGTTGTTTTCAGGATATTGAAACAAAGAGGGTGCTTGGCAGAGGCGGCACTAAGGACGATCTATACATTCTTAGTGATCTATCTTCTAGTTTAGTTTCTTGCTTGTCTAGTAATAATGAGCTTGATGATGGAACATTGTGGCATGCTAGGTTAGGTCATCCACATTTTAAAGCTCTTGATTTGGTGTTTCCGAATATTTCTTTTAATCAAAGTGAATGTGAAGCTTGCATTCTTGGTAAACATTGTAGAACTGTCTTTCCTAATTCTTCTCATAAGTATGATCGTTGCTTTGATCTTATTCACTCTGATGTATGGACAGCTCCTTGTGTTTCTAGAGAACAACAAAAATACTTTGTTACTTTTATAGATGAAAAGTCTAAGTATACCTGGATCACTTTGTTACCTTCCAAAGATAGAGTTCTAGAGGCTTTCATTAACTTTCACTCTTACATTACTAACCAGTATAATGCAAAGATTAAGATTCTTAGAACAGATAATGGAGGGGAGTACACAAGCAAAGCATTAAGAGATTATCTACTCAAATATGGAATTCTTCATCAAACTAGTTGCTCATATACACCTGAGCAGAATGGGGTAGCTGAGAGAAAGAACCGACATCTTATGGAGGTTGTTAGGTCTATAATGTTCTATAGACATGTACCCAAAAGGTTTTGGGGTGATGCTGTACTCACGGCTTGCTACCTAATCAATAGACTACCCACTAAAGTTCTTGATGACATCTCACCATATGAGGTACTAAATAAAACAAAACCACATATTGATCATTTGAAAGTTTTTGGTTGCTTGTGCTTTGTCTTAGTACCAGGAGAAAGGAGGAATAAGTTGGAAGAAAAGAGTACTAGAGCAATGTTTATAGGCTACTCATCTACTCAGAAGGGTTATAAGTGTTATAATCCTGAGTCACAAAAGGTATTAGTATCTAGAGATGTCAAGTTTCTTGAAGAAAAGTCTTATTATACTGATGGGACTTGGTAAACAATCAAGAATTTATCTAATTCAAGTACTGATACTAATGCCTATCTTAGAAAATTGTTGGAAAGTTTTGATGTTTCTAAGCAGTTTAGATCAAGGCCTGAACCGACTCAAAGTTCTCAAGAAGGACCGTCTTCTTCTCAGCATGAACCAGTGGTACCACCTACTGCACATGTACCAGCTCCAAGTGATCATGGGTCGGCAGCATCAGATCAGGGAACAATGGGACTGGGACACGGCCCTGATGGAGAGGGGGAGTATACTCAAAGTAGTTCTTCAACTGTACATCCTAGTCTTGCTCATGAGGGGGAGAGTGTACCAGCTGGTCCTGATCAAGTCTATGATGATGAAGTAGCGGTTGTTGAATCACCTCAAGTATTACGAAGAAGCACAAGGATTAGGAGAGATCCGGCTAACTGGGTCAACACTAGGGTCTACTACAATGCTCAAGCAGTAGAACATCCTATACAAGCTACTTGTTCATTTGCTCAATTCCCAACAGAACATCAGGTATTCATTAGCTCATTAGATCAAAATCATATTCCTAACACATATGAGGAAGCTATGGAACTGAAGGTTTGGAGAGAGGCTGTTCAAGATGAAATAGAGGCTATGATGAGAAACCATACTTGGGATGAGTCATATTTGCCCAAAGGTAAGAAAGCAGTAAGTTCTAAATGGGTGTTTACTATTAAGTACAGGAGTAATGGTGAGATTGAAAGGTATAAGGCCAGACTTGTAGCAAGAGGTTTTACTCAAACATATGGAGAATATTGAAAAACATGTTTCTTAAGAGATTAAGGTAAAGAGAATCATGTTTAAGAGTTTAGAGATTTCGAATACAAGTTTTTATTTTATTGATTGCTTGATTACATAATGACCATTACATAAGCTTAAATAGGATAGATTAGGAGGAATATCCAGAGCATCTACTTTAGCATCTGAAGGCGTGGCATGGTGAGCTGGAGACGCCCGTTGGAGCAGATTAGGAAGCCTTATCCAAGGAGAGACTATGGATTTGGGATTACCATGAGTCCAAGCTTTGGTAGAATGAACTCACAGACTTTCAAACTGGCTGCCTTGGTGAATATAACTGCCAATTGCTCAGAGCTTCTTGTAAAACATGGTAGTATAACTCCTTTCTCCACGGCTTCTCTGACTTTGTGACAATCAACTTCAATGTGCTTAGTCCTCTCATGGAATACTGAATTTGAAGCTATATGAATCGCTGCTTGATTATCACAGTGCATTGTGATAGGAGTCTTCACTTCAATTCCCAAATCTTGAAGAAGAGCCTTGAGCCATATGCATTCGGTGGTTAACTTCCTCATTGCCCTGTATTCAGCTTCAGCACTTCAGCATGAGACAACCTTCTGCTTCTTGGTTTTCCAGGTAACAAGATTGCCTCCAATGAAAGTGCAATATCCAGTAGTGGACTTCCTATCATGTCTGTCTCCAGCCCAATCAGCATCACAGTATCCAACCACTTCAGTGTTCTTGTTGTTCCCCATCCAGATTCCGTGAGCATGAGTCCCCTTGAGGTATCTTAGAATCCGATCTATCATCCTCCAGTGACACACCTTAGGTGTTTGCATATGTTGGCTTACCTGATTCACAGCAAAGCACAGATCAGGTCTAGTTATAGTTAGATAAATTAGCTTACCAACTACTCTTCTGTAGAGTTTGGAATCTTCAAAGACGTCATCTTCCTGCTCCCCCAGAGTTCCAGCTTTATACCCCTCTTCTAATGGAGTCTTAGCTTCCTTGGCTTGTAACATCCCTGCATCTGTTAGTAAATCAAGAATGTACTTCCTCTGCAAGATAAACAAACCATCATTAGTCCTGCATACTTCAATTCCAAGAAAATACTTGAGTTCTCCAAGATCTTTGATGTCAAAAACAGATTTCAAGTATTCTTTAGTGGAAAGAATTCCTACCTTGTCATTCTCTGAGATGATAATATCATCTACATAGATGAGAATGACAACAAAACCTGCTTGGCTCTGAAGTGTGAACAAGGTATGATCAGCTTCTGATCTTCTGAATCCTTTATCTCTCAGTGTAACACTCAATTTGTGATACCAGGCTCTGGGAGACTGTTTGAGACCATAGATTGCTTTCCTCAATCTTAAAACCTTCCCTGGAGTGACAGTATCTTCTAGACCAGGAGGTGGTGTCATGTACACCTCTTCCTCTAATTCTCCTTGAAGGAAGGCATTCTTGACATCCATCTGCCATAGATCCCATTCTAAGTTGGTAGCAAGAGAAAGAATGACTCTTACTGTATGGAGCTTGGCAACCGGAGCAAAGGTGTCCCTGTAGTCGTCTCCATACGTCTGAGTGAAGCCCCTGGCAACAAGCCTTGCCTTATATCTCTCCACCTCTCCATTGCTTCTGTATTTGATTGTGAACACCCATCTAGAGCTCACTGCCTTTTTGCCTTTTGGTAGATCAGACTCATCCCAAGTATGATTCCTTTCCATAGCCATTCTTTCATCAGCAACCGCCTCTCTCCATACTCTGTGTTCCTTGGCCTCCTCATAGTGTTTAGGAACGCATTCTTGATCCAAGGTTCCAATAAAAGCCTGATGTTCCTGAGGGATATGTGCTAAGTTGCAGACAGCCTGTTCTGGATGAGCAACAGCTTGATTGTTGTAATAGACCCTCGTGCTCTTCCAGTGTTCAGGTGGATACTTCACCCTTTTGCTTCTCCTTAATTCAACTGCTTCTTCTTCTTGAGCGGTTTGATCAGGTTGGTTGTTTTGAGCAGCTGGTGATGAAGATGTAGATTGCTGGCCCTGATTGTCCTGATTGTGGACTTCTGAGTATTCAGGAATAGCATTCCCCCCTTCATGATCAGGACTATCACTTGGTTCATCCGGCCATGTTGTTGATTCTTCTGAAACTGGTGCTGTAGGAATAGAAGTCTGCTGAGGAATATGATTGAGACCGAGATCCTCTAGAAGTTGTCTGAGACTGGAAGCTCTATCTTCTGAAGAAGATGATATATCCTTAATGTCTTCCCACTTCTGTCCTTCATAGAAACTTCTGTTTTCTAGAAATTGAACATCTCTTGACACCATAACTCTTCTTGTATCTGGTACATAGCACTTGTAGCCCTTCTGTGTTGGAGAGTATCCAAGAAAAATAGCCCTTATGCTCTTTGCATCTAACTTACTTCGGTGGTCACCTGGGATATAGACAAAACACACACATCCAAACACTCTTAAATGATCAAGAGAGGGTTTAGTTTTATTCAGTACCTCAAAGGGTGACTGATCAGAAAGAATGCGAGTAGGTGTTCTATTGATGAGGTAACATGCTGTGACTACTGCATCACTCCAAAACCTCTTTGGAACATGCATATGGAACATTAACGTCCTAGCCACCTCCATCAAGTGCCGGTTCTTTCTCTCAGCCACACCATTCTGCTGAGGCGTATAAGGGCAGCTTGTCTGATGTGTAATTCCTTTCTCAGCAAGAAAGTGTTTGAATCCATGGCTCATATACTCTCCTCCATTATCTGACCTTAAACATTTGATTTGAACATTATACTGGTTAGATATGTGAGAGTGAAAGTTCTTAAAAGCATCTAGAACCCTATCCTTAGATGGAAGCAATGTAATCCAAGTGTATTTTGACTTCTCATCAATAAAAGTAACAAAGTATTTGTGATTATCTCTTGATTCACATGGGGATGTCCAAACATCAGAATGAATAAGTTCAAAACATTCATTGTAAATCGTTTTAGATAAGGGAAATACACTCCTACAATGTTTACCAAGGATACATGCTTCACATGAAGCATTACTAAACGAAATCTTAGGAAATAACAGTTCTAAAGCTTTTAAGTGAGGATGACCTAGTCTAGCATGCCATAAACCATTCTCACGATTAGAAGCATTAAGGCTAGATGCATTATTGAAAACAGAACTACTAGAAACTAATGAAATAGGCTGGAGATCTTCAAGCACATATAGATCATTCTTTGTTCCTCCTCTGCCAAGGATTCTCTTTGTTTCAATATCCTGAAAGAAAAAATCATTAGGCCCAAAAGTAGCATAGCAATTAAGATCAGTGGTTGTTCTTTTCACAGACAGAAGATTTGAAGTAAAGGATGGCATAAAGAAGGCTTTTGATTCCTTTCCAAATAATCTAAGTTTGCCAATTCCCTTAATAGGTATTTGTTCTCCATTAGCTATCATCACATTCCCTAGAATCGGTTCTATATCACTTATCAACCTAGAGTCACTGATCATATGATGTGATGCTCCTGAATCAACTATTAATGGTTTTAAGGCATTCAGATCATGATAGGAGCTAGTAAGAGAAGCAGTATAAGTGTGACCAGAAATACCAGACTCCTTGAGAGCTTTGATAAGAGCTTCAAGGTCGGATTTGGTGACTACATCGCTTTGAACTTGGTTCCTTTCCTCTGATGCATTGTGACTATAAGCACCATTCTGATTTGAACTCCCCCGGTTAAGGCTGATTTGATTTGCACTGCATTGTGCTCCCTCAGGATGTGGCCCGGATTGTTTAGTTTGTTGCAAGTTGAGCTGAGTAATGTTCCCTTGAAAGCCATTCCCTTGAGTTGTTGAAGCCATGCGTGATGATACATCTTGTGAAGAGTGAATCTTTGAATCTTTCCACCAAGTAGGTTTTAAGTGTGGATGAATCAACCAGCATTTCTCTTTGGTATGTCCTTTTCTCTTGCAATGATCGCAAACTGGACCCTTCCTGGTTTCTGGCTTGTGCCAAATCTTGTGAGCTGCAACGATATCTCCTCGGTTTCCAAATAAGCCTTGAGATCCTTGTTCTTTCTGTATCTTAGCACACACATCCTCAAGACTTGGCAACCTATCTTTATTGGACCGAGTGTGTACAAGGAGGAGTTGGTTCATGCCTAATGGTATGAGAAGGTTTGTGTGATAAGGGAAGCTTGTGTATAAGGAAGCGTGTGATAGTGATAAGCCTTCATGTAACGGCTCTATAAGCACACTATCTTATCCCTAGTCTAGACAACCTATCATGTAACCTAGGAAGATTTCTATTTAAGGCTAAGCAGCCTCTCATTGTATGAAACACAATAATAAAATCGATTTCCCTCATTATCTAATTCTCCTTTACTCTATACTTCATTCTTCATAAACTCTTACAAAACTATCATGGTATCAGAGCAGTCTTAATCCTTTCTAACCTTCCGCAAATCTTTTATTCGTGTGCTTTCCTTTCCTTGATTATTCAAATCGTGTTATACTTGCAAGAAAACGCTTTCCTTGTGTTAATCATGTCTTAACCTATATTCTCTGAGATCAAAGATCCTCAAATCCATGGGAAATGAGTTGAATGAAGGCTAGACATGGTTATCACTTGCGTTTAGTTGTTTTTAAGAAAAAGTCTAAGATATCCGCCATTGATGCACGGATAAATCTCCCAAGGAGCTCCACTCAGCAGCAAAGATGGCTCCTTTCTTCATCTAAGAGGTGAAAGAAGCTTACCTCCGATCATCTGTTGTTAAGGTTCGGCGGTCGGAGCAAGTCTAGAGCTCCTGCTCATCTTAAAACTGCGTCCGCCATTGTTGTACGGTCCATCTCTTTAAAGACCGTGTCTTTCACGATTGAAACCTCTTCTCTTTTCATCCCAAAGGTGCAAGGTTCTATCTTGTGTTCATCTGTGCCCTTAGAAGCAAGAAAGGAAGCATCTTTAGTTGGAACACAAGCGTGTCCGTACTCATCTTCCTCGGGAAGGGTTTTACAGTGTCCGTACAGTTTGGGTTCAAACCTTTAAAGCAGTCTTAGAGGGGTTGCTTTGGGTGTCTAGGGCGGTAACTAAGTATTTTGAACCATAAAACTTCATTCTTCCCGGTTCCAGCTGCTGAGGTTGCTCACTAGAGATCTTCACAAATGGAGAATACTAGGCCTATGGTTATCCCGGTCACTTTAAAGGGTCTCAACTACTTACTATGGTCCAGAATGGTGAAAACCACTCTCGGTGGTCGTGGACTTGGAATGCATCTTCTCCTAGACGAAGCACCACCAAAGGTATTCCAACAGGAGGATGGACAGGAGATTCTGATTGTTGATGAAGAAAAATGGATTCAAGAGGATCAGTTTGTTCTGTCCATCATTCAGAGTTCACTTGATGGACCTATCTTGGAGGCATACTCGTATTGTGAGAGTGCTAGGGAGCTATGGGAAACACTCAAGAAGGTGTATGGCAATACTACAAATCTAAGTAGGGTGTTCGAAGTAAAGAGAGCAATCAACAATCTCCACCAGGAAGACTTGGAGTTCACGGCACATTTTGGCAAATTTCGCTCTCTATGGGCCGAGCATGAAATGCTGAGACCAAACTCTATTGACCCAGAGGTTCTCCTTGCAAGGCGTGAACAGGACAAGGTCTTTGGTCTCCTTCTCACCCTGAATCCAATGTACAATGACTTGATCAAACATCTTTTGAGGTCAGATAAGCTCCCATCCCTTGAAGAAGTATGCGCATACATCCAGAGGGAACAAGGTTCCCATGGGCTTCTAAATGGAAAGGGGGAGCTGGTGACAGCAAACAAAGGTGTATACTTCAAGCCAGATGATAGAAGAGGGTCATTTTGCGAACACTGCAAGAGGAAAGGCCATGGGAAGGACAAGTGCTGGATCCTCCATCCGCATCTCAAGCCACCCAAGTTCAGAGATGTCCGAGCCAACATTACCAAGGCTAAAGCTGACCAGGGAACATCTTCACGCAATCCAGAAGGAGATGGGATGGCTGTAATCAATGCTCAAGCTGCACAAGTAGCTGATCAAGACCAGGTGGTAAAGCGGTCAGAACTTGATGCACTCATCAAAGCCTTGAAGGAAAGTTATGGTAATACTATGGGTTTCTCCTTTCATGCTTCTGCTCACACTATAAAATTGAATGATAAACCATTAGTGATTGACTCTGGTGCATCTCACCATATGATTAGCAATGTTGAATTGATTAGAGATTTAGAACCGGCTAATGGTCATGTTGTTATTGCTAATGGTGATCGAATTCCAATTAAGGGAGTAGGAAACTTGAACCTATTTGATAGAAAGACTAGAGCCTTCTTTATGCCTGATTTCACCTCTAATTTAGTCTCTGTTCATAAGGCCACAAATGACTTGGATTGCAATGTTATCTTCACCCCTAATGATGTGAAGTTTCAGGATATTAAGACAAGCAAGATGCTTGGGAAAGGAATAACTAAGGATGGTCTCTATCTACTGAAGGATGATCAGCCTTTATCTTCTGTTTTATCTTCTGTTTTATCTTCTGTTCCATGCTCTTTAGACTCTACTTCTGCTTATGCTAATAATGCGTTGTGGCATGCTAGATTAGGACATCCCCATTCTCGGGCTTTAAGCTTAATGTTGCCTAATGTTGTGTTTAAAAATGATGAGTGTGAAGCTTGTATCTTAGGCAAACATTGCAAGTCTATTTTCCCTAAGTCTAAGACAGTTTATTCAAAATGTTTTGATCTTGTGCATTCTGATATTTGGACTGCTCCTTGCCTATCTAGAGAAAATCACAAATACTTCATCACCTTCATAGATGAAAAATCCAAGTACACTTGGCTAACTTTGATTCAATCTAAGGATAGAGCTTTAGAAGCCTTTGTGAATTTTCAGAACTATGTCACTAACCAATTCAATGCAAAGATTAAACTCTTAAGAACAGACAATGGTGGAGAGTATACCAGCAATGCCTTCAAAGACCATCTTACCAAGCATGGCATTCTTCATCAGACGAGCTGCCCATACACACCACAGCAGAATGGTGTGGCCGAGAGGAAAAACCGTCATCTAATGGAAGTAGCAAGGTCCATGATGTTTCATTCCAAGGTTCCAAAGAGGTTCTGGGGCGATGCTGTGCTATCAGCTTGCTATCTCATTAACTGTATCCCTACAAGGATATTGGATGACATTTCCCCCTTTGAGGTATTGAACTCAACCAAACCTTCTATAGCTCACTTGAAAGTATTCGGTTGTGTGTGTTTTGTCTTGATTCCAGGAGAAAACAGAACAAAATTGGATGCTAAGAGCACAAGGGCAATGTTTATTGGGTATTCAACCACACAAAGAGGCTATAAGTGTTATGATCCAATAGCTCAGAAGGTTTTGGTGTCAAGGGATGTCAAGTTCATTGAACACCGAAGCTATTATGATAAGCAGCAATGGGATGACTTAGCCGATTTGTCTGATATCTCCATGGATCGTGCCACGAACCTTCGCAATATCATGGATCACCTTGGCATTCCATTCACTACGGCTGGTCCTGGTCCGGCTCCTGGTTCATGTCCTGTCCCGCAGAATGATTCTAGTCCTTCACGCTCATCTTCCCATGACACTAACTCGTCTCAGCCTGGTCCTGACCCGTCCCGGCACATACCAAACATAGGAGCTACACTTGACCGTGAAGGGGGGACACTTGATGACCTTGAACATGATAGCCACGATCAAGTATCAGCACAATCAGATGATAGCCACGATCAAGTATCAGCACAATCAGATGATAGCCATGATCAAGTTGAAGAACCATCCGAGCCAGTTCCATTTCTAAGGAGAAGTACAAGACTCAAGAAGGATCCATCAAACTGGGTGAATACAAGAGTGTACTACAATGCCAATGCAGTTGCTCATCCGACCCAAGTCGTCTGCTCCTTTGCTTCATTTCCTGAAGAACATAAGGTCTTTATAAGCAACTTGGATCAGGGACATATTCCTACATCGTATGAAGAAGCTAAGGAACTCAAAGTTTGGAGAGATGCTATAGGTGATGAGACAGGAGCCATGGAAAGAAATCATACATGGGATGAAGCTGTGCTGCCCAAGGGAAAGAAGGCCGTGAGTTCAAAATGGGTGTTTACAATCAAGTACAAGAGTAATGGGGAGATTGAAAGATATAAGGCAAGACTTGTAGCAAGAGGATTCACTCAAACCTATGGTGAAGACTTTGGTGATACTTTTGCTCCTGTAGCAAAATTACACACTGTGAGGATTGTGTTATATCTAGCAACCAATTTAGAGTGGGATCTGTGGCAGATGGATGTGAGGAATGCATTCTTGCAAGGAGAGCTTGAAGAAGAGGTGTACATGCGACCACCTCCAGGCTTGGAAGGAATTGTTCAACCAGGTAAAGTCTTGAGATTGAGAAAGGCTATTTATGGTTTGAAACAATCGCCTAGAGCCTGGTATCACAAGTTGAGCATGACACTAAGGGATAGAGGATTCAGAAAGTCAGAAGCTGATCATACCCTTTTCACTCTTCCTAGCAAGTCAGGTATCATTGTGGTGTTGGTTTATGTGGATGATATCATTATCACCGGTGATGACAGGGAAGGAATTAGAGAAACCAAAACTTACCTTAAGTCTATATTTGATATTAAAGATCTAGGTCTGCTTAAGTACTTCCTAGGGATTGAGATATGTCGTTCAAAGGAAAGACTATTTCTATCTCAAAGGAAGTATACTCTTGATCTATTGTCTGAAACAGGGAAGTTAGATGCAAAACCGGCGACCACACCCCTGGAAGATAGCTACAAAGTTATCAGTAAGGGGGAGATTGAAGATCAATCATTCAATGACCCACAGCTCTACAGAAGACTAGTAGGTAAGTTAATCTATTTAACTCTCACCAGACCTGATTTGTGCTTCTCTGTGAATCAGGTTAGCCAGCACATGCAAGCTCCCAAGGTTCATCATTGGAACATGCTGGAAAGAGTTCTTAGATACTTGAGAGGAACTTCAGAGCAAGGAATTTGGATGGGAGCTAACAAAAGTTCAGAGATAGTGGGGTATTGTGATGCAGACTGGGCTGGAGATAGAGAAGACAGGAGATCCACGACAGGCTATTGCACCTTTGTTGGAGGCAACTTAGTCACATGGAAGACAAAGAAACAAAAGATAGTCTCCTGCTCCAGTGCTGAAGCTGAATACCGTGCCATGAAGAAACTCACTAATGAGCTAACATGGATCAAAGCCATTTTGAAGGACTTGGGAATTGAGACAACCAAGCCAATGACCATGCATTGTGATAACCAGGCAGCCATTCATATAGCCTCAAACTCGGTCTTCCATGAGAGAACGAAGCACATAGAGATTGATTGTCACAAAGTAAGACAAGCTGTGGAACAAGGGATAGTCCTACCATGCTATACTCGGAGTGTTGATCAGCTTGCTGACATCCTTACCAAGGCAACAACATCTAAGGTATATGAGTCCATTCTACCCAGACTTGGACTCATTGATATTGCTACTCCATAACTTCCCTAACCATAAGCAATCATACTCTTTTTCCCTTATGTGTGCTTTTGTCCCATTGGGTTTTACACCATAAGGTTTTTAATGAGGTGGTTGTTTATGGTTTCCAAGCTAAGTTCTTCATCAGAATTTAGCTTGAGGGGGAGTATTGGACCGAGTGTGTACAAGGAGGAGTTGGTTCATGCCTAATGGTATGAGAAGGTTTGTGTGATAAGGGAAGCTTGTGTATAAGGAAGCGTGTGATAGTGATAAGCCTTCATGTAACGGCTCTATAAGCACACTATCTTATCCCTAGTCTAGACAACCTATCATGTAACCTAGGAAGATTTCTATTTAAGGCTAAGCAGCCTCTCATTGTATGAAACACAATAATAAAATCGATTTCCCTCATTATCTAATTCTCCTTTACTCTATACTTCATTCTTCATAAACTCTTACAAAACTATCAATCTTCTCTAAGAAGATGCTTAATGAGGTCTGTATAACTCGGGTTTAGTGTCATGAGCAAGCCAAAGACCTTATCTTGCTCTCTCCTTTCATTAAGAGTGATAGGATCAATGGTACTTGGTCTTAACATTTCAACCTCTGCCCATAGAGCCCTGAATCGACCATAGTGCTTGGTGAATTCCATATCCTCTTGATGAAGATCATTCAGGGCCTTCTTAACCTCAAACAACCGCATGAGATTAGATGTGTTCCCATATACATTCCTTAATGTATTCCAGAGATCTTTGGCAGTTTCACAGTAGGAGTATGCTTCTAACAAGGATCCTTCAAGGGAGTTTTGAAGGATGGATAGCACTAGTTGATCCTCTTGAAACCACTTGTTCATGGCGTCTATAGTAAGTTGTCCTTGATCTCCGAGAGCTTCGTCTTCAGCAGCTTCTCTTGGTGCTTCATCAAGGAGAACATGAGTCCATAAGCCCCTACTACACAGAGTAGTTTTCATAGTTCTGGACCATAACAGGTAGTTTAGCCCCTTTAGTATAACTGGAGCTACAATCATTTTTGAAGTTTCCATCGATATGCTTGGGTGGTACGGATCTTCTTCAAACGCGGCTTCAGGAGGGAAGAGCAGGGTTTTTATTTTCTACCTCAAATCCTTCCTCCTTGCCTTGAATCTATGCACGAGTTGCTTAAAGTCTGAATGAGAGTCTTTTCTTCTGGAAATGAGCCTTCTTTCTTGAAGATCGCGGCTTGGTACGGATCCTGGTTTGCGAGAGGATGAGGACGAGTACGGACACCTAGCAAAGGTCCATCCTTCAGCTGCTTTTCGTGGCTTCAACACAAGAAGAACTGATGTAGGAGACTTCTACGGCCAAGGATGAAGGATTGAAAGAGTGATGAACAAGAATCGAGCTCTGGTCCGTACAACAATGGCGTGGTTCGACCAAGCGTTTTCTGCGATACGACCAGGAGTGACCAGAACCTTGCTAGAGACCGACCACACGCAACCCGACTCGATCCACTACTGTTTTAAAGCTAAAAGACGTGACCTTGAACCAAAAACAGCGACCTTGAGAGCTTAGAGCCGTACAACAATGGTGTTTTAGTGGGTTTTAAGAATGAAAAAGAAGTCCTTAAGATTTTTAAGAAGAACAAACAATAATCTCCTCTAATCTTCCATAACTCATTATCAACAGATGAATGGAGATAATAGAGCTTAGAGTGGATAGATTAAGATTCGTTTATTGTAAGTAACAACAAGAACTTAAGGAAAGAAAGAGATTTGCGGATGAATTAGTGACCTAGGAGCATGTAATGCGCTGATACCATATTGAAAAACATGTTTCTTAAGAGATTAAGGTAAAGAGAATCATGTTTAAGAGTTTAGAGATTTCGAATACAAGTTTTTATTTTATTGATTGCTTGATTACATAATGACCATTACATAAGCTTAAATAGGATAGATTAGGAGGAATATCCAGAGCATCTACTTTAGCATCTGAAGGCGTGGCATGGTGAGCTGGAGACGCCCGTTGGAGCAGATTAGGAAGCCTTATCCAAGCCTTATCCATTCGCCTTCTAGAACCGCCTTTAGCCTTCATAAACACTCCTTCATTCCAACACTAGGGTCTACTACAATGCTCAAGCAGTAGAACATCCTATACAAGCTACTTGTTCATTTGCTCAATTCCCAACTGAACATCAGGTATTCATTAGCTCATTAGATCAAAATCATATTCCTAACACATATGAGGAAGCTATGGAACTGAAGGTTTGGAGAGAGGCTGTTCAAGATGAAATAGAGGCTATGATGAGAAACCATACTTGGGATGAGTACTATTTGCCCAAAGGTAAGAAAACAGTAAGTTCTAAATGGGTGTTTACTATTAAGTACATGAGTAATGGTGAGATTGAAAGGTATAAGGCCAGACTTGTAACAAGAGGTTTTACTCAAACATATGGAGAAGACTTTGGAAATACTTTTGCTCCAGTTGCAAAACTTCATACTGTAAGGATTGTACTTTCTCTTGCTACTAACCTTGAATGGGAGTTGTGGCAGATGGATGTGAAGAATGCATTCCTCCAAGGAGAACTAGAGGAAGAGGTGTATATGAAACCACCTCCAGGTTTGGAAGGATTAGTAAATGATCATGGTGTTTTGAGATTAAAAAAAGCAATTTATGGATTGAAACAATCCCCAAGAGCTTGGTATCACAAATTGAGCATGACATTGAGGGATAAAGGTTTCAGGAGGTCTGAGGTTGATCACACACTCTTCACCCTACCTAGTTGCTCAGGTATCATTGTGGTGTTAGTATATGTTGATGATATTATTGTCACAGGTAGTGATAAGGAAGGTATTCAAAAAACCAAGACTTATCTTAAGTCAAAATTTGATATTAAAGATCTTGGTCTAATGAAATATTTCTTAGGAATTGAAATATGTAGATCTAAAGAGGGGTTGTTCTTATCATAAAGAAAGTATACACTTAAATTGTTGAAAGAGACAGGAAAAATGGAAGCTAAACTGTTAGTTTTAGGAAAGATTAAGGAGAAGTTTTGAATAGATTAGAGTATAAACATCAAGAACATGTAGAGAATAGAGAGTTTAGCCATAAGAGGAATATAATAGAATCTTAGTATATTGAGTGTGTGATTACAAGGAGGCTGCATAGCCTTAAATAGAAAGACTCCTAGGTCGCCTAGGCTAGGGATAAGTAAGAGTACATATAGGACCGTTACAACTGAACTTATCAACATGCATGCTTCCTTATCTTCTCATCTTATCATATGAGACTCTCCCTTCCTTATCAAGTGACCAGAGTGCTTATCACACTAGACTGAGCTGCCTTTAGTAACGCACTGTCCAATACTCCCCCTCAAGCTAAATTCTGATGAAGAACTTAGCTTGGAAATCATAAACAACCACCTCATTAAAAACCTTATGATGTAAAACCCAGTGGGACAAAAGCACCATAAGGGAAAAAGAGTATGATTGCTTATGATTAGAGGATTCATGGATAAGACATATCAAAGAGTCCAAGCCTAGGTAGAATGGACTCATATACCTTAGAAGTTGTTGCCTTGGTGAAGATATCCGCAAGTTGATCCATACTTCTGGTGTAGCATGGTAAGACTACTCCTTGCTCCACTTCTTGCCTCACCTTGTGACAGTCAACTTCTATGTGTTTAGTTCTCTCGTGGAATATAGAATTGGATGTATGTGAATGGCTGCTTGGTTGTCGCAATGCATGGTCATTGGTCTAACTGTTTCTACACCCAAGTCCTTCAGAATAGCCTTGATCCATGTTAACTCATTGGTGAGCTTCTTCATTGCACGATATTCAGCCTCTGCGCTTGAACAAGACACAATCTTCTGCTTCTTTGTCTTCCATGTGACCAAGTTTCCACCAACAAAGGTACAGTAGCCTGTGGTAGACCTCATGTCTTCTCTATCACCAGCCCAGTCAGCATCACAGTATCCCACTATTTCTGAGCTTCCATTAGCTCCCATCCAGATTCCTTGCTCAGAAGTTCCTCTCAAGTATCTAAGAATTCTCTCCAGCATGTTCCAATGATGGACCTTCGGCTCTTGCATATGCTGGCTAACCTGATTCACAGAAAAGCAAAGATCAGGTCTAGTAAGAGTTAAATAGATTAACTTACCTACTAGTCTTCTGTAGAGTTGCGGATTATTGAATGGTTGATCTTCAAGCTCCCCCTCATTGATAGCTTTGTAACTGTCCTCCAGAGGTGTGGTCACCGGTTTTGCATCTAGCTTTCCTGTTTCAGACAAAAGGTCAAGTGTGTATTTCCTTTGAGATAAGAATAGTCCCTCTTTAGAGCGACATATCTCAATCCCTAGGAAATACTTAAGCAAGCCTAAATCTTTAATGTTAAAGATGGACTTAAGGTAGGCTTTGGTTTCCTTGATCCCTTCCCTATCATCACCTGTGATAATGATATCATCCACATAGACCAACACAACTATGATACCTGACCGGCTAGGAAATGTAAACAGAGTGTGATCAGCTTCTGATTTCCTGAATCCTCTATCCCTTAGTGTCATGCTTAACTTGTGATACCAGGCCCTAGGTGATTGTTTTAATCCATAAATAGCCTTTCTCAATCTCAAGACCTTGCCTGGTTGAACAATCCCTTCTAGACCTGGAGGTGGCCGCATGTACACCTCTTCCTCTAGCTCTCCTTGCAAGAAGGCATTTTTTACATCCATATGCCACAATTCCCAATCCAGATTTGTTGCTAAGGATAGGACAATCCTCACGGTATGGAGTTTTGCTACAGGGGCAAAGGTATCACCAAAATCTTCTCCATAGGTCTGAGTGAAGCCTCTTGCGACCAATCTGGCCTTATATCTCTCCACATCTCCATTACTCTTGTATTTGATCGTAAATACCCACTTTGAGCTTACTGCCTTCTTTCCCTTGGGTAACACGGCTTCATCCCATGTGTGATTCCTTTCCATGGCCTCTGTCTCATCACTTATAGCATCCCTCCAGACTTTGAGTTCCTTAGCCTCTTCATAGGATGTTGGAATGTGTCCCTGATCCAGGCTGCTAATAAAGGTCTTGTGCTCTTCAGGGAATGAAGCAAATGAGCAAACAACTTGAGAGGGATGAGCAACCGCATTTGCATTGTAATAGACCCTTGTGTTCACCCAGTTTGATGGATCCTTCCTGAGTCTTGTGCTTCTCCTTAGAGGTTGAGCTGTCCCTGATGGTTCTTCTTCCCGCTCTTGCCTTTGATCGTGACCCTCAGAAGAAGAGCCAGTCCTCTCTTGATCACTGTCTTCTTCAAGATGTCCCCCCTCACGATCAATGTCTGGCCGGGAAGAGTTAAGGTCTTGCTGCGGCATGCTTGGTCCAGTCCGGGACAATGTTGGACCACCTCCGGGTGAGCTAGGTTCTGACCAGGTCGAGGTAATTTCGTGCGGAACAGCTGGTTGAACAGGAGCCAAGCCAGGAACAGGACATGAACTAGGTTGAGGACATGGAACACCGGTAGAACCAGGTTGGGACGGTGAAGGTATGCCAAGATGATCAAAGATATTCCGAAGGCTAGTGGCCCGGTCCAGGGAGGAACCAGCAAGATCAACCAAGTCATCCCACTTTTGGTCACTATAGTAGCCAGTGTTCTCAATAAACTTAACATCACGAGACACCAAAACCTTCCTAGCTTCAGGGTCATAGCACTTGTAGCCTCTTTGGGTAGTAGAATACCCAATGAACATGGACCGTGTACTCTTAGCGTCAAGCTTGGTTCGGTTCTCCCCTGGAATCAAAACAAAGCACAGGCAACCAAACACTCTCAAGTGGGTTAGAGAAGGTTGAAGAGCGTTTAATACCTCAAATGGGGAGAGATCATTGAGGACTCGGGTAGGAGTCCTGTTAATAAGATAAAATGCGGTAAGGACAGCATCTCCCCAAAACCTCTTAGGAACCTTTGTATGAAACATCATTGCCCTGGCTACTTCCATCAGGTGACGATTCTTTCTCTCAGCCACACCATTCTGTTGAGGTGTGTAGGGACAACTCGTTTGATGGAGAATTCCGTGCTTATTGAGATGATCTCTGAAGGCATGACTTGTATACTCTCCACCATTGTCTTTTCTAAAGATTTTAATCTTTGCATTGAAGTGGTTAGTAATATAATTTTGAAAGTTCACAAAGGCCTCTAAAGCTCTATCCTTTGATTGCATTAAGGTTATCCAGGTGTATTTGGATTTCTCATCTATGAAAGTAATGAAATATTTCTGATTCTCTCTAGATAAGCAAGGAGCAGTCCACACATCTGAATGCACAAGATCAAAACATTTTTCATAAACGGTTCCAGACTTAGTGAAAATAGACTTGCAATGTTTACCTAAGATACATGCCTCACAATTATCATTTTTAAACACAACATTAGGTAACATCAAGCCTAAAGCCCGAGAGTGAGGGTGTCCTAGTCTAGCGTGCCATAACACATTATTAGCATAAGCAGGAGCAGAATTTAAAGAACATAAAACAGAAGCTAAAGGTTGATCATTTCCCAGCAGATAAAGACCATCCTTAGTTCTTCCTTTCCCAAGCAACTTGCTTGTCTTAATATCCTGAAAATGTACATCATTAGGAGTGAAGATAACATTGCAATCCAAGTCATTTGTGGCCTTATGAACAAAAACTAAATTAGAGGTGAAATCAGGCATGAAGAAAGCTCTAGTCTTTCTATCAAATAGTTCTAAGTTTCCTACCCCTTTAATTGGAATTCTATCCCCATTTGCAATGACAACATGACCCTTAGCCGGTTCTAAGTCCTTAATCAGTTCAATATTGCTAATCATATGATGGGATGCTCCAGAATCAATCACTAATGGTCTTTCATCCAGTTTTATAGTATGAGCAGTAGCATGAAAAGAGAACCCCATACCATTACCATAGCTTTCTTTCAGGGCTTTGATAAGAGCATCCAGTTCTGACCGCTTCACCACTTGATCTTGACCGGCTACTTGTGCAGCTTGAGCATTGATCACCGCCATTCCATCTTCCTCTGGATTGCGTGAGGATGTTCCCTGGTCAGCTTTAGCCTTGGTGATATTGGCTCGGACATCTCTGAACTTGGATGGCTTGAGGTGTGGGTGGAGAATCCAGCATTTTTCCTTAGTATGGCCCTTCCTCTTGCAGTGCTCACAGAACGACCCCCTTCTGTCATCTTGCTTGAAGTAGACACCTTTGTTTGCTGTCACAAGCTCCCCCTTTCCACTTAGAAGACCATGAGAGCCTTGTTCCCTCTGGATGTAAGCGCAAACTTCTTCTAGGGATGGAAGCTTATCTGATCTCAGGAGGTGCTTGATCAAGTCATTGTATATAGGATTCAGGGTGAGAAGGAGACCAAAGACCTTGTCTTGTTCACGTCTTGCAAGAAGAACCTCTGGATCAGTTGAGTTTGGTCTCAACATTTCAAGCTCAGCCCACAAGGAGCGAAACTTGCCAAAATGAGCTGTAAACTCCAAGTCCTCTTGGTGAAGGTTGTTGATTGCTCTCTTCACTTCAAACACCCTACTTAAATTTGTAGTGTTGCCGTAAACCTTCTTGAGTGTTTCCCATAGCTCCCTAGCATTTTCACAATACGAGTATGCCTCCAAGATAGGTCCATCCAATGAACTTTGAATGATAGACAGAACAAACTGATCCTCTTGAATCCATTTTTCTTCATCCACAATCATAATCTCCTGTCCATCCTCCTGTTGAAACGCCTTAGGTGGAGCTTCATCAAGAAGGAGATGCATTCCAAGTCGTCGGCCACCGAGAGTAGTCTTTACCATTCTAGACCAGAAAAGGTAGTTAAGGCCTTTGAGGGTGACTGGAATGACCATGGGCCGTGTGTTTTCCATCTTGAAAGGGGTAGGGTTTATGAGGCAATGAAAAGAGGTGAACCCAGAAACAGAGGACACGAGGGTTTGAGAAAACAGGGTGCACAAGGTTTAAGAAGGTTCCAATGCTCAGGATGCAACTCTACCCTTCTAAGACCTCAAGCCGTTCTTTGGTAAGCTAGAAATGACCTTCCTTTAGGATAAATGAGCTATCTTTAGACAGATTTGGTGGAGTGTACGGACTCTGGTTCGGGTTTGGTCGAAGAAGATGAGTACGGATACACACCCACTTAGCTCTAAACAACTCCCCTTGTATTACTTAGGCCATGAATGAGTTCAAGCTTACTCCTTTTACTACCCCAACACAGAAAGCAGCTATTTTGACACTAAGAACGCACTATCCAGAAATGTGTCCGTACAACAATGGTGAAAAGAGCCGGCTAAACTTGAAAACAACTTAAACGCGAGAGATAACCATGCCTAGTCTTCTTCAACTCATCACCCATGGTTCTGAGGATCCTGGATCTCAGAGAAGACAGACTTAAACATGTTTATCTCAAGGGAAGCCTTTGGGTATAGCCAGAAATATAAAGAGTAGAAGAGAAGGAATGAGTTTAAGAATGCGGAAGCTATGTGAGAATCATATCCTGCTCTGATACCATGTTAGTTTTAGGAAAGATTAAGGAGAAGTTTTGAATAGATTAGAGTATAAACATCAAGAACATGTAGAGAATAGAGAGTTTAGCCATAAGAGGAATAGAATAGAATCTTAGTATATTGAGTGTGTGATTACAAGGAGGCTGCATAGCCTTAAATAGAAAGACTCCTAGGTCGCCTAGGCTAGGGATAAGTAAGAGTACATATAGGACCGTTACAACTGAACTTATCAACATGCATGCTTCCTTATCTTCTCATCTTATCATATGAGACTCTCCCTTCCTTATCAAGTGACCAAAGTGCTTATCACACTAGACTGAGCTGCCTTTAGTAACGCACTGTCCAATATAAACCAGTTAGTACTCCCTTGGAAGATGGGTATAAAACTGTGAGTCAGGGTGAGCTTGAAGCGGAGCTTTATGAAGACCCAAAACTATACAGGAGGCTTGTAGGTAAACTCATTTACCTTACTCTTACTAGACCTGACATTTGTTTTGCAGTAAACCAGATAAGCCAGCAGATGCAAGAACCCACGCTTTATCACTGGAGAATGTTGGAAAGGATCCTCAGATACTTGAAAGGCACTTATGATCATGGAATTTGGATGGGTTGCAATAAAAACACAGATATAGTAGGGTATTGTGATGCAGATTGGGCAGGTGATAGGAATGATAGAAGATCAACAACAGGTTATTGTACTTTTGTGGGAGGAAATCTTGTGACTTGGAAGACCAAGAAACAGAAGGTGGTCTCATGTTCTAGTGCTGAAGCCGAGTATAGAGCCATGAAGAAACTCACAAATGAACTAATCTGGATCAAGGCGGTTCTTAAGGACTTGCAAATTGAAGATTCAAGACCTATTACAATGCATTGTGATAATCAGGCAGCCATTCATATAGCTTCTAACTCAGTGTTTCATGAGAGGACCAAATGAAAGATTTGATTATTGAGAGTATTTGAGATTTAGAGATTGAGAGAGAAAGAGAATGAACTTTATTAAGAATTTTAGAGAAATGATTTTCATACTTACAAAGAGAGTGAGAGACACCTATTTATACTAATCCTATTCTAGACTTGTTTGGATACAGAGATATACTTATCATTAATCTACACAAGTCTAAGGTATATACAAGGTGAAAGACGCCACTACTTCACTTAGATGCATTCACCAATCTTCTTCATTCCAACACTCCCCCTCAAGCTTAAGACATGAACAATGCCTAAGCTTGCAACCATGAAGTATTACCTCATTAAAAACCTAGAGAAGGAAAACCCAATTGGGACAAAACCTTTTCTAGGGAAAAAGAGTATAACACTCCATGTTAGGATCATTGGTGTGGAAGAGACATCAAACCAAGTCTAGGGTAGATGGAACCGCATGTCTTCAAGGTTACAGCTTTGGTAAACACATCAGCTAGCTGATCTTCACTCCTTGTGTAGCAAGGTAGAATTGTACCATTTCCAATAGCTTCTCTTACCTTATGGCAGTCAACCTCAATATGCTTGGTTCTCTCATGAAACACAGAGTTAGAGGCAATGTGTATGGCAGCTTGATTATCACAATGGACAGTGATTGGTGATTCTAAGCTCTCGCCTAAGATGTCAAAGAGGAGTTGCTTCAACCAGATGCATTCTGTTGTAAGCTTCCTCATAGCCCTGTATTCAGCTTCTGCACTAGAACAAGATACAACCTTTTTCTTCTTAGTCTTCCAAGTTACAAGATTACTATTGGACCGAGTGTGTACAAGGAGGAGTTGGTTCATGCCTAATGGTATGAGAAGGTTTGTGTGATAAGGAAGCGTGTAATAGTGATAAGCCTTCATGTAACGGCTCTATAAGCACACTATCTTATCCCTAGTCTAGACAACCTATCATGTAACCTAGGAAGATTTCTATTTAAGGCTAAGCAGCCTCTCATTGTATGCAACACAATAATAAAATCGATTTCCCTCATTATCTAATTCTCCTTTACTCTATACTTCATTCTTCATAAACTCTTACAAAACTATCATGGTATCAGAGCAGTCTTAATCCTTTCTAACCTTCCGCAAATCTTTTATTCGTGTGCTTTCCTTTCCTTGATTCTTCAAATCGTGTTATACTTGCAAGAAAACGCTTTCCTTGTGTTAATCATGTCTTAACCTATATTCTCTGAGATCAAAGATCCTCAAATCCATGGGAAATGAGTTGAATGAAGGCTAGACATGGTTATCACTTGCGTTTAGTTGTTTTTAAGCAAAAGTCTAAGATATCCGCCATTGATGCACGGATAAATCTCCCAAGGAGCTCCACTCAGCAGCAAAGATGGCTCCTTTCTTCATCTAAGAGGTGAAAGAAGCTTACCTCCGATCATCTGTTGTTAAGGTTCGGCGGTCGGAGCAAGTCTAGAGCTCCTGCTCATCTTAAAACTGCGTCCGCCATTGTTGTACGGTCCATCTCTTTAAAGACCGTGTCTTTCACGATTGAAACCTCTTCTCTTTTCATCCCAAAGGTGCAAGGTTCTATCTTGTGTTCATCTGTGCCCTTAGAAGCAAGAAAGGAAGCATCTTTAGTTGGAACACAAGCGTGTCCGTACTCATCTTCCTCGGGAAGGGTTTTACAGTGTCCGTACAGTTTGGGTTCAAACCTTTAAAGCAGTCTTAGAGGGGTTGCTTTGGGTGTCTAGGGCGGTAACTAAGTATTTTGAACCATAAAACTTCATTCTTCCCGGTTCCAGCTGCTGAGGTTGCTCACTAGAGATCTTCACAAATGGAGAATACTAAGCCTATGGTTATCCCGGTCACTTTAAAGGGTCTCAACTACTTACTATGGTCCAGAATGGTGAAAACCACTCTCGGTGGTCGTGGACTTGGAATGCATCTTCTCCTAGACGAAGCACCACCAAAGGTATTCCAACAGGAGGATGGACAGGAGATTCTGATTGTTGATGAAGAAAAATGGATTCAAGAGGATCAGTTTGTTCTGTCCATCATTCAGAGTTCACTTGATGGACCTATCTTGGAGGCATACTCGTATTGTGAGAGTGCTAGGGAGCTATGGGAAACACTCAAGAAGGTGTATGGCAATACTACAAATCTAAGTAGGGTGTTCGAAGTAAAGAGAGCAATCAACAATCTCCACCAGGAAAACTTGGAGTTCACGGCACATTTTGGCAAATTTCGCTCTCTATGGGCCGAGCTTGAAATGCTGAGACCAAACTCTATTGACCCAGAGGTTCTCCTTGCAAGGCGTGAACAGGACAAGGTCTTTGGTCTCCTTCTCACCCTGAATCCAATGTACAATGACTTGATCAAACATCTTTTGAGGTCAGATAAGCTCCCATCCCTTGAAGAAGTATGCGCATACATCCAGAGGGAACAAGGTTCCCATGGGCTTCTAAATGGAAAGGGGGAGCTGGTGACAGCAAACAAAGGTGTATACTTCAAGCCAGATGATAGAAGAGGGTCATTTTGCGAACACTGCAAGAGGAAGGGCCATGGGAAGGACAAGTGCTGGATCCTCCATCCGCATCTCAAGCCACCCAAGTTCAGAGATGTCCGAGCCAACATTACCAAGGCTAAAGCTGACCATGGAACATCTTCACGCAATCCAGAAGGAGATGGGATGGCTGTAATCAATGCTCAAGCTGCACAAGTAGCTGATCAAGACCAGGTGGTAAAGCGGTCAGAACTTGATGCACTCATCAAAGCCTTGAAGGAAAGTTATGGTAATACTATGGGTTTCTCCTTTCATGCTTCTGCTCACACTATAAAATTGAATGATAAACCATTAGTGATTGACTCTGGTGCATCTCACCATATGATTAGCAATGTTGAATTGATTAGAGATTTAGAACCGGCTAATGGTCATGTTGTTATTGCTAATGGTGATCGAATTCCAATTAAGGGAGTAGGAAACTTGAACCTATTTGATAGAAAGACTAGAGCCTTCTTTATGCCTGATTTCACCTCTAATTTAGTCTCTGTTCATAAGGCCACAAATGACTTGGATTGCAATGTTATCTTCACCCCTAATGATGTGAAGTTTCAGGATATTAAGACAAGCAAGATGCTTGGGAAAGGAATAACTAAGGATGGTCTCTATCTACTGAAGGATGATCAGCCTTTATCTTCTGTTTTATCTTCTGTTTTATCTTCTGTTCCATGCTCTTTAGACTCTACTTCTGCTTATGCTAATAATGCGTTGTGGCATGCTAGATTAGGACATCCCCATTCTCGGGCTTTAAGCTTATTGTTGCCTAATGTTGTATTTAAAAATGATGAGTGTGAAGCTTGTATCTTAGGCAAACATTGCAAGTCTATTTTCCCTAAGTCTAAGACAGTTTATGCAAAATGTTTTGATCTTGTGCATTCTGATATTTGGACTGCTCCTTTCCTATCTAGAGAAAATCACAAATACTTCATCACCTTCATAGATGAAAAATCCAAGTACACTTGGCTAACTTTGATTCAATCTAAGGATAGAGCTTTAGAAGCCTTTGTGAATTTTCAGAACTATGTCACTAACCAATTCAATGCAAAGATTAAACTCTTAAGAACAGACAATGGTGGAGAGTATACCAGCAATGCCTTCAAAGACCATCTTACCAAGCATGGCATTCTTCATCAGACGAGCTGCCCATACACACCACAGCAGAATGGTGTGGCTGAGAGGAAAAACCGTCATCTAATGGAAGTAGCAAGGTCCATGATGTTTCATTCCAAGGTTCCAAAGAGGTTCTGGGGCGATGCTGTGCTATCAGCTTGCTATCTCATTAACCGTATCCCTACAAGGATATTGGATGACATTTCCCCCTTTGAGGTATTGAACTCAACCAAACCTTCTATAGCTCACTTGAAAGTATTCGGTTGTGTGTGTTTTGTCTTGATTCCAGGAGAAAACAGAACAAAATTGGATGCTAAGAGCACAAGGGCAATGTTTATTGGGTATTCAACCACACAAAGAGGCTATAAGTGTTATGATCCAATAGCTCAGAAGGTTTTGGTGTCAAGGGATGTCAAGTTCATTGAACACCGAAGCTATTATGATAAGCAGCAATGGGATGACTTAGCCGATTTGTCTGATATCTCCATGGATCGTGCCACGAACCTTCGCAATATCATGGATCACCTTGGCATTCCATTCACTACGGCTGGTCCTGGTCCGGCTCCTGGTTCATGTCCTGTCCCGCAGAATGATTCTAGTCCTTCACGCTCATCTTCCCATGACACTAACTCGTCTCAGCCTGGTCCTGACCCGTCCCGGCACATACCAAACATAGGAGCTACACTTGACCGTGAAGGGGGGACACTTGATGACCTTGAACATGATAGCCACGATCAAGTATCAGCACAATCAGATGATAGCCATGATCAAGTTGAAGAACCATCCGAGCCAGTTCCATTTCTAAGGAGAAGTACAAGACTCAAGAAGGATCCATCAAACTGGGTGAATACAAGAGTGTACTACAATGCCAATGCAGTTGCTCATCCGACCCAAGTCGTCTGCTCCTTTGCTTCATTTCCTGAAGAACATAAGGTCTTTATAAGCAACTTGGATCAGGGACATATTCCTACATCGTATGAAGAAGCTAAGGAACTCAAAGTTTGGAGAGATGCTATAGGTGATGAGACAGGAGCCATGGAAAGAAATCATACATGGGATGAAGCTGTGCTGCCCAAGGGAAAGAAGGCCGTGAGTTCAAAATGGGTGTTTACAATCAAGTACAAGAGTAATGGGGAGATTGAAAGATATAAGGCAAGACTTGTAGCAAGAGGATTCACTCAAACCTATGGTGAAGACTTTGGTGATACTTTTGCTCCTGTAGCAAAATTACACACTGTGAGGATTGTGTTATCTCTAGCAACCAATTTAGAGTGGGATCTGTGGCAGATGGATGTGAGGAATGCATTCTTGCAAGGAGAGCTTGAAGAAGAGGTGTACATGCGACCACCTCCAGGCTTGGAAGGAATTGTTCAACCAGGTAAAGTCTTGAGATTGAGAAAGGCTATTTATGGTTTGAAACAATCGCCTAGATCCTGGTATCACAAGTTGAGCATGACACTAAGGGATAGAGGATTCAGAAAGTCAGAAGCTGATCATACCCTTTTCACTCTTCCTAGCAAGTCAGGTATCATTGTGGTGTTGGTTTATGTGGATGATATCATTATCACCGGTGATGACAGGGAAGGAATTAGAGAAACCAAAACTTACCTTAAGTCTATATTTGATATTAAAGATCTAGGTCTGCTTAAGTACTTCCTAGGGATTGAGATATGTCGTTCAAAGGAAGGACTATTTCTATCTCAAAGGAAGTATACTCTTGATCTATTGTCTGAAACAGGGAAGTTAGATGCAAAACCGGCGACCACACCCCTGGAAGATAGCTACAAAGTTATCAGTAAGGGGGAGATTGAAGATCAATCATTCAATGACCCACAGCTCTACAGAAGACTAGTAGGTAAGTTAATCTATTTAACTCTCACAAGACCTGATTTGTGCTTCTCTGTGAATCAGGTTAGCCAGCACATGCAAGCTCCCAAGGTTCATCATTGGAACATGCTGGAAAGAGTTCTTAGATACTTGAGAGGAACTTCAGAGCAAGGAATTTGGATGGGAGCTAACAAAAGTTCAGAGATAGTGGGGTATTGTGATGCAGACTGGACTGGAGATAGAGAAGACAGGAGATCCACGACAGGCTATTGCACCTTTGTTGGAGGCAACTTAGTCACATGGAAGACAAAGAAACAAAAGATAGTCTCCTGCTCCAGTGCTGAAGCTGAATACCGTGCCATGAAGAAACTCACTAATGAGCTAACATGGATCAAAGCCATTTTGAAGGACTTGGGAATTGAGACAACCAAGCCAATGACCATGCATTGTGATAACCAGGCAGCCATTCATATAGCCTCAAACTCGGTCTTCCATGAGAGAACGAAGCACATAGAGATTGATTGTCACAAAGTAAGACAAGCTGTGGAACAAGGGATAGTCCTACCATGCTATACTCGGAGTGTTGATCAGCTTGCTGACATCCTTACCAAGGCAACAACATCTAAGGTATATGAGTCCATTCTACCCAGACTTGGACTCATTGATATTGCTACTCCATAACTTCCCTAACCATAAGCAATCATACTCTTTTTCCCTTATGTGTGCTTTTGTCCCATTGGGTTTTACACCATAAGGTTTTTAATGAGGTGGTTGTTTATGGTTTCCAAGCTAAGTTCTTCATCAGAATTTAGCTTGAGGGGGAGTATTGGACCGAGTGTGTACAAGGAGGAGTTGGTTCATGCCTAATGGTATGAGAAGGTTTGTGTGATAAGGAAGCGTGTGATAGTGATAAGCCTTCATGTAACGGCTCTATAAGCACACTATCTTATCCCTAGTCTAGACAACCTATCATGTAACCTAGGAAGATTTCTATTTAAGGCTAAGCAGCCTCTCATTGTATGCAACACAATAATAAAATCGATTTCCCTCATTATCTAATTCTCCTTTACTGTATACTTCATTCTTCATAAACTCTTACAAAACTATCAATTACCTCCTATGAAGGTGCAATAGCCAGTTGTGCTTCTCCTATCTTCTCTGTCTCCTGTCCAATCTGCATCACAATAACCTACAACCTCTGTGTTCTTATTACATCCCATCCATATACCTTGTTCCTTAGTTCCTTGCAGATATCTCAAAATGCGAATGATCATATCCCAATGCCTTGTCCTTGGGTCTTGCATATGTTGAGATACCTGATTTACTGCAAAACATAGGTCAGGTCTAGTGATGGTTAAGTAAATAAGCTTACCAACCACTTGTCTATACAATTTTGCATCATGAAACTTGTCATTTCCTAGCTCCCCCTCAGGTTCTATTTTGTAGCCTTCTTCAAGGGGTGTCTTAGCTGGTTTAGCTTCAAACATGCCTGTGGAGGTTAGTAAATCCACAATATATTTCATTTGAGATAAAAAGAGACCTTCCTTGAATCTACATATTTTAATTCCTAAGAAATATTTCAATTCTCCTAGATCCTTAATATCAAAAACACTTTTCAAATAGGCTTTAGTTGATTCAATACCAACTTTATCACTTCCTGATATGATTATATCATCCACATAGATAAGTATAACCACAATACCTTCCTTACTCTTAAGTGTAAACAGAGTGTGTTCAACTTCTGATCTTTTGAAACCTCTATCCCTTAGAGTTACATTCAGCTTATGATACCAAGCTCTTGGAGATTGCTTAAGACCATAGATTGCCTTTCTTAGTCTGAGAGTGTTGCCGCCATTAACCTCATCTTCCAAACCTGGTGGTGGTGTCATGTACACTTCTTCCTCTAGTTCACCTTGTAAGAAAGCATTCTTAACATCCATTTGGAACAAATCCCATTCAAGGTTAGTAGCAAGAGAAAGAACAACATTAACAAAGTGAAGTTTAGCTACTGGAGCAAAGGTATCCCTATAGTCTTCACCATAAGTTTGTGTGAATCCTCTAGCCACCAATCTAGTTTTATACCTATCTATCTCACCATTGCTTTTATACTTAATGGTGAATATCCATTTTGAACTTACAGCCTTTTTCCCTTTTGGTAAGATGGCTGGGGCATAGGTTCCATTCTTCTCCATAGCTTGTTTCTCATCTTGAATGGCATCTCTCCATTCCTTAATCTCCATAGCCTCCTCATAGCTCTTAGGGATCTGTTCTTTATCTAAACTCACAGTGAAAGCAACATGATTAGTAGGAATACTAATTAAAGAACATGCTCCCTGATCATGATGTGCTACTGCATTGTGGTTGTAGTACACCCTTGTATTCTTCCAGTTTTCAGCTGGGAACCTCTGCCTTGTACTTCGTCTGAGTGCCACAGGTTGATTTGTTTCTTCCTCCAAAGCGGCTTGTACAAGATTGGGTTGATCCCTTGGCCTTTTTGATGCTGAAACTAGAATATCATCTTGAGCATGTGTACTCTCTTCTCCCCCCTCACGGTCAAGAGGATGTTCAGGAGGACTGGATGGTGGAGAAGGCATTGATGAACCGGAAGAACTAGCACCAGTAGATGGATCATGGACAGCCCCGAGAACTGAGACAGGACGGGATGAGCTAGATGCAAGGTCATGACCAGAGATCGTCTCCTGGTTGGATGTAGCCGGACCATGCCAGCTAGTACTCGGGCTTGAATCATGTTGCTGAGGTACATGGACAGGTGCTGGAGCGGTTGGTTGAACTATGCCAAGGTTCTCTAAAATTTTCCTTAGATTCTCAGCCTGATCAGAATTTGATGTAGAGATGTCTTTAAGTTCTTCCCAAGTTCCATCTTCATAAAATCCTTTGTTCTCATTAAACTTGACATCCCTAGACACCAGGACCCTCCTAGTCTCTGGATTGTAGCATTTGTATCCTTTTTGAGTAGGAGAGTATCCTAGGAACATAGCCTTGATGCTTTTTGGTTCCAGCTTATTCCTAAGTTCTCCTGGTACTAAAACAAAACAAACACATCCAAAAATTCTTAAATGATCAATAGTTGGCTTAGTTTTGTTTAATACCTCAAAAGGACTCAAATCATCTAGAACTTTAGTTGGAGTTCTATTGATTAAGTAACATGCAGCTAGTAATGCATCTCCCCAAAATCTTTTAGGAACCTTCTTGTGGAACATCATTGTTCTCACAACTTCCATCAAATGTCTGTTCTTCCTCTCAGCTACTCCATTTTGTTGTGGAGTGTAATGACAGCTTGTTTGATGTTCAATGCCATGTGTGGCTAAGTGTTGCTGAAACTTGGTACTAGTATATTCCCCTCCATTGTCTGTCCTAAAAATCTTTATCTTGGCATTATATTGGTTAGTAACATATGTCTAAAAGTTAAGAAATGCATCAAACACCCTATCCTTTGAATTAAGCAATGTCACCCAAGTATACTTAGATTTTTCATCAATGAAGGTAACAAAATACTTCTGATTTTCTCTAGAAGGAAAGGGAGATGTCCAAACATCAGAGTGTACTAAATCAAAGCAATTATCATAAGCATGAGTTGATTGTTCAAAAACAGTTCTACTATGCTTTCCAAGAACACAAGATTCACAAATGTTATTAAGCAATTTTATTCCAGGTACAATCAATTCAAGAGCTCTAGAATGTGGATGTCCTAGTCTAGCATGCCACAAATCAGCATTTAGAGTCATATCAACATGATTTGCACACGGTTGTAATGGAAAGGCAGGTAAATCTTCTAGCACATACAAGTCATTCCTTGTAGTTCCTTGGCCAAATTTCTGACTTGTTTCAATATCCTGAAAGTAAAACTCATTAGGACCAAAGATAGCCTTACAATTCAAATCAGTAGTAGCCTTTTTAACAGAGAGTAAGTTGGATGTAAAAGAAGGCACAACCGATCGGAAAACACCCTTATGCGCCACCACCATTTCACTTTTGTGCCCAAAGAGTTCATGTGACCCCTGTTCCTTTTGAATCTTGGCACAAACATCCTCAAGACTTGGTAGCTTATCATCCCTGAGAATGTGTTTTATCAGGTCAGTGTAAGAATTGTTTAAAGTCATAAGTAGCCCAAACACTTTATCCTGCTCTCTCCTTTCAAGGAGAGTGTGTGGATCAATTGAAGCTGGTCTAAGCTATTGGATCGAGTGTGTACAAGGAGGAGTTGGTTCATGCCTAATGGTATGAGAAGGTTCGTGTGATAAGGGAAGCTTGTGTATAAGGAAGCGTGTGATAGTGATAAGCCTTCATGTAACGGCTCTATAAGCACACTATCTTATCCCTAGTCTAGACAACCTATCATGTAACCTAGGAAGATTTCTATTTAAGGCTAAGCAGCCTCTCATTGAATGCAACACAATAATAAAAATCGATTTCCCTCATTATCTAATTCTCCTTTACTCTATACTTCATTCTTCATAAACTCTTACAAAACTATCATGGTATCAGAGCAGTCTTAATCCTTTCTAACCTTCCGCAAATCTTTTATTCGTGTGCTTTCCTTTCCTTGATTCTTCAAATCGTGTTATACTTGCAAGAAAACGCTTTCCTTGTGTTAATCATGTCTTAACCTATATTCTCTGAGATCAAAGATCCTCAAATCCATGGGAAATGAGTTGAATGAAGGCTAGACATGGTTATCACTTGCGTTTAGTTGTTTTTAAGCAAAAGTCTAAGATATCCGCCATTGATGCTCGGATAAATCTCCCAAGGAGCTCCACTCAGCAGTAAAGATGGCTCCTTTCTTCATCTAAGAGGTGAAAGAAGCTTACCTCCGAGTGTCTGTTGTTAAGGTTCGGCGGTCGGAGCAAGTCTAGAGCTCCTGCTCATCTTAAAACTGCGTCCGCCATTGTTGTACGGTCCATCTCCTTAAAAACCGTGTCTTTCACGATTGAAACCTCTTTTCTTTTCATCCCAAAGGTGCAAGGTTCTATCTTGTGGTCATCTGTGCCCTTAGAAGCAAGAAAGGAAGCATCTTTAGTTGGAACACAAGCGTGTCCGTACTCATCTTCCTCGGGAAGGGTTTTACAGTGTCCGTACAGTTTGGGTTCAAACCTTTAAAGCAGTCTTAGAGGGGTTGCTTTGGGTGTCTAGGGCGGTAACTAAGTATTTTGAACCATAAAACTTCATCCTTCCCGGTTCCAGCTGCTGAGGTTGCTCACTAGAGATCTTCTCAAATGGAGAATACTAGGCCTATGGTTATCCCGGTCACTTTAAAGGGTCTCAACTACTTACTATGGTCCAGAATGGTGAAAACCACTCTCGGTGGTCGTGGACTTGGAATGCATCTTCTCCTAGACGAAGCACCACCAAAGGTATTCCAACAGGAGGATGGACAGGAGATTCTGATTGTTGATGAAGAAAAATGGATTCAAGAGGATCAGTTTGTTCTGTCCATCATTCAGAGTTCACTTGATGGACCTATCTTGGAGGCATACTCGTATTGTGAGAGTGCTAGGGAGCTATGGGAAACACTCAAGAAGGTGTATGGCAATACTACAAATCTAAGTAGGGTGTTCGAAGTAAAGAGAGCAATCAACAATCTCCACCAGGAAGACTTGGAGTTCACGGCACATTTTGGCAAATTTCGCTCTCTATGGGCCGAGCTTGAAATGCTGAGACCAAACTCTATTGACCCAGAGGTTCTCCTTGCAAGGCGTGAACAGGACAAGGTCTTTGGTCTCCTTCTCACCCTGAATCCAATGTACAATGACTTGATCAAACATCTTTTGAGGTCAGATAAGCTCCCATCCCTTGAAGAAGTATGCGCATACATCCAGAGGGAACAAGGTTCCCATGGGCTACTAAATGGAAAGGGGGAGCTGGTGACAGCAAACAAAGGTGTATACTTCAAGCCAGATGATAGAAGAGGGTCATTTTGCGAACACTGCAAGAGGAAGGGCCATGGGAAGGACAAGTGCTGGATCCTCCATCCGCATCTCAAGCCACCCAAGTTCAGAGATGTCCGAGCCAACATTACCAAGGCTAAAGCTGACCAGGGAACATCTTCACGCAATCCAGAAGGAGATGGGATGGCTGTAATCAATGCTCAAGCTGCACAAGTAGCTGATCAAGACCAGGTGGTAAAGCGGTCAGAACTTGATGCACTCATCAAAGCCTTGAAGGAAAGTTATGGTAATACTATGGGTTTCTCCTTTCATGCTTCTGCTCACACTATAAAATTGAATGATAAACCATTAGTGATTGACTCTGGTGCATCTCACCATATGATTAGCAATGTTGAATTGATTAGAGATTTAGAACCGGCTAATGGTCATGTTATTATTGCTAATGGTGATCGAATTCCAATTAAGGGAGTAGGAAACTTGAACCTATTTGATAGAAAGACTAGAGCCTTCTTTATGCCTGATTTCACCTCTAATTTAGTCTCTGTTCATAAGGCCACAAATGACTTGGATTGCAATGTTATCTTCACCCCTAATGATGTGAAGTTTCAGGATATTAAGACAAGCAAGATGCTTGGGAAAGGAATAACTAAGGATGGTCTCTATCTACTGAAGGATGATCAGCCTTTATCTTCTGTTTTATCTTCTGTTTTATCTTCTGTTCCATGCTCTTTAGACTCTACTTCTGCTTATGCTAATAATGCGTTGTGGCATGCTAGATTAGGACATCCCCATTCTCGGGCTTTAAGCTTAATGTTGCCTAATGTTGTGTTTAAAAATGATGAGTGTGAAGCTTGTATCTTAGGCAAACATTGCAAATCTATTTTCCCTAAGTCTAAGACAGTTTATGCAAAATGTTTTGATCTTGTGCATTCTGATATTTGGACTGCTCCTTGCCTATCTAGAGAAAATCACAAATACTTCATCACCTTCATAGATGAAAAATCCAAGTACACTTGGCTAACTTTGATTCAATCTAAGGATAGAGCTTTAGAAGCCTTTGTGAATTTTCAGAACTATGTCACTAACCAATTCAATGCAAAGATTAAACTCTTAAGAACAGACAATGGTGGAGAGTATACCAGCAATGCCTTCAAAGACCATCTTACCAAGCATGTCATTCTTCATCAGACGAGCTGCCCATACACACCACAGCAGAATGGTGTGGCCGAGAGGAAAAACCGTCATCTAATGGAAGTAGCAAGATCCATGATGTTTCATTCCAAGGTTCCAAAGAGGTTCTGGGGCGATGCTGTACTATCAGCTTGCTATCTCATTAACCGTATCCCTACAAGGATATTGGATGACATTTCCCCCTTTGAGGTATTGAACTCAACCAAACCTTCTATAGCTCACTTGAAAGTATTCGGTTGTGTGTGTTTTGTCTTGATTCCAGGAGAAAACAGAACAAAATTGGATGCTAAGAGCACAAGGGCAATGTTTATTGGGTATTCAACCACACAAAGAGGCTATAAGTGTTATGATCCAATAGCTCAGAAGGTTTTGGTGTCAAGGGATGTCAAGTTCATTGAACACCGAAGCTATTATGATAAGCAGCAATGGGATGACTTAGCCGATTTGTCTGATATCTCCATGGATCGTGCCACGAACCTTCGCAATATCATGGATCACCTTGGCATTCCATTCACTACGGCTGGTCCTGGTCCGGCTCCTGGTTCATGTCCTGTCCCACAGAGTGATTCTAGTCCTTCACGCTCATCTTTCCATGACACTAACTCGTCTCAGCCTGGTCCTGACCCGTCCCGGCACATACCAAACATAGGAGCTACACTTGACCGTGACGGGGGGACACTTGATGACCTTGAACATGTTAGCCACGATCAAGTATCAGCACAATCAGATGATAGCCATGATCAAGTTGAAGAACCATCTGAGCCAATTCCATCCGAGCCAGTTCCATTTCTAAGGAGAAGTACAAGACTCAAGAAGGATCCATCAAACTGGGTGAATACAAGAGTGTACTACAATGCCAATGCAGTTGCTCATCCGACCCAAGTCGTCTGCTCCTTTGCTTCATTTCCTGAAGAACATAAGGTCTTTATAAGCAACTTGGATCAGGGACATATTCCTACATCGTATGAAGAAGCTAAGGAACTCAAAGTTTGGAGAGATGCTATAGGTGATGAGACAGGAGCCATGGAAAGAAATCATACATGGGATGAAGCTGTGCTGCCCAAGGGAAAGAAGGCCGTGAGTTCAAAATGGGTGTTTACAATCAAGTACAAGAGTAATGGGGAGATTGAAAGATATAAGGCAAGACTTGTAGCAAGAGGATTCACTCAAACCTATGGTGAAGACTTTGGTGATACTTTTGCTCCTGTAGCAAAATTACACACTGTGAGGATTGTGTTATCTCTAGCAACCAATTTAGAGTGGGATCTGTGGCAGATGGATGTGAGGAATGCATTCTTGCAAGGAGAGCTTGAAGAAGAGGTGTACATGCGACCACCTCCAGGCTTGGAAGGAATTGTTCAACCAGGTAAAGTCTTGAGATTGAGAAAGGCTATTTATGGTTTGAAACAATCGCCTAGATCCTGGTATCACAAGTTGAGCATGACACTAAGGGATAGAGGATTCAGAAAGTCAGAAGCTGATCATACCCTTTTCACTCTTCCTAGCAAGTCAGGTATCATTGTGGTGTTGGTTTATGTGGATGATATCATTATCACCGGTGATGACAGGGAAGGAATTAGAGAAACCAAAACTTACCTTAAGTCTATATTTGATATTAAAGATCTAGGTCTGCTTAAGTACTTCCTAGGGATTGAGATATGTCGTTCAAAGGAAGGACTATTTCTATCTCAAAGGAAGTATACTCTTGATCTATTGTCTGAAACAGGGAAGTTAGATGCAAAACCGGCGACCACACCTCTGGAAGATAGCTACAAAGTTATCAGTAAGGGGGAGATTGAAGATCAATCATTCAATGACCCACAGCTCTACAGAAGACTAGTAGGTAAGTTAATCTATTTAACTCTCACCAGACCTGATTTGTGCTTCTCTGTGAATCAGGTTAGCCAGCACATGCAAGCTCCCAAGGTTCATCATTGGAACATGCTGGAAAGAGTTCTTAGATACTTGAGAGGAACTTCAGAGCAAGGAATTTGGATGGGAGCTAACAAAAGTTCAGAGATAGTGGGGTATTGTGATGCAGACTGGGCTGGAGATAGAGAAGACAGGAGATCCACGACAGACTATTGCACCTTTGTTGGAGGCAACTTAGTCACATGGAAGACAAAGAAACAAAAGATAGTCTCCTGCTCCAGTGCTGAAGCTGAATACCGTGCCATGAAGAAACTCACTAATGAGCTAACATGGATCAAAGCCATTTTGAAGGACTTGGGAATTGAGACAACCAAGCCAATGACCATGCATTGTGATAACCAGGCAGCCATTCATATAGCCTCAAACTCGGTCTTCCATGAGAGAACGAAGCACATAGAGATTGATTGTCACAAAGTAAGACAAGCTGTGGAACAAGGGATAGTCCTACCATGCTATACTCGGAGTCTTGATCAGCTTGCTGACATCCTTACCAAGGCAACAACATCTAAGGTATATGAGTCCATCCTACCCAGACTTGGACTCATTGATATTGCTACTCCATAACTTCCCTAACCATAAGCAATCATACTCTTTTTCCCTTATGTGTGCTTTTGTCCCATTGGGTTTTACACCATAAGGTTTTTAATGAGGTGGTTGTTTATGGTTTCCAAGCTAAGTTCTTCATCAGAATTTAGCTTGAGGGGGAGTATTGGACCGAGTGTGTACAAGGAGGAGTTGGTTCATGCCTAATGGTATGAGAAGGTTCGTGTGATAAGGGAAGCTTGTGTATAAGGAAGCGTGTGATAGTGATAAGCCTTCATGTAACGGCTCTATAAGCACACTATCTTATCCCTAGTCTAGACAACCTATCATGTAACCTAGGAAGATTTCTATTTAAGGCTAAGCAGCCTCTCATTGAATGCAACACAATAATAAAAATCGATTTCCCTCATTATCTAATTCTCCTTTACTCTATACTTCATTCTTCATAAACTCTTACAAAACTATCATAAGCATCTCCAGCTCTGCCCAAAAGGCTCTGAATGATCCATAGTGTTTGGTAAACTCCATATCTTCCTGTTTAAGCTCATTCAAAGCTTTTTTAACCTCAAAAATTCTTAAGAGATTAGTAGTATTGCCATAAACTGTTTTCAAAGTCTCCCACAGTTCCTTAGCATTAGAGCAATAAGAATAAGCTTCCAAAAGAGAACTAGCTAAGGAACTTTGAAGAATGGCAAGTACCATTTGATCTTGCTGAAACCATAGAGCTTGTTCAGCATTTTGATTCTGAACCTCCTCATCTGTCAACAAGTGAGCCGGTTCATGAATGTGGCTCCACAATCCTTTGCTACAAAGCGTGGTTCGCATTGTCCTGGACCAGAGCAGGTAATTTGCTCCTTGAAGTATAACGGGAGCCTTCATCTGTGAATGTAACTCCATTTGATCTCACCTGAAGCCTACACACAGAGATTAAGCAACCAAGCCTGCGTGCACCTTACAAACACAAAGCGCGTGAGCCAGCTGTGTGATCAATACTCAAGCAGGTATACCAACTTCTTATAACCATTCACAACTTGCAATAACAGTCTAAACTACTTCAACAGATGATCCAGAAGTGAAACCAATCTTGAAGACCAAGCAAAACAACAATTCTAAGATTCCCGCCTTTTCTGTTTTCAAAATCGATCTTTCCTCAATTGCAAGAAAACGACTAATGAGGATTAAAACCCAGAGTATTACAATCAAATCTCCAGAAGTTCTTCACAAGATCCTAAACTAAAGTTGGATCATGCAGGATTCAAAAATGAACGAGAGAAAACAGAGAAAAGGATTCGAATAACCAGAGGAGTGTGCGAGAAGACCAATTGCAAGAAATCGATTGACAGAACCTCTAATCTTGAAATTGAGCAATGCGGACCTCCCGATTCACCATCTGGACTCAATTAAATTGAGTTTTGGCTTTGGAAACACACAATTTGACAAAGAATTGAAGAAGATATCAAGGATTGAACCCAGAGTTTCGCGGCGGCGCGATCACGTAACAACCTGTGGCGGGAAAAGTGATAACTTTCGATTTTGATGATCAAACTCGATGAAATAGCTGTGGATCTTCACAGATTTTGCCGGAGAACCGTTCAGGGAAAAGAAATTAGCAAGAATCGATCAAAACTTGAAGAAAGAACCGATCAACAATCGAGCTTCCTGACGATGAACAACCGCGAACCACCTTGTGCAAGGTTCGATCGTAACTTTTGATTTACTCAACCAAAATCAAAGATTTCAACGGGGAAATCAACAGGATTCGCCGATGAGATGATTTTGATGAAGAATCTGATCAAAACTCTTCAAGATCTTGCAGATTGGACGCGGTGAATTTGAATGAATCGCGATTTTTGCAATTACTTGTAATCGAAGAAAGTTTGATTACTTGCTGAAGAAGAATGCGAAATTTTAAGTACCAGATTAATCAAACCTGGCTCTGATACCATGAAAGATTTGATGATTGAGAGTATTTGAGATTTAGAGATTGAGAGAGAAAGAGAATGAACTTTATTAAGAATTTTAGAGAAATGATTTTCATACTTACAAAGAGAGTGAGAGACACCTATTTATACTAATCCTATTCTAGACTTGTTTGGATACAGAGATATACTTATCATTAATCTACACAAGTCTAAGGTATATACAAGGTGAAAGACGCCACTACTTCACTTAGATGCATTCACCAATCTTCTTCATTCCAACATTTTATCAGTGCATCAAGGTCCGATTTTCTAACGAATTCTTGTTGAAATGTTGCAAGGGCTTTCCCTTCTTCATTGGTTGGCGTGGATGAGCTAGTGCTAGCCTTGGCTCTTGCCTCATGAGTTGCTTCTTGGGAGAGATTGGCCCTTGGTTGGTTTACCCATTTTGGCTTTAAGTGTGGAAGGAGAATCCAACACTTTGTCCTTAGTGTGGCCTTCTTTCTTGCAATAATCACAGAATCCTCTTCTTTCCCCACGGTTCAAACCTCCTTTCTGGTAGGTGTTTGCCTTGTTGGCTGTGATGAGCTCTCTTTTGCCTCCAAAGAGGCCTAATGATCCTTGTTCCTTCTGAATCTTATTGCATACTTCTTCAAGACTTGGAAGAGTGTCTGACCTTAAGATGTGCTTGATAAGATCATTGTAAGTTGGGTTTAGAGTCAAGAGGAGTCCAAAGACTTTATCTTGCTCACGTCTTTCATTTAGCACCTTGGGATCCATGGTGCTTGGTCTAAGCATTTCAAGTTCAGCCCACAATGATTTGAACTTGCCAAAGTGTTGAGTGAACTCCATGTTTTCTTGAGTTAACTCATTAATGACCTTCTTTACTTCAAAGACACGACTGAGATTGGAAGTGTTGCCATAAACATTTTGAAGTGTCTCCCATAACTCCTTGGCTGTCTCACAATAAGAATAAGCTTCAAGGAGAGATGCTTCAAGGGAGTTTTGGATCACGGATAGCACCAGTTGGTCTTCTTGAAACCACCGGTCTTTATTCATGATGGCGACTTATTGGCCACCTTCTTCAGTCATGGCAATGGAAGTTTCACTCTTGAGGATGTGGCTCCATAAGCCACGGCTACACAACACTGTCTTGGTGGTTCTAGCCCATAAAAGGTAGTTGACCCCTTTCAGTGTCACTGGAACAACCACTCTTGAGCTTTCCATGGTGTTTACACACGTTTTTGTTTGAATTTGAGCTAGGGACCGTTGGGTATAGCTATTAACCACTGGATGAAAGCAAATGGTAAGGGTTTTGAGAAAGTGGTTTGTTTGGAAAGAGAGTTGAGTAGCTGAATTGAGGAATGAAGTGAGTAATTCTCAAGAAATAACCTATCCTAACCTCTCACAACACAGGACCACTTGGTTTTGAGGATTGATTAATCTCAGAGTGAGTAGATTAGAAAAAGTTATTGCAAGAGTAGATTGAGAAAGTGGTTTGTTTGGGAAGAGAGTTGAGTAATTCTCAAGAAATAACCTATCCTAACCTCTCACAACTCAGCACCACATGGTTTTTGTGAATTTTAGTAGAATGGTGAAGAATTGAGAGAGATTTAGAATAGAGATTGAGAGAGAATCGAATTGAAGAAGAATGAAGAATTGTATTATTCACTTTCTAAAGTAAGGTACAAGGAGTTTATATAGTGGTTTACAAGACTTGTTATTAAACACCACTTAACACACGCCTAACACTCTAAACTCTTCTCTTGATAAAGCATGTTTAAACCTCCTTCTAATCTAACACTCCCCCTCAAGCTTAACTATGATGAATGGTTAAGCTTGGGCAAACTACATGAAATCACCTCATTAAAAACCTCAAAGTGTAAAACCAAAAATGGGACAAAAACAACTTTGAGGGAAAAAGAGTATGATTCCCATAGTCAAGAGGATTACTCACCAACGCTTGTAAGTCCCAATCTTGGAAGAATAGTGTGCGAGAAGTGTGCGAGAAGACCAATTGCAAGAAATCGATTGACAGAACCTCTAATCTTGAAATTGAGCAATGCGGACCTCCCGATTCACCATCTGGACTCAATTAAATTGAGTTTTGGCTTTGGAAACACACAATTTGACAAAGAATTGAAGAAGATATCAAGGATTGTGTTAGTTTAGGAAAGATTAAGGAGAAGTTTTGAATAGATTAGAGTATAAACATCAAGAACATATAGAGAATAGAGAGTTTAGCCATAAGAGGAATAGAATAGAATCTTAGTATATTAGAGTGTGCGATTACAAGGAGGCTGCATAGCCTTAAATAGAAAGACTCCTAGGTCGCCTAGGCTAGGGATAAGTAAGAGTACATATAGGACCGTTACAACTGAACTTATCAACATACATGCTTCCTTATCTTCTCATCTTATCATGTGAGACTCTCCCTTCCTTATCAAGTGACCAGAGTGCTTATCACACTAGACTGAGCTGCCTTTAGTAACGCACTGTCCAATACTCCCCCTCAAGCTAAATTCTGATGAAGAATTTAGCTTGAAAATCATAAACAACCACCTCATTAAAAACCTTATGATGTAAAACCCAGTGGGACAAAAGCACCATAAGGGAAAAAGAGTATGATTGCTTATGATTAGAGGATTCATGGATAAGACATATCAAAGAGTCCAAGCCTAGGTAGAATGGACTCATATACCTTAGAAGTTGTTGCCTTGGTGAAGATATCCGCAAGTTGATCCATACTTCTGGTGTAGCATGGTAAGACTACTCCTTGCTCCACTGCTTGCCTTACCTTGTGACAGTCAACTTCTATGTGTTTAGTTATCTCGTGGAATACAGAATTGGATGCTATGTGAATGGCTGCTTGGTTGTCGCAATGCATGGTCATTGGTCTAACTGTTTCTACACCCAAGTCCTTCAGAATAGCCTTGATCCATGTTAACTCATTGGTGAGCTTCTTCATTGCACGATATTCAGCCTCTGCGCTTGAACAAGACACAATCTTCTGCTTCTTTGTCTTCCATGTGACCAAGTTTCCACCAACAAAGGTACAGTAGCCTGTGGTAGACCTCCTGTCTTCTCTATCACCAGCCCAGTCAGCATCACAGTATCCCACTATTTCTGAGCTTCCATTAGCTCCCATCCAGATTCCTTGCTCAGAAGTTCCTCTCAAGTATCTAAGAATTCTCTCCAGCATGTTCCAATGATGGACCTTCGGCTCTTGCATATGCTGGCTAACCTGATTCACAGAAAAACAAAGATCAGGTCTAGTAAGAGTTAAATAGATTAACTTACCTACTAGTCTTCTGTAGAGTTGCGGATTATTGAATGGTTGATCTTCAAGCTCCCCCTCATTGATAGCTTTGTAACTGTCCTCCAGAGGTGTGGTCACCGGTTTTGCATCTAGCTTTCCTGTTTCAGACAAAAGGTCAAGTGTGTATTTCCTTTGAGATAAGAATAGTCCCTCTTTAGAGCGACATATCTCAATCCCTAGGAAATACTTAAGCAAGCCTAAATCTTTAATGTCAAAGATGGACTTAAGGTAGGCCTTGGTTTCCTTGATCCCTTCCCTATCATCACCTGTGATAATGATATCATCCACATAGACCAACACAACTATGATACCTGACCGGCTAGGAAATGTGAACAGAGTGTGATCAGCTTCTGATTTCCTGAATCCTCTGTCCCTTAGTGTCATGCTTAACTTGTGATACCAGGCCCTAGGTGATTGTTTTAATCCATAAATAGCCTTTCTCAATCTCAAGACCTTGCCTGGTTGAACAATCCCTTCTAGACCTGGAGGTGGCCGCATGTACACCTCTTCCTCTAGCTCTCCTTGCAAGAAGGCATTCTTTACATCCATCTGCCACAATTCCCAATCCAGATTTGTTGCTAAGGATAGGACAATCCTCACGGTATGGAGTTTTGCTACAGGGGCAAAGGTATCACCAAAATCTTCTCCATAGGTCTGAGTGAAGCCTCTTGCGACCAACCTGGCCTTATATCTTTCCACATCTCCATTACTCTTGTATTTGATCGTAAATACCCACTTTGAGCTCACTGCCTTCTTTCCCTTGGGTAACACGGCTTCATCCCATGTGTGATTCCTTTCCATGGCCTCTTTCTCATCACTTATAGCATCCCTCCAGACTTTGAGTTCCTTAGCCTCTTCATAGGATGTTGGAATGTGTCCCTGATCCAGGCTGCTAATAAAGGTCTTGTGCTCTTCAGGGAATGAAGCAAATGAGCAAACAACTTGAGAAGGATGAGCAACCGCATTTGCATTGTAATAGACCCTTTTGTTCACCCAGTTTGATGGATCCTTCCTGAGTCTTGTGCTTCTCCTTAGAGGTTGAGCTGTCCCTGATGGTTCTTCTTCCCGCTCTTGCCTTTGATCGTGACCCTCAGAAGAAGAGCCAGTCCTCTCTTGATCACTGTCTTCTTCAAGATGTCCCCCCTCACGATCAATGTCTGGCCGGGAAGAGTTAAGGTCTTGCTGCGGCAAGCTTGGTCCAGTCCGGGACAATGTTGGACCACCTCCGGGTGAGCTAGGTTCTGACCAGGTCGAGGTAATTTCGTGTGGAACAGCAGGTTGAACAGGAGCCAAGCCAGGAACAGGACATGAACTAGGTTGAGGACATGGAACACCGGTAGAACCAGGTTGGGACGGTGAAGGTATGCCAAGATGATCAAAGATATTCCGAAGGCTAGTGGCCCGGTCCAGGGAGGAACCAGCAAGATCAACCAAGTTATCCCACTTTTGGTCACTATAGTAGCCAGTGTTCTCAATAAACTTAACATCACGAGACACCAAAACCTTCCTAGCTTCAGGGTCATAGCATTTGTAGCCTCTTTGGGTAGTAGAATACCCAATGAACATGGACCGTGTACTCTTAGCGTCAAGCTTGGTTCGGTTCTCCCCTGGAATCAAAACAAAGCACAGGCAACCAAACACTCTCAAGTGGGTTATAGAAGGTTTAAGAGCGTTTAATACCTCAAATGGGGAGAGATCATTGAGGACTCGGGTAGGAGTCCTGTTAATAAGATAACATGCGGTAAGGACAACATCTCCCCAAAACCTCTTAGGAACCTTTGTATGAAACATCATTGCTCTGGCTACTTCCATCAGGTGACGATTCTTTCTCTCAGCCACACCATTCTGTTGGGGTGTGTAGGGACAACTCGTTTGATGGAGAATTCCGTGCTTATTGAGATGATCTCTGAAGGCATGACTTGTATACTCTCCACCATTGTCTGTTCTAAAGATTTTAATCTTTGCATTGAAGTGGTTAGTAATATAATTTTGAAAGTTCACAAAGGCCTCTAAAGCTCTATCCTTTGATTGCATTAAGGTTATCCAGGTGTATTTGGATTTCTCATCTATGAAAGTAATGAAATATTTCTGATTCTCTCTAGATAAGCAAGGAGCAGTCCACACATCTGAATGCACAAGATCAAAACACTTTTCATAAACGGTTCCAGACTTAGTGAAAATAGACTTGCAATGTTTACCTAAGATACATGCCTCACAATTATCATTTTTAAACACAACATTATGTAACATCAAGCCTAAAGCCCGAGAGTGAGGGTGTCCTAGTCTAGCGTGCCATAACACATTATTAGCATAAGCAGGAGCAGAATTTAAAGAACATAAAACAGAAGCTAAAGGTTGATCATTTCCCAGCAGATAAAGACCATCCTTAGTTCTTCCTTTCCCAAGCAACTTGCTTGTCTTAATATCCTGAAAATGTACATCATTAGGAGTGAAGATAACATTGCAATCCAAGTCATTTGTGGCCTTATGAACAGAAACTAAATTAGAGGTGAAATCAGGCATGAAGAAAGCTCTAGTCTTTCTATCAAATAGTTCTAAGTTTCCTACCCCTTTAATTGGAATTCTATCCCCATTTGCAATGACAACATGACCCTTAGCCGGTTCTAAGTCCTTAATCAGTTCAATATTGCTAATCATATGATGGGATGCTCCAGAATCAATCACTAATGGTCTTTCATCCAGTTTTATATTATGAGCAGTAGCATGAAAAGAGAACCCCATACCATTACCATAGCTTTCTTTCAGGGCTTTGATAAGAACATCCAGTTCTGACCGCTTCACCACTTGATCTTGACCGGCTACTTGTGCAGCTTGAGCATTGATCACCGCCATTCCATCTTCCTCTGGATTGCGTGAGGATGTTCCCTGGTCAGCTTTAGCCTTGGTGATATTGGCTCGGACATCTCTGAACTTGGATGGCTTGAGGTGTGGGTGGAGAATCCAGCATTTTTCCTTAGTATGGCCCTTCCTCTTGCAGTGCTCACAGAACGACCCCCTTCTGTCATCTTGCTTGAAGTAGACACCTTTGTTTGCTGTCACAAGCTCCCCCTTTCCACTTAGAAGACCATGAGAGCCTTGTTCCCTCTGGATGTAAGCGCAAACTTCTTCTAGGGATGGAAGCTTATCTGATCTCAGGAGGTGCTTGATCAAGTCATTGTACATAGGATTCAGGGTGAGAAGGAGACCAAAGACCTTGTCTTGTTCACGTCTTGCAAGAAGAACCTCTGGATCAGTTGAGTTTGGTCTCAACATTTCAAGCTCAGCCCACAAGGAGCGAAACTTGCCAAAATGAGCTGTAAACTCCAAGTCCTCTTGGTGAAGGTTGTTGATTGCTCTCTTCACTTCAAACACCCTACTTAAATTTGTAGTGTTGCCGTAAACCTTCTTGAGTGTTTCCCATAGCTCCCTAGCACTTTCACAATACGAGTATGCCTCCAAGATAGGTCCATCCAATGAACTTTGAATGATAGACAGAACAAACTGATCCTCTTGAATCCATTTTTCTTCATCCACAATCATAATCTCCTGTCCATCCTCCTGTTGAAACGCCTTAGGTGGAGCTTCATCAAGAAGGAGATGCATTCCAAGTCCTCGGCCACCGAGAGTAGTCTTTACCATTCTAGACAAGAGAAGGTAGTTAAGGCCTTTGAGGGTGACTGGAATGACCATGGGCCGTGTGTTTTCCATCTTGAAAGGGGTAGGATTTATGAGGCAATGAAAAGAGGTGAACCCAGAAACAGAGGACACGAGGGTTTGAGAAAACAGGGTGCACAAGGTTTAAGAAGGTTTATGCTCAGGATGCAACTCTACCCTTCTAAGACCTCAAGCCGTTCTTTGGTAAGCTAGAAATGACCTTCCTTTAGGATAAATGAGCTATCTATAGACAGATTTGGTGAAGTGTACGGACTCTGGTTCGGGTTTGGTCGAAGAAGATGAGTACGGACACACACCCACTTAGCTCTAAACAACTCCCCTTGTATTACTTAGGCCATGAATGAGTTCAAGCTTACTCCTTTTACTACCCCAACACAGAAAGCAGCTATTTTGACACTAAGAACGCACTATCCAGAAATGTGTCCGTACAACAATGGTGAAAAGAGCCGGCTAAACTTGAAAACAACTTAAACGCGAGAGATAACCATGCCTAGTCTTCTTCAACTCATCACCCATGGTTCTGAGGATCCTGGATCTCAGAGAAGACAGACTTAAACATGTTTATCTCAAGGGAAGCGTTTGGGTATAGCCAGAAATATAAAGAGTATAAGAGAAGGAATGAGTTTAAGAATGCGGAAGCTATGTGTGCTCTGATACCATGTTAGTTTAGGAAAGATTAAGGAGAAGTTTTGAATAGATTAGAGTATAAACATCAAGAACATATAGAGAATAGAGAGTTTAGCCATAAGAGGAATAGAATAGAATCTTAGTATATTAGAGTGTGCGATTACAAGGAGACTGCATAGCCTTAAATAGAAAGACTCCTAAGTCGCCTAGGCTAGGGATAAGTAAGAGTACATATAGGACCGTTACAACTGAACTTATCAACATACATGCTTCCTTATCTTCTCATCTTATCATGTGAGACTCTCCCTTCCTTATCAAGTGACCAGAGTGCTTATCACACTAGACTGAGCTGCCTTTAGTAACGCACTGTCCAATAGATTGAACCCAGAGTTTCGCGGCGGCGCGATCACGTAACAACCTGTGGCGGGAAAAGTGATAACTTTCGATTTTGATGATCAAACTCGATGAAATAGCTGTGGATCTTCACAGATTTCGCCGGAGAACCGTTCAGGGAAACGAAATTAGCAAGAATCGATCAAAACTTGAAGAAAAAACCGATCAACAATCGAGCTTCCCGACGATGAACAACCGCGAACCACCTTGTGCAAGGTTCGATCGTAACTTTTGATTTACTCAACCAAAATCAAAGATTTCAACGGGGAAATCAACAGGATTCGCCGATGAGATGATTTTGATGAAGAATCTGATCAAAACTCTTCAAGATCTTGCAGATTGGACGCGGTGAATTTGAATGAATCGCGATTTTTGCAATTACTTGTAATCGAAGAAAGTTTGATTACTTGCTGAAGAAGGATGCGAAATTTTAAGTACCAGATTAATAAAACCTGGCTCTGATACCATGAAAGATTTGATGATTGAGAGTATTTGAGATTTAGAGATTGAGAGAGAAAGAGAATGAACTTTATTAAGAATTTTAGAGAAATGATTTTCATACTTACAAAGAGAGTGAGAGACACCTATTTATACTAATCCTATTCTAGACTTGTTTGGATACAGAGATATACTTATCATTAATCTACACAAGTCTAAGGTATATACAAGGTGAAAGACGCCACTACTTCACTTAGATGCATTCACCAATCTTCTTCATTCCAACACCAAACACATAGAAGTAGACTGCCACAAGGTGAGACAAGCTGTTGAACAAGGGATCATACTACCGTGTTACACAAGGAGTTCAGATCAATTGGCAGATGTCTTTACAAAAGCAGCTACAACAAAGGTGTATGAGTCTATTCTTCTAAGATTGGGACTAACAAGTATTGCTGAGTAATCCTCTCAACTTTAGAAGTCATACTCTTTTTCCCTCAAAGTTGTTTTTGTCCCAATTGGGTTTTACACTTTGAGGTTTTTAATGAGGTGATTTCCTAGAGTTTGTCCAAGCTTAACCATTCATCATAGTTAAGCTTGAGGGAGAGTGTTAGATCATAAAAGGATTATGAGGAGGATCATTATGGGCGACTATGAGAGTGTTTGGTATCCATGTTTAGATAAGTATTTAGATTAACCCTGTATCCAAACACACCTAGGAAGCTTAGTATAAATACTCTTCTAATCATTCTTGTAACGGTGAATACTCCTTAATAAAATTTTTGATTCTACATTCTTCAATCTCTTTCTTCTTTACATGCGATTCCTTTTCTTCCTATTCTCTCTCAATTCTAACTCTTCAACCCTAAATCATTCTTAAATCCTCAAGTTTACACCAGGCTCTTGGAGATTGCTTTAATCCATAGATGGTTTTCCTTAATCTCAGGACATTGCTACCAACCACTAAGCCTTCTAAACCAGGAGGCGGTTTCATGTACACTTCTTCCTGTAGCTCTCCTCGAAGGAATGCATTCTTCACATCCATCTGCCACAACTCCCATTCAAGATTAGTAGCAAGAGAAAGTACAATCCTTACAGTGTGAAGCTTGGCTACTGGAGCAAATGTATCTCCAAAGTCTTCACCATATGTTTGAGTAAAACCTCTTGCTACAAGCCTGGCCTTATACCTTTCAATCTCACCATTGCTATTATATTTAATAGTAAACACCCATTTAGAACTTACTGCTTTCTTACCCTTAGGCAAGTATGATTCATCCCAAGTATGATTTCTTATCATGGCTTCTATTTCATCTTGGACAGCATTTCTCCATTCCTTCAATTCCATAGCCTCCTAATATGTGTTAGGAATTTTATTTTGATCTAAAGAGCTTATGAATACCTGATGTTCCTTTGGGAAATGAGCAAACGAACAAGTAGATTGAATAGGATGTCCTACTGCTTGAGCATTGTAGTAGACCCTGGTGTTGATCCAGTTGGCAGGATCTTTCCTTACCCTTGTACTCCTTAACACTTGAGGAGATTCAACAACCGCTACTGCATCATCAGCTTCAGCTCCTGTACCCTGTAACTCTTGGACATAGACTTGATCATGAACTACTGGTATACTTACATTCTCCCCCTCATGAGAAGGACTATGACCCATGCTTGAAGAGGAAGAAGATCCCGGATCAAACTCCCCCTGGCCACCATCCTTGTTGATTTTGCGGAAGTAAGAGGAGAGATTAGGTGAGTTTCATGGTGAAGCTCGACAAGAAGAATGAGGGAGAAGACAGGAAGAATAAAGTGAAGAGTTTATTGCTAAAAGTGTATCTCTTACAATATGGGATTCGACCTTAATATAGGCAGAGGATTACATAGAGAAATTCAAATAGGAAAGTGACATGGGAGCAGGCCCAAGGTGTGAAAGTGACTGCTCAGCAACGGTCTTCTCCACCCGTGACTCCATTTGCAGCCTCACTCTCCTTCTAGAAGCTTTCCTTATTGTCACAACTTTTCCTAAGCGGACCAAGGCCATATAAGATTAATTCAGAGTGGGCTGCACATCACTGGACCTGGCGATTCTTGAACTGCACAGCCTAAGCCGTGATTCCCAAGTCAATGCCTTGCTTAATATGATGACAAGCCGTGATGCTCAAGTCATTGCCTTGCTCAATACTCCCCCTCAAGCTTAGCATTGGAGAGGCTAAGCTTGGAAATCCATAAGGCACCACCTCATTAAAAACCTCATCATAGAAAAACCACTTTGGGAGAAAACTATGATGAGGGAAAAAGAGTATGATGTTTATGGATTAGGGAAGGCTAGATCACGGCTGTGGAAGGTCTATCAGCCCAAGCTTGCTGTATATGTGAGAGCAAACTTTGGAGCTGGCAGCCTTGGTGAAGATGTCAGCCAATTGGTCTTCACTCCTTGTGTAACAAGGAAGGATCACTCCTTCTTCAATCTTTTCCCTGACTTTGTGGCAATCCACCTCTATGTGCTTGGTTCTTTCATGGAAGACTGAGTTGGTTGCAATGTGGATGGCTGCTTGGTTGTCACAGTGCATAGTAATTGGAGTATCTTGATCAATGTTGAGATCCTTGAGGAGTGCCTTCAGCCATGTCAATTCATTTGTTAATTTCCTCATTGCACGGTACTCTGCTTCAGCTGTTGAGCATGCCACCACTTTCTGCTTCTTGGTCTTCCAAGTGACCAAGTTGCCTCCTATGAAGGTGCAATATCCGGTTGTGGACTTCCTATCAACTCTATCTCCAGCCCAGTCTGCGTCACAGTACCCAACTATTTCTGTGTCCTGGTTCTTTCCCATCCAGATGCCACGGTCTAAGCTTCCTTTAAGGTACCGCAAGATCCTATCAACCATGTTCCAGTCATGTTTTGTAGGAGTCTTCATGTGCTGACTGACCTGATTCACAGCAAAGCATAGATCAGGTCTGGTGATAGTCAGGTATATTAACTTACCCACAAGCCGTCTGTATTGTGCAACATCTTCATAGAGTTCAGCTGCATTCTCCCCCTCTCGAATGACCTTGTAGTCATCTGCTACAGGTGACTTGGCTGGTTTGGCGTCTAGATAACCTGTCTCAGTGAGAAGATCAGTAATGTATTTTCGTTGGGAAAGAAAAAGGCCTGTCAAGGAGCGGCATACTTCAATTCCAAGAAAATACTTTAGTTCCCCTAAGTCTTTGATATCAAAGGTGGATTTGAGAAAGGATTTAGTATGTTGAATACCAACCTGGTTGTCCCCGGAGATGATAAGATCATCTACATAGATGAGGACAACAACTATACCTTGGTCATTTTGGAGGGTGAACAATGTGTGATCAGCCTCAGATCGTCTGAAGCCATGATCCCTAAGGGTAAAGCTAAGCTTGTGATACCAAGCCCTGGGAGACTGTTTAAGGCCATAAATGGCTTTTCTCAACCGAAGAACCTTGTCGGGTGCCACAATGTTATCAAGGCCAGGGGGTGGTGTCATATAAACTTCATCTTCAAGCTCCCCCCTGAAGGAAAGCATTGCGGACGTCCATTTGCCATAAATCCCAGGACAAGTTGGTGGCTAGGGAGAGGACAACCCTCACTGTTGGGAGCTTAGCTACCGGTGCAAATGTGTCACCATAGTCCTGGCCGTATGTTTGAGTGAACCCACGAGCGACCAGTCTTGCCTTATAGCGTTCTATATCTCCATTACTCTGGTACTTGATAGTGAACACCCACTTGGAACTGACCGCACGTTTGCCTTTAGGTAGAATAGCTTCGTCCCATGTGTGGTTTCGTTCCATGGCCCCTACTTCATCAGCAACAGCATCTCGCCAAACCTTCAGTTGCTTGGCTTCCTCATAGGACGAAGGAATGGTGTCTTTCTCAATTTTGCCAAGGAAGGCCTGATGATCAGATGGGACAAGGGCAAGAGAGCATGTTGCCTGAACTGGATGGGCCACGGCATGAGCATTATAGTACACCCTGGTGTTGATCCAGTTTGATGGATCCCTTCTCAGTCTAGTACTTCGCCTAAGGGCTGGTGGACCAGCTTCTCCATCTGCCTCCACGGTCTGACCGTCCTCCTGTGGAGGATCCGGGTGAGTCACGACATGTGGAGTTGGTGAATCCGAGGTCTCTTCATGACTAGACACGGCAGGAGTGTGGTCGGATGGAGGTGAAGGCTGCGGGTGTTGTCCTGATGGTGGGGTAGATCTATAATGGTCCAGATGATCTAGGAGGAACCGGAGGCTAGCTGCCTGATCGGAAGGCTTAGCAAGGTCTTTCAGGCTGGCCCAGTCCTGTTTGTCATGATATCCTTGTTCCTCTAAGAACCTTACGTCCCTGGAGACCATGGTTCTATTGGTGGTTGGGTCAAAACACTTGTACCCTTTCTGACTTGATGAATACCCAATGAAGATACACCGTGTGCTTTTGGCTTCCAGCTTGTTCCTTAGCTCTCCTGGAATCAACACAAAGCACACACATCCAAATACCCTAAGGTGATCAACCACTGGTGGAGTTTTGTTAAGTACCTGAAACGGTGATTGATCATCCAAGATCCTGGTGGGTATGCGGTTGATTAAATAGCAAGCGGTCATGACCGCATCTCCCCAAAAACGTTTAGGTACACTAGTGTGGAACATCATGGAACGGGCCACCTCCATGAGATGCCTATTCTTTCTCTCGGCCACGCCATTCTGCTGTGGATTGTATGGGCAAGAAGTCTGGTGCAAAATTTCATGTTTAGAGAGGTGTTCCTTGAATTGATGGCTAATATATTCACCTCCATTATCTGTTCTCAAAATTTTAATATTAGCTTGATAATGGTTAGTAACATAGTTTTGAAATTTTGTAAATGCCTCAAACACACGATCTTTAGATGGTAGTAAGGTGAGCCATGTGTATTTGGACTTCTCATCTATATGCAAGGTGAGGTCAAAACATCTGAGTGGATTAGATCAAAACATTTTTCATAGATGGTGGTAGATTTAGGGAAAACGGATTTGCAATGTTTCCCTAGAATACAAGCTTCACAACTAGAATTCTCAAAAGAAACATTGGGTAGCATAAGCTTTAGTGCACGAAAATGAGGGTGACCTAACCTAGCATGCCACATTGCATCAAGCTTAACCGAAAAACATGAATTAAAAGAAACAGGTGGTGAACTACTAAGAGAAGTGTCTTCCAGGATATATAGATCATCTTTGGCTACTCCTCTCCCAAGCAGTCTCATGCTCTCAATATCCTGAAAGTGAACATTGTTAGGACTGAATATGGCATAACAATTTAGATCAGTAGTAGCCTTTTTCACTGATAATAAGTTAGAAGTAAAGCTAGGCATAAATAGAGCTTTGGATTCTTTATCAAATAGCTTAAGGTTGCCTATTCCTTTGACCGGTATTCTTGTTCCATTAGCTATCTCTACATTACCTAGAGCCGGTTCTAGATTGCTTAATAGATCAGGATTGCTAATCATGTGGTGTGAAGCTCCTGAGTCAACAACTAAAGCCTGACTAGGTCTATGAGAGTAGAGAGAGATACCAGACTCCTTGAGGGAAGCAATGGATTGGAGAATGACATCCAGGTCCGATCTTCTCATTACATCATTTGGAGATGGTGTAGAGGAGTTTTTAACACTGGCGGTCATAGCAGCCCCATCTTCATATCTTCTTGATGGACCAGCTTGTCCCGGTTCATTGGGTGTTATCTGGCCAAGGTTTGCCTTGGACCCTCCTTGAAAGCGATTGGTAGGTGGCCTTGGTGTGCTTGGTCTGAGGTGGGGATGGAGAATCCAGCACTGCCCTTTGTTGTGTCCCTTTCTTTTGCAATGGTCACATATCCATGCTCGCTTATCTTCGTTTCTGAACATGACCTTGTTGGCTGTAGGGAGTTCACCTCTTCCTCCAAAGAGACCATGCGAACCTTGCTCCTTTTGAATCTGTGCACACACTTCATCGAAGCTTGGGAGCTTGTCTGACCTGAGGAGGTGCTTGATTAGGTCATTATACATGGAGTTTAAGGTGAGCAGGAGACCAAACACACGGTCTTGTTCTTTTCTCTCAAGTAGGACCGCTTGGTCCATGGTGTTGGGCCTGAGGGCTTCTAGTTCTGCCCAAAGTGCTTGGTACTTGCCAAGGTGTTTAGTGAAGTCTCCATCTTCTTGGCTAAGTGTGGTGAGGGACCTCTTTATTTCAAATACCCGAGTCAAGTTAGACACATTGCCATACACATTCTTGAGAGTTTCCCAGAGATCCCTTGCGGTTTCACAATAGGAATAGGCTTCAAGGATGGAAACTTCAAGGGAGCTTTGGAGTATGGCCAACACGGTTTGATCTTCTTGAAACCATTTGGTTTCTTCAGCTAGAGCAACCGGTTCTTCTTCATTTGTGGAGTCTTCCTTTGGGGCAAGAGTTTTGTGAGTATGCTCCCAAAGTCCGCGGCTGCACAACGCGGTCCTTGCTGTCCTAGACCACAGCAAGTAGTTCTGTCCCTTCAAGATGATGGGAATGACGAGTTGTTTGTTGCTCTCCATGGCGGTTCTTTCTGGATTTCAAATTTCAAGATTATGGACCACTGGTTAATACTATTGTCCAGCGGTTAAAGAGAGATGGCTGGGTTTTTAAGAAAACGGTTTGAAGGAGGATGAAGATGGAGAGATGAATTGAACAGAATGGTGGATAATCTCAGGAAATAACCAGTCCTATCTTCTCACAACTCAACACCAAATGGATGTTTGAGGATTGTTACAATCTCAGAGTGAGTAAGATAAGGAAAGTTTATTTGAAGAGTCGGTATGTATGTTACACACCTAGAGAGAATTCGAAGTGAGTTAGGGAAGATTTTGGAGAAACTTTGCTATTAACCACTGGTCAATAGCGGATGAGCCCAGAATTTGAGTGTTCTTGAGTAAGGAGGCTAATGGCGTGAGGTGAAGGAGTGTTAAAAAGTATGAAGGAGTATAAAGGAGATTATGGATCAAGATTGCTCTGATACCATGTTGATTTTGCGGAAGTAAGAGGAGAGATTAGGTGAGTTTCATGGTGAAGCTCGACAAGAAGAATGAGGGAGAAGACAGGAAGAATAAAGTGAAGAGTTTATTGCTAAAAGTGTATCTCTTACAATATGGGATTCGACCTTAATATAGGCAGAGGATTACATAGAGAAATTCAAATAGGAAAGTGACATGGGAGCAGGCCCAAGGTGTGAAAGTGACTGCTCAGCAACGGTCTTCTCCACCCGTGACTCCATTTGCAGCCTCACTCTCCTTCTAGAAGCTTTCCTTATTGTCACAACTTTTCCTAAGCGGACCAAGGCCATATAAGATTAATTCAGAGTGGGCTGCACATCACTGGACCTGGCGATTCTTGAACTGCACAGCCTAAGCCGTGATTCCCAAGTCAATGCCTTGCTTAATATGATGACAAGCCGTGATGCTCAAGTCATTGCCTTGCTCAATAATCCTGCCCCATCCTTTGACTTATGCCAGGCCTGCCAAGAGTCGTATCATACTCACTTACAGTCGGTCCTTTACTGCTTGTGGCCGGTTCATGGCTATCACAAAGCCCACTAGTCTCCGGATCATTTTGAACATGCACCTGTGGATCCAAAACCCGTGCTGGTCCAGTAGCTAATGGCCTGGAAATATTAAAACTTTCCAACAACTTTTGAAGATACACATTCCTATCAGTAGTAGAATTAGACATACCCTTTAGGTTTTCCCAAGTTCCATCAATGTAAAAAGATTGGTTTTCCATAAACTTTACATCTCTAGAGACTAAAACTTTTTGCAATTGAGGATCATAACACTTATAACCTTTTTGGGTTGATGAGTAGCCTAAAAACACTGCTTTGGTACTCTTCTCATCTAGTTTATTCCTTTTTCCACCTGGTACTAAAACAAAACACACACAACCAAATACTCTCAAATGTTCAAGGTGAGGTTTAGTACCATTAAGTACCTCAAATGGTGAGATATCATGAAGAACCTTAGTAGGTATTCTATTATCAGATAGCAAGCCGTGAGTACTGCATCCCCCCAAAATTTCTTGGGTACATTCCTATGGAACATTATTGACCTAGCCACTTCCATTAGATGGCGATTTTTCCTTTCAGCCACCCCATTCTGCTTTGGTGTATATGGATAGCTTGTTTGATGAAGAATACCATACTTGAGAAGGTAATCTCTAAATGCTTTTCTTGTGTATTCCCCTCCATTGTCTGTTCTTAAAACTTTAACCTTTGCATTATAATGATTAGTAGCATATGAATGAAAATTAATAAATGCTTCTAAAACTCTATCCTTAGAAGGAAGCAAAGTAATCCAAGTATATTTAGATTTCTCATCTATAAAAGTGACAAAGTATTTTTGTTGTTCTCTAGATGCATAAGGAGCAGTCCAAACATCAGAATGTATTAGGTCAAAACAATGATCATATGAATGTGTAGACTTAGGAAAGAAAATTTTGCAATGTTTACCAAGAATGCAAGCTTCACATTCATTTTGATTAAAGGAAATGTTAGGAAATATCAATTCAAGAGCTTTAAAGTGTGGATGGCCTAGTCTAGCATGCCATAATGTTCCATCAGACAGCTCATTATTACTTGTCAAACAAGAACCTAAGCCTAAACTAGAAGTAGAAAGATCGCCTAGAATGTATAGATCATCCTTTGTGCCTCTTCTTCCTGTTGAGATTTGCGGAAATACATAGAGAAATAAGGGAAGTTGTATGGTTGAAGATTAAGAAAGATTAAGAGAGATTAAGCAAGATTATAAAAGAGTAAGACATAAAGAACATAAAATGCCATTAGAGAAGAGTGAAGAATGATATATTTCACTTAGGTTGAATGGTTACATGTGAGGGATATTTATAGAGATACAAGAAGAGAGAAGAGGGGGAAAATGGTTTGAATTTGAATGGTGTGGAGAGCAAGGTTGATAGTGACTTGTCATCAACTGCCTTCTCCTCCTTATCCACACGTGACCACAGCTATTCTTTGCCACCAACGGTTGTCTCCACTTGTGGAGAATGAGAATAACCCTTCTAGAAGGTTTCTTGTGGACTTGGGCCTTTGTGGAGTATTTGCACACAGGCTGGTTCATGTTGAGAGGATGGGCTTCCTTCTCATACTCATGGACTCAATTCCTCATGTTATTCATACGGGCCTGTGCACACTTGGGCTGACTAATGTATCTGGGCTTCAACACTCCTTCACTTCTGTCTGGGCTATATCACTTCTTATGGACCAACACACGTAGTCACACATTAGACAGCCAATGTAGATAATAGGCCACCATCTTTCTTGGATAATTTCTTCTTGTCTCTGGTTCTTGATTCTTTATTTTCACACTCCCCCTCAAGCTTAGCATTAGGAGTTTAGTATTGAGCTAATGCTGAGCTTGGACATGGTTGGCCTTGGCTCCCTTTTCTTTCTCTAATACTCCCCCTCAAGCTTGATCATAAAAGATCCAGAGATCAAGCTTGGAACTTTGAAGAACTCCCTCATTAAAAACCTTAGCATGGAAAACCCAGTGGGATAAAACCAATGCTAAGGGAAAAAGAGTGGAGTCTTCTTAGCCTAGGGATTGGCCAGTGGGTCTATGAATTTTAGGTTCATTTTGATGGACTTCATAGACCCTGGATCATGGCCACCTTGAATCAGCAAGTGAGAACTTCTTCCTTGCTTCACATGTTTGAGTAGGTTGAAGCTTTTCATGGACCGGTACTTATCTCCCCCTTTCTTCTGAACTCTTGTCCTTTAGAAGGTTAATAAATCCGGCTTTAGCATATAAGCTCCAAGCTGTACCTGTTTCAGCACACACAAACGCATGCATCAATTCACAAGGGATAGACCTATTCAAAAATATATATAGGATGGTTTAGGATTTTCCCTTGCATCTGTTTGGAATGTTGATGAAGAGTGTCAGCCAAGTATGTCTGCTACTTCTGAACTCCTTCACTTTATTCCTCCTTGTAAGAATATGCGGAATATAAGAGAAGATTAGAGAGAGTTTTCTGAATAAGATGAAGAACAAAAGTATGGAAGACTAAGAGGAAGAGATTTCGTGACAAATGAGAGAGAGAGAGCTGGCGGCTGGTATGAGAGAATTAGAGAAGGAGGATTATATTTCCTTGACAGATTAGTTACATAGGTTAGAGTATTTATAGCCTAAGTTACAATAAATACATTAATTACATTAATTAGGCTCACATATTTACTTTCCATAAACTATTTGTTGACTAACTCTCAAAGGGGAAGTAATTAACTTCCTTTCCAACCTTGAGTAATCGACATCCAGGCCATTAACTTCCTTTCCTTACTTGAGTAGTCGACATCCAAGGTCATTAACTTCCTTTCCTCACTTGAGTAATCGACATCCCAGACCATTAACTTCTCCCAGCCGCCTGTATCTTTCTTCTAGAAGTCTTATAGTTGGGCTTGCTGTCGTGTGTAGATTAATACTCCCCCTCAAGCTCAACCATGATGAATGGTTAAGCTTGGAACCATAAAGACTCACCTCATTAAAAACCTTAAGATGCAAAACCCTTTGGGACAAAAACATCTTAAGGGAAAAAGAGTATGGATCTTTTGGCTAGGGGATTCCCTGGTTGGGAAGGTTTATGAGCCCAAGTTTTGAAAATATGGACTCACATACCTTTAAACTTGCGGATTTGGTGAATATATCTGCAAGTTGATCCGAGCTCCTTGTGTAACATGGTAGGACAACTCCTTGCTCCACTACTTGTCTCACTTTGTGGCTGTCTACTTCAATGTGCTTGGTTCTCTCATGAAATACATTGTTGGATGCTATATGTATGGCAGCTTGGTTGTCACAATGCATGGTGATTGGTGTTGTGACTTCTATGTTTAGATCCTTGAGCAGATTCTTGAGCCAGGTAAGTTCTGTGCTGAGCTTCCTCATGGCTTGGTACTCAGCTTCAGCACTTGAACAAGAAACCACCTTCTGCTTCTTTGTTTTCCAAGTAACTAGGTTGCCTCCAATGAATGTGTAATAACCGGTAGTTGATCTCCTATCATTCCTGTCTCCAGCCCAATCAGCATCACAATAGCCACGATTTCAGAGCTTCCGTTGCGCCCCATCCAGATGCCTTGGTCGTGTGTCCCTTTCAGGTATCTTAAGATCCGGTCCACCATGTTCCAGTGATGCACCTTTGGGGCTTGCATATGTTGACTGACCTGATTCACAGCATAACACAAGTCAGGTCTAGTAATGGTTAGATAAATTAGCTTACCAACCATCTTCCTATAGAGTTTGGTGTCTCCAAACATCTCATCTCCAAGCTCCCCCTCACGTTCCACCTTGTACCCTTCTTCTAGGGGAGTCTTCGCTGGTTTAGCTTATAATCTTCCTGCATCAACTAGAAGATCAAGTGTGTACTTCCTTTGTGATAAGAAGAGGCCTTCTTGTGTTCGGCATACTTCTATCCCTAGGAAGTACTTTAGTTCACCCAAGTCTTTTATATCAAACATAGATTTAAGATAAACCTTAGTGGATTGAATTCCTACCTTGTCATTCCCTGAGATGATTATATCATCTACATAGATGAGATGACTACAATACCTGTTTGACTTTGGAGTGTGAAGAGGGTATGATCTGCCTCAGACTTTCTAAAGCCCCTATCTCTAAGTGTGATACTTAGCTTATGGTTAGCTTTTCTCAGCCTCTTTCCTGGAGTCACCGTATCTTCAAGGCCTGGTGGAGGTGTCATATACACTTCATCTTCTAGTTCTCCTTGTAGGAAGGCATTCTTGACATCCATCTGCCACAACTCCCTGATGAGGACATCGGCTCTTCAACAATGACAGCTGAACCAGAGGGAGTGCAGATCATCCCTCAAGTACCTAATGGACCCATAACTCGCCAGAGAGCCAGAGCCATCACACACAAGTTCAACCATCTAGTAGAATTTGTGCTCGAGCAAGGATCAGCTAGTCTTTGTCCACCCTCAGTCATCGACAGCAGCAAGGGAGAAGACCCATTTTCAAGCATCTCGTGCGAGCTTCTCCAGTGTCAGACATCATCTTCTGGTGTCTTTACTATCACTATAGAGTAAAGACACACAAAGACATGCTAGGGAATTGTACTCTTTTTCCTACCTTCGGTTTTGTCCCTATGGGTTTTCTGAAGGGGGTTTTAACGAGGCAACACCTCTAATGTGCAAGACAGGGCCTGTTCTACGATAATAACCTTTTACCAGCCCCTGGAATAATCAGAAGATGAGGACCCTCCAATGAAGACAAGCTACAGCAGTCTTCAACACTTAGTATAATTTCTGGTTTTTAAGTTTTAAACTGTTTGTAGTTTTTGGTATAATTTTGAACGCCTTGTTGTCTTTCTTTTAAAACTACTTGTTTTTTTTTTTTAGGCTAGGGTAATTAAAACCTTAGCCTCCCCTGGAATGACAGACATAATTAATTTTGACAGCAAATTTCAGAGCCCTAGTCGATTTTTCCTTAATCTGTAGCAATCGAATTCTTCTGCCTTGATCTGTCATCCAGGCGCGAAGAACCTTGGTGTATCACGAGATCATTCCTCCCTCGTGTGGTCCAAATCGCTTCCCCCTTCGTGTTTAACCAGGAGAGGATCTCCCTTGTTGGCACAAACACTAACCCATTGGTCTGCATCCTCTTCTGACAACCAGAGCGTGTATCATCTTTTGGTATCAGAGCTGAAGATTCTACCTTCTCAGGGAGTGTCTAAACCTATCTCTTTTTAACTTTTTGTCTGCAACTTTCATTCACACTTAAAAAAAAAAAAAAAAAAACTGACAGATTCTTAGTCCCTTGGAATTGAGTCTGAATTATTAGTAGAAACGAGTTTAGAATAGTTAGACACCTTTAAACTAGTAGGATTCTAGAGTCTGTAGACGAAACTAGAGGAAAAAAACGGCTAGGAATTTCGTATTTCACTTTGGTTTTGGTTTGTCTACAGCTGACAGGAACTTAAGCGAGAGGAAAACCCGAGCCCAGATCGACCGATCCCTCTTTGGATCGATCGATCTCCCTCTGCAAAGCGGCTGCGGGGAGACTTTAAATTAGTGGAAACCCTAGACGTAAAAGAACAGGAACGATCGATCAACTTTGGCTCGGTCGATCTTGTAATTGTCCGCAAAAGTGGATCGGTCGATCCAAAGTTGATCGATCGTTCCTGTTCTTTTACGTCTAGGGTTTCCACTAATTTAAAGTCTTTTGCGGACAATTACAAGATCGACCGAGCGGACCTAGATCGACCGATCGTACCTCGGGTCGATCACATCTAAGATTGACCGATCCCCAAACAGACCGATCGATCCAACCTTCTACGGACTAATTTTAAGATCGACCGATCGCCTAGAGAATCGACCACTCCTCGACTGGATCGAATCCTTGTCCAGAACAACAATGTCTGATAGCTCAGAACAAGTAGACGCCACTAATGCCATGATCCAAATGCTAGCAGCCATCAATGGGCAACTCAGCAACATGGCAGCTGGTATGGATCGTTTGGGGCAACTCTTGCAGCCTGGAAGACCAGACATACCTGAAACGGCTAGGCAAGGAGAAGCGCGTGGCTTGGGAGAGCAATCAGCTCAAACACCACCTTTTCAAGCACCACCATTCCATGCCCATGCACCACCATTCCATGCACCACCACAACAACCACAGTACCCAGCTCCTGATGTTAAGCTTAATCCACCAACCTTTGCTGGAAGAGTGGACCCAGAAGCTTATCTTGATTGGGAGAGAAGGATGGAGCATATTTTCGAATACTATAGATATGCTGATCCACGGAGAGTAGCTTTAGCTACAGCCCAGTTCACTGACCATGCTCTTACTTGGTGGGACAGAGAAGTGACTGAGAGGAGGAGGAACCGATATGGGAATATAGTGACTTGGGAAGAGCTCAAATACATTATGAGAAGGCGCTATGTACCACCACACTTTCACCGAGATATGCAGAAGCGTTTTAGACGTTTGACACAAGGCAACAAGAGTGTGGAGGAGTATTATGAGGAATTTGAGCATCTGAGAAACCGGTTGGAAGTAGAAGACTCTCTGGAGAGTCTAATGGCACAATTTGTGGATGGTTTGCAAGAAAAGATTGCTAGGAAGGTTGAGAGACAAACATACCATGACTTAGGAGAGTTGCTACATCTTGCCATTCAGATTGAACAACAGAACAAGCGCAAGGCAGCAAACAATACTCGGCCTAAGACCATCTGGAACCCCACATTTAAGCCAACAGAGAGGAACACTAGTACACCAGGAGATAGCCGGTTCAAGAGCAAAGTGAGTGAACTCACCAAGTTGACCAAACCCGGCCCTAGTGCACCTCAACATGCCACGCCAACTGCTTCCACTCAACGGAGCCGAGACATTTTGTGCTTCAAGTGCAATGGGAGAGGACATATGGCAATAGAGTGTCCTAATCAACGAGCCATGATCCTCACACCAGCTGGAGACTACGAGTCTCAAGACGAAGGAGAAGAGGAATCCCATGACTATGGTGAACCAGAGGACATAGAGTACCCAAACTCATGAGAGCTTTTGATGATGAGAAGAGTTCTTAATGCAATGGTAGGTCCTGAAGAAGTTGCACAAAGAGAAAACATCTTCCATACTCGGTGCACCATTCAGGGAAAGGTATGTTCTCTAATCATTGATGGAGGTTCTTGTACTAATGTAGCTAGTTCTTATATGGTAGACAAACTTGGCCTTGAGAGAACTAAACACCCTCATCCTTATAAGTTGAGGTGGCTCAATGATAAGGCTGAGTTACACATATCCGATCAAGTTAAGGTTCCATTTAGTGTGGGACGATACCATGATCAAGTGATATGTGATGTGGTCCCGATGCAAGCTGGTCATCTCTTATTAGGACGTCCATGGCAGTTTGACAGGGAAACCACACATAATGGACGGACTAATCTCTATTCTTTTGAGCATAAAAAGCGCAGGTACAAACTGGCTCCATTATCACCTCAACAAGTGAGGGACATGCAAACAAAAATGGCTAAGGATGGGAGTAAACGCAAAGAGAACTTCTTAATCAACTCCAGTGACATTCGAAAAGCCATTGGTAAGGGAGATGAACATGTTCTTCTACTGATGTTTAAAGAGCTTTTGAGTGTAGATAAAGCAGATATCAAGCTACCATCAGAGGTGAATACATTGCTGGAAACATATGCTGATGTGTTTCCTGAAGAACTACCACCTGGATTGCCGCCAGTAAGGGGCATAGAACACAACATTGACTTTATTCCAGGAGCCCAGCTACCCAATAGGACTGCCTACAGAGTCAATCCAGAAGAAGCCAAAGAACTTGAACGCCAAATCAGGGAGTTAATGGCTCAAGGATATGTGAGAGAGAGCCTCAGCCCCTGTGCAGTTCCAGTTCTACTTGTGCCAAAGAAAGATGGCAGCTGGAGAATGTGTGTGGACTGTAGGGCAATCAACAATATAACCATCAAGTATAGGCACCCCATTCCCAGACTTGATGACATGCTTGATGAGCTCAATGGCGCCACCATCTTCTCCAAGATCGACCTGAAAAGTGGATACCACCAAGTCAGAATGCGAGAGGGAGATGAGTGGAAAACTGCCTTCAAGACTAAACATGGGTTGTATGAGTGGCTGGTCATGCCATTCGGCTTATCCAACGCCCCCAGTACATTTATGCGTCTAATGAACCATGTTCTTAGACCATACATCAGTAAGTTTGTGGTTGTATATTTTGATGATATACTAGTTTACAGCTCATCTTATTCTGACCATGTGACGCATCTTGAGACAGTAATACGAACACTTCAGAAAGAGAAGTTGTATGCTAATCTCAAGAAGTGCACATTCTGCACTGACAAAGTTGTCTTTTTAGGTTTTGTTGTGAGTTCGCAGGGATTACAGGTTGATGAAGAAAAGATAAAAGCCATTAAGGAGTGGCCTACGCCAACCAGTATTAGCTTAGTGCGAAGTTTTCACGGCCTAGCCAGCTTTTATAGGCGTTTTTTCAGAGACTTTAGCACTATCGCAGCTCCTCTGACCTCTGTAATCAAAAAGAACCATGAGTTTAAATGGGGAGAGGAACAAGAACGAGCTTTCCAACTCCTCAAGGAGAGATTGACGCATGCACCTGTTCTAGCACTTCCAGACTTCAACAAAACATTCGAGGTGGAGTGTGATGCATCAGGCATTGGAATAGGAGCAGTGCTGACACAAGGAGGGAAACCAGTAGCATACTTCAGTGAGAAGCTCAGTGGTGCCTCATTGAACTACCCCACCTATGACAAGGAGCTTTATGCACTGGTGAGGGCAATGGAAGCTTGGCAACACTACTTACTTGCCAGAGAGTGTGTTATCCACACAGACCATCAGACCCTACAACATCTCAAAGGCCAAACTAAGCTAAAAAGGAGACATGCAAGATGGCTGGAATTCATTGAAACATTTCCCTACGTCATCAAATATAAGAAGGGAAAGGAGAATGTTGTAGCTGACGCACTATCAAGGAGATACAGCCTTATTTCGATCATGGAATCCAAAGTGCTAGGATTTGAATTGATCAAGGATCTGTATGCAGAAGATGATGACTTTAAGGAGAGCTACAAGGAGCATGGAAAAGGCGCCTACAGCAACTTCTACCTGTTCGATGGGTTCTTGTTTAAAGGGAAGAGACTTTGCATTCCAAGAGGATCCATCAGAGACTTACTGCTGAGAGAGGCGCATGGAGGGGGATTGATGGGACATTTTGGCGTGGACAAGACATTGAGCATGCTGAAGGAACATTTCTTCTGGCCTCACCAGAGAAGAGATGTGGAAACTCATTGTGCTCGCTGCTTAGTCTGCAAAAGAGCCAAGTCCAAGTCTCACCCACACGGTTTGTATATGCCACTTCCTATTCCTACTACTCCTTGGACTGACATTGTAATGCCCCGTTCCGTAGGACGACCGTACGGAACAGCCGCGGTCGAGAACGGGCAGTTGTGTTGGGACGTGTGGTCGATCCGAGAGATGTGTGGTCGTTCATCCGCAGAAAATTCAGGTTAGAAAATGATGTGGCGATGATGTGGCATGGTGTGATGATGGGGATTTCCACTTAGCCCACTTAGTCTTTTTAATTTTTTTTAAGTAAGTAAAATTTTGGTTTAAGTGGGACAGGTGTAGAGATTTAAGGGTATTAAGAGAATTAGTGGGACAGGTGTAAGGAATTAAGGCTGTTAATTTTTTTAGTGGGACAGCTGTCTGGTTTTAGTGGATTTAAGCTAATTAGTGGGGCAGGTGTCATGATTTAGTGAAATTAAGAGATTAAGTGGGACAGGTGTCAAGTTAAACCCATGCACTTTCACCTTATAAATACCCACCCTTGTTACCATAATTCTGTTTAGAAATCTTAAGTTTAAAAGCTGTATACTAAGAGAGTTAGAGAGGGAGATAGGCGCCTGGTGAGAGGCTGTGCAACCGTGAGGAGAGGAGGCCATCCGCGAGTGTTCTCAGGCCTGTCCGGGTGTTTAGGCTGTTCATCCGTGTTCTGTGAGTTGGTCTTTTATTTTCTTTTAAAGCAAGACAGTTGATCCGAGTTCGGTTAGGACGTTTGGGATTGTTTGCATGATGCTTTGCTGTGCATTAATAATTTCTATTTTAATGTTGTGTTGTGATTTAATGGATTGCATGCATGTTGAATTACAGTTGAATTTTGCGGTTATGCTTCATGATCAGTCGCATGCATGATAAATTATGATTAAGTTGTTGCGTTAGGTCCAAGGATGCTATTAGTAGAACCTTAGGTTGGTTTAGGTCTTATTTGATTGGCTGTACATGTTCTTGTTTGATTGTTGTGCAGTTGGTCAAATAATAGGCCTAGACTGGACCGAGGGCGATACAAAGTGGTTTCTGGTTTAGGAAGTCGTTTGTGGTTATGTTGTGTTGGTCTATTCGAGAAGAGGTGACTCGAATATGACATGTCTTGTTAGTCGTGGTGTGTTGTCCATGCGAGAGACGGTGACTCGTATGTGACTTGAGTTATGGGTTTGAGTTGTGGGATTTGTGACTTAGCTATTCCGTGTGCATGCGAGGGATGGCTTGCCACCATCCTGTGAGCGACTTGCCAGGCTAAAGCCCATCTTCGTAGGTGCCTTATAGCATGTAGCGACTAAGGACCTGACCGGGGCAGTGAGTACCGTCCATCTTCGTAGGTGCCTTGTAGCATGTGTGGCTAAGGACCTGACCGGGACGGGAAGGAATAGGCTAAGGTCACGGCGCGCATGGGAAGTTTAGAGTCAAGATTGGTTAAGCCGTCTGTTGAGTTATAAGTACATTGGTCTTAAACGTGATTGATCTTGTTTGAGTTCACTTGCATTATTGCGGGATGGGTTAGATAGTATTTTTCAACCAGCTCACTCAGCATTAGCTGACCGAACTCGTTCTTGCAGATAAAGACAAGGTTGTGGAAGGAGGGCGGAACAGTCCAGTGTAGATTTGAAGACCCCTTAGTAGAAAGTATGTTTCTTTTGGACTTGTGTAAATTTCATAGGAAGTATGACGCTTTCGCTAAGTATTGTAATCGGGTGTTATAAGAACCTTTAGAAGTATGTTTAATATATAAAATGGAGGTTTTCCGTATATCTTATTAAAGTCTTAGTTAAATTTTAAGTTCTGAATACCTAAGTCCCGGCCGGGCTAACCTCAACAAGGATGTCCGTTCTTGGTCACGGAACCTTGAATGAGATGGAGTTGATTTAATCGGGGTTCGGATCGTGTCTGTTCGGGCTTTCGGACTATATTCGGAAGAACGGTCGGACAGGATTCAGGCCTATCGTAACACCTTCGGTCTAGTAGGATCAGGGGCGTTACAAGGTGGTATCAGAGCGTGTTACGATTTATAGGGACTTAACGGTTTTTCTAAAGAAAAGGTTTTTAGGAAGGGGTTTAGGAAACTGGCTGTCCGCCTATCCAGAACGAGTTCGTAACAAGTGTACTGTTTTGCAGATGCCACCGAGTAGGGATCTGAGGGGTAACCGTGGTTCGTATCAAGGGTCTGAAGCTGAAGAGTCAGTGGGGCATATACCTGGTGAAGAAGAGTTTGATGCACAGAATGGGCAAGGGCCGGAAGCAGACTCACTTGAACTGAGAGAGAGCAGCGCAGAGTCTAGAAACCAGGAACGAGGTAATCAACCCCATATGATGGAACAGCTGTGTAACCGTTTGATAGAAGGATTGGAGCGATTACGACAACCTCTATCAAATACCCCAAGTTACTTGGAAATTGTTACTGCCATGCGGAACCTGGGAACGGAAAAGTACAATGGAGGAACAGATCCATTTAAGGCGGATTCGTGGTTAAGGCGCCTAGAAAGTAACTTTAGCGCCACAAGATGCCCAGAAACATTCAAGAAGGATGTGGCCGTTTACTACCTAGACCAAGACGCGGCCAACTGGTGGGAGACTCGAGAACGACGACTTGAATATTTCCAAGCGCCAGATGAAGCATGGGTTCAATTTTGCACCGAGTTTTTGAAGAAATACTTTCCCGCGGAGGCACGGGACCGTCTAGAAACCCAATACGCACAGCTGACTCAGGGCGAGAGAAAAGTTCGTGACTACGAGGCAGAGTTCACTAGGCTTCGACGTTTTGCCAGATACGGGACTCACGACGAAGAAGCTACAATGCGGAAATTTCTCCATGGACTGCGTCCCGATCTATTCTGCAGACTTAGGACCGTAACGTGTCCGGATCTATCAACCCTGATCGAGATGGCCGTTAATATGGAGGAAGCTTTGATTGGTGAACGGAGATATTATGAAAGCATCGCTCAGAGGCAGGAAAGACCGAGGAGAGTAGAACAAGGACGAAGAGGGCGCTACGACCGACCTACCACTGGTAATACTAGACCAGTCCCAACTTGCTATCGATGCGGGCGGAGTGGTCATACTTCGAGTACTTGTGGGATTCCGACCATGAGACCACAAAACACTACGTGTTGGAGTTGTGGAGAGATAGGACATTACTCTGCACAGTGTCCTAAATGACAGAACTTCCGGAGACCTCCACCACCAGCAATCCAAGCAGGGCCAAAGCGTTTTGCTATCGGACCACCACCGGCTCAACAACAACAACAAGCAGGAAAGGTGTACGCGATTGATACGAACCAGGCTGGCCCTTCACGACCCTCTCCCCTGATAGCAGGTACGTTGGGCTAAATTCTGGGTAGTTGATCTCTTGAATGTGTGTTTAGGTTTAGGGTTTGGGTGGTTGAGCTCATGCTAATGGCATTCGGGTCGGGCTCGAGTTTTAAGAGATCGATCGTGCATGTTCTTGTTTGATTGTTGCACGGTTGGTCAATTTTAACTTGGACTTAGACCAGGATGACATGACAGAGTTAAAGATTGGTCGTGCATGTTCTTGTTTGATTGTTGCACGGTCAATCGAACCACCTTTGCCATAAGCCTAAAAAAAATTGTTTAATTGTTAATGGATTGATGTTGCATGAGTAGATGAATGAATGAGTTATGATTGAATAGGAACCCTGCGAGTAGGTGGTAGCTTGGCCTTTGTTCTGTTCGACTCAGGCGCTACTCATAGTTTTGTCTCGCCTGAGGTAGTGCGGACCTTTGAGGGAACCTTTACCATAGTAGGAATAGATGTCCCTATTAGGACCCCAGGAACCCAAACCTTGAAAGCTGAAAATAAGATCTTAGATGTCCCCGTTAAGATCGACGAAGTGGAATTCCCAGCAGACCTACTGGTGACAGCATTGGATCGACACGAGGTAATTTTGGGGATGGACTGGTTGTCGCGTTACCAGGCTCAGTTAGATTGCGGTAAAGGAAAAATGCATCTCAGAAGGGAAGGAGGTGTGAGAATTCAGTTTCGGGGATTTGAGCCTAGTGCCAAGGCAATGTTCTTGTCGGCCTTGCGAATGGAACAAGAGTTGCAAGAGGGAGAAGCGTATCTCGTAACCTTGATGGTAAGCGACGAGGGATTAACCCAGGAACCAGAGTTATCGGACATCCCAGTGGTCAGGGAGTTCGAGGATGTTTTCAAATCGTTAGAAGGTGTGCCGCCACCACGGCCCAACCCGTTTATGATCACGCTGGAACCTGGAGCGACTCCCATTGCTAGAGCACCGTACCGGATGGCACCAGCAGAGATGGCCGAATTGAAGAAGCAACTGGAAGATTTGATAGAAAAAGAATTTATCAGACCAAGTTCATCGTCATGGGGCGCACCAGTCTTGTTTGTCAAGAAGAAGGACGGGAGTATGAGGTTATGTATTGATTATCGGGGAATCAACAACATAACCATTAAGGACAAGTACCCTCTGCCAAGGATTGATGAATTATTAGACCAACTTCAAGGAGCCAAGGTATTTTCAAAGATCGATCTAGCCTCAGGATACCACCAGATACCTATCTCAGAAGCAGACATTCCGAAAACAGGTTTCCGCACACGGTATGGGCAATATGAATTCGTGGTGATGCCGTTTGGATTGACAAACGCCCCAGCTGCATTCATGCGACTCATGAATGAGGTCTTCCGAGAGTATTTAGATAACTTTGTCATCATTTTCATTGATGACATACTTATCTATTCCAAGAACGCGGAAGAACACGAGCAGCATCTACGATTAGTGTTGGGACGACTACGGGAACAACGATTGTTTGCCAAGTTCAGCAAGTGTAAGTTCTGGAGGAAAGAAATAGGATTCTTAGGTCATCGCGTATCGGAACATGGAGTATCTGTAGACCCGGAGAAGATCGCAGTGATTAAAGAATGGCCGCAACCAACTAATGCCTCGGAAATCAGAAGTTTCTTGGGCTTAGCTGGGTATTACAGGAAATTTGTCAAAAATTTCTCCTCCAAAGCCAAACCTCTAACCAGGCTGACTGGCAAGGGAGTTCAGTTCCAGTGGACTACAGAAACCGCCAAGGCGTTCGAGCAGTTAAAGGAAGCCTTGACGACTGCACCCATATTAGTATTACCTGAACCAAACCAACCATACTCCATCTACACCGATGCATCCCGGGTAGGGCTTGGTTGTGTACTAATGCAGAATGGTAAGGTTATAGCATATGCATCAAGGCAGCTTCGGAAGCACGAGGAGAATTATCCGACGCATGATTTGGAGTTGGCGGCAGTGGTGTTTTCTCTTAAGATATGGAGGTCATATTTGTATGGAGGAACGGTGCAAGTCTTTACGGATCACCAAAGTTTGAAGTATATGTTCACGCAGCCGGATCTAAACCTACGACAAAGACGATGGATGGAATTCATAGCGGATTACGATCTGAAGATTCAGTACCACCCTGGAAAGGCTAATGTAGTGGCCGATGCTCTGAGTAGGCGACAAGCTGATAAGAATGTTTCGAAAGATGTTGAGGCCTTGTCCAGTGCGTTAAAATTGGTTCGCCTTGCAGTATTAGAAGGGGAAACCAGCCAACCCCTTGGAATTCAAGCCGTTAATCAGGCAAGCCTAATCCACCGCATCAGAGAAGCTCAAGAGGAGGACGTTGATTTGAAAAAGATCTTAGAGGAGATAAAGGCAAGTGATGAGAGGAATGATAAAGGGTACCATTTAGCAGAAGATGGGACCTTGTTGATGAATGGGAGGATTGCAGTACCGAAACAAGAAGAGTTAAAGAAGGAAATATTGAAAACTGCACATCAGTCTCTGCTAAGCATACATCCAGGAAGCACAAAGATGTACCGAGACATCAGACGATACTATCACTGGCCAGGAATGAAAAAGGCAGTAGCAAAATGGGTTGCTCAATGCCAAGTATGTCAGCAAGTCAAGGTTGAGCACCAAGTGCCGGGAGGACTATTACAGAGTTTACCAATCCCAGAGTGGAAATGGGAGGCAGTAGCGATGGACTTCATCACCGGCTTACCTATCGCACCAGGCCGAGGTAATGATACCATCTGGGTCATCATGGATCGTCTAACCAAGTCAGCGCACTTTCTTCCAGTCAGGCTGAATGATCGTTTTGAGACATTAGCTCGGTTATATCTGAAGGAGATTGTGAAGTTACATGGTGTACCCGCAAACATCGTGTCAGATAGAGATTCAAGATTCACGGCACGGTTCTGGAGAGCCTTTCAGGATGCCTTGGGCACAGAATTACACATAAGTACGGCATTCCACCCTGAAACGGATGGACAGACTGAGAGGACCATCCGAACGATCGAGGACATGCTCCGGATGTGCATCCTTGATTGGGCTGGGACATGGGAACAGCATCTTCCGTTGGTTGAGTTCTCATACAACAACAGCTACCATTCAAGCATCGGGATGTCACCATATGAGGCTTTATATGGACGCCCGTGTCGCACGCCTATGTGTTGGGTGGAAGTAGGAGAAAGAAGAATGTTCGGTCAGGAGATTATAGACGAGACCACGGAGAAGATCCGAACAGTTAAGCAGAACATGAAGAAAGCTCAAGATCGGCAAAAGAAATACGCAGATCAGCATTGAAGGGATTTGACATATTCAGTTGGCGATTGGGTCTACTTGAAGGTAGAAGCACAGAAAGGAAAAGATCGGTTTGGGAAAGTTGGAAAGGTAGCTTATCGGCTAGATCTACCCACAGACATGGCATTACACCCGGTATTTCATATTTCAATGCTGCGGAAATATGTCAGAGATCCAACTGAGATAGAGCCGCAAAGAATCGAGGAGCTACGGCCAAACCTCACATATACGAAAGGTCCAATCAGAGTAGGAGAGAGACGGATCAAGAAGTTGAAGAACCGTGAGATTTCCCAAGTCCAGGTTTTCTGGGGAAAGCAACACCGTATAATTACCACTTGGGAAGATGAAGACCGTTTTCGGGAAAGATATCCTGAGCTATTCACTTCTGGTACGGAAGGATGATGTAAGAATTCGGGGACGAATTCCCATAAGGAGGGGAGAATGTAATGCCCCGTTCCGTAGGACGACCGTACGGAACAGCCGCGGTCGAGAACGGGCAGTTGTGTTGGGACGTGTGGTCGATCCGAGAGATGTGTGGTCGTTCATCCGCAGAAAATTCAGGTTAGAAAATGATGTGGCGATGATGTGGCATGGTGTGATGATGGGGATTTCCACTTAGCCCACTTAGTCTTTTTAATTTTTTTTAAGTAAGTAAAATTTTGGTTTAAGTGGGACAGGTGTAGAGATTTAAGGGTATTAAGAGAATTAGTGGGACAGGTGTAAGGAATTAAGGCTGTTAATTTGTTTAGTGGGACAGCTGTCTGGTTTTAGTGGATTTAAGCTAATTAGTGGGGCAGGTGTCATGATTTAGTGAAATTAAGAGATTAAGTGGGACAGGTGTCAAGTTAAACCCATGCACTTTCACCTTATAAATACCCACCCTTGTTACCATAATTCTGTTTAGAAATCTTAAGTTTAAAAGCTGTATACTAAGAGAGTTAGAGAGGGAGATAGGCGCCTGGTGAGAGGCTGCGCAACCGTGAGGAGAGGAGGCCATCCGCGAGTGTTCTCAGGCCTGTCCGGGTGTTTAGGCTGTTCATCCGTGTTCTGTGAGTTGGTCTTTTATTTTCTTTTAAAGCAAGACAGTTGATCCGAGTTCGGTTAGGACGTTTGGGATTGTTTGCATGATGCTTTGCTGTGCATTAATAATTTCTATTTTAATGTTGTGTTGTGATTTAATGGATTGCATGCATGATAAATTATGATTAAGTTGTTGCGTTAGGTCCAAGGATGCTATTAGTAGAACCTTAGGTTGGTTTAGGTCTTATTTGATTGGCTGTACATGTTCTTGTTTGATTGTTGTGCAGTTGGTCAAATAATAGGCCTAGACTGGACCGAGGGCGATACAAAGTGGTTTCTGGTTTAGGAAGTCGTTTGTGGTTATGTTGTGTTGGTCTATTCGAGAAGAGGTGACTCGAATATGACATGTCTTGTTAGTCGTGGTGTGTTGTCCATGCGAGAGACGGTGACTCGTATGTGACTTGAGTTATGGGTTTGAGTTGTGGGATTTGTGACTTAGCTATTCCGTGTGCATGCGAGGGATGGCTTGCCACCATCCTGTGAGCGACTTGCCAGGCTAAAGCCCATCTTCGTAGGTGCCTTATAGCATGTAGCGACTAAGGACCTGACCGGGGCAGTGAGTACCGTCCATCTTCGTAGGTGCCTTGTAGCATGTGTGGCTAAGGACCTGACCGGGACGGGAAGGAATAGGCTAAGGTCACGGCGCGCATGGGAAGTTTAGAGTCAAGATTGGTTAAGCCGTCTGTTGAGTTATAAGTACATTGGTCTTAAACGTGATTGATCTTGTTTGAGTTCACTTGCATTATTGCGGGATGGGTTAGATAGTATTTTTCAACCAGCTCACTCAGCATTAGCTGACCGAACTCGTTCTTGCAGATAAAGGCAAGGTTGTGGAAGGAGGGCGGAACAGTCCAGTGTAGATTTGAAGACCCTTAGTAGAAAGTATGTTTCTTTTGGACTTGTGTAAATTTCATAGGAAGTATGACGCTTTCGCTAAGTATTGTAATCGGGTGTTGTAAGAACCTTTAGAAGTATGTTTAATATATAAAATGGAGGTTTTCCGTATATCTTATTAAAGTCTTAGTTAAATTTTAAGTTCTGAATACCTAAGTCCCGGCCGGGCTAACCTCAACAAGGATGTCCGTTCTTGGTCACGGAACCTTGAATGAGATGGAGTTGATTTAATCGGGGTTCGGATCGTGTCTGTTCGGGCTTTCGGACTATATTCGGAAGAACGGTCGGACAGGATTCGGGCCTATCGTAACACCTTCGGTCTAGTAGGATCGGGGGCGTTACAGACATATCTATGTAGTTTGTGCTAGGCTTGCCTAAGATAAACCACAAAGACTCCATCTTTGTTGTAGTAGACAGGTTTTCTAAGATGGCGCATTTCATACCATGTGCTAAGACAAATGATGCTAGTCAAATTGCCAGCTTGTTCTTCAAGGAAGTAGTGAGGCTTCATGGAATTCCCAGGACAATAGTGTCAGACAGAGACACAAAGTTCTTGAGTCATTTCTGGAGGTCAATGTGGAAGAAACTAGGAACCAAATTGGTGTTCTCGACAACATGCCATCCACAAACTGATGGGCAGACAGAGGTGGTTAATAGAACGTTGTCAACATTGCTGAGGGCAACTATTGGGAAAAACTTGAAGACTTGGCTTGAGTGCATCCCTTTTGTGGAATTTGCCTACAACAGAGCTACTCACTCAGCCTCTAAGATGTCTCCATTTGAGGTTGTCTATGGTTTCAACCCACAATCGCCCCTTGACCTTACTCCACTGCCTCCAGCCGAAATTGTTAGCCTACAAGGGGAGACAAAAGCCGAGTTCATCAAGAAGCTTCATCAAAAAACTAAGGAGAACATAGAAAAGAAGACAGAAGCATATGCAAGACAAGCCAATAAAGGAAGAAAGCAAGTTACTTTTAAGGAAGGAGATTGGGTATGGCTGCATATGAGGACAGAAAGATTTCCCCAGAAGAGGAAAGATAAACTTGCGCCAAGAGGAGATGGTCCATTCAGAATTTTAAAGAAGATCAACGACAATGCATACCAATTGGAACTTCCAGGTGAGTTTAATGTATCTTCTACTTTTAATGTTGCTGATTTGGAAATTTTTGATGCAGGAGATGATCCAGTTTTGAGGACAAAACCTGCTGAAGAGGGAGGGAATGATGAGGACATCGGCTCTTCAACAATGACAGCTGAACCAGAGGGAGTGCAGATCATCCCTCAAGTACCTAATGGACCCATAACTCGCCAGAGAGCCAGAGCCATCGCACACAAGTTCAACCATCTAGTAGAATTTGTGCTCGAGCAAGGATCAGCTAGTCTTTGTCCACCCTCAATCATCGACAGCAGCAAGGGAGAAGACCCATTTTCAAGCATCTCGTGCGAGCTTCTCCAGTGTCAGACATCATCTTCTGGTGTCTTTACTATCACTATAGAGTAAAGACACACAAAGACATGCTAGGGAATTGTACTCTTTTTCCTACCTTCGGTTTTGTCCCTATGGGTTTTCTGAAGGGGGTTTTAACGAGGAAACACCTCTAGTGTGCAAGACAGGGCCTGTTCTACGATAATAACCTTTTACCAGCCCCTGGAATAATCAGAAGAAGGACCCTCCAATGAAGACAAGCTACAGCAGTCTTCAACACTTAGTATAATTTCTGGTTTTTAAGTTTTAAACTGTTTGTAGTTTTTGGTATAATTTTGAACGCCTTGTTGTCTTTCTTTTAAAACTACTTATTTTTTTTTTTAGGCTAGGGTAATTAAAACCTTAGCCTCCCCTGGAATGACAGACATAATTAATTTTGACAGCAAATTTCAGAGCCCTAGTCGATTTTTCCTTAATCTGTAGCAATCGAATTCTTCTGCCTTGATCTGTCATCCAGGCGCGAAGAACCTTGGTGTATCACGAGATCATTCCTCCCTCGTGTGGTCCAAATCGCTTCCCCCTTCGTGTTTAACCAGGAGAGGATCTCCCTTGTTGGCACAAACACTAACCCATTGGTCTGCATCCTCTTCTGACAACCAGAGCGTGTATCACTCCCAATCAAGGTTAGTAGCTAAAGAGAGAAGAACCCTTACAGTGTGTAATTTGGCTACTGGTGCAAAGGTGTCATTGTAGTCTTCTCCATAGGTCTGAGTGAAACCTCTTGCAACTAGTCTTGCCTTGTATCTTTCTATCTCTCCATTGCTTTTGTATTTAATGGTAAAGATCCATCTGGAGCTCACTGTCCTCTTGTCCTTAGGTAAATCGGCCTCATCCCAAGTGTGATTGATGTCCATGGCATTGCATTCAGCCTTAACTGCATCTCTCCACACTTTAAGCTCCTTTGCTTCCTCATAGTTTCTTGGTATATGTTCTTGGTTGAGGACTGCTGCAAATGCTTGATGTTCTAAGGGAACATGAGCTAGGGAGCAAACAGCTTGAGTTGGGTGAGCTACTGCTTGGGCATTGTAGTATACTCTGGTGTTGATCCAATTTGAAGCTGGTCGCCTTTCCCTTTGGCTTCTCCTTAGTACTACTTGGGTGTCTGGTTGGGCCGCCTGTTCTTCTGCTTGTTGTTCAGCCTCAGTTTCGGATTCCTCATGTTCTTCGTGATCATGTACGTGTGAGCTTGTTTCTTGGTTAGTAGTTTCAAGTTCAAGCTCATCAAGCTCATCACCTTCATTGCCTCCCTCATGATCAAGAGAACTAGCCGCTTGAGTTGTATTAGATGGAGAAGTAGTTGGCGGTTCTTGGTGAGTTGATTTTGGTGCATCTGGTAATGTTATCCCAAGATTCTCCATAAGGTGTCTGAGGTTGGTGGCCCGGTCAGATGTGGATTGGGAGAGGTCTTTGAGTTCATCCCAATTCTTTTCTTCATAGAATCCTTTGGATTCTACAAACTTCACATCCCTAGATACAAGAACCTTTCTTGTCTCTGGATTGTAGCATTTGTATCCCTTTTGACTAGTTGAATATCCAATGAACATGGCTTTAATACTCCTGGCTTCCAATTTATTTCTTTGTTCTCCTGGAACAAGTACATAACACACACACCCAAAGACTCGTAAGTGTGAGATAGATGGTTTACTTTTGTTGAGTACCTCAAATGGAGTTAAGTCCTCTAAGACTTTGGTTGGTAGGCGATTGATGAGATAGCAAGCTGTGACAAGGGCATCTCCCCAAAATTTCTTTGGAACATTGCTTTGGAACATGATGGATCTCGCCACCTCCATGAGATGCCGGTTCTTCCTTTCAGCACATCCGTTCTGTTGTGGTGTGTATGGACAACTAGTTTGGTGGATGATTCCATGTTTGTCCAAGTATTGCTTGAATGCTAGACTTGTGTATTCTCCTCCATTATCTGATCTAAAGATTTTGATCTTGGCATTGTAATGGTTAGTCACATATGCTTGAAACTTAGTAAATGCATCTAGGACCCTATCTTTTGTTGGTAAGAGAGTTATCCAAGTATATTTTGATTTTTGATCTATAAATGTGACAAAGTACTTATGATTATCCCTAGACATGCATGGTGAAGTCCAAACATCAGAGTGAATAAGATCAAAACAATTTTCATAAATAGTTGAGGACTTGGGAAACACTGATCTACAATGTTTTCCAAGTATACAAGCTTCACATTCATTATTTTTAAAAGATATTCTTGGCAACAATAGTTCTAAGGCCCTAGAATGGGGATGTGGTGCGTCCCTGGATGTGTCTGATTCGAAAGGATCTCTTGAGGGTAGGATGATGAATCTCTAGAGGTTACTAACTCTCTAGAAAATTGAGTGAATGATGGAATCTAAGGCTACTAGCACTTAGATTAGATTGGTGTATGGTAGGGATGAAGAATTGGAGGCTACTAGCTCTCCAATCAGGCGCAAGTGGAGGGATTTATGGATTCCAATAGCACAGGATCACCCTGCTATAGAGCTATGGAAGATCACAGTAGATTACTCTACCCTTTTAGTGATTAGTCAATGTTCTTGTGCTGAACAAAGAAAGCAAAAGAGGAAGAAAAAGTCTTTCAATTATACTTTTGATAAGAAAATTGTGTGTCTTCCAATTGGGGGGGTGAATGCCTTTTTATAGGCAAAAAGACCTAAAGAGATTATGCCAAAATAGCATATTCTATCTAATCTAATCTAACTTAATCTTAATCTAATATAATCTAACCTAATCAAATCTAATCCTAAAGGAATATACCAGAATGATATATCCTTATCTAATTCTATCCTATCTGGTTTAATTTTAATGAACCAGGTTTATTCCTAATTCTAACCTTACTGGTTTAATTTGAGTAATTGACTAGAAACAAATTAAACCAACAAGCTGGTTTAATTTTAGCCTCTTTCTCTTCCTTTCCCACGTCTTCAATTAGAATTTGAAGGATCTTTTTTTGTGCTTTACTCCTTGCTCTTGTTGTTGGTCCAATCCATAATTCTGATTCTCTTTCATAGTTTCCGTCTTGATTAGTCGAGCTGACGCTATCTCCTTGATCATCTCCTATTGGCATCATTGAAGGGGTTTCTTCTTGATGAGCGTCCTCCTCCTTTGTCTTCTTGTCTGTTGAGTCTCCATGTGCTTCCTTGCTCGCACCATCCCCTTCTCCTTCAAAAGGATTTGTCCTCAAATCTGGATCATCTGCAACAAAAGGAATTAAGTCAGAAACATTGAATGTATTACTAATAGAATACTTACCTCCAAGTTCAATCTGATAGGCATTGTTATTGATTCTCCTGAGTACTTGAAAAGGTCCATCTACTCGAGACATTAATTTTGACTTCCTTTCATTAGGAAATCTATCTTTACTCAAGTGGATCCATACTAAATCTCCTGGTTCAAATATCATCTCTTTTCTTCCTTTATTCTTCTTCTTAGCATACACTTTTGTCCTTTCTCCTATGTTCCTCTTAACCTGTTCATGCAAAGATTTGACAAATTCGGCCTTCCTTTTGCCATCAAGGTTAGTTTGTTCTTTTAAAGGTAAGGTAATGAGATCTAAAGGAGATAATGGATTGAAACCATAGACTACTTGGAATGGAGTGAACTTCGTAGCTGAATGTGTAGACCTATTATAAGCAAACTCTACATGAGGTAAACAATCTTCCCAAGTCTTAATATTTTTCTTTATAATGGCTCTTAAAAGGGCAGAAAGTGTCCTATTAACGGTTTCAGTTTGCCCATCTGTCTGAGGATGACAAGTAGTTGAGAACATTAGCTTAGTCCCTAGTTTTGCCCATAAAGTTCTCCAGAAATGACTAAGAAACTTAGTATCCCTGTCTGACACAATTGTCCTAGGCATTCCATGTAATCTAACTATTTCTTTAAAGAACAGTTCTGCTACCGAAATGGCATCATCTGTTTTATGACAAGGTATAAAATGTGCCATTTTAGAAAACCTATCAACTACCACAAAGATACTATCTTTTCCTTTCTTAGTTCTTGGTAATCCTAACACAAAATCCATCGAAATATCAGTCCAAGGATGATCTGGTATGGGTAAAGGGGAATACAAACCTGAAGATTGCGCATTGGCCTTAGCATGCTTGCATTTGATGCATCTGGAACATATCTTCTCGACATCCCTTCTCATGCTGGGCCAGTAAAAATGTTCCTGTAATGTAGCTAGAGTCTTGGCGACTCCAAAGTGTCCCATGAGCCCGCCTCCATGAGCTTCTCTTACATATAACTCTCTCATTGTTCCACAAGGAACACATAGTCGGTTGTCACAGAAGAGGAACCCATTGAACTGATAGAAACGCCCTTGGGCATGCCTGTAAGTATCCTTATACATCTCGCTAAAGTCTGGGTCAGTAGCATAATAAGATTTAAGATGTTCGAACCCTAGTAGCTTTGTTTCCATGGAAGATAGAAGTGCATACCTTCTTGATAGTGCATCTGCTACTACATTTTCCTTACCTTGTTTATAATGAATGACATAAGGAAAAGTTTCGATGAATTCTACCCATCGTGCATGTCTCTTGTTTAGTTTATGTTGCCCTTTGAGATGCTTAAGAGACTCATGATCTGTATGAATGACAAACTCTTTTGGCCATAGGTAGTGTTGCCACATCTGTAGAGCTCTCACCAGAGCATATAGCTCTTTATCATAAGTGGGATAGTTGAGAGTTGCTCCTCCTAATTTCTCACTGAAAAATGCTATGGGCCTCTTTTCCTGCATTAAGACAGCACTAATTCCAATTCCAGAGGCATCACATTCAATCTCAAAAGTTTTAGAAAAATCTGGAAGTGCAAGTAAAGGAGCATTAGTCAACTTCCCTTTCAGAAGCTCGAATGCCTCCTGCTGAGAGGGTCCCCACGTGAATCCCACAGCCTTCTTTACCACTTCAGTGAGTGGTGCTGCTATGGTGCTAAAATCCTTCACAAATCTCCTATAGAATCCAGCAAGTCCATGAAAACTCCGCACCTCTCCAATACTCTTGGGCGCTGGCCATTCTCTAATAGCTTTTACCTTCTCCTTGTCTACCTGAATTCCCTGAGATCACAGTAGATTACTCTACCCTTTTAGTGATTAGTCAATGTTCTTGTGCTGAACAAAGAAAGCAAAAGAGGAAGAAAAAGTCTTTCAATTATACTTTTGATAAGAAAATTGTGTGTCTTCCAATTGGGGGGGTGAATGCCTTTTTATAGGCAAAAAGACCTAAAGAGATTATGCCAAAATAGCATATTCTATCTAATCTAATCTAACTTAATCTTAATCTAATATAATCTAACCTAATCTAATCTAATCCTAAAGGAATATACCAGAATGATATATCCTTATCTAATTCTATCCTATCTGGTTTAATTTTAATGAACCAGGTTTATTTCTAATTCTAACCTTACTGGTTTAATTTGAGTAATTGACTAGAAACAAATTAAACCAACAAGCTGGTTTAATTTTAGCCTCTTTCTCTTCCTTTCCCACGTCTTCAATTAGAATTTGAAGGATCTTTTTTTGTGCTTTACTCCTTGCTCTTGTTGTTGGTCCAATCCATAATTCTGATTCTCTTTCATAGTTTCCGTCTTGATTAGTCGAGCTGACGCTATCTCCTTGATCATCTCCTATTGGCATCATTGAAGGGGTTTCTTCTTGATGAGCGTCCTCCTCCTTTGTCTTCTTGTCTGTTGAGTCTCCATGTGCTTCCTTGCTCGCACCAGGATGTCCTAGTCTAGAATGCCAAATAGCACTATTAGCCTTATTCAAAATAGAATTAAAAGCAATAGATAGAGTTGAGTCTGGTTGTATGTCTTCAAGTACATACAAATCATTCTTGGACACTCCTTTTCCCAATTCCCCTAATTGGTATCTTATCTCCATTAGCTATTAATACATCTCCTAAAGCCGGTTCTATATTGCTCATTAGATTCTTATCACTAATCATATGATGAGAGGCTCCTGAGTCTACAATAAGTGGTTTAGAGGTATTTAAAGTTTGGAATGAGTTACCAGAGAGGTTTGATTCTTTGAGTGCCTTGACCAGTGCATCAAGGTCGGATTTCCTCACAAACTCTTGTTGGAATGTTGCAAGTGCTTTCCCATCTCCCTCAGTGATTGGCGTGAATGAGCTTGGGCTTGCCTTGTTCCTTGGTTCAAGAGTTACTTCTTGAGTGAGGTTGGCTCTTGGTTGGTTTCCCACTTTTGGCTTTAAGTGTGGATGGAGAATCCAGCACTTGTCCTTGGTATGCCCTTCCTTCTTGCAGTGGTCACAGTATGCCCTCCTTTCTCCACGATTTAAGCCTCCCTTATGGTACACAGCTGCTTTGTTGGCTGAGATGAGTTCTCCATTGCCTCCAAAGAGACCAAGTGAACCTTGTTCCTTCTGAATCTTATTGCACACTTCTTCAAGGCTTGGAAGGGTGTCTGACCTTAGGAGGTGTTTGATGAGATCATTGTAGGAGGAATTTAAAGTCAAGAGAAGTCCAAAGACTTTATCTTGCTCACGCCTCTCATTCAGAACCATGGGATCCACTGTGCTTGGTCTAAGCATTTCAAGTTCAGCCCATAAGGATCTGAATTTTCCAAAATGTTGAGTGAACTCCATGTCTTCTTGAGTTAACTCATTGATGGTTTTCTTAACTTCAAACACACGGCTGAGATTGGAGGTGTTGCCATAGACATTTTGAAGAGTCTCCCACAGCTCTTTGGCTGTCTCACAGTAGGAGTATGCTTCAAGGATAGTTGATTCAAGTGAGTTTTGAATCACAGATAGGACTAGTTGGTCTTTTTGAAACCACCTGTCTTCATTGGTGATAGCCACTTCCTGACCAGTTCCTTCAACCGTGGCATTAGGTGCTTCACTCCTAAGGATGTGGCTCCATAACCCACGGCTACATAGCACTGTCTTGGTGGTTCTAGCCCAGAGGAGGTAATTAACCCCTTTCAAAGTCACTGGAACAACAACTCTTGTGCCTTCCATGATGATTACAAACGATTTAGGTGATGAAAGAGTAGGATGAAGTGTTTTCAAGAAATAAATAATCCTAACCTCTCACAACTCAGCACCACAAGGATGTGAGGATTGTTCAATCTCAGAGTGAGGAGATTAGGAGGATTTATTTCAAGAGTGTTCAGAGATTTTGAGAATATAAGAGCCAAGGCTCTGATACCATGTAAGAATATGCGGAATATAAGAGAAGATTAGAGAGAGTTTTCTGAATAAGATGAAGAACAAAAGTATGGAAGACTAAGAGGAAAAGATTTCGTGACAAATGAGAGAGAGAGAGCTGGCGGCTGGTATGAGAGAATTAGAGAAGGAGGATTATATTTCCTTGACAGATTAGTTACATAGGTTAGAGTATTTATAGCCTAAGTTACAATAAATACATTAATTACATTAATTAGGCTCACATATTTACTTTCCATAAACTATTTGTTGCCTAACTCTCAAAGGGGAAGTAATTAACTTCCTTTCCAACCTTGAGTAATCGACATCCAGGCCATTAACTTCCTTTCCTTACTTGAGTAGTCGACATCCAAGGTCATTAACTTCCTTTCCTCACTTGAGTAATCGACATCCCAGACCATTAACTTCTCCCAGCCGCCTGTATCTTTCTTCTAGAAGTCTTATAGTTGGGCTTGCTGTCGTGTGTAGATTAATACTCCCCCTCAAGCTCAACCATGATGAATGGTTAAGCTTGGAACCATAAAGACTCACCTCATTAAAAACCTTAAGATGCAAAACCCTTTGGGACAAAAACATCTTAAGGGAAAAAGAGTATGGATCTTTTGGCTAGGGGATTCCCTGGTTGGGAAGGTTTATGAGCCCAAGTTTTGGAAATATGGACTCACATACCTTTAAACTTGCGGATTTGGTGAATATATCTGCAAGTTGATCCGAGCTCCTTGTGTAACATGGTAGGACAACTCCTTGCTCCACTACTTGTCTCACTTTGTGGCAGTCTACTTCAATGTGCTTGGTTCTCTCATGAAATACATTGTTGGATGCCATATGTATGGCAGCTTGGTTGTCACAATGCATGGTGATTGGTGTTGTGACTTCTATGTTTAGATCCTTGAGCAGATTCTTGAGCCAGGTAAGTTCTGTGCTGAGCTTCCTCATGGCTCGGTACTCAGCTTCAGCACTTGAACAAGAAACCACCTTCTGCTTCTTTGTTTACCAAGTAACTAGGTTGCCTCCAATGAATGTGCAATAACCGGTAGTTGATCTCCTATCATTCCTGTCTCCAGCCCAATCGCATCACAATAGCCCACGATTTCAGAGCTTCCGTTGCGCCCCATCCAGATGCCTTGGTCGTGTGTCCCTTTCAGGTATCTTAAGATCCGGTCCACCATGTTCCAGTGATGCACCTTTGGGGCTTGCATATGTTGACTGACCTGATTCACAGCATAACACAAGTCAGGTCTAGTAATGGTTAGATAAATTAGCTTACCAACCATCTTCCTATAGAGTTTGGTATTAGAAAGAAGGAAGGAAGCCAAGACCAAGTCAAGCTCAGGCCATGTTCAAGCTCAGCATTAGCTAATTCCTAAACTCCTAATGCTAAGCTTGAGGGGGAGTATTGGACTGAACAAATAAAGAGGGAAGATATGAGCCTGCAAGAGAAGGTCAACCAAAGAAGAAGCAGCCCAGGCCGTATGCAAAGTAGGAGAGGAACATTCCAGCCCATGTGAAATCTACAAGCCCAATAAAGTGTTCCAGCCCATGTGAAGTTTATAGCCCAGAAAAAAGTGAATGAATGTTGAGGCCCAGAATGAGTTAGGCCCACAACAATTCACGCTAAGGGAGATCAAAGCTTCTAGAAGAGTTTCACTCTTCTCCACTTGCGTAAGAAGGCTGGAGAACAAGAAGGTCACATGTTCAACTTAAGCATATAGCTGTTGTGACATGTCACTTTCACTTCCTTGGATCCACAGCCTAATTCAAATTCAAACACTCTTTATGTCTGTCTATAAATATGTAACATCTCCCATTTGTCAATCTAAGGAAATATACTCATCCTTCACAAATTCTCCATTCTCTCATTCTCTTAGTTTATTCTTTTTTTCTTCATTATACCCAAAATCTCCAACCAAACTCTTTTGCAAACTCTCTTAATTCTATTTAATTCCACAAATTCTAACATGGTATCAGAGCAAGGTTTTGAATCAAGCAAATTCATTTCCTACTCTTGCAATAAATCTTTATAATCTACTCACTCTGAGATGAAATAATCCTCAAAACCAAATGGTGCTGAGTTGTGAGAGATTATGATCTTTTATTTCTTGAGAATTGTTCATATTATTCTTCAATTCAATCTCTCATCTTTCATCTCCAAGAAACCATTTTTCAGAATTCTCAGCAGTTTTCTTGTAACCGCTGGATTAAAGCTTTATCCAGTGGATAATAGATTTGAAATTTGAATTTTTATTTTTGACCAGTGGGTAAAAGCAAATACCCACAGTTTTCTTTGTGTTCTTCCATTGTTCTGATGAACCTTTGTTGAACAAGTGACAATGAAGAGTAATGAATGGTGGTAGTAATGAAATATTATAAGGGAAAGAAAGAAGAGAGTGGTTGCCTTTATCATTTATCCATTGGTCTCTAAAGTGCATCCTTTGGATATAAGACACTTAGAGAAGGGTTAGGTTTCTTCTCTTCTCTTCTTCTCAAAACCACATTCCAAACTCTAAGTCACATTTTCGAATTTAAAATTCTTGTCTTTAATGTTTGAATTTTCAAAAACATTTTTCTATTATCCATTAGACAATAAACTTGAATTATTGGGTATTAGTGCCTTTCCTTTGAGAATGTTAGACACTTCAAGCCATACATGTTTAGAACGCTTTGGATAATAACCACAAGTCCTTTTTAAAAAAAAAAAAAAAAAACCTTGGACTTGTCTCCTTTCTTATAAAATGAGAGACACTTAAGTTCATTGTAGTTGTTGTTTAGACTTGTGGTTTATGTTGTTTGAAAACCTTGGACAATGTTTCCTTTCTTGTGAAATGTGAAACATCTAAGTCCATTGAAGTTTGATTAAATCAATTCTTCTCTCCTCCACTTTAATGGTGTGTGAGCCTTGTCCCTAGTCTAGTTGATGTCTCTAGACAAAGCTTGAGGGAGGGAAAGAATTCGAAAATGCTCCAGCCACTAAAGCACCAATCACTTGTTGATTCTTGGATGATCTTGGCTGTTACAGCAACCACAAGAGTCAAGAAAACAGAGTAAAACTCTGTCCATAAGAACTCTTGAAACCATTTAAGGGAAGTGAACCATGGTCTCCTTCACTCTCATGAGTTAAAGGAAGCATGATGAATCCAAAAGTCCTTAAGGGTAAGAAGTTTCACTTAAGGGAAGATGGTGCGGCCCTGGTTATTCTAAACCAAAGGATCGACTTGAAGGCATGTAGGATGATGATTAAGAGGTATGGAAGGAGGCTACTAGCTCTCCTTAGGCAGCGGATTGATGATTTGAATGGAAGGGAGCTACTAGCTTCCCTTGTAGGTAAGTGATTGATGGCGGTGATTAGGGGTTTAATTGGAGGTTACTAACTCTCCAATTGATGTGAATGATGAAGGGGTTTGATTCCACTAGCACAGGATCACCCTGCAAAGAGCTATGGAATATCACAGTAGATTACTCTACTCTTTAGTGATCAAGGGTCAATGTTCTTAGGCTGAACAGAGAAAGCAAGAAGCAAAATAGCTTTAAGATTGTTTATAAAATTCGATGTGTTCCTTTACAAAGGGGGTGGGAGTCTTTTTATAGGCATAAATCCATAACAAGATTATGCTTACAAAAAAAAGGAATATTCTAACAACTTTATTCTAACAATAAAATCCTAACTAATTAATTCCTAATTTTATGCTAACAAAATATATTCTATTTAAAACTTAATTTTATGCCAAAAGATATCTATCCTAATTTTTTTGGTTTAAATTAAGTGACTAATTATAAACCAGTAAATTAAATTAAACCAGCTCAATTGGTTTACTCTCTTTGGGCTTCCTTTTCCTTCTTAGACAAGCCCAAATCACTTGCAGAATTGGTTTTCTTTGGGTTTTGACTATGGGCATAATTATTAGGCCAAACCACAAATCTTTATCTTCTTGGGCTTGGGTTGAATCTTTTGTTTCTTGGGCCGCCTGATGTGCTCCTCTCTGGGCCTGGTCTAACTCCATGTCCATGGGCTGCTTCTCCAGCTCCTTCTCACTTGCCCACATGACTTTGATGGGCTGTTCCAAGCTTTCCAAGCCTCTTAAGCCCATGTTTTCCTTGTTCTGGTCCAGCTCCATCTGATCTAGATCCTCTTCATGTCCAGGTCGCTTAGCATCCTCATTGGGCCTTGCTAGGATCGCACCATCCCCTCCTCCTTTGAAAGGATTTGTCCTCAAATCCAATTCTTCTGAAACAAGAGAAATCAAGTTAAAATCATTGGAGTTGTGATTAAATATGTGCTCACCTTGGGATGTTGACAATGACTGCAAAGTAGGATCCCATATCCAATCTCCAATTTGGAAAGATTGATGTGGGCGGCCTGTACTTGCTCTGTCTTGGCACCACTCCTTGATCATGAGTTCATTTGGTCCATAATCAACTTGTTTGTCAAGACCCTGAATCCTCCTTGTTCTTGGAACAAACTCCATAACCTGTCTATCCTGTTTCCTTTCAAACAAGAGTTTGAGACGACTTTCATCAATCAAAGAAGGAGTGAAGGAGTTGAACTCCCAGCTAGTTGTAGGCACCAATTTACTGTCCAAAGATAATCCCCTTGGTGATTCCTTCAATAGCTTCTCTTCATGGTCCTGCAAGGGAAGCTCATTGCTACTCGGTTGCACCGGTTTAAGATTAGTAACACTTATACAAGTATCATCTAATACTTTAGCTGATGGAACAGAGAAAATATATTTGTCAAGCTCAAAGAGATTTTCTTTTACCAACAGTTCACCTTCAGCTAGTGATGTCTCACTCTTAGGAGAATTTGGCAATGGATCAGACATCTCCCTTCTTCCTCTAACTCCATTGGCGTCCTTAGCAACTTCCAGCATCTCCATGCCTCTGGCTGGTGGTGCTTTCTTGGGTACTTCTCCTGGTATCTCCTCCTCAATATCCTGTGAAGAGAAGACAAGGCTACTCGGACTCACCGGTTCACAGATGGTTAGTTTTCTACAAATCTCTCTTCCATTAAGCATAAAATCAATTTTAGAAGATGGTAAAAAACACTTACCTGTGTTTGAGTCATTTGAGAACTTTTCAGTCCCAAACAACCTCCTGGAAACCATGGCTTCATTTGGAGAATATGAAGTTTCAAAATTTCTTTCTTATTTTTGCAGATTGGACTATAATGATTGGGATCTGGCTGTTGGGGAACCGGTTTCTCCTGGGAATACATATATTCTTGGCGTGTCCACTGGATGGGTGATGGGCGTGAGCTTGGTCTCCTCTCTTGGTTGCTCCTCATAGTCTTAGACCTCTCTGATCTACTCCCAATAGTCCTCCCTTGTGAACTCCTTTGGTATTTGTCCTGCACATAACCAAATTTATTATAATCTGGAGCAAACTTCTTTTTCATAACAAATTTCATCTCAAACCAAGAAGCAATCTGAGGTTCTCCATTGTGCCTCCTTGTGGATGCCATATGATTCCACCAGTGGATGGCATGACCACTGAATCCACTTGTTGCAAGTTTGATCTTCTTTGCCTCAGTGTAGTGATAACAACTGAACACCCATTCCATCTCTTCTTCCCATTCCAGATAAGCTTCAGGATCAATCTTCCCATGGAATGATGGAATCCCAAGCTTGGATTGACTAAGGTATTCTTCTGCTCTATGGCGACGATGGTGATAAGAGTTAACTCCTCCTGCCTTTCTGCCTGCAGAGATTGAAAAGTCATGAAACTCATTAACATGGTTAGTCTTATTGAAATCTTGTTTCAGCTTCCTAGTGATCTCAGCCATCATAGCTTCACATTGAAATTGATCAAGATGAACAATCTGATCCACTAAATTTATCCTTGCCATGAAGTTCCTGAAACAAACTTTAACAAACTGTTAATCAAAACTCTCTCTCTCACTTTTTTTTTTTTTTTGATTTCTCAATAGATATTCCTCTTGCTATTCCCAAAAGTTCAGAATAGATCAAAGCCCAATCACCTAAGATCTAGAGCTAAACCTACTGAAACTTAAGATAGAAAGATTGCAAGATTTTTTTCGTCAGCTGATTGACCTATTCCTAGCAGGGTTTCTCTTCTGCTCTCTTTTTTTTTTTTTTTTTTTTTTTTGAATTTTCGATTTTTTTTTTTTTTTTTTTTTGTAGATCCTTTTCTTAAATCTTTTTTTTTTAGGAAAGGCTCAGCTGACTTACAACAGATAGAAAGAAAAGAATTTGTTTATTAAACTAAAAAAAAATTGAAAAAAATTGATGGTGGTTTTGAAATCAAAGTGATTTCACAAACCCTAACCTTCAAGAGGCTCTGATACCACTTGGTGCGGCCCTGGTTATTCTAAACCAAAGGATCGACTTGAAGGCATGTAGGATGATGATTAAGAGGTATGGAAGGAGGCTACTAGCTCTCCTTAGGCAGCGGATTGATGATTTGAATGGAAGGGAGCTACTAGCTTCCCTTGTAGGTAAGTGATTGATGGCGGTGATTAGGGGTTTAATTGGAGGTTACTAACTCTCCAATTGATGTGAATGATGAAGGGGTTTGATTCCACTAGCACAGGATCACCCTGCAAAGAGCTATGGAATATCACAGTAGATTACTCTACTCTTTAGTGATCAAGGGTCAATGTTCTTAGGCTGAACAGAGAAAGCAAGATGCAAAATAGCTTTAAGATTGTTTATAAAATTCGATGTGTTCCTTTACAAAGGGGGTGGGAGTCTTTTTATAGGCATAAATCCATAACAAGATTATGCTTACAAAAAAAAGGAATATTCTAACTACTTTATTCTAACAATAAAATCCTAACTAATTAATTCCTAATTTTATGCTAACAAAATATATTCTATTTAAAACTTAATTTTATGCCAAAAGATATCTATCCTAATTTTTTTTGGTTTAAATTAAGTGACTAATTATAAACCAGTAAATTAAATTAAACCAGCTCAATTGGTTTACTCTCTTTGGGCTTCCTTTTCCTTCTTAGACAAGCCCAAATCACTTGCAGAATTGGTTTTCTTTGGGTTTTGACTATGGGCATAATTATTAGGCCAAACCACAAATCTTTATCTTCTTGGGCTTGGGTTGAATCTTTTGTTTCTTGGGCCGCCTGATGTGCTCCTCTCTGGGCCTGGTCTAACTCCATGTCCATGGGCTGCTTCTCCAGCTCCTTCTCACTTGCCCACATGACTTTGATGGGCTGTTCCAAGCTTTCCAAGCCTCTTAAGCCCATGTTTTCCTTGTTCTGGTCCAGCTCCATCTGATCTAGATCCTCTTCATGTCCAGGTCGCTTAGCATCCTCATTGGGCCTTGCTAGGATCGCACCAGAAGAGAACCTTGATCTTCTTTATTCTTATGAGTATAAGAGATCTTGATGAATCCAAAAGTCCTTAAGAGAAGAAAACTTAAAGTTTACCTTAAAATGATCAAAGAAATGTGAACTATGACTATCTTACTCCTTGGAGTTTAAGATGATAAGTCATAATGAATCCAAGATTTCTTTGTGATTAACATTTTATAATAATGAATCACAATTTGGGAAAGAGAACCATGGTAGTATGCATTGCATCAGAAACTGTGTTGTATCCAAATCCAAATCCTTAATGTTAAGGAAGATAGAATAGTGACTTATTTATACTACATCCGGTTTCTATTGCTTTACTCTTGTGAGTGTAAGCCTTGAAATCATAAGAATCTTGTATGTGGATGTCTTCATTTATGTGTCTTCTTATGCAGGAAAAGATGTCAACCATTTGTGATATTGAAAAACAATCCGTGAGAAGGAGTCTCAAAAACAAATGAAGGAGAGCAATCCATGAGGGGGAGCCTCCAATTCCAGAAGAATTCAATTATTCAAACCAGCCTCTAAGAAGAAGCACAAAGGCTTAGTATCAAAGCCTTTGTCAAAAGGCTATCTCTACATCATTATCTATTTCAATTTTTGATTAAAATTTTGATTTAGAATTGTTTAAAAGAGGGAAGTGAACCTTGGTGAACTGTGCTTGGCAATTATGACAATAGATGAATCCAAAAGTCCTCTTCAAAACCACTTAAGGGAAGTGAACCATGTCTTTCCTTTACTCTCAAAAGTATAAGGAAGCATGATGAATCCAAAAGTCCTTAAGGGATCCTTTTATTCTCTGTTTCATTCTCTTAATTCTGCTTATACTCAATCAGTCTCTTATAATCTTGGTTACTTATACTCTAATCTCTGGTTACTCATTCTATATACTCTATACACGTAAATTCTATCTCATCTAAATTGTGTTGAAATTCATTACTTTAGTTCAATTGATTTTCCTACTGTCTTATGTGAATTCTTAATTCCACACTTATAACTTTGATATTCCTCATGGCATACTTAAAATTCTTCTTCTTTATGACTTTGTTTTTTAAGGGTAAAGGAGACCATGAGAGCCTTAAATAAAAGATGGCAAGCAGGAATTCATACAAAACAAAACCAAATCAGGAAGGACTAAAGGAGTGAACACAATGGCGAGAATGACACTCTACCAATACCTTACACATCAGAGCCTATCCTTCAAGGGTATATTCCTGAGTGAAGAAATGGGAGGCCACATATGCTGCATAGAAGGCAGTCAAATCCATGAAATCATGAGGCAATTTGGCTTAACAGACAAAAGCCAACAAGAAAGGAACACCACCTATCAGAGCCTACACCAGAGAGTGTATATTCCTGAAGGTGGAAGCAGCCTCCTCCTATCAGAGCCTACATCAAAGGATGTATATTCCTGAAGTTGGAGAGCATAGCTAATGCAAACAAGAAGGCATTCTTGAAGAAAGGTGGTCCAATATCGTTGGTGATCATTGATGCTCATCTTTCCAAACTTGACTCAATACTCTTATTCTCTGAGTCAAGCTTGAGGAGGGGTGAGAATGAGCATCCATCTGACGTATAATCAAGGAACCTAAAGGCACAAACAATGTAAAGGCTTGTGTCCCACTGAAGTGAAGGTGTCTTGAAGGTGCACCAAATTCAAACTCTACCAATGGGCACTCAAAGGCACGACAACAAGCCTTGAAGAAAGCATATCAACTCAGTTTGGTCCAAGAATGCGCTGATGATACCTCAGCATAGGTGTTGGTGTTATTCTCAGAGAAACTGCGCAAATGGTCCAAAGAAGACTTGGTGGTGTGTGGTTATTCTCTGGAGAAGTTGCTAAAAGCATCATATGGTCCTCACCTTCATCATGAAGATGAAGACTATTGGAATCAATCAAAGAAGCTGTTGAAGAAATAGCCACAAAGAAACTACAAAGGTGCAGCACAACCTGAGTTAGAACCAAGGGCCTCCATGCTCCTAAAGAAGCAAGATGGTGGAAAGTGATGAATCAGCTCAGGATTGTGACTAAATAAGAAGTAACTGGAAGATTTGCCACAAGATGTGTTAATCAATCCAGAGTTACTTCAAACAAGAAAGTGGCTGAAGAAGCTACTAAGAAACTACAAAGGTGTAGCAGAAGATTGAGATTAGAACCAATGGCCATCAAGCAGTCAGAACCCACAAGTGAAGGGACAAAATGTTTGTCAAAACCCATGATGCAAATGGAGGGACAAGCTGTCAGAATTCACAAGTGGAGAGGCATGCAAATGGAAGGTGTTGAATCAGCTCAGAAGCCTGTATGGCTGCGCCAAGATATCAATCTTCCCAAGGAGTTGCCGTGAGTAATCAAGTTCAAATGATGGATTGGAGCTAAGAAAGGTTGCATACAAGTGTGGTATCAACAAATTCAAAAACTCCAAAGAAGAGGCAACAAAGGGCGGTTTTATCAGAAGGAATGAAGTGAAGGAGTTCAGAAGTAGCAGACAAGACTGATCAATACTTGGCTGACTCTCTTCATCAACATTCCAAACAGATACAAGGGAAGATCATAAACTATCATATATATAAATTTTGGTAGGTCTATCCCTTGAAAATTGATGCATGCGTTTGTGTTTGCTGAAACAGGTACAGCTTGGAGCTTATGTGCTAAAGCCGGATTCCTTAACCTTCTAAAGAACAAGAGTTCAGAAGAAAGGGGGAGATAAGTACCGGTCTAAGAAGAAGCTTCAAGCTACTCAAACTTGTGAAGCAATGAAGAATATCACACTTGCTGATTCAAGAAGGCCAAGATCCAGGGTCTATGAAGTCCATCAAAATGATCCTACAATTCATAGACCCACTGGCCAATCCCTAGGCTAAGAAGACTCAACTCTTTTTCCCTTAGCTTGGTTTTGTCCCACTGGGTTTTCCATGCTAAGGTTTTTAATGAGAGAGTTCTTCAAAGTTCCAAGCTTGATCCTTGGATCACTTATGGTCAAGCTTGAGGGGGAGTATTAGAAAGAAGGAAGGAAGCCAAGACCAAGTCAAGCTCAGGCCATGTTCAAGCTCAGCATTAGCTAATTCCTAAACTCCTAATGCTAAGCTTGAGGGGGAGTATTGGACTGAACAAATAAAGAGGGAAGATATGAGCCTGCAAGAGAAGGCCAACCAAAGAAGAAGCAGCCCAGGCCGTATGCAAAGTAGGAGAGGAACATTCCAGCCCATGTGAAATCTACAAGCCCATAAGAAGTGTTCCAGCCCATGTGAAGTTTATAGCCCAGAAAAAAGTGAATGAGTGTTGAGGCCCAGAATGAGTTAGGCCCACAACAATTCACGCCAAGGGAGATCAAAGCTTCTAGAAGAGTTTCACTCTTCTCCACTTGCGTAAGAAGGCTGGAGAACAAGAAGGTCACATGTTCAACTTAAGCATATAGCTGTTGTGACATGTCACTTTCACTTCCTTGGATCCACAGCCTAATTCAAATTCAAACACTCTTTATGTCTGTCTATAAATATGTAACATCTCCCATTTGTCAATCTAAGGAAATATACTCATCCTTCACAAATTCTCCATTCTCTCATTCTCTTAGTTTATTCTCTTTTTCTTCATTATACCCAAAATCTCCAACCAAACTCTTTTGCAAACTCTCTTAATTCTATTTAATTCCACAAATTCTAACATTTGGTGTCTCCAAACATCTCATCTCCAAGCTCCCCCTCACGTTCCACCTTGTACCCTTCTTCTAGGGGAGTCTTCGCTGGTTTAGCTTCTAATCTTCCTGCATCAACTAGAAGATCAAGTGTGTACTTCCTTTGTGATAAGAAGAGGCCTTCTTGTGTTCGGCATACTTCTATCCCTAGGAAGTACTTTAGTTCACCCAAATCTTTTATATCAAACATAGATTTAAGATAAACCTTAGTGGATTGAATTCCTACCTTGTCATTCCCTGAGATGATTATATCATCTACATAGATGAGAATGACTACAATACCTGTTTGACTTTGGAGTGTGAAGAGGGTATGATCTGCCTCAGACTTTCTAAAGCCCCTATCTCTAAGTGTGGTACTTAGCTTATGGTACCAAGCTCTTGGTGACTGTTTGAGGCCATAGATAGCTTTTCTCAGCCTTAGAACCTTTCCTGGAGTCACCGTATCTTCAAGGCCTGGTGGAGGTGTCATATACACTTCATCTTCTAGTTCTCCTTGTAGGAAGGCATTCTTGACATCCATCTGCCACAACTCCCAATCAAGGTTAGTAGCTAAAGAGAGAAGAACCCTTACAGTGTGTAATTTGGCTACTGGTGCAAAGGTGTCATTGTAGTCTTCTCCATAGGTCTGAGTGAAATCTCTTGCAACTAGTCGTGCCTTGTATCTTTCTATCTCTCCATTGCTTTTGTATTTAATGGTAAAGATCCATCTGGAGCTCACTGTCCTCTTGTCCTTAGGTAAATCGGCCTCATCCCAAGTGTGATTGATGTCCATGGCATTGCATTCAGCCTTAACTACATCTCTCCACACTTTAAGCTCCTTTGCTTCCTCATAGTTTCTTGGTATATGTTCTTGGTTGAGGACTGCTGCAAATGCTTGATGTTCTAAGGGAACATGAGATAGGGAGCAAACAGCTTGAGTTGGGTGAGCTACTGCTTGGGCATTGTAGTATACTCTGGTGTTGATCCAATTTGAAGCTGGTCGCCTTTCCCTTTGGCTTCTCCTTAGTACTACTTGGGTGTCTGGTTGGGCCGCCTGTTCTTCTGCTTTTTGTTCAGCCTCATTTTTGGATTCCTCATGTTCTTCGTGATCATGTACGTGTGAGCTTGTTTCTTGGTTAGTAGTTTCAAGTTCAAGCTCATCAAGCTCATCACCTTCATTGCCTCCCTCATGATCAAGAGAACTAGCCGCTTGAGTTGTATTAGATGGAGAAGTAGTTGGCGGTTCTTGGTGAGTTGATTTTGGTGCATCTGGTAATGTTATCCCAAGATTCTCCATAAGGTGTCTGAGGTTGGTGGCCCGGTCAGATGTGGATTGGGAGAGGTCTTTGAGTTCATCCCAATTCTTTTCTTCATAGAATCCTTTGGATTCTACAAACTTCACATCCCTAGATACAAGAACCTTTCTTGTCTCTGGATTGTAGCATTTGTATCCCTTTTGAGTAGTTGAATATCCAATGAACATGGCTTTAATACTCCTGGCTTCCAATTTATTTCTTTGTTCTCCTGGAACAAGTACATAACACACACACCCAAAGACTCGTAAGTGTGAGATAGATGGTTTACTTTTGTTGAGTACCTCAAATGGAGTTAAGTCCTCTAAGACTTTGGTTGGTAGGCGATTGATGAGATAGCAAGCTGTGACAAGGGCATCTCCCCAAAATTTCTTTGGAACATTGCTTTGGAACATGATGGATCTCGCCACCTCCATGAGATGCCGGTTCTTCCTTTCAGCCACTCCATTCTGTTGTGGTGTGTATGGACAACTAGTTTGGTGGATGATTCCATGTTTGTCCAAGTATTGCTTGAATGCTAGACTTGTGTATTCTCCTCCATTATCTGATCTAAAGATTTTGATCTTGGCATTGTAATGGTTAGTCACATATGCTTGAAACTTAGTAAATGCATCTAGGACCCTATCTTTTGTTGGTAAGAGAGTTATCCAAGTATATTTTGATTTTTGATCTATAAATGTGACAAAGTACTTATGATTATCCCTAGACATGCATGGTGAAGTCCAAACATCAGAGCGAATAAGATCAAAACAATTTTCATAAATAGTTGAGGACTTGGGAAACACTGATCTACAATGTTTTCCAAGTATACAAGCTTCACATTCATTATTTTTAAAAGATATTCTTGGCAACAATAGTTCTAAGGCCCTAGAATGGGGATGTCCTAGTCTAGAATGCAAAATAGCACTATTAGCCTTATTCAAAATAGAATTAAAAGCAATAGATAGAGTTGAGTCTGGTTGTATGTCTTCAAGTACATACAAATCATTCTTGGACAGTCCTTTTCCAAGAACTTTATTGGTCTTAATATCCTGAAAATAAACATCATTAGGACCAAAGATTGCATAGCAATTAAGATCAGAGGTTGTCTTCTTAACACTTAGTAAGTTAGTGTTAGATTTAAAAGAGAAGTTTAGCCTAAAGAAGGTTTAGATTACTTAGTTGTGTAGTTAGACTAATTAGAGTGTTTGGCAACATGTATTGTACACTCATATATAAACCCATTGTATCATTCTTTTCGAGATAATGAAAACATTTTTCTGATTCTTCAAACTCTCTCATTCTTTCTAATTCTCTCTAAGTTTTCGAGTTCATTCTTCATCATTCTACAATCTTCTTCATCATTCTTCAAATCTTACATGGTATCAGAGCAGGTTTATCTGCAAAATTCTTTCGATCCTATTCTAATTCTTCATCGCGAGTCTCAAACCAATCAAGCCGAGAAGTCTTTTGTTTTTGCGTCGTGATCTTCTGCAAATCTTGTTCTTCTTCTGCGATTTTCTTCATTGTGATTCTTTCACCGGTGAAATCTGATTGCATCGCCGGAGGAATCATTTGTTTTGGTGGATTAAATCGGAAGTTATCGAATCTCTCCGCTGTTGTGTTGCGATCTCATCCGTACGGTGTTGCGATTTCTCAGCCATGGTTTCTTCAAATTGAAGCAAAGAAAGTCATCCAAATTCACGCGTTTCTTCAAATTAGAGATTCAGATTGTTGATCTGTGGATTGATTGATGAAGATTTGATCGATTGATCATCGAATTGATCAAATCATATTTGGCGCCAAAATCTGTTTTCAAAAGTTCGAAATCGCGGAACTCAATCTTGTTGTTCTTCACCTTCTTGATCATCTTTTCCTGTGAATTATTGCCAGAACGAGCCGATCTTTGATCCATTTGAGTACTGAATCAAGTTTGTATGAGGTTGGTGAGATTCAGCTCTGTTTTTCTCAAAATCTTGATCGCGAAGTTGTTGGTTGCTTTTTCATCACGAAAGTCAAACAGATCGTGCCGATTATCAATCCTGCAGTTCCTGATTCTCAATCCGGTTATTCTCCAGCTCCCTGATCGTATTTGTTCCACTTGTGATTGAGAGAATCCCAGGTTTCTGGAAAGTTGTTCTTGGATCATTCTTCCTTTCTCTACAAGTAATTCTCTAATCTTCGAAATCTGAATAATCGCGTTCAAGATCGTTTGTCTGGAGTGATAGTTATGAAAAGTTTAGAATGTTTACTTGATGATATTGGAAGGTGAAGCCATTTTTTAAGCTGTGCAACTGAACTTTAGGATAACTCGGATTGATTGGTAGTTTAGAGAAGTGGTAGATTCAGGAGGTTTGGCTGAAAAATCCGGTTGCTAAGTCATTTGGGTTGATCATCTCTGTGATCTTTGTCAAAGTTTGTGTGGAGTTTCTTTTGAAAATTGGTCATGGAGCTTCAGAAACAGATGGTTATAGCTCCTATTGTCCTCAAAGGTGCAAATTATCTTCTGTGGACTAGAACAATGAAGACAACATTGTGTAGTAGAGGTCTATGGTCGCATGTTATTCTTGGTAGAGCTTCAAATGATGATGCAGAAGGAGAAGTTCTCGCGGCTCACTCTGAGGAAGAAGGAAAGTGGTTCCAAGAAGATCAGATGGTTCTGTCTATCTTGCAAAACTCTCTTGAAAAATCCTTGCTTGAAGCTTATTCCTATTGTGAGAATGCAAAGGATTTATGGGATACCCTTCAGAATGTCTATGGTAACACCTCAAATCTCATGAGGATTTTTGAAGTCAAGAAGTCTCTAAATGAACTAAGACAGGATGAGCTTGAGTTTACTAAACACTTTGGAGTTTTTAGAGCACTTTGGGCAGAGTTGGAGATGTTAAGACCAGCTACTACTGATCCAATGACACTGCATGAGAGGAGAGAACAAGACAAAGTCTTTGGACTCTTAATGACTTTAAACTCAAGCTACACTGACCTAATCAAGCATCTTCTGCGTGAGGATAAGTTACCAAGTTTAGAAGAAGTTTGTGCTAAGGTTCAAAAGGAACAAGGTTCTCAGGGTTTGTTTGGAAGTAAAGGAGAACTGGTTACCGCAAACAAGAGTTCTTTCAGGGGGGATGATAGGAAATCTGCTGAGTGTGCCCATTGTAAGAAGAAAGGTCACTACAAGAATCAGTGTTGGATCCTTCATCCACATCTAAAGCCGGCTGCTATCCCAAGATGGCGTGAACCTAACAGGAATTCTAGCTACAAGAACAATCTGTTTGGAAAGGGAAACCAAGTGAGTGTTCCTCTGCATATCTCACCAGCTAATCCTACACTTGAAAGCAGCCAGAGACAAGGAAAGGAAGTACCGTCTTCTTCTTCATCTGGTCATGACTATGTTACTAAGTCTGATTTAGATGCTATCATCAAAGCTCTACAAGAAAGCTCTGGTAAAGTTGTTGGTAAATCACTCCATGCTTCCTTTAGTGCTAGTACTATTAATAAACCATTGATAGTAGATTCAGGAGCTTCTCATCACATGATTAGTGATATAAATTTGATAAATAACTTGGAACCTGCCTTAGGAAATGTAGTTATTGCTAATGGAACTAAAATTCCCATAAAAGGCATAGGTAATCTCAAGATATTTGACAAGGATAGTAAAGCCTTCTTTATGCCATCCTTTATATCTAACCTTGTGTCTGTTAAAAGAGCAACAACTGATCTAAATTGTCATGTGATATTTGGTCCTAATGAGTGTTGTTTTCAGGATATTGAAACAAAGAGAGTGCTTGGAAGAGGAAGCACAAAGGATGATCTATACATACTTGGCGATCTCTCTTCTAGTTTAGGTTCTTGTTTGTCTAGTAATAATGAACTTTCTGATGCAACATTGTGGCATGCTAGATTAGGCCATCCACACTTTAAAGCTCTTGAACTAATATTTCCAAAGATTTCTTTTAATCAAAATGAGTGTGAAGCTTGCATTCTTGGTAAACATTGCAAAACAGTTTTTCCTAACTCAACACATACTTATGATCATTGCTTTGATTAGATTCACTCTGATGTTTGGACAGCTCCTTGTGCATCTAGAGAGCAGCAAAAATATTTTGTTACTTTTATAGATGAGAAATCTAAGTATACATGGATTACTTTACTACCTTCTAAGGATAGAGTTCTAGAAGCCTTTATAAATTTTCATGTTTATATTACTAACCAATATGATGCAAAGATTAAAAATTTTAGAACAGACAATGGAGGTGAATACACAAGCAGAGCATTCAGAGATTATCTTCTCAAATATGGAATTCTTCATCAAACAAACTGTCCATACACACCTGAACAGAATGGAGTGGCTGAGCGCAAGAACCGTCACCTAATGGAGGTTGCTAGGTCAATGATGTTTCATAGAAATGTGCCCAAAAGATTTTGGGGAGATGCAGTACTCACAGCCTGTTATTTGATCAATAGAATACCTACTAAGATTCTTAATGACATTTCACCATTTGAGGTACTTAACAACAACAAACCTCATCTTGATCATTTAAAGATATTTGGATGTGTTTGTTATGTTTTAGTGCCAGGAGGAATGAGGAACAAATTGGAGGAGAAGAGTACTAAGACATTATTTGTTGGTTATTCTACCACTCAAAAAGGTTATAAGTGCTATGATCCTGAGTCACAAAGAGTTTTAGTTTCTAGAAATGTGAAATTTTTAGAGGATAAGTCTTTCTATAATAATGGAACTTGGGATACAATAAAGGATCTTACTAACTCTAGTACTGATAGTAATGCTTACCTTAGAAAGTTGTTGGAAAGCTTTGATGTTTGTAGGAAACCAACATCTGAACCAGCAAGAGCTCCAAGTTCCAACATAAGATCACCTCCTTCTTCTGCTTCAGGACCATCTCAACAAATACATGAAAGGAATGATTCTGTTATGAATAAAGCTGAGTCTAGCACGGCACAAAATAGGAATGGTCACGGCCAGGGGGAGTCTGTACCAGATACTTCTTCATCCATGGTTCCTAGCTGTGATCAGCAGGGGGAGAATGTGAGTCTTCAAGTTCCGAGTGTGCCTGATCACACCTATGACCGTGAGGTACAAGAAGATAGAGATGATACTGAACATGAGGTGGTGGTTGTTGAATCTCCTCAATGTTAGTTTAGGAAAGATTAAGGAGAAGTTTTGAATAGATTAGAGTATAAACATCAAGAACATATCAAGAACATATAGAGAATAGAGTTTAGCTATAAGAGGAATATAATAGAATCTTAGTATATATTAGAGTGTGCGATTACAAGGAGGCTCCATAGCCTTAAATAGAAAGACTCCTAGGTCGCCTAGGCTAGGGATAAGTAAGAGTACATATAGGACCGTTGCAACTGAACTTATCAACATACATGCTTCCTTATCTTCTCATCTTATCATGTGAGACTATCCCTTCCTTATCAAGTGACCAGAGTGCTTATCACACTAGACTGAGCTGCCTTTAGTAACGCACTGTCCAATACTCCCCCTCAAGCTAAATTCTGATGAAGAACTTAGCTTGGAAATCATAAACAACCACCTCATTAAAAACCTTATGATGTAAAACCCAATGGGACAAAAGCACCATAAGGGAAAAAGAGTATGATTGCTTATGATTAGAGGATTCATGGATAAGACATATCAAAGAGTCCAAGCCTAGGTAGAATGGACTCATATACCTTAGAAGTTGTTGCCTTGGTGAAGATATCCGCAAGTTGATCCATACTTCTGGTGTAGCATGGTAAGACTACTCCTTGCTCCACTGCTTGCCTCACCTTGTGACAGTCAACTTCTATGTGTTTAGTTCTCTCGTGGAATACAGAATTGGATGCTATGTGAATGGCTGCTTGGTTGTCGCAATGCATGGTCATTGGTCTAACTGTTTCTACACCCAAGTCCTTCAGAATAGCCTTGATCCATGTTAACTCATTGGTGAGCCTCTTCATTGCACGATATTCAGCCTCTGCGCTTGAACAAGACACAATCTTCTGCTTCTTTGTCTTCCATGTGACCAAGTTTCCACCAACAAAGGTACAGTAGCCTGTGGTAGACCTCTTGCCTTCTCTATCACCAGCCCAGTCAGCATCACAATATCCCACTATTTCTGAGCTTCCATTAGCTCCCATCCAGATTCCTTGCTCAGAAGTTCCTCTCAAGTATCTAAGAATTCTCTCCAGCATGTTCCAATGATGGACCTTCGGCTCTTGCATATGCTGGCTAACCTGATTCACAGAAAAGCAAAGATCAGGTCTAGTAAGAGTTAAATAAATTAACTTACCTACTAGTCTTCTGTAGAGTTGCTGATTATTGAATGGTTGATCTTCAAGCTCCCCCTCATTAATAGCTTTGTAACTGTCCTCCAGAGGTGTGGTCACCGGTTTTGCATCTAGCTTTCCTGTTTCAGACAAAAGGTCAAGTGTGTATTTCCTTTGAGATAAGAATAATCCCTCTTTAGAGCGACATATCTCAATCCCTAGGAAATACTTAAGCAAACCTAAATCTTTAATGTCAAAGATGGACTTAAGGTAGGCTTTGGTTTCCTTGATCCCTTCCCTATCATCACCTGTGATAATGATATCATCCACATAGACCAACACAACTATGATACCTGACCGGCTAGGAAATGTGAACAGTGTGTGATCAGCTTCTGATTTCCTGAATCCTCTGTCCCTTAGTGTCATGCTTAACTTGTGATACCAGGCCCTAGGTGATTGTTTTAATCCATAAATAGCCTTTCTCAATCTCAAGACCTTGCCTGGTTGAACAATCCCTTCTAGACCTGGAGGTGGCCGCATGTACACTTCTTCCTCTAGCTCTCCTTGCAAGAAGGCATTCTTTACATCCATCTGCCACAATTCCCAATCCAGATTTGTTGCTAAGGATAGGACAATCCTCACGGTATGGAGTTTTGCTACAGGGGCAAAGGTATCACCAAAATCTTCTCCATAGGTCTGAGTGAAGCCTCTTGCGACCAACCTGGCCTTATATCTTTCCACATCTCCATTACTCTTGTATTTGATCGTAAATACCCACTTTGAGCTCACTGCCTTCTTTCCCTTGGGTAACACGGCTTCATCCCATGTGTGATTCCTTTCCATGGCCTCTATCTCATCACTTATAGCATCCCTCCAGACTTTGAGTTCCTTAGCCTCTTCATAGGATGTTGGAATGTGTCCCTTGATAGTTTTGTAAGAGTTTATGAAGAATGAAGTATAGAGTAAAGGAGAATTAGATAATGAGGGAAATCGATTTTTATTATTGTGTTGCATTCAATGAGAGGCTGCTTAGCCTTAAATAGAAATCTTCCTAGGTTACATGATAGGTTGTCTAGACTAGGGATAAGATAGTGTGCTTATAGAGCCGTTACATGAAGGCTTATCACTATCACACGCTTCCTTATACACAAGCTTCCCTTATCACACGAACCTTCTCATACCATTAGGCATGAACCAACTCCTCCTTGTACACACTCGGTCCAATACTCCCCCTCAAGCTAAATTCTGATGAAGAACTTAGCTTGGAAACCATAAACAACCACCTCATTAAAAACCTTATGGTGTAAAACCCAATGGGACAAAAGCACACATAAGGGAAAAAGAGTATGATTGCTTATGGTTAGGGAAGTTATGGAGTAGCAATATCAATGAGTCCAAGTCTGGGTAGGATGGACTCATATACCTTAGATGTTGTTGCCTTGGTAAGGATGTCAGCAAGCTGATCAACACTCCGAGTATAGCATGGTAGGACTATCCCTTGTTCCACAGCTTGTCTTACTTTGTGACAATCAATCTCTATGTGCTTCGTTCTCTCATGGAAGACCGAGTTTGAGGCTATATGAATGGCTGCCTGGTTATCACAATGCATGGTCATTGGCTTGGTTGTCTCAATTCCCAAGTCCTTCAAAATGGCTTTGATCCATGTTAGCTCATTAGTGAGTTTCTTCATGGCACGGTATTCAGCTTCAGCACTGGAGCAGGAGACTATCTTTTGTTTCTTTGTCTTCCATGTGACTAAGTTGCCTCCAACAAAGGTGCAATAGCCTGTCGTGGATCTCCTGTCTTCTCTATCTCCAGCCCAGTCTGCATCACAATACCCCACTATCTCTGAACTTTTGTTAGCTCCCATCCAAATTCCTTGCTCTGAAGTTCCTCTCAAGTATCTAAGAACTCTTTCCTGCATGTTCCAATGATGAACCTTGGGAGCTTGCATGTGCTGGCTAACCTGATTCACAGAGAAGCACAAATCAGGTCTGGTGAGAGTTAAATAGATTAACTTACCTACTAGTCTTCTGTAGAGCTGTGGGTCATTGAATGATTGATCTTCAATCTCCCCCTTACTGATAACTTTGTAGCTATCTTCCAGAGGTGTGGTCGCCGGTTTTGCATCTAACTTCCCTGTTTCAGACAATAGATCAAGAGTATACTTCCTTTGAGATAGAAATAGTCCTTCCTTTGAACGACATATCTCAATCCCTAGGAAGTACTTAAGCAGACCTAGATCTTTAATATCAAATATAGACTTAAGGTAAGTTTTGGTTTCTCTAATTCCTTCCCTGTCATCACCGGTGATAATGATATCATCCACATAAACCAACACCACAATGATACCTGACTTGCTAGGAAGAGTGAAAAGGGTATGATCAGCTTCTGACTTTCTGAATCCTCTATCCCTTAGTGTCATGCTCAACTTGTGATACCAGGCTCTAGGCGATTGTTTCAAACCATAAATAGCCTTTCTCAATCTCAAGACTTTACCTGGTTGAACAATTCCTTCCAAGCCTGGAGGTGGTCGCATGTACACCTCTTCTTCAAGCTCTCCTTGCAAGAATGCATTCCTCACATCCATCTGCCACAGATCCCACTCTAAATTGGTTGCTAGAGATAACACAATCCTCACAGTGTGTAATTTTGCTACAGGAGCAAAAGTATCACCAAAGTCTTCACCATAGGTTTGAGTGAATCCTCTTGCTACAAGTCTTGCCTTATATCTTTCAATCTCCCCATTACTCTTGTACTTGATTGTAAACACCCATTTTGAACTCACGGCCTTCTTTCCCTTGGGCATCACAGCTTCATCCCATGTATGATTTCTTTCCATGGCTCCTGTCTCATCACCTATAGCATCTCTCCAAACTTTGAGTTCCTTAGCTTCTTCATACGATGTAGGAATATGTCCCTGATCCAAGTTGCTTATAAAGACCTTATGTTCTTCAGGAAATGAAGCAAAGGAGCAGACGACTTGGGTCGGATGAGCAACTGCATTGGCATTGTAGTACACTCTTGTATTCACCCAGTTTGATGGATCCTTCTTGAGTCTTGTACTTCTCCTTAGAAATGGAACTGGCTCGGATGGAATTGGCTCGGATGGTTCTTCAACTTGATCATGGCTATCATCTGATTGTGCTGATACTTGATTGTGGCTAACATGTTCAAGGTCAACAAGTGTCCCCCCGTCACGGTCAAGTGTAGCTCCTATGTTTGGTATGTGCCGGGACGGGTCAGGACCAGGCTGAGACGAGTTAGTGTCATGGGAAGATGAGCGTGAAGGACTAGAATCACTCTGTGGGACAGGACATGAACCAGGAGCCGGACCAGGACCAGCCGTAGTGAATGGAATGCCAAGGTGATCCATGATATTGCGAAGGTTCGTGGCACGATCCATGGAGATATCAGACAAATCGGCTAAGTCATCCCATTGCTGCTTATCATAATAGCTTCGGTGTTCAATGAACTTGACATCCCTTGACACCAAAACCTTCTGAGCTATTGGATCATAACACTTATAGCCTCTTTGTGTGGTTGAATACCCAATAAACATTGCCCTTGTGCTCTTAGCATCCAATTTTGTTCTGTTTTCTCCTGGAATCAAGACAAAACACACACAACCGAATACTTTCAAGTGAGCTATAGAAGGTTTGGTTGAGTTCAATACCTCAAAGGGGGAAATGTCATCCAATATCCTTGTAGGGATACGGTTAATGAGATAGCAAGCTGATAGTACAGCATCGCCCCAGAACCTCTTTGGAACCTTGGAATGAAACATCATGGATCTTGCTACTTCCATTAGATGACGGTTTTTCCTCTCGGCCACACCATTCTGCTGTGGTGTGTATGGGCAGCTCGTCTGATGAAGAATGACATGCTTGGTAAGATGGTCTTTGAAGGCATTGCTGGTATACTCTCCACCATTGTCTGTTCTTAAGAGTTTAATCTTTGCATTGAATTGGTTAGTAACATAGTTCTGAAAATTCACAAAGGCTTCTAAAGCTCTATCCTTAGATTGAATCAAAGTTAGCCAAGTGTACTTGGATTTTTCATCTATGAAGGTGATGAAGTATTTGTGATTTTCTCTAGATAGGCAAGGAGCAGTCCAAATATCAGAATGCACAAGATCAAAAAATTTTGCATAAACTGTCTTAGACTTAGGGAAAATAGACTTGCAATGTTTGCCTAAGATACAAGCTTCACACTCATCATTTTTAAACACAACATTAGGCAACATTAAGCTTAAAGCCCGAGAATGGGGATGTCCTAATCTAGCATGCCACAACGCATTATTAGCATAAGCAGAAGTAGAGTCTAAAGAGCATGGAACAGAAGATAAAACAGAAGATAAAACAGAAGATAAAGGCTGATCATCCTTCAGTAGATAGAGACCATCCTTAGTTATTCCTTTCCCAAGCATCTTGCTTGTCTTAATATCCTGAAACTTCACATCATTAGGGGTGAAGATAACATTGCAATCCAAGTCATTTGTGGCCTTATGAACAGAGACTAAATTAGAGGTGAAATCAGGCATAAAGAAGGCTCTAGTCTTTCTATCAAATAGGTTCAAGTTTCCTACTCCCTTAATTGGAATTCGATCACCATTAGCAATAATAACATGACCATTAGCCGGTTCTAAATCTCTAATCAATTCAACATTGCTAATCATATGGTGAGATGCACCAGAGTCAATCACTAATGGTTTATCATTCAATTTTATAGTGTGAGCAGAAGCATGAAAGGAGAAACCCATAGTATTACCATAACTTTCCTTCAAGGCTTTGATGAGTGCATCAAGTTCTGACCGCTTTACCACCTGGTCTTGATCAGCTACTTGTGCAGCTTGAGCATTGATTACAGCCATCCCATCTCCTTCTGGATTGCGTGAAGATGTTCCCTGGTCAGCTTTAGCCTTGGTAATGTTGGCTCGGACATCTCTGAACTTGGGTGGCTTGAGATGCGGATGGAGGATCCAGCACTTGTCCTTCCCATGGCCCTTCCTCTTGCAGTGTTCGCAAAATGACCCTCTTCTATCATCTGGCTTGAAGTATACACCTTTGTTTGCTGTCACCAGCTCCCCCTTTCCATTTAGTAGCCCATGGGAACCTTGTTCCCTCTGGATGTATGCGCATACTTCTTCAAGGGATGGGAGCTTATCTGACCTCAAAAGATGTTTGATCAAGTCATTGTCCATTGGATTCAGGGTGAGAAGGAGACCAAAGACCTTGTCCTGTTCACGCCTTGCAAGGAGAACCTCTGGGTCAATAGAGTTTGGTCTCAGCATTTCAAGCTCGGCCCATAGAGAGCGAAATTTGCCAAAATGTGCCGTGAACTCCAAGTCTTCCTGGTGGAGATTGTTGATTGCTCTCTTTACTTCGAACACCCTACTTAGATTTGTAGTATTGCCATACACCTTCTTGAGTGTTTCCCATAGCTCCCTAGCACTCTCACAATACGAGTATGCCTCCAAGATAGGTCCATCAAGTGAACTCTGAATGATGGACAGAACAAACTGATCCTCTTGAATCCATTTTTCTTCATCAACAATCAGAATCTCCTGTCCATCCTCCTGTTGGAATACCTTTGGTGGTGCTTCGTCTAGGAGAAGATGCATTCCAAGTCCACGACCACCGAGAGTGGTTTTCACCATTCTGGACCATAGTAAGTAGTTGAGACCCTTTAAAGTGATCGGGATAACCATAGGCCTAGTATTCTCCATTTGAGAAGATCTCTAGTGAGCAACCTCAGCAGCTGGAACCGGGAAGGATGAAGTTTTATGGTTCAAAATACTTAGTTACCGCCCTAGACACCCAAAGCAACCCCTCTAAGACTGCTTTAAAGGTTTGAACCCAAACTGTACGGACACTGTAAAACCCTTCCCGAGGAAGATGAGTACGGACACGCTTGTGTTCCAACTAAAGATGCTTCCTTTCTTGCTTCTAAGGGCACAGATGACCACAAGATAGAACCTTGCACCTTTGGGATGAAAAGAAAAGAGGTTTCAATCGTGAAAGACACGGTCTTTAAGGAGATGGACCGTACAACAATGGCGGACGCAGTTTTAAGATGAGCAGGAGCTCTAGACTTGCTCCGACCGCCGAACCTTAACAACAGACACTCGGAGGTAAGCTTCTTTCACCTCTTAGATGAAGAAAGGAGCCATCTTTACTGCTGAGTGGAGCTCCTTGGGAGATTTATCCGAGCATCAATGGCGGATATCTTAGACTTTTGCTTAAAAACAACTAAACGCAAGTGATAACCATGTCTAGCCTTCATTCAACTCATTTCCCATGGATTTGAGGATCTTTGATCTCAGAGAATATAGGTTAAGACATGATTAACACAAGGAAAGCGTTTTCTTGCAAGTATAACACGATTTGAAGAATCAAGGAAAGGAAAGCACACGAATAAAAGATTTGCGGAAGGTTAGAAAGGATTAAGACTGCTCTGATACCATGATAGTTTTGTAAGAGTTTATGAAGAATGAAGTATAGAGTAAAGGAGAATTAGATAATGAGGGAAATCGATTTTTATTATTGTGTTGCATTCAATGAGAGGCTGCTTAGCCTTAAATAGAAATCTTCCTAGGTTACATGATAGGTTGTCTAGACTAGGGATAAGATAGTGTGCTTATAGAGCCGTTACATGAAGGCTTATCACTATCACACGCTTCCTTATACACAAGCTTCCCTTATCACACGAACCTTCTCATACCATTAGGCATGAACCAACTCCTCCTTGTACACACTCGGTCCAATATCCCTGATCCAGGCTGCTAATAAAGGTCTTGTGCTCTTCAGGGAATGAAGCAAATGAGCAAACAACTTGAGAGGGATGAGCAACCGCATTTGCATTGTAATAGACCCTTGTGTTCACCCAGTTTGATGGATCCTTCCTGAGTCTTGTGCTTCTCCTTAGAGGTTGAGCTGTCCCTGATGGTTCTTCTTCCCGCTCTTGCCTTTGATCGTGACCCTCAGAAGAAGAGCCAGTCCTCTCTTGATCACTGTCTTCTTCAAGATGTCCCCCCTCACGATCAATGTCTGGCCGAGAAGAGTTAAGGTCTTGCTGCGGCAAGCTTGGTCCAGTCCGGGACAATGTTGGACCACCTCCGGGTGAGCTAGATTCTGACCAGGTCGAGGTAATCTCATGCGGAACAGCTTGTTGAACAGGAGCCAAGCCAGGAACAGGACATGAACTAGGTTGAGGACATGGAACACCGGTAGAACCAGGTTGGGATGGTGAAGGTATGCTAAGATGATCAAAGATATTCCGAAGGCTAGTGGCCCGGTCCAGGGAAGAACCAGCAAGATCAACCAAGTTATCCCACTTTTGGTCACTATAGTAGCCATGTTAGTTTAGGAAAGATTAAGGAGAAGTTTTGAATAGATTAGAGTATAAACATCAAGAACATATCAAGAACATATAGAGAATAGAGTTTAGCTATAAGAGGAATAGAATAGAATCTTAGTATATATTAGAGTGTGCGATTACAAGGAGGCTCCATAGCCTTAAATAGAAAGACTCCTAGGTCGCCTAGGCTAGGGATAAGTAAGAGTACATATAGGACCGTTGCAACTGAACTTATCAACATACATGCTTCCTTATCTTCTCATCTTATCATGTGAGACTATCCCTTCCTTATCAAGTGACCAGAGTGCTTATCACACTAGACTGAGCTGCCTTTAGTAACGCACTGTCCAATACTCAAGTGCTAAGAAGGAGTACTAGGATAAGGAAAGATCCATCCAACTGGATTAATACTAGGGTCTACTATAATGCCCAAGCAGAAGGACATCCTATCCAAGCCACTTGTTCATTTGCTCAATTTCCAAAGGAACATCAGGTATTCATAAGCTCTTTAGATCAAAATCAAATTCCTAACACATATGAGGAAGCTATGGAATTGAAGGTATGGAGAGATGCTGTTCAAGATGAAATAGAGGCTATGATAAGAAATCATACTTGGGATGAATCATTTTTGCCAAAAGGAAAGAAAGCAGTAAGTTCCAAATGGGTGTTTACTATTAAGTACCAGAGTAATGGTGAAATTGAGAGGTATAAGGCTAGGCTTGTTGCAAGAGGCTTCACTCAAACATATGGTGAAGACTTTGGAGACACATTTGCGCCAGTTGCTAAGCTACACACGGTAAGGGTTGTACTTTCTCTTGCTACTAACCTTGAATGGGATTTGTGGCAGATGGATGTAAAGAATGCATTCCTTCAAGGAGAATTAGAAGAGGAAGTATACATGAAACCACCTCCTGGCTTGGAAGGTTTAGTGAATGATGGTGGTGTTTTGAGATTAAGAAAAGCAATTTATGGATTGAAACAATCCCCAAGAGCTTGGTATCACAAATTGAGCATGACATTAAGGGATAAAGGTTTCAGGAGATCTGAGGTTGATCACACACTCTTTACTCTACCTAGTTGTTCAGGTATCATTGTGGTTCTAGTGTATGTTGATGATATCATTGTCACAGGTAGTGATAAGGAGGGTATTCAAGAAACTAAGACCTACCTTAAGTCAAAGTTTGATATTAAAGATCTTGGTCTAATGAAATATTTCTTAGGAATTGAAATTTGTAGATCTAAAGAAGGATTATTCTTATCCCAAAGAAAGTATACTCTTGAATTGTTGAAAGAAACAGGAAAAATGGAAGCTAAACCAGTTAGTACACCACTGGAAGATGGGTATAAAACCGCAAGTCAGGGGGAGCTTGAAGAAGAACCTTATGAAGACCCAAGGCTATATAGGAGGCTGGTAGGTAAACTTATTTACCTTACTCTTACTAGACCTGACATTTGTTTTGCAGTAAACCAGGTTAGCCAGCAAATGCAAGAGCCCAAGGTCTATCATTGGCGAATGATGGAAAGGATTCTCAGATATTTGAAGGGTACTTATGATCATGGAATTTGGATGGGCTGCAATAAAAACACAGATATAGTAGGGTATTGTGATGCAGATTGGGCTGGTGATAGGAATGATAGAAGATCAACAACAGGTTATTGTACTTTTGTGGGAGGAAATCTTGTGACTTGGAAGACCAAGAAACAGAAGGTGGTTTCATGTTCTAGTGCTGAAGCTGAGTATAGGGCCATGAAGAAACTCACAAATGAACTAATCTGGATCAAGGCTGTTCTCAAGGATTTGCAAATTGAAGATTCAAGACCTATCACCATGCATTGTGATAATCAGGCAGCCATTCATATAGCATCCAACTCAGTATTTCATGAAAGAACTAAACATATAGAAGTAGATTGTCACAAAGTGAGACAGGCTGTTGAACAAGGGATCATATTGCCTTGTTACACCAAGAGTTCAGATCAATTAGCAGATGTCTTTACTAAAGCGGCTACTACAAAGGTGTGTGAATCCATTCTTCCAAGACTTGGAATGACAAGCATTGTTGGGTGATTCTCCTTAAACTATAGAAATCATACTCTTTTTCCCTCAAAGTTGTTTTTGTCCCACTTGGGTTTTACACTTTGAGGTTTTTAATGAGGTGGTTTACTATAGTTTGTCCAAGCTTAATTATTCATCATAGTTAAGCTTGAGGGGGAGTGTTAGATTTAAAAGAGAAGTTTAGCCTAAAGAAGGTTTAGATTACTTAGTTGTGTAGTTAGACTAATTAGAGTGTTTGGCAACATGTATTGTACACTCATATATAAACCCATTGTATCATTCTTTTCGAGATAATGAAAACATTTTTCTGATTCTTCAAACTCTCTCATTCTTTCTAATTCTCTCTAAGTTTTCGAGTTCATTATTCATCATTCTACAATCTTCTTCATCATTCTTCAAATCTTACAGTTAGAGCTAAATGTAGGCATATAGAAGGCAGTTGATTCTTTATCAAACAATTTAAGGTTCCCAATTCCCCTAATTGGTATCTTATCTCCATTAGCTATTAATACATCTCCTAAAGCCGGTTCTATATTGCTCATTAGATTCTTATCACTAATCATATGATGAGAGGCTCCTGAGTCTACAATAAGTGGTTTAGAGGTATTTAAAGCTTGGAATGAGTTACCAGAGAGGTTTGATTCTTTGAGTGCCTTGACCAGTGCATCAAGGTCGGATTTCCTCACAAACTCTTGTTGGAATGTTGCAAGTGCTTTCCCATCTCCCTCAGTGATTGGCGTGAATGAGCTTGGGCTTGCCTTGTTCCTTGGTTCAAGAGTTACTTCTTGAGTGAGGTTGGCTCTTGGTTGGTTTCCCACTTTTGGCTTTAAGTGTGGATGGAGAATCCAGCACTTGTCCTTGGTATGCCCTTCCTTCTTGCAGTGGTCACAGTATGCCCTCCTTTCTCCACGATTTAAGCCTCCCTTATGGTACACAGCTGCTTTGTTGGCTGAGATTAGTTCTCCTTTGCCTCCAAAGAGACCAAGTGAACCTTGTTCCTTCTGAATCTTATTGCACACTTCTTCAAGGCTTGGAAGGGTGTCTGACCTTAGGAGGTGTTTGATGAGATTATTGTAGGAGGAATTTAAAGTCAAGAGAAGTCCAAAGACTTTATCTTGCTCACGCCTCTCATTCAGAACCATGGGATCCACTGTGCTTGGTCTAAGCATTTCAAGTTCAGCCCATAAGGATCTGAATTTTTCAAAATGTTGAGTGAACTCCATGTCTTCTTGAGTTAACTCATTGATGGCTTTCTTAACTTCAAACACACGGCTGAGATTGGAGGTGTTGCCATAGACATTTTGAAGAGTCTCCCACAGCTCTTTGGCTGTCTCACAGTAGGAGTATGCTTCAAGGATAGTTGATTCAAGTGAGTTTTGAATCACAGATAGGACTAGTTGGTCTTCTTGAAACCACCTGTCTTCATTGGTGATAGCCACTTCCTGACCAGTTCCTTCAACCGTGGCATTAGGTGCTTCACTCCTAAGGATGTGGCTCCATAACCCACGGCTACATAGCACTGTCTTGGTGGTTCTAGCCCAGAGGAGGTAATTAACCCCTTTCAAAGTCACTGGAACAACAACTCTTGTGCCTTCCATGATGATTACAAACGATTTAGGTGATGAAAGAGTAGGATGAAGTGTTTTCAAGAAATAAATAATCCTAACCTCTCACAACTCAGCACCACAAGGATGTGAGGATTGTTCAATCTCAGAGTGAGGAGATTAGGAGGATTTATTTCAAGAGTGTACAGAGATTTTGAGAATATAAGAGCCAAGGCTCTGATACCATGTAAGAATATGCGGAATATAAGAGAAGATTAGAGAGAGTTTTCTGAATAAGATGAAGAACAAAAGTATGGAAGACTAAGAGGAAAAGATTTCGTGACAAATGAGAGAGAGAGAGCTGGCGGCTGGTATGAGAGAATTAGAGAAGGAGGATTATATTTCCTTGACAGATTAGTTACATAGGTTAGAGTATTTATAGCCTAAGTTACAATAAATACATTAATTACATTAATTAGGCTCACATATTTACTTTCCATAAACTATTTGTTGCCTAACTCTCAAAGGGGAAGTAATTAACTTCCTTTCCAACCTTGAGTAATCGACATCCAGGCCATTAACTTCCTTTTCTTACTTGAGTAGTCGACATCCAAGGTCATTAACTTCCTTTCCTCACTTGAGTAATCGACATCCCAGACCATTAACTTCTCCCAGCCGCCTGTATCTTTCTTCTAGAAGTCTTATAGTTGGGCTTGCTGTCGTGTGTAGATTAATACTCCCCCTCAAGCTCAACCATGATGAATGGTTAAGCTTGGAACCATAAAGACTCACCTCATTAAAAACCTTAAGATGCAAAACCCTTTGGGACAAAAACATCTTAAGGGAAAAAGAGTATGGATCTTTTGGCTAGGGGATTCCCTGGTTGGGAAGGTTTATGAGCCCAAGTTTTGGAAATATGGACTCACATACCTTTAAGCTTGCGGATTTGGTGAATATATCTGCAAGTTGATCCGAGCTCCTTGTGTAACATGGTAGGACAACTCCTTGCTCCACTACTTGTCTCACTTTGTGGCAGTCTACTTCAATGTGTTTGGTTCTCTCATGAAATACATTGTTGGATGCTATATGTATGGCAGCTTGGTTGTCACAATGCATGGTGATTGGTGTTGTGACTTCTATGTTTAGATCCTTGAGCAGATTCTTGAGCCAGGTAAGTTCTGTGCTGAGCTTCCTCATGGCTCGGTACTCAGCTTCAGCACTTGAACAAGAAACCACCTTCTGCTTCTTTGTTTACCAAGTAACTAGGTTGCCTCCAATGAATGTGCAATAACTGGTAGTTGATCTCCTATCATTCCTGTCTCCAGCCCAATCAGCATCACAATAGCCCACGATTTCAGAGCTTCCGTTGCGCCCCATCCAGATGCCTTGGTTGTGTGTCCCTTTTATTGGATTGAAGCCTTAGGCTTGAAGCTGAAAAAGTTAATGAAGCCCAAGCCCAAATCAGAAGTTCAAGGTCTGTGCATTAGGCTGAGATAATGAAGTGAAGCCCAGGGTCTGTCCACACATGTGCAACACAAGGCCTGAATTAAGTAAGCCCAAACAAGCCCAAAACTGTCCAAGACACCTTCTAGAAGCTCTCCTAGGCGTGGGTTTGGAGAGGGAAGGAAGAGTCACATGTTGGCTTAACCAATTTGAATTTCTAGCTGTTAGGAGCTGTCACTTTCACCATTTGGTGAAGTGCCTTTGTCTTATCTCTATTCTCTGGCTATAAATACATTGTATGCTCACCATAAATCAATCAAGGAAATAGAATCCTCCTTCCATACTCTCTGTCTCACAATCTCTCTCTATTATTCTCACTCTTGTTCTTCCCTTATCAAATATAAACCAGAAACTCTCCTACCTATTCTAACTATTATTCTGCAAATTCTAACATGGTATCAGAGCTTGGTTTTGGATCAAGCAAATTCTCTGTTTACTCTTGCAATAACCTGTTCTAATCTACTCACTCTGAGATTAATTAATCCTCAAAACCATGTGGTGCTGAGTTGTGAGAGGTTAGGATAGGTTATTTCTTGAGAATTACTCAACTCTCTTCCCAAACAAACCACTTTCTCAATCTACTCTTGCAATAACTTTTTCTAATCTACTCACTCTGAGATTAATCAATCCTCAAAACCAAGTGGTGCTGAGTTGTGAGAGGTTAGGATAGGTTATTTCTTGAGAATTACTCACTCCATTCCTCAATTCAGCTACTCAACTCTCTTTCCAAACAAACCACTTTCTCAAAACCCTTACCATTTGCTTTAATCCAGTGGTTAATAGCTATACCCAACGGTCCCTAGCTCAAATTCAAACAAAAACGTGTTTAAACACCATGGAAAGTTCAAGAGTGGTTGTTCCAGTGACACTGAAAGGGGTCAACTACCTTTTATGGGCTAGAACCACCAAGACAGTATTGTGTAGCCGTGGCTTATGGAGCCACATCCTCAAGAGTGAAACTTCCATTGCCATGACTGAAGAAGGTGGCCAAGAAGTCGCCATCATGAATAAAGACCGGTGGTTTCAAGAAGACCAACTGGTGCTATCCGTGATCCAAAACTCCCTTGAAGCATCTCTCCTTGAAGCTTATTCTTATTGTGAGACAGCCAAGGAGTTATGGGAGACACTTCAAAATGTTTATGGCAACACTTCCAATCTTAGTCGTGTCTTTGAAGTAAAGAAGGCCATTAATGAGTTAACTCAAGAAAACATGGAGTTCACTCAACACTTTGGCAAGTTCAGATCATTGTGGGCTGAACTTGAAATGCTTAGACCAAGCACCATGGATCCCAAGGTGCTAAATGAAAGACGTGAGCAAGATAAGGTCTTTGGACTCCTCTTGACTCTAAACCCAACTTACAATGATCTTATCAAGCATATCTTAAGGTCAGACACTCTTCCAAGTCTTGAAGAAGTATACAATAAGATTCAGAAGGAACAAGGATCATTAGGCCTCTTTGGAGGCAAAGGAGAGCTCATCACAGCCAACAAGGCAAACACCTACCAGAAAGGAGGCTTGAACCGTGGGGAAAGAAGAGGATTCTGTGATTATTGCAAGAAAGAAGGCCACACTAAGGACAAGTGTTGGATTCTCCATCCACACTTAAAGCCAAAATGGGTAAACCAACCAAGGGCCAATATCTCCCAAGAAGCAACTCATGAGGCAAGAGCCAAGGCTAGCACTAGCTCATCCACGCCAACTAATGAAGAAGGGAAAGCCCTTGCAACATTTCAACAAGAATTCGTTAGAAAATCGGACCTTGATGCACTGATAAAAGCACTTAAGGAAGCTAATACCTCTGGTAACTCTTTTCAAGCTCTAAATCTCACTAAGCCACTTATTGTAGATTCAGGAGCTTCTCATCACATGATTAGTGACAAAAATCTACTTATCAATATGAAACCGGCTTTAGGAGATGTAGTAATAGCTAATGGTGATAAGATACCAATAAGAGGAATTGGAAACCTGAAATTGTTTAATAAAGAATCAACAGCCTTCTATATGCCCACATTCACCTCAAACTTGCTAAGTGTTAAGAAAACAACCTCTGATCTTAATTGCTATGCTATATTTGGTCCTAATGATGTTTACTTTCAGGATATTAAGACTAATAAGGTGTTTGGAAAGGGAGTGTCCAAGGATGACTTGTATGTGCTTGAAGACACACAACCAGATTTCTCTTTATCTATTGCTTTCAACTCTGTTTTGAATAAGGCTAATAGTGCTATTTGGCATTCTAGATTAGGACATCCTCACTCTAGGGCTTTAGAACTATTGTTGCCAAGTATGTCTTTTAAAAAATGATGAATGTGAAGCTTGTATACTAGGTAAACATTGTAAATCAGTGTTTCCTAAGTCTACAACTATATATGAAAATTGCTTTGATCTCATTCACTCTGATGTTTGGACTTCACCATGCACATCTAGAGACAACCATAAATACTTTGTTACATTCATAGACCAAAAATCGAAATATACTTGGGTAACACTATTGCCAACAAAAGATAGAGTCCTAGAAGCCTTCACTAAATTTCAAATGTATGTGACTAACCATTATAATGCCAAGATCAAAATTTTTAGATCAGATAATGGAGGGGAATATACAAGTCTAGCATTCAAACAGCACTTAGATAAACATGGAATCATCCATCAAACAAGTTGTCCTTACACGCCCCAACAAAATGGAGTGGCTGAAAGAAAGAACAGGCATCTCATGGAAGTGGCACGTTCTATCATGTTCCAAAGCAATGTCCCAAAGAAGTTTTGGGGAGATGCACTTGTTACCGCTTGCTACCTCATCAATAGACTCCCCACAAAAATCTTGGAGGATTTATCCCCATTTGAGGTACTTAATAAGAGTAAACCATCTATTTCACACTTACGTGTCTTTGGGTGTGTTTGTTATGTTCTTATTCCAGGAGAACAAAGGAATAAGTTAGAAGCAAGAAGTGTGAAAGCCATGTTTATAGGGTATTCCACTACCCAAAAGGGATACAAATGCTACAATCCAGAGACTAGAAAGGTGCTAGTCTCACGAGATGTGAAGTTTGTAGAAGCAAAGGGGTTCTATGAAGATAAGAATTGGGATGATCTTAAAGATCTCTCCCAATCTCCATCAGACCGAGCTACCAATCTTAAACATCTTATGGAGAACCTAGGAATCTCATTCCCTAATGCACCAGCTGCTTCTCCATCACCAGCCACTTCTCCTCCTCCTCCTCCTTTTGATGTTGCCCCGGCTATTCCTCTTGATCATGAGGGGGGCACAAAGGATGAACAAGAGATTGCATCTGAATCACACGACCAGGATGCAAGCTCTAGTGTCCATAATCAAGAAGAATATGCGCCAGAAGTTCAGACTGAGGAAGAAGAATATCAAGAAGAACAAGTGGTGCTAAGGAGAAGCCAAAGGGAGAAGAAACCAGCCTCAAATTGGATCAATACCAGAGTCTACTACAATGCACAAGCAGTAGCCCATCCAACACAAGTGATTTGCTCTCTAGCTCATATTCCTTCAGAACACCAAGCCTTTACAACAGCTCTAGATCAAGGGCAGGTTCCAAGAGACTATGAGGAAGCTAAGGAGCATAAGGTGTGGAGAGAAGCAGTTAAGGCTGAATGTAAGGCCATGGAGATCAATCACACTTGGGATGAAGCTGATCTACCTAAGGACAAATTGACAGTGAGCTCAAGATGGATCTTCACCATCAAATACAAAAGCAATGGAGAGATAGAACGATACAAGGCTAGATTGGTAGCAAGAGGGTTCACTCAGACCTATGGAGAAGACTACCATGATACATTTGCACCAGTAGCCAAACTACACACTGTAAGAGTTCTTCTATCTCTTGCTACTAACCTTGAATGGGAGTTATGGCAGATGGATGTCAAGAATGCTTTCCTACAAGGAGAATTAGAGGATGAAGTCTATATGACACCTCCACCTGGTCTTGAAGACACAGTAACTCCAGGAAAGGTTCTAAGGCTAAGAAAAGCTATCTATGGACTTAAACAATCACCAAGAGCTTGGTACCACAAGTTGAGTATGACACTGAGAGATAGAGGCTTTAGGAAGTCTGAAGCTGATCACACTCTCTTCACACTCCAAAGCCAATCAGGTATGGTAGTCATTCTCGTTTATGTAGATGATATAATCATCTCAGGGAATGACAAGGTAGGAATTCAATCTACTAAAGATTATCTTAAGTCTGTTTTTGATATTAAAGACTTAGGTGAACTTAAGTACTTCCTAGGGATAGAAGTATGCCGAACAAAAGAAGGCCTCTTCTTATCACAAGGAAGTACACACTTGATCTTCTAACTGATGCAAGAAAGTTAGAAGCCAAACCAGCAAAGACTCCCCTAGAGGAAGGCTATAAGGTGGAACGTGAGGGGGAGCTTGGAGATGAACCGTTTGAAGAAACAAAACTCTATAGGAAGATGGTTGGTAAGTTAATCTATCTAACCATTACTAGACCTGACTTGTGTTTTGCTGTGAATCAGGTCAGCCAACATATGCAAGCTCCAAAATTGCACCACTGGAATATGGTGGACCGGATCTTGAGGTACCTCAAAGGAACCCATGATCAAGGCATTTGGATGGGATGCAATGGGAGCTCAGAGATTGTAGGATATTGTGATGCTGATTGGGCTGGAGACAGAAATGACAGAAGATCAACAACCGGCTATTGCACATTCATTGGAGGCAATCTAGTCACTTGGAAGACAAAGAAGCAGAAAGTGGTCTCCTGCTCAAGTGTTGAAGCTGAATATCGTGCCATGAGAAAGCTGACCACTGAACTCACTTGGCTCAAGAACCTTCTCAAAGATCTAAACATAGAAGTCTCAACACCAATCACCATGCATTGCGACAATCAAGCAGCCATACACATAGCATCCAACAATGTGTTTCATGAGAGAACCAAACACATTGAAGTTGACTGTCACAAGGTCAGACAAGTAGTGGAGCAAGGCATAATCTTACCGTGCTACACAAGAAGCTCAGATCAACTTGCAGACATTTTCACCAAGGCTGCAAGTCTCAAGGTATGTGAGTCCATCCTTCCAAAACTTGGACTCATCAACCTTTCCAGCCAATGATTCTCCTAATCATGGAGTCCACACTCTTTTTCCCTTAGTATGGTTTTGTCCCAATGGGTTTTCCATTCATGAGGTGGGTCTTCATGGTGCCAAGCTTAACCATTCATCTCATGGTTAAGCTTGAGGGGGAGTATTGGATTGAAGCCTTAGGCTTGAAGCTGAAAAAGTTAATGAAGCCCAAGCCCAAATCAGAAGTTCAAGGTCTGTGCATTAGGCTGAGATAATGAAGTGAAGCCCAGGGTCTGTCCACACATGTGCAACACAAGGCCTGAATTAAGTAAGCCCAAACAAGCCCAAAACTGTCCAAGACACCTTCTAGAAGCTCTCCTAGGCGTGGGTTTGGAGAGGGAAGGAAGAGTCACATGTTGGCTTAACCAATTTGAATTTCTAGCTGTTAGGAGCTGTCACTTTCACCATTTGGTGAAGTGCCTTTGTCTTATCTCTATTCTCTGGCTATAAATACATTGTATGCTCACCATAAATCAATCAAGGAAATAGAATCCTCCTTCCATACTCTCTGTCTCACAATCTCTCTCTATTATTCTCACTCTTGTTCTTCCATTATCAAATATAAACCCAGAAACTCTCCTACCTATTCTAACTATTATTCTGCAAATTCTAACACCTTTCAGGTATCTTAAGATCCGGTCCACCATGTTCCAGTGATGCACCTTTGGGGCTTACATATGTTGACTGACCTGATTCACAGCATAACACAAGTCATGTCTAGTAATGGTTAGATAAATTAGCTTACCAACCATCTTCCTATAGATTTTGGTGTCTCCAAACATCTCATCTCCAAGCTCCCCCTCACGTTCCACCTTGTACCCTTCTTCTAGGGGTGTCTTCGCTGGTTTATCTTCTAATCTTCCTGCATCAACTAGAAGATCAAGTGTGTACTTCCTTTGTGATAAGAAGAGGCCTTCTTGTGTTCGGCATACTTCTATCCCTAGGAAGTACTTTAGTTCACCCAAGTCTTTTATATCAAACATAGATTTAAGATAAACCTTAGTGGATTGAATTCCTACCTTGTCATTCCCTGAGATGATTATATCATCTACATAGATGAGAATGACTACAATACCTGTTTAACTTTGGAGTGTGAAGAGGGTATGATCTGCCTCAGACTTTCTAAAGCCCCTATCTCTAAGTGTGATACTTAGCTTATGGTACCAAGCTCTTGGTGACTGTTTGAGGCCATAGATAGCTTTTCTCAGCCTTAGAACCTTTCCTGGAGTCACCGTATCTTCAAGGCCTGGTGGAGGTGTCATATACACTTCATCTTCTAGTTCTCCTTGTAGGAAGGCATTCTTGACATCCATCTGCCACAACTCCCAATCAAGGTTAGTAGCTAAAGAGAGAAGAACCCTTACAGTGTGTAATTTGGCTACTGGTGCAAAGGTGTCATTGTAGTCTTCTCCATAGGTCTGAGTGAAACCTCTTGCAACTAGTCTTGCCTTGTATCTTTCTATATCTACATTGCTTTTGTATTTAATGGTAAAGATCCATCTGGAGCTCACTGTCCTCTTGTCCTTAGGTAAATCGGCCTCATCCCAAGTGTGATTGATGTCCATGGCATTGCATTCAGCCTTAACTGCATCTCTCCACACTTTAAGCTCCTTTGCTTCCTCATAGTTTCTTGGTATATGTTCTTGGTTGAGGACTGCTGCAAATGCTTGATGTTCTAAGGGAATATGAGCTAGGGAGCAAACAGCTTGAGTTGGGTGAGCTACTGCTTGAGCATTGTAGTATACTCTGGTGTTGATCCAATTTGAAGCTGGTCGCCTTTCCCTTTGGCTTCTCCTTAGTACTACTTGGGTGTCTGGTTGGGCCGCCTGTTCTTCTGCTTGTTGTTCAGCCTCAGTTTTGGATTCCTCATGTTCTTCGTGATCATGTACGTGTGAGCTTGTTTCTTGGTTAGTAGTTTCAAGTTCAAGCTCATCAAGCTCATCACCTTCATTGCCTCCCTCATGATCAAGAGAACTAGCCGCTTGAGTTGTATTAGATGGAGAAGTAGTTGGCGGTTCTTGGTGAGTTGATTTTGGTGCATCTGGTAATGTTATCCCAAGATTCTCCATAAGGTGTCTGAGGTTGGTGGCCCGGTCAGATGTGGATTGGGAGAGGTCTTTGAGTTCATCCCAATTCTTTTCTTCATAGAATCCTTTGGATTCTACAAACTTCACATCCCTAGATACAAGAACCTTTCTTGTCTCTGGATTGTAGCATTTGTATCCCTTTTGAGTAGTTGAATAGCCAATGAACATGGCTTTAATACTCCTGGCTTCCAATTTATTTCTTTGTTCTCCTGGAACAAGTACATAACACACACACCCAAAGACTCGTAAGTGTGAGATAGATGGTTTACTTTTGTTGAGTACCTCAAATGGAGTTAAGTCCTCTAAGACTTTGGTTGGTAGGCGATTGATGAGATAACAAGCTGTGACAAGGGCATCTCCCCAAAATTTCTTTGGAACATTGCTTTGGAACATGATGGATCTCGCCACCTCCATGAGATGCCGGTTCTTCCTTTCAGCCACTCCATTCTGTTGTGGTGTGTATGGACAACTAGTTTGGTGGATGATTCCATGTTTGTCCAAGTATTGCTTGAATGCTAGACTTGTGTATTCTCCTCCATTATCTGATCTAAAGATTTTGATCTTGGCATTGTAATGGTTAGTCACATATGCTTGAAACTTAGTAAATGCATCTAGGACCCTATCTTTTGTTGGTAAGAGAGTTATCCAAGTATATTTTGATTTTTGATCTATAAATGTGACAAAGTACTTATGATTATCCCTAGACATGCATGGTGAAGTCCAAACATCAGAGTGAATAAGATCAAAACAATTTTCATAAATAGTTGAGGACTTGGGAAACACTGATCTACAATGTTTTCCAAGTATACAAGCTTCACATTCATTATTTTTAAAAGATATTCTTGGCAACAATAGTTCTAAGGCCCTAGAATGGGGATGTCCTAGTCTAGAATGCCAAATAGCACTATTAGCCTTATTCAAAATAGAATTAAAAGCAATAGATAGAGTTGAGTCTGGTTGTATGTCTTCAAGTACATACAAATCATTCTTGGACACTCCTTTTCCAAGAACTTTATTGGTCTTAATATCCTGAAAATAAACATCATTAGGACCAAAGATTGCATAGCAATTAAGATCAGAGGTTGTCTTCTTAACACTTAGTAAGTTAGAGGTAAATGTAGGCATATAGAAGGCTGTTGATTCTTTATCAAACAATTTAAGGTTCCCAATTCCCCTAATTGGTATCTTATCTCCATTAGCTATTAATACATCTCCTAAAGCCGGTTCTATATTGCTCATTAGATTCTTATCACTAATCATATGATGAGAGGCTCCTGAGTCTACAATAAGTGGTTTAGAGGTATTTAAAGCTTGGAATGAGTTACCAGAGAGGTTTGATTCTTTGAGTGCCTTGACCAGTGCATCAAGGTCGGATTTCCTCACAAACTCTTGTTGGAATGTTGCAAGTGCTTTCCCATCTCCCTCAGTGATTGGCGTGAATGAGCTTGGGCTTGCCTTGTTCCTTGGTTCAAGAGTTACTTCTTGAGTGAGGTTGGCTCTTGGTTGGTTTCCCACTTTTGGCTTTAAGTGTGGATGGAGAATCCAGCACTTGTCCTTGGTATGCCCTTCCTTCTTGCAGTGGTCACAGTATGCCCTCCTTTCTCCACGATTTAAGCCTCCCTTATGGTACACAGCTGCTTTGTTGGCTGAGATGAGTTCTCCTTTGCCTCCAAAGAGACCAAGTGAACCTTGTTCCTTCTGAATCTTATTGCACACTTCTTCAAGGCTTGGAAGGGTGTCTGACCTTAGGAGGTGTTTGATGAGATCATTGTAGGAAGAATTTAAAGTCAAGAGAAGTCCAAAGACTTTATCTTGCTCACGCCTCTCATTCAGAACCATGGGATCCACTGTGCTTGGTCTAAGCATTTCAAGTTCAGCCCATAAGGATCTGAATTTTCCAAAATGTTGAGTGAACTCCATGTCTTCTTGAGTTAACTCATTGATGGCTTTCTTAACTTCAAACACACGGCTGAGATTGGAGGTGTTGCCATAGACATTTTGAAGAGTCTCCCACAGCTCTTTGGCTGTCTCACAGTAGGAGTATGCTTCAAGGATAGTTGATTCAAGTGAGTTTTGAATCACAGATAGGACTAGTTGGTCTTCTTGAAACCACCTGTCTTCATTGGTGATAGCCACTTCCTGACCAGTTCCTTCAACCGTGGCATTAGGTGCTTCACTCCTAAGGATGTGGCTCCATAACCCACGGCTACATAACACTGTCTTGGTGGTTCTAGCCCAGAGGAGGTAATTAACCCCTTTCAAAGTCACTGGAACAACAACTCTTGTGCCTTCCATGATGATTACAAACGATTTAGGTGATGAAAGAGTAGGATGAAGTGTTTTCAATAAATAAATAATCCTAACCTCTCACAACTCAGCACCACAAGGATGTGAGGATTGTTCAATCTCAGAGTGAGGAGATTAAGAGGATTTATTTCAAGAGTGTACAGAGATTTTGAGAATATAAGAGCCAAGGCTCTGATACCATGTAAGAATATGCGGAATATAAGAGAAGATTAGAGAGAGTTTTCTGAATAAGATGAAGAACAAAAGTATGAAAGACTAAGAGGAAGAGATTTCGTGACAAATGAGAGAGAGAGAGCTGGCGGCTGGTATGAGAGAATTAGAGAAGGAGGATTATATTTCCTTGACAGATTAGTTACATAGGTTAGAGTATTTATAGCCTAAGTTACAATAAATGTTGAAATGAAGAAGAATGATGAATGCATCTAAGTTTGTATTGGCGACATCTCCATGTACTTGTCTTAGACTATTGTAGGTTAATGATAAGTGTATCTCTGTATCCAAACAAGTCTAGAATAGGATTAGTATAAATAGATGTCCCTCACTCACTTTGTAAGTATGAAAATCATTTTCTCTAAAAATTCTAATAAGATCATTCTCTCTTTTCTCTCTAATCTCTTTCTCTCTCAATCTCTAATTCTCAAATTCTCTCAATCATCAAATCTTTCATGGTATCAGAGCTAGGTTTGATCAATCTGGTGCTTAAAATTTCGCATTCTTCTTCAACAAGTAATCGATTTTTCTTTGGTTACAAGTAATCGGATTTCGCGATTCAAATTCAATCCATATTCACCGTGTCCATTCTGCAAGATCTTGAAGGTTTTGATTAGATTCTTCATCAAGATCATCTCATCGGTGAATCCTGTTGATTTCCCCGTTGAAATCTTTGATTTTGGTTGAGTAAATCAAAAGTTACGATCGATTCTTGCTCACGGTGGTTCGCGGTTGTTCACCGTCAGAAAACTCGACTGTTGATCGGTTTTTTCGTCAATTATTCATCAAGTCTTCATCCTCGACGGTTCTCCGGCGAGATCTGTGACGATCCACGGTGATTTCATCGAATTTGATCATTGGAATCAAAAGTTATCAGTTTACCCGCCACAGGTGGTTACGCGATCACTCCGCCGCGAAACTCCAGAATTCAATCTTCGATTTCTTCTTCAATTCTTCATCAAATCTGGTGATTCCAAAGCCAATTCTCATTAAAATTGATTCAAGATGATGAATCGGGAGGTCCGCTCAGCTCAATCTCAAGATTTGTGATCATTCTCACTGATTTTCTGAAATCGGACCGTCTTCGCACATCCTTGGGTATTTGGTTTCGATCTTCAATTTTTCTCTCAATCTTTTTCGAATCCTGCATGATCCAATCTTAGTTTAGGATCTTGTGAAGAAGTTCTGGAGATTTGATTGCAATTCACTGGTTTTTAATCCTCATTAGTCGATTTCTTGCTAGTGAAGAAAGTTCAATTTCAAAATCAGAAAAGGCGGGAACTTTAGAATTGTTGTTGTTCTTGGTCTTCAAGATTGGTTTTGCTTCTGGATCATCTGGTGAAGTAGTTTGGGTCTGTGGACAAGTTTTAAAGGATAGGCAGAAGGTTATCTGATTGATCCTGGTTTCTTCTCAAGCGTTTGTTTGGACTTTGTGTGGTCTTCTTGCGTGTGTGGCGTGGTTTGGTTGTTTGTGATTGTGCAGGCTTCAGATCGATTCTAATGGAGCTGCATCCACAAATGAAGGCTCCTATCATGCTCCAAGGAGCAAATTACTTGCTCTGGTCCAGGACAATGAGGACCACATTGTGTAGCAAAGGGTTATGGAACCATATCCAGCAACCGGCTCACATGATAACTGAGGAGGAAACTCAGGATGGAAATGCTGAACAAACCCTATGGTTCCAGCAAGATCAAACGGTATTAGCTATTCTTCAATGCTCCCTTGCTAGCTCTCTTTTAGAAGCATACTCTTATTGCTCTAGTGCTAAGGAACTTTGGGAGACTTTGAAAGCAGTTTATGGCAATACTACTAACCTCTTAAGAATTTTTGAGGTAAAGAAAGCTCTAAATGAGCTTAAACAGGAAGATGTGGAGTTCACCAAACACTATGGATCATTCAGAGCTTTGTGGGCAGAGCTGGAGATGCTTAGACCAGCCTCCATTGATCCTCTCACTCTTCTTGAAAGGAGAGAGCAAGATAAGGTGTTTGGGCTGCTAATGACTTTGAACAATTCTTACACTGACTTGATAAAACATATTCTCAGGGAAGATAAGTTACCAAGTCTTGAGGATGTTTGTGCAAAGATACAAAAGGAACAGGGGTCACATGAACTCTTTGGGCACAAAAGTGAAATGGTGGTGGCGCATAAGGGTGTTTTCCGATCGGTTGCAGCTGACATCAAGAGGAAGAAGCAGCTGTGTGACCATTGCAAGAGATCTTGCCATAGCAAGAAGGAGTGCTGGGTGCTCCATCCAGAACTCAAGCCTAGTTGGTTTGTTGAGAGGACCAAGAAATCTTCAATCGGTCCTAGTTCTTCTAACATGGTTCATGTTGTAGGTTGCTCAAGCGCTTGTACTATGGAGCCGGTGAATGCTTCCTCCTCAACTATGGCCAACCAAACTGAATATGTGACAAAAGCTGATCTTGAAAATCTTCTCAAAGCATTCAAGTCTGGTAATGTGTTGGGTAAAACTTATCATGTTTCTTTAAACACATCTATGGCTTCTAACTCCTTAATTGTAGACTCTGGTGCATCTCATCACATGATTAAAGACTTAGGTTTGCTAGATCATGTTGAACCTGCTTTAGGAAGTGTTGTAATTGCTAATGGAGTTAATGTACCAATTAAAGGAGTAGGGAACCTTAGGTTGTTTGATAAGGAATCTAAAGCCTTTTATATGCCTTCTTTTACATCCAACTTACTCTCTGTTAAAAAGGCTACTACTGATTTGAATTGTAAGGCTATCTTTGGTCCTAATGATTTTTACTTTCAGGATATTGAAACAAGTCAGAAATTTGGCCAAGGAACTACAAGGAATGACTTGTATGTGCTAGAAGATTTACCTGCCTTTTCATTACAACCGTGTGCAAATCATGTTGATATGACTCTAAATGCTGAATTGTGGCATGCTAGACTAGGACATCCACATTCTAGAGCTCTTGAATTGATTGTACCTGGAATAAAATTGATCAATAACATTTGTGAATCTTGTGTTCTTGGAAAGCATAGTAGAACTGTTTTTGAACAATCAACTCATGCTTATGATAATTGCTTTGATTTAGTACACTCTGATGTTTGGACATCTCCCTTTCCTTCTAGAGAAAATCAGAAGTATTTTGTTACCTTCATTGATGAAAAATCTAAGTATACTTGGGTGACATTGCTTAATTCAAAGGATAGGGTGTTTGATGCATTTCTTAACTTTCAGACATATGTTACTAACCAATATAATGCCAAGATAAAGATTTTTAGGACAGACAATGGAGGGGAATATACTAGTACCAAGTTTCAGCAACACTTAGCCACACATGGTATTGAACATCAAACAAGCTGTCCTTACACTCCACAACAAAATGGAGTAGCTGAGAGGAAGAACAGACATTTGATGGAAGTTGTGAGAACAATGATGTTCCACAAGAAGGTTCCTAAAAGATTTTGGGGAGATGCATTACTAGCTGCATGTTACTTAATCAATAGAACTCCAACTAAAGTTCTAGATGATTTGAGTCCTTTTGAGGTATTAAACAAAACTAAGCCAACTATTGATCATTTAAGAATTTTTGGATGTGTTTGTTTTGTTTTAGTACCAGGAGAACTTAGGAATAAGCTGGAACCAAAAAGCATCAAGGCTATGTTCCTAGGATACTCTCCTACTCAAAAAGGATACAAATGCTACAATCCAGAGACTAGGAGGGTCCTGGTGTCTAGGGATGTCAAGTTTAATGAGAACAAAGGTTTTTATGAAGATGGAACTTGGGAAGAACTTAAAGACATCTCTACATCCAATTCTGATCAGGCTGAGAATCTAAGGAAAATTTTAGAGAACCTTGGCTTAGTTCAACCAACCGCTCCAGCACCTGTCCATGTACCTCAGCAACATGATTCAAGCCCGAGTACTAGCTGGCATGGTCCGGCTACATCCAACCAGGAGACGATCCCTGGTCATGACCTTGCATCTAGCTCATCCCGTCCATTCTCAGTTCCCGGGGCTGTCCATGATTCATCTACTGGTGCTAGTTCTTCTGGTTCATCAATGCCTTCTCCACCATCCAGTCCTCCTGAACATCCTCTTGACCGTGAGGGGGGAGAAGAGAGTGCACATGCTCAAGATGATATTCTAGTTTCAGCATCAAAAAGGCCAAGGGATCAACCCAATCTTGTACAAGCCGCTTTGGAGGAAGAAACAAATCAACCTGTGGCACTCAGACGAAGTACAAGGCAGAGGTTCCCAGCTACAATGCAGTAGCACATCATGATCAGGGAGTATGTTCTTTAATTAGTATTCCTACTAATCATGTTGCTTTCACTGTGAGTTTAGATAAAGAACAGATTCCTAAGAGCTATGAGGAGGCTATGGAGATTAAGGAATGGAGAGATGCCATTCAAGATGAGAAACAAGCTATGGAGAAGAATGGAACCTATGCCCCAGCCATTTTACCAAAAGGAAAAAAGGCTGTAAGTTCAAAATGGATATTCACCATTAAGTATAAAAGCAATGGGATTTGTTCCAAATGGATGTTAAGAATGCTTTCTTACAAGGTGAACTAGAGGAAGAAGTGTACATGACACCACCACCAGGTTTGGAAGATGAGGTTAATGGCGGCAACACTCTCAGACTAAGAAAGGCAATATATGGTCTTAAGCAATCTCCAAGAGCTTGGTATCATAAGCTGAATGTAACTCTAAGGGATAGAGGTTTCAAAAGATCTGAAGTTGAACACACTCTGTTTACACTTAAGAGTAAGGAAGGTATTGTGGTTATACTTATCTATGTGGATGATATAATCATATCAGGAAGTGATAAAGTTGGTATTGAATCAACTAAAGCCTATTTGAAAAGTGTTTTTGATATTAAGGATCTAGGAGAATTGAAATATTTCTTAGGAATTGAAATATGTAGATTCAAGGAAGGTCTTTTTTTATCTCAAAGGAAATATATTGTGGATTTACTAACCTCCACAGGCATGTTTGAAGCTAAACCAGCTAAGACACCCCTTGAAGAAGGCTACAAAATAGAACCTGAGGGGGAGCTAGGAAATGACAAGTTTCATGATGCAAAATTGTATAGACAAGTGGTTGGTAAGCTTATTTACTTAACCATCACTAGACCTGACCTATGTTTTGCAGTAAATCAGGTATCTCAACATATGCAAGACCCAAAGACAAGGCATTGGGATATGATCATTCGCATTTTGAGATATCTGCAAGGAACTAAGGAACAAGGTATATGGATGGGATGTAATAAGAACACAGAGGTTGTAGGTTATTGTGATGCAGATTGGGCAGGAGACAGAGAAGATAGGAGAAGCACAACTGGCTATTGCACCTTCATAGGAGGTAATCTTGTAACTTGGAAGACTAAGAAGCAAAAGGTTGTGTCTTGTTCTAGTGCAGAAGCTGAATACAGGGCTATGAGGAAGCTCACAACAGAATGCATCTGGTTGAAGCAACTCCTCTTTGACATCTTAGGCGAGAGCTTAGAATCACCAATCACTGTCCATTGTGATAATCAAGCTGCCATACACATTGCCTCTAACTCTGTGTTTCATGAGAGAACCAAGCATATTGAGGTTGACTGCCATAAGGTACGGGAAGCTATTGGAAATGGTACAATTCTACCTTGCTACACAAGGAGTGAAGATCAGCTAGCTGATGTGTTTACCAAAGCTGTAACCTTGAAGACAGGCGGTTCCATCTACCCTAGACTTGGTTTGATGTCTCTTCCACACCAATGATCCCAACATGGAGTGTTATACTCTTTTTCCCTAGAAAAGGTTTTGTCCCAATTGGGTTTTCCTTCTCTAGGTTTTTAATGAGGTAATGCTTCATGGTTGCAAGCTTAGGCATTTTCCATGTCTTAAGCTTGAGGGGGAGTGTTGAAATGAAGAAGAATGATGAATGCATCTAAGTTTGTATTGGCGACATCTCCATGTACTTGTCTTAGACTTGTGTAGGTTAATGATAAGTGTATCTCTGTATCCAAACAAGTCTAGAATAGGATTAGTATAAATAGATGTCCCTCACTCACTTTGTAAGTATGAAAATCATTTTCTCTAAAAATTCTAATAAGATCATTCTCTCTTTTCTCTCTAATCTCTTTCTCTCTCAATCTCTAATTCTCAAATTCTCTCAATCATCAAATCTTTCAATAAATACATTAATTACATTAATTAGGCTCACATATTTACTTTCCATAAACTATTTGTTGCCTAACTCTCAAAGGGGAAGTAATTAACTTCCTTTCCAACCTTGAGTAATCGACATCCAGGCCATTAACTTCCTTTCCTTACTTGAGTAGTCGACATCCAAGGTCATTAACTTCCTTTCCTCACTTGAGTAATCGACATCCCAGACCATTAACTTCTCCCAGCCGCCTGTATCTTTCTTCTAGAAGTCTTATAGTTGGGCTTGCTGTCGTGTGTAGATTAATACTCCTTGCTCTAACCGCCATTTGCTGCTTCACAGCTTCTTGGCAGGTTGATATCTCGGCGCAGCCATACAAGCTTCTGAGCTGATTTAACACCTTCCATTTGCATGCCTCTCCACTTGTGATTTCTGAAAGTTTGCCTCTCCATATGCATCATGGGTTTTGACAAACATTTTGTCCCTTCACTTGTGGGTTCTGACAGCTTGATGGTCCTTGTTGCTTGCTTCTTTGCGCCTTCTCATTAGTACTAAATGTACTTATTCTTTCTTCATTGGTGAGTGGCTTTCTCAGGTTCTTAAACGCTCCTGAAGTCTAATCCAATAGGCTTCATTTTCGTGAAGTCTGAGAATTCTAGACAACTTTAGTAGTCTCCAGTCTTGCAAATATCTGCCACCACCTTCTCTTTTGTTCCCAACATTTTCTGCCTCTTCTTTCTCATAGTTAGTCAGCCTTGTCCAAGGATGAAGACTTTGGCCTTCTCTGGTTCTTCATCTTCAAATACACTGTGCCTAGTTGGTCACGTCTTTTAGGAGTGCTTTTAAGAGTGCTCCTTGGTCACTGAGCTGATTCAACACCTTTGTAGTTTCTTAGTAGCTTCTTCAGCCACTTCCTTGTTTGAAGAAACTCTGGATTGATTAACACATCTTGTGGCAAATCCCAGTTACTTCTTATTTAATCACAATCCTGAGCTGATTCATCACTTTCCACCATATTACTTCTTTAGGAGCATGGCGGCCCTTGGTTTTAACTCAGGTTGTGCTGCACCTTTGTAGTTTCCTTCTTCAAAAGCTTCTTTGATTGATTCAAATAGTCTCCATCTTCATGATGAAGGTGAGGACCATATAATGCTTTTAGCAACTTCTCTAGAGAATAACCAGCACACATCACCAAGTCTTCTAGGACCATTTGCGCAGTTTCTCTGAGAATAATACCAACACCTATGCTGAGGTATCATCAGCGCATTCTTGGACCAAACTTAGTTGACAACGAATTTAGGAGCGAGTTGATATGCTTTCTTCAAGGCTGCAATTGATGACATTGCTTTCTTCAAGGCTACCACTATCCTGTAGTATCTCAGAGCTGCTTTCAGGAGATCAGCCAAGGTTGTACCTTGTTGTCCACGCCTTTGAGTGCCCCTTGGTAGAGTTTGAATTTGGTGCACCTTCAAGACCTTCCCTTCATTGGAACACTTAAGCGTTTGCATTGTTGTGCCCATAGGTTCCTTGATTAACATCAGATGGATGCTCATTCTCAGATGGATGCTCATTCTCACCCCTCCTCAAGCTTGACTCAGAGAATAAGAGTATTGAGTCAAGTTTGGAAGGATGAGCATCAAAGATCACCAATGATATTTGACCTCCTTTCTTCAGGAATGCCTTCTTGTTTGCGTTAGCTATGCTCTCCTACTTCAGGAATATAAATTCTTTGATGTAGGCTCTGATAGGAGGAGGCTGCTTCCACCTTCAAGAATATACACTCTCTGGTGGTGTAGGCTCTGATACCATGTTGAGATTTGCGGAAATACATAGAGAAATAAGGGAAGTTGTATGGTTGAAGATTAAGAAAGAGTAAGAGAGATTAAGCAAGATTATAAAAGAGTAAGACATAAAGAACATAAAATGCCATTAGAGAAGAGTGAAGAATGATATATTTCACTTAGGTTGAATGGTTACATGTGAGGGATATTTATAGAGATACAAGAAGAGAGAAGAGGGGGAAAATGGTTTGAATTTGAATGGTGCGAAGAGCAAGGTTGATAGTGACTTGTCATCAACTGCCTTCTCCTCCTTATCCACACGTGACCACAGCTATTCTTTGCCACCAACGGTTGTCTCCACTTGTGGAGAATGAGAATAACCCTTCTAGAAGGTTTCTTGTGGACTTGGGCCTTTGTGGAGTATTTGCACACAGGCTGGTTCATGTTGAGAGGATGGGCTTCCTTCTCATACTCATGGACTCAATTCCTCATGTTATTCATACGGGCCTGTGCACACTTGGGCTGACTAATGTATCTGGGCTTCAACACTCCTTCACTTCTGTCTGGCCTATATCACTTCTTATGGACCAACACACGTAGTCACACATTAGACAGCCAATGTAGATAATAGGCCACCATCTTTCTTGGATAATTTCTTCTTGTCTCTGGTTCTTGATTCTTTATTTTCACACTCCCCCTCAAGCTTAGCATTAGGAGTTTAGTATTGAGCTAATGCTGAGCTTGATAGTTTTAGAAGTTTAGGAAGAGTGGAGAGAGTTTAGGCGAGAGATTGAGTGAACACATATTATTAGAATAGGATTTCTTGATTACAAAGAGAGACCTTAATGATCCTTTTATATAGAAATAGATAACCTAGAAGCGACTACTTTAGGTAAGAGTGTGAGCTTCCTCTTTAGTGCTGGCGCCTCTTTCCCCTTTTGTGCTGGCAGAGGTGAGTCACCAATCCTTCTAGAAGATTCATTACTAGCCGTTAACACTCCTTCCCTTGGTGAATTGCTTACTCATTCCAATACTCCCCCTCAAGTTTTACATCATTGGTGAATGATTAAAACTTGGACATCAAGAGGATTCACCTCATTAAAAACTTTAGAATGCAAAACCCAGTGGGAGAAAAACATTCTAAGGGAAAAAGAGTATGAATCCTTCATGATAGGGAAGTTACTGGAATGGTAGGGTTGTGAGTCCAAGCTTAGTATGAATGAACTCACAAACCTTCAAACTTGCCGCCTTGGTGAAGATATCAGCCAATTGATCAGAACTTCTTGTATAGCATGGAAGTATGATTCTTTTCTCCACAGCCTCTCTAACTTTGTGGCAGTCCACCTCAATATGCTTGGTTCGTTCATGGAAGACTGAATTGGATGCAATATGAATGGCTGCCTGATTATCACAATGCATTGTGATAGGTGTGCTGCTTTCAATGCTGAAGTCTTTGAGAAGAGCCTTTAGCCATATACACTCGGTAGTTAACTTCCTCATAGCCCTATATTCAGCTTCAGCACTTGAACAGGATACTACTTTCTGCTTCTTGGTCTTCCAAGTGACAAGATTACCACCTATGAAGGTGCAATAACCAGTAGTTGATCTTCTGTCTTTCCTATCCCCAGCCCAATCAGCATCACAATAGCCAACTACTTCAGTGTTTCCATTCTTTCCCATCCATATTCCCTGAGTGTAAGTCCCTTTCAAGTATCTCAGAATGCGTTGTATCATCATCCAATGATTCTTCCCAGGGGCTTTCATATACTGACTTACCTGATTCACAGCAAAGCACAAGTCAGGTCTTGTAATTGTCAGATATATGAGCTTACCAACAAGTTTCCTGTATAGCTTCGGATCCTCAAATGTCTCTTCATCTTGCTCCCCCTCAGTTTTAGCCTTGTAACCATCTTCTAAGGGCGTTCTTGCTGCTTTTGAATCCATCATTCCTGCATTAGTTAGTAAGTCTACAATGTATTTCCTCTGAGATATAAACAACCCATCTTTAAACCTGCAGACTTCAATACCCAAGAAATATTTGAGTTCACCAAGATCTTTAATGTCAAACATAGCTTTAAGATATTCTTTTGTAGCAGAAATTCCTACCTTGTCATTCCCAGAGATGATAATATCATCCACATAAATGAGAATGACAACTATACCTTCTTGGCTATGTAAGGTGAACAAGGTGTGATCGGATTCTGATCTCCTGAAACCTCTGTCTCTTAGAGTGACGTTCAACTTGTGATACCAGGCCCTAGGTGACTGTTTAAGGCCATAGATTGCCTTTCTTAATCTAAGGACTTTCCCTGGTGCAACTGAATCTTCTAATCCAGGTGGAGGGGTCATGTAGACTTCTTCTTCTAATTCTCCTTGAAGGAATGCGTTTTTGACATCCATCTGCCATAGTTCCCAGTCTAAGTTTGCAGCAAGAGACAAAAAAACTCTGATTGTATGCATTTTTGCTACTGGAGCAAATGTGTCTCTGTAATCTTCTCCATAGGTCTGGGTGAATCCTCTTGCTACCAGTCTGGCCTTATATCTCTCAATCTCCCCATTACTTTTGTATTTGATGGTGAAAATCCATCTAGAGCTCACTGCCTTCTTTCCTTTTGGTAAGTCTGCTTCATCCCATGTATGATTTTTCTCCATTGCAGTTCTTTCTGCTCCCACGGCATCTCTCCAGACTTTTAGCTCCTTAGCTTCATCATAAGTCTTGGGAACTAACTCTTGATCTAGACTGCCTGTGAAAGCCAGATGTTGTTGTGGAATATGGACCATGTTGCAAACCGCTTGAGTAGGATGAGCCACTGCATTACTATTGTAGTAAACTCTCGTGTTCTTCCAGTTTGCTGGAGGAAATCGTTGTCTAGTGCTTCTCCGGAGTTCTAATGATGCTGGTACTTCATGCGAGTGTTGATGTTGATCATTGGTATTTCCAGAACTCGAACCAACTTCAGCTTCTGAGTTTCCTTCAGAGTTACTTGGACCGGTTTGTGACTCAGGTTCAGATTCTCTTCTTTGGATGTTGTTTGAATTAGTAGCTGAATCTTCATCCTCCTCATCATGACCATAGTCTTGTTGTCCCCCCTCAGGATGAAGAGGATGATGCTGCGAATGCTGATGAGTGTCTGGACCAAAAGAGGATATACCCAGGTTCTCTAAGATCTTCTTTAAATTCTCAGCCTGGTTGGGCGATTGAGAAGATATGTCTTTGATAGACTCCCACGTACCATCCGAGAAATAGCTTTTGTCTTCAAGAAACTTAACATCCCGGGAGATAAGAACACGGTTGGTATCAGTATTGTAGCACTTGTACCCTTTCTGTGTGGTTGAATATCCAAGAAACATGGCCTTTGTGCTCCTAGCCTCTAACTTGTTCCTCTGTTCCCCTGGGATCAACACATAGCAAACACATCCAAACACTCTAATATGATCAAGATGAGGTTTGGTTTTAGTAAGTACCTCAAACGGTGAAATGTCATGAAGGATTTTGGTCGGAAGTCTGTTGATTAAGTAGCAAGCCGTAACTAAGGCATCACCCCAAAACTGTTTAGGAACCTTCCTATGAAACATCATGGCTCTAGTCACCTCCATTAAGTGTCTGTTTTTCCTCTCAGAAACTCCATTCTGCTGAGGGGTATAGGGACAACTTGTCTGGTGCTCAATTCCATGTTTGTTGAGATAGTGTTTAAAGGCCTGGCTAGTATACTCCCCACCATTATCTGATCTTAGACATTTAACTTTAGCATCATATTGGTTAGTCACATACTTGTTAAAACTCATAAACGCTTCAAGAACTCTACCCTTAGATGGCATTAAGGTAACCCAAGTGTATTTTGACTTCTCATCTATGAAACTAACAAAATACTTGTGATTATCTCTAGAGACACATGGGGCAGTCCAAACATCAGAGTGAACAAGATCAAAGCAGTTTTCATACATTGTTTGAGACTTAGGAAAAACAGACCTACAGTGTTTTCCAAGGATACAAGCTTCACATAATTCATTAATGAAAGACATCCTAGGGAACATTAACTCTAGTACTTTAAGATGAGGATGACCAAGCCTAGCATGCCACAAATCACCATTCATCTTAGAATTATTGAAATTTGAAAAACAGGAAGTTAAACGACTAGGAGAACTAGGAGATAAGTCTTCAAGCACATATAGATCATTTCTGGTAACACCTTGTCCAAGAATCTCCTTAGTTTCAATATCCTGAAACACAAAGTCATTAGGCCCAAAGATAGCATGACAGTTTAAATCGGTTGTAGCTCTCTTGACAGATAGAAGGTTAGAAGTGAATGAGGGCATATAAAAGGCTCTAGATTCCTTATTGAATAATCTAAGATCACCTATTCCTTCTATTGGCACATTTGTTCCATTTGCTATCAAGACATTCCCAGAGTTGTCTTTGAATGCTTTGATGAGAGCTTCAAGATCGGATTTCCTGACATACTCTGACTGCATTGGTTGGTATGGCACCATATGAGCTGGATGAGTTTGAGAACTTCCAATGCATGATGAACTTGAGGAGCTGGCTTGTTGATTAGAGCTAGCTGGGCCGTGAGCGATTTGGTATGGGAGGTTCTTCTTGGGATAGTATCCAGTTTCCTGAGTGAAATGAGCTCTAGGAACTTCCTTCCACTTGTTTGGCTTGAGATGTGGATGAAGAATCCAACACTTATCTCTGGAATGTCCTTTCCGTTTACAATGATCACACATTATGCTCTTCTTGTCTTCCGGTTTGTAAAACCCTTTATTTGCTGAGATGGGTTCTTCTTCAGTCTTGTATGTGCTTTTGTGAGCCGTGAGAAGGTCACCTTTTCTTCCAAACAATCCATTTGATCCGGATTCCTTCTGTATTTGAGAGCATACATCTTCAAGGGAAGGGAGTTTATCTGCCCTCAAGATGTGTTTAATGAGATCGTTGTATGTGGGACTGAGAATCATGAGAAGGCTAAAGACTTTATCTTGTTCCTGCCTTTCCTTAATGACTTCAGGATCAAAGGACACAGGTCGGAGCATATCTAATTCTGCCCATAAGGAACTGAACTTCCCAAACAAGGAGGTGAAGTCTGGATCTTCTTGACTTAGATTGTTGATGGCCTGCTTGACTTGAAAGATCCTGCTAAGGTTGGAGGTGTTGCCATAGACCTTCTTGAGAATAGTCCATAGTTCCATTGATGTTTCACAGTGTGAGTAGGACTCCAGGATTGGACCATCTAAGGAGTTTTGCAGAACGGATAGGACATATAGGTCCTCCTGATGCCACTTTCGCTCATCCGTGATGACCATTTCATCACCATCTTCATTCTGGATTAGACTAGGAGGTGCTTCATTGAATAGGAGATGATCTCCCAAACCCCGGCCTCCAAGAGCAGTCTTTATCATGCGAGACCATAAGACATAGTTTAAACCTTTAAGGATCACTGGAACGGCTATTTGGCGAGTGTTCTCCATGAGGAAGGTTTTAGGTCTGTACAACAATGGTGGATAAAGCTTGGTCTTCACGGTAAGGCAAAGATCACTGTTGTTTGAGTAGATTGATGATTGGCTCTGGCAAGAAGACTTAAAATGGGACGAAAAGAGCCTCCTTTACTTAGTCTGGAACTTCAGCTGTAAAACCCTCGAACTTGTACGGACAGATACAAGACCCTCAGACTTGAATCATGAAGCAAAATGTCTTCTTTTGGTCTTAAATGACTTCACCGGATGCAGGAAGGAAGGGTTTGATGAGAAAAGAGACAAGAGGAGCTGCCTTTGAGGAGATTAGAAAGGTGTACGGATTCTGGGTTTCAATAGCCCGATGAGGAAGATGAATACGGCTCAGTGAAGGAGGTTGAAAGATGGCTCCTTTTGAAAGTATTTTGAACCGTGAAGCTTTAAGTAGCCTTTTAGTTCTTCTTTTGAGTAGAAACAAGTTTCAAACTTGTGGAATAGGAGCTATGGTCCGTACATCAATGGCCGCGAGAGAAAGAGCAAGAACTGGTCCCAGCAAAGACTACTATAATCCGCATGATACCCACATCTAGTCTTCCTCAACTCATCACCAATGGTTCTGAGGATCTTAGATCTCAGAGAGGATAGGCTAGAACATGTTTACCATAGATTAAGTGCTTTAAGAACCAGAGAAGAAAAGATTTGCGGATTGATAACCTAGAGGAAATAAGAGTTTACGAATGATTCAGGGAAGATTTGTGAGCATTGGCTCTGATACCATGATAGTTTTAGAAGTTTAGGAAGAGTGGAGAGAGTTTAGGCGAGAGATTGAGTGAACACATATTATTAGAATATGATTTCTTGATTACAAAGAGAGACCTTAATGATCCTTTTATATAGAAATAGATAACCTAGAAGCGACTACTTTAGGTAAGAGTGTGAGCTTCCTCTTTAGTGCTGGCGCCTCTTTCCCCTTTTGTGCTGGCAGAGGTGAGTCACCAATCCTTCTAGAAGATTCATTACTAGCCGTTAACACTCCTTCCCTTGGTGAATTGCTTACTCATTCCAATAGAGCTTGGACATGGTTGGCCTTGGCTCCCTTTTCTTTCTCTAATACTTCCAAGTACTCTTTTTGTTTCAATATCCTGAAAGCAACACTCATTAGGACCAAAAATCACATGAAAATTCAAATCAGTTGTTGCTCTTTTAACAGACACAAGATTAGATGTGAAAGAAGGCATAAAGAAAGCTTTACTATCCTTATTAAACAATCTCAGATTACCTATGCCTTTAATTGGTATTTTGGTTCCATTAGCAATAACTACATTTCCTAAGGCAGGTTCCAAGTTGTTTATTAAGTTGATATCACTAATCATGTGGTGAGAAGCCCCTGAGTCTATTATCAAAGGTTTATTCACATTATGAGCAACATAGGAAGCATGGAGATATTTACCAACAACTTTACCAGATTCGTCTTTGAATACTCTCAGTATAGCCTCTAAATCTGATTTTCTGACAAATTCTTGATCAAATGTTGAAGGTCCAAGTTGTATCTCCTTCCCGGCTCGCTGGATTGATCTTGCCATACCGTCTTGAGATGTACCCACAGTAGATACATTAGAGGATACAGTCGCTTGATTCACGCTTGCTGGAGTGTGGTTCTTAAGACCCATAGGTTTAGTCTGGTCACGCCACCAAGCAGGTTTGAGATGCGGATGCAGTGACCAACACTGGTCCTTGTGATGACCCTTCCTTTTGCAATGTGAACAAGTAGACACACCCTTCTTATCATCCCTTTTGTAGAAGCTCTTGTTTGCAGTACCAAGTTCAACTTTATCCCCAAATAATACATGAGAACCTTGTTCCTTCTGAACACAAGCACACACCTCCTCTAGACTAGGTAATTTATCCTGTCTCAAAAGATGCTTGGTGAGGTCTGTATAACTAGAATTCAGTGTCATCAACAATCCAAATACTTTGTCTTGTTCTCTTCTTTCATTAAGAGTTATAGGATCAGTAGTAGCTGGCCTCAACATTTCCAACTCAGCCCATAAAGCTCTAAAGACTCCAAAATGCTTAGTAAATTCAGCCTCCCCCTGTTGAAGTTGATTCAAAGACTTCAAACTTCAAAGATTCTTAACAGATTTGAGGTGTTACCATAAACATTCTGAAGAGTATCCCACAGCTCCTTAGCATCTTCACAGTATGAGTATGCTGCTAATAGTGATGACTCAAGTGAGTTTTGTAGAATAGCCAACACAAGCTGATTTTCCTGAAACCACTTGCTTCCCACGTCCTGTTCTGAATGTTGGTCTGCTTCAAGAACCTCCCCTTCAGCAGCTATACTAGGCGGCCCTTTGGTGAGAATATGAGACCAAAGCCCCCTACTGCACAATGTAGTCTTCATTGTTCGAGACCACAGCAAATAGTTCATACCCTTCAATGTAATCGGGGCCATCAACTGCTTATGAAGTTCCATAGCAACCGTTTTGATATATCCCACACACTCAACAACAAGATCACCAGAGAATGATTTGGAGTCAAAGACTTAACCACCACGATATAAAACCAATCAATAGTACACAGACTAAATCAACTCCTAACCAATAACCAGCAGGATTAACCACCTAATCGATTGCACAAACTTCTCAAACCCGGTTATCTAACCTAACCTTCCAAGAACTAGATTAAGAACCTGAGAAACAACTTCCTCCACTCCTAAACCTCAGATTATACAATCTTAAAACCAGATTGAAGATCAGATACCAGAAAACAGAGGATCGGTGATGACTGTTGAAGTTTTCTTGAGACAAGAAACTGAACCTTGCGATTTGAAGAACAAGTTGAAACTCCACGATCGAAATCGATCCTGTGAAGTCTATCAAATGGACTAAAGATCGGCACAAATTGATGATAATTCAAGTGAAGAAGACAGCCCAGAAGAATCAGCTGAGAATTTTGAGGAACCTTCGAACAGAGGTTTGACACGAAGAAGAGAATCGAGTTCTTGTGAACAAATCTCGATCGATCTTGTGAACTGGATCAACTGGATCAAAGATCTGTGCCTCCTGATGACGATCCACGTGAGAAAACAATCCAGAAGATTCAAACAACAAGATTTGAAGATCACGATTTCGAATTGAAATTTTGGCGCGAAGGAAGAACTCTCGAATTTTCACGATCACGATCGATCTTGTGAAAGAACACCACCCACGGATTGAAGATCGGCACCTTCTAATGATAATCTGCGTGAGAAAGAAGATTCAGAGAAGCAAGATTGAAGATTTGTGATGATCGCATTTGAATCCGATTTTGGCGCCAAACGAACCAGGTTTGATTCGATCGCAGTTCTGATGAAGGATGATCAGAAATCGCCAGAGAGGTTGTCGTCTAGGAAAGGAATGGTGATAGATGATGAAGAACTCGCCGGAAGATCAAGGCCCTCCGCAACTAGGCTCGTTTCGAAGATGAAGATGAAGTTTTGAAGAAAAAGAAAAAAAAATTTGCAGAGAACCTGCTCTGATATCATGTGAATTTTAGTAGAATGGTGAAGAATTGAGAGAAATTTAGAATAGAGATTGAGAGAGAATCGAATTGAAGAAGAATGAAGAATTGTATTATTCACTTTCTAAAGTAAGGTACAAGGAGTTTATATAGTGGTTTACAAGACTTGTTATTAAACACCACTTCTAATCTAACAGTTTTGAGGATTAATTAATCTCAGAGTGAGTAGATTAGAACAAGTTATTGCAAGAGTAAACAGAGAATTTGCTTGATCCAAAACCAAGCTCTGATACCATGTTAGAATTTGCAGAATAATAGTTAGAATAGGTAGGAGAGTTTCTGGGTTTATATTTGATAAGGGAAGAACAAGAGTGAGAATAATAGAGAGAAATTGTGAGACAGAGAGTATGATACACGCTCTGGTTGTCAGAAGAGGATGCAGACCAATGGGTTAGTGTTTGTGCCAATAAGGGAGATCCTCTCCTGGTTAAACACGAAGGGGGAAGCGATTTGGACCACACGAGGGAGGAATGATCTCGTGATATACCAAGGTTCTTCGCGCCTGGATGACAGATCAAGGCAGAAGAATTCGATTGCTACAGATTAAGGAAAAATCGACTAGGGCTCTGAAATTTGCTGTCAAAATTAATTATGTCTGTCATTCCAGGGGAGGCTAAGGTTTTAATTACCCTAGCCTAAAAAAAAAACAACAAGTAGTTTTAAAAGAAAGACAACAAGGCGTTCAAAATTATACCAAAAACTACAAACAGTTTAAAACTTAAAAACCAGAAATTATACTAAGTGTTGAAGACTGCTGTAGCTTGTCTTCATTGGAGGGTCCTCATCTTCTGATTATTCCAGGGGCTGGTAAAAGGTTATTATCGTAGAACAGGCCCTGTCTTGCACACTAGAGGTGTTGCCTCGTTAAAACCCCCTTCAGAAAACCCATAGGGACAAAACCGAAGGTAGGAAAAAGATTACAATTCCCTAGCATGTCTTTGTGTGTCTTTACTCTATAGTGATAGTAAAGACACCAGAAGATGATGTCTGACACTGGAGAAGCTCGCACGAGATGCTTGAAAATGGGTCTTCTCCCTTGCTGCTGTCGATGAATGAGGGTGGACAAAGACTAGCTGATCCTTGCTCGAGCACAAATTCTACTAGATGGTTGAACTTGTGTGCGATGGCTCTGGCTCTCTGGCGAGTTATGGGTCCATTAGGTACTTGAGGGATGATCTGCACTCCCTCTGGTTCAGCTGTCATTGTTGAAGAGCCGATGTCCTCATCATTCCCTCCCTCTTCAGCAGGTTTTGTCCTCAAAACTGGATCATCTCCTGCATCAAAAATTTCCAAATCAGCAACATTAAAAGTAGAAGATACATTAAACTCACCTGGAAGTTCCAATTGGTATGCATTGTCGTTGATCTTCTTTAAAATTCTGAATGGACCATCTCCTCTTGGCGCAAGTTTATCTTTCCTCTTCTGGGGAAATCTTTCTGTCCTCATATGCAGCCATACCCAATCTCCTTCCTTAAAAGTAACTTGCTTTCTTCCTTTATTGGCTTGTCTTGCATATGCTTCTGTCTTCTTTTCTATGTTCTCCTTAGCTTTTTAATGAAGCTTCTTGATGAACTCGGCTTTTGTCTCCCCTTGTAGGCTAACAATTTCGGCTGGAGGCAGTGGAGTAAGGTCAAGGGGCGATTGTGGGTTGAAACCATAGACAACCTCAAATGGAGACATCTTAGAGGCTGAGTGAGTAGCTCTGTTGTAGGCAAATTCCACAAAAGGGATGCACTCAAGCCAAGTCTTCAAGTTTTTCCCAATAGTTGCCCTCAGCAATGTTGACAACGTTCTATTAACCACCTCTGTCTGCCCATCAGTTTGTGGATGGCATGTTGTCGAGAACACCAATTTGGTTCCTAGTTTCTTCCACATTGACCTCCAGAAATGACTCAAGAAATTTGTGTCTCTGTCTGACACTATTGTCCTGGGAATTCCATGAAGCCTCACTACTTCCTTGAAGAACAAGCTGGCAATTTGACTAGCATCATTTGTCTTAGCACATGGTATGAAATGCGCCATCTTAGAAAACCTGTCTACTACAACAAAGATGGAGTCTTTGTGGTTTATCTTAGGCAAGCCTAGCACAAAGTCCATAGATATGTCAGTCTAAGGAGTAGTAGGAATAGGAAGTGGCATATACAAACCGTGTGGGTGAGACTTGGACTTGGCTCTTTTGCAGACTAAGCAGCGAGCACAATGAGTTTCCACATCTCTTCTCTGGTGAGGCCAGAAGAAATGTTCCTTCAGCATGCTCAATGTCTTGTCCACGCCAAAATGTCCCATCAATCCCCCTCCATGCGCCTCTCTCAGCAGTAAGTCTCTGATGGATCCTCTTGGAATGCAAAGTCTCTTCCCTTTAAACAAGAACCCATCGAACAGGTAGAAGTTGCTGTAGGCGCCTTTTCCATGCTCCTTGTAGCTCTCCTTAAAGTCATCATCTTCTGCATACAGATCCTTGATCAATTCAAATCCTAGCACTTTGGATTCCATGATCGAAATAAGGCTGTATCTCCTTGATAGTGCGTCAGCTACAACATTCTCCTTTCCCTTCTTATATTTGATGACGTAGGGAAATGTTTCAATGAATTCCAGCCATCTTGCATGTCTCCTTTTTAGCTTAGTTTGGCCTTTGAGATGTTGTAGGGTCTGATGGTCTGTGTGGATAACACACTCTCTGGCAAGTAAGTAGTGTTGCCAAGCTTCCATTGCCCTCACCAGTGCATAAAGCTCCTTGTCATAGGTGGGGTAGTTCAATGAGGCACCACTGAGCTTCTCACTGAAGTATGCTACTGGTTTCCCTCCTTGTGTCAGCACTGCTCCTATTCCAATGCCTGATGCATCACACTCCACCTCGAATGTTTTGTTGAAGTCTGGAAGTGCTAGAACAGGTGCATGCGTCAATCTCTCCTTGAGGAGTTGGAAAGCTCGTTCTTGTTCCTCTCCCTATTTAAACTCATGGTTCTTTTTGATTACAGAGGTCAGAGGAGCTGCGATAGTGCTAAAGTCTCTGACAAAACGCCTATAAAAGCTGGCTAGGCCGTGAAAACTTCGCACTAAGCTAATACTGGTTGGCGTAGGCCACTCCTTAATGGCTTTTATCTTTTCTTCATCAACCTGTAATCCCTGCGAACTCACAACAAAACCTAAAAAGACAACTTTGTCAGTGCAGAATGTGCACTTCTTGAGATTAGCATACAACTTCTCTTTCTGAAGTGTTCGTATTACTGTCTCAAGATGCGTCACATGGTCAGAATAAGATGAGCTGTAAACTAGTATATCATCAAAATATACAACCACAAACTTACTGATGTATGGTCTAAGAACATGGTTCATTAGACGCATAAATGTACTGGGGGCGTTGGATAAGCCGAATGGCATGACCAGCCACTCATACAACCCATGTTTAGTCTTGAAGGCAGTTTTCCACTCATCTCCCTCTCGCATTCTGACTTGGTGGTATCCACTTTTCAGGTCGATCTTGGAGAAGATGGTGGCGCCATTGAGCTCATCAAGCATGTCATCAAGTCTGGGAATGGGGTGCCTATACTTGATGGTTATATTGTTGATTGCCCTACAGTCCACACACATTCTCCAGCTGCCATCTTTCTTTGGCACAAGTAGAACTGGAACTGCACAGGGGCTGAGGCTCTCTCTCACATATCCTTGAGCCATTAACTCCCTGATTTGGCGTTCAAGTTCTTTGGCTTCTTCTGGATTGACTCTGTAGGCAGCCCTATTGGGTAGCTGGGCTCCTGGAATAAAGTCAATGTTGTGTTCTATGCCCCTTACTGGCGGCAATCCAGGTGGTAGTTCTTCAGGAAACACATCAGCATATGTTTCCAGCAATGTATTCACCTCTGATGGTAGCTTGATATCTGCTTTATCTACACTCAAAAGCTCTTTAAACATCAGTAGAAGAACATGTTCATCTCCCTTACCAATGGCTTTTCGAATGTCACTGGAGTTGATTAAGAAGTTCTCTTTGCGTTTACTCCCATCCTTAGCCATTTTTGTTTGCATGTCCCTCACTTGTTGAGGTGATAATGGAGCCAGTTTGTACCTGCGCTTTTTATGCTCAAAAGAATAGAGATTAGTCCGTCCATTATGTGTGGTTTCCCTGTCAAACTGCCATGGACGTCCCAATAAGAGATGACCAGCTTGCATCGGGACCACATCACATATCACTTGATCATGGTATCGTCCCACACTAAATGGAACTTTAACTTGATCGGATATGTGTAACTCAGCCTTATCATTGAGCCACCTCAACTTATAAGGATGAGGGTGTTTAGTTCTCTTAAGGCCAAGTTTGTCTACCATATAAGAACTAGCTACATTAGTACAAGAACCTCCATCAATGATTAGAGAACATACCTTTCCCTGAATGGTGCACCGAGTATGGAAGATGTTTTCTCTTTGTGCAACTTCTTCAGGACCTACCATTGCATTAAGAACTCTTCTCATCATCAAAAGCTCTCCTGAGTCTGGGTACTCTATGTCCTCTGGTTCACCATAGTCATGGGATTCCTCTTCTCCTTCGTCTTGAGACTCGTAGTCTCCAGCTGGTGTGAGGATCATGGCTCGTTGATTAGGACACTCTCTTGCCATATGTCCTCTCCCATTGCACTTGAAGCACAAAATGTCTCGGCTCCGTTGAGTGGAAGCAGTTGGCGTGGCATGTTGAGGTGCACTAGGGCCGGGTTTGGTCAACTTGGTGAGTTCACTCACTTTGCTCTTGAACCGGCTATCTCCTGGTGTACTAGTGTTCCTCTCTGTTGGCTTAAATGTGGGGTTCCAGATGGTCTTAGACGGAGTATTGTTTGCTGCCTTGCGCTTGTTCTGTTGTTCAATCTGAATGGCAAGATGTAGCAACTCTCCTAAGTCATGGTATGTTTGTCTCTCAACCTTCCTAGCAATCTTTTCTTGCAAACCATCCACAAATTGTGCCATTAGACTCTCCAGAGAGTCTTCTACTTCCAACCGGTTTCTCAGATGCTCAAATTCCTCATAATACTCCTCCACACTCTTGTTGCCTTGTGTCAAACGTCTAAAACGCTTCTGCATATCTCGGTGAAAGTGTGGTGGTACATAGCGCCTTCTCATAATGTATTTGAGCTCTTCCCAACTCACTATATTCCCATATCGGTTCCTCCTCCTCTCAGTCACTTCTCTGTCCCACCAAGTAAGAGCATGGTCAGTGAACTGGGCTGTAGCTAAAGCTACTCTCCGTGGATCAGCATATCTATAGTATTCGAAAATATGCTCCATCCTTCTCTGCCAATCAAGATAAGCTTCTGGGTCCACTCTTCCAGCAAAGGTTGGTGGATTAAGCTTAACATCAGGAGCTGGGTACTGTGGTTGTTGTGGTGGTGCATGGAATGGTGGTGCATGGGCATGGAATGGTGGTGCTTGAAAAGATGGTGTTTGAGCTGATTGCTCTCCCAAGCCACGCGCTTCTCCTTGCCTAGCCGTTTCTGGTATGTCTGGTCTTCCAGGCTGCAAGAGTTGCCCCAAACGATCCATACCAGCTGCCATGTTGCTGAGTTGCCCATTGATGGCTGCTAGCATTTGGATCATGGCATTAGTGGCGTCTACTTGTTCTGAACTATCAGACATTGTTGTTCTGGACAAGGATTCGATCCAGTCGAGGAGTGGTCGATTCTCTAGGCGATCGGTCGATCTTAAAATTTGTCCGTAGAAGGTTGGATCGATCGGTCTGTTTTGGGATTGGTCAATCTTAGATGTGATCGACCCGAGGTACGATCGGTCGATCTAGGTCCGCTCGGTCGATCTTGTAATTGTCCGCAAAAGTGGATCGGTCGATCCAAAGTTGATCGATCGTTCCTGTTCTTTTACGTCTAGGGTTTCCACTAATTTAAAGTCACCCGCAGCCGCTTTGCAGAGGGAGATCGATCGATCCAAAGAGGGATCGGTCGATCTGGGCTCGGGTTTTCCTCTCGCTTAAGTTCCTGTCAGCTGTAGACAAACCAAAACCAAAGTGAAATACAAAATTCCTAGCCGTTTTTTTCCTCTAGTTTCGTCTACAGACTCTAGAATCCTACTAGTTTAAAGGTGTCTAACTATTCTAAACTCGTTTCTACTAATAATTCAGACTCAATTCCAAGGGACTAAGAATCTACTAATAAGGTGAATGAAAGTTGCAGATAAAAAGTTAAAAAGAGATAGGTTTAGACACTCCCTGAGAAGGTAGAATCTTCAGCTCTGATACCAAAAGATGATACACGCTCTGGTTGTCAGAAGAGGATGCAGACCAATGGGTTAGTGTTTGTGCCAACAAGGGAGATCCTCTCCTGGTTAAACACGAAGGGGGAAGCGATTTGGACCACACGAGGGAGGAATGATCTCGTGATACACCAAGGTTCTTCGCGCCTGGATGACAAATCAAGGCAGAAGAATTCGATTGCTACAGATTAAGGAAAAATCGACTAGGGCTCTGAAATTTGCTGTCAAAATTAATTATGTCTGTCATTCCAGGGGAGGCTAAGGTTTTAATTACCCTAGCCTAAAAAAAAAACAACAAGTAGTTTTAAAAGAAAGACAACAAGGCGTTCAAAATTATACCAAAAACTACAAACAGTTTAAAACTTAAAAACCAGAAATTATACTAAGTGTTGAAGACTGCTGTAGCTTGTCTTCATTGGAGGGTCCTCATCTTCTGATTATTCCAGGGGCTGGTAAAAGGTTATTATCGTAGAACAGGCCCTGTCTTGCACACTAGAGGTGTTGCCTCGTTAAAACCCCCTTCAGAAAACCCATAGGGACAAAACCGAAGGTAGGAAAAAGGGTACAATTCCCTAGCATGTCTTTGTGTGTCTTTACTCTATAGTGATAGTAAAGACACCAGAAGATGATGTCTGACACTGGAGAAGCTCGCACGAGATGCTTGAAAATGGGTCTTCTCCCTTGCTGCTGTCGATGACTGAGGGTGGACAAAGACTAGCTGATCCTTGCTCGAGCACAAATTCTACTAGATGGTTGAACTTGTGTGCGATGGCTCTGGCTCTCTGGCGAGTTATGGGTCCATTAGGTACTTGAGGGATGATCTGCACTCCCTCTGGTTCAGCTGTCATTGTTGAAGAGCCGATGTCCTCATCAGAGTATGGAAGGAGGATTCTATTTCCTTGATTGATTTATGGTGAGCATACAATGTATTTATAGCCAAAGAATAGAGATAAGACAAAGGCACTTCACCAAATGGTGAAAGTGACAGCTCCTAACAGCTAGAAATTCAAATTGGTTAAGCCAACATGTGACTCTTCCTTCCCTCTCCAAACCCACGCCTAGGAGAGCTTCTAGAAGGTGTCTTGGACATTTTTGGGCTTGTTTGGGCTTACTTAATTCAGGCCTTGTGTTGCACATGTGTGGACAGACCCTGGGCTTCACTTCATTATCTCAGCCTAATGCACAGACCTTGAGCTTCTGATTTGGGCTTGGGCTTCATTAACTTTTTCAGCTTCAAGCCTAAGGCTTCATTCCAATACTTTCATATCGTCTATCTTTGCAAGCCCACTTGCAAGTGCAGATGCAGATGCACCACTTGTTGAGATTTGCAGAAATACATAGAGAAATAGGAGATTGTATGGTTGGAGATTAAGAAAGATTAAACAAGATTATAGAAAAGTAAAACATAAAGAACATAAAATGCCATTAGAGAAGAGTGTGAAGAGTAATCTATTTCACTTGAATTGAATTGTGTCTGCATACAACTATATATAGGGAGAAAAAATGGAGAGAAGAAATTGTGGTGTCCAAGGGGTGAAAGTGACATGACCATACGGCTACAACATTCAAAATGCTTCATCCCACACGTGAATCCTCTCTTCCTTGGCCACCAACAACTTTCTTTTCCTTCTAGAAGGTTTCTTGTGGACTTGGGCCTATGTGGAGGTATTTACAAACAGGCTGGCTCATGGACTCAATTCCTCACGTTATTTATACAGGCCTGTGCACACTTGGGCTGTCTAGTGTTCTAGCTGAGATGGGCTGGGCTGCCTTGTTCCTATGGGCCGCCTATGAGCTGGTTTGTTTGCACACGGCCTGGACTGCTTCCTTGTTCCTCTCCTTGTTTGCATACGGCCTTCTCTTCCAGGCTCATTTCTTCCCTCTTTATTTCCTCAGTCCAATACTCCCCCTCAAGCTTAGAATTAGGAGTTTAGTAATGTGCTAATGCTGAGCTTGAACATGTCCTGAGTATTGAGCAAGATACTAACTTGGGCATCACGGACTACTTAAGACAGACGTGTGGGTCAAGATTGATCAAGTCCGAATGCATATAGCCCAAGAGAGAAACTCAGTTTAGACAAGTCCAATAAGGCCTTAGTCCATTAAGGAAGTGTGATGAAAAGCTTCTAGAAGCAGAGATGATTCGACCAGAGAAGTCACGGGTGCACAAAGCCGTTGCTGTGCGGTCACTATCACTTCTTGGGCTTGCTCCCAAGTCACTGTCCCATTTTGAATCTCCTTGTGTAATCATGTAATCCTTTGCCTATATTAGGACTTCTTCTGACATTGTATCAGATACACTTTAAGCAATAAACACTCTTCACCTTATTCTTCTTGTCTCCCTTGTCTCCCTCTTCATTCTTCTGGTCGGGTTTCACCATGAAACTCACATAATCTCTCCTCTTACTTCCGCAAAATTAACATGGTATCAGAGCAACTCGATTCATAAACTCTCTTTAAACTCCCACATACTCTCTAATACTCCTCAAATACTCACGGCCTTCTCCATCTCCTCACTCAAGAACACAGAAAATCTGGGTTCAGTTGCTATTAACCACTGGGTAATAAGCAAACTTTATCTAAAACCTAACCCAAACTCAAGCTCATACTCTCCTAGGTGTGTAATACATACCGACTCTCTAAATAAACACTCCTTATCTTACTCACTCTGAGATTGTAACAATCCTCAAACATCCATTTGGTGCTGAGTTGTGAGAAGATAGGATTGGCTATTTCTTGAGATTATCCACTATTCCATTCAATTCATCTCTCTAGCTACATTCTCCCACAAACCGTGTTCTTAAATTCCTAGCCATCTCTCTTTAACCGCTGGACAATAGCATTATCCAGTGGTCCATACATTTGAAATTTGAAATCCATTAGAAGCTGCAATGGAGAACAACAAACAACCTGTCATTCCCATCATGCTGAAGAGACAAAACTACTTGCTATGGTCTAGAACAGCAAGAACCGCGTTGTGTAGCCGCGGACTTTGGGAGCATACTCACAAAACTTATGCCTCAAAGGAAAACTCCACAGAGAAGGAAGAGACGGTTACTTTGGCTGAAGAAACCAAATGGTTTCAAGAAGACCAAACCGTGTTGGCCATACTCCAAAGCTCCCTTGAGGTCTCCATCCTTGAAGCCTATTCTTACTGTGAAACCACCAAGGACCTCTGGGAGACTCTCAAGAATGTGTACGGCAATGTATCCAACCTAACTCGGGTGTTTGAAATCAAAAGATCACTCACTACTCTCAGCCAAGAAGATGGAGACTTCACAAAACATCTTGGCAAGTATCAGGCTCTATGGGCAGAGCTGGAAGCACTAAGACCCAATTCTATGGACCAGACGGTTCTACTCGAAAGGAAGGAGCAAGACCGCGTGTTTGGGCTCCTACTTACCTTGAACACAATGTACAACGACTTAATCAAGCATCTACTGAGGTCAGACAAGCTTCCAAGCTTTGATGAAGTGTGTGCCCAAATCCAAAAGGAACAAGGATCACATGGTCTGTTTGGTGGAAGAGGAGAACTTCCCACAGCTAACAAAGTCATGTTTAGACATGATGATAAGAAGCCATGGATATGTGACCATTGCAAAAGAAAGGGGCATAATAAGGGACAGTGCTGGATCCTTCATCCTCATCTCAGGCCGAGCACACCAAGACCTTCCATCAACCGTCCCTTCAAAGATTTCCAAGGAAGTTCTAAGGCAAATCTCAGCCAGAACACACCGAATGAACAAGGACAAGCCGGTCCATCAAAGAGGCATGGAGCAGCTATGACTGCACATGGCACAACCCCTCATGCACCATCACCAAATGACATAATGCGCAGATCAGACTTGGAGGTCATTCTCCAGTCCATTGCCTCCCTCAAAGAGTCTGGTATCTCTCTCTACTCTCATAGACCTAGTAAAGCCTTAGTTGTTGACTCAGGGGCCTCACACCACATGATTAGTAACCCTGAACTGTTAAGCAACTTAGAACCGGCTCTAGGTAATGTAGAAATAGCTAATGGAGAAAGAATACCAGTTAAAGGAATAGGCAACCTCAAGCTATTTGATAAGGAATCTAGAGCCCTATTTATGCCTAGCTTCACATCTAATCTATTATCAGTAAAGAAGGCCACTACTGACCTGAATTGCTATGCCATATTTGGTCCTAACAATGTTCATTTTCAGGATATTGAGAGCATGAGGCTGTAAGTTTTAGCAAGGATTAGGAGTAAGTTTACAGAGATTTAAGAAGTAAAACATGATGAAGAGAGGAAGGGAAACGATGAAGAGTAAGAGAGTGTATTCGATTGCATAAGAGTGAGAATACATAGGTGGGCTGCTTGGCCTTAAATAGAAAGCTAGCTAGGTATCATAGACTAGGGATAAGAGAAGGGACTTATAGAGCCGTTACATGATAACCTATCACTAGTGGTCCCTTCCTTATCACTCACTTAAGCTCCTTATAGTTTCTCTCATATCACTTAGTCGATTGGCCGGTTTATCTAGGACCACCACGGCTTGTATCCTCAATTCGCAATAGATCACACTTGGTTCAATACTCCCCCTCAAGCTAAGTTCTGATGAAGTACCTTAGCTTGGAAACCATAAACAACCACCTCATTAAAAACCTTATGGTGTAAAACCCAGTGGGATAAAAGCACACATAAGGGAAAAAGAGTATGATTGTTTATGATTAGAGGAGTCATGGAGAAGGAACATCAAAGAGTCCAAGTCTTGGAAGAATGGACTCATATACCTTTGATGTTGTTGTCTTAGTGAAGATATCTGAAAGCTGATCCACACTTCTTGTATAGCATGGTAAAACTATCCCTTGTTCCACGGCTTGCCTCACTTTGTGACAATCAACTTCTATGTGCTTGGTTCTCTCATGGAATACTGAATTGGATGCTATGTGAATGGCTGCCTGGTTGTCACAGTGCATAGTTATTGGTCTAACGGTTTCAACACCCAAGTCCTTCAGAATGGCCTTGATCCATGTTAACTCGTTTGTGAGCTTCTTCATTGCACGATATTCAGCCTCTGCGCTTGAACAAGACACAATCTTCTGCTTCTTTGTCTTCCATGTGACCAAGTTTCCTCCAACAAATGTGCAGTAGCCTGTGGTAGACCTCCTGTCTTCTCTATCTCCAGCCCAGTCAGCATCACAGTACCCCACTATTTCTGAGCTTCCATTAGCTTCCATCCAGATTCCTTGTTCAGAAGTCCCTCTCAAGTACCTGAGAACTCTCTCTAGCATGTTCCAGTGATGGACCTTAGGCTCTTGCATATGCTGGCTAACCTGGTTCACCGAGAAACAAAGATCAGGTCTAGTAAGAGTTAAATAGATTAACTTACCTACTAGTCTTCTGTAGAGTTGCGGATTGTTGAATGGTTGATCTTCAAGCTCCCCCTCACTGATAGCTTTGTAGTTGTCTTCCAGAGGTGTGGTCACTGGTTTTGCATCAAGCTTTCCTGTTTCAGACAAAAGATCAAGTGTGTATTTCCTTTGAGATAAGAATAGTCCCTCTTTAGAGCGACATATCTCAATCCCAAGGAAATACTTAAGCAAGCCTAAGTCTTTAATGTCAAAGATGGACTTAAGATAAGCTTTGGTTTCCTTGATACCTTCCCTATCGTCACCTGTGATGATGATATCATCCACATAGACCAAAACAACTATGATACCTGACTGGCTAGGAAGCGTGAACAGAGTGTGATCAGCTTCAGACTTCCTGAATCCTCTATCCCTTAGTGTCATGCTTAACTTGTGATACCAGGCCCTAGGTGATTGTTTCAATCCATAAATAGCCTTTCTCAATCTCAAAACCTTGCCTGGTTGAACAATCCCTTCTAGTCCTGGAGGTGGTCGCATGTACACCTCTTCTTCCAACTCTCCTTGTAAAAAGGCATTCCTTACATCCATCTGCCATAGATCCCATTCAAGATTTGTTGCTAAGGATAGAACGATCCTCACAGTATGGAGTTTTGCTACAGGAGCAAAGGTATCACCAAAGTTTTCTCCATAGGTTTGAGTGAAGCCTCTTGCAACCAGCCTGGCCTTATACCTCTCTATGTCTCCATTACTTTTGTATTTGATCGTAAAAACCCACTTTGAGCTTACTGCCTTCTTTCCTTTAGGTAGCACAGCTTCATCCCATGTGTGGTTCCTTTCCATGGCTCCTGTCTCATCACTTATAGCATCTCTCCAAACTTTAAGAACCTTAGCTTCTTCATAAGATGTAGGAATATATCCCTGATCCAAGCTGCTCATAAAGACCTTATGTTCTTCAGGGAATGAAGCAAAAGAGCATACGACTTGGGATGGGTGAGCAACCGCACTTGCATTGTAATACACTCTAGTGTTCACCCAATTTGAAGGATCCTTCTTGAGTCTGGTACTTCTTCTCAGAGGTTGAGCTTGCTGTGATGGTTCGGCTACTTGATCGTGGCTTCTAGGAGATGGCGAGACAGCCTGGTTATGGTCACGTTCTTCTTCCAGTATCCCCCCCTCACGATCAATATCTTGCTGAGACCATGATAAGTCGCCACCAGTGTTTTGTACTTCCTGGGACAGGGTAGGACTAGAAGAGAAGTCGTCAAGAGCTGAGCATGGTCCATGCTGAGATGAACTGGACTCATTACTGGACGCATGGTCTATTGCGGCCGGTATATGCGCAGTAGAGCTATGGTCACGATTCTGCTTTGATCCTGGACCAGGGCTGGAACTTGGGGGGAATGGAATACCAAGATGATCCAGTATATTCCGAAGATTGGTTGCACGGTCCATAGATACATCAGTTAAATCAGCTAGATCATCCCATTGTTGCTTATCATAGTAGCTTCTATTCTCAATGAACTTGACATCCCTTGATACAAGCACCCTTTTAGCCACTGGATCATAGCACTTATAGCCCTTTTGAGTGGTTGAGTACCCAATGAACATTGCCCTTGTACTCTTAGCGTCCAGTTTAGTTCTGTTTTCCCCTGGAATCAAAACAAAACACACACAACCGAATACTTTCAAGTGAGCTATAGATGGTTTAGCAGAGTTTAATACCTCAAAAGGGGATATATCATTCAGTATCCTTGTGGGTATGCGATTGATAAGATAACAAGCTGATAGAACAGCATCTCCCCAAAACCTCTTTGGAACCTTGGAGTGAAACATCATGGACCTAGCTACTTCCATTAGATGGCGGTTCTTCCTCTCGGCCACACCATTCTGCTGTGGTGTATAAGGGCAACTCGTCTGATGGAGGATGCCATGCTTGGTGAGATGAGCTGTGAACGCATTGCTTGTATATTCCCCACCATTGTCTGTTCTAAAGCTCTATCCTTAGATTGAATCAATGTTAACCAGGTATACTTGGATTTTTCATCTATGAAAGTGATGAAGTATTTGTGATTTTCTCTAGATAAACAAGGAGCAGTCCAAATATCAGAATGCACAAGATCAAAACATTTTGAATAAACCGTTTTAGACTTAGGGAAAATGGACTTGCAATGTTTGCCTAAGATACAAGCTTCACATTCATTATTTTTAAACACAACACTAGGCAACATTAAGCTTAAGGCCCGAGAGTGGGGATGTCCTAATCTAGCATGCCACAACGCATTATTAGCAAAAACAGAAGTAGAATCTAAGGTGCATAGAACAGAAGCTATAGGTTGATCATCCTCCAGTAGGTAGAGACCATCCTTAGTTATTCCTTTCCCAAGCATCTTGCTTGTCTTAATATCCTGAAATCGCACATCATTAGGAGTGAAGATTGTAAGAATATGCGGAATATAAGAGAAGATTAGAGAGAGTTTTCTGAATAAGATGAAGAACAAAAGTATGGAAGACTAAGAGGAAGAGATTTCGTGACAAATGAGAGAGAGAGAGCTGGCGGCTGGTATAAGAGAATTAGAGAAGGAGGATTATATTTCCTTGACAGATTAGTTACATAGGTTAGAGTATTTATAGCCTAAGTTACAATAAATACATTAATTACATTAATTAGGCTCACATATTTACTTTCCATAAACTATTTGTTGCCTAACTCTCAAAGGGGAAGTAATTAACTTCCTTTCCAACCTTGAGTAATCGACATCCAGGCCATTAACTTCCTTTCCTTACTTGAGTAGTCGACGTCCAAGGTCATTAACTTTCTTTCCTCACTTGAGTAATCGACATCACAGACCATTAACTTCTCCCAGCTGCCTGTATCTTTCTTCTAGAAGTCTTATAGTTGGGCTTGCTGTCGTGTGTAGATTAATAAAGATAACATTGCAATCCAAATCATTTGTAGCCTTATGGACAGAGACAAGATTAGAAGTAAAATCAGGCATGAAGAAGGCTCTAGTCTTCCTATCAAACAGATTCAGGTTACCTACTCCTTTAATTGGAATTTTATCTCCATTAGCAATAACAACATGACCCTTAGCCGGTTCTAAGTCTCTAATCAATTCAACATTGCTAATCATGTGATGGGATGCACCTGAGTCAATCACTAATGGTTTCTCATCAAGTTTTATAGTGTGAGCAGAAGCATGAAAAGAGAGGCCCATAACATTACCATAACTTTCTTTCAGGGCCTTGATGAGGGCATCAAGTTCTGACCGCTTCACCACCTGATCTGGACCAGCTACATGTGCAGCTTGAGCATTGATCACTACCGTCCCATCTCCTTCTGGGCTATGTGAAGACGTTCCTCCTTGATCAGTTTTAGCCTTAGTGATATTTGCCCGAATATCTCTGAACTTGGATGGCTTCAGATGTGGATGCAGGATCCAGCACTTATCCTTAACATGGCCGTTTCTCTTGCAGTGTTCACAAAACAAGCCTCGCCTTTCATCCTGTTTGTAGTATGCTCCCTTGTTAGCCGTCACCAGTTCCCCCTTTCCACTGAAGAGACCGTGAGACCCTTGCTCTCTCTGGATGTAACAGCACACCTCTTCAAGAGATGGAAGCTTGTCTGATCTAAGAAGATGCTTAATCAGATCATTATACATAGGATTCAAGGTGAGAAGGAGACCGAAGACTTTGTCTTGTTCGCGCCTAGTAAGGAGAACCTCTGGATCAGTGGAGTTAGGCCGGAGCATCTCAAGTTCAGCCCACAAGGAGCGGAACTTACCAAAGTGTGCCGTGAATTCCAAGTCTTCTTGGTGAAGATTGTTGATTGCTTTCTTCACCTCAAATACTCTGCTCAGATTTGTGGTATTGCCATATACTTTCTTGAGTGTTTCCCATAGTTCCCGAGCACTTTCACAGTATGAGTATGCTTCCAGTATGGGTCCATCCAAGGAGGTTTGAATAATGGATAGCACAAGCTGGTCCTCTTGGATCCATTTTTCTTCATCAACGATCATGATTTCTTCACCATCTTCTTGTTGAAACGCTTTTGGAGGAGCTTCATCCAAGAGAAGATGCATCCCAAGTCCTCGGCCACCGAGAGTAGTCTTTACCATTCTAGACCAGAGAAGGTAGTTAAGGCCTTTGAGAGTGACTGGAATGACCATGGGCCGTGTGTTTTCCATCTTTGAAAGGGGTAGGGTTTATGAGGCAATGAAAAGAGGTGAACCCAGAAACAGAGGACACGAGGGTTTGAGAAAACAGGGTACACAAGGTTTAAGAAGGTTTCAATGCTCAGGATGCAACTCTACCCTTCTAAGACATCAAGCCGTTCTTTGGTAAGCTAGAAATGACCTTCCTTTAGGATAAATGAGCTATTTTTAGACAGATTTGGTGAAGTGTACGGACTCTGGTTCGGGTTTGGTCGAAGAAGATGAGTACGGACACACACCCACTTAGCTCTAAACGACTACCCCTTGTATTACTTAGGCCATGAATGAGTTCAAGCTTACTCCTTTTACTACCCCAACACAGAAAGCAGCTATTTTGACACTAAGAACGCACTATCCAGAAATGTGTCCGTACAACAATGGTGGAAAGAACCGGCTAAACTTGAAAACAACTTAAACGCGAGAGATAACCATGCCTAGTCTTCTTCAACTCATCACCCATGGTTCTGAGGATCCTGGATCTCAGAGAAGATAGACTTAAACATGTTTATCTCAAGGGAAGCGTTTGGGTATAGCCAGAAATATAAAGAGTAGAAGAGAAGGAATGAGTTCAAGAATGCGGAAGCTATGTGAGAATCATAACCTGGCTCTGATACCATGTAAGTTTTAGCAAGGATTAGGAGTAAGTTTACAGAGATTTAAGAAGTAAAACATGATGAAGAGAGGAAGAGAAACGATGAAGAGTAAGAGAGTGTATTCGATTGCATAAGAGTGAGAATACATAGGTGGGCTGCTTGGCCTTAAATAGAAAGCTAGCTAGGTATCATAGACTAGGGATAAGAGAAGGGACTTATAGAGCCGTTACATGATAACCTATCACTAGTGGTCCCTTCCTTATCACTCACTTAAGCTCCTTATAGTTTCTCTCATATCACTTAGTCGATTGGCCGGCTTATCTAGGACCACCACGGCTTGTATCCTCAATTCGCAATAGATCACACTTGGTTCAATAGAGGCTGCTTGGAAAAGGAGTAGCCGAAGATGACCTATATGTTTTGGAAGATACTTCCTTTAGTAGTTCACAATCTGTTCCTTTTAAATCATGTTTTTTTGGTTAAGCTTGATGCAATGTGGCATGCTAGGCTAGGCCACCCTCATTTTCGAGCATTGAAACTCATGCTACCCAATGTTTCTTTTGAGAATTCTAGTTGTGAGGCTTGTATTCTAGGGAAACATTGCAAATCCGTTTTCCCTAAATCTACCACCATTTATGAGAAATGTTTTGATTTAATTCACTCTGATGTTTGGACTTCACCTTGCATATCTAGAGACAACAACAAATACTTTGTAACCTTTATAGATGAGAAGTCAAAGTACACATGGCTAACTTTACTACCATCAAAGGACCGTGTGTTTGAAGCATTTAAAAAATTTCAAAGCTATGTCACTAACCATTACCAAGCTAACATAAAAATTTTGAGAACAGATAATGGAGGTGAATACATGAGTCATCAGTTTAAGGAACACCTCACCAAACATGGAATATTGCACCAAACCAGTTGCCCATACAATCCACAGCAGAATGGTGTAGCTGAGAGAAAGAATAGACACCTCATGGAAGTGGCCCGTTCCATGATGTTCCACACTAATGTGCCTAAACGTTTTTGGGGAGACGCGGTCATGACCGCATGCTATCTGATCAACCGAATCCCTACCAGAGTCCTGGATGATCAATCCCCCTTTCAGGTACTCAATAAAACCTCTCCAATAGTCGATCACCTTTGGGTATTTGGATGTGTGTGCTTTGTATTGGTTCCAGGAGAGCTCAGGAATAAGTTAGAGGCAAAGAGTACAATATGCATATTCATTGGTTACTCATCAAGTCAGAAAGGGTACAAATGCTTTGACCCAACTACCAATAGAACCATGGTCTCCCGGGATGTCAAGTTCTTGGAGGAACAAGGATATCATGATAAACAAGATTGGGCTAGTTTGAAAGATCTTGCTAAGCCCTCAGAACAAGCAGCTAGCCTTCGTTTCCTCTTAGACCACTTAGATCATCATAAGCCCTCATCATCCTCAGGAGACCAACAGCAGTCACCATCTCCTTCAGATCACAACCATACGGCACCTAGTTCACCAACTCAGCAGGAAGACTCTACAGAAGGGTCTCACCCGGATCCGTCCCAAGTAGAAGGCTCCTCTCCTGGGTTGGAACACACTGCAGTAGTAGATGAAGAAGTTGGTACTACACAAATTCTTAGGAGGAGCACTAGACTTAGACGTGATCCATCCAACTGGATCAATACCAGGGTGTACTACAATGCTCATGCTGTGGCTCATCCGGTTCAGGCGACATGCTCTCTTGCCCTTGTTCCATCTCATCACCAAGCGTTCCTTGGAAAGATTTTGAAAGACACCATTCCCTCATCATATGAGGAGGCTAAGCAAATGAAGGTATGGCGAGAGGCTGTTGCTGATGAAGTAGGAGCTATGGAACGCAATCACACATGGGACGAGTCTATTCTTCCTAAGGGCAAACGTGCAGTCAGCTCCAAATGGGTGTTCACCATTAAGTACAAGAGTAATGGAGATATTGAACGCTACAAGGCCAGGCTTGTAGCTCGAGGGATTACTCAAACATATGGCCAAGACTATGGGGACACATTTGCTCCAGTGGCTAAGCTACCAACAGTGCGAGTTGTTCTCTCTTTGGCCACCAATCTGTCATGGGATCTATGGCAAATGGACGTCCGGAATGCCTTCCTTCAGGGGGAGCTTGAAAATGAAGTCTATATGACACCACCCCCGGGGCTTGATGAACTTGTTGCACCAGGCAAGGTTCTGCGTTTACGGAAGGCCATCTATGGACTCAAACAATCACCCCGGGCCTGGTACCATAAGCTCAGCTTCACCCTCAGAGACCATGGCTTTAGACGTTCAGAGGCTGATCACACATTGTTCACCCTTCAGAATGATCAAGGTATAGTTGTTGTCCTTATTTATGTAGATGATCTCATCATCTCAGGGGACAACCAGGTTGGTATTCAAACAACTAAATCCTTTCTTAAATCCACTTTTGACATTAAAGACTTAGGGGAACTCAAATATTTTCTTGGGATTGAAGTTTGCCGTTCTACTGATGGGCTCTTTCTCTCCCAACGAAAATATGTTACTGACCTTTTAACTGAGACAGGATATATGGATGCCAAACCAGCCAAGTCACCCTTGGAAGATGGCTACAAGGTCATTCGAGAGGGGGAGAATGCTGATGAGCCCTATGCAGATGTTGCACAATACAGACGCATTGTAGGTAAGCTCATATACCTCACTATCACCAGACCTGATCTCTGCTTTGCTGTCAATCAGATTAGCCAGCACATGAAGACTCCTACAAAGCATAATTGGAGCATGGCAGAAAGGATCCTGAGGTATCTTAAAGGAAGCCTAGACCGTGGCATTTGGATGGGCCAAAACAAGGACACAGAGATTGTGGGGTATTGTGATGCGGACTGTTGGAATGAAGAAGATTGGTGAATGTATCTAAGTGAAGTAGTGGCGTCTTTCACCTTGTATATACCTTAGACTTGTGTAGATTAATGATAAGTATATCTCTGTATCCAAACAAGTCTAGAATAGGATTAGTATAAATAGGTGTCTCTCACTCTCTTTGTAAGTATGAAAATCATTTCTCTAAAATTCTTAATAAAGTTCATTCTCTTTCTCTCTCAATCTCTAAATCTCAAATACTCTCAATCATCAAATCTTTCATGGTATCAGAGCCAGGTTTGATTAATCTGGTACTTAAAATTTTGCATTCTTCTTCAGCAAGTAATCAAACTTTCTTCGATTACAAGTAATTGCAAAAATCGCGATTCATTCAAATTCACCGCGTCCAATCTGCAAGATCTTGAAGAGTTTTGATCAGATTCTTCATCAAAATCATCTCATCGGCGAATCCTGTTGATTTCCCCGTTGAAATCTTTGATTTTGGTTGAGTAAATCAAAAGTTACAATCGAACCTTGCACAAGGTGGTTCGCGGTTGTTCATCGTCGGGAAGCTCGATTGTTGATCGGTTTTTTCTTCAAGTTTTGATCGATTCTTGCTAATTTCTTTTCCCTGAACGGTTCTCCGGCAAAATCTGTGAAGATCCACAGCTATTTCATCGATTTTGATCATCAAAATCGAAAGTTATCACTTTTCCCGCCACAGGTTGTTACGTGATCGCGCCGCCGCGAAACTCTGGGTTCAATCCTTGATATCTTCTTCAATTCTTTGTCAAATTGTGTATTTCCAAAGCCAAAACTCAATTTAATTGAGTCCAGATGGTGAATCGGGAGGTCCGCATTGCTCAATTTCAAGATTAGAGGTTCTGTCAATCGATTTCTTGCAATTGGTCTTCTCGCACACTCCTCTGGTTATTCGAATCCTTCTCTCTGTTTTCTCTCGTTCATTTTTGAATCCTGCATGATCCAACTTTAGTTTAGGATCTTGTGAAGAACTTCTGGAGATTTGATTGTAATACTCTGGGTTTTAATCCTCATTAGTCGTTTTCTTGCAATTGAAGAAAGATCGATTTTGAAAACAGAAAAGGCGGGAATTTTAGAATTGTTGTTTTCCTTGGTCTTCAAGATTGGTTTCACTTCTGGATCATCTGTTGAATTAGTTTAGACTGTTATTGCAAGTTGTGAATGGTTATAAGAAGTTGGTATACCTGCTTGAGTATTGATCACACAGCTGGCTCACGCGCTTTGTGTTTGTAAGGTGCACGCAGGCTTGGTTGCTTAATCTCTGTGTGTAGGCTTCAGGTGAGATCAAATGGAGTTACATTCACAGATGAAGGCTCCCGTTATACTTCAAGGAGAAAATTACCTGCTCTGGTCCAGGACAATGCGAACCACGCTTTGTAGCAAAGGATTGTGGAGCCACATTCATGAACCGGCTCACTTGTTGACAGATGAGGAGGTTCAGAATCAAAATGCTGAACAAGCTCAGCAAGATCAAATGGTACTTGCCATTCTTCAAAGTTCCTTAGCTAGTTCTCTTTTGGAATCTTATTCTTATTGCTCTAAAGCTAAGGAACTGTGGGAGACTTTGAAAACAGTTTATGGCAATACTACTAATCTCTTAAGAATTTTTGAGGTTAAGAAAGCTTTGAATGAGCTTAAACAGGAAGATATGGAGTTTACCAAACACTATGGATCATTCAGAGCCTTGTGGGCAGAGCTGGAGATGCTTAGACCAGCTTCAATTGATCCACACACTCTCCTTGAAAGGAGAGAGCAGGATAAAGTGTTTGGGCTACTTATGACTTTAAACAATTCTTACACTGACCTGATAAAACACATTCTCAGGGATGATAAGCTACCAAGTCTTGAGGATGTTTGTGCCAAGATTCAAAAGGAACAGGGGTCACATGAACTCTTTGGGCACAAAAGTGAAATGGTGGTGGCGCATAAGGGTGTTTTCCGATCGGTTGCAGCTGACATCAAGAGGAAGAAGCAGCTGTGTGACCATTGCAAGAGAACTGGCCATAGCAAGAAGGAGTGCTGGGTGCTCCATCCAGAACTCAAGCCTAGTTGGTTTGTTGAGAGGAGCAAGAAATCTTCAA